>OU452310.1:5000-2760000 GCA_911728475.2 Pterostichus madidus
TCTACTTGGATGTCATCGTCAGCGCGCCTTGGACCCTGTAAACATAAAACAAACAATCTTAATATTGAGATTTAAAGATTTCCAACACATAGTTTTTCAAACTAAGCGCCTTCCGCCGAAACCAACATCTCTGAGACGGCTGGTTACACCCTTCTGGCGCAAAATAACAACATTACGATATCTGCTACGGCAGAGCGCTAATACACCCAGTAACGGGTAGAAAGCGTGATGATAAATTCATTTATTTATTTACCTTCAGATGAGGGTGCTGCATTTGCCCGTGATGGCCGCATGACTACTTCGGTATCGGCCTGGTTAAGCTCTGTCACCTCAGCAAGGTCGTACACCACGTACACAGACATTCACCAGGATGGTCAAAGGAAAGGATAATTACAAGACGTATTCCATTTGCCGCTTAGATCAGTTCAGATAAATTAAATTGGAATATTAAAAAATTAAGAAATATAACAAATTTAAAAAAAGGAAAAACCATTAAAAATTTAAATTAAATGAAAAAATAAAATTAAATGAAAAAAACAAATATTTAAAAAAAGTAGTAATAAATTAACTTTTAATTAATTAATTTTAATTAACTTTTCATTAATTAACTTTAATTAATTAACTTTCCGTTAATTAGCTTTTAATTAACTTTTAATCAATTAACTTTAAATTAATTAACTTTTCCTTAATTAACTTTTCAATAATTAAAAATTAAACATTTCAATGCAAATAAAAAGTTAAATAAAATTGTACAGTGAAAATTTAAATTTTCATTTAAATAAACACTTTACAATTTTATTGTACTGGAAATAAATTTAACGAATTAATCCTACAACATAAATAAATGATCTGGTTCAGATGAAAATTAGATCTGTTCGAAACGGCATATGAACTGCATCTATAGGTAACATACAAGATTCACACCGGCTGGCCAGCCATACATTCACACACATACACACAAAGTTACTGCTGCTGCAGCAGCAGTAACAACCCTGGACCTCGAACCTGAAACATCAAAATTAATTAATATGTATTCCAATACAGGCGCAGCTTCAAAAATCGGATTAGCGCTAACACCGTTTTTATTGTTGTCTATATTTCAGATTACATCAGATTACTAATATATACACTAAATTTGATGCTAGTTATCTGAATATTTAACTCAAGTTAAAATAAACTTGTTTAGTACATTGAAAAAAAAAATGATAATAAAAATTGGTGTTAGCGCTATTCCGCTGATAGTTTTGGTAATTAATAAATAACATTACTGAATATAATGATATAAAGTTCATTCATTCATGATTTTTACAACAAAGAACCGCTCTTCAGTTACAACAGATAACATTTTCTGAGTTCTGCTTTAACAGAGTACCACACCCAGTATTGGGTAGAGGGAATAAAGATATACTTATTTTATTTCTTTTTGACGGTTTTAAAGAGCACAAATATATCATTAACCAAGTTCTGTTACTTCAGAGTGCCACATCCAGTAATGGATAGAAAGCATGCTGATATATTTATTTATTAAGCTAAAATTACTATTAATTACCAAATATACAAGATATACACAGAAACACGGTACATTTGACGACTGGTAACTGCACTTCACGCACATAAATATATCACTTATTGAGATCTGCTTCGACAGCGTGCCACACCCAGTATTGGATAGAAGGCGTCAAGATATACTTATTTTATTTCTTTTCGACGGTTTTAAAGTGCTTAAATATATCATTAACCAAGTTCTGTTACTACAGAGTGCCACATCCAGTAATGGGTAAAAGGCGTGGTGATATATTTATTTATTAAGCTAATATTACTATTAATTACCAAATATACAAGATATACACAGAAACACGGTACATTTGACGCCTGGTAACTGCACTTCACGCACATAAATATATCTCTTACTGAGTTCTGCTTCGGCAGAGTGCCACACCCAGTACTGGGTAGATGGCGGGATGATAAATTCATTAATTCATTTTATTTTATTAATATAATGTTTTACCTTAAGATGATGGTTCTGCTATTGCTCGAGCTACCCACATGTCTACTTGGGTATTGTCAATGGGCCTAGGACCCTGTGAACAAAAAACAAACAATGTTAATATGGAGGCGCTCACTAGTATTGAAAGATTTCCAACAAATTGGTTTTCAAACTAAGCACCTCCAGCCCAAAACAACATCTCTGAGACGGCTAGTACACCCTTCTAGCACAAAATAACAACTTTACGAAATCTGCTACGGCAGAGCGCTAATACACCCAGTAACGAGTAGATAGCGTGTTGATAAATGTATTTATTTACTTACCATCAGTTGAAGATACTGCATTTTCCCGTGATGACTGCATGACTACTTGGGTATCTTCGTCAATGCTGTAAACATAAAACAAACGATCTTTATTTGGAGCCGCCCACTAATATTGAACACTTTCCAACAATAAATTTAAAACACATTTAAACTAACCCCAAACCAATCTGGGATACATGTTTTGACGGCTAATATCATACTTTTAGAGCAAATTAACAACTTTACGAGATCTGCTACGGCAGAGCGCAACTACACCCAGTAACGAGTGAAAAGCGTGAGTGATGTTTATTTAAAAACTACGTACGAAAATGGTGTCTTAAAAGCGAACATTATCTGAATATTCACTACAACTCTGTCTTGCACGTGACGTCATTTTCATAACTATTCACGGCCCGGCGAGCTCCAGAAAAAGAGCCACCACAAACTGTACCATCTCCGCACAAAGTTGCAGAGATAAAAATGGCATATTGAAAATGACAACAGTGAAATATATATTACTTACCATTCTGGTAGAGTTCCTGCGCGACAGTACTCAACTGCAGCTGTAGCTCCCTCGCCGAATCCAGCGTTGCTCTCCTGCCCCATACTCCAATTTACCATCAATTACGGTAACCAACTTCCATGTAATCTCCTCCAGTTTTCACCGTCTCAGAGTGCTAATTGACGATACTAGTTCAATTAAGAACCGACACGCCTTTGTTCCAAACTAAGATTCATGGCCAATAAATCTTAACTTGGAACGTTTCGCACCAGGGGAGACCCCAAGACCTAACTAATAACAGCAAAATAAAATCAGAAACGGATCACATTTACTTTGCTGTTTATAGTTAGGGGCATTGACTATTACCCTCACCTGGGCCCAGGTAAGGATAATAGATAATGATGCATCTAACGACAGTGACATATATAAATAACAATATATCAACTGCTGATATACACCGGTTTGAGACATGGCTAGTTCCATGTTTGTTCCCCACACATACATCTATAGAATTTATGTAAATCTCAATATGCAGATTTACTCTAAAGACATATTGCAGAGATCGTCATGGTATGTGGAGGAAATCTGGTACCATGGCTGGAGCTGGAAATTGCCTGGTAAATTGAAGTTTGCTGGCTGCTCAGGCCGGTCCTGGCAGATGTTGCGCGTAGAGTAGAAAAATTGTTGAGCACTTATCGGTCTTCGACGACGTCGTTGTGAATGTGTGTACCAGCAGAGGTTGCTGTTAAGACTAACTGAGCTCTACCTCGGACCTCGATTCTTCGACACGGGTTAAACTCCGGGCTTCTTCGGATTATTACGATAACACACGAAGTAGTTTTCTAGCGGCCAGTACATTTTTATAATCGGTAATATAGGCAAATGCCATGGGCGTCCGCAGGGGGAGGCAAGGAGGGGCGCGCTCCCACCTGGATATTAACTAGGGTGGTGACCACGACTCTCGAACAGAGGACTTTAACATGTAAAATTATAATTTTGTAATTTCCTGCTTCCTTAAATATATTAAGCATAAATGCTTGATATAGTAATTCTAGGGCATCAAATTCTGGGAGAGAACCAATAAACAAAATTAATTTTGCATACTATGAAACGACACAAATTATATTTGAAAATGACGAAAATAGCCTCAAAACTATCGATAGGCTTAAAATTGAAACAAAATTAAACAAAAGTTTGACGTTTTATTTGTCAAAATAAGTGAAATAATAAATGAAGAATTTATTTTGACAGTTTTGCCAGATTGAACGTCAAACATTTGTTTAATTTTGTTTGTATTTTATTGCTATCGATAGTTTTGACACAATTTTAGTCATTTTCAGATCTAATTTGTGCCGATACAAAGCATGCAAAATTAATATATATATAAATTAAATAAATATTAAATTATAAGTTTAAAGTAATATTAGAAAATAATAACTGTAAAACTGCTAAATCAGAATTTATTGAAAAAAAAATTATGGAAGAGTTATTAGAAAATTGTCCATCTTCTTCAATTCAACCCAGACGACGAAGACCAGTAATTTATAATTTAAATATTTTTTTATCTATTTGTTATTTGTATGTAAAAAAAAATTTAAGAAATTTATGTTTTTTGCGATCCGTCGCCTCTGGAAAAATATCTGTGGACGCCCATGGCAAATACAGCTACGCGTTACACCATCTAGCGATAATTTTCAAAACTACTGTCTCCAGCGCTCATTTTGAACTGTATTACATATTAGATACAGATATAAGAAACAATCTATTTGTTATGAGGTTCGTTGAAAACAAAATAAACATTTGTTCCGGGCTCCGGGAGGGGAGGGAGAAATTTAGATATCAAATAATCAATTTGTTATGTTCTTCGTAAATAAAATAAACATTTGTTCCGGGCTCCGGACACGAAAATTAAATTTCAAATACTCATTTTGTTATTTTCATCGTAAACAAAATAAACGTTTGTTCCGGACTCCGGGGGCCGAGGAGCGGCTCCGGGGGAGAAAATTAGATTCAATTTACTCAAAAAATATCCAAAATTTTACATTGAAATACTAGCCACAACTAGGGGATGCTGCTGTGTTTTGTGATTGCCTGTCATCGATGATGCAGCAAGATAAAATTGGATGATTTCAAAGGATTTTTAAACACAACTTTGTTCACAAATGGCGATATTTACTTTATTATATTAATATTATTACACATAATGAAATAGAAAACATAGAGATTGACACTTTGCTTCCCTAAACACAATACAATACTTGTTACTTTAGTGGGACGCAACCTGTGCCTTGTCTGTGAATAATAATCATTTGAGTTTAAATCGGACAGTAAAGTGTACGAATAACAATATTAGTAGTATACAGAATATAGACATGAATCTAGTTGTAAATAAATAAAAAATAACTATTCCTTCTTCATATAAATGTAAAAAATGTACAACTAGTTCTCGATTAATCAATGACTGATGGATGATGATGTTATGGGTCTCAATTATGATATGAAGGTGGGTGGTCCTGTTACTTACGCTTCTCTAACTACTTAATTACGGAATGTACAAACTTAATATTAAATTCTTTGGTTTCAGGAAACAACAAAATTTACATCATGTACAAAACAATATTTGCGTAATGAAAAATAAACAGTGTACTAACGATTCCTATGTTTGGTGGATGTTGGAAATAAACGGACACCATTATGATGTGTTGGCAACGTGGTGTGCGCCCTAGGATACACATGGCAGCTAACGCCGCTTCCCATGTGTCCCACTGGTGCTGCGCCTGCTCCACCCTGCGGCAGTGGCATCGTCGAACAGTGTGGGTACGACGCCATGGCTTGCACCTGGGTGGGATAATGTGGCAACGTGGCCGAGGAGGACGCCTGCACGTGTTTCGAGTCATTGTGTTCAGTGAAACTTGTCATCTTCATATTAGTAGACCTGCTGAACGGTTCCTCTGTTCTCACTGGTATCTGCTGTTGATCTAAAATAGGCTTTGCAGTTTTCCTTCTAATGACGACAGTGTTCTCACTTTCTAGTATCACAGCTGGTATTCCATGCTCTGTCATCACCTCAGTAGCCACCGCTGCTTTCGTTGTGTATCCGTACAGACTGCTGCTCTGTTTCGGTGTAGATGATCCACTAGGTCCTGCTTTTACTACCACAGCGGCGGTTGTATAACCACGTACAACTCCCACAGACTGTTGCTGCGGTTGCAGATCTCTGCCACTACTAGCTGTGCTATGAACGCCAGACGATGTCTCGCTATGGTTGGGTGGCGGTGAGGACGAGGACTCTGTCGACAGACTGTCAGATCTCGGGGTGAGTTCTTCTGGTGGCATACCGGAATCAGCTCGTCTTAGACACCTGGGGGTCATCGATACCGTAGACATCTACACAGACACATTCATTTATGTCAAAACTATCCAACTACTACGTCCTGCTATTATATTAAGCACCTGCGGATTGTGGATGAGACGTGCGTCAGCCAACGGTTCTGGTGTAAGTAAAGGCGATGGGTCTTCGTAGTCTACAGGAGGGATTAAATCTCGGCTGGTGCTCGCATACGTTACATTGTCGTCGTGTACGCTCGCCAGTAACTACATCAACAAATAAAAAACCATTTTAAACAACACTATATGTAATAACATGTCTGGTTTTTAACAAATACAATACCATAAACTCATATAATACAATCAAATTGAAACAGTTTTACTAGTAATTCATAATTTTCATAACAATAATGAAAATTGTTTACGTTTAAGATTATCTCTACACTAAGTATATTCTTCTAAATATACCGATTTTAACTTTCCAACTACAAATAATAATTACGTTACAATAATAAAGTTTATATAAAAAGAAAATTAAACTACGTACGTACTTGTACAAATGCGCCAATTTAAATTAAATACTAACCAACAATAATACAAATATTTACATAAAAACATTTACAGGCAGATTCATAAAACGGATTAACGCTAACGCCGTTTTTTATATTATCTATAAATTTTTATCAAATTAGGACAGATTCAAGAAATTAATTAAATTTGATGTTAATTAGCATTCTTTTTAACTCAAGTAACAATAATCTTGTTCAAAGCATTGCAAAGAGAGTTGAAAACGATATAAAAAATGGTGTTAGCGCTAACCCGCTTCATGTATCTGCCTGTTTAATTTTATATTAAAAATTAATAATATACTAACAATGTTTCAATAAAAAAGTTTTCCCTTTATACATCTTCAAGCAGTTACATAAAATGGATTTGCGCTAACATCGTTTTTAATATTATCTAAAACTCTGTTTCAAATTAAAACAGTTTCAAGATATGAACTAAATTTGATGTTAATTAACTTTCTTTTCAACTCAAGTTAAAATAAACTTATTTCGTAAATTGAAAAGAGAGTTAAAAACAAAAACAAAATCTGGTGCGGTCACCACACACCTTTCTTATACACAGCATATTTAATATTTATAGTATATGAATGTTATATAATATTATTAAACATGTAATTCAGTTTTTAAGTAATTCAGCATTTATCTATTTAAAACATATAAAATAACAAATTAGTTTACGTATAATTTTTTAGTAATGTTGACTACTTTATGTCTAACTTTACTGAATGAGGCATATACAGGATGTCCGTTGTTCGAGCCTAACCCTTGGTATCTCAAGACCTGTGAGATACGAAGTCGATGAAATTGTGGCAAAGTTGCCAAATTAGTTGACCATTTTAATGATGTATTTGCTTTTCCGAAAACAGACATAGATAACTAGATAAAGCGATAATTAAAATTCTAGTCAATTTAAAATTATTTACTATTTGATCAATAAATTGATATAGCATCAAAAACTCTGAATTGAACACTAATGACTTGCTCCTTGCGTTTGCCAATTATTAATTGCCTTATAAATGTTAAACTTGTTCATGTTTTCTGTTTCTATTGCTACTTTGATTATTGGAATATATTATTGAATATATAAATTAGTTTTTTTTTTTTCAAAATTAGACGCATATACAGGAAAATTGCAAATAACATTTTATGTTCCGAATATTTCTGCAATTTACAATACTTCCTTATACTGTGTATAAAAAGTACAAATGGTGTTAGCGATAATCCGCTTTATGTATCTGCCTGCTTGGTAAAGAAAAATAACTTTGAATTAAATGACAGTATCAGTTTTAAAGTATGTTCCAATTACTTTTATCTCATCCTCGTCGTCTGGGAGTGTTCGGTGGGCCCCCGGCAACAAGGGTAGTTCCCTCAACGTTGCGTAGTCTCCGTCATCCTCATCAGGTCCTGGTGTTCGGCTCTTGAGGCATAAACTACAATCAAACACATCATCACATACTATTAAATACATTTCACACACCCTCTCACACACACTCTTACATCATTTCCACATCATGCATCGTACTGGTTACATACATTCACAACACACACAAAGAAGCAAGTTAGTATTGATATGCGTTACCGTTTTGACGTACTCGTATCCTCATTGAAGGTTATTTTCTTGGTAGCTGCCCTACTAGAGCTGGTGGACAGAGTGCGTCCGCGCCAACACAACGGCCCCACGGATAAGCTATCGTGCGACCGTTGAGGTGCCACACCAGCTGAACGCAGCCAATAAATTTGTTCATCATCGTGTGTAGAGGTTGGTGTTGCTGTATTGGTGTTGTGGATGTTTTGGGTATTGTTGGTATTCTCGCTGGTAGTATTGTTAGTGGTTGTTGTTGTTGATGATACTGCTCGGCTGGCTTGTTGAGTTTTCTGAACAACAATCATAATGGCTTTCCGGCTTTGTGGTTCTGAGACAGCGTAAGCGCGTCCGTTTCCTACAACTACCAGAGGCTGCGATAATGGACAGGGGCCCTGACCTCCTAGTTCTAGGATCTGTCACTAGGCGAACGCTGCGTGCAGAACGCACTGATGCTCGACCAACCTACAACATCGTACATATTAGTACATATTAGTACATAAATACTATAATAAAATGCTCAAGTGCTACTTGTTGTAGTCAATCTGTGTGTTTGCGAGTTACACAAATGACACACAAAACGTCACTTTACCTTCCTATAAACTATGCTAGTTCATCTACAAAAGCAGATATCTTATCATAAAATATTCTCAAAATAATTTTGTAAACAATCAATTTAACATAAATTACATAAACACATTTAAGGCGTTTATATAATTTCCATGTTTTTATATACTAATTAGAAGGTCTATTTATAAATATTTACAATTGTATTACAGTTTTTCATCAAATATCATCATCTACACATTATATTATAGAGGCGGCCAGAGCGCACAGTCGGTCAAATCGAAATTTTATTGTTCAAAAATCGGTGGAGACATTAATATCCATCGGATCTGGATAATTTTTTAAGAAAATTAAAGGTAATTAAATTCTCTACACATTACATAATAAACTGCCAAAAAACTGTAAAAAATATTAAAAATTTAGACAATGAAATTATTTATTCTTATATTATTTTTATATACTACAGCAACATGACAGATTTTACAAAGCTATTGACAGATGTCAACTTTATATTATGTTGAGAATAATTACAATATGGATTTAATGAATAGATTAGAAATTTAATGAATAGATTAGAGATTTAATTAGGGTATCTTAAAACAGGGAATCCGTATTGTAATTATTCTCAACATAATATAAAGTTGACATCTGTCAACAGCTTTGTAAAATCTGTCATGTTGCTTTAATATATAAAAATAATATAAGAATACATAATTTTCATTATTAAAAATTTTTAATATTTTTTACAGTTTTTCGACAGTTTATTATGTAATTAATCAAATTTGACAGAGTTATTTAAAATTCTGCCACAACAGATGTGTAGGGATTTTAATTAAATTTAATTAGAAGAAAAAATTATCCAGATGCAATGGATATTAAGGTCTCCATCGATTTTTGAACAGTAAAATCCCGATTTGACCCACTGTGGAGCGCCGGTTCACGATCAACTGTCAACCAATATTTAAAAAATTTAAATAGATCCTTGTTGTTTACCGATGTGGCTACCGTGGCAACAGTGCCTGCATCAATTAGCATTGATTGATGTGACAATACACATATCTAATACAAAATGTTTACAATACTACAGAAACATTTAGGTAATTTCTTTACTTTAATTTTAGTCGTATAATTTAAGATGAAAAGTTGTGTACAATTATAAACGGTTTAAAGTTCCCGAGTCTCACTTCCGGTTTCAGCAGAAACAATTTCATTAATACTATTTCAAATGTAATGATATAAAGTATCTTCATTTTAAAATTAAACATAATAGAAACAATGTTATAGTTTCATATGTTCCATTGCCTAAAGGAGACTTACAATAGAAGTGGCAATGTAAGAGAGTCAATCAAAATAATTTAATTTTACGTCAATACGTCAGTTTCACGTAACTATTGTTTTATTATTTTCTCCGCAACTTTGATGAAAATTCATCTTATATCAAATTAACATGTAACAGGCAGTTTCACAAAACGGATTAACGCTAACACCGTTTTTAAAATAATTATTTACAACTCTGTTTCAAATTAAAAAAATTTGATGCTAAATGAACTCCCTTTTTAACTCAAGTTAAAATAAACTTGTTTCGTACATTTTTTCTAAGTTAGCGTTGTACTAATTTGTTACTGTGACAACTTAATGTTTATGTTTATATAGTAATGTCAAGTTGTATGTTGTTGTATGTTTTTGTACATACGTACATAAAACATACTGTTCTTTGTTATTTATTATTCAGTGTCTCTGCAATTTTGACAAAACTGTACTACATGTCTTTCGTTTAATTTCATATCTTTGTTTCTTTATACCTGGAATCCTGAGCCGACGATTCTATGTAAATATAATTACTACAGGTAGAACGAAAGTACATGGTCATACATTCCATTGTTCTATTATTAAACTGAGTTTTCACCCAAACCTATCTCACTTTAGGTTTAAAACTAACAGACGGTCAGCGTTGCCAGACAAGACATAATTATCGAAAAAGCGACATATTTTTGAATTAGCTACCATAAAAATTATTAGGATACATTAATAATAAATGATAACACTATAATTTCTGATATTGTAGCATTAATTTAACTATTTCATAAATATTTAAAACATCAATATTGTTTCGATAAAGATCTACTAGATTTTCATGTAAAGCTATGAGCAAAAAAATTTCTAATAAATTGGTACTTTTGCTACTTATCATATTCGCAGTTTTTATAAAATAATATACTTATTCCAATGTGGTTTATGAACAAGTTTTCAATAAAATAATTTCATTAAAAATGGGAAAATACATATTAGTCAATGGTTATAAAGGGATTAAAGCGGGCGTATTAACGGTGAACGGTACAGATCAATTTGTTCGTTCATTAAAGTTTTCTGGTAATTCATAGCATTCTGAGTTTCCAATGATTCTGAGAAGTCCAGCTTCAATCCCTTTCCACAGATATGTTTAACGGACAAAATATTATTGTGTAAATTATGATTATTATCAAGACAATGTTTAACAACGTTTGAGGTCAATTAATTACTTAATATAGCTTTTTTAAGTTCGTTGAATCTAATATTGAAATTACGACTGGTCTGACTTATATAGATCGCTTGACAATCACTACAATTAATTCCATATACATCACTGTTTTGAAGAACATCGTTTTTATAATTGTTGTCATTACATGTACTTTCCCTTTTCTGTCTATAATTTACTTATTTCTATTCTTTATAAGCCTGTCACACATATGTACGAACTTATTATTCTTTACAACTCAAACGACATATCGCTATATGAAAAGAAAAACACTGTACTTACTATATTGCATAAATAATTCTACCATCCTCTATATTAATTTAATTATTAGTTAAAAATAATGTTTCACTATAAACATATAAGTGATTTAATTTATATAGTAACATCACAAGCAAAAAAAAGCATCCTAATTGGCCATATTTTTTTAGCGCGGATAATAAGGATCTAGTGCAGAATAACTATTTTCATTGAACTGTCAAAACTACCCTTGAACCCCCTTCCCCTCTAACATCTTCGTTGCCAGTGATTTGCTACAGTAGAATGCCGCCACACTCGTAAAAGGTGTTTAGTTATATTTAATTTAATTCATTATTTATTTGCAACAACATTTATGACATTATAACTACAATACAAAACTTCTAACATTCGAATCGCTTGTTATAAAACGAATTTTATACCTTCGCTTTCATTGATAGTGGCTAGCTCAGTGGTATGAAGTCGGCCTGCGGATCCTGAGAACCCTGGTTCGATTCCCACAGGCGACAACCAATTTTCATAATTTCAAAAGCTATCCCTGTGGCTCCTCCACCACTGACATCTTTGGGGGCCGTGATTTGACGGCTGGTAACCGCACTTCACGCGCAAAATATATCACTTACCGAGAACTGCTTCGGCAGAGTGCCACACCCAGTAATGGGTAGAAGGCGTGATGATATATTTACTTTTTTTTGTTTTCACTGATCGTTATTTTAAAAACAAATATATATAGGCGCCCATCATCTATCTACAAGTTTTAATTTAATTATTTACTTAAAAACATTTCAATTTTAAATAGGCAACATATGTTTCTGATATGGAATTAAAAGGTCGGTAAACTACACAAAAAACCTACATACAGGCAACAAAATCAATGTATTATTATTATAAATCAATTATATGTCCCCTACATACGCCTAATTTCATCGTTATAAAATAGTTTCAATTTTTACTGTAAACAAAACATCCTCAACAATCCTAAGACTTTGCTGTGTCAGATGTGGACGACGAAACAAAAAATTCCAGATTATAAATATTACAGCAGGTACTGGTATACTCGTATGTATCTACCAGAGATACAAACATATCATATGTCCAATGTGTGATACAACGTATTGTACACAGTGCAAGAGAAAAGTTATTGTCGAGTACTTCATATCCGCAAAAAGGACGGACAGTAACAGCGTGTACTTCCGTCTCCTTCTAACGCGCGCACAGAAATCAATAACAACTTGAGGTTCGTACACACAAATGTCCAACCGAACCGCGAATTATTGCAATTCAACATTGCGCCCATCTACTTTTATACGAGACATTTTATACTACTATCTCCAATCAATATATTTCCTAATTATAATTATTTTATGGGGTAGTGGCTCAGTGGTATCGAGTCGACCTGTGTATCATAACAACCCTGGTTCGATCCCACAGCCGGCAAACACTTTTACCAATAACCCCTGAGGTTTTCTCCACCCCGAAACGCCGTAGGGAGCCGTGATTTGACAGCTGGTAACCTAACTTTAAGTGCATAAATGTATCACTTAACGAGATCAGCTTCAGCAGAATGCCAGTTCCAGTAGTGGGTAAAAGGCGTGATGATATATTTATATTTTTATTTATCAAATCAATATATTTCTCAATTATTATTATTTAATGGGGTGGTGGCTCAGTGGTATCGAAAAACGGACATCCGTTAGACATAAAGTATTCAATATTACTCAAAAATTATACGTAAACAAATTTGATATTTTATATGTTTCAAACAGATAAATGCTAAATTACTGAAAAACTAAATTACATGTTATATAACATTCATATATTCTAAATATTAAATATGCTGTGTATAAGAAAGTCGTGTGGTGACCACACCAGATTTTTTGTTTGTGTTATCATCGTTTAATAATAATAATATTGTATTATACCTGGGCGATATTTATATGCTACAAAGATTTTATTCTCCTATTCTATTACACGATTATTTCAACTTTCAACCCTTATTTTTCATGGTTACGCTATAGATTAGATCCATTTTTGAATTCTGTTCTGTTCATAATAAATTTAAAATCGTTATTCTATATTAATCATATAAATACCTTTTAATTATAAATGGAAAGTATTATAAGAAAAATAGGTATCCTGCGATTAATTGTAAATTAGAGAAAAGTAAAAGGCAAATTTCAAATAAATATCTATTAAGATAGAGCTACTCGTACTTGTATTTAAATATCCATTAATTATTGTGATATTGAATAAAATATACAAATTAATTATAAGTTTATAATGCTACTTATTATAATTAGTCGGTATACTTTTTTAAATGGTTTCTGATATTTTTCTAATTGAATCTATTATCAAAATAAAAATACAAACTCCAAATTCAAGTGTTTGTTAAAAACCGTTAAAAATATGATAATAACGTTCAAAAGTCATTAGACAGGTACTTAAGGTAATTAAGCCGCGATAAATTAAAAAATGTGTATCAAATTTAATCGTCAGCAATTAATCTAAAGTCTAAAAAGGATTATGTACGACTATTGTTATTCATCATGAACAATTCATGTTTTGATACAATGAACTGTCCATGCTTCATTGTTGGAAATAATTGCTGTTAATTACACCTGTTAGTTTTTATATTAAATAGTTTTACATTAAATTGAATTCTTAAATATGTTCCTGTACATTATAATCAATGAGGAAAATATAAATTAATTCATTTATAATAAAGTGTATTGTCTGAAATCACACAAATAAAAATACCATTTCGCCACTTACAGACAATATATTTTAAAACCACACATTCATTTCCCGTATTATCATGGGACACACTTAAAACTAGTGGCTGACATTTACATAATATGTACACTAAAGTGCATTTGTTCTACACAAACCAAGAAATTAAAACTCTGACAAACAGCAGGGGTAAATAAAGGAAATTCATTTAATTTATTTTTTATACAAATTTTATTCATTATGATTCTAAATCATCGTCGATCATGGCATCATCCGGTTGAAGTTTTTTCGATTTTTTAGTCTTTTATCCATCACTCTAATTATTTAGTACTAAAATCAGTTTGCTATATCTGCAAATATACAATAATGTTATTTGACAGTGCGATTTGTCACAATTTGCATTTACCATCAACGTACACTATTAACATTTGTTTAATATCTGCTACAGAAAAAATACAACATTATACACGACGATAAATAGCCATTATCGTATTGTATAATAAAGAATTAATTTTTTAACTAGATCTATTGACATTACCACAAATATAACTTTCAAAGCAATGCATTCTCTAACATATATTCTTCTATTGTCATTATCCATCGCTCTAACGCACCCAACTACTATTAGTTAACTATCATAGTATAAGTTAGCCAATGAATCAAAAAATTTGTTTAAATTATTTTAAAATATACAATTACATCTTAAGAAACTACAAGAGCTATCTTGTACGTCTTATCGATGGCGACGATGGGATTAGGTCCCAAGATCCCTAAAAGGGCAATAAACCGTGTCTATTGTTCAACAGACCTTTTGTTAAACTTTAAAAGGAGGTATCATAAAGAAATAAAATGTTCTACGCTTATTACACTAAAGTAACACCCTTAAATCATAAACAGTTTAATGCAAAAATAAAATCCATCTTGAAAACAGATTGTTATTGTTCTGTTCAAGGCCTATCTCAGCGCAAGAGAGGTTTGTAAGTGTTAGAAAGAGATACATATTGCTATTACACTTTATTATGCTTCCAAGTTTTAACGGACATTCGTCTTTCATTATTTTGTGTATCTTAGATATTAAATAACAAAATATAAAATTTTATTTCTACACCGTGTTTACTATGTCAATTTGGTGCAACTGCTTTTCTGAAAAACAGTGTCATAAAACTCATTTCTGTACAACTATGTATTCAGGGACATTTTTTTGTGAAATTGTTGCGTTGTCTAGTTGTAAAAATGTTGAACATATAAAATTATTGCCATTAATTTCTCTTTATAATATAGTTATTTATGTACCAAGAGTGAAAACAAACGTTTCTGGACCTTGAGCGTGTTATTAGCCTTCGCCGCTTAGCGCCTCGTACTAATAATCTTGCCACGGTCCAGAATCGCTGGTTTCACCCATGGTACATACAATATTTTATGCACAACTAAATAACATTTAATTATATGTTCACCAGATAAACATATGTAAATAGATTATATGTCAAAATGACATTTTGTAAAATCAAGTTTTCACATTAAACATAAATTGTCATTTTATTTATGTATCCATAGGATTTATTTTTTTAAGAACCATAGACCAAAACCATGTCTAATACATTAGATCAAAGTTCTATACATAACAACTATTTCATTAAATTTTTTAATAAAGTTACTTTTGAAACGGAAAAATAAATAATGGAAAAACTTTGCAAAGTTAATGCAAAATAGACATTTTTTAATTTCATTATTATAGTGGAATGTTCCAAAGTTTAAATAAATATAAGTAAGGGACTTCATGCATTTAATTTAAAATAAGAGGTATTAAAGTGCTGTACATTCAGAGTAAAAAATTGAATTTACCAATTGATAAAAAATTAAAATGTACAATACTATTATATAAACAAATTATATATAATTTATTATTAAACTATAGTTTCAATTGATATAATACGTTCTAATAATATCGTCAATTAAATTTAGTTATTTGATTTGGGGTAGATGGCTCGGTGGTATCAAGTCGGCCTGTGGAACCTGAGTAGCCTGATTCGATTCCCACTGCCGATAAACATTTTTACCACATTAAAATTACCCCTGTGGCACTCCCACCATTAACATCTTTGGGTGGCGTAATTTGACGGCTGGTAACTGCACTTTACGTACATAAAAATATCACTTAACAAGATCTGCTTCGGCAGAGTGCCACACCCAGTAATGGGTAGAATGCGTGATGATATATTTATTTATGTATTTATATTTCTAATACAATTTACTTCGAAATATACCTGATCAGTTCAGTAATTGTACTTTGTTCTCTATTTCAAATATACTACTACTATATTGTAAAACGATGATCACTATATATAATTTTTTGCGTAGTAGGAGTCGGGAAATTTCTTATTGATATGATGTTATCTTTCAGTGGTGTAACTCTATTTTCTCCTATTACGTGTCCTAAATATATATTTTATTATTATTATTATTATTTAATAGAAATTTCGATACTAAATAAAACGAATTCGATGTAGGATATATAGTATGAAACACATCATATGTTACAATAAGGATCATTGTTGAACTTCTTTCTCAATAAACTATAAACTATTATTAAACATGTATTCAAGTTTGAAGATTAAACTCATTTCAAAAATAAAACTTCTAGAATATAAATGAGAATAATTTACGAACCGTTGCACTTTTAAAATCAGTTCTAGACAATCTACAGACTTTATACACCGGATATATTTGCAAAAAGTCTACCGGAAGTTACCGGAAACGACCTAAAATTCGGTGCAACCCAACTAAGAAACCTACAATTATTTATTTGCATGAGCAAACATATTGCAATATTTATAAAACTGTTTAATTTAACTCTGTCCACTGTTAAACGGTTTCTTTTCGGTTATTTATTGCAGATGACGCTGGCATAGAAACTGCGCACACGGCGACTTGCAACAAAATAATAAGAATGTGTCTGTTGCCAAATACAGCATACACACATACATATCATCACGCTATATCCCATCAAATGGGGTAGCACGAACCCTAAAATCACTCATAAAACCATTATTTTATAAAATGATTCATTCTATGAGTTCTGTCTATTGATTTTGAATTAAATTGAAAAACCGGAAGAGGAAGTTTATTGGACACACAAATCAATAAATTCCATTTATATCAAAATTGGAATCAGTTACGAAAAAAGGTACAAATAAAAGATGTTAGCAAAAATATTTGAAACATAAAATGATATTTGCAATTTGCCTGTATATGCGTCTAATTTTGAGAAAAACTAATTTTTATATTTAACAATATATTTCAATAATCATAGTCGCAATAGAAACAAAAAACATAAATTTTAATTTTCGCTTTATCTAGTTATCTATGTCTTTTTTCGGAAAAACAAATACATCATTATAATGGTCGTCTAATTTGGCAACTTTGCCTCAATTTAATCGACTTCGTATTTCACGGTTCTTGAGATACCAATGGTTAGGTTCGAAAAACGGACATTCTGTATATGCCTCATCAGTAAAGTTAGACATTAAGTAGTCAACATTACTAAAAAATTATACGTAAACAAATTTGATATTTGATATGTTTCAAACAGATAAAAGCTGAATTACTGAAGATCTAAATTACATGTTTAATAATATTATATATTCTAAATATTAAATATACTGTGTATAAGAAAGTCGTGTACTGACCACATCAGATTTTTTAGAGTGTATTACTTGTCAAAAAATAATCCAAAACTATAAATAACATTTTATAGTAGATACGCGCAAACCTACATATGTATAGAAACCATATTGTCAAAAAAAATATTTTATTGACACCATATTTTGGGCCCCCAATTAAATAAAAACGTCCTGCGGCCTTTGCTTCTCTAACCCATCCATTGTTAAAAGGTTTCTTTACAGTTATTTATTGCAGATGACGCTGGCATAGAAACTTCGCACACATCGACTTGCAACAAAATAATAAGAATGTGTCTGTTGCCAAATACAGCATACATGCATACATACATATCATATCATTACGCTTTATCCCATCATATGGGGTAGCACGAGCCCTAAAATCTTTCATAAAACATTCACTCATTAAATTTGATCAAATAATCAAAACATTCTCACACAAACACACCACCCACACTTCAACCACATTCATAGATCACTCCATATAAACTCATTCATTTATTATACTCGAAATCATTTATCACACAACAAACTGTCAATCACATCTATCCAATCACTCCGATTCACTTATCACTCATCTTCTTTCTATAGCAATTTACAAAAATACATAAATATTGAAATTACAACTCAAACAAATAAAACTAAATATTAGTATTCATGTACATTTAAATTGTTGTCACAAGGCGTTCTCATATTTCCAATATATCCAACACCAGGTAGCGCATACCAATTGTAATGAATCCTGGGGCACAAATATTAACAGCGCACATTTAAAATATTAATTTCATGGAATATAGCATGATGGTATTCATGCAAACATAAAGGTAAGTGCCACAAGGTCATGCGAAATTATTCACCAACAACAATCGATTAAGGATCAATAACAATTGCTCTACATTATTTATTTACACAACAAAATATTTCATAAAAATTTCTCGCCAAGTTTAAGTGACGGTCAGTTAAAATCACATAAAGATATAGAAATTCTCATTTTATTTACATTTTTGTCTAAATATTGAACCGCCGTTGAAAAAAGTTAAAATAAACTTGTTCGAACATTGAAAAGAGAGTTAAAAATGACATATAAAATGGTGTTAGCGCTAATCCGCTTTACGTTTCTGCCTATAAATTTTTGACATTGCATATGTAGCAATAAAAAAACCCCTTACAAAATTAGCTCACTAAAGCTTACAACGGTCTCAAATACAAAGTTTTATTAAATAATAATTTCTCGAAATTTGGAATCTTTTACAATCTGTATGCCATGGTGGACATTTCTAATTTTGCATAAGTTTTCATTTCAACAATTACTTCTTGTTTTAAGGATGTAAACCTAGTCCGCTACTAATAACACATACGCACACGTACACACACACACCATCTCTGATATACAATATTACATACATATCAACATGTGACTTATTATTTTGTGTACATAGATACATAACACATATTGTTCTTTGTTATTTATTATTCAGTGTCTCTGCAATTTTGACAAAACTGTACTACATGTCTTTCGTTTAATTTCATGTCTTTGTTTCTCTATACCTATACTTACTACAAGTAGAAAGAAAGTACATGGTCATAAAACAAATTCCATTGTTCTATTATTGAACTAAATTTTCACCCAAACCTCTCCCACTTTAGGATTAAAACAAACAGACGGTCAGCGTTGCCCGACAAGACATAATTATCGAAAAAGCGACATATTTTTGAATTAGCTACCATAAAAATTAATAGGATACACATCCATAATCAATGATGACACTATAATTTCTGATATTGTAGCATTAATTTAACTATTTCACAAATATTTCAAACATCAATTTCGATAAACAACTTCTAGATTTTCATGCAAAGCCATGAGCAAAAAAAATTCCTAATAAATTGGTACTTTTGTTACTTATCATATACGTAGTTTTTATAGTATAAAGTACATAATATACTTATTTCAATGTGGTTCGTGAACAAGTATTCAATAAAATAATTTAATTAAATATGATACAGGACTTCGTCCGTGAACTTAATACAATCAATGGTTTATTTATTATAAATTCTATAGATTTCACTGTCGGTTCTCGTTGAAACATTTTTATAATAAAATTAAAATATCAACACTAAGTAGGTTCCGAAAAAATATATAAGTTTATTCACTATTCGTATTTCGGTCGATTAGATAATGATTATAGAAGATTAATAAGTTTGTACATTTGTGTGAGTCTTATAAATAATAGAAACAAGTAAATTATAGCAATATAGGGGGATAGTACATATAATGACAACAGTTGTAACAACTAAAATGTGATTGGGAACATACATCTTTGTCAATGGTTGTAAAAGGCTTAAAGCGGGCGTATTAACGGTGAACGGTACAGTTCAATTTGTTCGTTCGTTACAGTTTTCTGGTTCTTAATAGCATTCAGAATTTCGAATGATTCTAACAAGTCCAGCTTTAATTCCTTTTTACAGAAATGTTTAACTGACAAATTATTATTGTGTAATTTATGATTAATCTCAAGACAATGTTTAGCAACGTTTCAGGTCAATTTATTATTAAATATAGCTTTTTTATGTTCGTTTGTTTCTAATTACGAACGGTCTGACCTATATAGATCGCTTGACAATCACTACAACTAATTTGATATACCCCACTGTTTTGAAGAACATCTTTTTTATAATTGTTGTCATTATATTCCCTTTCCTATCTATAATTTACTTTTTTCTACTATTTATAAGACTCACACAAATGTACAAACTTATTATTCTACTATAATCATTACCTGATGATGGGTCTACTCGACCGACATACGTATAATGAATAAACTTATATATATATATATATATATATATATATATATATATATATATATATATATATATATATATATATATATATATATATATATATTTGAAACCTACCTAGTGTAGATTTTTTAAGTTTATTATTATGATAAAATGGGGTGGCTACCTCAGTGGTATGAAGTCGGCCTGTGGATCCTGAGAATCCTGGTTCGATTCCCACAGGCGACAAACAATTATCATAATTTCAAAAAATCTACCCCTGTGGTTCCTCCACCACTAACATATTTGAGGGCCGTGATTTGACGACTGGTAACCGCACTTCACGCGCAAAATATATCACTTACCGAGATCTGCTTCAGCAGAGTGCCACACTCAGTAATGGGTAGAAGGCGAGATGATATATTTTTTATTTATTTATAAAAATAAGTAAATAAACATATAATTTTGATCCAACTAAAATATAATAAATACTTTAAATAAATATGACGAGGATGAGAGTTGTAACATAACATTTGGAGACATAAGGTGTCAGTACAATTAATTTTTAATTATTTTAAAATATTTTCTCCTTTGTTCCTTCACATTGTAATTAAACACGTCAGTGTTCATGTCACAAATAAATTATATAGTATTGTTATAAGAGTGAAACTAAATACCAATATTTAAATGAATACTAAAATAAGGCGTTAAAAGTATATATTTCCAAAAAAAACACCATAATTTTTACCCAAAAATTTTGATACCGTTTCGATAATCAATTACATTTGATCATGCAACATTGCAGCCGGTAAATCTTGCATCCACAAAACCACATCATCACATCATTTCATAAAAAAAAAATATATATATCATCACGCCTTCTACCCATTACTGGGTGTGGCACTCTGCTGAAGCTGATCTCGGTAAAGCCCCTGGCACATATAGCGTCAAGACTCCGAGTCTGCTACAAACTGCTGAAAAAGTGAGAGTCACGTCCAAAACGGGTGACACATATAGAGTCGGTGTATCTGACATTCAGAATTAAATATTTGTTAATTTTAACGTGTTATTTGTTAATTTGTATTATTTAAAATATTTATAGACAATTAAGAAATATAAAAACTATAAACTATGAAATATAAAACAAAAAATTAAATGAAAAAAAAAATTATATGAACTATAAATGAAATATAAAAACTTAAATGTATTATTTAAAATGTTTGTTGATTATTAAGAAATATAAAAACTATAAACTAGGATATATAAAACAAAAAAATAAATTAAAAAAATTGACTTGAACTATAAATGAAATATGAAAACTTAAAAGTATCTAACTATGTATAAAGTAAATGAATTTAACTATAAAAATGTACAAAATATCAAACAAGAACATAAACAATAATAATTCATACGTCAAACAACAAAGGAAGATAGCGACAAAATCAGCATCATAATGAAGTTGGTTTTCGGCAGTCGTGACTGCTGAAAATAGAGGCGTTTCTATTTTTGGCAGTCAAATGGTAGACTCGGAGTCTTGACGCTATATGTGCCAGGGGCTTTAGTGATATATTTTGCGCGTGAAGTGCGGTTACTAGTCGTCAAATCACGGCCCCCAAACATGTTAGTGGTGGAGGAGCCACAGGGATAGCTTTTTCAAATTATGAAAATTTCATTTCATCACCTAAACTATATCACTTCACACAACATTCGTATTTTATTTAATACAAATACTCACTAGCACACGACCTCACGAAAGTATAATTTGTTTCAGATAATTTCCGTGCTAATTATTACAAAGATATTAGAGCAATAAGTGTATCATTACATTTCAAACAAACAATATTATTGAAATCGTTTCCCAAATGTAAAAATTTTTGTACAAAATTGTAAGTTTCAAACTATATTTTGTCCCTATTATTATAATCAGCTTGTAGAATAGCATATCGGAAGTGTTCTGTTACCCTTTAATTTTTAATAGGACGTAGAACCTAATTCAACGATCATATTTATTTATAAACCTTTTTCAGCAGGCGCAGTGGGTCAAATTGGGATTTTACTGTTCAAAAATATGTGCAGAACTTACTATACATCGGATCTGGATAATTTTTTTTTAAATTACAGTTAATTAAATTCCCTTCACATCTGTCGAGGCAAATTTTTAAATGTCTGTCACATTTTATTAATTACATAATAAACTGTCAAAAAACTGTAAAAATATTAAAAATTTAAACAATGAAAATTATTTATTCTTATATTATTTTTATATATTAAGGCAACATGACAGATTTTACAAAACTATTGACAGTTGTCAACATTATATTATGTTGTTTATTTTTTGACGTTTCTCAAAACCAATGAAATGGTTCATTGTATGTCACGTGTCTGCGTTTTAACCAATCCTGTCATTATTATACTGAGAATTTGCTCTTGTGTTTATTCTCGAGAATTATCTCTGTAGATGCTTTTTTGTTTCTGACAAATGATAGGTAGTTGTCAAATAATTATTTAAAACTGTCAACGCGTCAAGTAAAATGTGTGAAAAAACAGATTTAGTTTCATTTCAGATTAATAAATACACCAACAAATTTTGGAAAAAAATTCCAAGAATATGTTAATAAGTAATCAATCGATATGAACCCAGTTCAAAATCTTTTAAGTTGTATGAATCGACCTTAACAGCTAAGTCAAAAAATAATCTAATTAAATATAACTTGAGAGTTGGATAAATTGAAAGTATCTTTCTCAAACTTGTTGCCATTTGGCAATCGCCACTCAAGCCCTACGGGCTTCCGTGACTAATGCCTGCCAACAAGTTTTCGAAAGATGTCAAATTATTTATTTTCTCACTATCTTGTTATATTATTACTGATAATTTTCAAATCGTCAAATTAGCATTCCATTCTAAATAATTTTGCAATATAAATGTAGTTTACATCATTTGTGTACTATCTGATACAAAAAGCATCTATTATTTTATACTATATTAGGGAAAATTATAATCTTTACTTGACAGATGACAGCGATTCTATTGTCGCAAATAGAATTTAATATTGTGCGACCAGGAGGCACAATACCGAAATTTTCATCATCTGTAAAATAAAATAACTATGGAAAATAAAACTTATCGATTATTAACAGATAATGATACACTTACATTGATTTAGTTGTATTTTAGATACAGATATGCACCAACAAATTTTGGAAACAACTTCCAAGAATACATTAATAAGTAATCAATCGATATGAACCCAGTTCAAAATCTTTTACGTTGGATGAATCGAACTCTACAGTTACGTTAAAAAATAATCTAATTAAATATAACTCGAGAGTTCGATAAATTAGAAAATAATTCTCCAGTATCTTTCTCAAACTTGTTGCCATTTGGCAATAGTCGCGAAAGCCCTACGAGCTTTCGTGACTATTTCCTGGCAACAAGTTTTCGAAAGATCTGTCAAATTATTTTCAATTTATTCTCACTCTCTTGTTATATTATTACTGAGAATAATTACAATATGGATTTAATGAATAGATTACAAAGGCTATAGCCGGGTAAGATGGTCAAATCTGCCCCCAAAGGAAATCACATGGGGATATGATTTCCATCTTATTTACACGAAAGTAGAATTTTCTGACCAATTTTCAAAATTTCCAAAATCACAAAATAATAATAATAATTTAGATTAAGGTAAATCAAAATATTTATTGTCGAGGTCGTGAACCTGATAAACTTCCTATAATTAGTGCTTTGTGTGTAAACAATGTTAGTTATTCGGCGAACACGCAATTAGTTGCAAGTGACCAGTGACAAGTTGCAGACGAGACAAAAGTTATTCCTCCGGGTTTAGAAACTGAAAATCCAAGGTATGTAAATAATAATAATCTAAATTATTTAGATTTGTGATTTTTTTCAATCAATTTCCATTGTCATATGATATGGAAATCACAGTTTTAGAACCCAAAATACGGTTTTTAATTTTTTTCGGTTGGTCGCACCAACTGGAAAAATCTGAAAAAAATACCAACTAATCCTCTTTGAAAGAGGAATTTTTGTGATTTTTTTCATAGCCTCACCTTTATATTAACATAATGTTTAACTACTTTAATCAATGTTTACCTACTTTAAATATGTCTCACAATTCAAATATAGCGCAAAAAATCCCAAAACAATTTTTAACAGATAGAGTGGATTATACTTCGTAGGTTTGTCTTGTTGTCATATACATAGTACCAATACAAAAAAAAAATATTACGTTATAAAGAAACTCATTTTTGACTCCTCCTATCAGCGGGGAGGGGGGGGTGAAAATTGGTCAGAAAATTCTACTTTCGTGTAAATAAGATGGAAATCATATCCCCATGTGATTTCCTTTGGGGACAGATTTGACCATCTTACCCGGCTATAGCCTTTAGTTAGGGTATCTTAAGACAAAGCATCCGTATTTTAATTATTCTCAACATAATATAAAGTTGACATCTGCCAATAGCTTTGTAAAATCTGTCATGTTGCGTTAATATATAAAAATAATATAAGAATACATAATTTTCATTATTTAAATTTTTAATATTTTTTACAGTTTCTCCGACATTTTATTATGTATCAAATTTGACAGATTTATTTAAAAATCTGCCTCGACAGATATGTAGGGAACCCCGATTTGACCCACTGTGCGACGGCAAAAGAATATTCCTGTGATTTAAGTCACATGATATGCCACTTTTATGACGTTTGAAGATAAGCATAATATCTTTTTTTTGCATTAGAATACATATGTTAATGTAGAGCTCGTTTCGCCAATTTTGACGATGAAATAAGTATTGTGAATTTGTTTAAAGTCTTGGACGTCTACACACCTATAAAGGAGTTATGAATGAAATGATGATTGAATAAAGCAAAACTTTTTCATGCTTTATGGTAGGGTTGTTGATTTCCACCGAATTTCGAATTTCTGAACATTCGAACATTCGAATTTTTTTAACTTCATCAAAAAAACTTCGAATCTTCGAATTTTTTAATTTTTAGAACTTTTCGAATTTACGAATTTTTTGAACTTTTCGTATTTTAGAATTTTCCGAAGCTTAGAATTTTCGAATTTTTTGCCAATTAATTAACGCCATGTCATCTCCAAGTACGCTCACGCATAATTCGTGAAAAGTCGGACACGAATTAAATAATAAATTCGGCGAAGTATTCTGCAAAAACTCTGTAAGATTAGGCGTCTTAATTAAGCCATCTACTCTCTTAACCGCCCATCTAAATGCTATGGATTTTTAATAAAACGTTTTAAAATGACAATAAAAAGAATACAAAAACGTCTTAAATATAACGTTTTTGACAGTGTAACGAAATTTTAAATCTAAATTGAATTAATTTGGCAAACAATAATAATTAATAGAAATTACTTACGATTTAATACAAAACTCTGCAATTGAGTTTATTCTGAAAATAATTCATACCACGTTAGGATCTAGAACATTTCAAATAATTCGCAAAATTCGAAAAATTCGAAAATACGAATATTCAAAAAAATTCAAAACTTCAAAAAATTTGCAAATTCGAAATATTCGAAAGTTCGAATTTAAATTCGAATGTTCAAAAAATCCGAACATTCGAATTCTCGAATATTCGTAAAATCAACAACCCTACTTTATGGACGCAAGTCAAATTCTGAAACCACTATACTATATTCTAAAGTTCAATTACATTTTTTACGGTAATGAGATAAAAAAAATGAAACAACTAAAACGTTCGATTTTGCTATGTGCCTTACCAATATGACTGCCTATAGCCCTTGGTTCATCCTCACTCATCTTCCGCCAGACCTGATGCACTAGCATTGAATACGCTGAGCGCCATGGCCATGGCATCAAATGCACCAGGTGTACTAGTGCGGTTGTGCACTTCCGACGAGGTTGTTGTAGTGATGTTTCGTCCATGGGATACACAAGGAGGCGAAACGGCCGTCATGCAGCTGAGCGCTACTAGGCGCTCCTGGTGCACCACCATAAAGTCTAGGTCTGTGCGCCACAAGGCGTCTACAAATGTTTTACATTAAAATACCATCATCGATATTACAACTAATGATAAAAACAACATCCCCAGTATCTTTCTCAAACTTGTTGCCATTTGGCAATAGCCACTCAAGCCATACGGGCTTTCATGACTATTTCCTGGCAACAAGTTTTCGAAAGATCTGTCAAATTATTTTCAATTTATTCTCACTCTCTTGTTATATTATTACTGAATATTTTTTTTGTGGAGGCATTATGCTAGTGATCAAATCGTAACTCAATAAACTATAGTAACTATGACTACCTATAACTACATAAGCTGTATTCCATTTGACACTTGGTTCACTTAAATCAGTTCAGATAAATTGGAGACATCATTTAATGAACTGAATTAAGCAAACTGATGCACTTATTGGGGTGAATTACTTCAAAGTAAATTAGAATAATAAATTCTAGTACTGGAAATAAAGTCAGCGAAACAATCTAGCGAAATAAATAAATGATCTGGTTCAGTAAATGTAAGTTAGATCTGATCCAAATGGCAAATGAAATACGCCTATAGAAACTAGTATCTGAGAGTTCTTGTTACATGATGAACTAGTTCATCGTAACCTCAATTCAAATAAAAAACGATATTTCACATTGTAACTTGCCAAACAGTTAGTTTTAAAGTGTTGTCAAACATCTTAATAAGGATTCTTGTCACTTACATGATGAGGAACTAGTTTTTTAAATCCAATGCTCGGTCCAGAAACGCAGCTAGCAACCGAAACCAATGCAACACTTGAAACAATAATAAATCTTCGGATCACTGAACTTGGAATAACATGAATTTGGCCCATGAAATAAGCCAAATTTTTGTTGAAAAACAATCCCAACTAAGGTATACATTCGATTGACGAATCCTAAAATGTTTAAAATGTATTATTTACTGTAATAATGTAAACTGCAAAGTTATACGTACCTAACCTATGTACTGAATTAATTAAAAATTCTTTATGGTAGAAATTTTTGATTGTGACTAACTTTATTATGCAACACAACAAATCTTAACTTGTTAAAATAATAATAAATAACTTGAAATATTTTCAGTTACATATAAAAACAATTTTGTCGTATGTTTGACAGTGGAATGTCATCGTCAAGTGGCGCCACGCAGCGGATATTTGCTTAAATTTTTCGAGTGGCGGTGATTTTAAATACAAATTTAGAAAGGGTACAAAATATTTTTTTAAATGTATAATAAAAATATATTATAGATGTACATATTTTGATCCTAAAAAAATATTTTTTTAAGCGCCAGAGTCATGATCTCAAAAAATTCATTTCATGAAAATGGTAAATTCCTTCTTTCAGTAGTAAAAACTGTTTTACTTTGCTAGTAATGTAAGAAACTAAAAAAAGGGAATAATTTAAATGTGCACCGAAATAATTTTATCAAAAATAATAAATTGCTGTTACCAAAAATAATTAAACGAATACCAAAAATAATAATTGAGTACAAAATATACTAAACGATCTTTAAAAGTAATTGTTGAAAGACAAGAATAGTAAATAAGCTTTCAGACAAATGAAATGGCAATAAAAGTTTTAAAATAAGTAAGAAATATTGATATAATTTTACTAATAATTTAAAAAATGATTATTTCAAGAGCTAGTATCAATATTTCTGTATATTGTGCCGAATATTTATTTTTGCTTTGCTACAACAAATATTAACTGTTTAAATTGAGAAACAAGCTGACAGATTTTAATATTTTGATGCTCGGTTAAATACAACCCATTTAAAAATAATAATGTTCTTACATTGTTGCTACGAGCTGCGGACGACATTCTGCGATGACTGCATCAACTTTCTGATATAGTTGAAGAGATGTTGACTCAGGTGATTTTATCCACGATAATACAAGCTCCGCTGACGTTGGAAAGAACACCAGCTGCTCCAGGATGATGCTGAGGTCGCAGGGGATGCTTGCAGGTCCCCTCATATCCCTAGAAACATAAAAACAATGTATTAGTAATATACACAGCAAGTTCTAACTAAAGTGAAAGTTGACAGTCATAAAAATGATGTGATATTTTTTGAAAGCTGACTACCTCGTAACCGTAGAATAAATGGATAAGAGCTTTGTAGGACAGGAAATAAGAATATGGACAAACCAAATTTAATTTGATATGTTATGTTTATAAATGCTTACATGTTTCATCTTCATGTCACTTCAAATACGTTCTCAATTACCCACTTTGGGTAAACTTTTTACACAAAAGAAATCTAGCCACTATGAAACCGCAAATGTTCACTAAGAGTTGTGGACCCGCCAAGATGGCACCTAAATATTTCAATTATCAACAACAAAAAGTGTCAACCAAAAGCAGCACTCAGAAAAATCTATTCGTGTTCGTGACATGCGCAATGGCGACTACTTCTCTGTCCTCAATGAAAACAGATCAATATTTTGAAGTCTAGGAGGTTTAAATCTGCGTACTTTTCTATAGCAAGAGTGCTAGGTTCTACAACTCTCTAAAATGATTTCGTCAAAAAAAAAAAACAAATTCTAAACATTTATAAGACATTCATCTTCCCTTAAAAATACCGGAAACCTTTTGTCAAATAGTCATTTTCCCAAAAAAAAAATCTTAAACATTTATAAGATATCCATATTCCCTTAAAAAGTCTGTAGAAAAAGAAATAAATAAAATATGTAGCCTAACTCATTAGGAAAGTAAATCAATAATTAATAAATTGATAAAAATTGAAACAAAATCGATCGGTGAATAAATGAAATAAATCAACATTTTTGTATGTTTAAAAAAGCGTTGGTCAGCTCTTGGTTGAGTTGAAGTTGGATTGACTGATCTTCGTCAGAAGACAGTGGCTCGCCTTCAATAAACTAATCATCTGTAAAAGATAAGAAATCATTAGAAATAAACACAGATATGGCCTCGAGAAAGTCGAAAAACTAAGGTGTTACAATTTTTGGAAAGTTCAACACTTCGGGAGGCTATATCTTAAAATCATTTAAAGAGATTTAAATATCTGATTTTTTTCTCTTTAATTCATCCATTATGCAGCATAACTTATGTTAGGTAATTTAAAATAATGAGAAATAAGTGACGGCTGACTAATTTAATCGCTGGGGTACTTGCATAAATATACAATTATTTGGAGAAGCAAATCAGTCTAGAGAAAGAACCTCTGCAAACAACTAGTATAATAAAACTTTGTGATTGTGCATTAATACATTTTTTTTAATCGATCTATTGAAATGTTTTTATAGCTGTATCCATTTTAAATATTTCTCTCAATTAACTTACAATTTGTACACCTACTTTTACAACTTTTTCAAGTACAATTTTGTATTTTATTTTTACCATATACCTAAAAAAATTTATATTAAATATTTTTTTTACATTCAAGACAAATAATTATTTAGTTTGAACAAATTAAAATGGGAATTCACAACTAGTTATTAGTTATTGTAGTTATAAGTTTGGTCGTATAGAATTAAGTCGGGTCGTTTAGATATAAGTCGGGTCGTTAGATTTTAAGTCGGGTTGTAGGATAAGTACAGTGCATTTTTATTTTTATTTTCTTGGTTTAATTCGACACTCAACACTCGAAAGGGTAAAAGAGATATAAATGATAAGAAGTAGTTTACATTTATAAAAATTGTACTTAATTTCACTTATATAATTATTAGTAGGTATTATATAATTCTTCACCATCAAATGAGAAATTTTTATTTTGCTTACACTATTAAAAACATTTCAATGATTGAACTATAAATAAAAATATTTAATAAAAGTGAGTGACAGTGAAAAAGTGTTAGTGTGTTGAAGAGCAAAGGATGGAGTACTCGGTTTCAAGATCCTCAGGATTGGTGCGCACCGAAGATCTTCAAGAACTGGAGGATACAGGATCAGGGTTTATTTTATACCACTATAGCCAGCTAAACTATTATATATTTATTTATGAATATACTAATCTTTATTTTTTTGTCTGTTTCAGGGATTAAAGCGCTATAGCCGGATCAATTATTACATATTTATTTATTTATGTATGTACTAACTTTTATTTGTTTTAGGAATTATATGAAAGTGCTATATCTGCCTAAGCTAGTATATATTTATTTATTATAATATTCCGAGGATAAATATGAAAGCTCTATAGGTAAGCATAACTATTATTGTATTATTATTTACGAGTGTCATATATGTACTAATATGTTTTTCTGTTTTAGATTCAACCAGATATTAACTATAGCGCTATATAAATGATTAAAGCCGGCTTTGTTTTATTATTTCTTGTATGTACTAATATTTTATCTGTTTTAGGTTTATTGACAGCTAGCTGGATATAGCGCTTTCATATAAATATAACATGGACTTAATTTGATTAACCTTTATTTTGTTGTTAATAGTAAGAGAGGAGGGAGGGAGGTCCTTGCCGAAGGAGCTCACCTTGTCGTGGTGGCAAGGCTTAACCAACCTTTTATTAAATTCTACTTTTATATCACTGAATAATTAATAACAGGTTATTTTTATTTTTGCATATTATTTTATTAATAAAAGGATGGAACTAAGAAGCTCCACTAGACTTTTATATTTTAATTTGTATTTATGATTATTGAATAAAGAATATCGCCAATGTTTATTTATTTATTTATTCTACTCTGTACAACAGGAACTGAATCGTAATCTGTTCGAGTCTTCAATGATTGAGAGAGACACTTTAATCATTTCTAACTATCATTTATGCAGTTTTTTTTTTTTTAAAAAAGATGATTTTTTTTATAAAAAGTTTCAGATATTTTTAAGGAGAGATGGCTGTCTCATAAATGGTTTTGAGGGGATGACTGTCCGAAAAATCATTTTAGATAGAGAACCCAGCGCTCTTGATACATTGAGAAAAGTATGCAAATTTAAACCTGCTTGTGTGGTTATAGCTTATTTCCGAAACGGTTAAATCCAAAAGCATGAAATTTATAGAATGTATGTAGCTTGTATTACCTGAAAAGATAGGGTATAAATTATTTCTGTCCGCCATCCTGCTCTATCACCTTTCCAAAAGAAAATCTTTTATGAAAATAATAATTTTGCGTCTAATCAAAAAAGTGCTTCAAATAACTTAAATAGAGGAAAAAATGAAGGAGTATTTATTGTTAAACATTTTTTTTATGAAATGAGCAGTAAAGCTAGAAATTGGAAAATATATTTTGGGTAAATTCTAACGAGACAGCTGGCACCATCTCTTGGCAACTTGCAGAACTATATACGTAAGTTAATATTTCATAAATTAAAATAAACCATCTTTTTTTGCCTAAAACATTTGACACTGAATGAACCATAAATTTGTTTTGCTCTTTGATTCAAATCTTGATAATAATGAATTTCACACAAATTTAAATTTTCTGTTTTGAAAAGAAAATGAATTTGGACTTTGACATTTAGTATTGTTTCATGTACGCATCCAGTGACTCACCTACTTGTCAAACTGGTGTGTAGTATTTATTTTGAGAATTGAAGAAATTTTGGCAACCAGTTTAACGTCGCAAATACATAATACGTCGAAGTGAAATCATGACAACTGTTTATAATAATTAAAAATGGTCGAACCAATATTTGATTATCAATTTCGACTAATATTAATTGGTGACAGTACAGTTGGTAAAAGTTCTTTGTTGAAATACTTCACGGATGGTAAATTTGCTGAGGTTAGTAACTGTAATTGGGTAGTAGTTGAACAAGTGAACAAGGTCAGATCGTTTTATGTAAAGCTTTCAGATCCAACAGTTGGTGTGGATTTTTTTGCACGGCTAATAGAAGTAAAGGATGGCACACGAATCAAGCTGCAATTGTGGGACACGGCGGGCCAAGAGCGTTTCCGCTCCATTACCAAATCGTACTATCGTAACTCGGTGGGCGCACTGCTGGTGTACGACTTGTGCAACCGTGGCAGTTTCGAGCATATTCCATTATGGATGATGGAGGCTAAGCGGCACATTGAGCCGCACCGACCCGTGTTTGCGCTCGTGGGCTGCAAGTTAGACCTGGTGAACGGTGGCGGACACCGCGAGGTGTCCAAGGAAGAGGCGCGCGCCTTCGCTGATCACAATGGTCTCATCCACGTCGAGACGTCGGCCAAGACGGGCCTCAATGTGGAAGAAGCGTTCCGACTCGTCACACAGGAAGTGTACAATCGTATTCAGACCGGGGAATACAAGGTGGAGGACGGTTGGGACGGCATCAAGACTGGTTTCTCGCGACCCAACGGTCTCGACTTTAACCTCGTCGAAGCCGAGCCTGCCAAGACCTCGTGTTGTTAGCTGTTTCTCCTGTACATATTTTATTGTAATTTTAAGTTTCATGTATATTTTTAGTTCAAATGGCACTTTTATAATATAACTACTCTGTGTTATACATAATAACTTGATAAGTGTCCCGCCCTTGTTCATTGTTATTGGTTCAGGTCTAATTAGAGCAAACATCTGATTTTGATTTTGTACATTTAAGGAATAATTCCAAGTAGACTGTATATTTAAGAGGACGTAGTTTATATAAAAATACACTATGACAAGATTATAATAATTATCAATATATGCAAATAACTCTACAAATACTAAGTAATTATAAATACAAACAAGTCAAGTACCTAGAGAATGAGCACCACGTATATACAGTTCTCTTGTAACGCGGCAAGTCCGTCCCGGGACGAAGGCGTGGGTGGGTTCGAGCAGGTCAGCGGACGGCGTGTAGCCCAGCGTGATGACGCTGGTATTGAGTGCAGGAGCATGTTGGGGCCAACGCTGTGCTAGCTCGACACGCAGACGTGCGGCCAGGTGACGGAGGCGACAGTTGCCCCCAGCTAACAGCACGTGACTGAAACAACGGCCCAACTGATCATCGTCAAATCCCTTTGCCAACTGTTCCACCACTCCGCACAGTCCCAGTTCACAGTACATCAACTCCGTCGCCAGATACTGTTCGTCCTTCAGCACGAAACATTGCTGACAATGTACATCAATACCTACTCCTACATTAGCACTGTTACTGTTGTGATGTTGAACGTGGTGTGGCATACGGAGCCAGCACAGTGCTTTCACGCTGGGCTCGTCAAATCTACGCGGGTCTGCGGCCGCGTCTGGATGCAACCAAGCGAAGGTGGCGTGCAGGTGCTGGGCTACCTGCCAGCCGCCCACGGGCAACTCGACCCAGTGATCGGCTGCCACACGTCCACCGCACACTAGCGCTACCTCTGTGCTACGTGACGTGCTGTACACCACCAGCGCATCCGACACACCGAGGCCCTCGCATTGTACTAGCACGCGCGGTATTAGCACTAATTCAAATACGTGATGCGTGACCAGCAGCCGCGCTACCACCGCCTCCATGTACGCTGTCACCCCCAGCGGGTACACGTACACTAGATGTCGCACGTGCCGGTGACCACCGCCGCTACGCACTCGGAACACTGCATCTAGTGTCTCCAGTAGCATAGGCGGGGATCGGAACAACATGTACGACTTGCATGTTGAAAGAGCGTCATTATTTTTCTTTACATAATTTAGATTTCTATGTACAGTAGTATTGTGCTTGAATAATGCTAATGTTACTTTACTATAATGTGTTTTTAATATTGCGAATTCAAAAGTTTTTACACTATTATCCCATAAACAACTATGTACTTGATTCTGTTCGTTGTATAGAACGTTTTTTAACCTAATACACGAAAGTTTCAGATTTAAATCACTGGTATTTAATTGTTTTAAATATAATTTCTCTTCTAAATTAGTTTTACTAGATGTACGTATTAGTTGTAACCAATGGGCTTCCCTAAAAACAGTAAATCATATTTATTACATATAATGAAGCATTATACAAATACTAACCATATATTATAATTTTCTATAACATACTTCCAGTACGTACATACATCGGTAATTGATTGAATATCATCAACAGACACATTCATAAAAATTTGAATAAGAATTTCGGACGGCAGCATTTTATCCATGCTTGCAAAAATCTTGTTACATATTTTTATAATTTTACAGGCAAATGTTACATACTTTATAAAATTGTGAGTTTTTTTAAACTTATACAATACTGGAATAACAAACAGCTGATATATGTACTTCGAAAGCCAAAAATTTTATAAAATAATACTAGTGGCTGTTTCGATTACAAAACGCCAGAACGCACTCTACTTTAGAAAAATATCAAAATATAACCTACAAGGCACAAAGCTGATACATAAACAATAAAAATGACTTTAGGAAATGGAATAAAAACATTAGGCAAAAAGTAATTGAATTTGTCATTAATTATACTTCCATGTAAGTTTAAATTTGCATTTATGTTTTTAGAAAAGAATCATCATATCCACCGCAAGGTATTCGTTGTCAGAAATGCTTGGAATATGGACACTGGAGTTACGAATGTAAAGGGAAGCGAAAATATTTACATAGATCATCGCGTACCCAACAATTAAAGAAGCGTTTAAAACAAAGAGAACAACTTGCCAAGTAAATCTATAGTGTCTTTTGACATTTGTATTTATTTCAGTTCCATTGATTAATAGAAATTCACTTAGCTTTATTTATTTTGTAGCAGACTTCCTGAGAAAAAATTGGAGGAAAAAGAATCAGACTCTAGTTGTAGTTCGACGTCGTCGTCCAGCTCCAGTTCATCATCATCGTCATCCTCCTCATCCGATGACAGTTCATCCAGTTCGTCTGACTCTGATAATTAATAATCATATTTTCACGCGTTTTATTATAAACTATTTGTTAATACATATTTTATAATTATTCTTACATGTAAAAAAAAAAACAAAAAAAGAAACTATAAATATACTTGATCGTAAATAATGAACGTATTAATCTTCAATGAGATTCTCTGGTAACGCGTGTACGATAACTTTTCTGCTGGCGTCGTACGTAAAATTATTGATTTTGAATATCTTGCTATCGTAGAATGGCTTGAGTTGATGGATGTCGACCTGCTTGGCCTTTTCCAGTAGATCGTTCTCGTTGACCTCGATGACAAGAGTGTCCTCCGCGGTGAGCCCGCGGCCGCGTAAGAACGTAAGCTGATCGAGCGCGAGCTGACGCAGAATGTAGAACAGTAGTTCGCTGTGGTCCTTACGGAACAGCAGATACTTCTTGAACGAGTTTCGCATGGTTTTCATGACACTGTACTTTTGCGTGTCAACGAAGCTCTCGAGCATCATGCGCACGGCCATGTTCATGTCGTCGTCGGTTACATGTGTACGTAGATGCAGTCGTGCGTGTGCCTCTGACATGCGAATGATGGACTCGATATGACGCACGGTGATGGGAAGACTGCCAGTGGCTAGCGACTCCTGGCGCAGCTGACTGTAGATGCGCGCCACCTTATCTTGGTCCATGTTCTGCAGTTTGGGGTGAATGTTCTCGCGCGCGTACACGATATACTTCTTGAGCAAGTCCTGCGGTATGGCAAGCTCGTTGTCGGAGCCGCACTCTTCGAGTTCATCTTTGCGATGCGGATGATGCTTAACGTGCGACGTGACGACGAAGCGCGCCAAATGCTGGTCCTGGATCGGATCCGCCTCATCTTTCACTACGCACAGTACGTCAAACCGCGACAATATCGGGTCGGACAGTGCCACATTCTCGGCGAATGTCATACTGGCATCGTAGCGGCCACCGATCGGGTTGGCAGCTGCAATGACCGAGCAGCGTGCCTGCAGCGATGTCACGATGCCCGCCTTGCTGATGGAGATGGACTGTTGTTCCATCGCCTCGTGGATTGATGTGCGGTCCTGGTCGTTCATTTTATCAAACTCGTCGATGAGACAGATGCCCTGATCGGCAAGCACAAGTGCACCCGCTTCTAGTGTCCACTCGTGAGTTTGTGTATTGCGACGCACGTAGGCCGTGAGACCCACGGCGCTAGCTCCCTGACCCGTTGTGAACACGGCGCGCGGTGCAATCTTCTCTATGAACTTGAGGAACTGTGACTTGGCGGTGCCCGGATCACCGCACACAAGGACATTGATGTCGCCGCGCACCTTGTGTTTCTGGCCGGGATTCTTGGGTTCGCCGCCAAATAGCGCAAGGGCAAGGGCACGCTTTACAAAATCGTGACCGTAAATGCTGGGGGCAATGCTTGCGATGATACGCTCGGCGACGCGCGCGTCACGGCTCAACTTTGTAATGGTGGCCACGTCCTCGTCCGTAAGTGATTGTACAATCTGCTTGCAGTCCTTCACCACCAGATGATTGGCGAAGATGACGGTGGAGAAAACGGGGAAACCTTGATTGGTATTGAGTGCACCGTCATAGCTGTTGGTGTACACACCAGTCAGGTCCACCTCGTCGCCAGGCTTGCAACGATCACACAGGTCAGCTAGCAGTACCACGTCCTTGGAGCGCGGCACGCGGCCTGCCGGGATACGACCTGGCGACTCTTGCAGCGTGACCTTCTGGTAGTTACGGTATAGTGTCTGTTCCATGTTGATCATGAAGGGGCCCGTGCTCTGGCATTCGGGGCATGCACCCGGCCGCACCTCACTACTTTGTGTCTGCACAAAGGGGCCCAACACGAAGCCGCACTTGTTGCAGTCGTACTTGATGACAGATAGCTGCGGCAACACTGCTGTCGTTGACGTCACAACACCCAGTGTGCGCACCAACTGGTTTACGTGGATCTTTCTAAATGTCCTCAAATCTTCAATTAAGGGCAGATCTGATATCCTAACATGAATCTCGGAACTGACGCGTTCATAACTAGGAAATATTGACAACACTAATTCTTTGGCCACTTCATCAAATATCTCCAACATTTGAAACGGCGCTTCTGGTAGAAAGTAAGCTAGTACATTTGCCTGATGTGCCAAAATTGGAAATTCGACTGTAAAGCTTGAGAGATTATTTTCACACATACGTCTGATCTTGTCCTTGTAGACGAAGACGCCTTTGTCGTTGACGTAGGTGCGCAAAAAGCTCTTGAAGCGGTTTTTGATCTCGGTGTGCGGACCAAGCATAGTCACCCATTCCTTGATGGCGTGGCCTTTGGTGTGCTCAAGGTATTCAATGGACTCAATCATCTCTGTGTCTTCGGTTTCGCCGGCAGCAGATTTCTCGGCCATCTTCCTCCGACGCTTGGGGTCCACTTCGTCGCTCTCCTCGTAGTAGAGATCGCGGTCATCTCGTCGCACTAGGCCGAGTTCTCGATCACGCTGTCGCATCTCCTGCTCGGCAGCACGTCGGTCACCCTCTGACATTGCGTCATAGTCCTCATCATCTAGAGTATTAGCTTCGTATCGGTCCAAGCCTGGCATCGGACGGTAATCACTAATAAACATAAATTTATAATCAATCAAATTCTCTACGCTAATATACAGGACTCAAGTACTTTTCCATGTTATCTCCAAACAGTTCTTCACCATCTTCTTCCTCGATGTGATCCGGTTGCGAGGTATCACCTAGCAAATCCCCCTCATCCTCGAACGGCTCATATTCATGGACCGGAGATGTCATCACAGAGTGTACAGGTGGAGATTCTCCGTTACCCTGTTTACATACACATTGTTAATAATCAACAAACATCAACAAGTTGTATATATCTATTTTGTTTTCTTAAAACTTACCGACATTTTTCAGATTATTTGTAGTATAACTAAATGTAATATAAATTATTTATTAGATATAAAAATAGTTCAATAACAATTCATACAAATAAGAAACGCGAAAAACAACATTAACCAAACTTCAACATTACAACAAAAAACGGCGGGAAGATTTCTTCATTCACAGGGTCCGTCAAATTTTCATCCAATCTTTAGAATTTTAGGAAAAAGAAGAAGCATATATTACAAATTCAAAATTTCCAAAAACACATTTTTCAAGCATTTCTACTCTAGTTTAACTTTTATATTATTTACGACACACCGATAAGGCAGCACACATTTAAAAATCAATTAGAATGTTTACATTTATGAATTAGTTTGTTCATGGCCAGTTACACAAACAAAATTAAAGTTTTAAACTTTGTTTAAATTAATAAAAGCAAATCAAAGTTGCTTTGTTTGTGCAACTGGCCATCAGGAACTTATTTCATTGTTTATTAATATTAAATAAAAGAACTACATGGTTCACGGCTTAAAATTATATTTTATAATTTCATTGAAACATATTCTATATATAGTTCTGATTTATTCACTTCTTCTTCGGTTTCAATGAAAGATACAGAATCAATAATCCTATGGATGCATAAGTCGCCTTTGCTACCTGTAAATAATAATTGAATGATATAATTATTTTTAATATATTCAAATTCTTATATAACATAACCTATATCAATAAAACTAGTTTAATTTTTAATTGCTGTGTTTTTATAGTAATGCAATATAAATGTAACAGTACTTGTTATTATTACTTTATTTCTTATAATATGAATCTTTAAATTAATACTTACATTTGCTCGTCCAGTAAGTGTTGAGCCATTGAAATATTTTCCTAATCCTTTCAATTCTTCACCGCCACCAGCCATCTAAAATAAAGTATTTTTAGAATATATTTACTTGACAATAACATCTGCTCATTGATTTTATGCTTATTACCTCTTTTTATTTATTTCAACAAAGGATGAGAAAAATGCTTCACCACCAACTACTTACAGCGGACCTAAATTGTATGACGCCTACGTCAGTGCTTTTATTTCTATCCTCTTCCTGCATTAGGTACTAAACACCGAATAGAAAGGGACAGAACAACATTACTATACTTCGTTTATTGCATCATATACAAGTTACATAATACACAATATTTCTATTGGATATCATACAAAAAAACCGGGAATTTAAAATAGCTGTTTCCATATCATTTCTTTTCCATAAAAATTATTCTTTCTTTGTATCGGTTTCAGAAGCTGCATATTACGAACAAACTAAAAAAAATGAGTATCAGTTTTTAATTTTACACTATAATAATTGAGAAATGGACAAATGAATGTACATATCATCTATATTTCGTAACTTACGTTTGTAAAAAAATTTCCTGTAAATTGCATATGCAAATAACGAACCAATAGTTGCTTTTGACACCTAGATCAAAGATAAATTGATGAAAATATTCTACGGAAGTATAGTAACTGCTACTTACATTTGCACGACCCCTAATTGTGTGGTTATTAAAATAGTAACCAAAACCTGAGGATCCAGGTTCTTTACACATGTCAATCATTTAACGCGACGGTTAATCATAATAATAACAATTGATTATATGTATAACAATAAAATTATAGTCGCAGCTATACTTGATTTTATTTGTTTTAAAAATATGAAAAAACGCAATCATTACAAGAAATAACCGATATTTAATAATAATTGTTTACTACTTTTCTAACTAGAAATACAATTTACAAATAATATACTACAATATTTATAAATGATGATAATAATAAATAATAGTTGACCAGATCTGACAGAGGATATGTAGAGAATATAATACCTACTACCTGTGTGACTGATACAAGTGAATTGGTTATTTATTTATTTGATTTGCTTTGGAATGTACGAATGCTTGAATAATGTGAAAAGGGAAAGTGGCGAATTGAGAATAATAAGTGCCAACATTCAATATATCCAAGCCAAGCTTACATCTGTTTATGTTTTACATGGAAAATAGATTTTCATAATATATATATTATATAGGAGGTATCCATTTACAATACCAAAGCACACCGTTGTGCAATATAAAAATTAATACTTTTCCCAGGAAAAAATAGTTTACGAAAAGCACCATCGCTTGATTTGTTAAATATCATAATAATAAACTGTTTAAGAGTATATTTTACTATCAAAAGTCTTTGTTTTTCTTATATAAATAAGTTGCTTACCTTATATGACTTTAAATAATTACATCACATTCAAATTTTTACGAAATTTGAGACAATACTTGAAAATTTATTCAAATAAATAGGAAATTAAATGGTCACATAGACATTTAGTTTATCACTGACGTATTAAAAACCGACAATGGATTATTATACAACGAGTACGAAATTTCGTTGTCAACAAAACTAGTGGAAACATTAGATCTGTACAAAAAAATAACAAATAATACCTCAACAAAATGACTGAATAACAATGGGCGCCATGTTGGTGGCAGTGAGTGATGAGTGACGTGTGAGTGTTTCTAGAGTGAACCAGGATCATCGTGGCTGGCGATGCTGTCCATGTCGTGGTCGCTGTCTGCGTCCGAGCTAGATGACGCTGCCGCATCACCTGCCATGGCTACGCGTGCATACTCGTCCGTGTCGATCGATTTGCAAAAGTGAATCGCGTATTTTAACTTTTCTCGCAACACCGGCTACAATCAACAAACAAATAAACAAACACATATGTTAAGAGCAACGACGATTTGAACCAAAGCATCCTACCTTGCAAGAGTATCGTGGCATCTTGAGTAAGAAGAAACAGGTGTAGCTCTCGGGCAGGAAGTGATCAGGTGGATTGTATTTGTCGAGCACTTGCAGCACAAAGTCACGGCCGCGGAAATCAGCGATGGTTCGTGGCAACCTAGTGCGACCCCACACAAAACGCAGGAACAATGATCGCTCCTGATTACTAAACTCCTCCATGACTTCCCAGAACCATTGTATGAGTGGTGCGCCGCTGTCGATGCCTTTGTACGTTGCCACGGATTTGAGCAGAGTGAGCGGAATATCTGGTGAACCGCACACCATCGTCTCGAGCTCCAATGCACTGAACAGCGACAACAGTGGCACGGGCACGACGCGTGACATTCCATCCCTCACGGCACGCACCTGCTCATCAAACTCGTGCATGCGAAAATGCAACGCCAGCCGAACATACTCGAGACGATTCTCATGCGTGATACGTCGGTAACGTGTCGACAACGACACATCCTGACCGGACGAACTCGGCGTACTAAACGGCATCTCCAGTGTCTGGAACAACTTCTCATCTGGCTCCATATCGCGAATACACAACAAACCAGGCACATAGTCGCGGTCCACTTCGGTAAGATCGGCGGGCGTGAGATCAATGCCTGCTAGTTGTTTCCACACCGGCTCAGCGAGACTCAACGAGAGCGGCGACCCGGTACGGATCGCAACGCCCATTAGCACGCCCAGAAAACGAAATTGGTTTAGATGCAGACATGATTTGGCTGCTGGGTTCAGTAGAAAGCAATCGCGATTCGTTCCAGCTTCATCACGTCCATTCGGCGTGGAAATCAGCAGTGGCAGACTGCCGTTTTGTAATTCATCGCACATCTCGGCGATACTTTCACTGTAACCGCCGCCACAGTCGTCCACACTCTCACCCACAAACTTGACTTTCCACACACGATGCGGTAGCGAGAGCGCTTCGGAAGTGAGCAGCGGCAGCTTGGCGACCATCTGACCAAACACGGACTTCATGCCGTCAAGACCGGCGAGACCGCCGCGCGAACGCGACCGTTTCACCTGGATACGATTCAGTTCAATGACGGGGCCGTGCTGCTTGTCACGCACCATGGTGGCCTGCACCACTTTGCGGAACGTTGCTTCCTTGATGGAGTAGACGAGCACGGCGCGCAACTGGTCCAGCGAGCTGTCGCCCGCTATCGGGAACATGGCGATGCACGGACACACCAGCTCGGCGAAATGATGTAAAAGTACAAGGCGCGAGTACAATATCGCTAGCGGGATATCACGTACCAGATCGTACTCTAACGGTGCGCCGCTTGGTAGTCGTGCGGACACCGTGGGTTTATTTGTGGACCAAGCGAGTGTGTGCGCCGAACCGCAAGCCACACTAGTCACCTTCTTGGCTTGTAATGCGATGACGAGGCGTGGCCTCTGAATGGCGTTGGTGGTGCCATCGCCTAGCTGACCTTCGTCGTTGTCACCCCATGTAAACACCTCGCCCTGGTCGGAGCACGCTACACAATGTAATGACCCGGTGGCAATGCTCACTATCTTCTTGCCTTGTAGCGCAGCCACCTTGCGTGGTCTTCGTACATGATCGTCGGTGCCGTGGCCTAGCCGGTAATAGTCGCCCTTGCCCCATGTATAGACTGCACCGGACCGGGTGAGTGCCACGCTGAACTGCGAGCCGCACTCCACCTTCACTACCCCGAGACCCGCCAGACTCTCAATCTTCATGGGCACCTTGCAGCCGTCCGAACCGCCGCGGCCCAGCTTACCGTAGTCGCCGTCGCCCCACGACCACACGTTGTCATCGTCCGTGATGCAGAGTGTCTGCGCATCACCTGAACCGCACGCAATGTCCACCACGCGGAAACCGAGCAGCGCCTCAACCAGCCGCGGTTTCAGTTGGTCTTCGCTGTCGCCGTGTCCAAGCCGTCCGTATCGGCCCTTGCCCCACGTGTACACCTGGCCCTGGGCAGTGATGGCGGCAGAGTGTGCACCGCCGCACGCCACGTCCACTACTTCGAGACCGTGTAGCGCCTCCACGAGCCGCGGCCGATCGTAACCGCTACGGTTGCCGTGGCCTAGCTTGCCGTCATCGCCCTCGCCCCACGAGTACACATCGTGATCGGCAGACAACGCCAGACAATGTTTGCCACCCGAGTTCACTGCTACTTTCTTGATAAACACGTGCTGAATGGACTCTAGGAGCGTGGGCACTAGTACAGAGTCGGTGCCGCCGATACCGAGGCGACCGCCTGCACCATACCCAGTGGCGTACACCTTACCATCCGCTGTGACGGCGACAAGAGTCTGTTCGCCGCCTACTATCTGTACGGGACGTAAACTGGACAGAGCTTCGCAGGCGGTGGGGAGCTTGACTTTTGCGCCCTCTACGCCGCCCAATTGTCCACGATGATTATGTCCCCAACCATAAATGGTACCCGAGCCCTCCCAGCTCAGCGTCCAATCCTCAGGACGTCGGTTCAGCCACGTGAGCAGCTGTTCGTCGTGTTCGCGCTTGAACATGTCATGGTTCTCGTGATCGGCGGTGGCAACGGCGGGCTCCGACACCGACAGCTCGGCAATCTTTTTACGTACCTCCAAACAGAAATTCTTGGGTAGGGGTGTGCGGTGAATAAGAGCTTTAGCGACACGCGCCGCATGACAGTAACGTCGGAACCACGCCCACTTGTGATTGTCCGCCAGGCCTAGGAACGAATCTAGTTCCAAGTCACACGCCAACGCCACCAGCACTTTGAAGAAGTCGGAGTGCATGAGATGTGTGCCGGCACGCACCGACAAGTCTTCGTACTCGTACTGACGCAGCAACGCCTGGGGCAGTTCCTCGAGCAGGGCGGCGAGAGCGGAGTCGGCGGCCTTGGCATGCAGGATGTCAGCGAGCGCGGTATTGTGATGGTCTGCACTGGTAGCACCGGGCACCAGAAGGCGGTGTAGACGTTGTAGGGCCCACATGCGCTGTGCGGCGGTGAGCACAGCAAGCTGCGAGCATGCAGCTAACGCGGTGGCAAGGCGAGCCATTAGTGCTGTATCCGCGGCCTGGTACAGTCGCGGCTCCAACAGTCGCACCACTAGATCCAAGGAAGGTTGTGAGAGCACGGCACGGTCCGAGCCGAGGTCGCGCGGACTGGCCGCCGACACCACACCGTACACAGTGAATCGCCAGCCCCAGCCGTTCACGCTGCCATCGCTTGTAAATGTCCAGCGCAACTCATCGCCGGGCACGCGCAACTCGGCAGACCAGTCGGTCCACTCGCGGCCTGAACGCGTGCACAACACGCGGCCCGTGCCATCCATGATCTGCAGCGGATCGTGGCGACGTTCTGTGCTGCAGCGTCGGTCGAATTCCACCCGCAGCGCTTCTGCTCCTGGTATGCGCACATGACCTCGCAACGTCACGTCGTCGATGTACGGGTGACTGGTCTCTTGCACCACAGGCTGCGGCGCCGCGCTGAACGCGTGTGAATTACTCGCTGTGTCCTCCAGCTCGGTGATGCACAGTTCTAGCAGCATTGTACCGATGGCGGCATTTGCGCTGCCGAGGCTTACAAGAACGGCGGCCAGCGTGTCCTTGGCATGCGTACACTCGATGCGATCCGCGACGGCGAGTTTGAGTAGATCGACGAGGAGACGAGCGTCGCTATCAGTTAGTATTTGTGTAAAATCGTCGAGGCCGGGTGGAGGTGCGTCGCCGAGCAGCTCGGCGTGCGACGTGGCGGTGGCCGCGATAACGGAGAGCGCGCTTGCAGACACGCGGGACAGTGACATGGAGCACGAACTTGCTGTCATGCTCTGCAGCAGCGCTAGTGGACTGTCCTCGCTGTCCGGTGTGCTGTGTGCGGTGTGCGCCATGGCACTCATCTCCGCAAGGGACAGCGGTGCTTCGCCGCCGCCGTGCACAATCTCTTGCTGGTGCTGGTGCTGATGGTGATGTTGGTACTGATGATGCTTGTTGCCCTCGGGCGGCGTGTCTGCCGCGGTGCCGCTACTGCTGCTGCTGCTGGCTGTGGTGGTATGACTGGAGAGGGCGTGTACCACGCATTGCCGCAACTGTTGGATGTGTATGGCAGTGAGGATATGTTGTAGCGCTTGTTGTTTGGCTGTGTTGGACTCGAGTGCCATGACGATGCTGGCAAGCGATGGTCGCTGCGGCTTGTTGTTGAGTGAGCTCCGTGCAGCTGGTGTGTCTGCAGGATATAGACCGAGCAGGGAAGAGCCAAGCGGATCACGTGGTGTCACAAAGATGACAGGCTCATGTTTGGCAGCTTGTTGTGTGTCAGCTACATACCAGGCGAGCGAATGTGAACTGCCGCACGCCACGCGGTTCACCGCCATGTCGTCCAATCCATGTACGGGCAGCGGTTTGCGGTTCACGATTGTTGTGCCGTTGCCCTGTTGACCATGATCGTTATCGCCCCACGCAAACACTTGCCCCGAGTCTGTGGCGGCAAGGCAGTGCAACGCTCCGACCGCCACGTGGACCACCTTCTTGTCACGCAAACCCTCCACCAGAGTGGGCTTGCGTACATGCTGATCGGAGCCATGTCCTAGGCGAAAATAGTCACCCTTGCCCCAGGTCCAAACCTCGCCGGCCCGCGTCAACGCTAGTGAGAACTGTGCACCGCACTCGATCTGTATTACATTCAGTGCATTTAGTCGCTCAATGTTGTGCGGCACGTTGCAGCCCTCGGAGCCGCCGCGGCCCAACTTGCCGAAATCACCGTCGCCCCAGCTGAACACTAGACCCTCGTCCGACAACGCAAGTGTCTGAGCATCTCTGCTGCCGCACGCCACCTTACATTACAATATCATTAATTATTCGGATTGATCAATTCTAAATATTATTTACCTGTATAATGCGATGTCCGAGCAGTGCTCGTACCATTTTTGGTTTGAGTTGTGTGACATTATCGCCGTGACCAAGGCGTCCATACTCTCCTAGACCCCAGGTGTAGAGTTCGCCGCTGCTGGTGATGGCGGCCGAATGCGAGGAGCCGCACGCAATATCTCGAATGCGTTTCGAGCGCAGCGCATCCACTAGGCGCGGTTTGTCCAGATTGAGTCGGTTACCGTGCCCAAGCTTGCCATCTTCACCTTCACCCCACGAGAATACCTTACCGTCAAGGGTGAGAGCCATGGCGTGCTTACCTCCCGAGTGTACCGCCACCTTCTTGATCATGTACTGACTGAGGAAAGCTATCGGTCGCGGTTGCGACACATTGTTGTTGTGTCCAAGGCCGAGACGTCCGTTTGTGCCTTCACCGCAAGCGTATAATTTGCCTTCTTGCGAGACGATGAATAAAGACTTGGATCCGCCAGAGATGTGTATTGGCTTGAGTCGACTGAGGAATTCTGAAAATGTGGGCAGCTTAACCTTGGAGCCCTTCATGCCACCTAGTTGGTCCTTGTCGTTGAGGCCCCACACGTAAACGCGGCAGTCGCCAGGTTCCTTGCTTGGCAGCTCTTGTGTTGTCGTCACCGAGGAACTCTGCTGGCTGTTGTTGTTGCTATTGCCTGGCTCGCCCGTCAGTTCCCAGTCGTTGGCGAGAAATGAAACCGACGACTTGAGTTCATGGCTGGTCACTTGCTTCCTGCCGACAATGGACAGCCCGTGTACCTTGCAATCAATGCCGCCGTTGCGACACTGCTTTATTGCGATCTCAATACACGGATAGTACTGTAAACAAATCAAATATTAATTTCCGCCAGGGATTTGTAATATTTAAAAAAAAACTAACATCATCTAGATTGTTGAGCAACTGTATGACGGTGTCGGTGCTCTTGACGTTAATAATATTGAGCTCGGCAAGGTTAGTGTAGCTGGGTCCACCGCTGACCGCAACAAGGGAAGGCATGTAGCTACTGTCTGCAGGATCCACCACCATCTTGAGCTGTTTGACGAGAATGGAGGGCTGCAGGTCAAGACGTATCCAGTGTTTCCCTTGGGCTCCACAGCTTTGCCAAGCCCAGCGCGGATCGTCCACGCCGGCAGCAGCTTCACGCGAAGATACGGCCACGCTACGCACACATCGATCCCACTCTGTGATGAGACCCTCCGTGTCGAGTGCTTCCTGTCGATAGTATCGGCCGGGCTTGCCGGCGAATACAGCCGCACTGCCTGGCTCCGCGATACGATTAAACGAGTGTCGATGTGTCTTCTTCGTGTAGAAACAGTTTTCACAGTAGTTAAAGTTGTCGCATAGTTTGCACTTGAAGCGCGCGCCCTTGATGGCGGCAAGACAACAGCCATCACAAAGCACGCCCGTGTGAAATGAAGGTACAATCTCCATCTCTGACACGAGACCTGTCCAGTTCTTCTGTTTGGGAAAGTTGACGGTGACATTGAGTCCGTTAGCGGAGATGCCAGTGACGATGCCTACGCTGTCGTGCGTTACGAAGCCCCACTTGTAGCGCGGCGTCGCTACAGACGTCTTTACCTTCACTTTGTCGCCGACCTTGATGGCGGCGGGCGGTGGTAGCGATGGAGGGAAACCCAGCAGCTCGATATGGATGAATCGTACCCAGTAGGTGCTGCCTTTATTTTGCCATTGTACCTATTACACACAAACATTATTCCATTGCAATCACATCTAGAAAAAACTTTAATCAATTCTCAAAAATTCTCTCAAGAAAATATCTTACTTGTAAGTTTAAATCATGAAGTCCTTCTCGATCAATTTTAACGACTTTCCCAACATCGCCCATATGAACTTCTTCGTAGGTCTTACAACATCGCACCAACATCCCAACCTGTACGTTATCACGAATATACATTGCGTATTCATCATTTGAAAGAAAGTCTGATCTCTGATGAAATCCAACTACGTTTGGAGCTTCTTCCCCAGTCTAAAATAATTGTTGTTTAGTTTTTAAAATGTACATAATACTCAAGTACTTACACATTCAGCAATAGCAGATGAAGCAATTTCATCTTGTTCCGAAATCGATTCCGTGTCAGAGCCATCGTCAAACGAGCTAACTGTATCAGAGTCCGAGTGTCCTGTTTCCGGATGTTCAAGCAACCAAGCAACAACAGTTTCCGGTGTAAGCGCCACATCCGGTATCACTCCAAAAGACTTGATGGCGTTCTCGACACTCTTCTTGCGGAAGCCCATCTCTGTGAGCTGGGTGATGAGCGGTGAGGCGGCGAGTGGTGGCGCGCCCGCCTCATGCTTCCGTTTCCGTGAGCTCTTCTCACTCACCACTGATTGCACCGAGCACTCGCTGGTCGGTGTTGCCAGCTCGCTGGCGTCCTTGCACACTATTGCCACGTTCACTGCCGATTTGTCGTTGGACACTGGTTGTTTGCTGCTGTTGAATTGAGTCCCGCTGTTGCACACTGTTGCCAGGTATTGACTCAAGTTTGTTGCTGCTGTTAGCATTTCTTCTAGTGTGAAGATTGCTTTCAACGGACTTGGTTGAATCGCTTTGGATAGGACTTTTTGTATTAGTAGAATAGGTGGACAATATGCGGCATCATCTTCAGCTGACACTTGGTCCAACGATTGGTCGATGGAAGATATTTGATATCGTAATATTCTGCGTAATTTGTATTGATACTTGAATAATGTTCTTGATGCATTCATTGATGCTAGCATGTGTTGCTGGCTTCGTAAATATGACACGTTCACGTGACCTGGTAAATTGGTTGGTCGTTTCTCATAATTAATCGTGCTAGTCCCATATTTGTTTAATAATAAAGCGGTCCATAGTTTAATGACATTTTCCGACATGGACATTTTATCTAAATTAAACGTAATATCTGGAAAAGTTTTCAATTGATTCAACGGCGTTTTCTTGACTTGTCCATTATCATGCATCTGTACACAGAGTTTACCCCGAGGGGTAACTTTAGCGATGGTGCCCACACTAGAATCAAGTTCCACGGCTGCCCCAACCCTTGGTCTCGAGTCAACGCCGCCAATCACACTCAGAGCTGCAATCATCATGTAGTAGTGTTGCTCAGACGTACTTAATTCATTCAACAGAGAGTTTAATGAACCATTACTTAAATATTCAGCAGCAAGGTTCAACTTTTGTATTAAAATTGCGTTCAACACTTGATTCCAACCGACGATGCCATGAAGCATGCGTAATAAAATTATTATTTCTTGCGCTAAACTACTACTATATGATTGCGTCAATAGAACCAACGCCTTTGGATCTGTACTAGTTCTAGATGAATCATACATGCACGTCAAAATAATCATTCCTAACATGTTTAATAGTTTTTCAAGCACATGTTGTATATCAGGATTATCAATATCCCAGGAAGGTAGAACAGTTTGTAGCACCCGCAAAGCTTGTAACTGTTTCGGCAGGCCGATGTCATTCTGTCCGTTGCTCGCGACGATTTTCAACAACAGATCCACCCACGGACGAGTGCTGAGCGCCCGACACATATCCTCCGAGTGTGCAATGCTGCGTACGAGTGTCAATGTACACCAATCTTCATGATGTGTCTTTGATAGCGTGCTGCTGGTGTCGGCAGTTTGGTATGCGGCCTGAATCAGTGTGTAGAAGAGTGCCGACAGACCTCGGACTGTTCGCGTGTCATAAAGTCCTGCACAGATAGCCACGTTACGCAGGAGGTTGACGGAAGCATCGCGCAGCAAGTTGATAAGTTGGTTGTTCTTGTGTAGGGGAGACAGGAGCGCAGGGTCTGAGGCGACGTCCTCGCTGTCGGGGTCCGATGTGACGGGCGACGGCGGAGCCGCCAGAGCCAGATCATACTTGTTCTCCTTGCCCATGCGATAGCTGTTCGTGGAACCGTTAGCCCATTCAACGCGGACCCAACCGTCGTCACCGAGCTCGCCGATCACGCGGCCTTCTCCAGGACTCGGTCCATCTTGGTCGCCCCATTTCCAGTCAACACCGCGCACGACCCGTGTACCTATTTTCATAAACGCTGCAATTTCAGGACCTGTCAAAGGGTTCACTTTCTGTTTCACCAACTCCACCATGTCCTCATAGATGACATAGTTTTCGGGCGGCTTTCTGGGTGTAGCAGTGGTCTCGCAGCCTGTCTGCCGGAGTAGCGTCAATACAGAACTCAATAGTCCGCTGTTCACTAGCAGACATAACTCGGCAGAAATGTATGAATTCGATGCCAACATTCCAAGAATCACTAGGAGAAATCGTGCTCTAGGAAGCTCCCGTAAAAGTGTATATGTTCCTAAATTTAGATTTATTTTAGAACTGGACAATTTTTGTTTGCTATTTCGAGGGAAATTGTCTTTTAAAATGTAGTGACGAAGAGAGTCGATGCACCATTCAGTGACTGCTGATTGTGCTATTAATATTTCCGTTTTCTGTAGTGGTGTTACTAGCTGAATGTTTTCTAAACAATGATTGATTGTTTCTTGAGTTGGTTGGTGATTTTTTAGTCCTAAATATCCATTTAAAATTGCATATTTCACAGAAGGAATCAAGTTGATGCGTTTTAATAACTGATTGATCATTTCAATTCCGTCTTTTCTGATTTTTGAGCGCTGGACTTGGCAATACATGGCTTTTCTTAAATTATCGACGTCACATTGATTATCCTGTGTAACAAACTCTAAAATTGCGTGCATTAATTTCGGATTTTTATTTTGTAAAGTTCTAATTTGTTTTTCAGATATTTTATTCAACAGCCCCGTTAACATTTGTCTATTTTCTGTTTTTATTTCCGGCGTATCTTCTTTCGATTCATTGGAAGAATTTTCCAACTTTAATTTCGTTTCCTCCGATGACGAATGTTTCTGATTGTGGTTCTTGCTGTCTGAAGCAGCTTTACTATCAACCGAAGCTTTCCCGGAAGCTTTGATCTCATTGTTAACATCATCGGTGCCGTTTTTCGCGTCTCCGGAAGCTCCCTCCGTTGCACGATTTCTTTCCACACTCTGTGATTGGATGGACGCGTTGACAATGTCTTCTGGTTTCTGTATTTCCGATGTGTGGCTGCCGCATTTCAGATTCCGGATAATTTTTTTCACTAGGGTTTTGACGCGCGGTTCTTTGTACAGCACGTTGATTTTATTGAAAGCGTGCATCTCGAGACTTACAGCCGGCCGCACTTCATATAGCAGGAAGCGACATTTTTCAAGAACAGGAATGCAGACTTCTTTGTAGCTTCGATTTTGTTCCTGACGTGTTTTAACCAAGTTCCATTTTGTTGCGTGGACTAATTTAATCATATCTGTTAAACTTTTCGACAATTTGGTGTGTTGCTGTTGTAAATCTAAAAATTGTAAAATTTAATGAAGATAACAGACTGATGCTTGATTATCTCTTACATAAATCTAAGAACGGTAAAAGGATGTAACTTAAGCCCAAATGTTTAATAAGGACAGCGTAAAGAACGCGACCAATTTCTTCTACAGGATGATCGAATGAAAAATCAACATGTGTCATAAAGTTGTTGTGTTTGCAATACTGGTCCACCACCGCAAGAAACGCAGACACTCGGGAATCCTGTACAACGAGAAAAATGTTAACATTTAAAAACAATAACCAGCTCTATTCTGTAGCTTGACTTACCGAGAGTCTACTCTCAGCAAGGGCGTGTATAAAGGCGGTCATGTTGGCAGGCGAGAGGGGACTCTCGTTGGCATGCGCAACATTGTGTGTAAAATCCTGCTTGGGCTCAGTGGGCGTATTCCCCGCAGTGGAGTTGGTGCTCCGTGCTTCGCCCTTCTCCTCCTCGTAGGGATTGGGCGGTTGATGTTGCTGCAGACCAGCAGCAAGGTAAGGGGCATGCAGCAGATGATGGCTAACAGCTTCAGCAGGCTGCAACGGAAGACTTTGACGCAGGCAGTGTGCGTGCAGTCCCAGCAAGTAACCCAGTGCACGCTCCGTATCAAGAAGTGTAGTGTTCACACATGGATTGTCCGTAGCCTCCGCCACCAGCAGTTCTTGCTCCGTCTGACTATACATACCAACGAGGAACGTTTCCATCAGTTGTAGGGCTTGTAGTGAGTGCGGCGTGCTGTTGAACTTGTGACTAGCATCCTTGCCGGCGTACTTGTGTAGCAAGTCCGTGGTGCAAGCGTCCTCGCAACGGAAGTCCTGCACGTCGTATACTCGGCCGTTCACCACCAGCCACAGCCCACCGTCCAGATTATGGTTATCAAGGTCGGCACGTCGAACCAGCGGCAGCTCCTCGCTAGGCTTGTTGCCCGTGTGTTGGATACGGACACCAGCGGCTCCGGCACCAGCCCAGGACAAGTCGTCTGCGTCGGCAGCGTCCACTGCGGGTTGTAGACGACATAGTCGGTCAAGAGTCTGGAGAAGCGGTTCCAGCAGCGACAGCCACTCTACTCCGGCCAGGAATAACACGCGCTCCTGCTGCAGCATAATCAGACTCACCACCAGCTCTGGTACCAGTACGTCCACTATGTCATCCTGAAATTTATCAGTATAAATCACATTTCTTGCCGAAACGTGGGCTTGCGTTGACAGTTGATACGCTATAAAGTACTACTTTTACATCTCAAGTAACAACAAATTTGACAATTATGATGATTTAATAATAATAATAACAACCGCTTCTTTAATATCGTGTAGGGTTTAACATTCCTGCTGAAAATTTGTTTATAAGTTCATTGAAGCATGAAAAAAATTCAAAGCAGTTGAGTGCATCTTCATAACCAGTTTAATTTTTAAGATGGAATTTTTCTCAAATTTTACCTCATCAGATTTTGTACTTTCCAGAGGCTAAAACTAAACGAGATATAAAGATGCGCTCAACGGCACTGTGTAAATTTGCTATATAAGTAGAAACTTAGTTAAACAAATAGATAATTATAAATTTTCAATTGTTGTTGTTGCGTACCTTTAAGATCTGCGTGACTACGGCAAAGTGTTTATGGCTCGTGACCGCCACCTCGCATGCCAGTGCCAGTGTGTCTCCTACGTGAGCCATCAACTGCACCAAATACTTCTGCAGGAGGGACTCGGCTCCTGCTAGACTCTCCGCATCTTGTGAATAAATCTTTGAAATAAGTAACCGCTGGAAGCGCACCAACAGCGACAGGCTCGGGCTCATCTCACTCTTGTTGAATGATTTGTGTGTTGATGTAAAGTTACTGAGGCGTGTTTGTGTGAGCGAACTAGAATTGCGCAGCAACTGTTTGACGAGATGAAGGAGCGGCACAGTGAATGGCTCTGCGAGGTCTGTGTGCACGGCAGCGTGTAGAGCGGTTTCGAGGCCGCCGTCAGCGAGCAGACTGGACACTAGCAGATCAGTCATGAAGCGTTGACCGCCGTGTACAGCAGCAGGTTCTAGCCCCGTGCTCGGTAGCAGTGAGCTAAGGGTTTTAGCGCGCTCGTTGGCAGTGGGCAGCAGCACGCTCCAGCCTGCTTGTAGTGTGGCCTGCGCGGCGGATTGGATTGTGGGGAGTACGTTGGCACCGCTCGCCAATGCTACCACTTGGGTCTTAAGACTGGAGAGTAACTTTGAACCAACACCTAAAGCGACCGCACTGACATCTGCCTGTTGGCTGATTAACGTATGTAACTGTAGGTTGAGCAAGTTGAGTGCAGCCACGGCGATACACTCCTTGTCTTGCGAATGCGGCATGTGTTGTTGATGTGTGGCCGTGTTCATAGTCATGACGGTTGTGAGCAGCTGGTCTAGAAGTCGTAACGTGTGTTCGCTGAGATCGAGTACGAAGGGTTGTCTTGGTATAGCAGCTCCTGTGACTTGATCGGACCAGGCGAAGCTCTGTAGTGGTCCGCATGCCACACCCGCCACACCGCGACTTCGCAGTGCACTCACCAGCGTTGCTCGTTGAACAAACTGTGCACCACCCGCTTCGCTCACTTGTCCGTAGTCGTTGCGGCCCCAGCCATAGACCTCGTCCGAATCAGTGAGCGCTAACACGTGGCCAGAGCCGAGGGATACGGCGCGTATGAATTTTCCGGCCAGCACTTCAATCTGCTTAGGGAAGCGCACGTGTTCGTCGGTGGCATGGCCGAGTCGCCAGTAGTCGCCTTTACCCCAGGTAAATAGTTTCCCATCATTCGTTAGTGCCAAACTGAAGTGTACACCACATGCTACGTGTGTGACCTGTTCGGTGGCTAGGGCATCCACTAGGCGAGGTGTTTTGCAGCCGTCTGAGCCGCCGCGGCCCAGCTTGCCGTAGTCACCGTCGCCCCAACTATACACCCGACCAATGGACGTGCAGCAGAGTGTGTGTGCGTCACCGGAACCGCACGCCACATGTATTACTCGCTCGCCGACTAGCACAGCTACGACGGTAGGTATCAGGAGGTCTTCGCTGGCGCCGTGACCTAGACAGCCGTAGTTGTCACGACCCCACGTATACAGCTCGCCGCTGCTGGCGATGGCTGCCGAATGTGAGCCACCGCATGCGATGTAGGTGATTTGTTTATCTTTTAGAACTTCGATTAGTGTTGGTTCATCTTTAGAGACGGTGTCTCCATGACCTAAATACATAGCCCAATAACTACATGCAAATATATAAACAATACTGATAAAATAAAATATCACAATATTCATGAAAGTTTTAAAATTTACGAAAAATTTTATTTCAATTGAAACTTTTGCGTCCACCTTATTAATAAGCAGTTTTACTAAACTAGAATAAAACAATAATCATGTAATGTATACCTAATCGGCCACCATCTCCGTTGCCCCAAGAGTAGACCTCGTGTGTAGCAGTGAGCGCTAGGAAGTGTTTGCCCTCGGTGTGCGCGGCGATCTGCACCACCTGCCGATCCTTCAGACCCTCAATCACCTGAGGACACTGTGTTTCGCTACTGTAATACATCTGAAACACTTTGCCGTCGTTAGTGAGCACCAGGAGACAGTGCTCGGCAGCGCTGAGCTGCTTGACGCCGTGCTCAGTGAACGCGTCGCACACGTGCAGCGCCGTGGTGTTGGTGGTGGAGCCCCAGCACAACCAGCCCCAGCCAAGAAAGCTCTGCATAGTAGAGAGACCGGGAAGCCCGGACCGAGGCACCAAGGGTCGCGCGAGACGATCCAAGTGCGCCATAAGAAACACGGCGGCCTGGCGCAAATCCACGGCCACGCTGTCGTCCTCGGGCAGCGCCAGAAACTTGAGAAAGCAGTGTGTGGGACTGGCGTGCGTAGCCGTGTCATCCTCGCCGCCAGTGCTGCCTCGGCGCGGCCGCTTCACACTCGGGATCTGCTCAAAGCGTCGCAGGAAAGGCAAGAGCGGCGCACTCGCACTGTGAGGCGTCGACCGATTATCATCCTGGTAAGTCGCCTTGTCCCACAGATTCAACAACAACAACACAGCGTCCAATATACTTGTGAGAGTCCCACGCTGCACAGCCAACTCTAGCAGTAGACACAGCGAGGTGTGTTTGTCCGACATGGGCACGTCACAGTATTGCTGGTCGCACGTCACGTCGCCAGTCACCACTTGACGTAGGAACTTGGCGGAACGTTCAACCACCTCGAGCCACACGGCGGACACGTTGGACTCGTCGAACAGCGTGGCCACAGGGAGAATCTGTAGCGCATCTAATGCTTCCTGAAGCAGCTCGCTGCATAGGTCCGTGTCCTCGCCCAGACGCCACGCACGCTTCAGAAATGCAAACGAAAAGTTGAGTGCAGTGCGTGAACCAACCCGGGCGAGCCCCATACTGGGATCATGTGTGAGACTAGTGGGAGTAGCAGCAGATCTGCTAGATCTGGTAATGTTTATAGTGTTCTTTAACGCTGCTGCTGCTGCTGGAGGCTTGTCGCTGTCAACGCCGCCGTTAGAAGCCCGACTAAGTGCGATGAAGTAGCGGCGGAAGATGGTAAGTCGCTGGTGCAGCCGAGTTGCCGATAGAGATGTACTCGCTGCTTGGGAACACAACTTCTGTTGCTCAGAGTTAAGACTCAGCAGACATGTTGACAGCTGTTCTCGACCTTTATTATATACGCACTTGTTGTGATTACAAAGTAAATAGTACAATGTTGTTTATACTAACTTGGTTGCGAGCCCCATGTCCAGGACTCCAGGAGGAACTGTGGCGCAGCGAGCGGAGTTTTGTCCTGGGGCTTCTTAGCCGATTCCTCGGCATCTAGTTTCTGGCACGGTTGACAGTTGCAGCCCGAGTGTGGCCCACAGATTCCATCGCAACACGGACATGTTAATACCTAACCATATATTTATTTAATATCAGTACATGGCAACAGATACATTGGTAGTAAATCTATCTCATTATACGTATGTACAACCCACTACCCACTAAATATCAATGATGCTATTGTCTATATAGTACGATACTTATTTAGTTTGGGTCACTGAGGCAAGTCATTATTGAAATTGCATGCATTTACACTTGTGACTGGTTTACCTAAGGACATCATATTGTGAACTGACAATAAGCTGCAAATGATAAGTAAGTATACTTCAAACATACAATACCAGAATCATCTGTGAATCTAAATCAATGAAACTGAATCAACAAGCATGAAACAATGCAGTTATCGGTTGCATGTGCAAAGTGACAAACCCATTAAATGATTCTGTTTACCCTTAGCCCACAATAATATTTCCCAGATTCCCCTTTCCGAGCAGTTACCCCAGAGCTATTGAGGAGTCCATCAGAAAATGACCCAGTGAGTTCGCCATCGTGTATCAAACTATTCCAGAGATTTGCCAAGCCGTCCTGGGACTGGAGGGCCGATTGTAAATCTATCTTTAACCATTTAAAATCTAATCGTGGCTGGGCTCGTAAATTTGTTTCCAACGACATTTCTAAACCTGATGGGAAAGAAACAAATCATCACAAATATGGTACTTGACAGCTAAAATATGTGTAATTATTCATTTCGAATTACCTCTTAGAATTATTGCTAACCACTATTAAATATCATTATTGAGAATATCGAATACAACTGGCATAATTTAAATTTATAATTGTTTATATTTTAAATGTCAGATGACAAATTTTAGGGTTGACCTGCCATTCTCAAACAATAAACACTAAACGCTGATTGGTCTAAATAATACTCCGCACTAACCTACGACCGTTCATACATATTTAGAAATGTCACTTTCAAAATTCTTGTGTAAATGCATTCAAACGAAATATTTGTCGAATAAATCTAGTAAATTATACATTTACAATATATTTATATAAATTAACACGGTTTTTTATTCAGATAGCTACGTTTGAAATTAGAAAGATAAAAATAAGTTAGAAGCACTACAGATTTGAGCAACATTTTGTTCTTTATAAGTACAGTCGTTGTCGCAAATTATAAACATCGGTGGTGTGGTGAGATAAAGCAGTTGCCCACCCTATCCGCAACAAAAATCAATTTTAAACAGACGTCTGTAGTAGTTTGTCTGTCCTGTGAATGTGAACCAAAGTGGCAAAATGACAGCATCATATTGTGAAGTTATTTTAGTCAGTTTTATACTAATATTACCATTTTTGTATGAAACTAGTAATACTTTTCGGTATTATTTAAAGTTTTTTTTGTACTATGCTATTGTTATGATTAACGCCGTTTTAGTGATTCCTATTATGGCATTTAAGCCTTGCGATGTGAGAAATTTACTGTAAGTAAACATACCTTCTATCTTATATTTTTCTATAATAAATACAACATGCATTTAGTAAATAAAAAAAATTAAATTGTTGCGTTGATTGTAAAAAGACCGACTTTGAATTTTTCATCATGTTTGTTGTATATATTGTACCTATGGCAATAAGGGTAGGAATGATGATTATTATTGTAGTTTAGCATCGTCGGTATGCCATCACATCTCCACATTGTTGGGCATGCGGTGGCACCTGCGGGGAAGGGAGCTTTTGGAGAAGGAACAGGCATGTATTGTGGTCGCGAACCACCAGAGCTCTCTTGATATACTGGGTAAACCAATCTTGCATGCTAATTACTAATCTAAATATTCATACATCTCTTACTCTACTCTACAGGAATGTTTGACATATGGCCGGTGATGGATAAGTGTACAGTGGTTGCAAAAAAAGAATTGTTCTATGCATGGCCCTTTGGGCTGGCTGCATGGCTCTGCGGGCTCATATTTATTGACAGAATGAACTCCGAAAAGGCGAGAAGTGTTCTCAACGAGGCTACCGAATACATCAAACGAAACAAAGTAATTCACACGAATCCATCTATTTTTAACTAATACTATACACAACACAAGTACCAGTCCTATGCTATTTTCATTCATCACCATTCGATAATGTTTATTGAAATTAAATTAAAATGAAATATGCGTAAACGAAATTTATTATTGTGAGCACGTACACGCGATTTACTTGAAAGTGACAATTTAACATTTGTCCCGCGATTATTTGCGCCGCATTTTGCATTCCGATTCAACTTGGATGCGAATGCAGAATGTTTATACGCTGGTCGCCTACACTTAAATAGTACAATCAACTATTTAATTAACTAATAAAATTCATCTATTACATTATTATTATTTTAACAAACTGATTTATTACTAATTCATATTTAAAATCAAGGTTCGGTGCAATTACTTAACAACAATTGTTATTAGGGAAACAGAATCAAAAAAGAGTTATTGAAAGTTGTTTACACAGGTGTTAGATTAATAACATTAATGTAATAATTACAAATAAAAGTCTTTTTAAATCATGATTTCACGACGAAACAGAAGAAACTAATACATCGGTTAGTAAACAAGTCAGTTGTATGTTTTCCTAATATAATTTGTGATCGTGACGCTGAAAAACTTGAACTGCTCTAATCGTATTTAATTCCACATTTCACAAATACTAAAATTGGAAATCACCCTATGAATTGATTTGTAAAATTGTATAGTAATGAGTTAATTTTTCAGTATTTAGTTTATCGGTAAAAACCACAAACGATAAGCGTCCAAGGTCGGTGTGAAGTATGTTGGCTGTTTGCAGATAAAGCTCTGGGTGTTCCCGGAAGGTACTCGGCACAACACCGGGGACATTCACCCGTTTAAGAAGGGCGCATTCCACATGGCCATCACAGCACAGATCCCCATTCTTCCCGTTGTCTTCAGTTCCTACTACTTCCTCGACAGCAAGAACAAGCGCTTTGATCATGGTACGATTTTCCTGATGAGGCATTTCTGTGCCATGATCATGATACCTTTGTTTAGGCAAGGTGATAATAACAACATTGCCGCCGATATCAACGATGGGGATGACGATCGAGAACATGGACGAACTGATGAACGAGACGCGGTCCAAGATGTTAGAGATCTTCCACGCCACCAGTAAAGAGATCAAGGAAGAGTTGCTGAAGCCGTTACCGCCGAGCAGTATCAACTAAACTCTAGTCATTCACTCACGAACAAGCAACCATGCTCAGTTACTTATGTTTGTTAGATTTCAGTATTATTTCAATATGGAGCATTCAATCTCAACTCGACAACATCAAATAGTGGGTGTTACTCATTATAATTATTACTACTGACGTATTATTTTTTTATAATAATCTAATTGTACATATTCGGTAATTATGAATATTTATATATTAAATATATATTTTATTTTGGACATTATATGTTAGTACAGTTTCCGATTTAGGAGCTAAGGATAATAACAATAATTGTTATGTGATTATTTTTTGAGGAAAAATAAAACTACGATTGAAATAAATCACATTTATTTATGGAATAGTTTAGAATCTCATCAATATTTCTCTTCTGAATGTTTCTAACTGTTAATACTATCATGTCATATTTGAGTTTACATTGTGTAAAAAACAACTTAAATGCATACAATAAATATAGTATTATTTTTAATTTTCCATTTGTCTATTTTGTTGACCCTCAGTCCAAGCTTTAGCGATGATTCGCTTCATTTCATCATCGCCACTTTCGTACCTAAATAAAACAATTCATTTTACATAAATCTACAAGATTCAATAATCCCATTATTTACATTTTCTTCATCATACTCATAAGACTTTCACTGGGGTCAGTATTTTCCTCTGGTTTCTCCGGCAGCAATTTTTTATTGTCACTGGCCTTTTTCTCCAGTTCCGTGACATGAGACCATTTTTCTTCTTTGACTTTTGCAGCCATTATTAATACCATATCTACCATGCAATTATTAAACAGTTAATAAGAACACAATTACTCTAATAAATGCGGTCAATTTGACCCTTGTTAATATTTAATAGAGCACCTATTTCAAGACCAGTTAACAGTGGAAAAAGTTACAACATAAAACCGACCCTTAATCAACTTTTTTTTTAGTTATTTATTAGTTCTTAAAAAAAGAAAATGTGAATAAAATTTATGTCATACATTATGTTATTGAAAAAGTTATCATATAATTTGTAGTCTTTTCTTTGGCAATTCGAGTAATTTTAAAAATACATACATTAGTTTTTAAAACATATAATTTAACAATAGAAACTTTCTTTGTTCAATTCAATACTTTACATATTCAATGTTATGATATCAAATTATTATTGAAGTTTAGCGAAAAATTTAATTAAAGTTCCCGAATATGATTAGTTCTACCGAGCTACAAGTAAAATATTGCGCAAGGAAATTAGAGCAAGTTATTTATAACAAGTTCGTCACGATCGTAGTTCATTTTTCTAAACAAGTTAAATGTCAGAATCCAGTTGGAATACCGCCATTTAAAAATGATTTCAACCTGTTGAAAAACAAAACATCTACACTAACCTGTCTTGATTTTCCACGAACTTTTATCCGGATCTATGTTATCTAGTAAATTCTTTATTGTAAATAAATAATCCTTGTTTTCTAGGCCCTTGACAAGTAATTCGACTGATTTATTAGTCCAATTACAAATCACATTTTCTGGTGGTAGTGTTTGTACTTTGGGTAATGTCACATACAACTTCAAGAACTTCTCGGTTTGATCCCAAGCTGAAATCATCAATTGATACAATAAATTTCCATAATTTAATTGCTATGAATTTAAAATATTACCATAATTGTTTAATTTGACTTGATAGCATTTGCTTCCTGTTGATGTGCTTCTACTTGTTTCAGTGGGCGAAGAAGCATTGGAGGCCGGCTGTGCCTGATTCTTGTTGAGCTCTTCTAATTTTACAATTTCTGATACTAATCTTCTAACTTCGATGCTTAGTATATCTTTCACTTTCTGTCTCGTAGCTTGAGCTTGTAGTTGCTCGAGTTCGGCAATGTCTTTTCTAACCTAAAAAACAAACAATTTCAAATTATTGCAGATTTACCCTTCGAAATGCATTTATTACCTCTGCAATTTTATCACACATATTTGATTATTTACTTTCCAACAATAATCAATGGATTTTGCAAGTACTTTTTTTGATTTTTGCAAATACACGCTGCACAAGATGTTTCTAGAAACTTTTTCAACTGTCCACAATGTGTAGATGGCGCTAAATTCTGAAAAACTTGTAAGCGCTAAATCTATTGATTTTGTATTTATTTAAGAATAAACATGATTAAAAACAATATTATATTAAAAAGTTGATATAAAAATAGTCGTAATAATAATCTTAAAAATATTATATAAAAATAGTCCTTGTAAAAATTCTGTCTGTAGTCGATAACAATAAACGCTTCTAAATAATTGTAGTATGTACATGTGTTATAAAGGCATATAGTAGACGGCGCCGGAAGCTTCGCGTTGGCGGATGTAATCGGTGGGCGGGTAGTGGTTGTGTTCACGACACTTGGTCTTCACCTCGCCGTTGAGGGAAAGGCAGCGCGCGCGACACCCCGTCTTGCGGTTCTGTACGCACTCCCAGTACTTGTGGCTGCCGATGCTGTTGCCCACCTTGCCGCTCGGTCGGAATAGATTCGAGTCGTAGATGAGATGCGGCATGCCTTTCCTGCTCCGCGTGAACATGAACATTCCTACAACGAACATCAAATCTAACATACAATCACTAGTCTTTATAAACCTGTAAACGTATATTTATTACCGGATAACTTAATCATATATTTCTTTTACAATATCTTATATACCTATAGACGTATTTACAAACAATTTACATAAATATAGTCTCATGAAAATACCAAAATAATTGCCAAATTTACAAAGCTTTATAAATATTATAATAATAAAATACACGCGTATAAAAAAACCCAATAAAAGAAATGAAACAAACCAAAAATCGATTCATAATAAGTATTATGGCACTTACAAGTAATGAATTCAACTTGAATCTAAATTAATTATAGAAAAATATCATCTTTTACATTCATTCCCAATAATAATGTATGATTCATATGTATAAATAAAAACCGTATGTGATGATGATTGTGATGTTTTATGATTTTAACGCGTTCGTATCAAGACGCTGTATAATGTCGTTGAGTTGTGCGTGGTTGTGTCCGGTGTAAGAGAGCAGCATGGGCAGCGTTGGGGGCGACGTGCAGGTGGTGGTGACTTGGCCCGCGCAGTTGAGCTTGCGTTGCATGACGCACACCCACGTGGTCCGGCTGTCCCTCTGGTGGCTCAGCGTGTACATGTGCCCGTTGTGGATCACCACAGTGCGCCCCTTGGGCGTCGTGAGGAACCGCAGCCCACCTGCTAACACCATGCAACCACCCATCAGCATCACCGCGTCTCTCTCTTACAACCAATCATATTCCGTGCTTGCCTCAACTATACATTCACACATAATTCAACACGCTTCATCATCATTTTGTTCTTTCTTTTATTGGGTTTTTATAATAAACTGTCGTTCATGCACACTTATTAGATTGAACGTACCTGGTGCAGCGGGATCTTCAGGCGGAATGAGCTTGTTAGGTTCTGGCTTCCAGCAAATTTGTGAGTGATGCGGAGTGAGATTCCCGGGAGTGAGAGATGATTCGCCCCCCAAGCTCGTATCAAGCATAGCGGATACGTCCACATCGGGCATGGAGTGCTCGCTGTACTCGGCACCGTCGCTGCCATCGCCTGGATCCACCACGTCCAGCGGCTCTTCCTTGGGTGTCACTACCAGCTCGGGCTCCAGCATTGAACCCGTTACGCTGCCGGTGCCATCCGCCGAGTCCACGGTGAGAGTCGGCGTCACGCTGCCCGTCGTGCCCGCGCGGCTTTCACTGTCGATGCACGTGTCTAACTTTGTCAACTTGCTCGGGATGTCAGATTTGGATTTTTTAGTGTACGGTTTGGAGCGTTTTAATAAGGCACGGGAATCTGTCACTGATTTCACATCTGATACGTGAATGTTTTTGAGTCCATTGTGGTTGATGTGTGATGTGTCCTAAAAAGTTCAATTTGCCATAAATTTTATAGATGTTTACCAGTTATAAAAGTAATAGCTATTACATAACTAATTATCACGTCATCATGTTTACTTTGCTATATTTAGTGCTACGCTTGTAAAACTGAATCAATGGAAATTTATAATTAAAAAAAAAAGTCAAGATATGAAATAACTTAAAAAATAATAGATACGGTTTGTAGGGCACAAAAAAATAATAATAATGACTTACAACAGTTTCGTCGGTTAAGCCTTTAATCTGTAGTAATTCGGCAACTTTCATCAGATTGCCCAGTTCTTCTTGTGAAACACTGACTTCTCCAAGGTACATGAATTGTAGGAGATCTCGTAAGGCACAATAGCTCACATCTTTTAAAATAACGATGGGATGTTTGCATGGATTTACTGTGAATAATTCTTTAAAATATTGACTACAAACGGATAAAACCATTTTGTGCGCTTTTAAATATCTGCCCTCTGCAGCGAGAGTAACGTCTACAAAGTCTTCGGACTGGTACAAGGAGTGAAATCCACTGCTTAAATTGCTATGAAAGTTGTTCCAACAGAGCGAAAACTGATCAGCTGCCATTATATCAACAAATCTGAAAAACCATTATACTTCAGTATTATCTTTTCAGTAGTATTTTAATATGTAAATACAGCATGTACTAAAGGAAAATTTGTTTTTCCTTTAACGTCAAAGTAACAGGAGCATAACCTTGTAATAACATTACTTACAACTGAAATCAGCAACAATCAGATTATATTTCTGGATTTATGGATACAAAATTATATTAAACAATTAAAATGTTAACAATATAAAAATTTAAACATAAAATTAACGTAGAAAAAATATTTTCTAACGGAAAAATAATGCCACCACCATAATATTCGCCAGAGACATCTCACTTCTTGTACAAGGACGAAAAATTTCGTTCATGATATGAAAATAACTAAAATTTACGAAAAATATTGATATATACAGTCTATGGAAGGATTAGTTCTTTAAAATTTAAATTTAGAACAGGTACAAATGCAAAGTTTGCAAAATATTTTGGATTGTATTTATTGATAGAATAAAATAAGCTGACAGTTCATATTTCGTTTCTAATTTCCGCTCATTCCACCATATGATTCGCATATACCACTACAATAAACGTAAATATAAAAATAGAAAATATAAATGAAAACAAACATTTATGTAATTAATCAATGAATTACTAAAATTATTAATAAAAAGACAATTTTCTAAGCATAAACAACAAATAATATTAAAATATTGTTTATTTATACTATGAATATTCTGTCATTTTTTGTGTAGGATGGCAGCATTGATCTGTCAAAGATTGATGTAGTGAGTGTTTGTGCGTAAATGGATAATTAATATATTTTTTAATGACAATAACTGAAGAATTATGCATTTAAGCATATATAAAGACCTGTACCGTAATAATTTAATTCATAACTTTGTAGGTTTAATGTTTATGAGTTTACCTCCAAATATTTATAAGCTTTCCCGCTCATTTAACCGGTAAAACTAAACACGAAGTGCAAATTTATGAACATTTCATTGTCAATATGAGTATGGATAAATTTCTCCGGGTGGAAAAAATTGGTGAAGGAACCTACGGAGTTGTGTATAAAGCTAAAGATAAAATAAGTGGTAAATATGTTGCGCTCAAAAAGATTCGAATCGAAACGTAAGTTGTTCACAGTATTCTCAAACTAATTAATTTATAACCAATAACTTAATTTTAACCCATTCTCGTGTGCATTAATATAATAATTGTTGTTTTGTTAGTAGAAAAATGTTGTGATGCTTGTACATAACATTGTTCTGGTTCGATGAATAGCAACGACGTCATAATAGAATTGAAGAGGGTTAAGTTGTTTGATGTGCTTGTATTGTATTGTTGTGTTCAAGTGAAGCATAAGCGTTATGTGCTGTGTTGTGGTCGTGAGTTCCGCTGGATGATGTGATGTTTACGTGTGTTTGCTACCGTAGCACCACATGATTCAGCTTACCTCGCCACTAAGATCCTACTAACCGTCCAACGCTTGCTGCTAAGTCTGGCTTAACTAAACATCCTACTGTGCTCTTTTCACCAACTATTTGCAACTCATCTCAATGTTGGTTTCATTTCACATGCTTTACTATTTTTGTAGAGACACAGAAGGCGTTCCTTCGACAGCGATTAGAGAGATATCTACTTTACGCACTCTCAATCATCCCGCCGTTGTTCAACTCATAGACATTGTCACAGTACAAAAGAAAATATTTTTAGTTTTTGAATATTTGAACATGGATCTCAAAGAATTCTTAGATGCTAGTACAGTGAAGTTAGACGAAGATTTAATAAAGGTAACTCACATCGCTAACCAAGTATTCACAAATTAATGTAGAAACAAATTGTTAGAGTTTCCTAAATCAGCTGCTGCAAGGAATTGCGTATTGTCATGGTCACCTAGTCTTACACAGAGACTTAAAGCCTCAGAATTTGCTGATAGACCGTGAGGGACACATCAAGCTCGCTGACTTTGGTTTAGCGCGAGCTTTCTCAATTCCAATGCGAACATATACCCATGAAGTCGTCACACTATGGTACCGCGCCCCAGAACTATTATTAGGCTCCAAATTTTATAACATGGCTGTTGATTTATGGAGTATTGGGTGTATTTTTGCTGAAATGGTATTTCATATTATTTCTAATAATGTTTTGTTGTTGTTAAACATATTTGTTTGCATGGTTAGATAACGAAACGGCCATTATTTCACGGAGATTCAGAGATTGATCAATTATTTCGTATATTCCGGATCTTGGGGACGCCACAAGAAGATTGTTGGCCGGGTGTTTCCGGTCTACCTGACTTTAAAACGTCATTTCCGACGTGGGAAGCTCAGGATATTTCTAATTTAGTTCCTTTTAAAGATGAAGAAGCAAAAAAATTGTTCTCAGTAAGTTCACATTTGCATAATATCACGTATATACTAATTGTTATTATTTTTTGACAGAGCCTGGTGACCTATGACCCGCGACAACGAATCGCAGCGAGAGAAGCTCTAACAAGTCCTTATGTCAAGGACGCTAAACTTGTTGCTCCTGATCTCATCTATTTCAGTAAAACATCGTCTCCGACAAACCCAACAAATTAACTCATTGCTTGAAAATTTGTACAAAATATGAAACTGCTGTATATTCTACTTTTTTCATAATACAATTTAAACTATATTCATAATTATTAATTAAATAAAGGTCTCAAAATGTGATTCAGTTTATAAAGAATAATTTTAACTGCCAATTTTTTTATGTACTATTATACAGAATATTTTTAAGTGAATTTATACAATAGTTAAATTTACATAAATGATGTATTTAAATAATAAATCGTATTGACATTAAAACCTGTCGATATATTATTTATATTTGTTTATTATTATACAAAATATAAAGTAAAAACTTACAACGATCGTCAATAGCGTCAACTTTAACAAATTCCTGTTTTACTTTTGGGGATTTTTAGGTAAAAATCGGTCGAGAACACTCACTGGCTTTTGTTTCTTCGGCACATCTTCATCTTCATCATTTGTTTCTTCTGCTCGTAAATTTTTGATATTTTTTATAAACTCCTGTAAAATAAATCACATACATTACACGATATTTTATAAAACATTTAAAATTGCTTACTCTTTTCGCTACTTCTTGTACTATTTTTTTATTTTTCGAAAGTTTAACGGAACTTAAATTCTTATTCATTTTCTTCGACTGGAAGTCAATTTTCGGTGGTTTGATATACTGCACACAGAAAATAGAAAATATAATATATGTAAAATGTAGATTATATCAAGTTTTACCAATAGCTTTTTCTTCGCTTCTAATTTGTCCATAAGCGTCGGCACATCCAAATCCGCGATGGCCGTCGGATCCAGCGTGATAAACTCCGGCTGCACCTTGTCCAGCAGCTGTTTAACCTCATGTTCTTTGCGTTGCGTCTTGGTCTGGTAGGGATTCACTTCTAGCGCATCGAAATTAGGTTCTCCAGCCCCGGGTACCAGCAGACTACAAAATCCTCTAGCGGTGGCCACGCCAAGCACGTCTTCGTATGGACAGAACTGCAGGTTCTGTACCGGCGAGTTGAGAACGTGTCGAAGGTAAGAACGCTTTGTTGATTTCAGTATACAGTCCCTATAGTTGTCAATGAGTTAGTTTTGCATCACTAGTAAAATTATCAGAAGTCGGAGTCGAACTTACTTGTAAACCTCGACAACATTGCCCATGGCAACGCCTAACAATCCTTTCTGCGAGAATTTAACATCGTTGACCGGCGCTCGCACTCTGTAGGTTTGCAGGGGACCCTCAAGCTTGCGCACGTCCCACAGCTTGATAAGCTGGTCCGAGGTGGCGGTGGCCAGATAGAGGCCCCGTGGATCGACGTCCAGAGCCGTCAGGCCCGCGCCCCCGCACAACAACTTAGCTAGAGGTTCGCGCAAGTTTGGAGACCACATGGAGACGACACCGCGAGAATTTCCAACGCATAAGACAGCGTTCCAGGGGTTCTGGCACATCATAGACACCCGACCAAGTTTGCTGTTGTATTGGGAGACCAGTTGGCCGATTGATACATCCAGCCAGCTTAAGTAGCCCTCTTCACTCTAAAAGAAACAAAATCTGAATATGGCATTTCTAAAATCTCATTTCACTACTCACCCCAGTCGCCAACAAAAAGTGATAGGGCAAAAACTCCATCCTCGAAACTTGGTTCATCCTCTTCAAACAATGCAACTCAATTCCTTGATTATCGTAGATGTAAACCCAGTTTTTTTGCGCGACCGCTAACATCGTCTCCACGTGAAGCCAACACACCTCGTGCACAGACTCCATGACGTTGAATTCTGTGTGAAGACGTTTCGTTACCCAGTCGAAGGCAGCGACGTGGCCCCGGCGACCGCCCAGCACCAGGTGGCGCCCGTTGCGAGTGTACCGCATACGGTAGGGGCCAAACTCGTGGAGATGTAACTCAAAGTGTTTAGTAGCTGCTGTGATGTCGACATTGTTGATAATTTCGGATTGACGGAACTGAGTTGTTGTTTCGCCAGCATCTGCTTCTAGTAAACTGTAGAATTATTATTTTAGAATAGTTATTGTAACTGAAATTAATAAATTATACCCAGCTTCTTCAGTAAGTAAGATTTCTGCTCTAGCGCTCTGTTCTGCAGAGAACTGAATAGCCTGTTCCTTTTTATGTTGTTTATATTTATGAATGTTTAAACGAACATGGCTTTTATCGACGCCTTCGCCCCGACTGTGTTTTTCTAATAATACTTTGTCAACGGGAGCTTTTCCTGGATATTTAGGATTCGGGTTTGCTTTTTTTTCTGTTTGTTGAATTTTATTTTCACTCAAGTTTACGCCTAGTAAGTATTTAGACTTTAAATTTACTTTGTACACCTTAACACCTTTTTCTTTCTGTGGTTTAATAAACTTATTGCTTTCTGGCGTTATTGAATTTTGCTTTTTATTAGATTTGTTTTTCTTAACTTTCTTTTTCAGCTGAGGGCCATCCTTGCTTTCTTGGTTATCAAAATATCGTACAGCCTAAAAAGTACAAATAATATTTTACAGCCTACAATATGATATAAAATAATTGTTCAATACCTTTCCCATGTTATTATTTTATTAATACATTATAAATAACAACAAATAATATTTTAACGAAATTTCTAGGCTATGTTTTGTGACACGTGCTTAACATTCATTAATGATGTGCGCAGATGCGTTGAAAACACAATTAATTTTAATCGCCTGGAAATAGTCTACATGTATTACTAAAACGTAAAGTAAATAGTCAATTGCTGAAAATACAGAATATGTTGTTTTTATTCAGAAAATTAGTTTATTCTTTATCATTTTAAAACAATTTATACCTTCTTAACATTTACAATAATAGAATTGAAACACTTTTAACTCGTTTTTCTAATTGTTCAAGATGTTCTTTTTTCACTGATTCTAAATTAACAATCGTTGGCATTGTTTTCTCTTCATTAAACTGTAAATCCATGATGTACTCGATAGAATCTAATTTTTGTTTACACTTCGCCAGGGCTTCGCTTAATTTCTCATGTGACTTACATTCCTTATTTTTGACGCTTCGATTTTCAGCTAAAGCTTCAGCTGGACTTAATTCCATCAAGTTTTCGACAACATCACTTAAAAAGTCTACTACAAGTTTACCGGATGGATCTTTTATTTCAAATTTCATTGTCCAACCTTTATTTTTGTTTAGTTTAATTTTCTCTATATTATTTACGAACCTAGCTTTAACACGATATGTTTTATTACTAGCCAATTTATTACTATTATCTAATAAATGTTTTATGTAAATAAATGGTTCTGGATTGTTAATTATTGGTACTATTATTTGCTGTGGTTTGATTTTTTCTTCAATTACTTTACTAACTATGTCAATATCATCTTCTAAATGATAATCTAAATCTTCCTCCTCTTCTTGAAGTCTTCTCTCAAATTCTTGTCGTTCAAGTTCTTCTACATTTACACCATCAATGAATGCTGCATCATTTACAGTATTCATCAAATTTTGTGGGGATGTAGTTTCTTCATTTAGTTGTTCATAAAAATCGAGATTTTCAAATAAATCATCATCCAAGTTTAAATCGGCGTCTTCATAATGAATTTGTGCCTGGTAAGCTGCTTCTTGTTCTTCGAAAGTAGAAGTGTCAAAGTTGGCCAAGAAATGGTCATCTTCAAATTCTGACATTATATTGTTTATATTACTGTTCACATTGTTTTTGGTGTTAGTATAATTCACAATTCCATTTATATTTGTTTGATTATTAATATTTGTTGTATGTGGTGTGTATGTACTTGTTTGAGTTGAATTGGCAGGATTAATTTCACTAGTTCTCGGGTTGGGATTTTCGGGCATATTTAATTCTCTAGCAAGAACATTTTCAGCTGCGTTGACAACTTTTAGTTCTTCTACTTCACCACCAATTATTTGAACATTGTTTTCTTTAAACATAAATTCTCCATTTCGTACTATCAAAGGGCCAATTAAAAGAATTTTGATTCCTGGTGTCATGTACAGATGTAGACATGAAACTGTGTGATACTCAAAGCCACAAATGTTCTGAATTCCGTCTGTCATATACAAATATAAGACTCGTTTTCCTGGTGTTTCAGCAGATTCGTTTTCATTGTCGATATGAGATCGTGTTAACTTGTACAAGTCTCTCATATTTTTCAATTGTGAATATGCTGGCTTTGAAATATCTTTCACGTACATAACTTGAACTGCATATTTGCCATTTAATATTATTTTCTTTTGTTCAGTTAAATTGCTCGGTAAAGATTGAACTTCAATGTCACGTAGATCGGCATCTAACCATTGTTGATAGACTGAACTGCACATGAAATCTTCGGTGTAAGTGTTATATTCTTCTTTAAACCATTCTAGACAACATTTTAACCAATAATCTGAAATATGTGATGATTTTAAATCAAAATATCGCTTTAAACAACGAACGTCGTTCGCAGACATTTCTTGGTTTCAAAATTATAACAAAAACGACACACTGTCATACTGACAGTTCACCGATAAACTTTTTGAAATATAAAGTTACTAAATTCGAAAAATTATTTCTTTAAATATTAAACAAAATCAAATAAATAATTAATTTAAACAATCGTTTATTAATATATATATATATATATATATATATTGAATATTATTTTATAGTAAATATATCAGTTTTAATAAATTTATATTACAATAGTAGACGAGTTTTCCAGTAGATGGCATATTTTGGCGCAAACTTGTTCGCGGTCTGTACAAGTACAACCATTTTCTGCTGTTGTGCCTTGTTTTACGTGGAAAAACACATTATGTAGTCTTGTGTTGCTTAAATTACAGTAGGCATAAGTGAAGAGCTATTTTGATAGTATTTCAACAACAATTACAACAACTGTTGTCTTGTAAGTGTCAGTTAAACATCAATTCAAAATAACTGTTCGTGCCCACGTTCATCAAAATCTTTCGGGAATTGAAAAATTCATATTTGGCTTTGCAATAACTTGTTTCAATGTACGTATGCATTAATTAATTATACACAAAACATTGTGCAATAAGACTTTTAGCTAATTTAATTACACATGTTAGTATTGGACAAATATTTACATCATTATAAGAATTTACTAACGATTTCATTACAACAAACATGTTTATTAGTTTGTTGCAAATTGTTGATAGTATGATAATTATTTATTTGATTATTATCATATTTGTTTACAGATTTCGGTTTGCATATCTTGTATTTTTGGAGCACCTGGAGCTGAGAAAGATGGACACCGGTGACAACAGGCGCGCAGAGGAGTCTAACGACGTGGTGACTACATCTTCATCTACTTTGTCATGCTCTCCAGAAAGGTCAGGGATCTTTTATATTTTGTTTGCTTTCACGGCGACTTTTATATTTAGGTTAACTATGATATGATTGGGAATTTTATTTTAAGTTAGCCATGGTTACGCTTAACTTTGAGGAACTTTTTGGTTGAAATATGTTACTGATCACGCTGCAGAATATGAAACCTTTAGTTTCAAGTAGATTTCTGATGCAGTTGTAATTTTTTGGTTATAAGTAGGATTTGAACGCGTGAACCGACTTGGTGTCTGTAGGTAAAATAAATAACAGAAATGGAAAATATGACTACACATAATTATTCTAGAACTCAATGATTTATACATACATTTGAACACATTTCTTTGTTTCTAATTCCATATACATTTACATCTAAATAAATTTATATAAGTCGACAGTCCATTCTCAATAGACATTTATAAAAATATCCATAATATACAATAAATATATTAATCTATCTGCATATATACAATATAAATTAAAATATACGCTATGCAGTAACAAAATGTACAAAATAATATAAGTCTTTTTCCACACAAATGCAATAGAAAAGAAATAAATACAGTCATTTTGTAAATGAAAAATCTAAACAAGAATTTAACACACACAAACACACACACGATTCCCCACAAACATGTTTATATATATTCACCGTATCCCGGTGTAAAGGCTCAGCACTGAGCGCGTCTCCTTCTGTGAGCGCACTTTGCTGAAGACGTTCCAGAACCGGAGCGTCTCGTCACCGGCGCCCGTCACGATAGCCTCACCGTCGGGCGACAGCGCCAGGTAGAGCACGCGGTACGAGTGCCCAGTCAGTTTAGCCACCTGGGTCAGACTCGGGTACTTCCAGACTAGGATCTGGTTCTGCGAGTAACCGTGAGTGGAGACCAGCTCCGAACTGTGCTTTGACCAAGCGAGGTTACACACTTGTGACCCTACAAACAACATCGATATTTTCAATGGGATTCTTGTAAGAACGCTCGTGTGGCACGACAATGAAATGGTTTGGAAAAAGTAGATTTTGTGTGACTAACCTGTGTCGACATACTGCATAGGCTGTCCAGTGAGCGTATTCCAAAACCGAATACAGCGGTCAGCAGTACCTCCACCGCTAGCCAACAACCCGTGATGATGCGGTGACCAAGCTATCGCTTTAACCGCTGCAAGGTGATCCGTGTATGTCTGTACTGGACTAAGAGACTGCATGTTCCACACATAGAGTCGGTTATCGTTTCCGCCTGAGGCGAGGTACTGGTTATCTGGGGACCACTTCAAACCACACACTTCCTGACGATGACCCACCAGCTTACGCTCGGGCACACCTGGTGGAGTGCGTGTATCACGCTGAAGAATAAGTCGATCACGGCTTCCAGAGGACAGTACGTCGCCGTTCCAGGCGAGGGCGCCCACGCGAGCGCTGTGACCTTGCAGTTTGTTCACTTGCTTGTTGACGGCTACGTCCCACACTGTTACGTAACTACAACATTCATAAAGGCTATTATTCCACTAAAATAAACATTTATTAAGAGCATTCAAGCATAATAATGGAATTTCAGAAGAAAACATTTACGTACATTCTTCACATTCAATTAAAATGGAAGAATTTGATGTACTAGGTTACTGTACATTTATTGTTTTGCACATGCACATTGCCTCACACTGTAAAGTTAATCTAAACTCTTACCCATGATGTGTGCCAACCGCCACGAGATGTCCTCTTTCACTCCACGCGACCGATGTGACAGCGTTGCCATCTGCAGAGAGGTCACACAGCCTGGTGACCTGACTGGTACAGGCGGACCACAGATAGACGCAGGAGCCGAGTCCCACGGACAACACATTCTGCATTGACCAGTCCACCAGGTTCAGGTAGAAGTCATCTTGGAGTTCTGGGGCGTCCAGCACCTTGAAAGGGATGCGTGAAATCTTTCGCGTCGCTTTGTGTGGAGAACGCAGGAGACGTTGGCTACTTAATGACAGCGGCGACAGAGAGTATGGGCTGGATTGAGCTTTCACTGACTCCTACAACAACAACAACAAATCATTTATTACAAGTTTCAACTTACAGAGAAATACAAAAGATTTGGATGCACTTGTACAACAGGAATACCGATTAATACGAATCACTTAGAGACAGACAACCGTATTTTTTATATAAATTTAAATCGGTGAGATTTTTACCAATAGCGAGGCATTAAGTTGGAATCTGGGAATCCAGATAAAGAAATACATTATTCAGGATGTAAAATAAGTGAGGAATATTATTTTCGAGAATTAACAATAATTATGGGATAGATTGCACAGTGGTATCGAGTCGGTCTGTGGATCCTGAGAACCCTGATTTGATTCTCACAGCCGATAAACATTTTCACCACATTAAAAATTATCCCTGTGGCTCTCCCACCACTAACATCTTTGGGGGCCGTGATTTGACGTCTGGTAACTACACTTCACGCGCTAAAATATATCACTTACCGAGATCTGCTGTGGCAGTGTGTCACACTCAGTAATGGGTAAAAGGCGTGATGATACATTTATTTATATTTATGTATAAATAATAAATTATTTAAATCTTTAATCGTATACACTCAATCTAAATGCGGATCTGTTTGTTGCCTATGGTTTCAGAAAGTACATTTAGATAAATAAAATAAATATATCATCACGCCTTTTACCCTTTTTACTGGGTGTGGCACTCTGCAGATCTCGGTAAGTGATGCAAGTGCGGTTACCAGCCATCAAGTCTGTTATAATAAGGTGAAAATTGTTTATCGGCTGTGGGAATCGAACCCGGGTTCTCAACTCCACCTACCAGAATTTAGTAAATACGTTCTAATTGCTAATGTTATTATTATTGTATTAGAACATTCTAATAAACACGCACACGCGTACACGCAAATAATATTCTGCGTATCGCAGAAATTAGCACAAATTATCACCAGTCCAGGATGCGTATTGAGAATGGGAGCATTTCACTTAGCATTGAACAAGTAGCTGGCCAGTAGTTTGTCTGGACAATTATCGGGGAGCCTTTCAGCCATCGTCTTAATCACTCGACAACACCAAGACCATTAGAAGCGATTAGCGAGAGTAGATAGAGCCTCCATGGCTTCTATAATGTCGCGACAACAAATGTAAAAATGAATTTTGATATTTCCGTCCGTCTGTCTGTCTGTCTGTCTCATGACTTATTTATTTCAAATGACATAATAATACGTCTCCCTGAAGTCCCTTGTTCCTAGGAAAAGGTCGACTACCTCTAAATCTATGCACCGATGATTTGAATAGTGTCATTATTCAGTGACAACAATAACAACAAACATATTAAACATTGTGTAGTGTTTCACTTGAAACATGAGTTATCAGTGTACTCATTTTTTGTTGAATATCTTTCTTAAATTATCATGTTTCATATATTATTATTATCGAGTAGCGTAAATATAGCCTTGAACTAAATTATTTATTAAAAATGCGATTGTTGACACCAATAATACAATTATTTTATTTATTTATTCCCAATAGCTTAGAATAGAATCCGAACTACTGGTACGCAGTTTTCTACAGTAGATGTGTTATCACTGTGCCACAACTGTCTGAAATTTTAATTATTTATTTCATACGGAGCGAACAAACTTAATTTGTTTTCAATGCGTAGCCTATTCGCAACTTATATGGTTTTATTTCCGGTTCCTGTCTATCGATTTTGATAATAATAATGTATGTAGGAAGAAATGGATGCACGATAAATATAAATATTGTTACAGAATATTTGTTAAAGATTAATTATTGCAGATACAAATAAATGGATGAATATGATTGATAAACCAAATTTAAAATTTAAGTTTTGTTACTGCCACACATACGATTTAAAAAAAACCATTTTGTGATATTTTTTAAAGTCATTTTTATGATATGGAATAGGTGACATAATGGTATTGAGTCGACCTGCGAATTTGAGAACCTCAGTTCGATTCCCAGAGCCGACAATTTTTCCACATTAAAATTACCTCTGTGGCTCCCGTTCCACTAATATCTTGAGGGAGCGTGGTTTCACGGCTGGTAGCCACACTTCATGCTCATAAATATATCAGTTACCGAAATCTGCTACGGCATTACAGTAATGGGTAAAATGCGTGATGATATATTTATAAAATATATATCATCACGCCTTCTACCCTTTATTGGGTGTTGCACTCTGCCGAAGCAGATCTCGGTAAGTGATATATTTTGCGCGTGAAGTGCGGTTACCAGTCGTCAAATCACGGCCTCCAAAGATGTTAGTGGTGGGGGAGCCACAGGGGTAGTTTTTGAAATTATGAAAATTGTTTGTCGTATGTAGGAATCGAACCAGGGTTCTCAGGATCCACAGGCCGACTTCATACCACTGAGCTAGCCACCCCATATATATTTATATATATGTATTTATTTATCTTTATGATATATTATGTATGTTATTAACGTAATACCATTTATTAAGAAATTTGCGAGCTCATTGTTTAAACTGGATATATCGTAATATTAGGTAAGGATGTAAAGGGCATTCTTGGTTCATTTTGATTATTTGCAGCAACCCGAATGTGATTTAATGTAAGATAATCTTGTACAAATGTATATCCACGTGGCTATTGAGTAAACTTTCGATAGTATGTACCTGATAATGAAACGCAAACAATGAAATTGTTTTATCACAATTGGTCGAGTCGAAAACAAGTAAACACAATTACCGTAATAACATGGGGATAACGGACTAGAAATTAGTATATCTCACAGATAAACAAACAACCGAAATACATTTATCGTAGGGCCCCATTGCCACGGACGACTACAGTCGATAAGATTAGCCTAATTGTATATTTGTCATGCTACAAAATATTATGACTAAGTAGGTGAAGCCAAGTAAAATATGATTATTTGGCAAAACAAAATTTCCAGTTCTTGGAAAGTCAGCCACGTTCGTGTTTCAAAACTGAAGATTCGGCTAAAAATCAGAGAAATGCCTCGATCTGCTGTAATTTGATTCGTGATCGTAAGAAAACCTTGTACTTCCTACCGGGTTATCAACATTACGCCAATATCAACTTTTTTATTAATTTTTCACTCAACCGTATAGCATTGCGATTTTTACGAAAAATATATTATATTTTGTGATAAGAATCATTCTAAAGCTTATAATTAGAATAAGTTTAATTTACAAATAATTGAGCCCGTTGTTAAATGATAGGAATTATGAATGTGGATGAAGACGATTTGTGAAACTGATGTATGAATAATAACTGGGTAGATGGCTCAGTGGTATCGAGTCGGCCTGTGGATCCAAGAACACTGGTTCGGATCCCACAGCCGACAAACATTTTTACCAATTTAAAATTACCCCGGTGGTTCCCCCACCACTAACATCTTTGGGGGCCATGATTTAACGGCTGGTAATCGCACTTCACGCGCATAAATATATCACTTACCGAAATCTGCTTCGGCCCAGTGCCACACTCAGTAATGGGTAAAAAGGGTGATGATATATGTATGTATTTATTTAATTTATTTATGTATGAATAAATGGGTGATATGATTGAAGGTTTCTTGCGTGAACAAAAGATGATACAAACTTGTATAAAAGAAATTATGAATGTGGATGAAGACTAATAAAATTAGTTTATGAATAAATGGATGGAAGGAATTATAAATGTGGCGTGTTTGACAGATTAATTACTGAATGAATCTAAAGAATAAAAATAAGCGAATGTTTTAAGAGATCGTGCTACCCCATTTTAAGGGACCAATAGTACATTAACATATACCTACAACATTTCTGAAAAGTAATAGAAAAGACGCCAGAAACAATTAACCAAATGACAGTCTTCAAAAACTCATTGCAATAATTATGAATCATTTAGTTACTAAAAAGGAAACAGCCTACTGTGTTGACTACCTCATCAGGCCAGTCACGTTCCAGTAACGATTTACTAATAAGGGCTACGCTAATCGTAGGGTTCAAAATACCCTCGTTTCCTCTGTTAATACATTACTGCTATCGGCACACCGATTCTAAAAATATCGCCCCGTGTTTGAAACATATTTTTTTTTGCAATGATTCATTTTTGAGAATTTGCTATAAATATTTAGAGTGGCCGTGTGAGGTCTAGCAGTCTATAAAAACATTGGTATGTAATGGGGACACTTACAGGAAGAGAACATTACAATAGCGGACCCCAATTAATTTATACTGAGCCTGATCTGTATGTTTTGAATTTTACATCAATATAACGTTAACAATAACAAATTATGCATGGTAATTAAAAGTAGGTATGTTTACCTTGATTACAATCGATAATTCTAATGTTGTTCATGTGCAATTATTCAAATTTCCAAGTTATACGATGGTTAATACGCGCTTTGGATACAAATAACAATATTATGTAATTCTGCGGATTTCCAAGACAAATTGTAAAACTGTACTTTTTATCTTTGATATACTTTTGATAATTAAAAATTAGAATTTGTGAAATAAACGCGTCGACAAATAAAGATAAAACTGTGGATCCACCTTAATTTGATAACGCGTATCAAAATACCTGTTAACAAAATATTACAGTAGTAACAATTTTCTAGAAATGTAATTTGTCTCTGTTTGCTTTCTAAATACATGCTTCAAACTAATCATCATTAAAAATATTGCTTACTAAGTTACTGATGATTTTACCATAAATATAGAGTTAGCAACAATATTCTGACCTTGTAAAATGCATTACTGCAAGAACGAACTGGAAAAATATTTATTCATCAATAAATATGTATTTTCTTTTTCCTTAAAATTATTTTTTTACCTACAAGGAAAATGTATATTCTGTTTATTTGATCAATATTTCTTGATTCGTTGTCGAAAATAGTTTCCTGTTGTTGACAAAATGCCACAGAAAAATGCTCATTTAGCGTTAATTATCACAGGTATTAAAGTGCATTCCAGACTATTAATTAGAAAAGTTGGAAAACACATTTACAAGTAGTTAGCACTTTGAAATGATTAAAAATATACTCACTCTTGTCGGTGTGCCGTATTTAAACAGATTCTTGTTTTTTACGGGTGTAAATGCTTGCCGATCATCGCACTGTGTCTTAACATCCTCGATAGTTTCACCTAAGAGTTCGTTTTTTAAAAGACAATTGTACGCGGTGGTGTCTCTGGAAGTCTCTCCATTCTCTCGGGCTTTTTTTCCAACTTGTGCGCCCCGATTTGTTTCTGGTATCGTTGCGAAATCTGTCTGCCAGTTGTTGTTTGATCGACAAGGGATGAATCTGTCATAGTTCACGACGCTGGGCTGTCTAGCTGGGGCTGTGCCGAATAAATCTCGCACCACTGACAGTTTGGAGGGTTGAAGAATTGTATCTTCGGTTGTGTCGAACATGATCGGGTTTTGTTTAATTGTACAAGCAGTCAATTGAATAAATTAGAATTTGTAAATGGCCATTTGTTTACAGCTGCATAATAATATGCATATTTGTGGCCTATATGAATTGTGTTCGTTTTTTGAGATCATAGGTCAGAATTTATCATAATGCACTAAAAAGAGTTGTACATTACAGTATAATTTAGTTTCTTGTTGACAGTTTGTTTGACATTAACCTAAAATAATAAAACTAAAGTATTTCTATTTTCACACTGTACACAATCACAATTTTGTTTTCACTTCAAGTGGTTCTGCTGGCGTCTCGTTACGGTTTGAACTTATGCAGATTGTGTTGAATATTGAGTTTCGTGTTGATACGTTTAAATGTTTAAATCTCTACCCGTTAAAATCAATCGGACGCAAACAACAGTTCTAAAACAGTTCGCTCGCGTCCCTTTCTCAGCGAAGACTGAAACAGAACGCTATCATTGCTAAGCAACAAACCTCCTAATTCCAATCGCTCAGCTCGTTCCTCAGCAACTTAATTATTTCTATAGCAACGATTTGTTCAAATTTACTTGAAAATGGAAAAACATTGTATCGTTCATTCTTGATGTATTACTCATCCTCTAAAAGAATATGAAGTATTTTATTTTGTTAACATAGTTGAAACACGGGGGATAATCAATAATTACTTTCATTACTATCTTCATAAACTGAAATTTGAAAATTCAAAATATGTACTTTGTCTTCTACTCAACTTATTTAAAGTTAAAGTAAACTTTATAGTTCAAAGATTAATATAAAAAAAGCTCCTAAAGCTCATGTACGTCATAAAATTGATAATAAACTAGGCTGCCAATCATGACAATAATTAGACACGTGATACTTGAAAGAATTTTTCTTCTATCTGATATAAATGCAGTTATCCATGTTCCTGACTCATTTAAGATCACTAACTGTGATAACAGAGAAGATTGTCTCTCCAGTTATCTTTCAGACAAAGTACAAATCAGCAATGAGCCAAACATACGAGGTAGGACCACTAGAATTAAGGTTATAAACAAAAAAATTATTGATCCAACATGTTGTTTGTTTTCTAATTATCGTTTATGTCATTAATGATTCATTTCTTACTACACACATGAAATTGACATAACTGACACGCTGTCATACTGTCACACCTTTGCATGTAAACAATATTAGTAAATATGCATACCGTAGTATCAAATGATAACGACAGCATTTTTTGTTTATATATTTAATTGCAGGAGGCAGTAACCTGTATAAATACATTACAGTCGAATTTTTCGTATATTAAGAATGCAGCTAATAAAGGTGTTATGCCTCATTCAGCTATACACTCAACAACAATTGCAGAAACACAAAAATATTTGCTTAGGTAAGCTGATATTAGCAAACTACAGAGAATTGAAATGATTTATAAATAATTACAGAACCGGAATAACACTAGAACAATTGGACAAACTGTCAGTTATACATGTAGCTGGTACAAAAGGGAAAGGTTCAACTTGCGCTTTTTGCGAAAGTATTATTCGGCAGTATGGATACAAAACAGGATTTTATTCTTCACCGCATTTAGTAGCAGTAAGAGAACGAATTAAACTCAGCGGTACACCACTAAGCAAACAAGTATTTGCAGATAATGTTTTCAGAATTTACAATCAACTCATGGATAAAAGAGTATGACGCTTTATTTATGAAACAAAATAAATATATTTGAAAACACGATTGTATTTTAGGATCATGAACATGATATGCCGGCATACTTTCGATTTTTAACTATACTTGCCTTTAATATTTTTATTGCTGAAAAAGTAGATGTAGCTATAATTGAAGTAGGTATAGGAGGAGAATATGATTGCACAAATGTTGTTAGGTACATTCGTATAAATAATTAAGAATAAATTATTATTTATTTATAAATATTTTATAGAAATACTCCAATAGTAGGAATAACAACATTAGGTATCGATCATGTTAGTATGTTGGGTAATTCTTTAGAACAAATCGCTTGGCAAAAAGCTGGCATCATGAAAAAACAATCTAAAGTTTTTACAGTTCATCAATCAGATGTTGCCATGAAAGTCATACAAGAACGAAGTATTGAACGAAATGTTGTACGTATATTATTACAAGGTTCCCCCCCGTAAACAAATAACATTGTTTCCCTAATTATGTTACTTTAGAGTAATCTAAAATAATCAAATAAATATATCATCACGTCTTTTACCTATTACTGGGTGTGGCACTCTGCCGTAGCAGATCTCGGTAAATAATATATTTATGAGCGTGATGTACGGTTACCAGACGTCAAATCACACTCCCTAAAGGTATTATATTCCAGTTTTATGACTAACTTTGTAAATAATATTAATTTTTGATAATTTAAACAATTAATTTTAGCAGTAATAAAATAAATATAATTAATTGTGTTACAATTAATTTAGATGCAGAATTTAAGTCTCTAAAACTTTTATTTGTAAAATTTTCGTGTAAAGTAATCAGGGAAACAATGGTCGTGGCACAGTTTTCGTATAACATTTGGCACATCATCCACATTCATAATTCCTTTCATACTCGTCTCGTCTCACTTTTCGTGCCATTATTCCAACATACGTTCCACATGTCCAATGTAATATTCATTAACTATGGTTAATGAACAATAATTTTAGCGTACGTTAGAAGTTGTACCAGATTTTAACAACTATAACTGGAACAACAATGAACCAAAGTTAGGTATAAATGGCTCAGTACAAAAAACGAATGCATCACTTGCTATACAGTTAGCTCATAACTGGATTAGATTTTACGGTAAACAACAAGGAACTGATAATGGTATTAACTCATTTAATGATAATTTAGTAGTTCCTGATTGCACTAAATTTGGTCTAGAATGTTGTAAATGGCCAGGAAGATATCAAATATTTAAAACATCTACACATACGTAAGAACAATATTTAAAATCACGCTTATAAATTATAAATATAATTATTTTAGCTTTTACTTGGACGGAGCTCACACTGCAGACAGTTTAGAAATTTGCGCGAGATGGTTTCAAAACACGACTTTAAATTATAAATACAAAGCTTTAATTTTCAACGCAACTGGGGACCGAAATTCAGAAGCATTACTTGAAAAATTAACTGTTCTTAGTTTGAATAGAATTATGTTTGTACCTAACACTGCTTCGTCTGTAATCTCAGCAGGTAAAAATATGTTTTAATATGAAATCAGTTTTTTGTATCGAAATATTTTGTAGATCAAGCAAATTTGATAAACACCGATGATCATCAAATGAAACGATGCCAGTTACATAAAAATCTTTGGTTGAAATTACAGCCAGACAATAATTCATTAGAACGAAATGTGTCCGTATTTCCGAGCGTAGAAAATGCGATAGAAAGTTTACCAAATAATATTGAATATAACATTCTAGTAACGGGGTCTTTACATTTAGTAGGGGCAGCCCTCACCATTCTAGATCCTGAATTAAAAACATTTTAATTTATTGTACTAGAAAATAAATAATCAGGGTTTATTTATATAATGAATTGGTAAATATATATTTTTATACTCGAATATTAAAGAATAAAACAGTAATGACAATATTATGAAGTAGTTTTGATAATAAATGGTCCTCTATTACATGTTTTCTTTTCGTACAAGTGTTCCTTATTACATACAGTTTACAAAAATAGAGAAATGAATAAATTGAAACAAAGTAACACAACATCTCGCTCGTTTACAGTTAAAGGCCTCAAACTTAGACTAAAAACTAAAATTAATCAGTTGAGATCACAACACAAACTGACTGACATAAGTAGAAAGTCAAGAAAACTCACTAAAATATTTCAATCATTCTATCTAACAAAAACTTTATTTACATATTTACAAATATCAAAAGAAATACTACAAGTAACAACGCGTCAAACTGAACATGATACAAAATGACAATTTGGCAATTCCATCACCGGTAATATCATCCGTCTGCGTCAGTGTGTGTCTATACGACTAGTTTCAGTACGTGGGGCCCTTTACATTGCGGCGCCCTATCTAGGACCTGGCGCTGACGAGTCCAGCTCAAACTCTTCCAACTCGTTCTCAGAGAGTGACAGAGAACCTCCCGCTCGCCGGTGGTGCAACACTGCGTTTGCACTCTGCAAAACACATTCATTTTTAAACAAACACAGTGCAATGTTACAATGTTACGTATATACATACATCTAAAATTCCAACAGAAGGTTCGGAAGCATAACCAACTTCATTCCCATCTTCAAATTCTTCTTCAGATGACGTAGATGATGAGTCATCCAAGTATGAACTTCTATAACAAACAAGATGACATCAAGCCGAGCTTGGATTGAAATTTTAAGACTTACCTGGACACCTTGCAAACCATCTGCGCAAGATCAGTAAAGGTATAGCCCGTAGACGATCCCGCTAGATGCTGCACGGGAGAACAAGGCACCGGGTTATGTGTCTTAAAGATTGGCAACACTCCAGCCTTCAACTGTCCTTCAAAGTACGCCTTGCCATGTGCGTAGCCCACCTCTCTGATCTCGTCGAAACTACCGAACTGTAGCGTGCGGTAACGATCGATCGGCGGTCGAATATACTCGCAGTAGTCACTGTTCTTCACTTCCTCCAGCTGACGCACACAGGACACGTACGCTAGACGTGACTGGATGTCCGGTAGATTGGGAACCTTCACATTGGCGGTGAAGGGATTCCAACGTTTCCAGAGAAGCCACCAGCCGGATAAATCATCACCGTAGTTGGTGAGGTCGGTGTCGTCTACTGAACCTACGTCGATGGCGATGATGTGGTGGGCCCCGAGGCTGCGCATTACGTCCGCTACGTAGAACAAGAATTAGAAAAATTATCAGTCAACTTTGTCCACTAAACAAAAACATCATTAAATGAGGCAACTCTGATCTAATTTAGCTCTTACAATTCTTAAGATTCGTCCTGCAATAAATATTCGCCCTTTCACTCATTTGTGTGAAAATTAGTGGATTCTTCCTTCAAATAATAACAGAGAGAGAGAGAGAAAGAGATAAAGAAATAGTATTGATACAAACCTGTGTTTGTTGCATGCAGATGATGATGTATGTATGTATGTATGTATGTATATATGTTACCTGGTACGTTGTTGACGTAGCAACCATCGACGAGAAGATGTCCATCGAGCGGGTCGCACACAGGCGGGAAGATGCCCACGAAGGACATGGAGGCGCGGATGTAACGCCACATTTGACCTGCACCACACACCCAAACCCCCCCATTCATATTTACAACAGGTGTTCTGCCAAGCTACAAGCTCACTATACAGCGTTGCGTTGCGTTGCGTTTCATTGTAAAGCATCCACATACATTCAGAGAATATAGATTAGTTGGAAGAGACAGAGAGAGAGAGAGAGACAGACAGATCTTGTGATTGGTGTTACCTGACAGGATATTGTTGTAGATACTGTACTGAGAGCTAGGCACTTACCTTGTGTTGCTTGCTGGCATGTTCTTAGTGTGATGTGTTACGTGTGAGTATTTACCTGGTACATTGTTGACGTATCCTCCGTCGAGCAGGAGATGTCCGTCCACGGGGTCGCACAACGGGGGCATGTAGCCCGACAACGACATGGACGCGCGCACGTAGCGCCACAGCGAGCCTGCGAAATACCACACCTCCACTAACAAACTCCACCACACAACACACAATCACATCTCAACACACCACCTCATTGTACCGCTATTACTACCATTTTAAACTTTCCATGAGGTTGTATCTAAATATTTTTAAATTAATTTGAGATGAGAAATAGCTGCATAAAAACTGATTTCCCTGAATGTAAAAAATAAACTAAATCAAACAATTATCTATTTTGTGAGTAAATAATTTTTCCAGGTATTATAAATAAATTGAAGGATTTGAAGTTTGATTGCTGTTCAAACAATGGATTGAATATGTTTCATTTAAGTAATTATTAAAATGTAAGTGAAAGTAGTGCAACTGGCTATATAAGTGTATCATTGATCTGAACTGATTTTTAGAGAGAACCAAGAGGCAAATAGATTTGCTGTGTTGAGCTGAGATTTCATATAAAACTAATAGAGCTATTATATCATAATAATTAGCATCGAATATACTTCATAAATGAGTCCGTTAGTTTTTGCAAAATGTAAATAAATAAAAATTATTATAATATCTTAGCAATAAATAACAACTTATCAATTAGAAATTAAAAGTAACGCGAATGAAATAATATGATTATAACATGCGACAATGAAGAATGTATGAATGTAAGAAATAAGAAGAGTGTTAAATAGATAAAGCAGAACACAACACCGTGCAAGAACAAACAGATCCTGTCTCTAAATACATACCCGCCTGCAATGAATATGACCACATCATGATGTACACTGTCTACTCTAAATCACTTTACACTTGAAATTGTTTAGTGTAAGAGAAACACGTCAATTATTTGCAATTTAGTCTTGTACGTGGGTATGAGTAGAATGAATTTTGTCCCAGATCACAAAATCCATCCCAACTGACAGGTGACAACCAATCACAAGCAACATGTTCAAATTCAGAGACGTTATCAGAGGTTTAGAGGGTCGAGTTAAACAGAACAGAAAGCTTCACGAGTCTTGAGCTTTCTTTCTTCAAATTTCAATCAATTTCATTCACAACCTCATCAAAATCAAATAGAAATTATTCTTTATAGAAAAAAAGCTCGTAACAAATAAATAAATAAATATTATATAAGATGTCCCATGTATGGGGTTCTCGAGAACTATAACTTTAGTTAAATTAGACAAAAAGTTACCTTATTAATATTAGTCGCGATCCCCCCATGCGTGGCACACAGTTAGTCAAATGAAAATAGCACTACAGCTTGCAGAGAAGAAACACATATACAACAATTATTCACAAACATTGAAACGCAAATTAGCTAGCGCTAACATTTTGTTCTGAATATTAAATATGATTTTAATAATGAATTTTATTACTTTGAAATAATTTAACTTTGGCAAATAAAATAAAAATTTGTATGGCTCACCGTGCGTATGTATCCTCATACAAGACTCAGTAATATCAGTCGTAACGGTATAATACGGGATCCACAAATCCTCGATATACGTATCTCCAAACGTGCTCTTAATCGTCTGATTAAAATCCCGTCCACTAAACATCGAAGTGACTGGGTACGTCAAATCAAAGAGCTGCCTCCACCACTGCGTCATCTTCTTAGACCACTCGCGCGCCTTCTGTGTCACCGTGGTGATGTTCTTCTCGCTACACCATAGTGCACCCATGAATGCACCTATGGACACGCCGCCCACCATATCAATAGGAATGCCTGCTTCCTGAATCGCTTTGATCATGCCAATGTGTGCTGCACCTCGGGCTCCACCACCACCGAGAACAAGCCCTACGGAGGTGCTGGTTAGCCAGCGTGCCAAGCGGCTGAAGTCTGAGTGCACGTTTGGTTCGGACATGAGCACTTTGCTGTAAAGCTCATTCTGAAATAGACAAATCAATATATATAATCATCACGCCTTTTACCCATTAACGCACACTTACAATTCTATACTGCGATTTCCTCGTGAACATCCTATTCGAGCACTGAATATGATGATGATGTGAGACCCACGATCTCATATTCAACCAGGCCACCGTATTATTCGGTTTATCACTTCCTTCACGATGCAACAACACCAACTCCTTCTGTGTCCTCATCGCCAACCGTCCAACTTCCTTCTCCACCTTACCTAGACTCGGTGCATTCTCCCCCAGACCAATAATCAGAATACAATCCGCCTGACGGATGCACCGTTGCGTCCACGCACTGAACGTCAAGTCACACTGGTACAACGCGATACGATGCTGATCTTCCTGCTGCGCTAGCCACGACGTGAGTCGGTACTCGTTGTTGGGATCGGTGATTGCAGCGCCAAGTGTCTTGCGAATCACGTCAGAAGTTAGACGTAGCGTGGGCCCGATGGCACACATGCTGTGGTAGAGCTCGAACGTGAAGGCAGTGAGAGGAACATCGTCGGACACGGACACGATGGCCACAGTGCTGAAATTGAGTTGAGATGGCCGTGATTCTACTGCAGAAGTGCTGGAGATTTTTATTGCGGAGATTGTTGGTTTTTGCCACGTTCCTACGTCACAAAGAAATTGTATTTATTATTATAAAATGGTGATGTAGGTCATTTATTTGGTCAGGTTTTGTGCTATATTACGACGTAAACATAATATTTTCATTTTTATCGTAAATGTTTAAATTTTTTTATTATTTTTCTACTTAATTAATATATAATAAATAATATATTTTTCGCATTTATTTTCAAGAATGTAATTTTATTGTTGGTCATTTAACATTACTATTATAAGATAATAGACTCGAAATATGAATAGTTAATTACCTAGAATTCGATGTCCCAGCAAATTGATCAATCTTGTAACAACAATCGGGAATCTCAACTTGATGGCATTAAACAATCCTTCTGGAAGTTTGGCCAACTCAGAATCCCTGACTGCCATCACTGTAGTGCTCCTTCTAGTCTGTGTCACCATTTCAACAATACCAACCAAATCTCCTTTACCGTACTCCCCAACCAGCTCCTTCTTTCCGTTACTATGTGTGATGACCGACCTCAACCGTCCACTCAACACAATATACGTCGAATCACTATCATCATCTTGTCGGTAGAGCGCTCTACCAGACTCCAAGAATACCCAATCAAGCGCAAAATCCACTTGTCTAACAAACGGAGACAATCTTCTAACAACCATATGCGCCACCTGGAGAATTACTTCCGGTTTTTCACGCATAATTCCATAGAAGGTGTTCTTCGACATAAGAGCGATTCTAGTGAAGTGTTTAGCGCGGATGGTAAACGAAGACGGTTCGCCAGTGAGGACTGCCAAACCACCAACCATTTCTCCGTGATGTGCAGAGTACATGTGAACCTCCTCAGAACCGTCCGTGGTACGTTGAGAGACCATCAGAGTGCCGGAAATCACGTAGATGAGTGCCAAATCCTTATTGGATTCTTCTTTGATGATGTAAGCACCAGCTTGGGCTTCTTTGATTTGGATTTTGCCGTCGATGAGGGCGTCGTTGTCGATGTGAAGCTCACGGACGAAGGCTTCGGAAGCTATTTGGAGGAGCGTTGCTTCGTCTATTAAGGATTCTGCAGTGGAGAGGCGTTTACGTTGGAGTGATGGGTGAATATCGGGAGCCTTGAAACGAACAGAAATTATTTCGTTTGGATGTTGAATGAAAGATTTGTGGATGGATATAAATGAGAAAAGATTAGTCTAGCTCGTATGACTGGAATTATAAATGGGGATGACTTATGAATAAATATTTATTGCATGTTTTAATAAATATAAAGATAATTTTAATTTACAAACTTTCTGAAGGTGGTTATTTCAATAACTTATTTTTGATATTTAAAAACATTTTACAGGCAGATTCAAAATTTTTTATTTCGCTTTTAACTGTATTTACATTTCACGAAACTAGTTTATTTTATCCTCGGTTAAAAAGTGTGTTAATTTGCATCAAATTTAATTCATTTCGTGAATTTATTTTAATTTGAAACAGAGTTCTAGATAATATTAAAAATGATATTAACGCTAATCAGCTTTATGTATCTGCCTATTAAATTCTATAGCCAATCATTAAAATAAAATAAATAAATAAATAAATATATCATCACGCCTTCTACCCATTACTGGGTGTGGCACTCTGCTACAGCAGATCTCGGTAAGTGATATATTTTGCGCGTGAAGTGCGGTTACCAGTCGTCAAATCACGGCCCCCAAACATGTTAGTGGTGGAGGAGCCACAGGGATAGCTTTTTCAAATTATGAAAATTTGTCGCGTGTGGGAATCGAACCAGGGACCTCAGGATCCACAGGCCGGCTTCATACCACTGTGCTAGCCAATCATTAAAATATAAATAAAAAATGTATTCAATTAATAATTCCAATTAATTTTAAATACAATCAATGTAAATGGAAACATATATGTCCTTGGAATTATAATTCAATAAGAAGATACATATGCATATGATATTAATTTGAATTAATAAATAAAAACCTAATAAGCTGTTACAGTATCGATACGTCATGAAGTTGTTTACTTTTCATGAGCTATTTAAATAAGTCAAGGCCATCCACGTACACGTGCTCACAAACAACTCAATCGCGTTTCGCTTTAAATTTCAAAAACAAAATCGTAAAAAGTGCCCTTCAACATGATTTCTAACTTACCACATTCGGTCCGGAGCCTGCGCCCTCAAAGTCCGGCACCATATCTGGTGTGGGGAAACTCCCAGGACTCGACGAATTCTTCATCTCAAGCGATGACTTGGAGCGTCGCCCCAGAATGGGGATAGGCTGCGTGACGTTCGTCATGTCTAGCAGATCTGCACCTGGCGTATCTTGCTGTGACAGTTGGGTGGTGAAAATATCTTCCCGGTTAGCGGTGAACGAGTCTCGAGTTCGAGACCGTACCGGGGAACCCGCATTCGGGGAGACCTTTTTGCGGCCCTAGAATACCACACTCACAATAGATTTTACTCAACATATTTTTCAGATTTATTAATAAAGAAAACATATTTGAATTGATTAATATGAAAGGATGAGGAATTGTGAATGTGGTTCAGGGGAAAAGCGCAAATAAACCAAGATCTGCAAGTGCAGAACTGCCTTCGTCAATAATTCATTTGTTTAGGAAACAGTTTCTCTTTCGTACGCAAGTTGTATAAAATATTTCCTAATCAGCAAATTTCAAAATTATTGCGTAATTATGAATTTACACATCAAATGTAATACTTTTTTTTTATTAACAATGTTTACATTTCACGTGGCTAACAATCATATTTATCATGTAGTGTTCAAGTATTTTTATTTTTAGACGCCGTTATATCAAAACAAATCTCTTTTGGCACACAACAACATTTAAAATTTACTTATCTATGACACGCGAAACCACAATAATTATAATATGATATTACATCCAACCGATAACGCTAAATAATAAGAATGATAAGCTGTGAATGATTAACATAAATATAATATTACCTGGTTGACGAGTTCAGCGCTCAGCCCCAAATATTGATGCAAAGCTGTAAAAGTGACTCGTTGCAACCGGACCATGATTACTTGCATCACTCGAATAAATATATCCGGGTATTCATGGAAAACTAATTGAAACGCGGACATCGGGAGTCGAACCACCGTCGAATCTTCGATGGCTTTGGCCGAAACAGTTTTATAAGGATTTAAATGACCCTGTACATAAATTTCTTCATAATTAGAGAAAATGCAAATATATAAATCAATCAATCATCTTACCGTTAAGACATCGGTAAAACTCAACAATGAAGTAACAGATTCTCCAGTTTTAACAATTTTTAGTGATAAATTAGTACCATCATTTCCAGTGATAAAAACATTAATTTTTCCGCTTTGTACAACGTACATGTTCTCGTCTGCGTCGCCTATTTTAAATAGATATTGTCCGGCTGGAAGATTCATGATTTCTGTGTGTTTACACAATTTTAAAAACACGGGCTTCTCGAAATGTCCAAACACTCGAATACTTTGAAGCATATACAAGGCATCTGGTGGCATCCGATCATCTGTCATGTGTTCTTCTTCTAGATATTCGTTCGGGGGTTCAAGTACTTTAAGTTGCATTGGCTGTGTGTCCTTTTTAAGTTGAAGTAATCGTCTTGCAAACCGCATCACCATCTTGCGCTTCTTACCTTGACCAGAATTACGAACTTGGCCAGATATTGACTTTACTTTTCTTAACATTTTTCGACCATAGAATAGTGCCTTGTCTCGTTTTCGGAAACGAGGCCCTACTATGCCATTTGTGGACTGCTGTCCAGTTGCTAACGCTACAATATTGTTTAAAGAAATTAAATAGAATGGAAATAAATGGTGAATAAATGTATGACATACCTTTTAGTTGCCATCTTCGAACAAGCAAGAAGGTGACAGTGAATATTGTAGCTATTACAGCAGAGACTATTACATAAAATGTCTGCAAAAACATTGAAATTGCAAATTAATCAAACTCAAACGTCAAGCGAGGCACTGCGCCGAATGTCAGGTTGCTTTATTGTTAATGACCGATCAAAGAGCAAAGAACAACTAGTGTTGTATTATTGTCAATTGAATCATGCAGCTATTGTGAGCTGACAAAGGGTTTTTTAATTAATCATATTTAAATAACATACCTGATAAGATTCCAAGCGAAACACATATAAAATCTTTGCGAACCACGTTGATGACAACAAGCTGCCAAATTCTATGTTTATATTATTTAAAAGATTCACTACTTCCATCGTCTCGATCAAAACACTGCGAGGTCATATTTCAATTTCGCAATTTGGCATTTCACTGCCGACATGAGATTTGTGTGGGGGACTTTAATTTATGCAAGTAACAACCTGTAAATAAATATCCCTGCATCAAATTTTTTAATTTTTACTTTAAATTTTTAAAATTATAGTCAAAATACATGCGTAAAATTTATAAACTAGTGATTGGTTAAACAAAATACTACATTGTTGTTTATGGCATTTCAAAATACACGCAATTTTTAGAGAAACAAATGTCTCGTAATTTAGGTTGGTAATAGTATGACATATTTCAAATTCCCCAAATCCAAAATCAAGTTTTGACATTTCGATTTTGCGCAGTCAATATTTTGTACAAAATTATTTTTTTTATAATGCATTCAAACTTTGTTTAAAGATGAAAATAATTGTAATTTAGTGATGTTTCAAATGTGAATATGTACAAAGAAGTGCTTTTATATACAAATGTGTAGTGTGCATTTTATGCATAAAATATGACAAATGCATCAAAATGTATTTTTAACCTCATAATATTTATAAATGACTGAGATATAAATAAGTAGTTAAAATTAAGTTTCACATTTAAACTAGGTGCAAGTTCCAAGTTATCTCATTTACCTGTTAGCTTTGCTAAGATGAAAACCAAAGTGAAAGACGTAAAACAAGGCACTGTGATACACACAGAGAAGCCGTTTATCCATATACTAAATTCCAAACTCAGGGCTGAGAGATGTGACTATTGCTTCGAGAAGTAAGACCAATATTCATCAATTACAAACGAATATTTATTCTTTATATTTATAGTAAAAAGTTAATGAAATGTTCGGGGTGTCAGTATGTATATTATTGCGGAAGACTGTGCCAGAAGGAAGCATGGGGTATCCACAAATACGAGTGCTCCAATTTAAAGAAAGTTTCACCTCGTGTTGTCCCTGATGCAGCGAGATTACTTTCCCGTCTAATCATCAAACTCAAAATTGGAGGTGACCTGCAAAAGGGGTACTATACCGAAACTAGCTTTCGCTTGTTCAAAGATTTGATGTCTCGTGAGTTGTTCTTGAATTTGTACATTTAGGTACAATAATCAAAGATTTGTTGAACAGATTATTCAGATATAAAGGAAGATCAGAAACGCATGGAGCATTTTACATCATTATGTGGCGTTTTATTCGAATATTTAGGTGAAACTTTCATGCCAAATTCAGCTGAATTGATGGGCATTTATGGCAGGGTAATTTTAAATCTGTCATATCTGCGTGATCAGTTGATGGATTGATGCTTTCGCTTGCCAAATATGTTCAAATTTAGTAAACTTTTAATCGACTGGTCATGCAAGTACGAAATATCGGATGCGTGCCAAAAGAAATAAAGTTATTTTTTACGGTGTATAGATGTGCGTAAACGGTTTCAACATCTTAGACGCCGAGATGACCAGCATAGGAACAGGAATTTACTTAGGTGCTTCCATTGTCGATCATTCTTGTAAACCAAACGCTTTAGCAGTCTTCGAGGGCACCACTATCTTTATTCGCACGCTTGAATTTCTTCCAATTTTAGATTGGTCTCAGGTACTTGACCCCTTCCTCTGGAAATCAAACCACTACAAACATATTCTCCTAGGTTTTTATAAGCTACATAGATTTACTAAACAAACCGGAAGATAGGCAACAGGAACTTCAGAGCACATATTATTTCTTGTGCCAGTGTTCAGTCTGTCTGGATATAAAAAACGTCCAAGATATGGACAGCGCTATTTGTCCAAACAATAAATGCGATTCCGTTATAAATATGAGCAATACAGATGATAACGCCAAAATAAGTTGCGAGAAATGCAACCAAATTATTTCAGATGAATTCAAAGAGAACTATTCGCATGCTATCGAATTTACTTTGCTTCAAATACAGGATATGAAGAATATGGCATGTATCCTTTGTTTATAAGTATGATGCTTTGCTCGGTTAAGATTAAGCCTGGCTTTTGAAATATAAAACGCATGATTCCCAAATTAATAATATCGTTCTTTAATAGAGTAAGACAGATTTAGATCTGTGTAAGATGTGTCTGAAAAAGCAGCAAGGATTTCTGCACTCGATTAACTTGTTACACGTGAAAACATTAGATCTAGCTTTTGAAAGTAGCATTCAGATGAACATTTGGGACGATGCCGAGGAATTTGGAATACAACTTATTCCTGGATACAGGCAAGTTACGTAACAATCAAGTACAAACTGTGTTATAATTCCTGAACAATTTGCAGAAGATACTATGGCAACTTTCACCCGCTGTTGGGCTTGTTGTATTTAAAGATTGGTAAAATTCTAGTGTTCAAAGGTAACGTGACCAAAGCACTGGAATACCTAACGGAAGCCGGAAATGTGTTGCGTGTGACTCATGGAGACATGCATTCTTTATATAGGCAGTCGTTCGTGCCGCTCATGCAACAAGCCAAAACTGAAAGCGCTTTATCACTAGCAATATAACAAAACTCTAGATGTATACAAGCAATACACTCAATAAATATTTTTAGAACGGTTTACCTGTGATTTCTATTTACGGAAATATGCATGGACTTTTTTCATCCCGAAATAGAAATGCACCAGAATTTATTTTCTATACTGTAACTCTAATGCGCTTGGGAAATATTTAGTTAAAAAGACTATCTATATTTATGAGTACGGAAGTTTATTGAAAACATTTTAGACGATAACAAAAATTGTCTACGGATGTACACGATACAAATGAATAATGATGTAAAGTGTAGGTACCTCGTACAACAGTAACGAGATTGTTTTACAACTTGAATAAATTACATTACAATATTACAAACCACCTTATAAAGATGACGTACTGGGTTTTTTTTTAAATCGTCTGTGCGGTCAGCCAACCAATCAAATTCGCTACATTTAGAAACAAAAAAGACAATGAATTCAACAATAAATTATAAAACAATTTATTAATCAGCTAACGTCACAGACGTGGAAGTAATAAATACAATTTAATCTAGAGCGCTACAGAATTTGTAAAATTTGATTACATTACAGTAGAGTAGAAAAAAAAAACTCGGCTTCTGAACTGGTTGATCACAGATCACTAAGTTGAACATACGTGATTGTTTAGGTCCACTCACAGCACAACACATGATGAGTTCTGTGCCACTTAGAGCTAAATCAGTCTTACAAATCGGCTTCTGCGCCTCACAACTCGTCCTTCAAGTCTTCGTCTTCATCATTAGCTGGGGGCGGAGCGCCTCCGCTACTTTGATACAGCTTCGCGATAATCGGTTGCACAATATCCTCCAACTCTTTCTTCTGCTTCTTGTATTCCTCAGAGTCTGTATCCTGATTCTCTTCCAACCATTTGATCTTCTCATCAATTGCTTCTTCCATCTTAGTTTTCTCATCACCGCTGACCTTTGAACCTAGCTTCTCCTTGTCTTGCAGTTGGTTCTTTAGTGAGTAAGCATAACTTTCAAGCTCGTTCCTGGCTTCAACGCGTTCCTTCAACTTCTTGTCTTCATCGGCGAACTTCTCCGCATCTTTAATCATCCTGTCGATGTCATCAGGAGTGAGTCTGTTTTGGTCGTTGGTGATGACAATCTTCTCGCGGTTTCCGGTTCCTTTGTCTTCAGCAGACACCTGCAGGATACCATTGGCGTCGATCTCGAAAGTGACCTCGATCTGGGGAATACCACGAGGTGCTGGAGGAATGCCAGTCAGATCAAACTTTCCAAGCAAGTGGTTGTCCTTTGTCATGGGTCGTTCACCTTCGTACACTTGGATGGTGACGGTGTGTTGGTTATCAGAAGCTGTGGAGAAGATCTGTGACTTCTTTGTAGGAATAACAGTATTTCTTGGAATGAGTTTAGTCATGACGCCTCCAACAGTCTCGATACCCATCGTCAAGGGGTTGACATCCAACAGAACGATAGCATCAGTGTCTTGTTCACCGGAGAGAACTCCAGCTTGGACAGCGGCACCATAGGCGACGGCTTCATCAGGATTGATGCCTCGGGATGGTTCCTTACCACCGAAGTATTCTTTCACCAGCTGTTGAACCTTGGGAATACGAGTAGAACCTCCAACCAACACAATTTCATGTACATCCTTTTTGTTCATGTCAGCATCTTCAATGACCTTCTGCACTGGCTTCATGGTGGAACGGAACAGGTCCATGTTGAGTTCCTCGAACTTGGCGCGGGTTAAAGTTTCGGAGAAATCATCACCTTCGAAGAAGGACTCGATCTCAATGCGGACCTGGTGACTGGAGCTCAAAGCGCGCTTTGCTTTCTCGACTTCACGACGGAGTTTCTGCACGGCACGGTTGTCTTTGCGGATGTCCTTGCCCTTCTTCTTCTTGTATAGCTTGATGAAGTGGTCCATGACGCGCTGATCGAAATCTTCACCGCCCAAATGGGTATCACCGTTGGTTGCTACCACCTATAAAAGAAAATCAATTATGAAAATGTGCCGGAAATTATGTTTGTTTTGAATGAATTCCCATGTAATTACGCGTTGATTTTTTAAAATTAACAATTGAAACGTGACTTTATATAAGTTTTTTCTTTTTTGTAGTAATAAAAATAAATCAAAATTCCGGTTCGATTCAGTCAGATGAATCTGTAGATTAGTTATATAAATAATTGCAACCACGTATAAGCAGTGATCTGTAACAAGGTCAACAACCTAAGACATTACAGTTACTCGGCTCACTCACACGTTACTACCTAGTGGCAATGACCTTTCAATTACTCAACAGACTGTTACCTGAATTACAATTACTTTCGATGTCCGTTAAGACATTTTTTCACGTTTGTCTCTGTATAAACGTACTTATTAAAATATGAAAGTGCTTACCTCAAAGACGCCATTGTCGATGGTCAAAAGTGAGACATCAAAGGTACCGCCACCCAAATCAAACACCAAAACATTCTTCTCTCCATCACGTTTATCCAGACCATAAGCAATAGCAGCAGCAGTTGGTTCATTGATGATTCTCATCACATTCAATCCTGCAATGATTCCAGCATCCTTGGTAGCCTGTCGTTGTGCATCGTTGAAGTAAGCGGGAACGGTGACGACTGCATGGGTAACCTTCTTCCCCAGGTATGCCTCCGCAGTCTCCTTCATCTTGCCCAACACCATCGCGGAGATCTCCTCCGGGGCGAAGATCTTGTTGCCCTGGCTTGTGGCTACCTCGATGTGCGGCTTGGAGTTTTTCTCGATTACCTTGAAGGGGAAGAATTTGACGTCATGTTGGACGGTAGAGTCGGACCACTCGCGGCCGATGAGACGCTTAGCGTCAAACACCGTGTTCTCAGGGTTGGTGGTGAGCTGATTCTTCGCGGCATCACCGATCAGACGCTCACCATCAGGGGTGAAAGCTACGTATGAAGGGGTGATACGGTTACCTTGGTCGTTGGCGATGATTTCTACTCGCCCGTTCTTGTATACGCCCACACTATAATGAAACATGTGTTAGGAGGAAATTGCTGGAAAATAATACGAATGTTTTGACTTACCATGAATATGTTGTTCCTAAATCAATTCCGACGACTGTGCCAACTTCTTTATCTTTTTCTTTCTTGTCTTCTTTGGCCGCCACGACACAAGCCACGAGGCATAACGCCCCAAACGCCAATGCTATCCTCATTGTGATGCACTAGTTTTGTACTACTGCAATTAAATAACTATTGATAATCACTAGTTATTGAACAATTCCAAGGTATCAAATTCAATTATGTTTGTAATACAAGCCGTTAACTGTCAATACTATTTGCTTACGTGGATCAACGATTACACCGGTTTGTCAATACTCTTGGTTATTTAGTGCAAATGTAATATGAGAAACAATGCTGAATGCCAATTTACTTCATAATTAACAAGTATTAATTAAAATAATCATTGAAAAAATATAATTTAATTCCACTCAAGAACAATTACTTTAGATGCCGAAATTTGGAGTAAATTTCAAGAGATTTTTGACAGATCAAGAACGAAATAAATACATAATATTGTTCTACATACCTTATTAATAAATAATTCGTTATAATTCACTTTAATAATACAACAAACATATAAATACAATACTTCTATTCTGCTCTGTAGAATTCACTGATGTAAAATTCAGAGCGCTTCACGATTATATGCACAAATTTTGTCGTGTAGCTTTGTGATTGGTTGTTCCTCTTACGATACGCAATTTCATTGGCTAGACTTCAACGACATGTCTGCACACGATTGGCCCACGTAATTCAGCATCGTTTCTAGATCATTTCTAGCAGCATAGCTACTAGATCTAGCACATTTCTGGAAATTTCCTGCTAAAATGATATGGAACAGATCTACATATGAGATCTATCTCGATCTGTATGTAATCTATGGACCACTTGACCGTGGTGAAAGCGCGAATAACTGCAGATTTAAATATTTCACATTTTTTCTTCTATTTTATTCCATTCACCTATAATAATGAAATAAAACATATGTCATATACTGATTTGTTAGAAAATATGTTTTATTTTTGAATGATAAAAACTAAAATTTTATCATATCAGCAGTTTTATTTCAATTTTTTTTGCCAGTTTAGCAAAATAGTCTAAATATAAACATTTATCTTTAAAATTAGTTTCGAAATACGCAACAATAGCTTAATTAACAAACAACCAACTTTATTTTAATAACAACGTATGATAAAATTATAAAAATGCATTTCAACAGAGTTTAATATTTACTTTTTGGTTGAATCCAGTCCAAAATAACAGGAGTATAATATGAAATTATAACGTCAGCACCTGCAAATGAATCATAAAGTATTACAAAATAAAATACGTGTACAATGTAATCGTGTGTGTTACCAGCTCGTCGCATAGATAAGAGTACTTCAGAGAGCACCGTCTTAAAATCTATAGCACCATTCTTCGCCGCGTGGTGAATCATAGCAAATTCACCCGAAACTTGATAAATAAACAACGGATAGTTCGGATGAGAATCTTTCACCTGCTTCACCATATCTAAATACGCCAAACCGGGCTTTACCATCAACATATCAGCACCTTCTTCCACATCTCGAGCCTACAACACACCACAAATGAAGTAAATATCATACAAATTAAATTATATTCATCGTACAGCAGCTCTTGCAGCTAATCCTTTACTGCCAGGCGGTAATTGATAACATTTCCGGTCCCCGAAAGCAGGTTTCGATTTCGCTGCATCTCTAAACGGTCCGTAAAACCCAGACGCAAACTTCACTGCGTAAGATAAAACAGCTACTTGATTTCCTAGATTATTCTCTCTCAATAAATCTTTAATTGCTTTAATCCTACCATCCATCATATCAGATGGAGCTATGATATGTGCACCTGCTTTTGCATATGCTAAAGATATTTGTGCAATTCGTTTAATACTTTGTTCATGATCAATTACACCATCGTTTCGTAAAATCCCGCAATGTCCATGCGAGGTGTACGGACATAAACATACGTCGCAAGCGATTGTCAAATTCGGGAACCATGTTCGCAGTTTCGGAAGGGCTTCAACGACCGGATTGCAATTACTATCTGCATGTGTACCTCTGTCATCCTACAAAATTACTAATGCAAATTTGATGTAAGTAGATTACAAATCAATTTAGTAACCTTATCTAATTTCTCCGGAACGCCAAACAACAGCACTGACGTCAAACCTTTTTGTACAAGTGGGCTTAAATGTTCCTTTAGTTTATTTACTCCGAATCTAGACACGCCAGGCATACTAGCGATCGGCTGAACAACATTGTCATCATCTCTAGAGAATTATAACAGTGATAATAATAATTATGATGTAAAATTAACCTCACTTACACAATGAATAACGGGTACATTAAATTATTAGGTGTAATTTCATGATTCAATGAATTCCAGTTTCGCAATGTTGTATTAAACATGCCACTGTGTAAAATATGCTTATTTTCAATGTAAGAACTCATATTCTGTAATGATTTAAAAATAGGAAGCAAGTAATTCACATATAGACAAATTGCAAATGATGAGATGTCGATTAAGATCTTGCAATGTCATTGAGAAGATAAACTATTAATTATGTTTAATATTTATTTCTGTTGATATCATACAAAACACTTGAAAATAACATACGTAAAATTTGGCAAACTCTAACACATTACAAAATATTTTAATATCTATAAAAACATGACTATTAATTTTATTCTCTAGTCCATGAATAAAAAGTTTTCACACCCATTAAAAAATATTTTCTAGCACTAAATATACGTCATATATATTTACATAACATTGGTAAAATATTATTGCTGTTATCGTATTTTCTATAATAAAACTTGGTAACATTCTTTAGTCTTATAAATTTATTATTCCAGTGAAATAAACGCAGTATTGTAATATAAATGATGATATTTACAATAAATGATTGAATTCCTACTTTAATATAAAGCTGCTAGTAGGATATCTGTATCACAGCCTTCTTCCTACCGATCTATTTACGTTCTACTAACAATTAAATAATTGGCAAGTTTTGAAAACATTCGGGTAAATTTTAGATATTTTTACGTGTGAACAACGCCGGTGGTAGTTTCAGAAATGATTACACTTGTAGCATGGCATACCGGTGGAGAAGTGTCCCCAGCGCTGGGATCTGGGGCGCTACCGGGCGCCAGCAACGCTGTCTTATCTACAGGAAGAACTATGATTAAAAAATGAGCAATGAGCATGTTGACCGTTAAGAGGAAGGGAATACCTGGACAAGTAATTAGGAAAGGGAGAGTCTTTTCAGTTTAATTCTGCCTGTCATACCTAATATTCAATAATAATTAAATTAAACAGCTACGGCATAATAAAAAAGATTTTACCTGGCTCGCCACAATCAGCCATACAGAAAGTACTTCTCATTGTTCGGCAATTTTCAATATTAATCTTCATTAAAGTTGGTCCAAATAGAAAATATCCAAAAGCGGATCCAAGAACAATGGCTATAACCATGTATCCATTATACAACATCACAGTCAACATTAACAAATATCCCAAGACATTTTGACTCAACCATAAACTCATGTCACTTACAAAATGCACGATTCTGTTGACAAAATACCGGTTAAAATTTGAAATAAGCGAGGTTTACTTTGCTTACCTATCTTTCCTCGTTATCACGAAAGGCGTTGGTTCTTGAGGCGTGCTACTGCTACTTGTGCTTGGCTCCGGGTTGCTTGTTAAAAGTGTATCACTTTCACTTGGACATATGCTTCGTAACTGCCGCTGGGTCATCATCATTCTTTTCTGTTTTACTCTGGCATGGAGCATTTTTATGTATTCGAAAAATAAGGAAACTCCCAGTAAGAGAAAACATGTTATTACTAATACGATTATTGACGATATGTTACATCCATAAAATAAGAAATTTTTAACTATGTAATCCCACCAAAAGGACATATGCATTTCTGAAAGTAAATTGTTTAAAATTCGTATATAAAACTTATAAAAGAATACTTACTGAAATGGTCGTATTATAATAACTTTTTGTGAAATAAATATCTGTAGTTTTTGTACAACTGTACAAAATTATTCATTTGTGTACACAGTCGCCCATGAGTTCTTGATTAAATTATTTGTTATTGAAATTAGTTTGACACTTGATAACAAATACAAATGCAACAATGTAGAGGGATAATAACAAATACTTTGTAACTGAAATGTGAGGCAGTCGTATTAATTTATAGAATGAATTATCTTCCATCATTCCAATGTATATAAAATTGATACATTAATCTTTATCTAGAATTGAATTTTAAAGTAACAAATTAAATGTTATTTAATACAAATTGCAAAGTAATATATGTTTTATTGCTACTTTCACACGATTTAAATTTTGCGCGTAGTGCCCCAAAATGAGCTGTGCATAGTAACATATTGCAGTTAGAGCTCACTAGATGACTCCAGCAGTCATATATTGGAATTTTTCCTCTTTACGAGTAGCGTAAGCGTGGCTAATCAGGGTACAAAAAGGTACATTTTCTTTAATAATATTCTGTATATTTGGTGATTAAATTGAGTATTGGATGTAATATTTCGAATCTGACAGAAATTTAAAACGTGCAAACAGAGGAATTTGCAGTGAAAATGCGCCAAGTTTACAGAAAACTCGAGTAATTCGTAGTGTCTACGCACCCACTCCATTTTGCCGTTTGCCTCGGTTTAAAATCATTTTTATAAAACTTGCAGGAAGATGAGCAGTTCAGAGGAGGTTTCATGGATTTCATGGTTTTGTGGACTGCGCGGTAATGAATTCTTTTGCGAGGTGAGTGTGTGTTGCTCAAGCATGTTTATTCATTGTAGTAAATTTGTCAACATTTCATTAGGTTGATGAGGATTACATCCAAGATAAATTTAACTTGACGGGCTTAAATGAGCAAGTGCCACACTACAGACAAGCACTTGACATGATATTAGACTTGGAACCAGGTACTGTAACTCGTAACATTGACATGTTAATGTCAAGGCAGTGATGATGATGGTGTTGTAGATGATGAACTAGACGACAATCCGAATCAATCGGATCTAATTGAGCAGGCAGCAGAGATGCTATACGGTTTGATCCATGCACGATACATCCTTACAAACCGTGGCATCGCACAGATGATTGAGAAGTACCAGAGCGGAGACTTTGGTTACTGTCCGCGAGTGTATTGTGAGTCACAGCCCATGCTGCCACTGGGCTTGAGTGACGTGCCCGGCGAGGCTATGGTCAAATCTTACTGCCCCAAGTGCATGGATGTGTACACACCCAAATCGTCGCGTCATCATCACACGGATGGTGCTTACTTCGGCACGGGTTTCCCGCACATGCTCTTCATGGTCCATCCAGAGTATCGGCCCAAACGCGCCGCCAACCAGTTTGTGCCAAGGTCAGTCAGAAACTACACTCAAATAATAAATGAGAGCATGTAAAGTTTTAGCTAATTCCAATAATAATCAAAATGCGAATATTCAATTCTATTTTGAACATGTGGAATGTTGATGCCTCAACAACACTTGTATCAATCATTTGTTACGGATAACTCATTACAAAATAATAAGTGAGTAACTTGATTTAGTGGCTTATTATCTCATTAAAAAATAAATCATAACTGTTAAAGAATGTGAATGAATTGTAGGATGAAATCTGAATGATTCCGAGCACCAAAATCATATTGATTTAAACATATTATCACGCCTTCTGCCCATTTCTTCTACAAAATATTTCGTATTTTTGATATTTGTTTATTATTTCTGGTCATCAAAATACTAGTAAATATATTTTAAATTATTTTGACAGTTTTTCTGCTTGGAAATTCAGGCGCTAGTTTTCATGGATACGATGATATATTCGTACTTTGTCGCTCAGCGAGCGGTATAAATTTTCGTATTTTTTGCTAGATCGTAGAAAAATTCCTCTTTTTACGACTACTATGAAAATTTTATATTTATGCTTTCAGTTGTCAACCTGTTAGTTACTAAGGAACAAGCAAATTTAAGATATTTTCACTCATTTTTGAGTGAAATATTATGATTTGTGTAGAAATGATAGACTCAAATAGAATTTTCTGTTTATTTACTTCGATTATATATGTTGTTATTAAACACGAATTAATTGAACGTAGATTGAAGTAACTCAATATAGTTATTTTCGATTTAAAAATACCTATTTTGATAATTTCTTAATCGTTGGAAAAATAATGTATGCATCACGAGCGTAAAGTGTCGTTATTCAATCGTTAAAAAAATATTGTGTATGAGCAGAAAATATTTTTGGCCTTCTTGCATCGTTGCTCTGACTACTTTCAAATAATAATTTGTTATTGGTTGTGTTTAGATTATACGGTTTCAAAATCCACCCGCTGGCGTACCAAATTCAGCAGCAGGCAGCGTCCACATTTAAAGCGCCGCCGCTCCGCCCCATAAACTACAACAACGGCAAGCGCTAACACCTCCACAACCTACCAACTAATATCTACATCTGATCTATCCAAGTAGCGTGAGCGTGTTGTGTGTGCTCGCATTGGAATTGTTTACGAGCGGAGAACCGTTGTTAAGCCACGGCAACGTTCACCAGGTAACAAACGCCAACGATCCAACCCAATGATATGAATGCAAGAGCGAATTTGTGTTTAGCTTTTAGTTCTACTTGTTTTAAACACTCGATATGTAAATTATTATTATACTTCAATAAATAAATAAATAGTATGTTGATAATTATAACAAGTTTCGCAGTTGATTGTTCCTCCATTTCGTTTTAAATATATAGTACATGTATATACTGTCAAAGTTATTTAAATTGAGTTTTCTTAAATTCATTATTTACTGAGATTGTACTAATTCTTCTCATTTGAAATCCTTGTGTGACACGAAATTGTCTACCTGAAAACTTGCACGTAATTTTTCATATCTGAAAGGAGTTTATGCTACCTATATAAGAAAAATAAATGCTTTAAACTAGTTTTATTGGCATTGTTATATACAGGTTTTTAAAATTACTCATAGATAAAACAAATAATAAATGCATAATATTTTTCCACACGTTCCGTTAGTATGAAAAATTGTTCAATACTGTTATTTCTGTGAGTAATTTTCTAAAAAGACTCTGTATAAAATTCTAAAATTGTCTACAAAAACCTTGACTGACAATAGCAAGAAAGTATCCATAAATTCAGTACATTTATTAATAAATAAAACATCTAATTGTTGTTATACATAATCTGATAAATGGAATAATATTTTATATTATTATCGTAGCTTTATCATTCATTTGAACTGGTAACAAAACACAAACAAGAACCAAGGAAACTGATGACGTGTAACAACGCTAATATAGAACATTGCAAAAATGATAAGAAATGAATGAGTGAGAGAATATAAAACTCGGGCTCACCTTTCTTCACACATCGTCGACACATTGGTAGCTAACACTCATCATTAAATCTAACTGCATTTCTTTCACCTACTGTTAATAAACAAACAACCAATGTATCCCTTAGATGAATGAATGTGTTGTGTGTGAGTGTTTGTAAGAAGCTGATGCGAGCTGCGCTGGACTGGACATGAACCGTGCGACCTCACGTTACGTTCAAGTGTCTTCCTTGTTGGGCCCTCGCAGCTGTTTCTGTTGCTCCAGCAGACGCTCGAGCGGCGACGGACCAGGCCCTGAAAACAGCGACTGCTGGCGCATGAGTGGTGGCCGCTCTGCTCCGCCACCTGGTGGACTGTTCTTCAGTGCCCCGTGAACGGTTAGATTTGGCGCCCAGTTGGAGTTGAATAACGAGTAACCCGGCACCGGCGACTTGTTTTGAGTGTCGTTTGGCTCACGCATATTCTGGAAACATTTTATTTTAATATTTACCAGGGTGTATATGAAATCAGAATATTCTCACCAAGGGATGATGGTTGTCTCTTGGTGTCATATTATTAATTTTCGTCAAATCGCCAAACGGTTGATTCGTCGTCTGCGTGTTCTGATTCATCAGCAGCTGATGTAAACTAGGTTGCACTGTCGCAGAGTTCCACACCGCAGACATGTTGTTGTACATGCCAGGCCCCGGCGCAGCCCCCGGACCAGCATTAAACCCTCGATCAAACCCTAAACTTTCCGGCAAGAACCCCACATTGTTACTAGCGTACGAATAGTTATTAGCGCCAAACAGATCATTCTGTCCTGCTGTGTTGGAGAACGTCCTCGGGAGGGACTTCTGGTTATTTGTCCACCAAGTGGACGGCGGCATCGGCAGCTTGTCATCGCGCATCCACGGCGAGAACTGTGAAAACTGATCCTTATTTTGTTGGTAACCAACTGGCTGAGGTTGTGGAGGCGGTGGCTGCGAACTCATGTCGAACGGAACATTGAAACCTTGGTTTTGGGGTGACGTATTAAACGGTCCAGTGAGATTTGTTGGTTGCCGCTGGAATGACGGAGGTAGAGAACTATGGTAGGATAAGTTAGGAGAATTATTTTGAAACGGAACTGAAAACTGTGGAATATTCCTAGGGAAATTTTGATTGGGCGGCATCATTTGCGGCGGCATTCGGATGGGTTCGATTGAAGGTGGTGGTAGAGGCAATAGCGGTTCCGTGGGTTTAACAGGTGGCTTATCTGGTGGTTTAGATGACTTGGCTGGCTCGGTGAGGAAGGTGACTTGTTTGTTACTCTCCTCTACCTTCTTGGCGAGCGCCTGCATGGCTACGTTTTGTCTGCTTCGCTTCAATTTGCTGCTGGTGTCAGAGCGCACCGAGCCCAATGAGCTGTTGCTCAATGATGTAGTGCTGCAGGTCTCTGAAGCCTCTGCTGCTAGCAGGAGCGCTTGTTCACGCTCCTCGCGAGACTTCTCCAGGGAACCTTGAGGTTTTAAAATTCCTCCACGCTGTTTTTCACCTCCTAAAATTACAACATGTTAATATTTCTTTGTCAAATAGTTTTAATAACTCATGATTACCTTTATTGGGAGACTTTTTAGTTTCTTTAGCAGCTGCAGCAACAGCAGATGTAGTAGTTTCTTCAATAGTAAAATGTTTTAATTCTTCTAAAAGTTCAGTAGTTGGATCCGGCAGCTTATTGGCTGGCTCAAACACAACACTACTAGGGTTTTTCACTTTTCTAAAATAATATGACAACATGAGATGATATTCAATGTAACGTAAAATTCGTGCAACTTACTTAGCAGTGATTAAAACATTGTTATCCACGGATTGTGTGGCAAGCCACAACCCGAGATTCACTAACCGGGTCACACGCAACTTGCTGAAGAAGGTTACGTCTTGGTTCAGGTTCTCAGAGGCAAAGTCCAAGTCTTTGAAGGCATTGACTAGTGGCAAAAAACACTGCATATCTCTGTCTTCAGGCAATGGTATCTTATCAGCTGTGAATTCATACTTATTAGTTTTGCTAATATATAATTAATTGATAAAACTTACAATTTTTATTTTCAAAATCACCTACAATATTTTGTAATGAATTTAATAGTTTACATAAGCTCGGCCAAATTTGAAGCCGTTTAGTAAAAACAGAATCTTTCAACACATTAGGATCAGTCTTTATCCAGTCCATCGTTAGTTTTACTGGAAGAAAAAATCATATAGTATTTTCAATTTGTTTTCTATACAGGATGATTAATAACGTACGGAAAAGATAGAAAGTGTATAAATAATTAGAAACATACTTGCCGGTAGTGCACAGTATTCTAGTAAAGTAGCATCCACACTCATCGTATAGATGGGCAGCAAGTAGGCACTGAACGCTCCTGCCAACAAATCCAGAGTTAGATTCTTCACGCGGACCTCGTCATCAGAGAGCTGCTTGTTGTTGGAGCCCGCTGTGTCCGTAGCATGTCTCAGAGCATACAAGTTCACCGCAGTCATCTGCGTGAGTCTCGTAGCGGTGAAAGCGCGCGTTGCCACCAACGCTGTCAACGTAGCATTGAGCGAGCGGACTCCCAGTGCAGCCTGCTCGGGCTCGGCGGCCACGTGCAGCAGCCCGTGCACGTGCAGGAACAACGCCACATAGTCCTGCAGTGATAGTTTGGCGTGCACCTCGCACAGCGGCTCGTCAGCCGCGTCCACCACCGCAGACAGCGTGTTGCTGAGGTTGGTCGCAGCTGCAGGAAATGGATGCTTCACTGCGATGCTACGTACGTAGTGGAACACCGTGCCTAGCTTGTCGCCTCGGGACGCCTCCAACAGAGCCAGCTGGTTGTATGGTTGACCACTCGAAGGAGATAACAGGATGGCATGTCTATAAAACGACTCGGCTTGCTTCCGTTGCGATCTGTATCGAGCAATGTCGCCTAAATGCACTAAACAATACTGACAGATGTATAAACATGATGATTTGTGAGGCTGCGTCAACTGTTCAGAGTTCGACCAAGTTTTACTTTGGCCGTAAACTGCGCCTCGTCGGCGGAAAGGTAAGTCGAGTTCAAAGGCCGAACACAACTCTTGTAGTAAGGTTAAGTAAAATCCCGAGGCTGCTTCTAAACACCAGGATAATAAAGCTTGACATTCGGATCTTCTCGGGTTCTTTTTATCTCTGGATAAGTGCTGTAATGCAGCGATGTGATTTTTGAAACCAAGAGTCCATAGTTCTTGTTCAACTTTCTTATCTAATGCGTACTCTAAATCCAGAACAAGAACTTGATGATACACTGTTTGTAATTGTTGGTGATCACTCCATACTTCGGAATTGTTGAGTAGATCATTGTGACGAGAGACTTTTGCTTTTAGTTCTTCTGCTTTCCTAAAAGACATGTTCATTTATTTCTGTACTGATTATTAAATTGTTTTCAAATGTACTTACTTTAAGGCTTGAACTGCAGCTTTCAAGCCCATATTACATGCTTATCCTAGAAATAAAATACAACAGCATTAATGTACAAATTCGATAAAATCCATATGGACTATTTCACAATTTAGGTTATTGTAAAAAACAAAATGATACTTTTTCAAAATTACATTATTTCAACATGTGGTGGTGTATCTTTAATTTATAGTAAAAAATCACACGATTTATTTACCTTTAAAAAGAAATATTTGATTTAAAGACATATCACGACTTTCCCATCTTCACAATGAACAACGAAATTTTATGCAACTGTCAGTGTCAGTTCCTGCACAACTTGCAATAAAAATTGAGTTGAAATATAACGATTAAAACATGTTATCCTCATTAAGAAAAACTAGTTCACATATTGACAAATTCTTACATCCAAAATACGTACGTAAAATGTATAAATAAAATACTGCATGATATTTTTTAAAGAAAATGTTTGAGGTTATTTTGAATGACTAGCCGCGAATTTTTAAAATTTTCAGGTGCCTAGTCCTGGAATACTTTATTACAGTGATAAACAAAAAATAAATTTAGAACAACGGCAAAAAGAAATTATGCAAAGAGGGCTTCCGAAAATTAAACCAATAGAAAATGTAAAGCAAATCATAATGATTGCATCTGGCAAAGGCGGTGTAGGGAAAAGCACAACCGCAGGTCCATAATTATTACAATTTCAGTACTTAATTCTTCATAAATTTGTAGAAAAACCTACTTTTCAGTTAATCTAGCAACAGCTTTAAAGATTGCCGCTCCCGAAAAAAGTATCGGTTTACTAGACGCCGACATTTTTGGTCCATCTTTACCATTGATGATGAATCTTCATGAGACTCCTTTAGTCGACAAAAACAAACAGATGATTCCACTAAATAATTATGGTGTTAAATGGTACAAAAATAAATATAATTCTTTAACTTTCAAGTTGTTATGCGAAATTTTAGTATGTCGATGGGTTTCTTGATCGAAGAAGGTTCTCCAGTGATCTGGCGAGGCTTAATGGTGATGCAAGCATTGGAAAAGTTGATGCGCGGTGTTCAATGGGGCCCAACAGATTATTTAATAATAGATACACCTCCAGGAACTGGCGATACACATCTCTCCTTAATACAGAACTTACCAATTGATGGTAAACAAAATGATGTCATTATTTACAAAGTTACCATTTTTTTTTTGTTCATTTAGGAGTAATTCTGGTATCAACTCCCCAAAATGCGTCTTTACAAGTAACCAAACGTGGTGCAGTGATGTTCCAGAAACTAAAAGTGCCCATCATTGGACTTGTAGAGAATATGAGTTCAGTTGAATGTCCTAAATGTTCAGAAACAGTTTGTCTGTTTGGTTCAGGAAAGACAAATGAACTTGCCAAGGATGTGGACATCTCAATCCTGCAGCAGATCCCGCTGGAGGGTGACGTGACGACAGGAAGCGATGCGGGAGTTCCGGTTGTTATTTCGCATCCCGACAGCAAAGTTTCAACTATATACAAGGCGTTGGCAACACAAATTATACAATTTATGGACAGTAAAAGATGATACAAATATTTTGATTAGTTTTTGATTTGTACAAGTAAAAATAATTGTATTTGTTATGAATATAAAAGAAATAAAAGTGTTGTTTTATATATTTTTGTGACTTATCCAATGTGTAAGAATAGATATTTGTATATCAAGGGAAAAAGTGAGACATTCTTTTTCTCGACCGAAAGGCAAGGGATATAAAGTATCTGAGTGAAAAATGATACTTCCTTCGCGAGTTATAAATATAATTATTTTCACAAATCTATCAGAAAGTAAAATTTTTAGAAATGAATTTGAAATTTAGATACTATTTGACAAATCGTTGAATTGCATTAAGTCAAATCAAATCATTGTTTCCCAGTTGCGATGGATATGGCTTTACTTCTCTTCCTTCGAGATGAAAAGAATCATTTTTTTTCTCTCAAATGAGGGAGGAGAATGTTACTTTCTGATAGGGTTGCGAAAAAACTATTTATTGGGAAGTATGAATAACGGAAGAAGGGTTGTAATAAAAATATTATATATTTAATAAAAATCCAATGTAACAACCCAATTTGCTTAAACCAAATCATTCCATTATGAAGGATACTCTTTAAATAACAAACAGTTTACACATTGAATTAATACGTCACCATACAATCCATTCACTTGTTTTACTGAGTCTTTTCCTTTTTGAATATCACTCCATTTTTACTAAACATCGAATAAGAAAGGTTTTGTGCAGTTAGACTAGCGATATGATAAAATGGCGATGAAGAACTTTAAAATCTTTCAAATTAAAACTAATATTGCTCTGATGACAGACCTCATCATTACAATAAAATCAAAACCAACTGACAATAAAAATCCGCTCAAAATATAATTTACACATAAAAAACTAACATATTTATATTTTTATAAAAGTAAACACGACTTTTCGCTCGGATTTTTACAGCCAATGGATTTAATTTAAAATATGTCATAAAATAAAAAATATTTAGTAAATAAAAATATACATTTCTATAATTTCACAAATTATAACATGAAATTGAACTTGTAACACATTACCAATTTCACATCCGAGTTACAAGAATATTTGTAGTTAGTTTGATATACTGTTTGTTGATTTAGAATGAATGATAAAAAGAGTGTAGCATTCATCAGTCTGGCTGTGCGAGCCGCCGCGCACATCATACAAACACCACGTTCACGAAGAGGACAGGACGGGACAGAAGGAATGGAAATGGAAGTAAAAAAGTGGAAGAACTACCACTTCTTCTTGTGCTCGTCCATGGATACGCCGCCCGGTCCCAGGTACACGATCATCAGCAGACCGCCCACTACCGATAACGTCTACAACAAATTAAAACCATTTCATTATATTGTTTCATAAAGAATAATCCGGCAATACAGTGGTGTGATATGAACTACCACACTGCGGATTGACGAGTCCGGATCCTATACTGTAATTGAGATTAAGTTCCTGTTGTATAGAGTAGCATACATAAATAAAAAATATTGAAAAAAATATTCTTGTTTGTGTAATTGTGTGTAAGAGATTAAATAAATGATCTAGGATTCCTACAAATAAATGGATGGATATGATTGAAGATTTGTTACATATAAAATATATGAATCGAGTATGAAAGAAATTATGAATGTGGATGAAGAAGACTCAATAGAATAATTGAAGATTTGTTGCGTGAAAGAAAGATGAGACAAGCTTGTATAAAAGGAATTATGAATGTGGATGAATGTTAAGATAAGAATATTTGACAAAGATTAATTGCAGGAAGAATCTAAAAAATAAATGTTGAGTGAATGTTTTCTATATTTGTTACGCTGTACAACCGGAAATTAATTCCGCACCACTCAAATAAGTTTTGTTTTGAAGGGATAACTTTACCTTGATACTACAACTATTTCTAGATCATTAACATTAATCCAGGATATGAATGACAAAAATAAAATAATAAAGTCTTGCGGAAGTAAATTATAAAAGCAATAATAATAAATTCAGTACCAATGTAAATAATAATATAAACAAAATAAATCAAAATAAATAAATGCTGTAAAATGTAAATAACCGTGAAATAAGTTACAAATAAAAGACGCACGTAAAACAAAAAAACAATCAACTTGATAATATAAATAACAATGAAGGTTTTATATACACAGCGATATAAAACACACACTTTTATTATTTGATAATTTTCTATTTCATATGTTTGATAGCAACATTTATCATCCTTCAATCTTACAATTATTTATTCACAAAAAAATGTGTCAAAACATATTTCAACGGTGAACCGGTAAATGTGTCAAATGAACAACTTGTTGCATAAATAATTTCAATAAAATATTCAACAGCCTTGCAGGTTTCCTTACTTGTATTGACATTTATAAATTAAAATTGTGACCTTTGTATTTTCGTTATTTGACCTCGAATACGTTTTCACTTTCGTGAGTTTTTATCATACGTATTTATAAATCGCACTCTAGTTTATTATAAAAATAAAATTTATCGATATATCGTAAATGACAACCATAAATATCAAAATTATGTAATACATGATAACAGTTGGAATATGGTTTTAAAAATCCGGGTTCGATTCCCATAGGCGACAAATAATTTTCACCACATTAAAATTACCCCTATGGTTCCTCCTCCACTAACATCTTTGGGGACCGTGTTTTGACGGCTTGTAACCGTACTTCACGCACAAAAATATATCACTTACCGAGATCTACTACGGCAGAGTGCCACACCCAGTAATGAGTAAAAGGCGTGATGATATATTTATTTATTTTAAATTATTTTAGAGATAAATGCTTGAGAAAACTAATTTATTTGAAGATGTGTTTTTTTTTTACCTGGAAGAAGTCGTATTTGAGGAAGTCCCTAAGTGGTTTGTAGTCAGGAATGTTCCACCACGCATTGTGATACAAGTTCAACGTGCTCAGCAGTAATACCAAGATAAGGGCTGACAACTTTGTCTTGTAGCCCACGGTGACGAGGACCATCAATAATGACCCCACAAAGTCTAACATTATCTGAAAACACACAAATATTTATTAACAAAATCACAATTTCAACCGCTGAAATCAAATAATATTTTTTGGGTATAAGTTGGTCAGTAAGATTTGAACGCCTTGTAGTTGATTAAATAAGTTCAAAAAGAAACCATTACAAATTGTTTAGATTGACGAACTGAATGAAATTTGTTACTAATTAACACTCTTTTTAATCCAGGTTAAAATAAACTTGGTTCCTGAATTGGAAAGAAAGTTAAATCCGAAATTGAAGATGGTATCAGCGCTAATCCGCTCTATGAATGTTAAGGATTTAAACTATAAAATAGCATCTATGTAATACTGCTAATTTTTCTTCTCCCTATTGAAAAAATAATTTTCCTTACTATTTAACGAAAATAAATTTTGTGTACATATTTAATCATCATTAATATTAGATCAAATTTAAATGCATGTAATGGCTTTCAAGTACGTCATTAACTGATTAATGAGGTTTTTCAGAAAATATGTTTCCTATTATCTAAAGATCACGATGTTATCAAAATTTATCTAAACAAATATTTTTGCTTGTGTAGATTTCTAGAATATTTTAAATATTTACGGAAGGACATAGTTAAATATAATAAATGTTTAGAACTTAACTAGTGTGTTTCTGTTTTATACGTACTTGGAAAAAGCTCAATTCGAATCTGATGAGCGTGATGAACATGAAAGCAAGTAAAATACGTCCTGTTAGCTGCAAATAATTCTTGGGTTTGTTGTCTCCTAATGTAGGAACGCCGGCAAACAGACTTTTCGCTTCGCCCCTGCTTTCAGCCAAGACAAGCAACAGGGCCCCAATTAGTGCCAAGTTCCTGAATAAGAACTGCAGATCCCACAATATGCTGTACGCGAATGTCTGCACAACACAACATTTGTTAGTTATCAAATATTGAAATAAATAGCTTGTTGTGTCTTACCTGAAGTACAACGATGAAAAATAGAACCCCACATGCAATGGGGACTTTTAACCTACCTAAAACCATTACACAGCCACCCAACTGGCCTATAAAATTAACTAATACGAATATTGTGGCTAAAAACTTGCCACATCCCCATGACATGTCCATGTATTCTCTCTGTTCGGACCATTGGAACCACATTCTTAGTCCATCTTCTAAAAATGTGGATATGAGACATAGTCGGGCTACTGTTGGAAGGATGTGTTTTAATTTCCTAATCACCTGAAAGTGAATTTTGTGTTAAATATGCGCAGTGCATCTTCATTACAATTATTTCATGGAATTTGGACTCGTTTTCTACATGCAAATATATAATAATTATAAATAATTACTATTTGGCCAATATACTAATCATACAACCATATGGAATTAAGATCAAATGTCAATTTATTAAAAGTTATATAAAAAGTAGGTTATATTATAATTCACAATTGAACATCTGTTGATAAAACTATTAAATGAGTATTTAAATTTACCTATAATTTAAAATTACGAGTGACAATCTTCCAAAAATAAGACAATATTTACTATTTATTATTTTAAAATAATTTGGCATTGAGTGTACTTGAATGGGTGACGTGACAAACTTATGAAAATGTTATTTTTACAAAATATCAGAATAAAGGAACGAAATGTAAATTAACAGAATGATTTTTTGATTAGTCAAGAGTAAAATATGTGAATTATTTACCTGATCAGCAATATCTTCTGCTGTAGAAACGTACTCATTCGGAATATTCATGTTGACGGCTCTATTTGAAGCCAGACTTCTTTTAAAGGCAGATGTCAGCACCTCACAATACTCTTTTCTATGTCATGACGTGTGCCAAAACTGGTACTACTTGAAACAAACAAATAGTTAATGAACAAATATAACAGTCACATTATTGTAAAATATAAAAATTAAGAAAAAAAAGCATTTTAATAGCTGCACGAACGTTATTTATGCTTGAAAATATATTTTTATAATTAATAAATACTTATTATTCTAGATATGATTTGACTAATGAGTGGCAAAAGCCTGATGTACACCAACGAAATTTAAAATACTACAAATTATAAATCTTCTATTCGGTATTTTCAAGTAATATAAATATTTTATTTTTGTATGTTCATGTGAAAAAAGCATTATTTTATAATTTTACTTTTGATAAATAGAAGAATTAAATAATTTTTACTTTTAGTATTATTTTTTGGTTTTTTGTAAGTCAGATTTATTCTGACAAGTAATTTAAGGGTTAGAAAGCAGCCGAGTAAATAAATATAAAAGCAAGGTATTGTTGGACATTTTATTGACATTCATTCATTATAATAGTATTTTTCTATATAATGAAACAGTTATTTGCACTAAAAATATTGCAAATAAAATTATTTAATACATTTTGAGCGGTAACATGACATGCTATATGATTAACCTTAAATATGTGTATAGGTCTTTCCGAAATTTCCAATAAAAATGTTGGAAATAACGTGTAACGATCGACTTGGAAAGAAAGTACGAGTAAAATGTAACCCAGATGATACAATCGGAGACTTGAAGAAATTAATAGCAGCACAAACCGGTACCCGATGGGACAAAATCATTTTAAAAAAATGGTACACAGTATTTAAGGACCATATTCAGATTCAGGACTGTATCCTTTTGTAATTATCAATGTGATGAATCTTATTTTTACGTAGAAATATTCCTTAACTTATTTTATAGATGAAATTCACGACGGAATGAACTTGGAATTATATTATCAATAAGATCGCTCAAGAAATAAATCATGTGTACATTTTTAGATTTATCGTGTTATATTCTAATTTGTATCGTTCTTTTTTGTATCAAATAAACTTAGTTAAGCAAATATATATTTTTATTTAACAAACATTACAACAGTAGATAGGTACTAGACTAGTATATCTTTGGATAACTTGAAAATAAATATTACTCTACAAGCATACTTTTGTAAAATATTCGCAGAAATATAATAAAATGTTTCTGTAGTATTTTAGATCTACAGTGTACATTATATTTTAAATAGATCTATATTTACATGTTCTGGATTTAAAATATACACAAAATTAACATATTTACATTTGTTCTTAAATAAAAATAAGTTACGTATAAATAATTTTGTTAATATACAATATTTTACACAAGAAAAAACAAAACAAACTTAAAATTCTCCTACAATGTGATCACTACGAAAATGGTAGTTAAAATCTAATAGGTATCAACTCCTAGAAAAATGTTTTACCTTCTATAGAAAATTGCTTGTCAATTGCTTAAAAGTGGTAACAATATATTTTCAGATGTTTAGTGAGGCCTGGTGTACTGGCCGCCTTCTCCAGAATTCATCCTGCGAGCTGCAGCGTGGGAGGGCGAACGCCCTGGTGTTGTAGCCCCACTAGCTGGCTCCGATGTTGGTAACGCCGCCTCCTCAGCCTTGTGTTTGCGGTTGTTCAAGAACTCGCGAATGTGCTGCACGATTAAATCGATCGCCACTGAAATAAAAAATAACAATTGTAATTGAATATTAAAATAAATTAAAGCAGTATAAGTAGCTTTGTTATGAATATGAATGAGCAATGTCTATGTAATAGTAAAATGGTCCACATTGGTTATTTGAAATAAAACACAAGTTGGTGAAATAAATATTTTATACTGTTTTATTATTTTTTTTACATCAATTGAAACTTAAAAGTAAAATGACGACAATCTAGGGTCTGGAACTAAAAAGAAAATAATAAAAAGATTTAAAAATGTATTGGACAAGTAGTGTACAAAATACAATAAAATAATAAATGAAATATACAATTTCTGATACTAAATAATGACTGGTAAACTAATTAATAATGACTGTAAATTAGTGAAATATAAACCACTAATATGTACAACACTGGATTTATTTATTAAAACACAGGATTCCGTAGTATAAATAATTCAAGTAAGAACAATTAAGTAAAAAGACAATACATATTAATACAAATGATGTATCACCGATTTCTGCGTAATACAAAATGGAATTTCATATAATACTTGACATAAGAAATAAAAAGATGAATTAAATGTTTCAACATATTATGGCATATCACATTTTAAAGCACTTCATTGCTGTGTAATTTTTAATCAATGGTATACATTAAATCAGTTTGTTTTATTGTCAAATTTATCAAAAGTAAAAGCATTGTGACTCAGTCTCTTTTCAACAAAATGCATGTTTTGTCTTCATCAAGAAATTTTTGGCAAGTAATAAATTCTAATTTAAAATCATTCATACACACATGATATTGAAAGTATTCTGGGTAGACTGACATTGGGAAAGACATAGAGAAGTTAAGATTTCTATCTAAGAATCAGTACAATATTTTTTTGTCATTCAACATTTACCATCATCACTCATTTCTACCTATTTATCATAACAAATAAAAGGAATAATAATTGTCACGATCATAAATTAACACATGCTGATAATATTTAAAAATCATTTAAATTTGAAATAAAATAGCTAGTTGTGACGCAATAAAAGCAAAAGAAAATCGCCGCATTACCACCATACCAACAAAGAACAAAAGAATAAAAATAAACAACACAAATGACAGAAACAAAAGCTAATGTCACTCAGATCATATCGTTGCCGTTGTTACAATTGCACGTCACGTTCACGTTCTTCTTTCTACCGACTGAGTGTGTCGGAGCCCGTGCTCACGCGGCGCTGGGTCTGCGCCCGCGGGGCCCCGTGTACTATGTCCCAGATGTGGTGCACTATAAGGTCTATAGCCACTGCAACAACAGAAAACACCATTACCACGGAACTGTTTGTATGTACAACAACCAACCAGCAACCAATCAAATCAAATCAAATCAAATCTGTCGACAATGGATGGCTGTAATGTCATTGCAGTGACTATTACCCATGCTTGTCGCGCTGTCTTACACCGTTTGTCCTTTCTTCTAACCCTCAAAGCATATTTATATTCCAACATTATTCAATCAAATGTTCACTATTCTAATCTACGGCTACTTTCGTAAACAGATCAATAATTGTGGAACATAAAGACAATTAGAATGAACGCTGTTAAACTTTATTTATTTATTACGTTTTTTGGCGTTCATCCTAGCGATGAAAACGATTGTCAGTCAGGTAAATGAAGCTTGAAAATGAAGATGAAATGACCAAGCTTGCGATAATTATTACAAAAATAAATCAGTCACTTACCGGTATTATCAGCACCTCTAGGAATAATGACGTCAGCGAACTTTTTCGTCTGGAAAACAGATGTTTATAAAAAAACAATCAATAACTCCTTGACAACATAAACATGTTTACTTACAGGCAGGCAAAATTCTTCGAACGCTGGCTTCACAAAGTTCATGTACTGATTTAGTACTTGATCTAAATCCCTTCCCTTTTCCTTGATGTCACGTGGAACTGCAAAAAAAAAATATGCGTAAGTATTAAAAATCAATATTTCATTAGTGAAATTTACCTCTGCGAGCCAATCTGGTATCGGAATCAGTGTCAACAAATAATTTCATGTGAAATAAATCCCGTATTTCTTGAATATAAAACACTAATATGCCCTCAAAGAGAACAACATCAGCTGGATAAATAGTTGTGTATTGATCAACCGCTCTAAAATAGCATCAATTTGGAGAAACAACAAGAGCAACAACATATTTACAACTTACAGCGTGTTATTTCTGTAGTCGTAACTCGGAATTTCACACTTCCGGCCTGCAAGAATATCTTGCAAGGTTTTTAGAATGAGCTCGTTGTTAAAAGCATCGGGGTGATCAAAATTAAACTGGCCTTTTTCTGCCTTGAGTTTTTCTGGCGGTGTTAATTCACGGTAGAAGCTGTCTTGTGACACACAGACGACCTGTCGTTCCGTATGGTCCATGTCAACTTGTCCAAGTTTTTCCATAATTTTTTTACATACTGTCGACTTTACATTACATATAATGGTCAGTATTTGTGAAAGAAAATGATGAAATAATTATAAATACCTTGCCACTTGCAGTACCACCGGCCACGCCAATTAAAAACGGAGTTTTTCCTTCAATTCCGTTCATTTTGCAATTATACTTTGAAATATCCAGCCTTTTTATATCAGCACTAATTTCTTTAACATCTGAGTTATCAGACATTTTTCAATAGTATTAAAATTATTGATAAAGACACAAAACACCACGTACTTCACCTCTAGGTTACTTGCAAACAATGAAATATATACTCTGCTTCTTCTTCGTTTTTATCACATTCTACTTCCTGCAATCATTCCGGAACTTCTTCACAGATGGAAGCAGGAGTCTCGTTTTTAACATTTCAAAAATAATCAGAGGAAAACAACTTTGATTTTTTTCTTTACTTCTAGAACACGAAGCATAATATAGAAAGACACCTTTATTCCACTTTTATTTTGGTCTAGATGGATGTAGATTTGTATTATCTGTAGATCTTTGATTTGATTGAGAATAGAAAACGCGTAATATGAATTTAAATAGTTTTTATTAAATTAAATCTTAAAACAAAAGAGGTAATTTAGTTTATTGACAAAGTAACATTGAAATATACAAAATAATTTACATAACTATATAATAGAATGTAAAGCTGAATAAACTTATACACAAACAAAATGCACCTGTTTCATACTACTTAATAATTATTATTGTTCCACTGACAAAAGTAACGGGCATCCGCGGTGAAAATATAAACCGGGGCCCATCTGTTTGTAAAACTATCACGATCACTTCAATATTCAATACATTTCATATCAAATCACTATAAATATACTTAGGACGTTTACATGTTACCGTTCGAATACACAATCGTAACACAGTCTGTCAGTTTCAGTTCAGTTACTAAATAATTAGATTTGGTCCTTTTCTGAATCAGAATTGGCGATTAATTGAAAACTGAGGGCTGCATTTCAAATATGTACAGCTTTACTTTTCATTAATTTATTTTTGTCGTACTGGGAATGTGTAGATCACAAAATTACTCAAAAACGAATATATATCACTAATACCACAGGTAAATGCTATCTTATATTATGTATCTTACTTTATCAATTACATTTTGTTTATTTAAGGCCAAGAGATGATTATAAATGACCAAAAAATACTTTTATTATAAAAATCGCAACAAATTGAAAAATGTTTAAAAATGCTTTTCTAGTTTATATTGCTAGTTTCTATGTATAAATTATTCAGTACGTTTCGACTTCTATGAGCTGTATTTATCTTGACATTTCTTCTTAATACTTTTCATGATATGATGTTCGTTTATTTAAATATCAACATAAACACAACACAAGATAAAATTTTCTACTTACTAATAGTGTCTTATTCCGCTTATATTAATTGCAGGTAAAATCCAAAATAAAATTTTAACCCATCTCTTGGGCTACAGCTTACAACAAATTATAAATAGCACAAAAATATGAATAATAAGCACCAAACGATAACAAAAAACTTCTATATACTGGCTGGCCCAATCAACACACTTTCTTTACATTTCATCCAACTCTACTAATCACATATTTTACAGATTTAATGAATATTTTGTCATTCCTGGAAATTTTCATGAGTATAGTTCAGAGATTTCTACTGTAAATTGTTCCTAATTTATTTTATTAAAAAAATACGTCAAAAGAATTTAATTAAATGTAACTTAAGTAAAAAAATATCAAATAGAATTGTTGACAGCAATGCTTAATAATTCATTTGACATTATTTCTCGATTCAATATTGTTTTACTCAAGTTAAATTGGATATTTGCAGCATTATTTAAAAAAAAGTTTTACCTACTACTTAATTTTGAATTGCTAATCTTATTTTAGTCCGATTAAAAAATTATTTCAAATTACTTTCTGAAAACTAAATGGTAATAAAATATATATTAAACTTTATTTAATCTTTTAGAGATTAGCTTAATTTAACTAATCCAAAATTCAGAATTAGCTAAAAAAAATTGGAGAATCGGGTCATTTATTTTAAAACTTAGTTTCAATAAATAAAAGCATATCGAACGTGAGACAGCAATAAAAATTATTTCTTATTACATATAACTTCGATATGCTTTTGTTAATTTAAACAAAGTTTAAATTTAAGTTCTTTGATGCACCTGATCATAATTACAATAATATTATTTTAATATCAAAACAGGATTTATTTTGTTAGGTCGATTAGAATTTCTTTTGAAAATACTTTAAGAACATTTATGTCCGATATTATAAACGACAAATAAATTTCCTTTGAAATTAAATGGATTCTGTCGTTTATAAATATGTAATGACAAGACAGTGAGTCAGCCATCCAGTACTAGGTACCTACTTGACACAGTTTATCATAAAAGGCAGTTAACAAATCACTCAGACACACTTCTTGTCGTGTAGTAGAGTGTTCGGGTAGTTGTTATCAGGGAGATCAGGACTAGAAGCGACCCGACAGCACGGCATTGGCAGGAACCATCAACTGTTCTTATTGGGCGCGAAGAACGCGGAGCCCAGGCGACAGCAGTTCCAGCTCGGCCGCTGCTAGAACAGTATGTCCGCCGTGGTCTCGGCACTGTAGGTGACAGGGTGCTCGGCCTGCACGGGCAGCAGCAGGTCCAGGCTGTCTGGGGCGGCTGCCTGCTGCGGCGCCGCTGTCACCACCGGCTGCCGCGTCACGCCCAGTTGGAAGTCTGCTGTCACTGACATCTTGCTGGGCGTGTAACTCGACAACGATGAGCCTACAACACAAGCACAAGCGGAATAGCGACTAGCGAGATACAAACATTTTACTTATTTACTGCATCACACGAATCTAATTGCAATCCATCGATACAATTATACACTTTATCGTTTAGCGATTTGGATTAGATCTCACTTACATTTACTGAACCAGATTACTTATTTATTTCGCAGAATTACTTCGTTGACTTTATTTCCAATACTAGAATTATTTATTCTAATTTACTTTGAAGTAATTCATCCCAATAAGTGCATCAGAATGCTTAATTCCGTTCATTTAATCAAGTGTCCAATTTATTGGAACTGATTAAAGTGAACCAAGTGGCAAATGGAATATAGCTAAAATCTTGTTACCGTTCAGCTTGGTCATAGGAAAATAGTATGTTACAAACCAAGGTGCGAAAGTGTATAATTTAATCCTGACGGTGAAGGTTATTTCACGAGCTGCAGACTAAAGAAATGATCACCTGAGGGATTAAATGTACTTTAGCCCTGTGGTATAAATACTATTTTTCGCATTTCCAGCTATACATGTTGAATTAATGATTAATTTTGAAATTGAACTGACATATAATTCACAATAACATTATACAAATTTTTAGGTAACTGAAGCAACATGACAAAATTAAATATTTTGAGATTAAAAGTGACACTTCAATTTTTGAAAAGGATGAATAAAATAGGTCATTTACTCCTGTGCAAAAGATAATTACTTCAAATTGTAAATTAATGTCGATAGTCGATGTTTTGCAATGATTTTTGCCCGTTGTCTTAATGTGTATTGTGTTTGTTGCGTCCTGAAATCTGATTAGAAAAAAATAGTTGATGTAATTGTTGACTTGTTAAGTACGTTGACATTTGATGAGTAACAACTAACAGTACTACATCGCAAGAGTGTAGATGTGAGGAGACAAAAACATGTATGTTCATTAGCCCGTTAGAAAATTTAACATTCTCACACAAGAATACTTACTATTCTCACAATCATAATAAACACGAACTCAAGAATTCACAGTTTATTAAACTGAAAACATGTTTATTGTTTCATTTCATATAACTGTATTTTACTTGCTACTTCGATTGAAATTGACGTGATAAAATTACATTTTAAGCATCAGAGTATTGCGATTTACTTTTCCAAGGGTAGGGAGCATACAACAACCAAGCTGGGAGAGGGTAGTTATAACTACAGGGTGGAATAAATGCAGAACGTCGTACTCCTGTAGACAGACAGAAATAAGTCTTGTATATTTGATGTTGTTCTTGTCGTACCTGTGAGTAAAGGTACGGTGTGCCCTGCAACTGGGGGTGGCGATGTGACAGGCGGGGTGACGGGGGTAGTGTCCTCCAGGGCGCTTGATTCCGAGAGGTACTCAAATACTTGGGTCGCGTCATCGTCGAACTGAATTCGCATCTGTAAAAACAGTTTTATATTAATATCTTTATAATGGGAGATTGTACAAAAAAAATAGTTGAAATAATATCTCTTTACTCTTTAAGAATTAACAAATATTACGGTATTCGAGCGTCTAGCATAACAGTAGCTGGACATTACATGCCACTGGTCGCGGGTTCGAATCCCTCCTACGGTGCGGATATTTGTGATGTATTTGTAAGGGTTAGGGTATCCTTGATTCTAAGTGGCAAATAAAGCCAAATAAATAAATAAATACATAAAATTAAGTCGGTAATATTTAAAATAATCGTACTTTCATATAGCATATAAAATGACAAATATATCGAAATTTAAGAACTGTAGAAAAAAAAGTTTCAGATAAAATATTTTAATTTTATAATACTCTACAACTTTTAATTGAAACATTTTTCGATTATCGCCCCCAGTTTCAAAATATTTTTACACGTATATAGTTCAGTAGTTTGTGAAGAGATGGCGCCAGCAGTCTCATTTGAAAATTACAATAAATAAAAAATCGAGATTTATGACTAAACGGTTGATGTTACAAAAAAATTGTAATGAACAAAAATATTCGCTTTTAAATTTCCGACAATATACATTTTAACATTTTTCTCATATTAATCAAGATTTAAAAGTTATTAAATGATAAAGATTTGTTATTGTCACGATGGAGTTCATTACGAATTAAAATGAATCATGAAGTTAAATTTGAATGTGGTATGTAAAGTATGGTATAGCAGAGTAGGGTGTCTGCAGAGACCGGTTCGAGGTTCGATGGCAGTTGGCCTCCGTTTCCTGGATTCGCGCAATTACACCAAGCCCATGGACCGTGTCAACGCTACATCAACAGTACTAGTACTAGCGCGATATCACTACCGTACTCTTCTTCTCATCTTAATGCTGCTAAATCAATTTAATATTAAGTTATTATATGAATGAATGTAGTGCAGTGTTACGAAAGAATTAATGCATTGTTAAATTCGACATAGTTAGAGTAAATTGTAACAATAATGGCATTTACAGTTCGTTAGATTTATTATTACTGTACATTTGAAATGTGAAACAGACAAATAAGTAGTTGGTAAAAAGTGAATGAATTAGGTTTTCTTAAAACCGTCAAATCTAGTTCTCAACAAATATAGACACTGTAGACTGTAAGAATACAAGTTGTGTCAGTTGAATAATTATGATTATAAATAAAATAAATAAATATATCATCATGCCTTCTATCCATTACCGAGTGTGGCACTCTGCCGAAGCAGATCTCGGTAAGTGATATATTCATGCGCGCAAAGTGCGGTTACCAGCCACCAAATCACGGCCCCCAAAGATAGTAGTGAAGGGGAAGCCACAGGGGTAATTTCAATGTGGTGAAAATTGTTTGGCGGCAGTGGAAATCCTCCGGGTTCAAAAATCCACAGTTCGACATCGCGCATTCAAATCTCGTTGATTTCAACTAAAGTTTCTGTTGTGTAGAGTAACAAAATAAATAAATAGTGGAATTTGAACCATTATGACATAAACGTATTTATAAGTTCAAGTCAGCCAGTTTTAAATATAGGAACTCTTGGTTGGTAGAGGCAAGTTACATCCACGACTATTTGTGATTGAAATATATAGATGTTAATGTATGTGTGATGTGTTCTAAAAGCGTGAACAGAGCGTAACATGACATGTAGATGTACACGCGACTTGTGACTCGAGATCGTTCACATGTTAACGACCTAGAGAAAATATCAACATCTTCCACACTTTGATATTTTTACACGAATATAGTACATAAAATGGTACATATTTTTCAAGTTAAGGGTTGTAGAAAAAAAAGGTTCAAATATGATATTTTAATTATACAATACTGTACAACTTTTATTTGAAACATTTTTCGATTACGCCTTCCAGTTTCGAGATATTTTTACACATATATAGTTAAGTAGATTGCGAAGAGATGGCGCCAGCAGTCTCGTTGGAAAATTTCAATAAATAGAAAAATCTTGATTTATGGCTACACGGTTGATATTACAAAAAAACTTATGATAAACAAAAATATTCATCTTTAAATTACCTACAACATTTGTTTGAAAAATATTTTTATATTAATTACTAGTTAGAAGTTGTGAAAATAAAAATTTGTATTGTCATGATGATGCGCATGTCGAATGAAAATGAATCACAATACTAAATTTGATGTTTACACGGATACAATGTTGTTGACATTCCAAAAAGAAAATAGGTTCATTTTAGAATATGACCCTATTATTTATTTATTTATGGGGTAGGTGGCTCAGTGGTATCGAATTGGACTGTGGATTTGAAAACCCTGGTTCAATGCCCACAACCGACAATTTCCACCACATTAAAACTATCCCCTGTGGCTCCCCCTCCACTAACATCTTTGAGGGCCCTGATTTGACCGTTGGTAACCGCACTTCACGTGCATAAATATATCATTTCCCGTGATCTGCTACGGCAGAGTGCCACACCCTGTAATGGGTAGAAGGCGTGATGATATATTTATTTTATTTATTTATTTGCTACTCTGCACAACAGGAGATTAATGCTTTTTACAGTACAAGAGACCTATAGTTTATAATGAAATCCATATCACTCGAACGATCTTGTATTATAAGTTATAAGTTGAAATCAATACAGTTTGAACCCTTAAACTTTTGGTGGTGAAACAAAAGTGCTGCCAATCTGCTACAACAATCCACTCATTATTTTTACTTAAAACGTTGAATGAATATTCGATTTTCATCAGTACATTTCATCTTGTTAAAAAATTTCTAATTGCTGGCAAGTGCAGTGGTTTCGGGTTTTGTGCTGATACACCCCTGCCCATTACCAATTTAGTGGTACAAGGACTACTCATGTTGCATAATGCACCCTTCAGATTCATCCTAACAAGGGTGATTCAACCCCTAGCAGACGACAGTCAACATATCGAATTTGCAACGAACTCTGAGTCATCGTCACACAAATTGTATTCATATTTATTTCACAGCGAAAACAAGAAACTTTCAACATTACATTCATTAACAGTCAAATTCTCAAAAGAGTTTTACTTGAATTTAGATAATCCTGAATTTTACATTTCTCAAATTAAGCTAAACCATATTCCCAAACACGGTTAAATAAACTTTAATATAATCTTCTTGAAAGTGAATTGAATTAACTTTTTAATATCAGACTAGCATAAAATTAGCTAATTCAAAATTCAGGATTAGCTAAAACTTTTTTGAGAATCTAGAATAAAAAAAAACAATGACATATCCATGGTAACGTAAATATTACTGAAATAATGTTTTTTTTACTATAGCAAAAGTTGAAATAAATAAATAAATATATCATCACGTCTTTTACCCATTACTGGGTGTGGTACTCTACCGAAGCAGATCTCGGTAAGTGATATATTTATGCGCGTGAAGTGCGATTACCAGCCGTCAAATCACGGCCCCCAAAAATGTTAGTGGTGAGGTAGCAACAGGGCTAATTTTAAATTGGTGAAAATGTTTGTCGGCTGTGGAGATCGAACCAGAGTTCTTAGGATCCACAGGCCGACTCGATACCACTGAGCCATTACCCCATTAAATAGTTGAAATAATAGTGCCATATTGAAATGGGTAAAAAAAAACTGTATATAATAGTTATTTGTTTCTCCACTTCGGTATTTCCAAATAAAATACTGAAAGTAAACACGGTAAACCAAATATATACTTATGATGTAACCAAATCATAAATGGAAAGGAATTTTAGTCATCAAATCGATTCATCGCAAAATCATTCAATACATATTGACATATTTGCGTGACTTATAAAGTAAAGTGAACGCCCCAGAAGATAACTAGTGTAATCACACGGCGGGTATTTTAATATTTTTAGCCGGCCACATCCGCTGATATGAGACCAACACAGGAAATACGTTGGTCAGGAAAATCCACGCCATTTTTAAAACCCAACCCGTTGTTTTGTTTTAGTATTTAGACTGAATGTCAATATTTTCAATTTGTTAATTATTCCAGAAATTTGTGATGTACAATAATGTTGTCATTTATAAAATAAGGAAATTCCTAAATTATGTTCTAACTGTTTTATTATGATGTGTTTGACATTTGACCTATTGAATTATGTAGCTTAATATGCGGATATCTCGGATTACGTTCTTTGCTAAAACGACTATTTTTTTCCTCATTAAATTATTGTTTATAAATATGAGAAACTGAATTCGATTTCCACAGCTGACAAACAATTTTCACCACATTAAAATAATCCCTGTGGCTCCTCCTTCATTAACATTTTTGGGGGTCGTGATTTGACGGTTGATAATTGCACTTCATGTGCATAAATATATTACTTACCGAGATATGCTACGGCAAAGTGTCACACCTAGTAAATGAGTAAAAGGCGTGATGATATATTTATTTTATGCACAATCGGGCCGAAAAGCCGGTGTTTTAGCCCTAAAAAGCGAGCTTAAACACTTCTTTTTGGCCCATAGGCCAAAAAGAAATAATTCCTATGGATACATAAATAAAATGACAATTATTGTTTATTGTGAATACTTGATTCTGCAAAATGTCATTTTGACATATAACCTATGTATATATTTTAATCTTTTGAACATATAATTAAATGTTATTTTGTTGTGCATAAAATATTGTATGTACCTCGGGTGAAATTAGCGTTTCTGGCTCGTGGCATGATTATTAGTAGGACGCACAAAGCTAGTAACATGCTCAGGGCCTGTTTTCACCCTTGGTACATAAATACGAGTAACTATTATTTTATATTATTATAGTTCAAGGTAAGGAAAAGATGAATAATGAATTTGTATTGATAGTTGAAGGAGCATTTAGTACAATGACATCACATCATAATAAGATTGTATAATTAGTTGCAGATATAAAATGAAGTGGTCTCTCGTAATATGCAAATCTAAACGTATTTATGAAATACGCAACAATATGCAAATCAAGAAAGTAGCTGAACTGATGCAAACAATGAACACAAATAAAACGTGAATTCATCATCCATCATAGAGCTCAGGTGTAGTGCTAGAGCGGACTTTATGTAATATTAATTACAATAAAACAATGCGGCCGAATCACAATGAAGAAAGTTGAACAGAGTGTTAGTGGCGGCGGCGGGTTAACCGCGTGCTTACTGTACCATGCTACAAATATAACCACTCATCGTCTTGTACACAGAAATGAGAAAACCTTTACCGGTTCATGTTATTCCATTTTCTTTATTTTATGTTTTATAATAAAGATTTTATTAATGAAAACTTTCAACGTTGTTACTTTCTCACTTCTTTAGTAACAGTTCAGAAGTTCGCTGACTTCAACGTACATAATATACACGCCATTATAAGTTGTAACTTCCATATAATGTTACTAGGATTCATTTCCTGTTGTGCACAACAGAAAATACATAAATAGTTAAAAATAGAATAGTGGTAGCTCTGTAGTCAAAGGTTTTCGATTCATAATAATAGTTATATTTTTGCAAGATCGGATTGAAAAATAATTATTTGTGTACATAGGGCAGAAAGTAGTCTATTACCGCTCGCTACGCCTTGATCAACAATCCCTATGCGCGAGCGGCAATAGACTACTTTCTGCTCGAGTTGCACACAATATTTCTTTTACGACCATTTAGAAACTATTACAAATTACTGATCAGTAAGTAATTATATACCGATCGGATGCAGTAAGTAAATAAATATAAAACATTCTGCCGTGGTAAAATAGCAACTATCTAAATATATGTTTTAAATGACAACTCTGACAAGTAAACATTTTTTAAATATCATAATAATTTAAAAATATTTCTAAATTTTAATTTCATTATTGCATCCATCATACAAAAAAACGTAATAATCATTATGGTCAGTAAATGTTAAACCGATATCGGATGTATTGCAGATCAAAACAAAATCATTCTTAACCGGTAGAAAGCACTTACTGTCGTTAATCCTTAGATAAATAATTTATTAGAAGTACTATAGTCAATAGCTATTTCAGAATTCAAAGATTTACATTTTTATATACAATGACAATTATCTTGTATATTGTAAGAATTAATAGTACATATAATGATTATTATTATAGTCTCACTGCAATGTATAGTAAGTTTAGTTGAGTTGATACCGCCATGTGTATGTAACATGTGTCTTGCGACGCCATTTCTTACAAAAACAAAACCGAAACCACATCCGATCTGCAGCCGCATATCTCATCCGTCGTTCGACGACTTTCGTATGACATTCATACCATCACACACAATATACTACGTCGTGTCGAATTTCATAATTAGATTTGACACTAAACTCTGCTATCGGCAGAGTATAAAATTCAGATAGTCTATATTGCATAGACAATTTCCCTCAGTATAGAATGAAGCACATTCAGTAATGATAAAATAAATAAATATATCATCACGCCTTTTACCCATTACTGGGTGTGGCACTCTGCCAAAGCAGATCTCGGTAAGTGATATATTTATGCGCGTGAAGTACGGTTACCAGCCGTCAAATCACGACCTCCAAAGATGTTAGTGGTGGAGGAGCCATAGGGCTAATTTTAATTTGGTGAAAATGTTTGTCACCTGTGGGGGATCCAACCAGGGTTCTCAGGATCCATTCGATACCACTGAACCATTACCGCACATTTCAAATTTTTATTGGCATTATTGACTAGGCTTTGACAAAAAATAAAATTTATTGATAACCACGAAATTATATACAAATAAGTTAGTTTTTTGTCACATTACATGATTTAGTTTTAAATTTATAAGATAATGTTTTATTCTCAAATAATAAAACTTTATTTTGGACTTCCATTATCTTTTATTTTGTATAGAATATCAAAAATATATACAAAATAAAAGATAATGGAAGTCCAAAATAAAGTTTTATTATTTGAAAACATTACATGATATCATACAAATACATCCAGTCATGAAAAAAGTAGAATTTATAAATTGTAATTTGTACGAATGAATTATGTTTTACAATTACGAAGTTACGAGCAGGCGTTTCTACTAATAATTTATTTGGATTCCCTCTCTGGTAATTTTGCAATCAACAATAACTCATTTGAATCCAACAGGACATTCTCGTATATTTCAGCATCATATGAAAGTACATACGTACATGTGTCTGATGACATTATAGGGGCGCAGTATTACATGTACAAGCATATGTGACCAGTTTGCAACGTTGCCAGCTCGCTGACGTGGGTGTGAGAGGCGTGGAACTGCATATTTAATTCTGTAAATATTGCAGTTTCTGTTTAACTTGGCTATTTGTCTTTACTCACCCGGAAACTAACAATGGCGGTGTGTGAATGTTTCAAAACATTACCAGTGTGTACCATACTTTTATACACGTACTTGTATAATGATAGATTTTTTATTAGAGACAAATGAAAAATGACCAAAAATCGTAAAAATCTTAAGTGTCAAATTTCGAAAATACCGATTGTTACTTACTTTTACGTCCTTAAGGAATAAATGGATGGATATAATTGAACGTTTGTTATATGAACGAAAGATAAGAAAATTACGATTATGGATAGTGTGGTGGTATAGGAATATTTAATGAATGTTTCAAGGATGAATGCTACCCCATTTGATGTGACATAGAGTGATGTTATGTTGATAAATTCGTGCGTAGTGTTTTGGGAATGCGATTATACGATTGTAGCGATTGGCTGTAGTCAAACAAAAGAATTAGTTTGATTAAAACTGGGCGAATGGAGTAGCGTGATACGAGTAGTACGCTCTAAATTTAAAAAACGAATTGAAAATAATTGCTGAATAACAACTACACCCACGGCACACTGTTGATCTTTGATAAGACTTAAATATTGTTGAGAATATGAAAAAAGAACGTACGAGTATTTGCACAATAACTCTACACTGACTAACTATTTACCTACAGTTATTTAATGAAGATTTTTACCCATTACTGGGTGTGGCACTTTGCCGTAGCAGATATTGGTAAGTGATATATTTTGCGAGTGCGGTTACCAGTCGTCAAATCACAGCCCCTAAGAATGTTGATGGAGGGTGAGCCACAGTGGTAGTTTTTATAATGTAGGGAAAAATCTTTATCGGCTGTGGGAATCGAACCCGGGTTCTCAAATCCACAAACCGACACGATACAATTGAGCCACCTACCCCATATACATATTTATATATTGATTAGTTATTCTGCACAACAGAAAATTAACCCCAATTACAGTAGCTTATAGTGGAATCTGAACCACTCAGACTCAATCGTATCTTTGGATATAAGTTGAAATCAGCGAAAACGAGTTAAATTTTTTTCTTTGATAGACGCAAGTTGTATAATACTGGTCTTTGACTTTTGACTTATGATACCTAACCATATTTATGTAATTCAGTTGTTTATATTAACTATATAAACAGTTCTTCCTTAATAGCAAATTAAAATCTTTCACACATCAATCAATGATTCCGATGATACAACATTCCAGATCTGATGACTATTTGAAAGTTTCGATTATTCAATCATCAATAAAATTTCAACATCTTAAATTCGTCCATCATTTAACTCTGACACCGATAGAGTGAAATCTATGCTTGCAAATTATTTCCTATTTTATCATTTTTCTTATTTACATCTAGATACTCTCTCTAATCATTCTATTCTACTGCATTGTATCCTAATTCCCAATATTACAGTGATAGTTGAACTTCAACCTACATTTAAACTCCAACAGCAAAATTCTCAAAAGTGTTTTAACTAATCCTGAATTTTGGATTAGTCAAATTAACCTAAATCGGATTCTCAAAAAAGTTTAAATAAATTTGAATATAAATTTGTTACCATTTGGTTTTCGGAAAGTGATTTTGACTGTTTTAAGTTAAACTCTAACAGCCAAATTCTTAAGAGTTTTAGCTAATCCTAAATTTTGCATTAGTTAAATTGACCTAAATCGTATTCTCAAAAAAAGTTTAAACGAATTCGAATATAAATTTGATACCATTTGGTTTTCGAAAAATGATTTTGCTTGTCAGAGTAAAATAAGATTAACTAATCCAAATTTCAGGATAAGCTAAAACTTTTTTAAGAGCTGTAAAGTAACAATTACTACACAAATTACTAAATACAGTAATTGTTAGAACGCCCAATAAACAATGGTTGCAATGAAGATTACTATCAAAAGATAATAAAATAACATCACGCCTTCTACCAATTACTGAATGTGGCACTATGCCATAGCAAATCTCGATAAGTGATATATTTTACGCCTGAAGTCTGGTTACTAGCCGTCAAATCACGGCCCCTAAAGATGTTAGTGAAGAAGGAGCCACGGGAGAAATTTTAATGTGGGGAAATATGTCAGCTGTGGGATTTGAACCTAGTATCTCAAATCTACAGGCTAACTTGATACCATTGAACCAGCTACGCCATATAAATTGTATTGAATTAATATTGAATGTAGGCCGTTATTGTAATTTTCGTCTTAAGTGTTAGGTCACATACTAAAAGAAAACTCACCTTTTGTCGTTTAGGTTGCTTGGAGATGGAAGATCGTCCATCTATGAGGATGTTGTCGTTGACAAAATGTACGTCACAGGGACTTGGTGGACCGTTCAAACTGAGAAGCCAGTCTTCGTCATCATCGGCGAATTCTTCGGCAGGTGCACCAGGTAACAGGATGATGCCACTTTCACCAGGCTATAACACAAGAAAACAAAAAAAGATATATCAGTCACTGTCAAAATATTTCAAAAAGAAAACTATTAGTTAATTATTTGCAGTACTCATTAACTGATAATTAATACAGTTAAAATAAAATAAATAAATAAATACCACGTCTTTTACCTAATACTGGGTGTTGCACTCTACTGTAGCAGATCGCAGTAAGTGATATATTTTTATGTGTAAAGTACGGTTACCTGCCGTCAAATCACGGCCCTCATATATGTTAGTGGAGGGGGAGCCACAGGGGTAGTTTTAATGTGGGGAAAATTGTTTTAATCTAATTTTCTTTCAGTAAATAAACAGATACCACTATAAAAAAGTCGATCCCAAACCATCAAAACTTTATTTTTTTGTTTGTCGTAAAACATGTTGCAGAATTAATAAGTAAATAATTTATAAATTTTGGAATTATTTAAATTTTTGTTGATGCGCAACATTTATGCAAGAAAGAAAAAACCGATTAGTGAATGTAGTGCATCGTTTGTGTACCATACTACTTTATTTATTTATGCTACTCTGTACAACAGGAACTTAATCCCAATTACAGTACAGTGCAGTGTTAAAATCATATTTCCAATCTTATTTCTTTGCATTTCTACATCTTTCATCATAAATGTAATTAGCAATCACCTAATCATAATCAATCATAATGATTCTGTCGAAATCGAACCAGATCTAAATATAAACTTCAATGCAAACAACTATAAACACATTGACGGTTGCTGGTTGTTGTTTACTGAAATTGTTTTCATAAAGAAAGTAGTTAATTATGATTAAGAGTCACACAGGTATCACAGTGAGTTCGTGAAAGAATTTAGCAAGCCAAGCAAGCAACGACTTAGTTACCACGTACGAATATATACATGGACACTAAGCACTGTGTGACTTCCTGCATCGCTTGCTGATGACCTTGTCGTACAGAGGTCTTGGCTGCTGTGGTTTTCAAACTGTGGGTCGCGACCCCTTGATGGCTCGTGAACACATTACAGAGGGCTCGTCAAATGCTATTTACTATTTAAAAATATATTTTGCGCATTATCAGTCATCAAATCACGGACTCCAAAAATGTTTGTGCAGGGAGCGCCACAGGGGTGAAAATTGTCAGTTGTGGGAATCGAATCCAGGTTCCTAAATCCACAGACCGCCTTGATACTACTAAACCATCTACCCCCACAAAATTTTAAATTAAATCTAATTTGAATCCAGAGCGACTGTGGCTTAGTTGGTTAAAGTTACTGATGATATCCCAAGTTTTCTCTTTATAAATTAAGTTAACTTTTCAAATAATACGACTTGAACTAAATGGTTCAGAATCCAATATAAATAAATAAATATATCATCACGCCTTTTACTCATTTACTAGATGTGGCACTCTGCCATAGCAGATCTCGGTAAGTGATATATTTATGCGCGTGAAGTACGGTAACCAGCTGTCAAATCACAGCTCCCAAATAAGTTAGTGGAGATGCAGCCACAGGGCTATTTTTAATGTGGTGAAAATGTTTGTCGGCTATAGAAATCGAACAAGGATTCTCAGGATCCACAGGCCGACTCAATACCACTGAGCCACCTACCCCATAGAATCCAATATAAGCTACTGTAATTGGGATTTAGTTCCTGCTATGCAGCTTAGCAAATAAATAAAGGAAATGTTTGTTTACAATGCACGAGTATTTAAATTTCAAATGCAAATTAGTAAATCAACCTAATTCCATTGCTAATTGCTATAAACGAGTAGGATTGCAAAATAAACATACGCACAAAGAACGCATGTTTGTTCACACGAGTGTTGTGTACTTGGTATTTAAATAAACATTCCCAAAGCTGTTTTCCTAGACAACAAATATCAAATTCATTTGACATGAATGTCGTACATTTCCGTTGTTGGAGGCGCGGCGATTCAAGCTTGTGGAATTCAGTTTTACATTGACACTGACACATATTGCAATAATATTTATGATATGTACCTAATTACTGTTTATAATATTGCTAATGTGTATAATCTGCTTCATTAATCATTAATTAATGTTTAAATATTATTGTTTGCAATAATGACGTTGCATATAAGATATGATTATTGTTATTATATTAATTAGTAATAAAAACAGAAGTAATAAGGAATTTTCCAAAGGTTTATCATTTGTTATCTTTAACTTTTATAAACAAAATTATTTGTTTATCTTTAAAAATTAGGTGTCGGCCTGCGGATTTGAAAAACCGGCTTCGATTCCCACAGACGACAATTTTCACCACCTTAAAAGTACCCTTACGGCTCTCCCTCCACTAACATCCTTGGGGATTGTGATTTAAGTGTACTTCAAAAATATATCACTTATCAAGATCAGCAAGCAAACAATTTTCATAATTCCAAAAGCTACCCCTGTGGCTCCTCCACCACTAACATCTTTGGGGGCCGTGATTTGACGGTTGGTAACCGCACTTCACGCGAAAAATATATCACTTACCGAGATCTGCTTCGGCAGAGTGCCACACCCAGTAATGGGTAGAAGGCGTAATGATATATTTATATTTTATTTATTTTAGAAAATGACTAAAAATTACCCCTGTGGCTCCTCTACTAACATCTTTGGAGACCGTACTTTGACGCACAAAATATATCAGTGCCGCCATACACCCAGAAATGGATAAAAGGTGTGTTAATATATTTATTTATAAAACTTATGACGAATGAATGAAACATTCATTCTACATTTATTCATTAGAAACATTCTGCAATTAATTGCCACCTAACATTTCTTTCTTGGCACATCATCTACCTCTTTTCATATACAAACATACATACATACATACATACATAACATCACGCTGCATCCAATCACATGGGGTAGCACGAACCTCAGAATCATTCATAAAACATTAGCTCATCATATTCATCAAATAATAATACATATAAGCTTGTTCGTTCACGACTGATTGATTAAGATATATGAATTAAAGAAACAAAAAATAAAAACCTGTCTTGTATATGATAAATGAAATCGTTAATCGTTTCCTAGTGCAATCAATGTATAATGTAATATAGTCTATGACAATTTATTTCTTGATTCAGTGAAGCAGAATAAATCAAGATAAATTACAGCTGAAAGTATAACGGTGATTTCAATGATTCTACAAACATTCAGCAACATTTCATGATTGGTAAAACTAATGACATTAACTATCAGGGCCCTCTTTTACAATAATCAAAATATATAAATACTAAGAATTAGGAATTTTTTATAGAGTTGACACAGTGGTATCGAGTCGCCCTGTGGATCCTAAAAACCTTGTTTCGATCCCCACAGCCGACAAACATTTTCACCAATTTAAAACTACCCCTATGGCTCCCCCTCCAAGTTGTTAATCTTGACGGCTGGTAATTGCACTTCACGCACATATATCTCTTACCAAGATCTGCTACGACAGAGTGCCACACCCAGTAATGGATAAAGAACGTGATGATATATTTATTTTTAATTTATTTATGTTTTTATTCTGTACATCAAGCCGGAGTGTGGTAGTTCATTTATTTTTAGCTTGAGTGGGATTCAAACTCGAGATCTACCATACCACAATACTGCCGGTGAGTCATCAGTTATTGTGATAAAATTCATGGAGTCAACAAATTCTTGGGCTAAATTGAAAATTCGTGATTATGCTTTTCACTTACTAAAGTAAACTAAAACGAATCACGTTAAATTACAACCATAAACCATGAGCTACAACTGCTTTCTAAATAGACATTAATTATAGCTATTCAGTTCAATTGAGTTGTTCATAATTTTGATTGATTTTACAATCTACAATTCATTCGGATTTGTCAATAATTTTCGTGTATTTTTGTTATCGGAATTATTTTACATAAATTTTTAATATCTCGGTTAATCTTATTAAATGGCTGGTAACCGCACTTCACGCGCAAAATATGTCACTTACCGAGATCTGCTGCAGCAGTGGTTTTCAAACGTTTCGGAACCATGACCATCTTAGAGTCAAAAATCACAAATATATTCTTTCGCGACTCCCTTGTGGTTTTTGATTGAACCAGTTTAAAAATCGAAAATTTTTTAAATATGGTTTTATATAATTCAGACTATGAGAAATCGAATGCCGTTGAGCGCATCTTCATATCTTTTTTAGTTTTCGAAATACAGCGATTTTTGATTATTTAAAAATCTCAACTTTGAAGACCCATATCTCGAAAACTAAAAGAGATATTAAAATGCGGTTTGAACGAGTGTATTTCTCGTGCTCCAATTAACTTATACTAAAATTTTGATAATTTTGAAAATTTTACGTTTTTTCAAAATTTTCTTTTGCTCATATTTCAAAAACTTGGCGAGATAATGAAAATCTGTCAACACCAGTGAATTTCTCTCGTAAAAGTACATATGTATGTAAAATTTCAGGATTTTTGCTCCACGGATACACTTTTTAGAGCAAAAAAACTAAAAATGGCCAAAATCCGTAAAATTCTTAAGGGGTACCCCTTCAAAAATAATTAAAAAACAGTAATTTTTCATTTTTTTGTAATAAAAACTTTATCTCTGCGAATTTTTGCCTCAAATTTTGCATACCTATGTACTTTTACAAGAGGAATTCAATGGTTTTCACAAATTTTCATTATCTCTTCAAGTTTTTGAATGAAGAGCAAAAGAAAATTTTGAAAAAATGTAAAATTTTCAAAATTTTCAAAATTTCAGTATAAGTTAATTAGAGCACGAGAAATACACTCGTTCAAACCGCATTTCAATATCTCTTTTAGTTTTCGAGATATGGGCCTTCAAAGTTAAGATTTTTAAAAAGTCAATAATCGCTGTAACTCCAACACTAAAAAAGATATGAAGATGCGCTCAACGGCATTCAATCTCTCGTAGTCTGATTTATATAGAATCATATTAAAAAAAAATCTAGTTTTAAACTGCTTCAACCAAACAATTGGCATTTTCATTAACAGACATTTTTGCGATTACGAATCCGCCGATTAAAAAATATATATATTGAGGATCAAAATTTGCATAATTATGTAGAAATATATAATGAATTAAATGGTCAAATCCCCAATTTCATATCTAGTGTCATATTACTTAAAATTAACTGTAAACAGAAACAAACGTGAATATAAAGTTAAGCATCTAAATAAATATGTATTAATGACCATTGTACATTTTTGTGTTTTATTTTTTAGTTTTCATCTGTTGTATATTTTGTTGGTTTTCCAAAGCAATCTCTTACGATAACACTGATAGTGGGTAGCAGTATCGGATTCTGATTGGTGCACTACTTCTCGGTTGCTATGGTATTTGCTTGGACTGTTATTAAACGTTCGGTTACTGTTTGAATGTTGTAGCGTAGCCGGAAGGTGTAGGTCAAAACGATTGCAACTATAAATTAACTATAAATGGAATTTCAATCGATACACTTTATTTTCTTCTTTTAAAAACAATCATAAAAGAACATGTTAACCTAATTTATTTATAACAAAAATCATTGTTTTGCTACTCAAGAATAGATGCTGTTTTTTATTTATTTATTAGTTACTTTGCATAACAGGAACTTAATCCCAATTACAATAGCTTGTAGTTGAATCGGAACCACTCAGACACAATCGTATTTTTTGCATATAAGTAGTAGAAGTCAGCGAGATTTGAACGCACGACCTCTTGCTTGTTAATTAGTTTTACCGCAGTTTTATCTACTGGGCTACGATTACTTATATAGTTTTATTAAAGTATATCCAAATAAATACGATTATGGCTGAATGGTTCGGATTCCACTATAAGCTACTGTACTTGTAATCTAAACTCAAAACATAATTATATTATAAAGAGTTACGGCAAGAGTTCCGCAGCAGTGTTTTAATTTAAACTCAAAACATTTCCCAAACAAAAATAAGTGATATCATTTGTAGACAAGAAATAAATTTTGATAAATCAAAATGTCACGAACGTAATAAATTAAAATCAAATCAAAGAAAACACAAAATTAAATATTTTTTTTAAACTATCATGTCTAAGTTATTGCGTCAGTAATACCTATCCCATCAAACCGTAACCATCTCAAATTGCATTGGTTGACAAGATATCAAACGTGCACAATTTGAAATTAGTTAGTTTTGTTAAATACAGAAATAAAGGGTATGATACAATAAAAAGCCCAAACAAATTTTAATAAAACAAAATTGGCGTGTTTTGTAGCAATGATACTAATTTTAATGGTAATAAGTTATAATGAGAGTCAAGTGAGTCATCTCTATCTCAATTATATTAACAAATTGATTGACTTTGACTCTTAGACTGACTATGAACTAAGTGTAAAGGTGCAACAAGGCAACTCAAGGATACCAACACTGCAAAGTGTATTGTCCTATGGTAATTGTTTCTATATTGAAGGCCAAGATCATTGGAATCACCGGAACAATCACTTGCATTTATATGATTTCTACTACCATACCACTGACTTATTATTAACTTTTAGCTTTTATACAGACAGTTGTTGGAGTTGAGTAGTTGGTATTCGCCCTGTACTAACATCAACTTATTAACAATAGTTATTTGTAATTAATTCATAAATTTGAACTTAATAAAGACAATGCTTGAAATTAAATGTTCATAAAATCAACAAAAAAGGTAGAGTAGACGGGGAAGAAAAACTGATGATGTACTCCCCCTAGTTATATAAACTGGGGTATTGTTTTGTACGAAATTGGATTCCACTGTAAGCTATAGTAATTGGGAATAAGTTCCTATTGTGCAGAGTAACAAACAAATAAATAAATAATTCGATATGCAAATTTTATTATAGCTTTTGTTGTATTTTTCAACTAAAGAAATATAAACTCAGTAAAAAAAACAATAACACTAAAGGTGCAACAAATTTTAACAAGTTTATAGAATTGTTATTTAAACAACATTTCAACCCACGAGTTAATTTATTGCAAGGCGATATATTGTTTAAAGTGAATACATATCCTGATGCAAGTGGGGAAAACTGCAAATGCAATACAAAACATAATTGTTTATTAACAATGCAGTTCACACATGCATTATTAACTCTGTGTACTTAATTTTACGTAATTATTTTCACACTAACTTATTCACTACATGTTTGTATACAAGCCATCATCAGTGCGTCTATCAAGCAAGAACATCGTGCGTTCATATCTCAAATAAATTATATATAAATTATATACAAATACACCTAACAAATAGACAAAAAAATATTGAAAGTTGTGAAATAAATTATTATTTTTTGTCGTCACGGGTTTGAATTAAAGAGGAAGGACAATCTTCGAATATTTCTTACTTTGGTGATAAAATATTTGCAGTTGCATTTCATGGGATATAGCGTGATGTTACTCGTATGTACGTATATTTTCCTTATAATTTAAAAAATATAAAATACCAAAATTGTGAGTAATTATTGTGTAGGTATAAACTATATCTTATCAAACTATTATAAAGATTTAAAATTCCATTTTTCTCCGTAAAATTAAAAATGTTGAGTCAGAGTTGAGATTATAACAAGTACAACCAAATAAATACCCGCTATAAAACGATAAAATATTTTTCACACCAACTATTGACTATATAAGGATAAATAGCTCAATTTTTAATCACCGGCTAAATTTAAACCATATCTCTGAATTCGATATTGATTAGATAACAATAGATAAAAAAATTTTCAAGTACTCGTTGATATTTTACTGTGTCAAATAAATATAATATAAAAATAAATTATTATCACATCTTGATTTTATAGATTAGTTCATAAGAGACCTACGGTTTTTGAATTACTGTAAAAGTTTCCAATAACTATCAGCGGGTTTTGACAGCTGGTAACCTCACTTTAAGCGCAAAATGTATCATTTACACAGATCTGTTACGGCAGAGTGTCACACCCAGTAATGGATAGAAGGCGTGATGATATATTTATTTATTTTATTTCAATATCTATGGGGTAATGGTTCAGTGGTATCGAATCGATCTGTGGATCCTGAGAACCCTGGTTCGATCCCCACAGACGACAAATATTTCATCAAAATTAAAATTATCCCTGTGGCTCCCCGACCACTAACATCTTTGAGGGCCGTAATTTGACGACTGGTAATCGCACTTCACGCGCATAATTATATCACTTATCGAGATCTGCTTCAACAGAGTGACACACCCAGTAATGGGTAAAAGGCGTGAGGATATATTTATTTATTTTTTATTTATATTTCAACATTTCAACTAAAATAGAATTCCCTAAAGCATTAGAGCTGGTGATGGTGGTATATGATGACATGACTTATGGGAACCATTAGAAGCGACACCCCGTCTCCATAGCAACGTGTGATTTATGAGAAAATGTCGTGTCCTGCATGTGATGCGTGTCATTTATAGCAGCAGGACACGTGTGTGCACTTAAATCTGTCATGTGACCACTTCTACTGAGGGAATATTTGACAAGAAATACACATGCAGGGTGGAAATAATACGGACAATAAAAAAAAAATTTTAACGTATATCGAATGAAAAGACTGGTAAAATAGGTAATATGTTGGTAAAATGAAGGGCGACAGAGACCTTATTCGATGTAACATAGCGTGATATAACAAATAAACCAGCAAATATGATTAGTGACTGTCAGACTTATCATGAAAAATCACCAAAACCAAATAACACAACTCATTCACTTATATCAGATTAAATCGCTCGCGATACAAACGTCAAACCGTCAGTTTCGTGCCGAATCGTTCGCTCAAACTTTACACGAAACGAACCACATAAAACCGAGTGCGCACACAGAATGGCAGACAGCGGGAGCCATGAAATCGATACCGACAGCGAATAGCACTAAACAGCACGATTGGTGATAGAAGATACAGACATTCAAGCATTCAAGACGATAAGATGACGATGTAACAGTGAGCAAAGCGTGACTGTGTTCTATTTGATCCGGAATCCGGATTAGTTACCGGAACAACCGCACATGGAATTGAATAAATGGGGTAGATCGTACAGTGGTATCGAATTGGACTGTGGATTTGCGAATCCGGGTTCGATTCCCATACGCGATAAATAATTTTCACCACATTAAAATTATCCTTGTGGCTCCTTCTACACTAACATCTTTAGGGGTCGTGATTTGACAGTTAGTAACCACGTTCTACACGCACTATATATCACCGAGATCTGCTACGACAGAGTGCCACGCCCAGTAATGGGTAAAAAATGTGCTGATGTATTTTATTTATTTGTTCGTTGCTATATATACCTTGGTCATTGGCTAATGCATGTGTAATTATCTCGAGCGTAGGAATAGATTCGATAAAATTAAACAAATTATCACAGTTTATAAAAGTTTAGCAATTTTAGAGAACTAAAATCTATGAGGCAGAGTCATAAAGAGGAGTAAATCGGGAGTTCAATAACTTAATTGTTATATTAAAATGAAGTTATTACATACATACATATCTTCAAGCTATATTCTAACAAATGGGGTAGCACGAACCCTAAAATCATTCATAAAACATTCACTCATCACACGCATCAAACAATCAGCCCTCGTCAAACATTTTCATCCAAACAAACCACCCTCACTTCAACCACTTTCATAGATCACTCCATATAAACTCATTCATTTATTACACTCGAAATCATGATCACACAACAAACCTTCAATCACATCATTCCTATTCACTTATCATTCATTTTCTTATAAGTTATAGACAATTGTAATTTGCGTTTATTAAAAAACGAGCACTTGCTGACATATTCATTTATACTACTCTATACAATAGGAACTGAATCCCAATTACAGTACAGGGTTCAGACTCACCAAGCCACAGTGCTGGTTCATATATTTTTTAGCTAAACTCGAGATCTCTGGATTTAAATTCCTTAACGCTACTCTCACCACCATACAGCCGGATAAGAAAGAAAGGGCAAAATAGAAGGCAAATACATAATTATATGAGTTCTATATGGTCACAGATATGGTATACATATAGGTATGTAAATTGTGCGTGTTGTATGTTGTTTGTTGATGAGTGCGAAATTGAAAATGATGCATGTGATGATGGCCTGCGGGTAGAGGTCACTTCCATTAAACGGATAACTGATCCGAACCAACACACAGACATGAGTGTATCACATCGACAAGTAATGAAAGGAAGAAGAAAGTCAGGAGATGCCATCATTACCATTCACATACACCATACACATTTTAACATTTTATAAAGAATTATAATTATGGGGCCTGTGGATTTGAGAACCCGGGTTCGATTCCTACAACCGACAATTTTCACCACATCAAAACGACCCCTGTGGCTCCCTCTCCACGAACATATTTGGAGGACGTGATTTGATGGCTGGTAACCGCACTTCAAGCGCTAAATATATCACTTACCGAGATCTGCTACGGCAGAGTGCCACACCCAATAATGGATAAAGATTACAGGTATATCATAAACCTCACCTAGAGTTGGGTAAAAGTATGATGATATATTTAGTTTTGAAATATTGCATTCAAGGTTTACTGCTACAGTTTTGATATTAAGGTGAAATTTAATCTAGAAAAATAGTTTTTTTTTATTTTCTATTGAAAGTTGAAACACTCAACTTGCTGTTTAGATTTGGTTTATGCCATACTTTCATTTTCATACCTAATATATTAAATGTACAATATATGTATATGGAGTATTGTCGTTTAAGTTCTGTTGTGAGTGTGTGTGTAAATACCTCCGCTGTGAGTATGTGGGTCATTAATGAGGAAATGTCCCACTACATACACACACACATGTCACAGTGAATTCCGGTTTAAATGCGGCACAACACACGCAACTTCCACCCAAACAGATTAGATCAGCGTCCAGCGCAGCACATCGTGCCCAGGATGTTCTGATAAACACCAGTGTACTTGAAGTTGGAATGCACACACATCTACTAATTACATCAAACTTTCAATGTGTCACACAAGTACCCCTGTACCTCTGTTATTCTGTCTCTGAATCTGTCATACAGATATTTGTATCTCGCTTATTTCAACTTTCTCATAACTAAAACAAGTATATTAAGAACAATAATGTTATAACTGTGCTTGAATGGTTCGAATTCCACTATAAGCTACTGTAATAGGGACTTATACAATTCAAATTTTTCGGTTGCCATCTAGTGAGTAAAATAGAATTTAATATTTTGTTATGTAGCGAACATGGTATAGCATGGTATAGCGTTTGACGTTTATCACGTGATCAAAACATTAAACGTCAAACAAATGTTGGGATCTGCTGCATGTGACGTCAAAATTGTAAGTCCCTATTGGGATTAAATTTGTAGTATCGTTGCGGTCGAAATAATAATAAGCGGAGTAACTTAGTGTATCGTTTATTTAACACAACAATAATAATAATAATGAAATAGTTAAGTAACAAAAGGAAGCGGATTGGTACCGGTCGGAGGGCTGAACAAAACTGGAACCTTTTCCTTGATTCCTTGATTCCTTGTCTTCTATCCCTTGGCTCGGATGCGGGGGTGGTTGTCACGTTGCAATCACGTGATTCCCATGCTTCAACATCTGGTGTTCACGTGATCGTTGAACTAGGGCTGAATATTTGCAAGAATTTTGACGCCAAGAATGTCGTCGCCACAAATTCATATTGTGTAAATTAACAAATAAATAAATAATAAATGAAACATAGTATGTATTATACATAATCTTCATGTTAAAAGTTGAATGTATTGTAACAAAAAAGCTACGTTTGTTTATGTTAATATATGAACGAAAGGGAATAAAGTAGAAATGACAGAAAAGAATTTCTCTGACAATGACAGCACTAATGTTAGTTTTTGCTTAATAATGCTGGGTAAATATTAGCAGACCTACTTCACCCTACAACTACATGGAGACCTACATAATTTAGTAACCGACATCATTAGCACCGTGAGAATCAACAACACCAGATTTACTACAAGTAGAACAACAACGAGAGCACAAGGGCGAATTATCTTCACTATTTAATGCATAAACCTCACTCTCTCAATTGTCATCAACAAACAACACACCACAGACTTAAAATAAATTTTATTTATTTCAGATTTTGTACTTTCCTGAGGCTATATCTCAAAAACTAAACGAGATATGAAGATTCGCTCAACGGCATTGAATTTCTCGGGCTTCAATTAACTTATAAACATATTTCCAGCAATTTTAAAATTACAAAAAAATTCAAAAACATTTTCTCATGAAGCAGTTTTTGAACAATACCTAAAAAACTAGAAGACATATGCACTTGAGTATTTTACCATTGGATTCAGTGGGTCAAAATACATATGTATGTAAATTTAAAATTCAATGCCGTTGAGTGCATTTTCATATCTGATTTAGTTTTTGAGATATAACCTCTGAAAGTGTTGAATTTTTCAAAAAATTTAGTTTCTCGACTTTCTCGAGGCTATATCTCAAAAACTAAACAAGATATAAAGATGCGCTCAAAGAAACTAAACTTACTTTTCGTTTCTAATACCGGGCATTAGGGTTGTAATCAAATCAATTGTAAAATAAAAGTACACAGAAAGATAAAAGATTACTATCAATTCTAATCTTGTAATACATGTAGTTACAAGTTAGAGCAAAGTGTACAACCTACTATAGTCACCTGATCGTGATTATATTGAACGATTTTCCTTAAACGTTCAACCTTGAGAAAAACGTGTATTGTCCAATCGAAAATATAAAGATAAAGTTGAACCAAGTGACATGTTGGATAAAACAAGCAAGGTCAAACTACAAACACAAGACCAAGCTATGGAATTAAAAACGACAGTGTTTATGTGTTGGAGGAGATGAACAAATATCCCCGAAATAGGAATGACTGTCAGACACATGCACACCACACTTATGACACACGCTTATTCATATGAGAATAAGAAAACACAGTTACAATGAAGAATCTAAAGAAAACATGCTTACAATTGAAATATAGCCGTTAGATTGAAAGCTCATAATAATTATATTTCAATAATTATTTATAATATCACACCTTCTACCCATTACTGGGTGTGACATTCTGCCGTAGCAGATCTTGGTAAGTATACAGAGCGATCAAAAGGAATTGTTTTAGTTGGCAATAAGGAAACCTACTTGAAATTGGTAAGCCTGATACATAAATTCATTTCCTGTTGTTGACAGTGACATTTGAAAATTTAAATTTGAGTACATTTATTATTACATTCATTTCTAAAGTATTTCTATTACTTCAAAAGTCAAAATTCTATTAGCTGTCAGACTCCTGACATATCCTATTTGTATTTATTAGAAATGTCAAATAGCAATTCCGCCCTTTAATTGGCGTTGTGCCAACTGTGGAATAAAAAGATCCCGAGAAATATATTGCCAACTGTAACAATTCCTTTTGATAGCTCTGTATTTATGTACCTGAAGTGCGGTTACCAGCCATCAAATCACGGCCCCCGAAGATGTTAGTGAAGGGGCAGCCATGGGAGTAATTTTTAATGTAGTGAAAATTTGTTTGTCGGCTGAGGGAATCGAACTGAGTTTCTCAAATCCACAAACTGAGCCACCTACCCTATTATTATATACCTAAAATATTATATAAATGTTTATGCCCACCGAGGGTCGTTAGTCTCATGGGGTAGGTGGCTCAGTGGTATCGAGTCGACCTGTGGATTTTCATTACATTAAAATTATCCCTGTGACTCCCCCTCCTTTAAGATCTTTGGAGGCCGTAACTTACCGAAATCTGCTATGGCAGAGTGTCACACTCAGTAATGGGTAAAAGGCGTGAAGATATATTTTAATTTGTAAATTTTTTTTCTTGCATTTTTCTCAAATAAATAAAGTAAACATGTATTGGGTTTAATTTCCTGTTACATAACGTAGTAAATTACAAGAACACAGTATAATAATAACATAAATTAAATATAGTATTTCGGCAGTTCTTTCATTAAAGTGTGTAATGATACATGAAAACACTAGTTGTTGTTCCGGTTACCCTGGAAACAGTGTCACTATTCCAATTCCAACTCCCTTGAATTCGGGGGCCTCTATTTATGAAAGAGTTCAATTAACTCGTACCTAACTGAACATTTTTACAGCGCACACCAGCTGTGCATCCGTGTGGAACGCTGTGCACTGCGTATAATAATGTGAGAAAAAACCACACATGTATATCTGCCTGTGTGTATACGTACGTACAGTTTCATTATCGTTCAGAGAAATAAGAAATAGAATAAAAGAGAGTTTAGTTGATTAGTTGTACACTTTAAGCAGTAGAAACAGTTAAATCGATTATGATACTATTAGTGATGCCGCCGAGACGAGATCTTTTCTCGGTCTCGTCTAGTTTTCAGTCGTTATTCGAGATTGAGATTATAATAAAATCTTGAGGTCCCGAGACGAGATTATGATCTCAAATTCGAGACAAGATTCAAAATCAATTTAAATCTCGAAAATAAAACAAATATTGAGATTGATGCATTACTAATTCAGCAAAATTTGGAAACTTTACGTAATATCCCAACTCTTATTATATATTACCAATAATATTGTTGCAATTTGATCTAAATATTAATTTAATTAATTTGTTACTAAATATGTAGAGCTGTATAGTAAAAAAATATAATTCAAGTTTTTCTTGTTTATGTAAAAGTTAGAAAGTAAGTGGTACGCGCTATCATTCAATTAACGGACATTTTTTCAATATTAAACGATTAACGATATACTTAATCGCTATAAAAATCACTTGATTATAAAATGATAGAAAGTTGCAAGTGCTTATAATTGTAAATATAAAATATTATCATCGTGCAATATCATATAGCTTTGAAACTGAATATTATTGCAAGTGTACTAATGTTGTATTAATATAAACATTGAAAAACTTATGTTCTCTAGGATATGTATGATGTTTAATACATATTTATTGCACTTTACGCTAAGTGAAAGCTGGAAAACTTTCAGTAATTGCTACTAACTTCGTATGACATTCATCAAAATGATAGTTCATATCATTTTATACACAAACATTTAAAACGATTTAGGAATGTTTCACAACAGGAAAGATACATATATTTTCATTAATAATAACTTCTGAATATAGTATAGTCATTTATTTATATATTTGTTACTCTGCACAACAGGAACTTAATGCCAATTACAATAGCTTATAATGAAATCCAAATCACTCAGACAAAATAGTATTTTTTATATATAGTTTGAAGTCAGTGAGATTTGAACGCGTGACCTCTTGCTTGTTAATTAAGAAACGCAAGTTTTTCCTCGCTCTTATCCACTGAGCTACAATTGCCTGTAATTTGCCTACAGTAATTATTTGTATAGCAAGCAAAGGAAGTAAGAAGGCACCATTTTATTTTCCGAGGAATATAGAACAGCTTTAGGAGGATTGACACTTTTTTCACGAGAGATACATAATAGTAGTATTTATAACAAAGGAGTAAAGTTCGTCAATTTTTGTCGAGAGCGAAGATTGAATCCTGAGGGTGTGAAAAGAAGAGGGAAGGAAAAATATTACTTTCTGCTCTCAATCAAGCGAAGAAAATTTTCTGAACTCGTGAAAAGATATGTAGTTTATTATTCCACTGTTCGTAATAACAGCATACGATATACTAACCAAATAGTGTAATTTACATAAAAAAAAAACAGGTTACCCACTTGCTAGTTGATATAAAAAGCAAAAAGTCAAAGTGCAAACTAATATTTCTGTCAGTATATTGTTCTGAGTCATATAGTAAAAGTGAAAATTACCATATCCTACTGTGACAAAGTGTGCCCGCCTTGGTGACCACTACTTTGTGTTTGAATGTCGTCTGACTACACTGCTCAACTATGTCACAGTACCAAATTTGTCTGAAGAGTTACAGTAAACAAAGACAGTACTTTTAGGCCACGCAGGAATGACGAAACTTAAGATATAGAACCGTCATATTTTTACTATTATTAATCTTTGTTGTTGATGATATTTAAAGTTTATTTTTGGTTTCAAATTCTTAAAATAACTCAAGAATTAAAAGAGATACAGTACAGGGAACCTCAAAACTAGATTCTATGGAAAATTTACATCGTCTACGTCAAATAATGATAATAATAATAAATAATAAATAATATGGGGTATGGCTCAGTGGTATCCAGTCGGCCAGTGGATCCTAAGAACCTTGGTTCGATTCCTACAGCCGACAAAAATTATCACCAAAAATTAAAATTATCCCTGTGGCTTCCCCACCACTAACATCTATGGGGGCCGTGATTTGACGGCTGATAACCGAACTTCACGCGCATAAATATATCACTTATCAAAATCTGCTTCGGCACAGTGTCACACCCAGTAATGGGTAAAAGGCGTGATGATATATTTATTTATAAATTAAAAGGTACAAATTATAAAAAGTCCTTAATTATTTTTGAGTTATTGAAAATAGCTAAAAGATGAGAAAAGGAGGAAAACATTTATAACCCAATTCTCGAAAGAGTTTTACCTAATCCTGAATTTTGGATTAGTCAAATTAATCTAAACCAAATTCTCAAAAAAGTTTAAACAAATTCTAATATTATCTTTTTACCATTCTGTTTTCGGAAAGTAATTTGAATTAACTTTTTAAAATTGAACTAGAATATAATAAGCTAATCCAAAGTTCAAGGTTAGCTACAACTGTTTTTGAGAATCGGGCTGTTAGTGTATTTTAAATTGGTTATGTTTGGAGTAAAGTAAGTTAGTTGGTTGAACTATTTATCACGCTTTCTATTTGAATGAACAGCTTGCTAGTTAGTTGCTATCATTTATAATAAATAATCCACGAAATATAAAAGCATTAATCTGATCAGATAAGATGAGAAAGTGGAGTAAAATGGTTTATTATTGGTTTAATGGACACTTGTCAAATATATTAAATTACTTTTTTCGTCTGTGTCAATCATTATGCTGCTTATTTTTATTAGATATCAGAGGACATACATACGTACTGTTAATGCCACACCCAGTAATGGATAGAAGGCGTGATGATATATAATTATTAATAATGTCATGAAAAACGTTGTTAATAAACATCATCTTCTTGACAACAGCTTCAATATTTTCTTTGTTAACTTGTGTTAATATTCGTACAAGTTCTCGGATGATGATGCACCATGAATGATTAATATTGAACAATTAAATAATTCGCAAAACAAAAAGCGCAATTGTCAATGTCACGCCTGTTTGACACCGTTGATTGTTTTAATTGAACGCGAAAAGCGAAATAAATGAATGCGGCGATGCTGACAACTTTGTTCAATTAACGAGACGTATTGCAGCAGTCATTAAATTTTAAAACTGTTAAAATATACTTTGTAATTGAAATTAGTGTCGGCACCTTCACTGAATTTTATTTGCTATTATTTTTGCGATCAAGATCTATATTTTTGATGACTACATGCAGTGGTTTTTAAACTTTTCAAAGCCATGGCCCCCTTGGAGGTAAAAATCATAAATATATTCTTTTACGACTCCCTCCCCCTACCTTTTTATGTGATCAAAATTGTAGTTTGTAAAAGGCTGATTTAATAATGTACATTACAAACATAGAACCACGATTTATGTAATTAATAAAAGAACTGTACTATAGTTTCTATTTTGGTACAATAGTTTGAAAAATTAATTGTATTTATGCACAACCGGCCCGAAAAGCATGTGTTTCAGCTCTAAAAAACAGACTTAAACACTGCTTTTTGGCCCATGGGCTAAAAAGAAATAATTCGTATGGATACATAAATAAAATGACAATTTGATTTAATATTTTTCACTTAAGTAATCATTAAAATTTAAGTGAAAAAACGTACAACTGGATGGATCTTTGGTAATTTTTAATAAATAAATAGCATCTTACGATCCACTAGCAATGTCTTCACGATCCTCCGAAAGGTCGCAACCTACAGTTAGAAAATCATTGATTAAATGAAACTAACATAGAATGGATAAAGTGTAAAAGCTGTATAAAATCAATGATATAGTAGTTAGTGTAAGTTGGAACAGTGCCAAGTATACTTTTTGTTTGTCGTACACTCGGGTTCCTGACCTATGTTCCAAGCTAAATAAAGCTCAAATAATCCTGACCTATCCTATGTCTTCCACTTCTCTATAAATCGCATGTTTGTGTTTAAGAATGAATCAATTTCTTAACATTAAAAAATATAACTTGCTGGGTTATTTATTTATTTGATATTGAATCTCAATTGTAGCTTACAGAGGACACAATCATATTTTTAGGATATAAAAGTTGAAATCAGCGAGATTAGAACAACATTAAAATTAACCCTTTACGACGACGAATTATAGATCCGTAGTCGGCATGACGAAAAGAAATGTCTCTTCAATAAAGAAAAAATAAATATATCATCACGCCTTTTACCTATTGAGTGTGGCACTCTGCCGTAGCAGATCTCGGTAAGTGATATATTTATGGGCATGAAGTGCTGTTACTAGGCGTCAAATAACGGCTCCCAAAGATGTTACTGGAAGGGGGAGCCACAGAAGTAATTTTAATGTGCCGAAAATTGTTCGTCGGCTGTGGAAATCGAACCGAGGTTCTCTAATACACAGGCCGACTCGATTTATATATTATAATAATTATTATTAATGGGGTAGGTATCTTAGTGGTATCGAGTCGGCTTGTGGATCCTGAGTACTCTGGTTTGACTCCCACAGTTGACAAACATTTTCACCACATTCAAATTACCCCTGTGGCTCCCCCACTACTAACATCATTGGGGGCCTTGATTTGACGGCTGGTAACTGCACTTCACGCGCATAAATATATCACTTACCGAGATCTGTTTCGGCAGAATGCCACACCCAGTAATAGGTAAAAGGCGTGATGATATATTTATTTATTAACAATTATTGTATTTACACGATTATAATTGTATAAACTGTCGCTTCTGGAAGGATAACTCTATTTAGTTCACTATGAACTGTTTGCAAGAATGCTGCCAGTGCCTAGTACAGGTTGGTTCATCTTTCTCCGAGCACGTTCAAATCGTGGTTGACCTTCACTCTGCCAGCACGGACACTTGAGCACCTTGGCCAACACAATACACCGCACATTGACACTTGCACATCTACGTACGTATAACACGTTGGATGTTTTGCCGAATAACATGTACGTGACAAGAAACGTTTCATCAGCTGTTTATGTCTTTGGAAAAGCTTTGCGTGGAAATATACTACACATAGCTGTAATTTTAATGTGATGAAAATTGTTTGTTGGCTGTGGGAATCGAATCGAGGTTCTCTAATCCACAGGCCAACTCGATATCACTGAGCTACCTACCCCATATAGTTATTTAAAGATTGATAAATGAGGTAGGTGGCTCTGTGATATGGAGTCGGCCTGTGGATTTGAGGACCCGGGTTCAATTTCCACAGCCGATAATTATCACTACAATATACAATTATCCCTATGAGTTCCTCTCTACTAACATCTTTCGGGGCCGTGATTTGACAGCTGGTAACAGCAGTCATGAGTATAAATATATCACTTAACGAGATCTGTTACGGCACAGTGCCACACCCAGTAATGTGCAAAAGGCGTGATGATATATTTATTAATGAAATATATATGGAGTCATATGGTCTAATTTAAGTATAATTATAAATCAGGATATAATCTAATTCGTGAATCTGTATTAATAGTTTTCCGATTTCTTGATTTCTACTTTCTGTGAAGTAGAAATTGTATTTTTGTGAGTTTTAAAAGTCAAGGTGAGTTTGAACGAAGAATTCCAAATAAATGTATCTAAGTGTAACCGAAAGTTGTTATGTTAATTTCACGACCATTAGCCGAACTAAAAACTTGTTAAAATAGCTTGGTATGATGATGATGGCCACGGTAACGGGACCTGGAGCAAACAAACCTGCTGGAATTCGACACAAGAAACCATTTCTCACGCCCGAAACTGTACTGGAGATACAGAGAAAGGAATTTATTGATTGTTACTCTGCACAACAGGAACTTCATCCCAATTACAGTAGTTTATAGAGCAATCTGCACCAATCAGACACAATCATATTTTCGGATAATTAGAAGTCAATAATATTTGAATGAACGGCCTCTTGCTTCCTAATTAAGAAACGCAAGTTTTACCTTGCTTTTATCCACTAAGTTATATTTACTTGTAAATGATGATGCTGTGTACTATCAAATGGGGTAGCAAAAACATTCTAATCTAATAAATTCATCCTGCAATTCAAACATTCTTCACGCTTCATTTATAAAATAAATAAATTAATAAAATAAATATATCATCACGCTTTTCACCCATTTCTGGGTGTGGCACTCTGCCGAAGCAGATTGCGGTAAGTGATATATTTGTACGCGTGAAGTACGGTTACCAACAATCAAATCACGGACCCAAAGATGTTGTTGTTGGGGGAGAGCCACAGGGGTAATTTTTAATATGGTAAAAACGATTGTCGACTGTGTGGGACTCGAACCAGGGTTCTCAGAACCCACAGGCTGACTCAATATCACTGAGCCACCTACCCCATTACATTTATAATTTATTTCATACAAGCTCATCTCATCTTTTGTTCACGTAACAAACCTTCAATCATATCTATACATTTATTTCGAACTCTTCCTCGCAAGCTTTCACCCTTATTGCAACATTCACCTGTTTTTCAACCTATCATTCAAAATACATTTTTCTCAAACCTGCACTCCATGTTATTGGTTGTAAGACATGAAGGAAGAAGAAATATGTTTTAGTAAGAAAAGGTAAATTGTTGGCAAATAGTTGGTAGACTTATGTAAGGTCAGCAACAGCTGTGGTGTTGGCGGCGGTGGCGTGCAGCGGCCAGTGGCGGAGGATACGTAACTGTACTTGCGTGCCCCACGTGCCAGTCAAGGGCGTTCGTCAAACGCATTCCAATGTCTAACACGAGTCATTGCGTCAGCTATATAATTCATCAATAAATAAAATATATATATATATATCATCATGCATCTACTCATTACTGGGAGTGGCACTCTGCCGAAGCAGATCTCGGTAAGTGATATATTTATGAGGGTGAAGTGCCGTAAAAACCCTGGCCTCTGAAAATGGTAGTGGTAGAGGAGTCACAGGTTCACTTCTACTGTTTCTATTAAAATTATAGTCTGTTTAGAGTAACAATATGTTTTGATAACTTACTTTATGACAATTCTAATTACTTTATAATACAAGATAAAGACAATAATTGAAGTTTGATTCTAGTTATCTGTGACGTAGACACAAGTAAATTACAGTAACATGAAAATGAAATAAAAGTACTTATATATCTAATCATTCTACTAAATACTTGATATTAAGCGTAGTAATGCGTACTAAATAATGATGATTAACTATGTGATGTAACTCAACTTTCATCAATTCCCACAATAGACAAATAATTTTCACCACATTAAAAAACTACCCATGTGTCGTCTCTCTGTCCATTATCATCTTTGGAGGCCGTGATTTGATGGTTGGTAACCACATTTCACACGCAGAATATATTACTGCCACGGCAGAGTGCCACATCTAAAATTAATTTGCGCATTCCAATTTAATTTCAACTTATATTAAAAAACTACGACTGTGTTTGACTGGTTTGACTTCCACTATAAGCAGCTGAAATTCAGATTAAATTCCTCATTGTACAGAGTAGCAAATAAATAAATAAATGCCCACAACTATTGTTTTTCATTCTATAATTGAACATCTTGGTGTTTGGTGGCACACTTACTGCCGATGATAGATAGTACAGTAAGGAATGTAAAGTTCGCGTTGTCGTATGTTGTGTTTTGTTATGATACGTTGTTATGTATAATTATCATCTGTGAAGATTGAAGAATCTTGACCACACAAATACAAGAGAGAAGAGAGAACTCGGCACAGGTGATACAGATGCGTTCAGTGATGATTTCTTCTTCATCGTATCGAGTGATTAATTGTAACAGGAACGCAAGAAGAGCAACGGGACCTTACATTTATTTACAGTTTGGTTTTCTCAGAGAGATTTCATGAGTACGTGGATGAGATGAGTTCAAGTGCGCTTTGTATAAAAAAATAATTGTTATTTGTTTAAATTAATATCCAATTCAACTTGAACTGGAGTAACTTTTATTATAAATTGTTGTTGCATTTTTATGTTTTCAATTAGATCTTCAGTTGTTGAAATAATGAAATGTTCCTACTGTTCCTTTGTATGAATGTTTTTTCAAATGATTATGGCGTTTCTCAAAACCAATGAAATGTTTCATTGTATGTCATGTGTCCGCGTTTTAACCAATTCTGTCATTATTATACTGAGAATAAAGCTCTTGTGATTATTCCCGGGAATAATCTCTGCTTTTGTTATTGACAAATGATAGGTAATTGTCAAATAATTATTTAAAACTGTCAACGCGTCAAATAAAATGTGTGAAAAAAATAGATTTAGTTGCATTTCAGATACAGAAATACATGATGAAATTTTGGGAACAACTTCCAAGAATACAATAATAAATAATCAATCGATATGGACCCAGTTCAAAATCTTTTAAGTTGAATCGACCTCAACAGCTAAGTCAAAAAATAATCTAATTAAATATAACTCGAGAGTTGGATAAATTAGAAAATAATTCTCCAGTATCTTTCTCAAACTTGTCATTTTGCAATAGCCACTCAAGCCCTGTGGGTTTTCGTGACTATTGCCTGGCAACAAGTTTTCGAAAGATCTGTCAAATTATTTTCAATTTATTCTCACTCTCTTGTTATATTATTACTGAAAATAAATATTATTATTATGTGAGTTGAAATCACTGATTAATAATAAATACATACAAAAATGGCATTAAAGTTCGTAAATATATTAAAATTTTATTTTATAATTTAGATTTGGATTATTTGATAAACCCATTGCATATTGCTGTAACCAGCCATCAATTTGTAACACCCACAAGATGGAAGATCTTTAAAAAAACGCTTGTTGACCATGTAGTAATATTCTTTTTGAATGAATAGCTTAGGATCAAGTTACTAATACTCAGCGGAGGTAGTAAATCACGTGTTTATGCGTCTACTACAACACTCTACTAAAACAAGAACAAGAACAGTGAATACACACACACGGCATACATTGAAGATATTCTTTCATTCATCATCAGACTAACACTATACAGAACACTGAAGTACCGAAGATTCTGATAGAGCAAGTCTCATACATGTTGACTTGGTGTTATGGTATCTTGAGCGATCTGCACATCGACTGCAGACTAACACCAGCCTCAGCGAAGCCGGTCTGCAGCATTCCTCGCGAGCCGGGAACGGAAACAAAGCCGCATGTTCGCATACCTGCACCGTGCACAAGAATGTTGGCTCTTTGTAACAGCGGAGCGCGAATCTGGCGACCAACTCTTGCAATCTAACTAACTTCGCGATGTGTTCCATTTAATGGGGTGGCACGAACCCTTGAAAAAGAATTTAAAATAATTCTAATGTACATAACTAATTTTCACCACATTAAAACCACCACTGTGGCTCCCTATTCACTAACATCTTTAAGGGCCGCGACATGAGCGTCTAGAGACATTTTTTTAGGAGGAGGCGGGTCGCAAAAAATCTCTGATATACATAAATTAGATACAAATACACCTAACAAACAGACAAAAAAATATTGAAAATTGAGAAATAAATGATTATTTTTTGTCGTCAGGGGTTTGAATTAAAGAGCAAGGACAATCTTCGAATCTTCCATAAATTGATACCAATTCTTCAATAAATTCCGATTTAGCAGTTTTACCTTTCTTATTTTCTAATATATTATCTCTACGTATATTTAATAAACTTAAATTACTCAATCGTTACGATAGGGAACATAAGAATACTGCTGGAAATTTAGTTTCAACTTTAATTTCTTATCTTGAAACTTTATTTATATACAATACATATTTATATTGTATTTGGTTAGTTAATAATCAGAGGGGTGCAGGCACCCCTGCTTGCTCTCCTCCCCTGCGGACGCCAAGGGGCCGCGATTTGACGACAGGTAACCGCATTTCCACGCACAGAAATATATCACTTGGCAGAGTACCACACCCAGTAATGGATAAAAGGCATGGTGATATATTTTATGAATTACTATGTCGACAAATTATATTAAAAATATTTTATTTCCACACTCAGCTATTTCCTCGAATATTTATAGAGTTTTAATAGTAATAAATTATGATTTAGTATATATGTGTATAAATTAGAATACACTTCCAACATGTTTGAAGGTATGTAGAGTGTTTGGTTGGCATGGTATGCAGTGCGGTGTGGTGCGCACCATGTGTTGTGTTGAACGTGAGACCGGTTTATGTTCAGGTAGCTTCGCGTAACACGCAGCTCACTTCAGTGCCGTCCGTCACACACACAAACATCTCACTTCATTTCAAATACTCTCCATTCACAACACACACTATTCATCTAGAACAACGTGTATCTGCACTGACAATGTTATGAGTTCTCTGTTGATGTTGTGTGTGGATGGTGCACCAGGTGGTAGATAGGTATGTGCCCCCTCTGTTATGTGACGGTACCGACGGCTATGGTGGAGGTAACCGCAAGCGAGACTGGGTAGGGTCAATGTTTCTCTCATACTTCAGCTCGACATCAGACGGCTTTTATGCCCGATTCCGTTCTTTTACTGAAGGATACAGCATGTGCTTGGGTGTTGCAGGATACATCATTCACACAGGACAATACACTAATTAAACGAACACTCATTTATTTATTCTATGTATGGGGTAGGTGGCTCAGCAGTATCGACTCGGTCAGTGGATCCTGAAAACCCCGGTTCGATACCCACAACCGACAAACAATTTTCACCAAATTAAAATTATCCCTGTGGCTTCCCCACCACTAACATCTCTGGGGACCATGATTTGACGGTTGGTAACCACACTTCACGCGCATAAATATATCACTTACCGAAAACTGCTTCGGCAGAGTGCCACACCCAGTAATGAGTAGAAGGCGTGATGATATATTTATTTATTTATTTATTTTCTCTACCCATTGAAAAACGAAATATAGATAAGATTTATTATTTTATTGTTAGATGTCACTAATGACAATACCGCTGTTTTTCAGTTGCCATGGGTAGAACAATCTCCTCAAAAGTGAATATTTGTAAACTAATCTGAATTATAGTTCAGAAAATTAACTTTTTAAATTTAAACAAGTTAATTTGAAATAAAAAATCAAAACAGTATTTGTAGTAATTACAAAAATATTAGTGTAATAAATAATATATTTCTGATAACTACAAAATGCTTATTTCAATCGCCGGCAGGTGCTAATAAACACGAAAATAACTTTTACTACTTAAACAAGTTTTGTTTAAAAAATAAAAACTCGTTGACAACAGTAAAACCCGTATATTATGTATGATTTGATTGTAATGCAAATGACTTTGTGAAATATCAGCAGGACATGTTACCCTAGTAACCAACTACAACTAATGACGTCACGATAAACAAATAACAAATGATGTTTTGATGATGATGGTATTCGGAAGTCATGTTGTGAAATTTCAGGACAGGATTACGAAATATTTGTGTGCATTCTGCGTAAATGAACTACAAGTATAATTATTGGTTCCAAGTATATGTGGTCACTTGTGCGTTAAACGTGAGGATAAAAGTGAAAATATCAAGAAAAATCTGAAGAAAACTAAACTACGTACAAGACTTTCACATTTATGATTTTATTTCTGATTTTATTACTGAATAAATCTCGGATTAAATGGTGTGGAATTTGAATCCGGAGATTCAATTGAGTTGTGCCAGCATTGCTACCTCGAGAACTATAAAAGCTACAAGGTTGGTTAAATTAGCAAAGAAATACCATTTTATAAATCTATTACAAAATTATTAACAATTTTTTTTTCAACCAGAGGTTCTCAAAATACAATGTTCAACTTTCTTATTTTACATGGGAACTTATTTTTTTTATTTACTTTATTTATGGGATGACTAGCTCAGTGGTATGAAGTCGGCCTGTGGATCCTGAGATCCCTGGCTCGATTCCCACAGGCGACAAATTTTCATAATTTGAAAAAGCTATCCCTGTGGCTCCTCCACCACTAACATGTTTGAGGGCCGTGATTTGACGACTGGTAACCGCACTTCAAGCGCAAAAATATATAACTTACCGAGATCTGCTTCAGCAGAGTGCCACACCCAGTAATGGGTAGAAGGCGTGATGATATATTTATTTATTTTATTTTATTTTTATTACAACATTTTTGGCAAAAATTGACATTAATTTAATTAAAATTAAAAGCAAATGACTAATATATTTTTTTTTTCACAAAATAATTGTATTGTGTGAAGGTATTTAACTTTGTAGTCGTAGAATTCAGAAAAAAATACTGTATCGAATAAGCAAATAAAAAAAAATAGATTTCCATTTAAAATATGAAAATTGCACCCCGTATTTTGAGAACCACTGGTCGAAAAAAATATTTGTTAATAGTTTTGTAATATACTTAGAAAATGGTATTTGTTTGTTAATTTAACCAACCATGTAGCTCTTATAGTTCTCGAGATAGCAATGATGACACAACTAAATTGAACACCCTGTATATGTAAAATTATAGATCATTAACATATCACAATTAGATTAACAATAATTATTATTAACAAAAAAAAAAAAATAATAACAAAAATCCAACAACAATCAATCATCTCACACTCACACAACAGAAAATTAAACATAACAAGTTCAACGAACTTTCTCTTACATTTGAACATCACCATCTAACTTAACTAACATGTAGTCCTCGTTGTCGTGTAGTAATTAACACAAGTAATTAATGCCGATGTACGACACAGAGTAAAATAGTTAAAACGTTTAAAGTGTTGTCTGTCACCGGCATTCGAACACAGGATTCAAATGCAGAATAAATACCACGTGTGAAGTGATATCATATGTCTGGTAATTCGCTACACAGCAAATTGTTGAAATATTATTGTATCTAAGCAGTTTAGTTTGATATGTGCGTCATTGGTGGTATTGAAAAGTATTTTCATGGTACAATTATATAAGAATATAAAGAAAATAAGTTTTCCAATGTCATTATTTTTCTAATTACTTTACAGGAAAATGTGCCAAATAAAAGTTGTAGATTTAAATTAATTAACACAATTCATTATTGTTGGAATTAATGCTATGCACAACCGGGCTGAAATTCAAGTGTTCTTTTTGGCCCTAGGGCAATAAAAAAGAAATTCCTATGGATACATAAATAAAATGACAATTTTTGTTTATTGTGAATACTTAATTTTACAAAATGTCATTTTGACATATAACCTATTTACATATTTTAATCTTTTGTACATATAATTAAATGTTATTTTGTTATACATAAAATATTGTATGTACCACGGGTGAAATTAGTGTTTCTGACCCTGAGCATGTTATTAGCCCTCGGTGCTTTGCGCCTCGTGCTAATAATCATGCCGCGGGCCAGAAACGCCTGTTTTCACCCTTGATACATAAATAAATATTTTGCTTATAGTATATAGGATATAATAGAATACGTGTTTCTCTATTTCAAATGACTATATTTTGTCTTCATTTGATTGTTAACTGCGTTGCTAAGTAACACATATTTTCAAAAAGGGTAATGAAGTGTATAAACTTTTCTAAATTTTATTTACGTTTTCATATATTTTAAGTAAACATTCCCATCATCATCACAAGTAACGTTGGTAACGTCTAACGACTGGCAAATGTTCTTGAAGTTGGAAATGACAAGAACGTTATGTTGTTTGTAAACGCATGTATGTAACATAAGTTCAGTGTACGCTATATACAACACATTCAAACAGACGTACATGTAGTACATGGTATGTAAATGTAAGTACGTGTGAACTAACTAAGTAAGTGAAGAAATCTAATTATTTCATGAATGATAACAACATAAATCAATAGTACAGAAGTGATTTGATCGAACTGTTGGTGCAGTGTTGGTTTACTAGTATAAAGTAGGTTTGTGTGATTGTATGCTTATATAACGACATGTTTACTATTTATAAACACCTCAATCTTAAAAACACCTGGAGTTTATAACTTTTTATGAGAAATCTCTTATTATTCTGCCATTAAAATTTAATTAGACATACACAGATTAGCTCTAGTGTAATACATACTGAATGTCCACCTTTCTTTTTATTATACAGGGAATACAAAGACAAAATTTTCAATTGCTAAGGATGAAGCACATTTCTATAAACGAAAACCTATTTATTTTTTATTAACAAATATTACAAATATTTTCATGTAAATAATTTCATAGAGATTCGGAGGTGTCTCTGTGCCATGCGTGCAAGAGCAATGAATAATAAATAAAATAAATAAATATATCACGCCTTCTACTAGTGTGGCACTCTGCTAAAGCAGATCTCGGTAAGTGATATATTTTGCGCGTGAAGTGCGGTTACCAGTCGTCAAATCACGGCCCCCAAACATGTTAGTGGTGGAGGAGCCACAGGGATAGCTTTTTCAAATTATGAAAATTTGTCGCCTGTGGGAATCGAACCAGGGATCTCAGGATCCACAGGCCGACTTCATACCACAGTGCTAGCCATCCCATAATGAATAATGATAATAGTTATTTATGTACCAAGGGTAAAACAAGCGTTTCTAGCCCATCGCATAATTATGAACACGAGGCGTAAAGTGCCAGAAACGCTAATTTCACCCGTGGTACATACAATATTTTATGCACCACAAAATAACATTTAATTATATGTACAAAAAATTTAAATATGTATATATGTTATATGTCAAAATGACATTTTGCAAAATCAAGTATTCACAATAAACAAAAATTGTTATTTTATTTATGTATCCATAGGAATTATTTTTTTTTGGCGCATGAGCCAAAAAGAAGTGTTTAAAGCCCGCTTTGTAGGGCTAAAACACATGCTTTTTGACCCGGTTGTGCATAAAATAAATTATTAACTTTTTATTTTGACAAATCTGTCAATTTTTTTATTTTGCATGGCACTCTGTGTACACTAAAAGATGACAATTTTAATTTATATTTATGTCGTGACAGGAACGTACTATATTAACCAATTTGGACTCATTGAATGCAATTTTTAATTCTGAACATTTTTTAAATGTACACTTTTTTTCTATATTTAATTGGGAAAAAAATCTATCGCCAATTGGAAATTTTTCCGTTGTATTCCCTTATTTAACATATGTCTTATCAAATGGAGTGGCACGAACTCTTGAAATAAGCTATAAATTTATTTTAAATCTTTCATGTGACATTTGTCTCAAATTTTAACTCAGACACACCCATTCTTCTCATTTTTATTCTCATTAAACACAAGCGCATTCTGCATAGTAATAAATATACCTAAATGCGATCCTGCTTTACTAGATATTATCATCACGATAAATAACTAATCTCAACAAGATTACAAACAAAAATGTCTGACGTAGACACTAATTAAAAAAAATAATACCTAGTCAAATATAGACACTCACCTTCGGCTTCTCCCGTTTCCCTCTTCTCGTGCTCTGACTCCCGTCCGTAGCGATGTAATCCGGGATGGACTCCCTCGCCGAGAAGTTAAACAAGATGGTGGTTTCCTGGGGCGGCGGCACACCCCTCGGCTTCGCTTTCTTCGCTACCACTTCATCCACAGATCTCATAGCCACCACCACTTTACTCACTGGTTGTTCAAGTGTTTTCAATTTATTTATCGAATTCTTTTCAATTTCTCGAGAAGTCAACGGAGCTTTTGGAGGTTGTACAGTAGGTCTAGCCCCATTCACCACCTTCTTAGACGTGGGGGACGGTACCGGGGGTATTAGTGGTATTGGTGGCACCGGTTTCAAAGGTGGTGAACTCATTGTAGTGTCTGGGACAAGTTTGATACGCACGGGGATGGTGTTTAAACGCGGCAAATGAGACTGACTCTTTGGGGATGATAGTGCATCCGAAAAACGGTAGGTGATAGTATGGCCAGCTTTGGCGATGTTGTCCACTGCCTCACGATCGATTTCCTTCGATGTAGGAGAGTTTGAAGGTGGTGGAATTTTAGGACTCGGACTTCGACTTGAAGGAAGAGCGATTGGACTTTTCGGACGCGTGATCGGAGGTGGTGATGTGATAACAGGTGAAGGAGGTTTTTGGGTGAGTTGTGAATGAGTGATCTCATATTTGAGGAAGTTTTGAGTGGCATCTTGAACGGTACGCGGGGAGAATGGTCGAGTTTGAGGGCTGGAGTGAACGATTAAATCAGGAGTGGGGCACAACCCTGCCGCGGCGTCTAACACATCCGGTATTGGACTTGGTTCCTGTACTACAGGCTTGGGAGCTATCTTCACCGGAGAACTAGGTACTGGTGGAATATTCACTGGTTTAGGTGGCAACACTGTAGGTTTAGGACTGAGAGGAGGTGGTGGAGGTGGCGGTGGAGGAGTTCCAGGTTTATTCTGCTGGATAATCTGTTTGAAAGAAGCAACTTTAGCCGCTACATCTCCAGTAGGCTGTGGAGCCTTAGTTCGTTTTAGTGCCGGACCTTCAAATAATCGTAAAGTCTGCTTGACGTGGTCAGCAGGAGGCCGTTCTGCATTATCCAACACCGGGGTTATACGTAGAGGCCTACACGGCTTCCGTGCTCCAGGTACTGGTTTCACAACTACCACCTCTTCTTGCTGACTCCTGGAGATGGTCTCCACGGAACGCGCGCGTTTCACAGCCACAGCTTCAGTACCATTGCGGCGGGTTTGCGCCCGGTACCTGGGAGCCGGTGGAGCTGTTACCCGCGGGGTAAACCTCCGGTTCGGAGCTGGTGCTGACTTCGCCGGAGGCTCTTCGGCGTCTAGCAGCTGTTCTAGAGACGCAGCGCGACGTAGAGGGAGAATACTAGGTCGCGGAGCTGTGGCATGTGTCTCACGGAGTGTTAACGACAGGTATTTACTTTTGAGTTTACTGACAATTCCCGGGCCGTATTGTAGTTCCTCCGAGGAGTCGGAGTCGGTGGCCTCTGAGCGGCAACAGACGCCGTTGGTGGCGGGTGGCATCACTAGCACGCTGTCTTGCACCATTGTGTTCACTGTAACTACACTATCACATCGTAGTTGCGTCGCGGCCGACGAACAACTGCCGGCTGCCGCGCGCTCACACTCACGACTCCCCACTACACCCAGCCGCTTCCGCAATATCAAATCTTTCTTCCACTGGGGAACAGAGTCGTCGAGACTTGAAGCCATCGTTCGATACACACTCACCTACCTCGATACGTTATCAGGCATGGGGACATGTGATGTACTACGGTTGATAACGCTCGTCTGTCACTTACACTTCTAGGTTAGCTGCCATCACACAAACACTACCTCACTTAACTCACTACTTCACTCGACACTATTCACTACTTGTGTCTATTTGACTTAACTTTGGTATTTAGTAGTGTTGAGTGGTTGGTTTGTCTGTCTCTCTGTGCTTGCTACTAGTCTTGCTGGTCGTAATGACGTAATTCTGTGTCTGGAATGCGACATCTAACCGTTACCCGGTCAACTGGCGACGCAGACTTGCCGGGTATTGATGTTTCAAGGGTTGTAAAGGGCGCAGGCGTTGCGAGTATTGAACACCGGCTGTTTCTGTTTGCCGCCATGTCAAACGACGAGAAGTGATGCGTTCAATTAGACCGGATGTAAATGTCACCGATATTTTCTATATTACCGACTGAGCTACTGAAAATAGTTCAGCTATTCGCCACTGAGCGGCACTGCATGTTCTCCAAGAATACGAACTAACACGAATATATTATATTTTATATTACTCTCGCTTTTAATACTTTTACTATCGCAAATATTATTTAGTATACATAATTTGTTTATTATTACCCTGACCCATCATTAACATTCATAATTTCTTTCATATTTCATTCATCCATTTACTTCTAGACCATCCGTACACTCTCATTTGCACCAATATTCATATAGTTTAGATTTCACTATAAGCTGTAGATCCTCTCTACTGTAATTAAAATTAATTTATATAAATAAATTTTTATGGGGTAGGTGGCTCAATGGTATTGAATCACCCTGTGGATTTAAAATTACCTCTGTGGCGCCTCCACCACTAACATCTTTGGGGGCCGTGATTTGACGGCTGGTAATCACACTCCACGCCCATGAATATATCACTTGCCGCAATCAGATACGGCATAATGCTACACTCAGTATAATGATTGTAAGGTGAGATGATAAAACATTATACTCGTAGTATAATTTTTTAGATATTTTTTGTATTGTTTCTGTTACGAATATCAATTGATACGATCAATTATAATTTATTTTTATAACAAATTAAAACAAAAGCTTGGACACCTGAAGGTTGTTTACCTAATTACTTAACAATGATTTGGCACTTGTTGTAATTGTTTCTTTCAATAACTAAATTAAGAATAGCTATCACTTAATTATTTATTTATTAAAATGTGTTACGGTTGGCAGGTGTCAGATAATAACATAATTAATTTCGATAAAAAATGACACTTGAAACTTTAATGTTTTGGTTATAAATTATTTATTTATTTATTCATTTTTTTATTTCTGCAAAGTTGCTCAACAGGATATTAAGACGAATTATGCGCCTAATTAAATCTTAAAAATGCTACCTGAAAACTGATCTCTTTGAAACAAAATATTATTGTTAGTATGTATGAAAATAAAAAATTGAAAACAAATATATCATCACGTCTTTTATCCATAACTGGATGTGGCACTTCACTGTAGCAGATCTCGGTAAATGGAAAATTATTTGTTGGCTCTGGGAATCAAACCCGAATTCTCAAATCCACAATCTGACTCGATATCACTGAACCACTTACTTCATAAGGAAGTTATTATAAACAAAACATATATGTTGTTAAAAATTTAAAATATTTAATTTATCTCAGTGGTACTTAATAAGACTATGGATATGAGAACTTCGATTCGATTCCCATAGTTAACAAACAATTTTCACCACATTAGAATTACCCCTGCGATTTCCCCACCATTAACATTTTTGAGGGTCGTGATTTAGCGGCTGGTAACCGCACTTCACGCGAATAAATATATCACTTACAAAATCTGTTATGGCAGAGTGTCACACCCAATAATGGGTAGAAGGTTTCATGATATATTTATTTTATTTTTATTAAATTTATATGTAAATAATAATGAAAAATAATTTTTAAATTTCGTTTTAATTTCTCCAAATTTGTAGGGAGGAAAATAATAAAAGATCAGTATAAATACAGCAACTTTTGACTTCATTAGAAATAAACAATTTGAAGTGCGGTTTACATGATTACATTAGTATTGTAATTTGAAACAAAACAATGACTTCTAATCATTATACAAAGCCGAAATGGTCGGGAATATCCCCAGGGTAACATTTAACTTTCCTAGCCTTTTAAAAAGCAAACGAAGCAAAATATAGGTTAGTTTTTTGCTAACGTGCCCAAGAGGGATTTGGTCCACAATCCCCAGTCTAAAGGGTCAGTTCTGCAAATCTTGAAGTATTCAATAACCTTGTACTGGTTTTCCACACAATTTACATTTCTTATAAAAATGCTAATAAAAAAATATAAAAAATAAAACCATACCAAAAGAAAGTTTTCACAATAAGTTTTTAATTGTATTTTGATATTGAACTTCATTAAAATATTATGGGGTAGGTGGCTTAGTGGTATCGAGTCGACCTGTGGATTTGAGAACCTCGGTTCGATTCCCATAGCTGACAAACAATTTTCACCATATTAAAATTACCTCTGTGGCTCTCTCCCTACTAACATCTTTGAGGGCCATGATTTGACGGCTGGTGATACGCACAAATAAATAAATAAATCATGGAGACTATCTTTAGCCCGTAACTTAAATTGCAATTTACTGTAGGCGGTAGCTTATTTAAATTTCCGAACACAGTAGGTTATTAACTGATTTTCAACTGAATTCAAACTAGTTTTAAACCCAGAACCTCTGAATACAATCCATCACCGTAATCACCTCTCAAATCTGCGGACCACCTGTAGACTAAAATTGTAAATTGTTACATTTGGTAACATAACTAATTTGCAGATCCCAATAAATTACAAAACCTTTTTTTAACTCATCTGAAACTAGTTTTAAACCCAGAACCTCACTACACAATCCATTGTCTCAACCACCCATTAGTCCTAAATATTTACTATTGCAAGTGGTCGCTAGATTTACATTAAAGATTGATTAGATTTATGTTAATCTGTACAACAGGAACTAAATCCCAATTACAATAGAAGGCCCTAATTCACCGAGCCGTATATATTTTTTGTTTGAATGGGATTCGAACTCGGGGCGGATTAAAATGCCGTAACGTTGCCGGACACAATTACAGAATTTTATAACCCGGGTCTTTAGTATCACATAAGCCATAGTAGCCAGCAGCCAGACGGCGTCGTCAGCGTCAGGACGCTCTGCCGGCGCATTGGCAACGCGAACCTCCAACGCGCTCGCGACTCACAAACGCGCGATGCGGACAGACGCTCGCCGACTCTCCTACGATCAGCTAGCACGACGAACACATCAACAACACTGAGATCAACGCACATCATATGCACAACTAGTTCACAGTTAGTGAAGAAAAGTCTCCAATATGTGTTAGTTATAAGTTAGATAAAACTATGTGATGTTAATACTGTTTTGTCATTTGATTAGTTAAGTTTGTGGGGATGTGCATCAAGGAAATGTATTGGAATTGTGAGAAAATTAAGTGAGATGGTTTAAAGAAAATTTTTGGCTTCTTTTAATAATCATAAAATAAAAGTGTATTTTTTTAAGTTTAAAAGTTTTTAGACTAATTAAAAATAATTGTACGCAAATGATAAAAGTATAATTTCAACAAGATAAACTTAACTACTTCAAAATATCTTTTTAAATATTAAAGTAAAATATATTTAGTGTATGACTACTGTGCGGTATAATTAAATAAATTTGCTCATAGCAAATAAAATATATTTAAATAGTGCTGCGGTAATCCACTGATCTTATTTATATTCGTAATAAGAAAGTAATACGCATAAATTTCTTGTCACCTTAAACAGAATGTCATACTACTACATTCCACAACTTATAAAAAAGAACTTGGTATAATTAATCACTCAAATTTAGTATTCACCTAAACCTAATAAGTACCAAACTGTAAAACAACTTTCAAGTGTGCAGATGTTTCATCTTTTAAAAAATATAAAAAACGATTGCGGAAATAAAACAAATGAATATCAAACATAGAAACAACTGAGAATCACCACCAATCAAGTATGTGCTAGTGTTCAACTTAAAAACAAAAGAAGGAAGAAACAATTGTCGCAATAAATAAAATCTATTATCAAGCTTATAAATATTAGAAACACTTGAAAATCGTCATCAACAATCAAGTGTGCTGAAGTGTTTAACTTATAAACAGAAGAAGGAAGAAACAATTATCGCAATAAACAAAATCTATAATCAAGCTTACACATATTAGACACATTTGAAAATCATCATCAACTTTAACCAAGTGTGCTAAAGTGTTCAACTTAAAAACAGAAGAAGAAAGAAATAAATGCCGCAATAAAACAGAATGTATAATCAAGCTTGCACCTATAAAAAACATTTACGAATCATCAACAATCAAGTGTACTAAAGTGTCCAACTGAAAAACAAAAGTAAAGAAACAATTGCCGTGACACTGTTGTGTGCCTGTGAGTGTGTGTTGTTTGTCAGCGTTCATAACCTGCTAGATTCCGGGATATATTCCTGCGGAAGGTCAGCTCAAGGTCAAGGGAGACATTACTGTAAGTAATAGTAATAGTATGAATTTATATTAGGTGTGGAATGTAAGTAGAATAAAAGGTGATACAAGTATAAGTTACAGAAGTTGAAGCTGAGATGATCTAGGAATAAATGATTGAAGACGAGTTAGGAATATTTGAAGAAGAATGAATAAATTTATCATTCTCGAAAATTACAGCCGTGTCTATGGTTTTTGTTTATTTTATCACTAATATACGAGTATCTATAGTAACTAAAATCTATTTCCAGTAAAAATCAATAATATTGCATTTATTCAACACGATTTTTCTCAATTTTTTCCAAATAAAGTATTATTATTTTTTGATATATGAAATTATGCGTGCCATTTAAAAAAAATGCCGTCCCCTTCACCGTAAAAAATGACCATCAATAAAAAATATCTAATCTTACCAAAATATCCACAATCATAAACGCGCGAAACGATTTTTTGTTTTTTAATTATTTAGATTAAATGATTAGTTCAGGAAATTATATCAATATTCCTTACTTATGTTACAACCTGTATATATGTGGAATGATAAATTTGGGTGATTTGAATATTATAACCATGTGACCTATTTTGTAAAAGTTATTTTCGTTCTTAATATGGATAAAATTTCTTGTTGACAACTTTTTTACAAATTTGGATTTAATGGTACATAAATCTCAATGCTGTTTTCTTCTCTTAAAATTGTTACAGTCAAGGGCGTTAATTAAAATTTAAACATGTGATTAAGATTAAATCAAAAATAGAAAAAAATCCTGATTTTGCTACAGGAAAGAAAAACATCTTACAGATAGTGCCAGATTTTTTTACGCGTCATTATACTTATAAAATTTGCTGGGCTTCTATTTAAAAAATACACAGGTGTTTTAAAAAATGTTGACATTGAAAAGTATAAAAAGAAAGTACTTAATTATTCATTTACTTTTTTGAAAAAAACTTACACGATTTTTGGCCAATTTATACAGGGTGATCAAAAGGAATTGTTATAGTTGGCAATACAATTCCAGAGATCTTTTTATTCTACAGTTGACACAACGTCAGATAAAGGCGGAAATGCTATTTGACATTTCTAATAAATACAAATAGGTTATGTCAGGAGTCTGACAGCTAATAGAATTTGGATTTTTTAAGTAATAGAAATACTTTAGAAATAAATGTAATAATAAATGTACTCAAATTTAAATTGTCACTGTCAACAACAGGAAATTAATTTATGTATCAGGCTTACCAATTTCAAGTAGTTTTTTTTATTGCCAACTGTAACAATTCCTTTTGATCACTCTGTAGTTATAATAATACCTCGTACTTTTAAATAATAAAACGACTTTTGAATAATTTTTTTGTATTTGTAATAATTGATAGAAAAAGTTATCAAGAACATAATAGTTATTTATACAACTAGTGCAATAGAAACACTTTTAACAAGAGTTGCATACATTGTTTTTTCTACGATCGAGTTTTAACTAATTATATTTACACAACTAATGACATACGTCAAGAATATTTATTTTGTAGGTTACATAGTTAAATTTGTTTCGCAGCAACTATTTAATTTTATTTTTGCACGACGTCTAAAAATAACGTCCTTTTGACACAAGAAAATATTTAAAAATCATATATTTTTAACATTGGTAGTAGAAAAAAATATTTTCAAAAGGTTTTATAACATTTCTAGTGAAAGAAAATTAAAATAAAACTATTTCCGTTTTTCCACAAAATGAGCAAAATTATGTTGAAAAATAGAGCAATAATATTATACAAGTTTGCGAAATAACCTCAGTTAAAAATTTGGAAGGCATTCGTGCTCAGAATGTTTTTCTGTTCTAGGATTTATAGATAGCTTCGCATAGGATGAAAATAAGAAATACTTTATTTTTAGTTCACGAAGAAAAATTGCTTGTGTTTTTTTGAACATCAGCAAATTTTGTTGATCAGTTGTTGAAAATGTTAAAAAATTAACACATTGTATTGTCCTCATTATTGTCCTCTATTTATATTTTGCTTCTGGTCTAATAATAGATGTTAAAGTAGTTCAATGAAAGTTGACAAAACGGTATCAAGTTTACATTGCATCCTACACTGGTGCTCAATTACGTAAAAAGCTTCAATTTATGGACAGAACTAGTAACATTTTTAATTTATATACTGCATACAATTTTAAACAATATGAATTTACCTTTGACTGCATAATTCTTCTGAAATTCACACAAATTTAACACTTGCAAGACTTAAAACTTAGAGTAAAACATAACCACTCGTTTCTGATGACATTTTGATGAAAATTCGTACCTATGCGCAGAATACAATTTTTGCGTAGTGCGCAGGTATCTGTGAATCTCAGATAAGCTATACTTAGTTGACAATTACATGTTAGTGACATATTAGCAGTGATTAGTGTTAATTATTGATTGATTTTGTGATAATTGCATGTGTTTTGTGTTTTAAAATGGTGCAATATTGTGTAGTGACATATTATATGTGCAGTTTAGAATCTACGAATACAAGTAAGTTCTTTGCATACTAAATTTATGTTTGTACAAACAGTAGAGGTTATGTTGTGATGTAGTTTTATCAAATTGTTGTCCACATTTAGGTTTTTATCATAATTTTCTTTTTGTATCTTGGTAAACGAAAGTAGCTATGTAGGTCATTTGATAGGTTACCCAAAAAGTTTATGTTAAAATAACTATGAAAACGAAATGTAAGGTTCATTATTTGTTCGTATCTAATCTGGTAGTATATTGTCAAAAAATATCTGACGTAAAAGCTTCGAAAAATAATTTAGTTTCAAGGCGAGTATTGCAATCAAGCTTCATTTGAAATTCAATAATTATTGATTGAATTTAAAGGGGTTCTAATCAAGTACTCGATTTTATAGATGCAATTAATATTGTTCGAAGTATACAGATTTATAAATTTAATTAGATTTAAAATGAAACGAGTTCATGTTGATTAAATTGGCGTGCCACTATAATGAAGTAATTTGCAAATGTCAGTTCAATGCATTCACTGGAATATTGTGAGGTTATGTTATTGTAATACGAATTGTATTTGTTAATTTGATTGTGTGAATTTTTGTGAACGGTGTATTTGTGTATTCGTGGTATTAGTGTGATAAAATTATAATCCTGGTATTATCTTCGCATCGAAAAATGTGTAAACACAAAAATGCATTAATTTGGCTTATCTTGATAATTCGTTCATTTGCACATGGTTGTCTGTTTATGTAAGTATTAATTTCTATTGCATCATTGATTTATAAGTGGATAACACATAATTTTCACGACTTTTAAACAAAAAAAATATATTCCTTCAAATTAAAATTGACTTAAGGTCAGATCTAACTTACATTTACTGAACCGAGATCTGTTACGGCAGAGTGCCACACTCAGTAATGGGTAAAAAACGTGATGATATATTTATTTATTTATTTTATTCTCCGCGATAAGTTATCTGATTTAAGTGAACCAAGGGGCAAATAGAATACAGCTAAAATTATTTACGTTACCATGACAACTGTAGACCAAAAAATTATGATGTATCCATGATAATGCAAATTCCTAAAATAGCGTAATAATATGATACGGGTCAGAAACGCCTGTTTTCACCCTTGATACATAAATAACTATTTTATAATGATATTTTAATTATTAACTATTTTAAAAAAAATTTACATATCTAGAAAATGAAAGAAGTTATTGAAATGCGATTGAAAAATTTGAAATCTTCTTCCTAGGAAAATATACTTTTTATGCATAAATTGACAAAAATATACGAATTGAAATAAATTTGTCGTGACAAGTAATATAAAATCTATTTATAAGTATAAAAAGAATGTTTGTCGACGTTGCGAATAAGAATGGAAATGCAATTATCTTCGAAATATAACCAATCCGGTCTCAAGTGTCGAGTTAAGTGCTTTCCATCAAAACTCAATAAATTTTTCATCTTTTTAAAATCTAAAATTGAGATTCAGTCAACGAACGATAACGCTGCACGCAGCCGAACCAAACCAAAACTTCTATATCATCTTCACAAATCAAAGCAAAATCGAAAAAAGATTGGATTTAAAATTTCATTTTTCTTAAACAAAATGGTGTTTTGCATTGAAAATAAATTTGTTTTTTTTTCATCCACTGAATATGACACCTTTATTTCAACTTTTTCAATAGCAGACGAACGTTATTTCAAAAATTGTTTGTGTTACCATACCATCCAAGGACCAAAAATAGCATTTCTACTACAATAATAATTTTGTCAATTTGCTTCAATTGAATTTGAATAAATCTACGAAATTTTCTAATTAAGTGGGTAAAAACAGTAATTTATGTACCACGGGTGCAAATAGGCGTTTCTGGCCCGTAGCATGATTATTAGTAGGAGGCACAAGGCGCCGAGGGTTAATAACATGCTCAGGGTCAGAAACGCTAATTTCACCCGTGGTACATACAATATTTTATGCACAACAAAATAATATGTTCAAAAGATTAAAATATGTAAATAGGTTATATGTCAAAATGACATTTTGCAGAATCAAGTATTCTCAATTAACAAAAATTGTCATTTTATTTATGTATCCATAGAAATTATTTTTTTTATGGCCCTAGGACCAAAAAGAAATGTTTAAGCTAAAACATGAATTTCGGCCCGGTTGTGCATGAAAATATATTTTAATGTACTTAAGCTACATTCACAAATCGAAATTAGTTTTTGTTTTATGTTTTCCATTTTTGTTTTAATAACCTTGTAGACATGTAATCTCATGAAGCCATTCACAAATCAGTATTTAGTTTTGGTTTTAACACAAAAGTTTGCAAACTCCAAACTTATATTTTAGTTTTAAGTTTTATACTTAGGAATAGACCAATAGGACGAAGCGTAGAATGATATAGTGATATATAGTTGTCTCTTTCTATCATCCTTCGCATTGACGATAACCTAAGTTTGTTTTTATTCGAGTGTCAAAATGAATGAACATAAAAATCAGATTTTAATACCTACTTTCTTATTATGATAATATTTACATTTCTCTTCCAAAAAATACGAAAGTGTGTAACCAAGCACATTTGACAGTTGCATTTACTGTATTACCGATTTTCTAAAATTTATGATAGATGTCACTTACTAACTAAAATCAACAAAAGCAAAACTATTTGTGAATGCCACCTAGAAACACACTAAAACATAAAGCATAAAACAAAAATTAATTTCGATTTGTGAATGTAGCTTTAGAGTATCATTTTTCGGGTCGCTTAATAAAGGTTTCCGGACGACGCGTATATAGCGGTGTCTGACAATATTGCGAGACTTAAAATAGTATTTTTAGTAACAAATGACTATAACTATAAATATATAAAGAATATTGTGTGCATGTCGAGCAGAAGTGCCTTTGCCGCGTCAGGCGCGGGCGGCAATATACTACTTTCTGCTATAGGTACACAACTACCAAAAACAACCACTAAGATCTCTATTCCTTGAACACATATTTTTATATCTCTTGTTACGTTGCTAGGATATTAATATACTAGAACTAAACAAAAAGCATCTTCTATTTGCCATTTGGATCAGATCTAGCTTATATGTACTGAACGAGATCATTTATTTATTTCACTGAATTTCACATTTTATTTTCAGTATTAGATTTATTGATTTGTATTTAGCTTAAAGCAATTCATTCGAATAAGTGCATCAGTTTGCTTAGTTCAGTTCATTTAATCATATTGTCTAATTGAGCTGAATTGATTTAAGTGAACCAAGTGGAAATTGGAATACAGCTTTATTATAAAATATCGTTGTATGTCAGTTTAGCTTGGCGATCAATCATTTTTCAATTAATAAAATTATAACGTCGAACTTGTGTACTAGTAACTAGTATATCGTAAACGCGTAAGCTAGCAGCATATAGTGCTCAACTTGGAGTCCGGAATAAGTTTCCATGCTCTATAAATCATCCCGGAAACTCCGGTAAATTAGAATATACACTATATATTACATTACTAGGTGCTTATATACTTAATAACTAGCGTCTACCAAACACGACGTCGTGTGTTCAACTTCAACTTATATCAAAGAAATACGATTGTGTGTGAGTGTTTCGAATTCTTCTTGCTTATTCATTAATACACCTCGGTTTTATCCAATTATAAAGTTACGATTATTTGTTTTTCTACGGTCGTGTTGAAAAGTCAATATATCAACATTTAAAATGAGTGTGGAAAGTATCTCAGTACTGCATGTCGTTTCCAAGACAACCATTACGGAACAATCTTTTTATTCGAATAATGATCAGTTTTATAAACAACAAATTCATTTACTTTCAAAGTACGAGTAAATAAAGTTTATGTCATTGAAATGACGTATGCACTTTTGACATTAATGTTATATATGCCGTAAAATAAATAAAATTTATTCGAATTTGTTAATTTAAATTTATTTACCGTAGAAGTAAATTTATTTTGTTCGTTATAAAACCGAGTATTTATGTGAAAGATAACGGTAAAAGACGGCTTTTCCGTCTTTGGATAAAGTTCCCAATAATTATCAGTGGGATAAATAAAAAATATGTGCAATATTTTTTTACTTTGGTGCACAAATAGCACAAATATAAAAAATAAATAAATATATCATCACGCCTATTACCCATTACTAGGTGTGGCACTCTACCGAAGCAGATCTCGGTACGTGATATATTTATGCGCGTGAAGTGCGGTTACCAACTATCAAATTACGGCCCCCATGCCCACAATGATGTTAGTGGTGGAGGAGCCACAGGGGTAATGTGAGAATCCGAGGTTCTCAGGATCCGCAGGCCGACTCGATACCAGTGAGTCACCAACCCCATATAAACGATATAAATGCGTTTAATTCTACCTGCAAATTTTCATAAAACAGAATTAAAAATTATTTCAATATGCAATAACCGATACCCCATTCAAATTAATTTCACCCCTTGCGTTTCACATTCGATTTGTATTCAATATTAGAAAAAAATAATTGAATTAATTTTAAAATGAATTTTTGAAAAGGACTGCTACACTGTTAGCCATAACATTTTTTAATTTAATTTTTTATTTACATAATTTTAATTAAAAGTGTCACATTGTAAGATGAATCCAAGTAGAAAAGAAACAGGGTAGACATCACAGAAGGCGGTGCCGCATGCTGCACAAGACAAAAGACGATGTTACAAATAAATGAGAATCGAATTAAGATTGTTTTCTATTACAACTAGTTATTTGGTTAAAAATAGGCATTTCTGGCCCGTGACATGATTATTAGCGTGAGGCGCTAAGCAAACAATATAATTAGATATGGCCCTACGGCTTTTAGTATGATCGCAAAAAAATCGGTTAATGAACATTTTTTTTATTAACCGGTTTAAAAAATCGAAAATTTTTAAAATATGTTTCTATATAAATCAGACCATGAGGAATCGAATGCCGTTGAGCGCATCTTCATATCTTTTTTAGTTTTCGAGTAACAGCGATTTTTGACTTATTTTATATCTCAACTTTGACGGCCCATATCTCGAAAACTAAAAGAGATATCGAAATGCGGTTTCAACGAGTGCATTTGTCGTGCTTTAGTTAATAAAATAGCAAATTTTAAAAAATTTGAATTTTTTTTCGATTTTTTCAAAATATCCTCTTGCCTATATTTCTAAAAGTTGAAGAGATAATGAAAATCTGTAAACACCAGTCAATTCCTCGCGTAAAGATACGTACGTATGCAAATTTTCAGGAGAAAATTCGCACGCATAACTTTTTTATTACAGAAAAACGAAAAATGACCAAAAATCGTAAAAATCTTAAGGGGTACCCCTTCAAAATATTTAATTTTTAGCCGATTTTCGTTTTTCTGTAATAAAAAAGTTATGCGTGCGAATTTTCTCCTGAAAATTTGCATACCTATGTATTTTTACGCGAGGAATTCACTGATATTTACAGATTTTCATTATCTCATCAACTTTTGAAATATCGCTACCTGAAAATTTTGATAAAAATCGCAAAATTTTCAAAATTTTCAAAATTTCGTTATAAGTTAATTGGAGCACGAGAAATACACCCGCTCAAACCGCATTTCAATATCTCTTTTAGTTTTTGAGATAAGAGTCTTCAAAGTTGTAATTTTAAAAAAGTTATAAATCGCTCTGACTGTAAAACTAAACGGCATTCAATTTCTCGCAGTCTGAACTATATAGAACCTATTAAACAAAAATCATTTTTTAAACTGGTTAAGCCAAATAATTAGCATGGTAACTGAATAAATACGCATAAATAGATCACTTACCGAGATCTGCTACGACAGAGTGCCACACCCAGTAATGAATATAAGGCGTGATGATATATTTATTTATATTTTTACAACTGCAAATGTATCCCAATTATAATTGCATAAAGTGGAATGCACACTCGAATTAACGATGATTCTACTGTTAGATTATTTAGTTGTCCTCGCATTTAAATTTAATCCATTTCTCTGAAATTTAGTTAAGATTAAATAATAAAAGCGTAGGTGAAGTATGGAAATACACTACCTGGCGGACACAGAAACCATCATGTAAACAAGTTACACAGCGCACTTGAAATACCTCAGAAACAAAAGCGATATGTGTGAAGGTAATTGTTTATTAATAAACAAACGAATATAGATTAAGTGCCTATTTATAAATTAACTGATTATTAAGTGCGAAAAACAGTTTAAAACTAAATTGTTTATACAAAGTTTTATAATGTTTCCAGAGGTTGAAGTATTTATAGATTCTTTATTATGTATACAGTGAAAGAAAAAGTTAACTGTGTTCTATTTTTACTCTAGGAGCAAATAAAAAAAAATATGTAGACATAGAATTACAGTAGCTTATAGTGGAATACGAATCACTCAGACACAATCATATTTAAAATAAAATAAATATATCATCACGTCTTTTACTCATTACTGTGTGTAGCACTCTGCCGTAGCAGATCTCGGTAAGTGATCTATTTATGTGCGCGACCTGTGGTTACCAGCCGTCAAATTATGCTCCACCTCAAAAATGTTAGTAGAGGGAGAGTTACAGGTGTAATTTAAAAAATAAAATAAATAAATAAATCATCATACCTTTTACCAAGTATTGGGTGTGGCACCCTGCCATAGCAGATCTCGGTAAGTGATCTATTTATGCTTGTAAAGTGTGGTTAGCAGTCGTCAAATTACGCCCTACCTGAAACATTTTAGTAGAAGGTAAGCTGCAGGGGTAATTTTAAAATTAAAATAAAATAAATAATTCACTACGCTTGTGTTACAATTATTAGCGGGGGTCTGTAAACAGCTAAATACTATCAACCCTAGTTTTTATGGAAATATTTTGTAACTTCGTTTGATGTGTTGTCCGATTTTTAATACATTTTAAAATATTGTTGTTTGAAATGCAGTAGATAAAAAAGAAACTATAAAATACCATATATTTTACTTTAAAAAATAATTGAATTTTAGAATTTTGCATTGTATAAATATAAGAATAATGGAACTAGTAGGAATAGGAAAAAAGACAAAACTGCATTCATCTCTAGAGATAAAAGATGCGTATTTGTGTCCTAGTTTATTTCCATTTAGATGTAAATTTTTAATTTTTGCATCTAGGAAGAAATATATGTATACGTTGGCGGAGATATTTGATGTTATTTCATTTTGATTCTTTGTTCTTTTATTACCAGCATCAAATAGTTCGGCTTCCACTATCAGCTACTGTAATTGGAAGAAATGTAAATTTGTAATTTTTGCATCTATGAAGAAATATAAATATATGTTGCCATATATTTTGATGTCACAATATACCATTCCACAAATATTTGATTATTTTAAATGTTAATCTACGTACAAAAGAATATTTTTTTTCTTTTTTTTTTATTTTGTTGTAAAAAATCATAAAGACTTATTAATTAATTCTAACGTAGTAGCTCCTGGTGACAAAGATAGCATTAATATTAAGAGAGAAAGCATAATAATGAGAAAGAAGGCTTTCTTTTTTGAGAGACTTGTTTTTGCCAATTTTTACTTATAATAAATAAATAAGTTTATATGGAGTGATCTATGAATGTGGTTAAAGTGAGGGTGGTGTGTTTGGATGAGAATGTATGACGAGGACTGATTATTTGATTACCGGCAGTACGGTGGGGTGGGTAGCGTTACGGAATTCGAATCCGGAGATCCCAAGTTCGATTCCCACTCAAGCTAGAAATTATAATTACAACCACTCTGCGGCTCGGTGAGTCCGGACCCAGTACTGTAATTGGGAATCAATTCCTGTTGTACAGAATAACGCAAATAAATAAATAAATAAATAAATGTAATGGGAGAATATTTTATGAGTGATTTTTAGGGTTCTTCCTACCCCATTTGATGGGATATAGCGTGAAGATATGTATGTATGATAATAATGAATTTATGTACATTTTTTAAGGTAGAATTAAAATGGAAGAATTTGGTGTACTAGGTTACTGTGCTATTTTAACATTTATTGTTTGAATTATTGTTGTAAATAAATATTGTTTTGTTTTTGGTGCACATACGCATTGCCTCACAATGTGAAGTTGCAGTTGAATTAAACCACCTACGTCACAAGAACATCAATGGTGGTCGTTTTAAATAATTCACTTTTTAATGAAAGATTTTAAATACTAATACGTTACTTTCGGTCCTTTTTTAACATTATTGTAATACATTTATAATTAATATTTATATGCGTTAAATATTTCTTTAAACGCCGTACTGTTGGAATAATCTATTTGATGTTATTTCATTTTGATTCTTTGTTATTTTATTACCAGCATGAAATGGTTCGGATTCCACTGTAAGCTATACTGTAATTGGAATGAATTTCGTATTTTGCAGCAGCGTAGCAAATAAATAAATATTTGTGTGACATTTTCCCATCGTGTTTATAATTAAATTTAGCCCAAGCAGACTAGAAATATTTATTTGGCAGCCACTTACTAGACGTTCTGTTACATAACCCTGTGTTATGATACACATATATACATTGGGAGATTATCAGTTTCGTTATTAGTTGGCACGACTGCAAATTCAATGAGCAACATATTCACAAGGCAGAGAATACTTTTAACATACTTTGATTCTTGACTGCTTACTATCAATATAGTTTATAAGTATAGACATTGTACGTTTGATTTTTATGAAGTAGGTGGCACCATGGTGTCGGCTTGTGAATCCTGTGAACCCTGGTTCGATTTCCACCTCCGAAAAATATTTTCACCACAGTAAATACTACTTTTGTGGCTTCCCCTCTACTAACATCTTTGAGGGCCGTGATTTGACGGCTGGTAAAGGCACTTTACCCTCATAAATAAAACACTTACCAAGATCTGCTTCGGCAGAGTGCCACACCCATGGGCGACCACAGACATTTTTCCGGGGCGGGGGGGAGCGAGTCGCAAAAAACTCTCAGATATACATAAATTTCTAAAATATTTTTCTGTATATAACATATACAGGATAAAAATACACAAAACAAATGGATAAGAAAATATTTAAATTTGTGAAATAAATTACTAGTCTTTGTCGTCTGGGTTTGAATTGAAGAGGTAGAACAATTTTCGAATAACTCTTCCATAAATTGACACCATTTCTTCAATAAATTCCGATTTAGCCGTTTTACAGTTTTTATTAATTTTGCTTGCTTTGTATCGGCACAAATTAGATCTGAAAATGACTAAAATTAAACAAATGTTTGTCGTTCAATCTGTCAAAACTGTCAGAATAAATTCCTTATTTCATTTATTTTGACAAATAAAACGTCAAACATATGTTTAATTTTGTTTCAATTTCATGCCTATCGATAGTTTTGAGACAATTTTCGTCATTTTCAAATCTAATTTGTGTCGTTACAAAGTATAAAAAATTAATTTTGTTTATTTGTTCAGATGCAGAATGTTATGCCCTAAAACTTTTATTTCAAGCTTTTTTACTTGAAATATTTAAGGAAGCAGGAAATTAAAAAATTATAGTTTTTCATGTTACAGTCCTATTTTCGAGAGTCTTGGTGACCACCCTAGTTAATATCCAAGGGAGGCGCGCGCCCCCCTTGCCTCCCCCTGCGGACGTCCATGGCCACACCTAGTAATGGGTAGAAAGCGTTTTATTTTACGTGAAATATGGAATATGTAGTTCTCATAGGAACTAAATGACAGCAATGTATACTGTAGTTATTTCTGTTACGTTGTAAAATGATCTACACTGACTGATTCTCTTCTCTTCTGGTCTCCGTATGATGAATTGAGTTACGTTAACATCTGCACATCACGAACAGATGACAATCACATGAAACATTTGCATATTGTAGTTGTTTGTTCACTTGTTTGTGTGGTGTAGGAGGATCATGGCCAATGTGAATGGGTTTTTTAATTATTGTCAATGAACTCAATTACTGACTCATTCTAAAATAGTTTGTATGTTAATGCGACTAATATTTACATTTTTATATTTTATTAACATCGTAGACGATCTAGAAATAAATGAAGGTTTGATTATGTGAACGAAAGGTGGGACGAGATTGTAAAAGAGGAATTATAAATATGAATGAGGAAGACTGGTTAAACAAATTATGTTGGTGAAATTGAGAGTGAGAGAATGCGTGGAAGATCGGGAAATAAATGGATGGATAAGATTGAAAGTTTGTTGCGGGAACAAAAGATGAAACGAGCTTGTATGATAGTTATTTATGTGTTAAGGGTTTGCTCTTAAGGTAGTACTAGCGTGAAAAATTTTGCAGATCCGAATGAAATTTGGCGCACGTAAACATTGGATAGTCATACGCATCCTGTTAAAATATGAAACACATTCATCGTCTGTGAACAAATATATTCGCTTGTAAAGTTGAGTTCTTATACACGGGGCTTATGGCGATCATCACTCAGAATCGCACATATTTGGTTTGTGTACCTCTAAACTTTTGCAGTTTGATTTGAAAAACTAGTATGATGTTCTACAACTATCCATGTATATTGTATTAGAAGGAGAAAGTTTTTTATCGTTTAGTAATGGATATATAGCCATGCAAAGCCTTGTTTTTAACGAAAAATTAAGAATCCCAATTTATAATGGCAACACCACACGGTGGTATGGTATTTGAAAATTCACTAGACCAACAATCTGTTAACAATTCATGATATTCAAATCATAATAGGTATAAAACACTTATTTTATTCAATTTTTATATTTTTTTGTGCGTCAGTTTCGCCAGTCGACAACCGATGGCGCCACCGTCACACTAGTACTACCTTAATACACAAATAACTATTAAAAGTATAATTTTCGATTTGTAATATGACCTTTTCATTTTACATATTTCTAAATTGTTTGTATTATGACACTTTTGTTGGACATTTCATTATAGTTCACTGACTATAATGAAGTCCGAGGGCTATAAAACGACATTTAAATCAAAGAAATTCGTGTATAATTACCAGATTACAATACAACCGTGTATAAAAAGAATTATGAATGGTGTATCAAGTTAGGAATGTTTGGCGAAGATTAATTGCAGAATGTTATTTCAATGACTTATGATACCACATTTGGTATGATGTTTATGTATGTACGTTTATATGTTTCTATTGTATACCTTAATAAAATAATGTTTCATGAAATGGACATAAAATAAAATAGACAATTTGAGTTTACATACAGATTGCTTTAAGAAATAAAACAAACTATTTTACAGATCTGTCAATAGTCAATACAATTGGGTTTATGTATAAAATAAATGTTCAATATAGTAGCTTGTTATTAAGATCAGCAATTGCGGAAGTGTCGCACTGTATGTCACATGAAATAAATACAGTGTGGATATATTTATTTATTTAAATATAGACACAACAAAATAAAAATAAAAATTTATGTATAGAAGAATAAGTTTAGATTGTATACTATTATCATACTTCCTCATACTTGCAAGAACATAACTTAGCAAATAAAAATAACTAGATATATTTTGAATCCTTGTCACAATAACACCTCATTTCATTTTATAATTTCCAAGTTACACGGACCGTACGATGCTCCAATTTAAAATGATTAAACGTAACTTCTGTCGTGCTTAAGTACTTCGCTGACTACAACTTTCAACCGAAAATACTCCCAACGAAATTAATTTCCTGTTGTGCATCGCTTGAAACATCCTTGCAATTCATCTTCCACAAATATTTCATACTAAACAGAACTTTTATTTAGTTAAATTTTATTGTTTGATTTAATTTAATTTATAGAATTGACATTTATAAATAATTCATGAAAAACAAAATTCATGGCTACTGTTACAATTTAAGTGAAATTTTGAAATTTACTTTATGTACAATCGGGCCGAAAAGAATGTGTTTTAGCCCTAAAAAGCGGGCTTAAACACTTCTTTTTGGCCCATGAGTCGAAAAGAAATAATTCCTATGGATACATAATTAAAATGACAATGATTGTTTATTGTGAATACTTGATTCTACAAAATGTCATTTTAACATATAACCTATATACATATATTAATCTTTTGAATATATAATTAAATAATTTATGGGGTGGTTAGCTCAGTGGTATGAAGTCGGCCTGTGGATTCTGAGAACCCTGGTTCGATTCCTACAGGCGATAAACAATTTTCATAATTTCAAAAAAGCTACCCCTGTGGCTTCTCCACCACTAACATCTTTGGGGGCCGTGATTTGACGACTGGTAACCGCACTTCACGCGCAAAATATATCACTTACCGAGATCTGCTTCGGCAGAGTGCCACACCCAGTAATGGGTAGAAGGCGTGATGATATATATATATATATATATATATATATATATATATATATATATATATATATATATATATATATATAAATGTTATTTTGTTGTGCATAAAATATTGTATGCACCACGGGTGAAATTAGCGTTTCTAACCCTGAGCACGTTATTAGCCCTCGGGGCTTTGCGCCTCGTGCTAATACTAATGCCACGGGCCCAAAAACGCCTGTTTTCACCCTTGATACATAAATAACTATTTGTTGGAATTGCAATACGTTTATTTAAATAACAATCAATGTAAATGTTACACATGATATATAAAACAACCCATGTATCACGATGACGCATAATAGTGGGTGGAGGATGGACGTCGCGTCGTCTAGACACCCGTCGTCTTTCTCCACGCACCAGTGCGTAGCTCTAGGCTCAACTAACTTCTAGTGTTCTTGATTCTCGAGATCTTAATATGGATCAAGAGGCTTTTGACAAATGTACCGTGTACAGTTTACTATTTGTTTTGGATTCAAAGTAAAGAGGGAATATGTGCGTAAACGATTGATGCTTGACAAAGATTTCACCCGCCATCTTACACGGTTCTTCAAAATGTGTTTGTTTATTTATAAATAAATTATAGTGACATGGTTTTAATATACCGGGTGGTGGTTGGGAAGGGTGAACTAGGGATTTCATATGTAAAATCATAATGTTGTCATTTCCTGCTTGCGTAATTATTTTAAACAATAGTATATTACATAGTAAGTCAGGAAAGTGATATTTTATTTGACGAAGCGGTTGTTTGAAGTACGAGGCCGCAGAGAAACAGGAAATTGCATGTTATGATTTTACATGTTAAATCTGTAGTTCGCCCGTACGTACCACCCGATATAAAATGGTACATATATCTCAATTTAAGGGTTGTAGAAAAAAATATACAAATAAAATATTTGAATTATATAATACTGTAAAATTTTTATTTGAAACACTTTTCGATTATGCCCTTCAGTTTCGAGATATTTTTACACGTATATAGTTCAGTAGTTTGCGAAAAGATGGCGCCAGTAGGCTCATTTAAGAATTACAATAAATAGAAAATCTCGATTTATGTCTATAAAAGTTTTAAGGTATAAAATTATACAGCTAAATCAATACACAAAGTTAAATTTGCCATAAAATTATCGATGGCCATGAAATTGAAACAAATTTAAACAAATGTTTGACGTTTTAACTGTCAAAATAAATGAAGGTAATAATATAAAGAAATTATTATCGTATCATGCAACAAACCTTCAAAATTAAATATATCCATTGATTCTTATGCCTTCTGAAAATCGTAGCCGAGTGGATAAAACTGAAACAAAACTTGTATTCAATAATTAACATGAGTATATATGCATATATACATATATCACATCACGCTATAGCGCATCAAATGGGGTAGCACGAACCCTAAATCATCTCAAATTACTCACTCTTATAAAGACTAGAAAAAATGAAAGTGATAGCCTGTCCTTCTATTTAAAAGAAAATTCCACATAATGCAGTAACTGAAAATGAAACAAAAATATAAGAAAGGAAGAGAATGTCGTCCTGCGCTTGTTTTAACAGTGAATTCCACACAATTGGAGTAAAACACTCGGACGTTCAAATCTCACTGACGTCAATTGTATTCAGAATAATACAATTGTTTTTGAATAGTTTGGATTCTCGTACAACTACTGTAATTGGGGTTAAGTTCCTGTTGTACAGAATAACAAAATGAATAATTATCCTACATGATTATTATGTTAATAAACATGCATTTAATTCGATTCGAACCAGTTTCTCATAATTGCCATTCATTATCGATACGACGTAGTATATTATCATAATATTTCACACCGCCCATTTGGCTGCGACTATGACTCGCATTACGCATAAATGATAACCCGATTAGCATAAACTATACATTCCGAGAACTAGTCTAATATTAGTCTTCGCTGTTTTATTTTAGTAGTAGACCAATTTAAAAATAACTACTTTGACGTATTCACCATTTGATTATTCGGGATTATTTCGTGGTAGCGGCATCAGCTGGTGTTCTGTGACGTGAATATTTGTTAAATTAAATTTTTGTTCAATTGTTTCTTGTTTGTTATTTTTCAGAGGATTAGCCAGTGAAATATATATGTGGGTGTTTATTTTAACAAAGAGGAAATACACATTTCGAGACGATTTTAACTGAAATATATTTTGTGACAGTAAGATATAAACTTGATATTTTAGTGTTGAAAACAATTGGAAGATTAATTTAAAAATAATATTAAAATACAACAAAAATATATTGTGTCTGGTTGGTGTGAAATTGAGGAGAATGTTGCACAATTTTCACCCTTGTGGTTTCCCTTCCACTAATATTTTTGAGACCATAATTTGATGGTTGGTAAACGCACTTCATGCACATAAATATATCACCCATCGAGATCTGCTTCGATAAAGTACTACACCCAGTAATGGATAAAAAGTTTCATGATATATTTATTTTATGCACAACCGGACTGAAAAGCATGTGTTTTAGCCCTAAAAGCGGGCTTAAACACTTCTTTTTGACCCATGGGCTAAAAACGAATACTTCCTATGGATATTTTGACATATAACCTATGTACATATTACAATCTTTTGAATATATAATTAAATGTTATTTTGTTGTGCATAAAATATTGTATGTACTACGGGTGAAATTAGCGTTTCTGACCCTGAGCATGTTATTTGCACGAGGCGCTTTGCGTCTCGTGCTAATAATCTTGCCACGGGCCAGAAAGGCCTGTTTTCACCCTTCATACATAAATAACTATTAAGAATATTTAATTAGTATTTTAATAATTACTTAACAATCGATGAAATTAAATTATTTGAACTCCGATTATATGCTTTAACTAAGCCTCAACTTGGTTAAATTTGACTTAAATTTTGAAATGTTATTCATTTTAAATTAGAAGAAATACATTTCTGTGTATTTCTTTGATATGTATATACACATTTACTACCCTTATATTTGGAATGTAATTTAAAATTTGTTTTATAATTTATTCGTTTTCAGGCTCATCCTGATACGCAGAAAACGTATCATAAATTGTAAAGTTTTCAGACGAAACGATTTAACGGTAGCGGAAAAAGAAATATGCATGTGATAAAATTGAGTACGACTCAAAGAAAGTGAAATTCTTTCATTTCTAATATGATTTTTTGTTGGTGATACATCACAAGTTTCATTACTTTCTGTTTTACAAGTTAAATTAAAAAATGCGTATTCATGTTTGAAAGTGAAATATTTATTTGATTAAATCGGTAAACTTCATTTTGTTTGCTTTTAATACAGCAATAAACATTTGAAAGCGTAGGTATCAAACAAAAAAAGAGACATACAAGTATATCAACTTTGATACAGATTGTAAAATGTAGAATAAATTTGTTTTGTTTGACAGTTTTTCAATCGTTTTAAATATAATATTGTCTACGTTTTTCTACTATGTAATAATAATAATAATAATATATGAACATGTATTTTGTCCATTACTGGGTGTGGCACTGTGCCGTAGCAGATATCAGTAAGTGATATATTTATGCGCGTGAAGTGCGGTTACCAGCGGGCAAATTACGTCCTCCAAAGATGTTAGGGAAGAGGAAGCAAGAGGGGTAATTTTAAATAAGTCAATAAATATAGCGTCACGCCTTATACCCATTACTGGGTGTGGCACTCTGTCGAAGCAATTCTCGGTAAGTGATACATTTTTACGTGTGAAGTGCGATTATCAGCCTTCATATCACGCCCCCCAAAGATGTTAGTGGGGGAGGAGCCGCAGGGGTAATTTTAAATAACTAAATAAATAAATAAATATATCATCACGCATTCTACCCATTACTGAGTGTGGCACTCCGCCGAAGCAGATTTCGCACGCGAAGTCCGGTTACCAAACGCTAAATGACGCCCCCCAAAGATGTTAGTCGGCAGGGTACTCAGGATCCACAGGTCGACACGATACCACTATGCCACCTACTCCATATAATTTTAATGTGGAATGAAATCTATGTTTGAATGGTTAACAAGTTATAATAAGTTACGAGTTTGAAACCTTTGAGAAAAAATGTAAAAGACAGTTTACCTTTATCGGCTGATGTATTCATATTCTGTGAAAAAAACTGTTTGTCGGAGCTGTGTCAACATTTTCAGCACGATACAAAACCGAATGGATGACACAAGTCGACTGTGTGGACTGTATGCTACCTAGGCATATTTATAAGTAGACGGTAAACGAATGAATGAACGAATGAAAAAAGCAATTTCAAGCTCGCTTCTTTTGTGTTTATATGCGTGCTTAACTCTATAATGTTTATCTTTGCTTTGCTGAAGCTGAAAGAGAACTGAAGCATTTGGTATTTGTTTACACGCAGCTTGTACATTCAAATTAACAACTACATTTTTATCTGATAATCTAATTTACATACGATATCAAAGGGAAAAAACTCTTTGAATATGTAGACCGTGAAATGACTGTTTGCCATATACGTAGAGATTGAGTATTTGGAAATCGCTCAACGTATTTTCTTTTTATAACCCTGTTAAAATGTCAAATATTCTTCCCTCAATTAAGGGAAGAAAGTGATACTTTTCATCCTTAAGGAAGAATAGTTATTTATGTGTCAAGGGTGAAAAAAAGTGTTTCTGGCCCGTGACATGATTATAAAATTCTGCATTTAAATGAATTAATTTTGCATGTTTTGTAACAGCACAAATTAGATATGAAAATTGCATCAAAACTATCGATAGCCATGGAATTGAAATAAAATTAAACAATTGTTTGACGTTTTATCTGTCAAAACTATTAAAATAAATTAAAGTTATAATATAATAGTTATTTATGTATTAAGGGTGAAAACAGACCCGTGGCATGATTATTAGCACGAGGTGCAAAGCGCCGAGGGCTAATAACATGCTCAGGGTCAGAAACGCTAATTTCACCCGTGGTACATACAATATTTTATGCACAACAAAATAACATTTAATTATATGTTCAAAAGATTAAAATATGTACATAGGTTATATGTCAAAATGACATTTTGCAGAATCAAGTATTCATAATAAACTAAAATTGTCATTTTATTTATGTATCCATAGGAAGTATTTCTTTTATGGGCCTACGGCCGAATAGAAGTGTTTATGCCCACGTTTTAAGGCTAAAACATATGCTTTTCGGCCCGGTTGTGCATAAAACAGTATGTTGTTTTCCTAAGGAAGAAAAATAAAGCCATATCCATGGCAACTAGAAAATAACGATATGATTTGATATTTTATCAAGAGAATAATAAATTTTATCTAAGTTTTTCATATATTTCTGAAAATTTCTGATTTATTTTCAATAAATATTTGGTAGTTTTAAGGGACGTTGCCATTAGCAACAGCTAATAAATCTGTTATATAGGCCGTCACTAAAGAAGCATAAAATAAAGTAGTACCGCGTTCATAAATGTAATGTTTTTTTGTCAGTTATATAAAAAAATATTTTAAATTCCACACAATTCCTGAGAAGGTGATGTCCTGCTCGAGTGACACAATAAGACAAATGACGTATGGGTGAGTACGTGAGTGAGATATTCTGGTGACGTGGGTCCGATGCGCGTTTGTCGAGGATCACAGCTGCTGAGAGGGAAAAATAACTCATGATTTGATACGAGATAGCTGGACACGGCGTCGCGACGCACGGTTAACGCCTAAATGTCACTGACACTCTTCAGGACATCCATCTGTCTTGGGAGCACCTTACTGTTTCTTCCTACATTCGCAGCCTCTCGGGTAACTAAGTGGAATCACGCCATATAAAATATGTTGTAATCAGAAAAAAATTCATATATTTTTTTTAATATGGTAATTTTTTTTGTTGCATTAATTTAAAATCGAAAAATTTTAAAATATATTTCTATATAATTCAGAGTACGAGAAATCGAATGCCGTTGAGCGCATCTTCATATCTCTTTTAATTTACGAGATACAGTGATTTTTCATGTTTTTAAAGTTGCAACTTTGAGACGCTATATCTCGAAAACTAAAAGAGATATCGAAATGCGGTTTGAACGAGTGTATTTCTCGTGCTTTGCTTAATATAATAGCAAATTTTGAAAATTTTGTAATTTTTTCGATTTTTTTCAAAATTTTCCTTTGACGATATTTCAAAAAGTTGAAGAAATAATTAAAATCTGTAAACATCAGTGAATTCCTCGCGTCAAAATACATACGTATGAAAATTTTCAGATTAAAATTCGCACGGATACATTTTTTATTACAGAAAAACGAAAATCGGCTAAAAATTAAATATTTTGAAGGGGTACCCCTTAAGATTTTTGCGATTTTGGGTCATTTTTCGTTTTTCTGTAATAAAAATGTTATGCGTCCGAATTTTAATCTGAAAATTTGCATACCTACGTATTTTTACTCGAGGAATTCACTGATGTTTACAGATTTTCATTATGTCTTCAACTTTTTGAAATATAGCCAAGGGAAAATTTTGAAAAAAATCTAAAATACCTAAAAAATTTCAAAATTTTCAAAATTTGCTAGCATATTAAGCAAAGCACGAGAAATACACTCGTTCAAACCGCATGTCGATATCTCTTTTAGTTCTCGAGATATAGCGTCTCAAAGTTGCAATTTTAAAAACATCAAAAATCACTGTATCTCGAAAACTAAACGAGATATGAAGATGCGCTCAACGGCATTCGATTTCTCGTGCCTTAAACTATATAGAAACATATTATAAAATGTTGAAAATTTTGAACCATTTCAACTGAAATTTTCGATAAATTTTCACTATGAAAAAATTACATTTATTCTTTCAGTTGTCAATGTAAAGTTGATAGATATTAAAGAACAAGTAAATTAATAATAATATTCAACATTTTTTATTAGATACATACATACATAGATAACATCACGCTATATTCCATCAAATGGGGTAGCACGAACCTATGGGCTAAAAAGAAATAATTCCTATGGATACATAAATAAAATCACAATTTTTGTTTATTGTGAATACTTGATTCTGCACATATTTTACTCTTTTGAGCATATAATTAAATGTTATTTTGTTGTGCATAAAGTATTGTATGTATCACGGGTGAAATCTGCGTTTCTGACTCTGAGCATGTTATTAGCCCTCGGCGCTTTGCACCTCGTGCTAATAACCGTGCCACGGGCCATAAACGCCTATTTTCACCCTTGGTACATGAATAACTATAAAGTTTTCAAAGAAGATAAATTTTAATTCCAACATCACGCAGCATCCCTTGACATGCACCATTACCTTCTAACATTATAATCCCTTACACTTACACAACAGTTATCACACCACCATCATCCCCATCGTCATCTTCATCTCGTCCTGTGAGAGTTTGTGCTGTGAGCAGCAATTCATAAGTAATGTCATTAATCAATGTATAGCTACGAACCCGCTACATTTCGTTCCTATATTCGTTAATATTATCCCGCGATGCGATCGTGGAATTTGCATTTCCATTTTAATTGAATATTTATCTTTACGGAAATTATGATCCAGCAGGTAGAAGTATACAGTTGCGTGAAGTTCAGATGGTGATATAAGTATTGAGTGTATATATATAGCAACGAACAAAACACGCTAACTTTGTTATGGTCAAGTAAAACTGAAACTGATTTATACATGTAATTAAATACAGAATGTTCAGGAAATGGCTGATGTTTAGCTAGAACGATAGTTTCATTAATTTGATAATCCTAATTAACAAAAAAAATATATATACGACCCCTTGCAAAGACTTACAAGCTACTTAAAAGAAATGTAAATTTGGCAACACAGAATTAAATAAATGTTACATCAGTTATCGGGTAACTATGCAAATCAATCTGATACACACCACATTTGACAAATTATTTTATTTATCCACAACTCATATACAGGGTGTCCCATTTTAATCTGCCAGTAGCGATAATTCTGAAACATTGCATTGAATCAAAAAGTGTTCCAAATGAAAAGTTAATGGTTCTGAGGGGGACATCTGATGCCGTAGACTTTGCCCCCCCAGCCCCTCAAGGGGGGCGGGAACAGGGGGCAACTTTAAAATCTTAAATGGAAACCCCTATTTTTTATTGCAGATTCTGATAGAGGGTTAAAAAGTATGTAAGTTTTATCCGAAAAAATTTTTTTATTGGTCGAGAGATGGCGCTGCAAATGTAATTTTTTTTTTTTTAAATTGCGAAAATCGTAACGTAATTAACTGTTATTATTACTTAAGACTTACTCACAACCTTACAAGGTTGTTTTTTTCTCAGCCTGCCCAAATACTACCCCCGCCCCCCCCCCCCCCTACAAAGACGTAAAGTACTCAAAAATAGCGATTGAGTACTTCTTTTTCAAATTAAATAATGGTAAAATAATTCAAAAAAGAATGTCATTTTTTTTCAAACAGTGTTTGACCGGCCCCCTTACATAGCCCCACCCCCCACTGGGGCTGGTGGCAACTTTAGAATCTTAAATGGAAACCCCTATTTTGTACCTCAGACTCGGATAGAGTTTTAAAATGTAGGTCAATTTTAGTCGGGGTATTTTTTAAAGTTGGGTGGGGCTATGTGGGGGGCCCGGTCAAACACTGTTTAAAAAAAAATGACATTCTTTTTTGAATTATTTTACCATTATTTAATTTGAAAAAGAAGTACTCCATCGCTATTTTTGAGTACTTTACGTCTTTGTAGGGGGGGGGGGGCGGGGGTAGTATTTGGGCAGGCTGAGAAAAAAACAACCTTGTAAGGTTGTGAGTAAGTCTTAAGTAATAATAACAGTTAATTACGTTACGATTTTCGCAATTTAAAAAAAAAACTTTTACATTTGCAGCGCCATCTCTCGACCAATAAAAAAAATGTTTCGGATAAAACTTACATACTTTTTAACCCTCTATCAGAATCTGCAATAAAAAATAGGGGTTTCCATTTAAGATTTTAAAGTTGCCCCCTGTTCCCGCCCCCCTTGAGGGGATGGGGGGGCAAAGTCTACGGCATCAGATGTCCCCCTCAGAACCATTAACTTTTCATTTGGAACACTTTTTGATTCAATGCAATGTTTCAGAATTATCGCTACTGGCAGATTAAAATGGGACACCCTGTATAATAAAGACATTATTACACTGATTTCAGTTGAATTATATGGCTCATGAAACACTAGTGTTTTATATTCCATAAAACACTGTAAACAACTTGTTACTTAGTAACCACTTCATGATCTACTGTATTTTAAGAAACTATATGTAACTGAATCAACGTTAAACGTTACAACCAATCTGCTTCGGTACCTACAGAGTGATCAAAAGGAATTGTTATAGTTGGCAATACAATTCCGAAGATCTTTTTATTCCACAGTTGGCACAATGCCAGGTAAAGGTGGAAATACTATTTGACATTTTTAATAAATACAAATAGGTTATGTCAGGTGTCTGACAACTAATAGAATTTTGACTTTTTAAGTAATAGAAATACTTTAGAAATAAATGTAATAATAAATGTACTCAAATTTAAATTTAAATTTTAAATGTCACTGTCAACAACAGGAAATGAATTTATGTATCAGGCTTACCAATTTCAAGTAGTTTTTTTTGCCAACTGTAACAATTCCTTTTGATCACTCTGTACAATTATGAGTTGTGGATAAAATTTTGTATTACACTTGTGTTTTATTGGTATATAAAACACTTAAGAATATTAAACACTCGACCTTCGGTCTCGTGTTTAAACTTTTCTTGCATGTTTTAATACCTAAAAAACACTTGTATAATAAATAAATATTATCCACAACTCATATATTATAAACATATATGTAATTAAACTGATTCCAGTTGTATTATATGGCTCATAAAACACTGTAAACAACTTGTTACTTAGCAACCACTTCATGATCTACCGTATTTTGAGAAACTATATATAACTGAATCAACCTTAAACGTTACGACCAAGCTTCTTCGATACCTATAATTATGAGTTTTGAATAAAATTTTGTATTACACTTGTGTTTTATATACCTAATAAAACACTTGTATAATAAATAACAATTATATATGTTATTCTGCACATTAGGATATCAATCCTAATACAGTAGAGATATCGGGTGCAATTGGGGTAGTTCATATATTTTTATTTGAATTCTATAACGCTACCCACACCACCGTACTGCCGGACTGCATATGTATATACCGGGTGTATCCCAAAAATCGGGACATAAGCGTTTAACGTTGAAAAACAGTTTTCCAAGCGTATTACTTTCCAAATTATTTAAGACAAAAATGTTTCAAATAAAAGTTGTACAGCCTGATTCTCAAAAAAGTTTTTATCTAATCCTGTATTTTGTGTAGCATAATATTATAGTTTTCGTAAAATAAAATGGAATACAAGATAATTTACCGTCTATTAAGATTCCAGTTTTAAAATTTAAAATGCAGTTAAATTTAAATAATTTAGTATCTCGTTCAACCTTTAATATTCTGAATTTACAGTGGCATACTTCCATAAATGAATAAATAAAAATAACAAATCTACTTTATTCTGTCTCATGCTCCATAACAATTTCCTTAAGGAGGTGCACAAGACACTGTATACTTAGGTACACTCCTCAGTTACACAAGTATACTCAGCTCACCAACGGAAACTAATGGCGCCATTTAAATATTAATATTTCATTCTTCCTTACGTGTCCACCCGTTATAATAATATTCATTGTTGGTACTTCTGTTTCTACCCAACTTCTCCACTATACAATAAATCATTATGTACTAGGGACCTTAACTATTATAAACCCAGTCCTTGATTGAAACCGCATTCGTCTGTCTTCAACACACAGACACACAAATACACAGACATTGTGTGGGAGTTGTCAGAATAGAGAACATTTAATTCAGATTAATAACAATATAAATGATGGTATAGTGACGTCACGGGTCGGATAGATAAGAGGAGGGTTGGAGTGAGGGGTGGTTAATGCGTGGGTGAATCTTTAGGTTGGCAACAAGCCAAGGGGAGGTCGCCAAGTTGTGGTCAATAGTTGAGAAAAACAAGAACCACATTTATTTAATTAGTTAGTATATCAATTTATCCATTAATAGTATTTTTTCTGAAACCAGCAAGAAAGCGCTTACTTTCCTCACCAATTTTAGTATGAAAAGTAGGTTTTTACAAAAACAGTCAAGTAAAGTACGTAGCCAAGGCTACAATAAAAATAACAGTCTGGTAAATTACAAAACAGTCTGGTAAAGATTTTACCTGACTGTTACTTTTGTTGTAGCCTTGGATATCTAATCCGCTATCATTACAACTCATATCAAAAAAATTAAACTTTTTGAATTATTTATGATTAAATATTGATTAAATTAAACGGTTTCAACAAAAATAGTATACATAATACGCAAGGAAAGTGTTTTCAAAATATCACTTTTCTGATTTATTATGTAATAGCTATTAACTAACTAGTATGTTATTGAGAGCGATTAATAATTCAGACATTTTAATGCGAGAGCGTAGAAAGCGCATTAATTATTAATCGATGATTAACACTTGAGTTAGTTACAATTAGGGGTATGTATAATTTTGTATACATTAATGAAACCCATTAATGAACTATGAACGAAAAAATAAATAATTAATTATATATATATATATATGTATAAAGTCCCACTTTAGCTAAATATATACTACACTATGTCTCGGTGAATTCGGATCCTGCAATGTAATTGGGATTAAGTTCCTGTTGTGCATTGAAGCAAATAAATAAATAAATATAGTAAATTGTTACGTACGATCTTCACGTTTGTTTCTACTCCGTTATTATATTTACGTAAACATCCTGCGTGAGGTCACGATCGGCTTCCTAGCGCGTGACAGTTGACAGTCACCTACCCTGAACTTGACATTGCTGTCCTTGTAACCCTTTATAACCCTGCGTGCAACCCCGTGCTATTGTAATCACACCACCACGATCTGCAAATCACTCCAGGGCTCTCAAGCTTCAAGAGATTTAGAAGGTATTAGGGATTAATTGATGCCCTTGTGATGGAATGTTGATGTGTCGAAGGGACAGTAAGGGCCAAGAGAGGTTACGGTGATATATTGTTTGAGAGGGTTTGTGACGTAATGGATTATCAATATAAAGACATTGGAGGTGGTTATATTTTTTTTTATGATTAGGTTTTTATTTGTAATGATAGTAAGATACTGGAAATCTAGGTGACGAAAATTCATAATTGGCGATTGTACTCACTGAATAAAATTTAAACTGGATTTATAATAAAGTAGACGAACTATGAATAAATGGATGAATATGACTGAGGGATTGTTGCGTGAATGAAAGTTTCTGAGTATGAGAAAAAAACTAACTTGTATAAATATATCATCACTCTGCCGAAGCAGATCTCGGTAAGTGATATATTTTGCGCGTGAAGTGCGGTTATCAGTCGTCAAATCACGGCCCCCAAAGATGTTAGTGGTGGAAGAGCCACAGAGGTAGTTTTTGATATTATGAAAATTGTTTGTCGCCTGTGGGAATCGAATCAGGGTTTTCAGGATCCACAGGCCGACTTCAAACCACTGAGCTACCCACCCCATATTAATGGAAAATTTACAGAATCCGCAAAGGCGTGAGGTGGAATTGTATGAGTTTGTTTTCGCGTAAAACTCCGAATAGTAAAACCTTGACCCGTTCTGATTCGATTGTGAATTTCGATATTTTAAGAGTTTGTAACTGCTGTGTTGGCAGCCATGTGTATCTTCTAAAAATATTCTCAGATCACAGAGGAACCTACATACTACTATTATGAATACATCCCACATGTGAATCAGACTGAATAAGAAATTACTGAAACGCACTATTACTGAAAAGTGTTACTGACAAGAGCGACATTGTGATACTCTTTTATATATATTCCAGTTGTTTTAGGAGGAATGTATAGGATTTGAGAGGACTGTACATTTTTTAATATTATATTTATTAATTCATTTTTAATGACAGTTTGTAGTTTATGCAGTTTTAGCATTTTGTAAAATAACATTTCATTTCTGTTAAAATTTAATTGAATGTTTTATGTCAATAATAATTTTGTCATTTTATTTATAAACGCAATTAACCATTTCAGCTAATTTTGATGTAAAAAGTTTACACGCAGACTACACTTCCGAAAAACTGAAATACCCAAAAGGCACTGGTGCCAAACAATCTTTAAATCCTAAAAATTTACAATAGATCAAACCGTTTAAGTTGTATCAGTGGCGAAGGTTGTTGTTTTGCCGCTTCCATATTATGCACAAAAATTTAACCAAAGCAACCACTAAAAGAGAGTGGATAATTTCTTTCAGAAACATGTTTTCTAAATTTAAAATCTTCGACCGTGTATATAGTTATGTATTTACCACGGGCGTAACTTGCTTTTTGACTTTTGACGTGTTTATAATAATAGTTTCATGACACCCTTAATACATATAGATATTTTTATAGCCAATAACAGTAGGCTGAAATTTAATCTCCAAATAAATTTGAGAATATTTTGTAATTTGGCACCGTGATGACGTCACAGAGAAAAATGGCGATTTACAGATGCATTGCTGTTACTTAAATTTAAGTTTTCTTAAAATGTGCAATATCGTATCGAAATAAAATAAATAAATAAATATCATCACGCCATTTACCCATTTTTAGGTGTGAGACTCTGCCGAAGCAGATCTCTGTAAGTGATATATTTATGCGCTTAAAGTGCGGTTACTAGCCTCCAAACTGGTGGGGAAGCCACAGGGATAATTTTTTTTTTAATTGGTGAAAATGTTTGTCGGCTTCGGAAATCAAACCAGGGTTCTTAGGATCCACAGGCCCACTCAATACCATTGATCCACCTACCCCAACTTATAAGTGAAAATATGACTGTGCCCGAGTGCTTCAGATTCTGTTATAAGTTGCGTTTCTTACACTAGCAAATAAATATAATTTTAAACTATATAGGAGAAAAATTTCTACTTATTTCCAAATAAGTTGTGCGTACAAAACAATTTACGTAAAAACTTTTTACTTACATCCATGCCCGCAGAAAACATAAAGAAAAACTAATAAAAAAGAATCATCGACCCCTAAATATAAACTTGCCAAGCTGAATATTTAACAAAAACACAACCCCCAGCTAAAGGTGAACAACCACTTGATTGAACTTCACAAAAAAGCCAGCATCATAAAACTGAAAAGCTGTTCTTGCACGCTACATGCTTCTATAGAGCTTTCAGCCCTTTCTGACAACCTTCGCATAGCTTCCAGACTCATCCAGGATGTGGAGAACAGAAGGATGATTTTTTTCAGAAATGAGGAAGTCGTATCGCTGGAGGTTATTATCATACAGCGCGGTAATCATCGCCGAAAAAGAAATTAAGATAATGAAATGAAATTTATGAATTTTTGTACGTGCTTTGATGGTGTCTGTTCTGATAGGGTTGTTTGTCATGTGGAGTAATGAGTGGTATGGTGAATTTACGTGATTAAGGGTTGGTTAATAAGAATAGATGTAGATGTAGTTGTTTCCGGGTTCAAAGCTCGTATTTTCAGGAAATTAAAATAAATTTTAAATAATAATAATATAATATATTATCACGCCTTCTACCCATTACTGGGTGTGGTACTCTGCCGAAGCAGATCACAGTAAGTGATATATTAATACGCGTGACGTGCGGTTCCCAACTGTTAAATCACGGCCCCCAAAGTTGTTAGTGGTAGGAGCGCAACAGGAGTAATTTTAATGTGGTGAAAATGTTTGTCGGTTGTGCGAACCAAACCAGGATTCTCAGGATCCACAGGCCGACTCGATACCACTAAGCCACCTGCCTCATTATGCTATTTTTAATTAGTAAAAAGTCGTACAAATACAACCATAAACGCAGTTAATAATACAGTATCTATTAAAGTCATATGTACGAATTTCCGAACACTTAGCAACGATAAGTTTGTATGTGAACTGTATTTTTAAATTATTTAGGAAGTTTCGATAAGCAAAATACTGCATTGACATTTAATTAATATATCAGTGCTCCTTTGTATAGTTTATTTAATAGTTAACACAACAAATACGCAAGTGATGTAATCTGAAAACGATGCTAATGTTTCATACGACCTGATGCTTTTAGGGCGACTGTATGCAGGCAAAGTTATAAAATTTATTGATAAAATTCTGCATTTAGATTCATCACATCATCATGTTGATGTGTTATGATCACAAGGTGAACTACATATACGGGCGCGATTATACGTATGTATGTGTATGAATTAATAAATGATTTATTGCTTTTTACATCAACTCTGCCAAATGGAGAGATATATCAATCAAATCTGTCAAATGCGGAGACAAAACCGCGCCGGCGTACATACACACACACACATATTTCATAGTGCACTATATAGGAAATTTATTTGTTATTGCTACTTTGTATAATAGGAACTTAATCCCATTTACAGCAGTTTATACCACTATAAACTACTGTAATTGCGATTAACTTCCTATTGTGCAGAGTAACAATAACAAATAAATTTCCTACATCAGAACCAATCAGACGCGACAAATAACTTCTGCGATTTTTCTTTCCATTACCTTCTTTGGAAACCGTGATTTGACGACTAGAAACCACATTTCACACGTATAGGTAGTTCAGTGGTATCAAGTCCGCTTGTTGATCCTGAGAACCCTTGGTTCGATTTTTACAGTCGACATTTTCACCATATTAAAATTACCCCTGTGATTCCTTCACTACTAACATCTTTGAGGGCCGTTATTTGACGGTTGGTAACTGCACTTCACGCGCAAAATATATCACCTACCGAGATCTTCTTCGGCAGAGTGCCACACCCAATAATGAGTAAAAGACGTGATGATATATTTATTTATATTTTTATTTTAAAATCAAATATAACGGCTTGCATGTGTGGAGCATACTGGTTTATGATTTGTTTGTTAAAAGTACGAGCGAAGCGATCCTTGCCAAAAATGTGTTTTAATATAAAAAATAAATAAATATATCATCACGCCTTCTATCCATTACTGGATGTGGCACTCTGCCGAAGCAGATCTCGGTAATTGATAAATTTATGCGCGTGAAATGCGGTTACCAATCATTAAATCATGGCCCTTAAAGATGTTAGTGGCGAGGGTGCCACAGGGGTAAATTTTAATAAGGTGAAAATTGTCGAAATTGAATCAGGGTTCTCAAATTTGCTACCACTAAGCCACCTACCCCATTAAATAATATAAAATAACTAATTTTGCACTTGAAATTTTATATTGCTAATAACAGATATAAGTTGATGTCAGCGCGATCTCTTGCTCTCTAGGCGAAAGTTGTATCCAGTGGGCTACAGCTGTGTCTGATTTAATAAACATTTGTGAAATTCTGTACAGGAGCGTGAGTAAATCTCTTGAATTTAATCAGTACGCATCAGTGGAACAAGTAATTGTGAAAATCGGATTTGATCTCGACATTAATTAATAGTATTTAGCAGTGACCTGTGAGATATAAATCGTATTTAGTTAATCACTTATTACTAATTAAGCTTTCAAGTATGCTGAGCATAACAGCCAGTCCTAATTCCATTCAAATTAGTTTAAACAAAAATTAATTAGTATATTTCAATGAATATATAGTATAATGGGTGATGAATTAATTTGTGCAATATAGAAAATACAATGTACATTTTTCATATAGTCACATGTCGTTTCCTATTGATTTGAAAGCAGAATGCTTCAAACTAATAGTGTAGATAATTCTGCGTCTAAGCCACTAATCACGTTTCATTTTATACCTTTTTTGGAGTAGGTGGCACAGTGGTTATCGTGTCGGCCTGTGGATCCCGAGAACCTTGGTTCGATTCCCACTGGCGACAAACATTTTCACCACATTAATGTGGCTCCCCCTCCATTAACATCTTTGGGGGCCGTGATTTGACGGCTGGTAACCGCACTTCACGCGCAAATATATATATCACTTACCGAGATCTGCTTCGGCAGAGTGCCACACCCAGTAATGGGTAGAAGGCGTGATGATATATTTATTTTATTTGATACGTAAAAATTAAAGTTTAAAATTTTATAAAAGTGCTCATTTGTAGTTGGACCCGTGAAATTTAAATAAAATTACAAACAAATGCAAAACAATTTTCATTATAATTACATTTTAATTGCAATTTTATTTATTTTATATTTGATATAGGGGAGCCACAGGGGTAATTTTTAATGTGGTCAAAATTGTCGACTGTGGAAATCGGATCCGGATTCAGGAATCCACAGGTGGATTCGATACCACTGAACTACCTACCCCATAATGTATATTGAAATAAAGGAATATCAGATAAATAATAATGGTGCATTAATACTGTGGATTAAATTGTACATAAAACCGACTGTCATTTGTTCCCCATTTTGATACTTTTATTTATTTGACAGGTAATTTGTCTGTCAATGTAAAGCCGGCTAAAAAAAAAACCTTTAGTATTGTATGAGACAACGCATCGATATTTCAAATTATTTATTTCTTTACTGCTCTAAATAACAGCAACATCATACTAAATACGGTAGCTTATAGTGGAATCCAAACCACTAGGATTCAGTCGAAATTTTGAAGTTGATGAGATGTATATTATAAACTCTTTCTTGTGAGGCGAGTGCGCATCCCTTTAACCATATAAGTGGTTGAAGTGAACTGTTTACTACGATGTTATTCGGTATAAATAATTTAATAAGATGCAAGTAATGATATTTTGAACATGACAAGTTCTCATGTTCAAAATTGTGAACAAAGACATGGAATAATTAGATGTACTCCAGAATTTAATTATTTTCTTATTGTACTAGTATTACCTACTACTAAGACTACACTCGTAAACCACTATGAATTTTATTGGAACTTTTGAGTCTTATGAATCTTCTTAGAAGTGAACAAAAATATTGTTTCTCTCTTGAATGGTGTAGGTGGCTTAGTGGTATCGAATCGGTCTGTGGATCCTGAGAACCCTGGTTCGATTACCACAACCGACAAACATTTTCACCACATTAAAATTACCCTTGTGGCTCCTTCACCACTAACATTTTTGGAGGCTGTGATTTGACGGCTGATAACCACACTTCACGCGCATAAATATATCACTTACCGAGATCTGCTTCGTCAGAATGCCACACCTAGTAATGGGTAAAAGACGTGATGATATATTTATTTATTTTATTTTCCCTCTCCCACCCGCGGTAGAAAATTATAAATTTTGTTCTCATGTTTATTTATTTATTTGTTACTCTGCACAACAGGAACTTAATCCCAATTACAGTACAGAGGGGCCTACAGCTTATAGTGGAATCCGAACCACTCAGACACAATCGTATTTTTTGGATATAAGTAGAAGTCAGTGAGATTTGAACGCAGGACCTCTTGCTTGCTAATTGAGAAACGCAAGTTTTACCTCACTTTGAGCTACGATTGCCTGTAATACAAATAGTTATAAAAAAAACCCTATTAAGCAAAAAATAAATATATATTTGTTTGTATTGTAGTAGAGATTAGTTGAACCTTTCTGGTTTTTGTAAATAACATCTTAATAAGGAACTCTGTAAACAAGTTAATAATCCGTCTTTTTCTTTACAGCGCCCAAAATTAGATACCTAATGGCTCTTTGCCATGTTGACTACGATGAAAATACTTTTTTCCTTCTCCACAACTTTGTTTTTCCTTAATTTACCAACAATGAACTTCACATTTTCCTTTACATAACATTTCTTTGCTTTACTCATAGTTCCATTCAAGCATATGTTGTGTTTCTTGTTTAGTAATTTTGTTGCGCGTGTGTTGGTAGAATTGATGATTATGACGAAAATACGTTTTCCTTGCCTATAACTTTGTTTTTCCTTAATTCATCTAACAATGAACTTCGGCTTTTCCTTTACATAGCATTTCTTTGCTTTATTCTTAGTTCTGTTTAAGCTTGTGTTGGGTGTATTGTTTAGTAATTTTGTTGCGCGTGTGTTGGCAGAATTGATTAATTGGACTGTTTGTTTGACGGTAATTGTCATTATTTTGTTAAGAAGGATTACCGCACAAAGTAATTAATTAATTAATAAACTTTTTTAATTATTTGGAGCTATTTAGATGTATGAAATATTATATAAATAAAATATATATATATATATATATATATATATATATATATATATATCATCACGCCTTCTACCCATTACTGCGGTTACCAGTCGTCATATCACGGCCCCCAAAGATGTTAGTGGGTGAGGAGACACAGGGGTAGCTTTTGAAATTATGAAAATTGTTTGTCGCCTGTGGGAATCGAACTAGGATTCTCAGGATCCACAGGCCGACTTCATACCACTGAGCTAGCCACCCCATGAAATATTATATGGAATAAACTAATAAAAAATAGTATGTTTTATTTGGATTTGTGAGTGATGAGCATGTTTTTCATTACAGTATTTTTAAACTTATATTAAATTTTATAACTTGTGTGAAAAATGGTGGCAGTTGAGTTATTAAAAATTTTATGAAACAAAATTAATTACAATTATATTTTAGTACCTATATGATAGTATATCATGCACACTATAGTTTTATGTTTTAATAAACATTATTTATAGCAACCGTACATGTTTTGATTGATTTTTATTGTGCATTGCTGTATGTTGGTGAAATTGAGGTTGAGTAGAAATTCCAGGATTCCTAGGAATAGATGGATGTATATGATTGAAGGTTTGTGGTGTTGTCAAAAGATGTGACGAGCTGGTATGAAAGAAGTTATATATGACAAGACAGGAATATTTGATGAAGATTAATTGCAGGATGAATCAAATAAATAAATATGTATAAAGTAATTGTAATTACAAATTTTTAATAATTTGTTTTTGTTACAGGAACTTCGTACATCTCTTTCTAAAACTGCAAAGGTAAGTCATTTATTTATTTTTTAATACTTCCATATTGTTTTTCTTTGATTAAATCAGAATCGACAATTTTAATGCAAAAAAAATATACGGCTCTTCGTGAAGCCACACGAAGCCATCAAACTTGTAAATGTGCGTCTATAACTAAGCGAATTTAAAAAAATCTTTTACGGAATATCATTGCTTTGGGGTGGCTAGCTTAGTTGTATGAAGTCGGCCTGCGGATCCTGAGAACCATGGTTCGATTCCCACAGGTGACAAACAATTTTCATAATTTCAAAAACTACCCCTGTGGCTCCTCCACCACTAACATCTTTGAGGGCCGTGATTTGACGACTGGCAACTGCACTTCATGCGCAAAAATATATCACTTACCGAGATCTGCTTCGGCAGAGTGCCACACCCAGTAATGGGTAGAAGGCGTGATGATATATTTATTTTATTTATTTATTGCTCTTTACATTCAAGTAAAACTGTGTAAAAGTGCGTTGATGTAAGTAATTGTTTAATACTCTATTTTTTTAACTCTTCTTTAGCAGTATTTGTAAAATTTTGATACACACGGCAACCTTGTACAAAATTGTTTTGTTTGAAATAAAAACAACAAAAATTTGACAAATTTTGACGTTTGTCAGATTGTTTTGCATTGTTACCTGATAACTGCTATAGCAGTTTGGTACGGTGTTATCAAATTTTCATTTTATTTAAGTAGTTCATGTGTCTTTACGAAGAACATACATTTTTTTGCATTACGTTTGTCGACTAAGAATTAATTAAAGAATCGTTCTATCTGTAGCATCCTATATATACAATATGAGTGATATTAAATTGTATATGTACATATATTTATTATATTTTTTACTGAACTGCGCATAACCTGGTTTATAAGTTTTGATTAAAATTTAACACTTTAGTAAAATATTTATTTTGTTACTTTGCATATCATAAAGTAATGAAACATTTTTACTACATATTAAGAATTTATTAAAAACGGTATAAACGTCATTTTCTCTGCTCGCGTGTTAAAATTGAAAATACGACAACCAATAAATATTTCTCAACGTGGTGAACGTTCGCCAAAAAATATTTACACACTTGACTTACTCCGTCTCACACATATCTGTCTTTCTCTCACACACACACAATATTCCCCCAGCTAGTGTGGATTTTCTCAAGTGGGCCCACTGACCTATTTCGTGGGTGTAAGCTAGCTAGTGGCTACTGCGTTCTTCACTTGTCCTGGGTTGTAAAGTGATAGTACCACTGTACAGTACCTATATAAATCTTCATATAATAAATGTAGAATGGTCTCAGATGAAACCTTAGGAATTTATTTTCGAATTTGTGTGTTGGCAGCAGAGTTTGAAATTCACAAAAATTCACTCAGTCGTAGTTTAAAAATTAGGTATGTTGTAAAAATGAAGGACAATATATTATTGGAATTATCGTAGTAGCAACGTATAACATCACGGTGTGTTTTATCGAATGGGGTAGCACGAACCCTTCAAATATTTATACTCCCTTTGGGATAGGTCAGTTGCAATGTGTCGGACTGTGGATTTGAGAACCCGAGTTCGATTCCAGCAGCTGACAAACTGTAACAATCATATGCTGGGTTGCATGGAAGTTTTATCGGTTCATTAGCAACTAAAGCTACATTCACAAATCGAAATTAGTTTTTGTTTTATGTTTTCCATTTTTGTTTTAATAACCTTGTAGACATGTTATCTTATGCAGCCATTCACAAATCAGTATTTAGTTTTGGTTGTAACACAAAAGTTTGCAAACTCCAAACTTATGTTTTAGTTTTACGTTTTATACTTAGGAATAGACCAATAGGACGAAGCGTAGAATGATGTAGTAATTTATATACTTGTCTATTTCTATCATCCTTCTTATGATGATAACCTAAGTTTATTTTTATTCAAGTGTCAAAATGAATGAAAATAAATTAATACCTACTTTGTTATTATGATAATATTTATTTTGTTCTTCCAAAAAATTTGAAAGTAAACAAACAACATATGACAGCACGTGTAAATTCTGACAAATCTGACAGTTACATTTATGATAGATGTCACTACTAACTAAAATCGACAAAAGCAAAACTATTTGTGAATGGGACCTAAAACCACACTAAAACATAAAACAAAAACCAATTTCGATTTGTGAATGTGGCTTAACGCTTTAATAAATTTCAGAAAATCTTTATTGATACTGTTGCTAGATAAACAATTCTTTAACTAAAGAGCTCTTTATTTTTTTCTTGCAACCCAGCAATAACCTTTTAAGTTTTTGCTATTTTTTTAAACGTTCTCTTTAATTTTAAGTCATTAATGTATAATTAGTTTATTTATAATAATGCCATTTATATAAGCTTGCCTTAACTTTCAATCATATTCATCCATTTATTCCTAAGGTCCGTAGGGATCCTCAATCATCCACACAATCTCTCACCCTTAATTTCACCAATATACACCTATTTTACACTCCATTTAGTAATGGACAAAATGGCGTAATGATATATTTATTATTTAAGTGTAATGATTCTCTTAGGATATTAAAATTATCTATTTTTAGCGTGTTAACAAACTTGTTGACCCTTAAAAAATGGAGTAAATTAGAAATTAATTTGAAATGAGCCCTTGGGGAACAATTTGAATGAATCAACTGATGGAGAATATAAAAGAGCCAGTGGGGTATTTTTAGCCCTTCGCTGTTAATCTGATTACATTCATTATCCACCGCCAGGGTCGGAGCGGGGGCTCTACGAGGAGACAATCAATTTCTAATCTCCATATATATACGTGTAGCATTCAATTTCATCGTAATGCACAGGTTCTGATTTTCAGCTGATTTTATAGAGAATTTGGGGATCGTCTTATCATGACAGATTTGCAATTGCAGATATTATTTATTTATTTATTTGTTACTCTATACCAGTGGTTTTTAAAGTGTGGGTCGCGACTCCTAAGGGGGTCGCGAATATATTGAGGGGAGTCATCGGATACTATTTACAAATTTTAAAATACATGTTTCCAAAGATTCATCCCGTTGCAAAATTTTATTTAAATTTTAGAGATTAATGAAATTAAAAATATAATATATACTATTTATTTATATGTTTATATATAAGTTTGTTTTTGTTTACGGTTAATGAAACAAAATATGAAACTGGGGGTTTTACCATTTAATTCCTCATATATTTTTACATAATTACCTATATTTTAGTCCCAATATATATTTTTTTTAATCGCCGAAGTCATGATCATAAAAATATCTGATAATGAAAATGTAAATTTTTTGGTTGAACTAGTTTAGAAAATGAAAAAATTTAAAATATGTTTCTATGTAATTCTGACTATGAGAAATCGAATGCCGTTGAGCGCATCTTCATATCTTTTTTAGTTTTCGAGTTACAGCGATTTTTGACTTTTTAAAAATCTCAACTTTGAAGGCTCATATCTCGAAAACTAAAAGAGATATTGAAATGCGGTTTAAACGAGTGTATTTCTCGTGCTCCAATTAACTTATACTGATATTTTGAAAATTTTGATATTTTTTTCAAAATTTTCATATCTCAATATTTCAAAAAAATTAAAATATATTGCAAATCTGTGGACAGCAATGAATTCCTCTCGTAAAAGTACCTAGATATGCAAAATTTCAGACAAAAATTCGCACAGATAAAGTTTTTATTACAAAAAAACGAAAAATCACTGTTTTTTAATTATTTCTTAAGGGGTACCCCTTAAGAATTTTACGAATTTAGTCCATTTTTAGTCTTTTTGCTCTAAAAATTTTATTTGTGGAGCAAAACTTCTGAAATTTTACATACCTATGTACTTTTAGGAGAGGAATACATTGATGGTCACAGATTTTAATTATCTTTTCAAGTTTTTAAAATATGAGCAAAAGAAAATTTTGAAAAAAAAGTAAAATTTTCAAAATTTTCAAAATATCAGTATAAGTTAATTGGCGCACGAGAAATACACTCGTTCAAACCGCATTTTAATATCTCTTTTAGTTTTCGAGATATGGGCCTTCAAAGTTGAGATCTTTAAAAAGTCAAAAATCGCTGTAACTCAAAAACTAAAAAAGATATAGCACTCGATTTCTCGTAGTCTGAATGATATGGAACCATATTTTAAACATTTTCGATTTTTAACTGATTCAACAAAATAAATTCGTATTTCATTAGACGAATTTTTTGAGATCACTTCGGCGTTTAAAAAAAACTTTTTTGTGCTATCATTTACAACAGATTTTATTGCATTAGTAGGAAGAGTAAAACTTTCCATCGGTTTTCAAGGTCACGTAAACCTTATTGCAAGGCTACTACCTCTACAATCAAATGTATTAGGGATAATTAAAGTCTAAATGTTTGTTATAAAAGATAAAAGATAAAAATTCTATTAATACACTTTTCGATAAATAAGTTTTGTAATTGTCTGGCAATATCAAAGTAAGAAGGGAATTAAACTGGATTCAATTCACTTTTGTGATTGGCTCTCAATTCCCCACTTCTTGTCCTTTAAATGACAGCTGATTAAGTAATTGAAGTCTGAAATGAAAGAAAAGAAGGCAGATTCAGCTCATGGCCATTATACATAAAATGCAAGCACCTCAAATGCCTTTGAAGATTTCAAGTAAATAATTACAAATTTCCACAAAGTTACAAAGGAATTAAATTCAGTTTTAGCGTTATTGCTGAATAGGAATTGCGTGCAGAATATGTTGGCGATTGATGAGTGTGAGATTGAGAAGAATCTTGTTAAAAGCGGATGTGAAAGACTGGTGAAAATGACTCTTTTACTAGGTGTGGTATTCTGCCGTAGCAGATATCTGTAAGTGATATATTTATGCGTGTAAAATACAATTGCCTACCGTCAAATCAAGGCCCCCATAGAAGTTAGTGGAGGGTGAACCACTGGAGTAATTTTAAATTAAATAATAAATAAATGTATCATTACGCCTTCTATTCCTAGGTTGCTACAAATCTTCAGTCATATTCATCCATTTATTCCTAGGTCGTCAATTTTAACGACATACATCTTTAATTTAACATATTCCACTTTTCCTTATTAATAGATGACAATATTATAACAGTCTAACAAAATGGAGGCTATCCTTTAAACCCGTTTTAATCTTTATCGTAACTTTATGTGATTAATTTATTTTCTTCTCAGTTTTGGCAAAACAAATCTTTAATATTTCACCATTTTTTCACATCTACTTGATCTCCGTATGACAGATAGAAATGAAAATTAATTATTATTGTTCCTATTGAGCTGTGAATAAAGGAAATAAATTGATTTTGTGAGAAAGTGAAAATAAAAACCATTGACATTGGTAGGCAACAGCAGCTATGTAATTTGCAGCAAATAAAAACAAAAATTAGCACTGGGGTAAAAAATGAAACATACACGCAGAGCCGACCCTTCATAGGTTGTTTAATTATGGTTTAATGGACGTACAGGGTACGCTTGAAGCAAAAACTAACAACGTTTAAATAATACTTTATGGAAAATTTAGAAATTAAAAAATATTGAAATATATAAAGTGAATATAATTATATCATCACGTCTTCTACCCATTACTGAGTGTGGCACTCTGCTGCAGCAGATTTTAGTATGTGATATATTTATGCATTCACCAACCGTCAAATCATGGTCCTCAGAGATATTAGTGGAGGACGAGCCACAGGGGTAATTTTAATGTGGTGAAAATTGTTTGTCGTCTGTAGAAATCGATTCGAGGTTTTCAAATCCACAGGCCGACTCGATATAACTGTGCAACCTATCTCATAGGGGTAGGTGGCTCAGTGGTAATATATTATTCAACGAGTGTGTTATGATAATAATTATTCATAATGAATTTTACAACACGAGTCGTTGAAGAGGGCCGTTATCACGCGAGATGAATACTTTTTCACGATCATTCAACACGACTTTGAGACAAAAATAAATTTTACAGGATGCATTATAAACGTCAAACTTTAGTAGTTTCTAAGTAACATGACAATAACAAAAATAATGAGCAGTGCGCTGCGTTAATATAGTAACCGCTTAAAAGTGTAGAATAATGAATCATTATTAAATACTTTTTTTATTATTCTTCAATTTTGAATAATAAATCACCTACTTCGTATTTATGACGATCATTTTCCCAAAAGAAAATTCGAAGGCTATTTAAAGGAAATCATTTTTCGAAAATATGGGGTGCATAGCTCAGTGGTATGAAGTCGGCCTGCGGATTCTGAGAACCCTGGTTCGATTCCCACAGGCGACAAACAATTTTCATAATTTCAAAAGTTATCTCTGTGGCTCCTCCACCACTAACATCTTTGGGGAGGCGTGATTTGACGAATGGTAACCGCAGTTCACGCGCAAAAATATATCACTTATCGAGATCTGCTTCGGCAGAGTGCCTCACCCAGTAATGGGTAGAAGGCGTGATAATATATTTATTTTTATATGTATCTTTCAAAAATATTGAAGACATCTTCCTGGAACAAACCCTTGGACATTAACAAGACAAGAATGTTTGAGACAGGAATCTTCCCAAAAAGAATCTGTAATATATAACCACCCCTAAATCCTAAAACTAATCACAACTATAACCCTAAACAGCAACCCCAATCCGTCAGAATATTTACAAGTGCTAATATATTCAACCCAAACACGATTAATCAGGAACCAGGTAACATAACACCATCCCACTCTACAACCGGCGTCAGTTAGGCTCGTTTCACACGTCTTTAATATTCAATTGTTCATCCCTGACCCGAACATGGTCACACACACTATGTTGTTGTGTGTATCTTTTACGAGTAGCTATTAACTTTTTGAACTCGATCTCTTTCTCTCTCTCTCTCTCTCTCTCTTCCTCATTGGAAAGTTAAATGAAAAGGCGAACTAGTTTGTATGCTAATAAGGGATGGAAATAGCCCGGAATTAAAAGATGGTGATTGGTGAAAATGGTTATGAGTTTGATTATTTTCGCTGTAGGTTCGTTAGAGGAAATTAGGGTGATTTTATCTAATGAGAAGCTAATGATTGTTTGTTTAATTAGTATTTTTAGTTGAAATTACGAACCTAAGTTCCTGCTGTACAATCAAAATAAGTACCGTTCTTTCAAGTAATGTATCTCACTTTACAAGCATGTAAACTAATGTAACACTACTAGCATTTTATTTCAATTACTGTAATTGCTGCATTATAACGAACACTAATCTCATTGCATGCACTTTGTAATTATTTCACTAGTTCGTTGCATGTAAACGTAAACACAGAACAGTTTTATCTAGGGCAGGTGCGCTCATGTAGTGTGTTGTCAAAGATGATCTTAGCAAGCAGTCGGCCGACAAAAGCAACAAAAACGTCTAAATAAATCATCAACGAACCAGTAACACACTACCCTACATCCTTATATTCTCAGATTTTACTAGTTACAAGTTACAAAACGATAATCGATACGAAACGATGAGGTTCATAGTACGAAACACACGCACTTAATAAAATAATAAAAAATATATCATCACACCTTTTACCAATTACTGGGTGTGGTACACGGTGATATATTTATGCGGTTATCATCTGTCAAATTACAGCCCCCTAAAGATGTTAGTGGTGAGGGAGCCACAAGGGTAATTTAAATTTGGTGAAAATGTTTAATTTACTTATGATGCTATTAATTCTAATTCAGATTTCAACTTTGAAAGTATTTCCACTAATTGATAATTGTAATTGCTCATTGTAATTACTAATTGTATAGCTGTGACTAGGCTTGCCACCTCTCCGGGTTTCAGTGAGTTATCTCCGGGCTCCGGATTTTATATTATTTCTCCGGGTTGTGTAAGTAAAATTGAATATGTACTCGTACAAAATTACATACAGACTGTCGCGTGTATCTCGTGTACCATGTACGGAATAGCCTCTCTCTTGTGTCTGTTCAGTCAAGAGATGTCTATTGACAGTGACATGATGTAGCCTACTTAAGTGACAGTTTGATAATCCGTGTTATAATTTACTGATTAAAGTAACCAATAAACTATAAACAGAAAAAATAAAGAATGTGAATAAAATAATAAATGAAAATTTTGAAGTTAAGTTTAAAAATATATTATTAATTTATATACAATTCATAAATAAATTTATAAAATAATACTAGAACTTATTATAGTTTTAAAATAATTACAAATAAATATGGAGAGAAAAAAAACAATCAGGCAGTTCAGAAACAAGTAAAAAAAAGATACACTTTGACTATGAATGTACATTTAAAGATGAATGGTTACGAAGAGATGAATATTGTAAATAGCTAAAAAAAATTGATAAAAGTACTGGAATGTGTCTATTGTGCAATATTAAATTCACTATAAAACATGATGGAGAAACACCGGTAAAAATTCTGCGTGTAATTCATTTTAATACCCAGAAACGTAAATTGTTAAGTTTGTTTTTTATTAATTATATGCATAGTAACTCCTCTGTGATCATTAGAATTGTATTTTATTTGTAGAAATGTGAGTTTTGAATTTGTTCATTTATGTAAAGAAAAAAAAAATATTTAGTCGTCGTCTCCGGGCGAGTCTTTGTTCTGAGGTGGCAACCCTAGCTGTGACTAAGCGCCTATTATGTAGAAATTATTTTCTATAAGAAAGAAAATATAATAAATGTAATAACGCAGGTCACTTAGCACATCAACGTTGGCTATGCTGTGATTTGGTGATTTATGATAAAAATTCCCGGGTAGGGCTGTAGCGTCAGAAGCAGGAGGGTCGGTTGAAAGCTTCACGAAATACTTTAATAACCTGTGGATTGATATAAAATGATTGAAAGGGACGGGCCACTTTCCCACAAATATATATTTTCTTTGTTGTGGAATAATGGCGGCGGGTAACAAAAGAAAGTGGTGCGTTGTTTGGTGGCGGCTTGCAGGAAGAAGGCGCTGGAGCTGAAGCTGTGATTCGCAGCTGTTTCGACACCAGCTGCCGAGATTTACACTTTACGCCGTTTATATTACTATCACTATATCTTCTTATTTTCATTTCGGCAGAAGCTTTAGGTTTTTTTTGAAAAATATAACAGATTTATTAAAAGTCAAACAATTTGTTAAATTACTGTAATAATATATAAGATAAAGATAAAAATGGTAGATAGCTCAGTGGCAACTCGTTGAACGACTAATTGATTTTCACCACATTAAAATTATGTATGGGGTAAGTGACTCAGAGGTATTGATTCAGACTGTAGATTTGAGAACCCGGGTTCGATTCCCACAGCCGACAAACAATTCTCACCACATTAAAATTATCTCTGTGGCTCACCGTGCATCATTGGGGGCCGTGATTTGCCAGCTAGTAACCGCACTTCACACGTAATATATATAAAACAGTCTGGTAAAGATTTTACCTGACTCAGTGGATTAAAATACACGGTTTGCGGTCTCGTATTTTAAACAACCGATTCGTCAAGTAAAATATCACTTTCCTGACTATTATTTTTTTTTTGTCAAGAAAAATATCATTTTGGATAAACTGTCCTTAAGATTCAGTGAATATTTCTAAAATTCACTTGATTTTTCTTTCACTTTAATATAAAGCATTTTTTTGTAAAATATTTAAAATAAATTATAGAACATTAAATTATAAATTTTCCATAAAATTTATTTCAATAACTAGAAAAATACTCCTTTTTTAAAAACTATTAAATTTTAAAAATCTAACAGCGCTTTTAAAGCCAGTCGCTTTAGAGAAGCTTACACTGCTTCCAATCTAACCTAAAATTGACAACTACCCTCAAGTTAAAATCCACATTGATCCCTTTCACAACCCACCCTCGCGTGGGTATATGTAAAATAGTGAAGCACTTAACAAGGAATAGTGGACAATACGTCACCGTGTCAGAGGTCAAGCGAGAGTGCATTCACTTGTTAGATGTAAAGACGTAAAGTGACATCGAACGACGCATTTGAGAGACGCCTGAGCAGAACAAGAATAAGAAGTCGAAGTGGTAGAACGTGAGGCAGATATATGACGCCTGCTTTAAATGAAAATTCTTACTTAGACGCGTGGACGAGTGCGACGATGCTAGATTTGATTACATTTGATGTGAGAGCAGGATCCAGTGGGAATGATTGTAACTGGATTTTGTTACATCATTATTTCAGATAATAGTATAGTACTGGTGGTGGTGTCATTATTGCTAAAGACTTTTTGTACTATCGTATTCTTTAGTTCTTTGTTGTTGTTGTGTGAGAAACTCCATTATAAAAACGAGAGTATAGACAATTTACAGGCAATATTGGGTATACAGGGTGTTCAATTTAGTTGTGCCACCATTGCTATCTCGAGAACTATAAGAGCTACAAGGTTGCTTAAATTAGTAAATAAATACCATTTTCTATGTTTATTACAAAACTACACTGCTCAAAAAAAAAAACCGAACGTTTGCGTTTACATCTGCGTGTGCGTTGTCTGCGTGTGCGTTATCTGTGTGTGTGTGTGTGTGTGTGTGCGTATGCGGGGGTGTGTGCGCGCGCGTGTGCGTTTGAGTGTCCGTATGTGTTCAACAGGCAAATTCATAAAGCGGAATACCGCTAACACCATTTTTTATTTCGTTTTTAACTCTCTTTTCAATGTAGGAAACAAGTTTATTTTAACTTGAGTTTAAAAGAGAGTTACTTAGCATCAAATTTAGTTCATTTCTTGAATCTGTTTTAATTTGAAACAGAGTTATAGATAATATTAAAAACGGTGTTAGCGCTAATCCGTTTTGTGAATCTGCCTGTAAGTGTCTACGTACTACGGACAATTGAATACCAACCTCTGCAAATGTCCCTTTTTTTAAAAAAATCATCCGATTTTGATGCAGTTTTGCGTTCGAATAACAAAAATGTCAATATTTTCATTGTCTGTAAACAGATTTGTCAATTGACGGCTGATGATTCCCATAGAAAGCTTAGAAAATCACTTTTTTTTTCAGGAAAAATGTGGTTCTCGTTTGGGGGTGGCGGGGGGAAGGGAAAGGGAGATTAGTCAAAATCAATTCACAGTTTTTCAAAAACTAGACTTTGGGCGACTTCGGACAAAAAATTGCATCCAATTTGATTCAAAACTGACAAACTGACAGGGGTTTGAAAAGTGATGTTTTTTTGGGATTTTTTGACCAGTGGTTCTCAAAGTACCGGGTGCAACTGTCTTATATTAAATGGTTCCCATTACAGTAGCTTATAGTGAAATCCAAACTACTCATACATAGTCATATTTATTTAGATATAAGTTAAAATCAGTGAAATTTAAAAGCGCGAACGACTACATAATCTTTTAAAATGTTTGAAGCCGTTTGCCCCAACAGAAATGTTGGATTGATTTGAGCTATGTAGACTGTATTGGTTTCATTTATTTTATTAACAATCTTGATCATTACAAATAACGAATTTCTTTCTTTACAATAACAAATGTCTGGCGTTGCTGTGTTCCTTTCGGATCTATTCGGTACCCATCGTCTCGCTTCGGGTGAGCGGCCGTCCGTCCAGTGGAGACATCTACTTCGCACAAAAACTTAGTTTAAATTATTAATAAAAGCAAATATTTGTAATGCTAAGTTTAAAATTTAATTATTATTTATGCAACTTGCCTTAAAATCTAACAAATTATTGTAAAAGTTCTACTTTACATTATTAAATGAGCACAACTTTTACATATATAATTTAATCCAAAAAATTACACAAACATTTTTCTTAAATAAAACTTTGTCCTAATTTCATATCTACAATACGACTAAATAAAAATCAACCCACTTACCGCCACCGCCATTTTAATTTAGGGATGTTTGTTTTGCAACCACAATCAGCAACCAAATTAACCTCAATAGTTATCATCGTGTTGGGGTGTCAGGGTTGCACCACGTGTACAGGCTGAGGGAAGAAGAGGGTCGCGACACTGTTGGAGACAAGTGGTCACCAGAGGGTCGTGCGGCTCTTAGCTGCAGGGCGCAGATTGGATCAGTTGACCTGGTGACCTCTGTGAGCTGCACTGGGGTAGTTTACTTCAGGGTGATAACTGAAAGCATTGTGTTTTGTTTTTCTTGGTAAAGTGAAATATGATAGCAGAAAAGTAGCACGTGCTATTTTAAAATCTATTATTTTAAGCGTAAAATAACTTGTCAGATTTTAGACGTTCTATTATAGTTTCATTATTTATCAAAAAAAATGTACTTGACATATTCACTATATCATAGTGAGCATACTCTATTCTAAGTAACTATGCAGTAATTTGAAATGTGTTATGTACGCGTAAGTTGTCAATTTTAATTAGCTTTCAACAACAGACAATCGTAGCTCAGTGGATAAAAGCGGGGTAAAAATAAATACCCATTACTGTGTGTAACTCTGCCCGAGCCGATCTCGGTAAGTGATATATTTATGCGCGTGAAATGGGGTTACGAGCCGTCAAATCACGACCTCCAAAGATGTTAGGGGAGGAGGAGCTACAGGGGTAGCTTTAACGTGACGAAAATTGTTTGTCGACTGTGGGAATCGAATCCTGGTTCCCAAATTCACAGGCCAACTCGATACCACTGAGCCACATATCCCATATACATAAAAATTAAATATATTAATTATTGATCATCGCTTTTCACGCGTATAAATATTTGTATGTCTTTTGCCGAGATTTGTTACGGTAGAGTCCACATCCAGTAATAGATAAAAAGGTGTGATATATTAATTTTTATTGTTAAAAATTTGTTTATAAATTAATTAATACACGAAGTTTTCAAGATACAGTGTTGGGAAAGTCGAAAATCTGTAAAATTTGTAGAAATTCAACTTTTCCGGAGGCTATATCTCAAAAACTAAACGAGATCTAAAAATGCGCTCAACGGTATTCAATTCCTCGTGTTTGAATTGACTTATAAGTAAATTTTTAGCGATTTTTATTTTTTGAATATTTCTTAAGGGGCACCCCTTTGGTTTTTTTCGATTTTAGGCCAATTTTAAACTATGTGCTCTAAAATTCTTTCTCGTACGAATATTGTAACGAAAATTTACATACATATGTATTCGAACCCGCTGAATCCAATGGTAAAATCCCCAAGTTCATATGTCTTCTAGTTTTTGAGATATTGTTCAAAAACTGTTTTATGAGAAATTTTTTGTAAGAAAATTTCAAAATATAATAATTGCTAAAAATTTCTATATAAGTTAATTGAAGCACGAGAAATTCAATGCCGTTAAGCGCATTTTCATATCTTTCTTAGTTTTTGAGAAACAGCGTCGCAAATGTCGAAAATCTGAAAATATAATATTTTCCAGATATTCATCCACAATTTCATCAATATTGATATCTCTGCTATCAATCTTTTCCAAATTAATTTTCGTTAAGTTTTTCTTATCTTAATGTTTGTCTGTAAGAATTTCGTGACTTGTAAAGAGCGGATTTTGTGTGTACGGCAAACATCAAATTAATTCTATGGTATAACGAGATTGTCGTGGCAGTCTTCCCCTTCCATTCATAATTAATCGAACTTTGTTTCTTGCTGCGATTCACCCTTTTATAATTGGAAAATTGATTGAATTAAAATGTATTTGTCTCTGAGACCGAAAATTGTTTAATATACCATTAGCGACTTCCTCATTTCGAAATTTGAGGTATGTGTTTAAATTTAATTCCTGTTCATTGTTCAACGTAGCTTTTGTGTGTTGCTTAGCAACCCGTATCGCCCATCAGTACAAATAAATATATCGGTTGTCTTTCTAAATAAAAAAAAAATAAATATATCATCACGCCTTTTACCCATTACTGGATGTGGCACTCTGCCGAAGCAGATTTCGGTAAGTGATATTTTTTGCGCGTAAAATGCAGTTACCAGATGTAAAATCATGCCCTCCCCCAAGGTGTTAGTGTAGGGGAACCACAGGGGTAGTTTTAATGTGGTGGAAATTGTTTTTTTTTAACATTCTTAAATTATTGTTAAAATAAGAGTATTATTATTATGGGGTAGTAGCTCAGTGGTATTGACTCGGCTTGTGGATCCTAAGATCCCTTTCACCAATTTTGAAATTATCCCTGTGACTCCCTCGCCACTAACATCTTTGGGGGATATGATTCGACGGCTGCTAACGCGTATAAATATATCACTTACCGAGATTTGTTTCGGCAGAGTGCCACAGCCAGTAATGGATAAAAGGTATGATGAAATATTTTATTTTTTTTTTTAGAATTTTTGACTTCTTGTACATACAATTAATATCACGTTAGGTCTCGACAAATGGGGTTGCAAGAACCCTTAAAACATTAATTAAATTCTTCCTGTAATTAATTTTCGCCTATTCCTGTCATCGCCTTATCTTTCGTTCACACATTCATATCCTTTCATTTATTCTGAGGTCGTCTTTATAATCTCTCACCCTCAATTTCTTCAACATACACGTGGATTTATTAATTAAACATGGTAATGTTTGAACACACAATTCAATTGTTTGAATTAAAGTTGTATTATTTTATCATCCTTCCTTTACTTCAAAGTTTCTGGTTTAACTTTATATTACATTTCGGAGTGATTTACTTCCTGAATTTGTATAATGTTTGTTTTAGTTTGCAAGATACCCTTTATTTTATATTTACCATATTCTATTAATATCCTCCTTTAATAGCAGGATGTTTGATACTAAATTAACACTAATATTATATTTTATGAACAGTGTGGACTAATATTTGGAGTGATTTTAACTTATTGTTAAAATCTAGGTGATCCGGATGTCACTAAAAGAGAAGATTATGTTTGGCTTGCAGTTTTGTAATTTTCGATTAATGGTTAGTTTGATTTTATTTATTAAATAGTTAACAAGAAAGGAAAATTATACTTTAGTGGATGAGCAAACCCTTTCGTTTTTGGGTTTTCTAAACTCTTTTTTCAATTTATGGATCGGTAAGGTTCTGCCGTTAATTTTGAGCGCAATTTTAAAGAACGAATGAAGCGAGTTCTTTAATTTACAGGAATGGTATAAATGACATCTTCGTGCACGAGTTTTGTACAATGCTTTTTGTAACGAGCAAAAACTATATAACCGATAAAAAAAAGTTATTAAATTTTAAGCGTGAATTTATATTGACAGTTTAGTATGGCATGAATTCACATTTGTTTTTTGAAAACAAATTGTTTATTTTTTTCTCGTTTAGATAGTTAAAATGTGTCTGATTGATGGCGTTATAAGCTAATGTCTCTACCTCTTTTATTAATTCAAGAAAAGGGTGTATATAAGTACCCAGTAATGGGTAGAAGGCGTGATGATGTATTTATTTATTTATAAGTACAATTAGCGTTTTAGTAGTCAAAATTTAGAACCATAAAAATGGGCGTTTTTTCAATTACTTTGAAGTACTAGTGCGCAAAATCAAACGTTACTTAAGTTCCCAGGGTAATATAAACCTTATTTTAAATGATGCCAGGACAAAAATACTTTTCTTACTTTGGACGACTGAAGTTTGAAGTGTCACTTTTAATCCCACCAGAAATAAATTCACAGGTAAACAAGCATTACTGTGTAGCAACAAATATATTATAAATCTTAAAATATTTCACTTTGTTTATGTCATTTAAGTTAGCTAAAAATGTGTATAATCCTGTCAATTTGAATTATATGTCAAGTCAATATCAAAAATAATTAATTTCTTCGAAATGTAGGTACGGCTGGAAGTGCAAAAAAATAACAGTTTAAAATGTTGTAAGTGACCTGTGAGCTACTGTATTTGAAGTGAAGTTACCATTGTGTAAAGTAATAATTAAATTGAATGTTCAAATAATAGTAGTTCTGCATCTGATGTGATATCCAAAGAAAATAGTTTTTGCAAGTTTACAATATTTTTACTATTTGCTCGCGTAGGTAATGTAAGTCTTTGTAGTTTTTAAATTGAATTTTCCCTAGAGGAAAAATCAAGAAAATTATAAAAACTTTCTTACAATACTGTTACAAAGATTTTTCTATTTTCTTGCACGAAAACTTGTAATCACTTGAACTGTATTTAAAGACGAAACTACTTACAATTGACTCGTAAAACTGGCATTAGGACAACAAATTCAATAAAAGAACAAGGTTACTTTTCTTACAAATATCATTTTGTAAAGAGTAGAAAACTTCTCTCGCATCTGGTCCTCCGTGGATAACAGTTGAAGTTCTGTGATATTTTTCAGAGTTTACTGGATTATCCTGGGAGCTATTTCTCCAGCCAATCATATTCTTTGTAGTATGTATCTTCATGTAGTAACAGCGAATCACACGCTTATCGTAAAATGCATTACAAGTATTATAGGTTTCCTTTGCATATTTATTTTTAAGTGAGTTTCAAGGATTTATATATTAATATGATTTCTTTGATGTAGAGATATATTAATGTCCTTTGAAATATATAAGTTTGAAATTACTTTTTTGAGAATCATGAGTGTGAGAAATTGCGACTGAAGAAATGTTAAAATTTAATGTGGAATTCTGTGTAAATTCATAAAAATATATATATATATATATATATCATCACGCCTTTTACCCAGTACTGGGTGTGGCATTCTGTCGAAGCAGATCTAGGTAAATGATATATTTATGCGCGTGAAGTGCGATTATCAGTCGTCAAATCACGACCCACAATGATGTTAGTGGTGGGGGAGCCACAGGTGTAATTTTAATTTGGTGAAAATTATTTGTTGTCTGTGGAAATCGAACCAGGATTCTCAGGATCCACAGGCCGACATAAGTTTTGTAGATTAGTAAATCTGTAAATGATGAACAAAATCGCAACGAAACTTATGATTGTATGAAATATTTTCTATTTATCAACAAACATTGTAATTTATTATTTACATATTTACAGATCTATTACTTATATATTTATAAATATAATATAGATTATTAGCGGTATTGAATTGACCTGTAGTTTTGAGAGCCCTGTTGTTCCTCCTCTACTAACATTTTTGAGTGCCGTGATTTGACGGTTGGTAACCGTAAACTTACCAACAGTAGAGTGCCATACTCAGTAATGGTAGAAGACGTGATGATATATTTATTTATTTATTTATATTTGTAGATTTATCGTAGTATTCTCTCCCTCTTACATCTTTAGAGGTCATAATTTGACGACTGGTAGCTGTATTTCACGCGCATATATGTATATACCACTTACCGAGATCTGCTACGGCAAAGTGCCACACTCAGTAATAGATAATAGACGAGATGATATATTTATTTATTTTATTTTATCCTTTCATGCATACAACTTTAATAAAAATTGTTTCCTTTAAAAGTTTTTCATTTAATATACAATGTACTGTTTAAATATAAATTATTTGTCATATTGTACTTCTGCGAAGACAAAATGTAATTTAAAGTTGTTGACATCCATCTGCGAGATGAACTAAATTACGCAAGAATCTCATAATATTAAATACGCGCAATTCTATAGAAATATATGTATGTACATTTAATACAATCCTAACTCAATTTTGACAAACTTTATTCCATTTTAAAATTATCCCTGTAGCTAATATATTTAAAGCCGTAATTTGACAGCCTCACGTGCAATATATATCACTTACCGAGATCTGCTACGGCAGAGCGCCACATCCACTAATGGGTAGAAGACGTGATAATATATTTATTTATTAATTTAACTCAATATTATTGAAACCGGCATAATATTCTAACTTAGTTTTGAGTTTGAAGATATCAAATAACAATAAACAGATCATATTTCGTGTACACTTTAAAGCATTTAATACCTACATGGTAAAATTATATTGATTATTAATTACATCTTTAATTAATATTTAACATACATTATAATTTGTATTTTTATGTTTTCATAAAACATATACTTAATTATAAATAAACAATTTCAATTATTTTACTTTTAAATGTTGGCAAAACAATCTTTCTGCATGCCAGACTAATGACACCAAACATTGTTTTAACTGGTTGCAAATAGTCCGCCATCTTAGTTTATTGCTCGCGTGTGTTCATCAGTCAGTGTCCAGCTTCTCTGTGGACTTTTTTCGTTGTTATGGCGTTAATATTCGTGTATCGGTGATGAAAGTATGTAAAATCGCGATATAAGATGTTGGTGAACATTTTCGTGTATGTGTGAATGATGTGTAGAACAACATAAAGTGTCGTATTTAGTGAGTGTGATTGTGAATGTGTTTTGTGTTGTAGTGATAGTGACGGTGTCCCAGTGCAGTGCCCGGTGTCCCGACTTGTTCCTGTATCCCCCATGCTGTCTCTGCAACGGTGAGTCAACAGATTTTACTTCACGAAAGCGTAGTTTGTAATCACGTACTATATACATTAGCAATGACTTTTACTTCTACTTATATCCAGAAAGTACGATTGTGTCTGAGTGGTTCGAATTCCAATATAAGCTGTAGGCTCCCTGTAATGTAAGTGGGATTAAGGTCTTGGGGGGTTTATTCTAATTCATGGCGGGAGGTGGCTGTGGCTAAGACTATGATATTTTACTAAATTGTCTTCATAGCGGGACTTAGTAACAAATTAGGAAATTATATTTTTAATATTGGTATTAAAAAAAAAACTATAGCAGTTAAACAAATTGTCAAATTTGTTCGATTTTATGATAAAATGCATTTTCTATTTGAGTTCCATATCAGTCATTTAAAAAAATTATTATAAATAAACAAATCAGAAAAATGAAACATCGAATGACAGTGTGTATGGCTACGACCATATCGGGACCTATCCAACTCCCGCTATAAATTTGCGATGTAGCTAAATTATGACGTCATCGATGACTTTTTTATTTATACCACCAGGTGGATCTTTGCTGTTTAGCGATGTGGCTACCGTTGCCACAGTGGCTATTTTAATTAGACTAGACCCACTGTTGTGCAGAGTAACAAATAAATTTATGGTGGTTGTACGGTCAACGTTTGCTATAATATGCGTACCTTTTATATCAAAAATATAAATTGCACTGTACTATTACAACACTCGAATGAGGCTATTAACGAACTCTTTTAAGTGTTGCTATAGCTTTGTTGTACACACACACACACACACACACACACAATAAAATAGAAATAAAAACAATTACGTATGTACGAGCCCTGCCTCACATCAGTTAGCCCGAATCTAATTTATACGTTTGATGTTTTATTTTACAGTTTTATTTCTCGTGTAGTATGCAAGAAAATTAAATGAAATTTTAATGAGACATATACTAGTGTGATATTAATATACAGATAAAATTTCATTTTGGAATGACAGCCATTGAAAGAGTAAGTAAATATTTCATTATTAACTAAAACTTTTTCGTTTTATTCAAAAACTATATAAATATATAGTTTATTTTACATTATAATTAATCAACAATTAAACTACTCACACGGTAATAATCATGATAGGCCATTTGTGTGTTAAATTAGTTTATTGTAAAAAAAATGTTAGTAATACAGCTATACATTTTGTGTTAAATTTAGTTAAAAATATCAAAAATTAATTGCGGAATTTAGTAAATATAAGATACCTGCATTTATATTATTATATCAATTATTAACTAAATAAAATTAGGGGTTTGTCAACGGCCATGGCTGCACTCGTTGGAACTGATCTAAGCGATAACGCGAGTTAAGTAACGTTGCGCGCGGGTAGTACTTGGATGGGTGACCGTCCAAAGAAAACCCGCGTTGCTGTTGACCATAATACCTAAAACGCAGATCAGGGCGGAATGGCGGCATATGACCTAAGTAGTTGGTCCGCCAAAGAAGCCACAGAAAAAAAATTAGGAGTCAAATGATCGACATTAACTTAATATAGTTTAAAAATAAATTAATCCACAGGAAACATTAATATAATTAAGTCAATAAATCAATATATTTTACCCCATTCACAATTAATTATACTGCAGCACTCAATCCTGTACTTACTTCACCAAATTTACCACAAACACGACAACCATTCCCATTCGTATCCACTACATTCTGATTTCTCTTCTCATCAAACTAATGGCAAAGTTTATCTCAATTCATTACATTCATCGCTGCGAAACAAACTTCACACGCGTATATAGCTGGGTACCCTCATGACATGACGTCACAGTCTAAATGTAGGGCAGTTTCCCAGGTGGAGAATGATAGAGGAAGCGTGTGTGGATATAGTGGAATGGTTAAAAAGCCACAACACTCGCGAAACGACCAACACAGAGTTTATAATGAAAGCGACCGTTTTACTATGTACATGCGTAGAACATGAGATCAAAATAAATTTAGTAGAAGATATTGTAGGGGAGTATTTAGTATTTACTTAACTGTAATGTGAGTTGCCAGCCAACCCGCGCAAGCCCTTGTTACATCCCCTAGCCGGTGCCCGATAGCTTGGGGGATGCCAAGTTAATATGTCCCAACTTGGAATGGATACGGGAGTGGATACCGATCAAGGCCAGACGAGAAAAATCCCGACCTGACCCGGATTCGAACCCACGACCTCTGTCTCCAGAGGCTAGCACTCTACCACTGTGCTATCCCGGTCTATTACTTAAAAAAAAAAAAAAAAAAAAAAAAAAAAAAAAAAAAAAAAAAAAAATACTTAAAAAAAATGTATATATGAAACATTTATATGTTTCCTTGGTTAAAACACATCAATAATACCAAAATCATATTACTTTTGATGTTTTCCCTCCAATTTAATTAAATAAATCAATAATTATTGTATTATTGTTTTTTTAACAATTGTAAAAAAAATATTGTTTGTATTTCGTGAGCAAAATTCTTGATTTTTGGCAAGTGGAAATAACTTTTTTTATCTCGACCTAGCGGTCTCGACCAAAAGCTACATTCTCACCGCACTAATACATGGTAAATTATATATTTATAATCATGAAATATGGTTACCAGTTGTCAAATTACAGCCTCCAAAGATGTTAGTGGCGGTGAAGCCACAGGGATGTTGCGTGAATATGAATGTTCCATGGGTTCATGCTACCCCATATAATAGATCATAGCATGCTGTTATGTTTGTATACACGAAGTTTATATGTACTATACTAGCAGGCTGTATATTTGTAATGGAATGTAGTATAGACAGAATAAGGGTGCACATGGGCTTTAGACTCAACACTCCGCCCACTGCTGTAATCTAGCGAACAATTGCCCAACCACGCAGAAGGACTAAGGATCCATGTACCGTAACCGGACTTTGGAATGAATGACTAAATTCTTGAATACTTTGTATCAAATGACATTGTGCGTATTCAACTATGCTAAGTTCTTCACCCGAATATTATCATCTAGTTAGATACATGTTTACCAAGTATTATATTAACTGAATCGAATTGAATCCAGAGATACCGAATTCGGAGCCCATTCGAGCTAAAATATATGAATTACCATGTTTTGGCTCTGCGAGTCCGGACCCTGTACTGTAATTAGGATTAAGTTCCTTTTGTGTAAATAATAAATTACGACTATAATACCGCTGTTCATAAATAGTATATTACATAATAAGTCAGGAAAGTGATATTTTAATCAGCTGAGTCGAGTAAAAACACTTACCTGACGTATTATGTATAGTATTTTTTCTGAAACCGTTTAATTTAATCATAAATAATTCAAAATGTTTAAATTTCTTGATATTGTATTTACAGTAGAATATGTATCCAAGGTTACAAAAAAAAAGAAAAATAGTAAGGTATTATACAAAACAGTCAGGTAAAATCTTTACCAGACTGTTATTTTTATTGTAGTTTTGGATACGTATTTTACTTGACTGTTTTTGTAAAAATCTACTTTCCATACTAAAATTGCCGGTCTCAGAAAAAGCATATTTCCAATGAAATACTTAATGAATTGAGTGACTATATTGCTGTCAAAAGTTTATAAACTTCGTTAAATGAAAATAAATGAGCAATATTAGCTATCTTAAAATATCGGTTTCGTCTTTCATTGGTGGCGGCCTCTTTCAAGTAACCTTCTACTTTCTCATATCGAATTATTTATCGGCACTCAATTTATAATCATTACGAAGTGCTTGCTTTTATTTTCTTTGAACTGAAGCGAGATTAAAAAGGCAGGCTGAAGATTATGTTTGAAACAAAAGACGCCGAATTTACCAACTGTAATTTATCACTTTTTTATTTAATAAGCGATGTTAATTAGAATTTAAATTTTCATTTTTTACTCTTGCAACCCTTGGGAATGAGTTTCTTCTTTAGCCCTTGATAATGCAGAAAGGAACAAGATTTTTAATGTTTATGTAGAAATTTAGATTAAATTAAATTTTGAAACCAAGGGTGAAAACATGCGTTTCTGGGCCGTGGTATGTTTACTAGCACTAGGCGCAAAGCGCCGAGGGCTAATAACATGCTCAGTGTCAGAAACGCTAATTTCACCCGTGGTACATACAATATTTTATGCACTACAAAATAACATTTAATTACATGTTCAAAAGATTAAAATATGTACATAGGTTATATGTCAAAATGACATTTTGCAGAATCAAGTATACACAATAAACAAAAATTGTCATTTTATTTATGTATCCATAGGAATGATTTTTTTTATGACCCTGGGGCCAAAAAGAAGTGTTTAAGCCCGCTTTTTAGGGCTCAAACAGATGAATTTCGACCCGGTTGTGTATGAAATTTATTTATTTGTTATTCTGCACAACTGGAACTGAATCAGAATCACACTAGCTTATAGTGAAATCCGAACAGGTATTTTATATAAACACTGGATTGCTAATTTGAAATCCTTGAAACAACTCACAGTCATATTTTAAGGATATAACTGGAAGTCGGTGCGATTTGAATGCAAAAACTCTTTCTTCATAGACACACTTTATTTAAAAGGTTATTTTGCTAAATATCACTTTACACTGTTGACAAACTAATATAAAAAAAGAATGAAATAAATAAATAGTTTTTTTTTTTGGTCTGTCAGTACCAGTGAAACAGCTCTAGTGATTATGACGCTATAACCATTAGCGTTTAGACTTCCTTGTATCAAGTTTCTGAATTCCCCGTCGTTCGTTTCTTTTTCAATTACCAGCGAATGACGAAATGCGATCCCAAGGAAATGAACGTCGTTCCTTACTCGGTTAAAATTACAAAACACCGCTGACTTTATTACGAAATTAGAACTAAATTAAACTATAAATAAAATCACTGACAGAAAGATGACATCGGAAAATTCTGAAATGTAGTATTAAATCATGCAAATTTAGCCGGAAAACAAATATAATGACTTGCATGTGTGGAACGTGCGTTCTACGAGCTTAGAGTTTGTTTTGCTAAGAATACGTTCAGTATACTGGGTGTCCTATATAACATTTCCTTCTTGAATATCTCGAAAACAATGCATCGTAACAAAAAGTGTGCCGAATCAAAACCTTCATAGTTTCTGGGGGGGACATCGGATTTTGACAAAATGGCCCCCCGACTTCCCCAGGAGGGTCGGGAAAGGGGGTCAACTTAAAAATCTTAAATGGGAATCCCTATTTTTTATTGCAGATTCGGAAAGAGCGTATACAAATTTGTGGTTTTTTTCGGAAACTTTTTTTGTACTCCCAACAAAATGTGAATTTGCTAGAAAAAAAATTAAACAATTAATATTTTATTAATAATTTGATAAATAATGACGTTTGTTGTTTCAATAAATTCACAAAATTGTAGAAATAGAAACTATGAAGGTTTTGATTCGGCACACTTTTTGTTACGATGCATTGTTTTCGAGATATTCAAGAACGTAATGTTATATGGGACACCCAGTATAAATACATATTTGAAATTTGGTATAATTTGAGGTAAAATCAAATATTAATGGCTTGTGTGTGTGTAGAGATGTGTTCTACGGGTTTAGGATTTGTGCGTTAGAAGTGCGAGCGAAGCGAGCCTCGCCTAGTATTAAAAATTAGTGATAAATAATACAATTTTTACATACGAAATTTTGTACCTAACTCTTGCATACACAGCCACCGTAGCTGAGTTAGTAAAAGCATGTGAGCAGAGTTTATAGATCCCAGGTACGAATCCTGGCGGTATTCCAATTTTTCTCTGTATAAATTAATATTTTGGGGTAGATGACTCAATTGTATCGAATTGACCTGTGGATTTGAGAATCTGAGTTTGATTGTCACTTATCACTATATTTAAATTACATCTATAGTTTTCCCTTTTCTAACATCTTTGAGGCCGTGATTTGACGGCTGGTAATTGCACTTTACGCGCATCAGTGACTGAGATGTGCTACTGTAGAGTGCCACACCCAGTAATAGGTAAAAGATGTGATGGTATATATTATTTAATAATTAAAGAATAGATAAGTTTAAAGTTAACCCATTCTTATTTTTCTCGTTAAAATCTGACAGTTCTACAACCTTTAAAGTCCCGTATAATGAAAAGCTTATTTTGTAGGGTTTAAATCCTTTTCATGGCCCATAAATAAAACGCACATCCTTCAAATCTTTGCCACTCCGGTTGTATAATAAAAAAAATCTCGTTTAGCTACACAGCTCCCGGAAAATTACATCTGAACAGAATGAGTTTTTGTCTCGTGTACTCGTAGTCTGCTGTGGTGTTCTCAGAACTCGTTACAAAATACAAGGAACATGGATTTCTACTTGCTGTAGTAGTTATACACTTTACTTAGTGTTCATATCATTTCTAACAGACAAAAGACATTTTTATTTATTTATTTGCTACTCTCACAACAAGCAAATTCATCTCAATTACAGTAACAATACAAAGTTAAAATAAACCTTGCAGTTTTTTAATTTATTTATTTATTTATTCTACTTTACACAAAAGGAACATAATCCCAATTACAATACAGGGTGGAGCCGCACCGAGCCGTCTTCTCTCGAGAACAAAAGTAATACTTTCTTCTTTCAATTAACGAAAAAAAAAACTTTTTGTACCCGCATCATTCAAAATAAGGTTTGCATTAACTTGGAACCCAATGGAAAGTTTGATTTTGCTGACTATTGCGCAAAGTGATTGAAAAAAACACCCATTTTTATGGTTCTAAATTAAAACGCTATCTAATTGTGCTTATATACACACATTTTAAGGAATTTATAAAAGAAATAGAGACATTAGCTTATAACGCCATCCATCAGATATATTTTAACAAACTTGAAAAAATAAACAATTTGTTCTCAAATAACAAATGTCAATTTATGGCATACTTAACTGTCAATATAAATTCACGCTTCAAATTTAATAAACTTTCTCACAAGGACGTTGAAAGGAGAGGATATGGCATGACGATACTGTAGCATTGTTTGAAGTGAGGCTTGAGTAAGGAAAAGAGACAACAATAGTTTTTCTGCACCGTGCTTAGCCAAATCTCTTCTTCTTTCAAATATTTTGAATTTTTATGTAAGAAAAGTGACGTTTAGACGTTGTCAGGGAGCGTTGTTTTATGTAAACATAACCACGAAGTGTCATTTGTGTTTCAATTTTTGTGTTGTATGGAATTGGACATAATTTTTGTGGATAAAATGGTAACAAAGTGTTTATAATTTCAGTTTCCTTATAAAAATTTATAATCTTTTAGAGAGAATGATTCTGTTCTGTCTATTTAAATTTCAAATTTCTTTATGACACATGTCAATCAATAGCAGGCTAAGCACGGTACAGAAAATAATACTTCTGTCTCTGTCAATCTGCCGAGCCTCACAGTCTTGACTTGAATGCCATATCCCCTCCTTTCAACGTCCTTGCTTTTTCATTGTCGATTATATAATTTTTGCTCGTTACAAATAGCATTGTACAAAACTCGTGCACGAAGACGTCGTTTGTACCTTTCACGCAAATTAAAGCATTCGCTTCGCTTGCGCTTTAAAATTGCGCTCATGTGCAAAGTATGTCTTTGCGCACTTGTTATGTAAATAGTTATTCTAACAGGGCCATGAAAAAATATATTGAATTTTGAAAGTAAGTTGTTCTTCTATAGGGATGAAAAGTATAACTTTCTGCCCTCAATGAGATATGCTGGCGTTGACCTATATTAATTTTGGTGCTACACAACTAAGGCACTTTTCCAAAATTATATAATAATACACGTTTACTTAACATAGCTTTGGCAGCTTGCTCTAGCACAAATTATTAACATTTTTAAGAAATCCATGTTTATATTTGTTAATTATTTTGGTTATGTTTATGTATCGTGTTTATTTAATAATGATATGACAACTAGTAAGTGTGTAAAAATGTGTTCTCGTATCTGCAAAACTAAAGAAAGTCGTCATGTATTTATAAATTCAGCGCATTTAAAATGGCTCAGTCTGCTGCTGCCATCTACAACATGCTTTGTCCAGCATCTTCCATTACGGAAAGTAAATGATTGAATTCTAAAAAAACCTCCTTTGTATGTGGCTTTCTCAGAATATTGTTTACCTTGGTCGATAAGTATATTTTACGATACACCAATACTATATCTTATTTGCAAGAGAATATATCATATATAAATAGAATGAAAAACGCTGTTGTATATTCCATAATATGACAAAAGTGAAATGGAATAAAAATTTAAAACCGCGACGCTTTCTTTCATGCAAGGTAAGCCAACAAAATAAAAGAACGGAAAGAAGGCAATGAAAAACATATGAAAAAGCAGTTCTGGTGAGTCAAAACCAATGTCTAGACTCAGTGATAGGATGCCGTCATATTGTCGCCAACAATTCCGGGCTCGGAATCGTTTGTATTTACTCCGGAATTTGCGACACTTCCAGAGAAATTTAATAATGGCAGAAATCATGATTATTAAATTCATCACGAGTTATTTCAGTCTGTGAATTATGTCAAATGCCATTCACCCATTATTGGATGTGGCATTCTGTAAGTGATATATTTAAGCGTGTGAAGTGCAGTTACCAGCCGTCAAATCATGGCCTACAAAGATGTTAGTGAAGGGGGAGCCACAGGGGTAGTTTTTAAAATTGGTGAAAATTGTTTGTCGCCTGTGGGAATCGAACCAGGGTTCTCAGAATCCACAGGCCGACTTGATACCATTGAGCTAACTATCCCATTAGTTATTTAATGTGGTGAAAATGTTTGTCGGCGAACCAGGATTCTCAGGACATACAGGCCGACTCGATATCACTGAGCTTCCTACCGCATAACTGTATTTGAGTAACTTAAAATGAATTTAACCCCCAAGCCTTAATCAATATAAAAATAAATCTATATACGTATTTCAAGAACTAAGTTCTCATCATCAGTAGATCACATAAGGGAAGGGAATTCCATAAAATGTGGGTTCACCCGCACTCAAAATAAAAACCCTACAGTTAAGGTAGTACTAGCGTGAAATTTTTTTTTGCAGATCTGAATGAAATTTGACGCACGTAAACATTGGATAGTCATACGCATCCTGTTAAAATATGAAACACATTCATCGTCTGTGAACAAATATATTCGCTTGTAAAGTTGAGTTCTTATACACAGGGCTTATGGCGATCATCACTCAGAATCGCACATATTTGGTTTGTGTACCTCTAAAATTTAGCAGTTTCATTTGAAAAACTAGTATGATGTTCTACAACTATCCATGTATATTGTATTAGAAGGAGAAAGTTTTTTATCGTTTAGTAATGGATATATAGCCATGCAAAGCCTTGTTTTTAACGAAAAATTTAGAATCCCAATTTATAATGGCAACACCACACGGTGGTATGGTATTTGAAAATTCACTAGACCAACAACCTGTTAACAATTCATGATATTCAAATCATAATAGGTGTAAAACACTTATTTTATTCAATTTTTATATTTTTTTGAGCGTCAGTTTCGCCACTCGACAATCGATGGCGCCACCGTCACACTAGTACTACCTTAAGCTAGTTAAACAGATACGAGATGCAATCAGTGCAGGATTAAGTTAGGTAGTAGAATCTTAAAAAAAAGTAGAAAAACTGCAGCTACTGCTGCTGCTTTCAAGTAGATCTATCCTCGTGTAAGATACGATACGCCGGCTTCGATTATCGCGGTATTTTTAGAAAAATAAACGTAGACGAGTTAAGAAGTTGAACTAAGGAGATACCATCTTAATTGAAAAACTTATTTCTGCAAAAAGTACAAGATACATAACCTTAATGATGATAGAAGAATGTGGTAAATAGAAATATTAATAAAAAAAAAACACATACACAATTCGAGATCTGCTTCGGTAGAGTGCAACACCCAGTGATGGGTAGAAGGCGGGATGATATATTTTTATTTATTTATTTTACAACAGATGTGTTTAGCTTGTACCTAGATCCACTTTGTTACATCATATGAAACTGTAAAGCACGAATAGTGATAAAAAGAAAACGTGAACATCTTGATCAAAATATTTGGAAGCGAATTAATACTATAAATAACTTTGTTTATATTTACACTCAATGTCAAGACGATTTACTTTTACATAACAAAATACCATTTCCAATCAGCTACTCTTTACGAAACAAAAATAAAAAAACACATCGCAATCTCATTTCGTGGCTAAGATATATCAAACAACTTACAGCTGCGGTTAAAAAATGAAATATACGTGTATCTATAATGATTGTGTCCATGGCAACCTGCCAAACCTCCCGCAGCTTAAAACAGATGAAACTTAAAACACTTGAACTGATTTTACGAGTTACAAAGAAATATTTCAGAGTGATCAATAGTAAGTGTTTTATTTGGTAATGCAATTCTGGGGATCTTTTTATTCCACAGTTGGCGCATCGGTAAGTAAAGGCAGAACTATTATTTGACATATCATTTGTATAATAAATACAAATACGCTGAGTGATAGAAATACTCTAGATTATTACTTTGTCATCTTCAGCACATGAAGATGGTTGTGTTCTACAACCGAAACGTCCACTTTTATTGATGAATACATAGATCAATTGTTTTTTCTGTGTATTTCTTACCACTTTCTGAATTTTGAAGGCCTAACATTCCAATTACATAAACATATTATCAAGGATCCTATATAACCTCAAAATTTTGTGAGTAATGTTAAGAAATAAAAGGATGTGGGTAAGGGAAACAACAATTTTTATTAATTTAAATTTTTAAATGTCACTGTCAAAAAAATAAATAAATATATCACCACGCCTTCTACCCATACTGAGTGTGGCACTCTGCCGTAGCAGATCTCGGTAAGTGATATATTTTGCGCGTGAAGTGCGGTAACCAGTCGTCAAATCACGGCCTCCAAAGATATTAGTGGTGCAGGAGCCACAGGGGTAGCTTTTGAAATTATGAAAAAATAGTTTGTCGCCTGTGGGAATCGAACCAGGGTTCTCAGGATCCACAGGCCGACTTCATACCACTGAGCTAGCCACCCCATAATGTCACTGTCATCAACAGGAAATAAATTTATGTGTCAGTCTTACCAATTTCAAGTATTTATTTATTGCCAACTGAAACACTTAATTCTGATCATTCTATATATCACTAAGAATGGTTTGAGGTTTGCAGACTTTAAATGAAGATTGCAAAAGCGTCGGAAACATTTATTTGAACTCAATGGTTATTGGAACTCTAAAATAATTTTCACGTAGCGAGAAAATTGTTCAAAGGAGTGAAATATTATGGGAAATTGTAATGGAGTAGTTGTAAAAGCACAGTCGAATTGGATTTTAATTTAAATGATCCTGGGTTCAATTCGTGTAATCACAAATTGCAAATGTCAAATTTATATGGTTGATGTTTCGATATACGTGAGTTTCAGCATAAATTGTGTTAGTGTGAACACATAAAACATAAAACAGAATAAAGCTTTCAGAACTGATGTTTAAATAATTAAAACAATTTTTGGTTGAATGGGCTGTGGCACCAACAAAACTTAAATTGCAAATTTGGTTTAAATAAATAAAAGCAAATCTAAATTACATGTCATATGGAATAGTTGACATTGCTGTCATACATTTGTTTGTTTTTGTTTTGACATATAATTTCGATTAGTTTTTATTTATTTAATCCAAACTTAAAATTTAATCTTGTTGGTACAAGTGGCCATAAGTTCTGTAATTATTTATTTAATTCGACTTTCGGTACACTAAACGTAATTATAAACATGTAACTTAGTAACGACAAATGAACAGTAAGCAAGTAACTAAAAATTAAGTAAACAAGCAATTTTAAATTCTTAATCAACGGTAGCCAAGTTTTATTCAATTCGCAGCCATCATAGTTGTCCATTATTTACATTTAGCAAACTCTTCGGTGAATTTAAAACAGCTTTTCATAATTTAAATTTCAAACTGCAAATCATTTTTATAAGTTGTAAATTAATGAACAAATGTTATCAGTCTGGAAAGTTGGGGAACAATGTAAACAATTTATATATTCAGTTACAAAATGTAATATGTATTAAATATTTAGAATTGTTTAATGTTTTTACTTTCTTATACGCAGTATAAGGAAGTATTGAAATCGTGAAAAAAATCGTTGACGAGATTTTCGCGGAAATACGAGTTTTGAGGTCCACTGAATCCGTTTTGATCATTTTCTCAATGATGTCTGTGTGTGTAGGTGTGTGCATGTGGATGGATGGATGGATGGATGGATGTGTGTCCGTGTGTGCAATATCTCATGAACGAGATAAGATTTGTTAACGAAACTTGGTAATTATAAGTTTCATGAAAATACGAAGAGCTGAGTTGATTTTGAATTAAATTGAAAAACCGGAAGAGGAAGTTTACTCGACACACAAAACAATAAATTCCATTTATTTCAAAAATGTAATCAGTTACGAAAAAAAGTTTCAAACAAAAGATGTTAGCAAAAATATTTGGAACATAAAATGTTATTTGCAATTTTCCTGTATATGCGTCTAATTTTGAGAAAAACTAATTTATATATTTAATAATATATTCGAATAAACATAGTAGCAATAGAAACAAAAAACAAAAACATGTTTCACATTTATATCAAATAATAATTGTTAAACGCAACGAGCAAGTCATAAGTGTTCAATTCAGCGTTTTTGATAATAAATATGCTGTGTATAAGAAAGTCGTGTCGTGCCCACACCAGTTTTGTTAAATAAAATTGATGTAATACTATAAAATATTTAATCAGTTTTCAGATACAAATATTTTATGATTTTTTCGGACCCCGGATGTATAGTGTACCTTAAGCAATTGCTTATTTTTCCTTATACGTAAATCCAACCCTGTACCTTCGGCTCAAGAAATGAACCTTTCTTCTCTTGATAAACAAATTATTATTAACAATATAGACTACATAACTGACAGACACTAACAATAAAGCTTTTATGTGAAAAATGATATCCAAAATTCAATTTCCCTGCTATCAAAAGAACTGCCTAACTCTCCACTATAATATTTCATAAAGTTTATAAACTACACGAGTTCTCTAGCTACATATATTTTTCAAGAATATTTTATTTGCTATATAACAAATCCTTAAAAATAACCAAACAAAATTCAAGCAACACTTCCATTGCCAGATATTTTTCAAGTGCAATTTTCTTTATTTTCTTTCAACTATTTTGCGTATAAAGTTATGAAATATCGGTCAATATTTCTATAATCTCTCCGCTGCAGCGACCACGACTGATGCCGTGCCTGTGACACACTATTATTTACGATGTACGAGCACACCACAATAAGGAAAGAATAGAAGAGACGCATATTTGAAAGATTTAACCGTGAAAGAGATTTTTTCTTCTGTTTTGGCGAAGATTTAAGAGGTGGAAGCCAAGAGTAATTATCTTCTGATTTCATTTAAAACTAATATTAGGTGTTTATTAATATTTCGTAGGTCAAGGGCGAAGCTGTAAATCTTTCGTCTGGCTCATTATTTATACTAAGATGCAGTAATGCATTTTCTCAAGATTTATTTCTTTAAGTTTGATTGCAAATGGCTTTAGTTAGAAAGGTAATTTAATTTGAACAGCAACGAATTTATTAGTTTACCTTAGTACTGTAACAGAATCTTAAATTTATCATTTATTTATTTAATATTTTTTCTGAAACCAACACACGCTCATCATATCCCTTTTATCTACCTCAGTCACGAACAAATTCGTTGCTAAAATCACCAATATATAATGCGTGTGAAATTTATAATAATTATCAAGATCAATTAGACGTCTTTGATAAAAACACATTTGTTCAAAATTTAAAAAGTAAATTCTAAATTTGTTATTGTTTATTAAAATTTTATTTAATATTGTTTACTCTAATTTAGGCATTTTTGATAGAAACTAATATTTTTATTATTAATTTAAATATAAGGTATAATTTGATATTATTTAGATTAAGTTTGGTTGTATAATACAACCAAACTTAAGCTGGGCAAGCTACTTAAAAAAAGTAGCTAAGCTACAGTTACAGCTATTCTTTAAAAAAGTAGCTAAGCTACAGCTATAAGCTATATTTTGTAAAATATAGCTAAGCTACAGCTAAAAGCTTTCGTTAAAGTAGCTGTTATATTTTAAAGCTACTTTTTTAATTTATTGTGAAATAATTAAATTTGTCATTGTCATATGACCAGTCTTTTGTTATAATGACTGTTAATTTACTATTATGTACATAAATATCAAAAATAGCAAATACCATCTGGCACCTACTGTGTATTTCTGCGTATTAGAGCCAGTTAGGATAATTATTTTATGTGGGTTTAGCTTGTACGCATGCGTACTTTGTTGATCTTCTGCTTAAAAAGTAGCTTTAAGCTATAAAAAGTAGCTTTAAAAGTAGCTTCAGTTGTTATTTTTAAGCTAATAGAAAAAAAAGTAGCTAGCTACAAGCTACAGCTATATTTTTTCACAGTTAGCTAAGATACAGCTACAGCTAAGGTAAATGTAGCTAAGCTAGTAGCTAAGCTACAAAAGTAGCTAGCTACTGTCCAGCTCTGGTTGTATTGTTGTTCCTGTCCTGTTATTGGGCTTGATCTGTAGGGCAGTGTATTAAATAAATAAATAAAAGAAAGACTTTCGTGACCAGTTTTAGTATGGAAAGTTGATTTTTACAAAAACAGTCATGTAAAGTACGTATCCAAGGCTACAACAAAAATAACAGTCTGGTAAAGATTTTACCTGACTTTTTTTTGTTGTAAATAATTATTTGAACTTCTCTGCAATATATTGGACTATTATATTCATGCTACAAAAGCGACAAGCACACTTATACGGGAAACTACTCATGAACCATTCCTCTTCTAAAACCAAATAATTAAGAAACGTTCACCCAATGTCCAGTAACACGGTGGTGTGGGTCTCGTTACAACATTTGAATCCGGAGATCCCGAATATAAATCCACCTCAAGCTAAACATTTACAAACTAACATACTGCGGCTTAGTAAGTCCAGACCTTGTACTGTAATTGGGCTTAAGTTCCTGTTGTGCAGAGTAGCGTGTGGCTCGTTCTACTTTTTTTCTAATCTTTTTTACATATATCATTTCAATACTGTGAATTTAAGAACCCAAGTTTGACAAACAATTATCATCACATTAAAACTACCCCTGTAGCTCCCCCTCCATTACCATATTTGGGAGCCGTGATTTAACATAAATATATCACTTACTGAGATCTGCTTCGGCAGAGTGCCACACCCAGTAATGGATAAAAGATATGATGATGTCGCGTGTATCTTTTATTATAATTTTGTTTTTGTTTTCTGCGAAACAAAAACAAACAACAAAACATGTTATTTTTCTCAACAAAAATTCCTTCAACAAATCAGTTGTTGGCACAGTCTCAAAAATATATTTCACATGTTGTAACCTCTGTTTTTATAATCAAAACCGAATCGTTCGAATCTCCCGGATTTTATGGTGCACGAAATGAAAACAGTTTGAGGGTTACTGTCCCGGAAACAACGACACATTCCGGTTGTATAGTATCCAAGTTATTCCTTAGCAATTCACGCAGGAATAACTCGAAGATCGCGTAGCCGACGTCCACTCTTCCTTGGCATCTGTCTTTTAGGTTTTACAAGTGCCATTGAGTCACTCACCCTTGTGAAGGGGATGGTTTGTCTCGCCCTACCTCTTAAATGTATTTTATAGCGGATACTATTGCGGAGATTGTGCTGTATTGTATTGGGAAATATTTGAAAATGGTTTGAAAGGTTTTTATTCGTCTGTGGTAAAAGGGAAAGTGTGAACGTGGTGGTAATGGAGTTATCTTTGCCTGTTGGCTGTTGTGATAAGGGATTTTGTATTTTATTCTTTTAAAGATATTACAATGCCAAGATACAGTGTGTAAAAATGTTCTGGGAAATAATATGAGATATCAGATTTTTATAAATCAAAAGTGTTTGAAAAATAATTGTTCTTTCAAATTCCACATGGCAATACTAGATATATTTATGCACCTTAATACAAATTCTTCTTCTTCTTCTTTAACGGCGCTACAGCCCGAGTCGGGCCTGGGCCTACCGGGCACATCGAGCCGCAGTTTTTACGCTGCCGTACTGCCGGTTTTCTGAGTCGATGTTACTTACTTTTAAGGCATATGTATAAGTGACTAGCTTATAGCGCCCGAGTATGATTAATACAAGTAACTGTATTTTTTATTTTAACGACAAATCATACTTTCTCGACAGGCGGATTCGAACTGACGAACCTTGGTTCGGGAGACGTCACAGCATGTTAAGAAATGTGCATTAACACGCTCAGCCAGCGCGCCTGTAATAATACAAATTAAATGTTATAAATTAGACAAATCAATGAAAATATGTTGAGGAAAAAGCCTAATGGTTTTTAATATTTAATTAACAAAAGTGACAGTTACAGTGGCAGCTTTGTTTTGTGGTAAAGTTGTCACAACAATCATGGTAGGCGATTTCCTCGTACAAATTTATAAAGCAAATCTTTATTGATATTCTTTATTTATTCCTTGATCGTCTACGCAATTTCATTTATATTGTTATTAATCTTTTATTTGACATACGTTTCATACGTCCAAACTACAGACAAAAATATATACAAACGTCTAAATATATTCAGACGGTAACGCTTTTTATCAATGAAATTTGTAGTTTATTATATCACTTACCGAGATCTGCTTCAGCAGAGTGCCATACTCAGTAATGGGTAAAAGGCGTGATGATATATTTATTTTTATTTATCCCTGTGGCTTTCCTACCACTAACATCTTTTGGCGGCCGTGACAGGACGGCTGGTAACCGCATTTCACGCACATAAATATATCACTTACCGAGAACTGCTTCGGCACTAATGGGTAAAAGGCATGATGATATTATTATATTATTATTTTATTTTATATATTATATTCATCTTACAATTAATTTAAAAACAAGCGTAAGGTGACACTCTCTTCCTTTCTTATTTTTACGTTTCATTTTCAGTTACTGCTTTGTGTGAAATTTTCTTTCAAATACAAGCGCAATAATATCGCTCTCTTCTTTTCTAATCTTTGTAATAGTTTAATTGTTAAATTCGTTATTAGATTCATTGTTAGAGAAATAAGCGTGAGTAATTTGAGAAGTGTTCCCACCTCCAATTTTACCAACATTTCCTTCCCTAACCAAAGTTTATTAACCTGCGACGTGCACATCATCTCCAGCAGCAGTAGCTAAAGTGAAGACGTGCCGCTCACGCTGTCACACCTCCTATGCGTCGTGCGCGTGACACGTGCGTGAAACGCGTGACGAGAATTGATTGAATGGATTTGTCAATATAAACCATGTTCTTGTACGAATCTCATTTTCTTTACTTGGTGGAGAGATATAGCAGATGATGATGATGATGTTGATACTCGTAAGGTTTATTGATTTCACGGTTGGGATGATGAAGTCATCATCACTGTGTTTACAGTCAGTAAGCTGAACTGTAGAATGAATGGAAGTGGGGAATTAGGAAACAATATACTCAGGGATTTATCTGTTTATCAGTTGGTATTGGAGATGAACACGAAGTTACTAATGGAAATTAATGGAATATAGGAGAACTAGTAAACTATATTACAAGTTGTCGTAGACTAGTAGTTATAACTTCTCTCTGACTTCAATTTCTATTAAAAAATATGATTGTGTCTGAGTGGTTCAGCCTCCGGATCGCATTATATAGAATTCTATTTCGAACAATAGAATCGCTGTCATCTGTCAAGTGAAAGTTTTGATTATCCCTAATACAACATAAAATAATAATAATAATCAGATAGTGCACAAATGATGTAAATTACATTTTTACTGCAAAATTATTTAAAATAAAAAATTAAATAAATATATCATCACTCCTTTTACCCATTACTGGGTGTGGTACTCTGCCGAAGCAGATCTCGATACTTGATATAGTTATGCGCATGAAGTGCGGTTACCAGGCGTCAAATGACGGCCCCCAAAGATGTTAGTGGTGAAGGAGCTACACGGGTAGTTTTAAAATGGTGAAAATTGTTCGTCGGCTGTGAAAATCGAACCAGGGTTCTCAGGATCCACAGGTCGATTCGATATCACTAAGCTTATACCCCAAATCTACATAATAAATAAATCTTAAATGAAAGCATCGTGTTCAATGCTTCAGTATTTGATTTATTTGAAATCGAATTGTTTATTCCATTTTATTGGAAATTCTTGAGCATTTCAATTACAGCCCGACAGCAAGCAAATAAATCCTAATTAATCTCGTCTGTGCTTTGTGTTGTTTAGAGTTCGCTCCGTTTTAAAATAAAATCACAAAGACTCATTGACAAATATAAATGATCATTACAGGAAGAAAATTCTGCACATCATGCTGTGTACGAATATGTGTTATACGAGTAATGCTAGTCGTGGCCGATAATAACAGTTCATTTTTCACTTTTCGTCGTCTCCGGCGTCGCTTGATGAATGGTTAGTTTTGTAGCTATAAAGTGAGATGAGTTTTATTTTCTGTTTCATTAGTATGCATTTATTCCTGTATGCGACTGCAGTTTTTTGTTTCTTCATTTGAATGAACACAAATTAAAACCTAAACGAAATACATGTTTTTAATTACTTTCAGATTGTTTTGGCATGTGGAATGTGTGTCTAATGAAAGATTGATGAAATTGGGAATGGATGAATATGATTGAAGGTTTGTTGTATGGTCGAAAGATAATAATAGTTGAAACTACTTTTGTATCTCCTCCACTACTAACATCCTTGGGGACTGTAATTGGACAGCTAGTAACCGCACTTCACGCCCAGAAATATATTACTTACCGAGATCTGTTATGGCAAAGTGTCATATTCAATAATGGGTAAAAGACGTGATAATATTTTTATTTATTTACTTAACACAATTAATTTAATGATCCGGGTTCGATTCTGCATTCGACAAATAATTTTCGTCACATTAAAGTTACCCTTTTGCCCCCTACCACTAACATCTTTGGGGATCGTGAATTGACGACTAGTAATAGCACTTCACGCGCGTAAATATATTATCAAGAACTGCTTCGACAGAGTGCCACGCCCAGTAATGGGTAAAAGGTTTGATTATACTTTGTATATTTATTTATTTTAATTTTATTTTATGTATAAAAATCATAGCAGGTGATTTTTTCGAAATATTTGAATTTACTTCCGTGTAAACGACAACCTCTGCATTTTAAGGCCCCTATCAAGCCGGGGATCCTGGGCTCATGTCCTATGTGCCCTTATGGTATAGACGGCACTGATAATATTCTATTTGTCATTTGAATCAAATGTAACTTAATAATTTAGAAATATTAAAGACAACTCAAACTATCACTTATATGAGTACATTAGCTATTCAGTATTCAAATAATATCTTTGTTGTGTCATCGGCATATACGTCTTATATTCCGTTCACGTAACAAACCTTAAATATTATAAAATGCAATTAGAACAAATAATTGTGAAACCATGAAGAATAATCTTCTTTTATGCAATGACACCCCATTAAAACAGAATCCACAGCAAGATAAAAACTTAAAAATAAGAAAAGACTTACTGCTCGTATTTCGTACAATACTTTGTTAAAAAGTAAAATAATATTATCTTACAAGAAAGTAGGTTAATGAATAATAAATTAAAAATTTAAAACAACTGCAAAAAAACTGCTGCTCAGATAAAAACACAACCCAATTATTTGGCAACGTCGCGAAATAAATTATCCAGTCAATTTTTTTTTAACTTCAGTAAACTTTAATTTACTCTTAAAAATAAATTGTAAGTACGATCTCGCAAACTTTGATTCGCAAATTAAATTTTGCTGATAGTGGAATCACAATTACCCTCTTAGGGATGATAATTATTATTTAATTAGATTCTAACAGCGGTGTTCCCGCTTTTATGAAAATAATCTTAGAGAGTATAGCGTGTAATGAGGATGAACGTGAAGCTGCACTTTTGCAAATTTTAATTACTTTCCAATAAACATCAGATTCTACTTTGCTGCTACTCTTCTTAGATGTTATCTCTTGGCTCTTTGCTGTCTTCATTAGTCTTAATTAAATTTTTATACTCCAAAGATATTCAACAAGCTTACTTTGCATATTTTTTTTAGTCTACTTAGTGGTTTGTCTACTTGATTTGCAAATTTAGGTTAGGTATAAATAAAAAAATTATACATTTCTTTTTTATTATTTATTTATTTGTTTATTTTCTATGGTGAGCTCGGACTTTGTACTTTAATTAAGGTTATGTTTCTGTTGTGCAGAGTACCATAATAGTTATTTGTATCACTAGGCCAAAAAGAGGACTTTTACGAGTACTCGCAAAACAGTTTTTGGACATGTAATTTGTCGCGCCGATTTAAATAAAATTATTGATTTAAAATTGGTTGAAATCTCTAACCTCCAAGCACGAAATTGACAGTCAGTTTCATAACATCGTAATATTCCTACTCGTACATATTGGACTCGCCCAGCTGAATTTTCTCTACGGCATATTACACTATAAATATTATTTACTAAATATAGTTCAATTATCTGTATACATATTAGTTATATGGGGTAATGGCTCAGTGGTATCGAGTCGGCCTGAGGATCCTGAGAACTTTGGTTCAATTCCCACAGTCGACAAACATTTTCACCACATTAAAATTACCCTTGTGGCTCTTCCATCGCTAATATATTTGAGGGCCATGATTTGACAGCTAGTAACCGCACTTCACGCTCATAAATATATCATTTACCGAGATCTGCTTCGGCAGAATGTCACACCCAGCAATGGGTAAAAGGCGTGATGGTAAACATACGGTTTCCGAACAATTTTGAGGCACGAAAAAGTAATTAATAATTGATTTTTATTAATTTATTATAGATTTATATTAACCATTAGTTGAGTAGTTGAGAGGTTCCTGAAACCTTGTTGACTATATATGTGTTCCTGTGGTTTAATTCCACTATAAAGCCCGTCTGACACGATCAATTTTAATGTACATTTTACATGTACATTAAAATTGAAGACAAAAATTCCTGTATGCAACGACGTCAATTTTCTGCTAGTGCATTTCGATCCATTTTGAAAATATGTTGGTAATGAATTAGGGTCTTTGTGTCAGAATCAAAATTAAAATTTATATATGGCAGTTTTAGTGGCATACAAGCAAAGCTTATTTTTGTACTTCTCTATTAAAACGGACACCCGTTGCCGAGACTACGATGTTTTGATTAAATAATGATACAAATAGAAAAAATGAGGTTCATGTTTGACGTTTTAACAATACACAATGCCATGCGCTGCGCGCAGCTTCTTTGCGCAATTAATTGACGAAAACATTGAAGGAAATAGGACAGGTTCTATTTTTTCATGTACATTAAAATTGAAGGCAACATTGAAGTGCGTGCGCATGTATGATACGTTCAATTTTTTACAAAGTAACAAATGTACATTAAAATGTACATTAAAATTGATCGTGTCAGACGGGCTTAGGCTGTAGTTCTGTTGTATTGTATTCCGGATTAATTTTCCTTCATGCAGCATAATAAATAAATAAATAAATAATAAAGTTCGAATGAAAGCTTGTGCTGCTTTCCCCCATTTCTATTCATCCTATTCTAAAGCTTAGTAGGTATAATATTTAAGTACCTTTAGTAGTTCTTTATTTTCTGTTTACATTCATGTGCAATTTCGTCTTGCATATGTGCTTTCCATTTAAAATTCCATTTCATTGTTATTAAACATTAATTCAAAAATAATCCGCTGTTGTCAAACTACAAAAACTAAAAATAGTTATTATATGTACCAGGGGTGAAAACAGGCGTTTCTGGCCCATGGCATGGTTATTAGCACGAGGCGCAAAGCGCCGAGGATTAATAACAGGCTCAGGGTCAGAAACGTTAATTTCACCCGTGATACATACAATATTTTTATGCACAACAAAATAACATTTAATTATATGTTCACAAGATTAAAATATGTAAATAGGTTATCTGTCAAAATGAAATTTTGCAGAATCAAGTATTCACAATAAACAAACATTGTCATTTTATTTAGGTATCCATAGGAATGATTTCTTTTTGGTCCGTGGGCCAAAAAGAAGTATTTAAGTCCGTTTTTTAGGGCTAAAACACATGCTTTTCGGCCCGGTTGTGCATACAAAATATTTAGAACAACACTTTACTATTTGCTGGTCTGTTTGTTTGTTATTTGGCATATCAAACCGTTAATAAATTAAATATCTCTCGATCAAATATTGATGTGCGTTTGCATCACGAAGTCTGTGTGGTATTCAGCGCGTTTACAAACATCAAAACAGAGACAGTAATCATATTCATGAGATGAAAATGTTGTTTGAAAAAAGCTATTGGTAAAAATAAATGTTTAACTTTCAATAAATACATTTATGTACAAGAGAAAGTTTTTTTTAAACATCGAGAAATCGAAGTCTGAACGGGAAAGATGCTACAGCGGAATGGATTGCTGTTTTCCTTTTAATATTGATGTATTGGATAAAAAGTATAGCATAGTAAAAGTCTTTTAACAATAGTTATTTGTTTCATTGTGACTAAAAAGTTTTCGGGTTAAGTAATAAAGGTTTTTGCGAGACTCGAAATAGTATTTTTGGTCTGATTGAAACATATTGCTTTATTTTATTGAGAAAATTTTCACGTGCAAAATATATTACTTACCGAGATCTGTTATAGGCGAGTATCACACCCAGTAATGGGTAGAAGACCAGATGATATATTTATATTTATTTTATTTCTTAATTTTTTAATTTTTTGTATTGATTAATGTAAACGTAAAAATGTAATTTTCATATTAAATATTAAAAAATACTATCGCTTGAGCTTCAACTTTCGTACTAGTTTTGCAATGAAACGGTTTCCTCACTAGTATTACAATATACTATTATTCAATGAGTTACGATCGCCTGTTATTTTTGCAGATATATTTGAAAATTAGTTGATACCGTTACGAGTAGGTATATATCACGGGATAAACACAAGATTCATTAATCAATAAATTTATTGACATTTAAATTTACGTCTTTCGATAATATCAACAAATGTAAGTTTGAGAGGGTCAGACATTAAAGTTTATGTTCTGTATATATACACACATATAGACAGGGTGTGTTTATTGTTGCGTGGGTAAATTGGTTTAAATGACCCGGAGTGAATTATAGATGGCAGCAGTGTGCAGCAACAGCGTTTGTTGCTGATTTACACCCGTTCATTTCCACCAATGATTGAATTAATCCCATGTGTTTCCGGGACACTTCAGTATTTATACCGTGATACAAAAACACGCTTTTCCACTTTTGAAATTCGTCAAAAATTTGTGTGAAGACATACAAGTAGAAATGCATATATGTACTCTTATATAGCTATATATATATATGGGGTGCATAGCTCAGTGGTATGAAGTCGGCCTGTGGATCCTGAGAACCCTGGTTCGATACCCACAGGCGACAAACAATTTTCATAATTTCAAAAACTACCCCTGTGGCTCCTCCACCACTAACACCTTTGGAGGCCGTGATTTGACGACTGGTAACCGTACTTCACGCGCAAAATATATCACTTACCGAGATCTGCCACACCCAATAATGGGTAGAAGGCGTGATGATATATTTATATTTATTTTATATAGCTATACAAAATATGTTAATATCATTTTGTTTGAAATTACATATTTTGTGTATTAAATAATAAATTCCGGAAAAGATTAATTTTTCCCAAATTTTATTGATCGGTTGTACTTCCCGAGGTTGTATTTAAATTTCTTGTGATTTAATTAATTTATAAACAAGTTTTTATCAATTTTTATATATCAAAAAATTTTCATTTTTTTCTCAGAGAACAGTTTTTGAACAATATCTCAAAAACTAGAAGACAAATGCAATTGGGGTGCTACCATCGAATTCAGCGGATCAAAATACATATGTATGTAAATTTTCGTTACAATATTCGTACTAAAAATAATTTTAGAGCAAAGTCTGAAATTGGCCTAAAATAGAAAAAAGTCCAAATTTGCTAATAAATCAATTCGGCTAAGAGGAATTCAATGCCGTTGAGCGCATCTTCATATCTTGCTTAGTTTTAAAGATATAGTCTCTAGAAAATTAATTCTCTAAGGAATAGTAAATAATTTGGGAAGCAATGCATAGGGAAAAACTGTTTTCCCATGTTAAACGCCTAAGGCCTGTTTTTCGTGATACACCCGGTATATTTAGTCCGTACTCATATGTAGTAATTGGGATGGCATCTCTGCTACAGTACAGTACAGTACACCACCTGTATTGTATAGGATCGAATTACAGGCCGCATAATAAGCTAATGGAATCCCGGGGTGATTCAATTTTACTGCTTCACACTTTCACCCTTAATTGATGTAATTTGTATGTCTGGGTGTGTGTGTGTGTGTGTGTGTGTGTAGATGACCATGTAGCACATCATTTCACATTGATTTAAATTTACTTCATTCGACTATTCATCGAATTGAATTACACTTCCCTCAAAAACCACTCTACCGAATCTACCCTCATCACATAAGAGTTACACACCACATACGAATATTGGATTTAGATCTAATTAACTATGTACGAGTACTTTTACTAGTTGCTATTTCAAGGATAGGGGTAGGTGGCTCAGTGGCATCGAGACGTCCTGTGAATTTGGGAATCTCGGTTCAAATCCCATAACCAACAAACAATTTTCACCACATTAAAATTACCCCTGTGGCTTCTCTTCCACTAACATTTTTGGAGGGCTAATTTAACAGCTGGTAAGCACAATACACACGCATAAATATATCACTTACCGAAATCTGTTACGGCCTTGATATAAAATTCCTGTTGTGCGGAGTAATAATTAATATAGTTATTTATGTACCAAAGATGAAAACAGGCGTTTCTGGCCCGTGGTATGATTATTAGCACGAGGCGCAAAGCACCGAGGGCTAATAACATACTCAGGGTCAGAAACGCTGTGTTTACAGTGCGTTTATAAAGCTATAACAACACCGAAATAGTTATTTATGTACCAAGGGTGAAAACGGACTAACGCTAATTTCACCCGTGGTACATACAATATTTTATGCACAACGAAATAACATTTAATTATATGTTCAAAAGATTCAAATATATAAATAGATTATATGTCAAAATGACATTTTGCAGAATCAAGTATTCACAATAAACAAATATTGTCATTTTATTATTATTACTTTTTGGCCCGTGAACCCGCTTTTTAAGGCTAAAACAAATGGTTTTCTACCCGGTTGTGCTTGAAATATCTGTTGTGCAGAGTAACGAATAATAAATATATAAATAACCTATTCATGTTATCAACTAAAAAGATATTATCATTTCGTCAATGAAGCTACAGGGCTCATATTCAAATTTACATATGAATTATGAATGAAACCATAACAAATATGTAAAATTTTGACATAAATTTAAAGATTTTAACGTTGTTTCAATCATAACTCGTATACGAATTTGTTCGCATGAGTTCAAGAATAGAGCCTGCAGGTACAAGTATATTTAAATAATAACAAAAACATTATTTTGAATAACTAAAGTAAAATTGTCTGTTGTGTATGTCGATGGTACATATAGATAACCACTGATAACAATAAAACTCAAAGTTAGTTTAGTGTGTTAGCTTTTCAAAACTTTGATTCTCGCATCACAGATAACACTGCCTATCAGTGGCGCATCCAACGGAGGCCACAGGAAGTAATTGCACTACCCTATTTCTCTGGTTGCAAGCTACTCTTGTAGGCATTGTAGATCAAAGTTTATTATACTATAATTTTCTTTTTTGTTCTCCAATTAAAATAAATAAATAAATATATCATTACGCCTTTTATCCATTACTGGGTGTGGCAGATCTCGATAAGTGATATATTTATGCGTGTGAAATGTTAATTAAATATTGAAAACCATTAGGCTTTTTCCTCAACATATTTTAATTGATTTTTCTAATTTATAACATTTAATTTGTATTAAGGTGCATAAATATATCTAGTATTGTCATGTGTAATTTGATAGAACAATTGTTTTTCAAACACTTTTGATTTGTACTAGCTGTCAAATCACGGCCCCAAAAGATGTTAGTAGAAGGGGTAATTTTAATGTGGTGAAAGTAATTAAAATAAAATCGGCGAAATTTATGATTCACAAAATTAAATAAATTTTCAGTCATACCTAATGTCCCTTCTGGAAAAAACTCAGGATCCGCCACTGCTGTCTATATCTGTGTCTTTGTTTTGTTTGTTACCCAGTCACCCCTAACAAAGTTGTGAGATTCTGTTTTAAGTTGTAGATTGAGTTACAGGGGTTGGTTATTGCTAGTTAGCTGTTAAATGGTAAATGTTGTTAGGAGTGCTAATAATATCACAACCCTGTTATATATTCAATGTAGACGGGTGTGTGCCGTATCTGTGAACACGGTAGGCTGCTTGTAAACCGCAACAAGAATGCGGAGAATTCGAATAGAATAGAAGTTAGAATTTATTCTTAAAGTTTTAAACTTCTGAAAGATTTATATCTCTGGTTAAATCTGTATGTTGGTACTTCTATTTACTTCTCTTTGTTAGTTTGAGCAATAAAAATACAATAACTGCTGTGGATATGAGATATTTATTTATTTTCTACTACTAATGTATTTTAATAAACTAAAAATAAATATATCATCACGCCTTTTACCTTTTACTGGGTGTTGCACTCTCTGGTAGCAGATTTCGCTAAGTACCAGCCGTTAAATCATGCCTCTCAAAGATGTTAAGGTAGTACTAGTGTGACGGTGGCGCCATCGGTTGTCGAGTGGCGAAAGTGACGCTCAAAAAAATATAAAAATTTGAATAAAATAAATGTTTTATACCTATTATGGTTTGAATATCATGAATTGTGAACAGGTTGTTGGTCTAGTGAATTTTCAAATACCATATCACCGTGTGGTGTTGCCATTATAAATTGGGATTCTTAATTTTTCGTTAAAAACAAGGCTTTGCACGGCTATATATCCATTACTAAACGATAAAAAACTTTCTCCTTCTGATACAATATACATGGATAGTTTTAGAACATCATACTAGTTTTTCAAATGAAACTGCAAAATTTTAGAGGTACACAAACCAAATATGTGCAATTCTGAGTGATGATCGCCATAAGCCCCGTGTATAAGAACTTAACTTTACAAACGAATATATTTGTTCACAGACGATGAATGTGTTTCATATTTTAACAGGATGCGTATCACTATTCAATGTTTACGTGCGCCAAATTTCATTCGGATCTGCAAAAACGCTAGTACTCCTTAATAGAGAGGAAGCCACAGGAGTTATTTTAGTGTTGTAAAAATTGTTTGTCGACTGTAGAAATTTAATCCAAGTATACAAAGTGTTCAATTTATTCGTGCCATCATTGTTATCTCGAGAACGATAAGATCTACAAGATGGGTTAAATTAGCTAAGAAACTCCATTTTATAAGTCTATTACAAAACAATTCACAATTTTTTTTGTCCAGTTGTTCTAAAAATACCAACCTTGAAGCTCTTATAGTTTTCGAGATAACAATGGTGGCACAACTAAATTGAACACCCTGTATACAATGAATGTTTCAAGCGTTTGTGCTACCCCATCTGAATAAAAATAGTATGATGTTATGTATGAATGTATGTCTCGTATTGATGTTATTAATATAGAATGTGAATATTATAATACCCGAATTGGTTTAAAAATGAACATAGGGATAATAAAATATTAATTCAGAATTTTGGAGGTAAAATGTTTATTCATGTAGGTACTTATAACTTTATAATATATTTATGTATGGATACATGCATTGTATTTCCATGTTAATGACATGAAAAATAAAAATGTTCTTCCGACAGAACAGCTTTGTGAAAAAGATTTTAATGTACATATCAACTATTCTTTATTTTAAAAATATAATTTATTAAATGCAATACCTACATAATTACATTTTTAATTTAACATAACTTTGTCTTTAGTAGATTCATAATTTAATATTTTAATTAATAAATATTTACTTTGATGTAAAATAACTAACAAAATAATTTATAAACAGTTGACAGTGAAAAATATAAAATGGCAAAGGTTCAAGATAATTAGGAAATATTGAATATTTATTTATTTATGGGGTTGGTGGTTCAGTGATATAGAGTTGGCTTGTAGATCCTGACAACCTAGGTGCGATTCCGAAAACCGACAAACAATTTTTACTACATTAAAATTACCCCTGTGGCTCCTTCTTCACTAACATCTATGGGGGCCGTGATTTGATGGCTGGTAATCGCACTTAACGCGAATAAATATATCACTTACCGAGATCTGCTACGCTAGAGTGCCACACCCAGTAATGGGTAAAAGGCGTGATATATTTATTTAAATATTATTTCACATAATAAATTCAGAGACATAAAAATACAATATTTCAGTTTTGAGATAAAAGAGAATATTTCGAGTGATATTTGTAATATTTCCAACATGATGCATTATTGGCAAGATTGCTACATTCGTCATTAATCCTGTGATCTTTTATTTGCCAGTTTGGTTTTGATGAATGAGGTCTGTGAATAGCAGCGCGTTGCGAACAAATGAACGATGTTTGTGTTTTGATTTAAATGGAACATTTTTATATAAATGACGTGCTATATTACGTCAGCTTTATTCACGTAAAAGAGAAAAATTTCTCGTAAAAATAAAAGATATTTGACTGGAAACATACAGACAATATTATGCGATTCATTTATCATGTTTAACAAGATAAAAGTGACATTGAAATTTAAAAATAAGTAAATATATTAATTATTATCAATTACTGAGTAAAACAAATATATCATCACGTAAAGAACTCATTTCATATATATAGTAATTATTGATTATTTTATTCGACCTTCCTTCAAACAAAATAAAATAACAATTATGAAACTCTTTCTTTATTATACTATTACATTGTGAAATAATGCTTGGAAGTCACATACATAAAATATTATAAAATAAAATTTACGTTTAATGTTCAAAGAAAGTATTATTAAAAAAATATATATGATAAAAGCTTAAAAGCTTGATAAAATCGATTAACTATGTAATGTGTACACTTTGAAAGCCCTGATAAAAATCCTAATCTAACAATGACCTTTGTTATTCACCAGTTTATTGTGTTTGTTAATATTTGTGTATGTGTCTCTATCGACCTTTACACTACACTGCTTAGTTTTTAATAATGTAATTCATGTAAAATGTTGAAAACGCTTTATAGTTTAGTGTAATTCCATTTTGACATCTACCAGAATTGTAGTAAATTTGTAGAGAGATATATTGCTACAAACATTATTATATAGTGTACGAGTGTACGCTCATATTTCATATTGTTTTTGTATGAATGCATGCTTGGATAATTTATTAAAATTTATATTAATTTTTATTGTAGCTTTTAAATCTGAATGATATATTATAAGCGTAATAACAAAAGTAATTTATGTATTTAATTACATGTAGTTTTATTATTTATATGTTAATAATATTCATTCAAGTCAACAATAACAATTGCTATACACAGTCTGAAGTTGGCCTCTGAACACTTTTTTTAAACAAGATATTCCCCTATATTCTTTAATTTTGGATCATTATCTGTTAAAAAATGTTTATTTGCTTGTTCTTTATTAACCGTCAACTCTATGTTGACAACTGAAAGCATAAATGTAAACTTTTTAATGTAGTCGTAGGAAAAGTAATATATAGAAAATTTCAGTTGAAATAGTTAAAAAAAAATTTGAAATATGTTTCTATATAGTTTAAGACACGAGAAATCGAATGCCATTGAGTGCATCTTCATATCTTGTTTAGTTTTCGAGTTACAGCAATTTTTCATGTTTTTCAAATAGAAAATTTGAGATGCTATATCTCGAAAACTAAAAGAGATATTGAAACGCGGTTTGAACGAGTGTATTTCTCGTGCTTTACTTAATATAATAGCAAATTTTGAAAATTGTGAAAATTTCTCCATTTTTTTCAAAATTTTCGCTTGGCGGTATTTCAAAAAGTTGACGAGATAATGAAAATCTGTAAACACCAGTGAATTCCTCGCGTGAAAATACATGGGTATGCAAATTTTCAGATTAAAATTCGCACGGATAAATTTTTTATTAGAGAAAAACTAAAATCGGCTAAAAATTAATTATTTTGAAGGGGTACCCCTTAAGATTTTTACGATTTTTGGTCATTTTTCGTTTTTCTGTAATAAAAAATCTATCCGTGCGATTTTCTTCGTGAAAATTTACATACCCATGTATTTTCACGCGAGGAATTCACTGATGTGTACAGATTTTCATTATTTCGTCAACTATTTGAAATACCGCCAAGAGAAATTTTTGACAAAAATCTAAAAATTTTCAAAATTTTCAAAATTTTCTGTTATATTAAGTAAAGCACGAGAAATACACTGGTTCAAACCGCATTTCAATATCTCTTTTAGTTTTCGAGATAAAGCGTCTCAAAGTTGCAATTTGAAAAATATGAAAAATCGCTGTAACTCGAAAACTAAAAAAGATATAAAGATGCGCTCAACGGTATTCGATTTGTCGTGCCCAAAACTATATAGAATATTTTTAAATTAATTTTTCAAAACGGTTGAGGAAATAATAATTTTAAAATTTAATTATTCTTATTAATTGACAAAGTTTAAATGAATGATGAATTGTTGAGTGTATAGTATTTGAATGACTTTTTTATGAGTAGCAGTGTAGTAAAGTTTTTAATTGTTTTCCTTTTCCATGTTGAAAGCATCTTGGTTTATAGTAAAGTTATGAGAGTGTAAAATGGCTACCATTTCACATTTGATGAGATTTTAAAGCATAAGACTTTTGGTTTTTACGAGGGTAGAGAATGGAGGCTAAATTGTTTGGAAACGGTTTATTATTGTTGCGTGCATACAACTTCAGTTTTATACTTTCTGCTTTTACGGACTCTTAAAAGTTTAAAGAAAATTGATTATTGATTTGTAAATAAACGGACTAACTACAATATATTAGTTCCACTGTATTTCTGGATATTTTTATATACTAACATCACGATATGTACCCGTTATATGCGCTAGCACGAACCCTTCAAACAGTCATTAGATTTCATCCTGTAATTAGAACATTTGCACCACATTAAAACTACCCCTGTGGCACCTCCACCACTTATATCTTTGGGAGCCGTGATTTGACGACTGGTAACCGCACTTCACGCACAAAAATATATCACGAGATCTGTTTCGGGCGAGTGCCACACCCAGTAATGAGTAAGATGCGTGATGATATATTTATATGGCGTAGCTAGCTCAGTGGTATCAAGTCGGCCTGTGGATCCTGAGAACCCTGGTTCGATTCCCACAGGCGACAAACAATTTTCACCATTTAAAAAAAAACTACACCTGTGGCTCCTCCACCACTAACATCTTTGGGGGCCGTGATTTGACGACTGGTAACCGTACTTCACGCGCAAAATATATCACTTACCGAGATATGCTTCGGCATAGTGCCACACGCAGTAATGGGTAGAAGGCGTGATGATATATTTATTTATTTTATTTATGATATATTTATTTTTCTGTTCTATCACACTATTCACATTTATAATTAGGGCTACTAATCATTTTTGGGTAATTTTAATGTGGTGAAAATTGTTTGTCGATTGTGAGAATTGAACCTGGGACCTCAAATCTACATGGCGACTCGATACCACTAAGCCTTCTACCCCATATTCTTCTCACTGTACTGATCTATATCTCGTCCATCTTGCTTATTTCTTTAGAGTGTGTTTTTTTTATGATGATACTACGGGTATCCAAGTTGAGAACACTAAACGCTCGGCTACTAGACTAAGATGAAAGCTATTAAATTAATTAGTTTGTAGTAATTCTGAACAGCTATTCAGAAGTACATCTTAATAGCAGGTAATATACTGGAAGTGTAGAGTGGTGAAGTGTTTGGCTTGGAACATTGTAGTGAGTAAGCGGTGTCTTATGTATCAATCTCCTTGAATCACTGTGCAGTTGAAGTGATTGCGTGTCCGTGAACTTGGTCAAGTTCTCTGCAGGTGCTGAATACAAGTTTAGAGTATAGTTTACAATGTCATATTATACTATGTAAACTTGTTGAATATTAAGTAGAAATATTAATAATAATATTAATAATAGAGCAGCAGAGGTGCGAAATAGTATATTACATAATAAGTTAGGAAAGTGATATTTTACTTGACGAATCGGTTGTTTGAAATATGAAGTCGTAGGTCGACTGTGTTAAGTAGAAACACTTTTCTGACGTATTATGTATACCTACTATATTTTTTTTAAACCGTTGAATTTAATCAATAATTAATCATTTATATAATTAAAAATATTTAATTTTTTATGTGAATTGTATTGACAGCAGACTCGGAATCCAAGGTTACTAAAAAAAAACTCTGGTAAAATACAAAACAGTCAGGTAAAATCTTTACTAGATTCTTGTATACTTTACCAGTCTGTTATTTTTGTTGTAGTCTAGGATACGTACGATACTTGATTGTTTTGGTAAAAATCTACTTTCCATACTAAAATTAGGCCGGAAAGTAGGTACTTTCTTGCCGGTTTCAAAAAATAGTATATTACATAATAAGTCAGGAAAGTGATATTTTACCGCTGAGACAAGTAAAAACACTTTCTTGACGTATTATGTATACTATTTTTTCGGATACCGTATAATATAATCAATGATTAATTAGAAATTATTCAAAATGTTTACATTTTTTATATGAATTGTATTCACAGCAGGCTACGTGTCCAAGGTTACAACAACTACAAAAAACAGTCAGGTAAAATCTTTACCAGACTGTTTTGTACTTTACGATACTGTTATTTTGTTGTAGCCTTGGATACGTACTTTACATGACTGTTTTGGTAAAAATTTACTTTCCAATGAACAAGAAAATAGGCACGTTTCAGAAAAACTACATTACTTTACAAATCGTTGTCATTAGCAACCTTAGTCTGTAGTTGTTCACGAATGACTTTCGACAATCCTACTTTTTTACTGATAGAAGGTTGCTTCCTAATATTCAACAAACCGTTAACCAACACATTCAAGCCGTTAAACTCTTTAACCGTATTAAAAATTTTGATAATAAATCGAGTTTATTTTTACGTACCTAAGTTTGATTTCCTTCATCGTCTTCATAAATCAGAACTGAATAAATATGTCGTCAATAAGCTGATTCCTTCCTCCATCATTATACTTGTCATGCATCCACTCTGGCACCATTTTATTAGAATAATCACGTGTTTGAGGAGGGGGTAGTTTTGGGTGTTGTCGTCACGGTGACGCTAACGAAGATGTATTGCTAGCGCGACGTCACCGCGTCACTCTAAGACACTCCATTTGTAAGAACATCCGGTTGGTGACGTTGCTACCGTCGGGACTATGTTATGTGTAATGCAGTTATGTGCACATGAAATTATACATCCTGAGAGTGAAGTATTCAGTGACAGAGATTTATGTACTTGCCAACTGCAGTTGTAATTACAGTCTCTATTAAGATGCATAATCTTATTACTTGCAGTAAGACAGTAATTTGGAATAATCAGGGAATGTTGTCTTGTACGATTTCGTCTACTTATTCGTATGATTAGTTAAAAAAGTAAGTTTTTCAAATGTAATTTTTTTGACAGAAAGAGAACTTTTTATCAAAATAATTTCTTTTATGCACAACCGGGCCGAAAAGCATGTGTTCTAGCCCTAAAAAGCGGGTTTATACACTTATTTTTGGCCCATGGCCCAAAAAGAAATAATTCCTATGGGATACATAAATTAAATGACAATTTTTGTTTAATGTGCATACTTGATTCTGCTAAATGTCATTTTGACATATAACCTATGTACATATTTAAATCTGTTGAACATATAATTAAATGTTATTTTGTTGTGCACAAAATATTGTATGTACCACGGGTGAAATTAGCGTCTCTGACCCTGAGCATGTTATTAGCCCTCAGCGCTTTGCGCCTCGTGCTAATAATCATGCCCCGGGCCAGAAACGCCTGTTTTCACCCTTGGTACATAAATAACTATTTCGGTGTTGTTATAGCTCTATAAACGCACTGTAAACACGTCGTCAAGGAGATCTATAAGCGCACTGTTTTTGGCGCTTTTTATTTTGTAGGAGTGGTACGAATCTGACAGATGTATGACTTATAACCTCAAAATTGTAAATTGTTGGTTTCGAAATATTACTAAAATAATGTGCTATAAACATTCACTATACAGAAAAAAAACATTGATTAATATTGACAAAAATAATATATTTTTTAATTGTTTTTGTTATGAAAAACGCTACCAACGCAGTTTTAACAGATAGAACGTCAAACATTTGTTTAATTTTGTTTCAATTCCATGGCTATCGATAGTTTTGCGGCAATTATTTGTTATTTTCAGATCTAATTTGTGGCGTTACAAAATATGCAAAATTAATATTGTTTATTGATTTAGATGCAGAATGTTATGCCCTAAACGCTTGTTTTCTTAAAATAATTAGGGAAGCAGGATATTACAACATTATAATTTAACATTTCAAATCCATATATTCACCCTTAGCAAAGCACCACCCGGTATATTTAATATTTTTATCCTTCATTCACATACATGCCGGTCAAAAAACAAATGAAATTACGTGGTTGTGAATAACGCCCGACGTTTACACAAAAATTTAAAGAATTCCAACAAATATGAAAAGCAAATATTTTCAAGAGTTGGTTAACAAATACTCGGAAAAATGAAAGTGTTTGGAGAAGTGGGATATTAATTAGTTTCCTTTGAGTAAATAAAAACAAAGTTTTTGAACATCTGCCTCGGTAATTACGAATGATTAAAACTCAGAAGGTGAAGTTATGAACACAGAAAACAGAAAAGTTTTAACGCGAAAGGCCAACTGTTGGAAATTAATTTCAATAGAAGCTAAAATTATTTCCTACACTTTTTCATAAAAGTCTTTTTACTACTTTATATTAAATATCAGAATTACTTTTTAATATTTACTTTGAGATGAGGAAGACATAAAAAATCATTTAGATATTATTTAATTACGGCTAACAAGAATTCTTGTGTTTATATTTCCTTGACTTCAACTTATGCGAGTGTTCGGACTCCATTTTAACTATGCCAAATGCAAGTGTTTTTCAAACTTTTCGGAGTCATGACCTTACTTTTTATGTGATGAAAATTGCAGTTTGTAAAAGGCTGATATAATAATGTAGGTACATTACAAACATAGAACCACGATTTCAGAAATTAGTAAAGGAAAAATTTCTCATTAAGGTGGTTTTATCATGACTGTCTCATAAAAGTATGGGTTACTGTAAAAGTTTATAAAAACAAGTATTTCGAAAACTAAAAGAGATATTGAAATGCGGTTTGAACGAGTGTATTTCTCGTGCTCTAATTAACTTATACTGAAATTTTGAAAATTTTGAAAAATTTAATATTTTTTCAAAATTTTCTTTTACCCATATTTTAAAAACTTGACGAGATAATGAAAATCTGTGACAACCAGTGAATTCCTCTCGTAAAAGTACATAGGTATGTAAAATTTCAGAAATTTTGCTCCACGGATACAATTTTTAGAGCAAAAAAACTAAAAATGGCCAAAATTCGTAAAAAACTTAAGGGGTAACCCTTCAAAAATAATTAAAAAACAGTGATTTTTCGTTTTTTTGTAATAAAAACTTTATCTGTGAAAATTTTTGTCTGAAATTTTACATACCTATGCACTTTTACGAGAGAAATTCATTGGTGTTCACAGATTTTTAATATGTTTTAAATTTTTTGAAATACTGAGATATGAAAATTTTGAAAAAAATGTTAAAATTTTCAAAGTTTTCAAAATTTCAGTATAAGTTAATTGGAGCACGAGAAATACACTCGTTCAAACCGCATTTCAATATCTCTTTTAGTTTTCGAGATATGGCCCTTCAAAGTTGTGATTTTTTAAAAGTCAAAAATTGCTGTTACTCGAAAACTAAAAAAGATATGAAGATGCGCTCAACGGCATTCGATTTCTCGTAGGCTGAATGATATAGAACCATATTTTAAAATTTTTCTATTTTCAACTGGTTCAACAAAAAAAAATTAACATTTTCGTTACACGAATTCTTTTATTTGAAACATTTTTCTGTAAAGTAACCAGATAAACAATGGTAGTAGAAAACTGATTTTCCATGTTATGCGCCTGTGTCACAATTCTCATGAAACATTTTGTATAATATTGTAACAATAACATTGTAAACATCTAAACAACAAGGAATGAACCCGTGCAGGGTGTACGGTTGGTTGTTGATGACATGTGACCTGTGAGAGAAGTATGCACGGCATGTCGCTCAAGGTAGAAGGTCACATTCACACAGATGTCACCACGGGTTCTGAATACTTCCTCTTGCTATAGAAATGTAGGAAACTTCGTTATTCTCGAATTTGTCCCTCTTCTTCTGTTTCGTTGTTATTTTGGTATTTACACGGCTTGCTAGGAATCTACGCAAAATACGCAATTTTATGTTTATCACTAATTCGGAATATTTTGTACCTTCAAGTAGCTTGGAATTCGAAACCGTTAATGTTATTAATTAGTGACATACGTGGATTTATATAAATATAGGTAGAATAGAATAGTTGTTTGTATAGCAAGGGGTGAAAGTTGCTGTTTGCTGATTGTGGCTAGAGATGTACACAACAATTTTTTTTTCGTTATATAAATAAATAAATAAATATATCATCACGCCTTCTACCCATTACTGGGTGTGGTACTCTGCCGAAGCAGATCTCGGTAAGTGATATATTTTGCGCATGAAGTGCGGTTATCAGTCGTCAAATCACGGCCCTCCAAAGATGTTAGTGGTGGAGGAGTCACAGGGGTAGTTTTTGAAATTATGAAAATTGTTTGTCGCCTGTGAGAATTGAACCAGGGTTCTCAGGATCCACAGGCCGACTTCTTAACACTGAGCTGGCCACCCCATTTTTTGTTACATAATATTAAAATTTTCTAAAATTTTAAGTGGTTTAATAACACATTTTGCCGCACTAGTACGGTAAAGTAGGTATGTAATACAAATATAAGAAATTAGAATTCATAACATCTTTACAATTTTTCTAATTTCGTTAATGGTTCTTTGCGTTACCAACCTATTTTAATTTGTTTTCTGCATTGATGTCTCTGTCATGGTAAGTTCAATTTACCGAACAATGCAAAACAAACTTGTTCTGCTTTATATTAGTGCCCTTCCGGTTCATAACAGTACCCTTTTGGCAGACAGTTTTTATTTAACTGTCATTTTGTTGTTTAGTCATTACGGAAACAATAATTAAATGCGCTCTATCAAAATTCTGACAGATTAAAATAATGAAATACATTTTTATTTGTAAATAATGTCGGTAGCGCAAAAAATTGTATACAACACTCAATCACTAAGTGCTTAATAACAGGACGAGAACAATTAGACAAACTCGCCCCTACGAGTCTCGTTTCTCTAAATTATCATCCTGTTATATCACTTATCGCTGTTGTATTGTAATATACTATTATGAAACGTCAAAGTACATTTATATTTTTCAATAAAATATACGTGAGTAGATAAAACGTTGTACGAATTGTAAATAACTATATTTTAATTTTAATTTTATTAAAGAGAGAAAAAATGAGATACCATCAGGATGTGAACCTTAAACTTTTGAATTCGGAAATTATATGGATGCCGTAGCTTAGTTGGTAAGAAAATTTGACTGGGATTCAAAGATTTTAGGTGCAAATTCTGATTGTGCCCATATTTCTCTTTCAATAATAAAATACAATTTCATCAATATGTAAGTAATTACTTTAAAAATAATAATCTAATTAAATATTTCATGTTATCTCGCTGACTTCTACATACAAATATTAAAAAAAAAATACGACTGTGTCTGTGTAGTACAGAATCCTTTATAAGCTACTGTAATTGGGATTAAATTCCGGTTTCCCAGAATAACAAATAAATAAATAACCGCGTTTTGTTAGGGTTCGAAGTACTTTTAAAATATTCTTACAATGTTTGAAACATGTACAAATTCACTTTCAACTTTTAATCCCCTAGGACTCGAACTACATAATCATTCCTTCACTCGCCCATACGCATACAGAATGTAAACCTTCCTTTAACAATGTAATGTGAATGTCCCACGTTGAACCCTACTGAGAATTCATTTCGTATTTCTCAGTAATTTGATATTTTCCCCGGCACGGGTTGCTAGTGGTGCTCTGATGGAATTATTTTATTCTATTTGTATTTTCACGGAATTCAATTAAGACATAACTGATAACTACAGCTGGTGGCAGGAATAACAGAATGTAGGACTAGTTCCGGATCCTGCTGCGCTAATGTTTTCACTGGTGCGCGTTTGTTTCATTAGCAATGATCGTGATTTATTGTCTACTGCGACCTGAATATACCTATTTAACAGAATTATTACCACTACTATTTTAAGAGGAATTTTATGAAACATTCTTAAACAAGTACAAAGATATAACTAAAAATAAAATTAACCCCAAAGCCTTAATCAATATAAAGAAAAATCTAAATACGTATTTCGAGAATTAAGTTCTCGTCATTAGGAGGTTGATTCTGTATCTTGCGTGACTACTTGCTGCACTCATACTAACACGATTTGTCACATGCATATTGTAAACCATCTGACGGATATTTTACGAACTTATTGATATGACGTCACGAGTTGCGAGACACGCAAATATAGTTGCGTGACCAACGTAGGTCCTGTTTCTAATTTGCGACACTGTCTATCTCATTCTAACAGTATATCTGTCGTTCATTTTACAGTTTATTTGTGTTTTTCTAACCAAACTTCTGTGCTGTGCTTGAACAATTTATGACAAATTATTTACAAAAATAATTATATTATATTTCTGTATTTATTAATTTAGCCCATAGAATAGTGTAACCTTGTAACTGTGTATTTTTTTTTTAAACTTTAATCTTTAGTTTTATTTATTGTCATCAGAGTTACATTAGCGTATATATTTTATTGTAACTTATCGAAATCAGTAATCGTTAAAATTGTTTCAGATTATCGTTTTTTATTAATAATAGCTTTAGCGGGCATTTTTTACCAACACTAAATTTAGCGTGAAAACTTAAGGCACGAAATTCCCCATGAAAGTTACTAGAAAGAATACAGTGACGTCAGACATTTTACTCACGCAAATGTAGTCACGCAAATGCTAACGCAAGATACAGAATCAACCTCCAGTAGACAAAACAAGATTTTTCTTTATATTGATTAAGGCTTAGGGGTTAATTTTATTTTTAGTTATATCTTAGCCTTAGATTTTTACTATTTACATTAGTACAAAGATGGTGTATAAAACATCTGTGTTTTATTAAAACAAATGAATGAGAAGTGTAGAAGGAGAAAAGGTCGCGTGTTGCTCTTTGCTCCGAGTGTTTTCATTTTCGGGACAGATTCTCGCCAGTGATAAATATCCATTTTCCTTCTTTTGTTATTTCCACAGCCTTTCTGTTTTCGTGAACGGAATTTTAAGCGTTCATTATCATACTGTCATTGTTAGCATCCGGAAACAGAAAAACATTCCAAATAGATTCCGTGACGACTTTTGTGTAATTATTACCATTAACTGACGGACGAGACATTGTCAAGAAGTCGCGATGAAAGCAAGGAATTAAGCGTACTGTTTACCCTTTACATTCACTTTACAAACTCGAAATGTCTAAGACAAAGGTCCGTTGCTCGCCAGCTAATCGGAAATGAAAGCAAGCTACCAGATCTTCTTCTTCTTCTTCTGACTTAGATGTTTGTTATTTGACGATAAACTGCACAACAGGATTTAATCCCAGTTACAGTAGCTTATAGTGGAATCTGAGCCACTCAGACAATTGGAAATAAGTTCAAGGTTAATTTAGGTGTACATTGGAGTAATGGCATAGCGGTATGAAGTCGGCGTGTGGATCCTGAACCCTGGTTCGATCCCCACAGCCGACAAAACATTTTCACCAATTTAAAATTACCTCTGTGGCTCCCCCACCACTAACATCTTTGGAGGCCGTGATTTGACGGCTGGTAACCGTACTTCACAGGCATAAATATATCACTTACCGAGATCTGCTTCGACAGAGTGCCACACTCAGTAATGGGTAAAAGGCGTGATGATATATTTATTTTATTTGTTTAATTTAATTATCTATAATTTTTAATTTCAAATCAGTGGTATCAACTGAGCCTGTGGATCCTGAGTACCGTGGTTCGATTCCCACAGCCGACGAACATTTTCACCAATTTAAATTTTATCTCTGTGACCCTCTCCCTACTAACATCTTCGGGGAGATTTGACGGCGGGTAATTGCACATCACGCGCATAAATATATTACTTACTGAGATCTGTTTCGGCAGAGTACCACACCCAGTAATAGGTAAAAGGCGTAATGATATATTTATTTATTTATGGAGTAGCACAATGGTTACGTGTCGGCCTGTGGATCCTGAGGACCCTGGTTCGATTCCCACTGGCGACAAACATTTTCACCACATTAATACTACTCCTGTGGATTCTCCTCCACTAACATCTTTGGGAGCCGTGATTTGACGGCTGGTAACCACACTTCACACGCAAAAATATATCACTTACTGAGATCTGCTTCGGCAGAGTGCCACACCCAGTTATAGATAGAAGGCGTGATGATATATTTATATTTAATTTGAAATATTTTTCTGTATTCAGGGAAGCAACGTAACAGCAAACTTATTTTCCAGTTTTCGTTGTAAACCTTTTTCAGAACTCCTACATTTTTGTGAGTAACTTTAAATATCTTGGTAGTGGCAACAATGCTGTACAAATTCCAGTAATTAGTTCGTGTTTACATAATACAAGATAATTTTAAACTGTGCTTCCATCGTTTCTAGTACAAAATAAAATTCTGGTACAATACAAATTCTCGCTCTTGGTACCGCCATAATTTAGGGAGGTTAATGTAGAAGACAAAGAGCTCGGATTAAATTTAAGACGAACACCTACCCCTATTGTCTGCGTCTAAGGGATAAATGTAATATATTTAGAGTGAAGCAGTATCATATTCACTTGTTAAAACATTCTAAGCTCTGCTTGTGTGTCATGCTTTATATGTTAGCTAATTTCGTGTTGTAGCATTGTTCCGAAAAAGTGTTTTACTAATTATCTACTGAAAATAATTACATTATTACTGAATTAATTCATTAGTTACTTGGTAATTAATTCGTAATTCATATTGGAACATTTGTACTCATATATTGTCTAATTACAATTAAACAATCATAGAATTAATTAACCATTTACTAAATGAAAATACATCAATTATTCATATAGTTCATGATATGTTTGAAATAAAATAATTACAATTTATATGTTACATATCAAGTTAATAGAGCGTGATTTAATCGTTTAATTGCAATAACAAAATACAGAACTACTAGAAGAATAAATTGTGTGCCATCACGATTTTCTATTTAACATACATATGCTGGGTAGCACGATAGTTTTATCAGTTCATTAGCAACTAACGATTTAACAAGTTTCAGAAAATTCCTATTGATACTGTTGCTAGATAATCAATTCTTTAACTAAAGAGCTCTTTATTACAAAGACAAAATGTCAATTGCAATATAGAACTGAGTCTTAACAAATAAGAAAAAATAGAAAAAAATTTGACACTTGGTAATCGCACTTCATGAGCATATCACTTACCGAGATTTGATTCAGCAATGTGCCACACTCAGTAATGAATAAAAGGCTTGATGATATATTTATTTTTATTTTATTTAGGTATTTTATAAATATTTTATAAATTTTAATTTGAAATCAGTGGTATCGAGTCGGCCTGTAAGTCGTAAGAACCCTGGTTCGATTCCCACAGCCGACAAAACATTTTCACCACATTAATACTACTCCTGTGACTCCCTCTGGGGGTTGTGATTTGACGTCTGAGAACCGCACTTCACGCGCCAAAAATATATCACTTACCGAGGTCTACTTTGGCAGAGTACCACACCCAGTAATGGATAGAAGGTGTGATGATATATTTATTTATTTTATTTTATACAAGCTCGTTTCATCTTTCGTTCAAAGAACAAACCTTCAATCATATGCATCCATTTATTCCTAAGAACCCTACATCATTCTTTCAGTTCTCACCCTCAATTTAACCAACATATACTCGTACAACTTTCGACATACGTTCCACATGTCCAAACCATTTCAACAATAATTTTTAACTTAGACATAACACTAGATATAAGGCTCGTATGTTAAATAATTAGTCAGTAGTATCAGTTCACCTGATGACGACAGTAGATACCCACTGTCGAAACGTTGTGTTATAAATTGTATATATTTTTTTGATATTCTATACAAAAATAAAAGATAATGAAAGTCCAAAATAAAGTTTTATTATTTGAAAATAACTTTTAAAGTTCACATTCAAATTTACTGGTGCTGTCGGTAATCCCCATGAAAGATAACTGCTTTCCCCTGCAAAGAATTCACATAAAATTGTTAGGTATTCCATGCAGGTCCGACTTCAGCCTATTTATATGCCTCGTGCGTGTGTCTCCCTCGTAAATGAACTGAATTACGGACCTGTGCATACGATATGAACGCAAGAAAATTCATTGCTATAATGACCGTGTTTCAAAACGTCCTGGAAGAGCCTGAGAAACTGCGTAGGTTTTTATGCTCTTCTATATAGTTGTATTTATGTCCGGAAGGGGTAGTTTTATGAGGGTTGTAACTAATTTGCACCGGAAATGACAAATGGAAAGAAAATGTTACGTGACAATAATATTACACAAAGATGTTGGCAACTAATTGAAACAAGATTTTCTCTTCTATTCTAGAACTGTATTTATATCTGTTACCGTTCGATAAGTTTATGACAACCCTTATTTTTAATGCCATTACAAAAATGTCACCCACTGGAGTACGACATTATTATTTAATTGTTTTCTGTTAAAATAAAGATTAGATAAAAAATATAAACTACTCATTACAGAGTGTGGCACTCTGCCGTAGCAGATCTCAGTAAGTGATATATTTGATTAATGAATTTTTCTGCGATTTGTACAAGACATTTTTTTTTTCCTTTAAAAAACTCGTTTACGACTTGTTCTCGAAACTTGGACGCGTGCGATAAAATGTCTTATAAAATAAGTTATTTATACTATTTTTTTATTTTTTACATCTTTTATAAATTAAAATTTTATAAAAATCTGTGATATTTTAAACCGTATCAGGTAAAATTATATATGAAATGTTGTGATTAAAAAAATAAATATATCATCATGTCTTATACCTATTACTGGGTGTGGCATTCTGCCGTAGCAGATCTCGGTAAGTGATATATTTTGCGCGTGAAGTGCGCTTACCAACCGTCAAATCACGGCCCAAAAGATATTAGTAGTGGAAGAGCCATAGGGGTAGTTTTAATGGGGTAAAAATTGTTTGTCAGTTGTGGGAATCGAACCCGGGTTCTCAAATCCACAGACTGACTCGATACCACTGACCCACCTACCCTATATAAATAATAAACCAGAATAATTAAAAATGTTAAGTATGAATTGAGTATAATCTCATACAACAAAACCGTATTATCTAATCGTCTGACTCTCATATCAAAGTAAATTTGATCTCTGTTGGTTTCCGGATTCCGGAGTATATAACCACACCACCGGAGCGGAACCAGAAGAATCAACATATTAAAATCATTGGATTTAGGTTGTACCGCGGCAGCGTGGTGAATCTACCTCAAGGACTCGTATTCTCTCGCGGTCCGCTATATGCAAATACCCGGAGCTTTTGTTGTCCCGGACCCCGGACTCGACGACGCTTACGCTTTCAATATTCAAATAATCGAAGTTGTTTTAGTATGATTTGCATTTACTTTTCGACGAGGAAATGAAATTAAAATCGTTCAAGTTTTTCAAAGGATAATTATGAGAAATAATTTATTTAATGATGTATGAATTGGGGTACTTTTGATGGTTGAATTTAAATTGATAATTATTAATTAAGACTCGGGATGGAAATAATGTTAAATAGGTTTTCAATTAAAAGAAAGTTTGTTTAAAACTTAATATTTGCTAATTAATACTGGTGAACTACATTCTATTGAGTAAACCTGTATATTTAATTATAAATTAAATTATATTTCATCTCACAATGGTTAAATAGCCACGTAAAAAAAGAATAATAAAATATTTGATTTTTGTTATATACATATGATATTAGTTTATGTAATAAGTTTAATTGCGGGATGAATGACTTAAGATAAGTGCATAATTATTGATTTTAGTTTTATTGTTTACTTATTTTATTAGAGTGTCTACCTGCAATTGTGTGGAATTCACTTTCAAAAACAAGCGCAGGGGCGACACTCCCTTCGTTTTTATCTTTCTTATTCGTTTTCTGATCTTAAGTGTTTAAGGTAGTACTAGTGTGATGATGGCGCCATAGGTTGTCGAGTGGCCAAACTGTCGCTTAAAAAAATATAAAAATAGAATAAAATAAGTGTTTTATACCTATTATAATTTGAATATCATGAATTGTTAACAGGTTGTTGGTCTAGTGAATTTCAAATACCATACCACCGTGTGGTGTTGCCATTATAAATTGGGATTCTTAATTTTTCATTAAAAACAAGGATTTGCATGGCTATATATCCATTACTAAATGATAAAAAACTATCTCCTTCTGATACAATATACATGGATAGTTCTAGAACATCATACCAGTTTTTCAAATGAAACTGCAAAATTTTAGAGGTACACAAACCAAATATGTGCGATTCTGAATGATGATCGCCATAAGCCCCGTGTATAAGAACTCAACTTTACTAGCGAATATATTTGTTCACAGACGATGAACGTGTTTCATATTTTAACAGGATGCGTATGACTATCCAATGTTTACGTGCGCCAAATTTCATTCAGATCTACAAAATTTTTTTTCACGCTAGTACTACCTTAACTGCAATTGTGTGGAATTCACTTTCAAAAACAAGTACAGGGCGACACTCCCTCCCTTTCTTATTTTTTAATTCGTTTTCAGTTCTTACATAGAGTGTTTAACTGCAATTGTGTGGAATTTACTTTCATAAACAAGCGCAGAGCGACACTTCCTTCATTTGTTATCTTTTTGTTTCATTTTCAGTGACTGCATTGTGTGTACTTTTCTTTCATATACAAGTGCAAGCAATCGCTTTCATCTTTTCTTATCTTTGTAGATTTGTCGATAGATTCGTTGTTAGGAGTAAGTGTGAGTAATTTGAGATGTTTTGCTCATATATTATGTACATCAAAGAAATAAGATGAATGATAAGTGTATAGGAGTGTTTGGATAGGTGTGATTGAAGGTTTCTTGTGTGATAAATAAATGAATTATATGGGAGTCATCTATGAATGTGATTAAAGAGAGGGTGGTATGTTTGGATGAGAATGACGAGGACTGATTATTTGATGAATTTAATGAGTTAATATTTTATTCATGATTTTCGGGTTCGTGCTACCCCATTTGATGGGATAGAGCAGGATGATATGTATGTATATAATAAGGGAGTAAAGTTTATTATTATTTGCCTCAAGTAATTGTAACCCTCGTGTTACGCCCTCTTCACTCTCGACAAATAATGACACTTTACTCAAGTGTTATAAACGAAAACATTCATTTTTAGCTAAAGAGACTACGGAATTTTACTCCTGCCGGAAGCGTTTATTTTAATGAAATTAATTTTAATTAATTAAAATTACCTCTGTTGCTCCTCCTCCAGTAATATCTTTGAGGGCCGTTATTTGACGACTTCATACGTATAAATATTTCATTTACCGAGATCTGCTACGGCAGAATGCCACACCGAATAATGGATAAAAGGCGTGATGATATATTTATTTATTAAGGTAGAAAATTAAAGTGCGATTGTTCTAATGATTACAAACAGAAAGGTAGCACTGTTGAACTTACTGTAGTGTAGGTTAGGTAAACTAAAACCTAAAATAGCTGAGGTAGGAAAAAGGTCAAGCAAACAAAGACGTAAAAAACAAGTTCTTTGTGAGAGAGTAAACTCGGGCACAAGACTACAGCGAACATAGGACCAGAGATAGCCGAGGAACCCAGCAACTTTAATTAAGTCCTGCGAGCTGATGAAATATTTATAAACAGAATACATCGTCACTAGCTTAATTGTTCGTTAATTAAGTATTTTCACAGCTACCCAATTAGCAATTACAAGTCAGTGCTTGTCTTTTATCAAATAATGTTAGTGTTCGCACTGACAAAAGTAAGACATTAGTTGTAAGCACTAAGTAACGTCGTTTGCACTCTCAACTTTTTAATTAGAATTAATGTGACAGATATATTACTATATGTTTTTCTTTCTTCTATCTTCATAGTGACAATTTAAATGTTTACTATAATTTTATAAAACGACAGTAATTATAAAATACAGGGTGAGTCTGGGAAGATGCTCCCTCTATTAACTTTTGTATTATTAGTAATAGAAAAAAAAAGGTTCAAATAAAAGTTTTATTATTTTAAACATACTATTTAAAAAATATATATTAATATGTCATCACGTATTTTACACATTACTGGGTGTGGCACTCAGCCGAAGCAGATCTTAGTAAGTGACATATTTTTGCGCGTGAAATGCGGTTACCAGCCGTTTCAACACGGCTTCCAAAGATGTCAGTGTGGGGAGGAGCCACGGAGGCAATATTAATGTGATGAGAATATTTGTCGGCTGTGGGTATCGAACCAGGGTTCTCAGGATTCATAGACCGACTCGATACCACCTACCCCATAAAACATACTATTTAATAGCAGTTATAGATATTTTTTATAAAGTCAGGTTTACAAGATACGACTATGAGCTTTTTTATATAGTAAACTATATTTATTTTACTAAAATATAAACCGCCATTTTCTTGTCTTTTGAATAATGTATTATTTTTTAATGTATTGGAAAAGATTCGGGGAAAATAAGGTATATAAATATGTTCTTTTAAATATAGTAGCGCGAACCCTTGAGACATTCATCCTCAAGATACATCAACGTATTTTTGAGTAAATCCTGATGATTTATTGAAAAGCAACGATCTGTCCTCTAACTTTTACTTTCTTGCGGAGACCTACGATCTACCGGTCAAGTTGATTGAGCTAGGTCTACAGCTGATGAAAAGTATGTTAACAAGTTATGTGTACCAGATTGTTTGAAAGACAAACTCGAATCTGATTCGGGCTCTGTTGTCTGACAGATGAAGTCCCTGTGGAACAAGTGACAACATAAAACACAATCGAAGCTTTGAACAGATTTTTAAAATAGCTGAATGGAATAAAGTTTGATAGAGTTGAAAAATAATACAGAAGATTGTTTCCATGTTTCGATGGCAACTATACTCTGTTTTTTAACCAGGAGGAGTAAATGCACAAGTCAGATTTACACTATAGAAAGTTACCAAAGAAAGTTACTAGATTTTTGTTCGCGCGAAATACAAAAATTTCTTACACATCTGCACTGATTAAGTCTCATGGAATTTATTTTAAAATACAAATGACATTATAAACTCTAATTTGTCACTCCGTATATTATTAGTTCTTAAAAGAACTGATTTATGTTAATGTCACAGAAATACAAAAAACAAACAAGAAAACAGATAACCTCAAAACTAATGACAGCTCTAATAAATCAAATGTAAAATCTATGTACAGTGTAAACTGGACGAAGCACTAGCCAATCAGAAGCGTCAGTTTTAGCGGTTAAAAGTAAAAGTACTCCTCCTGGTTAAAAAACAGAGTATATCGAATTTGCAAAAAAAGAACAAACAAAAGAAAACAGTGGTGATATGTTTTTATTATAAAATCGATGCTATGTGTTGAAGCCTAAAAAATACGTACCTTCAATGATTCATAGAAATATAAAAAATTGTCTAGGCTACAAACTTATACAGCGAACAAAGGAAATAAACTCCTGATCAAATGCTGAATTAATTTGATCTTTCACGTAATTTTATATTCTCATATTGTGGTAGATGGCTCAGTGGTATCGAATCGGCCTGTGGATTTGAGAACTCAGGTTCGATTCCTATAACCGACAAACAACTTTTACCATGTTAGAACTACCTCTGTGGCTCTCCCTTTGCTAACATATTTAAAAAGAAATATGTCACTTACCGAAATCTGCTTCGGCAGAGTGCTACACCCAGTAATGGGTAAAAGGCGTGATGATATATTTATTTTATTTTATAATAAATTATATGTACACCTCGTGAAGAAAGTGTCATTCTTCCCTCATGTTCTTTATATCCCTCGCCTTCACTTGTTATTGTGTTGTAATTCTTTAGTTATAAGAAAGTGTTTGTACTAAATAGTCTCTTCTTTTTCAGATTCCTGTCATCGAAATGCTGCTTCTAGATCTCCAAAAGTGAGTACATTTTATTAATTTAATTTCTAAACATGAAAGAATGTTATTAGAAAGAAATTAGGAAAGATTAAATTTTGATAGTAGCGCATACCATCAAATTTCGAATGGAACATGTACACTTTATTTTATACATGTAGATATCTGTCTTGACAATCCATAAACAATTTAATATCAATTTAAATTTATCTCCATACTTAAACCTACATTTATCATAAATTCAACTATTAACTTTAAGTTTAAAATCGTAAAATTCAAATTGCCACCTCCACAAATACTTTTATGAAAAACATAAAATTAAATTAATTTAAAAATACAACAGGAAGTACGAGTAGACAATAACGAATTTACTGTCGCGAAAAACAATTACATTTTAATGATGATAAAAAAAAATCATTTGGCGGATATATGCGAGTATAGGTGTGACTGTAAACAAGTGAACATCATGCCGCGTCTGTTATAATGAGTGACCTTGGAGCGTCGGGACGGCGGCGGCTATCATAAAGCTAAATTAAAAATATCTGGTGGAGGCATGCGCGCACCACTGCCAAAATTAAATTAGGAATTTGAATATCACCGCGATGTCTACCGAATGCTTGTACACCTGCTGGTAGTATTACGTCATACAAGGTGTCCCTGTAACTGTAACAGTAATAGTTATCGTAAAACTTAATTAAATATTTGATGGGGAAAAACCTTTAAGGATTAAATATTTTTGTTTTATACTTCTAGATAATGTACAACTATATTTTTTTTTCATTCCTGCTGAGATCTTTGAGGAGTCATATCTTTAAAACTACAAAAGATATTTTAATTTAGTTTGCACCATTAAATTTGTTGTAACTTACTTGTACTTATAAAATAAAATTGAGAAAAACTTTTGTGTTAAATAAAGTAAATTTGAAAAATTCCTGCTGGGCTGCCATATCTCGGAAACTATAATAGATATATAAATTCTGTTTTCAAGTCCGGATTTAACATGAGTAACTTTATATTTTAGTAGAACATTCGTTAAATTTGCTAGACTAATTTTCTATAATTTTAGTTAAAATCTAGTTTAAAATCTGCCTGATATAAGTTACGTATTTTTTGTTATAATTCATTTAGAATTTAATACTTATTTTTAAACATGGTTACTATTTCCTTTCTTTCTCTGTCCGATTTAAAAGCATTAATACCAATCCTATAAAATAAAAGGTGCCAAAAACAGTACGCTTTTAGATCTTCTTAGCAAATACGATGCATTTATAGGGTTATAAGAACACCGAAATAGAAAAAATTGTGAAAACAGAAAGTAGGTCTCAGGATTAAAAATTGCACAGAAATAAATCTAGCAATCGAATTTAATTGGACGTTAATATTTTAACAAAATAATTGTAAAATAATTGTAAACAAATTTTACAAAAGTCAAAACAATAAAAACAAAATAAATAAATATAGTCACTAAAAGAAAATAACAATGCATGTCAAAGACACTAGTTATTTTTTAAAAATATTACTGTGTTATTTGTGCTGATGATGTCCAGTTCGCTGGACGAAACGTCCAATTAAATTCGATTGCTAGGTTTATGTCTGTGCAATTTTTGATCCTGAGACCTACTTTCTGTTTTCACAATTTATCGATAGGATCTGAATTACTGAAATTTTTAATTTTTGAAATAGAAAAAAATAAAATCGACTGACATTTCCGCACTATTGCGAAAAAGTACAATTTTTTCTAACTCTTATGAATACTGAAATCTAGAACCTTATCAAACTGTAGTAGAAAAAAGTTAGTAATAATAAATTAAATAAATTGAAATGCATTAATTGATTTAAATTCAGAATTTGATTTAAAATGACAGCAAGAAACGCAGTTTCTATTACAATTTGATTAATTTTATCGTTCACTAGCAAACTCAAAATAGTTTCCAGTTTCTACTTCATGAACGTAATTTAATTATCTCTTAGTAGCACGCTTACTACTAGTTGAAACTAAATATAACCCTACTCTACTCGTACAAATTCCACTTACGCTTTAAAGTTCAAAGAAAATCCTAGCAGATGCAATTCCATTCATTTCCAGATCTAAGTATCATATAATTAGGAATGAGTCTCATTTTCTTATCCTCATCAAATTGCCATCCGAAGTGCAAGCGAATTAAGAGCTTGAGATGTAATCACTTCTGGGTTTAAATCCGCGTAGCGTTCATCTAGCGACCCGGAATCACTCTGAGACGCAACTCTGGAATTTCTCCGGAGTAATTCAACCGGAGAAATTTATAATCGATTACAAAGAAATGACATTGCATTTTGTAAGTCTTTGTTCTAGGAAATTCTTCGGTATTTATTGAGAGAGATTTAGGTTATTTCGTGAAATGAATGAGAGGATCTTATGAGATATATTGTTTGGATTTTTGTAGAGTGAATCATGTGCATTGAATTCGGTCTGACTTTTGTAATTGAACACTTGGTACTTGGTTTGTCTTGATCTTTTTCTAAAATAAATAAATAAAATAAATATATCATCACGCCTTCTACCCATTACTGGGTGTGGCACTCTGCTGAAGCAGATCTCGGTAAGTGATATATTTATGCAAGTGAAATACGGTTACCAGTCGTCAAATCACGGCCCCCAAACATGTTAGTGGTGGAGAAGTCACAGGGATAGCTTTTTCAAATTATGAAAATTTGTCGCCTATGGGAATCGAACCAGGGATATATATATTTTTAACCACACTTTTTGCGAAGCTGTCATTATTTTCTTCTTAAATAACTACATATATAAATAAATAAATAAATAAATATATCATCACGCCTTCTACCCATTGCTAGGTGTGGCACTCTGCTAAAGCAGATCTCAGTAAGTGATATATTTTGCGCGTGAAGTGCGGTTACCAGTCGTCAAATCACGGCCCCCAAACATGTTAGTGGTGGAGGAGCCACAGGGATAGCTTTTTCAAATTACATATATAAGCAAATAAAATTCAATATAATTTTAAAATGTCAGGGTAAAATGCCACTGTGAGCAGTAGGCCCCTTGTACTCTAATTATGGTTAAGTTCCTATTGTACATAGTAACAAATAAATAAATACACCTCGTAAATAATTCATTTCCACCACCAAACACAACATTATAAACACTGAATCGAGCATCTCTATATACTTTTACAACATACTTCTCAATCAGCGTAATAATAAAACGATCCGGTGACTGCAAAATTAATTTAACAGTATAATATAATTTAATTAGGGGTGACTTTATTGCACCCTTGTACACGTAGGAGACACAACTGCAGCAAGGACAGAAGCGGGGACAAAAGCAGGATTAGGTCAATCCCTTGCAGTCCACTGAACCAACACCAACTTTACACCCTAGTAAATCTCCATTTATCTCTTAAGAGCCATGCCTTCCCTCTTCACACCCTCTCTGCATCCTACATACATACACACACACGAACACTGCAGCAAGAAATGCAGCAAGATATTCCATTTAATTTATGATGTAGCGCGATATGTGTTCAAACACTACACTATTACAGGACGTTCTCGTATTTCAAATATGTGGTCGCATATCAAAGTGCTGGGTGAATATGAACATGCATAGTTCTACTTTTAATATTGTGCATAGCTGTCTGTCATCGCGTCTATCAACTTTACAGTTGTTTGTTGTGAACGAGTATTTTAAGTTAATACTGTGGATTTGAAAACATTGGTTTGATTCCCACAGCCAATAATTTTCACCACATTCAAATTACCCCTGTGGTTCCCCCTACACTAACATCTTGGGGGGGGGGGGCTATGATTTGGTGGCTAGTAACTGTACTTTACATGCATAAATATATCACTTATCTATATGCTACGGCAGAGTGTCATACCCAGTAATTGATGATAGACGTGATGATATATTTATTTTTAACAATTAAAAAAATCAAATTGAATTAAGTATAGAAAAATTGGTATGTAAAAATATCTGATTAAATTATTTTGGTTTCAGAATACCAAAATTGTAATAATCTTTATAATAAAAAAATAAATATATTATCACGTCTTTTACCCATTACTGAGTGTGGTACTCTTCCGAAGCGGATCTCGGTAAGTGATATATTTATGAGCGTGAAGTGCGGTTACCAATCGTCAAATAGCGGCCCCCAAAGATGTTAGTGGTAGGGGAACCACAGAGGTAATTCTAATGTGGTGAAAATGTTTGTCGGCTGTGGGAATTGAATCAGGGTTCTCAGGATTCACAGGCCGACTCGATACCACTGAGCCACCTACCCCATAAATACTTAACAATTGTTGAAATCAAATAAATCATAAATATTAAAATTGAATTGCTCGTCGATAAATATTGACTTTTTTATTTAATTTGGGTCTTATCTGTTATACATAATATTGACAAACGTTGACCTTTGTTTTGCATGATTTAAAAACAAAACTCTCTACTTGTCTACTCGTCTGCATCTAGTGACAGGAGAATAATATCGTATCAGCGCCAACTCAATTTGACAAATTTGACGTTTAAATTACACTGTGTATTAGAGATCGCGAACAAACAGACACAACACAATATACAGTCTGTGTACAGTTGAGTGTGTGTTTGTGCGTTCATCATGTGTTATTAATTTCAAAACGCAATTAATGTTCGAATGAACGTTTATGAATAGAGTGAAAGTGAGTCGTAGACACTTGAAGCCTGAGTACTTTTTGTTTTTCGAAGAGAAGACTTTCAAAATCACAGTTTTATTACATTTCTTTCATTCAGGCTGATGATACATATGGGTATCGGATCGGTCTATGTATCCAGAGAACCCTGGTTCGATTCCCACAGCCGACAAACAATTTTCACCACATTAAAATTACCTCGGGGTCTCCCCATCACTAATATCTATGAGGGCTATGATTTGACGGCTGGTAGCTGCACTTCACGCGCATAAATATATCACTTACCGAGATCTGCTTCGGCAGAGTGTCACATTCAGTAATGGGTAAAAGGTTTGATGATATATTTATTTATTTTATATAAGTAATTACAGATCTTATTAGATGATCAGTTTCTTATTGATTATAGCTATCGATGCCCAAAGATATAAATAGAAAAAGAAATTCTTGTTGAGAAGAAAAAATATCGAAAGTTACAAAGAAAAATTAATTTCAAAGTTTTCATTAGAATAATACTGAAATAAAATGTATACTTTTCGCATGATTTTTTCACGGTACACCACAAAAAAAAAAACGCGCCTTTTACCCATTATTAGGTGTGACACTCTGCCGTAGCTGATCTCAGTAAGTGATATATTTACACGCGTGAACTGCGGTTACCAGTTGTCAAATCACTACCCTCAAAGATGTTAGTGAAAATTGTTTGTCGGCTGTGGAAATCAAACCCGGGTCCTCAAATCCACAGTCCGGCTAGTTATTTAATTTGAGAATACTCGTATATACCCCTACGTGATGTATGATAAGCGATTAGGGATGCTCTTTATATGTAACACCACAGGAATGTTCTTTAATGGTAGAGATTATAAAATCTATATGATGCGCTCTTGGATAAAAATCTCCTGGATTATGAAGGGAGGTGAAGGGGTGTCGGAAGTGAAAGATATAATGTCAGAGGGATTATCACTCTGCAGGAGATTACATTCCCTGCGTTATGCTACAATACTACATTACATGACATGATGCGGTATTACATAAGACTTACTTCCGGAGCTGCTGCAAAATATGTGCTGTTAAAGAACGGTGAACGCTATACAAATGTTACTTGAGTGAGGTTTTAATATGCTCTACAAAATATGATTGTGTCTAAGTAGTTTGAACTCCTCTATAAGATACTACTGTAATTGGGATTAAGTTCCTGTTGTGCAGAGTAACAAATAAATAAAAGTAATAATTATACTCGTATCAAATTAGACTGTTGGTTTTAAGGATCCAGGTTCGATTCCCATAACCAACAAACAATTTTCACCATAATAAAATTACCCTTGTGGCTCCTACTCCACTAATATCATTTGGGGGCCATGGTTTGACGGCTGGTAACTGTACCTCACATGCATAAATATATCACTTACCGAGTGCTTGCTGCGACAGAGTGCCACGCCCAGTAATGGGTAGAAGATGTGGTATTTTGAAAATTATCGTCTTCATTCTATGGGTGTAAAAATTGGTTTATATAGCATCAAATTCAGTACAAATAATTCATTTTAATCTGCTGTACTGTTGCTAAGAGTGATAGGACCAAAAAGTACTTTTCTTCCCGTTACTAATAACTTTGCTAAGGGAAGAAAAAAAAAATTTAAATAGATTTTTTACTTATTTATAAAATGTATATTATTAAAAAGAATAAATATTCGGTTTAAGTATTGGGATCGAGAAAAAAAAACACCTGGAATTCTCTACATTGGTATGTAATATAACAGTAATGATGCTATTATCAATTCTATATAAAATTCAAAATAAATTAGCTATTAAGAAAATCCTACTAAAATCTTTTTTACGACGGAGTGTACAAACAAAAGCTCTATTTTATTGTTACTAGCTTACTTCGAATTTAATTTTCTTTTTATGTTATTTCGACAATACACTTGATTTTACTATCCTTTTACTAAGCTTTCAGCATAAAATATTAATTAGTTCATTATCTTAAACTCAAACTAGTAATGCGCTATAATACTTGAACTTGAAATAAAAACACGTTCTTCACCAGAAAATTTATCAGTAAAAACTACATTCCTTAGAGATTCAATGCAAATACTCTATCTCGTGTACACCACGATGCAGCCGCATCCCGGAAATAGATTTCTTTGCTTCCTCAAACATTTTTTACAGTGAGTTATTTCCGTTTTTACATAAAAGGACAAATGCAAAGTCATTATAAAACTCATATGCAGTATATATTTATAAAACCGTATATTAAAATTCCACTAACGCGGTTTTTCATCAAGCAAGCTTCGAATGTTTGTAGATAGAGATAGAAATGGAAGAAGATGACGTCACAGATTGTCGCGGAATCCTTTTAATGTGGGTATTGATATATTGGCGGCAGATTTCCCGGGATTGTTCTTTTTATGTGTGGGATTCTCTGGTGTTTCTACCCTCCAGCGCAACGTTTTTTATGTTATTGTTTTGTTTTGTAACATTTACACATCGGATTGGGTTATTTGTCAACTGTTCTTCCCTACCAGCACTTTTTCTGTGTATCAAAGTCAAAGAACATCTTTCAATATTTGAGTTTCGCGCAACAGATTTTACAAAATGTAAATTCTATACAAGATGGATAATTAGTAACTAACGCTTATACTCGACTCTTCAGAGCAAACATAACAAACTTAGAATCATTCCTTTTGCTATTATTTAGAATCAAATAAAATTTTTCATTTGCTATATGTATGCCCTGAATATTCAACCTTCAACTGTAATTTTAGTTTAATTGTTGTTTTACGTTAGACATCTTACGGTTGACCTGAAGATGGCCATAACCTTGATCGAAACATTGTTATTGAATCTTCATTAAATTAGTACAAATTAAGCCTATGTCCATTATTACATTCCCAAATTAGTAACTGTTTTATCGCACGTTACCATCAGTAATTGCTTTGCGATAAATAATTACGTTTTGTAAGTACATAGTAACTCACTTTTATAACGATCGTAAATAAATAAAATAAATAAATATATCATTACGCCTTCTATCCATTACTGGGTGTGGCACTCTATCAAAGCAGATCTTGGTGAGTGATATATTAATGCGCGTGAAGTGCGGTTATCAACCTTCAAATCACGACTCCCAAAGATTTTAGTAGAGAGGGAGCCACAGGGGTAATTTTTAATGTGGTGAAAATATTTGTTGACTGTGGGAATCGAACCTGGGTTCTCAGGATTTACAAGCTGACTCGATACCAATGAACCACCTACCCCAACGATCGTAGAATAACTAATATTTTAAAAAATAGGAATAAATTGTAGGATAAATATTTAATGAAACTTTCTAGAATTCGTGCTACGTCATTTGATGGACGCCTTTTACCCATACTGGATGTGACACTCTGTCGAAGCAGATCTCGGTTATATATTTTTGCTTGTGAAGTGCGGTTACCAGCCGTCAAATCACGGCCCCTAAAGATGTTAGTTAAGGGTAATTTAAATGTGGTGAAAATGTTTGTCGGTTATGGAAATCGAATTAGAGTTTTCAGGATCTCGGTAAGTGATATATTTATGCGCGTAAAGTGCGGTTACCAGCCCTCAAATTACGGTCCGAAAAGATGTTAGTGATGGGGGAGCCACAGGAATAGTATTAATGTGTTGAAAATGTTTGTCGGCTGTGGAGATCGAACCAGGGTTCTTAGGATCTACAGGCCGACTCGATACCACTAAGCCACCTACCCCATATAACTTCTTATATTACTTCATTATAAATCCAGGTTAAGCCAAAATAACAATCACATCCCTTACAATCCGAGTACAATTGAAAACTTCATAAGAAAATAAAATCTCCAGTTTCTCTGAAATCTCGCTGTAGAATATTGGTCGTTTTCAGCGACACCTGTAGCAAAGTATAAAGTTTCCGTCACATATCTCGCATTTCAGGTCGATGTTGGTTTCTCTGCTGATGATGTGTCACATCTGTGCGTGGCATTGTTGGCACGGTGACGCGTCATCACCACGTCACCGCGCTGTGGTGAATCAATGCCGAGAGCTACGAACCGGCGCCAAATGGCCACAGCGCTTAGTGTTGACCCATTTCCTATTTGGTAGTTCTTCACATTTGACTTTGACCTATTTCTGAACTCGTTATTCGTTTCGTAAGAATTGTTTTCTATTTTTGTATGCCCTGTTATTTATTTGCTATGCTGCACAACAGGAACTTGATCCTTATAGTGGAATCTGAACTACGCGTATTTCTTGGAATTCTTGCTATGAGTATAAGTATATGATGTAATATTTTTTGAATTAATTGCTGTTTTTCTTATCTCTTCTTATATTTCTCTATTTCGGTATTTATCAGGAGAAGAGGAAATATATACATCAGCTTTATTTCTTTATTTACACATTATTCTCAAAATTATCTACAAAGCCACATGCGTCCTTAACCATTTTGACACCTCCCATCATATTTCACCCATTCCAACATGATGTAATATTTGGCGTCGCTCAAACGAACCCAGGCACATTTGACTACAATTTATTGGTTTTAAAAGACAAACACAACCCTTAACATTTCAGTTTCATAGTTCTTAATACTTTCTAAAGCAATAAGTATAAATTAGCTAAGAGTAAACAAAATTATACAATATTTGAACAACGAACAGCCAGAATAACAAATATTGCCACACGACTGTCAGTGGTAATTTAAATTAATTTAAAACTTGCTATAGTTATTTTTATATCAAGAGAAGAAAAATAAGACAGTTATTCCTGAAAGGACCGTTTCATTTCACAAGCCGATAGCGATGAATATAAAACATCTGAGGGAAAAATGCCACTTTCTTCACGATGTATACATATAATTGTTTTCACTACCCTATCAGAAAGAAAAATGTTATTATTTTCTTGGCGAATGTCACCTGGACGTCACTAATGTCAAATCAACAATTTCACCGTTAAATTTCCTATAACTTTCTGCACAAGTATAAATATTTTCCTTGTTTGACTGAAGTGAAATAGTTTATTTAAAAAAGAATATACCTACCCTATAATAGCTAGCTTGATAGCTAATAGCAAGGTATCTATTATCTCGCGAATAAACTAATTTCACCACATTAATACTTAATGAGATGCTGACAGTAGTTGATGGTCATAGTGACTTCTAAGCTGAAAGCAACAGGTTTCAATATCCTGCACGTGCATCTAGACAAAGCTGTTTACCTGTAGTTTCTATGTTGCCGATATGCTATACATTATACCAGTGGTCGCGAAGACATTGGAAGAAGGTTGTCGGATGCTATTTACAAATTTTAAAATATATGTTTTCCAAAAGTCATCTCGTTGCAAGCTTTTATTTAAATTTTAAGGATTAATGAAATGGAAAATATATACTATTTATTTAGATGCTTAACTTTCTGTTTACAATTAATTTTAAATAATATGAAACTAGATATGAAACTGGGGATTTCACCATTTAATTCCTCATATATTTCTACATAATTATGCATAGGTTGATCCTCAATATATATAATTTTTAATCATCAGATTCGTAATCGCAAAATGCTTCTTAATAAAAATGCCAATTTTTTGGATACACCAGTTTAAAATTCGATATTTTTTAAATATGGTTCTATATAAACCAGACTACGAAAAATTGAATGCCGTTGAGCGCATCTTCATATCTTTTTTAGTTTTCGATTTACGGCGATTTTTGACTTTTTTTAAATCTCAACTTTGAAGGCTCATATCTCGAAAACTAAAAGAGATATTGAAACGCGATTTGAACGTGTGTATTTCTCGTGCTCCAATTAACTTATACTGAAATTGTGAAAATTTTGAAAATTTTTAAATTTTTTTCATTATTTCATTTTTCAATATTTAAAAAAATTGAAAAGATATTGAAAATCTGTGAACACCAATGAATTCGTCACGTAAAAGTACATAGATATGTAAAATTTCAGGCAAAAATTCGCACAGATAAAGTTTTTATTACAAAAAAAGGAAAAATCACTGTTTTTTAATTATTTTTGAAGGGGTACCCCTTAAGAATTTTACGAATTTTGGCCATTTTTAGTTTTCTTGCTCTAAAAATTGTATCCGTAGAGCAAAACTTCTGAAATTTTACATACATATGTACTTTTACGAGAGAAATTCACTGGTTTTTACAGATTTGCATTATCTCTTCAACTTTTTGATATATAGGCAAATGAAAATTTTGAAAAAATAGCAACATTTTCAAAATTTTCCAAATTTCAGTAAAAGTTAATTGGAGCACGAGAAATACACTCGTTCAAACCGCATTTCAATATCGCTTTTAGTTTTCGAGATATGGGCCTTCAAAGTTGAGATTTTTAAAAAGTCAAAAATCGCCGTAAATCGAAAACTAAAAAAGATATGAAGATGCGCTCAACGGCATTCGATTTCTCAGTCTGAGTTATATAGAAGCATATTTTAAAAATTTTCTATTTTTAAACTGGTTCAACCAAAACCAATGAATTTAGTTTTTCATGAATTATCTATAAACGTCAGTGTTTGAAGTTTATGAAATAGATTGACGTTTCTTTTTCTTTTTTCTTTTTTTCATTAAGTCACCTCTTTTGTAATCGTAGAACTTTTAACTCTTTCATCTTTACTTCCGCATTTGTAAATCCACATAATTTCGGCCTGAATTTTAAATACCCTGATTTTATGTATGAATTATTTATGGAGTACTGGCTCAGTGGTATCGAGTCGGCTTGGGATTCTGAGAATCCTGGTGCAATTCCCACTGGCGATAAACTTTTTCACCACATTAAAATTATCTCTGTGGCTTCACTATCATCTTTCAGGGCCGTGATTTGACAGCTGATACTTCTAAGATCTGTTAGGCAGAATGCCACACCCAGTAATGGGTAAAAGGCATGATATTTATTTATATTATGTATGAATATCATAATATAAATTTCTCAACTATAATTTAGTCGTATTTATATTGGCTCTACAAATGGCGATTGTAGTTGATGTTTATTAATTAATGTTTATCATATTATCTTCAGTATTTTTTTTTTTTAATAAATTACAGAATTGTTTTCTTATTTTGTTTTTTTCTCACAATAAATTACAGAAAAAAATGAAATGCATTTCTCCAGACAAATGACGATCATTTATTGTGTTTTATATCTTTGCTGGTTTTATTATGAACTGGGGCGCTGCTAGTGTCTGTCATTTATTGTCTTGTGATTCACCCAAATTCAGTGCCTGCTGCGATTATAACTAATTAATCACTGTACTTTGAAAGTATTGTTTTGTTTTGTTTTTAAGAACGATTTCAGGATAGTATATGGACTCAAGAAACGAAATATTTACCTGTTAATTAAGCTGTGTAAACAAGATAAGAAATTATGAAAGATATTTCATTAAATTTTAGTATTTTACTAAATATTTTAATTATAAGATACTAACAAAAATTGATTCCCACAGCCGACAAACAATTTTCTCAACATTTAAATTACACCTGTGGATTCCTCTCCACTAACATATTTGGGGGCCGTGATTTGACGGTTTGTAACCACATCTAGTAATGGTTAAAAGACGTGATATATTTTTTATTTTTTACAAAAATAAGTCATCGCTGAAAAAATAGAATGTAATTGTAAAATTAAATTCAGGTATTTCCGTTATGAATATTTATAAAGTCTTGTTTAAAAATTAATTTGAAAAACAAAATCTGTGTTTTTAAATCTCTACAATTGAAAATCATTTAATACTTTTGATTTATGTAACAAACGCCACCCAATTAAAATATTTGAAATATCGCTATTTAATTTAAAAATTAATGCCAAATCAGCATTCAGTATTGTTTGTATGCATACAAATATACAGTGAAATATCAATGGCTGAAGTGATACAGTGATTATGTAGCCTGCCATTGTCATTCTGATTCAAGATAAACATTGTATGCAACAAATAATTCATTATTTGTTTGATATTAATTTTGAATTAGTTTTCGCTATTCAATCAATGTTTTATTCACAAGATACTCTATAAAACACGTCAAATAAATTCACAAATCCTGAAAGGAAATTAAAGTGAACTGAATACACGGCTTTAATATTGTATATGAATGGTTTCTCTACTTCAAATTTATCTTTCTCTTAATTCATTTAGGGGTTGGTTTCTTCTCTGAAACAGTTATTTAATAAAACATGGTCTCGCTTCTGAGAATATCATTTGACAGACTACCTTATCTTATAAAGTAAATTTGTTTTAAAATTTTTTCAGCATTTAGAAATGTACCTGTATCTAAAGACAATTAAATTTAGAAGCTTTATTTCATCTTTGTTTTCAAGGAACATCAATAGTTATTTATGTATTAAGGGTAAAAACATTCTTAATAGTTAATTATGTATCAAGGGTGAAAACATGCGTTTTTGGCCCGCGGCATGATTATTAGCACAAGGCGCAAAACGCCGAGGGCTAATAACATGCTTAGGGTCAGAAACACTAATTTCATCCTTGGTATATAAAATATTTTATGCACAACAAAATAACATTTCTCTGAAACTGGCACAATAAACAAAAATTGTCATATTATTTATGTATCCATAGAAATTATTTTTTGTGGCCCTAGGGCCAAAAAGAAGTGTTTAAATCCGCTTTTTAGGGCTAAAACATTTTAATTTCGGTCCGGTTGTGCATAAAAAAATTGAACGAAATGGCTATCTGATTTATTGTTTGTTATATTCTCATGCAAAATATAACTCATAATATAATAATACTCAAATAATATTTTGACATGAATTTATAGGTATAGTATATTACGCACCATGAACTGTAAGTGACAGTTTATAAAATCTCGATTTTATACATTCTTGACCTAAAAAAAATCACTTACAGTTCTAGGTTAGTAAGCTATTTTTTACAATACTTGCACAAATAGAAAGAAACGAAAAATAGGTTTCAAAAAGTGTCAGCTGTCAAATTGTTGTCAAAATAAACAGGACCTTAGTATGTAATATTTACTTACTGTTCACGGTGGACAGTAAGTAAATATTAAAGTCCTGATATAATCCTGGTAACCACTGTGCAATAAAAGTTGCACTTACAGTGTTTGCATTTTGTCATTAATAGGTAACTTACAGTACAAGTATTGTAAAACATTCGTTGCTATGCCAACTCGTAAATATTATTGGTAATTATCATATCACTTGTATTATTGCTTATAATTATGATTATACTCGTATTATGGATACTTGAATATTGAACCAATATTTTCCTATTACTATTAATTGAATGCTCTATAGTAGTGAAACAGATATTGACATAAATGATTAGATCATTATTTGTTGTTTGCTGGCGGTTGCAGATCTATAGTATTAGGATTGTTTGTTGTAGGGATGGTTTGTTAAGTAATGGCCCACGTGACATATCCGCGGATCTATACAGGGTTGGTTTTACCCTCGCCGAGGTTTCATGTAAATTTAAAATTCTAATGGAAAGCCTCAAAACTGTTCAAATAGCAGATGAGATTTGTAAATTTACGGTTTAAAAGGGAAACTTTTTTTAATATACCTATGCATATTTAGGTTGAAAATTGTGTTTGCAAATCTGTATTAATATGGACGGAAAAGTTTCAAACATTTGATCGATAAATTATGAATGTAAATGAAGATAAGTAGGTACAGCCCCAAATAAATAATATAACGTTATGTTCCACAGTTAAATTTAACTTTTTTCCGTGTTTTATATACCTAATAAAACACTTGTATAATAAGTAACTATTATATTTATTTGTATTTTTTTATATAAGTTAGTAATTTCATTAAACTCAAAATGAAAGACAAAGTCATAGAAATATAAATAATTTCCTCATAAAAACTTGAATACAAAATATCTAATTTCCACTGCAACATCATCCCCATTCCTTATAGCAATCATCTCCGAACGCTAATATAATAATTCCTAATGAGATTTATTTTAAATAGCACCATTTTCATTTCCTCCACAATCACGCCTTCCTTGTAAATTATAAGTCATCATCGTTGGCCATGATATCACAAGGAACAAAGGAGCTCACGGATGTTCTCATCACGTGATCACCATCAAAACAATTGGTGTAATCTGTGCTAGTGGCTTCGTAGCCGTCGAGACATCAGAGATGTTGATGTAATTGGTGTAATGCCAACACCGACACTTATGCCATTGATTTACATCACACGCGGTGAATACTTACATGGTAGCGTTAGTGTTATGTTTCCTGAACTATGACCTCGCGTGGAGTACCGAAGAAATACTAAAAAGATATTTAGTACACAATAAGTACCAGGAAAAATCTCTAAAGTTGTTAGAGGTACAAGAGCCACAGGGGTAATTTTAATTTGGTGAAAATGTTTATCGGTTTATTTGTAAGTTCTATGATATTTTGACCAAAAATAGTATATTGTGTAACTAGTACAAAAAGTGATATATTTTCGGATAATGGTGGCAATGGGCGCCTATACCTATTTAAAAATAGCTATTTACATATCAAGTGCGCGAATGGTGCAAATGACGTCTTCGTGCACGAGTTTTGTACAATGCTTTTTGTAACGAGCAAAAATTATATAATCTACAATGAGGAAATTTATTAAATTTGAAGCGTGAATTTATATTGACAGTTAAGTATGTCATGAAGTGACATTTGTTATTTGAAAACAAATTGCTTATTTTTCATGTCTATCTTGTTAAAATATGTCTGTTTGATGGCGTTATAAGCTAACGTCTCTATTTCTTTTATAAATTCCTTAAAATGTATGTGTACAATTAGCGTTTTAATAGTCAAGTTTTAAAATCATAAAAAATGGGCCTTTTTTCAATTACTTTGCGCACTAGAGCACAAAATCAAACTTTTCATCGGTTTCTGAATTTTTCTTTCTCCACTTGCCTAATTGTCAGTGACAAATCTATATTGCCGCGTGAATATTTTAAAAAATCATTAATCGGGATCGTTCGCTTATTATCGGCAAAATTCGAGAGTTGATGGATGTATATTAAATTTAGTAGGTATGATAAATAAAAATATCTTTACGGAACGGAACTTGTTACAGCATATCTTACCAATTAGTTTTGAATCTTGTGCAAGGTTTTGTCGAGTTTGGTTAGTCGAGTGCGGGCTTCTGTAGTGATCGAAGTGTTTACAGTATTTGTGCGTGTTTTAGTTAATATTTAATAATATTTGAATGCGTAAATTAGCTTAAATTGTGCGTTATTATGCGTATTAATGTGTGAAGTGAAAAAGAAATGTTAATATATGAGTGGTAGTGTTGTGGAATAGATTGGATGGACCTCATTCGGAGCTGCAGAGTGTGCTGATTTCATAGTGGGCAACGTGGGACGTGGCTGCTATCTGTTTCCTACTCAAAGTATGCTACAATATTTTTATTAACGTTGTTAAAAAAAAATTCATAGTAAATATAAGTATCTCTAGTGTTATCTATTGATATTCTGAACAATACAGTTAATTAGTAATTCGTACACACGACTTTTAGCTCCATCTATCGATTTTTGTAGAGAGTAAAAATTAGTCTGGTATTGTCCAATTTCAGCAGCATTCCATACTACATAAAAAGCTCTTTCGGCGTACAAATTTAAGCACGAACAAGTGTAATTTTTTAAACTACACAATGGTAAATTTCAACCTAACAATGTTGCTTCGCTCTCGCTCAAAGCTGGCGCTGGAAAAAGACAAATGAAAGCAGCGAGGCGCCGGCAACATCACCTTTCATCATTGTAAATGAAATAATTTCTGTTATAAGAACGCTATGGTTAATTTACGCAAAGATAAAACGTGCAAAAGGAAATTCGCAACATGCGGGGGATATTATGTGTGGGCCGTTACAATAAAACAGTGGTCAGTGACATCGTGTTGCTTTTATAGATGTACCGTTATACTAAATAATGAACGGTTTATTACTGAAAATATACGAGTATATGGGTCAGTTAAGATGGTTAGACCATATGGAATGTGTGTTGGTGAAATTCTGGGTGAGAGGTTGCGTGGACGACTTAACGTCCCTAGGAATAAATGGATGGATATGATTGAAGGTTTGATACGTGAACGAAAGATGTGATAAACTTGTGTGATACCAATAAGGATATTTTCTAGAGATTAATTTCAAAATGAATCTAATGAATAAATGATGGAACATAATAATCTGTATTTATTTATTTATTAATTCAACTCTATCTAATCAGGAACCTAATTCCAATAATAGTATAAAGTCCAAACTTAATAAGAAGCAGTGTGTTTGTTCATATATTTTTAGCTTGAGTGGGATTCGAACTCAGAATCTTCGGATTTGAATTCTGTAACAGTACACACAGCACCGTACTGCCAGATTTGTATTGTAGCGCTAGTGTCGATTTAGTTGATGGATACTAAATTAGAGCACTAATAGTGCAGTACGGTGGGGTGGGTAGCGTTACGTAATTCGAATCCGGAGATCCCGAGTTCGATTCCCACTCAAGCTAGAAATTATAATTACAACCACTCTACGGCTCGGTGAGTCCAGACCCTGTACTGTAATTGGGATTCAATTCCTGTTGTACAGAGTAACATAAATAAATAAATAAATAGTTAAGGTATTATAAACTTCACAATGCACAATTCATTTTAAAATAAATTAATTTACGATTTAAAATAAAAATAAATATATCATCACGCCCTTTTTACACATTACTGGGTGTGGCACTTTGCCAAAGCAGATCTCGCTAAGTGTTATATTTATGCGCGTGAAGTACGGTTACCAGCCGTCAAATCACGGCCTCCAAAGATTTTAGAGGTGGGGAAGCCACAGGGGTAATTTTTAAATTGGTGAAAATGTTTGTCGGCCGTGGAGATCGAACCAGGGTTCTTAGGATCAACAGGCCGACTCGATACTACTAAGCCACTGCCCCATAAAATAAAATGAAATAATTTAAAATAATGCGCACTGATTTATCGTTCTTGAACTAATAATCGATATTTTCGCTGCAATACAGATTCGTCCACAACTACAAATTTGAATACATTTAGTTAGACGTTTATATATATATATATATATATATATATATATATATATATATATATATATATATATATATATATATATATATATATATATATATATATATTGTGTCTGCGGTCTTGTAGTCTTCAATGTTATTTAAATTCTCTAATATTTTTTTTAATTTATTTTTCCTACTTGCACAGGTCGTAAAGATCGGGATCCTTGGTATTTCATGTAGCAGGTAGTCGTTTTATTTTGCAAACAAGCATCGGTTAACTAAACTATGCTTACTTTACGAAAAGTAAAGACGGACCATTTGATGGCAGCATTTGCCGCTTTACCAAACTATGTAAACTATTTGCTGAGTCAATGTTAAACCCATTTATATGTAGGTATCTTCGTGTCTACAATAATAAAGCTACTACAAAGAGTTTCACGAGAAATTCCCTAGAAACTGAAGCACATGATTTCTTATCACATCATCATCTTTATTTAAGGTTAAAGGTACACAAATAACTATTTTAGTCCCATTGAAACTTATAATTTTTTTACCAACTTAACTAGAAAATTTCGCAGATTTATTCAAATTAAAATGAAACAAATTGACAACATTATTTTTCTCATCATGACAACTTGAATAAAAATGGTATTTTTGGTCTCAAGACTAAAAAACGATGACATATCCATGATAACGTCAACATTCCTGAAATAACGTTCTTTTACTATTGAAAATATTGAAATAATCGTGTCATACTGATGTGGCTGAAAGAAAAATATATCCATTGTATAAAATTTAGATGGTATTAAAGAATGTATTGTGTTTAAAATTGTGGTACTATTCACTCGTATGTATTTACTACTGTTCAAGATAAAAATATTCAATCATATTGTTTGACAGTTTTTAAAACAGATATATCATAAACTATGAATAACGGAATATCATGGAAATGTATAAAACTTTTTCTGTCATTCATTTTCATTTTATTCACATGGGAATAACTGTGATAATTAATACTTCTTTTCATTTTACGAAAACTATAAAAACCTTCGTTAAATTCAGTAGCCAGATTAATTATTCTCATTTTTATACGTCTAAACTTTACATACAAGAAATATATTATCACATCACTGCACCGTGCATTATAACAGTTTTGCATAAAAGAAACTTAATCCCAATTACAATAGTTTATAGTGGAATTTTAACCTGCATTTTTTGTTTAAATTATACTAGAAACTGTAGCTCTCTATCATAGTAAATAAATAAATAAAATCTAGTATTCCGAATTCTCAAAAATATTTTGGTATTTTTATTGCAATAAGGAGACTATACATTGGTAAAAGAATATTGAATCTTTGGTTGAAAAGTACTACTTTGGGAAGCCAAATACTACTGACGTTCTATAGTTATTTTTATAATAAGGGTTGAAATAAAGTGATAATTTTATTTAAATATTTAAATAAATTTATATGATTATTTTTTGAAGTTTCTCTAAACCAGTAAAATGCTTCATTGTATGTCACGTGTCCGCGTTTTAACCAATCTTGTCATTATTATACTGAGAATAAAGATCTTGTGATTATTCTCGGGAATAATCTCTGTAGGTGCTTTTGTTGGTGACAAATGATAGGTAGTTGTCAAATAATTATTTAAAACTATCAACGCGTCAAGTAAAATGCGTGAAAAAAAATTTATTTAGTTCCATTTCAGATACAGAAATACACCAACAAATTTTGGAAAGAACTTCCAAGAATACATGAATAAGTAATCAATCGATATGAACCCAGTTCAAAATCTTTTAAGTTGGACGAATCGACCTCAACAGCTAAGTGAAAAAATAATTTAATTAAATATAACTGGAGAGTTGGATAAATTAGAAAATAATTCTCCAGTATCTTTCTCAAACTTGTTGCCATTTGGCAATAGCCACTCAAGCCCTACGGGTTTTCGAAAGTTCTGTCAAATTATTTTCAATTTATTCTCACTCTCTTGTTATATTATTACTGACTATATTCTGGTTGTACAAACGATATTAGTGGCATACTTGTGAGGGCTTCATATTCATTTATCTTGTTCATCCCATTAATCTTATAAATGTATAATAATTTTAGTAATCACATTTCGTAATTAATTTAAAAGCACGAATAAAAAACGAGCAACCAAAATCCATTTAACTCTAATGTAAATTGTAAAGAAGCGCGTATTGCAATTTCCATCCTAGCCAGTAGCCACTAAATGTAATTACAAGTAGCTTAATTACCATAAAAACATCTGCAGCAGCTCTGCACCGCACTCTCGTGTACATTTACATTTACGTACGATATCCGCTCTAAGCGTTCGCCCCGTCGCGTCGTTACAACTAATAGTTGCACAGAGGGATAGATTGCAGATTAGCAAACACAACTAAACACAAGCAAAAAGAGCAAGAACGGATCTGTTACAGGAAACGGAAATACAAACGGATTATCACCTATTTAGCTCTCAACCAGTGCCGTATTCAAGAATAGTTCTAAATAGAGATACAGGGTGTTCAATTTAAGTGTGCCACCATTGCTATCTCGAGAACTAGCCGAGCTACAAGGTTGGTTAAATTAGTAGAGACATTTTGTTCGACCAGTGGTTGTCAAAAAGTGGAGTGCAGCTTTTTTAATTTTAAATGAGAACGTATGTTTTTTATTTTTTTGTTCAGAAAGGAATCTTATTCCGAATTCAACGAATAAAATGTTCAGTACCCTCACATTACAAAACTTTTGAGAAAAGTGCATATTAAAATGACATTAATTTTATTCAAATCCCATAGGAATCAGAGCGCTATGAAAGAAACAAGTGAACATTTCATAATACGCTTATTTTATTAATTACGAGCCCTGTCTCACTTCAGTTGACCCGAATCATATTTTTTGTTTAAAATTTAAATAATACTAAAAACGTAGATATATGACATTTATTAAATTCTACAATTAATTTTCAACATTTTTAACTAAATTTAACATTAAATATACTTTAGACACAAAACGTATACCAGTATAAGTCTCTTTTTTTTTTCTTCACAATAACTAAATCAACAAACAAATGGACTATCATAATTATTACTTTGTAGGTAGTTTGACGGATTAAATTGAAATTAATTACTATTTTAAGCAAATTTTATTATTATACGGTTTTTTAATAAAACAATTTTTTTGTTAGTTAAAACAGAAATGTTTACTTCCTCTTTCAATGGCTGTCATTTCTAGATGTATGTATCGATTGACTTAAAATTTTATCTGTGTATTAACAACATACTAGCATATGTCTCATTAAAATTTCATTTCATTTTCTTGCATACAACACGAGAAATAAAACTGCAAAATAAAACATCAAACGAAAAAATAAGATTCGGGTCAACTGATGAGAGGCAGGGCTCGTATTAATTATGGTGTAGCAAGCTCAGTGGTATCAAGTCGGCCTGTGGATCCTAAAAACCCTGGTTCCATTCCCACAGACGACAAACAATTTTCACCATTTCAAAAACTTGTGGCTCCCCCACCATTAACATCTTTGAGAGCCGTGATTTGACGGCTGATGACCGCATTTCACGCAGATTTGAATCTCAGGGCCACTGTAGCTTAGTTGGATAAAGCATATGACTGGAGTACATAGGTCCCAGGTTCATATTCTGGCGGTATTACAATTTTTCTCTTTATAATTTCATAGTTCGGCAGTACGGTGTTGTGACATTCAAATCCAAATATTCCGAGTTCGAATCCCTGTCAAGATAAAAATATATATCAATTGGCAAACTACAGCTTGGTGAGTCCAGACCCTGTATTGTAATTAGGATTAAGTTCCTGTTGTTCAGAGTAGCATAAATGAATATATAATTGTGTTGATAAATGAAATGCCGCCTACACATAAATAATTTATTTTAAATCCAACTGCAAAAGAATAAAAATAAATTGTATTCTTGTAAACACATTTGCAGTACGCGTACTTTTCCAATTCTATTTTAAGCGCATGATCTCAGGTGTACAGATTTCAAGGACGAACTAAAATACCTCTAGAGGATTTTTCTTTACTCGAACTTTAATTGAAACGATTAAACTACACTAGAAATAAAAATAAAATCCAATTGAATCACAATTAGAGCAGAATCGAAGGAAGAAACCAGGAACGTGTATTGCACTGGATCGAAGACGGCTGCGCATGGAAATTGCATTTCAGTGCTGGATAAACACACATGCATAACATCACAAGGTGGCACGTCAAATGGAGTTGCACGAACCCTTATTTATTAGCTTTATGGGATAGGTGGCTCAGTAGTATAAAGTCGGCCTGTGAATCTTGAAAAACCTGGTTCAATTTCCATAGTTAACAAACATTTTCATCACATTAAAATTATCCCTGTGGCTCCCCTACCACTAACGTTTTTCGGGGCGTGATTTGAAGACTGGTAATCGCATTTAACGCGCAAAATATACCACTTACTATGATCTGCTTCGGCAGAATGCCACAAACAGTAATGAGTAAAAGGCGTGCTGATATATTTATTTATTTTATTTTACCTTACAACTCGAAAATAGTGTGTGTGTGTGTGTGTGTGTGTGTGTGTGTATTTGTACAAAAATGGATCTATGCATTTCCTACAATAGATATGTATGTATCAAGGGTGTAAACAGGCGTTTTTTGCTCGTGGCATGACTATATTAGTACGAGGCGCAAAGTGCTGAGGGCTAATAATATGCTCAGGGTCAGAAACGCTAATTTCACCCATGGTACATACAATATTTTGTACACAATAAAATAAAATTTAACTATATGTTCAAAATATTAAAATATGTAAATAGGTTACCTATATGTGAAAATGATATTTTGCACCATCAAGTATTCACAATAAACAAAAATTGTCATGTTATTTATGTTTCCATAGGAATGATTTCTTTTTGGCCCTAGGGCCCAGTTATGCGTAAAATAAATATTGCTTAAATTATGTTCGGAAAAAGCGCCTCGTGCGTCCAAGTTTAACACTCACTGTTTCCGTGTCTTGTGAAATTCCAGGTTTGTATACAACGTAGGCGATGGTGCAACGTTTTATATTTCCATAGCAACGACAAGCATACATTGAACTGATATCTTAGTGATCGTAAAAAATTACATCAACTGTCATTTTTTATTTGCTATCCGCTGTGATACAAAAATGTATAAAAATGTGTAGCTGATTTCTGTCTACTGTACAGACATCTTGTCATAGTAATCTCTTTGCATTTCAAAGCATCCTGAAAAAACCTTGAAAGTTACGAATATGAAAAGGAAATAAAAATCCCTTGATATTGATCTTTGCAAACTCACAGTTCACAATGCAAACGAAAAAACTTTACAAAATCTATTTGAACGAGAAGTGAAGAACGATCTGCATCTTCACTAGAGACCTATAAAAATCGTTCCGTCACTCAATCAGGATGAATCGTCTTCTGCATTTGTAACAGCGCGCATATATTCACATAGCCAGAGAGATAGAAAAGTGAGTTTCGGTGCAGTGGTGATAGGTGGTGCTGGTGTTGAAAGACACGTCATTTGCATACCAGGGAACTAAAACCGAGTGCTGTGAACGTAAACCTCCCTTGTGTTTTGTAAGGGTGTGAACTGTATAAGGGGATGGAAGGTGATATCGGCTTTAATGCGGTTAGCAGGTGGAATTCTCTAAAGGCAATAAAATGCAGAATTGTTTTGTACTATTTTACAATATACTGTCGTTGCTAAGAGAGAATGCCAAAGGGGTAAGGGAGAGTAATTCGCTTAATAACATCACTACAAAATTATATTTATTCCACTGGTCTATTACAGTTAGTATTGGTCGGCAAACCGGTTCATGTATTACGTATAACACTAATAGTAAAATATTTCTAATCGCTGTGCCGCTCTATACAGATCCTGCAATAATTTAACATTTTTGAGCTTGGCATACTCTCATGTTGATAACAGTACAGGGTGACCAGAAGTAAGTGTTTCAGTTGGCAATGAAAAAAGAACTATTTGAAATTGGTAAGACTGATATATCAATTTATTTCAATGACATATAATACTAGACAAATTATGCCGTATTCAAGTCAATGCAGTGTTGTGAAGCAGAAAGAGTTGGAATAACTTATGGGTGAGGCGGGTGCGCGGCAAGGAGTGAGTACACTTTGACGTTATGCAAGTTGCGAATATTTGTGTAGTTATTTTTATATGCAATTACTTACTTTTCATACATCAAAGTAAAGGTTAGTTTTTGACATATTAAGTGTTTTGTATACACACGTTTGTATTGAAATAAATAAAATGCTCGCGCGTGATAACTGTCATCAACATAAATGCAACCTGCATAACACCAACTTGTACTAGCTCTTTGCCGCGCACCCGTCTCATCAACCAGTTATTCTATCCCCTTCTGCTTCACAACAAACGCCGTTGTTATCTGTCTAGTAATGTTTTATCTGAGATTTATTTCCTGTTGTTGACAGTGACATTTGAAAATTTTAATTAATAAAAATCTTTGTTTCCCTTATTCAGATCGTTTTATCACTCAACTTATTTGTATTAATTATAAAAATGACATGTCAAATAGTATTTCTGCATTTATCTGACGTTGTACCAACTGAGGAAAAAAAGATCCCCAGAATTATACGACACTGACTTCTGATCACGCTGTTAAAATGAAAATTACAGAACTTAATGATATTACTGTTTAATTTTAAATACAACCTCATATTAATCATGAAAGCTCTGCAATTACAGATCTAAACATTGTTGCAATATATCAATAGTTATGTCATCTTTAAACGCAATCAATTTAGAAAAGTTGCGTGTTTGGAATAATATATAAAAGCACTTATTTTATCATGTGCTAAACTTTTAGATTCCTTTAATCGTAAAAGACAAACAGCAAAAAGGAAACTATATTTTATCATCTTTCCATTTTCCATGGAGAAAACATTAATATTTATTTGCAGGATACAAGTGCAACAATAGTTGCAACTATTTGCACTCTGTGTACAATGTGTACTAATGTCATAAATCTCTCACAATCATGTCGTATCTACTTTATGGGACATTTTTAAACTATATTATCCTTTGACTTTTATAGGTTCAGATTAAATTTACTTCAAAGTTACTATTTACCCCCCAGTTTAATATAACCCAGCGTTTATAAACATTGTTTCGTCGTCATCTGCAGCCTTGCCAACTTCAAACAACAAATTCAATTAAAACCAGCAATTGTTATAGTGAAGTGTAGTTGTGCGCTCGGCCGGTAGAGCCACCATTGTACTCTTATTTCCCTTTATTGAATTTATACGGTTATCGGAAACGGTGAAACGAAGAACGAACTTTTCCGCTAAATCATATTAACTCAAATTTAGTTTCTTCTTATTGCACTCACATATGGCACTGATTCAATAGCTTAATTGCAACAGAAATTTAATCTCAATTCGAGCCACTCAGACGCAATCGTATTTACTCGTATTCGATACAAGTTAAGCGCAGAAATACTTTAAACTCTTATTTAGTAAATGCGTGAATTCAACCTTGACCACTAACTTGGTTCACAAGTCGTGTAATCCTGGTTTTCCCTTGTTTTGTCTATTGATGATGAGAACTTAGATCTCGAAATACGTATTTAGATTTTTCTTTACATTGATTAAGGCTTAGGGAGTTATTTTTATGTTTAGTTAGTAAATGCAAGTGATGTAGCATATGTTCAGAAGTCTTCCTTTTGTTACAAATCAAAAGCATAGTACTAAATTAAATATGATAATGTTACACATTTAAAATTACTATAAAATAAGTGAATAGGAATGATGTGATTGAAGGTTTGTTGTGTGATAAATGATTTCGAGTGTTATAAATGAATGAGTTTATATGGAGTGATCTATGAATGTGGTTAAAGTGTGTGTTCGGATGGTAATGTTTGACGAGGGCTGATTATTTGATGAATATTTTATGAGTGATTTTAGGGTTCGTGCTACCCCATTTGTTGGGATATAGCGTGAAGATATGTATGTATGTATGTATGTATAAAATAAACAAATATATATGTCATCATGCCTTTTATTCATTATAGTTAGAGAGCTAGGGTGCAAAATGATGTCTCATTTTTTTCAGTGACAGAAATAGGTTTTTTATTAGATTATGTCATGATAAACATGAAAAACAGAAAATTTGATTTGGGAATGGGTGGCAACCATATATGTCGCCGATGTGAATGCACCGATTTTAAGGGTAGATCAATGTCGCCACCGTCGCACTAGATCTTCCTTAAATAAGGAGTATATTTTTGATTTACAAAATTATTTAATTTCCTTTGTCTCCATTTATTCGGAACATATCGTATAAATTTGCTGCTAAAAAATGTCTTTTTTTTGTAACAACATTGATATTTACGAATTTACGATCGACAAAAAATGAAACGTGTTTCGCGTATCGACATCGCACGGGTAGTTCCAACAACTCAAGAATTTATTTTTTACTGTTGAGTACCCATTCTATCAGCTGGAAACTTACACAGTGCTACACGCGCTTCAGTAACCAGTAAACTTACTTCCATGCAGCCTACTTAACTGCTAAATATCCATGAAAACAAGCTTCTTACAGCAAAAATGAAAAATCGAAAGCGATACGGTTTGTTGCAAAAAAAGGTACATGTCCATTGAGTTCAATTTTTTTATGTATAGACGTATTCTTTAACATTATGATAAATGGCACTGAATAAAGAATTAAAATTTTATTTCACATGTATTGGTTACCATTTTTAACAAGCCATTAGATGTTACTTTGCATAACAGGAATTAAATCTCAATTACTGTAACCTATATAGAATGCAGAATCTTTTCCTTAATATACAATTTTTATTAATTTATTTATTCTACTCGGTACAACAGGAACTTAATCCCAAATACAGTATAGGGTCCGGACTCACCAAGCTTCAGTGTGCTAGTTCATATTTATTTTAGCTTAAATGGGATTCGAACTTGGAATCTTCGGTTTCGAATGTCGTAATGTTATCCACACCACCGTACTACCGATTTTATCTACGATTACCTACTTTAATTGATTATTATCAATAATCTAATTAATTTTGTTTTATTAAATAATCCAACTAATGTTTTAAAAATATTTTGAAAATATTTTTATATTACATTTAATAGTAAATTTGTAATAAGGCAAACCTGATAAAAATAAATGATTGTAAACGAAGCCAATATACTAATATATTACAAATGGATTATTTATTATAGCACTTTATCCGAAACAGGGTGTAAAAAGGTATTAAACTCACCCGTTACTAAATAAATCAGAGTCTAGCGACAAGTGGAGCGTATTACAACCCAGATGACGCAATAACCACCCCTACAAGCGTTCACAACCACCGAGCAGAGGGTTAAATCGAAAAGTATCCCCAATATTTACGCACCCTTCTTATCACAGACACAGTTACATCACAAAAATTGCTAAATTTCGTTATTTTTGCTGTATCACTTTCGGTTTTCAAAATATTTTAAAGTTTTTGGTTTTTCTATAATTTGATAGTATTATAGTAAAGGATTAGCTATAGGTGCTACAGCCTTCATACATATGGGGTAGGTAGCTCAATGGTATCAAGTCGGTCTGTGGATCCTGAGAACCCTGGTTCTGAATAGCAAAATTTGTATTTTTAACCAGCCATATCTCAAAAACTAAAAGAAATATTAAAATGCGCTCAACGGCATTGAATTCCTCGTCTCCGAATTGACTTATAACCGAATTTTCAGCGATTTTAATTTTTTTCGAAAAAAATTCGTAAGGTTTATACCTATATTTTTTTTCGATTTTGGTAATTTTTGAATATTTGCTTTAAAAATATTTCTAGCGCGAATATTTTAATAAAAATTTGTATACTTATGTATTTCGATCCGCTGAATCCAATGGTGAAGGTTTTATGTCCGTATCTTTTTTAACTTTTGAGTTAATGGCAAAAAAATAATTTAGAGGTCGCGAAAAATTTTGAAAACTCAAAAAATTTAAAATCGCTGATAATTTACTTATAAGTTAATTAAGGCACTGGCAATTCAACGCAATTGAGCGCAATTTAATAACTCTTTTAGTTTTTGAGATATGATCTGTTAAAGTTTTGATTTTGGACGGTTTTAAGCTACAAAGATACATATTCAGATTTTTTGCTCTCAAAAGTTTATTCCACAATATAAATTATTAAAAAAAACTTATGTTTACATAAAAAAAGGGTGCTGAATCCAATGCCGAAGACTGCATCTTCATATCTATTTTAGTTTTAAAGCTATGGTTACTCAAAATAGATACACAATTTATATTTTTATATAATTTAAATTATCCCTGTGGCTCCCGCACCACTAACATCTTTGGGGGCCGTGAGTGCCACACCCAGTAATGGGTAAAAGGGCGTGATGATATATTTATTTTTTTATTTATAATATCACTTTTCTCTGTATGCTCGTTAACTGTCTTCAACAATGCCCCGTCTACGCTTCGAACAAATTCTCGGATCGTGAACGCGTAAGCGTGACTAGCGCCGCGTGATTGTGAGTCTTATTCCTTGTCATCTTATACCTAGCACCATGTACGTGACAAACTCAATTTTCGTACCCGGTTTCAGCGACTCGGTATCCTGAAGCTGAACACTGAAAAAAGTGACAAGCCTATGTTTTCAGTCTCGCCCTGAAACTAAATCATTTGTATGTCAACGTAACGGCTCAGCAGTATTACATTGTTGACTTAAACGGATTATTTTATAGAAACAAATAACAATGGAAGAGGGTAGAAATGAGGATACGGGAAATGGAAATGGAAAATTTAGATTGTTCGTTATGTGATCTTCATTTATACGTTTGTAACTTAATTTGAAAATCGTTTAATTTGTTATTTAAAGTCCAAAAATATATTATCTCCTCAAAATTCTTTTAAATATTTTAAAGATATTTTAATATTTTTATAAATTTTATACGATTAATTAAAAAAATGAAGTTATGTCTTATTGTTTTTTAGATTTAGTAAAATTTTGTTCACTGTTTAAAAATTATTTAGAAATCCCATCTGATTTTCGATTTACATTTAAATTTAACGGCAATAGCAAAATTCCATTAAAAATTGAGCTCCTTTATTTTCCGTGTAAACGACGACCTCGGCATTTTGATGTACTTATCAAGCCGGAGACTATGAAAGGAATAATAAATCTCGATAATGTATCAGGATAGGAGAGTAATTGCAGGATAAATCCAATGAATTAATGTTTGAATGGTTTGTACTAAAATATATATTCAATGACTTTTTATCTTTTATAGCTCAGTGGTATGAAGTCGGCCTGCGGATCCTGAGAACTCTGGTTCGATTCCCACAGGCGACAAACAATTTTCATAATTTCAAAAGCTACCCCTGTAGCTCCTCCACCACTAACATCTTTGGAGGCCGTGATTTTACGACTGGTAACCGCACTTCACGCACAAAATATATCACTTACCGAGATCTGCTTCTGCAGAGTGCCACATCCAGTAATGGGTAGAAGGCGTGATAATATATTTATTTATTTATTTATAATAATATTAAATTTAATTTAAACATATACAACCAGATTCATAAAACGGTTTAGCGCTAACACCGTTTTTATTATTATCTATAACTCTGTTTCAAATTAAGACAAATTCAAGAAATGATTAAATTTGATACTAATTAACACCTTTTTTAACTCAAGTTAAAATAAACTTGTTTCATGCATTTACAGAGAGTTAAAAACGTAATAAAAAATGGTGTTAGCGCTAATCCGCTTTATGAATCTGCCTGTTATTAATTTAAATTTAGTGTCAATAAACAGACTACATATTTTACCTATTTTATCTAAACATTTCCTAGTGCATTTATATTTATTCCATTTTACAAATATTGATAGAATCAACAGCACATTTTCCTCATTACGTTAAAACATTTTTTCATCGACAACATCATTTGACAGTTGCACAAACATCCAACAAATGAAATAAAGTAAAAAGCAAACTCTCTTTCTGCACATAAAATTCTTCAATCATCCGATAGAAGGAAGAAGAGGCTAGGAAGGAACTTGTTGCTGAAATGCAACAATTTCAGACAGACACATTTTTCCACGTACGAGCGATGCAACTCTTCTATAACTTCACGGCGAAATAAAACGTAAGAGAAAGGAAATAAAAAAGAACTTTTATTTCGTTACGTACAAATTATAACTAACTGTACGAGTGTATCTGAGTGGTTCAGATTCCATTATAAGCTACTGTAATTGGAATTCAGTTACTGTTGTGAATCAAAAGAAATAATTAATTAATTTTGTAGTTCAATTAAATTCTAATTGAATTTTATCCTGGAATCTTTGAACCTCGGACAAATGCTCTAAATCATCCTTTGAGTACACTCTAACGACGTATTCCTATTTACGTGAGATTTTATAAAAAAATAAATATAAATATATTATCACGCTTTTTACCCACCACTGAGTGTGACACTCTGCCGAAGCAGATCTCGGTAAGTGATATATATATATATATATATATATATATACAATATGCGCGTGAAGTACGGTTACCAGCCGCCAAATCAAGGTCCCCAAAGATGTTAGTGGTGGAAATGCCATAGAGGTAATTAAGATAAGTGATATATTTTGCGCGTAAAGTACGATTACCAGCCGTCAAATCACAACTCTTAAAGATGTTAGTGGAGGAGGAGCCATAGGGGTAGTTTTATAAAAATAAATAAATATATCATCACGCCTTTTACCCATTACTGGGTGTGGCACTCTGCCGAAGCAGATCTCGGTAAGTGATATATTTATGCGCGTGAAGTGCGGTTACCAACCATCAAGTGCCCCCCAAGATGTTAGTGTGAGAGGAGCCACAGGGGTAATTTTAAATTGGTGAAAATGTTTGTCAACTGTGAGGATCGAACCAGGGTTCTTAGGACCCACAGGCCGACCATTATCCCATTTTATGAGTTACATACTATATCTATAGGTACTGTATTTATGGGGTAAGTGCCTCAGAGGTATTGAGTTGAACTGTGGGTTAGAGAACGAGATTTAGATTTCCACAGCTTACAAACAATTTGCACCACATTCAAATTATTCCTATGGGGGCTGTGATTTTACCGCTGGTAACTGAATTTTACGCGCATTAATATGTCACTTACCGAGATCTGCTACGGCAGAGTGCCACTGCAGTTATAAGTAAAAGTTGTGATAATATATTTATTTATTTTATGTACAAATCTTAGTGATATTCCAATATTGCTCTCTATTCAATTTGATTTCATCAATTATTAAGTATGGCGTTATATAATGGTATCGTGTCGGCCTGTGGATCCTTAGAACCCTGGTTCGATTTCCACTACCGACAAACATTTTCACCACATTAATACTACTCCTGTGGCTTCCTCTCCACTAAAAACTTTGGGTGCCGTGATTTAACGGCTGGTAACCACATTTCACGCGTTTATTTTGAAACTGATGAAAGTTCATTTAAAAAAATATGAGATATTACGTAATTTATGCTTACATAATTTAGTATAAACTTTTTATTTATAACTAGTTACTAATTAATTTCTTAAAAAATGTCCATGGTTTATCCAATTTAAAATTGGCTGGTAAAAGAAATTACATAACCAGTAATTATTAATTTTCTCGAAACAAGAGAAAATGGACTTACATCATTTTCAAAATAAACGGTCCATATCTCTTACCGAGATCTTCTTCGGCAGAGTGCCACATCCAGTAATGGGTAGAAGACGTGGTGACATATTTATTTTATTATTAAGTATTTACTTAAAAATATTAATTAAATTTAAATTCAAATTTACTTTTTGGGAAAAAAAAAGTTAGACATAATTCAATGATACTCATACAAACATAATCCTTGAAAAAATAAATAGCTTTAAAATATGTGACATAAAAGTCAAATACATACATCACGTTGGCATTTGGCACGAACCCACTCGCGACACTTTACATTAATCTCCTAGTTTACAAAAACACCAACCAACCATTCCTCTCAACTCTCATGTTCACTCACACATCATACCATGAGTGTTATTTACTTGTTTACCCAGCATAATTCCTTGTGAATGTCATAGTGACAGATAAAAGTAAAACGCGAGGATTTGGACCCGAAACCCTCACAACAGAGACATGCAAGACACGGTGAGGACATGTGCTACGAGATTTATTTGTCGTTTTGAAAGTTTTTGCAGAAATTGTAATGGTTTTCTGAATGTAGACAGATGTTACAAAATTTAACTATCATATGTAGGTAATTTACGATGTTATAGATCTGCAACTGCAGATGATAGTACGCTTCAAATGAGGACAGATTTTGTAAACAGGAACTTAATACTAGTTATCTTAGTTTAAAGTAATAACAGCAAATCGAAGTTTACATACATATATACATATCTTCACGCTATATCCCAACAAATGGGGTAGCACGAACCCTAAAATAATTCATAAAACATTCACTCATCAAACAATCAGCCCTCATCAAACATTTTCATCCAAACACACCATCCTCACTTCAACCACATTCATAGATCACTCCATATAAACTCATTAATTCATTACACTCGAAATCATTTATCACACAACAAACCTTCAATCACATCATTCCTATTCACTTATCATTCATCTTCTTTCTTCAATGTACATAACATATGCATAAAACATCTCAAATTACTCACGTTTACTCCTAACAACGAATCTAATAACGAAACTAACAACGAATCTACAAGATTAGAAAAGATGAAAGCGATGAAAGAAAAGTCCACACAATGCAGCAACTGAAAATGAAACAAAAAGATAAGAAAAGGAGGGAGCGTCGCCCTGCGCTTGTTTTATGTTAAATAAATAAATATATCATCACGTTTCCTACTCATTCCTGGGAGTGCCACGCTGCTGTTACAGATCTCAGTAAGTGATATATTTATGCATGTGAAGTGCAATTACCAGTTGTCAAATCACGGCCCCCAAGGATGTAATTTTAATGTGGTGAAAATTGTTTGTCGGCTGTCGGAATCGAACCCGTATTCTCAAATCCTCAGGCCGACTTAATACCACTGAGCCACCTACCCCATATGGGGTTTCTGTCGAAATAGGAAAACAAAATGGAGGAATAGAGCATCTGAACATTTGTAATTAACAACAGTATTTGTTAAGTAAATGTACATCGTAGCTCATCCATTGTTTGTGCTTTCCTTTATATTGTTCTTGAGCGCTGTGAGAAATTCGTGTCTATTGCAGGATGCTGCTACTATATCTAAACGTAAATTTCAATTTTGCAAAAGTGCAAACTTTACTAGAACTACACAGCAAGAGCAACAGCAAATGCAAAAGCAAGTACAAAAAGTTCGAATAACTTTCAATAGCTTCATACGGTTGAGTATTGATACTGTCTTTCATATTCAAATGGAAATTTTATTACAAAAATAATTTAAACTATTTATATAAAATTTTGACAATCCAACATAAAAATATGCTTATCTTTTTAGCACTTAAAAGTTCTCAAATTATTGTTTTTATTATTAATGTATTTTTCTATATCAAAAATATATAAATAAATATAAAGATATCATCACGCCCTTCTACCCGTTACTGGGTAGCAGATTTCGGTAAGTGATATATTTTGCGCTTGAAGTACGTTTACCAGCCGTCAAATTACGCCTCGAAATATGTTAGTGCAGGTGGTGCCACAGAGGTAGTTTTAAAAATAAATAAATATAAATATATCATCATGCCTTTTTACTCATTACTGGGTGTGGCACTCTGCCGAAGCAGATTTCGGTATGTGATATATTTATGCGCGTGAAGTGCGGTTAACAGTCCTCAAATCACAGCCCCCAAAGATGTTAGTGGAGGGAGAGCCACAGGAGTAATTTTAAATTGGTGAAAATGTTTGTCGGTTGTGGGGATCGAACCAGGGTTCTCAGGATCCACAGGTCGACTCGATACCACTGAGCCACCTACCGCATTATTTATTATATTATTAAAATATTTAAAGAATATATTTCAGAACACTAAAAAATTATTTTTTTATAGTATAATTTATTTATTTCGACCTATCTTGAAAAAAAAGTCTGTGGAATCTTTGAAAACGTTTGACATCAAGAAAGTAACTTGTTAGTACTTTGACGGCAAAATCTATTGAAAAATATATAAATACAAATAGGTATAATTTGTAGAAAGAAACGCGTATGAAAATGTTAACTTTTTTGACAGTTTCATTAAAGGAAAATAATTAGTTTTGTAGTTGAATTAATTTACAATCAAGAACATCTGTAATATTTGCAAATGCACATTTATAATTTAAATGGAACGGATTACATGTGTACCGTATTATACAAATTAATATTTTATGTTTGTTTAGTAACCTATAAAATATCTCCTTTATTATTTGTGTATGTATATTGTTCAGATTGTAATTACAAACTACATAACTAAATGAAACCATTCTAAAGTGAACATGAATATGTATATATTTATTAAAATTACAGTATATCTCACACAGATATTTTAAGGTTGGCAAATTTGAATTCATTTGAAAAGTAACTAGCTAATGCACTGGCTCAAAAATTACTGTAATTTTGCGATTGAAAATTGAATTTTTCTCCATGCATCTAATTGTTAGTGACAAATCTATATTGCCGCGTGAAGATTTTTGTAAATAATTAATCGAGTTCGTTCGTTTGTTTTCGGCAAAATTCGAGAACTGATGGATCTGTAGGTATGATAAATAAAATATCTTTACGGAACGGAACAAGTTACAGCATATCTTACCAATTAGTTTTGAACCTTGTGCAAGGTTTTGTCGAGTTTGGTTAGTCGAGTGTGGGCTTCTGTAGTGATCGAAATGTTTACAGTGTTTTGTGCGTGTTTTAGTTAATATTTTATAATATTTTAATGCGTAGATTGGCTTAAATTGTTCGTTATTGTGCGTATTAATGTGTAATGTATAAAAGAAACGCTAATATATAGGTGGTAGTGGTGTGAAATAGACTGGATGGACTTTATATGGAGCTACAGGCTGTTCTGATTTGCAAGTGGACAACGGGGGACGTGACCGCAACCTGATTCCTGATCAAAGTATGCTACAATATTTTTATTAACGATGTTAAAAATCTTTCAAGATTCATAGTAAATTTGGAAAGTTATTAAAAGTAATTAACTCCCTATATATGTTGTTTCGATTAAAAAAAGAATTAAAAATATGTGTAAACGGTTTACAGCCTGGCCTAGTTTGTATTATTTTTGATAGATGGCAGCACAGTGTCAACAAAATATTTCCAGCAGTTCCAAAACAATGTTATAGACTGAATAATTAATTATTCACGTATATTGAAGGAATATTTACTATTTGCATCACCCTTAGCTCTAGACCTAGTATAATTTTCTTTAGAATTACTTAACTTAAATATGTAAATATGTATGACTTGATACCACTGAGCTACTTACAACAGAAACTTACCGACCTTCAGTCCCAATTTCATAGAACATAACGTGATTTTATGATGTTCATTTTCAAATAAAAAATTAAATAAATATATCATCACGAATTCTACCCATTGCTGGATGTGACACTTTGTCACAGCAGGTCTCGATAAGTGATATATTTTTACACGTGAAATCCGGTTATCAGTTGTCAAATTACAGTCCCTAATTATGTTAGTGGAGGAGAAGTCACACAGGTAGTTTTAAATAAATAAATAAATATATAAATATATCATCACGCCTTCTACCCAATACTGGATGTGGCACTCTGACGAAACAGATCTCGGTAAGTGGTATATTTCGCGTGTGAAGTGCGGTTACCAGTCGTCAAATCACGGCCCCCAAATATGTTAGTGGTGAAAGAGCCACAGGGGCAGTTTTTGAAATTATGAAAATTGTTTGTCGCCTGTGGGAATCGAACCAGGGGTCTCAAGATACACAGGCCCACTTCATACCACTGAGCTAGTTTTAATATGGTGAAAATTGTTTGTCGGCTGTAGGGATCAAACCCAGGTTCGCAAATCTACAGGCCCCATAATATTAATTTTAAATACATAAACATAAAAAAAAAACCTACAGTTTACAATCACTGGTTTCTATCTGTACTGTAATTGGAATGAAGTTCAGGTCGTACAGGATAACAAATAAAATGTAGCCACACATTTTTCCCCTTTTTATTAAATTGAAACACAGCAAAGACTAAATTGCTTCTTCCATTTAAACATATCAAGTTAATTTCATTACCTGGGTAGCAATTTAATAATGTAATGGTGAATTAAATCTGTGTACATTCCACATTTCGCCGTTTCCTGTTTCCAGATTTCCGTCGTTAAAATTCACTTTAATATTTGATATTTGTATTTGGTAAAGGTATATTTCCTTGCCGTTGTTCAATGAATCCAATATATAATTAATTGAAACATAAAACGCAAACAGCTACAAACATTTGTTTTTCCAGTTCCTCAGTTTTCCTTTTTATAAATATTTACTCAAATAAATCGAGTTGCTCTTGTTGCAAAGAGAAATAAATTGGTTTCAGACAATTATCGCTGTATTAAATTATACGTGTAGTCGTCGTACCTATTAGCTACATTTTCAATTTGAATATTTGAAAGGTTGAATAATTTTGTGTTGTTTCTGTGTGAGTGAATTAATATTTGCGGTGAGTGAACTAAATAGAATAAACGTTTCGGAATTCAATTAAGAAATAATAAACTGCCTACGCAACTACTACCTATTTTGTTTCATAACAATGTTGATTATTGAATATCGTTATGTGGATCCTGAGAACCCCGGTACGAGTCCCACAGCCGACAAACAATTTTCACCACATTAAAAATTACCCCTGTGACTCCCACACCACTAACATCTTTGGAGGCCGTGATTTGACAGCTGGTAATCGCACTTCACGCGCATAAATATATCACTTACCGAGATCTGCTTCGGCATAGTGCCACACCCAGTAATGGGTAAAAGGCGTGATGATATATTTATATTTATTTATATTATATTATGTTATGTAATTATTTTCGTTATTTTTACTTGAATAATTATTTATTTAATATAATTTTTACTTTTTTTTTATAATAAACTGACTTCATAGGTACGATAAAGAGCCCTATTTTCTAAATGTGAAAACGTATTTAGCTATTTACATAACAATGGTGTAAATGACGTCTTAGTGCACGAGTTTTGTACAATGTCTTTTTTGTAACGAGCAACAATTATATAACCGACAATGAGGAAATTTATTAAATTTGAATCGTGAATTTATATTGACAGTTAAGTATGCCATGAATTGACATTTGTTATTTAAAAACAAATTAGTTACTTACCAAGATCTGTTTCGGCAGAGTGCCACACCCAATAATGAATAAAAAGCATGATGATATATTTATAATTATATTTATTTTTATATAAGTTTAATTTCATGATAAACTTTTACAAAAAAAGACAGCATATTATTAAGTACTTAGTAATGTTCTATATGAACATAAAATTTAACGTTTAAACCATATTCTAGATAATCCGCCTCATCAGCATAACTCTAACAGATTATTCACTTCAAAGTGAATTCACTCAAATATTCAATAAACTTTATCTCGAGGTATGCTTCGTCTGTGCGGAGAATAGTTCATTCACCTATTATTCCCACAGCGCAATTTCTTGTTTACAATATAACTTCGACGCCACACAAAACACAAAGAAAAAATATAAAATTATAGCGATCGAAGCTTGCTTATCAAAGAGGCGTAAAAAGACTGAAAGACGTTTAGCATTTTGAACGCGCTGTTCATGTTTAATGCAAACTCGGTTTACTTTTTCATACATTTATAAATCTGCTCTTCGCAGCAATATGCAGCAGATGAAAATCGATACTGTACCATATTTACTAGAGTTATTTTTTCTTCAAATAAACATAGCGTACAAAAGACCAGTTGCACAAAAGTCGTCATTTTTACTTTCTTATACACAGTATAAGGAAGTATTGCAATCATGAAAAAAATCGTTGACGAGATTTTCGCGGAAATACGTGTTTTGAGGTTCACTGAATCCGTTTTCATCATTTTCTCAATGATGTCTGTGTGTGTGTGGATGGATGGATGGATGAATGGATGTGTGTCAGAGTGTGCAATATCTCATGAACGAGATAAGATTTATTAATGAAACATGGTAATTATAAGTTTCATGAAAATACGAAGAGCTGAGTTAATTTTGAATGAAATTGAAAAACCGGAAGAGGAAGTTTACTCGACACACAAAACAATAAATTCCATTTATTTGAAAAATGGAATCAGTTACGGAAAAAAGTTTCAAATAAAAGATGTTAGCAAAAATATTTGGAACATAAAATGTTATTTGCAATTTTCCTGTATATGCGTCTAATTTTGAGAAAAACTAATTTTTATATTTAATAATATATTTCAATAATCATAGTAGCATTAGAAACAAAAAACATAAATTTTAATTTTCGCTTTATCTAGTTATCTATGTCTTTTTTCGGAAAAACAAATACTTCATTAAAATGTTCAACTAATTTTGCAACTTTGCCTCAATTTAATCGACTTCGAATCTCACTGTTCTTGAAATACCAAAGGTTAGGCTCGAAAAACGGACAGCCTGTATATGCCTCATCAGTAAAGTTAGACATAAAGTAGTCAATATTACAAAAAATTATACGTAAACAAATACGATATTTTATATGTTTCAAACAGATAATGCTGAATTATTGCAAAACTAAATTACACGTTTAATAATATTATATAACATTCATATATTCTAAATATTAAATATGTTGTGTATAAGAAAGTCGTGTGGTGCCCACACAAGATTTTTTTACTATACGTATGTCCTTTAATTCGTCTTTTTCACTAGGTTTTAAAAGTCCAAACTCCTGACTTTTTACGTGAAATCCGGTATAAGTTTTGTGTATTGTTGCTAGGCTACACGACTCACGTGACGTCATCCTTGAAGGGATGGTATTTAAGGTATGCACTGTGTATGTATGTGTGAAACCATGTAATGTTAGAATTCACCTACTGAGCTACTTCAAACTTCTTGTTAAGAATCTTGTTATTTCAAAGTTTTATCTTTCTAAGGAAATTAAAATTTTGTTGTTCAAACAAAATTAAAAAGTTTTAAGAGTTTCATAGAAAAATAAGGACAATAAAGTTGACTTTAAAAAAACAATTGTGTTTGGTTTAGATTTTTATAAGCTACTGTAATTGGGACTAATTTCTTAGCAAATAAGTAAAGTTAAGTTTAAGCTTACTTTATATTTAATGAAGTCGCCATTTTTCTGTGACGTCATCACGGTGACGTCAGAGTCTCCGGTGATTTGATGGTTGTGCGAGGGAATGTTCTTTGTAGACCAAAGCGAAATCGATGTAGTGTGACGTAGTTTAGGAGGTTAGTGTTGAACTAGGGTTGGTTGAGGAAGGGCCAAGGGTTGTGATTGTGTGATTCAAACCCCGTTTGCGCCGCACCCCTGACACTCAATTGTTAAGGGTGTTTGTATTGCGTGTTAAGCTGTAATTGGATTATTAGACTTTGGTTTGAACTGAATTTTGTTTGCTTAACTTGATTGTAATAGGGAAAGAAATTTTGATTATTAAATTAAATAGAAGAATGGAGGCAAATAATAATACGAATCTTTCAACTTGTAACTAAAAATACGACTGTTTGAGTGGTTTGGATTCTACTATAAGCTATTGTAATTGGGATTCAATTACTGTAAAATAGGCAATATTACTTAGGGCGGTATTCCATTGAATTAAGGTTTGATGAAGTAATTGTATGTTCTTGAATTTGAAGGTAAGAAAATGTGTGGACGATCTAAGATCCCTAAAATAAATGGATGGATATGATTGAAAGTTTGTTGCGTGGACGAAAGATGAGAGGAGCTTATATGAATGGAATCATAAATGTGATTTGTCAAAGATTAATTGCAGAATGAATTTAATAATTGTTTTAAGGGTTCGTGCTACTTCATTGGTTAAAATAGTGTAAATGAAAGACTGATTGAAGAGGTGTATGTTGATGAAATTGAGGGTGGACAATCTATTGAATGGATATGATTGAAGATATGTTGTGTGATAACCTTTTATAAAAAAAAAATTATGTAAACGTCATAAGATGAATTGCAGGATTAATCTAATGAATGTTTCAATGGTTCGTGCTACCCCAATCTATCGTAAATGATAATACCACCTTAAGGATCAATTTCAAATAATTATGAAATTGAGGATTGTTTTTTTGTTCAACTAGTTGAAATACACACGTTCAAACCGCATTTCAATATCTCTTATAGTTTTCCAGATATGGGCCTTCAAAGTTGAGCTTTTCAAAAAGTCAAAAATCACTGTAACTTGAAAACTAAATAAGATATGAAGATGCATTTAACGTGATTCGATTTCTCGTAGTCTGAATTATATAGAACCATATATCAAAAAGTTTGTTTTTAAACTGGTTCAATAAAAAAATTGGTATTTTCATTAACAGACATTTTTGCGATTACGATTCCAGCGATTAAAAAAACTATATATTAGGAATTAAATGGTGAAATCTCCAATTTCATATCAGAGTTTCATATTTTTTAAAATTATCCATAAACAGAAACAAACGTGAATATAAACATCTCAATATATAGTATACATTATATTTTTCATTTCATTAATCCTTAAAATTTAAATAAAAGTTTGCAACGAGATGAATCTTTGGAAATAAGTATTTTAAAATTTGTAAATAGCATCCGACGACCCCCTCCAATAGCTTCGCAAGCCACACTTTGAAAACCATCGGTTTACACCATCAAATCACGGCTCCCAAAGATAAGGACTAATTTTAATATGGTGAAAATTGTTTGTCGGTTATGCGAATCGAACCTACCTCATATAATATTTATAAACGAATACCCTTCAGAAGTGTTATATATCCTATATCAACAACACTCACATCAAAATACATAACAACACATATTGCAACGGCAATACTCTTCACTATGTTGAATATCAATACTAGCACGGTTCCATCCACAATATTCTTTCCCTTATATTTTCTACTTGGCGATGTTTACTTCTAGTGGTAGTTCTCGACGTCGCTACCGTCGCCACCGTCGCCGGTGTTTGCATTGTACACAGCAAGACGGATTATGCTCTCCAGGAACAATTTTTTACTCTTTTTTTGTTTGTTTATTTTGGTCCGCGCTCATATGTTTTGTTGTGACCAATTGTCCACGACGTCTAGTACTGGATGATATTTGTTATTTTTATGCGGTAGTCGAAGTGGTTAGCGCTTTATTTTTTAATCTTTAATTGTAGGATAAAAATTAAATGATTTATGGAAACATAAAAGTAGTTATTTATATAGCAAGGGTGAAAACAGGCGTTTCTGGCCAGTAGCATGATTATTAACACGAGGCGCAAAGCACCAACATGCTCAGGGTCAGAAATGATAATTTCACCCGTGGTACATACAATATGGGGTAGCTAGCTCAGTGGTATCAAGTCGGCCTGTAGATCCTGAAACTCCTGGTTCGATTCCCACAGGTGACAAACAATTTTCACCATTTAAAAAAAACTACCCCTGTGGATTCCCCACCACTAACATCTATGGGGGCCGTGATTTGACGGCTGGTAACCGCACTTCACGCGCAAAATATATCACTTACCGAGATCTGCTTCGGCAGAGTGCCACACCCAGTAATGGGAAGAAGGCAGGATGATATATTTATATTTATACAATATTTTATGCACAACAAAATAACATTTAATTATAAGTTCAATAAATTAAAATATGTAAATAGATTATATATCAATTATGACATTTTGCTGCATCAAGTATTTACGATAAACAAAAATTGTCATTTTATTTATGTATCCATAGGAATGATTTCTTTTTGACCCATAAGCCAAAAAGAAGTGTTTAAGCCCGCTTTTTAGGGCTAAAACACATGCTTTTCGGCCCGGTTGTGAATAAACAAATAAAAGTTTATAACTTAAGTGAATCCTCCAAACATTGTTTAATTCCAGTATTAGTAATTCTTATTCTCGTACTATTGAAGAGTTGTAACTTCTGGCATCCTAGCAACTTTGCTCCTGATTAGAGAAGCTCACGTCGAACTATTCGCGTGTACCTGCGATGTACTTTGCGTACATTCTCAGACAGTGAAGCAATTTCCGATTGTTTAAACGCATCTAAGTCAGATTTGTTATAAGTCTAAAACTTTCATTTAGATTAAAATTCTTGGAGCGCTTGAAAATCTCACTGCCGTCTCCGATTTATCTCCAGGGTGCTGAATAAATGGAACTCGACTGCTACGCGTCTACGAGCCTGCTGTCTGCTTCAGACGCGCACTAGATGAAAGGTTAGATTGAATCAGTAGCGGCGCCATGAGTTTGCAGGGTTGCAAACAGTTGAAAAAATCAGTTTGGTCTTTTAGTCGCGGTTCGTCATACTTTGTTTGTTCGATTTTTGTTTCGGTTTAAAATAATTCAATTTTTAAACGGTTAATGAGTCGGCTCACTAGATTGATTCGCTTCGATTGTTTGATTCAAATAATAAATATGTCATCACACCTTCTACCCATTAGTGGGTGTAGCACTCTGCCGTAGCAGATCTTGGTAAGTGATATATTTTGCGCGTGAAGTGCGGTTACCAGTCGGCAAATCTCGGTTTCCAAAGATGTTAGTGTAGGAAGAATCACAGGGGTAGTATTAATGTGCTGAAAATTGTTTGTCGGCTGTTCGATTCAATTATTTTTATTTACTTTTTTATACATATCTGTTGATTTTTAATGGCTCGTTAATGACGTGACGTTATAGAATAAAAAATGAAAATTTAATTTGATACATATTTTTTTATTGGTTAAAATATTTATTTGTTCTACACTGTACAAGAGTAATCCCAATTACAGCACAAGGACCGAACTCACCGAGCCGTATTTTGGGATTCGAACTCGGGATTTGCGGAGTCGAATGCCGTAACGACCGGTTAATAAATCAGTTTCGGTCAGGTACACTAACAAAAGTTTAATTTTAAAATTGATTTAAATAATTAAAAGCAAATCGATTATTTGACAGCAATGTTCATTATTAATATGCCAAGGGTTTGTGCTATTCCACTTGCTAAGTAATAGCGTAATGTTATATATGTAATTTATTGTCACATTCTTTGTCAAAATTTAGTAGTATTTTAAATTGACTTTAACAGGGATATTTTAAATTCGAAATATAATAATTAATTTACGTTTTACCTATTACCATTAATAATAATAATAATAATAATAATAATAATAATAATAATAATTTGATTATGTCACTTCAGTTGTTAAAATATTTGACAATTATAAACAATGCCGATATTCAATCATCGTATTTGATGACATTTTACAATTAGGTACATAAAAATATAATATCAATTTATAATAATACAAAGTAGTATTAATATATCAATTTATATACACACAAAACATTAATTTCTATAATGCGGCATATGCGTAATCCGCTTTATATAAATCACAAAAAGTTTTAGCGTATACCATTCAACAATCAATAAAAACATTAATAACTATATAAATGTCTTTTTCAAGAATAAATTCTCTCTCTAATGCGTTCTATTGTGCGCAGACAAAGACATCACCCCTAATTGTATTTAATCGATGGTGGAGGGATGGGAGACTGACAAATGAAAGGTGACAGGGTGACGTCAGCGAACAAATGAGCTGACTTATCATTATTTAATGAGCCGTTGGAACGCGGTAATTGAGATGTCACCGAGGTGTTGTCGGTGTCAGGAAAGTGATATCATCACATCGTCTTCGTGACTTCATTAACTCACCTGCAGCTCTTGATGAAGTGATGATGTGTGATTAATTAGTATGTTTTTAATTAATATGTTAGTTTGAGATGCAATTACGATGCTGTACATCAGGGATTTGTTGTGATTTAAAGTGAAGCAAATTTAATTTAAAGTCGACGCTAATATAAAGGAAGTAAAATTTATGCTGAATAAACCAGTAGCGTAGTTTGGAATATTTTATGTGACAGTAGTTTCATTTAATATAAATAAATATATCATCACGCCTTCTACCCATTTCTGGGTGTGGCACTCTGCCGGAGCAGATCTCGGTAAGTGATATAGTTTGCGCGTGAAATGCGGTTGCCAGCAGTCAAATAATGGCCCCCAAAGATGTTAATGGTGAGGAAGCCACAGGGGTAGTTTTTAAAATGATGAAAATTGTTTATCGTCTATGGGAATCGAACCAGGGTTCTCAGGATCCACAGGCCGACTTAATACCACTGAGCTGATAAAAATACCTATTATAAAAAAATAATAAAATATGGGGTAATGACTCAGTGGTATCGAGTCGGTCTGTGGATCCTGAGAACCCTGGTTCGATTCCCATAGCCGACAAACATTTTCAACACATTAAAATTACCCCCGTGGCTTCCCCACAGGCTGGTAACTGTACTTCACGCGCATAAATATATTACTATTTGCTACAGCAGAGTGCCACACTTTGCAATGGATAAAAGACGTGCTGATATATTTATTTTATTTATTTATAAATAAATATATAAATAGATCTCAGTGACATATTTATGCGCGTGAAAGAGTTTTATTATTTATTTGTTCATTTGCTCAACACGAACTTAATCTCAATTACAGTAGATTGTGGAAGAATTTAAACTACTATCTGTATTAATGACCTATTCGTATTCTTGTAACTTTTATCTGAAGATAAATCCCTTTTCTCTTAAGTATAAGTTCAGTGAACCCAGAAAAAATCACCCAAGTGTTATTTGTAGTAGTAGACTGCTAGCACTCATCTCCTTTTGTTGCCATCATCATTGAGTCCATTGTTTCCGTTTTGTGTAAGAGTCATCTAGACCGGAAGTACCGAGTACTCGGTAGCGATACTCGCGCCACCACCAAATAGCGGAGACGCCAGCAATTATATATTGCACTACAGGCATCTTTGTTTTGTGTGTTTGTGACACTGAAAATTGTAGTGCCATTGTTTTGTAGCGTTTTTATTTACTCTTTTGTTTTTGTTTTGAGATGACAGCGAGAAATATATGACGGTCTAGTGGGTTCTTTTAGTTACTATACTGCCTCAAATTATATTAGTAGAGGGATTATTTTTACATATAGTAAAATAAATAAATATGTATTGTCTTGAAATACTCATAAAAGTAATTAGCTAAATATATTTAATTTTTCTACAACTGTAAAAAATACGATATTTTTACATCAGTATGGATACGCAAAATTTGTATTTTTTCATTGATAATTAAGAATTCAAATTCGTTAGTTTAGCTAATTAGCTAATTTTATTCTACTTCCATTTAAAAAGTTACTCCAAATTACTTTCCGAAAAGTAAATGGTAACAAGATTATAATAGAGTTTATGCACAACCAGGCCGAAAAGCATGTGTTTTAGCCCTAAACACTTCTTTTTGGCCCATGGACCAAATAGAAATAATTCCAATGGATACATAAATAAAATGACAATTTTTGTTTATTGTGAATACTTGATTCTGCAAAATGTCATTTTCACATATAACCTATGTACATATTTTAATTTGTTGAATATATAATTAAATATTATTTTGTAGTGCATAAAATATTGTATGTACCATGGGTGAAATTAACTTTTCTGACCCTGAGCATGTTATTAGCTCTCGACACTTTGCGTCTCGTGCTAATAATTATGCCGCGGGCTAAAAATGCCTTCACCCTTGTTACATAAATAACAATTATTCCAACTTTTATAGAGATATAGTTTAGCTAAATTAGAATAATCAAAACTTCAAAATTACCAAAAAATTCTTTTGAGAATTGGGCTGCTCGTGTATATTTTATGAAGAAAGTTTAATTTTTCCCTCGAATATATATATTCCCTTCTTGTCTTTGGTTCTGAAAATGAAACGATACCTTCGAAAAGAATTGTTTCAATTTCTTCCCTTGAAATACAACTAACTATTATCATTCAAATGAATCCCGGGATTTTTGTTTCATCCATCTTCAGTCAATAAGCTTCCATCTATATATTTTCTTATAATAGTACTAACAAATAGAAAATAAATGTGAGAGAGAGACACAAGATAAATATCGATTGTCGAATAGAGAAAAACTAAGCTTCACATTGCAGTAATAAATACTTTCCCGTTAGCGTTCATCTCTCATCCGCAGTTTTCGCTGTTATTTCTTTTTCTATTTCTAACTGCAGAGCAAAATTAAAACATTACCACTACATTTACTGCAGATATTATGAAATATTTTACATTGTTGAAAAATTAATATCGTCACGTTTATGTTTAACGACTTGTTCGCCCTTTCCCCCCACTACTTTTAGGGTAGGTAGTAAAGATTTTATAGGTAACACTAAATAAAATTTTACGACTCTTAGGTATAATATTTACATAATTAAAATTAAGTTTATGTTATAAGTAGATAAACAGGAGGGTTCCGGGACCATTACGCCTAAAAAAGGCAACCCGCAATACAGGCGGTTGCCTACGGGTGGTTGCCTATGTTTTAGGGGCCATTGTCCTTGATGTAGGTCGTGGACCCCGAGGTCATTGCTCTGACCCCCGCCCGACCCCCATCGAGATCGTCCCCACCCCCATCTCCCCACCTCCCCCCAACCCCTCCGAATGTCTAAATATAGATTTGAAGTTGCATCTGTAAAAAATTAACATGTGTTCGCATGATGGTAAAAAATTAACATGTGTCCGCATGATGTTGAGGTCTAAAAAAAAAATATGAAATCATGTCTAAAAATAGATTTGCAGCTGTTGTTGATAAAAAATAGGTGGGAAAGCGTATCCAAACAAGTTCTCAAGCTGTAAAAATATTTTTTACATCCATTTGTAGCTATATATTTTGTTTTTTACGCATTTTGTTTTAGTTACATGTTGTATCTACAAGTAAAATGAGCAAAGAGACAGTGTGCTCGTTAAGCGATAATGTTATTAAAAAAATAAAATCGGCTTTAAATCTAATTAAAACAGTGGATGAAGCTGAAAATTGGCGAAAACATATAAATAAATTTATATTATCAATATCAAATTGTATTAGAAATCAAAGAGGATGTTGCAACAAGGATGAAAATTTATTTAAACTAGAAGCCAATCTCACAATATTAAAATTTTTTCGAGAAAAATTAAATCAATTTAAAAATGATCAATCAGTATCAGGATCAGGAGTATGCGGTAGACGACAACAGAATAAATTAATTTGGCGGGATGTGAAATCTGTCTTTGGAGGGCGAATACAAACAGGTGTAATTATAAATAAATTTTTTAAAGATCCAAGGATATTTTTTGAAAAAAGTAAGCGTATTTTTAAAAATAAAATTAATAATGCTCTAAAATCATCTATAATAAAAGTAAATGTAGTGTTCAGTGCGGAATTTATTATGCCTCATACAGGTGTTTTAGAAATTAAAACATTTAACACAAGCAATAAACCGATAACAAATGCTACCAATTTAAATAGTTGGTACAATGAAAACGTGCAATATAAAATATTGCGTGAACTAGAGGAATTTCAGGAACGGGATTCGGGTTGGGCGCTACATGAAATTATGCATTTAAAATTGCATATCAACAAATATACACCGATAACAGGAGGTACTTATATTGAGCTGCCTGAAGATATTAAACGAAAGCAAGCAATAGTCAACGTCAAGAACTGCGATGAGTTTTGCTTTCTTTGGGCTGTGACATCGGCGCTTCATCCAGCAGTTAAACATTCAGATCGAGTTAGCTCATATCCACATTTTGATAGAGTGTTGAAATATGCCGGAATCAGTTTTCAACTTAAAATAAAAGATATACCAAAATTTGAAGAAATGAACAATCTGGCGATAAATGTTTATACTTTAGAGAAAACTGGCAAGAAACATCTAGTTGTGCCAGTATATTTAAGCGAGAAAAATTTTACGAAAACTATTCATTTACTAATGACAAATTCCAACGAAGAAGAGGTTATTGATGATGAGGACTCAATGGAAATTGATAACAATGTTGATATTATAAAAAATATGAGATCTAACACCAACTATCACTTTATGTGGATAAAAAATTTACCACGATTGTTAAATAAACAATTGTCAGCCCGTAGAACTAAAAAGTGGCTTTGCGATAGATGCTTAAATTATTTTACAGCGGAACATTTGCTAACTAAGCATATGCAGTATTGCAAGCTAATGAACAAGTGTCGCATTGAAGTACCAAGCGATGAAAATAAAATTTTAAAATTCAAGAACTATCGCTATCAAGAAGAGGTGCCTTTTGTAATTTACGCTGATTTAGAATCAATTTTAGAAAAAGTTGAGGATAATTCGGAAAAAAATACAAAAATTATACATAAGCATATACCGTTCAGTATTGCATATTACTTGAAATGCTCTTATGATGATTCCCTTTCAAGATATAGCATGTATCGTGGAAAAAATTGTCAAGAATGGTTCACCAATGAATTGCACACAATGGCTGTTAGTACTAATAGTATAATTCAGACTTTGCAACCTATGAAGCTGATAAATGGTGAAGAACTCGAATTTGATGGAGCGAAAATATGTCACATTTGTCGAAAACCATTTAACGAAAATGATATTAAAGTTCGAGACCACTGCCATTTCACATCAAAATATAGAGGTCCAGCACATCAGTCCTGTAATCTAAATTATAAAAAATCGCATACTATTCCAATTGTTTTTCATAATCTAAGTGGTTATGATGCTCACTTCATTATTAAAAATATTGCCAAAGGATTTCCAGGGGCACTTCATCTGCTTCCAATAAACAAAGAGCGGTATATTTCATTCACGAAATATGTAAGCAACACCAAAATAAATTATCGTTTCATTGACTCGTTTCGATTCATGGCAAGTAGTATTGATAAACTGTCGATGTACCTTCAAGATTCGGAGAAGAAAATCACCAGAAGCCAGTGTACTAGTGAAGAAGAATTTAAATTGCTAACCAGAAAAGGAGTCTTTCCCTACGAATACTTGGACTGCTGGGGGAAACTTGATGCCGATAGATTACCAACTCAAGAACAATTCTACAGCTTAATCAGAAATGAAAGTGTTTGTGATGATGACTACAATCATGCTCAAACTGTATGGAATAGTTTTAAAATAAAGTCGTTGGGGGGTTATTCTGATTTGTATTTAAAAACCGATGTATTATTATTAGCAGATATATTTGAAAATTTTCGCACAAGTTGTATGCAATCATATGGACTTGATGCATTACATTACTATACAGCACCAGGTCTGGCATTTGATGCAATGTTAAAATGTAGTTCTATTGAACTTGAGCTGTTGACCGATATTGATAAAATTTTATTCATCGAGAAGGGGATTAGAGGTGGGGTATCTCAATGTGTGAACAGATATGCCAAGGCAAATAACAAATATATGGGTGAACAGTATAATTCAAATTTACGAAATTCTTTCCTAATGTATTTTGATATAAACAATTTATATGGTGCTGCTATGAGCCAATACTTACCATATAGAGACTTTGAATGGGTTAGCGATATTGATATCCATAGTATTGATTTATTAAATATTAGTAATGAATCAGACACAGGCTATATTTTTGAAGTAGACTTGGAATACCCATTTGAACTTCATGAATTACATAAAGATTTGCCTCTTTGCCCCGAACATTTTACACCACCAATATCAAAACATTCAAAATTAATTCCAAATTTGTATCCAAAATCTAAATATATTATACATTATCGAAATTTGAAGCAATGTTTAAATTTAGGTTTAAAGATTAAAAAGATTCATCGTGTTCTTAAGTTTAAGCAAAGTGCATGGTTGAAAAAATATATAGATTTAAATACAGAATTACGTAAACTTTCGGATAATGAATTTAAAAAAAATTTCTATAAACTTATGAATAACGCCGTTTTTGGAAAAACAATGGAGAATGTTCGAAAGCACAAAGATGTTAAATTAGTTACAAAATGGGGTGGTCGTTACGGCGCAAAGTCTTACATTTCACAACCAAATTTTCACAGCTGTACTATACTTGATGATGATATTTTAATTATAGAAATGAAAAGAAAAATTATTCACTTTAATAAACCAATTTATGTAGGATTTTCTATTTTAGATTTATCAAAAACTTACATTTATGATTTTCACTATAACTATATTAAAAAGGAATTGGGGGATGAAGCAAAATTACTATACACAGACACTGACAGTTTAATATATAATTTTATTAACATAAATATATACAATATTATTAAAACAGATATACAAAAATTTGACACTTCTGATTACAATGTGGACAATGTGTACAATATACCGTTAGCTAATAAGAAAGTTATAGGTCTTATGAAAGATGAAAATAATGGTAAAATAATGACGGAATTTATTGGTTTAAGATCAAAAATGTACGCTTATAAAATTTTAAATTCTAGTAAAAATATTAACAAAAGAGCCAAAGGAATTTCGAGCGCAACACTAAAAAACATAACTTTTCAAAATTATCATGATTGTTTATTTAATAATTTAACAGTTGCTAAAAACCAGTATACAATAAGATCATACAAACATGATGTTCACACAATTAAACAAAAAAAATTAGCATTAAGCCCCCATGATGATAAGCGTATTGTTAATTATATATATACTGATACATTACCATGGGGTTATAAATGTATGAGTAATATGTAAAATATATTTATTACCTACTAATAAATGTTTTTAAAATGTTATAACTGTAATAATAGGTAAAATATTACTTACTAATAAATGTGTTTCAATATTATAACTGTAATAACAATGTTAAATACTGCTTACCAATAAATGCCTTAAAATTAATTGTTTTTAATCTTCCACCACATTCACAAATATATCACCATCCTCTGGTGCCGGTAGCCCCAATATTGCTGGATAGGCACCATCATCATCATCAATGATGTCATCTTCCAGACGCCATTCCGAACCATCATCCATCATGTATGATGGTTGATTTTCGACGGGTGAAAGGGATGATTCAGAAACTCGTGGGATGAATGATTCGTGCGGATATTGAATCACGGTGGGTGATGATAGCTGTGACGATGATGACCCCTGTTGCGTTGTTGGCGGCAGCAGCTGGTCGGCAAGATTTTCCACTGTTGCGTGGATCTCCGCTTGCCTATCGTATAAGTCGTTTACGTATTTTGCCAAATACGTTGTAGCGTTGTTAATTCGATTAATCGCAATGTAATTTTTGTCGATTAATTGACTTAGCCCGTTTTGGACTTCTCGAATATTATTCAACTGAACACTGAGTTCTGTAACTAGCTGATACAAATCGTTGGATTGCATGATTTAATTGAACACTACGTATTTCACCAGACTATTACAACTGATTGTAATGTTCTTAAAGAATTTTTACATATTTATACATTCATTGGTTGTGGTGGGGTAGTGCGGGAACCCATAATATCTGTTCTCCCACAGGAGCCATATGTGTAGACAACATGTGTACTTCAGACACTTTTTGCGGGCCAATGTAGTTCAGAATGATGTGAAGAGATGCAAACATTTTATTCACACAATATTTGTCAGTTTTTATCACACATGTGGTTTCCGTTCTCCCACAGGAGCCATATGTGTAAACAACATGTGTACTTGAGACACTTTTTGCGGACCGATGTAGTTCAGAATGATGTGAAGAGATACAACACTTTATTCACACAATATTTGCCAGTTTTAACACACACATGCGATCCTCCAGGATGATGTCACCCACAGATTGCTGTGAATTGAGAAACTAATAATGTTGAAAACAAAACCAATAATCATATGAGGAATGGATAGATTGGGTTTCAGCAAATTAAATTCTTATTTTGTTTATTACATACAAATTTATTTTATTATATAAAATTACATTGCACGTACAGCACTAGTTAATGGATTATATTTAACAATTTTATCATGTAAAATTAAACAATAAGCGGTGGTTTCTGCCGGAATGGTGTCTGTTGTTTCAAAATTAAGACGGATATCAACGGCTCCTGATTTCAGTGTCTCATTTTGATGAGAGCAATCGATAACTATAAGAGGCGCTATTGATTTGAATTTATCAGGGGCCAGTACAGGTTCATTCTCCTTCCCATAGTACGACTGCTGGAACTGTGCATACATTTCATAGAGAATAGCAAATTGATTTTTATCAAAATCTAAATTTAAATTATCGTACGGATACATTTCAGAATTTAAATATAATTTTATGTTTTTTAATTTACAGTGATCAAAATAACTCATATGCGATTTTTGTTTATTTTTTTTACTTGTTTGAAAACCGATAATTACAAAACGCGGTTTTTCTAGCTGTGTTGCCGTTTTTACAGTCCAAGTGTGTTGATGGGTTTGCTGCAAAAGTGGATTTTCATGTAATTCCCAACTTCTAAAAGGGATTTCAAGTTCGGAGCTTTTTTCAATATGTTTCATGAGTATAAGACGTTCTGCATCTGCAACCGCAATATGAGGCATTTTCCACAAAACTTTTGTTAATTTTATGTGGCTTTCATCATTTTCCAGTTCACTGTAAATTGCATTTAGATCAGTATTGCTACGAATAAGAATTAATTCTTGACGCAAATTCAATATAATTTTTCGAAAATCTTCAGCAAAACCTAGTAACATACGAAGTGGAATGCAAACATTGAAATGCCCATTGTGGACTATTTTAGCTGAAATATCATCTAGAGGAGACCAAGCTGCATTTTGTAAACGTAAACTTTCATTTGTGTTGTATGAAACGTATCCTTTCATTGTTGATGAAATTCCTGGGTTTCTAGCGTTATCAATTTGAACTCCACCAATTTCATATCTAATCTCTTGAAACAAGAAAGATATTCCATTATTTATCAGTTTAGCTGATGTAGAAGCTGTTCCATCTTTTTTCACCAATTGTCCCTCGATATACAGCAGGCTATCCCACGGCAGTGTATAAACGTCCTGCTGTTGGATTGGAATTCGAATTTCATCATTGTTGTTCAATGTTGTAGATGCATATGGTTGATGTGTATGCTTTTCGGCATTAACAATTGCATTATCGAATAATGCACGTTCACTAACATTTAAAATATTTGCGCTCATTTTGTTTCACGAATACAAAATATATAATTGCTACACTTTAAAACTGAATCAAATTTTATTCTTATCCAGATAACCACTGATGTTAATCGTTTTTTCTTTTTTTCCTCCCTCACCCTATTTTCCTTTTGAAGCTCAATTTTAATTATTTATCTGATATCCTAAAGAATTTAAATAATAACTAATTGCTTGTAGATATTTAAAGTTTTCCGATGTTAGCTGATCAATAGCTGGGAGTAAACTAGACCGCTTTGCTATACTTTGTGTATTAATATAGGGCATTTTTTTGTTATAATCGCTATAGTTGTATCTAATCCCCATTTTATCGTTTTTTTAAATGTAGTCTTAACGTGATGGCTTCTCCTCTGAAATTGACGAGTTCTCCGTTCTGATCGAGTATTTTAATTGTTATGGAGCTGATGATTCGTGTATTTATAGGTAAATAGATAATATTTCCAGGTGCTTCTACTATTTTCTCCCCAGGTTCAGCATTTGGGAAAAATTGATGAATAATATGAACATGTTCATTGTTTTTAAATGATCCACTTATCAAATCACATTCAATGCAGATAGCATTAACTTTAAAAATATTTACAGGATGCTCTGATGTGTACAGTCTATTTGCAACTATAATTTGTTTTTTAAAACCCAGTATGTCACCAAAAGTATCATCCCTATTAAAATCTATATTTTTAGTGGCTTTTATTTCGCATTTAAGGGTATTTTTATTTGCTTTTATTATTAGCCCATCTTGTTTATTTAATTGCTCCACTTGTTTTCGCAAATATTTATGAATATCTCTTACACCGTATGCACCTGTAGGTATTTTAATTGTACTATTATCAAAATAAAAGTTGCAATTTTTTTCATCAATATTCGGAATTGCATTATAAGATTCAAAATTTATAAACCCCAGAACGTATTGTGAATTGTCATCTAATTCAATTGGTGGATAAATATCTGATGTTAAAACAGAATCACGACCTGAAAATGTAAATGTGTACTCCATGATGGTTCAATAACGACTGTATAACATGTATAATAATTATTTATTATAAAGAAAGGATAAGCACAAATGACCACAATTAATATCATTGTACGACTGAAATACATTATAATTATATTCTACATTACAATTGTTAAAATATAAGGATAACTCATTTGGAGGCTTTAAGTTACCAAAACTGTCAAAGTATATAACATTATTACCATATTTTTTATAGGCTACCCAATGTGTACCAGGACCATCCCAATCATCTAAATTCACAATTGCACACTCATTGTAATTGGGTTTATGTGGCAATCTATTACGCATAAAAACACCACGAAAATTTGAAATTTTTAGTTCTTTTATATACTTTAACAAGTCAAAATTGTCTAACGCTCGCTTTGGTAACTTTATCGGAAGTTTTTTTTCAATGATCTTATGTGGAGTCCAAAACCTTTTTTCCGTGATGTTAAGTATAAACCTTCACCCACAGCAATTGCCTCCATTTTTTTGTTGTGACGTTGTTTTTCTTTTAGTTGTTCAGCTGCTGCTTTTGCATCATTTACAGCCTTAGCAATTCCCGCAGCCCCGCCACTCAACGCACCTAGAGCGCTTAATCCAGCGAAAATTGGTACTAACGGTAGAATCCCTCCTTTCTTCGGAATGGTAATAATTCGGGGTGTATTCACTTTTCTTTTTATTTTACCCACTGTTTTAAACGCTATTTTTGCAGCTTTATTTAAATCATTATTTGTGGAACTTATGGATTTTTGTGCTCTTTTTACTACATCACGAAAAGATAGCGCGCTACCTCTTTTTTTCGATTTGCGAGCTGGTTTACAACCCATACCCATCTTAACTTTTGCTTTCATCGCTCCGGCAACACCTAAGGCAGCAAGTTTTTCCCCTGTAGATGCGTTTTTAGATTGAAAACGTTCAACAGCCTTTTGAGCTAACAGCTGATCGGCTTTATGTCTAGTAGACAAATTATTATCGCTAGAATATGCTATATCGTGCTGTTTACAAGCTTCATCAAGATCATTTACACCACGATCTCCACGCAGTAATCGTTTGCGTAGTTTTGTACCAGGACCACAATAATTATAACCTGGAATGTGCAGCTCAACAGGTAGTTTATTAATTACAGAATTAAGGAAACCACCACCTTTTTTAACATTTCGCAATGAACTGTGAGGTTGATTTACAAGCATCCTCATTTTATAATGTTTAATGAGCTACTGAACAATAAATAGATGTGATTGGTTATTTATATCTCAGTTAACATGCAGGTTTTGAAGCAGACACAGTCGCTAAATGTTAGGAATTATGATTTCAATGGCGAGGGTGAAAAACTACGTCATAGTGTTCTATTTCCATCAATAGTAAGATGTTTGATAGCTGGTCCATCTGGTTGTGGAAAAACGAATGTTTTAATTGCGCTGCTGGAGCATCCCAACGGTTTACGCTTTGAAAATGTTCGCATATATTCAAAGTCCTCATATCAGCCGAAATATGTATATTTAGAAAATTTACTAAAACCCATACATGGTTTGGGATACTCTGTTCATAATGATAGTACTGACATCGTAAAACCTGAAGATGCAAAGTACAATTCTGTTTTTATATTCGATGATGTGACGTGTGACAAACAGAATATAATTCGTGAATATTTTAGTATGGGTCGACATAAGGCTGTTGACTGTTTCTATCTTTGTCAAACATATACACGTATACCGAAACATCTCATTCGTGATAATGCTAACTTTATTATTTTATTTAAGCAGGATGATATGAACTTAAAACATGTGTACACAGATCACGTGGGGTCCGATATGACGTATGAGCAGTTTAAAAACATATGCTCTTCATGTTGGTGTGATAAATACGGATTTTTAGTTATAAGTAAAGAGGGTAATTTAAACAATGGACGATATCGTAAAGGCTTTGATCATTATATTGTAATATCAAATAAATAGTCTAGAAATATTGTGCAACAATCATTTCTTGCTGAGAGGTTTAACTGACAAGATATATCTAAATATATCTAACAATCCTGTTCTAACTGTTTCAGATCAGTTGAAGCTGTTTCTAATCTGTTTAAATTGTTTTTAACCTGTTTGAGCCGGTTCATAACTGTTCAAGACCTGTTCATAACTGTTCAAGACCTGTTCAAGACCTGTTCAAAGCTGTTCAAGATCTGTTCAAGACCTGTTCAAAAGCTGTTTAAGCTCTGTTCAAGACCTGTTCAAAGCTGTTTCTGACTGCGGTTAAAGTTATTTCACATTTTGAAAAGCTGGTTATACAATAATTAAAAATGAGTAAACGACTAAAACTTGATATCATAAATACACGTAATATTATTAAACAAAAACTAAACGCATTAAAAGAGGGTCGTGCCCAAGAAGAAGTGTTATTGGAAAAATCATATAAACCTGTTACGCAAACTCTAAAACAAATAGCAACTAGTTTGCAAAATATAAAAAAAGAAGAAAGAGATGTAAAACTTGAGCCAAAAGAACAGGAGAAAAAGGAGGAAGAAAAAGAAGAAGAAGAAGAAGAAGAATATAATGAAAGTTTTTATAATATACCCGCAGCATCGTCTTCAATAATACAACCAAAGTTTTTGGAAACAGAAGTATTAGCTGAGAGTGAACCAGCTTTAACAGATAAAACATTACAGGAAATGATGGAGGAACCGTCATTTAAAGAACATTTAAAACAATATCATGAGTTACCACGACAATACATTGAAGAAATGCTTACTGATACCGATAAATTTGATCATAATTATGGTGTATACCACGATCCTGAAACCGATAAATTTAAGATGGGTAGCAAAGAAGTAACAATCGATGGTAAAGACTTAATAATTGGTGGTATCCAATATGATGGGACCCCTGGGATTTATGAACTTGTTTTTAAAAAACATCCTATTGGTTTCAACACGGATGATTTAAATAATTATATTGATATGTTACACCGAACAAATGCACATCGTAGAAATCATTTACCTACAGGACAAATTCAAGGTAATAGATCATATAAATATCTACGTATTATATCCCCGCATACGCTTGCGAGATCGAGAATTCATTCGTGGGCTGGTGAATCATCCAAACGTACAAAAAGTGGAAAAGGGCTTCATATGAATTTAAGTAATAAAAATGTAGACTATATTTACTGGGATAATCCAAATGAGCTTGTCAACAGATTACAGCTACTATTGGCATCAAACGATGCTGGCAATACAAGTCATAATAATGAGATAGTTTCTATAATTGAGGAGTTATATGAGGCTAATATCCTTGTAAAATGTTAGTAACAAAATGCCACTCAATAAGTTCGGACGTCATGCTGGTAGGACTTATGATGATGATGAGTCAGATTTTGATGAGGATGAATATTTAAATATGCGAAATAGACGGATAATTCAGCTCGCGCCAGCTATAAATGATGCTGATGCGGTAAATAAAAAATTTCTAGAAGAGCAATTAGAAAAAATTGCTAGTAAACTTAATAATCATATTACAAACGCTGAAACTAATATACAAAAAGCAAACAAGATCATACGCGAAGTTACTGGTGATATAGAAGCTCTATTTAAACATTTAAATATTAAAAAAGGCGCATAAACAGCTTGTACTCTGTACTGTACGCTTGCAAAATATGTCGAAAATTAAGCGAAATATCGTTGAGGAGTTACATAAACCAAGCCGTATAAATTTCAAAAGAAGAAGGGTAATTGTTAAAGGGTTAGATGAGTCGTTTCAAGCAGATTTAGTTGAAATGCTCCCATATGCTAGGGAAAATAAGGGGTATCGCTATATACTAGTAGTTATTGATATTTTCTCTAAGTATGTGTGGGCTGAAGCAGTTAAAACTAAAACAGGAGAGGAAATAAGCAGAGCTATAAATAAAATATTTAATACCGATAAACGCATACCACAAAATTTACACACTGATATGGGGAAGGAATTTTATAACAAACATTTTCAAAAGTTAATGAATAAAAATAATATTAATCATTATTCAACTTATAGCAGTAAAAAAGCTAGTATTGTTGAACGTGTAAATCGAACACTTAAATCAATCATGTGGAAAGAATTTAGCTTTAAGGGTAATTACAAATGGGTAAATATTCTATCTGAAATTGTTGCAAAATATAATAATAAAAAGCATAGCACTATTAACATGAAACCTATAAATGTGAATAGGAAAAATGAAAAATCTCTTTTAAACAGCGTCTACAATCATATTAAAATTGTTGAAAAAATTACCCCAAAATTCCGAGTTAACGATCATGTTCGTATTAGCAAACATCGCGCAGAATTTCAAAAGGGTTACACGCCAAATTGGTCAAATGAAATATTTAAAGTCAGTCAAATAAAATTAACACATCCAGTTACATATATACTCGTTGATCAAACCAATAAACCTATTCAAGGTGGATTTTATACTGAAGAACTTCAAAAAGTTAAACATCCTGATATATATTTAGTAGAAAAAGTATTAAAACGTAAAGGGGCTATGGTTTATGTAAAATGGTTGGGTTTTAATAGCAGCCATAACAGTTGGATTCATAAAAACAACGTTGAGTGAAACATGTGGTCAACATATATATTATTTCTTTTGCTCTGTTCCAACTCATTTGCATCGTTGATTTCGTAGCATTCACAATGTACCCATATATTGTTGATCTACAAGGTTTTAAATTATCTAAAAATAATAAGTTCATTTGCAAAGAACTTGCCATTTTAAATGTTGATAATGGTGGTTGTAAATCAGAAATATTTGCTCCACCAATTCCAATCTCTGATTTGTGTAGCAAAGATAAACGAAATATCCGGTGGTTAACAAAAAATCATCACAATTTAGACTGGCAGAGTGGATATGAGCCATATATAAATTTTGAAACTACTTGCCAAAGTCTACTGACTAAAGCTGATAAAATATATGTAAAAGGACAAGAAAAAGCTAACTGGCTGGAAAACATTATCCACAAGAAAATAATTAATTTAGAAAATTTGGGTTGTCCAACATTATCTGAACTACTACATTCGCCATTGCAAATAGATTATTGTAATTTGCACATAAATAATTGCGCAGTACGAAACGTTAAAGCTTTACATAAATGGTTCAAAATGCAATTTAATATATTTGAATCATTTAAATTATTTCATGAGAATGGTGGTATTCTACATTTTATGCGTGATGAGGACATTGCATGTCTTCCACAAGAATTTATCATGATTTACGCGGGTAAACAAATTCAAGAACAATGGTCAAGGTTTCCGGATTCCTGGCGGGATAATGAAGAGTTCCAACAATACCAGAGCTGTTGGGATCATTCGTGGGATACTTTCGAGGATCAGTCAGGATGTTCAGTGGCAATGAGAAAAGATTGTATAAAATGTAAAACAAAATGTAATATTCTTAAATAACAAATAAATCTGTTTTAAACAAATGTTTGTTATTATTTATTATTTTATAAGCATCTGAAATACAAAAACAAAATAAAACAATGGTATATATATATATATTTCATTTATTGTTGCTAAAATTATACAGTCACATTACAATTATAATTAGTAATATATTTAAGTAATTATAGTTTTTAATTTTTGTTCTAAAGCATAGCGTATAATTGGCGAGAATCTTAAAATTTTTAACTTAAAACGTTCGCGGTCTCTTGCATGTTGCTCCCAGAGTGATTTTCGAGCTTCGTGATAGGCATACGTCCAAGCAACCATTAAATGTACTTCCACCTCTTCTTTAAATGTCACCATCGTTTATATTTAATAATTTAAATTTAATAATTAATTGCTGCATGTCACGATAAAATTTTAAATCACTTTTCAGTAGTTCAAGTTTGTTTAAATAATTTCTCAGCCTTTTATTATATTCTACGCGGCTAATCATATTAAACAACCACAAATTCAATATTAGTTGTCTTGCTCTTGCTGAGTTTTCCTTGTGATACAATGAATAGCTTCCCCTCGGCAGCGTTTTTATTCAGCATCTGCAGATCATCGGCAGGAATTTTGTTGAATCGTGCCCCCAAGAAAGAGCTGAAATCTTGAAACTCGGCTAGAATTCTGTCACCATATGAAGTTTTCGTTTTATCCAACGATAGCACTTGATAGTGTTTGCCCGCGTCTAAATCTGCTAGACTCCACAGTTTTTTTAGTGCCACTAGCTTGTTGATATCGGTGATTGATGAAGTCATAATGCTATCGTTCAATTTTCAGATATAACTATACCTCTCTAATAGCTTACTTGAATATATATAGTAATTTATAGTCATGCGCAGTTTGATATATTTTTTAGACATGAGAACAAGCTCAAACACGCTATCTCACGGAGTTATTTTTAAATTATGCTGTCAACAACAGCTGCAAATCTATATTTAGACCGGATATCATAGCTCGACAATTTTTTGTTAACAACAGCTGCAAATCTATTTTTAGACATGATTTCATATTTTTTTTTTAGACCTCAACATCATGCGGACACATGTTAATTTTTTACCATCATGCGAACACATGTTAATTTTTTACAGATGCAACTTCAAATCTATATTTAGACATTCGGAGGGGTTGGGGGGAGGTGGGGAGATGGGGGTGGGGACGATCTCGATGGGGGTCGGGCGGGGGTCAGAGCAATGACCTCGGGGTCCACGACCTACATCAAGGACAATGGCCCCTAAAACATAGGCAACCACCCGTAGGCAACCGCCTGTATTGCGGGTTGCCTTTTTTAGGCGTAATGGTCCCGGAACCCTCCTGTTTATCTACTGTTATAGTTCCACTAGAGTATGAAAATTGATGTATAAATTATTTTATGGTTGTAGTTTCTTTTCATTTTCATTATCAATAATTTTGTTGTTGAATGAAATATTGTTGAAATAGTTGTATGTTGGAGAAATTGAGGGTGAAATATTTTAGATATCTTAGGATCCCTTGAAGGTTTGTTGCAAGAACGAAAGATGAGACGAACTTGTATAAAAGGAATTCATAATGAAGACGAAAGGTATATGTTGGTAAAATTGAGAGTAACAGACTTAAAAATAAATTGATGGATATAATAACAAGTATAGACACGTCTGCTAGCTTTTAATTATATTTAGACAAAGAAAGGATAATCTTTTAGTCCTAGTAAATCAATACGAAATAATTATTTTTATAATACTTGTACTGTAAGTTACCTATTAATGACAAAATTTAAACACTGTAAGTGGAACTTTTATTGCATAGTGGTTAGCATGGTTATATCAGGACTTATATATTTGCTTACTGTCCACCGTGAACAGTAAGTAAATATTACATATCAAGGTCCTGTTTATTTTGACAGCAATTTGACAGCTGTCAATTTTGAAACCTATTTTTCTTTTCCTTCTATTTGTGCAAGTATTTTAAAACTAACCTCAAACTGTAAGTGACAGTTTTTAAGTCGAGAATGTTTAGGAAATCTCGTCCCTTCGGGCCTCGATTTCCCAAACTACATTCTTGACTTAAAAACTGTTACTTACAGTTCATAGTACGTAATATATTATTTTTTATTAAGTCTTTTACAGAGCAGCTCTACAAAAATTAAAAGTAAAACGTTATATTTCATTATATTTTATCGTTTGTTAACTTACAACTTACGTTCATTAATACATTTCTAATTACTACATTATTTTTGTACACTTTGGTGTAACACAATACGGAAAAAATTAAATTTTAATGAAAGACGAAATTAAAAATAGTAAAAATAAATGAAAAGTATAAAGTAAAGTGAATGGTTCGCTGTAATTGCATTTACTTTAAAATTCATCAGTTTTCTGTAACAACCAGTTAATGGAATTTCTAACTTCAACCTTTAACAATTTACACGTGTACTACTAACTTACGTCATTACAAATATTCGTATTTCAATTAAAATCATTATTACAAAACTGTTACACGAGTACAGTTCCACTAGAGTGTGAAAGTTGACGTTTAAATTATTATAGGGTTGTGGTTTATTTTCATAGATTTGCGATATAAAAACAGTTTGAAGAACTAGACTTTTAAGAAACCCTAAGTACATTTTAAATTTCAATAGAATTTTTGTCACGTGACCATGCCCTCCCCCCTTAAACCAGTCCACTTTGAGAAGGTACCTGAAAACAGATCCTTGGTTCCTATGAAAAGAAACCACAACTATATAAAGATTTAAACACCAATTTTCATACTTTAATGGAACTTTATCCATATTTTATAGGCATGCACTTGTGCAGTTAAATATTTAAATAAATTTCCATTCCCTTTATAACCTCGAAATCGTCTTGAAATTTAATGCATTTATTATAAGATTTATCTATATTTACTTGGCCACGACGTCTTCACGTGGTTGAACTCCAAGTCGGTGCACTCAGCTAGAAGAGAACTTTTAACTTAACTATTCGTTACCGTTTCCTACATTTGCTATCTGCCATCTCTAGAAAGTTTTCTCTATTTTTGAACGAACAGCACTTCTTGTTTTCAATTAAAATTTAATGTTTTCTTTCTGACTGGATCAAAGAAGTTTACTCCGAAACTTACATCAAATACTTCTGTCTTTTAATTAAGGAACTAGCAAGTAAATGGATGATTGAGGTCTTTAAAGTTTTTAAAGCATTAATTGGTGTCCTCGTTAAACTGTCATTTTATATACATTTAAAAAAGCAGTAAATATTAGTTAAGATGAAGAAAATTAAATTAATATTCTCTTGATTCGATACTTGGTTTTTAAAAATAAATCAAATTTAATAAAATATGTAATAGTATATTACATGGCATGCATCGAAAGTGTAAGATAACGTGCGAGTGTACAAATTGAAAAATGAGGCGCGCAGCGCCCAGTGATTTAAGTAGACGAGCACAGTTATCACACTTTCGAGCGAGTTATGTACACTATTTTTCAGACGACCACAAAATATTTAAAAAAAAAGTTTACAAGAGCAATGTTATTTCACTTTGACAGCTGATGCGTTTTTGTAGGTAAGCGTTGACGTTTGAGGTTAGGTATTGTGATATCAACTGTACTAACTATAGGCGTATTCCATTTGCCATTTGGATCAGATCTAACTTACATTTACTGAACCAGATCACTTATTTATTTCGCTGGATTACTTCACTGACTTTATTTCCAGTACTAGAATTACAGATTCAAATTTACTTTGAAGTAATTCACCGCAATAAGTGCTTCAGTTTGCTTAATTCAGTTTATGTAGTCATGTGTTGAATTTATCTGAACTGATTTAACTGAACTGAACTGCAAATGAAATACAGCTCATAATGTCAAAATATTTAATAATGTAAAAATATTAGTAAATAAGTAATTATTTACTTTAAAAAATTAGATTTATTTGTGCAAATGTGTTGAAAAATCTGCTAAAACTTCAATTTAAATAATAATACAAATTATTTTCATTTATTTTATTATTTTCTTTCATCGTAACGCCATCTGTTGTCAATCAGTGGAACTTCACCCGATATTTTAGAAGTGTACGTTATACTAACTTACAAGGTGTGTGTTAGTTTCAACTTTCCGTAGTAGTTTATGATGTTATTATGGTTACTTTCATAAGTGGTCGTCTGAAGAAATAGTTTTCTATGCAAATTTAGTTCTGAACAACTTCACACTTTATATTTTCTGTCGGAAAATAAACAGAAGAGCAAGAAGTTGCATAAAACTAATATTACATGTTTAATTTCTAACCCTTAACCGCCCCACCATCCAGTATATAATAATTATTTATCTATCATTTAGTGTCTAGTAAATCCTTGTTATTTGTGTTAGAATCAGACGATCAACGATTCAACGACACACAAGACAAATAGCCCAGCTATTAGTTGAGCCAGTGGCCGTGGAGCTGGTCTTCGTCAGATACCACCGCTTCTAAATTCCTTCTATTCCTTCTTCGACCGTTCTTTCATTCGTTCCGTTCAACAGATAACCGAAGGCATTTGGTTAATCCTCGACTTTCTCTAAACCACCTATCGAACATCCTCATGGTGCTATTCTAGTCTGCCTACGCACTGCTCTGACGTCACTGATTTTCATTTTCTCTCCCAGGATTCGGTATTGTTAAGTAGATGCTTTCCGTCTTCCAGAAAATCAATCTTGGGAAATGTGAGAATTAAAAGAGGGCAATCAGACGGAAGAACCTCAGCGTAGATTGAAGATTCATTGATTTCATTTTACATTTCTAATTTATACATACCATTAAATAAGATAGTACAAAACCTTGATATATTCATTAGATTCAGCCTGCAATTAATCTTTGATGAATGCTTTCTATACTGGCACACCAGCCGTCATACAGGGTGTAAAATAAGTAAGGAATATTGATATTATCTCCTGAAATAATCATTTAATCTAAATAATTTTTTTTTAACTTTTCGAGGGTTTATGATTGCGGATATTTTGTATCGATAGTCATTTTTTCATAGTGAAGGGAACGGATGTTTTTTTTAAATGGCATGTTATAATTTTTTATGGGGTAATGGTTCAGTGGTATCAAGTCGGCCTGTGGATCCTGAAAACCGTGGTTCGATCCCCACAAGCGACAAAACATTTTCACCAATTTAAAATTACCCCTGTGGCCCCTCCACCACTAACATCTTTGGGGTGATTTGACGGCTGGTAACTGCACTACACACGCATAAATATATCACTTATCGAGATCTGCTAGGGCAGAGTGCCACACTCAGTAATGGATGAAAAGCGTGACGATATTAATATTTTTATGTATTTAATTAATCTTAATAGGCCTTTCATCACTAGCCTTTTGTTTGGCAATGTAACATAACAAATATATGATGTACTGGTAACCATAATAAACAGTATTTATTCGTAGCGAGTTAATGACGGATGGCCGTTCTATTTTTATCAGAATTTATGTCTTGACCAAGAACTTGAACACATGTTATTTATAACCCGGGAAACTCATCATTTCAGTCTATAAAAACATTACATACATACACGCATACAGACATCTAGCTCTGTAATTCATTACGTGATACATACACACACATATATGTACAAATAAAACATGCACACTGAAATACTGAAAAGAAATATCATAATATTATGGCAGAGTATAAAAACGTAAGCTTCAAACTGCATCTAGACAGCGTATAGATATAGACGTTTGTGGCCACCAGTAGATTGGTTTATTTTTTATGTCGAACAATATCGAAGTTTTATTCGAAAATTGATGGATGGTTTTATTTTTAAAAATAACTAGGTATGAAATGAAACCTTTATTGAAAATAAAAAGTACTATTACGTAACGTAGAGGTATTTGTATGTTTTAATATTTATAATATTATTTTATTATGCTTATAAAATTATTAGTATAAAATTATATTTTTGTAAAATTGTACTATAATATTAATATTACAGTAACAATAACAGAAAATAAGTTTTTTACTTTTACTGTAAGTTACTCTTTAATGACAAAATATAAACATAGTAAGTGCAACTTTAGCTGTATTCCATTTGTCACTTGGTTCATTTAAATCAGTTCAGATAGATTTGACACATGGCAAAATGAACTGAATTAAGCACACTGATGCACTTATTAGGGTGAATTACTTCAAAGTAAATTAGAATCTGTAATTCTAGTACTGGAAATAAAGTGAGCAAAGTAATGCAGCCAAATAAATAAATAATTTGGTTCAGTAAATGTAAGTTAGATCTGATCCAAATGGCAAATGGAATACGCCTTTTTATTGCACCGTGGTTTCCATGGTTATATTAGGACTTTAATATTTGCTTATTGTTCATTGTGTAAATATTACATATCAAGGTCCTGTTTATTTTGACAGCTGTCAATTTTGAAACGTATTTTTCTTTTCCTTCTATTTGTACAAGTATTCTAAAAAATAGTTTACTAACCTCGAACTGTAAGTGACAGATTTTAGGTCGCGAATGTTTAGGAAATCGAGGTCCGAAGGAACGAGATTTCCCAAACTACTAAAAAATGTCACTTACAGTTCATTGTACGTAATATACCATTTATAGTACTAGCACCATAAGGAGTTAATTTACAGTACTAGTACCATAAAAATAATATAGTACAATTCAACAAAAATATTGTACTCTGCTCGTACTAAAAGTGTCTTTAATAGACTTAGGGTTACAGGACTTGTCTGTTCGTTCTATAAAGTTTGACTTCCAGTACTTGCAATGTAAATAATTATTTCATTGCGTTGTTTATTATTAATTTCTCCTGATTTTCGACTACCGAGATCTGCTACGGCAGAGTGCCACACCCAGTAATGGATAGAAGGTGTGATGATATATTTATTTATTTTATTATTTTATTCAGCTCAACATGTTGTTGGCAAAAAGCTGTACCTAGTTAATTAGTAAGTTTCATGAATTTTTCATACTGTTTATCTTTATTAATTACACTTTGTTCTGTAATTTATACGGGCTTATTTACTTAATTGCAATAACTTCAAGTAGCTACCAACTGCAAAGAAAAATATCCCCATCCATCATAAAAACGGACGCCTGTAAATTCAGAAAGTTTCCCCTTTTCCGGGGTCTGTAAACATATCTGATGAACATTTGTTAGGGATCCGAAACTGGTTTGAATTTTAAAGGTGATATCCGCAAAAAATGTAAGAATAGGTATTATTCTTTTATGGCGCGCGTAGGGCATTCTGTTTGCTGTGTAATGTTATGTTTAATTTTACCCTTGACTGTGAAAAGTGTTTAGTTATTTATGAACTTTGTTTTGCTAAATGAGAAAATTGCGTGAATTCCTTTGTTCTGCGTTAGAGCAAAATATGTATATAGTATGTAATTAAATGAATTATAGTAATATTAAAATGTACATTTTCATTTGTAACTTTGCAAAATTGGATTACTATATAACTACAATTGAAAAAGTTAACAAACAATTTTTAACACATTAATGTTAACCCTTTGGTTCCTCCACCACTAACATCTTTGGGGGCCGTGACTTGACGGCTGGTAACCGCATTTTACGCGCATAAATATATCACCGAGATCTGCTATAGTAGAGTGCATGATGATATATTTATATTATTTTCTTTATTAAATTGGGGTTGTTGGCTAAGTGGTATTAAATCGGCCTGTGGATCCTGAGAACCCTGGTTCGATTCCCACAGCCGACAAACATTTTCACTACATTAAAATTACCCCTGTGGCTGCCCCACCACTAATTGCCGGCTGCTGGTAACTGAACTTCACGCGCATAAATATATCCCTTATCGAGATCTGTTTCGGCAGAGTGCCACACCCAGTAATGGGTAAAAGACGTGATGATATATGTATATTTATTTATTTTATTAGATTGAGGAAAAAAAAATACTTTGTGACAGAATCGTTAGAAAAAACTAATTGTCAAACGATATTTTTCTTTTGCTTGACCATTAAGTTGTCGTTATTTTATCTCAACATTAATAAACGTTTCGTAAATAAAATAAAAACATGATAGAATTGTATCATTAACTTCTTTTATTTACATTTTTTTCTTGTAAAGCAATCAAGAAAACAATCTCAAAAAGAACATTAATCTAAATATAGAGTCCTAGGTTAATATTTTCGTTTAAATACAAACAACTGGTATACAATAAAAATGTGTGAAATAAAAAAACTTCTTCATAATTTATTTTTCATTTGAGTTTCAATTTCAGTTTGCACGAGATGTTAGTAAAGTTATATGAGTTAGTTTCTGACAGAAGGTAATTTATATCTGAGGAACATTTCATTATGTTCTCATTCACATAGGTATTAAACTTGCAACTTCCATTCGTAAAGCAAATATAATATCATGCAACCTTGGCCGACATCTTAGCTAACGAATTATCAAAAGTTGTGAAGAAAAACTAATATGTATTGTTTTTGTTTTGAACTGTATTGTTTTATTTGTTTCATTGCTGGATTTGACAGTAAACAAACTGTAATTAACTTGATCGTACAATGCAAATGTTTGACCTAATCTGCTTTTAATTGAGTCGTCGTATAGTTGAGAATTCAATTTTAACTTGATGACATTTTGTAATTTGCTGCGAACTATAAATAATGCAGTAATTGCGCTTAAACTTTGCTGCTTTACGACTAACAAAATTTTATTTGTTTGTGAATTTCATAATTGGATAATTGCTTTATGTAATATCATGGTGTTTCTACCAACCTGGAATTCCTGGAAAACGTGGAAAAAGACTGGAATTTTAAAACATACCTTGAAATCCTGAAATATTCTTGAATTTTTATAAAATACCTGGAAAAAATTATTTACCTTCAAACTATTGTTAATTTTAGTTTTCTTATATTTTGGAATAAAATGGATGTTTGAAAGTTTGCAGCAATTATATTTTTTTTTATTACACGTACGTCATACTAACTGACTGAAACTCATGTTTATATTTTGAAAGAGTCATAGCGTTTGTCTTGCTGTACAAGATTTTTTTTATTTTGAAAGATATGTTTCTACAAATTTTGTTTGTTGTTTTATGAAACTACCTGGAATTTGTTGTAATATGTACCCTGAAATCCTTGAATCTGCTGGAATTTTATAATTTGAATTTGGAAGACAACTTGAATATGGATTGGTATTTCAATCTAATAATATTATCAGTCAAACATAAAAGGTCACATCGAAATAAAAAATAAATATATCGTCATGCCTTTTACCCTATAGGGTGTGGCATTCTGCCGTACCAGATCTTGAAAGCGTGAAATGCGGTTACCAATCGTCAAATCACGGACTCTAAAGATGTTAGTAGAGAGAGAGAGCCACAGGAGTAATTTTAATAGGGTGAAAATTGTTTATCAGTTGAGGGAATCGAATTCGTGTTCTCAAATCCACAGTCTGACTCGATACCACTAAGTCACCTACTCCATACGTTTAAATTATATTATTATTATTATTATTAGTAATGGGGTAATGGCTCAGTGGTATCAAGTGGGCCTGTGGATCCTAAGAACCCTGGCTTGATCTCCACAGCCGGCAAACATTTTCACCAATTTAAAATTACCCATGTGGCTCTCCCACCACTAATATCTTTGGGGACGACTGGTAACCGCACTTCACGTGCATAAATATATCACTTACCGATATCTGCTTCGGTAGAGTGCCACACCCAGTAATTAGTAAAAGGCGTGATGATATATTTATTTATTTTTATTTATTATTAGTGCGATTACTAGTCGTCACATCACTGCCCCCAATGATGTTAGTAAAAGAAGAAAATTAAATACTGTAATCTCTCTAATTGATTAAATTCTTAACTGCAAAGATTTTAGCAAAAGTATCAAAGTTGCCTGAGGCTTACAATATCCACAGTAATTACACCAACTCCCCAGCCTGCTACGATACACCGATACATCTACAAGAAGCTGTACCCCTAGCTTATCTCGTAGTATGTACCGGGGTTCGTGAATCGTGGTCGTGATACAGATTTAGTGCGTGTCATTTATCTATCGCATCCCCGCCTGGCTATACGTCAATTCTCTACGCATTAAACATTCTCAACATGAACATTCTTCGAATAACGGTCGTTCACCCTCGCATCGCAAGACGATGATGATAAACCTTTAAAAAGGTACCCACGATAAATCTAAAATTGTACTGAAGAAAGTTTATTTGTATCTAAACTGTTGACAGATATTTTGTCTTTTGTGAGAAATAAATAGTTTGTTTCTAACAAAAGGTGAAAACAATTTTTTTTGATATCAAATCTGTCTAGAGCACACATTGCAATCAAACCTTGAAAATAATCTTTTTATTTAGTTGTATTGAAATCGAAACGAGAAATATTTCTTTTATGTTTTTAAATAAAAACGATACGGACAAAAAGTAAATAGATTGTCTGATTATCTGTCTAACATATTTCAGTATAAATTTAATAATAAGTAAATATATTAATAGTACAGAGTGATCAAAAGGAATTGTTTCTGTTGGTAATACAATTCTGGAGGACTAATATCATGCTCAGGGTTAAAAACGCTATTTTCACCCGTAGTATGTACAATATTTTATGCACAACAATATAACATTTAATTATATTATTATATACAGGTAATCGTAGCTCAGTGGATAAAAGCGAGGTAAAACTTGCGTTTCTTAATTAGCAAGCAAGAGGTCGTGCGTTCAAATCTCACTGACTTCTACTTATATCAAAAAAATACGATTGTGTCTGAGTGGTTCGAATTCCACTATAAGCTTTAGGTCCCCTGTACTGTAATTGGGATTTACTTCCTGTTGTGCAGAGTAACAAATAAATAAATAAAATAAATAAATATATTCAAAAGATTAAAACATGTACATTTGTATGTCAAAATTATATTTTGCAATAAACAAAAATTGTTATTTTGTTCAATTATCCCTAGGAAATTATTTTATTATGGTCCTAGGGCCAAAAACAAGTGTTTACGCCCGCTTTTCACGGCTAAAACACAAGAATTTCGACCCGGTTGTGCATAAAGAACAATTTAGTTTCAATAACTGTTGTTTGTATATTAAGGGCCAGTTTTTCAATCACCGATTAATGTTAATCATTAATGTTAATCATGATTAAATAATAATGGTTTCCATTATCATTTAATCATGGTTAACATTAATCGAGAGTAAACCTGCGATTGAAAAACTGGCCCTAAGAGTCTCTATGCTTAATTGAGTAATGTACCCCTGACGTCATCATGTTAGTTCGTCATGTATGAATAACAATTGATTGAATTGCTGTGGTCTAATTGCACAGAATACCAATCAGTTGTGAAACTCACAAAACAGAGATGGCGCAACGATAACATACAAGTCCACGGACATCAAACTGTAGCCACTAGTAACTAATGTAACAAAATACTAGCAACACTTCCAACTGTATCTCTCTAGCATCTGTATAAATTACAAATTGGCAGAATTAGGCCAACAGCACATTTAGTGACCAGCAAACTGTGACAAGACACAAAGTTATCGATCGATTCTAGTAAAATTTGTCAGCGACTTTAAATAAAAATAAAATAAATATATCATCACGCCTTCTACCCATTGCAGGGTGTGGCACTCTGCTGAAGCAGATCTCGGTAAGTGATATATTTTGCGCGTGAAGTGCGGTTACCAGTCGTCAGATCACGGCCCCCAAACATGTTAGTGGTGGAGGAGCCACAGGGATAGCTTTTTCAAATTATGAAAATTTGTCGCCTGTGGGAATCGAACCAGGCACCTCAGGATCCACAGGCCGACTTCATACCACTGAGCTAGCCATCCCATGTCAGCGGCTTTGATACATGTTAATTACGATAATTTAGCGAATGATTTCACTTTAGAAAAGATTCGTAATATTTGAGAAATAGTATTCAGAAACTAAATAATTGTGTAGCATATATATTTGTCTCACGGAAAGTTTTCCACTATCATTACTTTCCCGCAGAACAGAAAATATAACGCTATATTTATATGTACCATAATCATTAATGTTTTAAAATAGTTATTTATGTACCAAGGGTGAAAACATGTTCAGGGTCAGAAACGTAAAATGATATTAATATTCATACAAGTAACAATCCTATTTATGGACGATTTATTCTTTCATTTCTTTTCAAGGAAAGCAATTTTCTTTATAACGCACTCATTTATTTCCTGCTTTGCGTACATTTTTACATTTGCATAGGATGAAAACGTGATTACAGAGAACATTAATATTTAAATAACGGCTCGAGTACCTATTACCGGCAAAATTATTACTTACTAAATAAGCACATTCATTTTTATATCCACTCTTTATCTTTATATCGGATTATTTTAAATAGTTTCCGACATATTACATTTACCACAATCTATTTATTATTCACTATTTGATTGGTTGATTAAAAAACTTTAGTAATACAGGTGATCAGAAGTAAGTGTTTCAGTTGGCAATACAATTCTGGGGATCTTTTTAATCCACAGTTGGCACAACACCAGGTAAAGGCAGAAATACTATACATTTTTATATAAATATAAATAAATATATCACGCCGTAGCAGATCTCGGTAAGTGATATATATGTGCGCGTGAAGTGCGGTTACCAGCCGTCAAATCACGACCTCCAAAGATGTTAGTAGAGGGGAAGCCACAGGGGTAATTTTAATGTGGTAAAAATGTTTGTCGACTTTGGAAATCGAACCAGAGTTCTCAGGATCCACATGTCGACTCGATATCACTGAGCTACCTACATTTTTATAATAAATACAAATAGGTTGAGTGATATAAATACTTAGATTATTGCTCTGTAAGTAATGTTAAGAAATGAAAGGATGTGAGTAAGGAAAACAACCAGTTTTATTCATTTATATTTTCAAATGTCACTGTCAACAACAGGAAATAAATTTATGTATCATTCTTACCAATTTCAAGTATTTTTGTTATTGCCAACTGAAACACATACTTGTAATTACTTTGTTGAAATGATCGTTAAAAATAAATCATGTTGTTCTTCTTGTTGCAGACACCAATCAGCAACAACTACTACATCACGTGACCACCACATCTGTCAACACAATATCTAGTCATCAGTTCATCTAACCAACAAATTTGTGCATCAAAAAATGATCAAGTGTAAACTACTGGTACACATAAATTATCTCCAAAAACATCGGACCATGCAATGTCTCACCTGGCAACATTCAAGAAAAAAATCATAACTTAATAATTACTCATTTTAACCTTACAAGAACAAGACATGTATAGATATCTTCGACAAAGATATAGTGATAATTGGACGTGAGATAATAGTGAGAAATAATAGTCGTAAATATGTTCGATGAAGATTTAATTGCAACAATGAACGAAACACGGTTGATTACAACAAACAGTACTTTGTATCCCGACATAAACATTACAAATGGCAACGATGTATTCACATGTGAAGTGTACACAGTCCCAGCTGATGTATTCTTCGCGTTCATCACCAACGGGATTCTCCTTAACATCGTTGGTTTCTTCGGAATCCTTGGCAATATAATATCAATGATAATTCTTTCGCGACCTCAAATGAAATCAAGTATTAACTATCTATTAACGGGTCTAGCGCGTTGTGATACAGTTTTAATCCTAACCTCAATGTTGCTGTTTGGACTGCCATCTATATACCCATACTCAGGGTATTTATTCACGTATTATTACAACGTATTGCCACACATGGCGCCAGTGTTGTATCCCCTAGCGACAATAGTGCAAACCGCGAGTGTTTACCTGACATTAACCGTCACTTTGGAACGTTATGTGGCTGTCTGTCATCCGTTGAAAGCGAGATCGTTGTGTACGTACGGCCGAGCTAGGATTTATGTGTGTGTGATTATAGTGTTCTCGGTGCTTTATAATTTGCCAAGGTTTTGGGAGATTGAACATCATTCTAACTTTGAGCCTAGTTTTAATACGACTATTTATTGTGTGGTGGCAAGTAAACTTAGGCAAGATCCAACGTACATCTCCGTGTATATACATTGGTTGTATTTGGTGTTTCTCTACTTTCTGCCGTTCCTGTTCTTGGCGATCTTCAATGTGGCCATCTATCGACAAGTAAGTCGCTTTCTTTAACATATTATCTTAGCAATTGTAGTCAATAAGAAAATTTAGAAATAAGATTATATCTTAACCGTCGTAGGAATGCAGTAGTGAGATACCTATGAAAATACCTTTTGAGGTCATTTGTTTTGAACTCATAAAATATGATTTAAATTTACCCTACAATTATTTAGTCACACCACGCTTTATTTACATTCATAATTTCTTTTTCGTACAAGCCCATCTCATCTGTCGTTCATGCTATAAACCTTCAATCATATTTATTCATTTATCGTCCTCAATTTCACCAACATAAACATCCTGAAATTCGACAAACATCCCTACCTTATAAAACAGGGTTGTTCATATTTTACCCACCCGGAAAAACCCACCTGGGTTTTTTTAATAAAACTCATTTAAAAAATTCAAATAAACCCATTAAAAAACCCATTTAGTTGAATGGTTGAAATTCACCCAGGGTGAATTTTAAGATAATGTCAAATCTCGGAACATAAATATCTTTTATTTATTTTACAATGTAAAAATACGTAATCTCTTTACAAAATAAAACTTTTAATTTAAATTATTATTTATTACATCACATCGTAGTATCACATTACATTACTTTGACAAATGTCAATACCAAACTAGTTTAAGACCAATTATTATTTGTCTTATATTATATTAGTATTATCAAAACTGATTGATTTCCAATCTTTTTACCGGCAAATTTCAAATATAGTTTTAAATTAAATAAGTATGACAATAACATGATAGAGCGTATTATGCTTTTAATTAAAAAAATATATATATTTTTTGCAATTATTACATAATAATACATAAATTTTGTTTGAATGTTTAGTAGTATACAATATATATTTTAAACATTATATACAAAATTAATCTAGAATTAAGTAATGTCAATTAAAGTGTATTTGTCAAAATTACAAAAAAAAAACACACAATAATGCCCAAATGAACCCAAAAAAAACCCAGTGGGTCGGGTTTAGAAAAAACCCGGGTTTTTTCAGCCCTGTTATAAAATCTCGTTTCATCCACGTTCATAATTTATTTTTTTTCATACAAGCCCATCTCATATTTCATTCATTCAGCAAACCTTCAATCACATCCATCAATCCATTTATTCTTCTATCTTTCATTCATCATATATGCCACATATATAAACACACCCACTCTTTTGATAAGATTAACATTAATCTCATTCTTACGAAACAAATTATTTCTCAAGTTTTGATGATGCAATCTGCCATTAATTTAATTTTTAATTAGTAAAATGTATCTATTGCAATAATTGGCTAAGCAACAAAATTCGATAAATCTGCTTTTTGCTTCCAACTTTTTATTGAATCTATTACCGGTGGCTGTAATTGGAACTCTCTTTAAAAGTTAAAACGTTTCGATTATACCAATAATTTCATTAGTATCGTCAGTTGCAAAACTTGCAATCAGCCAACTCTTCCGTAGGATGTTCAAAGTAAAACAATGTGCTCGGTCTACTTGGTCTTTTATGTAATTGTGTTTGTATTGCTTGATGCGCGCGACGCATAAGATATTATGAAATTTTACTTCTAATAATCGCATCACCATATAAACATTGCGGTTATAATGCGATTACCAGAAAAGCGCAGTGCATCTGGATTTGTTTCTATTTATAAGAAGAATATTCTATCCTAGCAAAATTTTGAAAGTTACACGATTTTATTTGGAAGAAAAACACGACATTCAACATTTTATACCATTATGATTTAATTCCAATTTGCAATGAAATGTAAAATGGGAAAGAGATATATGAATCTTTCGATTGGATTTATACGAAAAGACTAAATTTCAAATCTAACACTTACATGGTTTTACTTGAAAAATAGACACAAAATTTAATGCTATTGTAATTAAAAAGATCATAAATGTAAAATGGCAAAGAAATATACAATATATGGAAAAGATTGTATTGTAACAAAATTAAGAAAGTTATTTGGAACACTTACACAATTTTATTGGGAAGAAGACACATACCAAAAATTTGATCCCATTATGAATATTGTAGATCGAGATTAATTAACTATATATGTAATAAGATAAGATGTGTCGACGTATGTATGGCAGTGTTTCTCAGAGATTTGGTATTGAAGAATCATTTTATGGATGAGCAAATTTCAGAAGAAACCACAATACAAAATTTTGTTCACCTAAACCAAGAAAGTAGTGCAATGAAGTTGAAAATTATAATTGAAATTAAATTGGACCTAGAAAAATTAAGAAACACAAAATTCAAAATTTTTATTAGTCAGAAATAACAACACGAACTATCGGTAGCAGTAGGTATGAAATAAAGTTCTCGGCTCAAATTTGAACTGCAATTAAAACAAATTTGGATACAGCAAACTATGATAAACAAAATTCAAATTTTCTGTTTGTCGGAAAAGACAGCACATATTATCAGTATCTAATAGATATGAAATAAAATTCTCAATTTTAAATTTGACTTTGCAAAACTGCAACTAAAATAAATTTGGTCAGCAAACTATGAAAAACAAAATTCAAAATTTCCATACATCAGAAAAGACAGCACATACTATCAGTATCTAATAGATATGAAATAAAATTCTCAATTTTAAATTTGACATTGCAAAACTGCAACAAAAATAAATTTGGACAGCAAACTATGAAAAACAAAATTTAAATTTTCCGTTTGTCGGAAAAGACTGCACATATTATCAGTATCTAATAGATATGAAATAAAATTCTCAATTTTAAATTTGCCATTGCAAAACTGCAACTAAAATAAATTTGGACAGCAAACTATGAAAAACAAAAATTCAAAATTTCCATACATCAGAAAAGACAGCACATACTATCAATAACTACAAATATGAAATAAATTTCTCTACTTCAATTGTAACTACTTTCATCGCTAAAACACGGACAAAGGGAAGAAAATTTAGAAAATCATCTTCTCGTTGAGAAACACTGTCACTACTCCCACCCTACATATGCAGACTGCTAACTGTGAACAGGTACGCACTTTATCTGTGCAGGTGCGCAAAGCAAATGCTGAACGTCAACGCCTCTCCCGTCTCCAACGTCGAGAGATCGGCCTTGCAACCATGCTTCTCTTCGTCGTCAGTGTCTTCTTCCTCTGCAACATCTTACCCCTCATCGTCAACATCCTCGAATCCTTCTACGGGATGATCATGGACCCCCTTGTCAAGATCTCCAATCTTCTAGTCACCATCAACAGCAGTATTAACTTTATCATTTATGTCATCTTTGGAGAGAAGTTCAAACGACTCTTTCTCAAACTTTTCTGTAGCCATGGGTTGTTTGGTGTTGGCGGAAGGGACTCTCCCGATGGAGCCACCCATGATGATAGTTTTGTAAGTTGTGCTGACCGACAGAGTTTAAGGTTGCAACGAACTAATACGTCGGTTTCGAGAAATGGCGTATCGTTGAGATTGAATGGAACGCATTCGAAGGATAGTCAGATTAGGAGGAGTGTTAGGATCAGAGCACCTAGTCCAGGACCTTGTGTTTATTATCCTGCGCTTAGAGGAGCTGGTAAGGAGGATATTAGTGATACACCACCTACACAATCAACGATTGTTAATACTGATTGGGAGCATGATCATACGTCCAATACTACCGGGTTTTAAAATGGTTGAAATGTTTGATAGGCCAGTTAAACTATTATTTGTTTCATTTAAAGTTAAATTAATTTGGAGAAAATATCATCCATTTGCCGTTTAACTCATTTAAATCAATTCAAAAATTTAGACTATATAATGAAGTGAATTAAACAAAATGGTACACTACTTACTTCTGAAACAGTATATCTATTACTGAAAGTTAGCAAAGTAATGTTAGGTTGCATGAAAGTTTTATCGGTTCATTAGCAATTAACGGTTCAATAAATTTCAAAAAATCGCTATTAATACTGTTGCTAGATAAACAATTGTTTAACTAAAGAGTTCTTTATTTTTCTTGCAACCCAACATAAGCCAGTCAAATAAATACGTGATCTGGTTCAATAAATGTAAGTGATTCAAATGGCAAATGAAATATGGCTAATTTCTATAGTTCCCTTTATTTGACGCCTAATTTAATAAACTGTATATAACTTTTATTAAAAACTTAAAACACTCATTAGGTATGAGTAAAGATAACTTTTTTTTAATGGACGTATTTATTTAACAATGACATAATTAAAAATGTGCGTGTCTTTGCTGGGGGTGTAATACTATTTCGTCTGAGAAATATGCTAGGAATAAATGGATGGATATGATTGAAGGTTTGTTGCGTGACAAGCTTATATGACAAAAACTTTAAATGTGGATGAAGTCCAGTGTGCCAGGATGGGAATGTTTGTCGAAGAATTATTGCAGTAAATGTTTAAAGGATGCATGCTACATCATTTGATAGGGAATTTGTTTAAAATTAGGAATAGTACGCACATTTTTAAAAACAATTGTTCAATAATTGCAGTGCTGGCGTGCCTATGAATAAATTTATACTGTTTATTATTTTATATGAAAGTAATAATAAATGAAACTGGCCTTAATTTTTTTTTTAAATCTAATTACAAGTTTACCGTCTGTATTTATAAAATGCCCCAAATAATAAGCTACAAAATTTAACTAAAATAGTAGAATGTATTAACAGTATCTATAATATTAATATACAGATAAATTTTCGGGGCCACTATATCATTTCTTCGCATTAAAATAAACGTATTCTCACCCCAGTAAATCATGAAACAACCATTTGTACATAATCTTTAAATAATTTAAATAAAAAGTCAGTGAGATTAATTTAAAGGTGCTTTAACCATCAGACTGAATGCTGACAGCAATTTTTCTGAAATAAGTAACAATGTACGATGTAGGAGCTTATCATTAGTATCGTTTTTACATTGTTATTTTCCTTTCTTCGATTCGAGTACATTCATTGGAAATTTTCAAACGTTTCAATTGCAATCTTCGTTTTATGATAAGATGACAGTGACTTTGTAAAGGAATCTCTCATTAGAAAAAGATTTACAAGCAGTAGCACAATAAGGATTCAATCTGGCGTTAGCTTTATTTTTATTTTGAAATAAAATTATTCGTTGTAAAGCTATTTACAGAACAAAATAAAATTGTTTATAAATTTAAAATTAATGTTAGGGTGTCACACTCATACATCACATATTAGGTTGTATTTTTGTCACCCTGACACTTAGTGCATTAATAAGGATTTCTCACATATACGAGCCCAATCCCGCTTCAGTTGGCCCGAATCTAATTTTATCGTTAAAATTTAAATAATACGAAAAACCCAGGTAACTAACATTTACTAAATTCTACAATTAATTTTCAACATTTTTAACTAAATTTAACGTTAAACATTACCTTAAAGATAAAATGTATAGCAGTTTAACTCTCAATTTTTTTTCGTCACATAAACTAAATCAACACTCAAATGAACTATCATGATTATTATCTTGTGGGCAGTTTGGCGGATGAAATTGAAGTTAATTATTATTTAAAACAAACTTTATTATTATTCAGTTTTTTAATAAAACAATTATTTTTTAGTTAACACAGAAATGTTTACTTCCTCTTTCAATGGCTGTCATTTCTAGATGTATGTATCGATTGACTTAAAATTTTATCTGTGTATTAACAACATACTAGTATATGTCTCATTAAAATTTCATTTCATTATCTTGCATACTACACGAGATATAAAACAGTAAAATAAAACATCAAACGAAAAAATAAAATTGGGCCAACTGAAGCTGGGCCGGACTCGTATACTCTTTTCTACAACTGTTAAAAAAACATGATATTTTTACATCTCTATGGATACGCGACATGTGTTTTTTTTCCATTGAAATGTCAAATTTCACAATCTTTGACACTTTAAAAAAATATATTTATCAAACATTTTCACGTTTCCTTGGTTACAACACTTTTTTAGTTTTTCCCTTTAATTTACTTAAATAAATCAATAATTATTGTATTATTCTTTTTTGACAGTTGTAGAAAAAAAGTTCGTATTTTGTGGACGAAATTCGTGTATTTTGTCTCGACCAAAAGTGACATTTTTACACGTAACAAAAAAAAACCCTCATTAATACAAAAATAACTATTTAATTTTAAATAAAAAAATAAATGTATCATCACGCCTTTTACTTATTACTGGGTATGGCACTCGGCCGTAGCAGATTTCGTAAGTGATATATAAAGTGCGGTTACCAACTGTCAAATCACAGCCCGAAAGATGTTAGTGGAGAGGGAATCACAGGGGCATAAAATTGTTTTTGCGTATAAAATTATGACAAAGTTACTGTCGCCTATTCATACGACGAAGACTATATTACTTATTTCGAAAGTATAACAACCAATGATTTTATTTAAATAGTATGTTAATTTTTAATTATATTTTGGTTGTTTTTAAATTAATGTTACATCATTTAAGCACAAACAGACTGAAGTGAAATAAAAAATTTCTGTAGTCAAATAGCATCGACAGGGTATTAAAACTAAAAGTGAATTTACCTTTGGAGCGAAGCGTATTTTTATATCATGATCATATTAATTGAAAGCTTTATACATTATAAAATATCATTCATCATTTTTTATTTATTAATTTTGTTCAGTTTTGAAAATTTTATAAAGGTCTTGCTCATTTAACGTCATATATTTTCTATTATCAAACGTTTATAAATTATTTAAAAATAAAAATATTGTTCAACTACAAATATTTGAAAATGTATTTCTCCAAATCTTTTATTTGAAATATTTCTCTGTAATAGTTATTTATGTATCCTCTTGTCCCAAAAAAATTAAAAACATTTGACCTAAAAACTGTCACTTACAGTTCATGGTTAATAAGCTGTTTTTTACAATACTTGCACAAATAAAAGGAGAAGAAAAATAGGTTTCAAAATTGACGTACAGTACAAGTATTGTAAAATAGTTATTTGCGTTACAAATACTGAAAGTGAAACTTTATAGAACAAGTAGGCAATTTCTGGTGGAAAAAAAGTAATTTTTAAACGTGTGATAATAGAAAATATATGACGACATATGTACAGCATCTTTGAAACATTTTCCTTACGTTATTTATTTATGTTTATAGGATTAACATTTGGAGAAACAAATGGCATCAGCACTTGTATATAACACTTCTTTTGTTATATTCGTGTTAACAACCTTAACAACCATAAAGAACCAAATCGCTGTAGCTAGAAGTGCATCAACACTAATATTATAGTTAGTTAGTTAGTTAGTCAGTTAATTACCACCTTTTTGTATAAACTGAGTGTCATATATAAATAATTGTGTTATGCTAGTCATTAACTTATATATATAGTCAAATCCCCGGGGTAAGTTGTAAATATGTATATGTAGATATTTGTTTCCAATGTTTTTAGTATTAAAAAAAGAATTCTGTTTTTATCACCACATAGATGTTTTCGTTTGATCGAGAATCGCCAAATAAATAAAACTCGTACTTCAATTGAATAAAATAAACGTCGAATGAATGATTGCACATCATGTAACATGATGTAAATGAAAGACAAAGTATTTAATATCATAATAATTGTGTATTGCAATGATAAAAGAGCATCATAATTAAAATAATCAATAACCTAACAGGATGGGGAAACAAACGCTATCTACCTTCTCTCTTTAATAACATTCTGTTTCTTTTTATACGTAATATGCTCTCAAATTAATAACTATAACTCGTGTCTCGTAAAAATGCATTAATTTTACCTGTATTGTTCACAATTTTAATTAACTGTCAAAACATTAAAATTATGACAAATGTCTATACAATAGTTATTTGTATATCAAGGGAAGAATGTCACTTTCTTCACGAAGTCTACATATAATTTTTTTACTACTCTACCGGAAAGTAACATTTTCATAAATAAATTAGAAAAAAGATTGACAGATGTTACTTGAATATCACTAATGTTAAATCATACCATTGTTTTCCAGTTGTGATGAATATAACTTTACTTTCTTCTCAAGGCATAAAAAGTATCACTTTTTTCTTAGCGTTAGGAAAATTTAGCTTTTTGATATGATCGTGAAAAATAACTATTTGTATAATGTGGGAAAAGTGTGTATTATTTCCTCTCGCGGGTGACACATAAATATTTTTTTACGTCCATTCTTTCCCTAGGGAGAAAAATTACTATTTCTTCCTTTATTTATGGTTAATTTCATAGTAACAGTCAGCATAGTTTTATATATTTATTTATAAACAAAACGGTAAATAATGTTAACTTTATTCTTATCAAAATCATTACTTAATATGCTTCATTATTTACTAAGGGAAACAAAAATCGCATTTACCTTCTAGGGAAATAATGTGATTTTCTTAGTATTCATTAAATTTCTTCATTGCTCTTGTGCGCATGTCAGAGAGATACCTGCGTACTTCTCTGTGAAATTATTTACATAAAAAATAGTACTATTTAGAAACGCTTGAAAAATAATTTAAAATATTGTTTGACAGATTTTCTGTTTAGAAATTCGGGCGACAGTTTTTATGTATGCATGAATACGATGATACAATCGTCAACTTTCTGTTTTCATTTGACAGTTAGAAAAGTATATTTTTTGCTCGATCTTAGAAAAAATTTTGATGGAATATTTTTGCAGACCAGATTTGTAGTCTCGGTCCGCAAACAGCAAATTTCAATGCTTGGTATAAATATAACTATTGTATATTGAATTAGGATTTCTGCCACAGTGATTAGTGCATTCTTACACTGAACGAGGTATATTTGTGTCTGACAAATGCGAAGGACACAATTGTCTATCTAAATTGTTTCAAGTATACCTATAGTAAATTCGCGTCTAATCTAAGGTCATGTAAATATAACGCACGTCACAATTAGTTGTAAGTAAACATATGAGATGTATTTTAATGTATTAAGCATTGTTGTAAAGAACTGTATTATAATATTGTATTACGTCGCTGTACAAAATTTATTTTTTACTTATAAGTCTGTTATGATTATGATTGATTATTATTCCAATAAAATATTCATTTCCATTGTTTTGTTTTATTGCAGGAAACACCAACACATATTTTCAGGATCGTGTTTACATTTAGTAGCGGCTCGGCAGTCTCAGATCGGGTAAGTGACATTTCATTGTCAAATCGCTACATCACTGGGTTTTAGTTGGGAGTGAAAGATTATGGTTCAGTGGTGAAATTGAGTTGGTATAAAATAATGGATACCTCATACTACACAGGATGTTTACGGACATTTTTTTTTAATGAGCGATATTACACGTCAAAAAAGGCGAAACACCTTAGTGCAAAATTTTATAATAAAAGAGATATTATTTCTTCTAGTTTTTTTAAGAGGGTGATAAATTTTTGTTATAAAAAGTTGTAGTAACCTGTGAACTAACAAATTTCATTCGTTTTATTTTTTTTTAAATTTGTTTATTTATTAGTTGTAATTTGTTATCAATTAATTGTACACTATCATTTGTTAATTGGTTATTAGTTGTGTAAAACTATCGGTATTCTAAAAAATAAATAAATATATCATCACGCTTTTTACCTATTACTGGGTGTGGCACTCTGCCGGGGCAGATCTCGGTAAGTGATATATTTATGCGTGTGAAGTGCGGTTACCAGTCGTCAAATCACGGCCGTCAAAGATGTTAGTGAAGGTAGAGCCACAGGAGTAATTTTAATGTGATGAAAATTCTTTTGTCGGCTTTGGGAATCGAATCGAGGTTCTTAGGTTCCACAGGACCGTATTCTAATATTGAATTAGTTGACATGATGCTTATTTATAGGCAAGTGTTTCAAAATGATAATAAACTACAACTGATAGATAAACAAATTAAAAAACAAAAGAAAATAAATGAAATTTGTTTGTTCGCAGGCTCTATAACTTTTTTTCCAATCGTCCTCTTGAAAAACTAAACAAATACTATTTCTTTTATTATATAAACTTGCACTAAGCTGTTTTTATGTTTTTCGCCTTCTGTTGACCTGTAGTATCACACATTAAAAAACAAATAAAAAGACCGTAAAGTTGGTACTACGCCCATTCTAATTTAGTTTGCGACCGAGTATTCAGTAATAGCTATTTACATAACAAGTGCGCGAAGACATATTTTGCACATGAGCGCAATTTTAAAGCATGCGCGAAATAACTAACAATTAACTCAAATTGACAAATTTTTTGTTAAAAAGTACACAATTTTGGGGTTGTTATGTCTCACCATGGTAATGGTACACGTCCAAAAAATAGATGACGTATTCATGATAATATACTTTAATATCTTGTCAATTTGTTTTATTTTAATATAAATAGATTAGCGAGAGTGGGTAAAAAAGATATGTTTAATTCCGACATCGTAATATTTTTATTCATTCAAAATCCTGCATTTCTTCCTAGTTAAACAAATAGCTATATTTACTGTGTGACTGTAAAGAATGTTATTTTGCGTGGAGAAGTATGTGTGTCAATTCAGATTCTATATTGTTTACGATTATTGCTGATTATTGTACGAACTAAATTATATCAGTCATTTGTAACTGCTGTATAAATGAAATAGAGTGATTTTATTTTATATTTTAAATCGTTTAAATTATATATATATATATATATATATATATATATATTTAGAACACCAGCTGCTCCAGGATGATGCTGAAGCCGCAGGAGATGCTTGCAGGTCCCGTCATGTCCCTAGAAACATAAAAACAATGTATTAGCAACAAAGAATAGCTGGAAATATTAGAAAAAAAACATACATAATGACATGTTGATGATTGACGAACCTGAAACAGAAACTCAAAACAAAATGCAGTAAAATAGAATAATAGACAAGTTATGATAAATCAGTATACAGCATTCATCTTTCATACCACACATTCCATTCATACCATAACAGCCCATTTATACATTTCTTGATCTTCACGTTGTCTTCAATGTTGATTTCTTTGTTCTTTCTTCGCTTCTGTTCTTGCCTTTTCCCTACCTAAGTTTTTGTGTACGAATAGCTAATTAGGCGCAATGAATCTACGACAAAACAACCGGAAGTGTTGCTTGCCTTTTTCACTAGAACGCTGCCCATATTCCGTGAGCACGACCTTTCGTTTTCCGCCTACTGAACCTACCCGAGCCATAGGAAGAGTAGTTGCAGTGCAATGGAGGAAGCACGGCCTCTAGGACTCTCCAGGATACCATGGACACACCCTAACGGGGGGATTTGGCGGCGCCGCCTCCAAAGACATCGGCAACTCACTCTTTAGCTGGGCGACCGGAACCAAACTATGGCCTTGGTCGCGAGGGTCTCGCCCCACCCGCCTGCGTACGCTAATTAAATCTTGCCAAATGTATGTAGAAAGTTAAAGTTATGTTGGGCCCCCACGTGAAGGCACTAGCGTGTTCGGAGGACAAGTTTTAGGAATGCAAAAGTACGAAGCGCGTTTCTACGTCTGTACACAACAAAGATTTCGAGGCAAGTGACGATTCTTGCGCAACTACTCCAATGATTACAATGTGCTAGAGAGAGATAGACAATGCTAGCCCGAGCGATGTTACGTGTTTGCAGGTTGGGACCGGATTCATTAGTGAGGCACGTTCTAACTAATATTTATAAATGTTACCTTGAACGATACAAGAATAGAAATATTCACTGCAATTACAATATTTATAATTTTACTTTTGATATCACTATAAATAATAATTTTATTATTGCTATTGTTTGTTATTAACATATGTAAAATGAATGTAATATTAGTTGTTTTTAAACATGTAAGCTATAACCATTTAACAAATTTTTTACAATACTAAAAGGTAGAAATTATTATGTCTTTATATGTAGAGTATTTACATTAAATATTTAACATGCCTAAAAACACTCAAATACCGGGTTTCTACTTTTTTTATACATATATGTTTTTTTCTATTTAAACATAGTCAAAATAATTTTTCAGAAAATACTTGTTAAAAATGTGGACTGTATATATCAACTTAGAACATAAATATCCAGGTACATTTTAAACACCAGCAGACGTCATTGGTTCCGGTGAAGCAGTACAAGATCATGCATAAATACCATCACATTAATTCCCATGAAATGAGGTAACACAAACCCTTAAAACATTCATTAGATTCATCCTACGATTAATTTCCAACAAAAATCCCTATTATAGCCACCATCCATATTCATAATTTTTTTCATACAAGCTCATCTCGTATTTCGTTCACGCAACAAACCTTCAATCAAATCCATCCATTTATTCTTCAATTTCACCAATCTTTCATTTGACATACGTTGCACATGACACGCACTCAGCGCTGCATATAACATTGAGGGGTTGTTTTCTACTTTGGTAAGAGTGTTGTAAGTACAGCGAACTACAATTGTACAAGTTCAGATTAAAAATAACTCGTGACATTTGTAACAGCGCATGTAACAGGTTGTTTTAGTTGAACTAAGAGTTATATTGCATTTTGACGAGCCGAGATTTTACGGTGTTTAGTTGTTGAATCTAACAACGAAGCTACAAAGATTAAAAAAGATGAAACCGATAACCTGCACGTCCATATGAAAGAAAAGTTCACACAATGCAATAAATTAAAATGAAACAAAATGATAAGAAAGGAAGGAAATGTCGTCCTGCGCATGTTTTTGAAACTGAATTCCACATAATTGCAGTTAAACACTCTATGTAAGAAATGAGAACGAATTAAAAGATAAGAAAGGAAGGGAGTGTCGCTCTACGCTTGTTTTTGAAAATGAATTCCACACATTTAAAATTGATATGGGTTAAAAATTTCTTTGAAGGTCGTATTGTTTCTAACTTTTCTGTAAAAGTAGGCTAGGTGTTTTCTCTAGGTTACAGAGACGTTAGGCGTCGGGGTCATCAAGGGAATTATTTCATTACGAATGTTAAATTGAATCGTGTCTCAATTACACGTTGCTGCTCGAGGCGTATCCAGGTGGAAATAGACATCACACTCTACCGCGCGCTAATTGACTATCGCGTTTTCTTAATCCTATCACAATGTTAATTACACTTAGAAGACGGACAGGAAAAGGACATTTTCTCCACAGATTGCGGTCTGTCGGTAAATCATTACAAAATAATTCCATTTCAAATATACTTATTAGACAAACTATAGAGTAAAGCGATTATTTTTTCTATTTAAATTCAAAGTTTGCCGTAATTTTTTTAATAAATAAATATAAATATATCATCACGCCATTTACCCATTACTGGGAACGTATATCGAATAAAACATTGGTGAAATAAATAAATATATAAACACGCTTGTAACCGCACTTACCGAAATCTGTTTCGGCAGAACGCAGAACGCGGTCGTTTTCCAAATTTGCGTTAACAGATTGCCTTATGAAACTAGTTCTTTAATATACTATTTTAAAAATGACAGAGGTTATGAAATTTGACGATTCAATTAAGAAGAAAAAGTCATTTTTTCGCGTGAGAAAAAAAATTATTATTTTTTCACATGTGAAAAAAACATAAATTTCGCGTATCCAGAGCGATGTAAAAATGTCATGTTTTTTTGATGGTTGTAGAAAAAATAATTTAAAGATTCAATACTAGATTGTTTAACAAGTAAACAAAAAATGGTAGTTTTCTAGTGAGTGTAAAAGTTTGCATTTATTCATTGCTAGCGCATTTTGTGCTACCAATATCAATATATTCACATCTTATTTTTCCAATATGTATAAAATTTTCATCGTCCATTTCACCCTTTCAGATGTAAAAGCAAATTCAATACGAAACGCTTATATAACACCAGTACATCCCCTTGTCACATCGCAGTACATTTGCGCGTCTTATTGTCGTCTATCGCCGTCTAAGGATGTCACAAGTAACTAAGTGCGGTTGTACGAAATGCGTATGTTCAAACCATTTGGTTCAGTATACAAACAGTTGATAAATTTAATTTCTTAGGTAAATTTCGGAAATGAGAGACGACTTATTTAACCTGTCAGTGAATGGAAATAAAGGAATCAAATTAGGAAGAAAGAGAATTTAATGGTAACGGAGAATGTTGGAATAAAATGTGTTGTTTTAGAGATTGTATTTCTAAGAATTACTTCAAATATTAGCTATGTCATTACAGTTTTGTTCTAATATTTAGATTGTAATTCGAGAAAGATAATTTTGTACGACTCTGCCAGAATTTTTTTAATTTTTTTTCTGAATTAAAAGAAGAAAATAGTAATTTAATAACACAAGAGTCATTTAAATAAAAAATTTAAAATACTTAAGATATACAGGGTGTTCAATTTAGTTGTGCAACCATTGCTATCTAGAGAACTATAAGAGCTACAAGGTTGGTTAAATTAACAAAGAAATACCATTTTCTAAGTGTATTACAAAACTATTAACAATAATTATTTTCAACCTGTGATTCTCAAAATACGGGATGTTACTTTCTTATTTTAAATGGGAACCTATTGTTTTTATTTGCTTATTCGATTCAATATTTTTTTCTGAATTCAACATTAGTATATTACATAATAAGTCAGGAAAGTGATATTTTACATGATGAAGCGGTTGTCAAAAAATAATTTTAAAATAATTTTTGATACGTTTTTTGTATTTAAATTTGTTTAACAATATTAAAGGGTTTTTAATATATCCATGGATACAATGATCTACTTAATAATAAAAAATTTACTTTTCGTACGTGTACGAAAAGTACTCCTTTCTAAACAAATAAATAGTAAATGTCTACATATATGAAATAAATGCAGGAAAGCCTACTTTCTGTCAGGGTCGTATAAAATAGTAATGTTTATATTAAGTGTGAGAATTAAGTGCTCTTTTGTTGTGCGTAGGAATGTTATATTTTGTCTGTTTCTTGCTGCACGGGGATAGCTTAGCTTAAAATAGCATATCGTTAATGCGAAGCTAATAAATCATGATGAGAAGATAGTCGATCGATTTATCATCATTTCGCTATTAATTCATTGCCGAACAAATCAGATTTCCTCACCGTTCTCGTTCGCCCGTCGTAATTCATTCATTAACACAGATTTACTTCCGAAAGTTTTCTAGATTTATCGCATTTGCATTCTTCAATTTTGTAACTACAAATTATAATTCATTTATTTTGCTACTCTCCAAAATTACAGTAGCCCATATGTACTGGAATCGAACCACAGAGTTTAGTTGCATAATAATATACGTTATTATGATTTTCAATATAATCAGAATAAAATTATTACTTTTAATTTAAAGATATTAATATACATCATAATCCCACTGAAGTATGAAAGTTGAAGATTAAATTATTATATGGTTCTGGTTTCTTTTCAAAAAATTATGTCGAAGTTTAAATTTTTCCGAATGATTCAACTTTTCCAGAGGCTATATCTTAAAAATGGCGTAATGGCTCAGTGGTATTGAGTTAGCCTGTGGATCCTGAGAACCCTGGTTCAATCTCCACAGGTGACAAACATTTTCACCAAATTTAAATAACCGCACTTCACGCACATAAATATAAGTATCACTTACCGAGATCTGCTACGGCAGAGTGTCACAGCTAGTAATGGGTAAAAGGCGTGATGATATAAAGAAGCGCTCAACGGTATTGAAAGCAAATCTTTAGTAAATTTTAAACGATTTCATTGAATTGATTTTTTTGGCAGCTATTTGTAAATTATCAAAAAGGGATGTAAATTCGAGTTCTCATTTTCACAATTAGCAGTTAGTTACGCTTATAGCTTACAGTTACACTTAAAAACAACTGTTCCATTTAAAAATTAATCCAATTAATTATAGTACACAAGAGCCTAGCTAAGTAACAAACAAATAAATTCAATGTAACGTTCCACGCAAGATTATTTACGTCTCCGTAAATTTGGCCAAGTAAAAAAAAGAGTAAAACTAGCGTCCGTTTGTCTGTATGTATTCCACCCACGTAGAAGATTCACTGGCAGCGTCACCGCCGTGTGACGTCATCGGACCAGCGACGCCAACACTATCTAGATTTATGACGCAATATACACGTCACACACCCTACACAACATCCATGCAGCCATGTGCGTGACAAGCAAATCTACGCGATGTAGGATCAAATGTCGTTCAATGCCGGAAATATGTGTCATAATTTATAACATGTCAAAAGATAAAATTGTTTGGTAGATAAATGTCAGTAGGTCTATTGTGACCTGCGCTGAATTTGTCCCATTAATTGGAGTAGCACGAACCTTTGAAAAATTCAGTAGATTCGTCCTGCAATTAAGCTTCGACAAACAATCATGTCTTGTCATATCATTCATATTTGTAATTCCTTTCATATAAGTTCATCTCATCTTTCGCTCACGCAACAAACCTTCAATCATATCCATCCATTTATTCCTAGATCGTCCACATAATCTTTCACTCTCATACATCAATTTTACAAGTTTTCTTCATTTACATTCATAATTTCTTTCATAAAAGATCGTTTCATCTTTCGTTCAAGTAATAAATCTTTAATTATATCCATGCAGTCTTCTTCATCCACATTCATAATTCCTTTCAAACAAGCCCGTTTTATCGTTCCATCACGTAACACGTACTTCCGAATTTAATTTAATAAATTTAAACAAATAGTTATTTATGTATCAAGGTTGAAAATAGACGTTTCTGTCCCACGGCATGATTATTAGCATGAGGCGCAAAGCGCCAAGGGCTAATAATATACTCAGGGTCAGAAACGCTAATTTCACCCGTGGTACATACAATATTTTATGCACAACAAAATAACATTTAATTATATGTTCAAAAGATTAAAATATGTATGCACACAGATAATATGTCAAAATGACAATTTGTAAAATCAGGTATTCACAATAAACAAAAAGTGTCATTTTATTTATGTCTCCATAGGAATTATTTTTTTATGGCCCTAGGGCCAAAACCAAGTGTTTAAGTCCGCCTTTTAGGGCTAAAACACATGAACTTCGACCCGGTTGTGCATAAAATTGTTTTAATTATTTAAACAATTAAACATTAGTTCTGAAAGCATTGGCCAAAAATGTTAAATCTTCAATCATATCTAGTGTTTGTCAGTTTTTAAAAACAGGCTTTTTTGATAAATTTGTAAAATTACAAAAAGCAGTTTTTCAAGTTACATCCGATTTGAGATTAACATGTGAAAATTAATTAATTACTTAATTAAAAACGTAAGCTTTTTGACTTGAAATTTTATCATTTATGTTTTATACGGATTTTATTTTATTTTATTTTTGTTATATTATTGTAGTTCCATAAATATTAAATATACTGAACATTGTATTTGAAAGTATAAATATTTTTTACTGTTTGTTTATGTATTTTTTAGTAAAAATTCAAAAAATGGTTTAAACGAATTTTTGGAAATACTGAAATTAGAAAACTAATTGATTTTTATATAAACCCTAATCATATCTATACAGTATTCATCCACATTCATAATTCCTTTTAAACAAGCTCGCCTCATCTTTTATTCACGCAACAATCCTTCAACCATCTCCATCTATTTATTCCTGATCGTCTACTCAATCTCTCACCCTTAATTTCACCAACATACATCCCTCGAGATACGTTCTATATACCCATCCATCATAACAGATTTTTCTTTGTCATATTGTTCATAAAACATTACGTAAGTATAATTGAATTGATGCCGTCTGTACAAACTACAAAATGTAACTAAAACTAAGATAAATGTTCCGCGAATAAAGTTTTCTGGGTCTCTCGTCCAGTCGAACAAATAAAGTATAGTTTAATTCAAGAATTTCACCCTTGAATAAAATTACAAAAACTTTGTTTAAAATCAAGATAAATAAATACTTTCTGCATAATGTTCTGCGGACTCCTCACGAAATAAGAGTGAGGAAAGTTTTCTTTATTCGCGAAACGTTTTGTTAAAATAAATTACAAACCTTGACTGTCGTGTTGCCTGCTCTGATTCTTGAAAGTTGGCCGTGTTTCGTCTTGGCACTCGATGCTGGAGGCTGGAGGCTGGATGCTGTCTGGAGTTGGGTGGCATTGTTGTGGCTCCGGAGGAATTCAGTTCCGGGGAGTGAAAACAATACTTGTGTTTACTGACGCTGCGAGTGACTTCTGAAATAAACAAAAACAAAATGAATTTAATCAACTATTTATCTTTTTTTTATTATTTTGTAAATAAAATAAATATAACATCACGCTTTTTACCTATTACTGGGTGTGGCACTCGGTAAGTAATATATTTGTGCGCGTAATCTGTGGTTACCAACCGTGAAAACACGACCTCCAAAGATATTAGTGAAGAATGGACCAGAGGGTTAATTTTATAATAATAAATAAATATAGCATTATGCAGATCTCGGTAAGTAGTATATTTATATACGTATACTGTAGTTAACAACTGTCAAATCACTGAACCGTATCACTGATGGTGGGGATGCATGAAAGTTTTATCGGTTTCAAAAAATCGCGATTGACACTGTTGCTAGATAAACAATTCTTTTACTGAAGAGCTCTTTATTTTTTTCTTGCAACCTTGCATGAGCCATCTACTAAGAATATAAAAAATTTCAGTTGTTAGTTCTCAAATTTTAATTGAGTTTTTTATACATATACATACATATATAACATCACGCTACATTCCATCAAATGGGGTAGTACGAATCCTAAAATCATTCATAAAATAGTCACTCATTACATTCATCAAATAATCAGTCCTCGTCAAACATTCTCTTCCAAACACACCACCCTCACTTTAACCACATTCATAAATCACTCCATATAAACTCATTTATTTATTACACTCGAAATCATTTATTACACAACAAATCTTCAATCACATCTATCCAATCACTCCTATTCACTTATCATTCATCTTCTTTCTTCGAAGTACATAACATATGCGTAAAATATCTTAAATTACTCACGCGTACTCCTAATAACGAATCTATAAAGATTAGAAAAGATAAAAGCGAGAGTCTGCACTTGTATATGAAAGAAAAGTTCACACAATGCAGTAACTGTAAATGAAACAAAAAGATAAGAAAAGAAGGGAACGTCCCCCTGCGCTTATTTTTTATAGCATTATGAATATATCAGCGGCAACATAGCTCAACAAATCATATAATTCTTGATTCGATAAAAGACGTCTTGAAATTGCATTCTCTTATTCTCCATTAAACAATAAACCGAATAACGAAACGACAAAACTGTTCTTGAACAGCTTTCGTCGGGCGCCGTTATCGCGTTACAAGGAGGCCTAATGGAATCCCACCCTTCTACACAGACACACACCCTCACACATATATACATACACATCTTGGTGAGAAGATTCGATTCCTGCAAAGAGGCCAAGCATTCGTGTAACGGTACGATTGTGCAGCGTCGACGGTACTAGTGTAATACTTCAGTTAATTGGGCATTTGCAGACAAGTGGTGTCAAACACCCGGAATGGAGTTTTAAGCTCTGAAGTTTAACTCTGGCAGGGGCTGTCACGAGCATAGTTCCGGAAACCTGTAGGAATCGGATTAGGGATGGGAATTGAAGGATGGGTAATACAGGTACAGTCTACTTAAAGTGAATCATGCGCCTAATTGGATCTGACGTTGATAGCGGAACACTGGTCTTTTTAAACAAGATATTATCATATTATATTATAAATTATGCACACTATATATTGTAAATATTTCTCAAGTTAAAGGTTGAAAATATTGTAATATATTTTTTCTGAAACCGGCTAGAAAGTGTCTACTTTCCTGATCACTTTTAGTATGGAAAGTAGATTTTTACAAAAACAGTCAAATAAAATACGAATCCACGGCATCAACAAAAATAACAGTCTTGTAAAGTACCAAACAGTTTGATACAGATTTTACCTGACTATTTTGTATTTTATCTGACTGACTGTTTTGTTGTAACCTTGGATACGTAATCTGCTGTCAATATAATTCACTTAAAAAAATTAAACATTTCGAATTATTTATGATTAATTATTGATTAAATTAAACAGTTTCAGAAAAATAGTATATATAATACGTCAGGAAAGTGTTTTTACTTGACTCAGCGGATTAAAATACTCGGCCTGCAGCCTCGTATTTTAAACAACCGCTTCGTCAAGTAAAATATAACTTTCCTGATTTATTATGTAATATACTATTATCAACGACTGTGCAATAAATGACACTTATTGCATTGATTTTGAGTGAGTTAAATATTCTATTAACGCATTTGTGCATTTAAAAAAAAATTAACGCACTAGTGCTTACCGTACTCAAAATGATGGTTAACATGGTTTCACTTATATATTTTTTTAAATGTCAAATAATTATGAGAACTGTCAATTCAAAATTAACTTATTTTAATTTTAATTTATTTCGTGATCATGATTACACAACTCGACCGTTGCCTCGTGGTGCAAATTTCTCACGCGTATCGTAATGATGCTCTTATCCCACTTATATCGTAAATAAGTATTATCCAACTCTACTTTAAATTACAAAATTAGCTGTCAATTAATAAAAATTATCTTTAACAACGGACCAAAACAAGGTAATAATTTCATTTGTTTTTTATCATCGTTGTGATAGACATGTAACTAAGGAGAATTCTCATGATTGATTAGCAGAAAACATGTCACGTGACATATGAATTACATTCTCTTAGAAAGAATCATACCTTTGGTCTGTAGACAGCACACAACACTTTGAATGTATATTTATACATCTATTTATTATTTATGGGATGGCTAGCACAGTGGTATGAAGTCGGCCTGTGGATCCTAAGGTCCCTGGTTCGATTCCCACACGCGACAAATTTTCATAATTTGAAAAAAAGCTATCCCTGTGGCTCCTCCACCACTAACATGTTTGGGGGGCCGTGATTTGACGACTGGTAACCGCACTTCACGCGCAAAATATATCATTTACCGAGATCTGCTTTAGCAGAGTGCCACACCCAGTAATGGGTAGAAGGCGTGATGATATATTTATTTATTTATTAGACAGAATCCAGGAATCAATACATTTCGTATAAAACACTGACATTTAAATAGTAGCGTTCAAATAAAATGAGATTGAGCATCCTATAACACCCCTTGTGTATCTAGCATCACGCAGTTTAGTTAAAATGACCCTCGTACGTATTCATTAGCTTTTAATGGTTTGTTATTTATTCGCAATTTCGCACCTATTCTACACGGCATGGCAGCTACAGAACACAACCATGTACAGTACACACAATACATCTACACCTCGGAGTGCGTGAATGTGTGAATAATAGAGTTGATGAAGTGTACGTGCTGATGTATGCAACGCAGTGATGCTAATATCACTTTCAATTCGCTTTTTCTTAATTGTTTACTGTTTACTTGCAGATGTGAACCGATATCGTGGGTGACATATGATTTAGTTGTTTATGTGTTGCAAATTTGATACAATTTGAACAAGTTTGTTTTTATGATTAATAAATTTGAAATTTAAATGAACTGTATTGAATTGAATGCGACGTGACGTAGTATTTATTTACTATTTTACGCAACAAGAACATAATTCAGTTACAGTAGCTTATAATGGAATTCGAACCATTCAGACATAGTCGTATTTTTTGGATAGGTTACCGGCAGAGTATAAACGCCAAGTGTTAATAACATGCTCACAGAAACGCTAATTTCACCCGTGGTATATACAATATTTTATGCACAACAAAATAACATTTAAATATATGTTCAAAAGATTAAAATATGTACATAGGTTATATGTCAAAATAACATTTTGCAGAATCAAGCATTCACAATAAACAAAAATTGTAATTTTATTTATGTATCCATAAGAATTACTTCTTTTTGGCCCCTGGGCTAAAAAGAAGTGTTTAAGCCCTCTTTTTAAGGCTAAACACATGCTTTTCGGTTCGGTTGTGCACAAACTCATTTATTTATTACACTCGAAATCATTTATTACACAACAAATCTTCAGTCACATAAAAATTGATAGATCACATTGTTGAAATAGACAGTAATGTTTTAGATCAATAAAATAATAGTTATAAATACAAAAAAATGTATTATTTACCAATTACTTTATATTCTGGAAGGTATTCTTGGCGAAGTCCGCTTCGTTCACATTTATAACAAACAAATTGTAAACCCGTAGAACACATGTTCCACATACACCAGTCGTTACATATTTTAACCTAATTTATCCTGAATTCATACATTTATTTAAATATTGAATATCTTCTCGGCTAGTTTGATAGTTATATCTAAAATGTTATTAATTAAATTATATTTATAAATACTACAAGAGTCAATTCATTATACAACATAACAAAAATTATTACAAGCAGCGTTCATTATTTTATTTAATTATTATTTTATTAGGAATAGCTAGCAATCCAGTGGCACAAAAAGAATTCTAAAAGATACATTGAAATTACTTTTTTCTCCGACCGAGAAGAAAATCAGATTTTCAAAATGTTTGTTGAAAGCAGAAAGTAGAATTTAGTGCTTACTAAGCGACAATAAAATGTTGTCACCTGAATTTCCAAACAGAAAAACTGTCATAAATTATTCTAAATTACTTTTCAAGCGTTTCTAAATGGCCATAGAAAATAATTGTATGCACCTCGAACAGAAAGTGTCCTTACCGCTCTTGCATGATTGTTGGTTTCGCCTGTACCTCAATTAACAATCTCTATGCACAAGTGGTAATAGACTACTTTCAGCTCTAGGTACATAAATAACTATTGCGAATTTTTGAAATATTCTTTTTGTTCTGCGAACATTACATCATATCTATCTTGAAAGGTTAGATCAATAAGTATAAAAATACTGAATAAGTTGAAATCAGCGAGTTTTTAACACGGGAACTCTGGTTTGATAGACGAAAGTTAATGATTCTCTACCAAAGCTATCATATTCAAAATGAAACGAACATAATACGATCTACGAGTATCTAACAATCTTTGTAAGTCTTTGTTGTACTAAGAGAGGACTAAATATCCTGTTAAGTTCTCTGTGCTTGTTAATTAACCTTGTTAGCGTGTTTGACAATATAAATAAAGCCAATTTACCCCTTTACCCTGTAACAGTTTCAACTTTATTTCCTAACTTTTCTAAACGAAAATCTTGTATTTCATCTCATTATGCTTAAACTAATTTTCTGTTGGAAGACTTACAAAATGAAAAGTTTCAAATGAAATGTTAAGTGAATTTAACTTTACATCAGGCTTTCCATTTTCTAATTAAATGTTGCATGTACCAGCCACGTAAAAATTAATTATACTTTTCGAATTTCTACACTGAACGTTGCTCATAATTTTATTATTAATAATTCAAAAAATTGTAATGGAGCCAACTGGTGAGGTTTCATGTGAAAGTCGAGAGGTTCTTCACCCTGTCGGATAAATGGATGTGGTACAAGGTTTAAATCTCTTGAATGGGGTAAATAGCCGAGTGCGTTTTGATGTTGGCTTTTAAAGTTCGATAAAAGTTTTCGCATTTCAAGCAATTAAAGGAAAACTTTTAGAAGTACATTTCGTATATTTTTGTGAAGTTTTATACATCTTATGAAACTATAAATCTTAATCAAATATATTTATAGACCTTCAATTTTTCAAGTAATCAATTTTAATTTCAACACAGATGATCGATTATGATTAATAACAATAGTTATTTCTATACAATTCTATGATGACAAGAAGTTGTAGCATTACGGTAGCACAGTCGTTTTACAAGCGAGAGTGCGTGGGTTTAATTCCTAATGATGTCAACTTATAACAAAAAATAAAATAAATAAATATATCATCACGCCTTCTATCCATTACTGGGTGTGGCACTCTGCCGAAGCAGATCTCGGCAAGTGATATATTTTACGCGTGAAATGCGGTTACCAGTCGTCAAATCACGGCCTCCAAAGATGTTAGTGATGGAGGAACCACAGGGGTAGTTTTTTTGAAATTATGAAAATTGTTTGTTGCCTGTGGGAATCGAACCAGGGTTCTCAGGATCCACAGGCCGACTTCATACCACTAGCCACCCCATAAAAAAAAAAATATATATAAATAAATATAAATATATCATCACACCTTTTATCCATTACTGGGTGCGGCACTCTGCCGAAGCAGATCTCGGTGAGGCCCCCATCAAACCAGAGGCTCTAGGCTCGTGCCCCATGTACCCTTATGGAAAAGACGGAATTCATTTAGTTAAACAGATTAAATCCTATTAACACGTTACTTTTAAAGTTTAATTTAATCACCCTAATATTTTAAAATTCTACGGGATTTAATTCCACATAAATCCCAATTAAACTAAGTCCCCTTTAAAAGATTAAACTGTAACGGAATACCATGAAAATCAGTATTTGCACAACCAGCAAATCAAAGAACTGTTCTCTAACGAACAGAATGCATTCGTTGCAATCTCCCTTATCAAATTCGAGTTGGCGAATCTCTGACGTCATATCACTTCCACCCTCAGCGTATGTGAGATTGAGGACAGAGTGATGAGGGTGACGTTGATCCCCTGCCGAGAGTTGAACTAAATATTAATATTCGCCATTGCTGCTAATGCGCACTATATTGCTGCAGGGGATGCAAGATGTTTACCTACTTACTAAATGAAGTTATTTAGGTTACTGGGGCAAACGCGAATTTGTGTCAGTTTGGTTCAGTAGGAAATTATTTATTTATTGGGCGCTCTGCACGACAGGAACTTAATCCAAATTACTGTAGATTATAGTGAAATCCACTTAGACACAATCGTATTGTTTTGGCTGTTACTAACAGAATAGAAGATCCAAGCAATATACAAAATATCAAACGCTAAAATTTATTTATAAGTTATTTTTTATTGGAGAAAGGTTGTAAAAAATAACCACCAGTTTACATATCTAAGATTTACGAAAAATTTATTTTGAAAAAAATTTAATAAATAAAACTACTAAATTTCACATATTTGGTTTGTTTCCATTCTCAAGTCAACAAGAACAATAAACAATTTAAAAAATTGTTACAAAAAGTAATAATTACATATTAAAAATTAATACAATAACTCAATTCATCATTCTTGCATATAGTAAAAAAAAATAGATATCTAATTAGCTGGTGGTTTTTTGTACTACCCTTCACCACTGAACAATCAACCTCATAAAAAAAAATATATATTATCACTCCTTTTATCCATTACTGGGTGTGGCAGATCTCAGTAAATGATATATTTAGCATAGCCGGATAGAAATTCATGTTTTTTAGTTATAAAAGGCGGGCTTAAACACTTCTTTTTGGCCTTAGCGTCATAAGAAAAAAATTCCTATATATAAATTACAATTTTTGTTTATTGTGAATACTTGATTTTACAAAATGTTATTTTGACATATGACCTATGTACTTATTATAATCTTTTGAACATATAATTTGTTTTTCTGTGGCTTCTTTGGCGGACCAACTACTTAGGTCATATGCCGCTATTCCGCCCTGATCTGCGTTTTAGGTATTATGGTCAACAGCAACGCGGGTTTTCTCTGGACGGTCACCCATCCAAGTACTACCCGCGCGCAACGTTACTTAACTCGCGTTATCGCTTAGATCAGTTCCATGAGTGCAGCCATGGCCGTTGACAAACATATAATTAAATGTTATTTTGTTGTGCATAAAATATTGTATGTACTACGAGTGAAATTTGCGTTTCTGATCCTGAGCATGTTATTACTACGGGCCAGAAACGCCTGTTTTTACCCTTGATACATAAATAACTGTTATGCGCGTGAAGTACGGATACCAGCCGTCTAATCACGGGCCCCAATGATGTTAGTGGAGGAGTAATTTTTATTGTGGTGAAAATTGTCGGCTGTGGGAATCGAATCCTGGTTCTCAAAATCACAGGCCGACTCAATAATACTGAGCCATTTACTGCATTTTGCCTGAATAGTATTATAAAATTCAAAATGGCGCGATCCGGAGACTGGCTGTAAATTACAAAGTAATAATACTGTATTTCACACTTTACCAGTGACACTTATAAGTTGAAGATAGTGAAACTTAACCTATTGCATGGTAAACGCACGTTGTATCTACATTTATAATTTATTTAAGTTTCCTAGACAGTTTTGAACAAAATCAAATTGCTATATTCTCTCGATTTGTCTTTCTCTTTCAGTGTTGACGATGAAAGGAAATTAAAATAAAATCAGTATTCAGCGTCACGCGAAACCTGTCGATATTCAAGGCTTCTTGTTGCTGTGTTTGCCTTTGGCGCTAGCAGCAGAAAGAGCAGAAATCAGTTCTGTGTGAAGAGTTTCCTTTCCTTTGGTTCTTGACTTCATCGCGTCAAATTTATGCATCATGCGTTTCCATCACGCTGTCAAAGAAACATCATAATGTTTATCTTTGGTTTTCCACATGCAGATTTAGGTTAGGTGTGCTAAATATTTTTATATTGCAGAATTCTCAAAAGAGTATGGATGTGTCACATTTTGAATAAAATATTTAGAGATTTAGTTAATCCTGAATTTCGACTTAGCTAACTTTATTCTAACCTAACCCAGCAATGGATAAAACGCGTGATTATATATTTATTAAATACGGTTTAGTTTAATATGACTAATCCAAAATTCAGGATTAGCTAAAAAAAAATGAGAATCAGGCTGTAAATGTTCGGAGTAAAAATTAATTATTTTGATTATATTTTTAATCTGATTAATTTAATAATTAATATAACTAAATATATATATATATATATATATATATATATATATATATATATATATATATATATATATATATATGTTATTAGGTAACTAATTGTAAATAATTGTAAAGAAACCAAGCTAAAGATAAATAGACAACAAAATGTAAAGAAAGGCGATTCTTCATCTTGATAGCTTTATAATAATTTCTTTCTCCTTAATAATACAAAACTTAATTAGTTCTTTTTACAAATTGCACAAAACAAACTAAAATAAAAGACGCAGTGCAGTCACTGCAGTAGATGCAAAAAGCTAAAAAAGTAAATCTTGGAAGCAATGGAAACAATATAAAAACGAAACATCAAAGAACAAAGAAACAAAAGTAAAGGAGCGTATCTTATCCACCTTTGAAAGTCTTCTTCTTTCAAAGCAAACGGTACAGCTACTATTGTATCTTGTAACGGCAGTTAATTGGCGGTTTGCATTTGCATTTTGGTGCGTTTGTAGATACAGTAGATAGAGCTGAATTAATTAAAGGAGAATTAATTAATTGCAATGATTTTGCTATGGTTTATTTAAAACTTGTCTATGCAGAAAATTATGCATTGTATATTTTCTACTGACAAACGTTTATAAGTTACTTTAAAGAAAGATATTTCAAATAAAATTTTAAATAATTCTACAAATGATTCATTTTTATATAAAACTGTAAATGTGTAATTAAAACTCTAACAATAATAATAATTTGTATATAAAACTAAATAAATATAAATATATCATCACGCATTTTACCCATTACTGGGTGTGGCACTCTGCTGAAGCAGATCTCGGTAAATGATATATTTATGAGCGTGAAGTGCGGTTACCAGTCGTCAAAGAATGTAATGGAGAGAGAGCCACAGGAGTAATTTTAATTTGGTGAAAATGTTTGTCGACTGTGAGGATTGAACCAGGGTTCTCAGGATCCACATGCCGACTCAATACCACTGAGCCATTACCCATTTATATATCAAGGGAAAAAATAAAACATTTCTTTTCGAAGATGATTATTATTGTTATTATTTTCAGAGGGATATAAAGCACCTGAGGAAAGAATGACATTTGTGTCACAAGGTGTATAATTTTTTTCACTATACTATCAGAAAGTAAAATTTACATTAGAAATTTAGATTATATTTATTATTCACATAACAGATCTCACCTAGATGTCGCTAATGTCAAATAATACCGTGTTTTCCAGTTGCCATGGATATAGCTTTACTTTTATTCCCTAGGGATAAAAAGTATCACTTCATTCTTTCAATTAGAGGAAGAAAATTTTAGTTTCTGATTGGGTCACGAAAATAAAAATCATTTATCTTCTTTTTCGGCTCTTTAGCAATTTCTACGTTTTAAAATTCATTATTAAGCTCAATTTTAATTAATTCAAGCTCACAGCGTATATTAAACCAACTTCATTATTAGCAGTAACCCTAGTTAATCAAATTATTCAAATTTCCAATAAAAAAACTGATTATTTTGCAAATTTCATTGAATCTCGCCGCTGTAAACCCAATGAAAATTAATTCTGTTAAAACTGTTGCTCTCAATAACAATAAGCAAGGATTCGTCCTGCTGTGGCGTGGCCCGACCGTGACATCGTGCATGACTGCGTGACTGCGCGTGACGCGTGACTTCACCCTGATTGCCGGCATTTACCCAGCATGACCGCATAGAGCTTGTTTCCAATTTCTCTGATATCAGAAAATGACGTGAGTGGTGTCATATTATTGTACGGTTGCCTCGAAATTCTACAGATATAAAAGGTTTTTAACCCTCTATTTAAAGGGGATAGGATGTAACTGGCACCATACATTTGACCTCTAACTCACGTAAGATGAAGAATATAAAATATATAAATATATCATCACGCCTTTTACCCAGTACTGAGTGTGGCACTATGCCAAAGCAGATCTCGGTAAATGATATATTCATGCGCGTGAAGTGCGGTTACCAGTCATCAAAACACGGTCCCCAAAGATGTTAGAGGTGGGGACGCCACAGGGGTAATTTTAATTTGGTAAAAATGTTTGTCGGCTGTGGGTATCGAACCAGGGTTCTTAGGATCCACAGGCAGACTAGATATCACTAAGCCACTTACTTATAGATAATATTGACTGTTATAAGCAATATGGATATGCGTTTAATAAGCAAAAGTTCGCGGTTCAAATCTCGCTGACTGCAACTTATATACTAAAACTACGATTGTGTCGGAGTGGTTCGAATACCACTTATAAGCTACTGTAATTAAGATTAAATAGCAAATAAATAAACAAAACTTGTATGTAAATCATGCATTCCAGCAGATCTTGCAAACATAACAAAATTTCCATAGACCGGTACAGAAAAAGGTCCATACAATCACCAAACCCTCCTCTCTATAACTTCCTTCCCAACGTCTTTGGTGACAAATATAAAAATCCCTAGCCGTAGTATTCCGGAACCGGATGACTACGCACGGCCACACAGAGTGCGGAAGTGCGTATTGATTGACACACACATACCTTCACATGAATATACCACGCACATTTCTTCTTACACAACATTGCTAGTGAAGAGAGACGAGGTCTCTTGTTAGGCAGCCAAAGACTTAATACACTAGGGTGTTTTACCCGTGGTGGTGTGAGTGACGACACTGCCACCTTTCAACTTTCAACGTTTTCAACGTTTTCAACGTTTCAACGCAAAGGCGATACACAGAGCAACATGGACACTAAGACAGGGTTGATATATTGTTGATGGGGGGTAGGTTTCAGCGAGGAAACAAACACCCTGTTTTGTGAAGGGAGGATATAAGAGGTAAGAGGGTAAGTAGTATGAAATATTAAGTATTGTATTCAAATATTTATATTCAATTATCTTTCACATTCTGTAACTGTATCATTATCTGTTAATGATCGATAAGTTAATGACAAGTTTTATTTTTTATAATTATTTTGTTGTTCAAAATTTTGGTATTCTACAATTAATATAATTTACTTTGGCATTTTTATGTTATATTCATGCATTTTGTTTGCTAATGTATATGTAGTTTTAATCAAAAGTAATATAATGACAGCTTTCTGACATTTCCGTAAAAAGTATGGTTAAAAATAATATTTTTTATACTGGTAGTTTTGTACGAGAGCAAAATGAATAAAAGTAGAATGGAAGTAGTAATATTTTGGATCGATAATATAATAGTTATAAATACAAAATAGTTATTTATATACCAAGGGTGAAAACAGCCTTTTCTGGCCCGTGACATGATTATTGCGCGTCGTGTTAATAACATGCTCAGAGTAAGGAACGCTAATTTCACCTGTGGTACATACAATATTATATACACAACAAAATAACATTTAATTACATGTTCAAAAGATTAAAATATGTACATAGGTTATATGTCAAAAACAAAAAATGTCATTTTATTTATGTATCCATTATTTCTTTTTGTCCATGGGCCAAAAAGAAGTGTTTAAGCTAGATTTTTAGGGCTGAAACACATGCTTTTCGGCCCGGTTGTGCATAAAATATTTTATGCTGTTTTAAAATCTTGCAATTTATCAGCTGAATATAATAACAGAATAGTAGATAAATATTCCGGGCATACATATCGTGTTAATAGACTGTTAAGTAGAAAAGTGTGCTCACATAATAGGGTAGTAACCGCACCTATGTTGCAAAGAGCTTTTAACCACCTCGAGTAATTAAAATTCATAAATCATGTCTTAAATAGACACATGCATATGCATGAACTTCAACCTTCGCGTAGACTTGCCAAGGTTCAAGTTCATCGTGAGTGCTTTACAACCTTTAGAACTTTATAGACTGAATTCAACGCCCTTCTCTAACTAAAGAAAAATTACAATATAAAGAAATACATATGCGATAATGAACTATTAAGAAAAAGATGCATGATTCCAAGGTTACTAAAAACGATCCCTAAGCTAAATAAAACAAAAGACAAAATGTCTATTGCGATGTGAAATTGAGTCTTAATAAATAAGAAAAAATAGGAAAAACAAATTTTCCATCACTTGTCTCAGTTTGCGAGTTTGTCGGTAGATGGCACCACGAGTTGCTCCTTAGCTCTCATGTCATGTTATCGGCGTAGATAGGTTAACATCAGTCAGTTCAGCTAAGTCGGTATCACAATCCACTATTCCCTAGTTGGTATAGTTGGATAAATGATCGCACCATACTGATGAGTCTGTAAGGACGAAACGCGTCTATGGTTAAAGCTGAACTGACCAGCCGTTTATTGATGACCTGATAGTTGATGCAAACGTGCTGTAAAACCTTTGTGGAATTATGAGACAAGTGATGGAAAATTAGTTTTTCCTATTTTTTCTTATTTATTTCCTAAGCTGAAAGCAAATGCATAATTTCGCAATCATATAAAACAAGTGTGAAATAAAATAAATAAATATATATATCATCACGCCTTTTACCCATTATAGAGTGTGGCACTCTGCCGTACAGATCTCAGTAAGTGATATATTTATACCTGTGAAGTGCAGTTATCAGCTGTCAAATCACGACCCTCAAAGATGAGGAAGCTACAGGCATAATTTTAATATTGTGAGAATTGTTTGTCGACTGTGGGAATAGAACCGAGATTCTCAAATCCACAAATGTTATGCTAAGGAAATTAAGGGTGGAAAATTGTAGGGATACATTTTTTTTTAAGTTTAGTTCTTTAAATATACATTTTTTTTCTTCTTCATTATTATTGCACGCATGTCAGAGCGAGCCCTCCAAACTTCTTTGAGAATTTATTTATATAAAAATATTTGTAATATTTGGTAATAACATTTAAAAATAAGTCGTTTTCTGTCTACAAGAATGTGCTTCATTTTATTAGTTTTACATACTGTTAACAGTATCTTTTGTTAAATAACGTTAAATAAGTAAAGTGTTATTATTTCGCTCTCGATAAATAATGACAAACTTTATTTCATTGTTATATAAACTACAATTACAAATCTAATATTTCTTTTTTGAATGGTTCGTGCTACCAACTATCCAATTTGATAGAACAAATCGTGATTCTAGTACATTGTAAATGTCCAAAAGGACATAGATGAGAAAAATCTCAGTAAAATCAAGTCGCAAATAAACACTAGAAAGATCTGCAAGTTGTTCAAGTTGGTAAAGTTCTTATTCAAAGTTAGTGGCGCTGGAAATCTTGTGAACTTTCAACAATGAATATATTAGCACAGAGTGAAGAAGAAGAAGAAGAGATCACAGATCTGTGCGATGCGGAGATGTTTGTTTTTCCGTGGCCGCTATCAAGATTCCAAGTGCAATTTGTTGTCATTTATACTTTGTGACTTTACAAGTTTTCTATTTGCATAATGTTTTGCCTTTGAGTAAAGTGTTATACTTGTCATACCTGTCGTCCTGTCGTGAAAAAGAAAGACTACTTTTTGTTTTATTTGTTCAGCTTTTTATAAGATTTTTTTAATGAGAAAGTAAACATGAAAAGGATAGTACGGTGATGTGAATAATGTAATTTATATTGTGTCCATTGTCTTACAGAAGTGAATCCTACTTGAGTGCATATTTTGACCCTCTGTATACATTTCTTTAATCGCCGGAGCCATGATCGCAAAAATTTCGGTTAATGAAAATGCCAATTTTTTTATGAACCAGTTTAAATATCGAAAAAATTTAAAATATGGTTCTATATAAATTTAAACTACGAGAAATCGAATGCCGTTGAGCGCATCTTCATATCTTTTTTTAGTTTTCGAGTTACAGCGATTGTTAACTTTTTTTAAATCTCAACTTTGAAGGCCCATATCTCGAAAAATAAAAGAGATATGGAAATGCGGTTTGAACGAGTGTATTTCTCGTGTTCTAATTAACTTATACCGAAATTTTAAAAAAATTGAAAATATTTAATTTTTTTTCAAAATTTTCATTTCTCAATATTTCAAAAAATTTAAAAGATAATGAAAATCTGTCAACACCAGTGAATTCCTCTCATAAAAGTACATATGTATGCAAAATTTCAGGCAAAAATTCACACAGACAAAGTTTTTATTACAAAAAAACTAAAAATCACTGTTTTTTGAAGATTTTTTAAGGGGTACCCCTTAAGAATTTTACGAAATTTGGTCATTTTTAGTTTTTTTACTCTAAAAATTGTATCCGTGGAGCAAAACTTCTGAAATTTTACATAACTATGTACTTTTACGAGAGGAATTCACTGGTTGTCTCAGATTTTCATTATCTTTTCAATTTTTTGAAATATTGAGAAATGAAAATTTTGACAAAAATAGTAAAATTTTGAAAATTTTCAAAATTTCAGTATAAGTTAATAGGAGCACGAGAAATACACTCGTTCAAACCGCATTTCAACATCTCATTTAGTTTTCGAGATATGGGTCTTCAAAGTTGAGATTTAAAAAAAGTAAAAAATCGCTGTAACTCGAAAACTAAAAAAGATATGAAGATGCGCTCAACGGCATTCGATTTCTCGTAGTCTGAATTATATAGAACCATGTTTTAATAAATTTCTATTTTTAAACTGGTTCAACCAGAAAATTCGTATTTTTTTGCGATCATACTAAAAGCCGTAAGGTCTTATGTATATATATATATATATATATATATATATATATATATATATATATATATATATATATATATATATATCGTGTTTAAGTATCAAATAAAAGGTTTTTAGAAGAACAGACGTACAGAATTGAAAAGTTTTAGATCGGCAATAATTAGAGTAGTAGGGAAGAGATAAATTGGTACACCGCCAGGATTTGAACCTGGGACCTAAAAACTCGAATCATATGTACTAACAAACTAATCTTATTTTGTTCCAATTTCCCTTTCTATATTGTTATACACATAGCTGTCAAAGGTAGTTTTGATTTATCTCTTTATAATTTAATTTGTTTCATAAAAAATATTTACTTAAAAATACTAATTAATATGAATACTATATTAACTGTCATTTTCTAAGATAATTTTCTATTTGTTAGGAGGATAAATTTATTAGGAACTTTGTTAGAAGATTGAAATATCAGTGGACAGAAAGACTCAACTACAAACACAATAAACTTCCCCGCAATATACGAGTATGACATAATATCTATTTCCGTTCAATAATCTTTGACATTTCATCAGATCTGTACATCATCTTTCAGCTTCTGCTAAGAGGTTGACATTAAGACATAGGTAACTAATTTGTAATTTGCTTTACTCAACTCTAATACACTTATACGAGACCCCTCTAACAGTCTAATAGGTTACTAAGAGTACTTAGAGCTCATATCGTGTTGCATCGATGTACACCAATTACAGTAGATAAATAGATTAATTACTAGTACATATTGGCACATTATCAATAATTCATCAATTACTACTCTACAAGCACTGATTGAGATATTTACGCGAACCTAGTACCGAATTAGTAGGATACAAATGCTATGATAAATTTATATCAATTTCGTTCAACAGAAAACCGAAAAGTAGATTAAATCTATAAGTTCATAGATCTACAAATCTGTAAATAATTCACAAAATCACATCAATATTTATTGATACATTGAAAATCTTTCATTCGAATCCGAAGATCCCAAGTTCGAATCTCACTCAAGGTAAAATTATATGAACTATCACACTGTGGATCAGGGAATCCGAACCCTGTACAGTGTAGGATAAATAAATAAATAAATAATGACCAGATAATTATACAGAAATTATCTCATGAAAACTGTGCCTTGGGCGAATAACATGGAAAATGCGTTTTCCACTATCATACTTTCCTGATTACTTTACGAGTAAAGTTACAAATAAAACTGCTGAGATTTAAATTCTGCATCTACACATTTCGTTGTGCTTATTTGATTGCAGCTAAAACTAATTTAGAAAGTTGGTAAAAACTGATATTATTTATATAGTTAGTTATGAAACTGGAACAAATGCAACCAAATGTATCACGTTTAACTGTCACATATATATTTTAACCCTGATTTTAACAATAACTAATTAAGGGCCTCTGAATAAAATACCCAATAACTATCAGCGGAATAAATAAAAAAATATCGCATCAGAGCACAATTGGAAAAAATTATACTAAATGCTATTTTCTGATGCGATATTTTTTTATTTATCCTGCCGATAGTTATCGTAAACATTATTCGAAGATGGAAAAAACAGTCCTAAATGAAATTTTATTTTCTATCGTCCGGATAACGCCATATAGAATTCTATTTGTGACAATAGAATAGCTGTCATCTGTCAAGTAAAAGTTATAATTTTCTATAATACTGTTCAAAATAATCGATGTTTTTGCATCACGGACATAAAGTGCATTTCTATTGCAGAATTATGTAAAAGTGCCGATTTTGAAATTATCGCCTTAATTATATTATATAAGTTTTATTTGATATTAATCAGAAAAGCAATGGTAATGATAAACTTATTTCTCATTCTTCATCCTTTAGGTGCTGTGATTTGACAGCTGGTTCTTCCTAATGTTTTTAACTTATAGAAAAAATGTTTCAAATAATTAAAATTCTTATAAAAATGAGAGATATCTAATATTCAACTACATTAATAATATATGGGGTGGCTAGCACAGTGGTATGAAGTCGGCCTGTGAATCCTGAGGTCCCTGGTTCGATTCCCACAGGCGACAAATTTTCATAATTTGAAAAAGCTATCCCTGTGGCTCCTCCACCACTAACATGTTTGGGGGCCGTGATTTGACGACTGGTAACTTCACGCGCAAAATATATCACTTACCGAGATCTTCTTTAGCAGAGTGCCACACCCAGTAATGGGTAGAAGGCGTGATGATATATTTATTTATTTTATAAACCAGGATAAAATTACGGCTGGGAGCCGTACTTTACGTGTACAAATAAATCAGTTACCGAGATCTGCTACAGCAGAGTATCATAACCTTTTTACATTTTTTATTAATAATACACCATATTCGTCGTATAGAAAATGTATCGATTTATGCACCGTCATAGCCTACATAAAAGATAAGTTTCATTTGAATGTGACCGAGTATGAAAATAGCGGCACTTGGACATGATTTATACGGCCATATAACAACAATGACCTTGGTCTAGCCCTAGCCCTAATATAACCACCCGTTCACATTCACGTGCCTACTTGCGATATAATGAATTCAAAAACTCGATTTCCGCCGAAGGTAGGTTCCCAGAGACGTATAAATCTACAAAATTATATTCGATTGCCGCGTGGGTGCCATGATCATATGGATTGCTATATTATTTCACATTTCTCTTCTTATTTTCTCAGGTAGAATAGAAAGCAAAGTGGACGGTTATCAAATTAACGAGGAATATTTTAAAAGTAGATATGAATCATTTATTCGACGTTGTATATTTTAAGCAATCAAAACTTTCTTAATTATTTTAAAACAATGGAAAGAATTCAATTTTCTTCTACCCATTACTGTGTGTGGCACTCTGGCGTAGCAGAGCTCGGTAAGTGATATATTTTGGACGTGAAGTACGATTACCAGTCGTCAAATCACGGTTTCCAAAGATGTTAGTGGAGGGGTTATTTTAATGTGGAGTAATTTGTTTCATTAGGACAAAAAAAAGTTTTCTAGTCAAGTAATAAAAGTTGCCGGACGACGCATAGCGGAGTCTGGAAATATGAGACTCGAAATAGTACTTTTCTACCATCAATGTAATTTTTAAATGTTTAGTGTTAAAAATACACTATTTTTGCATACCGTGCAAAAATATTTTTTTGCAAGTTGCTATTAGTTACGTGCTAAAAAAAATTGCTGCTAAACAAACTTAACTACGTAACATACAAAATACATATTTTTGACGTTTGAAATGTAAATAAATATATCATCACGCCTGTTACGTATTACTGGGTGTGGCATTCTGCCGAAGCAGATCTCGGTAAGTGATATATTTATTCGCGTGAACTGTGGTTACCAGCCGTCAAATCATGACCCCCAAAGATGTTAGTGGAGGGGGACCACAGGGGTAATTTTAATGTGGTGAAAATTGTTTGTCGGCTGTGGGAACTGAACCCGGGTTCTCAAATCCACAGGCCAACTCAATACCACTGAGTCACCTATCCTATAAATAATTTATAATTTATATTTATCTATATTTCAAAAAAGCTACCCCTGTGGCTCCTCCACCACTAACATGTTTGGGGGCCGTGATTTGACGACTGGTAACCGCACTTCACGCGCAAAATATATCACTTACCGAGATCTGCTTCGGCAGAGTGCCACACCTAGTAATGAGTAGAAGGCGTGATGATATATTTATTTTTATTTTTATATTTATCTAATTATCCACGTATATGTTGGCATATTTACTCAACACTAAATAAAAATCTATAAAGAAAATGTATTTCAAATAATATTATTATATTTTTGCAAGTAAGAAAGCAACCGTTAAGAAAACATAGTTGCTGGAAACATCGCTTTCCAAATAAAATCCTTAACTCACTAATGATGTTGACCTAACTTCCTAAAACATCAAAACGAATAAAAAATTAGTTTGTCTGATTGGTTCTCTGTAGGTCTTCTTCATTACATTCTCCGCTTTTCTTATTACTTTATCCGATAAATAAAAAAATAAAAATAAACGTTTTCAGACTCGCATTGAATACAAATCGCGGAAGCTACAGATAAAACCGACTGAAAGTGACTCAGCCTCACTTTTTTATTAGTGCATTCATAGCCAATACAAATTGGTAAATTAAAAAATAAAGAAATATATCATCACGTCTTTTACCCATTACTAAATGTGGCATTCTGCCGTTGTAGATCTCAGTAAGTGATATATTTATGCGAGTGAAGTGTGGTTACCATCCGTCAAATCGCGACTCCCAAAGATGAAGAGGGAGCCACAGGAGCAATTGTAATGAGGTGAATATTGTTTGTTGGTTTTGGGAATCGAACCCGGATTCTCTAATCCACAGGCCGACTTGATATCCCTGACCCACCTACCCCATACAAACGTGTACCTAATATTTTTAATAAAAAAGATTTGAACAAATATTACTAGATATATTAGTGATGGTACCTTTTACTAAAAAAGGTATAAACAAAAAAGACATATTTTGTTACGAGTTTTTAAAGTTTTTTCACAATGTTATTAATAATACTGTATCATACTTTGAGCAGAAACCAGCTAGGGGGCCACGTCCCACGTTGTCCACTAGCAAATCAGCACACTGTGGGGCTCCGTATGAGGTCCATTCAGTTTATTCCACATCACTACCACTCATATATTAAAGTCACTTTTATATCTCACATACTAATACGCATAATAACGCACAATTTAAGCCAATTTACGCATTAAAATATTATTAAATATTCAGTAAAACACTCGCGAAATACCGAAAAAACATCGATCACTACAGAAGCCCGCACTCGACTAACCAAACTCGACAAAACCTTGCACAAGGTTAAAAACTAATTGGTAAAATGAGTTGTAACTTGTTCGGTGACGTTAACATATTTTTATTTATCATTAAAAGTCTTCGCTACTAAATATAATGGACAGATCCTATAGTCTCGGATTTTGCCGATAATTAACGAACGAACCCGATTTGCGATTTCAAACATTTTAACACGCCAATATATATACAAGCTGTGCCATATACGTACACTAGTACGCAACTTTAAATAAATGAAATTAATTTTTAATGTTTAATAATATTTATTCTTTATTGTAAACTACTTGGCCAGTGGCACAGAAAATGTTAGTCTTAGGAACAATTATATTGGCAAATTTCAAAAAATTAAATTGTAGTACGCTTCATTTTAAAATAAAAAATAAATATATCATCATATTATTTACCCATGACTGGGTGTGGCACTCCGCCGTAGCAGATCTTGGAAAATGATAAATTAATGCGTGTGACCAGCCGTCAAATTATAGCTCTCAAAGATGTTAGTGGAAGGAGACCCACAGGGCTAATTTTACTGTTGTCGACTGTGGGAATCGAACCCAGGTTCTCAAATCTACAGTCAACACATTGTTTTACAATAATTTTGATATAGCCTGTATATAAAAATACGGCAATGTCACAGTGCAGTGGTTTAAATTGCCGTATAAGCTACTGTAATTAAGATTAAGATTAACAAATTAATAAATATTTTCGAGAGGAAGTTTAAAATTAGTTTCATTTCCTTTTGGTTTTGCTATACTTCAGCTAGATCGTGACGTCAGTTCCTACGTCACAGCCAATAAAAAATTACCATGAATATCTTTCAGAGCTTTCTCATTATCATCACAATAGAAAGTTTCGTTCATCGAGGCCTGAAAGCTCAACTTGTGCCAAGATGCACAGTCTGATAATTCAAAGTGTAACTACTAAGTGTTACTATATGCTAATTCTTTTTACATGGAAATGAAAAGTGGTATTTCATGCGATATAAATAAAAATAATTATTTAAAATGGTAATTTCTGACGAGGATACAGCTAGCGTGATTTTTAAATGATAAATAAATTGTTCATATTGTGACTGTAAGTTAAACGTAATCTTTTGACCTTAATCTGACGATATAAATTATTTTGTAACATTTCATAATGTTATGTCAGGTAAGTTACGCCTAGGGTATCATGAAAAAGAATTGCACCAACAAAACTTAAATTCTAAATTTAGTTTAAATAAATAAAAGAAAATCTAAATTACTTATGATATGAAATAATTTATTGTCAAACGTTTAATTTGCATTTATTTATTTAAACCAAGTTTAAAATTTAAAATTTTACTTTGAAACGTAAGAGAATGTGGTTGGGCCATGCGTTGAGAAAGGATACTCTAATGAAGGACGTAATAGAAGGGACAGTAAAAGGAGAAAGTACAAGAGGCATAAGGAAGAGGAAAATGATAGACGATCTGATAGAAGGAAGAAATTATGTTCAAATAAAGCGTATGACTATGAGTACAAGAAGTTGAAGAAGACAAATAGGACCTGTGTCAAACAGAAACTTATTGATGATGCTAAGGATGATTTTAAATTAGTCGTCAACTATTTCAAAACCATTAAAATTATCATTTAAAGTCGCTAGAAATTATTGTTATTTATATAGTTGGAAAAATTGCAAACAAATTTTATAATTGAGAAAAAGATATTTCGAAACTGATTTTAACAAAAATAGTAATAAATTACTAAAACAATTTTAATGATATTCTACTCAAATATAGAGTTAATCGTGCTAAAGCCAACCTTGAAAACGGCATTGAAATATCTGTTATAACTTCAGAGATATAGCTGTGCAGCAGGAATTTTTCAAATTTGCTTTTCTACAGTTTGGTTAAAAAAAATTATTCAATTATGTTTTGTAAATATAAGTAGGTTACGGCAAATTTAATGGTGTAAACAGAGTTAAAATATCTTTTGTAGTTTTGAAGATATGGCTTATCCAAGTTTTCAGCAGGAATGGAAAAAATTATTTGTGAACATGACCCAAAAAATTATTGCTTAAAAATTGATCTATATATCTTATCAAATAAGTACGAGCCCAAAATTACATAATTGGCCCCATAATTATTTTATCGTTAAAAATTTAAATAATTCAAAAAGGTAGCTCTGTGGTATCGGGTAGGTCTGTGGATTTTGAGAACTCATCAAATATTTATATATTTTAATATTACAGAATTACAATTATTCTGAAATAAATTTGATTATGGAAAATTGGCTTTTATGCCACTATTAATTTAGAAATATTTGTCTCCAGTAAATACATAATTCAAAATACTCAAGATACTGATTTTTTCTACTTACATAAATTTAACTCATAAAAATAAATATGGCTAATGTTAAAAACGGTTATATAAGTTTATTTAAATTTATTTCCGTATTATAATACATTAATCTTTCCGCTCCATTTAACAATTTAGCAATATTTTACACACCATAAATAATAGTTTTGAATTTTGACTTATATGTTCATTTCCATTCAAAGTGCTCAAAGCAATAAAACAAACAAAACATTAAATATTCATAACTGTGAAAAATTTCCATAGCATCAGCTGTAACCAATGCCCTCAAAATCAATAAAATCTCCTTCATTCATTACTCAAATAATGATGCATCATAAATTCTTCCTTCAACTTTAAACTGTCTATTGTAATGATATATTCATCCTCATGTTAAGGGAGAAAACCGATAAATTAATAATGATTAATTGTATTTACTCTGTACTGAAATTGTACTAAGTGTTATATTTATATAGAATGATGGGAAAACAGATGTATGTTGGTGAAATTGAGGGTGAAAGATTGCGTGGACAACCTAGAATCTCTAGTAATGAATAGATAGATATGATTGAAGATTTTGTTGCGTAAACAATAGATGAGACGAGCTAAATATGAACGGTGTACTATAATAGGACTGTTTATAAATTGTATATTACTTAACAAGCATTGAAAGAGTAAAATAACGTGCGAGTGTACAAATTGAAAAACGAGGCGCGTAGCGCCGAGTGATTTAAGTACAAGAGCACAGTTATCACACTTTCAAGCGAGTTATGTACACTAGTTTTCAGACGACCACAAAATATTTCTAAAAACAGTTTACAATAGCAATGTTGTTACACTTTGACAGCGGATAAAGTTTTGAAGGTAAGCGTTGACGTTTAACGTTTGAGGTTAGGTGTGGTGACACCAACTGTACTCTAACCATAATGTCAAAATATTAAATAATGTTAAAATACTAGTAAATAAGTAATTATTAATTTTAAAAAATAAGATTTATCTGTGTGTTGAAAAATCTGCTATAACTTCGATTTAAATAATAATACAAATTCTTTACATTTATTTTATTACTTTCTTTCATCGTTACGCCATCTGTTGTCAATCAGTGGAACTTCATCTGATATCTTAGAAGTGTGCGTTATACTAACATATCAGTGTATGTTATTTTCAACTTTCCGTAGTAATTTTTGATGTTGTTATGGTTAATTTCATAAATGGTAGATTGAAAAATTAATTTCAATATTTTTTTGAGAGAAAATGACGGTTTCAAAATGATTAAAGGTTTTATGGGGCGGAGGGAGAATATGGCGCTCTTAAAAATGTTCCAGATTTTTTTTAAGAAAGGTGATCATAGTATGGATTGTGTGGATGACCTAGGATCCCTAGAAATAAATGGGTGGATATAATTGAAGATTTGTTGTGTGAATGAAATATGAGATGAGCTTGTATGACAGTTATTATAAATGTGGATGGTGTAACAAAACAGGAATGTTTATCGAAGATTAATTTCAGGATGAACCCTAATGTATTTTTCCGGAGTTCGTGTTGCCCCATTTGATGGGAGATAACGTGTTGTTATGTATACAAAATGTATATTTATAATAAAAGAGTATTGTTGAAAAGCTATTAGTCCCGATCAGATAGAAGCAAAAATAATAAATCAAATTCAGTGATAAAAATATCATTTTTTCTTGTGTAACAAAAACGCTTCTTTTTATCAGAAACTGGCTTCGTTGTCACCTTTTATTATTTTAATATTTGCGTCGACAAAAACTTTCTGTCCACCGAGATGCGATTGTAAAAACGCCAAGTTTTTACCAGAAGTTCGTTATCTTTCACGGAAGCATCGCAGTGCAACTCAAAGTTTTAAGCTTGATTTAAGACTCACACACAGATTATATACTTTTATACAATTTTTCCTCAATTTGCGGACTTTTAAATTCTAAACGAATAAACTTTACAAAGTTTTAATCCATTTCAAACAAATTATTTTTATCAGAAAACTAAATCAACCGAACAGGCTTTTCTAAATGAATAAAGGATGTTGCCAACGGCATTAACAAGCTATGTATCTTTTCAGTAAAATATACAAATTTATTCCAAACAAATATTTGGTAGTTTGGTTGCTAGTAGCAACGTAAAATAAACTAATATTGTATATAAAAAAGATAAACTTTGTGAGTAGAATCGTGTACATCAGGTAGGTGGCTCAGTGGTATCGAGTCGGTCTGTGGATTTGAAAACTTTAGATCGATTTCCAAGCCGACAAACAATTTTCACCATCTTAATATTACTAACATCATTAAGGCCGTGATTTGACGCCTGGTAACCGCACTTCATGCGCATAAATATATCATTTATCGAGATCTGATACGACACAGTACCACACCCAGTAATGGGTGGAAGGCATGATGATATATTTATTCATTTAAAATTACCTCCGTGGCTCCCCCACCCCTAACATCTTTGGATGTCTTGATTTGACGCCTGATAACCGCACTGCCACGACAGAGTGCCACATAAAATAATGGGTAAAGGCGTGCTGATATATTTATTATGTTTACAGTAATGTTAACTTTTTTGATAATTGCATAATATTACTAATTTAATCTTGAATTATACACATACTACATAATATCACGCTATAGCACGAACCCTAGAATCATTCACTCATTAGATTCTTAAAATAGTCAGTCCCAAAAACAGTGCGCTTATAGATCTTTTAACGACGTGATTGCAGTGCGTTTATAGAACACCGAAAAAGAAAAACAAACTTTTAATTCAAAATAGAAGTGGAATTACTATATTGAAAAAGATAGATAACGTCAGTCTATGTTTATAACGTTTTCAGTATAGTAATTTGTAAATATAACTTATTGCCTTGGAAATAGTAACATTAAAAAAACCCGATCGTGCAAAAAATAAGTTTGCAACATCAACATCAATATGTAGCACTATTTTTTATTTTCTCACTTATTCTAAATTTCCAAATAACCTATAAAACGCTAATGACATGTGCAATTCAAACTACACGACCCATGTCACAACTTCAATAGTTCTTTAGAGAAGAACTTTCTATACTGTGTCACATCGCCTGGTGATACATCTTCTTCTTGCTGTTAGTTTCAGCGCAGTGAGGCTGAAAAGATAACAAACTTCAGAACTTTGCTTCTTTTATTTATATTAATGAAAATAAGAAAACTCTAAGCTCATTTACTTCTACACTAAAGTATATAAAATAGAAATAAGTTATTGGTCGTGGTGGATATGAAAATAGTTTGGTTAGTATCAGAATAAAGCCTATGCTAACAAGGATAATGCGAGTAAACAATGTGTAATGGAGTTGATTGGACTGTGAATGAGTTCGGGATGAAACAATAGAAATTAATTGAGGAATGGCGGAAATACAATTTTGTTTTTGGGTAGGGTCTATGACCTACGACCTTTAGGTTTCCTGTACTAGGTTTATCTTGGCATTAGTTCATTTATCTTGGAGTATAATTAATTGTAGCAGAATCATCAATAATGGATGAACATTTAATTATTTATATACAGAAAAAGTAATCATCCAAAAAATGTGTCAGCCTGTATATTTTAGAACCCGTGTTCAATTCCCCTAGCCGACTAATTTTATTTCACATTAAAATTACCCTTGTGGTATCCTCTTTAGTAACATCTTTGGAGGCTGTATTTGGTGGCTGTATATGTTAATTGAGATTCAAAAATATTTTTTTTTAAATTAAAAAAATTAAAGATAGTTTTTTTTTTAGTACTGCACTGGATTCGCTTTGCTATTAAATCAAATAATTACATTAATTTACTCATTTCACAATTCAATTATTAGTAGTTATTTATAATAGATATTGTATTTAATTATTAAGTTTAACGTAACCAGCCACCTAGTGGCAGTGGTATCGAAAAATATTTGACTGGAAACATGAAAATTAATTTTATAATTTAAAAAAATATATATTTTTAATTCGTAATAAGCATATCAAACAACATATACCCTTGACGTCTGTACCCGAAGTTATGAAATATCCTGTACATCACTTACCAATATCTGCTACAGCAGAATACCATACCCGACAATGAGTAAAAGGCATGATGATATTTTTATTTATTTTTAAAGAAAAAAAAACTTTTTGTACTCGCAGCATTCAAAATAATGTTTATATTACTTTGGAAACCGATGGGAAGTTTGATTTTGAGCACTAGTGCACAAAGTAATTGAAAAAACAACCATTTTTTTTCATTCTAAATTTTGACCATTAAAACGCTAATTATACTTACGTATAAACATACATTTTATGGAATTTATAAAAGAAATAAAGACGTTAGCTTATAATGCCATTAAACAGACATATTTTAACAAGATTGACGAGAAAAATAAACAATTTGTTTTCAAATAACAAATGTCACTTCATGGCAAACTTAACTGTCGATTATATAATTTTTGCTCGTAACAAAAAGCATTGTACAAAACTCGTGCACGAAGACGTCATTCACGCAAATTAAAGCACTCGCTAAAAGTATGTCTTCGCGCACTTGATATGTAAATAGCTATTCTTCCTTTGAGATAAATAGCATCATTTTCTTCTGTCAAATGAGGAAAGAATATGATTGTATGAATTGAATAAGAATAAGAAAAAAATATTGTATGCACCTCGAGCAAATAGTATCCTTGTCGAACGGAAAAATCTGATTGCCGATCCGCAAACGCCACCATCAATTTTCTGCTTTCAACCGACAGTTGGAAATGTCTATTTTCTGCGCGGTCTTAGAAAAACATAATAATAAAAATAATTTCATAGTTTCTCTACAGCTCTCCGTCTATTAAACTATTTAACGAGACAGTTACCCATTACCGCCACACAAACCCCCGCAGCTATTCTCCAAATTAATACCCAACTTATACGATAACGTCCCTCAAATTGATATGTGACACTACCCTACTACCATCCACTGCACAGTCTAGCACTTTAACTGGCTTGTATTCGTCTGCACCCTCCAGCAAGATCAAACTGGGTCATTGTGTTTACCCCGAGGGTGCACACATCTCGATGTCGGGCGACGAGGCCACCCTTGCCGACATCGGAATGCTGAGTCGGTCCGGGGTTATAGTGCAGCCAAGGAAAGGGAAATCGGCGACTCCGGGAACTCCGGAATAATTGGAATCCGGTTTAATGTTCCGGATGGAAGATTTCACACGCGGAGTGCAGTTGGAACTTGGAGTATTGCAGTTATTATTTCTTGTTGCGGGTAAGATTGGATATGTTCTTTGGGGAAGTAAGTATTATTTTAGGAAGATTTGGATCTTGTCGTTTATTTTGAACATTTGGTTTTGTATGGTTTTTGCTGTCAAATGTTATACTCTGTTTTTTAACCAGGAGGAGTAATTTAAATTTTAACCGCTAAAACTGACGCTTCTGATTGGCTAGTGCTTCGTCTAGTTTACACTGTACCTACATAGATTTTACATTTGATTTATTAGAGCTGTCATAAGTTTTGAGGTTATCTGTTTTCTTGTTGGTTTTTTGCATTTCTGTGACATTAAAATAAATCAGTTCTTTTAAGAACTAATAATATACGGAGTGACAAATTAGAGTTTATAATGTCATTTGTATTTTAAAATAAATTCCATGAGACTTAATCAGTGCAGGTGTGTAAGGAATTTTTGTATTTCGCGCGAACAAAAATCTAGTAACTTTCTTTGGTAACTTTCTATAGTGTAAATCTGACTTGTGCATTTACTCCTCCTGGTTAAAAAAACAAAGTATAGTAATGTATTACTGTGGAAAAATAAATAAATTTGAATAAGTGTATTCATTTTTTCTTTCATAGCACACTGAGTCCTATGCGATTTTAATTAAGTAAATGTCAATCCAATATGAATTTTTCTCAAAAGATTTGTAATGTGAGGGTATCAAAGTTTGTATACGTTGAATTCAGAATAAAACTCCCATCCAAACAAAAAATAAAAAATACCTCGGACATACATACATATCGTCACGCTATATCCCATCAAATGGGGTAGCACGAACCTTAAAGTCATTCATAAAATATTCACTCATTGCATTCATCAAATAATCAGTCCTCGTCAAACATTCTCATCCAAACACACCACTCTCACTTTAACCACATTCATAGATCACTCCATATAAACTTATTTATTTATTACACCCGAAATCATTTATCACACAACAAAACCTTCAATCACATCTATCCAATCACTCCTATTCACTTATCATTCATCTTCTTTCTTCGACGTACATAACATATGTTCTCGGTAAGTGATATATTTATACGCGTGAACTGCGGTTACCAACCGTCAAATCACGGCTCCCAAATATGTTAGTGGTGAGGAAGCTATAGGGGTAATTTTAATGTGGTGATTATATTTGTTGGATGTAGGAATTGAACCAGAGTTCTCAGGATCCACAGGCCGACTCGATACCAGAGTCACCTACCCCAAAGATAAATGAATGTCATTAACTTCAGAACTTTCTCTGAAAAAAATGACTGTTTGACAAGTACTTTTTCAGGAGAATAAGTTCATATGTTCATAAAACCTTCAAGCTTTTCTAAAGTACGAAACAAATCTTCGTAATTTAACAAAGTAAAGAGACAAATTCGTAACACGACAAAACAACGAAACCAGGCGATAAACATTCTCACCTCACGCACCCTCTCGCGTCACTCACGCACTCTTTGATAATTCATTCATCCCTCTGTTCGATTACACAGCCACCGCACATCTATAGCAGACTGCGGAACAATCACGACATCGATTCGCTTTTGTTTCACGTGTGACGTGATCACGTGACCGCCAGGGGGCAGAAGTCACTGGGGTAGTTAAACAGCTAAAAAGGGGCTTCAATCGTTTTATTTTACCAGCTGCGAAATTGGATTTTTATTTGCGAGGTGATAATAGGGTTATTGACATTTGGGTAGGTTTCAATTAATAGGGGAAGCACGAACCCTTCAACACTCACCCTACATTTAAGGTATTAGATATATTTAGAAAAGTAGATAGCTCAGTGGCAACGCATCAGACTGTAAATTTGAGAGCGCGAGTTCGATTCCCACAAAAATTAATTAATTTTTACTAATACTTTTTTTTTAATAAGTAATTAACAATTAGTAATATTAAATTGAGTTATATAGAGAAAAATTGGAATATCACCAGGATTTGAACCTGGGACTGAACCTGCCTTTAAAATAAATAAATGAATAAATAAATAAATAAATAAATAAATAAATAAATAAATAAATAAATAAATTCAAAAAAAATAAATTCGCGTTACTGTTGACCAATAACAACTAAAACGCAGATCAGGGCGTAATGGCGGCATATGACCCAAGTAGTTGGTCCGCCAAAGAAGCCACACAAAAAAAAAATAATAAATAAATAAATAAATTTTAAAAAATAAATTCGCGTTGCTGTTGACCAATAACAACTAAAACGCAAATCAGGGCGTAATGGCGACATATGACCTAAGTAGTTGGTCCGCTAAAGAAGCCACACAAAAAAAAAAAAAATAAATAAATAAAAAATTAATTAATATATGATCACACCATTTACTGATCACGGTAAGTGATATATGTATGAGCATGAAGTGCGGTTGCCAGACGCCAAATTAAGGCCCCCAAAGATATTAGTGGAGGGGGAGCCACAGAGGTAGTTTGAATGTGGTGAAAATTGTTTGTCGGCTGCTTGAATCGACTCCGGGTTCTCAAATCTACAAACCGACTCGATACTACTGACCTACATATTACATTTATTATTTATTAGCTCGTCTCATCTTTTGTCTTTTATTCCTAGGGATTCTAGGGATTTTAGGTCGTCCACGAAATCTGCCATCTTTAATTCCATCAATCTTTCATTCAGCATTCATTCATATATTTCGTCTTCTAACAAAATTCATCTTCTCAAATCCACTGATCTATATACCCGTTTATAAATTATTCTTGAAAAAAAATCATGTTCAAATCTTCTATAAGCTGTTCTGTTGTAAAATTAACGTTCTACATAATTTAAAAAGCTAATTACAGCGGGGAAATGAGTAAATAATCCGAGGACAACGTCAGACCAAAAGTTCCTGTATCAAAAATCCAAGTTACTATGTTTATTTATACATATAAATCGCTCGGGGTTGGTTTTAATAGCAGCATGTTTGTTTATATGTTTGTTTATAGATTTGTAGAATTATTTATACTTATGTAAACAATGTAATAGGGGACTGGTTTCACTGTTCGAATTCCCACAGCAAAGTTGGCAAGACTGTAAGGGTTAATAATTTATAGGCATTGAAAATATTTCTGTAACAGATCTATGAGTACTACTAAACATTTGATTAGTATTTTAAGTACATACTTAATCATTGATGATATCAAATTTAATTATAAAAAGAATTTACAACGTACGTATGTGGGAACCAATAGAATCGCGAATTTGTTTTAAAATAAACCAATGAAATGAAAGCTATTTTGATAGTTTTCTTCTAGTGAAATAATAAGTAATATTTTTTTACTGTAATTAAATCTCCTTAGTTTCCAACAAAATAAATTCCAATTGAAATTAATCTATCGAAACGACAAATTCTCTATTGGAAACTGCTTTTACAGAAAAAATTTGATTACTCGACCAAAAAACTTGTATTTTTAGTCCTAATGAAAAAAAAAAAGTTATGTATTAAGGGTGAAAACAGACGTTTCTGGTCCGTGGCATGATTATTAGCACGAGGCGCAAAACACCAAGGGCTAATAACATGCTCAGGGTCAGAAACGCTAATTTCACCCGTGGTACATACAATATTTTATGTACAACAAAATAACATTTAATTATATGTTCAAAAGATTAAAATATGTACATAGGTTATATGTCAAAATGACATTTTGCAGAATCAAGTATTCACAATAAACAAAAATTATCATTTTATTTATGTATCCATAGGAAATATTTCTTTTTGGCTTTTGGGCCAAAAAGAAGTGTTTAAGCCTGCTTTTTAGGGCTAAAACACATGCTTTTCGGCCCAGTTGTGCATAAAACTATTTATGTCTATTAAATGTTCGAACTAAATTTGTTATTCTGCACAACGGTTACTTAAACTAAATTACAGTACCCCTGTGGCTCCCCCACCACTAACATCTTTGGGGGCCGTGATTTGACGGCTGGTAACCGTACTTCACGCGCAAAATATATCACTTACCGAGATCTGCTTCGGAAGAGTGCCACACCCAGTAATGGGTAGAAGGCGTGATGATATATTTATTTATTTATATTTATATAGTGGAATCTGAAGTTAAAAACTAAAAGCAAATTTATCCACTGGCTACGATTGCCCAGCAAACCACAAAACAAATAATTTGAAGAATTGGGCTAATTAGGCTAATGCTTTCTCATTAGCAACATTAGACAGAAGCAAGAAGTGAAAGAAGATAAAATTTTAATAACCAATTAGACGTCATCTTGTAACAGAGCTTCACAATTACGATTCGCGCCTTGTTTCAGACAATTAACACGCATTTTTACGCTTCTTTCTTTACTGCGGTCGAAACTTCAAATTAAATTAGCGGCCGAGGGATTGCTGCCCTCAGGGAGCTGCGGTTCTTTTGTTATTCAATCATTGCCGACGAAACCACCTGAATACTTTTTTATTATATGCGTCATTTTCAGTAATTTAGATTGAAATGAAATACAAGTCAAATTGAGGCTAATTCTTGAATTACAAATAAACCATTACTATATCGTCTTCAAATAGAACTTTAGTACAGTTCTAATACTTAAATTTTCAATCAAATAAATAAATATATCATCACGCCTTTTACTCATTACTGAATATCGCATTTTGCCGTATCAGATATCGTGGTAAATTTATTCGCGTGAAGTGTGGTTACCAGCTGTCTAATCCCCAAAGATGTCAGTGGAGGGGGAGCCACAGGGATAGATTTAACAAATAAATAAATAAATATATCATCACACCTTCTACCCATTACTGGGTGTGGCACTCTGCCGAAGCAGATCTCGGTAAGTGATATATTTTGCGGGTGAAGTGCGGTTATCAGCCGTAAAATCAGGGTCCCCAAAGATCTTAGTGGTGGAGGAGCCACAAGGGTAGATTTTAAAATGGTGAAAATTGTTTGTCGCCTGTGGGAATCGAACCAGGGTTCTCAGGATCCATAGGCTGACTTGATACCACTGAGCTAGCTACCCCTTTAGGTTTAACGTGATGAATAAATAAAATAAGATAGGAAACGGAACAAAATATAATATAGCATAATGTTAACACAAAATTCAGTACTCGCTTTTATTCAATCCGTTTTAAAAATAAAACAGAAGAGCAATACGGTCGCCATGGCGATCTCATAAGTTACAATTTACCCTTAAATACGTAGAGCAGTTGTTCTCGTCGTTTGGTACGACTTTGTCGAATGTTACAACAAAATGCACTATGCAATGTTGCTGTTGACCATTTCCGTTATTTAATGAAGCGTAGCTACTTCCAGAATGCATGCATTGAACCGGAAGTGCTGCAGTAACAGTTTTATATAACGACGAGAAGACGTTGTTACCCATTTTAGTACATAGAATGGTAATGCATACTGCAAGAACACAGATGATAATAAATATATGTATTTTGACGCCATTTTGTTCATATCTCAATGGGGCAGATATTCTTTACTCGTGCCGTTAATTAAAACACTGTAGACCGATTAATCTCTATGAAGAATCATTTTATTTAATATCATGTACATAATAACATAATAATAACATCTTACCTATGAAGAATCGGTTTTTACAGTCATTTAAATAATTATAAATCAGAATCTTTATAATAAATTATAAATGTCAACAATAACAAAATAGAATCTTTTAATAAACAATGTTGCCAATGTCATAACATTTAATATTTGTGACGTGACAGTGATACCACTGTTACATAGATAAATAGATATTCGAAGTTATTTGAAGATCTGAAAATCGTACTATACCTAATATGACAATGTATGAAACATCTCTGTACAAAACAGACTTTCTCTAAATACGATTAGTTGTATGAACAACTCAAACTATAGGATAATGTAATTAAAAACTAACTTGTCATGCGGAAATTTCAGATGCGCATGAGTATACACAAACTAAAACACTGCACCACCGCGATACACGGTTGAATAACATTGCAATAGTGCTACGCGTTCTCTATGCCCTTTTAAAAAAGTAAAAAAAGCGGAATAAAAACATCAGTATGTAGTTTTATTTAGTGACTTTATTGGTTATTATGGTTAGCTTTATACAAATCAAATATAAGTGAAGTGATTACTACTTGTATTTTGAGAATTGGACTTGCGTTAATGATGATAGTTTCTTCCAGGAGACCGATTCTAATTCGTAGCAACCAAATATTTAGTTGAATGACGTATTTTTGATGACGTCAGTCGATTTAGTTAAATTTCTAGGGAATTTATTTTCTACTGTTTGTAACAAAGATCAAACTATATATTTTGGTGTGGTATTTCTGAAAAACTTGTTGCCGCTATTTGTGATTGTTTATTATTAACAAGTCCACTTTGTTGTAACTATGTTTCTATATTTAGTATTATTTATTAAAATAACCAAACTTTTCAAAACACGGCACTGCAAAACATACGAATAGGATGTAGCGACTGAGTTAGCGGCTGATTCCAAGCAGTTGCTAGCAGTAAGTCGCTAGAAAATGTCTAGTCGCCAATAATGACGTCAAACCTAAGTTATACCTTATCCCGCAAGGTGGCTACACTATCAGTAGCGACAAAAAATGACGTCAAGCCAGTGGCTACAGCTGGTTGCTACGAATTAGAATCGGTCTCCAGGATAGAGAAATACACTGGTTCAAACCGCATTTCGATATCTCTTTCAGTTTTCGAGATATAACGTAGAAAGGACTTTAGTGTGCAATTATTCATTTTTGTCACCAAATAAAATTCAAAAATCTAAACTCATCGTATAAAAAAAGTGTATATCTTCTGCGTGAAATGTGTTTGACCTTTCTTAGAATGTCGTCTACCTCAGCCGATAAAAATCTTCTTCGATACAGAAAAATTAAGTTACATATCAAATTGAAGTTTCCATCACGTATGTTGACTTTGGTTCTCATCCCCTGTGGGGCACCACGGGCCATTCGCTCGAGGGTGTTTGACCCTTCGTATTATCACAGTCCCTTGCACTATCAGTAACGTACGTCCCTGATTTTACCACCGTGATCTCAGGGGAAGTGTTTATCTTATATCTTATCACATGCTTAACGTTGGCAGCGGTAGGATTTGGGTTTCGAACACGAGATTCAAATCCGATCGACGACATCGAAGTTTCCTCGTTTATATGCCCTGTCGCACGTCGGGCGGTTAAATTAAAGGTTTGTGAACCCTGACACATGAAAAGTTTTTACAATCGGGTAGAATTTTAATATATAATGATATATTTGATGGTTGGTAACCGCATTTCACGCTCATAAATATTTCACTGAGATCTGCTGTGGCAGAGTGTCACACCTAGTAATGGGTAAAAGGCATGATGATATATTTATTAATTTATATTTGACTATTATGTATTTTCTCCAGTCAAATGTTTCTTTTCTTACAATAGAATGTTTAACTGTAATTGTATGGAATTCACTTTCGAAAATAAGCGAAGGGCGATGTTCTTTTCCTGTCTTATTTTTACAATTTTTTAATTAACTAATTTTTAAATCTCCTTCCTAATTGCCGAAAACGAAATTCTAGTTATAATTGAGTTTCCTTTAAATTTCCGATGTTTTTCGTTGAACGAGTTCAACAGGAAATTATACAATGAACTTTCGACGATTCGTCAATAAATAAAACATCGCTGTGCATCACGAAAGTACATGTTTATCTTAAAACGTTCTTACAGGCCGCAATGCAGTACAGCCACTTCTTATCTTTATATTATTTATTTATATTACTTCTGCACAACAGGAACTGAAACTCAATTACAGTAGCTTATAGTGGAATCCGAACCACTCAGACACAATCGTATTTGTTGAAATATAAGTTGAACTCAGCAAGATTTGAATATGCTAACTCTTGATTACTAAATAGAAGTTGTGTCCACTGAGCTACAACTACGAAAAAAATGCATTACTAGCTGTTTTATTTTGCAATTAAAATAGTTATTAAAATTATTCTCTTCATGAATATTTTAATGTCCTTAAAATCGAATAACAATTTGAACCTAAATTTAAATTGCAGCTTGAATAAATTATTCGATATATACCTCTTTATTCTGTAATTCGATCTTTGTTTGTCAATAAGATAATGGTAACCATTATTTTTCAAGATTATAGATTACTACCTTTTCCGCATTCTGTGACCGAAATCATTTGCTCTGTTATTTCTATTTTACTTTCATCCATTTTGATACCATACGAATTTTTTTCAAGCATACAATGAATTCAAAGCTTTTAAAGAGAGGTTTTTTAATTTTATGTTTTTTCTAAGGGATAATGATCTAGTTACAGAACGGGGAAATAATGAATAGTCTATAAATTTATTAATGAATGCTAATAGTATATTATACACCAAGAGAGAAAATTGTATGTTTCTTTACGACTCCATTATTAAAATGAAATGAAATTATCCCTGTGGCTCTCTTTCCACTAACATACTTGAGAGGCGTGATATGACAACTGGTAACCGCACTTTACACACAAAATATATCACTTACCGAGATTTGCTACGGCAGAGTGCCAACTCCCAGTAATGGATAGAAGGCATGATAATATATTTATTTATTTTATAAATAATATAAAATTTTAAAGTAAATAAATGATGGGACTAAAATATACTATCAATTGAATGGAAATGCTGTCAAATAAGTGAAATATCATTGTTTTCAAATTGGTACATTCGTATAAATTGCTAGATGTTTCTGATTGTCATAGATTAAATATTTCAGTCACATGTAAATAATTACTCATTTTAAATATTGAAACTATAGCTGTATTCCACTAGCCATTTGGTTCATTTAAGTCAGTTCAGATAAATTAGATATCATGGCTAAATTAAATGAATTAATTGAACTGATGAACTTATTGGGGTGAATTACTTCAAAACAAATTAGAATCATTAATTCTAGTAGTGGGAATAAAGTCAGCGGAGTAAATAAGTGGTTTGGTTCAGTAAATGTAAGTTAGATCTGTTGCAAATGGCAAATGGAACACGCCTTATAACAACTACAAAAGTCTCCTTTCAGACTTACCAAAAAAGAAGTGTTACGATATATTTCGATACTGCCAAGAATCCTTAAAATTTCGTACATTCATTTAAAAATCAAATAATAATGCAATGTATCCAATCGTTTTATATATTTTTTTAAAGCAAAATAAATAATAATAATTATTATTATAGTCACTGAAAACGATTGTATTATATGTATATATATATATATATATATATATATATATATATATATATATATATATATATATATATATATATATATATCAAAGATAAATCAGTTTTTATTCATTCTTTTTCAAAAACAACAACAATTTTACATACAACACCATCTATTGCCGTCCTGGCAAACTAACCCATGCGGCCAAATACGCTATACGAATTTCACCCCGTGATTAAAATATATGATTTCTGTCACGATTTTAATGCCACAGAAACTACCTTTTTTCCCGGTGGTAGATAAAATGTCTAAATCCTCTGGTATAAAAAGAGTAAGTAAATATGCACTCAAAGAGCATTTGCTGCATACAAAACACAGTACACGTATTTCAAAGTACGTGTACATGAATATCTGCATTCACATTCGCGATGTGCTTCTCCTACCTGTTGATTTTCTACCCTTGTAGTAAACTAAACCAGCTCACATTAAACACACATAATACGGTGTGTCTTGAGAACTTGAGTACCTTATGCCAGTTAGAACTCCGAGTGTAAAGAACAGCAACAGCAGGGAGATCATGTTGAGTGAATGTGTATTCGTATGTGTACAGTGAGATACACACATCACATAGTAAATGTAGTGTGTTCTGTGCATAGCAGATGAGACAATGTAAACAGAATATTATAGCATTTTAAAGCTCTATACGAGCGGTAAGTGCCATGTGGAGTGGTGAAGACGTGTTGAAGATCAAACTGAGATTTTGTATTATTTCTTTTTATCTCTTCTACTTGTAAGATTCTACGTCAAACAGATTTCACGGATGAGATGTACACAATATTTTTTATGCAATCGTTTTATTTTATTTTGGCATCATAATAGTTATTTATATATCATGCTCAGGGTTAGAAACGTTAATTTCACCCGTGGTACATACAATATTTTATGTACAACAAAATAACATTTAATTATATGTTCAAAAGATTAAAATATGTACATAGGTTATATGTCAAAACGACATTTTGCAGAATCAAGTATTCACAATAAACAAAAATTGTCATTTTATTTATGTATCCATAGGAATTATTTCTTTTTGGTCTTTGGGCCAAAAAGAAGTGTTTAAGCCCGCTCTTTAGGGCTAAAACACATGCTTTTGTGCATAAACTTGCTTTATGCATAACCAGGCCGAAATTCATGTATCTTAGCCATAAAAACCGGGCGTAAACAATTATTTTTGGCTCTAGGGGTTACTTCTCGATCAACAATCTTCATGCGCGAGCGGTAAGAGACTATTTTCTGCTCTAGGTACACAAATTAGTTATTTTTGTGAAAACAGGCGTTTCTGGTCTGTGGCACTATTATTAGCACGAGGCACAAAGCGACCAGGGCTAATAACATGCTCAAGGTCAGAAACGCTAATTTCACCTGTGGTACGTACAATATTTTATGCACAACAAAATAACATTTAATTTCAAATTCAAAAAATTAAATAAAATAGGTATATTTATATACGATAAAATGACATTTTGCAAAATCAAATATTCATAATAAACAAAAATTGTCATTTTGTTTACGTAGCCATAGGAAATTATTATATTATGGCCCTAGGGCTAGTTAAAACACTTTAATTTCGGCCTGATTGTGCATAAAACTATTTTATAACAAGATGTATGTAGGTAAAACTGAGAGTGAGAGATTGCGTGGACATTCTATGAATAAATGGATGGATATGTTTATAAGATTGTTGCGTGAACGAAAGAGGAAACAAATTATGAATAGTGTGAATTTTTTTATCTCCAGAAGCAGAAAAGTAAAACATATCAAAACAAAATAAAACGTTGACATCCGAAACAAAAGTCTTTTACTTTCTGTCACGACGCGTCATCACGTCTTCTCGAAGAAATCAATCAAGGTGATGAATACAGCTTATGTGACGTCACGGGATGAAGGTTAAGCTGACGGAGCAGTGGGCTGGTGACGTCATCAGCCTGCACGTATATCACAAGATGTTTTTTTATTTGCCGGGTGGCAGGAACGTTTGCGCGCGTTTAACGTTCGAGCGTTCAAGGTTACAGGTGACGAGAAAAACAGCCCTTTGGAGGGCTTTCAATAAAGTGGAACACCTGTTTACGCAACGGTCATGTATTAAGTATTTAAAGGACATTTAAGAAGTCACGAGTGTTTCAAAATTGATTTAGGTTGGTTAGATTGAAACTAAGAGGTTTTAAATGAGCTTACTCGTAAAAGGAAATATTAACATAATATAACGGTTTTAGAACAAAGGTAAATAAAATAAATAAATATATTATCACGTCTTTTACCCATTGCTGAGTGTGGTACTGTGCTGTACCAGATCTCGGTAAGTGATATATTTATGCGCGTGAAGTACGGTTACCAACCGTTAACTCCCGGCTCCCAAAAATGTTAGTAGAAAGTAGCACGAGCCCTTAAAATATTAACTGAACATTTATTACTGATCCTACAAATAATTTCGCCAGATATTTTAAAATAAAGAATATAAATATATCATCCCGCCTTTTTACCCATTACTGGGTGTGGCACTCTGCCGAAGCAGATTTCGGTAAGTGATATATTTATGTGCGTGAAGTGCAGTTACCAGTCGTCAAATCACGGCTCCCCAAAGATATTAGTGGTGGGGGAGCCACAGGGGTAATTTTTTAATTTGATGAAACTGTTTGTCGGCTGTGGGGATCAAACCAGGGTTCTTAGGATCCGCAGGACAACACGATACCACTGTGCCATTACCTCATAAAATATTTTAATTCGGACACGAAGAAATCAATGCCGTTGAGCGCATCTTTATATCCTGTTTGGCTATTGAGATATAACTTCGAAAAAGTTGAAAATCTGATGTTAAATTTTTAGATAAATCAAGTTTTCCGGAAGCTTTATTTTAAAAACCAAATAAGCTTGCATGTGTGGAGCTTGTGTTCTATATGTTAAAAAGTTCGTTAGAAGTGCGAGTGAAGCATCCCTTGTCGAGAAAAAATAATTGGTGGGAAAATAACACCATTTTTTCATTTGGAAATTTGTACATTGCCACGGATTTTATACTCTGTCTTAGCATATATACAACTTGACGTCATCGGAAAAGAAACGTGGTTTATAAAAAGTCATTGTAGAAATGCGTCACCATCCCCTTGAGAATACATCCCCTCCTCATGTACTACCCGTGGGTAGAAACGGCAAATGTTGATGGTGGTATTGGTGCTGGCAACTCTTTCTACTAATGCAGGGGATGCACTAAATCTATGCACAATGAGGTCACGCAGCCAGACCGGAAACCATGCATCATGGATATTAAAAACTATTTTGTTTCATTTGACGCAGTAACTTGTAGAACTCGCAGAACTCTCAAATCTGTTATAGTATGGCTTAGAAGCTTTACATTTTAATAAAAAGAGTACTATGACGTCATCCAAACCCACACAAATATAATCCCGTAAAGAGAAAAGGATTTTAGGATTACTTTTTAGAATGACAATTTGAATGTCAAGTATATAACTGCAGTAATCAATAATATAGATATGGGTCATGCTAAATAAAATACAGTCAAAAATAGCTCAGTGGTAAATTGCGGGTACTGAATTTAAATATCGGATAAGTCGATTTTTAAAATAAAAAATAAATAAATATATCATCACGCCTTCTACCCAATACTGAGTGTGACACTCTGCCAAAGCAGATCTCAGTAAGTGATATATGTTTGCGCGTGAAGTGCGGTTACCAGGTGTCAAATCACGGCCCCCATAGATGTTAGTTAGTCGATTTTTATTACCTTAATATTACTCCTGTGGCTCCCTCACCACTAATACCTGTATCTCTGCGAACTGCGATTTGACGATTGGTGACCTTACAGCACCCAGTAATGGGTAAAAGGTGTGATGATATATTTATGTATTATATTCATGGGGTAGGTGGCTCAGTGATATCGAGTTGGACTATGGATTTGAGAACCCATGTTCGATTCCCGCAACCGACAAACAATTTACACCACAATAAAATTACCATTATTTCTAATAACACCATTGGAGGCCGTGATTTACTATAACAATGTCTCATATTTAAATAAAAAAATAAATATATCATCACGCCTTTTACCTATTACTGAATGTGGCACTCTTCCGAAGCAGATCTCAGTAAGTGATATATTTATGCGCGTGAAATGCGATTACCAACCGACAAATTATAGCCCCGAAAGATATTAATGGTGGGGGAGCCACAGGGGTAATTTTAAATTGGTGAAAATGTTTGTCCGCTGTGGGGATCGAACCAGGGTTCTTAGGATCCGCAGGCCGACTCGATACCACTGAGTCATTACTCCATAAAATTATATTTTTATGATATTAATTTGTAATAATTAATTTAACAATTCATCCCGAAAAAATATTCATATTCCAAAATAATTATTTTATTATTATTTTATGAGCCACTACCCTATAACTTAGTAATGGATAACAACTGTAATGGAATATTTATTTTATAGATATACCTATATCACGCAGCAAACCTTCAATTATATCATCCCATTTATTTATACCTCGGTCGTCCATGCAATCTCTCACCATCAATTTCACCAATCTTACATTCGACATAAATGTTCCACATGCCTTGACTATCTCAACTGACACGCAGGCCCTTTCTTCTAACGATATTCTTCTTATTCTTAAGATATAATCAATTAAAAACTCCCAATTACAGTAACTTATAGTGGAATCCGAACAACTCAGACACAATCAATCGTATTTTTTTATGTAAGTTGAAGTCAGCGGGTTTTCTACGCAAGTCTATCAACTTTACTTTAATCTTTGTATTTATACGATAAATAACAATCTGAATATTTGTAGTTTAATTTCAATCAACGTAAATGATTAACGACAATGTATGAAACACTCCTGTCGTTAATAGAATGATTGCAAGTGCATGTAGGGATATAATTACTTTTGAATCGTTTAGCACTTACCGCGAGGCGTGATTTAAACCTATCCGCTTCAACCCGCCGGCCGCTGTGGCGCTGCAGGCTGGATACCGGAGCTGTTCCGAGGTAATTGCAAACGCCGGAGTATACAACCGGTGCAGTTATAGTACTAGTTGTGGCGGTACTAGCAGACGGATTACAACATATTATCTCTATATGCAAATTGCTAAATCGTCATGACTATTTATTGAGGTACTATCAACTACTAGTAGTGATTAGTTAGACTAATTTTCAAACTATTAATATACTTTTTGTATTCGCATCATTCAAAATAACGTTTGTATTACCCTGGAAACTGATGGAAACTAGTGCGCAAAGTAATTGAAAAACACCCATTTTTATGATTCTAAATTTTGACTATTAAAACGCTAATTGTGTTTATATATGCACATTTTAAGGAATTTATCAAAGAAATAGACACATTAGCTTATAACGCCATTAAACAGACATATTTAAAAAAAATAAACAATTTGTTTTTAAATAACAAATGTTAACTGTCAATATAAATTCACATTTCAAATTTAATAACTTTTCTCACTATCGGTTATATAATTTTTGCTCGTTACAAAAAGCATTGTACAAAACTAGTGCACGAAAAAGTATATCTTCGCGAACTTGTTATGTACCGTATTTTTTGGACTATAAGACGCACCTTTTTCATAGAAAAATAGACTCAAATTTTGAGTCGTGAAATCACAACTCCAAAGATGTTAGTGGCGGAAGAACCACAGGGGTATTTTTAATGTGGTGAAAATTGTTTTACGGTTGTGGCTTTTATAGAGTATTTAACTGCAATTGTGTGGAATTTACTTTCAATATAAGGGTAGGCCTGCAGCTCTTTCCTTTCTTATCTATTTAGGTTAATGGGTGGTGGGGGTGAATAAGTTAAAAACATAACATCTTTGAGGGCTGTAATTTGATGACTGGTAACCGCACTTTACCTGCACAAATATATCACTTACCGCGATTTGGAGCACAGTGCCACACTCAGCAATGGATAAAAAACATGTTGATATATTTATTTATTTTATTAGATAGATAAGATAGGATAGAAGGCGTGATGACATATTTATGTAATTATAGGATGAATCTAATGAAAAAATGATGAGTAAATGTTTAAAAGGTTCGTGCTACTCCATCTGATATTTTGTTCATATATTGATTGGTTTAAATTTTAGGCACTTTTATAAACTTGCAAAATAAATATTATTTGTTAGAAAACTATGATAAGAATATTGAAAGAATATTCGATAAAACTTGCGATCTACTTTGCAAGTAATTCAATTCTTTTCGAAGAGTTCCGGTTCTGGTTGGCGAATGTTTATCATCCCATTATTTTAGCTTGTAAACATCTTTTAAAATATGAAAACAACTCCTGAAATATTTTTAATATGAAAATCATTGTTGTCAGAGCACTCTGAGGAAGAGTAATAGATTAAGCAGGCGGACACTTCCGGAAGTTCCGGAAGTTCCGGAGGGTTGTTCACCCGTGTCTTGTGACTTGTCATCTCCGCCGTCGCCGTCTGTCAAGTTATCTAACTCTGTTTGCGGCGCCGCGACGCCGTCGTGGAGAAATAACGTTGCTGTGTTCAGTTCACGTACTGGCCATCTGTTCATTGTTTTTTGTTAAGCCAGAAGAAGGGACTGCACAGCGTTTAGATTGAAAATTAAATTGCTGGATCTTTGTTATTAAATCACGTGGTTTAAGGTTCATTCACTTTAGATGATGGAAAATAATCCGACATGGAATGTTGTTACAAAGTAATTTTCTAAACGTTGGTCATGAATGTACTGGACAGATTTTTTGTTGAAATTTTAAGACAGATTTTTTTTGCAAACATAATACAAATGACGCTAGAAAAGTAAATATTAATTATAAGCGTGACTATTACGACCATTATCATGTTTTAAACTAATATTAATAAATATATATACAGGGTGGTGAATTGATTTACGCAATATTGTTTTTTTCATATAGCGGTATGTAGTTTCCTATTAATTTTAAAAATTTTAACATTTGTCAAATAATTTTCAACTTATAAATGTCAAAATTATGTAACGTTATGAAAAAATCAAGTGATTGATTTCATACTAAGGGCCCGTGTTTCAATCACCGATTAAAATTAACCATGATTAAATAATCATAGAGACCATAGTTACCATTATTATTTAATCATGATTAACATTAATCTAGAGTAAACCGGCGATTGAAAAACTTGTCCTAGAATTGTTGTGTTTAATAAACATACCTGTAATTATCACCTGAGATTTTCAGGCTTACAAAATCATAATCGACCCTAAGATATATAACAAAAAGTTCTTATTTGGGTCTGCTCTACTTGTCCCAAAAAAAATTAAAACGAATTTTTCAATAATAAAATATATAAATAAATATATCATCACGCCTTCTACCCATTACTGGGTGTGGCACTCTGCTGAAGCAGATCTCGGTAAGTGATATATTTATGCGCGTGAAGTGCGGTTACCAGTCGTCAAATCACGGCCTCCAAAGATGTTAGTGGTGGAGGAGCCACAGGGCTAGTTTTTGAAATTATGAAAACTGTTTGTCGTCTGTGGGAATCGAACCAGGGTTCTCAGGATCTACAGGCCGACTTCATACCACTGAGCTAGCCACCTATATATACCAGTTAGCAAATAAATATCATTTTATTATTACAAAATTATTAACAACAAGTTTTTTACCCGCAGTTTTTTTTTAAATATAGTACACAACTTTCTTATTTTAAAGAGAATATATATTTTTTATTTTTTTATGCGGAAAGGAATTGAATTCTGAATTTAACGAACATAAATTGAGTACCCTCACTTTATAATTTTTTTAAGAAACATATTTATTATATTAACATTAATTTAATTGAAATCCCATAGGAATCAGCGTGCTATGAAAGAAACAAATGAACAAATCATAATATATTTGTTTGTTTAATTAATTATTAAATGTCATTACGAATATTTTATGAAGAATTTCGTTAAATAAATTTTGATATTCATTTATATTACTGGGTACCTATATAAAAACATTATTCAGACTTCATTTAATAATAATAATAATGATTTATTATTTAAAAGAGCCTTGTCTCAAAGAATAATATTACGGAAACAAATATAAAAATGAGAAAATATACTTGTACAGAATTTTACATTATATATATTTATGCGCGTAAAGTGCGGTTACCAGCCGTCAAATTTCGGCCCCCAAAGATATTAGTGGAGGGAGAGCCATTGAACTAATTTTAATGCAGTGAAAATTATTTGTCGGCTGTGGAAATTGAACCAAGATTCTAAAATACACAAGCCGACTCGATACCACTGAGCCCCCTACCCCTTAAATTCGTTAATTGGGGATGGTATAACTAAATATTCCACAAAAAGCGTGCCTTTTTCTTTCTTCTTCTTTCTCTTGAGAAATTCCCAATTATATATTAAAATTATTATACAAACTTATAGTATCTTCAAGTTGTAATAATTCTAATTTGTCAACGCCAAAACCAATACAAAAAATAATGTATTTATAATAATTAATTTGATTGAATTCATCTCGAAAAAATATCCATAACGCAAAATGATTATTTTCAAATTGTTACCCTGCTTATTAATTTTTAAAATCTTAAACATCCATTTATTTCTAAGTTTTCTCCCCATACCCAAACCATCTTAACCTACACACGCCCACTCATCTAACATAGTAATATCGCAGCAGGTTGTAAGGAAAATAGTTTCCCATTTCCTCCGGAAAGGCCGGAGCCGCAAGGTCAGAGTTCAAAGCGTTGGTGATGACGTGTTTTATAACCAGATGGTTTTAGACTGATTCTCCAGAGTAGGGGAGCCACACTCACAGGTTTTTAAGAGAAGACTGATAGTTTCCAATTAGTGTCAACTTGAACCCAAGAGAAATTCTTAATTTTGTTAAGTATTTTAACGCCAATTTGCACAGATGCGTTCATACGTACCGTGTCTTTACTTTATCTGTGTAAAAACTTCAATATTTATTTATTTGTTACTCTTCATCACTGGTTTTCGGGGACAGACCCCCTTGGAAGCAAAAATCACAAATATATTATTTCGCGGCCCCCTTTCTTTTTGTGTGACCAAAATTGCAGTTTGTAAAAGGTTGATTTAATAATGTACATTACAAACATAGAACCACGATTTCAGAAATTAGTAAAGGAAACATTTCTCATTAAGGTGGTTCTATCATGACTGTCTCATAAAAGTATAGGTAACTGAAAATGTTTATAAAAACAAGTATTTAATTTGATGTATGGTATAAGTTATAAACAAAACAACAAATTTTCATGCTAATGTAGAAACTCATGAAAAATAACATATTTAAATTTGATTAAAATCTGTCGTAAATGATAGTACCACCTTAAGGATTAATTTTAAATAATGTGACACTAGTTATGAAATTGAGGATTTCGCCATTCGATTCCATATATATTTCTGCATAGATATACATATTTTGATCAACAATTATATTTTTTTAATTGCTAGAGTCATGATCACAAAATATTTGTTTAATGAAAATGCGAAATTTTTTGTTAAACCAATTGAAAATCGAAAATTTTTAAAATATGGTTCTATATAATTCACACTACGAGAAATCGAATGCCGTTGAGCGCATCTTCATATCTTTTTTAGTATCAGAGTTACAGCGATTTTTGACTTTTTAAAAATCTCAACTTTGAAGGCTTGTATCTCAAAAACTAAAAGAGATATTGAAATGCGGTTTGAACGAGTGTATTTCTCGTGCTCGAATTAACTTATAATGAATTTTTGAAAATTTTGAAATTTTTACTAATTTTTTCATAATTTTCTTTTGCCCATATTTCAAAATCTTGAAGAGATAATACAAATCTGTGGACACCAGTGGATTCCTCTCGTGAAAATACATAATTATGTAAATTTTCAGGTAAAAATTCGCACTGATAAAGTTTTCATTACAAAAAAACGAAAAATGGCCAAAATTAATCAAAATCTTAAGGGGTACCCCTTCAAAAATTATTCAAAAACAGTGATTTTTCGTTTTTTTGTAATAAAAACTTTATCAGTGCAAATTTTTGCCTGAAAGTTTACATACCTATGTACTTTTACGAGAGGAATTCACTGGTGTTCACAGATTTTCATTATCTTTTCAATTTTTTGAAATATTGAAAAATGGAAATTTTGAAAAATTTTGAAAAATTTTCAAAATTTTCAGAATTTCAGTATAAGTTAAGTGAAGCACGAGAAATACACTCGTTCAAACCGCATTTCAATACCTCTTTTAGTTTTCGAGATATGGGCCTTCAAAGTTGAGCTTTTCAAAAAGTCAAAAATCGCTGTAACTTAAAAACTAATAAAGATATGAAGATGCGCTCAAAAAGATTCAATTCCTCGTAATCTAAATTATATAGAACAGTATTTTAAAAATTTTCAATTTTCAAACTGGTTCAACCAAAAAAAAAGATATTTTCATTAACAGATATTTTTGCGATCACGACAACGGCGATTAAAATATACATGCGACCCACATTTTGAAAACCACTGCTCTACATAACAGGAACTGTAAAATATTGTATGTAAATTATTAGTTGAAATTCCTGCCGCTTATGGCGCCAGGTACTAAATATTATGTCACGTGGTGTGAGTAGCAAAAGTGAAGAGATAGAGCTCGGCAAATGAAAGTGAAACCGTGACTGGAATACACCCATTATTATTTTTTATAAATTCAAATAAACTGCTATTTCTTGTAGCTATAACTTTTCACACTGAATGTACCGATGATAGTAGCGACCGAATACACTCCTCTTACTGTTTTACTTTGGTTTGTGAGTTCTAGTGTTGGCTAATGCCATAAAATGAAAAATAATTCTTAATTTTGTAGATTTTGAAAAATATTTTTGTTCTATGACGATTACGTCATAACTCTTACATTTACAAACACACTTTGTATAATTGAGAAAAAAAAAAGCAAGTTGATGTTTAGTGTTGACAGATCAGTGAAAAGATTCTCGTTGAAGTTTGTGTGTAGGTACAGGTAGGCATTGTTTAAACGCTTCCGTACTTGGGCGGGCTGCAGTTGAACGATGTCAACGTCAGCGTGAGACATAACGAAGACGTATCGTTCGACGAAGGCGCCCAACACTTCATTTTCACTCGCGTATCCTGACTAACAAACTACCCGGGACACTTTACATACAATATAACAAACATTCATAACAACAGTCATCTTTAAATACGCCATCTTTAATATAGCAAAATAAAATTAAGAATAACGCAAATGAGAAGATTCAGACATGTAGGATAAATGTCAAATGAAAGATTGGTGAAATTGGGGATGAGAGATTGTGTGGACGACCTAGAAATAAATCAATGGAATAAGAAGCACATCATTGCTATATTTTTAGTTTAAGAGAACGGTTAAATTGATAGAATAGTGTCATTTATCTGACAAATTTAATGGTGTAAAATTCAATCGAATATCAAATAAGCGGATTATAACAGATAATTTGATTTATTTATTGATGCGAAATGCCGCAATACAGACTTGTCTAGAATTACAAATTTCATTAATAAAAGCGCTGACATTTTAATACATTCAGTTAAGGTAGTACTAGCGTGAAATTATTTTTTGCAGATCTGAATGAAATTTGGCGCACCTAAACATTGGATAGTCATACGCATTCTGTTAAAATATGAAACACATTCATCGTCTGTGAACAAATATATTCGCTTGTAAAGTTGAGTTCTTATACACAGGGCTTATGGCGATCATCACTCAGAATCGCACATATTTGGTTTGTGTACCTCTAAAATTTAGCAGTTTCATTTGAAAAACTAGTATGATGTTCTAGAACTATCCATGTATATTGTGTCAGAAGGAGATAGTTTTTTATCGTTTGGTAATGGATATATAGCCATGCAAAGCCTTGTTTTTAACGAAAAATTAAGAATCCCAATTTATAATGGCAACACCACACGGTGGTATGGTATTTGAAAATTCACTAGACCAACAACCTGTTAACAATTCATGATATTCAAATCATAATAGGTGTAAAACACTTATTTTATTCAATTTTTATATTTTTTTGAGCGTCAGTTTCGCCACTAGACAACCGATGGCGCCACCGTCACACTAGTACTATCTTAAACGTCTTACGTTCAAATCTCACTTACTTCAACTTAAATAAGAAAAATACGATTGTGTCTGAGTGGTTCGGATTCCAGTATAAGCTACCAGGATTAAATTCCTGTTGCGCAAAATAACAAATAAATAGAATAAATAAATGTTGCAAGGGTTTGCGTTGCTCCATTAGATAGGACATACCGTAATGTTATGTATGTATGTATGTGCATAGTTAAGTGTCCAATGCAAATGTTCAACATTTTCCCACGTAGATTCAACCTTTTCTAGTGTTTCTATTTGTTGTTTGTATTTCGCTGTTTCAAGTTTCGCTACAGTGGGTTTAGAAACGTCGGGATGCTCTAGTGTTCAGCTTAGCGAATTATTATCATAGATTACGAGTATGAGGTAGCGTACAAAGACGAAGAACCTAATTATCTCGCCAGTTATTTGCAGTTATTAAAATAATAATGAAAATAATAAGGATCAAACAATTTGTACAGCTTGTAGTTTTGTATTGTGAGGTTGATGGCTCAGTGGTATGAAGTCGGCCTGTGGATCCTGAGAACCTCTGTTCGATTCCCACAGCCGACAAACAATTTTCATAATTTCAAAAGCTACCCCTGTGGCTCCTCCACCACTAACATCTTTGGGGCCCCTTCCACTAACATCTTTGAGGGTCATGATTTGATGGCTGGTAACCGCTCTTCACGCGTATATCTGTAAATATATCACTTACCGAGATCTGCTCAGACAGAGTGCCACACCCAGTAATGGATAAAAAGCGTGATGATATATTTGTTTATTTTATTTTATTTATTTTTGTACGTATTTGTACAGCTCAATAAATTGCCACCAAGTCATTTATCTTTTACTAATTTAGTTATTTACATATTTGTTACTCTGTACAACAGGAACTTAATCCCAATCCTGGATTATCAAATGCACAGGCCGATTCGATACTAATGAACCATTTACCCCAAATAAAAAAATATTAGAATCGACGAAATACTAAACAATATTGAAGTTATAAATATGTTTACATCTGTTGTTGTTCACAAATAAAATGGAATATTAATTAAAATAATTAATTATTGAATGTTTTAAATTTTAATTTTACTAATGATTCCTGAATAAAATACTGACAAAAGTAAAATATTATTGTTTAATAAAAATAAAAATAATAAAAAATATATGTTATATGGAATATTTACGGTGTAATATTTTTAAATGAATGAAAAAATAAACAATACTAGATATTATATTGTGCACATTTTAAAATAATTAGATATTTGAAAATGGATTTCCCCGTGCATGGAATAGAATTACAATTATATTTCTTTAAATAAACTGGAGTAGGTGGTACAGTAGTATCGTGTCGGCTTGTGGATCCTAAAAACCCTGGTTCGATTCCCACTGCCGACAAACATTTTCACCACATTAATACTACTCCTGTTGCTCCCCTTCCACTAACATCTTTGGGGGCCGTGATTTGAAGGTAACGCGCAAAAATATATCACTTACCGAGATCTGCTTTGGCAGAGTGCCACACCCAATAATGGGTAAAAGTGGCAGAGTGCCACACCCAATAATGGGTAAAAGGCGTTATGATATATTTATTTATTAAATAATATTCTTTTATTAACTTCACAAACACGTGAAATGTTGTAACACGAAAAAAAGCGCTTTTTTCACTCTCATTCAAATGCCTCAAACTCAAGTACAAAAAATAATCACTTTTCTCTCTAGTTTGACAAATAACTATCTATCACTTGTTAATCTAGTTTCCAGTTCAAATCCCATTCAAGCTAAATAAAAAAAAACTATCACGATACGGCTCGGTGAGTTCGGCTCCTGTACTATAAATGGGATTAAGTTTCTGTTGTACAGAGTAGCATAAACAAATAAATAAAAAAAATATTTGCTAGCCAGAGATGAGCGAAGAAATTCAGCAGGTACTTCCGCCGATGATCTCCACCAGGTTATCGCCGCAAGCGTCGTTTTCCCTATGCTTTCAATGTTCAGTGTTAAGGCTGAGCGTCCTTGTCGTTCATTCTTATTCACCCGTCATCTTATTTCCATGAACTACGAAACGGAAGGTTACGCACTTGGCGGTAGAATTCTCATGTGGCTCTATGACCTTCTTCAAAAATATCAATACGCGCTTATTATGTAAATGCCGCTTGCTATTCATATCAACACGGTATGCGAAAAGGGGCTGGAGTTCTATCAAAAATATTGTACTGTTTATTTGATGAATCTGATGAGTAAATATTAGATGAATCATTCTAGGGTTCGTGCTACCCCATTTGGTAGAATATAGCGAATGTATGTAAAAACTAAAGCTTGAATGCGAATCACTCAAACACAATCATAGTTTTTTGCGAGATTTGAACATATGGTTTCTTGCTTGATCGACGCAAGTTTTATCCACTGAGCTACAATTGGTTACAAACATCAAGTTAAATTGATTATATCCACGTGCTAACTAATCTAAAGGATTTGATTAAGGTTTAAATAAGCTAGTCAAATGCACAAAGAAAAATCAAATTTCTAATTACTATTTCCCGCTTTTTAATTATCACCTTAATAAATTTCTTGTAAATCAAGTTCAAAAGTTCTCTGTAAGAATGTCAATCTTTAATAATAGTTAGAGAGCTAGGGTGCAACATGATGTCTCATTTATTCCAGTGACAGAAATGGATTTTTTAATAGATTATGTCATGATAAACATGAAAAAAAGAAAATTAGTTTTGGGAACGGGTGGTTGTTAATCCTTACTCCAGTCCACTTTCAGAGCTTCTGTCACCAACGAGCAACCAGCAATAATTTCTATCAATAATCTTGTCATGTATTCGTCGTGAACAAGTACTAATATGTCACACGACACCATAAAAATTGCTTACTTTGACCGGTTTTGCCGCGCATGCGTCACCGGCCAAAACTTCTGTCTACCATTTTTATTACTTAATTATACCAAAGTCTATAATTTAAACTGAAATTTAGCCTGTAACAAATATGTCAACAACTTCCCTTAAAATCTGTGCATTCACACTGACGCCATCTATAGTTTCCACCCGTTCCTAAATCTAGTTTTCTTTTTTTCATGTTTATCACAGGGTTGTTCATATTTTACCCACCCAAAAAACCCACCTGGGTTTTTTTAATAAAACCCACCTAAAAAAACCCAAATAAACCCACTAAAAAACCCATTTGGTTGAATGGCTGAAAATTCACCCAAGGTGAATTTTAAGATAGTGTCAAATCTCGGAACATAAACATCTTTTATATATTTTACAGTGTTATTAATACATAATCTCTTTACAAAATAAAACGCTTAACTTAAATTATCATTTATTACATCACACGGCAGTATCACATTGCATTACTTTGACAAATGTCACTAGTTTAAGACCAAATATTATTTGTCTTATATTATGTTAGTATTACAAAAACTGATTGATACCCAATCGTTTTACTGGCAAATTTGAAATATAGTTTTAAATTAAATAAGTATGACAATAACATGATAGAGCATATTATATTTTTAATTCACAATAAAGTAAATATATATTTTTTGCAATTATTACATAATAGTTCATAAATATTGTTTTAATGTTTAGTAGTAGACAATATATATATTTTAAACATTACATACAAAATTAGTCTAGAATTAAATAACTTGAATTAAAAAGTGTATTTGTCAATATTACAAAAACCAAATAATGCCCAAATAAACCCAAAAAAATCCAAAAAAAACCAGTGGGTCGGGTTTTTAAAAAAAAACCCGAGTTTTTTTCAACCCCTTTATCATGACATAATCTATTAAAAAATCCATTTCTGACACTGGAATAAATGAGACATCATTTTGCACCCTAGCTCTCTAACTATCAGTAAAGTAGCACAAGTCTGGAGTTTGTCTGCAGCGTAGGTACAGGTACAAATATATGTAACATACATATATGTTCTAGTTTCATGCATAGTTGAAATGTTCAGACGCCAAATCATATAAGCGTGCGTGAAAATCAGAAGCAATATGTCATGATGAAATGTAGGGCTTTGTGGTATTTTGTTCATGTGTGAAACTTTGAAAATAAACAAACACACGTGTCCGAAATACGTTGGTGTGTGATAAGTTTGAGTCACACTCTGAAATTGGGAATTGTTAGAAGAATGGTTGCAATGTAAATGTATGTCGAATGAATGATTGGTGAAATTGAGGGTGTGAGATTGCATAGACGACCTAGAATCCCTAGGAATCACAGGCGGACTTTGATCTAGGCTAAAGGGGCAATAGCCTAGGGCCCAAAAATTTTAGGGCCCGGATTCAAACTTTTAGTTTAAATAATAATAATAATAATAATAATAAACTTTATTGACACATGTCAAAGGCGGGGTTCAGCCAAAGGCTGTTCTTCCACCCAACCAAGTACATAAGATTTACAAAATTTATAAAAAAATGTAGTGAATGTAACAATAAATCAAAAAAAAATATAGTTGAACTTAAAAATAAGTACAAACATAGCTGAATACATTACATATTTTGCGAAGTTATCACTTACAAACAGCATTAAACAAACAAATTCTTAATATGATATTTAAAGGCACTTAATGACAGAGACTTCAAGTTATCAGGAATAGAGTTATATAGAGTTGGTGCTAAATATGAAAAAGAGCATTTGAATTTAGATTTAGAGAAAGAAGGCACAACATATAAATCTCTAGCTCGAAGACCGTATTCATAATTTTTAAATTTAAGTTTATCGTGGAGATATGATGGAGTACCAGTGATTTTAATTTTATGAGTGAGGGTAAGAAACATTTTATTAACTCGAGAATCAATGTTTTCCATGTTTGCTAGAGATCTATATCTAGAAATGCTGTCATATTTACGTACACCGTAAACGAATCTTAAGCAGGAATTTTGAAATAAAGTAATCCTTTGCTTGTCAGTTTGGGTTAAATTTGGAATGTACGTACAGGCGCAGTAATCGAACAACGGTAGTACTAATGTAAATATTAAGCGAAGTTTAACTTGAGAAGATAGTAGTGTTCGAAATTGATACAAGTGCCTTAATTTGATTCTAGCTGCCTTTAGTTTAAGATGTAAGTGTGCACGAAAGTTGAGATTTTCATCAATCAATAGTCCTAGGCTTTTTGTAACTTGACAACGTTCTAGTACAATACCATCAAGCACGAGGTCCGGAGTATGACACGTACCAATAACTAAAAGAGATGACTTACTTGCATTAATTCTAAGACCATTATTCCTCACCCATGCAGCTAATTTATCAAGATCGTCATTAATGAGATTACATTTTTCATTTATTTCTGCTGGTTTGACAGACGCAATAATTTGTGTGTCATCTGCGTAGGAATGTATTTCACAAAAATTTAAAGTTGAAGGGAGATCCGCTACGTAAAGTAAGAAGAATAATGGTCCCAAAATAGAACCTTGCGGGACACCACGATGCAAGGAAAAAGCAGTTGAATTAAATGTTTGGACAGTGTCGTGCATACTTACATAAAATTGTCTATTTTCAAAATAACTCTCACACCACCGTAAGGCACTAATCGAAAATTTATAAAATTTTAGCTTAGCCAGAAGCAAACCAAAATCCACCATATCAAATGCTTTAGAGAAATCTATTTGAATTAGAAAAGATAGTTTTGAATTATCATAATTTAGAATCAAAGAATTGAGTATATTTACTAGGCACGTATTAGTACTGTATCCACTTCTAAACCCCGACTGAGTGGCAGGTAGGATATTTTTCTCTGCTACATAAGACATAATCTGGTCGCAGCATATTCGTTCCAGTATTTTGGACAGTGTTGGAAGAATACTAATCGGACGCAAATCATCAAAAGTTGAAATATTTGTATTCTTTGCAATTGGTTTAACAATTGCTGATTTCCATAAATCGGGAACTACGCCACTCAACAAACACGAATTTATAATATGTGTAATATGGTCCAAAATAACTGGAAGAACAATTAACACCATTTTTCGTGATATTCCATCAATACCAACAGCATCAGATTTTAGTTTTCTAGCAACCTTTTCAACCAAATAACTATCCACACACATAAAATCAAAATACTCAGAGTTATTCTCCATGAACACATTATTCTTAAAATAATTAATAGTTTCAGGATTTATTTTTGCTAAACCAACTTTATCTATTAAATAATTACCATACTCCTGTGCTTTATACAGTGATTCAGGAAAGTTCTTAGTAGAATTTGAATTAACACCAAGACGTTTCAAATTGCTCCACAGTTTACTGGAATCGCTAATGTTATTATTAATATTTTGATTTAAGAAAGCTTGCTTTTCTCTTCTGATTGCGGCTGTAGTAAGATTTCTTAATTGTTTATAATAATGTAGCTTTGAATCAGTTTTATATTTTTTAAAATCTGAAAGAGCCTTGTTTCTTTTCTTTTGCATGATTTTGATTACGGGAGTAATCCAGGGAGTATACTGTCTATTTGTAGTAATTTTTCTGATAGGTGCATGCTTGTTGAATAAATCGGATATATTCTGATTAAGAAAAGCAACTTTATCATTAATATTATCTAAGGTAAGCATTTGATTCCAGTAGACTGCTTTGCAATCAACAAAAAAATTTTCTATATTGAAGTTTTTGAAGTCTCTGTATGTATATGTTTTTTTAGGGACATATATTTTTGGTAAATTTAGTTCACAAAAAACGCAATCATGATCAGAAAATTGACTGCAATTTAAAACACCAGAATCTGCAATTATTGTTGTATCTGATACTAACACGACATCTATTAAGGATTGTGATACAGGTCTGGTATACTGATTAATTAACTGATGCATATTGTTTCCGGATATCAAGTTACCAAAGAACTGAGAGCGTACATCGTTCGAAAGTAAATTAATGTTAATATCACCCATGCAAACAATATAGTCTGATCGTAATGCAAATTCAGTGAACACAGAATCCAGAATCGTAAGATCTTTGTAAAATTCACAGTGAGGATTGTATATAACTCCTAGACACACACTTTTATTTTGAATAGTACACGATATCCATAAATGTTCTAAATTATTATTCTCAACAAAAGTTGTATCCAGAACTTTAAATCTTAACCCATTACGGACATAAAACGCAACTCCTCCACCACGTTTATGCGGTCTCTCTACACTAACTAAGTGGTAATTATTTATGTGAAATAAATGTGATGGAGCAGTCTCGCTAATCCATGTTTCCGTAACCACAACGATATCAAAATTAAGTTCATTAACAAAATCGGTGAAATATAAAAAACAAGAATTGAGCGATCTAACATTGATTTGCCCAACTGTAAACTTAGTATTGTAATCAGCTGACATATAATTTCAAAAAACAGAAACGAAAATAAACAAAAATTTAACAAACATATAATTGATCAATGACAAATCAATTAAAGGTCGTTGACTTTTGCCTGTTCTGGCGATATTAATTAACAACGAAAATAATATATATATATATATATATATACAGGATGGTGATCGCGACTCTCGAACATGGGGATTTAACATGTCAAATCATAATTTTATAATTTCCCGCTTCCCTAATTATCTTAAGCGAGACAGCTTCAAATAAAAGATTTAGGGCCAATTTTTCAATCACCGATTAATGTTAATCATGATTAAATAATAATGGAAACTATGGTTTCCATTATTATTTAATCATGATTAACACTAACCGAGAGTAAACCGGCGATTGAAAAACTGGCCCTTAGGATATAAAATTCTGCATCTAATCCAATACACAAAATTAATTTTGAATGCTTCGTAACGGCACAAATTAGATTGAAACAAAATTAAACAAATGTGTGATGTTTAATCTGTCAAAATAATTTCTTTATTTACTATGTCATTTATTTTGACACATGTTAATTTTGTTTCAATTTCATTGGCTATCTATAATTTTGTTATTTTCAGATCTAATTTGTGCCGTTACGAAGCATGTAAGTTTATTGGATTAGATGCAGAATTTTATATCCTAAAACTTCTATTTGAAGCTCTCTTGCTTAAAATAATTAGGGAAGCAGGAAATTACAAAATTATGATTTTACATGTTAAATCCCCATGTTCGAGAGTCGCGGTCACCATCCTGTATATATATATATATATATATATATATATATATATATATATATATATATATATATATATATATATTTAAAGGGCCCGAAATAAATATTTTGCCTTGGGCCCGAAATATTTAAAATCCGCTTCTGCTAGGAATAGATGGATTTGATTGAAAGTTTGCAGAATGAACGAAATATAAAGTTTGTATAAAAAGATATATGATTATGGATGAAGTGTGGTGTGTTAATGATAGGAATATTTCGCAAAAATTAATTTCAGGGTAAATCTAATGAATGTTTGAAGTGTTTGTGGTGACTGTCCCAAAAATAATTTGCCGAACTTCGTACTACCACATTTATTTATTTCTGTACAACAGGAACTTAATCCCAATTACAGTATAGAGTTCGGACTCACTGATTATTGAGTTTAACTAATAAACAAAATGGCGTTAGAATAGTTAAGAATAAGATTAGGTATCGTATATATATTTTAATAAAATTATCTTGTGATCAATTAACCTTCCTCGTAATATGTAAACTTGTAATCTAAATATCAATTTAGGCATTTCAGTTTCTACTCAATTTTCGTGTAAAGAAGTTTCAGGTCTCATCAAATCCATAAATAATGAAGACAAGTAATTTATGATAACTCGTCGGGTAAATTGAATTGTACAGTCGCTGAGAGTTTGTTGTGAACAGCCCTGAATTAATAAACAGTTCGGTAATGAATCGTATCGCGTGTGCTTCCATTTGAACCAACCAGCAACCAGGAATACACACCAAACATTAACACAACGAACATTACTTTCATGTATTGTACATTTTATCCATTAACATAAATCAACAAGAACAAAAAAGTAAAATAAATATACCGGCACGCCTTTTACCCATTACTGAGTTTGGCACTCTGTCGAAACAGATCTCGGTAAGTGGTATATTTATGCGCGTGAAGTGCGGTTACCACCCGTCAAATAACGGCACCCATAGATGTTAGTGGTGGGGGAGCCACAGGAGTAATTTTAATGTGGTGTAAATGTTTGTCGGCTGTGGGGATCGAACCAGAGTTCTTAGGATCCACAGGCCGACTCGGTACCACTAAGCCTCACAAAAAAAATTAAATATGTACATATTATATATATATATATATATATATATATATATATATATATATATATATATATATAATCACGCCTTTATCCATTAGAAATAGAGCCTCCGAAAATGTTGAATTGTCCAAAAAATAACTTTTTCGACTTTCCTCGAAGCTATATCTCAAAAACTAAACGAGATATGAAAATGCGCTCAACGGAATTCAATTCCTCGTGTCCGAATTGACTTATAAGCAAATTCTTAGCGATTTTTATTTTTTGAAAATTTCTTAAGGGGTAACCCTTAAGTTTTTTTCAATTTTAGGCCAATTTCAGACTATTTGCTCTAACATTCTTTCTCGTACGAATATTGTAACGAAAATTTACATACATACGTATTTTGACCTGCTTAAACCAATGGTAAAGTCCCCAAGTACATATGTCTTCTAGTTTTTGAGATATCGTTAAATAACTGTTCTGTGAAAAAATTTGGGAGTAAATTTTTTGAAATATAAAAATTGTTGAAAACTTGCTTAAAAGCTATTTGAAGCACGAGAAATTCAATACCGTTGAGCGCATCTTCATATTTCATTTAGTTTTTGAGATATAGCCTCGGAAAAGTCGTAAATCTGATAATGTCAATTTTTTGTATAATTCAACTTTTTTGGAGGCTCTATTTTAAAAACCAAACAAGATATGAAGATGTGTTCAACGGCATTACATTCATCATAGCCTAATTAACTTATAAGCAATTTTTTAGCGATTTTAGGTCAATTTCAGAATATTTGCTCTAAAATTCTTTCTTGTACAAATATTGTAACGAAAATTTACATACATATGTATTTTGACCCGTTGAATTCAATGGTCCCCAAATGCAAATATCGTCTAGTATTTTAGATATTGTTCAAAAACCCCTTGTTTGAAATTTAGGTTGCTTACGGTGCTGTCACCCTTATCCACTTTCACTATCTCGTATGTCATATAATTCTCCATTTCCCTGATGATGATGATTCTAGTCTATTTCGGTCCGACTGACAATTCATTAAGCACGATGACAAATTTGCGGTTTCGGCTGCGGTCTATCAACTCCGGAATCGAAGAACACATCCGACACAGAGTTCCGGATTCCGGACTCTGTGTGTAGCTAGCTATTAACCCGGAAGAACGCGAAACCGGAGAATTAATTATCATGATGATGGGAATAGTGGGTGCTGGATGAAATAGACTAATTGAAAATTTATTATAATTTAGTTTTTGAGGTATAGTTCAGTGGTGAAACGACCATGTGTCGCACTTTTAATAATAATTACATAACTATTATAATTTATTTCGCAAAATGAAAATAAAATCATTTTATTTTAACACATGAAGACGCATTATTAATCCGGTGACCATACGTCCTTTATTATAGAGGACAGTCTTTTATTTTAGAGCGTTTGTCCTTTAGACTATTTATTTCTGAAAAATCAACATACATACGTATATATGGGGTGGCTAGCTCAGTGGTATGAAGTCGGCCTGTGGATCCTGAGAACCCTGGTACCCTAGATTCGATTCCCACAGGCGACAAACAATTTTCATAATTTCAAAAGCTACTCCTGTGGCTCCTCCACCATCTTCGGGGGCTGTGATTTGACGACTGGTAACCGCACTTCACGCGCAAAATATATCACTTATTGAGATCTGCTTCGGCAGAGTGCCACACCCAGTAATGGGTAGAAGACGTGATGATATATTTATTTATTTAATTTATACGTACATCCTTTATTATTTGTTGTACCTTTTCTATCACTTTAGATGAAATCAAAGATCCCTGAGTGAGAAGAACTACAAAAAAATCATTTATTGACAACCGGGCCGAAAAACATGTATTTTAGCCATAAACAGCGGACTTAAACACTACTTTTTAGCCTAAGGGCTAAAAAGATATAATTCCTATGGATACATAAATAAAATGACAATTTTTGTTTATTGTGAGTAGTTGATTCTGCAAAATGTCATTTTGAAATATAACCTATTTACATATTTTAATCTTTTGAACATATAATAAAATGTTATTTTGTTGTGCATAAAATATTGTATGTAGCACGGGTGAAATTAACGTTTCTGACCCTGAGCATGTTATTAGCCCTCGGTGTTTTGCGTCTCGTGTTAATAATCATGCCACGGGCCAAAAACGCCTGTTTTCACTCTTAGTACAATTATTTGATAAATATTTTGAAATAAATTATATATCTTAATTTTATTCTTGTGCCTTCGTTTAGAAAATAAAACAACAAATACAATCTGGTTTTCTATTCTTATGAACCTTCTTCAAATTTGTCCCTTATTTTTGTCAAAAAAATATGGTCGCCGCAATTAATTATGCAAGAAATTATGCTGTGAGAGATTTGCAAATTCAGGCAACCGACTCTACAGCGGAAAGAGAAGTATACAGGCCCGCATTTAGTTAGAGTGCAACGGGATTGTATACGCTGAGAGATTCAAGGGGCTTGGGTGGAAAGAAAATTTGTTGCTGATCGCCGAACTGCGATGCCGTGTGACGTCACGGCGCCGTTCTAACTTGTTACTTTAGTACGTCGCGGTTCGCGTTTGTACCAGCTATTGTAATTATATAGTTTTCGCGTAATGACTAGAAATGAAATAAATATTATTTATCGATCCGAAATTAACTATCTGTTCGAAAAATATTATCTGTATTTTAAATAAAAATAATAATTACACCTGTAATACTTGGTGTAAATGAATGAAATAAACTTTAAAAGACCTATCTGCAATTGCAGATCTTTGGGCAGGTACAAGCCATCAAACTCTATGATTAATGCAAGTTTAAAATAAATATTTTTAAATAAATAAATTACTAATTAATTGTTTTTAATTACTGTACACAAATTAGAATTTATTTTTCATATTGAATCAGTAATGGTTCCCATATTGGAAGCTTAACGCCCAAAGTAGTTAAATTTTCATGATATTAATTATTACAATACTTTTCATTTTACTTATAAATATGTAGATTAGAAAATTAAACACACAAGTTTATACCATAAACAAATACATGAACAAAAACATGCAAATTCTAACCTTTTGTTGATATCTCTGCAAAGTTGAAATTTCTGGAAAGACTGGAACATCATCTGGACTCCTGGAACGATTCCTGGTAAATCTTCTTTCACATTAACTGTCTCAGACTTCACAAAATCACTTAAATATTATGTATACGCCGAATGAACAAATATTTTTAACATATAAACAAACGTCAAACGTAAACAAGTTATTTGTTTATCATCACAACATATATCACAAAAATATTATAATTGTCCAATTTAGTTGTGTTATTAATTTAAAATTACATTAAATTCACAAAAAATAACGTATCAATATTCACGGATGATCACAGATACATATTTTTTTACGTAGCAACAACAAAAACAATACACAGACGCCATTATAAACAGATGACAACTTCAAGCTTAGTAGAAGCAATCTGATTGGCTTAGTGCTTAGTACAAGCAATCTGATTGGCTTAACATAAAAACAAACGTCAAACATAAACAAGTTATTTGTTTATCATCACATCACATATCACAAAAATAATACAATTGTATAATTCAGTTGTATTATTACCTAGTTAAAAATTACTCTAAATTCACCCAAATAATGTATCAATATCCACGGATATAAATATTTTTACGTAACAACAACAAAACAACACACAGACGCCATTATAAACAAATGACAAATGCAAGCTTAGTAGAAGCAATCTGATTGGCTTAGCGCTTAATAGAAGCAATCTTATTGGCTTAGTGCTTTAGTACTTAGAAGTCAAAGCGTGCTAGGATTACAAAAATGTATCACAAAGAGTTCCTTTAAATTGTATCAGATATTTTTCGCTGTTAAACTTTACTAAATTATTTTTGAGAAAAAAGTTATAAATAAAAGTTAAGGAAAATGTATTTCTCTCTACAATATTATACAAAATCTAATGCATAAATGAAAGTGAATGTTGCTGCCCCATTTAATGGGACATGACGTGATGATATAGCATTATTTACAAATGTGTAGTTAATTTTATAATTCTATTTTCTTAATAACAATGAAAATGTAAATTGTGCTTAATTATATTTTCAAACAAAGTGAAGGAAACTTCGATTCTGTTGTCATTTTCCCGTTCATATTTGTAATTAATGTAAAGTTTGTTAGCTTTAGTGCTAATTTAAATTAGGGATTTCAAATTGAACGGTTTAGATGAATTATAATTTTTGTTTTTATTGTCACAGAACAAACAATAAATAAAACAACGAAAGGATGCTAAATTGTTTTGAAACATTGGACTATATCCGTGTAGTGGAGACCTCTGTGTGAGTTGTAGGAGAACTATGACTTGTGCTGCCATCTGTATATGTGAAAATACTGAACCCGGCAAACTTACTATTTCAAAGACGGCGCTGTACAGATTTCAATATAAAAAAAATATGTATACGGATAAATTAAATAAAACTAAATATATTACACGCCGTTTACCCATTACTGGGTGTGATACGCTATTGTAGCAAATCTAGAATGATATATTTATGGGCATGAAATGCAGTTACCAGTCGTCAAATTACGGCCCCAAAAGATGACACACAGAAGTAATTTTAATTTAATGATACAATATTATTTAAGAGTAAATAATAATTTAGGAATCACGTGACTTCACCGAGATTTGAACCTAGATCCTTTCACAGTGGTTCGGATTCCACTATAAGCTGTAGGTCCCCTGTAATTGGAATTAATTTCCTGTTGTGCAGAGTAACAACAAATAAATATTATGAGGGAGAAAATTTTGGAAAACTGTACAGCTATCTACGGTCAATCACAAAATCAACTCAATCCGAAACACAAAAAAATCTGACAGTCGTCGGTCCGTGAAGAAATGCAATGCATAAGGCGGGGCATGAACCTTTGCTGGGGGCCATTCCGCTCCGATCACCGACATACGTCCTTTATTATCCTCAATAGATTCCTCACGCATCTGACAAAGACAGCACTATATAAAACAACACACCATCAACATTCTTTGTATGGGGTCCGCTCCACGGTAACAATGCGAACAGTTGAATACTCCACATGGCAGCTGAACAAAAAAGCATCAAGCCCGGCCCACGGCCACGGCCTGCCTGGATCGCCAGGTTTTTTATAAAATTTCAAATAAAAAATTGTCGGCGGTCTGAAGACAACGCTACCTTCATTCGAGCAGTTTGTCGTTATCTCTCTCTCTGTGTTGAGTGCATCGCAGAGGGCTGTGGTGGTGACTACACGTGTTGCACTAGCAAGTGTTCGCGATTGTTGATTGTTTGTCGATGTGCAATTGTTGTGGTCATTGACAGGTGTGCGTTTGTGTTTTGTTGTTTGCTCGTAAGTTTATCATTTGTTTTGGAAGACACCTAATTTGCTCTTTTTAATACTAATTAATAATAAATAAACAAAATTTGTTATAATCTTGTTATTGATAATAAATTAGTTCTCTTTAAAATTATTATAAATTACGCGCAATTAAAGTTATAGAAAAAATAAAAATATTTCGAAAATATGTTGAATTTAATTTATTTATACTTGTATATTTGTTGATAAGGCAATCTATTTTAAAACTATAAATAAATTCACTTTTTTCCATACGACAACATTTTCATGGTGAAGTTTCCCTGACAACATTTATCAAAAAGGTCCAAGTTCAAATTAGTTTTTAACCAAAAAAATGTTGTCTTTCATATCCTGCACCTGTGATGTGCACCTGTCGGCTTTATACCTGATTAATACTCAATTTACATTTTCAAGGATGCAATAAGACTCCATTTCACAATATTATAATAACAATTATTGATCGAACACAAAAAATAACAAACAATAATTATGTTTATAACAAAATTAAACTCAATGTTATAATTGTAATTGGGAAATTTAGTCTTTAGGATTCAGTATTTACTACAGTCGTCATGGTAACGTAAATAATTTTGTCAATTTCTTTCATTTTAATTTGAATAAATCTGCGAAATTTTCTAAGACTTCGAGTTCAATAAAGACACTGGCAGTACGAGCAGCGTACCATATTTTTTGTTATATCGTAATATTATTCATGCACAACCGGGTCGAAAAGCATGTGTTTTAGCCCTAAACACTTCTTTTTGGCCCATGGGCCAGAAAGTAATAATTCCTATGGATACATAAATAAAATGACAATTTTTGTTTGTTGTGAATACTTGATTCTGCAAAATGTCATTTTGACATAAAACCTATGTACATATTTTAATCTTTTAAATATATAATTAAATGTTATATATAAAATATTGTATGTACTACAGGTGAAATTAGCGTTTCTGACCCTTAGCATGTTATTATCTCCTCGGCGCTTTGCGCCTCGTACTAATAATCATGTCACGGGCCAGAAACGCCTGTTTCATCCTAATAACATGCTCAGGGTACATAAATAATAAATAACTATTTTATAGTACTAGTAATATGCAAGCTTATTTTCTGTTGTTACCTTGTTTACTGTAACAGTACGATTTTACAAAAATACTATTTCAAATCTCACAATATTGTTAGACTCCGCTACACGTCGTGCGGCATCCTTTATTACTCGACCTGAAAACTTGTATTTTCAGTCCTAATGAAACAAGTAGCTATTAGTAGTTTATTTATTCGTTACTCTTCATAAAAAGAAACTTAACTCCATTTACAGTAGAATCCGAATCACTCAGATACAAACATATTTTTTTTATGTTGAAGTCAGTGAGATTTGAACTTGCGAACTCTTACTTATGAGATTAAAGTTATACTATTGCCTCTATTTATTTTCTAATAACTATATTTTAAAAGAAATTATGTTAATGGAATAATTGAAGTAACTATAAAAAACTAATTATATTTTTTAATAACGTATGAAGGTGTTAGGAATAAGTAGTGAGGTGTGAGGCCTCCTACGGCGCTCACCAGGTGCGCAGTAGGACCTCCACCTGTGTGGTACACGTGCACACCACACACGTGGCCCCACATCATCTTTTAGACCTGAGAATACACATACAACACACCCCTGCTAAGACAGACACTACTGTTGCCATCACCCAATAATAGAATTATTCCATGCACAGCCTTTCAATAATAACTATATTTATATTCATGAGTTGATCAATGTTTATCTAAAATTAACGATTGTCTGCGTATGTGGCAGATACTGACGTATACACATTTAAATTATAGATGCAGTTTGCAATTTTTTATATATGTAAATACTGATAAATATTGGAGCCTCCTGCAGTATATTTTTAAATGATTTTGACTTACATTTTTATTTTATTGATCACGTAAGATCATGGCGAGATTCAGCCGAGGGCTGTTCTTCCACCTAACCCTTACAAAAACATCCATAAACAACCATATCCCAGGTTGGATTCGAACCTACAGCGTGCAATAGTCAAGCGCTTACTACTCGACTACATACAAAATATCACGGTATATCCTATCAAATGGGTTAGTAGCGGATCAAGCTGGAACAATGTTCCGGTTTAGGATATAGCGGTAAATGTAAATATTATTTCGGTTCGTAAAATTATTAAAATTATTGTTCGGGTTTCTTAAAACCATCAAGATTTCTTTGTTCCGGTTCATGCTAAAAAAGAATACAATATTTAAAAATATATTATTTTTATTTCAAAAATATGTGTCGCATCAATTTAGTGTTGGAATTCGGGATCGTAAAATTCCGAGTTCGAATCCCACTTAAGCTAAAAGTACACTGCAGCTTGATGATTCCAAAATCTGGACTGTATTATATTCCTGTTGTACAGAGTAACTTAAATAAATAAATAGATTCATCCAACAATTCATCTTCTACAAACATTGTATTCTGTTGCACTAGCAATTCCGAGTTCGAATCCCTTCAAGATAAAAGTACACTGTGGCTTGATGATTCCGAACCCTGGACTGCATTGAATTCCTGTTGTACAGAGTAACATAAATAAATAAATAGATTCATCCTACAATTAATAATAGAAATTCTGTCACACTAATTTTCGTGTAAGTTCGTCGCATCTTTCGTTCATGCAACAAACCTTCAATCATATCCATCCATTTATTTCTAGATTATCCACTCAATTTCACCAACATACACCTGTTTCGCCAATTCGTCAAATAAAACTGTCAAATCTATTTTTCTTATTATGATTAAAAATAATTATTTTTTGTACGTTGGAAAGTACTAAGAAAAGATTATTGTTGTATAAAATAAAAGCAAAAGAATAATTGTTATTATTTAGAACTGTAAAGAACCTTATGAGGAAAACTAAACAGGAAAATATATGTTTTTAAATAGAAAAGGGGCTGTTTTCGCTCATATGATTATTAATATCTTTATAACTTCATATTATCAATTTTCAAGTTAATTGCATGAGATATAAAGTCGTACAGAAGAGGTCAAAGTATTCGGAATTGATACGTATTACCCTCAATATTATTTTGTGGTGCAATGATTACAACAGTAAAAAATCATTCCAAATATTTTATCGGCCGTCTGTCCAGGCTACTAAATTGTGCTGAGTAATATTTCATAGCATACTAAGTATTTATTTACATGCATATTGACACGTAAAATTTTGATAATATAGCTTGTAAATATGTTTATTAGAAGTAGTTTTCCATAGTTAATTTGAAGGATTATACTAATATTGTAATAGATTACTGAGAATACTCTTTGTTAATAAACAAACAATTTTTCTTCTACGATCAGTTAAAAAGTTGATTTTACGAATACCATTTGCTGTCAGATAATTACAGTCCAAGGCTCTTTACAAACCGTTGCTATTGGTAGCAGAGCTGTTTTCAAATTGTTGTCAATAGCAACAGTCAGTAAAGTTTTTTTTGCATATTAATCGTGTCGAAAGTGACACATTTCTTAATTATTTGTAAAATAGTGGAAAAAATAAATACAACATATTCATTTGGTTTAATTTTACTATTATTCATTATTTTTATTTATTTATCTCCTTGGAGATCATTTAAAAATTAAACAACATGGTAAAATTTTGACTGCCGGGCATCGAACTTAAAATTCATGAATAAAAGTATTGCGTTCATTACTAGTTGTACAAATAACTATTTTACTACAGTCGTCATGATGATAAAAATAATTTTGTCAATTTGTTTAATTTTAATTTTAATAAATCTGCAAAATTTTCGAAATAAGTGAGTAAAATAGTTATTTATGTACCAAGGGTGAAAACAGGCGTTTCTTGCCCGTAGTATGATTATTAGCACTCAGGGTCAGAAACGCTAATTTCACTCGTGGTACATACAATATTTTATATTCAAAAGATTAAAATATGTAAATAGGTTATATGTCAAAAAGACATTTTGCAGAATCACAATAAACAAAAATTGTCATTTTATTTATGTATCCATAGGAATTAATTTTTTATGGTCCCAGGGTAAAAAAAGAAGTGTTTAAGCCCGCTTTTTAGGGCTAAAACACATGCTTTTCGGCCCGGTTGTGCGTAAAATAACATTTTAATCGGACTAAAAATACTATTTCAAATCACGTAATATTGCCAGACTCCGCTACGCGTCGTCCAGAAACCTTTATTACTCGACCCGAAAACTTACTCCCAATTACAGTACAGGATCCGGACTCACCGAGCCGTAGTGATAGTTTATATATTTTTAGCACGAATTGGATTCGAATTCCGTAACACTACTTCGGTTAAGGTCGTAGAAAAATAAACATTAATTCCATTGTATGAATGAACAATACTTATATTCTACGATACCAGCAACTCTATATTTATAATATTCTGTCCAAAGACACAACATCCAATCTGATTTATTTTCTTCCATCCCATAAATGCATTCTGAAGTCCACTGTCCTGGGTCTAAACAAAGCATGTCATCTCAATGAAAAAAAAATCCCAAACCACTTTGAATCGGTTTTAAGACCATCTTATCTTAAAAGGAACAACTGATACTCCGATACATAGTCCGCGACTAAATATGTCAACATTCTCTAAGACTTACCTACCTACCTCTATCCTCTTTCAACACATCTCCTCCATAGCTTCATTCTAAAAACATAATTTCAAGTGATTACTGTTCATAAGTTTCTTACAATCCAGTTACGGGGTCAAAAATGGTCGTTTCTATCTTGACCCTTTGACCATAAAAACTCTTAACTAGAATTTACCAGTTTCTGTTGACTTGTTGATAAGTTTTTCTGTGAGGTCAGGGGTTCAAAACTATGCCCCCTGCGGTACACGATACCAACGAGGACAGCGTGATTGTCTCTCTGATGTATCAGAGAGAGCTGGAACGATTTGTAACTATTTACGTTCATGATTATCACGGATTGTGATTCGACGTACTGGGCGCACGTCTGTTACTTTTGCGACATTGTGATAAGGATGATGGAAACGTGGGGGGCTTTCGTTGATTGGTTGGGATGTTAGTTGATATAGTGGTGTAGTCTTCCAGTGAGAATCATTTTTGTTTTGAGCGTTTTGAGCATTTTAAAGAATTGAAGATGATTGTGTTTGATACTAGAATGGTGCATGGGTATCCCTTGCAGTACTACAGCCCTGTATCTGCGTCTGCACCAGGTCGATATCACTACGGAACGGACTACCACAGTTATTATACTATGACTGAGATTTCGGAAGAATTGATCATGCCAACCTCTCCTCATAGCATCCAAGTAAGTCCATTTTTATTTTATTTTACTAGATAATAAAAAGTATGTCAAGCGAGAGATACTGGGTTTGAATCTTGCTATATTAGACCTTAAAAATACTTGGTTCCGAATTTTAAACTCTTAACAGTTCAATTCTCAAAATAGTTTTAGCTAGTCTTAAATTTTGGATGAACTAATCTTATTTTAGTCCGATTTTAAAAAGCTAATTCAAATCACTTTCCAAAAGCCAAAAGATGATAAGATTATATTAAGGTTTGTTTAAACTTTTTTGTGAAACTGTAATAATTTGGAAAGCAATAAAATATATAAATATATCAGCGTGCCTTTTACCCATTACTGGTTGTGGCATTCTGCCGTAGCAGATCTCAGTAAATGATATATTTATGCGCATGAAGTGCGGTTACCATCCGTCAAACCACGGCTCCCAAAAATGTTAGTAGAGGAGGAGCCACAGGGGTAATTTTACTGTGATGAAAATTGTTTATCGGCTGTGGGAATCGAACTGTTTTCCCATGTTAAAAGCCTTTGGCTCGTTTTTCATGATACACCCAGTATAATAAGTGGTTCCACTACAAGCTACTGTAATTGGCATTGATTTCCTGTTATGCAACATAGTAAATAAATAAGTTAATTTTTCGGGTAATGTTCCAATTTTAAATGTCCTTTCTCTTTTCAGAGCGACAGCGACAATTCCATGTCGAGCACAGATGTGGTTCGAACCCCTTTACCTCCAACACCAGCACCTCTAGTGACACCTACAACGAAATCCATCAACACAAAGTCAAAGTCCAAGTCCAGTGAGGTGATATGTGGCTGGCGTCAATGTGGACTATGGTTCGAATCCTTGGACCAACTAGCTACACATGTATCCAAAGCGCATGCGGCTAGTGGACCTTCTGGACTGTTCTATTGTGGATGGGAGGGGTGTTCGAGAAACAATAAAGGATTTAATGCACGGTTAGTATTTTAATATTTACTTTTGTGGGACATAAGTTCTATTTGGTTCTATCCCAAGCCATTGCATTTACCCAAGGATTTTTTATAAACTTTAGCTTTTTATTTTTAGTTATTTGTAAATACAAAAAATATTCGGAATTAAAAACTTTAAAAAATACTAATCTAATTTGATAGTGCTAGCAAATATTAAAAAGAAATTTATGTGGCCTCTCATTAATTAATATATTTTGAGTTATAATTTTATTTATTAATTTTGATCAACTATATTGAGTTGCTTACAAATGGTGGCATGCTCCACCACTTGCCTCATTTGTACGCATAAGTTAATCCTTACATTAACCAGTAGACTCGAATTTCAATTCGTTCTTTTTGTTACAGATACAAGATGTTGGTCCACGTGAGAACACACACAAACGAAAAACCTCACCAATGCTGCCAATGTGACAAATCATTCTCCCGTGCCGAGAACTTAAAAATCCACAGTCGTTCTCACAGCGGGGAGAAGCCCTACGTGTGCCCCATTCCAGGCTGCAACAAAGCTTACAGCAATTCATCAGATCGCTTCAAACATACAAGAACACATCAGGATGAAAAACCATATCTTTGTAAAGTTCCTGGATGTCCAAAAAGATACACTGACCCAAGTAGTCTTCGGAAACATGTTAAAACTTACAAACATTTTATTAATGAACAACCGGAAACGCAGGTGAAGACAGAACCGGAAGTTAAAGAAGTAATTCAAGCCAAGACTGTTGTTCCACCGAAAATTGTTGAAAGTAATAATGATAAAAATGTTTTAAGTTGTTCTTGTCCACATACTTGTTGTTTAAAAACTTGTTTGACTAAAGCTGCTGAGCTTTTCAAGCTGGGAGCTTTGATTAACTTTGGAGATGGTGTTAGTTGGAATAAATTGTTTTTAGATCCCATAATGCATCAGAAACAAATTTATAATGGGTTTGTTGATGAGCAAATGGATTGTGATGGTCCTTTGGATCTTACTGTACATAGAAAGTGATTTTTTAATTGGACTGTACGTAGGAAATGATTTTGTTTGTAGTGTACTGTTTCCCAAGTGCCAAATACTTACCACTGCCTTAAGGGGATGTTGTATTTATATTCAGATTAATTTATGTATTAGTTTGTAAGTTAGATTATTTGTGATATTTGATTGCTGTTGTATTTATTTGTTATGAAGTGTTTGTATGTGTTTTTTTATGATTAAAAAGAAATATAAATAATATCAGACTTTCATTTTATGTTACTTCTAATTATTTATATATTTTAACCACTAAATCAAACTAGTAGTTGACTAACTTAATTTTTCAGTTGTCAACCATTCCTAAATTATTTGATCTACAATATAAATAAATATATCATCAAGCCTTTTACTCATTACTGGGTGTGGCACTCTTCCGAAGCAGATCTCGGTAAGTGATATATTTATGCGCATAAAGTGCAGTTGCCAGCCGTTAAATCACGGCCCCTAAAGATGTTAGTGGTGGGAGAGCCACAGGGGTAATTTTAAATTGGTGAAAATGTTTGTCGGGAATCGAACCATAGTTTTTAGGATCCATAGGCCGACTCCATACCACTGAGCCACTACAATCGTGCGATAAATGACACTTTTCGCATTCATTCTGAATGATATAAGTATTTTATTAATGCACTAGTGCGTTTTTGGAAATATTAACGCACTAGTATTTTAATAAGTGCTTATCGCACTCAAAATGATAGTTACCATGGTTAAATGTGTCTTCATTGTAATTGTAGGTTTGCAATACTCGCTTATGTCTCGTGCTGCAAGCTTCCACTCGTGCACTAAAGTGACACTTTTAACCTTAATACTAGTTGCATAAATAACTATTAAACTTGGTTTAAATAAATAAAAATAAATTAAAATTACACGTCAAATGGTTAATTGACATTGCTGTCATACATTCATTTTGGTTTTATTTATTTAAACCAAGTTTAAAATTTAACTTTTGTTAGTGAAATCGGCTAGTAGCATAATTTAGGAAGTTTGAGTGTAAAAAGTTAGTGAACTACTAGTAAAGTACGTTTAGCGGTTATCTAAAATAAAAATGAAGCTTAATTGAACTAAAAATTTAAAATATTAGCATTCATTACGATTGAATTAAAAATGTATGTTAAAATATTTATTTTCCTGTAAACTTACAAATAATTACATCCAACAAGAAATGATACGATTCATGCCAAGTTTGTAATATCAGCACGAAAAAAAGTAATATATATTTCTCATCAATTTCGATACAAACATCTTAAAATATTCGGCAGATCTATCATTCATTTCAACTTAAAAATAATAAGAAAGACCTCACCATCTCGTCTCACTGTCGCTGTAGGAGTTCTTGCATACCGTCGCGGATGAGTTTCAGGTGCTGCAGATCTGTGTTGATGATGTCCACGAGGTGTGCGATGCCGTCTTGTTCCATGCGCAAGAATTGTTTGATGTCTTCTTGGACGGCGCCGTCCATGCTGTAACGTTCTGATGTGCTCACTTGCCCATTTTGATTTAGGATTCTAATTTGGGCCAGCAGTTCGTTTAGACGGCCCTTAGGAAATTAAAAATTAATAGATAATTGTAATTAGGGAAATTAATGGGAAAACATTTTTCAGCCACTTAAATATTACATTATTATTTTTCAACTTTTTCGATAGTAAACGAACGATATTTCTGGAATATTTATATTACCATGGATACGACAAAGTTTCTTGGGCCTAGGACCAAAAATAGCATTTCTACTAGTTGTCAAATAAAAAAAAACTATATCACGCCTTTTACCCATTACTGAGTATGGTACTCTACCATAGCAGATCTCGATAAGTGATATATTTATGAACTTAAAATGCGGTTACCAACCGTCAAATCATGGCCTGCGGATTTGAGAATTCGATTCTCGCAGGTGACAAACAATTTTCACTACAATAAAATTAGTAGTAGGTGGCTCAGTGGTATCGTGTCGGCCTGTGAATTCTGAGAACCCTAGTTCGATTCCCACAGCCGACAAACAATTTTCACCACGTTAAAACTACCCTTGTGGTTCTCCCTCCACTAACATCTATGGGAGTTCTGATTTGACGGCTGGTTACCGCACTTCGCGCGCAAAATATATCACTTACCGAGATCTTCTTCGGTAGAGTGTCACACCCAGTAATGGGTAGAAGAAGTGTTCATATATTTATTTTATTTTATTTAAAATTACTCCTGTGGCTCCCCCTCTACAAATAGTACTGTTTTTTACTACTTTCTTTTTATAGTCTTTTGTCTTACTTTGAACTGTGTAGGAACACTAATTTGTGTCTGCATATTCTCCAATTGTCCTTTTAGGACTTCTTCTTCAGGTTGGAGGGCCATTCCAGCTTTCCTGGTCACTTCTTGCCTCACTAGAATCTGTAACCATTTTTTATATTCCATATTTCAGTTTTTCGTTGTCGATGGTGTGGCAACGGCACGTGGTGTTCAATAATAACAGTATTAATTTATTTATTTAACTAGTTTATAGTGTAGTCAGCGAGATTTGAACTTACTCTGAGGACGCGGTGTTGCAATTCCAGCAGTTTGCGTTTCTGTTCGGCGATTTGAGCAACACTGGACGCATGTCTTCGTCGTAGATCGATGATATCTTTGCTGACTTGCTCCAGAAAGCCTCGGTGAAGAGATGTTTCTTTTTCTTGACACTTGCTGCGCCATTTCAACTGATCGAAGCCGATCAAAGGCACAGGGATGTATTTACTGGGGTTTGGGTTGTCTAATTGAGCTTGTTTCCAGATGCGGATGTCCACGCCTTGGAAGAAAGAAAAAACGTATATCGAATGAAAGGGTTCTGATCCTATGAAAAATGTTCTAGAATTTTTTAAGGAAATATAACTGGAACTTTTTTTAGAGAATATGATCGCCTGAAATATGATCTAATTTTTTTTTACGGAATTATCCGTCTGATAATTTCTACAGGTCGACCTGATATCACTGAACTACCTACCCCATGCGAATATGAATGACAGAATGAATCTAATAATGAATTAATGTTTCAAGGGTTTGTCCTTTTTTGGGAAGGTGAAAGTTTTAAAGACATTACAAGAGACTTTTTAGAAAGGTATATCTTAATGACGTTTCAAAGGTTCTTGTTACTTCATTTTATGGAATATAGCATGATATTATGTTATATATGTATGTAAAAATATTTAATTAAGAAAAAAGTTAGAACAAGATATGCTTAAATTAATAAACATAAATAAATGTAATTACAACATCTCTTCCGGTTTTTAATTTTAATCTGAAGTTATCGTTATATTGTGGTTTTTATTCTGATATTATAACAAGAAACTATTTCAACTAAATAAAAATGTCACTAATTATCCGGAAGCACTTTTAAAATTTGCAATTAATATCATTGATAATTAAGATTTCATTGTTCATCATCTAACTTTAAAAAATCATGAGAATGCAATTTTTATATGATTTCCAAAAGAATAGAAAAATTGCTTTAAATAAAAATGGTACAAAAATTAGTTTTCCTTTGCATAATAATTTGCATCTACGATCTCAGTACATCTATGGGGACCATGATTTGACAGCTGATAACTGCACTTCACGGGCATAAATACATCACTTACTAAGATCTGCTACGACAGAGTACCACACCCAGTAATGGATAAAAAGCGTGATGATATATTTATTTATTTTATCTCAGTTATATCAACACTTCATTTCCAATTTTAACAAAAACTTTTCTCTCACCAGTCGGCGGCTTAGCAAGATATTCCTTCAGCTGATCACTATCCGGTTTAACATGCGCGAAGACGTTTTCCACGCCCAGCGAGCCCAGCTGCTGTTTCTGCATGGGTTGCAGAAGGAAGTTGGCCAAGTCGCTGGCTGGAATCTTCCTCACCGAGCCGGTGGAGCCCTTCTCCTGCACGTATACTAGCACCTGGGTCTTGTTCTCGGACACGGCGCGCACGCTGTGGATGGATACGGTCAGAGATGGTTTGTTCCCCATTATGGTGCAAAGAGATTGAATTAGTTGGTCTTTCTGCACTCTAACAAAAGAAAGAGAAATTGTTACGTGTTTTTTATTTGTTATGATGTACAATAAGAACTTAATTTTTGTTACAGCAATTTGTTGTAACATCTCAGATAGTCTTTTTTTTAGATTTTAGTTGGAGGTTTATTTTAACTTCATAGACGCAAATAGTAACTAATTTTTTTAAAAAGATATGATGAAAAAGTCATCATTTCTTTTTGTGGAAAATAAATTACTTGTAACTGTTTTGAAATCTTTTTGATGAATGTGTCTGTGTAAAAGGTATTAAAGATCCACTAACATCTTTGGAGGGCCGAGATTTGACGGCTGGTAACCGCACTTCACGTGCATAAATATATCACTTACCGAGATCTGCTACGGCAGAGTGCCACATCCAGTAATGGGTAAAAGGCGTGATGATATATTTATTTATATTTATTGCTAATTTTATTTGAAAGATTTTGGTCAAAAATAATAGGAATATTTGACAGTGGAAAATAAAGTTAGTCACACTTAATCGGTGTTGCGACTAACGGTCATTTTATTCTAATAAATGTAAACAATGATGATTCAAAAACAATCATTCATAAATAAAACTATATTTTCTAAACTTCTACTCGTTAACTTTGTTAACCGCATAATGAAATACGAGTTGAAATAGATAAAGGAGATGTCTCATAATGAATATTAAAATAAAAGAGTATTCCACTTTTACGCAATTAAACGACATGATTTCCAAATATGATAAATTGTAAAGTACTAAATATTATAATACGTATTTAACCACAACATGTACGCAAAAATATCGCAACACAAGCGTGATGCAAAGTCATACTCATTCTATTTCCTTCCTTTTATTTCTATTTCCTTCTGCATTAAACACAAATAAATAGAGAGTAAAACTAACAAAACTATTGGACAAGAACTATCGACACTGTAGCTCAGTAGTAAAACATTTGATCGAATAACAAAAGGTTTTGGGAATAAATTCCGCCATTGTCCAAGACTGAGAGGTGTATTTATTGATTTTTCCTACTCTGTACAACAGAAACTTAATCCCAATTACAGTACAGGATGCGGGCTCGCTAAGCCGCAGTATGGTAGTTCATATATTTTTAGCCTGAGTGGGATTCGAACTCGAGATTTCCGGATTCGAATACAGTCACGCTACTCACACCATACCGGAGTATGTTGGTGTAACTGAGCAAGAAAGAATGTGTTGACGTCCAAGGAATAAATGGATGGATATGATTGAAGGTTGAAGATGGTATGAAAGGAATTATGAAAGTGTTTTTAATCATAGTGTTACTCACTTCACATCAGTCTCCTTTTTGTTGATAACAATCGCCACGAGCCCCTCTTTGTTATCATGGCCCGGGATAACACTATATCCAATGGCCTTGAACCTGCAGTACGGGTTCTGCTGAGTGTAGTCTGCAGGTGGAGCACTAGCGCTGTGGTAGCCGCGACCAGTGCCCCAGGAAGCCTGTAACAAATTCCATTTGGCCAACACTTGGTCACGCTCGTCACCAAATACTGTGCAAGCGAACACAGAGTTGTAGATGGCTTGGGTTGGATCGACTTGGGGTTGTTGAGGCTGAAGGGTGGCGCCGAGGGTTGAACCGAAACCACCAAAACCTAGAGGAAAAAATATATAAAGTTGCTCATTAAAAACTCAATTAAACTTACGATGGCAGAGTTGTTTAAGTTCGTGATTAGAACTAAAATTTGGCATGTTCAATTTAATTTTTATAAACAAATGACTACAAGTATCAACCTGTTTGATAAGTTGGGAGTAATATTTAATATATTGTAAATTTGTATTTGCTACGAATTATAAGTTTAATGTGCGGTTAAGAATTTATTATCGTTTCAACCTTCAGCAACATCCCTAGTACATACTATAGTATAATGACATCAGGATTACACCTAATTTATACGGAGATGAATCATTTTTCATTTAGCAAGGTCAAACACTTGATTTACATGAAAATAAATAGATCACAACCAAATGACATCACCAAAATAAACCCTGCTCTAGATTATTTCACTCCTGAAGTATTCTGCAGATTAACGCGAATTCAAGGAATAATCTACAGAATTTAATACTAAATGTATCATAATAATCAAGGCAAAAAATGTTCTAGAATTAGTTAGAGAGTATGAAAAATATTCTTTTTTTAGAGAATATGGCTGTATAAAAATGTACTAGAATTTTTTTTAGAGGATATAGCTGTCTGATTTATGTTCTTGATTTTTTTAAAGGAATATGACCGTGTGAAAAATGTTCTAGAATAAATATAAGGGGATATGGCCGTCTGAAAAATGTTCTAGATTTTTTTAGAATATATATATTTTTTTAAATATATGAAAAATGTTCTGGATTTTTTTTTAGAATATGACTATCAGAAAAATGTTCTAGAATTATATTACGGAATATGTCCGTCTGTAATATGTTCTAGAATACGAGTAAAATGGCTGCCTAAAAATTGTTCTAGATTTTTTTTTTTTTTTAGAATATATGATCATCTGAAAAATTCTATATGACTCCCTGTAAACGTTCTAGAATCTTTTTCTAGTGATATGGTCGTCTAAAAAATGTTCTAGAATATATGACACCCTAAAAATTGTTCTAGATTTATTTATAAAATATTTGACCATCAGAAAAATACTCTAGAATTATATTAGGGGATGAGTCCCTGTAAACGTTCTAGAATATTGTTTAGGGACATGGCCGTCTGAAAAATGAAAGCCGAGTCTTAAAATATTCTAAATTTTTTTATGAAAGCCGAATCTTTTCAAGAAGGGGAAGTTGTGTCAGGATAAGAATATTTGACGAAAATTAAAGTAATGTATAAATTTACCTGTAGTTCCTGTGTTAGGTTTCGCCCCAAACCCTGTAAACCCACCGAACCCACTCTGCGTAGTATTCGTCCCAAACCCAAACCCAGCTCCTGCTGTACTCGTATTCGCTCCAAAACCACCAAATCCAGTAGCAGGCGCACTAGTTGTAGCAGTTCCGAACCCAGAGAACCCTCCGAAGCCAGCTGTGGGTGCAACTGTATTCGCAGAAGCTACAGTTGCAGAACCAAAGCCACTGAACAAGCTAGGCGCACTGCTGGCGACTGGCACAGGGGCCCCGAAGGCAGGTGGGGCTATTGTGTTAGGTGGAGCACCCAGACCGAAGCCTGGAGTTGCTGTTGTTGCAGATCCGAAGCTGAAGCCGGTGGTGGCGGTAGTGGCTGGCGTGCCGAACGAGAAACCGGTGCCGAAACCAGCTGGAACATAAAATCAATAAATATATCAAAATGACTTTTACCCATTACAGGGTGTGGCAGATCTTAGTAAATGATATTAATTATGCGCATAAAATGCTGTGAGATCCTCAGATGTAATGAAGGAGGAGGTGCAGAGGTAATTTTATTGTGGTGTTAAATTAATGAAAATGCGATTTTTTTGGTTGAACCAGTTTAAAAATCAAATTTTTTTATAATATGGTTCTGTATAATTCAGACTACGAGAAATCGAATGCCGTTGAGCGCATCTTCATATCTTTTTTAGTTTTCGAGTTATAGCGATTTTAGACTTTTTTCAAATCTCAACTTTGAACGCTCGTATCTCGAAAACTAAAAGAGATATTCAAATGCGGTTTGAACGAGCGTATTTCTCGTGCTCCAATTAACTTATACTTAAATTTTGAAAATTTTGAAAATTTTTGAATTTTTTTCAAAATTTTCTATTGCCCATATTTCAAAAACTTGAAGAGATAATAAAAATCTGTAAACCCCGGTGGATTTCTCGCATAAAAATACATAGGTATGTAAAATTTTAGAATTTTTGCTCTACGGATTAAATTTTTAGAGCAAAAAAACTAAAAATGGCCTAAATTCGTAAAATTCTTAAGGGGTACCCCTTAAGAAATAATTAAAAAACAGTGATTTTTTGTTTTTTTGTAATAAAAACGTTACCTGTGCGAATTTTTGCCTGAAATTTTGCAAACCTATGTACATTTACGAGAGGAATTCACTGGAGTTCACAGATTTTCATTATCTTTTAAATTTTTTGAAATATTGAGAAATTAAAATTTTGTAAAAAATTTCAAAATTTTCAATATTTTTAAAATTTCGTTATAACTTAATTGGAGCACGAGAAATACACTCGTTCAAACCGCATTTCAATATCTCTTTTAGTTTTCGAGATATGGGCCTTCAAAGTTGAGATTTTTTAAAAGTCATAAATCGCTATTACTCGAAAACTAAACGACTTACACTTTGAAAACCACTGTAATAAGCAAATAAAAAAACTAGGTTCTCATTTAAAATTACAAAATTTAAGAACCACTGGTCGAAAAAAATGTTTGTTAATAATATTGTAATAGACTTGCAAAATGGTATTTCTTTGGTAATTTAATCAACCTTGTAGAGAGATAACAATGGTGACACAACTAAATTGAACACCCTGTAAATGTTGAAGTCAGCAAGATATGAATATAATTTTTAAATGTTACACTTTGTACCTCTTACATAACAAATATTTTAGTGCTTTTATTCAACAAAATATAAACTAAAGTGTGCATAAGCAATTTTTCCACTGACAAATAATTGGCAAAAAAATTATTTCGCCAGAAATTTCATATCATATGACAACTTGCTAATATGTTGTAACTGGAATCATTATTTAGAAATCCCAGATTTTGTCGAAGAGCAACTAACATTGATAAACATTTTAATTCGAAACGGTTGTTATCTACGAATAAATAGAAATCTTAAAATATATTAGAATGATAGTCAAGTGCAGTAACCAATGACTAATCCACTATTATAATTTTTGTAACTTTATTATTATATCATCACACCTTTTACCCATTACTGGGTGTGGCACTCTGCCGAAGGAGATCTCGGCTAGTAATATGTTTAAATAAATAAATATATCATCACGCCTACTACCCATTACTGGGTGTAACACTCTGCCAAAGCAGATTTCGGTAAGTGATATATTTTGGGCTTGAAGTGCGTTTACCAGTCATCAAATCACGGCCCTCAAAAATGTTAGTGATGGGGGAGCCACAGGGGTAGTTTTGAAATGGTGAAAATTGTTTGTCGACTGTGGGAATCGAACCAGGGTTCTCAGGATCCACAGGCCCACTTGATACCACTGAGTTAGTCACCCCATTTATTTATGCGTGTAAAGTGCGGTTACCGGCCGTCAAAACACAGCCCTCAAACATGTTAGTGGTGAGGGAACCAAAAGGGTAATTTTAATTTGATGAAAATGTTTGTCGACTGTAGGGATCGAACCAGGGTTCTCAGGAGCCAAAAGGCCGACTTGATACCACTGAGCTAGCCACCCCATTTATTTATGCGTGTAAAGTGCGGTTACCAGCCGTCAAATCGCAGCCCCCCAAAGATGTTAGTGGTGGGAGAGCTACAGGGATAATTTTAATTTGATGGAAATGTTTGTCGGTTGTAGGGATCGAATCAGGGTTCTCAGGATCCACAGGCCGACTCGATACCACTGAGCCATTACCTCACAAATTTCCTCAGATTCATTATTTACTACTTTGAACAACAAGAATTGAATCCCAATTACCGAATTTTTTAAATATATCCCTTTTTCCATTTATCTAATTAATCTTCTTAGCAAATCATTACCCATGCAACATTTTTATTTCGTCTTCAAGGACAGCCCAATAGAAAAATAAATAAATCACGCTCCGATTTCACACTTTCATAATAATTGCAACCGATCGTGCATGTATTCATATAATTTTCCAACAAACGCGTATCAGTGTACACAATGATTAATCTATAACGGAAGTTGGAAACCACAAGAGGACGTAGAATATTAAAGTAATGCTGCCACAAAATTATTCACTTTGACTTGATTATAAAGTCATACAGGACGACGCTTCAGACTTCAGTCTTCAGTGATTGAAAACACTTACTGCGACTATCTCACGCCCCGGTTTTGTGTTTGTGTACGATTATAACAATACGAGTGGAATATTTATAGGATGGCACCTCCAGGTTAGTAAAAACTATTAAATTATTCAAGATTATTGTTAAGTGCTTTAATTTCAAAAATTATTGTCAAAGTTGCAGTACGTGCTTTAACTAAATATTGTTTTATTATTTATTTATTTGCTGCACAACAGGAATTTAATGCCAATTACAGTAGCTTCGTATTTTAAATTAAGTTGTTTGAATATGTTAATATTATTTATAAAGAGTTTAAATTCAAAATTATTTATTTTTCTCAATTCATTTGTTCTGTGACTCAAAGGAAAGTCCTTTGGATTTTCCGGCTTTTGTATTGATTGAAAGTTGGAAGTAACTATTAAAATTTAATCGATACAAATTTAAGTTAAAGCTACAAATAACTAATAGTCTAGTTTTATTAGTATTTTATTAATTAAGGTAGGATGTTTTACTATATCAAACAATCTCGCGTTCAAATCCAGACGTAGGCAAAATTTGACCCTTTCTAAATTAATTATTGAATTAATTGACTACTATACCGAATGTCTACAACTGACGATAGATTTTTCCCCTATTAATTTTAGAAAAAAAGTGGAAATTAAAAAATATGCCTACATTTAGTGATATAATATGTTTCTGTCTTTAAAAAAAATTTCGTTTTTAAGCTATTTTAACAGAGTGCCACGTAAAATAATAGTTATTTATTTCATTAGGACTAAAAATACAAGTTTCGAATCGAGTAATAAAGTATGAGAGACTCAAAATTGTAGTTTTAGTTCTATTGAAACATTATTATTTTTTACCCACTTATTTAGAAAATTTCGCAGATTAATTCAAATTCAAATTGATCAAATCGTCAAAATTATTATGTATCACCATGACAACTGTAGTAATTATGCTATTTTTGGTCCTAGAACAAAAAAACGATCATTCATCCATTTAAGTGGGTGAAAAAAAAGAAATTATTTTAATTTTTATATTGACAAATCTGTCACTTGATTTCTTTTATTTTGCATGGCACTTTGTAAACAGCTTAAAGATGGCAATTTTAATGTATGTCTATTTCGTGATAGGAACGTACTATATTAATAAATTTGGATTTGTTGGACGTAGTTTTTGTTTTCTATATATATACAACAAAAACAAGTAGACACACAGGATAGACTATGAAGTTATTTTATACACTTCAAATTTTGCTCATTTCAAAAATACGACTGTGTCTGAGTGGTTCAAATTCCACTATAAGCTACTGTAATTGGAATTCAGTTCCTGTTGTGCAGAGTAGTAAATAAATAAATAAATTAATAGCTGTTGTATGACTCACAGAATTCTTGGACAGTTTATAAAATAGAAAAACAGTAATAAATAAATTTCAAACTGTAAAAAATCGGAAAATGATATTTAAATCTGCTGTGAAAATATTTTTTCGTAATTTATAGATAATATTTTTGCAATAGACATGAAACTAAACATAAAAACAAGAAATCATATCTACTGTGGTTGGAATTCCACACCCAAAAAACCAAACTCGATATATTTTAGCAGAAATAAACCGGAAACTACCTACTAGTTCCTTGAAAAATAATTCATAATACTAAAAATAAAAATGTGATTGTTGCAGGTTCCAGCGTAATGAAGATCTCTCCTGTAAAAGGGGGCCATCCCCACTACCCCCATGAAGGCACAGAAACAATCACACAAGAACCAATCACAACAACAATCACAACAATCAAAGAGATGGTAACCACAATGATGAACAGTGTATCATCAACTGTTGAATCCATGATCCCAGGAGGTGCTGATTCCAACAGCAGTAGCATGATACCTGCTGAAGAAGGTGGCGCAAACGAAATGACAAACTCTATCAACACAGATATCGCGAAGATGAATGAAGAAGGCAATGGAGGAATCATCACTTCAACTGGAACGTCATTTGAACAAGTGACCACTGAAATAACTACACTTATAGATGGAATGCACATGGAGCATGTTGATGACTCTGATGATTATAATGCTGTTTTGTTTATTGTCTTAGGGGTAGTTTTAGGAATTTTGATTATTGTTGCTGTTGTACTTGGTGTTATTTATAGTCATTATAGAAAACGAGGTTTTACAGAAATTTCAGGAGATCATGGACAAGTTGATCCACAAAGTATGAAACAGCTTCAACAAGCCAGTTCTCAAGATGCTTTACTCGACAAATAATTTATATTTACCTTTCACAATGTGTTAACGCTTTATTTATAATTATGTATTAATTAAATATTGATATGCTTTGTATGTATCATCTATAAAAAAAAACAATAACAAATATATTACGTCTCAATTTAGGCCTAAACTTTCTAGTTGTTCATATAATATAAATTGCACATAATTTAAATGGTATTTCTAGGAAAAAATGCATATTTTAATGTAATAAAATGATAACCTAAAAATTAGCTACATACTTTTTGCTGGTGTAGCGCCAAATCCAAGGGTGGGTTGTGTTGTCGTAGTTCCAAACGAAAACGACATATTTATATTTAACTACTTAACAATAATTAAACTACATTAATCACAGCTTAAAATTCGGTTAAAATACCAAAAAACAGGGCACTAATAACAGATACAGTTTATCTGTCAGAACTGTTACAACCAGTGTTGCCATTATGCCAGCATTTTTTCAAGCAATATCGCCAACTGTGTGATAAACAAAATTTCCGAAAGCAGGAGGCATTTTTGTAATCATAAATGTTAATACATAAAGAAAATTGTTTTATATTAATAGAATTTTAATAAATAAAATGTCTTTCTAGCTGCATAAAAAAGCTTACATTTAAGCGGACTTAATACTACTCGAATTATATTTTGCGTCTAATAAAAAAATGCTTCAAATAACTTAAATAGATAAAAGTTTAGGGAGTATTTCCTTTTATTACAAATTTTATGTGAAGTTAATGGTATGCCCACAAATGGGAAAAAATATTTCAATGTAAATTTCAAACGAGACTGATGGCACCATCTATTAGATAATTTGCGAACTATATACGTGAGTGAAAATTATTTGTCGTTGGTTACAACTTGTAAACCGAGTGTTTAATTAATATTTTACCATTCGTTAACATTCATTCACAACATAGTTATTTAAATAATAAAGATATTTTACTTTTAAAATTTTATTTCGGTATTCAATGACAGTTCTTTTCTGACAGATAATATAACCAACAAATGAGGAAGAGAGTAATGAAAAATGAATTGAGAGCTTAATTAATTAAATATATTTATTGAAATCAAAATGGCAAATGATAGAGAAGTATTAAGAGAGATTTGGGAGGGTAAATTACCGGTATGCTTCCAATTAGATTCAGATGAAGTTTATGAATTACGACAGCCCGATCCCTTTTATCTCATGGTACCAAGATTAAGTTATTTTCCTTTAGTTACGGATAAGGTAATTGAGTGAAAATAAATGTACTACATATTTAGTAACTCATAATGAAATTTTTACAGGTTCGAAAGCATTTTGGCCGATATGTAGCAAGTGAGAAACAAGAACAAGAAATGTGGTTAGAATTCAATGGAGTACCTATTAAATGGCATTTTCCAATTGGAGTTTTATTTGATATCCATATGGGTTGTGAACCACAACTACCGTGGAATCTAACTGTACATTTTGATAAATTTCCAGATAGCTGCATTTTTCGGTTTCAAAATAAGTCAGTCATATCATAATTCCAACTAATTGACTTACTTCTTAGTATTATTTTAATTGCAGAGAAACAGTAGAAGCATATTTTATGTCTTGTATCAAAGAAGCAGATGTGTTGAAGCACAGGGGACAAATTGTTAGTAGTATGCAGAAAAAAGATCACAATCAACTTTGGTTAGGCTTACAAAATGGTAAATGATAATAAAACTTCATACTTATCCTATGTAGGATCAAATTCATAGTCGTGGCTCACTTCATCCTCACCTCCCACTCAAAGTCGAAGTAACTAAGGCAACTAAATCAAATTGTAAAAATTCTTGAGCTAGTTACCTTAGGGTCAAATTCATAGTCGTGACTCACCCTCACCTCACACTCAAAGTGAAAGTAACTAAGGGTCAAATTCATAGTCGTGATTCACTCTCACCTCATTTTCATCTCACATTTAAAATCGATGTAAATAAGGCAACTAACTCAAATTGTGCAAATTCTTGTGTTAGTTGCCTTAGTTACTTCGACTTTGAGAGTGAGGTGAGGATGAGAGTGAGTGACGACTGTGAATTTGTCCTTAAAAGTTAAATTCATCGTCGTGATTCACCCTCACATCATCCTCACACTCAACGTCGAAGTAACTAAGGAAACTAACTAAAATTGTGCAAATTCTTGAGTTAGTTGCCGTAGTTACTTCGACTTTGAATGTGAGGTGAGGGTGAATCATGACTATAAATTTGACCCTAAGGCAACTAATCTCAAGAATTTGTGCAATTTAAGTTAGTTGCCTGAGTTATTTCAACGTTTAGTGTATGTTGAAGATGAGTCACGACGATGAACTTGACTCGTAATTATTGGTTGTATTTTTGTAGATAAATTTGATCAATTCTGGGCTGTAAATAGAAAACTAATGGAAACTTCTGGTGAACAAAATAATTTTAAATACATTCCATTTAGGTGTTACCTGGAAGATAAATACATTCAGAAACTTATAAAACCTGTTAACGATGAAGGACAAAGAAAGACATTAGCTGATTTATTGAACGAAGTTTTTCCTGGAAAGGAAAAAAGTAAGTTGTAATTACAATTCTTTGAAATGCTAATTAAATCTGAATATTTCCTTACAAAGAGAGATTTTTATTTTGAATGTGAATGAAGCAAAAGTGAAAAATTTTATCTGCATGGCTCATTGTTTATTTTGGCTTCCCCTTCGCTGATTTTGCTCTGTCACGCCACTGGCGAATGATGTAACTCACAACAATTACCTGTTATTATTTCATGACGTAACAGTTCGAGTACGAACACATGGAATAGAACCACCTCCTGAGACAACCCTTCAATGGATGAGCGAACATCTTAGCTACCCGGATAATTTTCTCCATCTTTACATTCAACAAGTCTAACTCTTGAAACCAAGAATCAAAGTTACCTGGTTTTCTTGTTACGTCATCATGTGTAGCTTTTCCAATTTGGTGCCAATTTATTTCTGCTGCAAACCTAAAAATACTTGAAATATCATATTAAGATAAACATTAGATAAGCACTACTTAAACACAAACAATTAGTCATACTTATCTGATAAGCACATTTATTGCGTTTTAATATATTTGCTGGTTTTCAATGTGTCAAATGTGATTTATATAAATAACATTGTTAGTGTTTTAATTTTATATTTTGTATTACTATTTCTGAAATAAATATATGTCTACAAATTATGCATTTTTCAACTTTTATTTAGAAAATAATTGTGTATTCATTGTAGAGAAAGGAGATTTTAAATAAATAAATATATATTTTATAAAATATGTTTAATTTTTATATACATTATATAAAATATCTCCGATAAAAAATACAATGATCATATAAACACATCAGGATTAAAATATATTGAAATATACAGCTCAGCTGATATAAAACTCGTAATATTTTCACAATCCAATAAGGTCACATTCGAATCCTGTTTTCATTAATGAATATCAACAATGAAACATTAAGAAGTGGATTTACTTTATACATTATACACGTTACTGGCTAAAAGTCTTTGTTATGATTGGAAGACGCAGCAGCATTTAACACTGGGGCTTAACTTACACTTAACTCTATCGTTATCGCTTAGCTGCTCTTCTTGAATGTTTGGCACAAAGTTTATCAAAATATAAACGTTTTTATGTAAAGGCACTTGATATATTATCTTAATGACTGAGCAAATGTAATATGGTACGTACAGAATACAAATATCAATATTTTCAACTACGTAATATAGGAGTGCAAATATTTAACACTCTGTTAGCACCCAAAAATAGCCAATTACTACGATTAGTTCCAACGTCTTTTGGTTTCTTTAAGATAAGGCATTCGATATAGATTCTCTACAACACTACTATCCTATATATAATATTCTTCGTATGTAAATATATATGTATGTATATAATAAAAGTTAATATATATTGCTCAAATATTACAATTAAAAATCTATACATTAAAAATAAAACAATCACTAACTATACATGGAACTTCAAAGTGTACTATTTTAAAACAATGGCGTTTATCATGGCGGCCATTTTATAAATCTGCGCCTGCGCATAATTTCATAACCTAAGATTTATATTTATCCATCATCAAATGTTAAAATATTAATAATAGAATGTTTGAATTGATTTAAATGACAAGTTTCTTTGTGTAACTTTGAAGTTGCATGAGTAAGTAGTAATGAATAATATTAATAGACTCTGTAAGGCTGTGGGGTCAAGTTAGCTGCCTCGTAACGGTTGGCTGCCAAACTTTACCTAATGATATGCAACGGTTGCACACGCTGTCGCAGCTGATCTTCCTGTTTTAACCATTTCTGCACTTGGCGTCGGTGGATTTTGAACTTGCTGGCCACGGCTCGCTGGTTGCCGCGACACACCGCGTCGCTGTAGTAGCACTCGATGGCGCTCAACTTGAAGTCGAGACTATAGCTTTGCCTTTGTTTCATACACCCCGCGGCACCGCCTTTGAACACGAAGGGCTCGCGTACAAAGTGCAGCCCGGCTCCATTGTAATAATAGTCGTTATACACCGTGTAATCCACCTGGTAATCTGGCTGGTAGTTGTTATTGTTGTTGTTATTATGGTGATGGTAAATGCTGTAGTGGTCGTTGGTGTCGAGGCTTGTGATGATGATGGGGGCGGGCGGGGTAGTGGACGTAGGTGTCACAGACACGGAAGGTGAATGCTGTTCCTCGATCACGTGGTCCAGGTATGGTTTGAATAGTTTAACGGGACGCGCGTGGCTTGTGGGGCTGGCAGGCCGCTTGGCGCCGGCGCCTCGCGTCGACAAGTCCCAGATGTCGGGATGCGGTAACGGAGAGGTGTGTGGTAAAGGCACGGTAGGTCCAAGTGGTGGGTGTGGGGAGGGTGTCGCGTGGTGGCGGCGCGGTGGTTTCAGTGAGAGGTCGATGGGAGCGGCTGGAGGTTCTAGGTCGGGCGTGGGGCTGCGACGCGAGTGTGTGGTGAAGTCGAGCGGTGCAGGTGGGCTGGGTGCGAGGCGCGGGGTAAAGCAAGACACCGTGTCGCCGCTACTGTGACTGTCCGGTGAGCCGCGGCGCCATTCATGCTGTAGGGTAGCGGTGTACACTGGTTGCGGAATGTCTGGCACCCGCTTGTCTGCCGCGGCTGCCGCTGTGGCTGGCAGTAGCGCGCTCCCCTCTCCTCCCGCCGCCACCGTCACCGCACGTTGCACGTCGTCCCGCTGTCTGTCGCCGCTGCTCAAGGCCAACTCGAGCCCACATTTCCTCGCCTCGGGACTTTGCTCGCCACACTTGCTCTTCAGCACACTGTTGCGCAGATTGCCCTCCACCTGTAGCCACTTTTGGATCTGGCGACGATGTATTCCGTACTTCCTGGCCGTGGCCCGTTGATTGCCCTTGCAATCAGCGTCATTGCGATACGAGTCGAGCACTTGTAGCTTAAACTGCGGGGCAAATATGCGTCGAGAGCCTATGCCCGTCTTGCCGTCACTGTTCCCGCCGCGTTTTAACATCGCGGTCAGTCCGTGGGCCATATTCTCACACTACACAAACACTTGCACTAATGTTTTTCACGTTCAACTCTATTAAAACTTTGTTAAAACTGAAACAAATCTTTTATCTGCGAGAAATGTAGCAACCATTTTCGTCACGATTCATAGAAAGCCCCCACTCCACTGACTAAACTGTATTCTCACGTCTTGGCGTCAAAAAGGACTTTGAAGTGGGAGCTGCCGCTTAACTATCTGAATCAATCAAGCTCCAGACTAACTATGTACCTTTCACTTGTTCGTCTATGAGATAATGCTTGCAGTTCACATGATGATGTCGTAGCTTGAACCAGACTGATGGGAGGCACCAACATCCGTTTATGAAACAAGTTTAGATTGAGCATTGCCAAGTTTTTTATTAGATTGATGCAATTTTTAATACTCAAAATTACGCCTTTTAAACTAAATATATTATTCCTCCTATCGAAATTGTTACTCTCCAGTAACATATGTTTCAATTCGCGCACAAATACTGATATATTTACGAATTGAGTGTATGGAATGTGAAAGTTTGACAACAATGCAACTGGTCACGCCAGACAGGCTGTCGCCAAGCAGGCTAGGCCAGACAACGCGTCGCTTTTGCAATGTTACATTCACACATCAGATGGCAGCATCGTTCAATCACACTCATTTGTTTCAAAATTAACCGCTGAAAACAAGTGAAATTGTCCCATTCAATTCAAAACAAATGACGATTATCAAAATAAATTAACAAGACAGCTTTTTGTTTCATGGCAAACTATGATTATTTAAGTAAACATTCATTTGTTAAATAAATCAATTAATTCATTGTTTCATGGCAAACAAAGATGAATAAGGTAGTCTTTTGTTCTATGAAGCTTACTTTAAACATATTTAATTGAATTTATAAAAAATATATATATAAGGATTGCATATAAATTATATTTATCTAAATTTAACAAATGAAGCAAAGGTAAAATAACAATATAACGTAAATTAAAAAGAAAAAACATTTGTATATTTAGTAAAAATTAAAACAATTCGTGATGAACATACAAAATCAAACATTACAACAAAGCATTATAAACAAGCGTAAGTAAATCATTTATTGTTAAATTATTATAACTCATTTTTGTCTGAGTAACTCTTAAGCTTATATTTTCTTACTACCATGGGCACTTTTTGACTTAATCTTTTACATCCTGTCGTTGAATATATATTTATAGGTTCAGGGCCCCATTCAACGGATTCCATTGCCTCCCTAAAAACAATATTTTAAATTTATGAAAAACCCTTTATGCCAAATTAATATTTACTGAATATATTCATCGGGCACATTATAAATTTCTTTCGATTGGAATATATCTTTCACACATAGTTCCACATGCTCTCTTTCCATTGGAAAGAATGGAATATAATGATCAATTAAATTACTTCTTATGGTATCCGAATGGTGAAAACCACCTATAATCATAAATAAATAACATGAAAATCGCAGTATGCCATGTGAAACAAATGAGTAAAACAACTGATAACTAATGTCACATCTGACAAGTGAACAAAAGTAAAACAAAATTTGTTTTAGAAACAATTGCCAACCTTTTTCATTGAAAGCGCCTTTAGCGATGATATTTTCAAAATCTTTCAAGGCAATATCTTTTCTCTTTATTCCTTTTTCCCATAAATTAAGCAGATGGTCTTTAATAATAGTCCCTCCAGTGTTGGATAAAAATATGAACACGGTTTTACGGTAATCAACTTTATCAACTAAATCGTTGTAATCAATGAAAGGTTTAATAGCATTTAACAGATTTTCAGGCATCTTATCGACTTCATCAAATATAAATAATGATCGTTCACAACTGGTTACATTTCCTTTCAGCCAATTTTGAAGATCTGACTGAAATGAAACATAACATAATAAAAGCAATCTGTTTTCTTCTGGTTCTATAGTACCTGGTACTTTGAAACATTTTTCTCCATTGGAAAATGTACTCTTGCTGTAAAATGATGTATAAATTTGCTTTTACTTCCTTCTTTGTATAAAGCTTCTTTAATGAATTTGGTAACATAATTTTTACCACTTCCTGGCCAGCCATGGAAGCTTAATGTCAAAGCTTTTTGTGGATTTTTTTCAGCAAAATGTGATTCTAAGGCATCTATCACCACTTGTTTAGCTAAATGCTGACCGTATAACTTTTCATCTAAAGATGTTTTAAGTACTAAAGATTATAAATGATCGTTAGTTTAAGATGTAAATTTGTAATAATAAATAAGCTTACTATCAAACCTAGCAGGAATATGATCATCAATACAACATTCGAAAGCTTTACACCACGTATATTTTTTTAAAGTTTGAAATGGTGAAAAACCGTGTATGTTATCACAGAAACTTGTTAAAAGAAATATTAATCCGTATAACTGTAACGAATTCATGATTACTTATATAAAAATAAAAATAGCGTATATCGCAGTAAAATCACAATAATTACAAAAATAAATATGATCAGTAAGAAACTGACATTTTAAGGTTATCTATCAGAATCATATTTGTTTTATGGGGATTCTTGTTTTCTTGTAAAAGCCCTAAAGTCAAACGTGGAATTGCCAACTTAAAAAGAAATTTTAATAATAATTATAAGTATTATAATGATATTTAGAACACCTAATTTATGTATTTTATATAAATAATGTTTACTAAATCATTTTATTTGTTTTATATGTCTAATTTTCAAATATTGTCAAATATATCATACAGGAAATAAACTTGGAATGTTGGCAATCCTGCTGGACTTAGTTGATTGATAACGGGGCGTGAATGTATGAGCAGTGCAAAGCCATTTTAATAAAAGTGAATAAAATATTAAATATTTAATAAAAAGGTAATTATAATTATGATATACACTTGCTGTCTATATAATCTACAAATTTACATTTTATCTATGACTATTTTCATCAATTTGACTGAGAAATAAGCTTGTCCGCTTTCGTTTCACCACGCCCAGTGAGCTTAAAGTACTGATAAAACTTATTATTAGATGATTATTCATTGAGTTTTCTAGCATAAGCTATTTAAAATGTATTTATTTTAAATATAATTCATCTATATATTGTTGATATAAATTGTTTGTAGTAACTCGATGTTAATTTTAAACTTGTTTTATAGTTATTAAAAAAACATTTTTAAGTAGAAATTAAGACTAGAAATGGTACGAAAAGTAAAAAAGAAGCTGTTGTCTTTATTTGGCATTGATTTTTGACAATAGTACAGCAATGCGGTAGCGGTAGACTAGCGGTAATTGATCAGAAAAATATAGGTCAACGCTGTAATCTTGTATATAAAATTCCAGTCCGCCATTAGTTCAACTTCGCCGGTCGACTGTAACACTTGTCAAAAGAACGCTCAACTCCCACTACTAATTATGTCATTGCTAATTTTATCTTCCCGTTAAGTTTAATTTAAATCAATCACTTATCCAAATACCAAACGTTACTTAATTCAGTGTGTGATATGTTATCTCTGTGAAGACAGCCACACCTAAGGCGTGTCTCATCATTTTAAAATTATTCTAGATAAAAAATCCAAGTGAAATAAGTGAACAATAAACAGCAAAATGGAGCAGTTCACGCCCAAAGAGGTGAAGATATTAGAAACTGTCGAAGACATTCAAGAGCGAAGAGAACAAGTTCTCCACCGATATGACAACTTCAAAGCCGATGCTCGAGCAAAACGCGAGAAGCTGGAAGATTCCAGGCGTTTCCAATACTTCAAACGCGATGCCGACGAACTGGAGAGCTGGATCCACGAGAAACTCCAAGTTGCTTCCGACGAGAGCTACAAAGATCCGACTAATCTACAAGCGAAGATACAGAAACATCAAGCTTTCGAAGCTGAGGTTGCTGCTCACAGCAACGCCATCGTTGTCCTGGACAACACTGGCATGGAGATGATCAATCAGTCTCACTTCGCTTCAGACACCATTCGTCGAAGATTAGGTAACTACGATCAAAAATTTAATTGCTAAAAATTGTAATGTTTGGAATATTTCTTACAGAGGAATTGCATCGTTTATGGGAGCTGCTGCTGTCCAAATTGGCCGAAAAGGGAATGAAATTACAACAAGCTCTTGTTCTTGTCCAATTTCTTCGTCACTGCGATGAAGTCATGTTCTGGATCAATGACAAGGTACATAATATTCTTGAAATTATATCTTTATGATGAAGAAAATAAAATAATCTTAATGTTATAATGTCCTCAGGGTACATTCGTGACAACGGACGAATTCGGACACGACCTGGAGCACGTAGAAGTCCTGCAACGCAAATTCGACGAATTCCAAAAAGACATGGCATCCCAAGAATACCGCGTCTCCGAAGTAAACGAACTAGCAGAAAAACTCCTTCTGGAGGGTCACCCAGAGCGCGACACCATCGTCAACCGCAAAGAAGAACTCAACAACGCTTGGCAGCGCTTGAAGCAGATGGCCTTGATGCGCCAGGAAAAGCTGTTTGGTGCCCATGAGATCCAACGTTTCAACCGCGACGCCGATGAGACCGTCGCGTGGATTGCCGAGAAAGACGTCGTGTTGTCTTCTGATGACTACGGCAGAGACTTGGCTAGCGTCCAGACGCTGCAGAGGAAACACGAAGGCGTGGAAAGAGACCTGGCAGCTCTAGAGGACAAGGTTTCTACTTTAGGACAGGAGGCGGATCGTTTGTGTGGCATCCATGCGGATCATGCTGATCAGATTCAAGCTAAGCGAGCGGAGATTGTCGCTTATTGGGAACGCCTTACTTCCAAGGCCAAGGTAATTACTAATTAGAATTAACCGAATTAAAATTTGGAAGGTTGACGTAAGCGATTATTTATGATGCTTTATTTTGCAACAGATGTTATGTCATCGGAAGGAAATGTCATAATACAAATTTACAAAAGTTTCAAATTAACTTTTTACAATTTTGAAGTTTTTTAAAATGAAATTTGTGTCTTAGGAGCGTCGCGAGAAGCTGGATGAATCCTACTTCCTGCACCGCTTCCTCGCTGACTTCCGCGATCTGGTGTCATGGATCAACGACATGAAAGCCATCATCTCCGCCGACGAGCTCGCCAAAGACGTCGCCGGAGCCGAAGCCCTCCTCGAACGTCATCAAGAGCACCGCGGTGAAATCGATGCCCGCGAGGATTCCTTCGCCACCATCACCGAAGCCGGCAAACAACTTCTAGAGCGCGGCCACTACGCTGGAGATGAAGTGAAGGAGAAGCTCTCTACTTTAACAGCCGACAAGAATAGTCTTCTTGCCATGTGGGAAGAAAGGAGAATCTTGTATGAGCAATGCATGGACCTGCAGCTCTTCTACAGAGACACCGAACAAGCTGATACTTGGATGGCCAAACAAGAGGCTTTCTTAGCGAATGAAGATCTTGGAGATTCGCTGGATTCAGTAGAAGCTCTGATTAAGAAACATGAAGATTTTGAGAAATCTTTGGCAGCTCAAGAAGAAAAGATCAAAGCGTTAGATGAATTTGCAACCAAGTTGATTGATGGACAACACTATGCTGCTGATGATGTCGCTCAGCGACGAGCCATGGTAAGATATTCCACCACTTCATATACATTCATAATTTCTTATTCTCTTCTTCTCTTTAGCTTTTGGAGCGTCGTTCCGCTCTGAAAGAAAAATCCGCTCAACGTCGTTGTACCCTCGAAGACGCTTTCCGTCTACAACAATTCGAACGCGACTGCGATGAAACCAAAGGTTGGATTAACGAGAAATTAAAATTCGCAACCGACGACAGCTACTTGGACCCAACTAACCTCAACGGCAAAGTCCAAAAACACCAGAACTTCGAACAAGAACTCACCGCGAACAAGAGTCGCATGGAAGAGATCACCAGCACCGGACAAGAACTCATCGAAGCTAATCATTACGCCAGCAATCAAATCCAAAGCCGAATGGATGAAATCGTCCACTTATGGGAGACTTTAGTTCAAGCTTCCGACAAGAAAAGCTCCAAACTACAAGAAGCCAGTCAACAGCAACAATTCAACCGAACAGTAGAAGACATCGAACTTTGGTTATCAGAAATCGAAGGTCAATTAATGTCAGAAGACTACGGAAAGGACCTCACCAGCGTGCAGAACCTTCAAAAGAAACACGCTCTCCTCGAAGCTGATGTCGGTTCTCACCAAGACCGCATCGAAGGAATTAAAGTCGCAGCAACACAATTCATCGAACGTGGACATTTCGATGCTGATAACATCGCATCTAAACAAAAAGCTCTAACTGACCGTTACTCAGCTCTTCAGCGTCCGATGGCTGTTAGAAAACAACGTCTTCTTGATTCTCTACAAGTGCAACAACTCTTCCGTGACATCGAAGACGAAGAAGCTTGGATCCGAGAAAAAGAACCAATCGCTGCTTCGAATAACCGAGGCAGAGATTTAATAGGAGTGCAGAATCTTATAAAGAAGCACCAAGCAGTTCTTTCAGAAATCAACAACCACGAATCGAGAATGTCTGCGGTGGTGGAAGCTGGAAAGCAGATGCTAGAAGATGAACACTTCGCTAGTGATGAGATCCGGAATAGAGTTAGTTCTTTGTTTGATCATTGGACTAGTTTGAAGGAAAAAGCAATGCAAAGGAAACAAGATCTAGAGGATTCTTTGCAAGCGCATCAATATTTCGCGGATGCCAATGAAGCTGAGAGCTGGATGAAGGAAAAGGAACCCATTGTTAGCAGCACGGATTATGGAAAAGATGAAGATTCTTCCGAAGCGCTGTTGAAGAAACATGAGGCGCTGGTTAGCGATTTAGAAGCGTTTGGAAATACTATTTTAGGGTTGAAGGAACAAGCTCAAAGCTGCCGGGTAAGTCATCACTTTATTTTATTTTATCTCAGATTTTTTTAATACCTAATTAAATTTATTCATTTAAAATTCAACAAAGATATTTTCGGTATTTCTAGTCTGTTTGAAAATGTTTAACATCGGGAAAGACACGATTATTTTTAATATTTATTAATTAGATATATAAATATAAATATATCATCACACCTTCTACCCATTACTGGGCGTGGCACTCTGCCGAAGCAGATCTCGGTAAGTGATATATTTTGCGCGTGAAGTGCGGTTACCAGTCGTCAAATCAGGGCCCTCAAAGATGTTAGTGGTGGAGGAGCCATAGGGGTAGCTTTTGAAATTATGAAAATTTTCATAATTAATTAGATATATTCTATAATTAAATATTTATTAATATTTAAGAAGTCTAAAATATTAGGGACGGCAATAAAGGAAGAAATTTATATTTTAATTGTTTATATTTGGGTATTGTTTTCTCAGCTGGAAGTGGCATTAAACAATAACAAAATATAAACCATTAAAATTTAAATTTCTACCTTTATTTCCTCCCTAATATTTTTGATTTTTTTATACCGAGTGTCATAAAAAGCGAGTCATATGTATTTAACATGAGACAGTTTTTCCGTGCGCATTGCTTTCCAAATTATTTTAGACCAAAAATGCTTCAAATAGTGTTGTAGATTTTTATTTGAAGCATTTTTGTCTAAAATAATTTTGGGTGCACGGAATATTGTTTTCTCATGTTTCCCACTTTTTGTGATACACCCTGTATAAAATATGAATCTAAACAAATCCTGCAAGTTAATATCCATATTACAAATTAAATATTTCTATTCCAGCCCACCATCCACAGTCATATTTCCTTTCTTGAAGCTCGTCTCCTATTTCGTGCAAGCAACAAACATTCAATCATGTCCATCCATATATCCTAGATCCTAGATCGTCCACACCTTTCATCTTCGATTTCGTCAAATTCTTTTGAAATGTTCGATTATGATAGTTCGAATAAAAATACGTATTTTTATTTTATCGTTTTTATACTGCAGAGTAATAATAAATAAATAAAACATTAAATAAAGTTTGTAGTTTTATTGTATAAGTTATTTTGATCGTATTTCAAGCGAATAAAAAACAATTTAAATCTTTAGCAACAAGAGACGCCAGTGGTGGACATCACCGGCAAGGAATGTGTTCAAGCCTTGTACGACTACACCGAGAAGTCACCACGTGAGGTCTCCATCAAGAAGGGAGATGTACTCACACTCCTCAACTCAAACGATAAGGTAACATTATTTCTTTATTTACTCATTTAGTTGTTACATCACACTGTTGATAAAACGCCAAGTGTAAAAGCTTGTAAAGTAATTAGCATTCGTTATCAGTAGAGATTTGTGAAGTGACCTTGTACCTTATTGAGAGATATCACATGTTTGGGAGAAATGGTTGTTGTGTTTCTTTTTGTTCATATTATTTTACAAAAGTTCATAGGTGCTCTAGATAAATATAGAATTGTGAGTATTTTTATCCTTTGCCTTGACGTAGAACAATTAAAATTGTTATGTCATCATTAATTAATTAATGTATTCCTCGTTGAATAATTATTATTCAACGTTCTCTCACTTTTTAAATTATGATAATTTTCTTATCTAACAGTTTTTGAACCATATAGTTAAGAAAATATACATAAATTAAAATCTGTAATATGTTCAATCTTCTTGACGTCATATTTGTCCGTCAATATAATTTAAAAATAATTTATCACATGATAGACTTTAAATTAAATTGTGCATTGATTATAGTCAATTTAAATTATTTTGAATCGAGAAAGTCCAACAGAATATTCATGAAATATATTTATTTATTGCATTTCAGGTTTCAGTTTCAAACAGAATTTAATTATATGTACTAGTTTTCGAAATACAATCGATTAAAAATGCTTAATTTGGATAAATAAAATTGTTTGTTCATACTTCAGTGACTACGGATTCCCAAATAAATATAATTTATTTCAAAATGTCGAAAATTTAATATTTTGTTCTATTTTCTGAAAAGGATTGGTGGAAAGTCGAGGTAAACGATCGCCAAGGCTTTGTTCCCGCCGCCTTCGTAAAGAAAATCGACGCTGGTTTATCCGCGTCTCAACAAAACCTCGTAGACAACAGCTCTATAGCTGCTCGGCAATCACAGATCAACAGCCAATACGATCAGCTCATCGCGTCAGCTCGAGAACGCCAAAATAAACTCAATGAAACTGTCAAAGCGTATGTGTTGGTCCGCGAAGCTGCTGAACTTACCACTTGGATCAAAGATAAGGTAATAAAAGCAAGTAGTATACACGTCTTAAAACTAGGGCTGTTTAATAATATTATATTTTTCTTTAGGAGAACCATGCTAAGATCGAAGATGTCGGCGAAGACTTGGAGCAAGTGGAAGTGCTCCAGAAGAAGTTCGACGACTTCCAGGCCGACCTCAAGGCCAACGAAGTCCGTTTGGCCGAGATGAACGAAATCGCAATGCAACTAGTTTCCCTCGGACAAACCGAAGCAGCTCTTAAGATCCAAACACAAATCGAGGACTTGAACCAGAAGTGGACATCACTGCAACAGCTCACCTCTGAGCGCGCCACCCAATTAGGCTCCGCCCACGAGGTGCAGAGATTCCACCGAGATGTTGATGAGACCAAGGACTGGATTCAAGAGAAGGACGAGGCCCTGAACAACGACGATCTTGGAAAAGATCTTAGAAGTGTTCAAGCCCTCCAGCGCAAGCATGAAGGACTGGAAAGAGATCTCGCTGCCCTCGGCGACAAGGTAAACAATATTTATTAATCCCTAATTTCACACATATTGATATTTCTCTTTTTCTAGATTCGCCAACTCGATGACACAGCTAACCGGCTAATGCAAACTCACCCTGAGACCGCAGAACAAACTTACGCCAAGCAGAAAGAAATCAATGAAGAATGGACTCAGCTCACAGCGAAGGCCAACAGTCGCAAAGAGAAACTGCTGGATTCGTACGATCTGCAGCGTTACCTCAGCGATTACCGCGACCTCATGGCTTGGATCAACTCCATGATGGGCCTCGTCTCCAGCGAGGAGCTGGCAAATGACGTCACTGGCGCTGAAGCGCTTCTCGAACGACATGGGGTGAGAAATAATTTTGTAATATTTTTGCAGTTAAACATTTAAAATAATTTAGAATTGTTTGACAATAAGGTATTTTAAAATCCAGATATATTCACAGATTTTATTGATAAAAATTAAACATGAATTATATTTTGAACAGTAACAATATTTGATTAAATGTAAAGTAGAAAATTAGTAGATTAGGTATGAATATAATAAAGTTTGAAATAAATAATGAATAAATTAAAGAAAGAGGTGCAATGTTAAAGGCTGCTTGGTTTGTTTGAATTGTAGAACCATCGAGCTGAAATAGACGCTCGGTACGGCAATGTACAGCTACAGGTACTGGTGATTCATGGATTTGTTGTGTTGGTGATCTGTAAACTAAACTAACTCTCGACAATCAGTCTCAATCTCTGCATCTTTCGCTCGTTCGTTAACAGTTTGCGAATTGCGATTTATTTTTATTATTATTATTATTTTATTTCTAGCTTCGATGAAACCAAAACTAAACGGACTTAACTTGAACTCCGTAAAAGCTAAAACTGGCTTTTATTTTTGTTTTTCAGCATTTATGCTTTACTAATATGCTTTTGGTATTTCAGTCAATCAAAAGCAGATTCATAAAATGTATTATTCACATTTTTAAATTCATCTTTAATTTCGTTCTTGCATTTTAAGAACGAGTTAAGAAATATAGAATCAGTTTTATGAATCTGGTTATCAGTGTTTTGTGAAATAATAAATAATCTACAATATATTTTTAATAATAATTTGTAGTTTAGCTAATAATATTTGTGGTTTAGGAACATCGTACAGAAATAGACGCCCGTGCTGGTACATTCCAAGCTTTCGAGCTTTTTGGACAACAGCTTTTGCAGTCGGGCCACTACGCCAGCGTGGAAATTCAAGAGAAACTCGACGCTTTGAACGAAGCTCGCCAAGAACTTGAAAAGTATGAATTCTTTTTATTATAACATCTTTTTTTTTTAATAGTAATTGGGATTCAGTTCCTGTTGTAGCAAAAATAATAATTAATAATGTTTTTAGGGCATGGATTGCGCGTCGTGTTCAGCTAGACCAAAATCTGGATCTGCAGTTATTCTACCGTGACTGCGAACAAGCTGAGAACTGGATGTCCGACCGAGAGGCTTTCCTAGCTGCTGAAGAAGTGGACTCAAAGGGTGACAACGTAGAGGCGCTCATTAAGAAGCACGAGGACTTCGACAAAGCTATCAACGCCCATGTAAGACAATACAATAACGTTACAATTATACAAAATACTAATTTATCTTTTCTCTTTTGCATGGTTGTTTCTTTAGGAGGACAAGATAGCCGCCTTACAGACTCTGGCTGATCAGTTGATCGCCAACGAACACTACGCCGCCAGGCCCATTGATGACAAGCGCAAACAAGTTCTCGACCGCTGGCGTCACCTTAAGGACGCCCTCATCGATAAGCGCTCCAAGCTTGGCGAATCCCAGACCTTGCAGCAGTTCTCCAGAGATGCTGACGAGATCGAGAATTGGATCGCTGAAAAACTGCAGCTTGCCACCGAAGAAAGCTACAAAGTAAAAGAATTTATTAGTTTTTAATACATAAAACTTCAATATTTTATTTTTTTTAGGATCCCGCCAATATTCAGTCGAAACACCAAAAGCACCAAGCATTCGAAGCCGAGCTCGCGGCCAATGCCGATCGTATCCAATCCGTCCTGGCTAATGGTTCCAACCTCATCGACAAGCACCAGTGCGCCGGCTCTGAAGAAGCCGTCCAAGCTCGCTTGGCTTCCATCGCTGACCAGTGGGAGTACCTCACGCAGAAGACCACCGAGAAGTCTCTGAAACTCAAAGAAGCCAACAAGCAGCGAACCTACATCGCTGCTGTCAAAGATCTGGACTTCTGGTTAGGTGAAGTTGAAAGTTTGTTGACCAGTGAAGACGCTGGAAAAGATTTGGCGTCCGTGCAGAATCTGATGAAGAAGCATCAGCTGGTTGAGGCTGATATTCAAGCGCATGAAGACCGCATTAAAGGTAAGGAAGATTTAATTCTTCGTTTTCCAGTCTTGAATTTATTCTCTTCTTAAAGATATGAACGACCAAGCTGATTCCTTGATTGAAAGCGGTCAATTCGACACCGCCAGCATCCAAGAAAAGCGCCAATCCATTAACGAACGCTATGAACGTATCAAGAACCTCGCAGCTCATCGCCAAGCTCGTCTCAATGAAGCCAACACTCTCCACCAGTTCTTCCGCGACATTGCCGACGAGGAATCCTGGATCAAAGAAAAGAAGCTCCTGGTAGGTTCAGACGATTACGGTCGCGATCTCACCGGTGTACAGAACCTCAAGAAGAAGCACAAACGCTTGGAAGCTGAACTGGGATCTCATGAACCCGCTATCCAAGCTGTCCAGGAAGCTGGAGAGAAACTCATGGATGTGTCGAATTTAGGAGTGCCAGAGATTGAACAGAGATTAAAGGCGTTGAACCTCGCGTGGGCGGAACTAAAACAACTTGCAGCTACCAGAGGTCAAAAACTGGATGAGTCGTTGACTTATCAACAGTTCTTGGCGAAAGTGGAAGAAGAAGAAGCTTGGATCAGCGAGAAACAGCAGTTGTTGTCTGTGGAAGATTATGGAGATACCATGGCTGCTGTGCAAGGTCTGCTCAAGAAGCATGATGTCTTTGAGACTGATTTCTCTGCTCACAGCGAACGGTGAGACACAATTACTTTAATTCTGTTTGAATAAATTCATAAAAAAATGTTTTAATTCTAGTTGTAAAGATATCTGCGACGCGGGTAAGAAACTCGTCTCCGAAGGCAACCACCATGCCGAGAGCATCTCTCAGCGTTGCCAACAGCTCCAAACCAAGCTCGACAACCTCTCATCCTTGGCGTCGCGTCGCAAGGCGAAGCTCATGGACAACTCAGCTTACTTGCAGTTCATGTGGAAGGCTGATGTTGTCGAGTCGTGGATCGCTGACAAAGAGACCCACGTACGCTCCGAGGAGTTCGGCAGAGATTTGTCAACAGTCCAGACGCTGCTCACCAAGCAAGAGACGTTTGATGCTGGTCTCCATGCATTTGAACATGAAGGAATACAGAATATCACCACGTTGAAGGATCAGCTGATTGAGTCTAATCATGATCAGAGCCCTGCTATCTTGAAGAGACATGCTGACGTCATTTCTCGGTAAGAAAGCCATCTTTCACTCATTAACACTTTCCTCAACCTCACACCTCTGTTTAGTTGGCAGAAGCTTCTTGCGGATTCCGATGCCCGCAAACAACGCCTTCTCAGCATGCAAGAACAATTCCGTCAAATTGAAGAACTTTACCTCACCTTCGCGAAGAAGGCTTCTGCCTTCAACTCTTGGTTCGAGAACGCCGAGGAAGATCTCACGGACCCGGTGCGCTGCAACTCCATCGAGGAGATTCGCGCGCTCCGTGAAGCCCACGCTCAGTTCCAAGCATCGTTGAGCTCAGCTCAAGCTGATTTTGAAGCTCTAGCTGCACTTGACCGGCAGATAAAATCGTTCAACGTCGGTGCCAACCCTTACACTTGGTTTAATATGGAAGCATTAGAAGAGACTTGGAGGAATTTGCAGAAGATCATCGCTGAGAGGGATGTGGAGCTCACCAAGGAAGCGCAGAGACAGGAGGAGAATGATAAGCTGAGGAAGGAGTTTGCCAAACATGCGAATGCGTTCCATGCTTGGCTTACGGAAACTAGGTATGTTCAAGTTTAAATTGTTTTTATTTTTGTTGGTGAATGAAGTGATTCATGGTGATAGACTTATTTATGATATTCTCTATTTTTATTTTCATATCCTGGTGAACAGATACCGCATTTTAGGCTGGGACGGGTAATTAAATATTGTGTTGTGTTATCTAACTGGTTCAGTTTATTTTGCTGTGATTTTAATCCCTGTTTATGTGACTATTTGCAAGTCTATAAAAAATTACAAAAATAATTGTTTTGACAACAAATCTTGGCCAAAACGACGTCTGATTACGTTTTAAATCAGCCAATAATCCATTTTTTTCATCCTCTAATATTTTTAAATTAACATTTTGGTTTTAATTTATAACTTTTATTGTTTTATCACAACTAATATCTATTTCCTGTACTGGGTTTTGCAGATCTCAGTAGATCACACCAATATTTGTGCGCTGAATAATTATAACAACTAATATCTAAATCCATTTGATATAACGAAGTGCCTTGCGATATGTACTATTAATAATTAATTTACATTCTCTATTCTGTTATTAATTTCTCCCTGTCTTCGTCTGAGCAGAAGTTCAATGATGGAAGGTTCCGGATCATTGGAGCAACAGCTCGAAGCCACCAAGCGCAAAGCAGCCGAAGTTCGCGCCTGCCGCACTGAGCTCAAAAAGATCGAAGACTTGGGTGCTATCCTCGAAGAACACCTTATCCTGGACAACCGCTACACGGAACATTCCACCGTGGGTCTAGCGCAACAGTGGGATCAGCTTGACCAACTAGGCATGCGTATGCAACATAACTTGGAGCAACAGATCCAGGCCAGGAACCAGAGCGGTGTCAGCGAGGACTCGCTGAAGGAGTTCTCGATGATGTTCAAGCATTTCGACAAGGATAAGAGCGGCAAGCTCAACCACCAAGAATTCAAGAGCTGTTTAAGAGCGCTTGGATATGACCTACCGATGGTGGAGGAAGGACAACCTGATCCTGAGTTCGAGGCCATCCTTGGTAAATATAAATAATATAAATGTTAATAATAAATACTAACTTATCTTGTTTTTAGACGTGGTGGATCCGAACCGCGACGGCTACGTTTCCTTGCAGGAATACATGGCGTTTATGATCAGCAAAGAAACAGAAAACGTCCAGAGTTCCGAAGAAATCGAGAACGCGTTCCGGGCGATTACAGCGGGCGACCGGCCTTATGTCACCAAGGAAGAACTCTACGCCAACCTTACCAAGGAGATGGCGGACTTCTGCGTCGCGCGCATGAAGCCCTACGTGGAGCCTAAGACGGAGAGGCCCATCGCCGGCGCCCTGGATTACATTGAATTTACCCGCACACTCTTCCAGAATAATTAGAAGGATTTAGACACTACAGGAGCTGCCGATTAACAGTTTACTAACTTTATTTTTCCTAAATCATTTAGGAATGATTGACAACGAAAAATAAAGTTAATCACCTCTAATCAATCAAAATAGTTTGAAAACTGTCATTTTATGTTAGAAGTTAGGAATAAATTTCTATAATTTTATTTTACGATATTTAATTAGAATTGAATTTAAGTTGAAGAGTTTATATATTACTGTATTTAAATAATAAAATATTTAAAATGTTCTCAGTGATGTCAGTTTTCAAATAAAAAGCAAAGTAGTATTAAAAGTTCTTGCATGCCTATTCATACGCATAAGAAAGAGAAGATAATTATTCTATTGTAAGCTTAATGTAATCGTAATTTAATAACTATTTATATTTTTTATAGTTTGACTTGGCAGCAGTTTAGATGGGATATTGTTGTAATAAGGTGAAAGTTCACGCAAAGTTGAGCTTTAGATTTTATTTCTGTTGTGCACTTTCAATGTCTATTGCAAGAAAAGCATTCAAATGCTTTAAATACGCAAGTATTGTATCAAATATGTTTTACAAATGTAACTACGCTTCAAAATAAAGCAGTATACTGAAAAGATATTGTTTTATTTTCAAAAAAATTTGACTTACGTCAAGAATTCTCTCTGACTTATATATAGTGTATATCGGTTTGGATATTCTGAAAAAACCTGTCTTGAAAATCCTTAAAATCCTTGAATTTGTTTATATGTATTACTAGGAAAAATATTTTAAGTCAAAAAATGATTGTTTAATTTAATTTCCTTTTTTTATATATTCAGGGAAAACAGTTTTTACACAGCAATTGCCTTCCAATTAAATAAAAAAAGACCAATTTTGCTATGAGAATTTTATATTGCAACTGGTAGACATCATGTTATATCTATAAAATACAACTATATCCAAGATGTAAAATATAATTTTCTATAAAATGATGGAGGAAAATTTGGCAGTGGAAAATATGTATGCGGTTTTTTTTCTGATTCAGATTCACTTTGTTCAAGTGAAAACCACATGAAAAAATATAGTAATTAAATGATGATGCAATATTACAACTATATAATTATTATTTTAAAAATTCTCCTGGTACGGTACTTGTAAAAATGATTCCCAATTCCTGTAAAGTAACTTTTTTCAACAAATAAACTTGTTATATAAAAAACAATGAACTTAAAATTTATTTACGGTTCATAGAAACACAATTAACACTGGACATGTACCAAGAATCATTTCTATACAGGTAATTAATCGAAGCGAAAAATCCCAGAGTATCACAAAACAAAAATAGAACCAACTAATGTTTGTTGACAATTCAATTTATTATTATTTGTTGTTAACATAATAAAAACTTTGCAATATTGAAATATAGTGTTAAATAATTATTTACCGAACAAAAAATATTTAATTACATAATTTGTTTTTAGCGTCAAATTGATTAATAGTAAACTATTAGAAAACTATAAAAATTACTAACATCTTTTTACATTGATTTATGTTTACTGTTTTTAGTAAAGAATGTTGCAAGTTTATTTGCTACTCTGCACAACAGGAACTTAATCCCAGTTACAGTAGCTTATTGTGGAACCACTCAGACACAATCATCGTATTGTTGGATATAAGTTGAAATTTGAACGCGCAGTTTTTTGCTTTATAGATGTAAATTGTACCCATTAAATTATAATTGTTTGTAAATGATAAAATAGTTATACAATTAAATAATTAATTTTAATAACAATACTATGTAAAAGAAATAAGATAATAACCCTTAAAAAGTGTATGAAAATCAAGATAAGACCCAGAACAATATGCAAAAATTTACCCACACTGAATAGAATCCGTCCCTGAATAGAAATAAAAGCGTGAAACCTCTTAAAACGAACTTGACATTGTGTGATGTATGCAAAAAATATAATGAAAAAGTGAATTACCCACAGCAGGTATATAAGGAACAGATAAACCAAGATCATCATTAGTTATCTACAACTCTCCGTAGTTACTACCATTTATTAGCAGCACTTTACGAATACAGTGTGTGTCATCAACAATCATCATGAAGTGGATTTTCCTAGCAACAGTTTGCGCTTATTTTGTTTCTGCTTACGCTGAAGAAAGCTATTCTGATGGTAAAACTATTTATAATAAATATTATCTAGAGCTTTTTAAAAATTATAGTTACTTATAATTATTATTATTTAAATAGACTAATAAATCAGTATTATTTTATTGAAACTTCAGTAGTTTAATGATTTTTTATGTACAAATTCTTGAAGGAATGGCATTGTGCATATTAATTTATTACGGTCCAGTGTACAAAGATTTATATTTACATCATAAATATTCATTAACTATAAAAGTGCTGGAATAAGTATTACAAATTATTTAACATTTATTTAATGACGCTATACTATTTATTTTGCCACAAAAACGATAATGATTCTAATTGTTTTTCATCACAAAAACTTGTTATGGCAATTACTAAAGTTATGGAAAAACTATTAAAATTTAAACAAAAAGTTAAATGAAGTACGCAAAATACTAATTAGAGGACAAAATCAGATAATTACTTTTGCATAAAACAAAGCAGTATTAGATCATCAAATAGATTAGCAGCAAAAGATAATTATATATGCTGGGAATACAATTGAATCTTCACAGTTTTTGTCAATTTGATTTGGCCATGAATTATTTCGCACATTTTCACAAAACAATAAATGGAATAACAAAGAATGATCGTGACCAAATTTTTTAATACATTTTCCGATTAGAGATCGCCAAAAATATCCGATCTGATCCAAAGTCGGATTAAAACTTTCTCAAATCAGTTTCGGATCGGACCCGATCCAAATAAATAAATATACTTATTGTCAATAAAATTCTTGTGTATTTCAGCTGTCGTATCACTAATTATGGTTCAACCCACATCGATTTCTCGATCAAAACGCGAAGAAGTCGAAGTAGTCGACCTGGCTTCCCGTGGAGGTCATCGTCGTCGCAACAAACACCGCGGAGGCAGCAACGGCAACCAAGAAAACCCCAGCTACCCTAATAGCTTCAACGGCGGTCCCAGCAGTCAGTCTGGAAGCTGGTCCAATTCCCAGAGCTCAAGCTGGGGAAACGGCGGCCTCACTAACTCCCAATCAAGCTCCCAATCTGGAGCGAGCAGTCTTGGAGGAAAAGGAAGTTCTAGTAGCAACGCCGGAAGTAGCAGCTGGAGTGGAAATGGATCTTCTGGAAGCAAGAGCGATGCGGCAAGCCAAGCACAAGGTGATAAGACTGGGTCGAGCTCTGGAGCAGAAAGTAGCGCGTCTGCAGGAGGATTCCTGTTTCCTGCATAATAACAATAAATTAATTAAATTTACTAAATGATTTTTACTTTATTTTATGTACTTTAAATTTTATTAATTAGTTATCAATAAAAAATCAATCACACTGTATGAATATATCTTTTATTTTTTCACTCATTTTTTACAAATATTTCATCTATTGTCATTCATGTGACGGCAGCATTAGCACCTCCTGGTTGTGGATGATGTACCCTCCTATGCGCAGAAAGGTTCCCTGAGGTGGTAAAAGCCCTGGTGCACCCAGGTTCGGCGCATATATAAGGTCTTTCACCGCTATGAACCCTCCGATGTACTGTCAGGTGCACGTTCTTTGCAAAAGCTCTCCCACAACCTGGTTCTGGACATGGGAAAGGCTTTTCACCTGTGTGAACCCTCTGGTGAATGCGAAGAAGTCGAGGGTGAACAAAACGGGCTGGACAGGCACCACAAGCGTAAGGTTTTATACCTGCGAAAAAGATTAATATTTCTAAAAGTAGGAATTAAATCAAAAAAAGTTTTAGATTTGTTGATCGCTAAATACTTATTTGAAACATTTTTCGATTAAGTTCCCCAGTTTCAAGATATTTTAATACACGTATATAGTTCAAGTAGTTACGAAGAGATGGCAGCAGTAGTCTCATTTCAATATTACTCCAAATAGATTTTTGAGATTTTTGGCTTTATAATTGACCTCACAAAAAAATCGTAATGAACAAAGTTGTTTCTTTTTTAATTTTCTATAGTTTTTATTTGAACCATTTTTTGATACTTCGGAATTCAAAGTTATTTAATGATGACGATTCTGTACCTGTATGTGACTTCATATGTGTTCCTAAATTACTTTGCGAGCTATATCTTTTCCCACAAATATTACAGATATGTGGCCTGGTTCCTGTGTGAGTTTTTCGATGTACATTTAAACTTGCGAGCTTTGCAAATCGCTTCTGACAAATCTCACACTCGTACGGTTTTTCTGTACTATGTGTGGCTAAATGATCCTCCATTCTGTATCCCTAACAATAAATATAATAATAAAACAAAGTATTTTATCTTCGTAAAAATATTCTTATCTTAACACACCATCCTTGCTTCAACCACATTCATACTCCTTTCCATACAAGTCATTAATTTTTCCCACTTGGAATCTTTCATCAGGCAACAAATCCTCAATTACATCCACTCATTTGCCCCTAAACATTTGTTTCATAAATCCTTCATTCAACATATGTTCCACATCCTCAAATCATCTTAATCTATTCACATCCACACCTCTACCAACAAATCGAAGATAAGAAAGAAAAGGAGTGTCGTCCTGCGCTTATTTGTAAAAAAGAATTCCACACAATTGCAGGTAAACACTTTAACGAAATAACTAAAAAAGCAAATTTGTAATTAAGAATATTACGATTATCTTTATTCATCAGATTCATCCAGCAATTAATATTCGCTAAACATGGTACCACTTTCGTTTCAATCACATTCATAATTTCTTTCATACAAGCTCGTTTATTATTTTAATTTGGAATCTATCGTTCACGTAACAATCATTTAATCATATTTATCCAATCACTCCTAGGTTTTTAATCTTAGGATTTATAAATAAAAATAATTTATTTACTTTACAAAAAGTTTTTCCGCAAATATTGCATAAATTAGGTTTGATATTCGTATGAGTAAGAACATGTCTATGATGTGCCGATTGGTGACTATTAGTTTTATCACAATAAGGGCATTTATAAGGTTTTTCGCCCGTGTGAAGTCTTAAATGTTCTTTTAAGTGACTGTTAGTAAAAAATTTCTTTCCGCAAAATTCATAATTGCATTCATACGGCCTTTCATTCGTATGTTTCCTTTGATGAACTTTTAAATGACTTGGCGTTCGAAAAGATTTTCCGCAGACATTGCAGTTATGCAAATTATCTTCATTAGTTTTATTAATTTTTGTTTTTGAATGTGCGCGTTCATGTCTAATTAACCCGGTCAAGCTTGTCAATTGTTTCGAACAAGTGCTGCACTTCAAGTGATCTGATTGGTTTGCGCTTTCAGTTGTTTCAGTTGATGCAATGTGAATGTCATTTGGTTGATTAGTGTACTCCAGTTCTAGTATTTGTTTAACTACTACATCAACATCTTCGCTAGAAGCTATAAGATTATCTGACAGTGATTCGTTTAGTTGTACATCATTAGTTTGCCAAATGGACTCTGAAGTGTCAATCTGTGGTGACTTATTACTTTCTTTCCATTTGTCGTCGGCTTCAAAATTGTAAGTAATTAGTTTTTGTTTATCTGTATTGCACATAACGCATTTGTCAAACCCAGAGGCGACATACACAAGACAACTATCGTTTTTATTGACTTGCTGCCAGTTGTCACAAATTTTTAGGTCATGTACTGAAAATATTAACTGGCACAGATCGTTTATAGATGTTATTACTGGATTAATTTGAGGTATAGATACTGCTTTACAATGTAGGAAAATATTGGCTTCAATTTTGTCGTTTATACTGTCATATTGTACAATAATTCCTTTATCGATAGTTAAGGATTGTTCAAAACCAACATGAATTGCTGCGATGTAGTCGTATTTGGGATGAATATGAATACCCCATAATGATGATGGTAGATTGATTAAATTTAAGTTATTTAAAATAACGTTTAAGCCTTTTAAATTATTTGTTTCATTTAAATTCATGATTTTTTAGTAGTTTTATCCTACCTAACCTAACAATATTCTGAAATAAATGAATAACTACATTAATAATAGCTACAATAACATGCGAGAATATAAAAAGTTACATTTTATTCAACTGCATTTATTTTATATTTATATAAATCCTACAATTTATATAAAATTACAATTTTTGACATATCAGTGTTTACAAATTTGGTTCATTTATATAGCGCTGGTGTAGTCTGTATTGGTTGTACAGTAGCGTAGACTAACTTATTTTCACAACAGTAAATTCGGAACAAAAAGCAAATAAAAATGTTTCTCTTTCATAAATTTCGAACCGTACTTTCCAGAACCATCCATATATTGGGAAAAACTGGAAAATGTTTGGATCTAACGTTCCGTTTGTTTGTACATATGTTCCCTAAAAGAAACATGTATTATTTAAAACGATTATTATAAATAGAAGTGTGATTTGTTTACTGGTTTGAATGGACAAATGAATGGTGGTTCAAATGCACGAATATACGTCGTCCAAGTCATCCCTTTTAGCGCAATAAATGCACAAGTATCTGTCGGTTTTATGGTTGTATAAGGTTCGCAAGAATCCAAATTGTCTTTTTTTGCACATCTTGTTATTACTGCTGCTATCTGTTCAAAGTAGAAATTAATAATAAAATTATTAGTAAATATATTGATTTTTGCTACGCGGTAGAACAAATTCTTCTTTTTATTCGAATGACTTTTTGTCTTGATCTGGCAGTCCCAAATAAAAGTGACATTCTCACGCGCAACAAAAAAAACTCATTTAATACAAAAATAACTTTCTTAGAAATAAAAAGTATTACTTTTTGTCTCAAATGAGGGAAGAAAATTTTACTTTCTGACAAAGTTGTTAACAAATATTTATTTTTACAATACTTGTACTGTAAGTTACCTATTACTAACAAAATTTAAACATAGTAAATGCAACTTGTTTTCAGTTATCATGGATATAGTTTTACTTTTTTCCCTAAGAAAGGAAGGTATCACTTGATTTTACTTTCCGACAGGGTGATAAAAAAAATAATTTAACTTACGCTGGCAGATCGGACCCATCTTGTAAAATTACATTTAGCATTAATACTGGTATATGTAGGATTAGAATTATCAATACCACAATATTCCCATTTTACGGGCGAATCAGGTGCTTCCTCACAAACATCGTGCCGGTAAAATCTCCCATACTTAAAGCAAATTCAAATAATGAGAAACAAATAAAAAATAATTTTTCATTCTTACCTGTTTGCTTTTGATGCTAAAAGAATAAGTTAAATATGTTAAAATAATAAATAAACTTGCTAGAGTTGTCATGAGTGATAATTTTTGTTGTGTTTTTGAAGAAATAGTTTCATATTTTGTTTATATATTTATACAGACAAAGATAAATGTATGATATGTGTGTAATCAGATTTTGAATTTACATGGAAGCTGTATTCTTAATAGCAAACGGAAACGTGGGTTTTGTACTTTAATGTTTATATATTTATAGTTTTATATCATCAAAGTTCTCTATAAAAGTACAAACAATAACCTTGTTTAAATAAATTATTTATTTATGTGTATATATTTTGTATGTTTCTGAAGGCCATATGACTATATCATATGATTGCTTCCCTAATATATTTTCAGAGGTATTAACAGAAAATGATTTTTTTTCACGGCCATTTTGAAAATATATTTTTTTGCCTCAATCAAGAGATGAAAGCAATATTCTTCATCCCTAGGGAAAAATAGTAATTTATTGTAGTGTAGTGTGGAATGTGATTAGTTACTTTTCTTGAGAGACTAGTATGCAATACAATGTTTTATTCAACACATTTCTTAAAGCGTCGTAAATCGTTTTTATGTACAACCGGGCTGAAATTAATGTTTATTAGCTATGAAAAGCGAGCTTAAACATTTCTTTTTGGCTGTAAAGCCACCAAAAAATAATTCATATGGATACATAAATAAAATGACAATTTTTATTTATTGTGAATACTTGATTTTACAAAATGTCATTTTGATGTATAACCTATTTACATATTTTAATGTTTTGAACATATAATTAAATGTTATTTTGTTGTGCATAAAATATTGTATGCACCACGGGTGAAATTAGCGTTTCTAACCCTGAGCATGTTATTAGCCCTCGGCGCTTTGCGTCTCGTGCTAGTTTGCCATGGGCCAGAAACGTCAATTTTCACCCTTGATACATAAATAACTATTATATTTTCATTTATTGTTTGATACTAACAAGACAATTGATAAAATATTAATAAAACTTAAAAATTATAAAGTACCCATAGAATGGTTGTTATGTTTCTGTGACTTCTCTATTATTCGCTCAATGAGTGACTAATGATGGACATTATTTATTTTAAATTAAACTATAGTAACAGCCTTATTATGAGTCTGTGTTGGTTAAAGTAAATTTTTCTTTCCCAAGGAGAAAAAGTAAAGCTTACTCATGTCTATTCCTCTAACAACGAACCTAAAAAGATAAGAAAGGAAAGGAGCGCCATTCTGCACGATATATTTATATGATAATTAACCTTTTATTATTTAAATTCTATAATACATCTTTGTTCTTCTTCAATCGTTATTATTAATAAATACAATAAATAAATTACAATTCGTTTTACAAAAATATACCATTCTTTTCATCCACCTACAGTTGTTGTCTGCTCTCTGTGAATTCTTGCACTAGGTGCTAAGTATTTACTTGCCGAAGATGATTTTCCTAGAAGCACCAAAGTTCTGTCCAGCTTGAGTAGCTCCACGGTTTTGTCCAGCCTGCAGGCCGATGATGCCTTCTCCAGCGCGAAGTTGCTCTTCGCTCCAGTCGCGTCTGTGTTCTTCACTGGGGCGTGGGCCTAAGTGAGGTCCTTTCCATTCGGGGTGCTTGTACGCCTACAAAGATAAATAAATAAATAAATATATTATCACGTCTTTTACCCATTACTGGATGTGGCACTCGGCTGAAGCAGATAAAACGACAAACATTTGTTTAATTTTGTTTCAATGTCATGGCTATCGATAGTTTTGAGGCTATTTTCAGATCTAATTTGTGTCGTTAAAAAGAATGCAAAATTAATTTTGTTTATTAGTTTAGATACAGAATTTTATGCCCTAAAACTATTATTTGAAGCTTTTTTGCTTAAAATAATTAGGGAAGCAGGAAATTATAAAATTATGAATTTACATGTTAAATCCTTATGTTCGAGAGTCGCGGTCACCATCCTGTATATATAACTTTTATTTAAAGCATTTTTACACACTCAGTACGTTAATAAAACATAAAACCAAAATGGCAATAATTCTGCCTGTTTCTTACGGTTCTTCCTACGGCGAAGATAGTCTGTGTAACCAAAGCAATATTCTTATAATCCCAAAGATCAGTGGTCTGGAAGAGATCGACATCCGCGACACCATACTTCACACACGCTTTGTGGAACTGTGAAAGATTGTCCATCAACTTGTAGTCACCGCCGGAGGTGTTAAGCTTAGTGACAACACCAGGCATCAGTCGGTTCATCAGCTTGCAGAGGAGAATCCCGTCACGAAGGTTGTCCTCGAAGGAGAGCGCCGGGTTGAACCGGTCGCCGGTCACGGTCTCGATCCAGTGCTGGGCTTCGACTTCTTGCTCTGGGTCGCGTTTACCGACATTCTGAAGAAGAGAGAAGGAATTAATTCATAAATGCAAATGATGGAGCCGATGGATAATCCATGCAAGTTGTATACTATGCTTTTTTTACGATATTGTTGCCCTATTTATATTTTAATAATAATTTTGTTCCATACATGATTCCTATATAAAAATATAAATATATCATCATGCCTTTTACCCATTGTTGGATGTGGCACTCTGCCGAAGCAGATTTTGGCAAGTGATATATTTATGCGCGTGAAGTGCGGTTACCAGCGGTCCCCAAAGATGTTAGTGGAGGGAGAGCCACAGGGGTAATTTTAATTTGGTGAAAATGTTTGTCGACTATGGGATCGAAACAGGGTTCTCAGGTCCACTATTCCCATATGACAATTCTAAATTAGTTTCTTAATAACGTAGGTGGCTCAGTGATATCGAGTCGGCCTGTGGATCCTGAGAACCCTGGTTCGATTCCCACAGCCGACAAATATTTGCACCACATTAAAATTATCTCTGTGGCTCCTCCACCACTAACGTCTTTAAGGGTCGTGATTTGATGACTGGTAACCGCACTTCACGCGCATAAATATATTACGTACCCAGGGCCGGATTTACAGCTTGCGGGGCCACCAAGCACGAGGTAGGGATGGGGCCCCTATCTCTACTTTAAAAAAATGTATCAAGCAAAAAAAGGTCTTTTATAGTTTACTATCATGATTATGCTATAATTTCTGTTTATTTTATTAAGGGATTAGGGTGAGGGGCATTAATAATTAAGTATAATTCAGGTTGATTGGGGGCCCCCTTGGGTTGGGAGCCACAAGCACGTGCTTGTTCCGCTTGCACGTAAATCCGGCCCTGTACGTACCGAAATCTGCTATGCAGAGTGCCACACACAGTAATGGATAAAAGGCGTGATGATATATTTTTTTATTTTATTACAACATAGCAACCCGTGAGATATGATATTAATATCTCACGTTGTCTATATTATCCAGGGCCAGATTAACACTATGAGATGCCCTTAACACAACAGATTTTGGGGGCCCTCCGTTTCAAGAAAATTAGTCTTTATTCGTAGAACAAAGTAATCTCGGTTGTAAATCATTTATAATTGTATGTGTCGGGGCCCTAAAATATAACTTAGTTAGCTTATGCTATAATATATAAAAATGTGTATATACATATGTAATGTAGTATATTTCTATAGCATCGACAAGTATATTTTAGTGGTAGCATATTATTTCTCGCGATATTATCCAATTTTTATTTAAAGACACCATTAATAAAAATTCGAAGAGCATTGGTTGGCCGAATAACAAGCGACCATTACACAGTATATTTCCAAACATTATCTAATGACAGGCGCCGTTGGAGCGACGCCAAGTGACGTAGTAAGTTAGCGTCCACGCTCACTTGCAGCGCGAGTGTTTCGATCATTCTATATGCTATATGCTTTACTCATATATCTTATAATTTTTCATCAGGAATTTCAATGTGTTGGTAACGGCTTTGAACAGAAAACAGAACATGGCGTAGCGTATTACAAACGCAGCTGCGCCTGACAATTATGACTTTTAAATTTTAGATATTTTACTCTTGTTTTTAGAAGGTTTCTGGATGTTTGAATGTATTTCATAAATATTTAAAACTTTTGAAGATATGTGCCAACAATTCGTATATTTGTATATTTGTAAAATATTTTTTTATTGCAATTTTATGAAGCAATGCTTTTATTATAGTTATACTTATGCATATTTTGATCCTCAATATATATTTCTTTGATCGCCGTAGTCATGATCGCAAAAATTTCGGTTAATGAAAATGTCATTTTTGTTGAATCAGTTTAAAAATCGAAAAATTTTAAAATATGGTTCTATATAATTGAGACTACGAGAAATCGAATGCCGTTGAGCGCATCTCCATATCTTTTTTAGTTTATGAGATACATCGATTTTTGACTTTTAAAAAATCTCAACTTTAAAGGCCCATATCTCGAAAACTAAAAGAGATATTGCAACGCGGTTTGAACGAGTGTATTTCCCGTGCTCTAATTAACTTATACCGAAATTGGAAAAATTTTGAAAATTTTTCAATTTATTTCAAAATTTTCATTTGTCAATATTTCAAAAAAATTAAAAGATAATGAAAATCTGTAAACACCAATGAATTCCTCTCGTAAAAGTACATAGGTATGCAAAATTTCAAGAAAAAATTCGCACGGATAAAGTTTTTATTACAAAAAGACGTAAAATCACTGTTTTTTAATTATTTTTGAAGGGGTACCCCTTAAGAATTTTGCGAATTTAGACAATTTTTAGTTTTTTTGCTTTAAAAATTTTATCCGTGGAGCAAAAATTCTGAAATATTACATACCTATGTATTTTTATGTGAGAAATTCACTGGTGTTTATAGATTTTCATTATCTCTTCAAGTTTTTAAAATATGGGCAAAAGAATATTTTGAAAAAAATATTAAAATTTTCAAAATTTTCAAAATTTCAATATAAGTTAATTAAAGCACGAGAAATACACTCGTTCAAACCGCATTTCAATATCTCTTTTAGTTTTCGAGATATGGGCCTTCAAAGTTAAGATTTTTAAAAAGTCAATAATCGCTGTATTTCGTAAACTAAAAAAGATATGAAGATGCGCTCAACGGCATTCGATTTCTAGTAGTCTGAACTATATAGAAACATATTTTAATTTTTTTCGTTTTTTAAACTGGTTCAACCAAAAAATTCGCATTATCCATAACCATAATCAAATCACGACCCTCAAAGATGTTAGTGGTGGAAAGTTATGTTACCCCTGATATTTTAAAATAAAAAACACAAAGAGAGGAGAAATAAATTGTCTTTAACGTTCAATCGATTTCTGTATTTACTTTTTATATTCATAAAAGTGAAAAATATTTATTTATTAACCCTTCTAATTAATTCCTTAATATACAAATAACTTTTTCATATAGCACTAAAATGTATTAAACTACAATAGAATGATTTTGGTCATAGTTTGCAGAAATGATGGTAATCATAAAAAACAAGAGTTGTCATTAATTTATCGATCGATAACAGATAATGGATCGAATTACAGAATGGGGGAAGGCAGGTAATTCAGTATGTTTACTGAATTTTTGCAGTATGATACATAGATAGAAATATGTGTAATATAACTATATGCATGATGTAGTTAGGTAAATTTCATGCAAGCAAACAGGTATGTGGTGGACGTCCTCATGAATGGGCAGTGCAGAGCATCAGGTTGGCGTAGCGTGTGACGTCAGCGCGACAGACGCCGACGCCCGGCACCGCGATGCTGAAAAGCGCGGGGCGGTCGCGCCGGCTGTCAGTCGCATCTACACATCCGTTCTACAAACACATAGCTACACTTCACATTATACAGACACTAACATGGCGGTATGTATCTTACTGTTTGTTGTACAAAATGCTATTTGTTTATTGTTACTTTCATTTACTGGTTTATTATTATTATTGTTTCCGGGACAAGAATAAATTCTTGTAAAATTATTATAGTTTATATCGTTATTATTACGAGACTTAAATTTTAAGTTTGATAGTATTACTGGCAGTACGCTGGTGTGAGTAGCGTTATGGCATTATAATCCAGAGATTCCGAGTTCAAACCACATTCAAGCTAAATATATATGTATGAACTACCACAGTACGGCTCGGTGTGACCGGACCTGTTCTGTAATTGTAAATTCCTGTTAAACAGAGTTGACAAATAAATAAATAAACTGATAATTGCACCTATTCTGTAACAAAAATTGCTGATGCTCGATTAATCAATCAACCGATTGTTAAGTAAATGTGAACTACCAGCAATTATATGTATTCTCCAATATTTAATAGGGAGATAATTATAACAGAAACAAAGTATAATGCTGGGTTACATGAAAGTTTAATCGGTTCGTTCGCAACTAACGGTTCAATAAATTTCAGAAAATCGCTATTCATACTGTTGCTAGATATACAATTTTTTAACTAAAGAGCTCTTTAGTTTTTTTTTGCAACCCAGCACAAGTATAGCAATTGCTAACAGGATCTTTTGATAGCAAGTTTCCTAGCAACCATTGTTGTTAGGGGTTTTAGCAATTGCAATACTTAGCAATTTTTGTTACAAAATATCGCATCAAATATTTGTCAGTAATGTAATTTCTTCAAATGAAATTTTAATTCGATTTGCTTTTATTTATGTAGCTCAGACATAAAACTAAAGTTTAATTGATTCAAAGGAACATTATGGGAATCAAAGCCCAATAAATAAAACTTGTAGGTCAATCTAGAAATTGTGGTTCACATCTCTCTGATTTTAATTTATACCTGTTATCGGCAGAGTATATAACCCAGGCAAAAAAAAATCCAAATGCAAAATTGTATTATTTATTTATTTATTTTTAATTTATAAATAATAGTACTGTAGATAATTTATTTTATTTATAGATTTAGGGCCAGTTTTGCAATCATCGTTTAATGTTAATCATGATTAAATAATAATGGAAACTATGGTTTTCATTATTATTTAATCATGATTAACACTAATCGAGAGTAAACCGGCGATTGAAAAACTGGTCCTAAACTGTAATATTAGTAGCCATGTAATTCATAGCTTCGTGGATAGAACGATCGTCTGTTTAGTTGCACAAAGCCCTCTGTACTATAATCAGCATTAATTTTCTGTTATACATAGTTTGATAAAACAGTATTCATAAAATTAATTAATAATGATTATCAAGTAGCAATACATGATAAGAACAAATGATTAATGTAATTTAAGTGATAACGTTTGTCACAGTTTTGAGCCGATTACTAATTATTATATAATTAATAATATCAGCATTTGTTCAAGTCGTAAAAGTAGAACAATATCTATTCCACTTATAAGTACGCAAGCAGAGGATAAATGTTAAAATTAATTGGGATTTTCCATCTAAAAATAACATTTATTCCTCCTACACACATCATATAAATACAGTTATTGTAAGATGTAATAATAACATATTTACTACAAACTATAAAAGTTCTTTAGAAGAATCATTCACTGTCGTGTAGAATAAACTTAACGTTGTATTTTATTTATTTTTATTTTTAGTATAATGTATCTTTCAAGTCGGATTGTGGATTTGAGAACACGGGTTCGAATTCCCACAGCCGGCAAACTGTTTTCATCACATTAAAATTATTCTTGTGGCTCCTCTTCCACTAACATCTTTGGAAGCTGTGATTTGACAGTTGATAACCGCACTTTACAAGCATAAATATATTACTTACTGAGATCTGCTACGGCAATAACGGGTGAAAGGCATAATGATATATTTATTTATTTTTTTAAATAGAGTTTAAAGTATATATGTGACAATTAAACATTATACATTTACTTGTATTTCAGAAAATCGCTATTAATACTGTTGCTAGATATACAACAAAGAGCTCTTTAGTTTTTTCTTGCAGCCCAGCACAAGTATATCAATTGCTAACATGATTTTTGATAGCCAGTTTCCTATCAACCATTGTTGTTTGGGGTTTTAGCAATTGCAATACTTAGCAATTTTTGTTACAAAATAGATCCAAATATCGCATCAAATATTTGACAGTAATGTAATTTCTTCGAATAATATCAGCTTTTGACAATTTTCAAACTGAATTTTAGCAATAATGAAATAATTAAAATGAAAAGTGTTAATTTATTTAGAAGTAGAATACAGCATTAATCAATTTTTTCTGTAAAGCAATTAATTGAAAAATGGCAGTGAAATAGCTATTTACATAACAAGTGCGCGAAGACATACTTTGCACATGAGCGCAATTTTAAAGCACGAGCAAAGCGAGTGCTTCAAACTGCGCGAATGTTGCAAATGGTGTCTTCGTGCATGAGTTTTGTACAATGCTTTTTGTAACGAACAAAAATTATATAATGAGCCAATGAGGAAATTTATTAAATTTGAAGCGTGAATTTATATTGACAGTTAAGTATGCCATGAACTGACATTTGTTATTTGAAAATAAATTGTTTATTTTTTCTCGTAAAGCTTGTTAAAATATGCCTGTTTGATGACGTTATAAGCTAAAATGTGTGTATATAAGTACAATTATTGTTTTAATAGTCAAAATTTAGAACCATAAAAATGTGTGTTTTTTTCAATTACTTTGCGCACTAGTGAGCAAAATCAAACTTTCCATCGGTTTCCAAGGTAATGTAAACCTTATTTTGCAAGATGCGAGTACAAAAAACTAATTTCCTATGGCACAGTTCCCCCACTAAGATCTGCAGTTGCAGAGTGGCCTAACAGTTACTTCCAAAAATGTTGGTTATGCAAATCGATTTCGTGTTCGTATTTTTACAGATCTATTTGCATATATTTATACAAAAGTCAAACGTCTTCCGTTTCGCAAAAGTAAACATCTAAACATCTCACATCTTCCTCGAATCTAGAGCAAGAACAAGAACAGGTGCTTTGAACTAAAACCGATTTGGCGCCTCAACATGCGTCTGTTGGTGTGTTTGTGTTTGGCGCAAATCGAACTATTATTTATGTGAACTACTTCGACGGTTCGGTCTTCCAGAAAACGCGGAAGGTTTGCTAATTTTAAAGATGAACGCAACACTGTTTTCCTTGGCTTTCGCGCGTTCAACACGTTCAACACAAATTTGCAAGAACGAAGAAATTAGTGTTAAAGTAATTAGAAGAGTTAAAAATATAGTTTGGGTGTAGCAACCTGGAGCAAATTAGCAGGAAGTCAACAACTAGAATAAAAAGACTTATTTCAGTTTTGACTTCTAATGATTTTTATTTTAGTGCCAAAATTCTAATTTTAAAATATTTCCTGCACAGATTTATTTGACAAGCGGACATGTTTTATTTATAACAGTAACATACTATTTTTATATTTCTTTTGATTTACGAATATGTGCGGTTGTAGCAGCATGGTAACGCTGAAACTTTACAAGCAAGAGCATACGACATTTAAATTAATTTATCCCATTTTAAGTAGAACGATTCTTTAATTAATCCTAATGCAACAATCCTTCGTAAAACCACACGAGTTACTTAAAAGAAATGTAAATTTGGCAACACCGAATCAAACTTTTAGCAGTTATCATATAACTATGCAAATGAATCGACAACGTCAAAATTTGACAAATTATTGTTTTTTCTACGGTCATGTTGAAAAGTTAACATAACATTCAAAATGAGTGCGGAAAATATCGTTCTATTTGAAATCTTTCATTCATTATCTGAACACTCTGTATAGCTCAGTTGCAACGCTTGTGAATTTGAGAACTCGAGTTCGATTTCCGCAACCGATAAACTTTACTGCACATAAAAATCACATTTATGTACAACCGGGCTGAAAAGCCCTAAAAAGCGAGCTTAAACACTTCTTTTTAACCCATGTTATTTAAATCAATAAAAGAAAAAAATAAATATTTGATATTGCTGTCAAGCATTCGATTTAGTTCAAAATTTAATTTTTATCGATATAACTAGACAGAAAATTTCCTTACTTATAAGCAAAAATATAATTGTATCAGAGTGGTTTGGATTTCAGTTTAAGCTACTGTAATTGGGATTAAGTTCCTGTTGTGCAGAGTAGCAAATAAATGATTTCAATTGTGAACGAATATAATTTCATGATTTATGAAGGCAAGCAAGTGTAGCAATCCAACTACTTGAGTTGATGTATATAATTTAAAACATTTTATAAATAAACATCATAAATATAATCCGTAGTATATCTAACATTTATTTTGCGTGGTGTGAATCTTATTTTGCCAGCTGGCAAATTGTTAGTTGCGGGTCAATGCAAAGAACAGAGAACATACTCAAATATAATATTTTCAACACAACTTGTAACTGTATATGCTGTCAAACTTTTCCAAATCATTTTATATAAAACTTCATCAAATAAAAAATATAAAGTCGACCTGTGAATTTAAAAAACCGAGGTTCGATTCTCATAGCCGACAAACAAACAAAAAAAATATATATATGTATTATCATGTCTTCTACCCATTACTAGATGTGGCACTCTGCCGTAGCAGATCTCTGTAAGTGATATATTTTGCACGTGAAGTGCAGTTACCGGCAGTCAAATAGTGGCCCTCAAAGATGTAAGTAGAGGGGGCTCTACAGAGGGTAGTTTTAATGTGGTGAATGTGTATTCAAATCCAAACAATTTTCATCACAGTAAAACTACCCCTGTGGCTTCTCCTCCACTAATATCTTTGAGGTCTCCATTTGACGGCTAGTAACCTCACTTGCAAAACTTATCACTTATTGAGATCTGCTACGGCAGAGTGCCACACCCAATAATAGATAAAATACGTTGTGGTATATTTATTTATTTTTAATTTTCCACCATTTTAATTTGAATCAATTTTCTGTAAATTATTTTATAAATATTTGACAGCTGTAAATATATGATGCCAAATGTTTCAGTTGTTTAAGAAGTTTTATAGGTTGTATTTTACTATGATTCTGCAGTAACTGTACTGTGAGTATTTAAATAAATCAAATAACAGACCCAATTATATATTACAACATGTTTAACTAGTATTGGCACCAGAGTCAATCCTTGAAGCAGAAATAAGTTTCAAGTAAATTTATGGATTGTTTCATAATTCAGTTTGAATACACACACAGTTAAATTTCCTTTGTTTTGATTGAATCAAATAAACATTTATTATTACTTTCTCAGATTCTTCACAAGACAATTGATATTAAATAAATATATTGTTTTACAAATTAATTAATTTCAATTTTATTCCATATTTTATTTACAAAACAAAATAACATTGTTCATAAATTTACTGTTATATTATATTATATTAGTTAGGTAACGCTTGTGTCATAACTTTTATACTATTAATTATTATATATATATATATATATATGTATATATCATCACGCCTTCTACCCATTACTGGGTGTGGCACTCTGCCTAAGCAGATCTCGGTAAGTGATATATATTGCGCGTGAAGTGCGGTTACCAGTCGTCAAATCACGGCCCCCAAAGATGTTAGTGGTGGAGGAGCCACAGGGATAGTTTTTGAAATTATGAAAACTGTTTATCGCCTGTGGGAATCGAACCAGAGTTCTCAGGATCCACAGGCCGACTTCATATCACTGTGCTAGCCACTCCATATTATGAGTTATGAAGACTATTAATTCCTTTCCTAAATATCTCTTTACTGGAGTTTATAAATTGTGGAAGATTCTTAAGAAATAAATATATCATCACGCCTTTAACCCATTTCTGGATACGGAACTCTGCCGTAGCAGATCTCGATTAAATATATTAATGCGCATGAAGTGCGCTTACCAGTCGTCAAATTACGCCTCTTAAAGATGCTATAGAAGGGGTAATTTCAATGTGTTGAAAACCAGATGACAGTTTTATTTATATTGGTAATAATTTCGCCAACTCTTTAATTTTACTCGATTACTTCATTGCACAGCTGCGTTTCTGTTACGATGTTGTAAAGTTATTTAAGATTTGGGGCTTCTGCTTCTGCATCCGCTCATAATTTTCACTCAAACATTCACCATCCACGCTTATGGATATACGTTACAATGTTACATATATCTTATAGGCGCCTTCTATGCCACCGTAATACATAGGTGCGTCTTTGCTCCCCGTCTTCGTGCGAGAGTTATTTTAAGATTATTAACAGGGTTCGAATCTTAGCATACATGGAATGTTGAGATGCTATGAAAGGATACAAGAGGAATTTCGGATAAGTGCTTTTAAAAATATCACACTAATTTAAAAAGTTAGAATGTTGACAAAATGAAACGCTAGTATATAAAATCTTGATCGTGTATATTTTACTGTTCTAAATAATGTTACCTATTACTGGGTGTGGCACTCTGCCGTAGCAGATCTTGGTAATGGGCCTTTCAAGACTTTTTTGATTTTTTTATATATTAATCTACGTAATAAAATTATTATACCCAAAATTTTTATTTTTTTTTAAACATGTATTAAGCATGATAAAAATATTTAAACTTTCGAAACAAACGAATATAACGTAGTTGCATCTTAGCTTAAAGAGAGACAGATAAGACAGAGATAAATAACACGTAACTTCACGTAACGTGTGTCGTTGTCATAGAATCCTCTGACAAAACATAACTAGACGGATAACAACGACGTTTGTTGTGAAGCAAAAAGGGATAGAATAACTGGTGCGCGGCAAGGAGCAACTTGCATAACATCAAAGTGTACTCGCTCCTTGCCGCGCACCCGGCGGACCATCAAGTTACTCCATGTCTTTCTGCTTCACAACACAGCATTGACTTAAATCCGGCATAATTCGTCTAGTATTATACGTCATTGGTAGAATCGTAGAATGCTGAATGCTTATTTCTTCTTCGTCTTCCTCTCAGTAAAATTGAGCACCGACAAACGTTTCAGACAAAGCAATTGCAATATAGCAGTGCGAAATTTAAATGAGCGTTTCGAATTATTCAACTTTAACTTTCATATTTCAGCAATAAAGATATCATTTATGGTATGGTTTGATATTGTATTAAATATGATGTACGGTTATTTTAATAAATATATATTAAAAAGCTCTACCACTTGAATCCCCCATTGTTAAATTTATGTTTGTGAAATGTGGTTACCGGGCGTCAAATTACAACTTCCAAAGATGTTATTACAGAGAGTGCCTCAGGGGTAGTTTTAATATGATAAAAATCAGTTTCACGACTTTTGAAATAAATTCAAGTATTTTCTGACTGTTTCGAAATCTGCTATTTAGTGAAATTGTAATTATTTGGCCCGATTACATAAAACGATGTTAACTATAGCTGTATTCCATTTACCACTTGGTTCACTTAAATCAGTTCAGATAAATTCGACACATGACTAAATGAGTTGAATTAAGCAAACTAATGAACATTTTGGGATGAATTACTTCAAAGTAAATCAGAATAAGTAATTCTAGTACTGAAAATAAAGTCAGCGAAGTAATCCAGCGAAATAAATAAGTGATTTGATCAGTAAATGTAAGTTAGATCTGATCCAAATGACTAATGGAATGCGCCTTGTGTTGTTAACTAACAACATGTTAACAATGGCCAAGTCGGTAGATATTTTCAGATTTTTATGTATATATCTTTTATAGCCCCGTAATAAAGAAGCAGAAACAGAGGTGATGAACTGGATCTCCGCAGTGTTGGGACAACCTCTTGCAGGCAACTACGAAGATGTTCTCCGTGACGGTATCGTACTCTGCAACCTCATCAATCAGATCGCGCCAGGATCTGTCAAGAAGATCCAGACCAAGGGTACCAACTTCCAGCTCATGGAAAACATCCAGAGGTAGAGATAACAAACAAACATGCCCAGATTTTAACATGAAAGACATTAAGAAAATATGACTGTGTCTGAGTACTTTGGGTTCCAATATAAGCTATATTGTAATTGGGATTAAGTTCCTGTTGTGCAGAGTAGCAAATAAATAAGAAAAATAACAGGCTTATGGTTAATTTTGATCTTGTTTTAAATGAATAACAATAACTCGAAGTCACACGCATATGGAGCAATTGATAAAATAAATAAATATATCATTACGCCTTTTATCTATTACTGAGTGTGGCACTCTGCCGAAGCAGATCTCGGTAAGTGATATATTTATGCGCGTGAAATTAGGTTATCAGTCGTCAAATCACGGCCCCCAAAGTTGTTAGTGGTGTGGGAACCACAGGGGTAATTTTAAATTGGTGAAAATGTTTGTCGGCTGTGGAAATTGAACCAGGGTTCTTTGGATCCATAGGCCGACTCGGTACCACTGTGCCATTACCACATAAAGCGAAATTAATAGTTAAAATTAACGTTAAAGATTTAATTAGCTTTATTTTAAAGTAACGATATTCTTAAGAGATCCCGGATGATATGATAATTAAAATTATTATACAATTATTTCTTGGAATATTATTTAACGAGATCTGCAATTGCACAGTTAGTATACACACACCCATAATTTTATTATAAAACTCATCAAATTTATTATTTACTTATTTGATGTAACGTGTGGACGACCTAAGAAAAAATTAATGGATATAATTGAAAGTTTGTTGCGTAAACGAAAGATGAAACGAGCTTGTATTAGAAGAATTATGAATGAGGGTAAAACAAAAATGGCCTCAAGACCAAAAAAGTAAAAAAAAATGCTACTTTTATGGACACTAATCAGGATCATAGATCCAATAGTTATGTGCAAACATAAATAAATATAATTTCATCTCCTTCAAGATTCCAAGCAGCCATAAAGAAATACGGCGTCCCAGAGGAAGAAATCTTCCAAACTGCCGACCTCTTTGAACGTCGTAACATCCCCCAGGTCACCCTCTGCCTGTACTCTTTGGCACGCATCACCCAAAAGCACCCTGAATACGCCGGACCCCCCATGGGACCCAAGATGGCGGACAAGAATGAACGTACCTTCACCGATGAACAACTTCGTGCCCACGAGGGTGAACTTAACCTGCAGATGGGGTACAATAAGGGCGCTAGTCAGGCGGGTCATGGTGGTATGGGCAACACCAGACATATGTAGAGAGAGAGAGAGAGAGATGATGATGATGAAGATGAAGAGTTTTGTATATGGTTACACTTTGATGCCTTTCATTATTATTAGTTTTTTTTTTAAAGATGGCGAAATTGATAGCTGTTTTTATGTGACATAATTGCTTCATTTTTAATTGTTCAACAGATTATTTCATTGTATTAAGCAAATTATCTAAATAAATATTTTATTTGTTCTTGACAAATAATTCTAAATTATTTTAGAAATAAATGCTTCAAATATTAAATTAATTTGAAACATTTTTCTCAAAAATAGTTTAGGAGCTATGACAGCTGTCAGTTATAAAGTTAGTCAACTACTAACTATACAGTTGTTCTTAATAGACGTTTATACTAGCGCCAGTAGTGGACACTATTTTTCTAAATAATTTTTTTGCCACGAAAATATCCCTTAGGCACAAATGACTATTTAATCATAATTTGTTGAACATTATTTTTGTAGATTTAGGCCCGGTTGCATAAAACGTTGTTAGCTAATCACGTTTTTTACTAATAAAAAATTAGGATAAAAAAACGCATCTAAGAAATGTCAAAATTTTTGACAGTTCAATATTTTAAACGTTATAATTTTTATAATATGTATTTAACTAATAATTATTTGTTACAAAAAATATTTTACCATCTTATTTAAATAATAATAAGTATTTTACTGCTGATATCAATTAATTATACCATAAAAATCAGGTGGTATCAGCCATCTTGACCATGGTTAGCTTTTAATATGCTCTTAGCTACATATAATTGTCTGGGAGTACGTTGGTGTTGGTAGTGTTACGACTTTCGACTCCGCAGATCTCGAGTTCAAATCCCACTCTAGCTAAAAATATATGAACTGTCACACTGCAGCTCGGTGAGTCTGTACCCTGTACTGTAATTGGGATTAAGTTCCTGTTTTACAGAGTAACAGAAATAAATAAATAAATAACATATCGTTTTATGCAATCAGGCTTAAAATGGCTACAAAGATTAAACATCAATATATTAAAGTAATTCAGAGTGAATATCAAATAATATTTATATAAAACTTGAGGCTTATCACTTTTTATACTCCGTATTCCATTTGCTACGTAGACAATCACGCTTTTTAAGTTATTATTTAATATTTTATCATCGCATTTAGACAGATAGTTTGCACTACCTGCACTTGAAACACTAATACAAGCATTACAAATTATACTACGCAATTTACACACATACGCACACATAAATACACGCACAAATACCAAATTACGCCCTTACACAATCAAACACTAAATATGTACACAATACACAAGACAAACAAACGCACACATACATAAAAAAACGCACCTACAAAATGCACTTGCACATATTTATAAAACATTTAATATAATTTATTTTATTTATAAAATCTAGTATTGTTCTAAAAGAGGAATGTATTTTTGACAATAAAGATTTATCAGTATTCTTTCAATTTATTTATTTTTAATTTATAGTAATGGTTAATGTTTTTGCAACGGATAGTACTTGATAGTTAATATGACATTTGTTTAAACATGGCGGAAATGTCTATGGTGAGAGTGATTGAGTGATTTGCAACAAATGCTTTTGTGTTCTGTGGTTTAATTAAAATATAATTGTAATTCAAACATTTATAATTATCGTTCCAAGTTCTCGGAAGAATAAATCAAGTATCAACTAAACGAGTCGACAAAAATAATGTAAGTCAAATTTTCTTTTACATCAAAATATAGGTATAATTGTTTTCCTAATTGGTTATTAACAATGTTGGGATAAAATGACAAATTAAGGGGCCCTGTCTACTTATAACTTTTTATTACTAGACTTACGAAAATAATAGGAACATGAAATTAAATATTAGGTTATAGTTGAAGGTAAGAATTGATATGTCAATATTGTTATAGTTATTTACAATATAAGTAATGTTATATATTTTTAGCGTGAAGTGCGGTTAGCAGCCGTCATATCACGGCTTCCAAAGATGTTAGTGGTGGGGGAGGCATAAGAGTAGGTGGCTGAGTGTTATCTAATCGGACTGAAGATTTGAGAACTTGGGTTCGATTCCCACTGCCGACAAACAATTTTCTGTACATTAAAATTATCTCGGTGGTTCCCCCTCTACTAACATCTTTGGGGGCCGTGATTTGACGGCTGGTCATCATAAGCGCAAAATATATTACTAACCGAGATCTGGTACGGCAGAAGGCCACACGTAGTAATGGGTAAAAGGCGTGATGATATGTTTTTTTTGTATGTACATTTTTTTCTTAAATTAAATTAATAATTTTTTTTTTACTAGTTCAATAATATCCCATTTTATTAATTTAATTCTAGCAATCTTACGAATTTTACTACAAAACTATGCAACTATTAATAATAATAGACTCTAGAATAAATAAATAGAATAAATAAATATAAAATAAATATATCATCACGTCTTTTGCTCATTACTGGGTGTGGCACTCTGCCGAAGCAGATTTCGGTAAGTGATATATTTATACGCGTGAAGTGCGGTTACCAGCTATCAAATCACGGCCCCGAAGATGTTAGTGGAGGGGAAGCCTCAGGGGAAATTTTAATTTGGTGAAAATTGTTTGTCGGCTATGGGAATCGAACCGGGGTTCTCAAGATCCACTGGCCGACTTGATACAACTACCCCATAAATAAATAGCTATGTCATTAATATATAGTTTAGGGCTGTGTGAAGATAAATGTTTATAAACAACATAATATTCTTTTCTTCACAAGGGGAGTTTTATTGTACTAAATATACATTTCAACTGTCACGCAGTCATCGTTTGATTATTTAATATTCTTGTCGAGTATATTTCATTTATATTTGTGCCAATGCCAAGTAATTTCTCAGAAACTGTTTGATTTCTTGTTTTCTTAGCAGTTTTAGTAGTTTTCCTCCTACATAAAACCATGATTGATCAGATGCTATTTATTCAATGTGACTCTCTTATTCTGACATTCATAATAACGAACATGTAACACACAATGTAAATATTTTTCGAAACGGTTGTTTATTTTTCCATGACAACATTTTCACGCACATTTCACAATAAAGAAAAAATATGTTGAACTCGCGCCAATAAGTTTCTAAATTTGTAATTTAAAGAAGATGCATTCAATCAACATTTGGAAAATTATGTTAATTTAAAATGAAGGAATAGGTAGCATAGTGGTATTGGTGTCGGCCTGTGGATCCTGAGAACCCTGGTTCAATACCCACTGCAGACAAAGATTTTCACCACATTAAAATTACTCCTTACTAACTTCTTTGAGGGCCCTGATTTAATAATTAGAAAAATCTTGTTGAATTTTTGAGATATAGCCTCCGGAATTGTTGAACTTTCCAAAAATTTCAACACATTAATTTTTCGACGTTCTATATTTCAAAAAATAAACAAGACATGAAAATGCGCTCAACGACATTGAATTTCTCGAGTTTCATTTAACTTGTACGCTGTAAGAGAACCCCAATTTAAATTTACAAAATAATTTTGTACATCCTTGCCATTATTTTAATATTTTGGTAACTAATTAAAATTGACAATTTAAGCGTATATATTCAATAATACATTTCAAATAAATGTATTATGGGGTAGGTGACCGTGTGGTATCGAGTCGGCCTGTGGATCCTGAGAACCCTGGTTCGATTTCCACTACCGACAAACATTTTCACAACATTAAAATTACTCCTGTCGTTCCCCCATCTCTAACCACTTTGAGACCGTGATTTTACGGCTAGTAACTGAACTTCACGCGCATAAATATATCACTTACCGAGTTCTGCTTCGAGAGAGTGCCACACCCAGTAATGGGTAAAAGGCGTGATGATATATTTATTTATTTTAAATAAATGCATAGTTACGTGGTCTATCAAACAAGACTTTTTGCGCTTACTCTGACTTCAATATATAACAAAAAGTAAAATTGTGTCAGAGTGGATTCCACTGTAAGTTACTGTAATTGGGATTAAGTTCCTATTGTGCAAAGTAAAAAATAAATTTGTAACTTGAATTATTAGTATTTTCAACGTAGATGAAACTTTCCACAGATGATTTCTAGATTTCCACGCACTCGAAAAGTTAAAAATAAAACCTCATTCATAGTGTGCTAGTAGGCTATAAGTATTTTATGACCTAAAAACACAGGCTCCGTTTCGCGTTTCGCCCACATAATCCTAGAAGCTTCTGGAACATTTGAACACATCTTTTCGTTGTTGCCATGCAACCAATAAACATCCGAGCTATTTTCAACGATTACTTGACTGACTGCAGTTTGAGTTGTGATCTCCGTCATACGTCAGTAGGGCAGAGCCGACTAGATGTTGATGCTAAATTTAAAATTCTGTATTTTCAGATATTCTGCAATTGTTTATTAAAGTTATTGCGCGTCGAGTGATTTATGGCTGAAGCTTTCATTTGGTTTTCATGTATTTCTGAATTTTGTTTGAGTTAGATTCAAACTAGATATAAATGTTATTATGGAAACAGTAAATATAGATATTATTACTGTTAATATGTACTGCTTTTATAGTATATTACGTACCATGAACTGCAAGTGACAGTTTTTAGGTCAAGAATGTAGTTTGGGAAATCGAGGCCCGAAATTCGCGACCTTAAAAAATCACTTAAAGGTTCGAGGTTAGTAAGCTATTTTTACAATACTTGCACAAATAGAAGGAAAAGATAAAATTGGTTTCAATATTGACAGCTGTCAAATTGTTGTCAAAATAAGCAGGACCTTGATATGTAATATTTACTTACAGTTCACGGTGGACAGTAAGTTAATAGTATAGTCCTGATATAACGAAGGAAACCACTGTGCAATAAAAGTTCCACTTCCGGAAGTGCGTAAATTGAATTACATGATTAGTCTTATAACTGTGGAATAAAAAGATCTCTGGAATTGTATTGCCAACCATAACAATTCCTTTTGATCATCCTATATTATTATGCATTTAATTCATTACTGGGTGTAGATCTCAGTAAGTGATATATTTATGCCCGTGAAGTGCGGTTACCAGCCTCGAAAGATATTAGTGGAGGAGGATCCACAAGGCTAATTTTAATGCGTATTTAAAAATTAAATGTTGCAAAAAGTCACCCAAATAAAATATGAGTAAAACTTGTTTAGATTGGGTTATTTTTTTCCTAATAATTGCTTTACAAATTACCAACAAAAACATGACATTTCCAACTACCAACTGTTTTTAAAATCACCAATGTCTGAATGCAAATTTTATTCTGATAATCAAAGCGGTGTTGTAAGAAATTTATCTAAATAGGTTCTTTATATTTAGCAGTAGAACAGAACGTATGTTTTTAATGTTTGTATGTAGCGAAGCAATATTATATAAGCGGCATTTTCACTGTTGCAAATCATTAATCGTAAGTAAAGGAAAAATCGCAACCGACGTATGTTCGTGTGTATATACTTGTACTTGTTGTAGTGAAAGCTACTCAATTTCGTATCATCATCGGAGCGGACACACATATACAGGATGCTCAAGAATACTCGTTCATTTGCGACATATCTACTTATTTATTATTCAATCTCATTGACTTCAACATAAATAAATATAAATATATATCATTACGCCTTCTATCAATTACTGGGTGTGGCACTCTGCCAAAGCAGATCTCGGTAAGTGATATATTTTGCGCATGAAATGCGGTTACCAGCCGTTAAATCACGACCTGCAAAGATGTTAGTGGTGGAGGAGCCACAGGGGTAGCTTTTTGAAATTATGAAAATTGTTTTGTCGCCTGTGGGAATAGAACCAGGGTTCTCAGGATCCACAGGCCGACTTCATACCACTGAGCTAGCCACCCCATATATATATCATTACGCCTTTTACCCACTACTGCATGTCGCACTCTGCCGAAGCAGATCTCGGTAAGTGATATATGCTGGTAACAGCACTTCACGCGCCAAATATATCACTTACCGAGATCTGCTACGACAGAGTGCCACACCCAGTAATGAGTAGAAGACATGATGATATATTTATTTATTTTTATTTATTTTATGGAAACATAAAACTTGAGGTTGTGAAAATTCAGTTATTTCTATTTTCAAGTTGTTTATTCTGCACCCTGTATATATATAAATATTTACACATACGCGTATGAATAAGCACAGTGCATTGCTGAATAGTTTTATAGCTATTTACCTTAACATTCGAACAATAAAATTTCTTATGCGTTTAACATAAATTTAATGCAACGACTAGCATGTCTTGCATTCTATTGTTTTCTATTTAAATATGTATTACGAGTATTTCAATATTTCACAAAGAGTTTTTCAATGGAAACACACACATTTTGACTATGCTTAAATTAAAAGAACTTGAATTCAAATCCCACTCTTGTTAAAAATGTACTGCTGCTCGATGGCACTTCTAAATTTTGTATCGACAATTGTTTCATTGAAAGTACTTTAAGATTTGATCAGGTTTGTATTTATATTCACTTTTGTTTCTGTTTACGATTAAATTCAAATAATATGAAACTAGATATGAAATTGTATATTTCACCATTTAATTCCTCATATATTTCTACATAATTCTGCATATTTTGATCCTCAATATATATTTCTTTAATCGCCGGAGTTATGATCGCAAAATTTTCGGATAATGAAAATGCCAATTTTTTTTTATGAAAAAGTTTAAAAATCGATTTAAAAAAAATAAGGTTCTATATAATTCAGACTACGAGAAATCGAATGCCGTTGAGCGCATCTTCATATCTTTTTTAGTTTTCGAGTTACGACGATTTTTGACTTTTTTTAAATCTCAACTTTGAAGGCCCATATCTCGAAAACTAAAAGAGATATTAAAATGCGGTTTGAACGAGTGTATTTCTCGTGCTCTAGTTAACTTATACTGAAATTTTGAAAATTTTGAAAATTTTACATATTTTATCAAAAAAAATTTTTGTCCATATTTTAAAAACTTGAAGAAATAATAAAAATCTGTACACACCAGTGAATTCCTCTCGTAAAAGTACATAGGTAGGCAAAATTTCAGGCAAAAATTCGAACAGATAAAGTTTTTATTACAAAAAAATTAAAAATGGCCAAAATTAATTAAAATCTTAAGGGGGTACCCCTTCAAAAATAATTAAAAAACAGTGATTTTTCGTTTTTTTGTAATAAAAACTTTATCTGTGCAAATTTTTACTTGATATTTTGCATACCTATGTACTTTTACGAGAGGAATTCACTGGTGTTCACAGATTTTCATTATCTTTTCAATTTTTTGAAATATTGAGAAACTAAAATTTTGAAAAAAATGTAAAATTTTCAAAATTTTCAAAATTTCAGTATAAGTTAATTGGAGCACGAGAAATACACTCGTTCAAACCGCATTTCAATATCTCTTTTAGTTTTCGAGATATGAGCCTTCAAAGTTAACATTTTAAAAAAGTCAAAAATCGCTGTAACTCGAAAACTAAAAAAGATATGAAGATGCGCTCAACGGCATTCGATTTCTCGTAGTCTGATTGATATAGAACCATATTTTAAAATTTTTCGATTTTTAAACTGTTTCAACCAAAAAAATCGCATTTTCATTAACCGATTTTTTTGCGATCGTACTAAAAGTCGTAGGGGCATATCTATTATATTGTATCAATTATCTTACAGAAGTGAATCCTACTTCAGTAATACCTAATAATAAAAGTGAACTTGAACTAATACTTTTAAGGTCAGTTGTCAGTTTATATAATTTGGAAGTCAAAACAAAATAAAAAAGATCATTGTCAAGGTCATTAGCATTAGATATTTGAATGTAGTACTTTTTTGCGCAATTTTATTACATAATGTTGACGACAGGTGTTTTTATATTTTGCCATATTGCAGAATTGGAAGCGTTTATTTATTACAACTTTAAACAACATGAACTGAATTAGAATTACCCAGACACAATCGTATATTTTGGATATAAGTTAAAGACAAGGTCAGGGCTGTCTTAGGTCATGCAGGGGTCCTTGGGCACACAGAGTTTGGGATCTTTTTAGAAAGACAATAGAAAAAGCGAATGAAAACATCAGTATGTATTTTTATTTATTGATTTTATTGGTTATTGTGGTCAGCTTTATACAAATCAAATATAAGTGAAGTGATGACTACTCGTATTTTGAGAATTGAAATTAAGTTAATAATGATACTTTCCTCCGGGATTTCTGTTGTGTAATATCTTCTATTATGTCCTCAAAGTTCTTTTAAATATTTTAAAGTTATTTTAATACCTGTATTGATTAATTAAGAAATTTTACATTATATACTGTTTTGAATTTTTTTTTAGATTTAGTAAAATTTTGTTCACCTTATATTTAGAATCTCATATGGTTTTTGATTTATATTTTAAAATTTTAACGGCAATTCTTAGAAAAATTGCACTAAACATTCAGCTGCTCTATTTTCCGTATAAATACGATCTCGGCATTTTGGACCCCCATCAAGCCGGGGGCCTTGGGTTCGTGCTCCATGTGCCCTTACGGAAAAGACAGAACTGGTCAAGGTGATTCGAACGCACGACCTTTTGCTCTCGTTTTTGTTTACGATGGAATTTTTAATTCGGTTTTATCAACTATGTTTATGATTACCTGCTGCGCGACTGTAAGAAAAAAAAACAACAATGTGGACTACTGCTATTAGGAAGATGAATGTTATTCGTACAAAGGTCTTTTATCAAAATAACCTTCATATACTCGTACATACGGGATCATTTAAATTTTATACATTACGCATATGTCTTGGACGTTACAGGTATAGTCATAGTAGATAACATTGCTACGTACGATATAATTAATTTAAAATAAAAAACTTGTCAATGTTAAACATAATAAATGCGATTAGTTCTAATTTCTGTTTAATGTCGGTTGGATTTCTGACAGAAAAGGACATACGATGACGTTTTTGTTTTTTGTTCAAAATGAAAAAAGTATCTACAGAAATAAACAAGATATTATTACAGTATCTATGCGCGTAGTTTTTGAAAAAAAAAACAAATATAAAAATAAAAATAAATAAATATATCATCACGCCTTTGTACTGATTACTGAGTGTGGCACTCTGCCGAAGCAGATCTCGGTAAGTGATATATTTATGCGCGTTACCAGTTGTCAGATCATGGCCCTCAAAGTTGTGGAGCCACAGGGGTAATTATAATTTGGTGATAATGTTTGTCGGCTGTGGGGAGCGAACTAGGGTACTCAGAATCCACGGGCTGACTGACCACTGAGCCATTATCCTATATAAATAATAGCTATAATAAAATCTTTTCCAAACTATAAATTTGTGCAACTAATTTTAACATCACATTAACATGTTCATAAAGTCTTGTGATGCAATATTTATTTCAATAGCTTTATTTTTATATCTCCAATATTCATATATCATAAAGAGTTAAACTGAAATAGTTAAAAATAATGCTGCAACTGTTTGGCGTTGCGCCAAACTTAAAGTGTTCTTAAAACCATTTTATTGATAGATATATCGGTAATTTTATAATGCAAATATATGCATAATTTAATCATTTTTATATGATGAGGATATGTGAAATGATATATCAATTTATGTAATTATATACATATATGTAATTTAGTATCTAGGGCATGTATAATTCAATTTTTCAATTTTATAAGAATATCATATGAAGTGTAGACCAGTATACTTCAAACTGTAGTCTATTAAATGACTAGTTATTTTTTACAATACTTGTACTGTAAGTTACCTATTAATGACAAAATTTAAACAAGATAAATGGAACTTTTGTTGCAAAGTATTTCAATTGTTATATCCGGACTTTAATATTTACTTACTGTCCACTATGAATAGTAAGTACATGTTACATATCAAGGTCCTGTTTATTTCGGCAACAATTTGACAGCACTCCATTTTCAAACCTATTTTTCTTTTCCTTCTATTTGTGCAAGTATTGTATTAAATAGTTTACTAACCTCGAACTGTAAGTGATTTTTTTAGGTCGTGAATGTTTAGGAAATCTCGACCCTAAAAACTGTCATTTATAGTTCATGGTACGTAATATACTATTTTATGAGCTTGTTAGAAAATAATACTTTTCATATCTTAGGTCCCTCAGAAAGAAATAACTTTTTTTTTGTCCTTTAGGAAAGATTTGACATTAGTGACATGCAGATGACATCTATCAAGAGATCTAAATTTGTAATTTATATCTGAAAATTTTACTTTCTGATATGATAGTAAAAAAATTATATGTATATCTTGTGAAAAAAGTGTTACTTTGCGCTCAGCTGCTTTATTCCCTTGCCTTCGGCTAAGGGAATGAACATAATAAATTTGTTTTTATCGTATATTTGCTGCGGCCAAACATTTCTAAATAAATTAAGAGAAAATGCTTTATATAATTTTTTTTTATTTGAGCTATGTTAAGATTTATTTTTATGCATTTACCTGATGTGCATTCTGCAGTATATTTTTAAGCTCGTAAATTAGAGAACATGTTTAGAGTAAGTTAATACTCATAAACGTCTAAAGTAACGACTAATAAATATAAAATTTATTTACTACTTTTGTAAATTATCTAGAAAATTACTAAAAAATGCATTAATTAACTATTAAATTTAACTATAAAAAGTTTGATTTAAATGTTTACATAGTTAAGTATTTTTCTCATAAAATTAATACTTTGTATAAATTTTATCCAACAATTTACAGAATACAACTTTGACCTCCTTTTTGAAAATTGATTAAGCAATGTAAATAAACCCTATTTATCTAATTAATTAAATAACTGCCATTAAATGATTTATTTCAGTGATTTTTTGTCTACTCTAACTGGCAGACTAATTTTATTACTTTAATTTGAACAAATAACAATATTTTAAATAACAACAAATTATATTTTAATTTATTCCAGAATCACAATCAATTAAAAAAATACTAATTAATGTAGATCGAAAAAACAGACAGAATTATAAAATATGTTATAGGTATAGTGTACCGCACTTCGAAACTAGATATTCATTTCATTCTGCGTAGTATGACACCCCCTTTCCTTTCTTATCTTTTTGATTCTTTTTTCGTTCTTACAATATAGTGTCTAACTATAATTGTGTGGAATTCACTTTAAATAACAAACGTAAGACGACACCCCTTTCCTTTCTTATCTTTTTGATTCTTTTTTCGTTCTTACAATATAGTGTATCATCACACCTTCTACCCATTATTGGGTGTGGCACTCTGCCGAAGCAGATCTCGGTAAGTGATATATTTTGCACGTGAAGTGCGGTTACCAGTCGTTAAATCACGGCCTCCAAAGATGTTAGTGGTGGAGGAGCCACAGGGGCAGTTTTTGAAATTATGAAAATTGTTTGTCGCCTGTGGGAATCGAACCAGGGTTCTCAGGATCCACAGGCCCACTTCATATCACTGAGCTAGCCACCCCATAATATAATATAGTGTCTAATTACAATTGTGCGGCATTCACTTTAAATAACAAGCGCAAGACGAGACCTCTTTTCTTTCTTATCTTTTTAGATTCGTTTTCAGTAAATAGAGTGTCTAACTGAAATTTTGTGGAATTCACTTTAAATTAGAAGCGCAAGACGACATCTCTTTCCTTTCTTATCTTTTTAGTTTCGTTTTTAGTAAATAGTGTCTAACTGCAATTTTGTGGAATTGAGTTTCAAAAACTGCAGTACGACGCTCTCTTCCTTTCTTATCTTTTTAGATTCGTTTTTAGTAAATAGAGTGTCTAACTGAAATTTTGTGGAATTCACTTTAAATAACAAGCGCAAGACGACACCCCTTTCCTTTCTTATCTTTTTAGATTCGTTTTCAGTAAATAGAGTGTCTAACTGAAATTTTGTGGAATTCACTTTAAATATCAAGCGCAAGGCGACACCCCTTTCCTTTCTTATCTTTTTAGATTCGTTTACAGTAAATAGTGTCTAATTGCAATTTTGTGGAATTGAGTTTCAAAAACTGCAGTACGACGCTCTTTTCCTTTCTTATCTTTTTAGATTCGTTGTTAGAGAAGTCGGCGTAAGAAAGTTGAGATGATTTGAGCATGTGGAATACTCGTATATGTTGAATAAAAGATTTATAAAACATGTGTAGAGGAACGATTGGATGGAGGTGATTGAAGGTTTGTTGTGTGATGAAAGATTCTGAGTGTGAGGAATAAATGAGCTTGTATGGAGGGAACTATGAATCTGATTGAAGCGAGGATGGTATGTTAGGGTGAGAATATTTGTCAAAGACTGATTATATGATTAACATAATGAGTGGATGTTCTGTGAAGTTTCAAGGGTTCGTGCTACCCCATTTAATGGGATATAGGGAAATATTATGTATATATTAGTGTTGCAACGAATAGTAAATCTGCCGAATACCGAATATTCGGCAGGATCGAATGTTGAATAATCGAATATTCAGCGAATATTCTGCATATTTTTTACGTCGTTGGTGACTGACCGAGTAGAATTGTGCGCCCGCATCCTGCATCGCCCATCAAGAAAGTGTGTTGTGACAAGTTTGTTTGCTTATTATTATGTAGTATAGAGCGCACAGCTTCACAAGAATTGTTTCAACGAACTTATTGTTTTTGGTAATTTTTTAAATAAAGTGTGCAATATATTATGGTTTCTACAAATAATAAGTCGTCTGTATAGACATACTTTAATGAAACTGAAAATCCAAGAATAGTAGAATATAAATTGTGTCATACGAAGATTTCACGTGGAGGGATAGGAAGGCAGGCTACCACATCAGCAATTTAGAATGTATATTTTATATTAGTGAATAAATAATTAAATAAAAGTTTGTATTTGTTTCCTTTTTAATTAAGTAACTAAATTAAGTACCTATCGTAGTTCAAATGTTAGCTGTGATATTGTCAAACTATTCGGTATTCGGCCGAATAGTAAACTAATATTCGGCGTCCTGCCGAATAGTGGAATAGTTGCCGAATAGGCAGAATACCGAATAGTTGCCTAATATTCGTTGCAACTCTAGTATATATGTAAGTAGGTAGATTCATTGTCAATTGCACTGCCAAAAGTTAAATTTTTAACTTGGTTTAAATATATAAAAGGAAAGCCAAATTACATGTCTTATACAATAACTGACATTATTGTCAAACATTCGATTTGTTTTTATTTATTTAAATCCACTTTAGGCGGAGCAACTGACCATAAAAGTTGTATTTCGATTTTAATTTATAAATTTAAAAAATGTTAGAAAGTCATTGCCCAATGCGTCTACCATGCGTTGAAATCTCGCTGAATTCATTTTATACCGGATGTAGAATTGAAATATGTAACATAGACAATCCAGTAGTATTTTTAATATGGTGATTATTGCTTCCCCTAATTAAATTAGATGAAATGTGTAAATACAAAAATGTTTAGAATTAAAAACTGTATGTAATGAGTAGTTATTTGTTGGTCAATTGTTTTTTATCCAAAAGTAAGAAGCAAACAAAAAATGGTGTTTTTTAAAAAAAAATACGAATTGAGAGTGCTGTGACCGGTAGCTAAAAAAATAGAAAGTTAACGGAAGAAAAATTATATAATATGATAAGTTCATTAAATAAATAATCAAAGTTGCTCAATCAAAAATTTATTAGTAATTTATACTTGATTGAGTATTATATTTTATCACTTTTAGAAAATATTTCCATATTTTGTTTTATTATAAACAGTTCATAACAATAAAACCATTAACCAAAGTTATCATAACTAATATTATTAGACCTGTTTGCTAAGTATAGCAATTACTAAGACCCCAAACAACAATGGTTGCTAGAAAGATTGCTATCAAAAGATTATGTGCTCTATTTAGCAATTTTTGTTACAGAATAAGTCCATATATATATATATATACTTCTAATCAAATGGGGTGGCTAGCTCAGTGGTATGAAGTCGGCCTGTGGATCCCGAGAACCCTGGTTCGATTCCCACAGGCGACAAACAATTTTCGTAATTTCAAAAGTTACCCCTGTGGCTCCTCCACCACTAACATTTGGGGGCCGTGATTTGACGACTGGTAACAGCACTTCACGCGCACAATATATCACTTACCGAGATCTGCTTCGGCAGAGTGCCACACCCAGTAATGGGTAGAAGGCGTGATGATATATTTATTTATTTATTTATATCAAATTATTTAATTATTTTGGGATGGCTAGCTCAGTGGTATGAAGTCGGCCTGTGGATCCTGAGGTCCCTGGTTCGATTCCCACAGGCGACAAATTTTCATAATTTGAAAAAGCTATCAAATTAAGATTTTTGTTAATTATATTTTATTTTAATTTGAATATTAAATGGATTACAGGCTTAACTCGGTTAATAAAATTGCAAAACTTGAAAGAATTTTTATTTTATTGTATTATTTTAAAAAAATATTCCATTCGGCTTATTTAATTTTTTTTGTTAATTATAGTTTTTGATTGTCCATGAAAAAAATCTAAATAAATTAATCGTGAACAAAACACAAATTAGTTTTTTCTAGTCCTGCGTCAATTTAATGTCAAAATCATTGATTACAAATAATCAAAAACATGTTTGCCAACACTAGCCTTACATGCCTTACTTGCCTTCTCTGTCAGCTGAACTCTGAGCAAGGTGTAAGGAGAAACTCACTGCGAAATAAGGAAGCTTTTATAAAGTATCCACGCGGTTAAAAGACTTAGTATAACACTAGATTTAACGCTGTTCAAGTGGATTTACTAATAATGTTGGTAATTGTGAAGTTTGTTGCTGTTGTGTTGGTATTTGTGCCTGTGTGTTCTGTCGTGGGATATATGAAAGAAAAACGTTTGTATTTATTTATATCTCTAAATCATTATTTTCTTACCCACTTGAATATGACACTATTATTTCAACTTTTTTAATAGTAATAGAACGCTATTTCAGAAATATTATTTATCACCATGACAACTGTACTAAATATGCAATTTTTGGTACTAGGACCAAAAAACCGTGAGTGAAAGTGAAAAGTATGTTTTCACTTTCATTACCCAACCGAAAAACTTGTATTTTTAGACGTAATGAAACAAATAACTATTCAGAAAAAAATTGTTTTACATATCTTTTATTTAACAGTTCTTTAAAATTATTTAGAAATGTTTGACAGAGGAAAACATAAAAAAGTTGTTTTTGAATTATTATTTGTGTTTGAATGATGTAATTGTATAAATGAGTAAAGTTATTGTTGTTTTTGAATTAATTTGATTACTTTTGTATTCAAATAAAAGAACAACAATGTTTAATGCTTTATTGATTTACCATTTACTTTTGTTTTCAATAATAATATTACGCAGAGAAATAATGAAAATAATTTTAAATAATTTTAAATATTTTGGCAAGATACATACATGCATTTTATACCTGCTGCTGGGGCCTATACTATAATTTATCTGTTAAATTTTAATGCCCGGTTGTAGATTTTTACCAATACAAAAATATGTGTTCAATTTTTTTTTATTCAATGCCGTTCTGTTATCATTGTTAAAACATTTAACAGGTTGTTAAAAATTACCCTCTAGTAAGTATCTAAACTTCGACTTTAGTGCCTAATTATTTAAATATTGGTTCAAGAAAAGTTGGTTGGATGAAAATGCATTTTTGGCGGCACTAGTTTTGCTTTCGTCCACTGTACACCAATTTCAATCAAACTTTTATTAATATAAAATTGTTTTGATTTTTTGAGAAATCTTGGCAATGACAGCTTTGTAGAACAGATGTTTATAGTTACATTTAGTTTGTTTTTATTTTGGCACCAAAATTAATGTTCGACCAGAACATACTTAGGTGAAGGTCGGTTACACATATTTATAACCTAACATTAATAATAACTTATTTCAAAATAAATCCAGTTTTTTTAAAATCACAAATTATTAGGTAAATTTATTGATTATTTTTAAAAATGTAAATACAATTTAATATTAATGAACAATTATGAAAAGAAGTTTATATTTACGTATAAAAAATACGTAAAACAGGTCGCTAATAGGCCGAAAATAACTCCACTTGAAATGTTACTTAATTATATAAAATCGAAAGTTATTCAAGGTCTCTGTAATTATTCTACATTCGTTTGTCTTATTACCATTATTATTGATATTCAATTATTATTTACCTAACTTTAGCTAATGAATAAGCAACTTTATACTAATTAGAATTGTCTATTTATTTACGTTAATTGGTAGTTACAATTCGAAATAAACAAACAATTCGAGTTTCTATTTCAAAAGTATCTTCAATACTATATTATTAGCAAGGGACTAAAGTGCACAATTTAATCCTGAGGGTGTACTTTACGAGTCGCAGGCGAGGGAAATAATCACCTGAGGGATTAAATGCATTTTAGTCCTGTGGTAGATATTTTCCACTTGGTTCATTTAAATCAGTTCAGATAAATTAGACAACATGACTATATGAACTGAATTAAGTAAACTGATGCACTTATTGGGGTGAATTACTTCGAAGTAAATTAGAAACTGTAATTCTAGTACTGGAAATACAGTCAGCGAAGTAATCCAGCGAAATAAATAAGTTTGTTATTTAGCCACATCGCAAATTTATAGCGGAAGCTGGATAGGTTCCGCTATGGTCGTAACCACGCTCACTATCATTCGATGTTTGATTTTTTCTGATTGGGATGGCTAGCTCAGTGGATCCTGAGGTCCCTGGTTCGATTCTCACAGGCGAAAAATTTTCATAATTTGAAAAAGCTATCCCTGTGGCTCCTCCACCACTAACATCTTTGGGGGCCGTGATTTAACGACTGGTAACCGCACTTCACGCGCAAAATATATCACTCTACTTCAGCAGAGTGCCACACCCAGTAATGGGTAGAAGGCGTGATGATATATTTATTTTATTTTATTTATTTGTTCAGTAAATTTAAGTTAGATCTGGGAGGTTTATTCTAATACATAGCGGGATGTGGTTGTGGCTGTGGCTATAATATTTTCGTGACAGCAACGTAAACAAAGTGAAATATTTTGAGGTTTATAATATAAGCTGTATTCCATTTGCCACTTGATTCACTTAAATCAGATCAGATAAATTCTACACATGACTAAATGAATTGGATTAAGCAAACTAATGCATTTTTTTGGATGAATTACCTCAAAGTATATTAGAATCTATAATTCTAGTGCTAGAAATAAAGTCAGCGAAGTAATCCAGCGAAATAAATAAATGATCTGGATCAGTAAATGTAAGTTAGATCTGATCCAAATGGCAAATGGAATACGCCTATACTTGTTGATAAGGTAATGCTTGTTTACCTGTCAATTTAATCACTCCGGGACTAAACGTGACCATTTTTGAAATCGTTTATCAATTTAAATGAGTATAAAGTTGTAAAAAGTTTATCATAATTTGTTTTTATTACTCATACTAAGTTCTAAGAGGTGTTTCAAAAGAATAACTATGTTTTAATGATAATTCGTTACTATTCAAATTGTAGTATTACTTCGACATGAAATTCGTTTTAAATTAGACGCTATTACTACTAGTAACATGATAATTAAAAAGTAAAAAAACACTAGTAAAACAGGTTGTACTTTCAACTGAAATCTAGTTATTATCATTTTATTTTTGTATTTTAAGTAAAGGAAGTGGCAAATGTTCAAGTGCACGTGTTTTTATAGAACAGTTGGAACAAGATTTATTTCTTTTTTTTAAGAAAAACTACATGAATTCACATGAAAAATATACTAATAATTATAACTAATTTGACGGCCATGTAAATGTTAATCATAATTGATTTAAACATACTACGTTGTTATAATTAAAACAATGTTTTTGTTTAAGTTCAGTACAAGTTAATTATAATTATCTATAGTTACGTTTTGTTTAATTGTTATTTACTTTTTTCTGACAAAGTGTACTGCAACATTGAATTTAAATAAAATTGTACAAAACTTAAACCAAACATTATTTTAGTTCATAAAAATAAAATAATTATATTATCAGGCCATTTCCCTATTATTTAGTGTGGCACTCTGCTGAGGCAGATCTCGGTAAGTGGTATATTGGTACACATGCAAATTGTTGTCGGCAGTGGGAATTGAACCGAGGTTCTCAAATCCACAGGCTGACTCAATATCACTGATCCAACTACTTCATTACTAATTATATAATAATAATATTTATATACGTAAATAATGTGAACTATATTCTTATCAAAAACATTACTTTATGTGCTTCATTAATTACCGAAAAAATTAAAATGACAAGAACTCCCTAGGCAAATAAAGTGATCTAAAATTTTCAATATACCTTCTTCATTGCTCTTTTACGCATATTAGAGAGAGACAACCGAATTTCTCTGTAAAATTATTTACATGAAAATATTTTTAATATCTATTAATAACATTTTAAAAAAATCTGGTGTGGGCACCACACGACTTTCTTATACACAGCATATATAATATTTAGAATATATGTTATTAAACATGTAATTTAGTTTCTTTCCGTAAGAAGACATAGATAACTAGATAAAGCAAAAATTAAAATTTATGTTTTTTGTTTCTAATGCTACTATGATTATTGAAATAAATTATTAAATATAAAAATTAGTTTTTCTCAAAATTAGGCGCATATACAGGAAAATTGCAAATAACATTTTATGTTCCAAATATGCTAACATCTTTTATTTGAAACATTTTTTCGTAACTGATTCCATTTTTGAAAAAAATGGAATTTATTGTTTTGTTTGTCCAGTAAACTTCCGCTTCCGGCTATTCAATTTCATTCAAAATCAACTCAACTCTTCGTATTTTCATTAAACTTATAATTACCAAGTTTCGTTAACAAATCTTATCTCGTTCATGTGATATTGCACATACGGACACACATCCATCCATCCACACACGCATACAAACATCATTGAGAAAATGATGAAAACGGATTCAGTGGACCTTAAAACACGTATTTCTGCGAAAATCTCGTCAACGATTTTTTTCACGATTCCAATACTTCCTTATACTGCGTATAAGAAAGTAAAAAATAGTGTTTCGTTTATAAAAATGTGCGTCATTGTTATTAATTTTACATGTTGTTAACAGTTTCTTTTGTTAAATAATGAATTTTTTCTTTTGTATATAAAATATCGTATACATATAACACGTAAGTAAAGTGTTATTATTTGCCTCAAGTAATTGCATCCTTCTGGCAACGTCCTCAGGATTCAATCTTCGCTCTCAACAAATAATGACAAACTTTACTCCCTTATTATATAAACTACTATAATTGTTTAGGAGACATATCTTGTACATTGAATTGACAACATTTTTATAGAAAATTATTTGCATGTAACATTTCATTTACATATTTACAAATTGTTTATATAATAATTGACTTTTAGTATACCTATAGTATTTAACAATTATATAAATTATTTTAATTATTTAATTATGAGTTCTGAAAGCTTTTCCATATACAAATTCTTGAAATTATTATGATACGAAACAACTTCCGAATTTTGTAATAACAACATATATGTACATTTACGTCCTTGACCAGAATTATTTATTTATTTTTATAATTATTACCTACATGAGTGAGCAATAAAACGTGAAACAGTAGATTTCTTATTTCTGTTTACTTAAAAAATATATTTTGTTACAACACTTGTATTGTAAGTTACCTATACGTGAATGACAAAATTTAAATACAGTAAGTGGAACTTTTATTGCACAGTGGTTTCCATGGTTACATCAGGACTGTAATATTTACTTACTGCCACCGTGAATAGTAAGTAAATATTACATATTAAGGTCCTGTTTATGTAACAACAATTTAACGTGTTGTCAATTTTGAACTCTATTTTTCTTTTCCTTCTATTTGTGCAAGTATTGTAAAAAATAGCTTACTAACCTCGAACTGTAAGTGATTTTTTTTAGGTCGCAAAACTGCCACTTACAGTTCGGTACATAATATACTATTCTTGTTACAGCTGACTTCTTACCAACCTGTCACAAGAAGGATAAAGATTTTATTAATTGTTCCACGAATGCCGTACAAAAACTTTTCAACGAAATCAAAGATGGTAAGTATTGTACTCAATACACAATGATCTGCATTGCAGATCTCCTACGTCCTTAATTTTCGTTTTTCATGACCAGGAGTAAAACTCGGTTTCTATGATTTAAAATCGTCACAGAAATAATACATTTAAAAAAAATGTTTGTTAATAATTTTTTAATAGACTTGCAAAATTGCATTTCTTTGCTAATTTAACTAACCTTATCTCTCTTATATTTCTCGAGATAGCAATTAAATTGAGTACCCTATATATACACTTAGTATATATACGATTTTATTATCTTTTAACAACTAAAATTTCAATATCAAATCGAATGAATTGACCACAGAACTATTTGTGTCTACTAGGTGTGCCCGCGATCCACCTGGCGCCTACGGACCCGCTGTTCATCGACCGGGTGGAGATCCTCCAAGGCGATGGTCCCGTGTCCGTCAACGCATCATTACGAAATGTCACCGTCATGGGTTTTGGCGCGACTAACGTGTTGTACAACAGGTAAGACATACCTGTGTAATTGTCCACCAGGTTAATAATAGCTTCAGTACACGATGTAGGCGTCCATATGACGCCAACATTGTTTGGTAATGAGACGGAACAGTCGAAATATGAATACGTTGGCGGTGATGATTTTATATTTGTTATTATTGTCGGTGGACAGAATTTTCAGAAGAGATTGACACTGATATTCAATCATTATCTTCTGTTATTGATCAATAAGGTAATGATAGTGCTTATTTTTTCACGATTATTAAATAAATAAATATATCATCACGCCTTCTACCCATTACTGGGTGTAGCATTCTGCCGAAGCAGAAGCGCGTGAATTGCGATTACCAGTCGTCAAATCACGGCCTCCAAAGATGTTAGTGGTGGAGGAGCCACAAGGGTAGTTTATGAAATTATGAAAATTGTTTGTCGCCTGTGGAAATCGAATCAGGGTTCTCAGGATCCACAGGCCGACTTCATACCACTGAGCTAGCCACCCCATAAAAATAAAAATAAATATAAATATATCATCACGCTTCTTCTCATTACTAGGTGTGACACTCTGCGGAAGCAGATCTCGGTAAGTGATATATTTTTGCGCATGAAATGCGGTTACCAGTCCTCAAATCATGGCCTCCAAAGATGTCAGTGGAGAGTAGTATTAATGTTTGTCGGCAGTGGGAATCGAACCAGGGTTTTCAGGATCCACAGGTCGACACGATTCCACTGTGCCATCTACTCCTTGATTATTCTATAGGTCGGACTGTGAATTTGAGAACTTTGGTTCGATTCCCACAGTTGACAAACAATTTTCACCACATTAAATTTACCCCTATGGCTCCTCCTCCACTATAATCTTTGAGGGGCGTGATTTGATGGCTGGTAACCGCATTTCACGCGCATAAATATATCACTTAGCGAGATCGGCTATGGCAGAGTGCCACACTCAGTAAAGGGTAGAAGGCGTAATGATATATTTATTTTATTTTTCCTTCTGTTAAATATTATAAATATATCTTTTAGAACTGAATTAGAATACTAAACTTAACTCTCGATTAATGTTAATCATGATTAAATAATTATGGAAACTATGGTTTCTATTATTATTTAATCATGATTACCATTAATCGGTGATTGAAAACCGGCCCTAAGTGTTTATTTTATGTGTCGTAAGAAATTAATATTTATGAATATTGTCTTCTGACGAGAGAGAAAAGAAAATCACGTCTCGTCGATTGATAAGTACTCGTACTCGTATAGTATAGATAATAGTACTTAATATCGGATCGGAAAAGTGAAAGTTCGCATGCCGGAAATGGGAACACGAATCTGCGTACTTGTAATACACATACCTCTACCATGGACTGTACCACCACAAGAACAAACCACACTGTACTTTTCTCAATTACATTTAATCATATTCATTAGCTGAATCATAAATAATACATAAATATAAAAGTTAATACCAGGAATTTGATACAAATATTATTATAATTTAACTGAAAGTTATATTTACTTTTTTTACTGGATCAGGTGTTCTTTAATATTTACCGATAAAGTTTCCAAGGCAGTAAATTAAGCTTATTTGTTATTCACTTGTAAACATCATTTATTCAAACTGTTTGGTAACTATGGAAATGAATTTTTATCATTACTAACTTATAAATTATTTTTCTGAAGAAATTACTTATGTTTCAGACCAATTTTAGTATGGAAAGTAGGTTTTTACAAAAAAACAGTCAAGTAAAGTACGTATCCAAGGCTACAACAAAAATAACAGTCTGGTAAAGTACAAATCACTCTGGTAAAGATTTTACCTGACTGTTTTGTATTTTACCTGAATGTTTTTTGTTGTTGTTACCTTGGATACGTAGTCTGCTGTCAATACAATTTATATAAACAAAATTCAACATATTGTATTTTTTATGAATAATTAATGATTAAATAAAACAGTTTCACAAACAACCGCTTCGTTAAGTACAACATCACTTTCCTGACATATTATGTAATATACTATTACAGGTCAGTTGTCAATTTTACAAGTTAGTAAAGCCACAGTAATGCTTATTTGATATCATTTCAAACCATTTTGACAGTTCTATTTATATTCTTTTAAATATATACTAATAATAAATATTATGTGTTGTTTAATGTTACAGTGTAGACCCTAACAATTATGATTTCTTCACTAAACTGTTGCTTCCTCAGATGAGACTAGAAGGAACATACGATCTTTTCGGAAGGATTTTAGTCCTGCCAATGAGAGGTCGCGGCCATTGTTGGTTTGAAGCAAGTAAGTTTGTAATTCAAATATATGTATGTTGATAAAATTGATAGTTAGAGATTGCGTGGATGACCTGGGATCTTTAGGAATAAATGGATGGATATGACTGAAAATTTGTTGCGTGAACGAAACATAAGATGAATTGGTATTCAAAGGTTAAAAGTAGAAATGGCGCAATCGGTAGGATACCGACAGACAATCGTAGCCCAGTTGATAAACTAGCGTTTCTTAATTAGCAAGCAAGAGGTTGTGTGTTCAAATCTCATTGACTTCTACTTATATAAAAAATACGTTTGTGTCTGAATGATTCGAATTCCACCAAAATTTATTCGCTCCCTGTACTGTAATTGAGATTAAGTTCCTGTTGTGCAGAGTAACAAATAAATAAATAAATACATAAATAAGAATGCTTGGTGAAGATTAATTGCAGGATGAATCTAATTCATATTTCAACCCCATTTAATGGGACTAAGCGTGTTGATATTACTACTGATGTTTGTTTAATATGTTTGCAGGTAATTTGTCAATCATTTTAAAATCTGATGTTGGACTTTATCAAAAAGATGGGTTTAGTTTTTATAATGTAACAGGAGCACATGTCAAATTCGAAATTGGAGGGTTAAAACTATACATGGGCAACTTATTCGATGGACTCAAGGCTTTAGGTAAGTTCAAATTTTTGTATAAAATTCAGATTTCAAAAGTTAGCCCTGTGGCTCCGTTACCACTAGCATCTTTGGGGAACGCCATTTGATAGCTGGTATTCGCAAGTCACGCATAATTTGTGCTAATTTTGAATTCATACAATGTAATAGTTATTTATATATTAAGGGATGAAAGTTAAATATTTTTTTCCGAAGATACTGTTTTATTAACATTTTCTTCATGAGGTATACATATTATTAGGACATACAATTTTCAGAAATAAATTGAGAATTTAGATAATAATAATTTATTGTGTATGGAATGTATTAGCTGGGAAAGAAAAAGATTACCCACGAAGCCCAAATTAAACAAAATAGAATGGTCGTTATAGTACTGTGGCTTTTCTATTATTCTCTCACTGAGTGACTAATATTGGACATTTCAAATTACTATAGTAATATGGGGTAATGGCTCAGTGGTATCGAGTCGGCCTGTGCATCCTAAGAATCTCGGTTTAATCCCAACAGGCGACAAACAATAATCACCAAATTTAAAAAATACCCATGTGGCTCCCTCACCACTAACTTCTTTGGAGGGTCGTGATTTGACTGTTGGTAACCGTACTTCACGCGCATAAATATATCACATACCAAGATCTGCTGCGGTAGAGTGCCACACCCAGTAATAGGTAAAAGGCGTGGTGATATATTTATTTATTTACTATAGTAACAAGCTCATTATTTTCTTGCCATCTCGTATGTCACTTAGATATTAAATCATACCCATTGTTTTCCAGTTGCCATGGATTTGGCAAATTTTTCGTGTTTAGGTTGTATAACTTTCTTTTTTCTATTAAGGGAGGAAAATTAAATTTTCTGATTGTGGAAAAAATATTTGTATTAATCTAAGAACTTTGTTTTTATTAATATTTCGTCAACAACAATACCTTTTTCTAATTTGGAAGGACTCCACATATTTCCACCTCAATACACACGTGTTGTTTATGTGTCCAGGTCCGGCTTGGCCCAAATACCCTCTCATGACTCACTCCCCATTAAATATATAAATACTAGGCCACTTGGAGTATTTTTAGTAACTTTATTTCACATCATAAACAGTTGACGGTGACGTTTAATGTTTTTGATTATGTTTTGTTTAATAGAACAGTCAACAAATGAATTTCTCAACGCCAACTGGCGGCCTGCTGCCGAATCTCTACGTCCTGTGCTCACGCAAACAATTGAGGAGATTATTTTGTCGCTTTTAAAACAGATTTTTGATAATATTCCTGCTGATTATTTCGTGCAAGACATTGCTGAGGATGTTCCGTTCGATTTAACATATTATAATGGCGTTCAGGATTAGGCTATTCGATTTATTAAACTATTTCTTTTGTACATTCCGCATTTTTGTTAGGTTTTTGTGATAGTATATCATGACGTTATATTGCAATTTTGTTTTATTTATTTGTTGTACTTTGCAAAACATTTTTTTTTAGTTTTGATTTTAAATTGACAAAATGTTTTTTTTTTATTGTTGTTCAGTTTCACAATTGTTGTAAAGTGTAAGTACTTATTATAATTAATAAATATTATTAATTAAGGCATAATTAATCTACTTTAATATTAACATTAACTTTTTAATTCATGTAAATCCCAAATACTGTTTCAACTAATTCAATTAATATTTTAACAAAATACTTAACAATTGATGAAATCAAATTTAATTATAAAAAGAAAAATTGGAGTCCCAGGTTCAAATCCTGGCGGTACCCCAATTTTCCGCTTTATAATTCAATTTAATGACAACTATTCTAATGCTGTAACATTTTAGCTAAGTTCAAATTAATTAATACAGCCAAAAAAAAATTTTCACCACAATGGCACCTCCTCCATCCAACATCTTTAGGGGGCGTGATTTGACGGTTGGTAACCGCACTTTAGGAGCATAAATATATCACCTACTGCGATCTGCTTCGGTAGAGTGCCACATCCAGAAATGGGTAAAAGGCGTGATGATATATTTATTTTTATTACTTTTAATTATAAAATTAACTTACTCACGTAGCACCATCATTTTTTTTCTTTCTGTTTACTCAAACTAAATATCGAAAGCTGTCTACAAACGATTATTTCTATTTTTAAATTGTGGGGGGGGACGTGATTTGTCGGCTGTAAACGCGCATAAATATATCACTTACTGAGATATGCTCCGGCAGAATGCCACACCCAAAATGAGTAAAAGGCGTTATGATATATTTATTTAAATTATTTTTAGGTATAAAATTAACTTATTCAAGTATCATCATTTTATTTTTTTATTAAATTTACTCATAAACTACCTACAATCGACTATGTATATTTTTCGACTGTTTTTAAACAATGAAACAAATGAAAACAACTGACAATCACACAAGACAAACCTGCCAATTAGGTCGTCCAGGTCCAGGCATCTTGAATCTCTTCAGAAAACAGACAACACTCAAAGACAGGAGTCAACGCTGGCTGCAGTTACAACAGGCGAACGTGGAGAACTACTTCATGGTGGTGCACGTGCCGTGGTATATATACCCACCACAGCGGCGCACGTCACCCACCCGAAAAGAGAACTTACACCTATAACATACCTACCATTCTTCTGTTTTTGTTTACGCATTTTAAAAGTAATTCGGGAGAAATACCTCGATGTCTTCTTGTTGTTGATTGACTTTTTTTACTTTTTTTGAGGAGAAAACGTCTAGAATTTTGCAGAGTTATTCATACGGTTTTATATATATTCGGCGAATGAGTGTTTTCGGTATTTTTAGTTTTGTTTATGATGATGACGATATGTAATGAGTTTCTGAGTTTCGAAACTACGTCATAATTATAAAGTTAAAAACAGAAAGGTTCTAGTAAACTCTATTACGAAAATTGGCTTTAATATTTTTATATTTAACTGTTCTAGTATAATTTTAGATAAACAGTATTTGTTTGTACTTAAATTAGCGTCAGAAACTGACAGAAGTGCATAATTAAAACAATTTTTATTTTAATTAATTTTGTATGTTTTGTTATCTTCCATAATCAGTATTTACTTCTGCCAATATAAATATTTACAATATTTTTACTATTTATAGTATTTTATACTTATAGGTATCACAAAAATTATTATTTACGAAAAACATAATTTTTATACTACCAATATCAAAACCATATTATTTTAAAATACTTTTTGTACTCGCTGCATTAAAAATAATGTTTACATTACCTTGAAAACCGATGGAAAGTTTGATTTTGCACACTAGTGCGCAAAGTAATTAAAGAAAACAGCCATTTTTATGGTTCTAATTTTTTACTATTAAAACGCTAATTGTACTGCACATTTTAAATAATTTATAAAAGAAATAGAGACATTAGCTTATACCGCCATCAATCAAACATATTTTAACAAACTTTACGAGAAAGAATAAACAAATGTCAATTCATGGCATACTTAACTGTCAAACTTCAAATTTAATCAATTTCCTCATTGTCCATTATATAATTTTTGCTCGTTACAAAAAGCATTGTACAAAACTAGTACACGAATACGCCATTTGCACTATTTGCGCAAATCAAAGCACGAGCGAAGCGGGTGCTTTAAAATTGCGCTCATGTGCAAAGTATGTCTTCGCGCACTAGTTATGTAAATTGCTATTCTAGTGTCAAAAGGACACAAATATAATTTTGTTTGCACGTTGCCATTAGTTACGTATTTAATCACGAAAAATTCATATATTTTTCCCGCCAAATATTTCTGAGTTACATTACAGAAAATGCTTTAAATAAATGTGATAACAAATTTAATTCTGCATATCTTTAATCTGAAGTATTTTTATCTACATATTTTACTTATTTAGATATAAAATAATTAAATAGTTATTGATCCGAAATGTACTTTACAAGTTTAAACATAAAACAATTGTATTCCACAGCCTTCTATTAATTAACTGTCCTGCAATCTGATTGGCTACCGGTATGAACAAAATCTAACAAATGAATTACACAAATAAGATAGTTGAGTGACACTAGGTTCTCGTGCAGTATTTTCTATTAAAAATATTTGTTTTTTTATTGTTTTGTGGAAAATTTGTGTGTTTACAAAGTAATAGTAATGTTTTGGATGACATATCGCACGCGTAATACACAGTGTTTGTTAAATTACGTGATTAGACAACTTGAAATTTACAAAACAATGCTGCTTATGTTGTCAATAATATTAGTTCATGGATACATTGGTTACCATCGTTGGCGATATACGGTAAGTCATTGTTGAAATCAAATATTTATTCGAACAAATCTAAGATTGTGTGTAATCATTTTCAAATCGCCTTAGCACAATATTTGTGGACCTCACGTACTTTATACTTGTCCTAGGTTAAAAATTATCAGTTTAAGATAATATTTCAGATATTTTTATCACAATAAGGGACCTTAAACTTCACTTGAAAGTTAATTCAACAGATATTCTTGTATCTCTGATTATTGTAATCAGTATTAAGAATAGATAGAGCGAGAAAAAAATATTGCCTAATAAAGCATGACTTATGACTTAATCTGAATAATTAAAAATTAAAAAAACAATCGAGAATTGATAATATACTTAATATTTGAAGAGTTGGAAAATTTTGAGAATTGTTAAATAGTTCTGTGAAGATATAAAACGTCATTCATATTTGCGTTGGTTATTTTTTTAAAATAAACACAACAATAAAGTAAAATATAGATAAGACTTGACTTTTATTACCATTTTGTATACATTTTAAATTAGGTACCCTCTTATCACATCAAGTTCATTATCCTTTTCATTACAAAAAAGTTCTCTTTCGTCACAATTTACAAAATATTTGATTTCTTGTATAAAATCAGTCGCACAGTGAGATTGCAAGTATATAAATACGAATAACAATGATTATTAATTTATAAAAGTAGGCACTATAAATATACAAGTAACACTAAATAACATGAATATAAAAATACAAAAATAAAACAAAGTATAACCTCTGTATTTGTACATAAAGAACACAGCCCATCTTAGATTAGAGGAATGTACAGATTATGATATGTTTATAAAAAGTTTACACGAACGATACATTACATATGTAGATCTTACAAGTAAATCATATACTTCAGCATCATTAAATTCTTTATAAAAGATTACAAGAAGCAGAAGCGGATATCAAATATTTCGGGCCCCAGGCAAAATATTTATTTCAGGCCTTTAAAATATATATATATATATATATATATATATATATATATATAGGATGGTGACCGCGACTCTCGAACATAGGGATTTAACATGTAAAATCATAATTTTGTAATTAACTGCTTCCCTAATTATTTTAAGCAAGAGGGCTTCAAATTAGCCATGAAATTGAAACAAAATTAACAAATGTTTGATGTTTTGTGTCAAAATAAATGACATAATAAATAAAGAAATTATTTCGACAGGTTAAACGTCACACATTTGTTTAATTTTGTTTTAATCTCATTTGTGTCGTTACGAAGCATGCAAAATTAATTTTGTTTATTGGTGTAGATGCAGAATTTTATATCCTAAATCTTTTATTTCAAGCTATCTTGCTTAAAATAATTAGGGAAGCAGGAAATTATAAAATTATCATTTTACATGTTAAATACCCTTGTTCGAGAGTCGCGATCACCATCCTGTATATTATTTAAACTAAAAGTTTGAATCCGGGCTCTAGGCTATTGCCTCTTTAGCCTAGGCCAAAGTCCGCCTGTCACAAGAAGACAAAATACAAAAGACAAGAGAAGATGATGATTCTGGTTAATGATAAAAATAAATTACAATATTATCTAGACTTAAATATTTACTTAATTGCCTAAGATAAAACAGTAATTTGCAACGATAAAATGACATTCAAACTAATTTAAAAAAATACGTTCAAATTATCACGGACCTCGAAATTTTGACCAACAAAAATTGCTAAGTATAGCAATTGATAACATGGTCTTTCGATAGCAACCATTATTGTTTCAACTCTTAGCTATAGCTATATTTAGCAATTTTTGTTACTGACCAAAAGAATTTTAAAATATAAATTAAGAAATATAAAATAAATTAAGATCTTTTTAAAATCCAAGTTAATATTAGCTGCCAGTATCTCGGCTTACCTAATCAAATCACATGACATAAGATTAATTTAATTGAACAAACTAACAGTTAAAAAGAATAGTAAGAGTTGATATGATTCAAGTGGTAAATGGAATAACCTATGATAAAAAGTTAAGTAAAAATCAGACTTGATAGTAAGTAAAATAAAACAATGCTGAAACAATAAATTATTTTGGTTTACTTAAAACCTGTTAATACCTATCAAGAAACTTCATATGCACCGGTCCCTTCGGTGAAACCAAAAACTCAAACTGCAACTCTAATTTATTCTCAGATACAACTTCCAACTCTCTGATAATCTTAGCAAGTGCTAAAACCAATTCTTGCTTAATAAACCTCTTCCCGGGACACATTCTTCTTCCAATACCAAAAGGTACAACTAAATACCTTGCTAGAGTATTCGTAAGATTCGATTCTTCTCCTAGCCATCGTTCCGGGGCGAAGTCTTTAGCTTTGGTGAAGTTCCCTTCGTCGAGACAAGCCAAAGCGGTGTGGCAAAGCACCACAGTACCAGCTGGAAGAAGATATCCACTAGATAAAATCACATCGGTATCTAGAATTCTTGCAATGCAGTTTGCTGTTGGTAGCACGCGAAAGCTTTCGGTTATACAAGCTCGGAGATAGGGAGCTTTGCTTAAGGAAGCTGGGGATGGGAATTCAGGAAGATCGCAGATTTCTTGGTAGAGTTTTTCTTGAGCGTGGTGGTTTTTACCGATTAGATGAAGGAGGAATACTAAAGTGTTGCCTAGAGTTTGAATGCCAGCTGCTATGAAGTCTATAATAGCTGCTTTTTTTTCTCGAATATCTATACCTGGAGCTTGAAGCATTGAGATAAAGACGCTTTTAACTGCGTCAACGTCACAAGTATCGTTTTCTTCTGCTATTGCTGTGTCTACTAATTCTGAAATTATGTTGTAAATGATGTCTTCACTTTCTGTTAGTTTGTTATAAGCTTGAGTTTTGTAAAACTTCCAGAATGGTAGTCCATAAAATGTATCTCTAGAAGCGCAAAAGTGTTCTTGGACAGCTTTAGCTAAAAGCGCAGCTTTCTTATCTACGTTATTATCCAGAAAACCCATTCTTCTCCCAAGTATTAAAGCACAAGTGCTTTCCAGTCCCATACGATTAGCTAATTCCTCTAAATTATCAACTATGCCAGTCTCGTTTCTCATTTTTCGCAACAATGATATGAAGTCGTCAACAATGACATTAAGTTCAGGTACAAATTGTGAGATTGTCTTAGCGCTGGTAAGCTCGGGAGTTAATGCACTACGAAGCTTAAACCAAGCTTTACCTTGCTCATTAACCAATCCAATACTCGCGTATCGGTCTGGTCGAGAAGTACGATAATACGAAATTACTTCTGTTGGTGGTCTTAAAGGGTACTTACTATTTTGTCGAAGAACTAGTTCGATGTCTTCACGTCTTCGGATGCTAACTACAGGGACGTTCCAGAGGGCCTGTTCGCAGAGGACGTCGCCGTACTTGTTGAACATTAATTCGTAGGATTCGTGGATTTTTTCTAGTTTATAGCTGCCGAAATATGTGTAAATCCATCTTGTACCGAATACTGGTAAGGCGTAAGGACCTGGAATGTCTTTGATAGTCTTTGTCGCTGGAAGGCAATTGTTTGTGTCATTTTCCCAGTTTTTACGGCGCCACCATGGAGGTCGGTAACCAGTCACGAAAAAAAATATTCCAACGACTATTATTACCATAAAGTCTAGTGATCTGTCGAAAAGCCACAGCATGTCTGCAACAAATTCAAAATTTTTGACAATATTCTAACCCTACTTTTAAGTTATTGCAAGTTTTTATACAAAATAAAATAGAATATCATGAGAAAAATGTATGAAAAGTATGAAAATAACGGTGTAAAGCACTAGTAAAGTTAGTAGTTTATAACAATTGCTAGTTTGACTCACCTATAATGTTTTTGTTTTCGTGTTCACCTGTCAGAATATTGTTTGTTTTTATAATCAGTCTTGTAGTCTCGCAGGCTGCTTCTTTTATACAGTCTCTAAACTAACTATCTTGACTGTGTCATCATGTATTCAGATAACATTTATAAAAAAAATCACGTGTAAGATTATATACGGCTGTTCTCATTCACTGTAGTTTGTTTAAATTCACTAACATCAGACATCGACCGATGTGAGGCGACGTAACCACGTGTGTCGATTCACGTTTTTCGTTCTGTTATGATGTGTTGATGTCCGAGTGATTTGGAATGGAATGGTGGCGTTTATATTGCTTGAGTCGTGGACACACTTTGAACGGCAGTGTGTTTTTGTTTACAGCAACATCGTTATGACAACGAGTCCGTTATTTATTGGCGTTTACTGTTAGAACGACACGATGTCAGATCGGTATTTTGTAAACAACTGTAACCTGAATCATAGCATTTTTACTACAGTTTCATTGACAAATACACACACTTTCTTGTCATGCATTTACAACTATGTAAATTACTTTTGAAAAGTTTTTCAAAGTGCGCTGACTTTTTTATGAATCCTACTATAATTTAGAGATAATAGCTATTATTCAGAGATTAAATGGTTTAAATTCATGATATGTTATTTTAATTTGCTGTTTCCGTTCTGTTTATTAAACGAGCGACAATTTAAAGTTCTTTAACAATAGGTTTAACAATGATCTATTTGTTTGCTACTAGCTTTACATTTATGTACTGTGGGTTATAGTTTCTAAGGCGTTAGTATTTCTTAAAATTAGGACTGCAAATCGCTGAAAATAATCGGCTCGCGTTTCAAGATAATTTGTCGATTCGATTTTTGTTCCGGTTAAAAGTAATTAAATTTTGGAATGGTTCTTGAACCGGTTCCCAAGATTAATTAGGCAATTTTATGTTGTTTACTGGAAAAAGTTCTGTGTTTCCCACATATGGAAGTTATTTGTTCCCCACAGGGGGAAGTTCTGTGTTGATACGTTATATTATAAAAAATAATAGTTATTTATGTACCAAGGGTGAAAACAGCCGTTTCTGGCCCGCTAATTTCACCCGTGGTACATACAATATTTTATGCACAATAAAATAACATTTAATTATATGTTCAAAAGATTAAAATATGTAAATAGGTTATATGTCAAAATGACATTTTGCAAAATCAAGTATTCACAATAAATAAAAATTGTCATTTTATTTATGTATCCATAGGAATTATTTCTTAACAGGCAGATTTATAAAGCGGATTAGCGCTAACACCGTTTTTAATATTATCTATAACTCTGTTTCAAATTAAGACAGATTCGAGAAATGAATTAAATTTGATGCTAATTAACTCTCTTTTTAACTCAAGTTAAAATAAACTTGTTTCGTACATTGGACAGAGAGTTAAAAATGAAATAAAAAATGGTGTTAGCGCTAATTCGCTTTATGCCTGTAAGTGTTTAAGCCCGCTTTATAGGGCTAAAATACATGCTTTTTCACCCGGTTGTGCACAAATTAAATAAAGAACCTCGGTTCGACTCCCACAGCTGACAAAAAATTTTCACCACAATAAAATTACTCCTGTGGCTCCCCTACCACTAACATCTTTGGGGGTCTTGATTTGACGGCTGGTAACCTCATTTCACGCACATAAATATATCACTTACCGAGATCTGCTTCGGAAGAGTTCCACATCCAATAATGAGTAAAAGGCATGATGATTTATATTTATTTTATATATTTATATATATATATATATATATATATATATATATATATATATATATTACCCATTACTGGGAGTGGTATGTTAGTGTGGTTAACAGCCGTTAAATCACGGCCACCATAGATGTTAGTGGGGGAAAAGCACAGAAATAATTTGAATATGGTGAAAATTGTTTGTCGACTGTGGGAATCGAACCGAGGTCCTCAAATCCACAGGCCGACACGATACCACTAAGCTACTTAGCTACCCCATATAAAAAATAACTAATAAATAATACAATTATTGTATCTGGAATTTTGCATATTAACTAGGTAATGTAAACATTGCCTGGATTTTATATTATGTGGATTTCACTTTCAAAACAAGCGCAGGGTGACACTCCCTTCCTTTCTTATCTTTTTGTTTCATTTTCAATTACTGTATTGTGTAGACTTTTCTTTCATATACAAATGCAGGTAGGCTATCGCTTTCATCTTTTCAAATCTTTGTAGATTCGTTGTTAAATTCGTTAGTAGATTCGTTGTTAGGAATAAGCGTGAGTAATTTGAGATGTTTTGCGCATATGTTATTTACGTCGCAAAAAGTAGATGAATAATAAGTGAATAGCAGTAATTGAAAATTTGTTGTGTAATAAATGATTTCGAGTGTAATAAACAAATGAGTTTATATGGAGTGATCTACTATGAATGTGGTTAAAGTGAGGGTGGTGTGTTTGGATGAGAATGTTTGACATGGACTGATTATTTGATTTAATGAGTGAATGTTTTATGAATGATTTTAGGGTTCGTGCTACCCCATTTAATGGAATATAGCGTGATAATATGTATGTATGTAAAACCTTGCGAAAACACAAAAATAAAAAATGCGTTGTATATTCTAGATTTGAGTGCACAGTAACATTGACTTAGCTCCTATTATTTGCTGCGAGTTTATGTTCGGTGTAACTATTCCCGTTTATGTATGGTGTATGGTTCGCCGCCCACAGTTACGGGCGTTGTTTTCATATTTAACATTGACCCTATAATCATAAAAGTAAACCCACACGAGCCATTATTTCATCTCTTTACACATAAAACAAATTTTAAAACAAACATAACACTTTTCACGAAGATATTTATTACTGCGAATATTTTTATAAATATGGTGGCTTTTGTAGGTAGGTGCGATATAATATATCATACCAATTATTTACTCTAGCTTTTGTTTATATTGTCATAAATGTTGTTTTGTTTTCCATATAAATTTCAATATTAAATATTATGGCGTTTGAAAAGATTTATTTTATTTCAAGTTTATATGGGGTACGTGGTTCAGTGTCGGCCTGTGGATTTAAGAACTGCATTAAAACTATTCCTAATATAATTGGGGGCCGTGATTTGACGGCTAGTAATTGCACTTCACTGCTACGGCATTAATTTTTGGAAAGTTCAACACTTCCGGAGGCTATATCTCAAAAACTAGACGAGATATGAAGATGCGCTCAACGGTATTGAATTCCGCGTGTTCGAATTAACTTATAAACAAATTTTTAGCGATTTTTATTTTTTGCAAATTTCTTAAGGGGTACCCCTTGAATTTTTTTCGATTTTAGGCCAATTTCAGACTGTTTGCTCTAAAATTCCTTCTCGTATGAATATTGTAACAAAAAATTACATACATATATATTTCGACCCGCTGAATCCATTGATAAAGTCCCCAAGTGCATATGCCTTCTAGTTTTTGAGATATTGTTCAAAATCTGTTTTATAGAAAAAATGTTGTGACCATTTTTTGAAATTTCAAAATTGCTGAAAATTTGTTTATAAGTTAATTGAAGCACGAGAAATTCAATGCCGTTGTGCGCATCTTCATATTTCCTTTAGTTTTTGAGATATGGCCTCGGGAAAGTCGGAAAACTGAGTTGTTGAATTTTTTTGAAAGTTCAAGCTCTATCTCAAAAACTAGACGAGATATGAAGATGCGCTCAACTGCATTGAATTCCGCGTATTCAAATTGACTTATAAACAAATTTTTAGCGATTTTTATTTTTTGAAATTTTTTTAAGGGGCGATCTAGCCTATATTTAGTATAAATGCCGTAGTTTAAGATAGTTCATAGATGATAGTAGATGATAGTAGATAAATAGTAGATGATAGTATACAATGTAGCACACAGTTCGTAGATAGTAGATAGTACGTAAGTAGTCAATAGTTATGATTCGCGAGTAGAAGAATATTCGAGGTTGTACCCCTAGGATTTTTTTCGATTTTAGGCCAATTTCAGACTCTTTGCCGTAAAATTCTTTCTCGTATGAATATTGTAACGAAAATTTATGTATTTTGACCCGCTGAATCCAGTGGTAAAGTCCCCAAGTGCATACGACTTCTAGTTTTTGAGAAATTGTTCAAAAATTGTTTGATGGAAAATGTTTAAATTGCTGCAAATTTGTTTATAACGTGAAGCACGAGAAATTCAATGCCGTTGAATGCAGCTTCATATTTCGTTTAGTTTTTGTGATATAGCCTTGGGAAAGTCAAAAATATACAATTTGAAAAATATTTTCTTGAATATAAAAATTAATTGCTGAAAATAAACATTACTTTTAAAAACTAAAAGTATCGTTAGATGTATTATATTTTGAGTTACTATTGATTAAAATTGAGACAAAAATAAAACGATTCTTCACACATCATTAAATAAAAATGTAAGATACTTAAATATTTAAGTTGTCTGCCTGCGATCACATTATAGGATATCATCTTCAGTTCTTGACATATGCCTTATAGGCAAATAACTTCACCTCATATCGGAACGAGTGAAGTTAGGTGCGTGCAGTGGTACCAACATACTCTCCAACTCGTGTAATGTAACTAACAAACAGCCTATAATCGGATAGGAATATTAATATTATGGAAATGCAAACAGAATTGCAAATAAGTAAAGGCAGCATAGTGTAATCAAAAAATTCAAACACTGTAATCAGGATTTAGCGTGAGTTGGTGAGAACTAAAAATATACGCATACGTTTAGTGAGTGAGAATGTTGATTCTAGGACATTGCGTGTAACACTGTAGGGGATGAGCACTGAACATTTTATTTTCTCGTGTTTGTTTTCAGATTACTGATTGGATTCATTAAAAAATTGGAATACATGGAAAAATTATGCTTATCTACTTATAATACAAATTATGTTATATACTAGTATGATGAGTACCATAGAGTAAAGAATATAGGATAGAGGGAGCATGGAGAGAGAAATAAGACGCCGCCATATTGGTCGACTCTATATTTTAAATTAAATAAATGAGAAAGAAATTTTGAAATGAAAATATATACGGGGTGTCTCACGAAAAGCGGACTATAGGTGTTTAATATGGGTAAACAGTTTTTCTGTACACCCATTGCTTTCCAAAATTATTTTAGACTTGATTTTTTGTGTTTTGTAACGGCAGAAGTTAAATATAAAAATTTACAAATCTGCTTCGGCAGAGTGCAACACCTAGTAATGGGTAAAAGGCGTGATGATATATTTATTCTTATTTTACAAAATTACAATTTAATTAATGTTAACCATGGAATTAAAACAAAAAAAAACAAATAAATGCATTTAGTTTTTCTGTTAAACTTTCTCCAGTATTTAATTATTTGTAATTTTTCATCCTGTGAATAGTTTTTCATTTTTAATTTTGTAAAAATAATATAAAATTTATAGACAAATCATAAACTTTATTTTAAACAATACAAAACTTGAATGTGTCAAAATATTAGATAAAATCAAGCCGTCGATTTGTATGTTATTTTGTCTTAACACTATTAAATTGCGTTTCTTAATTAACAAGCCAGAGGTCGTGCGTTTAAATATCACTGATTTCAATTTAAATTCAAAAATACGTTTGTAGCTGAGTGGTTCGGATTCCACTAGAAACTATTGTAATTGAGATTCAGTTCATGGTGCATAGAATAACAAATAAAATAAATAGGGTAATGGTTCAATGGTATTAAGTCGGCCTGTGGATCCAAAGAACCCTAGTTCGATCCCCACAATCGACAAAACATTTTCACCAATTTAAAATTACCTCTGTGGCTCCCTCACCACTAACATCTTTAGCGGTCCTGATTTGATGACTGGTTACCGCACTTCACGCGCATTAATATATTATTTACCGAGATCTGCTTCGGTAGAGAGTCACACCCAGTAATGGGTAAAAAGGCGTGATGATATATTTATTTATTTAAATATAAGAAATTTACTTTATAGGAAAATGTTCCAAATAAAAGTTGTGTAATTATTAATTATAAATTCTGCAACTAAATCAATTAACATAATTCATATTACTCATGTTCTTTCATTTCTGCTATAATTCATTTTAAAAGTTGTCAAAAATTGATTTAATCTAGATAGTTAATCATGAAACTGGAACAAATGCAAACAAATGTATAACGTTTAACTGTCGCATACATATTTTAAATTTGATTTTAACAAAAACTAAATAAGTAAAATATAATATCTAGATCTAGAATGATCTAGATGCAGAATTTAATTTTCGAAATATTCACTTAAATATATTTTTTGTAAAATAATCAAAGAAGCAATAGTAACGAAAGACTTATTACCTATGTTATTTGCCTATGACACACATATTTAGAACAATTTATGTGAAATAATGTGAAATTTTTCATTCGTTTAAAATGAAAAGTAATGGAAGGCACTATTTAATTTTGGCGGTGTGGTAGCTGGCATAGATTTATTGCAGCAAATTCCTGTTTTTACCCTTGAGCGCCAGGGCGCAAAGAAAACACGAAAACTAAATACTGTAGACCACAACCACCAACCACTAAGACCGCGACGCGAATCCAGGTCACTTGATACAGATAAAGTAAATTGGTTCCCCTCAACATTAATGAATGGTCGAAACAGGACTGGAATATTCACTTTACAAATAGCAAAAATATTACTTTGTTGCTTTTTGATCGTTTATTCTAGTCATTTTACTCGTAGAAATATTTTTATAAAAATTAACATGATCACCTCTAAACTCTATTCCATGCAATTATGCAATCATTTGAAATGTATTATTGTTTACTTCATAGTTTTTGAAATATGATACAAAGCTTCATTTTTTAAATGGAAAACACTCATATTTTTTTATTCTATTAATTTTACACTATTCATTTGTTTTATTTGAACAATAATTTTCCTTTAAATTAATATTAATATCTTATTAAAAATAATGGAGTAGGTAGCACAGTGGTTATCGTGCTGGCCTGTGGATCCTGAGAACCCTGGTTCGATTCCCACTGCCGACAAACATTTTCACCACATTAATACTACTCCTGTGGCTCCCCCTCCACTAAAATCATTGGGGGCCGTGATTTGACGACTGGTAACCGCACTTCACGCGCAAAAATATATCACTTACCGAGATCTGCTTCGGCAGAGTGCCACACCCAGTAATGGGTAGAAGGCTTAATGATATATTTATATTTATTTTTTATTTATTAAAAACAAAAATTTGAAAATCATCGATCGGGTTCTTTCGTTTATTATCGACAAAATCCGTCAGTCGTAGGTTCTGTACAATTTAGTAGTGAACGATAAATAAAAATGTTACCGAACTTGTTACAGCATATTTTACCAATTACTTGTGCAAGGTTTTGTCGAGTTCTGTCAGTAGAGTGCGGGCTTCTGTAGTGATCAAAATGTTTTCTACGTTTTGTCAGCGTTTTAATAATATTTTAATGCGTAAATTGTTTAAATTGTGCGTTATTGTGCGTATTAGTATGTGGTTTATAAAAGAAACGTTAATATATGAGTGGTAGTGATGTGAAATAAACTGGATGGACTTCACGGGGAGTCCTAAGCTGTGGACAACGTGGGACGTGCCCGCTAGCTGATTCCTTCTCAAAAGTATGCGACAGTATTGTTAATAAATTAAAAAAATATATATATTATCACGCCCTTCTACCCATTACTGGGTGTCAAATCTCGGTAAGTGCTATATTTATGCGCATGGAGTCAAATCACGGCCCCGAAAGATGTTAGTGAAGGAGGAAACCTCAGACCAAACATAAGTAGACAAATTCTGCCGTATTCAAGGCAATGCAGTGTTGTGAAGTAGAAAGAGTTAGAGTAACTTGTTGGTGAGGCGGGTGCGCGGCAAGGAGCGAGTACCCTTTGAAGTTATGCGAGTTGCAAACATTTGTGTAGTTATTTTTATATGCAATTACTTACTTTTCATACATCAAAGTAAAGGTTACTTTTTAACATATTAAGTGTTTTGTATACGCACTTTTGTATTTAAATAAATAAAATGCTCGCGTCTGATAACTGTCATCAACAAAAATGCAACCCGCATAACAGCAACTTGTACTAGCTCTTTGCCGCGCACCCGTCTCATCACCCAGTTATTCTAACCCTTTCTACTTCACAACAAACGCCGTTGTTCTTCGTCTACTTATGGTTGGTCTGAGGAGGAAACACAGGGATAATTTTAATGTTGTGAAAATTGTGTGACCGCTGTGGGAATCGAACCCAGGATCTTAAATCCGCAGGCCGACTCGATATCACTGAGCCACGTACCCCATAATAATAATAATTTCACAAATTAGTGGCTAAATTTATTTTCTTTTTAGCCATATTTTATTAAATTATTATTCCAATCATCCAGTTCGTTAGAATATCCCCGTCATTTCCGTCAAAGTTCCAGAGTCTATACATAACCAAAATATCATATAACAAAACACATATCAATTCAATCCCATCCTGACGTCTGCGTGCGGCATATAAGACGTCACTACGTCAGTGGCGTCCAGCCGAGGCGTGGGAGTCCACCCTCACCCCCACCGAGCGGTCAGCATCATGTCCGTCGCACGTTACCCCGGGCAACGGCCGCGTCACTCCACCACGGGCATAGTCGACTCGTAAACATTCTCACCTTGCTACGGCTACGTTCAGTTAGTATCGGTCCGGCAACGCAGCACCACACGACGCAACAAACACGTCAGAATACTTCGCGCGCGCGATATGATTTAATAATCAAGTCAGCAAGCGGTTGTTGTCATCAAGGGACTACTTTTTGTGTTGATTGTTGTTGTATTGCTACGCATTGGTGTGACAGTTGATTGTTGTGATTTGTGTGACAGTGTTGTGATGTGATATTGTTTTTGTGAGTGAAAAATTTATAGCGGTGAGTTTAAGTAACATTTATTGTTTTGATCGAATAAGATTTGTAATATTAAAAAAAGTATTAGTGCTATAATTGATTATTGTAACATGTGTTTTTTATACTATTTTTCCAATTTTAATTTCATATAGAGTAGGTAGCTCAGTAGTATCGAGCCGGCCTGAGGTTTTAAGAACCCGGGTTATTGTCAGTTTTTTTTAACTAATAAATAAAATATTAATAGTTATTATTTTTATGGGGTAGGTGGCTCAATGGTATCGAGTCGGTCTGTGAATCCTGATAATCCTGGTTCGATTCTCAAAACCGACAAATAATTTTTACCGCATTACTCCTGTGACTCCCCCTCCACTAAGATCTTTGAGGGTTATAATTTGACAACTGATAACTGCACTTCACGCTTATAAATATATCACTTACCGGGAGCTGCTACGGCAGGGTGCCACACTCATTAATATCTTACCCAAATGTAAAGTCCTGAATGTTATTCTTTTCGAAATGACCGTTTTTCCGTATAATAATTTTTGTTTTTGTTGTATGGTAGTTCCTTGTAGATTATTTCAGATTGACAGTTTTCCCGAATGTAAATTTGACATCTAAATAATTTCCCGAATGTATTATCGTACAATTTTTGTTTAAAATTTCCCGAATGACAATTTTGCAACATACCAATTTCCTGTGTATCGTATTAGCATGCGGGAAAATTGTTATTTTGTTAAATGGTCATTTGGAAAATTTTCATTCTATGTAATTATTCGAGAAAAATATTATTTTGAAAATTTATGTTCGACAAATTACATTCTGGAAATTAGCATGCTGGAAAATTGTTATTCCGGAAATTTGCCATTCGTGAAAATGCATTCTTGTAATCTATGTTTGTGAAATTGTCATTCGGAAAAATAAAATTTTCTGTCAGTAAAATTCTCCTTTTGTAAAACGTTATTCGGGAATTTGGTTTACTTAAAATTGTTATTTGTTGAAATTGTCATTTAGAAAATTATATTCGTGTAAATGGACGGTAATCTTCATTTATGGGGTAATTGCTCAATGGTATCGAATCGGCCACCAATTTAAAATTACTCTTGTGGCTCCCTCACTAACATTTTTGAGGGTCGTGATTTGACGACAGGTATCCGCACTTCACACGTATAAATATATCACTTGGCGAGATCTGCTTCGGTAGAGTGCCACACTCAGTAATGGGTAAAAGGTGTGATGATATATTTATTTTATTTTATTTAATGGTGTAGCTAGCTCAGTGGTATTAAGTCAGCTTTTGAATCCTAAGAACCCTGCATCGATCCCCACAGCCGACAAACATTTTCACCAATTTAAAATTATCCTTGTGGCTCCCTCGCCACAAACATCTTTTGGGGCCGTGATTTGACTGCAGGTAACCTCACTTCACGTGCATGAATATATCACTTACCGAGATCTGCTCCGGCAGAGTGCCACACCCAGTAGTGGGTAAAAGGCGGGATGGTATATTTATATTTATTTTATATCTAAATGACACTTGATGGAAACATAACCTGTTAACATTTCAGATGATTATTCTTAGGTGAATCGAGGTATAGCGACAAATTCCCCAACATATGTTTGTTTGATGTTTGTTAAGCTCATTACACGGTTTAAATATTTCAAATGTTTGTTTTTCATTAGGAAAAAAACATTTCAGTTAACAGATGTGTTAGTTATTTGCCGTGTTGTTATGTACTCGCAGCTCAAATTTAATTTGTTGTACAGATATTATCTCTAGCAACATAATGTGTAATTAAATACACACATTAGTATTAATGAAACAATGAACTTGACCGCATGGTCGGTCGTTATAATATGATACATCCTTGACCAGTTACTTTTCATTTATTATTATTGAGATAACGAGATATGTTGGAATAGACATTCAGGAATGAAAAGCATTCTAATTTAAAATTCGTAAATCATCGAAATATTTGCTGACTTCATCTTAGGTATAACAAAACAACTGTGTCCAAATTGTTCGATTTCGTTTATAAGTTTTAGGTCCCTTATTCTGTATTTGGGATTAATTTGATTGTATATTTTATGCTGTCAGTCGTTTTGAAATAAGTATAAAGAAATATTTAACGAAATGTGGTACAATGAAATGTGGAATGGTATACTTATTTCGCATGAGTATGAATGTTTGTACGTTTGTAGTATGAATAAGGTGACTAGATTTTAATTTTGGTAAGGCGTGACAAAATCGACCGAGGGGTAGGGGTTGGGTACTATGAATGATATCTTTAATAAACGGAAATTCTCTTCTTAAATCATCATTAAATTTGCATTCTTTTTTTTGCTCAGTTTGTGGAATTATTTCAAATATAGGCTATTTTTGTTTAAATTATGTGTTTAGTGTAATGTCAGTTAATTTATAATAGTCTATATTTAAAAAATTGCCACAATTTTATTAGAAATGCTTTAAATAAAAATGTTAAATTTAAGTACATTAGCTATATTCCATTTGCCACTTAATTCACTTAAATCGGTTCAGATAAATTAGACAGCATGACGAAAAAAACTGAATTAAGCAAATTGATGCATTTATTGGGATGAATTACGTCAAAGTAAATTAGAATCTGTAATTCTAGTATTAGAAATAATATCAGCGAAGTAATCCAGCGAAATAAATAAGTGATCTGATTCAGCAAATGTAAGTTAGATCTGATCCAAATGGCAAATGGAATACGCCTATCATTTTTACTCGTCTCTAACTTATGCATATTTCCATAGCAACAAAAGCACTCGTGAGCCCAAAAAATTATCTTTATGCACAACCGGTCCGAAAAGCATGTGTTTTAGCCCTAAACAGAGGGCTTAAACACTTATTTTTGGCTCATGGGCGGATGTTGTCAATACCAGCAGTCGATAAAAACATTTATGCACCACCGGGTCGAAATGAATGTGTTTTAGCCCTAAAAAGCGAGCTTAAAGACCTCTTTTTGGTCCTAGGGCCATACAAAGTAATTCCTATGGATGTATAAATAAAATGACAATTTGTTTTATTGTGAATACTTGATTCTCAAAATGACAATTTTGACATACAACCTATTTACATATTTTAATCTTTTGAACATATAATTAAATGTTATTTTGTTGTGCATAAAATATTGTATGTACCACGGGTGAAATTAGCGTTTCTGACTCTGAGCATGTTATTAGCCCTTTGCGCCTCGTGTTAATAATCATGCCGCGGATCAGAAATGCTTGTTTTCACCCTTGGTACATAAATAACTATTAATATTCCATGCGCTAATTATATTATAAGAGAGAATTTAAAGCAGTTGTAGCTCAGTGCTTCAGCGCGATTTTCAGAAGCGAGGATTCCAATTCCAACCTTGACGAGCAAAAATACAACTGCATCTTCTGAGTAGTTTGGATTCCAGAATAAACTGTAACTTTCTTGTACTGTATTTGGGATTAATTTACTCATATTTCCATGAAAGATATTGCAGTAAGGATCTATTTATTTTTACCTTTATAAAACACTTTCTGTCAGTTTGAAGTCACTCCTCCAATTTATTCTAAATAACAAGAAAATAACTAACCAGAATCACTATAACTAACTATAACAACGTTCTGTTTCTAAGCAGAATCTGATTCAGTAATTTCACACGCAAAAAAACAATTAGCCGATCTCCACTGCGGTTGATTGCTTAAGTTCTGGTTTTCTTTAATTACAATTTACCTAAAAACTAAATTCCTATTTAATCCACTCACACCATAGACAAATCAAACAGAATTATGATGTTTTAAATTTCTCTGCGTTAAGAGTTAAATTTAATTTAGTTAAAAGCAGACTTCTATGGTACTTGGATTTAATTCCTTCATTAAAGGATCAGACTACTACTTATTCATTTGTCGAAGGAAGTTTCCGCAAGGACTTACTTCCTGCCAGTAGCGTAGATATATTCTTCTTCGTATATTTTATTAAGGGAGGTGTTTTTATCTCCGGATAAAGTCTTTTGAACATATAATTAAATATTAAATATTTTGTTGTGCATAAAATATTGTGTATATCACGGGTGAAATTAGCGTTTCTGGCCCTGAGCATGATATTAGCCCTCGGTGCTTTGCGCCTCGTGCTAATAATCATGCCACGGGCCAGAAACGAATGTTTTCACGCTTAGTACATAAAATATTTTGATAATATGGTTTAGCTTAATTTGATTAATCTAAAATTTAAGATTAGCTAAAACTTTTTTGAGAATTGGGCTGGGCGTGTTTCAATGTAGCGTTTTCGTACGCTTTTTAGTTTGTTAAACAAGAATTATTGTGCAGGTATTGTAAAAAAATATAATTGCTTAAAAAAGGGTAAAAAAGTAATTTAAAAATTAAGTTAGAAAAATGAATTGAATAATTATATAAAATAAATATATCATCACGCCTTCTACCCATTACTGGGTGTGGCACTCTGCCGAAGCAGATTTCGGTAAATGATATATTTTTGCGGGTGAAGTGCGGTTACGAGCCGTCAAATCACGGCTGCTAAAGATGTTAGTGATGGGAAAGTCACAGGGGTAGTTTTAAAATTGTTAAAATTGTTTGTCGACTGTGGGAATCGAAGCAGAGTTCTCAGGATCCACAGGCCGACTTGATACCACTGAGCTAGCTACCCCATAAAAAAATAAATTGTTTACATATAAATGGAGTGCATACTCGTAAATAGTACTTAATAAATTAATTTTTTAAGATAGTTGTTTAGTTTAGCCTAGCATAATTTATGTCCTTTAAAAAGTTCATAATCTTGTAAATATTTGGTATTTCGTTATTTAATACAATCTCGAAACCGAATACACCAAAATGATGTTCTTGTTCTGTATAGTGTTTCATTACATATTTCCAACAAAATAAAAAACAAAACCTTTAAGAATGCGTGTGGTAAAAGAAAAGACAGAGAATGAACGATGATTTATTTACTGAGAACAGATAAAAGGTCTGGCGTGGGTGTAATATAGGGATAGTGCGTCGACGAAGTGATGATTAGGGACCGTGATTTAGGGTTTGGTGAGAGAACAATGGAGACCTAATTCAGAATAGATTTAGGGGGTATACTTCTACCTGCCCCTACTATAATTTATGTAGTATGCATAAGAATGCAGCGATGACTATATCTATAGTAAGAAACACATAATAAAAAATAAACAATTTATTCATTGAATTTGATACTGTACCTTATGATTACATGCATCTGAATAGAAACTAGAAACTGATAAAATACATAATTTATTATTAAAGTTGAAATAGGATCTTGTGGCACCATCGTAGCGTTGCCATTTGACAAGTTAAAAATTATTAATTTAAACTACGCAGGCTAGCTCAGTGGTATGAAGTCGGCCTGAGGATCCTGAGAACCCTGGTTGGATTCCCACAGGCGACAAACAATTTTCATAATTTCAAAAACTACCCCTGTGGCTCCTCCAGCACTAACATCTTTGGAGGCCGTGATTTGACGGCTGGTAATCGCACTTCACGCGCAATAATATATCATTTACCGAGATCTACTTCGGCAGAGTGCCACACCCAGTAATGTGTAGAAGGCGTGATGATATATTTATTTATTTTATTTTATAACTACACAGGCTTGAAATTTTTATTATTTGTTCATTTAAATTAAAGGAATTAAATTTCAATTACACTGACTTATAGCGGAATCAGAAACAATCATTTTTTTAAATATAAGGTGAACCGCGATTTTCGTGCATAAATATATCACTTACCGAAATCTGCTACAGCAGAGTGCCACATCCAATAATAGGTAAAATTCATGATGATGATTCCTATAGCCGACAAACAATTTCACCACATTAAAATTACCCCTGTGGTTTCCCCTTAACATCTTTGGGAGCCGTAGTTTGACGGCTGATAATTGCACTTCACGCGCATAAATATATAACTTACCCAGATCTGCTTCGACAGAGTACTACACTCAGTAATGGGTAAAAAGGAGTGATGATATATTGTAGGTATATTTTCTTTTATTTATAAAGATTAATTTGATCGAATTCAACCCAAAATAGTTATTTGTATTAGAGCAGAAAGTAGTCTATTGCCGCACACTTTCTGCTCGAGATGCGCATAATATTTTTTTCTACGATCATTTAAAAACGCTTGAAAACGAATTTAAAATAATTTTTGACAGTTTTTGTGTTTGGAAATTCGGGTGACAGTTTCATGTATCCATGGATACAATGATCCACTCTTACATTGCCGCTCAGCGAGCGACAAAATCTTATTGCCGCTGAGAAGGCTGCAAATGTCAATTTTCTGTCTCCAACAGTTGGAAAAGTCTCTTTTCTGCTCGCTCGTAAAAAATATATTTATATTACAAAATTTTGATTTTTAGAAATTCCTTGTCGCGCTTCTGATTTTGTAAAATCTTTGTCATCACTGGTAGAAGTTAACGCGAACTTCTGCTTGATGGACGCAAGTTGTAGTTTTTTATATTTCCCTTCTAAGAACAAGTGAAGAAGCTAGAGCTATTATTACTTTATCCACGTACAATTCTTCTGTTCCTTCGGATTTCACGTTGATTGTTATTCGTTGAGCATGTTTCGTTTCCGACAAATTTTCTCACCACACTTTCGATCACTCGATAACCACACATCACAGAACACAGTGTAAACATTTACCACGTAACTGTTCTTTCTTCACTTTAAGACCTTATACCGTATCAAAACAACTCACACAGACATAAAAACACACACATACATACAGACAAATACAGAGAGTTTCGCATCCTGTTTGTTCCACTTGCACTTTTCTTTGAGGACAAATAAACATAAAGAAAAGAATGTCTCACTTTCGATAAGTAAAAACACACTGCCGACATTATATGAAGTTTTTCAATTTATTTGCGACGCCACACAACAGGAAATTAAAGTGAATTATGAATGTAATTGACTACTTGAACACTGATGTTTTTCAAACAAGATACTGTTGCTGTTATAAATGAAACATAATTTTTAAGTTTAAGTCGAAGATATTGTAATAAATTTGCAAATATCAAGACCCGGTTGCATAAAGCAATGTTAACTAACAGCATAGAAAAAGTTAACAATGACCAAGATGGCTGACACTACATTTTATATATTATCTGATTTTTATGTTATAATTAATTAATATACATTCATCTTAGTGAAATCTAGTTGGATTGTGAATTTGAGAATTCGGGATTAACACCCACAGCCGACAAACAATTATCGCCATATTGAAATTACCCCTATGGCTCTGCCTCCAGTAACATCTCTGGAGGCCGTTATTTGACGGCTGGTAACCATACTTCTACATTCATCTCAATGGTATTGAGTCGAGCTATAGATTTGAACACTTGGGTTCGGTTCCCACAGTCGATAAACAATTTTCAATATATTAAAATTATCCCTGTAGCGCCCTATGCACTAATATATTTGGGGGCCATGATTAGACAGCTGGTAACTACACAACTCATCTCAATGGTATCGAATCGGACTATGGATTTGAGAATTCAGGTTCGACACTCACAGCCGACAAACAATTTTTACCATATTATAATTACTTCTGTGGCTCCCTCTCCCCTAACATCTTTGTATACTATGAGTTGACGGCTGGTAACCACACTTCTACATTCATCTCATTGGTATCGAGTCGGACTATGCATTTGAGAACTTGGGTTCGATTCCCATAGCCGATAAACAATTTTCACAATATTAAAATTACTCCTGTGGCTCTCCCACCACTAACATCTTTGGGGGTCGTGAATTGACGTCTGGTAAACCTCGCTTCAAGCGCATATATCACTTACCGAGAGCTGTTATGGCAGAGTGCTATATCCAGTAATTGCTATTTATTTCATTTGCTCATTAGCAATCATTTCAAATTAGTGAATGCTGTTTTTACCATTATAATTCTTCCATTTATTGCTTGGTTATTTGTGATCTTAATTTCACCAATATATACCTTTCTACTAATGTTCCATATGTCCAAATCATCGCAACAACAAAATCCATCAGTTCAAACATAAAAGGAAGGGTAAAAGCGTGGGTGAAAACAAAACAATAAAGTATTAATTACTCACTTAACTAGATTTAACCCTGCGTGCCGGAATGTATAGACAAACACATTATGATATTGTCCATGACCACAGTGTTCCATGTATTCGATGTTCTGCCTAACCAAACTCAACATAAAAAAATATTTTCATGACACACATTCAACCCCAATTTAGTCCTAACCCAAACGTAAATATATTATAACATCAACCCCGAGTCGGCGAGCCGAGAAATGGGAATTAATATTTCATATCACCCGGAAATCATTTCATATTCAGTTCGGAGTTTTTTACTTTTATACCTTTTTTGAATACATTAATTAAATAAGTTACTTCGATTTCTTAAAAAAAAACTTTTATAATAAATCAGATTGATACAAATATTATTTCATGTTAATCTCGAATGAATTATGGGGGAAAGAATGGGAGGATGACTTAGGATACTTAGGTATCATCAATAGTTATCTGTTTGATGCAGTTCTCACATTCCTTTTCCAACTTCTTCTATTTATAGCCAGTCTCTTCATTTCAGCATAACTTCTTCCTTCTTTCAGGTCATCTACCATCTTACCTCTTCCTCGATACCACTGTGCCCCCTACCCCTTATAAATCATGAATGCATATAAAAGGGTAAAATTGGAAATATTAAAAATAAATATATCATCACGCCTTCTACCCATTACTGGGTGTGGCACTCTGCCGAAGCAGATCTCGGTAAGTGATATATTTTGCGCGTGAAGTGCGGTTACCAGTCGTCAAGTCAGCCCAAAGATGTTAGTGGTGGAGAAGCCACAGGGGTAGCTTTTGAAATTATGAAAATTGTTTGTCGCCAGTGGGAATCGAACCAGGGTTCTCAGGATCCACAGACCGACTTCAAACAACTGAGCTAGCCACCCCATTAAAAAAAAATTAAAAATAGGAAACATAATTACAGAAAAGATTGTTTGATGAGTCATACAATTTAATTTAGGGTAAAATATTCTCTGTATCAATTTCGCGGAAATGATGAATATTACACAAACACTTAATATAAATATTCTCAATTATGAAACTCATATCATATTCATGGTCACCTACATAAATCCCATATCTTGCAAAACATCAAACTACAATTAGAATATAATAACCATAAACCATACATCATTATACTTCACACATTCAAGGTCACACATCTTACATCTATTTCTGTCTCACTTTACCATGCATAGCTTTAGCTCTATTAATCAGATTTCTATCCCGGCGTGGCGTCAACGTGTCATATAAATTTTCCCAGTTGGATTGCATATGATTATAGAGGGTGTGTTTGTATGTGTTACAGAACGTGATGGTGAAGGTTGCTGCTTTTTGCCCTCCTGGAAACTGCTACGAAACTGAGACACCCTGAAGACAAGGTAGGATTCTTTATTTTTACTTAATTTTGGATTTTCATAATTATTATATTAATTATTATAATTAATTGATAATATTTTTGGAGTTGGTTACTCTATTTAATTGGTAAGCCACGTCACTGCCAACATGACATCTTTTGATAAATTTTGTAGGTTAAAGTTTTTACAATTTGGTATTATTGTAAATTACTATTTGACAATGGCAGGTAATTTAAATTACAATTATATTTTACTTGACATATTTAAATTTGATAATTACGTATACCAATATAAAACATAAAATATATAGGGTATCACTAAAAAAATCAATATCATTTATTTAAACTTTGGAAAGAAACTGCAAAGTGTGGGTCGCGATCTCTTGGAGAGTCACAAAGATATTCGACGATGCTATTTAGAAATTGTAAAAAATATGTATTCAGAGATTCATCCAGTGTCGCACTGCGTCAACTTAAATTACTTAGTATATAGTCGTAGGAAAAGTAATTTATCGAAAATTTCAGTTGAAATGGTACAAAATTTTCAATTTTTTTTAATATGTTTCTATATAGTTTAAGACACGAGAAATCGAATGCCGTTGAGCGCATCTTGATATCTTTTTTAGTTTTCAAGTTACAACGATTTTTGACTTTTAAAAAATCTCGACTTTGCAGGCCCATATCTCGAAAACTAAAAGAGATATTGAAATGCGGTTTGAACGAGTGTATTTCTCGTGCTTTACTTAACATAATAGCTTATTTTGAAAAATTTGAAAATTTTTCAGATTTTTTCAAAATTTTCCCTTGGCGATATTTGAAAAAGTTGAAGAGATAATTAAAATCTATGAACACCAGTGAATTCCTCGCGTGAAAATACATAGGTATGTAAATTTTCATAAGAAAATTCGCACGGGTAGATTTTTTATTACAGAAAAAAGAAAAATGACCAAAAATCTTAAGGGGTACCCCTTCAAAAATAATTAATTTTTAGTCGATTTTCGTTTTTCTGTAATAAAAAATCTACCCGTACGAATTTTCTTTTGAAAATTTATATACCTATGTATTTTTACGCGAGGAATTCACTGGTGTTCACAGATTTTAATTATCTCATCAACTTTTTGAAATATCGCCAAGAGAAAATTTTGAAAAAAATCGAAAAATTTTCGAAATTTTCAAAATTTGCTATTATATTAAGTAAAGCACGAGAAATACACTCGTTCAAACCGCATTTCGATATCACTTTTAGTTTTCGAGATATGGGCCTGCAAAGTCGAGATTTTTTAAAAGTCAAAAATCGCTGTACCTCTGAAACTAAAAAAGATATGAAGATGCGCTCAACGGCATTCGATTTATTGTGCCTTATATTATATAGAAATATATTAAAAAAAATTTTGAAGTCTTTCAATAAGTAGTTCATGAGTTTTTAAAATAATAAATTTGAGAAACAGTATCTAATCAATAAGGTTTAAACCAAAGTATTCCTCATGTAAAAACATATGAGTAAGTAAATTTTCACAAGAAAGTTCGTACGGATACATTTTTTACTACATAAAAACGAATATTAAGGAAAATTTATTATAAAAATTTAAGTTACATTTAGAAACGGTTGACTACATTAAATGATTAAAGAATTTAATACTTCTTCCTGTAGGTACATAATATTTTAATTTTTATAATAATAATGATTGTTATTATTAGAGTTTTTGTGTTATTTTAAAATAATTAAAAACAGAAAACTGAAAGAGAAATTCAATTTCAAGTTGGTACTTTCCGTTTCAATGCGTGACGGTTTTTAAACAATTAGTCTATTTTCCGGTATTTGTGCTTTACTTGACTTAACAATAATTAGCTATTTTTTTATAACCCATAAGAAAACGTGAAGTAATTTCATCCATTGTTAATTATGTCTATAATTATTGCTGATTATCTGTGTGTAATGAAAACAACACCAATGAATCGAAACATGAGAATTTAACAATAACGTCTTTAGAAAAGAATTTTCGACAGTCTTTCTGTTTCCATGGATACAATGATACACTCTTACAATAGGCGTATTCCATTTGCCATTTGAATCAGATCTAGCTTACATTTACTGAACCAGATCATTTATTTATTTCGCTGGATTACTTTGCTGATTTTATTTTCAGTACTAAAATTATAGATTCTAATTTACTTTGAAGTAATTCACCCCAATAAGTGTATCAGTTTGCTTAATTCAGTTCATTTACTCTTGTGTCAAATTTATCTGAACTGATTTAAGTGAACCAAATGGCAAATGGAATACAGCTATTGCCGCTCAGCTGTCAGCTGACAGTTGGAAAAATCTGTTTTCTACTAGGTCGTAGAAAAAGTAATATAAAGCATCTTTCTGTTTTTTACTTTCACTGATATTAATAATATTTTACGAAAAATACTCTAATATTTGTGTTAATTATATTTCAGCTTTTATATAGGGTGATCAAAAGGAATTGTTACAGTTGGCAATAAAAAAACTACTTCAAATTGGTAAGCCTGATACATAAATTCATTTCCTGTTGCTGACAGTGACATTTGAAAATTTAAATTTGAGTACATTTATTTCTAAAGTATTTCTATTACTTAAAAGTCAAAATCCTATTAGCTGTCAGACTCCTGACATAACCTATTTGTATTTATTAGAAATGTCAAATAGCATTTCCGCCTTTATCTGACGTTGTGCCAACTGTGGAATAAAAAGACCTCTGGAATTGTATTGCCAACTATAACAATTCCTTTTGATCACCCTGTATTATGTTTCATAACAGTGCCACGAAATTATTGATTAATATTTAACTGTACGAAAATTTTAAATACATCCCTGTGTTGTTATTCGGCAATTATAACTGTACTGCAGTGGCCCGTCTATTTTAAACCATACATGCAAATATTTTTCTAGCATTTTCAAATGTAACATTTGACTGGTTACCTGAAAACAGACTCTTGGTTCTTATGAAAACAAACCACAACCATAAGTATAATTTAAACGTCAACTTTCGTACTCTTGTGGTCAACGCCATCTTTTAGTAGTTGAATATCCCGATACAACCAAGCTTCAAATAAAGGAAGTTCTTTGTACTTGAAAGCATTTTTACTTCTATAAAATAATTTAAGGGTGTTATGCACATTTTTATCCTTCTAAGCATAATATTTTCAATCAGAATATCTGTTAGAAGTGAACGTTGTGTACTTTGATCACGCGAATATTGCATTAGCTATTGTGACGATGTGAGTAAGCAACACATTACTACTTTAAGTACTGGTACAAGAGTCCGTTGCACCGGACCTTACTAATCAATACAAGATTCGTAACACGGAAAAAACTTCCTTGAAACTAAGAGGGAGAAAACAGAGAAGTGATTCATACTCCTCATGAAAATCACGTATTAAGTAGTTTAAGGGTTGTAAGAGTTCAACAAATTATTATTTAATATTCTCGTTCAATCATTTATCATTAATGTCTGTCATATAAAGCCACCCTTTCCTTAGATAATGTAATGTGAAGTCATAATAAATAAGTAGGTACTTGTATGCAAGAAATGCAGTAGGGTGAAAAAAATAAGATCATTAATTTCAAATCAGCATTTTGGTAATAAAATAATAATTTTTTTTCACTCTCTTCAATATTACACAATTATTTTAACTTTTTTAATAGTAAAAGAACGTTATTTTAGGAATGTTTACGTTACTATCGATACGTAATAGATTTTTGTTCTTAGGACCAAAAATATGATTTATTATATTTTAGCACCATAATATTTATTTATGTATCAAGGGTGAAAACAGACGTTTCTGGCTAATAATATGCTCAGGGTAGGCAAAAATAACGTTATATTCAAATGTATCATAAGCATTAATGTTTTAAATAGTTATTTATGTATCAAGGGTGAAAACAGGCGTCTCTGGCCCGCGGCATAATTGTTAGCACGAGGCGCAAAGCGTCTAGGGCTAATAAATAACATGCTCAGGGTCAGAAACGCTAATTTCATTCGTGGTACATACAATATTTTATGCACAACAAAATAACATTTAATTATATGTTCAACAGATTAAAATATGTACATTGATTATATATCAAAATCATGGGCGTCCACAGACATTTTTTCAGAAGGGGACGGATCACAAAAAATCTCAGATATACATAAATTTCAAAAATATATTTTTTTATTTACATAACATAAATATAAATGTATGGGGTAGCTAGCTTAGTGATATCAAGTCGGCATGTGAATCCTGAGAACCCTGGTTCGATTCCCACAGGCGACAAACAATTTTCACCATTTTAAAAAACTCCCCCTTTGGCTCCCCTACCACTGACATCTATAGGGGCCGTAATTTGACGACTAGTAACCGCACTTCACGCGCAAAATATATCACTTACCGAGATCTGCTTCGGCAGAGTGCCACACCCAGTAATGCGTAGAAGGCGTGATGATATATTTATTTATTTAATTTAATATAAATACACCTAACAAATAGATAAAAAAATATTGAAAGTTGTGAAATAAATTATTATTCTTTGTAGTCAGGGGTTTGAATTGAAGAACAACGACAATCTTCGAATATCTCTTCCATAAATTGAGACCACTTCTTCAATAAATTCCGACTTAACAGTTTTACCGTTTTTATTTTCTAACTTGGATTATTCAATCTTTACGATAGGGAACATGTCGTTAGCTTGCCATTAGAATACTGCTGGAAATTTAGTGTCAGCTTGGATTTGTTATTTTTAATTAATAACCAGAGGGGGCGAGCGTCCCTCCTTGCCCCCCCCCCTTGCGGACGCCCATGATCAAAATGCCATTTTGCAAAATCAAGTATTCATAATAAACAAAAATTGTCATTTTATTTATGATCCATATGAAATATACCACTTTTCCTATTAGTTACACAATATACTATTTTTGTTAAAAATATTGAACTTACAAATACTTGCACAACTCTACTTAACAGACCATGAAAATTAAACCTCAACAGTTTTATTCGTGTAAAAAATATTCCAATATTAAAAAATAGCATATAAATTCCTCGACTTTGCACATTATAAATGATATGCACGGATCACGATCACGCACACGTCTCTCTTCAAACAAAGATCAGATCAGACAATGTCCTCCGGCAACAACACTCTGAGTGTGTTGTGGCTCGGCACGGCGCGGCATCACCTCGGATGGCGCCTAGGTTCGCCACACCGCGCCGCGCCGCGCGAATCTACTAACTATACCTTGCCGAGCAACTCTATACCACCACAGTGTGTTTGTGGATGAAGAGAAAAAAGACCGGCTTTGTTTACCAACTGATTCGTTTGTCCGCCTACGTAAGTCTATGTGTTCATATGGACGCTGAGCGCTGAATGTGGACGGTAATGTTATGCACAGATGAACAGTGACCAACAAACTTGTACAAGGATAATCATGGGGTAGTTACTCAGGGTACGCTGAAGACGTGTCCTCGGTGTGTAGCACCGGATGTCTAATTACCCACTCGAATTTTTAAAGAGATCAAAGAAATATTGTATAAGACAGGAAAGTGATATTTTTAAAAATTCGCTCAACGGCATTGGATTCCTCGTGTCTGAATCGATTTGTACACATATTTTCAGCAATTTTTTAATTTCAAGTATTTTGAGCAAAATTTTCGATATAAAAATATTTCTGAGGCAAATATCTTTAAAATTAAAAGAGATACGGACTCCGGTATTTCACCATAGAATTCTGCGCGTCGAAATAAGTATGTATGGAAATTTTTAGTAAAATATTCGGGCGAGGAAGATTTTTAAAGCAATAAGTGTGAAAATGGCTTAAAGTCGAAAATGTACCTTTTAAGAAATTTTCAAAGAAAATTTAATCTCTGAAAATATGTTTATAAGTAATTAAAACACGAAAAATTCAGTGCCCTTAAGCGCATCATTATATCTTGTTTAGTTTTTGAGATATAGCCTTCGAAAAAGTAAAATTTTGCATAAATCATCTCATTTTGACCATTTTCCAATAACTGCCCTACATGTCAAAAACTAGCTTAGATACGGGCCAGGAAAATGCACCATTGTATTCCTCATAATTTTCTGCATAAATATACATATTTTTATTGTTACAAATTGAAAGATTTTTTTTTTATTGCAATGTAAAATATGGCCAATTTTTTAAATTTATGATTTGTCAAATAATCTTAGTTGAGAGCAGGATTTTTTGTGATATTGTGAACAAGGCGCGGTAAAGGTGAAGGATAAGTCAAACTGCACAATAATCAGAGATGGCAGCACGGTGTTCAAATTCAAATGAAATTTCTTGAAAAATTGTTTATAAATAAAAAACCTGTTTAAATTCATTTATTTTGATGCAAAATCCGACAGTTGCAGTTTCTGTACAATGGAGTAGGTAAACGATAAATAAAAATATCTCTATGTTACCGAACTTGTTACAGCATATCTTACCAATTAGTTGTGCACAATTTTGTCGAGTTTAGTCAGTACGGTGCGGGCTTCTGTAGTGATCGAAATGTTTTTGCTGTTTTCTGAGTGTTTTACTGAATATTTAGTAATATTTTAATGCGTAAATTGGCTTAAATTGTGCGTTATTATGCGTATTAGTGTGTGAAATATAATAGAAACGTTAATATATGAGTGTTAGTGGTGTGGAATGGACTGGATGGACTTCATACGGAGCTACAAGGTGTGCTGATTTGATAGTGAACAATGTGGGACGTCCCCCCTTTGCTGGTTCCTGCTCAAAGTATGTTATAATATTATTAATAATAGTTATAGAAAATACTGAACTTACGTTCCATAAATTTAGTAGGATTTACTCGATTTTTAATGTATTTTGCACGTAAAGTGCGGTTACCGGGTGCCAAATCACGGTCCTTACATATGTTAGTGAAGGGAGAGGGGTAGTTTTATGGGGTGAAAATTATTTGTCGACTGTGGGAATCGAACCCGAGTTCTCAAATCCATAGGTCACTCGATACCACTAATCCACCTACCTCATTTAAAATAATTTATAAATATTTAGCAGTGACAAATATTCAATACCAAACAAACATTTAGTTTCGAATATAAAAGAGCAATTTAATGAAACCTATTTTTTGTTTTGCTACTGGCCCAATTTAAATATTTCATACTTTTTACTTTATTTTATACTTGTTTTTTGCATACATATGTAGCCCGAAATTGTTTATTTCGCGATAAAAAATGCAAGAAGTAAGATGAAGATCAAATGATAATCTTACGAAACAACGCAACTGCTTTCCGCAAAATAATAAAAATTCTTGTACAACGATGCACTCAAAAATAAGAGCACTTAAAAAACGAAAACAAAATTTCGCTACACTTGAATGTAAATAACAACATTCATTCGTTGCAAAAACGAATGCAGAGTTGAACAACCCAACGTTAAATGTAAAATATGCTTAGGACTCTTTAACAAACAAGAACCGACGAGCGCGCTTGATGTTTAAAAACTATTCGTTCTCACGAGAAATTTATGAAACACATGAATTTCTAACACCCTTATCTGTCAGTTTACATAAATTTAAATGTCATTTATGTATGAAAATATATTCCATAAATATGGAAATTTGCATAAAGTTACATTGAAAATGATGCAAGATACAATCCAATAACATCTTTCTTGTTCATATAAATAACTATCTCATAAAATATGATGTTTCTTGCTTCATATTTTATAATAAAAAATAATATATCATCACGCCTTTACCCATTACTGGGTATGGCATTCTGCCGTGGCAGATCTCGGTAAGTGATATATTTATGCGCGTGAAGTGCAGTTATCAGCCGTCAAACCACGGCTCCCCAATGATGTTAGTGGTGGAGGAGCCACAGTGGAAGTTTTAATGAGGTGAAAATTGTTTGTCAATCGAACCTGGCTTCTAAAACCCATAATCCGCCTGGATACCACTGCGACACCGACCCCATATTATTATTATAAATAAATAAATATATCATCACGCCTTCTACCCATTACTGGGTGTGGCACTCTGCCGAAGTAGATCTTGGTAAGTGATATATTTTGCGCGTGAAGTGCGGTTACCAGTCGTCAAATCACGGCCTCCAAAGATGTTAGTGGTGGAGGAGCCACAGGGGTAGTTTTTGAAATTATGAAAATTGTCGCCTGTGGGAATCCAACCAGGGTTCTTAGGATCCACACGCCGACTTCATACCACTGAGCTAGCCACCCCATATATTATTATTATAAATATAACATATTATGTATTGTACAGATGGGGTAGCTGGCTCAGTGGTATCGAGTCAGCTTGTGGATCCTGAGAGCCCTTGTTCGATTCCCACAGCCGACATTTTCACCACATTAAAATTATCTCTTTGGTTCCTCCACCACTAACATCTTTGAGGGCTGTGATTTTACGGCTGGTAACCGCACTTCACGCACATAAATATATCACTTACCGAGATCTGCTTCGGCAGAGTGCCACACCCAGTAATGGATAGAAGGTGTGATGATATATTTATTTATTTTATATATTGTGCATAGTTTTGAAGTGAAAGGTTAGAAGTATTGTAATAAATTTAAAAACATTAAATTTATGTGCAAATAAGATTATTAAATGGTTTTAAAATTTTATTCAGTTTCTTTTAAACTGTGTGGAAGAGTACATTTTTAAATACCGTAAATTATTATTCATTTGGAGCTAGTAATGCGCCTTCAAGTTGGCACTGTTTGAGAGCCACAGTTCTTGCGGAAACTCTTAGCAACCTATAGCAAAATAGCCACAGCGGTCAACGAGGTTGGCATTGGACTCAAGCCACAGCGATTGTCTCTTGTCTCGCCAGCTAACACAGAAGAAAACATTGTCAACTCTGTTTCCTAAGACTGCCATAGAAAAATACACGCGATAACAATAACTGCGACTGCGTGATTGCGTAGTTTTGTTGTTAGTTGTTTAGTTGTTTTGCTCTATTTTTCAAGCAATTGTTCCGTAATCAACAACGATGTTACGCAACACTGGAGATAACTAAAGGTGGACTTGTTATCTTTACACTAAGTGGAAAAAGCGGTTCCGGAAAATTTCTTTTCTTGCAAACTTTTAATGTGAAATATTATTGTGGTGAGGTAGGTACATTAATAAGAATTGATAATAGGTATGTAAATCTGCTGGAGTTTTGATTGCAGAAATATAGTTTTAAGTTTCACTTTAATTCCAAACCAATGAATATGAAATATTTCAAAATTAGAAAACAATGTTTTTTAGCTGAGAATATTATTGTGTTATTCGTAGTTGATACATGCACTAATAATAATTGACAATATTTATTGAAATCTTTAAGACTGGAATTTGTTTTTAATTGAAGGAATCTAGTTGCACAAAAATTCCAGTTGAATGAACACAATAGATTTCGAAATGGAAAACAATGTTTTTACGTTTTTGTATTGTGTTTATTGTTTACAAATTTAATGGTCTATAGTATTTAGAAATGTTTTGCCCTGATTTTAAAACTTGTATATATACTAATACTGATACTATAACAAAATTTATATTGATAATAAGATCAGGAATTGCAACTCTTTTCTACATTATGATTAAAATAATTATTTGTTTCATTAGGAATAAATATATAAGTTTTTGGGTTAAGCAATAAAGGGTAAGGTAATATTATGAAACTCGAAATAATATTTTTAGTCTGAGTAAAAGAAACATATTATTTTTTTATCTACTTATTTAGAAAATATCACAGGTTTATTTTATGGGATGTGGCTCAGTGGATTTCCACAGCCGACAAACAATTTTTCCTTCATTAAAATTACTCCGGTGTCTCCTCTTCCATTAACATCTTTGGGGGGCGTAATTTGACGTCAGGAAACTGAACTTCACGTACATAAATATATCACTTCCCGAAATCTGCTTCGGCAGAGTGTCATATCCAGTAATGGGTAAAAGGTGTGATGATATATTTTATCCTTTATTGAGTGTGGTACTCTGCTGTAGCAGATCTCAGCAAGTGATATATTTATCCATGAAAAGTGCGGTTACCAGTCGTCAAATCACGGTCTCCAATGACGATAACACAGGGATAATTTTAATGTGGTTAAAATGTTAGTTGGCTGTGAGAGTCGAACCCAAGTTCTCAAATCCAGTCCGACTCGATACCACTGAGACGAATATAGAAGTGTGGTTACTAGCCGTAAAATCATGGTCCCCAAAGATGTTATCTGGGAGATAGCCACATGGGTAATTTTAATGTGGCGAAAATTGTTTGTCGGCTGTGGGAATTGGACCCAAGTCCTCAAATCCACAGTCTGACTCAGTACCACTAAGACGAATCTAGAAGTGTGGTTATCAGCCGTAAAATCATGGTCCCCAAAAATGTTAGTGGAGAAGTATCCACAGGAGTAATTTTAATGTGGTGAAAATTGTCGGTTGTGGGAATCGAACCAAGGTTTTTAAATCTGCAGTTTGAATGCGTTCTAATATAAAATAACTAGTAAATAATACAATTTTTGCTTTCGGAATTTTGCGAATTGCCTAAGCAATATCTGAATTCCATACTTTGCCGGTAACGTATACAAAAATTGAAGTAGAAGAATCTTGTTTTGTAATCTCTTCATTCCACGATTCCCAGTAACTTGTACTGATTTCCTAGTAACTTCGAGTAAAATGATATCGCAGTTAGTTCTAGATTTGTGTATTTCACCTCCAAGTTCGTTTACCTGCAGCATACAACAACAAACATATAATTAAATTGTAGTTATATGCTCCCAGCAAGCACCTTTGACTTTTAGAACTCAATCCTGGGTTCAATGAAAAATCTGAGCACCACGTTGGGTTGTTGTTAACAACGTTTGGGACTTGGTGATAATTTTTTTCTTGCGTAGACAAAATAGTGTCGTTAACTTCTTAACGACGATGATAAATTTAGTGTGATGGTTAGGAATTTAGTTGGCGTGGGTCGGGACATAAATTCGTTTAATTAAATACAGATTTTTGTGTTAATGAATGAGAGTTTGCGAGGATGGTGGAATTTTAAACAACTATAAAATTTGAGAAAGGTTCGAAGAAACTTGTGAAGTGATTTTATGTGATGTTTGACTCTTCGACTGTTTCAAGTCTCCACAGTATCTTGGATCTTAAGAACGGACTGTTTTTGTTTTCAAATGGATCAGTTTTTTGTATAATACGCCCAATAGGTATTTGTTGGGGATAAAAAATATGTTTTCGGATCGAGTAATGAAAGTAGTGGACTCTACTACAGAGTGATCAAAAGGAATTGTTACAGTTGGCAATAAAAAAAAACTACTTGAAATTGGTAAGCCTGATAAATTAATTTCCTGTTGTTGACAGTGACATTTAAAACTTAAATTTGAGTACATTTATTATTACATTTATTTCTAAAGTATTTCTAAAATATTTAAAAAGTCAAAATTCTATTAGCTGTCAGGCTCCCGACATAATCTATTTGTATTTATTAGAAATGTCAAATAGCATTTCCGCCTTTATCTGACGTTGTGCCAATTATGGAATAAAAAGATCTCTGGAATTGTATTGCCAACTATAACAATTCCTTTTGATCACCCTGTAGCAATAATGCAAGACTTGAAGTTGTATTTTTAGCCAGATTGAAACATATTTTTTTTTAGCCACTTATTTAGAAAGTTTCGCAAATTTATTCAAATTAAAATGAAATAAATTGACAATATTATTTTTATCACCATGACAACTGTAGTAAAAATGCTATTTTTAGTTCTAAGGCCAAAAAACAATGACGTATCACGGTAACGTAAACATTCCTGAAATAGCGATCTTTTATTATTGAAAAAGTTGAAATAATAGTGATATATATATATAATAGTATATTATATAATAAGTTAGGAAAGTCATATTTTACTTGACGAAGCGGTTGTTATAATTCCCTGAATCAAGTAAAAACACTTTCCTGACGTATTATGTATACTATTTTTTCTGAAACTGTTTAATTTAATCAATAATTAATCATAATGGGGTAATGGCTGTAAATCCTGAGAACCCTAGTTCGATTCCCACAGTTGGCAAAAAAAGTCACTAAATTAAAATTACCCCTGTGATTCCCCCACCACTAGCATCTTTGGGGGCCGTGATTTGCCGGCTGGTAACCGCACTGCACGCGCCTAAATATATCACTTATCGAAATCTGCTTCGGCAGAGTGCCACACCCAGTAATGGGTAGAAGGCGTGATGATATATTTATTTTTATGATTCTCGATGGCATAATTTTCATTTGAAATCTGCAATTGCAGAGGTATCAATGTCCTAATAAAGGTTATTAATATTCAAATTAAATAAAAGACGTCCGATAATAAATCAATACTGTTGTTCATTATTTACTTTTTGTTCGTAAGAATACCAGTAAAAATTGTATCTATACATCAGTAGAAAATATGTGGGCGTTATTCACAATTTTATAAAATATTTACCTTGTTAGTTCACATATTTTGCCAATTAATACGATGAACGCACTACATTCAAGGATACCTTCTCAACCATATATTATTAAATTTTTTCAAGAAATGATGTAGTCTAGACCAGACAGTAAGACCGATATTATAATAAAGTGGTTATTAGAGCACAATATTACCGGCTTTATAAATGCTTAATGAGAGACAATGAAATGAAATCTTGAACGTTGGATAATGAGAACAATGGGCGTGAACAAATAGAATGCGACAGTAAAGGATTGGCGCTTAGCCGTTAGTGTTGCTCCATATAAACTTGTCATTGCGTATTGTTAAATTCGTTATGTGTTTATACGGACAGACTTTCTATTATAGCGCATAGGCTATTCAGAAAAATTCTACAGTATTAAATAAATAAATAAATATATCATCACGCCTTCTACCCATTACTGAGTGTGACACTCTACCGTAGCAAATCTCGGTAAGTGATATATTTTGCGCATAAACTACGGTTACCAGCCGTCAATTCACGGTCCCCAAAGATTTTAATGGCGGGGAGCAGTAGGAGTAGTTTTATAAAAATAAATAAATATATCATCACGCCTTTTATCTATTACTGGGTGTGGTGCGCTGACATAGCAAATCTCGGTAAGTGATATATTTTGCGCGTAAAGTACGATTACCAGCCGTCAATTCACGGTCCCCAAAGATTTTAATGGAGGGGAGCAGTAGGAGTAGTTTTATAAAAATAAATAAATATATCATCACGCCTTTTACCTATTACTGGGTGTGGTACGCTGACATAGCAGATCTTGGTAAGTGATATATTTTGCGCGTAAAGTACGATTAACAGCCGTCAATTCACGGTCCCCAAAGATTTTTTTGGAGGGGAGCAGTAGGAGTAGTTTTATAAAAATAAATAAATATATCATCACGCCTTTTACCTATTACTGGGTGTGGTACGCTGACATAGCAGATCTTGGTAAGTGATATATTTTGTGCGTAAAGTACGATTACCAGCCGTCAAATTACAACTCTCAACAATGTTAGTGGAGGGGGAGACATAGGGGTAGTTTTATAAAAATAAATAAATATATCATCATGCCTTTTACCCATTACTGGGTGTGGTACTCTGCCGAAGCAGATCTTGGTAAATGATGCGCGTGAAGTGCGGTTACCAGCCATCAAGTTACGGCCCCCCAAGATGTTAGTGCTAGAGGAGCCACAGGGGTAATTTTAAATTGGTGAAAATGTTTTGTCGGCTGTGGAGATCGAACCAGGGTTCTTAGAATCCACAGGACGACGACTCGATACCACGGAGCCATTACCCCATGACTAAAGGAACTGAACTAAGCAAACTGATGCACTTATTGAGGTGAATTTACTTCAAAGTAAATTTAAAACAGTGAAATAAATAAGTGATCTGGTTCAATAAATGTAAGTTAGATCTGATCCAAATGGCAAATAGAATATGACAAATATGAAGTATGATTTTGAGGCGATATTTTTTGTTTATTTGACACATACATTTATTAGGAACTTTGTTATCAAATTGGAATATCGGCATTTATGAACATATATCTATAATTCAACTCTAGTATTTTATTGCATTGTTCTTTTTATTGAATTCCAAAATGTCTTCTCGCTAGCTTATTCCTTGCTATGCTACTACTACTACAACTGGAGAGCTGTCATTTGTAGAAGACAATATTTCCTAATAATTTCACTCATCAATCAACCAAATCAAAACAGCACAAAGTTATATAAAACGTAGTAATTCTAATGATGAATTGTGTCCGTAGCGTCCGATTACTTGATGGATGAATTCATATTCGTGCGGTATAATTGCAATCAGGATCGGAGAAAGTGTAATAATACACAATATGGTAGTTTATGCTCGAAGAAAGTTGTATTAATTGTGCCTCTTACACAAGTCGCCGTCCAACTCAAAAGTCGTTCTCCTTGCTGATAACATCGTCTTTTTGTTTCTTTCTTCCTTGGGGCGCCAAACTTATGAGAATGATTTTTCACACGCAACTAGCGAATCAGGAAGGAACTGACTTTACATTTTACGCATTTTACAGGCAATCGTAGGGCGGTGAATAAAACTTCGGTTTATTAATAATAAGAGGTCGTGCGTTCAAATCTCGCTGATTTTAAATAAAAAATCCTGCACTTTTCTTAAATCATCAGATTCATCCCACAATTAATCTAGTCTTGTATTTAAACCTGCGTTTTCACTGATCGTCATTCTTTATCATCTAGTTTCATAAACAAATAGGTATAGTAGTCCATTGTGGTTTAGTTCCTGTTGTACAGAGTAGTAAAAAACTGAAAAGCAGGGAGTAGTGAAATCGAAGCGTGCAAAGGTTTAATGATTGATAAGAGAGCGCGATATTGTGAAGTATGTAAGCTACGTGACTAGCTGGTTGTTGAACGATATCTAATAATAGAATAGGTGTTAACAATGTTAACATTTTCAATAACGGTAACGCGGTATCAATATCGATGTCAGGCTGAATACAGATTTACGCAATATGCGTCGAGAACAGACGACAACCACTGCTTGCTATGGAGTGGAGTGGCATTTTACTTCCATTCGAATTCATATATTGGAAATTTCACATTCGTTTTTGAAAATATCATTTTAGAGTGGTTTGTATTATGTTAAGTATATTCCAAAATTTTACTATTTCTTAACACTCTTCATTGTTAATTAAGAAACGCAAGTTTTACCTCGCTTTTATCCACTCGGCAGAATACCACACCCAGTCATAGCTAAAAGGCGTGATGATATATTTATTTATTTTTATATTTTCAATTCATAATTTTAAAAGTACTATTAAATAGTTTTTGTACTCGTATCATTTAAAACAAAGTTTACATTACCCTGGAAACTAAAGTAAAGTTTGATTTTGCGCACTAGTGTTTCAAAGTAAGAAACACCCATTTTTATGGTTCTAAATTGTGTTTATTAAAACACTAGTACACACATTTTAAGGAATTTATAAAATAATGTTGAAATAATAGCTTATAACGCCATCATTGAGACATTTTTTAACAAGCTTGACGAGAAAACATAAATAATTTGTTTTCAAATAACGTCATTTTTACCATTCGCGCAAATTAAAGCACTCGGTTTTCTCGTGCTTTAAAATTGCCCTCATGTGCAAAGTATGTCTTCGCGCACTTATTATATAAATAGCTATTAATATTTACTATGGAAAAATGTTAAATAATTATTATTTTTCCTGCCCCGTAGTGATATAATTTCGTGTAAAAATCGACGATCTGTATCTAATTGTAAATTTGCTCTCGCGCGCTCGGAGCAAAATATCAACGCCTTCATCTGCAACTATGCAAATAATCACGCAGCGATCACAATCTATAAATAAATATCTACAGTAAGTAAAACAACCCCGTGGTATCAAACCCGTTTAGCATATAAGTAATTTCCCCGGTGCGGTTATTTATCTCCGCTTTCTTTCCCCATAACTCAGCGGGATTTTTCCCCGGGTTCCGTGCTGCGAGGCCGTTGCTTCTAAGCGCACTGTATGTACAAAGCAGGGGTTGTCAACGAGGTTTCTTTTTGGATTCGCTAGAGCTAGAGCTGCAGTTAACTAAAGGTTTGTTAGAAGCATAGCGAGAACGGAGTGAATGTTTTACTGAATTGTTAGCAAAGATTAGCATATGCGACGTGGTGCTAACACGAACCGTGGCTTAGCTTAGCGTTAGATACATAGTTGCAAGCAGGACCGGAATCAGGGGAAGAGAATTAGTACTAACTGTTGGTAAAATAAAAATGAAGAAATAAAATTTTATTTTTATAATAGACTCGTACTGTAAGTTAGCTATTGATGTCAAAATTTAAATACAAATAAAATAAAATAAATAAATATATATCATCACGCCTTCTATCCATTACTGGGTGGGGCACTCTGAAGAAGCAGATCTCGGTAAGTGATATATTTTGCGCGTGAAGTGCGGTTATCAGTCGACAAACCACGGCCCCCAAAGATGTTAGTGGTGGAGGAGCCACAGGAGTAGTTTTTGAAATTATGAAAATTATTTATCGTCTGTGGGAATCGAACCAGGGTTCTCAGGATCCACAGGCCGACTTCATACCACTGAGCTAGCCACCCCATTAAATACAAATAAAATAAAATAAATAAATATATCATCACGCCTTCTACCCATTACTGGATGTGGCACTCTGCCGAAGCAAATCTCGGTAAGTGATATATTTTGCGCGTGAAGTGCGGTTATCAGTCGTCAAATCACGGCCCCTAAAGATGTTAGTGGTGGAGGAGCCACAGGGGTAGTTTTTGAAATTATGAAATATTTTTATCATCTTTGGGAATCGTACTAGGACCAGGACCAGTAAGTGCAAACTTTCTTGCACAGTAGTTTCCATGGTTATATAAATAATTAAATATAAATAAATATATTAACTCGCCTTTTACTCATTACTGGATGTAGCACTCGAAAAGGTTATATGTATACCTCGTGGAGAAAGTGTTATTCTTCCTTTAGGTGTTTTATATCCCCCGTCTTCAGCTCAGAAAATGAAACGACTATTTAGCGAATAAATGTTACATTTTATTCTCTTGATGTAAAAATATCTTTTTTCACGACCCTGTCAGAAAGTAAAATTTTCTGCCCTCTATTGAGAGAAGAAAATGATTCTTTTCATTCCTAGGAAAAAAAAAAACAAAATTAGAAGCTAGTAAAACAAACTGAATACGTATCTGTATTCGTTGGTAAAAATAATGAAACATCACAGATGGTCGAGTTTACTCAGTTCATATAACTCACAACTTCATATATCAAACAGACAAGCGAGTTAGTCGGAGTCCACTTGAACTGGATCACCTTTAAGTGAATCTGATCCACCGCGATCCGTAGACACGTATGAAAAATTACTTTTCAATGAACATGTGTGTGGGACACGCGTGCTTGTGTGGCTGTGTGAGCTAATTTCATTCCATGCAAAATCAAACAAAAAACACTGGAATTCTTCCATTCTTTGCATATCTACCATTCAAGTTCTGCTACAACAACACTAATTAATACTAATCGCTTTCAAATACTTTTCATTGTTTTTGATCCTGCAGAACACAGTTCAAGGAAGTTTCTATTAGTATATTACATAATAAGACAGGAAAGTAAAAATACTTTCCTGACGTATTATGTATACTATTTTTCCTGGAACCGTTTAATTTAATCAATAATTAATCATAAATATTTCAAAATGTTTAAGTTTTTTGATGAATTGTACTGACAGCAGACTATGTATCCAAGATTACAACAAAAATAACAGTCAGGTAAAATCTTTATCAGACTGTTTTGTACTTTACCAGACTTTTATTTGCTTTGTATACGTATTTTACTTAACTATTTTTTTTTCTGAAACCGTTGAATTTAATCAATAATTAATTATATATAATTCAAAATGTTTAAATTTGTATTGCCAGCAGAAAATACAAAACAGTCAGGTAAAGTCTTTACCAGATGTTTTGTACTTTACCAGACTGGTTTTTTGTTATAGCTCTGAATATGTACTTTACCTGATTGTTTTGGTAAAAATCTACTTTCAGTACTAAAATTGGCCAGGAAAGTAGGTACTTTCTTGCCGGTTTCAGGAAAAAGAAATTCGGACGACAGTTTTTATATAGCTATGGGTACGATGATACAATCTTACTTTACCGCCCGGCAAACGGCAAATGTCAACCTTCTGCTTTTAATTGGAAATGTCTATTTTCTGCTCGGCTATAGAAAAAATACGATAGTGGTTCGAATTCTACTATAAGCTACGTACTTGGCAATACGGTGGTGTGTATAGTGTAACAGCATTCGAATCCGGAGATCCCGAGTTCGAATCCCACTGAAGTTAAATATATATGAACTACAACCCTATGGTTCTGTGAGTTTGAACCCTGTACTGTAATTGGGATTAAGTTCCTGTTTGACAGAGTAAAATAAATAAATCAATAATTGAGATTAAGTTCCTGTTGTGCAGAGTAACAAAATAAAAAAATAAAGAAATGTATAGTTATCCATGTACCAACAAATGTTTTATTAATGTCCAATAGAGATATTCTCTCTTATTGAAAATGTTGATATTTATTCATTTAATGCTTTCTTTTCTTTTGTCAACATTCGTATAGAAAATACAAAGCAATAAAGAGGGGTATAAATGAAAGTAACGTGAGCAAAGACAAACCTCACTTTCAATACACCATAAAACCATTCAACATACAACACACGTCTATTCCATACCAAACAGAAAACTAACACACGTGTGTGAGTGTCTCCACATACGAACCGGTTTACGTAGCCGTGCGGTTACATCGACACCCCCGCAAATACTTGTACCGAAAAATGTGATGTTATCGCTCGAACGAACGCTCACTATGTAACGATGTAGTGGGGAACACAATAGAATCTGTACTATAGAGGAAGTAATATATGGTCAGTGCCCAAACAACAAATATAGATGTTATCATACGGTAATCATATACTTAATCATGTATGGTTTCTTCTTGCGTAAAAACCAAAGAACCTACAAGGAATTTATGATCGTGAATTGCAGTACTATTCTGAAGGTTGATTTGCAAATTTTGCCTCCATTGTTTTTTTCATCCATGTGTTAATTTATTGATAGGACGGGAACATGACTAAATAAATAAATAAATATTAATATATCATCACGTCTTTTACCCAGTACTGGCTGTGGCAGTCTGCATTAGCAGTGATATATTTACACGTGTGAAATGCTGTTACCAGACGTTAAATCACAGCCTCCAAAGATGTTAATGGGGGGAAGCCACAGGGATAGTTATTATTTGGTGACAATTATTTGTCGGCTGTGGGAATCAAATCCAGGTTCTCAAATGCACAGGCCGACTCGATACCATTGAGCCACTTACTCCATGTGACAAATTAAAGACATATTTATATAGTTTTTACTTATAAGACTGTAAAAAGAATTAAATAAATATATAATCACGCCTTTTACTTCAATACTGAGTGTGACACTCTGCCATATTAGATCTTAAAAACCCTAGATTAATCAAGTACCTTTTTTGTCGCCATTTTCACTCCAAATTTAAAATGAACATAGTTGTCAAGAAGCAGTTCGCCATTTTGGCTCCAACACAAGCTTCAAGCATTGAGGAGCTTTAGTAGATTTCGGTAAGTGCTATATTTAGCGTTTGAAGTATAGTTACCAGCCATTAAATCATGGCTCTCAAAGATATTGGTGAAGGGAGAATCACAGGGGTAATTTTAATGTATACGATACCACTGAACTATTTACCCCATAATAATTTAAATATTATAAATTATAAAGTAAATTTAAATACAGTGTAGTCTTTCCAAAATTTCACTCATAAAAGAAGAATAATAGAACTTTTATATATACAGAGTGTAGATAGAAATGTGCAACATAGGATTTTAAAAATGTACTACAATTGGCTCTCCTGGACTTTAGGGTAAAAGTACAAGAATAAAAAAGTTGTTTCAAATTCAATTTTATGTTTAAAAAGTTTAAATTTGTTATATTAGTATGTCTGTAGTAATAGATTAAATTAAAATGTGACATTATTGTCAAAAACAAGATAGCCATGAAAATGAAAAAAAAAAACAAAAACAAGATAGTAAGTCAGATCTACTGAGATGTAATTAATTGTAATCTATATTTTTAATGTAGAAGTACAAATGAATTGTGCTAATACTATTAAAAAAAAAACTTGATTATCTGTTCGTAACTCCAGAAAATGAAAGGAAATTTGTTAAAAAAATATATAACCGTGGGAAACCATTCCATACTTCTTTCTTCTTTCGCTGCAATGACTCGTAATAAAAACGTACAAGTAAGAGTACAAATTCCATACATCATCGGACGTAAGCGGAGAACGAGTACTAATCCAATAAACGAGTCTAATAAATTAATTACAGTGTTAATTTTGTGTGAAAACACAAATGCTGACTGCGGGCAATGAAAGGATCAGACAGGCTGTGCAATTATCGGCAGCCATGTATCACTGCATGACACACCCACACACGTGTGCTACCTTCACTTATGTGTTCATTACGGGGAGTTGATACACTAGGGTTAGAATGATCGCTGTACAAACGAGAAAACGAGACTTTCAATTTTTCCCTTAAAAGTACTTTAGAATTTTATTTAGGAAAGATGACTGTCTTATAGGTGGTCTTGACCTGTAGGAATTTTATAAGAAAAAACTAAGAATTTAAATTATAAAATCACGCCTTCTACCCATTACTGAGTGTGGCACTCTGCCATAGTAGATCTAGGTATTTGATTTAGCGCCTGAACTGCGGTTACCAGTCTTCAAATCATGGTCCCCAAAGATGTTAGTGGAGGCAGAGCCACAGGGGTATTTTTAATGTGGTGAAAATTGTTTGTCGACTGTCAGAATTAATTAATATTAATGAATTAATTTATTTATGGGGTGGCTAGCTCAGTGGTATGAAGCCGGCCTGTGGATTCTGAGAACCCTGGTTTGATTCCCACAGGCGACAAATAATTTTCATAATTTCAAAAACTACCCCTGTGGCTCCTTCACCACTAACATATTTGGAGGCCGTGATTTGACAATTGGTAACTGCACTTCACGCGCAAAATATATCACTTACCGAGATCTGCTTCGGCAGAGTGCCACACCCAGTAATGGGTAGAAGGCGTGATGATATATTTTTTATTTTATTTTAATTAATTTATTTATTTTTATGAGGTAAGTGGTATCGAGTCGGCCTGTGGAACCTGAGAACCCTGGTTCGATCCCCACAGCTGACAAACATTTTCATCAAATTAAAATTACTCCTGTGGCTTCCCCTCCACTAACATCTTTGGGGGCCGTGATTTGACGGCAAGCAACCGCACTTCACGTGCATAAATATATCACTTACTGAGATCTGCTTCGGTAGAGTGCCACACCCAGTAATGGGCAAAAGGTGTGATGATATATTTATTTATTTTTATTTTTTATTTACAATATAAATTTATTTTATAATTTAAATGTTTAATTTAGTAACAAATCGGAGTATTGGAATATTCGAAGTATTCGATTATTCGAGATCTAATTAATATTCAATTTTCAAATTTAATATTCACCCACCTCTATAAAATAGCTGTCTTTAAATTTAATGTACAATAAAATTCTGAGCCGAAACTATCTTAAATTGCTAGTTAATTAAAAAAGTAGATATTCAATTAAAATAGCAATACTCCCATTGATATCTTATGTATTAATGTTTGACATTAATTAACTTCAGTTTTAATTCCTGTTTGCATATTCAGTATTCTATCCATTGTCGGCAAATTCATCACTTCCAAAATATACGATAAACATAAATTCTCAAGCAAGGTATATCTTCCAACAGTGGCGTATACTCTTGTATAGGAATTTTAATGAACAGCCATTTCGCTTGATCAATTACGTATAATCCTAATTCGTTCAAACACATCACACAGCACACCAACACACAGAATAAACGCGGTCTCTTTTTGTACTGCTACTAACGAGACTGAAACGTACTCAGTACTAGCTCGGAGATGTATGTCGGATATGTGAAACTGATATAATTATCTCGCTATCAGACATAAAAAATGTGTGTCGAAACAAAGAACAGACCAGTACGAACTCTACGAAAAACGTTAGGTAGAGAAGAATTTCCAAGTTCTTTGTTGAGTAACAGATTTTAACAAGAGTTTATTTTGTCTTTATTTGTTACCTGATGGAATAAAACAAAATAGCTGATTGTAAGACATGAGAATACTCATTACTAACATCTTAAGGAGGTGTAACCTGACGGCTCATATTTACAAAAAAATCATAGTATAAAAGATAAAACTTTGACTATCAAAGTTTGCTGATTTCAACTTACATCTGATGCCCTGTTACCGGCAGAATATAAAATTCGGTATAACTCCAGTATACCCTCTTGCCTTATTTTGATATTTTGCCGAAAGATAGGAGAAGTCTATGTTTCCAGTGGCTTTAAAACAATGATTTACCATTACCTTTCGGGCGGTTTATTGTTCCAATTTTAGATTAGCTTGCTTCGCTCGCCTTAACCCCTAACCTAACTTAACCTAACTTAACCTAACTTAACCTAACCTAACTTAACCTAACTTAACCTAACTTAACCTAACTTAACCTAACTTAACCTAACTTAACCTAACCTAACTTAACCTAACCTAACCATCCGATTAATTTTTGTGGATTGTAAGTAAATATTAAAGTCCTGATGTAACAATGGAAACCATTGTGCAATAAAAGTTGCAATTACTGTGTTTCAATTTTGTCATTCATAGATAACTTACAGTACAAATATTGTAAAAATAAATAAATAAAAAGTTGAATGCAGTATAAAAATATAAGAATCGTCTGAGTGGGCAGTTTAACCAATAATGCTTTGTAATAACCGTAATAAATTAGAAATAAACAAGACCAATTAAAAAATAATTAGTAATTTAACTCAATTATAATTAAAATTACATTGAATTTAACACATTATTAGACAGACATTAATAAATACCACTCACTTCACATATCTCCTCCAGCTATGTGATATGCCAAGCATGAAACATCAGTACATCTGTGAAATTTGAAATTAACCCAAAATCATTTCTAATCAGTCTATCAAACTCCCAATGGATTCGCCTCGCTTGTAGAGCACTCACAGTCTCTCGTAGCCATTGCGAAACATCTCCACGTCTTCTCAACAACTAGAACCGTGATCTTTCAGCACGATTCAACCATCATTCCAATTTCTTCGCTGTAGCGCGAGACTCGAACCCGTACCGCAGCCATCGTGGTTCGTGCGCGTGATCAGGCTCATAGTGAAAGTGATAGGGAGATAGACAAAGAATTCACTGCGATGACTCTTGCGAAAATGATTCTTTTCTGTGGTTGTGTCTGTTGGTTTCAATTAAATCATTGATTGATTTTGAAAAGTTGTTACGAAAGATTATTGTTGCGGTTTAATTATGATTTTATTGATATGATTGTTAATTGTTTTGTTGTTGAGTTGAATTGAATCAAAGTTGAACAATGGATTTATATATAATAACATATATAACATCATGCTATATTCTATCAAGTGAGATATAGTGAAAACGTTATAAAGATGGACTGACGTCATCAAAAAATATAACTAGAGGGTGCAGCTACGTGCAGAGCTGGGTAGTATCTAGCTACTTTTGTAGCTTAGCTACTAGCTTAGCTACTAGCTTAGCTACATTTACCTTAGCTGTAGCGGCAGCTTAGCTAACTGTGAAAAAATATAGCTGTAGCTTGTAGCTAACTACTTTTCTTTCTATTAGCTTAAAAATAACAACTGAAGCTACTTTTAAAGCTACTTTTTGTAGCTTCAAGCTACTTTTTGTAGCTTCAAGCTACTTTTTATAGCATAAAGCTACTTTTTAAGCAGAAGGTCAACAAAGTACGCATGCGTACAAGCTAAAACCCACACAAAATAATTATTTGTTGCCGGTTCTAACTGGCTCTAATACGCAAAAATACACAGTAGGTGCCAGATGGTATTTGCTATTTTTGATATTTATGTACATAATAGTAAATTAACAGTCATTATAGCAAAAGACTGATCATATGACAATGGCAAATTTAATTATTTCACAATAATTTAAAAAAGTAGCTTTAAAATTTAACAGCTACTTTAACGAAAGCTTTTAGCTGTAGCTTAGCTATATTTTACAAAATATAGCTTATAGCTGTAGCTTAGCTACTTTTTTAAAGAATAGCTGTAGCTGTAGCTTAGCTACTTTTTTTAAGTAGCTTGCCCAGCTCTGGCTACGTGTATATGGTATATATGTAAATGGTTTTAAATTGTATCGCGCGTTACTTCTTTGGAGATAAGATTTAATTTTTCTTTGACTTCGCAGATATTTTAGAGACCGTGAATTTACTAACTTTTAGTGCGTCTGGTACTCTCTAAAAAAATTTAAATTAATGTCATATTTACTAATTTATCTCTCGTACAGCACTTAGGGATAAAAACGATCCATTATTTGTATATTCTTGTTGAAAATAAATTATTAAATGAACAATCAGGAATTGACATTCCTTTGACAATTTTTTTTCCCTGGGCATTGTTATAGTTATAGTATAGTCTTTAAAGACTACTGTAGGTCAAAGTCCTTAAACATATTTTTTTATGTTTGAAACAATTGATCATGAATCTGACTGATCAATCATAACTCGATGTAGACAGAAATTATGTATTGTGTAAATAAATAAATAAAAATATTTATATCATCACGCCTTTTACCTATTAATGGGTAAGACACTCTGCCGTAGCAGATCTCGGTAAATGATTGCGCGTAAAGTGCAGTTACCAACCATCAAATCACGGCCCCCAAAGATGTTAGTGATGGGAGATCTACAGGGGTAATTTTAATGTGGTGAAAATGGTTTGTCGGTTATGGGAATATTTCGTTCATGCAACAAACCGACTCTTTTACTTATATTCTTCTCAGCTTCACATTCACCAATGTTTCTTTATAATAACAACAAAGTTAATCCAAAGAACCGATTTTCTAAACCTGGTTTTTAAAAACCTACAAATTCTACTAAGCATTATCTATCGTCTCGTGAATTTTGCATAAAGCCAATCAATCGTCCTCTTCGGTGTAAGTGCGAGGGTGGCAAGTAGACAAAGCGTGCACATCAAGCTTCAAGCACGGTCACAGCACACTCGACCACACACAGCCCGACTCGAGCTAGGGCTGGGAACTCGATCGAGAGATGTGCCATGATCATCACACCATTGCGAGTTCAATTCTACCCTACCCAACTCAGATACTAGATTTGAATCACATGATGACCGAAGCTCAATTTGTTAAGACTGAATGAAGTTCATAGGTTCTAGCTTCAAATCTTCGTGGTATCCCAAGTTTTCTCTCTATAATTCAATTTTATATTCTCTGAATATTTATTCATCAGATTCATCATGCCAGACATTCTTTTCCTAACGCACCACTTTCGCTACACTCACATTTATACAAGCTCCTTTATTCTTCACACTCAATCATATTCATCCATTTATTCCGATGTCGTTTTGTCAATCTCTCACTCTTTATTTCATCAATATTTCATTCAACATTGGTTCTATTTATTACTTATATTTGAAGCATTCTATTTTAAATTTAGAAACAGGGGAAATGTCATATGTTAAAGTAATTTGAAAATTCTGTGTAGAATTATGAAGTACATCATCTGATTCAATATAATATCTTTTAATAATTCTACTCAATCCAATCAATAAATAATTAAAATGGGGTAAGTGGCTATATGGTATCGAGTCGGCCTGTGGATCCTGAGAACCCTAGTTCGATTCTCACAGCCGACAAACATTTTCACAACATTAAAATTACCCCTATGGTTCCCCTACTACGAACATCTTTGAAGGTCGTTATTTGACGGTTGGTAACCGCATATCACGCGCATAAATATATCACTTATCAAGATCTGTTTCGGCAGAATGCCACACCTAGGAATGGGGCAAAGACGTGATGATCTATAAATAATTAATAAAAATAGCATGTCGAATGAAGCACAGAGTATTTACTCAGTCTTCTACTTGTATCCTCTCTGGGAGTGGGTGAATTGAGTACTCGTACCTCACAGATTGCGCTATTAGATTTCTTAACAAAACGCACTTTCTGACTCTCACATAACATGGTTTATTTACGGCTTGGACGCGATGGACTGAGTATAAAGTGTACGTCACACAGCACATAGAGTTCACAGCGCGGGAATCTGCTGCACAAGCCTTTTATTGAGGATTAAATTGTGTTGGACTTTTATTGAATTTTTTAAACGTTTTATGTCTGTTGGATGAAATTGAGCTGACTTTATAGGTGGTAGATAAATGAAATGTTGTTTTTACTGGACATGAAAAATTATACGATTTATATACTTGGTCAAATGAGCTATAGAAATATTTTAAACCACCGCGCTAATCTAGATTCAAGTTGTCGTCAGTGATATGCGGCGTAAAATGAAATTAATCCTTGGAAGTTTATAGAAACAGTTGTATTTTTGGTTATAAGATGAAGTCAGCAAAATTTAGTCTGGTGGTACCGTAGTGTGGATAGCGTTATGGCATTCGAATTTGAATCCCACTCAAGCTAAATATATATGAACTATCATACCACGGCTCGGTGAGTCTGGCCACTGTACTGTAATTGGGATTAAATTCCTGTTGTATAGAGTAGCATAAATAAATAAATAAAACTCTAGCGCTACCACCTGCGATATAGGAATCATTACAAATTTTCAGCAATCAAATTCATAAAGAGGGTTAAATTTAGAGTTAATTAACTCTGTTTCTACATCGGAATGAAATTATTTGAGCTGTTTTCTTAACAGAATAAAGTTGATGATAAAATTTGGGATTACCGTTAGTACGTCAAACGACATATTAAATTGTATTGTTACCACCTTAATATTTAGTACCTTAATTATTACGTAATTTTGTTAATTAGAAACACAGTTAAAATTCTAAGTTAAAATGGTAGTGGTAACAAATTAATTAATCAATTCTTCTTGGTCTTGTAAATTCAACTAATAACAATTAACGTAACTTATATTTAAAATATTTAGATGAAATTATTATCCAATCAAATGAATCCATTTCTAATTACGTGTGCGAAATTTACCAATCAAAACAAAATTACGCTGATTATTTCCCCACGACTTGATACAACTAATAGTGTTTCAATATTTGACCATGTTAGAAGTGAGTGGTAATTTGCATGAATAAAATTATCGTATGGGGGTAGGTGGCTCATTGGTATTTAATTGGCCTGTAGATTTGAAAACCTCGATTTCCACAGCCGACAAACATTTTCACCACATTAAAATTACCCCTGTGGCTTCCCCTCCATTAATATCTTTTAGGGCCTTGATTTAACGGCTGACAACACGCATAAATATATCACTTACCAGTTCTCCTATAGCAGGGTGCCACACCCAGTAATGGGTAAAAGGCTAGATGATATATTTATTTTATTTCATAACTTAATGGGGGTAGCTGGATTAGTGGTATCGAGTTGGCCTGTGGATTTGAGAACCCAAGTTCAATTCCCACAGCCGACAAATAATTTTCATAACATTAAAATTGACCCTGTGGTTTCCCCTCCACTAACATCTTTTGGGGTCGTGATCGAACGGCTGGTAACAGTATTTCACGCACAAAAATATTTCACTTACCGAGATCTGCAACAGCAGAGTGCCACACACCCAATAATGGGTTAAAGTCGTGATGATATATTATGATTTTATTATTATTGTATAACCCTTGTACAAATATTAAACACACATATGTACAAAAATATACAAACGCATAAACATATAAAACATCTAATCAATATCCCCATCCCAACAGTCGTCTATTCCAACCAAGAACCAAATGAATATCTTCACTAGCACAACAGTGCAATGTTATAAAACATGTTCCTTAGAAACGCACCAGCCGCGGCCGACCAGCGCAACCTTTGATCTACCGTTAAAAACGCTACAAATAATGAAGTCTCCACGAGCAGAGCAAGCTCTTTCTCATGACTAAGATCCTGTCTCGGTGTGGATCTTTAGCGCGTGCTAGAGACCCGCTGAAATATTGCTCTACAATCTGTGGAATCTCGGGGTATAAAGGTTTGCTGAATAATTTCAATAATTTCATGCTCATTAAGAAGATTCCATATGTCCGTACTACATTGTACTGTTTCTTCGTTCTTATGCATACGTTGAGCATTGAGGTACCGAAGTGAGTACAGATTTTCAGAAATGTGAAATTGGATCGTGTATCAAACTGAAACAAATATGCCTTACCTATGTGAATAATATTCTATTCAACTTTCAAAGTCGTACATTAGCTTAGTTATTTACTAACTTAGACAACTGAGGAAATAATAATAAAAGTAAATATATAAATAAATAAATATATCATCACGTCTTCTACCCATTACTGGGTGTGACACACTGCCGAAGCAGATCTCGGTAAGTGATATATTTATACGCGTGAAGTGCCGTCAAATCACGACCCACAAAGATGTTAGTAGTGGGGGAGCCACAAGGGTGATTTTAAATTGGTGAAAATGTTTTATCGGCTGTGGGGATCGAACCAGGTTTCTTAGGATCCACAAGCCGACTTGATACCACTGAGCCATTATCCCATAATAAAATAATTCTATTAGTAGAGATAAAATAAGCAAAGTAAGTTAGTCAAATAGAATGACAAAAAATTGATTTATAGTCAGCAGCTTTTATCCAAGAATAATTGTAATTAAAAATTATATTTGTTCCCTCTACCTTAATCGTAAGAAGATGAATCTAAAATCCAGTAAAAATCCAATCTTCCCATAATTCCAATTTAGAAGGCATCCTTGATCGCCATGTGCACCGCAGCCATATCTCATGAGCTGAGACGGTTTCCGCATGCGTTTATTCTCTACTTAAACAACACTTGTATAAGGCAGAGCCACAACTCTACCCAACCAGCCGTGCCAAGCCCACACGGAATAGAAAATGATGGAGTGAAGACAAAAGCTTTGATCCTTCCCTACACAATGTTCCTGTAAAGGACGAGTGACATCTGAATGCCGGGCTGACACTTGAATCTATCAATACTGAAAGTGTACTTCGTTTGCATGTCACCAAGTTTAAAAATCGAAATATTTTAAAATATGATTCTATATAAATCAGACTACGAGAAATCGAATGCCGTTGAGCGTATCTTTCTATCTTTTTTAGATTTCGAAATACAGCGATTTATGAGTTTTTAAAAATCTCAACTTTGAAGGCCCATATCTCGAAAACTAAAAGAGATATTGAAATGCGGTTTGAACGAGTGTATTTCTCGTGCTCTAATTAACTTATACCGAAATTTAGAAAATTTTGAAAATTTTAATTTTTTTTTCAATATTTTCTTTTATCCATATTTTATATACTTGAAAAGATAATGAAAATCTGTGAATACCAGTGGATTCTTCTCGTAAAAGTACATAGGTATGCAAAAATTCAGGCAAAAAATTGCACAGATAAAGTTTTTATTACAATAAAACGAAAAATGGCCAAAATTAATCAAAATCTTAAGGGGTAGCCCTTCAAAAATGATTAAAAAACAGTGATTTTTCGTTTTTTTGTAATGAAAACTTTATCCTTGCGAATGTTTGTCTGAAATTTTGCATACTTATGTACTTTTACGAGAGGAATTCACTGGTGTTCACAGATTTTTATTATCTTTTCAATTTTTTGAAATATTGAGAAATGAAAATTTTAAAAAATTATTAAAATTTTCAAATTTTTCAAAATTTCGGTTTAAGTAAATTAGAGCACGGGAAATACACTCGTTCAAACCGCATTTCAATATCTCTTTTAGTTTTCGAGATATGGGCCTTCAAAGTTGAGCTTTTTAAAAAGTCAAAAATCGCTGTAACTCTAAAACTAAAAAAGATAAGAAGATGCACTCAACGGCATTCGATTTTTCGTAGAATTTACATTTTCATTGATCGATTTTTTTGCCATCATACTAAAAGCCGTAGGGGCATATCTATATATGTTTGTATAAATGATTAAATATTAAATAAAACTAGACCATTCTCTATATTCTATGTTAATAAGAAGAACTGGGTTGCAAGTTAAAATACTGCTATTAAAAATTAACTGTTCTACATAAAGCTCCTCCACCTTTTTAAATAATTAATCTACATTTCTTTTCTTTTCCATAAAGACAACATTTACAAATCCTACATTTCAAAGTGGAATACAAGTCTCACCTATAAATATCAAATGTATTTAATAAATATTTAATATGAAGCCCTACTTTTCCATTGTTGAATAGTAGACAAACAGGAAGTAATATCGGTCTTCGCCTCTGAAGTTTAATACAACGATATTAGCTTTTATTAGATTGGTTTCCAACTGCTCAATCATAATAGGAAAGTAACAGCAGATGGTTTCATCACTTCATCATATTAATAACGATATGTTCGATTGGTAATACGTACAAACAATTGTCGCGTCAAATGGGGTAGCATGAACCCTTCAAACATTCACTGAACATGTGCCAAAGATTAATTGCAGAATGAATGTAATGAACATTTATTTTGCAATTAATCTTTGGCAAATATTCCACATATATAATTTTATGCACAACCGGGCCGAAAAGCATGTGTTTTAGCCCTTATAAGCGGGCTTAAACACTTTTCACACAAGCTCACCCTATCGGTTTACAATCATATCCATCCATTTATTCCTAGGTCATTCATGCAATATCTTATCTTCAATTTCACTCCTGTGGTATCCCCCATCATTAACATCTTTGGGAGCCGTGATTTGACGCGCTTCACGCGCAAAATATATCACTTACCGAGATCTGTTTCGGCAGAGTGCTACACCCAGTAATGGGCAGAAGGCGTGATGATATATTTATTTATTTATAATTTCACCAATCTTTCATTTGACATACGTTCTCATGCTTCCTAATTTGGCGCCGCCAATTTGGTTATTTTTACTTGAATTTCAATTAAAATTATTAATTACAGTACATAAATTTAGCTATTAATACTAATTAAATTTCTGTAAATTTTCAAAACGACATTAATTGATTAATTGCACTGTAAAGTAAATTTATTGGCTATTAAATGCAAACATGTCAAAGTTATGGTTTTTCTTGTAAGTCCCAGTCCTGTGGGCGTCCCACCCTTCACAATAATAACAGAAGACTCTAACTGTGCTTGTTTTTTTTTTTAAATTTAATTCGTTTAATGCTCTTCACCTTCCATATTATAGATATTAGCATCAAGCAGATCTATCATTTACTTGTTTATTTGTGACATAATAGCAATAAGTGAATTTCACACATTTGCAGATAAACATTCTAACACAATAACTAAACAACAAAACTAAAATCAAGAATTGATTCTTGAATTAATCTTCGCCAAACGTTCCTATCCAGACACACCACTTTAGCTTCAGCCATTCCTTTCATACAAGCTCGTTTGTTCCTCACACTCAGAAACAAAATACATTCATGACAGAACTCTTCCTTCAAAAATTTCAATACCTTTCAGCGTATCTGAGACATTACATTATAGTCTTTGAAATAGGGTTATTCCAATAGAAAGGCGTTTAAAGAAATATTTAAAGCATATCAATTTTAGTTGTAAATGTGTTACAATAATGCTTTGAAAAATTAACGTATTAATATGTAAAATATTTAATTTAAAAGTTAATTATTCAAAGCGACCGCCATTGATGTTCTTGTGACGTAGTTAGCGCAATTAAACTGCAACTTCCCATTGTGAGGTAACGCGCATGTGTACCGAAATGGGAATTCGGCACAAAACTATATTTAATTTCAACAATAATTAAAATAGCAAATGTTAGAATAGCACAGTAACCTAGTATATAAAATTAATTGAACCTAAAAAATGTACGTAAATGATTACTTATTAAATTTGTAAAATAATTATTATTTTGATTATTACCTGAATATTAACAGCTGCAACGTGATTAATATAATATAGTTCTTCACAAATTTCGTGGGGTAATGGCTCAGTGGTATCCAAAGAACCCTGGTTCGATCCTCACAGCCGACAAAACATTTTCACCAATTTAAAATTACCCCTGCGGCTCCCCCACCACTAACATCTTTGGGGGCCATGAGTTGATGGCTGGTAACCGCACTTCACGCGCATAAATATATAACTTACCGAGATCTGCTTCGGCAGAGTGCCACACCTAGTAATAGGTAAAAGGCGTGATGATATATTTATTTATTTTACAATTTTTTTTATAATATAAGTAAAAACTGGCAAAAACAAAGTATACTCATCTCTCTCAAAAAAAGAAAGCCTTTTTTCACATTATTATGTTTTCTCCCTTAATATTAATGCTATCTTTGTCACCAAGAGCTACCTACGTCACGATTAATGAATCTAATTTTTTCTCTTCCTTAGTAGAAACTTTACAACAAAATAATAATAAAAAAACGGCAAAATTATTTTTGTACATAGATTAACATATAAAATAATCTAATTTTTGTGTAATAGCCTATTCTAGTATTAATAGTTATTCTTTTATTTATTTTATTCAACATCTTGATTCATAAAAGCGAGTATAAAACTTTTCCTTACAAGATGTAATATGCAAATACCCCGTTGCTCTACATATGATGGTATGTCTCAGCATTAATTACTATGCTTAAGCTTTGTGCTAGTGTTCTAACTAGACTATAATCTTAATTTTAAATTCATACACAGTCAAATATCCTGCTTGGTAACTTGGAAGATGGATGGCTCATTTCGCAATGAGCATTTTACTACAAGAACAACATTAAGTCAACTGTCTCTTGTTCTCTGTCATGAGTTCAAGTCATGTGTCCATTAGGATTGTGCGTAGTGCGTGATTGTGTAACCACACGTTGTGCTGAAAACTTTCTCCTAAACCATATATGAACAAAAATATTAATGGACACAGCGAAATGTTAACTTGTCAATGCTGCATTGATCTTTTCAAATGACCTAATGTGTTTTAATGTCTTTGCTTTATTTGTCGTAGTGAACTATCTAGTTTTAGGACAATCATGTTGATTGACGATTTTATTGATGTAATAATAAAAATTAAATATGGGGTAAGTGGCTCAGAGGTATTGAGTCGGCCTGTGGATCCTAAGAACCCTTGTTCGATTCCCGCAACTGACAAACATTTTCACCACATTAAAATTACCTCTGTAATTCCCTTACCTGGGGCGCTGATTTGACGGCTAGGAATCGCATTTCACGCGAATAAATATATCACTTACCGAGATCTGCTTCGGCAGACTGCCACACTCAGTAATGGGTGAAAGGCGTGATGATATATTTATTTTTTAATTTATTTATAACAATAATAAACATAAAATATAGGGTAGGTGACTCAGAGGTACTGAGTCGGCCTGTGGATCCTGAGTACCTTGGTTCGATTCCCACAGTTGACAAACATTTTCACCACCTTAAAATTACCTTCGTGGCTCCCCTACCACTAACATTTTTGAGGGCCATGGTTTGACGGCTAGGAACCGCATTTCACGCGCATAAATATATCACTTACCGAGATCTGCTTCGACAGAGTGCCACACCCATTAAAGGGTAAAAGGCGTGATGATATATTCATATTTATGTTTAAAATTACCTCTGTGGCATTTCCTCCACTAACAACTTTGGGATCGTAATTTGACGGCTAGTAATCACCCTTCACTCGTATCCATCTATCACTTATCGAGATCTGCTTCGGCAGAGTCCCATACCCAGAAAAGGGTAAAAGACGTGATGATATATTATTTATTTTTATAAAAATTAATGTGAGACATTGAATTTTACTTTGTTGTGTCAATCTCTATAAAATCTCACAAAATGAATAAATAAATAAATATAACTATATCATCACACTGTCTACCCATTATTAAGTGTGGCACTCTGCCGTATCAGATCTTGGTAAGTGATAGATTGATACGAGTGAAGGATGGTTACCAGCCGTTAAATTATGGCTGCAAAAGATGTTAGTGGTGAGGGAATTACAGGGCTAATTTGAATGTGGTGAAAAAATAATTTGGCGGCTGTGGAAATCATTTAAATAATTAAAAATACGAATAATTATAATAAGATTTTCCGTATTCGATTCTTCTTATCCTCGTGTAGGTTATCTGCTTCTGAGAAAATCACTCTGAATAAACTCTACTCCCTGGTTGGTATATGTATATATATATTTGCTATTTAAATATGAATAACGTAAACGTTGAACTCAAACAAGAATATACATTTTACAAGTTGTGTTATAGTGTGTGGTGTGTCGAATATCTAGTCACCGAAGGCAGAGAAACAAACGCGCAACGTATTATGAGTCATTTGTTCGCGAGGGTGCGCCTCGCGCCTTCAACTGTTCTGTTCTGTTTCCATGGTGAATTGTTACAAAATCCTGCACATTTACGTTTCTGTTTCTGACATTACCATAACCTAATTCAACTAAGCAAAGCCGTGAATATTTATGAAATTATTGAAATGCAATAACTACACAATTTTATTATTTGTTATAAGTTTGAGTTATTAATTATACGTATTCACACCACATATGGAGAAGTTTCTAACCATTTGTGAAATGTTAATAAGATTAAGATTTGTTATTCATTTATTTGCTGAATATTTTTAGTAGCAAATTGACGTTAGTAATGTTATAATGATATATTATAAGACTTATGTCGAGTAAGAAACAGCTGGTGTTACTATTTTCAATTTTAAAACAATATAACCTACCAATTACTATATAAATTTGTAGCATACGGTTTGACAAGATATAAGTTACATTTTTTCACCCACTTCAATATTTTAACTCCGCAAAGATGTTAGTAGAGGGAGAGTCACAGGGATAATTTTAATGTTTGTCAACTGCGGGAATTGAACCAAATTTCTCAAATCCCCAGGCCGACTCGATACACAACTATAGTAAAAATAGTATTTTTGGTCTTAAGGCAAAAAAAAAAACGATGATGTATCCTTGGTAATGTAAATAATGTTGTCAATTAGTTTCATTTTAATTTGAATAAATTTGCTAAACTTTCTAAATAAGTTGGTAAGAAAAATATGTCCCAGTTGGACTAAAAATACTATTTTGAGTTTCGCAATATTGTCGGACCTGAAAACTTGTATTTTTAGTCTTATTGAAACAAATATTTTTTAAGAGTATAAACTAAATAAATATATCATCACGCCTTCTACCCATTACTGGGTGTGGCACTCTGCCGAAGCCGATCTCGGTAAGTGATATATTTTTGCGCGTGAAGTGCAGTTACCAGTCGTCAAATCACAGCCCCCAAAGATGTTAGTGGTGGAGAAGCCACAGGGGTAGCTTTTGAAATTATGAAAATTGTTTGTCGCCTGTGGGAATCGAACCAGGGTTAAGAGTATAAACTAAAAAAATATAAATATATCATCACGCTGTTTACTGGACGTGACTCTCTGCCTTAGCAGATTTCAGTAATAACATATTTTCGATTACCAGCTGTCAAATCACAAAAAACCATCTCTATATAAACATTGTATAAAAAACAATTATAATGACTCTTGCATATATTTAATTATTGTAGACAAGATAGACATAATGCCTATTATTATCGACTCAACCAATATTAATTGACATAACTTTCAAATAAACTATCATCATCATAATATCTGCTATGTGAAGAGCAACCAAACAAAATAGAATTCCTGCTCTAAAACAAACGACAACTAGATTGGCGGCTGTTTCTATTTAAGGAGTGTTTTACAAAACAAAAACTAGTTTTCGATCTTTTCAGAGCGTAATTAAAAGTGTCACTGGCAGTTATTTATGATTATCTATGATTGTTTAGTGCGCACAGCGATCGTTCTTAAGAATGGTAAGAGTTGTTGTTGCCGTTGGACACAAACAACACACGATTTTGTTGCTTACTTCTGTTGCTAAGAGATGGAGAATGTTTGTTTTACTAGTACAGAAACTATATCATTGATTTTATTACTTCCTCATGGAAAAATTGCAGAGAAAAGAATGAAGATGACTTTAATGTTGATAAAGGTGCCGACAGGTTAAAGCCTATTCATTTCATTTTAATATTCCGGGTTTGAAACTCATCTATATGCATTTTTTGTTTGTTAAACTAATTATTTTTCGATTTTTACACTATGAAATGCATTTATATTTTATGCTCTGTTAGTTCTACTGTTTTTATTTTACTGATTTTCTCATTATGATTGTTTGTAAAAATTAGTTGAGTAAATAAACTAAGCTACACAACTGGAAATGAATCCTAATTAAATAACAGGGAAACTACATCTTATAATGGTGTCTCCGAACCTTTTGGACAAAGTTAGGTAATAATTTCGAGTCAGTCGCGAATTTTCTCTTGTGAGGTAAAAAAAATCTAAAATATTTAATAATAAATAACAATCTGGTAACTATATTACCTGACTGTTTTGTAATTTATCTGACTGATTTTTTGCTGTAACCCTGGATACGTAGTCTACTGTTGATTAAATACAACGGTTTCAGAAAAAATAGTATACCTAATACATCAGGAAAGTGATGTTTTACTTGCCGAGCGGTTGTTTGAATTACAAGGCCGCAGATCGAGTATTTTAATCTATAACTTATTATGTAATATACCATTACCATACTAAGTAATATAATATACTATTACATAGTTAGTTATACAATTGTAACAAATGCAAACAAATTTATAATGTTTAATTGTCAAATAGGTACATATTTTATACATGATTTTAATAATAGTTAAATAAAATATAATATGTATAAGCAGAATTTAATAATCTAAACATTCATTTGAATAATTTTCTTGTAAAATAATAAGTGAAATAACAGAAACAAAATAGTTATTTGTATACCAAGCGAAGAAAGTAATATATTTCATCCCGGAAGTACCATTTTTTAACCCAAAAACGAGAAATATAAAGTACCTGAGGGAATAATGACACTTTCTTCACGAGGTGTAGGTACATATATTTTTTCTCTTTCTTTTTAAAAAGTAAAAAAGTCACCTGGATGCCACTAATGTCAAATCATACCGTTGTTTTTTAGTTGCCATGGATATCGTTTTACTTTCTCTAGGGAAGAACAAATTATTTTCTTCCCTAAGGATGAAAAGTATGACTTTGTTCTCTCAATTGAGGAAAGAAAGTTTTACTTTCTGACTGGGTTGTAAAAAATACTTTAGCCTCGGATACAATGCATTCGTGGGACATTCTCTATGTTATATGCTTAATATTTATTTATAAACCATCAATAATTTATAAAATGTGCATCAACATCATCGTTAACATATTAATCCACCACAAAAACCATTTAATTCCACTCATCTCAACTAATAACTATAATCCCACTGCAGATATTCTACAAAATTGCAGATAATCTAGTTTTTCAGCATCAAATTTCATAAACACATTGCGCCTTTTTTAATCATGATCATGATGATCTGCCGGATGATTACATGGCGCAAAAACCGCATCTGTTACAAGTTCCACCATTAGCTCAAATTATAACTTGTTCAAAATTATATCAAAACCTTAGCGAGCGTTTTTACCGGATCGCGTTACTGAATATAATCATGTCGTGTGTTGGGTGTAGGAGACTACAATATGTAATTATGGGAAAAAATCTAACAGGCGGCTGTGATGTCCTAGTGATTGAACTTGAACTAGGCTGGAATGTGGAAAAACGGATACGGAGAAGATATCATCGTTTGCAGAAAGTAGACTCACTCGAATGATGGTAGATCATGTTGTGGAAAAAGTATGTTTAGCTTTGAAATCAGGGGCGGATCGTGGATTTGTGGGGGCCCTGGGGCCTACCTAATTACTCAACTAATTGCCATTTTGACAAAAAAACTGTTTGAAATAATGATGTAGGTATACGGTATAGGAAAAAAATAGGACAATAATAGTTATTTGTGTATCAACAGCGTAAAGTGAATCTTTATTGCTCGTGCTCGGTAATTGAAGCGCTGCAATAGAGCGAGAGCAATAAAGATACTTTACGCTAGAGACACACACATAATTTTTTGTACGACTTTACTTACAAAAAAAATTTTAAAAATAATATGGAGCTAGTTCAATTCACATTCCACCAATTTCTGTATTGTATATAACCATGACGATATTAGTATCCATTCTGTTATCAACAATCATTGTTTGTGATAAATTTTGACACATAAATAAAAAATGTGCTCAATAATCTCAGAAAATAGTGATAAAAGTGATTTTTCCTGAACTCCTCCAGATATATTTGAAACAGCGCAAAATGCTACCTTGAGTTTATTACCTGCAAAATTATAACCTCTTCATCGCATGGTACAAAAAATCAAGAATTATAGCGAAAATTTTATACTTGCTTATTTTTTGGAAGAATCTAAAGTAATGATAATAATAATAATACAAAACTGTCAAAATTGCACTTTCAATTTTAGCATACCTTATCCTCATGAAGTTGGCACTGCAAGCCCTGCAGCGTTCAGGTTCAACTTCAAATCATAACGCAGCAAACTTCATGTATAATATGTATAAAAGTGTCAAAATGATTCTAACCTATATTTTAGATTTTGTAAGTATTGTTTCAATAAATTAAGACTTTAGCAATAATTTATATTTTTCTAGGCGAGCGGTAAAGTATTTTACCGCTTGTTGCCACGGGAGACGCGCGGTAAAGTATTTTATTATTCGTTATTCGGTCACCATCAACTTTACGATGACGACTGAAAGCATAAATGTCAACTTTTCATAGCAGTCGTAGAAAAAATATTTTATTTATATAATATGACTTAGTGTTTGTACAGCAACTGTACGACAATATTGCAAAATAAATTGACAGATTAGTGTGGTTATGTTATGTAAATTATAAAGCAACCTTTCTGCATTTTTGTGCTGCAAATTCCTTTATTTGCTCATCACATTGTAAGTCCTTTGTGAAATCGCAATTTATGGAAAGAACTTATAAATGATTTAGTCGATAGTTTTTTTTTTTGGTTATTCGATAGGGTATTTTTTCTAAATTCAACGATATAAACATATCACATTCTAAATATTAAAATTAATAACATTTTGTCAACGGCCATGGCTGCGCTCGTTGGTACTGATCTAAGCGATAACGCGAGTTAAGCAACGTTGCGCGCGGGTAGTATTTGGATGGGTGACCGTCCAGAGAAAACTCGCGTTGCTGTTGACAATAACAACTAAAACGCAGATCAGGGCGTAATGGCGGCATATGACCTGAGTAGTTGGTCCGCCAAAGAAGCCAGAAAAAAAATATAAAAAAATAACATTTAACAACAAACAATGAAACAATGTTATGCAGAACAATGTATTCAATAAATACGGTATTGTTTTCTAAATTGAACAAAAAATATGATAGGAGTGTATAGATAAATAAAAGATTTTTCAAGTGTTACATTAATACAGTTTTATTAGTATGTCTTGACATAAAATATAAATGTAGTTGACATCTCGAAGTTGTCAATAGCGACTAACTATCTCACAGGCTTAATTTATTTGCCCACAACTACGCACATTCCGAGAGAGTACTTGCAGCCAGGATTGCATATACCACTACCTAGTAGAAGCTCAAAACATGGTGACTTAGTAGTAGTGCTGCTAGGAACTGTGGTGCTCTCAGTACTGATGTTGACCTGAGCCAATGTTTGAAGCACCAGCATCAGAACCACGACTGTTACACTAATTACAAAACAATACATCAAATAATGCTTATAGACTAATTATCTCTTTCTATTCATGGCATTCAACGAAAATCATTCCAATGTATGAGATTGCGATTTACTTTACACATATTAAAAAATTCAATTAGTGACACAATATATGACCAAAAGTTAAACATAGGCGTTTAACATGGGAAATCAGTTATTCCGTGCGCATTACACCCCTAATTATTATAGACAAACAGTTTCAAATAGATGTTGTGAAGCAAATATTTCTACATCTGAATTAATAAGAAAAATCATTTTGGCTACTTCATAACTGCAGAAATAAAATTTGAAAATTCACGGAATTACAATTTTATAGTATCAGCTGTGGATTTAGAAACAAGAGACGAACAAAAGCGTAACGTTTTACAGGCTCTGAGCATGTTATTAGCCCTCGGCGTGTTGCGCCTCGTGTTAATAATCATGCCACGGGCAAGAAACGCTAATTTCACCCGAGGTACCTATAATATTTTATGCACAACAAAATAACATTTGATTATCTGTTCGAAAGATTAATATATGTACATAGGTTATATGTCAAAACGACATTTTGCAGAATCAAGTATTCACAATAAACAAAAATTGTCATTTTATTTATGTATCCATAGGAATGATTTATTTTTCGCCCATGGGCAAAAAAAAGTGTTTAAGCCCGCTTTTTAGGGCTAAAACATATGCTTTTCGGCCCGGCTTTGCGCGAAAGTTATTTTTTAGGCAATCTATAGCTTATTCGATAGATAATTTATTCTTGATTCGTGCACCAATTTTTTTTAAATAAAGTTTTGTTAAAAAAAGGAGGAACACTCAGTTCGAATTCGAATTCAATTTAATAAAATATATTAAACTTTAAATTGATATGTTTTTTTTTTGTAAGGTAACTTTATTAAAAAAAATATAAATGTGGATGAGTTCTCGTTCCCCTAAAAATTTGATTTAAATGATTTTCTTCTATTCCCAATAAAAAAAGAAAAAATCTAAATATTCTATAACCGTGATACACACTGTATTATTAATAAGAGCATTACAATTAACTTACCAAAGTATACGACTCATTTTCTGCTTGGTTGGTGAATGGTTGCACTTGTACTTGTTAGAGAACTGTGATATGCCTACTACTCACTGCACCACTATTTAAGTGGAACATCCTTGTTTTCAAGCAGCGTACGCAAATACGCAAATAAATAATGCGAGTTGTTTTCAACGTCAAAATGTTTTATTTCGTTAAACATTTTTTTATATTTATTCATATTATAATTTTAGTAAACAACAAAAAGATAAATAGGAATAGGGCTATTTATAAAATTAATTAAATATTTTTAACAGAATTTTATTTTCTCTGCTTTGTTTCTCTTTACATAAAATGCAGACTCAAACATAAATATTATTAAAAATATGGTTATTTTTCATAAAAGTTGAGAAAAAATTGTAAATATATTTATTTGTGTAACGTATGAAAAATTCCAGTAGACAATAACAATTTGTTGAAAACAGGGTCGGATTAAAATCTTCAGAGGCTCCATCAAGTACAAAATATTAAAGCCTTCCTCCCATCTCCAATATTTGAACAATTTTTTTTTATATAATTGAAATAATTTTAAATTGATTTATAAAGAGAAAAATTGGGATTTGAACCTGGAATCTAGGTACTTCGGTCATCCTGGATTTAAATCTGATTTATCAAACAAAGTGATAAATTTTGAGGTTGATAATATATTTGTTGCTATGGTAATGCCCGTTTACCTGTCAATTTAATTCCCGAAGGATTAAATTTGAAATTTAATCCCTCAAGGATTAAAAGTGATACTCCATTTCTCGTAAAAGAATTGACTCCCGGCAAAAAAGGATATTTACAGCAACTATGAAAATTTTTCTTCTACAAGCTAAATAATTTCTTTGAAACTTAACATTCCATGGACTAGCTGTCCTGACGGATTTTTCACCTTTATCTCCACCTTTTTATATGTAAAATAAATAAATAAATATATCATCACGTCTTTTACCCATTACTGTGTGGGCACTCTGCTGAAGCAGATTTCGGTAAGTGATATATTTTGCGCGTGAAGTGCGGTTACCAGTCGTCAAATCACGGCCCCCAAACATGTTAGTGGTGGAGGAGCCACAGGGATAGCTTTTTCAAATTATGAAAATTTGTCGCCTGTGGGAATCGAACCATGGACCTCAGGATCCACAGGCCGACTTCATACCACTGGTTCAATTCCCACAAGCGACAAACAATTTTCATAAGCTCAAAAACAATCCCTGTGGCTCCTCCACCACTAACATCTTTGGGGGCCGTGATTTGACGACTGGTAACCGCACTTCACGCGCAAAATATATCACTTACCGAGATCTGCTTCGGCAGAGTGCCACACCCAGTAATGGGTAGAAAGCGTGGTGATATATTTATTTATATATATATTTTTTTTTTGTGGCTTCTTTGGCGGACCAACTACTCAGGTCATATGCCGCCATTCCGCCCTGATCTGCGTTTTAGGTGTTATTGGTCAACAGCAACGCGGGTGATGATATATTTATTTATTTTATTATTCAATTTTAATATTTAACGAATTTGTGCTACTCAATTTGATGTTATGTTTGAATCAATTCAACAACTAATAAAAAATGTGTAACGTCATCGACTTGATCGGTATGTGTACCTATGTGTGGGAGTCATTTCGATGTGTGCTTGGTTAATTGTAAAACAAAAGAATTTTCTTTTATCAGCCGACGCATCGCATCGCAATTAGATTGTCGTTTTTTTATTGCCAAGGTCGATGGAAACAATTGATTGTATGAATTAAGAACAATAGAACATTATTTATATTGTGTCAATATTTGTTGTTTCTTCGTGGACAATCCACGAAGATGCTTTATTTATCTCCGTGACTTTTCAAAAATAAATCATTATAAAAACCAGTTGGATGTTTTTTCATGAATTATGGATTATACTAAAAATGGTAGCATTATAGTTAGTACTAGTAATGCTATATTATTGTGGAAATAGGAGAACAATTGTTATTTATATTTGTTAAATGATTGTTTTGCATTTTTACTATCTGGTAATATAATCAGCAGATATGGAATATATTAATAACTAAATAAGTTAGTTCTCATAATTATGTTTGTTGTGCTCTCGTGGCCTAATAATCAAAATACGTATTTAGTATACGTGGTGCGTAGTAAGGTACGAGCTCATTATTATAACGTCACGTGATCATTTACTCAATGATGTCTGTGTGTGGGGGTGAGGTGTGTGTGTGTGTGTGTGTGTGTGTGTGTGTGTGTGTGTGTGGATGTGTGTCCGAGTGTGCAATATTTCATGAACGAGATAAGATTTGCTAACGAAACTTGGTAATTATAAGTTTCATGGAAATACGAAGAGCTGAGTTGATTTCGAATGAAATTGAAAAACCGGAAGAGGAAGTTTACTAGACAAAAAAAAATAAATTCCATTTATTTCAAAAATAGAACCAGTTACGAAAAAAAGTTTCAAATAAAAGATTTTAGCAAAAATATTTGGAACATAAAATATTATTTGCAATTTTCTTGTATATGCGTCTAATTATGAGAAAAACTAATTTTTATATTTAATAATATATTTCAGTAATCATAGTAGCAATTGAAACAAAAAACATAAATTTTAATTTTCGCTTTATCTAGTTATCTATGTCTTTTTTCGGAAAAACAAATATATAATTAAAATGGTCAACTAATTTGGCAACTTTGCCTCAATTTAATCGACTTCGTATCTCACGTTTCTTGAGATACCAAGGGATAGGCTCGAAAAACGGACATGCTGTGTATGCCTCATCAGTAAAGTTAGATATAAAGTAGTCAACATTACTAAAAAATTATACGTAAACAAATTTGATATTTTATATGTTTCAAACAGATAAATGCTGAATTACTTAAAATCTAAATTACATATTTAATAATATTATATAACATTCATATATTCTAAATATTAAATATGCTATGTATAAGAAAGTCGTGTGGGGTGACCACACCAGATTTTTTTTATTACGTGTCTGGTTTAGCCATAACTTTAAAAACAAATTTCAAAATTTCTGTTGAATTGTAACAATAACCATCACTTTTATTTTTCATGAATTATTTATAAACGGCAATGTTTGAAGATTATAAACGTTAATCTATTTTATAAATTAAATAAAATCAAACAAAACAGATCTTTTATTACAAAATAATAAAATTTATGTAATTTAAAAACTTTCAACTTCTACTCGTATTTATAGCCAGCCTCATCATTTCTTCCTTCTTTCATGTTGTCCACCACCTTCCTCTTCCTCCCGTCTCTTTTGCTTTCTCCTTCTACTGTCTCTTCTATTACGTCCTTCATTAGAGTATTTTAATTTTGAAGGGGTAAATAGCTGTAGTTAATATTATTGCTCAAATTATTTAAGTTGAACACATCCTGCGTTTAATAATTTTTCCAAAACATTTCGATTTCAAAATTATAGTTGTTAAACTTCTGCTATCAAAATCAAATTTTTCTGTTCTTAAAGATGCATAAAAATCTTCATAAATACGCTTATAATAACACCACTACCCTACAAACAACATCAATATCTTTTAAACATGGCAGAAACAATATCAATTACAGTGATTTTCCCCCATGAAGGCTTTACACACTTTAATCAGCATTCTTCACTACCACCTTCCGTTCCCATCAATATCAAATAAATTCTTTCGTGCGTCGGTTGCAAAACACGAAGTTTTTATCAGCAATGGATTCTGCACGCACTCGCATAATAATTATGTGTTGTTTCGTCTCAAGTCTGATACCAAACAACAGACAACAAACAACAAGTGCGAGACTTATCAACGAATCTTTGCAACAGCGAAACAATTTTTCAAACCAGGCGATAGCTTATTAGCAGATCGCCGATAATGTATACTTTATTTAATATGTTCTTTTCCAGACACATTCTTAAAAAAGTTTTTAGCTAATTCTGATTTTATATTAGTTAATCTTGTGCTAGTTGGATTTAAAGTTAATTCAATTCAAGTAAGAGATTGTGTAGTCGGTTCTTGGTGGAACATCTTATTTCTAACTTTATTTTTAATTCAATTCACTTTCCGAAAACTAAATGATAAGAAGATTGTATTAGAGTTTATTTAAACTTTTTTGGGTATATGGTTAGACTTATTTTGTCAAATTCAAAATTCAGAATTAGCTGGATTCTAGCTGAAACTCTTTTGAAAATTGGGCTGTTAGAATCTTGACAATAATTCATGTTACCATTTTTAAGGTGAATCATACGTCTGAGTAGATTGAAAGTTTTAATATAAGATATTTATTTATTATTTACATTAATATTAATCGAGAGAAAACCGGCGATTGAAAAACTGGCCGTAAAGATATGAAGAAAAATGTATAGCTACTACTAATTTTAAAACAATGAGGGTGGTTTTCACCAACGACAGTTACATTTTAACCTTGTTTAAATAAATAAATTTATCAACTTAGTTTCTGTGTAAATTATTTTTTGGAAGAGATTTCACAGTAAGACCGTGTATCTCAAACGAACAAGGATTTGCCATTTCAATAGAACTTTCATGTTTATAGCAGTCATAAATAGACCCTTTTATTTGATATATAGCTTTTAGCTGTCTAAAATTATTTTCGTTTTTTGCAACCCGGTATGTTTCCATGATATTGTGACATGTATAACAGTTAGGCGCAAATGCGAAATATTTTTTTTAGTATGGAACGCCCTTAAATAAATAAAATAAATATATCATCACACCTTCTACCTATTACCTTGTGTGGCACTCTACCATAGCAGATCTCTGTAAGTGAAGTGCGGTTACCAGTCACCAAATCACGCCTCTCTAAGGGTGTTAGTGAAGGGGGAATCACAGGCGTAGTTTAAATGAGATGTAAATTGTGTAGACCTGTGAATTCGAGAACCCAGGTTCGATTTCTACAGCCGACAAATAATTTTCCCCACATTAAAATTATCCTTCTGGGTCCCCTTCCACTATCTGTAGCAAAGAAACTAGCAGTTGGAATTTTCATATTGACACGAATAACATCAGTCGTTTCCCAGGACACAGCCAGACTTGTTTATTTCGCACAGATTCACTCTCATTTAACATATGGGATCCTACTATGGGGCAATTCCACATATTGGCTAAGAATCTTCAGGCTCCAAAAGAAAGCCATAAGAATTTTAAGCAAAGTACCATATAGATCCCCCATGTAAAGAACTTTTTATTAACACGAAGATTGTACATCTTCAACTGTCTCCGCTATATAAAAAATCAGATAGAAAAGAGCCCACTCACTTACAGAGAAGACTCAGCTTACCACACAAAAAACTGAATAATATATCACTTACCGAGATCTGCTTCAGCAGAGTGCCACACCTAGTAATGGGTAGAAGGTGTGATTATATATTTATTTATTTATTTATATTATTATCATCTTTGTGAGCCGTAATTTGGCGGCTGGTAACTGCATTACACGCGTAAAATATATCATTTACCGAGATCTGCTTGGGCAGAGTGCCCCACCCAATAAAGGGTAAAAGGCGTGATGATATATTTATTTATTTAATTAAAAATTGTTTGTCGACTGTGGAAATCGATCCCAGAGTCTCAAATCCACAGACCAACTTTTGACCTAAAAACTGTCTCTTACAGTTCATGTACTTAATATATTATTTTATTTATTCCTTTTATTCTAGAGTGTATAAGCGTAGTGTAATATATTCAGTAAAGCTGTAACTAAATCTTGCTATAGAGGCGAGCGAACACTCGGTATATAATATGCAGTGCGTTGTATTTCTATAGACTTGAGGCTGATGGATGAGTCCAGTGAGGTTTATACGCGCCAAGTCGCCGAGAAAGTGATTTGTGTAATTGAGGGAATTTGTTGTAATTTGTAATACGCTCAATAAAATGTGATCGTTCAAATACTGACACATAGGCGCGCAGTCACTTCACTAATTAGTTATTTGTATATCAAGGGAAGAAAGTGACACATTTCTTCATGAAGGTGACGTTCATTCCATTAGGTCTCTTATACAGTAAATAACTAACTTCTTTGGGGCTGGTAACCGCACTTCACGCGCAAAAATATATCACTTACCGAGACAGAGTGTCACACCCAGTAGGTGGGTAAAAGACGTGATGATATTTTTATATTTATTCATTCTTCTCTGTACAACAGGAACTTTTAGGGTCAAATTCATAGTCGTGACTCACCCTCAACTCATCCTCACCTCACACTCAAAGTAGATGTAACTAAGGCAACTAACTCAAGAATTTGCACAATTTGAGTTAGTTGCCTTAGTTACTTCGAATTTGAGTGTGCGGTGAGGATGAGGTGAGTGTGAGTTTCGACTATGAATTTGACCCTTAATCCCTATTTCAGTACTCAGTCTGGTCTCACCGAGCCGTATTATGGTAGTTCATATATATTTAGCTTGAGTGGAATTCGAACTCGGGATCTCCGGATTCGAATACCGTAACGCTATCCATACCACCGTACTGCCGTAAAGTAATAAATAATTAATAAAGCTAAAGATAATTATATTTTATATTTGAGTTCTTTTAAACAAATCATTTAGTACCATGTAATCATTCGTTAATTACATAATAATATATATTCAGAACTCTTCAAAACCTGTGCTATTTATTAGGTATGTAGTTATACAATTTTCCCATTTCCTATTCTAATTAAACTTGTAACGTTATCCAGCAACTATCATTATATGGGAATGCCTGAGAAATGCGTCAATTTTGTGTCAAAAGATGAATGTTGATGATAGCTATAGAGCAAGTGAGTAGGGTTGAAAAGAAGATTGATTTGGGGATATTAAAGTAAGGGTTCGAACAGGTCTGTAGCCAGGTACACATAATAATAGGACTCTGACGATTTAATGCACGATGAGAGCATCTGAAAGGTTATATGTCAAAATAAATTGACATCAAACGGAATCCAATATAACGGGTAATTATTTTCTCTCAATTTGTTACTATACACAACAGGAATTTAATCTCAATTACAGTAACTTCTAGTACATAGGATTCAAACCAGTTAGACACAATCGTATTTTTTTAGATAGAACTCCAACTTATATCCAAAAAAATACGATTGTGTCTGAGTGGTTTTGTTTGTAAATTAATAAATATAAATTTTAGCCCCTCGGTTACGATTATCAATATATTAGAAACAGTTAATTTAGAAATTCATTTTTTTTACTATTTTTATTAGTATGTAATAATTTAATAAATCCATATACTAAAAGCCGTAATGGCGCATAGTTAATATATGTTTGTATTGTACACGATTTGACCGATATATTTGAAACTTTTTTGTTTGTTTATACAATTAACTTTTGTTTCTGTTTACGGTAAATTTAAAATAATATGAAACTAGATATGAAATTGGGGATTTCACCATTTAATTCCTCATATATTTCTACATAATTATGCATATTTTGATCCTCAATATATATTTCTTTAATCACCGGAGTTATGATCGCCAAAATTTCGGTTAATGAAAATGCCAATTTTTTTATATGAACCAGTTTAAAAATCGAAAAAAAATAAAATATGGTTCTATATAATTCAGACTACGAGAAATCGAATGCCGTTGAGCGCATCTTCATATCTTTTTTAGTTTTCGAGTTACAGCGATTTTTGACTTTTTTTAAATCTCAACTTTGAAGGCCCATATCTCGAAAACTAAAAGAGATATTGAAATGCGGTTTGAACGAGTGTATTTCTCGTGCTTTAATTAACTTATACTGAAATTTTGAAAATTTTGAAAATTTTAGAATTTTTTGCAAAATTTTCATTTCTCAATATTTTAAAAAATTGAACAGATAATGAAAATCTGTGAACACCAGTGAATTCCTCTCGTAAAAGTACATAGGTATGCAAAATTTCAGGCAAAAATTCGCACAGATAAAATTTGTATTACAAAAAAACTAAAAATCACTGTTTTTTAATTATTTTTGAAGGGGTACCCCTTAAGATTTTGATTAATTTTGGCCATTTTTCGATTTTTTGTAATAAAAACTTTATCTGTACGAATTTTTATCTGAAATTTTGCATACCTATGTACATTTACGAGAGGAATTCATTGGTGTTCACAGATTTTCATTATCTTTTCAATTTTTTGAAATATTGAGAAATGAAACTTTTGAAAAAAATACTAAAATTTTCAAAATTTTCAAAATTTCGGTATAAGTTAATTAGAGCACAGGAAATACACTCGTTCAAACCGCAATTCAATATCTCTTTTAGTTTTCGAGATATGAGCCTTCAAAGTTGAGATTTTTAAAAAGCCAAAAATCGCTGTAATTCCAATACTAAAAAAGATATGAAGATGCGCTCAACGGCATTCGATTTCTAGTAGTCTGAATTATATAGAACCATATTTTAAAATTTTTCTGTTTTTGAACTGATTCAACCAAAAAATTGGTATTTTCCTTAACAGACATTTTTGCAATCACGACTCCGGCGATTAAAAAAAATATATATTGAGGATCAAAATATGCATAATTATATAAAAATATATCAGGAATTAAATGGTGAAATCCCCAATTTCATATCTAGTTTTCATTTTCTTCACATTTAAATTACCCCTGTGAATCCCCCACCACTAACATCTAAAGGGTCGTGACTTGACGATTGGTAACCGCACTTTACGCGCATAAATATATACTTACCGAAATCTGCTTCGGCAGAGTGCCACATCCAGTAATGGGTAAAAGGCGTGAGGATATATATTTTATGTTACCATACTTATATTGTAAATAGCTATTTCCTATCTAATTAGGCGTGTAGTCATGTTTCACCTTAAATCTCATTTAGTGAAAACCATTTCTCATACGAGTACAAATCAATTCTTTTATCATACCTAAAATAAATAAAAACTAACATTTACAAATCGTGTTTATTGATTTAAATGTGGCACGTGTGTGACATATAACACACACACGCTCCACGCTTGTATTTCCACTTCCACGGAGTGTACTCCGCGTACACTCTCAAGGTCAACCGCGAATGATAAATCAAAAAGCGACCATCGGCAACGGTGTGTTTACCAGCGCTGGTCGTGGCCGTTACCTGCGCGCAGAGCTTAATGTTAATCGCTCTAGATCTCATACTATTTTTTTTTTGTTGGTACCTCGTGAACAAAAAAGAATCGATAGTTTTTTATGATCAGAGGAGCATGGGAAATACAAACATAATTACTGATAAAGACATTTAGTATTATTAGTAGGTATATGTAGTGAAAGGTTGGACACACTGTTTAATTAGAAAATGTATTGATTTAGGAGATTGATAATTATTCGGTTTGTTAATTAAATTTGTTGTTTTACATATCATACTGTGTACGTAATTGGTACTATAATATAACCATAATTATTTGTACTTTAATGATGTTTTATCCTTCATTAATTTATTTATTATGATAAATTAATGAACAAGAGTTTTACTGCAGTTTACGTCAAAGGAATGTCTCTCAGAGTCAAAGTTTATTATAAGGGGTGGTGCTTGGCAAAGGTGAACATAAGGATTTAACATGTAAAATCATAATGTTATAATTTCCTGCTTCCCTAATTATTTTAATCTTAAAAGCGTCAAATACAAGTTTTAGGGCATAAAATTTTACAGCTAAATACAAAATTAATTTTGCCTTCTTTGTAACGAGACACATTACATCTGAAAATTGTCTTGAAACTATCGATAGCTATGGAATTGGAACAAAATTAAACAAATGATTGGTGTTTTATTTGTCAAAGCTGTCAAAATATTTATTTTATATATTTACTGATTTTTATGTTATAATTAATTAATGTTAGCATTAAATTGCTTATTGTTAATTAAATAACAATGGTAAAACAATATTTGTAACAAATAATTATTAGTTTAATACATACTATAGAAATCATAACGTTTTAAAATAATGAACTGTCAAAAATTTTGATATTTCTTAGATGCATTCTTTTTATTTAAATCAACTTTTTCGGGTAGTTATCAACGTGTTTTGCTAACAACATTTTATGTACGTTTCACACACGCAAGCCTTTATATTTGTTTTCGGTAAAATTTGCCTGATTTTATATTTTGCCGGTGACATATATAGATATCATAATTTTCAAGTTAATGATTCAAGTTAAATCAGTGTGATTTATATGCTACTTCGTGGTCATATTTTGTAAACTAAAATTAATAATATTGGAATCTTTAAATGTCAATGTTCAGTTTGCTTTACAGTGAAATTATGTCACGAATATTTCATTGCATTGGCAATAAATATTTGTCGAAAGTATTTAGAACAATAATTTCTAAATCAATTTAGGTTTTCAGAATAAAATTACTGAACTAAATATATTTTAACTAACTTATTGATGTTGATAGATTTCGTTGACGAATCAGAAATAAATGGATGGACGTGATTGAAGATTTGTTGCGTGAACGCTTATATAAAAGGAATTATAAATGTGGATACCAGAATAGAAATGAATGTTCATTGAATTTTTCAAAAGTCCGTGCTACCCCGTTTAATGGGACGTAGTATAATATAAATGTGACTATTCTGCAATTGTTGATCCCGATAATACCATTCAAATTTGAATACAACAAAATATAAAAAGGGTCATTGCTACAAAATGACATTCTTCGAGATTATTATAATACAATTACCTACTATTCTAAATTCCTGATGAAATTAAAGAAGCGAATAACCTAAGGTCAAGAACACACCGAAGAACTAATCAAAGAATCATTAACAAAACTCATTCCAATCTTACCACACTATAACAATAATTCACTGTTACCAACTAGCTATAAACAAGAACATAAATTCCCTCAAAGTGCAAAATTAGCGGTCTGGAATTCAATAAACCAGTCCGGCGGTAATTATCAGCAGAATGATGTTGATTTGGCCATAGCACACTGTATAAACCCTTCATGGAGAACCTGATCAGTATGATCAACGCTTAACGCACGCCGTACAAGAACTAATGGGCGGCTTGAGTTTCGTGGGGAAGTTTTTTACAAGGGGGAGAGTATAAATAGAGCTATTATCTCAGTTGTGTTGTCTTGTATTTACCTATCTTTGCTAAAACAGTGGTTAGGAAAATGTTCATTAATATTTTATAGGTGACTGTCAAAATCAGAACATTACTTTAGATTTGTTTTTTGTAAGACCGAGATAGTACAGTGGTAGAGTGCTAGCCTCTGGAAATAGAGATTGTGGGTTCGAATCCGGGTCAAGTCGGGATTTTTCTTGTCTGGTATTGATCGGTAATTCACTCTTGTATCCATTCTAATTTGGGACATATTAACTTTGCATCCCCTAAACTATCGGGCACTTTAGATTTGTTTTTTGTTGATAGACTAATGCTGGGTTGCAGGAAAGTTTTATCGGTTCATTAGCAACTAACGGTTCAATAAATTTCAGAAAATCGCCATTGATACTGTTGCTTTATAAACAATTCTTTAACTAAAGAGCTCTTTATTTTTTTCTTGCAACCCAGCATTAGGATTTTTATCTTTCGACAGATGGCTGTCTGAAAAAATACTTCAACTTATTTATGTAATAGGGAAAGTGGTAGAAACGTTTCTCTATCTCGAGATTTTATAGAAAAAACGTATCATCACGCCTTCTACCCATTACTGAGTGAGGCACTCTGCCGAAGCAGATCTCAATAAGTGATATATGTATGCGCGTGAAGTGCCGTTACTAGCCGTCAAATCACGGCCCCCAAAGATGTTAGTGGAGAGAGAGCGACAAGGGTTTTTTTATGTTTCGTTTTTAAAATTTATTGAAATTATGCTGATTGATATAAAAATAAAACTCTCATAGAAAAAAATACTGGTATTTAAATTTATAGACACGGAAATATACAGTTGGTTTTTTTTTTAAGTAGTCTGCTCCAGAAGTACTTCAGTAATTTTTATTGTAAAATGGTTGAAGTACTACATGATTGTTTTTTTGTTTTGGTAAGTCTTGCAGTTGGCGAGTGTGAAAGTTTGAGTAACCCTGCATGCGAATGGTAAAGGATAAGTGCCCGTGAACAATACCAGCCAAAGTCGAAGTCATAAGTGCAGTTAATTATCCGTTGTCCGCTGTAGTGGTTATCCTTCGCTGTTCGCGGCATTCCATGTTCTGCAGTATAGCGCGGCGCGAAGCAGCAATTACCAGCCGTGCCCTTCACCTTGACCTGCGACCCCCCAAGACCCGCTGACCGCCACTGCCCTTTGAACCCGACACACACTACAAACACCCCCTCGTACACGACAATCAACAGGAAATTCATCGAGTAGATGCAGTAGTGAATGGATGAGTAGAAAAACTGTCAAAAATGACTTTTTCAAGTATTCCGAAATGGGAAATGATCATTTATAAATAGAGTGTACACCACGAGCATAAAGTTTCTTTACCACTCTGGCATAGTTGCTGCTCTCACAAATAACTATTTTTCACGGTTCTGTTAGAAAGTCAAATTTTCTTCCCTCATTTAAGGAATTGATTCTTTTCATCTCGAGGGAAGAAAGATAAAGCCATATCCATGGCAAATGAAAAACAACGGTATAATTTGACATCCAAATAATATCTGTCAAGGGAATAATAAATCTGATCTAATTTCTAATTTATTTCTGATAGAATAAATAAATATATCATCATGCCTTTTACCCATTACTGGGTGTGGCATTCTGCCGAAGCAGATCTCGGTAAATGATATATTTATGTGCGTCAAGTGCGATTACTAGCCATCAAATTACGGCCCCGAAAGATGTTAGTGGTGGGGGAACCACAGGGGTAATTTTAATTTGGTGCAAATGTTTGTTGGCTGTGGTGATCGAACCAGGGTTCTTAGGATCCACAGGCCGACTCGATACCACTGAGCCACTACCCCATAATGATAGAATAAAAAAAAAATAGTGTTAATAACTGCTATACCCTTTTTATTAATATGATTTTAAAAAATGAGCAACCACCATATTGTGTATGTAATGCATAAAGTATCTGATTCTGTAAGCAAAGTAAACGCACTCTGCTTGATAATTACAACTAATGGTATATTTTTTGCAGATAAGAATTCTGATTGTGTCGAATAATGAGAAATAAATATCATTTATAATTCATTGTAATTTCTATTCACGTTATTTCCATAGAATTCAAACATAAACGAATCAATAAACATTTCAATGTCGCAGTCAGTGGTGTCTGGACTTTCATCAACTTCAATAAATCATTTTTTCTAAAAATCAATCGATTCCACATTCTTCAAAGTAGGTATTCTTTAGCTAAAACAAGCTTCTTGGGAACGTAAGTGTGTGTAGTTAATGTAAAAGAGAAGGTCATAAAATTTATGTTAAAATTAAAAAGATGAATAAGTATGAAGATGCTTAATAACTAGTAGTACGAGAGACGGGAGATATGCTAAACAAGTTTTTGTCAGAATAATGTTTGCCAGCCTGCAATGAGCAATGAATCAAAGTTTTGCCACTTTGTTGCGTGTACGAGTACATATTATAACTAAATTGTCCTTTTCACTGATTACTAAAAACTTGTTAATAGTTTAATTGTTCTTAGAAAGGAATTATTGAAATATAAAAACTTCTATTTTATTAGTAGTCTTAACCAACCAAGCTAGAATTTGCACTTTATCTTCTATGTTACCGGCAGAGTATAACATCCAGGCAATGTATTAAATTCCAATTATACGACTATTTAAAAACGTTTGAAAAAGAATTTAAGGTAGTACTAGTGTGACGGTGGCGCCATCGCTTGTCGAGTGGCGAAACTGACGCTCAAAAAATGTAAAAATTGAATAAAATAAGTGTTTTATACATATTATGATTTGAATATCATGAATTGTTAACAGGTTATTGGTCTAGTGAATTTTAAAATACCATACCACCGTTTGGTGTTGCCATTATAAATTGGGATTCTTAATTTTTCGTTCAAAACAAGGCTTTGCATGGCTATATATCCATTACTAAACGATAAAAAACTTTCTCCTTCTGATAAAATATACATGGATAGTTCTAGAACATCATACTAGTTTTTCAAATGAAACTGCAAAATTTTAGAGGTACACAAACCAAATATGTGCGATTCTGAGTGATGATCTCCATAAGCCCCGTGTATAAGAACTCAAAAGGCATGACGATATATTTACTTTGTTTATGTTGTTAAAGTAACGGTTTGTTATAAACTTAAATATTTCGCTCCAATATTGTCAAGCAGAAAGTCACACGCTCTGTATCCTCCCATAAAAACTAATCAACTAAGTAATTTAATTAACACTTCATACTAATATAACTTAACCATCTAATCCTTCCTTCCCACCATCTATTCCTCACCTCATTATCCTACACTATCAACACCGTATCTCATCAACATCTATCCAGCCTTGCTTATACATTTAATAATATCCACAACTACTACAACTAGAATATATCCGCATTCTCTTGTCAACCAACTAACACTCTACTCTCACGATAATTTCAATTCCTAACCAAACAAACATCAAACAGTATCACCTTGGTTTTGTTGGTCATTTAGGCGTCGGCAGTGACATTCATGTGTAACTCGATAGCTTTGTCATGGCTCTCACGGTGTAGACGATGTAAACCGCAGCAGGAGTTAACATGATGAGGGTATTGAATGAGGATGGTAAATTGGAGGATCGAGTTGCTTGCTTGAGGGAAATGGTCGTGGTGATGGTTGTAAGGATATATAAGATAGGAGTTATGTGTGAGAGTTGGGTTCTTGGTGGAATTGCAACTTGGGGATTGAAGCGTGGAGAGAAAGAGATAATAGTGTTGTTTCTTTGTTAGTATTGAAATTAATTTGTTGTTTGTGTGGTCTGCAATTGCAGAATAGGATTAATGGAAATTAGAAGGTAGGTGGTGCAGTGGTATCGAGTCGGCCTGTGGATTTTGAGAACCCTGATTCGATTTCCACAGGAGACAAACACTTTTTCACGACATTAAAATTACCACTAGCATCCTTGGGGCCGTGATTTCGCGGCTGGTAAGCGCACTTCACTCGCATAAATATATCACTTCTCGAGATATACTTCGGCAGAGTGCCACAACCAGTAATGGATAGAAGGCGTGATGATATATTTATTTTTTTATAATGTGAAGAGGAAGTATCAGTAACTTTTATAATACAGTTTCTTTTCCTAAATAAAGATCGTAAATAACTGTCAGATTGTCCTTTTTAAAAATGAATTCCTAGAACCGTCTTCTCAAAAAATCCTGATTTTTTTTAAGGGTTCTTCTTAACCAAATAACATTTTTAGAATATCCTAAATGATTTTCAGATGGGATAGGTGACTCAGTGATATCGAGTCGGCCTGTAGATTTGAAAACTCCGGTTCAATTCCCACAATCGATATACAATTTTCACCACATTAAAACTACCCCTATGGCTTCCATTTTATTAATATCTTTGACGGCTGGTAATTGCAATTCATGTGCAAAATATATCATTCACCGAGATCTGCTTCTGCAGAGTATCACACCCAGTAATGGGTAAAAGGCGTGAAAATGTATTTATTTATTTATTTTCAGATTGTCCTCTTGTAAAAATATAAATTTGTAGGATTGAAAAATTACGGTAATTTATAAATTGGTAAAACTACGGTTATATAACCGATGATATTTGAAATTTTAGATTATTTTGTTTTAAAAACAAAATTTTATAACATTTATAAGAATAGCATCTTTCATAAAAAGAATCATAAATTTTGCGGACAGTATTCTTTCCAAAAAATTTCCACAACATTTATAAAACAGTTACCATCTTCCCTAAAAAGAGAACTTTTTCAGAAAATCCTCTTACTAAAAAAAAGTAGAACATTTATAAAAACAGTAGCTTTCCTAAAAAAGATTCAGAATAATTTTTCAAATAACTAGTCCTCTTTCCAAAAAAATTCTAGAACATCCTGAATCATTTTTAGGAAGTCCTCTTACCCAAATAAAAGTCCTACTACATTCGTAAGACAGCCACCTTCTACGGAATCCTTTTCATATTGTCCTCTTTATTTTATTCTTTATTTTTATTGTTCAGACTTCTCTTAGCTCTTAGTGTATCAGTTCTGCAATTGTAGATCCTCGCGGTTTAATTTTTATAATTTAATTGGATGGAATAAAAAATGATCCAGGGTTATTAGACAACTGAAAACTGTTGGAATTTATTTATTCAAAATGACGACGTTTCGAACACATCATCATTTTTTATTCCTGTCATTAATTCAATAGTTACGGCTTAATAATTTAAAAACTTTAACAATTTTTATAATTAGTAGATAGGTATGTTCTGTAGTAATTTATTTAAAACTTTCATGAAATATTTTTTAACGATTCTGTAATAACACATAATTAATATAATTTTTACTAATCATTCACTGATAATAGATACTTATCTTCGGAATAAATTGTAAGTTTCCTAGAAGTAATATCAATTTCAAATTACACTTTATATTAAATCCAAAGTGTAGGTGTATCGCATTCTCATTATTACGGAATAATAATTTTATCGAAAACTACTTAGAATTGCATGTTCGATAGTGTGTATATACAGTGGCTCTATCTCTTATCTATGTAGGCTAACAATATTTTATGACCGATCGATTTTCTAACCGCGGAAAAATTCTAAACAAACAACTAACACATAAACAATTTTATAACAAACAAATAACTCGTGAATTATTTAAAATTCCACTTTACCGTTGATAACACTTCCAAGAATTTGAATTGGTCTTAACAGGAAGTTACCATGAATTATATATAAGTCTATACCAAGACCTACTTAGATGTAAAAACATCTTTTTATTTTACTTTTACAAAATAAATATATCATCACGCCTTTTACCCATTACTGGGTGTGGCATTCTGACATAGGAAATGTCGGTAATTATACGCGTGAGGTATGGTTATCAGCCGTTAAATAACGGCCCCCAAAGAAGATAGTTCCCAATGGATTAAGTACAAAAAAAGGATACAAAGAACTAAATTTCTGTTATATTTATGCGCTTGAAGTGCGGTTACCAGCCGTCAAATTACGGTCTTAAAGATGCTAGTGGAGAGGAAACTACAAGGGTAATTTTCATGTGGTGAAAATTGTTTGTGAAAGATTACGTAATAGAGGACTAAATAAATGGATGAATATGATTGCGAGATTGTTGCGTGAACGAATGTTTTTGGGTATGATAATTTTTGGAAGCCATGATTTGACGACTGGTAATCGCACTTCACGTGCATAAATATATCACTTACCGAGATCTATCACAGCACACTCAGAATGGGTAAAAAGCGTGATGATATATTTATTTTATCTTATTTAATGAAGTAGGTGGTAGAGTGTTATTATGTCGGCCTGTGGATTCTGAGAACCCTGGTTAGAGTCCCACAGGTGACAAACAATTTTCACCATTTTAACAACTATCCCTGTAGCTCCCCCTGTACTTCACCAGCAAAATATATCACTTACCGAGATCTGCTTCGGCAGAGTGCCACGCCCAGTAATGGGTAAAAGGCGTGATGGTATATTTATATTTATTTATTAATAAAGGAAACATTTTAATTTTCCATAGACAGTTGAAAATGAATACCATATTAGAACGATGCTCAAAAGATCGCAGGTTTAAATCTCGGTGGTATCCAAGTCTTCTCTCTATAGTACAAAAAATTCCGTATATTTATAAACATTGTGATTTCTTTCCGTTTGAAGTATCGTCATCATTTTTCAAAATTCTTTGTACGTCACGTTGCAGGAAGGAAGTACTTAGGAATGAAATGTGACGTAATAAATGAGTAAGTCTTAGCTTTATCCAGTTAATATTCCCGGAAATTGAGTCACTTATATAGGCCATCAACGAAATCGATAATATATTTTGCTCTTTTTCACAACTTCGAACATAATAACATTCATATTGAAGTGTTGACTGTGTCTGGCTGCTATATCTATAAATATACTCTATAGATGTTTGTACTATGTTTAGATATATTGTTAATAATATGGATATTTTAAACGGAACAGTGACGTCATGTCAGTAGTCTCTTGTGAAATAAATATAACTTACATTTGAAATGAGTAGGCAAGTTTGAGGTATCCTAAAATTATCTACATAATATTTCCGTTTTATTTCCTTATTAATACATATAAATTATATGAATTAAATACTTATTCAAGAAAATTAAAGAACAGTTCTTTTAATTTAAAATGCATAAAAAAGTTATTATGAATATAATAATAAGATAGCACGCAACTTCCTGAAACGTAGCAATGTAGGGAAAAGTTTTTAAAACTTCATTACTTGTGGAAATATTCTTAAACCTCAAAAGTCACTAGCAGACTATAAAATCCAGGTATTTATTTATTTGTTACTCTGCACAACAGGAAGTAAATCCCAATTACAGTACAGGGGGCCTACAGCTTATAGTGGAATCCGAACCACTCAGACACAATCGTATTTTTTGGATATAAGTAGAAGTCAGTGAGATTTGAATGCACGACTTCTTTCTTGCTAATTAAGAAACGCAAGTTTTACCTCGCTTTTATCCACTGAGCTACGATTGCCTGTATACGGTATACATTACAAATGAGAGAAATATGAATGTAGTTGAAACGAGATTGGTGTGTTAGGATGAGAATGTTGGACGAGGACTGATTACACAGCCTCATAAAAAACAAATAATTTTCAAAACAGTGAACCAGATCATCATATTTTCACGTATTTTTTGACGCTGAATCCGAATCCGAGGTTAAAAAATTCGTACAACCCAAAAAAAATGAGTTAGAGCCAAGAAACATCTCCTGATTAGAGTGAAAATGAAATCAATCTCCGAGGATTTTAATTAATCGAATTATATGAATTTTCAAGTTTATCACAGTAAATTGAAGGTTTACATAAGTATCCCCATTCAATATTAATTGAAAAACACCCCGGCAGAGGGGTAAACGACCCCATATTTTACCAAAATGATAAAAAGCAATAATGTCTGCAAAAAAAGCTGGAAACTCCGAAGTTTTTTAAAGTGACAAGTGGTTTGTGGTAGATTCAACTTAACCCTTAAAAACTACCCCATAGGTTTGCAAAAAACTACCTCTGGCATCAAATAACATGGGAAATTCATCAAACATAGTTGTTGAGAATAGTTTCTCGAAGATTGATTTTATTTTCACGCTATTCAAGGGGTGTTTTATGGCTCTAACTCATTTCTTGGGGGTGTACGAATTTTTTTAACCTCTGATTCGGATTCTGCCTCAAAAAATACGTGAAAATATGATGGTCTGGTTCGCTGTTTTGAATTTTTTTTTGTGGGGCTGTGTTTGATTAATCTGATGAATGAATGCTTTGTGAATGATTCTGGAGTTTGTGCCACCCCATTTGATGGGATATAGCGTGATATATGTATGTATTTATGTAAAATACTAATAAACCTCTGCAGATCGTTTAAAAAAACCTATACTTAATACCTCACGGAAACACGTGTCAAACAACCCACATTCTGATTGAGGTTATATTTTATTAAAGTTTCAAAGTACATTTAAAGCTTACTGCGTAACATATGCATAGAATATGTGAGCAACAACAGCTTGTAACGACAATTGAATTCGATCGATAGCATAATAAATGACTATATATGTTTGTGTTCGCGGCCAGTGGCCATAGCAAGTATACATTGACCCACTGCACTGGGGCATTAGCAGAATTACAATTAATTGATTATTGATTGTAGTTCACGAAATTGTGAAAGGACAACGGTGTTTACTTTTAATTATAGACTAAGATTGAACTGCATTTCATTAAAGAATATTTAAACATACGAGTACATAGAGTGAGAGTGGGCCAGTAACATGGTTTGAACATTAGGAAACATCAGAATCATAACAGTTGACCCATAATTATTTTATCGTTTAAAATTTAAATATTACTAAACAAAATTTGTAAATTCAACATTTTAATCTAAATTTAACATTAAATATACCTTAGACACAAAATGTATAGCAATATTACTAACATTTCTTTTTATATAAAAAACTAATTGACTATACAAATGAACTATCATTATTATTATCTTGTAGGTAATTTAACGAATAAAATTAAAGTTAATTATTATTTAAAACAAACTTCATTATTATACAATTTTTGAATGAAACGAAAAAGTTTTAGTTAAAACAGTAATGTTTACTTCCTTTTCTAATGGCTGTCATTCCAAGATGAATGTATCGATTGACTTCAAATTTCATTTGTGTATTAACAACATACTAGTATATGTTTCATTAAAATTTCATTTCATTCTCTTGCATACTACACGAGAAACAAAACTGCAAAATAAAACATCAAACGAAAACATAAGACTCGAGTCCACTAATGTGACGTAGGGCTTATATCGGAATGAAAATGAAAGTGATAGATTGCATGGATGACCTAGGATCCTTACAAATAAATGCATGAATATGATTGAAGTTTTGTTGCGTGAACGAAAGATGAGACGAGTTTGTATGAAAGGAATTATGTTTGTATATAAAAAAAAATATATCAACACGCCTTCTACCCATTACTGGGTGAGGCACTCTGCCGAAGCAGATCTCGGTAAGTGATATATTTTGCGGGTGAAGTGCGGTTACCAGTCGTAAAATCACGGCCCCCAAATATGTTAGTGGTGGAGGAGCCACAGGGGTAGCTTTTGAAATTATGAAAATTGTTTGTCGCCTGTGGGAATCGAACCAGGGTTCTCATGATCCACAGGCCGACTTCATACCACTGAGCTAGCCACCCCATAATTATGTTTGTGAATGGTGTAATAGGAATGTTTGGCGTACATGAATTACAAGATGGATCTAATAAATGACTGTTGTGTGATGACAACAGATTGTTGAAGAGCATGTATAAATACTGATCTAAGTTTAATAATACGAGTATTAAAACCATTTAAAGTTAATAATGAAATAACTGTTAGGGAACATATTTGTAAAATACGTCCAATACGAAAGTACGAAAACCCTAACGGTAAAGTAGAATAAAAATGTAACCTTTTGCTCTTTGCATTCCTATGCTGCACATGCACATGACACATGACCGACCACGATATACTCTGCATTGATCTTGGTATCGGATTGCATTGCATTGTTATTGCCAAGTACGCGAGATTTCGTATTTTGACTTATTCATGATGGCACAACTCGAACTAGAAACAGTCACGCAACGCTAAAATAAGTGAACATCTCACATAAACACGATTCACTTTTATTCAATCATAACATCGCGCAAGAATACTTCACAGATTATTCAATTAAAGTAAATATATTTTCACAGTTTGTTATAAACTATTTTATGCACAACAGGTCGAAAAGCAAGTGTATTAACTCTAAAAAGCGGGATTAAACAGTTTCTAGTAGAATCCGAACCTCTCAGACACATTCGTATATTTAAGTTACATGATCGACAAACTGGACTAGTACTGCTTATGATTAATTAGCCATTGTATGAATCGCACGGCTATCTAAATAAATACAATACATTAATTATTTTCATATATTTACATTCTTCTAATAGTTCGTGTGCTGACATTTATTATCTCTACAATTAATTGAAACAATAAGTAATTACAATTCCTTTTACTTTCATTTACTCATTTACCAATTCCGCGATTTCTAAATCTTATATTCTTGCATTCTCGCCGATTTAAAATCCACAAACAATTGAATAAACGCCCCGAGGGCTAGAAAAAGGGAGAAAGGGAAACTCGATGTTACTGCCCTCTCTAAAACAACAACATAGTTCACAGACCTGCAATTACCTAACGTGAAGGTAAACCGTGCCCTTTCACTGAACGTGGACACGTGTCACGTGACTTGGACACGGTAGTTGTGTGTGTAAAGTATTATTTCACCCCTCAGGCGAAATACTCATTCGTGAAATCGTTTTATGACCCCTACAATTTCACGGTGTCACGGTATGGCCCACGGGATATTACAGAAGGTTTGTTGACTCATAATTTTACAGTTCTTTATCTTACCGTAATTATATTGCTACTTCATTTAGTTTAGTAGTTTACCAAATTAAATACACGCTAATTTTTAATTGTTTATTAATTTTTTCCGTTGAAGTAGTTGTATCGTGTCGGTCTGTGGATCCTGAGAACCCTGATTCGATTCCCACTGCCGACAAACATTTTCATCACAATAATACTACTCCTGTGGCTCTCCCTCCATTACCATCTTTGGAGCCCGTGATTTGACTGCTGGTAACTGCACTTCATGCGCATAAATATATCACTTACCGAGATCTACTTCGGCAGAGTGCCACAACCAGTAATGGGTAAAAGGCGTGATGATATATTTATTTTATTTATCGTTCATTAATGGGTTTCATGAATGTACGCAAAATCATACATTAATGACTCCTATTAATACATGATTTTAAAAAAATTAATGAATGATTTTTTTGAATACTTACAACGCACGTAATATTGCACAATCGTAGCCTAGTGGCTAAAGACGAGGTAAAACTTGCGTTTCTTAATTAGTAACCAAGAGGTCGTGCGTTCAAATCTCTTCAACTTGTATCCTAAATATACGATTGTGTCTGAGTGGTTCGGATTCCACTATAAGCTGTAGATCCTCTGTACTGTAATTGGGATTAAGTTAATTTTGTGCAGAGTAATAAATAAATAAATAAATATATTGGCTAACGCTAAGTTGTAGCACAATGTTAAACAAAAAAAAAACGAAATGATTTTGACACTTTAATCCCGGTTATGTAGGTTTTAACCTCTCTGCTACAAATTGTCGAGGAATTGTTTTTTAAAACAAAAATATATATTTGCGAAATTCGAATAAAATATTTAGGTCCTTGATGAATGAATTATAGGTTTCTATGCTGCTATAACTCAAGTATTTGGAATAATATTTTCATAATAAAATTCTTTGTGTAGAATAGGTAGAGTAGTTTATATGGATATATACTTTGCATGTTTCGTATCTACACTAACCTAATTTTTAAATTAAATAATAACATAAACACAGAAACAGAAATAATTCTTTTAACTCTTTTATTTTCTTTTCATTTCAATATATTTCTCAAAGAATATTATGCTTATCTTAATTTTAAACGTAAAATAAAAATCAAATATATCATCGCGCATTTTACCTATTACTGGGGTGGCACTCTGCCTTAGCAGATCTTTGAGAGGATATTAAGTAAAAAAAAAAAGATAGAAAGAACTAAATTTCTATTACTTTTATCCATAAACCATCACTTCTACATTACAAAATTAAACAAAGGACTAAAATAAAACCTAACAAATGATTTTTCGTCTTGACGGACAAGGCCATAAAATGAATAAATTTAAGACAAGATTAAGAAAGGGTACGTGTCATGGCGTTGATATATTCTTTCAATTTGTGATTAAGTTATTTGTAGACTGTAGACTAGACGTTACTGTAACATACGTAGGCCGAACAAGGTCAAAATAATAAATTTAATGTTAAAAATCAATGTCTGATTTGCATTTTAACTGTGTTCCCAGTAGGGGTGAACCGCGAACCGATTCAGCGGTGATGTAATGCCACTTATTTGCGCGTTGATAACGTCAGGAGCATATTTCACGCAAAAGATTTTTTTTTTCTTTATGTTCCCTTCGATATTTGACACATATTAAGATATATTTTATAGGGTAGTTTATTTAAACAGGACGTGGTATGTATACTCATCGACTGACGTCATCCATCCTGATAAAACATAGCAAAATCATACGGAACTGGTACAATATTTAAATGACAATTAAAAAAAAGCATTGAAACACAAATCTTATATAAAAATATTGAATAATAATGTTTTATGGGGTGGCTAGCTCAGTGGTATGAAGTCGGCCTGTGGATCCTGAGAACCTTGGTTCGATTCCCACAGGTCGACAAACAATTTTTATAATTTAAAAAACTACACCTGTGGGCTCCTCCACCACTAACATCTTTGGGGGCCGTGATTTGACGACTGGTAACCGCACTTCACTCGCAAAAATATATCACTTACCGAGATCTGCTTCGGCAGAGTGCCACACCCATTAATGGATAGAAGGCGTGATGATATATTTATTTATTTATTTGAATAATAATTTTATTTACTATTGCGCCTCATGCTAATAACCATTCCACGGGCCAGAAACGCTTGTTTTCACCCTTGATACATACATAACTATTTAAACAAAATTATATAGGCCATTTCCCTTCTCTCACTGTAGGACGTGTTGGCTTCACAATAAATGTCCCTTTGGTTCGTCTACTTTATATGGTCGAAGGTCATAAGTGAATAAAAACTTGCATCTGCCAAGCAAAAGATCTTCAAGCTTTATCAAAGAAATGTGATTGTAACTAAGTGGTTCGTATTCCACTATAAACTACTAGTAAATTCCTTTTGTGCAGAGTAAGCAAATAAATAAATAAGAGTATAGAATATTCGCAAATTTAATTGTCAACGCTCGTGTTTTCAATCTCGTTTCTCATCGTTAAATATTCCGTGCCAAATTATATTTCCGTTTGTTCTTAAACGAGAAATCTATATTTAAATAACATTATCATCATTTAACATGAAAATATAATTAAATAAGAATTATCCTAAATTGGATTTAGTAGATTATCAAAAAGCAATCAAATATTGTTTTTTTTTCTGTTCCTGCTGAAATAATTTCATTTGTGTTATAATTTTAATTAAGCTATCAACGAATCAGCGTCCTTCTGAAGTTGATATCATTTGTAGCGTAATAATGTTATGAATACAATTATATAACCTTGTAAAGCAGAGGATATTATTAAATTGTAATTAATATTCCTTTCGAAAAGTATTTCAGAAATATCTTCAGCAAATACCTTACAAATAATCGAAGAATCTTCATTCAAGGTTCTTGATTTTTGGTTTGTCTTTTCTTATCTTTCGCTTTGTTAAATTTTGCATGCAGACAGATGTGTCCAGCTCACTACTCTGTAATTATCCACTTATTTTAAACATCTGCTAATTATAAATAGTATAACTAAGAATTTTATTAGTAGTAATAGTAGTAGTACTACTTTGTGTAAGGGTTGTTAGGGGATTTTTTTAGAACAAATAAAAAAATATATATATATCATCCCGCCTTCTACCCATTACTGAGTGTGGCACTCTGCCGAAGCAGATCTCGGTATGTGATATATTTTGCGCGTGAAATGTGGTTACCAGTCGTCAAATCACAGCCCCCAAAGATGTTAGTGGTGAGGGAGCCACAGGAGTTGTTTTTTAAAATGGTGAAAATTGTTTGTCGCCTGTGGGAATCGAACTAGGGTTCTCAGAATCCACAGGCCGACTTGATACCACTGAGTTAGCTACCCCAAAAACAAATAGCTGTTTGATAAATGTAATCTAATTATTTAAATATTTAGAAAAGTTTCTAAATACGTCCAAATCTCGTGTACATTTTCACTTTGAACCAACCGACCTTTCCGTTTCAAATCTCGCAATTTCTTTCTTAATCTTAGTTTTTTTGCTAGCATTATCTGGCGGAAATATAACATATCAAAAACGAATAAAAACTAGCATCCTTGGACAGAAATACATCAGCCTTCAAACTCTAGTCGGTACTTAAACCTCCACCCTTATAAATCCTTCCCCATCGTCGTAACCGCAATCTCGATTACGATTAGCTCCTTCCTGTCGCGACAGTGTATTTCCTCGGCTGCCGCTGACCGCTTGCGTGACGGGCCTCCGCCTCTGCCGCCGCCGCCAAGGTGGCATTTGACCCGAGGTCGCGCCGGTCAAGCTGGTGAACCACCGACTATGCTGTGATTGCCTTACCGTATGCGCAAGTCTGGGAAGTCGACGTTCATGTGTATATGTTTGAAGTAATGTTTGACTATTCTGTTCGTGGATGATGTGAGGAATGCAAAGTGCTAGATGGTTGTTAAAATGATAGATGAGATATGGAATTGTATTCTGTGTGAATGTATTTGCTGGAATGGTGGTTTGTAATTAGAGGGAATTAATATTAAAGACTTTGTTTACGTATGTTAAAAGTTTACTGTAAATTGCTACTATTACCAGTGGCTTTAAAACTTTTTGGACCATGATACTCTTATGGCCGTTTGCACCACTACCGTTTAATTTCTCGGTTTAATTAAGCTGAGTTTAAGCTAAGCCATGGTTTAAATTTGTAGTAAATAAGAAAAGTAGGAAAAAACTAATTTTCCATCATTTGTCACAAATTCCACACAAGTTTTACAGAACGTTTGCATCAACTTATCAGGTCATCAACAAACGGCTGGTCAGTTCAGCTTTAACCATAGACGCGTTTCGTCCTTAGGGACTCATCAGTATGGTGCGATCCACTATCCAACTATGGGATGGCTAGCTCAGTGGTATGAAGTCGGCCTGTGGATCCTGAGGTCCCTGGTTCGATTCCCACAGGCGACAAATTTTCATAATTTGAAAAAGCTATCCCTGTGGCTCCTCCACCACTAACATGTTTGGGGGCCGTGATTTGACGACTGGTAATCGCACTTCACGCGCAAAATATATCACTTACCGAGATCTGCTTCAGCAGAGTGCCACACCCAGTAATGGGTAGAAGGCGTGATGATATATTTATTTTGATTTTATTTAACTATCCAACTAGATCAGACAGTTCAGCTAAGACAGTAACACACTAGCCCCTAGTTGGTCTAGTTGAATAGTTGATCGCACCATACTGATGAATCCCTAAAGGACGAAACGCGTCTATGGTTAAAGCTGAACTGACTAGCCGTTTGTTGATGACCTGATAAGTTGATTTAAACGTGCTGTAAATTTTTTGTGGAATTTGTGACAAGTGATGGAAAATTATTTTTTTCCTATTTTTCTTATTTATTAAGACTCAATTCCACATCCCAATGGACATTTTGTCTTTGTATTAAATTTGTAGTGGTTTGCACGGGTAACATCTAACTGCGGCTTACTTAAGCCTTAGATTTTATGACAATATGTTTTAGAAGTATTATACCTTGTATGAATTTAGGATTTTTTGTATTTTCCCCTTACATTCTAGTAATTTATGGAATATAAAACACTAGTGTTTTATGAGCCATATAATAATAACTAAAATCAGTGTAATTATGTCTTTATAATATATGAGTTGTGGATAATTATCAACTCGAATATCCTGCGATAACTAGCAGATTTCCTCATTTTAAAATAGGTAAAAAGTGAAATAAATAATAATAGATTGGCCTCGTAATTTTCTTGTAAAGATTAACGAAATAATTTGTACAGAAAAAAGTTTAAATAATGTAAGTTATATTAACATATCCCTGTGTGTAAAAATAGCTTACAATGCCAAATAGTTAAAAAAGCTACAAATACAAGCGATTAAAGTTTAAAGTAAGTCCGGGAAGTAGTAGTACAAATTAAGACCAAATATTTAAGTATGCAAATTAATATTCATAACATCCACATTTGCACAACAACATTAATATCTATAAGAAGACAGACTCCATCTAAATAATTAAAGCAGCCGACAGAAAAATAACCTTCAGATGTTGTTCCACTTCCTGTACCACTTCAACAATTAATAACTCGATATTAATTTAGTATCCAGTAAGATAGATCTTAGTTTAGTGCGTGTTTGTTTAGTTGGCTGTTAGAGAATATAAAACGAAGAGTGTGCAAAGTGAATCGTGTATCAAACTGTTTTATTAAGGAAGCCGAGACATAAATAAAATTACGGGAATAAACTGACCGAACGATGCGCCATGAATACTAAGTGGAAATCTGCAGGGAACGAATAACGATTAGAAGAAGATTATTAAATTTATTTCCATGCTGATGGATATTCAATGCAGAAGTGGTGGAAATTATGTGCGTGGGGTGTTATGTTATTTGGAAATTAAATTATAATATAATTTCCAGTAATAATATAACAAGAGAGTGAGAATAAATTAAAAATAATTTGACAGATCTTTCGAAAACATGTTGGCAGGCAATAGTCACAAAAGCCCGTAGGACTTGAGTGGCTAATTGCCAAATGGCAACAAGTTTGAGAAAGATACTGGAGAATTATTTTCTAATTTATCCAACATCGAGTTATATTTAATTAGATTATTTTTTGACTTAACTGTTGAGGTCGATTCATTCAATTTAAAAGATTTTGAACTGGGTCCATATCGATTTATTACTTATTAATGTATTCTTGGAAGTTGTTTCCAAAATTTGTTGTATTTCTGTATCTGAAATGCAACTAAATCTATTTTTTCACACATTGTACTTGACGCGTTGACAGTTTTAAATAATTATTTGACATCTACCTATCATTTGTCACAAACAAAAAAGCACCTACAAATATTATTCCCGGGAATAATCTCAAGAGCTTTATTCTCAGTACAATAATGACAGGATTTGTTAAAATGCAGACACGTAACATAAAATGAAGCATTTCATTGGTTTTGAGAAACGTCAAAAACTAATCTTCTCCATATTTTCTAAATAAAATATAAATAAATAAATATATCATCACGCCTTTTACCCATTACTGGGTGTGGCACTCTGCCAAAGCAGATCTCGGTAAGTGATATATTTTACGCGTGATGTGCAGTTACCAGCCGTCAAATCACGGCATCCAAAGATGTTAGTAGTGGAGGAGCCACAGGCATAGTTTTTTTTTTTTAATTATGAAAATTGTTTGTGGCCTATGGGAATCGAACCAGAGTTCTCAGGATCCACAGGCAGACTTCATACCACTGAGCTAGCCACCCCATAAAATACTAAATAAAATTCTAGTTGAGAAATAAATTGATAGTTCAAAATCTTTTAACCTCAACAGCTAAGTCAAAAAATTATTTAATTAAAATAACTCGAGAGTTGGATAAATTAGAAAATAATTCTCCAGTATCTTTCTCAAACTTGTTGCCATTTTCGAAAGATCTGTCAAATTATTTTCAATTTACTCTCACTCTCTTGTTATATTATTACTGATAATATTTCAACTAGTTTCAAGAATTAGACGCAGACCTGCATTACGCTATTTTTAGATTATTTTTTTGTTTGTTTTGTGTTTTGTTCCTTTTGAAATCTCTCTACAAATGTCAATTCTCACTAATTCATTTATGGTGCAGTAATTTGGATCACAAATTTTAAGACGCTTCTACGAATTGTTAATTGTAATTGCTTATCCACTCTGAGCGCAATTTAACTGTGGCTTTATTGTTTATAATTATTAGAAACCAATAGGTTTTTTTTTTATAAAAATATGCAAATTAAGATTGTGTGTATGTGTGCATTTTGCATAACATAATTGAATATTTAGTTTTTTTTGCATCTAATGATTTATTGATCTGACGTCAATGTAACCGAACACTATTATAGTTTGTCCAACTAATTACAATATTACAAACAAATGAATAAGAGCTCTATTTACTAGCTATCTGCGTCATCAGACTGTGTACCTATTACACATTATGAATACCATATTTACATCGGTATCATATTACCTTCATTTTCATAATACAAGTTCCGGTTTAGTTTTACATTTGCGTAAAACGGGATACATGCAATTAAACCAGACTACATATGTAATCTAATTTCATATTGCACACATTTTGTATTCATGCGTGTTCTTTATAGAAAACTGATCTTTTGTAATGTCATACAGAATATTTAAACAATTATATATGTGTCATACTTGTAAGCAATTATTAGCACATTGCCAAAAAAGAATTGTGACAATTATAATGTGTTTCTTGTTCTTACGAAGTGTTTGGAACGTAATGCAATCTTCAATTTCTAACGCCATTTGTCTTCATTTGTGTAATTTCCGGAAGATAATTATAATTAATTGTTAATTAATTCAGATAACAGAATAATAGAGTTATCCAATTCATTCTCGTTAATGTATGCTTGTTTGTATTAACTAATATTATTTTACATTTTAATTAAAAAAAATAAATATATTATCACGCCTTCTACTCATTACTGAGTGTGGCACTCTGTCGAAGCAGATCTCGATAAGTGATATATTTTTGCGCATGAAGTGCGGTTACCAGCCGTCAAATCACGGCCCCCAATGATATTAGTGGAGGTGGAGCCACAGGAGTAGTATTAATGTGGTGAAAATGTTTACCGGCAGTGGGAATCGAACCAGGGTTCTCAGGATCCACAGGCCGACACGATAACCACTGTGCCACCTACTCCATATTTTAATTGAAAGTATTTAATAACAAAATAATGCCGGCCTCATTAGCCCAGTGGACAGCACATTGCACGTAATATGTGGCGAGTTTGAATCCCGCTCATAGCATGGAAATATTACAAAATGACATAATTGGGACTTTGTATGGAAAGTTAGGGGGAGCAATAAAAAAATAACAAAATAAGAGTAAGTACTTCATTTCTCCTGTGGCTTCCTCTCCACTAACATCTTTGGAGGCCGTATTTGGCGGCTGGTAACTGCGCATAAATATATCGCTTACCGAGATCTGCTTCGGCAGAGTGCCACACCTAGTATTCCAGTAATTGCAGTTAAACACTCTATGTAAGAACTGAAAACGAATTAAAAGGATAAGAAAGGAAGGTAGTGTCGCTCTAAGCTTGTATTTGAAAGTGAATTCCACACAATTGCAGTTAAACACTCAAAATCAGAAAACGTATAAAAAGCTAAGAAACGAAGGGAGTGTCATCCCTGCGCTTGTTTTCGAAAGTGAATTTCACACAATAGCAGGGCTCTAATTATTATTATTTGTTTCAGTGTTGAAGATGTCGTCCGAGGTATGGCTCCTCCTCCTCCTCATCACGCTCGTCTCCTCCGCCGACCCTCGCTTCGACCCTACGACCCTAATGCGCCTTGTCCAAGTACCAGCCGACGCCGGCATCGGCAGCGTCATCTACCGTCTTCGCGCCAACGACGAAGACTTCGACTACCCGTTACACTTCGAGCTGGTGGGTGACGGCGCCAAGAGCACCGTGTCCGTGGAGTCGCTCGCTTGTACCAAGTACAACTCTATGTGTCAGGCGAACGTGGTGCTACGCAGGAGGCTTGATGCTGGGAGGTACTACGACTTTAGGGTGTCTGTGCGCGATACGCGAGGGGGGAGTGCTACGATACAGTGTAGTATTAGTGCGACGAATGCAACTACCCCCAAGGATTTGATTTTTCCGCATGTGCCTGGCCTTATCATGATACCGGAGGTAAGTGTCGTTTTATTGTTTATTATTTTATAGAGATATGCAAAGTACAAACTGTAAAATTTGGAACTTTTTCATAAAATGCGGTTTGTTTTTGTTTGTACCTTATTTGCATACATGCCCTGATTATTTTATAGGAATAGCTATTTACATAACAAGTGCGCGAGTGGTGCAAAAGACCTCTTCGTGCACGAGTTTTGTACAATTCTTTTTGTAATGAGCAAAAATTATATAACAGATAGTGAGAAAAGTTATTAAATTTAGCTGTATTCCATTTGCCACTTGGTTCATTTAAATCAGTTAAGATAAATTAGACAACATGAGTAAATGAACTGAATTAAGTAAACTGATACACTTATTGGAGTGAACTACTTCAAAGTAAATTAGAATTAGTAATTCTAGTACTGGAACTAAAGTCAGCGAAGTGATCCAAAGAAATAAATAAATGATCTGGTTCAGTAAATGTAAGTAAGATCTGATCCAAATGGCAAATGGAATACGCCTTTTGAAGCATGAATTTATATTGACAGTTTAGTATGACATGAATTAAAATTTGTTATTTGAAAACAAATTGTTTATTCTTTTCTCGTAAAGCTTATTAAAATATGTCTGATTGATTGTGTTATAAGTTAATGTCTCTACTTCTTTTATAAATTCCTTAAAATGTGTGTATATAAGTACAACTAGCGTTTTAGTAATCAAAATTTATAATTATAAAAATGGATGTTTTTTCATTTAATTTGAAGTACTAGTGTGCAAAATCAAACTTTACTCCCGTTTCCAGGGTAATGTAAACCTTATTTTGAATGATGCGAGTATAACAAATATGTTTTCTGCGACTTTAACCGAAAGTAATTTTCTCTTCTCCCATATACAAATCGAAAATTGAAAGTAATGGAATTTTCATTCCCTATTTATGGTTAGTTTCATAGCAATAATCAGCAAAGGCTTAGATATTTATTTATTTATTTATTTATATATCATAAATATTTAAAAATGATTATTTAATTGACATGCAAAAATGGCCATAGAAAAAATAATATACCGTATATCTCCGGATTGAGGAAAAAATCTTTTCTTTGATTTAAAAAAAAATGTCAAGAAAAGAAAAATTCTTGCTTGATTTAAATCGCGTATTTCCGTTATTTAATCTTTTAATTAATACAAGATTCTTTTATTATAACGTTTTTTCGTATTTTGTCCTCCTAATAATACAGTTATTAAAATGAATCAAACCTTATTTTAGTTAGCTTTAAATTTGTTTGTTTATATCTTATTTAAAAATAATATAAGACTAAATTAAAATTATTTATCGAGTTTCCCTTGCCGTCGGTTGTGCTGTATGTATTGCTTATTAGGAAACAAAAAATTGAAGATGCTATTTTGCATTTTAAAGAGACGTAAGAACTATAATTCCTGTAGAAAATAGACAATTATACTAGCTTTTATAAAAGATTAACTTTAACTGTTCAATATAATTACCAATGTGTAAAGAAACTTGTGCATCCAGTACTGAATAAAACCTTTTCTAAGAATCTGAATAGACTGCAAAATAAATGATAAGTAGTTAAACAGTTTTTCCAAAGTTCTTCCTGAGACAATAATTAAATTTGCCATGCACCGGATTTTTGCCCATCCTCGTATTTATTAGCATGCCGTGAGAATAATCATGTTTTTCTATTACACTATCTTTTACTCTTTGCCATAAAAACAATTTTATTGAACATGCAAATTAATTGGCTTGGTTTTTGTCGGCTTCTGTAACGATCTTCGAACTGGAACATTCTAGAAGAAGTGTTGAGTAATTAATAAAGTAATAAAATCTTCTATCTTTCGTTGATTAGAATTGTAATGACTTGTTTGATTAATAAAATTTTATTAAATAGTCTCCGAGGCTATTAACACGAGTACAATAATCAAGATGTATATAATTATACGCTACCGATGTTATACAATTTTTATAATTATACCGTTGTAGTAATATCTACACTACACTAATATTACTATAGAGCATAGAGTTCAACAAACAGTCTATTAAAATTTTCATTAGTTACAGATAATAGCTAAGCTAGTAGTTCTAGTGAGAAAATATGAATATACCAACTAAATTGTTAATAGATTTTATGGCCAACCTATAAATTATCTGAGACAATAATTAAACTTGTGGTGTTCCAAGAAACTGTAGGTATAATGTTAAGACAGTGGCGTTCGTACCCAAGGGGAGATTTTAGATGCTCCCCTTATATCATGCTAAATTCCATCAAATAGGGTAGCATCCAGGGTAAACTCTATTCCACGTAACTATGCTGTCAGTTGAAGATATTATTAAATATACCCTGTGGTAATAAAAAGGGGAACCTGTATTAACTTCCTTATTTATAAAGTTATTTAATGAATTATTTTTGACATTTCTCAAAACCAATGAAATACTTATTGTATGTCACATATCTGCGTTTTAACCAATCCTATCATTATTATACTGAGAATAAAGCTCTTGTGATTATTCCCGGAAATAATCTCTGTAGGTGTTTTTTTGTTTGTGACAAATGATAGGTAGTTGTCAAATAATTATTTAAAGCTGTCAACGTGTCAAGTAAAATGTCTGAAAAAAAAAAACGATTTAATTCCTTGTTAGATACAAAAATACACCATCAAATTTTCGAAACAACTTCCAATAATACATTAATAAGTAATCAACTGGTATAAACCCAGTTCAAAATCTTTTAAGTTGGATGAATCGACATCAACAGCGAAGTCAAAAAATAGTCTAATTAAATATAACACGAGAGTTGGATAAATTAGAAAATAATTCTCCAGTATCTTTCTCAAACTTGTTGCCATTTGGCAATAGCCACTCAAACCCTTTGGGCTTTCGTGACTATTGCCTGGCAACAAGTTATCGAAAGATCTGTCACAAAATGCCGAAATGGTGGTTTTCTAAAGAGTATTAATGGTTGCCATTCATTTATCAATCAGTTATAGATAATGATCGAGTTACAGAATAGAGGAAAAAAAAATTGCTAGTAATAGCTGCTGCTATACTATATTTATTGTTAAATTTTGTTAAGAATGATGAAAATTAATTGTAGAATTTACCTGCGTTTTTATAGTATTTAAAATTTTAGCGAAAAAAGAATTATGGCCAAATAATGTGATTCTGGGTCTCGTATTTACTGGACTTCTGTTCCTCGTAAACTTAAATGTGAATAATTATAGGGAGGAATGATCCAGTTACATTATAAGGGAGAATATCTTATTTCAAACAGATCAGTGTTCAGATATCAACCTCATATCCAATTAGGCGCAAGTTCAATCACGTCACAACATTCATGTCACGTAACCCAGTGACAATTACGTCACTACTTTCACTCTCACCTCATTTCTCTTTCACTCTGCCATCAGTGTTCAGTGATGGTTGACGATGTCGTCTCATGTTTATGTGTTTGTGTGTCAAGGACGCGAAGCGCGGTACCGACCTGGACTACGTGGTGGCCCGGAAGAATCCCCGTTTCACCAAACCGGTCTACCTGGAACTCTGGGTAAGTCAGAATTTTTACTTTTGGTTCCTTGTTTCTTTTGCATACCTGAAGGTATATATACTCTGGCAGTCAAAAACAAAACAGTTATGAGAGGGACAAAGCGGTACGGACCGCCAAAGAGGTCGGGGTTGATGGTAATTATGAGGATAAGTGTGAAAATTAATAATTGGTGGACAAATTGATAATTATACCGGGTGGTGCTTGGTAATGACGAATATAGAGATTTACCATGGGATATCTAACCTAACCGTATCTATTGGATTTTTATGCATTTATTTGAAAACTCTTAATTTTGAAAATTTGATCATGTTTTACATTGCAATAAAAAAATTATCTCTCAATGTATATCGATAAAAATATGTATATTTATGCAGAAAATCATGAGGAATACAATGATGCATTTTCCAAGTCCGTATCTAGGCTAGTTTTTGACATACAGGGTAGTTAGTGGAAAATGTTCAAAACGAGATGAATTTTGAACAAAATTTTACTTTTCCGGAGGCTATATCTCAAAAACTAAACAAGATATAAAAATGCGCTCAACGGCATTGAATTTCTCGTGTTCGAATTGACTTATAAACATATTTTCAGCGATTTGGATTTTTTGAAAATTTCTTAAGGGGTATCCCTTAAGAATTTTTCGATTTTAAGCCATTTTCAGACTTATTGCTCTGAAAATCTTTCTCATCCGAATATTATGCTAAAAATTTACATACATACGTACTTCGACGTGCAGAATCCAATGGTGGAATCCTTGAGTTCTTATCTCCTTTAGTTTTGAAGATATTGGCCTTAGAAATTTGTGTATATCAAAAATTTTGGTCAAAATATCAAAAATAAAAAAATTGCTGAAAATATGTGTATAAGTCAATTCGGCAACGAGGAATCCAATGCCGTTGAGCGCATCTTCATATCTTGCTTATTTTTTTAGATATAACATCTAGAAGAGTATATTATTCAAAATTTTACGCCATTTCACATTTTACACAATATTAGTATATTATATAATAAATTAGGAACGTAAAAACACTTTCCTGACGTATTATAGATACTATTTTCTGAAACTGTTTAAATTAATCAATAATTAATCATAAATAATTGTACATGTTTAATTTTTTCTATATTAGTTTTATTCACAGCTGACTACGTATCCAAGGTTATAATAAAAAGTCAGGTAAAATACAAAACAGTCAGGTAAAGTCTTTACCAGACTGTTATTTTTGTTGTAACCTTGGATACGTACTTGACTGTTTTAGTTAAAATTTACTTTCCATACTAAAATTGGTTAGGAAAGTAGGCACTTTCTAGCCGGTTTCAGAAAATAGTATTTTCTATAACGAATGTTAGGAATTTAGTTAGGAGATTGAAATATCTGCTTAGTTAGTAGTACACAAGCGCGTTGCCACAGTAATGCTTATGAGATATCATTTCAACCAATTTTAGAAACAACTGACATGATTTAATTATAATTTTTAATTTTGTTTAAAAATAAGTAACAAATAAAATATTGTATAATACACGCAAGGTAACTGGTTTTTACCATGCTAGTATCGTAAACTACTATATAAATATAGCTACAATATACAAACTAGTTTTCATCACAATACATTGGCGCAACAATAATAATTGCAATGATTGCAAGATTGAACTTTTTATCACCAATTAATAGTTTCATGTTTTGTTGATTCGTTCATTATGTGCAGCAACTGTTCAAACAATACCTCAATACTGCACACAAAGAAAATAATACAATGTATAAAATATTGATTTCAATTTATCTAGCAATTTCCAATTGGAATTCACCGTGCAGTTGCTATTAAAAATTGATGATTTATTTAGAAGCGCACCAAGAACCGAACCAATGCTAGCAGTGCTGTTTGCTGTTTATAAATTACGCAAATGACTGTAATTTTATCAATTATATTTAATGACGTTAAGAGACATGAGATTGAGGGATAATGGTAATTTGCCAATTTATCTATGCTAGATGCTTTTTGTTTATTTTGTAATTTCAAGAACAATCATACCTCTACGAGTGCTAGCGCTAGTGATAGTCCTAGTGCACGTGATAGTGCTCGTCATTTGAATAACATGACTCTAAACTAGAATGTGTATTTAACTAACGATAATTTGCAATTCATGATGGAAAATTAAATAATTTGATGATTACATAAAAATAAACAGATAAATTACCTACTTCATTTAAAATGTATAATTATATTAAATAAATAAAATAAATAAATATATCATCACGCCTTCTACCCATTACTGGGTGTGGCACTCTGCTAAAGCAGATCTCGGTAAGTGATATATTTTGCGCGTGAAGTGCGGTTACCAGTCGTCAAATCACGGCCCCCAAACATGTTAGTGGTGGAGGAGCCACAGGGATAGCTTTTTCAAATTATGAAAATTTTGTCGCCTGTGGGAATCGAACCAGGGACCTCAGGATCCACAGGCCGACTTCATACCACTGTGCTAGCCATCCCATAATTATATTAATGTCTTCTAATATTTATACATGTATAGCATCATGGTATGTACCATCAAATGGGGTAGCATGAGCCATAGAAAAATATACTCATTGGATTCATTCTGCAATTAATCTTCACGAAGCATCATGGTACACAAACCGTATTTAGTACTCCTTTCATACAAGTTCGCCTCTTTTTTTTTGTTCACGCAACAAACCTTCAATCATATCCATCCATTTATTCCTAGCGATTAGGTCGTCACGCAGTCTGTCACCCTGAATTTCACCAATACAAATTTGTTTTATCAATCGTAGGAGACACAACAATAAAATATTCACTGAACATTTATTCATTAGAAAAAATAATAACTCTTAATTTAATTAAGAAATTTATTATTAGTTATAAAAATAACACAAAATTGTATATTACGTACCGTGAACTGTGACAGTTTTTAGGTCAAGAATGCAGTTTGGGAAATCGAGACCTGTAGAATATTCCCGATCTAAAACATCACTAATAAATAGAAGGAAAAGAGAAATAGGGTTAAAAATTAACAGCTGTCAAATTGTTTTCAAAATAAACAAGATCTTGATATATAATATGTACTTACTGTCCATATGGGGTAATGGTTCAGTGGTATCAAGTCGGCCTAGATCCAAAGAACGCTGGTTCGATCCCCACAGCCGACAAAACATTTTCACTAATTTAAACAATTACCCCTGTGGCTCCTTCACCACTAACATCTTTTAGGGCCGTGATTTCACGGCTGGTAACCGCACTTCACGCGTATAAATATATCACTTACCAAGATCTGCTTCGGCAGAGTGCCACACTCAGTAATGGGTAAAAACGCGTGATGATATATTTATTTTATTTTTACTTACTGTCCACGGTCGATGGTAAGTAAATATTATAGATCTGATGTAACTATGGAAATCAACTGTGCAATAAAAGTTCTACTTATTGTGTTTAAATTTTGTCATTAACGGTTAAGTAACAGTACAGATATTGTAAAAATAAGTTTTTATTTTTACATCGTAACATCAAAAATCAAAGAATTAATAAAAATGAAACAAAACAATCTTCGTTGCCTAATCAACTTTTTGTTTCATGAATATATTCTTATCCCATTCTTCTTGTGCCAGAAAAGGTGTCGGTACACATCTATTAGTATTCTACTCTTTTTTAATCATTTTTGGATGTGGATATTTCGTTTTTATAGATTCTTAACTATTTAATTTCGACAACTACATATCTCTTACTTGAGTCTGCTATAGCAGCAGCTTATTTATTGTCCATGAATTCTTTAACCATGGAGTTAGCTCCCCATGTGTCTGTTTTGTAATTAATTATTTTTGAAACTACAATCTTTATAATTGAATTTTGATGTTTCATCATTTGGTAATGTTATCCAGTACGTAATCAAAAACTTATGTCATTATTATTTCAATTCAATCCAACAAACCATAAAAAATTAATTAATTTTTTGCATTCCTCTTTCATAAAATAGCAAATTACAAAAAACAAGCAAAGAAATGAAAATCCACTTTTAGTTTCGGTCGTGCCGCACACATAATGGAAACAATTTGAAAATTAAACCGTTTTCATGGTTGACCACCGTTTGCATGGTTCGTCTCTATGTCTGCATGTCTGTTTCTTTATGTTGGCAACGCTTGCTGGGTGGTCGTGTAGAACGCACGCCCAAAATGTTAATGTTCACTTTCCAAAAGTAAAAAAAGTTCATCTGCAGCCAACAGGGAAGGTTATGTTATGTTCTTATTCACAACAAAGGCCGTAGGATGGCTCTTTACAACTTGTATGTAAATTATGCGTGATTTCTTCAGACATTAGAGATGTTTTTAAGAGTTTTGTAGCCTGATAAGACGTTATTTATTCAATGGTGTTGTAAGTTACATTTTTCAATAGTTCTGTCTATGTTTGGTCAGAAATTTTTGTCGTAAAAGAATATATTATTAAAATGCGGAATTATAGCTAACTTCAGAATTTATGGAGATTTGAGAACCCCCGTTCGATTCCCACAGATGACATACAATTTTCATCACATTAAAATTACTCCTGTGGCTTCTCCTCCAATAACATCTTTTGGGGCGGTAATTTGACGGTAGATAACCGCACTTCACAGTAAAGTGCCACACTTAGGGATGATATATTTATTTTATCAGTATTTATATTCAACAATTTTATAGATGCACAATTTTTTAATTTATGGAATAATCCGAATATAAATTGTTAATTGTATGCTTAATTTTTATTTTAGTGTTATTATAAAATTTAATTAGTTTTCATCAGTATTTTATAGTCTAAAGAATAATAATTTTATATATATATACTATTTTTCACGATTATTTTATAGATTATCATAATTTTTGGTATTATGTGGCCGCAATAATGTACTCTAACATTTTTATGTTCTATTCATCCATTTTACTAAATTATTTAGGTAGCTGTTCGTATTTTTTTCTACTGAAAGCTTGGTAAAAATAAATAAATATATAATCACGCTTTTTATCCATTACTGAGTGTGGCACTCTGCCGTAGCAGAACTCAGTGATATATGTTATTTATGCGTGTGAAGTGATGTTAGCAATCATGAAATCACAACCTCCAAGAAAGTGGAGCCGGAGAGCCACAGGGGTAATTTTTAATGTGGTGAAAATTGTTTGTTGGTTGTGTCAATGCATAAAAATAAAATATAAAAAATAGAACAAATTATTTTGATCATAGAATTCCAAAATGGTGGTAATCTATAGAATAATCATGAAAAATTAAGGTTGTCATTAGCTTATTAATCATTAATAGATAATGATCGAGTTATAGAATAGGGTAGAGGGGTATAAGTTGGTGAAAATGAGTGTGGTAGAATTGCGTGGACGATCTAGGATCCTTAGGAAGAAATGCAGATTAATTGCAGGATAAATCTAAATAATAAATGTTTATTAAAGGTTTTCAAGTTTCATGCTAAGTATTCTATTGGATGAAAATATTTGAACTGGCTACTTTTGTGCAAAGAAAAACTGATATACCATTGTTTAGCGTTTAACATTGGGAAATCAGTTTTCTTGTGCACAAGTGGCCAGTTAATTTTAGACAAAAATACCAGTTTTTCGTATTATACCCGGTATATATGTATAATTCATTTTCGTCTGCTTAACAAATATTACCAAGTATTCTCTATGATAATTAGTATCTTTGTTCTTTCATATCCATCATGAATCCTCTCCATCAATATTTACCCAACATTTAACAAGCATCCATTAACAAGCAAGCATCTAACAAAGCCTCACAACACAACACTGTTGCTCAACCGATCGAACTGTTACTCACTACTCAATAACGAACAATGGCCACGTTTAATCACTGCCAGGGTCGCGCTCAGCCTCATTAGCTGTAATGAGGCGTGACCTTCAGACCTCGCTGACTGTTGTGTTCGTTGCTTGTTCCCAGGGATCGCCGCTCTTCGCCATCCGACAACGACAGATCTCCTCCGAGGAGACTGAGGGTTATATCTTCTTGCTTGGACCGCTGGATTATGAGAAACAGGCTACGTACCATCTTACTGTTCTCGCTAATGTAAGTCAAATTTTGTTTTATTATTTAATAAGTATAGTTTTTATTTAATGTATATGAAACAAGTTTATTTTAATTATTAGTTTAGATTGTAAAATTCTAATGAAGATGGAATTACTATCCGAGGCCAGCGAAGTCTAGATTGAACGAATCTTTGCTTGAATAAAATTAGTTAATAATTGTTTTATTTACTTGATAAGTATTTATTTAAAAATAGTACTTTTCGTACTTTCAGGACTACATGACATACTTTATTCTTGCTTTTTGAGGACTGAAGTGTAACTTTTAAGCTCGAAAGGATTAAATTTTAATTTAATCCCGCTGAATTGACAGGTAAACAAGCATTACCGTAGCTATCTTAAAATATTTCACTTTGTTTATGTTGTCTAAGGGTTAGTTTTTCAATTACTAATTAATGTTAATCATGATTAAATAATAATGGAAACTATGATTATCATTATTATTTTATCTTGGTTAACATTAATCGAGAGTAAACCGGCGATAGAAAAACTGGCCCTAAGTTACGTAACAACTAGTATAATGCTCTCATTATGAATTAGGTACATGACAAGTCAATATTAAAATTAATAATTAATTCAAACGGTACGACTGGGAATGCGAAAAATAGTGTATGTGTTTTTGTCCCTCAGATTATTATTTCACGAGTCGCAAACAAGGGAAATAAACTTCATCCTCAGGATTAAATTATGCACTTTAGTCCCTTAGTATATAATATATTATTATATTTTCTTCTCTTAGTAACGGGAGTAAAGAATTATTAGCAACGGGACTAAAATATTAATAGTAACGGGACTTAAATACACTATTCCTTCCTTCGTTATTAGCAATGGGAAAAATATCTCATAATAGTCGTGTCGGTTTTCACAACGACACAGCGTATTATAGTTATTTTTTATAACAAGTGCCGAAAAAGGCTTGTTACGTGCTGCAAGTGTAGAATTTAACGCACAAGATTTGTCGAGTGCGGAAATCTGCACGAGACAGTTACGTAAAACTTGGGGCACTAGTGTTTCTTCGCTTACAGAAACGTATTTGGTCTGCATTTGTCTCATTTGCACCCTTAGCCAAGACAATAATAGTTACGTAATAATAAAGAAATTGCACAGTTGTAAGAAAAAATATTTTGTTTCTGTTACGAATGTTATGTAATAGAAACAACTTTTACAATAGTAGAAACAAGTTAATTTTAACATAGAATTAAGGGAATTAAACTAATTTAACTTTATCAATTTGCTAGTTAATTATTTGTTTGTCTGCACAACATGGTCTTAATTGCAATTACTGTAGATAATAGTGGAATCCGAACCACTCAGATACAATTATATTTTGAAAATAAATTGAAGTCTTGCTTAGTAGACACAAATTGTATCTAGTGTGCTACGATACCAATTGCCGAAGGTGTAAATATATTCTAAAATGAATCAAATTTAGTCAAACTAGATTAAAGACCTATAAATTATCACACCCAAATCTGTCACAGCCCCATAAAAAACCAATAAAACCAAAAATATCCACAAGTCACGCATCTTAAAATAATAAAACCTTCTCTATCGTCTTCACAAATCATTTTAATACCATTCCCCGCCCAAGTTCCACCATAAATCAAATTCACGCCTTTTCCCATTTCTGGAGGTGTATCCGTGTAAGGCGTAGCTTCACAAATTTTTCCGCGTATCTCTATAAAATGTAAAATAAAATCAACCAGAGAGCGATTCATCATCATCGACATTAACTTCTAAAGTCTGAGGATAAGAAATAAGTTTTGAAAAATGTTCTGCATCCCTCCGAGGCAGCAATGAATTATCTTCTGCACGTCGCCTGACCCACGGGAATATTTAAACGTTGTACCATTAATACACCATACTGCACTACGCATGCTTGCAATGAAGTACGTTACGTACTGGAAAAGTACGTGCTATCCGATGCATTCTGTAGACATTATACATGACATAGGTATAGTTCTGCTAGAGTATGAAAATTGATGTTTTTCTAATGAACAACAATTATATAGCTGATAGAAAATTAAATTTGAAGCGTGAATTTATATTGAAAATTTAGTATGTCATGAATTGAGATTTGTTATTTGAAAACAAATTGTCTATTTTTTCTCGTAAAGCTTGTTAAAATATGTCTGATTGTTTTATAAATTTATTAAAATTTAGAACTAAAATAATGGATGATATTTCAATTACTTTGAAGCACTAGTGCGCAAAATAAAATTTTACTTCTATTTCCAGGATAATATAAATCTTATTTTTGAATGATGCGTGTACAAAACAGTTATTTATGTACCAAGGGTGAAAATAGGCGTTTCTGGCTCGTGGTACATACAATATTTTATGCACAACAAAATAATATTTAATTATATGTTCAAGAGATTAAAATATGTAAATAGGTTATATGTCAAAATGACATTTTGCAGAATCAAGTATTCACAATACACAAAAATTGTCATTTTATTTATGTATCCACAGGAATTATTTATTAAAAGAAGTGTTTAAGCCCGCTTTTTAGGGCTAAAACATATACTTTTCGGCCCAGTTGTGCATACATAATTTTATGGTCTGTTTAGATGACAAGTCTCGTTACTGTCAACATAACACCTCTTGATAAATTTTTTATACTAAAGTTTTCCCAATCTGGGGTTATTGTAAATAACCATTTTTATAAATACAGGTGAAATATAGTTTGATAGTGATAGGTAAACAAATTATAATTATATTTTATTTGATATATTTGAATTTTACAATCAAGTATACTCGTACAAACATAAAACTCAAAATATTTATAGGTATCACTAAAAAACCATGTTAATCATTTATCAATTACATAGTTCAGATAGTTATTTGAATTTTTCACCATATTACAATTACTTTTGTGACTCCTCCACCACTAACAGCATTGGGGGCCGTGATATGACGGCTGGTAATCGCATTTCACGAGCATAAATATATCACCTACTGAGATCTACTATGGCAGAGTGCCACATCCATTAATGGGTAAAAGGCGTGATGATATATTTATTTATTTTGATTTAATACTTGAAATTAAGATTGTAGCAGTTTAATCTTAGCCAGGCTGTATAAAATCGTGAGTGGTTAAGGTTCTTAGTATGCGACAGAGTCGTGACTGGGTGTCGGAACAATGCATTCTCCTACGCTACAGTTGGCAGCAGTGCATAGTAATGCACTGCGTCCTTCCGAGCCATGCAGACATCGAGGCATCGGCCCATCTGGGTGTCGTTGTCTTGACACTTCCCAGCAATGCTCAATGTTTGTCTCTCGTCTGGAATACCATTAACGGATTGAATTACAACATTTTTCACATTTTTTCAGGTAGTTTGCTATGGGAATATACACGAAATAATACGACGCGCTCTTTGTCCAACAAGATACAGTCATTTATAGACGAACTTACTAGCCAATCACATTCGTTCATTTCATATCACGTGTGTGAAATTAACCAATCAAAACAACAGTACATTGATAATATACCAGGAAAGTTATTACTTACTTGTTGCTAGGCAACAAACAGCTTTTGATATTCAATAAAATATTAGTTGTTTTTATTTAAAAAAAAAATAAATATATCATCACGCCTATTACCTATTACTGGGTGTGGCACTTTACCGAAGCAGATTTCGGTAAGTGATATTTTTATGCGCATGACGTGCGCCGCCAATGATGGTAGGAATAATTTTAATGTGGTGAAAATTGTTTTCAAATTCACAGATCGACTTGATACCATTGAGCTATTTACCCCATAAAAATGTAATTTTCACGGTTTAGTAAGTTCATTTAAAAAAGTTGTCACCGAATGTCCCTCGAACCTTCGGTTTTAAAGCAACGTGTTTTCGGATTGTTATAAAATTATTTCGCATTATCAATGCCCTAGGGACATTACAACTGATAATGATTCAAACAGGGCAAAACAGTTATATATTAAAAAAGGTATATATTTTTTAACACACAATAATAATAATATTTTACAAAGATTTATAAAAATGCAAACTATTTTGAATGAACAGTTAGTTGTGTAAATGTAATAGCAAACTTTATAGTATAATAATAATAATATGCTTGCGGTTTACACATACCGTATAAAATAAATACGGAAATACAATATATAAATAGCATTTATGCGAATTTTAATAGTACATATTTGTAATAACTCCTCTACCTACAATAATTTACTAATTTACACTCCTATATAAATTAGCATTTATAAAGTTATAAAAAAATAATTTATAGTTTATATTAGTTGAGGCTTGATGCAAAGATGAGTACTTAAGAAAGACACTCACCTTTAAAAGAGTGTTGCGAATCTAAGCTTCACTCAATCAGTCTTCAGTTAGAATTTCTTCTTTTCAACTAACATAATATTTTGTATTGTTTATCTAAAGTATAATAGCCCAGTAAAACCAAGATAACACTTGAGTTTATTTATGATGTTATGAGACTAATTGTCAAAGTTATGCATTGAGTGTTTGAAGGTTAGAGATTTTTACCAATTTTACAAACTGTATATAACAGAATCAACGTTAAACGATACGGCCAATCTTCTTCGATACCTATAATTATGAGTTATGGATAAAATGTTGTATTATACTCGTGTTTTATTGGTATATAAAACACTTGTATAATAAATAACTATTAATTATTTCTCAAAACACTTCACCCAACTAATTCTGAATGTACTCGTAACTACATAAAAATTATTCTTCTTTCTTATAGGACGCTTATGCAGAGCCCGGCAAAGACTCACGGAACATCTTCGGACTGGAGTTAGTGGTCGTGGTGGTGGACGTTCAAGACATGCCACCCGTCTTCACTCTGTCACCGCCTATCACTCGTCTAAACAACTCATTGCTTCCTGGTGACATCGTGGCCGTGGTACACGCTGAAGATGGTGACAAGGGTCGCCCAAGAGACATCAGATATGGACTCGTGTCTGAAGGAAATCCTTTCACGATGTTCTTCAACATTTCGGAGACCAGCGGTGAGTGAAAATTATATCATTTTGTTGATCGAAGATTTGTATTTGTGTTTTTGATACAAAAGTTTGGATTAGATACAACTTACTTCACCAGACCACTTAATAATTTATTTAATTGGCTTACTTTGTTTATTTTACTTTTAATACTAGATTTACTCATTTACATTCAAGATAATTAAATTGGATTACTAGATTTGATTTTGTTACTTAACTTAGAAAGATGAGAATTCGGCCATTGCTTGTAGCTATTTTAACATGATTTATAGACCTTTGTAAAAATCATCACGCCTTCTACCCATTATTGAGTGTGGTTCTCTGCCGGGGCAGATGTCGATAAGTGATATATTTATGCGCGTGAATTACGGTTACCAACCGTCAAATCACGGCCCCTAAAGATGTTAGTGGAGGGGGACCCATCAGGATAGTTTTAATGTTGGTTTTTTCTTTTAATTTGAAAATGGCCGAAACGTATTCTAAATTTGAATAAAAAATAAAAGATTTAGATTCAACTTGTATTAATCATTTGACAAATGAAAGTTCTTTGAATATGAAAATACGTATCAGAAAATAAGTATAATAAATTTTCCCAAATTTACTGTTTAAATTATCTAAGAATTAGTATTCCTCATGAGTAAACGGGTGGGAATAAACTTAACTGTGTGTAAGTAAAGATAAAGGTTGAAAGAAGTAAAACAAGTTGTTAAATGATGATTCGGAACGCAGGTCGAGACAAACTAATAGCCTATTAAAGCGTATAATCACGCAGTTTGATAAATGACCCACCCCTGGTCTAGTCGACTCGGTCGCCCACTACTATACCGTCAGCGATGAACCACCGCGAATAGAAATATATCTGAGAGTCCAACACGCACGTCTACACGCATCACCGCTAAATTCAATTCAAACATTACAAAATTAATAAATAAATAAATATATCATCACGCCTTCTACCCATTACTGGACGTGGCACTCTGCCGCAGCAAATCTCGGTAAGTGATATATTTTGCGCGTGAAGTACGGCTACCAGCCGTTAATTCACGGCCCCCAAGGATGTTAGTGGAATGGGAGCCACAAGGGTAGTTTTAATTTGGTGAAAATTATTTGTCGGCTGTGGGAATCGAATCCGGGTTCTCAAATCCCCAGGCCGATTCGATCCGACTGAGCCATTTATCCTATATTACAAAATGATTTTTAAATAAAAATAAACAAATATATCATCACGCCGTTTACCTATTACTATGTGTGGCATTCAGCCGTAGCAGATCTCAGTAAGTGATATATTTATGTGCCGTCAAATCACTGCCCCAAAAAATGTTAGTGGATAGGTAGCCCCTCCACTAATAGGGATAATTTCAATGTGGTAAAAATTGGCTAGATATCACTTAGCCACCATATATATTTGATAATCGTAGCCCAGTGGTAAATCGAACTTTGTTTATTAATTGTTAACTGATTTTAACTTACATAAAAAAAAATATGATTGGGATTGAATTCTTATTAACAAATAAATGAATAAATATCTTTTTCATGACCCTATCAGAAAGTAAAATTTCCTTCCCTCAATGGAGAGTAGAAAGTTATGCATTTCATCCATAGAGAAGAATATTTCACATTCTTCCATTGATTTACAAATAACTATTAATTTGTTAATCTGTTTTCCGTTTTCAAATCTAGCAACATTTCAAAAAAGTTCAATAAAATGGTAAAGTATTAAACAGTTTTTAACATCAAATATGTTTATTATATGAAGGGTAATATTTTATAAATTACTTCGGATGTCCGCATAATAATACAGCCAACACAGTGTTTAAAGCGCACTCAAATGCAATAATTTCCCGCATGACGTAACAATGCAGATGATATATGACACAACTCAATTTCCACCTATTAGGAGATAATCATAATTCGTTACGCTTGCTTGCCTGTATTCACTACAACAACAACAACAACAACAACAAGAACAACATTACCCACCGTTATTTACAACACCTTGCACACCTCAGCTTTGTTCTTCAGCTCGTTGAGCTTGAAGTTTCTTCCAAAAGATCACAAATAGATTATTTAAAAACTGAAAAACTTTACTTGCATGTCACGATATTTAACCATTTTTACTGCGAACAATCAAGTACCGGCATCAAATCATGACACAGTTCAAGATGTTTGTGATAAAAGGGAATAAACATGTGGTAGAATTAAATTGGCAGGAATTTCAACCAGGAAAAAAATATCGCTTTATTAATCTATAGTTGATAAAATCAAAGTCTTTTGTGCCTTAAAATAGTTACATATTTGTATATCAAAGGAAGAAAGTAAGATATTTCTTTCCGAACGTGCCGTTTCATTTCTGGAGTCGAAGACAAAGACTTTCTTCACGAGGTATACATTTTTATTTTCATTGTCCTAACAAAAAGTAAAAATTTTTAGACTTAAATTCCGTTGTTTTCTAAAATAAATTAGAAATTTAAATAACAGTTTTCTAGTTGCCATGGATATATTGCTGTTGTTCTTATGATAGAATAATTGCTTTATCCCCTAGGATGAAAAGTGTCACTTTCTTCTCTAAAGGAAAGAAAATTTTATTTTCTAATAGGCTCATGAAAAATTGTTATTTGTTTCATTAGGACTAAAAATACTAGTTTTTAAGTCAAGTAATAAAGGCAATATTACAAGACTTGAAACAGTATTTTTTAGTTTGATTGAAACATATAATTTTTTTTTAACCCATTTATATCGAAAATTTCGCAGATTTATTAAAATTAAAATGAAACAAATTGACAACATCATTTTTATCATCGTGACAACTGTAATAAAAATGCTATTTTTGATCTTAAGCCCAAAAAAAGATAACGTATCCATGATAACGTAAACATTCCTGAAACAGCGTTCTTTTATTATTGAAGAAGTTTAAATAATAGTGTCATATTCAAGTGGGTGGTAAAAAGGAGTATTTTTCTGCAGCTCACGAACGTATAACATAAAAATGTTTAATTGAGTAAATATTCTGCCGTTTGAAAAAAAAAGTTGCATATTATATGTGAAGTGAAAGTACAAAAAAAATATATCATTTTAACTCCTTATAAAATAATATACTATGCTTCCTTAGGGATGAAAAGTATAATTTTCTCCTGTCAATTAAGAGAAAAAAAGTTATTCTGTTTGACAGGGTCGTAAAAAATAATAGTTTAAAGAGTTGAAACTGGCTGGCAGTTAACTTTTGCCTTCCATTAGCTAAATTCTCTTTCAAACCAACTTTCAGTTTTAAAATTCCACTAAATATCCCTAAAAACAAACCATACTGTTCACCATATGTACAGTTACTCAAACCAAATACGAATACTTGAACTCCAGTGGTCAACCTAGCAACACACCATCTAACCTGAACTTCCTAGTGCTTCTTCGAGGTCAGAGGTCATCTCCCTCGCCCCTCCCCCTCCTCCTCCTCGTCACAACTATCTCACCATCGAGCACGACCGCTGCTCAGTTGTTGAGAAACAAAATATTGATCATTTCTCGCCAAGTTCAGTCTGTTAGTTGCTCTATTAGGCACATGTGAAATTCTGGATTTGTTATGGTAATTTTATTGGCGTTTATAATGCGCATATGCATTGTGTAAGCACAGAGCTAGCAGAGTGTTAAAGGGCTTGAGTCGTATGTTGTTCTTGGAACATGTATGTAGGTGTGATTTAGAGAATTTGGTTTGTGGATTGTATTCAAATTTGGGCTAATACGACTAAGAGAAATTTATTGCGACATGGATGAATCAAGAGAATTCTAGGAATTTTTGCATTCATTACATTTAATTATGGAGTAGATGATTTAATTTATGGGGTAATGGCTCAGTGGTATCGAATCGGCCTGTGGATCCTAAGAACCCTGGTTCGTTCCACACAGCCGTCAAACATTTTCACCAAATTGGCCCCCACCACTAACATCTTTGGGGACCGTGATTTGATGGCTGGTAACCGCACTTCATGCGTATAAATGGATAAAAGGCGTGATGATATATTTATATTATATTTTATTTTTATGATTTAATGGTCGGCCTGTGAATTTGAAAACCCTGGTTTGATTCCCACAGCCGATAATTTTCATCACATTAAAATTACCCCTCTGGCTCTCCCTCCATTAACATCTTTGGCAGTTGTAATTTGACGGCTGGTAACTGCATTTCACGCGCATACATATATCACTTACCGAGATCTGCTATGGTAGAGTGCCACACCCAGTCATGGGTAAAAGACGTGATGATATATTTATTTTATTTACTTTGTTTAACTTTTAGTCGTCTAAAAAAAAGGTTTATTATACCTATATTCTATTTACCACTTGGTTCATTTTAATCAGTTCAGATAAATTAGACAACATGACCAAGTGAATTGAATTAAGCAAACTGAAGCACTTATTGGTGTGAATTACTTCAAAGTAAATTAGAATTAGTTCTGGAAATAAAGTCAACGAAGTAATCCTGCGAAATAAATAAGTGATCTGGTTCAGTAAATTTAAGTTAGATCTGATCCAAATGGCAAATGGAATGTGTTTGATAAATTACTATTCTTCCCTAGGGTTGAAACGCGCCATTTTCTTCTCTCAATTGAGGGAAGTAAATTTTACTTTCTGACAGGAACAAGAAAAAAATTAATTTATGCCCATTCGTTTTTTCGATAAACATCAAACAGTACTTTTTATTTGTAGTTATAAAATAAATAAACCTTAACCAGGTTAAAATGAAATATATTTACTGCTTCATAAACACAATTTAACACATTTTTTTTACGATTTCTTGAAACGTTACAACACAATAACAATTACATCTCAAGCTAAGCTAAAACCCGAAACCTAGATCAATAAACCACCGCAGCAATAACTTGAGTCTCATGCCAAGAGCGTGTAGAGTATGCAAAGTTAAAGTCTGTGTAATTCTGTTTCTGACCAACAGAGCTTTGCAGACCCCGGAAAAAGATAAGGACAGTTGACCTAGTATAGGAGCACGCACACCCCGTGCATATATTAATCACGGGGTAGCAAGCGATCTAGAGCAAGGGTGGGAGGATTAATTGCCGGTCTAAGAAATTGTATTTTATCACAAGGGGAGATCAGCTTTGTTGCTATTTTTGAGTGGAGTGTATACGAGTAAGATTAACATAATTATTGTTTGAAGGTTGGTATTCTATTAGTGAGTGAGGGTTGTTTGATAGAGGGATATTAGTCGTTCGACTTGCGATCTTAATTCTGTTCATTTTATATCTTATTCCTTGATGTATTATTAATGAAAACAACGGAGGTAGCCATTACTATAATTAAACACATACAATTTTTATGGAAAATTTGTTGAGAATCCAACACATCATAAAGTGGGGGAAGGGAAATAATAACTTTGTTCACAAATAAGTTCTAATCAGAATTGTCATAATATGAATTGTTTTTATAAGTCTATTTTTCCTGAAACCGTCAAGAAAGTGCCTACTTTTAGTATGGAAAGTAGATTTATCTGACTGCTTTTTTTTGTTGCAACCTTGGATACATAGTTTACTGTCAATATGATTCTTATAAAAAATTTTAGACATTTTGATTTGTTTATGGTTAATTATTGATTAAATTAAATGGTTTTAAAGAAGTAATATGATATTGACTACGAAACCAAAGCTGCAAAAAAACAGTCTTATAAAGTACAAAACAGTCAGGTAAAGTTTTCACCAGACTGTTTTGTGTTTTACTTTTTTTTTGTTGTAATCTTGGCTACATACTTTACCTGACTATTTTCATAAAAATCTACTTTCCATACTTAAACTGGTCAGGAAACTAAACACTTTCTTGCCGGTTTCAGAAAATACTATATAACGTAATAAGTCAAGAAAGTGATATTTTACTTGACGAAGCAGTTGAGGGCGTAGGCCGAGTGTTTTAATCTGCTGAATCAAGTACTGGTCAGGAAAGTAAGCACTTTCTTGCTGGTTTCAGAAAAAATAACTGACATATAATTTCAAAATACAAATAAATAAATAAATATATCATATTATGTTTTACATTTCCAAAAGAGGAATAATTGTAGATCGTATTTATTTCAAAACGATGTTCACAAACAATATTTTATCCTTAAGGTAGATAATAAATCGAGAAAAAGTTTTGAAAATGAGTATCTAATGTACCGTTGAATGTCCTAATTACATCTATAAATTGTCAGAGATGAAGTCAAGACGAAAACCAATAAACCAACAAAGTGTCGATACTTAGTGTAGTCGTACGACTTAGTATATATTGAAGTGCGTGTACATGAACAAGTGGAGTCTATCAGCTTAAGGCTATTACACTTAATTGTGATTCAAAGACATTTATAGCCAATCGCGAATATGTCCATGCATACATACAGGAATGAATGCGTTATTACTTTATAGTTAGAATTACATCATGTTTCATGTGCTTATAACCAATTTGAATGTTTTTACGAGTTGGACACGATTAAGATGCAGTCAGTCCCTCGCGTAATAAACATTATATGAAATATGAGCGGGAATTACTACCTACTTGAATCTCTTTATTACGAGCATAAACATTACTACAACTTTATACTCGTCATGTAAAACTAAATAGAAACCTACTAACTATTCACTAGACTATTGTTTTTCTTTTTTTTAAATGGATGATCATAAATTTCATATACAATGAATAAATACTGTCATCGCTCCTTTTATAACTGCTAGTGAGGATGTTGCTACACCACACACTCATTTTGTAATTATTTCATTTTAATTTTGTCTGTTATTAACATTTATACCGGGTGTATCAAGAAAAACGGGCCATATGCGCCATATCATGAAAAAAAAAACAGTTCTTACGTGCGCATTGCTTAACAAATTCTTTTAGGCAAAAATGCTTCAAATAAACGTTATAGGACTTTAAATTAAATCTAAATCAATAAACTAGATTTATTTTCTGTTTTGTAACTGCAGAAATTTAGTATGAAAATTTACTAAATTACACATCAATGGGGTAAGTGGCTCATTGGTATTGAGTCGGCCTGTGGTTTTGAAAACCCTGGTTCGATTTCCATAGCCGACAATTTTTACCACATTAAAATTACTCCTCTACTAACATTTTTAAAGACCGTGATTTGATGACTGGTAACTGCACTTCACGCGCAAAATATATCACTTACAGAGATCTGTTACTGTAGAGTTCCACACCCAGTAATGGGTAGAATGATATATTTATTTATTTATAAATTTCTTTTTTTATAAATCAATAAACCAAATTTACTACGATTTAATAGTGTTAAAATAGAATAACAAACAAATACGCGATTTAATTCTGTCAAATATTTTGACACATTGAGATTTTCTGTCTGTTTATAAATTTTACAGTATTTTTAAAAATTTATTAAAAGTGGAAAATTATTTACTTGAAGAAAAATTATAAATAATTAAATTGCATTATTCAGGGGAAAGTTTGACAGAAAAATTTAATGTATTTGTTAATTTTCGTGGTTAATACAAATTAAATTGTAATTTAGTAAAGTTTCATACGTAATTTCTGCCGTTCCAAATACAGAAAATAAATTTAATTTATTGATTTATATACAGAATTTTAAGTTCTACAACTTTTATTTTAAGTATATTTTTCTAAAATAATTTGAGAAGCCAATGCACCCGAAAAAACTATTTTTCCATGGATAGCTTTTCTGATACACCCGGTAAAAAAAGTTTTAATTAATTGTTGCAGGTGACATAATTCTGGCACGTCCTCTAGAAGAAATCACAGCGATCTCTCACGTGGGAGACCCAATCATCTTAACAGTGATCGCCGAAGAAGTCCGTCTGAGCCGTGGTGAACCTGAAGCAATGTCCAGTACAGTCCAACTTGCCTTTCTCTTAGGTGACCGCGGCAATCAACCCCCATACTTCGCTAGCGATAAGTAAGTCAAAAATATTATTTATTTTAGATTTCAACTACATATAATTGTTTAATTATTATAGTTACATCGCGCGATTAGACGAAAACTCTCCTCAGGGTACAACAGTAGTATTTAGCGATCCATACGTGCCTGAAGTTAGCGACGATGACATGGGCAAAAATGGCGTCTTCTCTTTAACCCTAGATAACAACAATGGTACATTCGAAATATCCCCTAATGTAGGTGAACGACATACAACATTTATGATCCGTGTTAGAGACAACTCACTACTAGACTACGAAGAAACAAAAACCGTCCGTTTTAAAATAATCGCTCAAGAACTAGGTCCTTCAACTAACCTTTCCGCCTCCGTCGACGTGGTGGTCTTCCTCAACGACGTGAATGATAATCCACCAGTATTCCTCCAGGAGGAGTACCTTGCCGAGTTTCCTGAGAACGCTACTGCAGGTACTCGAGTGACCCAGGTCACTGCAACTGACCCAGACACTGGAACCTACGGCCGGGTACGCTACACACAAATTCTAGGTTATTTGAATACTTCCCTTAGCCTTGATCCAGAAACAGGTGTCATTGCCATCGCTACAAACAACCATGGCTTTGATTGCGAACTCATGGAGGAGTACAGACTTTATGTAGAAGCTACCGATGATAACGGAACCGGAAATCGAGCTACTGTTCCTTTAATCATTAAACTTATTGATGTTAATGATGAAGTACCTCAATTTGAACGACGGTTATATGAATTTATCTTAACAGCAAATTTAAACAATTTTCGTTTCCCTGCTTATATCAAAGCGATAGATAAAGATGTTTCTGAACCCAACAACATCGTCCGATACGAATTAATTCATGGAAACTATGAAAATACTTTCAACTTGGATGCAGTGACAGGAGAATTAACTCTAAGAGAAGCTCTGAAAAGATCTCGGACGAAACGTCAAACTGAAGACGAAACTGAAGTCTATATTCTAACTGCGCGCGCGTATGATCTAGGTGTGCCTCACTTGTCATCTACTTGTCAAATTAATGTGTATCCACCGGAATCAAGAGCCCGGGTAATGTTGTTTATTGTACCTGGAAAAAATCCGGATCGAAAGAAAACTGAAGATACTTTAGCTGCTATCACAGGAGGAAATGTGATTATACAGGAAGTTAGACCGTATAACGGAAATGAGGAAGATGCTACGGATGTCACGCATGGGGACAGCTCCACAGAAAAGTAAGAAAATGTTTTTATAACTATTATATTTATTTCTTTAATTTTCATAATTTCAAAAAGCTACCCCTGTGGGTCCTCCACCACTAACATCTTTGGAGGCCGTGATTTGACGGCTGGTAACCGCACTTCATGCGCAAAATATATCACTTACCGAGATCTGCTTCGGCAGAGTGCCACACCCAGTAATGGGTAGAAGGCGTGATGATATATATTTTATTTATATTTATATTTATTTCAATACCGGGTGTCTACTTTTATTTTTAGGAAAAAATCTATCGCCATTTAACTATTGTATTCCCTATATGATAAAGAAAATAAACATCCGGTATATGTTACCGGTATTGATTCCTAGATCGTTCATGCAATCTCTCACCCCCAATTTCACCAATTTATACCCTTAAAATATTCACTGAACATACCTTTCCTGGTATGTCATCCACATATATAATTCCTTTCATACAAACTCATCTCATCTTTCGTTTTTGCAAAAAATCTTTCTATTTTCCTCACAATATATACAGGGAGTTCAATTTTGTAATGTGAGGGTACAGAACTTTATAGTCGTTGAATTCAGAAAAAAAATAAAAATCGAACAAGCAAATAAAAAAAAATAGATTCCCATTTAAAATAAGAAAGTTGGACCCATTATTTTGAAAACCACTGGTCGAAAACAAATTTTGTTAATAGTTTTGTAATAGACTTACAAAATGGTGTTTCTTAGCTAATTTAACCAACTTTGTAGCTCTTATAGTTCTCGAGATAGCAATGGTGGTTTATCTAAATTGAACACCCTGTATAACAAAAAAAAGTAGACACCCGGTATATGTCATCGGTTTTATTCCTAAGTCGTCACCCTTAAAATATTCACTGAACAATTATATCTTGGCACATCATCTACATTCATAAATTCTTTTATATAAATTTGTTTCATCTGTCACCAAAAACCATCAATCATATCCATCCATTTATTCCTAAGTTCTAAGTAGTTTACTCAATTTCTCATCTTCAATTTCACCACTCACCAGTACACCATTCCATATACATTCTATATTCTTGTCAATCTCATACTCCAATATATTCGGACATATTTTTGCCTTATGGAGAACATTTGTAATAAAACAATAATTCGTTTTAGGAGTGTGGTAGTGGCAAGTGTAACCTACCGCAAAAACTCCGTCGTTGACGTCAGCCAACTTCCAGGCAAACTAGGTCGAAATAAAACAACAGTCATCGCCGGAAACACTGACACCGACGACAAATCTGTAAGTTCCACTAAAACTGCTCCTAAAACAACTTTAAATAACTTTATTTATATTTCCAGGCTGCCTACAGAAGTGACAGCAGCGTCCTCTTCTGGCTCCTCATGATCCTCGCACTCTTAATCATCCTAGCAATCATCATCCTCATCCTCTGCTGCATCTGCACCGGATGTCCTCTCTACATGCCTCCGAAGAAACGTATCATCCGCGTCAACTCAACCGACGACGATGTCCACTTGGTCGTCAAAGAGAAAGGCATCGGCAAAGACAACAAGTCCATTCATTCCGTCCGAAAAGAAGCCTGGAGTGCAGACATGGCAGACTCCCGCACTCGACCCACCCACTGGCAATTCAACAAGCGAGGCGTGCACATCAAAGATAAAGTCACTCTACAATCGGAATCAGAACATATGAATGGAAGAGCAGAAGTCAATCCGAAACATTACGACGAAACACGAAGTCTTAACCTCACAATGCACGAAGGAGGACCTAACATCATCTACAACCGAGACTTACAAAACCGACATTACAAATCAGACAGAGACATCTATCTGGAAGATTATGATGGGGATTATACCACTCCTAAAAGTCATATGAGGAAAAGAATGCTAGCTGAAGAAGATCTAGAAACTGAATCTTTACGACGACATGAAATGGAACGTGGATCAGATCGGGTTTACCGACGAGGAGAATTCGGCGAAACAGGAAGTTTTAGACGTAGTTTCCGCCGTCAACAACAAGTAATTAATGATGAAGAAGATGCACAACAAGATGGCCGAGAACAGCTGTTCATTCGTGAGGGTAACACTGAAATTTTGAGGTTAATTACACGTGGAAGACAAGAAGATGAAAAAAGTCTTTCACAGCATCAACAACAACAACGTCCTGTCACACTAGTCCAACAACCTCAATACATCCTAGTCGACAGCGGAAAACATCTTCTAATGGAACGTTTTATCGAACAACAACTCCTTCAACAACAAGAATTGCAACAAAAACATTCCAATACTCCAAGCGTGATTCTTCCAAATGAAACAATGCACATGAAATCAGAACAACAAGTGACAAGATCAATCAAAGGTTCTGAAATTAGTTCTTCATCCCTTTCTGAATCTAAACGCACTGCTTACTTTAATCATGAACTTCTAGAAACTTCTTTGAGACAACAAAATGAATTACTTCGTCAAATTTTATTGGAGAAAGAAAGATTAGATCAACAAAGACAAGAAATCGTCCATCAAGAAGAAATGAAACTCGAGACGCAAAGTCTTCCCGGACAATCAGTAATAGCGACGCAAACTGACTGCACAACAAGCACTCAAACTGATCCACTTTATATGCGTCCACCCAAAAGACAAATCCGAAGCGATAATGACGACTCCGGAAGTAACGATGATGAAGATGATGATTTCCATCTGTACATCATCAAACAAAGTGATGATGTCAATGGAATTCGATGGGTCAAAAAACGAAAGAAATATAAAAGAAGAAGAGCCAAAGATGGCGACAGACGAGTCGTAGCACAAGTTAGACGACACATCAAAACTCCAATATTGGAAGAAAGTGAAAGTCCTTTAGAACCTGAAAAACAAACTAGAAAACATGAAGATACTAAAAAAAACTATCATGAAACTAAAACTAGCGTCTTACGAAGAAAGAAAAATGAAGATGCTGCTCGGGACCAAGAAAAGAAAACATCAGAAAGTGAACATTCCAGGAAATCTCCTTTAAAAAAGGATATCCTATTAGAAATTTCTGAATCTTTAGACAATACCGAGAAAAGAATCACAATTTCTCCACGGTCTCCCAGACTAGAAAAAAGTCCTAATAGAATACTAGAGAAAACTCAAAAAATAGAAATAGAACTTCAGTATGACAGCGATTCAGACGAAGACGAAAGCAAAGTATACGCTGTCAAAGCAGGAAAACTTGCAGAATTCTTTTCTGAAGATAGTCTAGACTACGAAGTTGAAGAAAGCAAAGAAGAACTTTCAATCGAGAAAAATGTAACAGATAAACGAAACGCTGTATTTTCCCGACAAGGTTCTTCAACAGAAGCTAAAGAATCCGATAAAGAAAATTTTCGAAGAATGAAGAGCGCTGAAAAGCTATATACACCTCGCGAGGAAGACACCCAAGTCATAGACGAACGAAGAAAATACCATTCCACATCAAATTTACTAACACCAAACCCAGAACAAATACAATCTCCTTCACCAACCAAAGATCGATCACCTCAACCTGAACCTGAACTCGAACGTGAAAACAGTTCCCGAAAAGTTGACAAAAACAAGAAAGTTGATGTGACAAAAAGTACTCCACGGTACATGCAGTGGTACAACAAAAAAGAACCTAACAAACCTGCACCAAAGAAGAAAGAAGAAGAACAACCGAAAAAAGTTGTCAAAAAAACTAACAAAGTCCCAAAAAGTTTATTAGCAGACACAAAATCCAGTTCCATAAAAAAAGTTTACCCAGTTGAACGAAAATCCGATGACAAAACTGACACGAAACTTGTAAAACAACCGAGTGACGAACAAAAAGACAAGAAAGAATCAGGTTCCATAGAGACAGAAACAAAATCTTCATCCGAACAAAACATTGCTACATTCCATCCCTTATTACAACATTCCGAATACCGATTTGAACATCCATACTCACTAACCCAAGTGTCAGGTTCAAATCCCCCGAATCCACAACAAAACTTAGCTCCAGTAGGAGTTCCACCCCCTCAAATACCCCCACAAAATCCTCCTGGAAAAGTTACTTCACCTCCCCATCAGATATCAGTTCAACCAACGCCACCTAAACAGAAAACACCAGAAAAACCACCAAGACCAAATTTAAAGAAAGATGCGTCCATTGGAAAGATTGGCCAATCAGAAGTTGTGCAAAATGGTAAATTTGGCCAACAACCAATTTTAAAAGGAATTGATGAAGATTATGATTCCGGGATAGCGATGGCTTCGCTTGTTAATGATGTGAATAAGAAGAGGAATCAAATGACGGAGAAGAAAAGTATTTTTACAATTGCGTATGATGATATGCACACTAAGCAGTTAAGGCCCGATAGTACGACGCCCCCGTATTAAGTAGGTGTACATAATTGTTTACTTATAAGATTTTAAAGCTGGATTTATAATGAAGTAACGTAAGAGGTAAAGTAAAATAAAGCAAAGTGAAAAGTGACGCAAGCAAATTACTGATTTATATTGGGAAGCAGAACCTAATACTGTTAGCCTATCAGAGGTATGTCGCAATTTCTTTCCTTTCTCTTATAATTTTCCAACGACGTTGGACATATTCAACTAACAAATTAGGGTCGTTGATTTCCACCGAAGTTCGAATTTCTGAACTTTCGAATGTTTTGAACTTCGTCAGAAAAACTTCGAAGCTTCGAATTTACGAATTTTCGAATTTTGTGAAGCTTCGAATTTACGTATTTTCGAATTTTTTGAAGCTTCGAATTTACGAATTTTCGACTTTTTCAAAGCTTAGAATTCTCGATTTTTTTTTCTGTAAATTAACGCCATTTGTCATTTCCGAACATGTTCACGCATAATTCGCGAAAAGTCGGCCCATCTAAATGCTACGGACTTTTAGTACAACGTTTTAAAATGAGAATAAAACTGATTAAAAAACGTCTTAATTAAAACGTGTTTGACAGTGTAGCGAAATTGTAAATCTAAATTGAATTAATTTGGCAAATAATAATAATAATTAATAATAATTACTTATGAATTAATACAAAACTCTGCAAATGAGTTTATTCTGAAAATAATTCATATCAACATGCCGTGTTCACGTTAGGATCCAGATTCACAATTCGAATAATTCGGAATATTCAAATACTCGAAAATTCGGAATATTAAAAAATTTGAAAATTCGGAATATTAAAAAATTCGAAAGTTCGAATCTAAATTCGAAGGTTCAATAAATCCTAACATTCGAAGTCTCGAATATTCGAAAAATCAAGAACTCTATAACAAATAAATACAAACCAAAATTTATAAACATAATAATATAACCTCAAAAACTTGCCGTTTGTTTTAAAAAGATTTCCTAATGCTTCTTACAATTGATTTTTTTTCTTAAAAAAATTAAAATCTGTCATACATAATTTTATTGGCCTTTAAATATTGTATTACTTCCCTGCCCATTTTTGAAAAATTTAGATTAATCAAAATGTTTGACAGTGACAGCTGATAGATCACGGTCGGTAATAGAGATTACAATGCGAAGTTTAAAACGCTGATTTCTGATTGGCCAGCGGTAACAAATTGTAGGTAAAGTAACGTAGAAAGATGAAAGTTGACCATCTCTTGCATTGCTTATTTTACTTTACTGATTGCTTTGCGCTAATATAAATGGTTCTACTTAAATCACAAGTTTTAACTTGTTGCCTTACCTGCGTTGCTTCTTACGTTACTTCATTATAAATCCAGCTTTATATTGACGTATATTTTGCTATCTTATACGCAGCAGTGAGCGAGGTAGCAAGTGGCCTGACTAAAAGAGTTTTTGATAACATTTTTAATTATGTATAGTGTAAATATGAAAGCTGCGTATAAGAAAGTCGAGTGTTTATGATTTGTGTTTTGTGCCATGACCCATGACTACGCACCTGAGAACTGTAAAAATTACTGCCTACGAATGTTGAGACTTTTAATTTATTTCTAAGATGTAATTTTATATTTATATAGTTATTTTTGTATATATTAATTTAAAGATAAATCATATTTTAAAAGTAAATTATATTACATATTAAATAATTCAATAAATTTTACATTGTTATGAACTGTTCGTTTTATTAACAAATAACGAGCAAACTAAAATGTACAAGAAATAAGTGACAGTATTTGGTGCAAGACAGGAATTATTTCTTCTTTTTTGAAGTTTGACTTGGTCTAATTCTCATATGAACTCTCATTTTTCTCATTTGTTTCGTCATTACATTTGCATCATACGAAACATTCTTTCCCTTTTTACACCCTTTCGATTCATCAACCATCAAAATTGATCTAATCGCTTCTATAAATGGACCCATACTCTCTGACAATCTAGCAAACGATAATTGACTCTTTATACGTTTCTTATCACTTTTGGGACATTTGCTGATCTTTGGATGCGTCATAGCATTACAGGGTTTTATATAACTCACAGATGCCATCGAAGAAACAGTGCATCCAGATCCTGTTTCCGATGCAGAGGTTTTTGACTGTGTATCATTACAACAATAATGCGATTGTTCATTCTTTCGTTTTTTGTGGTTAGTTCGGTACATACTTCCGGTTTTTTGTATACCTTTGTTCCGTTTAGCTGGCACATTTAAAACAGTTTTAATTGAATAATTTTGCGGGAAAGAAGAACCACTAGAGGTTGAATTTTGTGAAGAAACATTACAAGAACCAGGACATATATTATTATGTGAATCTTGTGGAAAAGAATAATAATTTTCATGATAATCTCTCTGTTGAGAATCTGGATAATATGTATTGTAAGTACTAGTAGAATAGAAACGTTGTGTTCTAGCTTTAAATATATTCCTCGTCGACATTTCGGATGGATGTTCTGATACTTTCCCTCCAAATGGACTAGACGCCATCATTGTATGTGATTCACCAAATCCTGATCCTGACACATCCTTTTTATAAGAACATGAACGGTTATGTCCTGAAATATAACTGTCATGTGGACTTGGGGCCATTTGTCTTTGTGATTGTCCAGGTCTTGATCTATTGCAACTACAGTCACATGGTGTAGGAGGTCTTGTTCTATCTGATGGTGATGCAGTTCTGTTGGCAGCACATGTAGCAGGAGATTTATTTCTGCGACTGTCACGCGGGGTCGATGACCTTATTCTTTGTGATTGACCGGGGCTGGATTTATTACATGGACATGTATCCTTACGTGGAGCAGGTGGACTTATTCTATCTTGTAATCTTGATTCATTTCTATTTGCTGCACATGATGTCGGTGATTTAGACCTACCTGATCGGCCAACTCGTGATTTATTACTTCTACATGGACATGGACATGGACTTTGACTTCGACTTGGACTCTGACTAGGTGGTCGTATTCTATCTGAGAGTCCACTTCTTTGTGATTGTTGTTTATTGCATGGACACGGCGTCATATTAAAATCTTGATCTTCGTTCTGGAAGATGCAATCCAGTTCTGGCATATTTAAGTTTTTGAGGTTTTGTTTAAGTGTAGATAAAGCTTCTCTCACAGGTTTCAGTTCTGCTTCGCAAGCTTGGAAAGCTGCTACAACTGGATCTGTTTTAAATTTCGTTGTAGCTTGTTGACATGGTGGACAGACACAAGGTTTTGCAGGGATTTTAAATTTGCAACTATCTGGAGCACAACTACTTCTTGATGTTAATTCTGGCCGACTGTTTTCTGTAGATTCAATTAAACTTTGGTTCAAATATTTACACGTGACAGTTTTGGAGTTAATCGGTGTTATATCAGTTGAACCAAATTTCCAATTTTTTGGACTGGACTTGCAGAAACTTATGGCGTTATCTTTTTTAAATGTTACTTTTGTAGACATTTTTCCTTCTGGACCTTGTGCAAGGAACTTAGTTTTCATTTGACACTGTTTAGAGACAGGACAACTCTTTGTTTTTTTATCGTCCATAAGTATTTTCATTTTATATTGGTTATTTCCTAAAGATTGGACTGTTGATTGATTTGGTAATGATCTCATTTTTGTAAGATATGGACAAGGTACTGGCAAATTACTAGCAACAGATTTAGATGATTCTGCAGTTTTCACAGAAGAACCTCTTTTAGAACCACATAAACAAGGAGCGCTAGCTGACATTATAGGCTTTTTCTCGATCTTTAGTTGCATTATTTTCCTTATTTTAATTTTTTTTGGTATTTCAAGTTTCTTCCATGGTATGGTTGGTTTATTATCTTCTTTAAATCGAATTAAAGATGTAGGAGGAGTATAAGAAAACTCTACTGGAGGATATGCTCTTGCGAGAGTGTTAAGATATGGTTCATTACTGGAACAGTTTGTTTCATAAACAAAAGTAATTTTTTCTGGTAACGGAACAAGATCCGGAAGTGGTTCTGGTTCCGGTGGCTCAGGCCAATCAGATTCTTCTGTACCGCCTCTGCAACAAGCACTAATAAGTCTTTTCTTTTTCTTTCCCTTTGGTGGTGGTGGTGTCCAAGGTATCATTATTGCTTCAGTTGGTGGTACAGCTGGTTCTGTAAATAATTTTTTTATAAGCACATAATCTGCTATTAATTGGTCCGCGGGGGTGAATGACATTGGTCTCTTCGGTGGCGGTGTTAGGAATAATAAGTTCCATGGTATTGTTTCACTTGCTTTTATATGTTTTTTACCACATGCACAAACACCAGATTTAGAAACATCTATTTTACTTTTGCTTTCAAGAACGGAATTTAAAGAAGCTGATAGGAGTTGTTCTCCTAGAACAAGATCGGTTTGGATCTCTACATTATCAGTAGAAGCACAATAGCCTTCTACTAAATATGGTTCGATATAGTTTTCTCTTTCCATAACTTCACGCCATGGAGCTGATTTGAGTCCTATTATTTCAGTCTTTTGCGCTGATTCGTCGGTAAAGTCACAGTGACACGGTGGTCTCTTTTTTTTATCTGGAGTTTGTGGTTTTTCTGGTTCTTCGACTGCTTCTTCTTCTAATTCTATGTGTACTTCTGGTTCTAGTTCTTCGATAAGTGGTTCCATGTAATTTTCCATGTATTCTTTGTTGGTACAAGATTCAAAGAGTAATTTTTCTGTTCGTACTGGAGGAATTTCTTCAACAACTTCTTCTACATCATGACATCTTCGGAATCGAAGTTGCACTGGAATTGTGATAATTCCACTGGTTGCATTGTTGAGATCAGTAGGTTTGACATCTATTTGAATTGTTTGGATTTTATCCGGACAAATTTCAATTTTAATTTCGGGTAATATAATTTGTTTTGAACTAGAAATATTTCCTAATGTGTCTAAAGATTTAGTGCCTTTATTCATGCAGGAACATAGAGATTTGTGTGATGCTCCGTCTGGGTTTTTAAATGTTAAACTAACTGGTATTGAAGTAGAAGAGAATTTTACATCTTTTTGACCACATATACACCCTGATTGTTGGAGTTTTGTGCTTATATTTGAAGTAATTTTTTTACTTTCTAATTCTTTTCCACAAGTACATGCTCGTTTTTGTTTTCTTTCTTCTATTTGCTTTATAGTTTTATCCACGTCTATATTAAATGTTTTTATATTTTCTAGATCTTTTTTTCCTTCTGATTTCTTAAAAGTCACGTTTAGATCATTGGATGTAGTTGCAGAACACCCATAATTTTGTTCTGAGTGTTTTTCTGTACAGCAACATTTAGAAGACATTTTGGAAGCTGCAGAGCTAGGAGAATTAAGCGTAGAATTACAGGCTGAATATTTATTTTGCAATGTTGGTATCCGCGATGGAGTCGAAGGGTTTTCAGAAGAATAATGCCTACACAAAGTTTTTTTACATTTTTCACATTTACAATTTTGCTGCATTATAAATCACTACTAAATATTCACATTATTTTTGTTTAAGAGAAAAAAGATATTATGAACACTGTTAATTTTGCTAAATTCCAAAATATCAAATGTCAATATTTTCCGTTGACATAAAAATGTTTCGATGTCACAACTTACTTGATTCAATCACATTTTTTTTACCAAAAAATGTTTGTCAGTAATTTCAAATTCAGATAACTTTTACAACAAAATAAATAAATATATCACCACACTTTTTACCGATTACTGTGTGTGAAATGTGGTTACCAGTCGTCAAATCACGGGCCTCAAAGATGTTAGTAGAAGGGGTATTACATACTCGTAGTCCGAAGAAAGAGGTTTATTATAACATCTAGATGTGATATTATTTTTGTTAAGTTAATTCTTTATATATTTAATATTTCAAATCATTCAAATTATCGCGGAGATTTATGTGGTCACTGCCTAGGAATTCAAAGCTGTTCTCATCTTGGACAACGTTACCAGACCTTCTTGAATCAGCTAGTGTTCTTATCATGGACATCATCACCGAAGGCAAGGTCTTATTTACTTTACAATATATATGATAATGATTAATTGTTCTGTTTTACTGCTTTGTGTTCTGACTTTCTGTTTCATGTTCATCAATCATTAGAATATCTTTATGTATGTTATTTCTAATGTTTACAACTTCACCGGAGCTGTCAGCATCCTGGACAATGTCGCTGGATCTTGTATGATCATCTTCGAACAGTTGGTGTTCTTACCAACGTCATTGAAATTGTTATAATCGTGGACATCGTCATCTGAGTCTCAAATAACTTTTTGGTAATAATTAATGAAACTTTTTGTACTATACTTTTCGCACTAATTCGTTCTTCTTCTCCTGGCAGACTTGTCGTCTTTTCAATCGTTGAGATCTTCCCAGCACAGCACACAATGGGCTCTGTTTCTTGGAATCCACAAACCTGTGGTTTTTTACCATCTTGGATTTCTTTCAATGCGCCAGGACAGCTCTTCAGCAAAGTGCATTGTTGAGGAAAGTTGGCAGCCATCTCCTAAAATCAGCAGCTAAGTATTTTTAATATCTTACTAAAATACTTAAAAAAAACATACATACCTACACCTGCTTGCACTCCAAAAAACAGTGAATAAATATTTATGAATGCAAGATATAGAAATACGTTCATGTTGACGACGAGATTTGATCTGCTCTTCTCAACAAACAACTTTTAGTTTTATTTTTCTCCCACTTTTATTGTGGTGTCATGATTTTGGAAGTTAAAGGATATCAGTTTAAGCATGTTTTAAATGTTTTTTTCTCAACTTACACAGATTCATTGCAACTAACTGGAACCAAAACGGCAATTTGGAGAAAATAATTCTCGACTTTTACTCCAACAGCGAATGCAACGCATCGTACAAGAACCAAATTAACAGGAGGTTGAAATTTGGTATTTTACCTGACTCACAGATTTGCGCTGGTAGCAAAACTTTGACAAGTGTTGATGAGGTAAGATGAAAAGTAAACCCAAAACGTGAATAAAAAAACATGAACATACCCAGTGTTATAATTTTTTTAATGTTGTTTTAGTGTAACAGTGGTCTTATTCAGATCTACTCCAAAGTGGAATGCATGTTTGAAATTGTGGGCGTCAGTTCCTTCGGCAAGCGATGCGGGTATTCCGCTGGGTCCCCCGATATCTATTCCAGAGTGTCACACTTTGTCGACTGGATTGAGAAGATTGTCTGGTGAATCTGTGAACCAAAATAATAATTTAGTATTATTACTCACTAAATAATAAGTAATATAGATTTTTTAGTACTTTCTATTCAAAAAATGTTAATTATATGTAATCTACATTTATATTATTATATATTATAAACAAATAAAAATTGTTTTAACTAAAGATCAATCGGTGATTATTAATTTTAGCCATAGTGGACCCTAGTTATTAATAAAATGAAACATTGGTGAAGTAAATAGTAAATGATGGTGAGGAAAAAATGCGGAGTGTATGCTGAATGAAAGCCTGGTGAAATGGGTGTAAATATCAGTTATCTTTGTGCATTTATTATTTAAATTTGAAAATATTACTAATAATTTGTACGACTAATTTAATTCAAATTTTAAAAAATAAATAAATAAATTTTATTATTCATTTGTTTCTTTTATAGCATGTTGAATTTTAAGCGATTTTAATTGAGTGAATGCCAATTTAATTTCCATTTTTCTCAAAAATTTTGTAATGTGAGGGTACTGAACTTTACATTCTTTGAATTAAAAAATAAATATTGAAACGAATAAGTAATTAAAAAATAGGTTCCAATTTAAAATAAGAAAGTACTCTTATAGAATAAAAATTGTTTGCTTATTTTGTAGCTCCTATATTTTTCAAGATAGCAATAATACCTGTTGGCCGAAACGTCGCAAAGTAATAAAATTGTAAAATGTGTTATTGAATTTTACAATTAATTTTTATCATAAATAATTCAAAGTATTTTTTAAATGTAAATTGAAGTCAGCGATATTTGAACGCATATCTTGCTTGATAATTAATAAACGCAATTTTTTCCTTGGTTTTATCCACCGGCCTTCGATTGCCTGTGATCATTTGGTATAATTATGCAAAATAATATAATAAATTAATTAATAATCGCAAGAATAATCGGGTGACAATAACTTGTTTATCTTGTTCCTTTTGAGGTATTGGAAAACCCCAGAGGAACACACAAAGAACCTGATTAAGTATAAATAGAAATATATTCAGAAGAATAATATTAGAGCTACGTTTTCAGTGCAACCATGAAATTCGCCGTGTTTGTAGTGTTGTTGACCCTCGCTGTTGTACACAGCAAGGAGAAGAAAAGGATCAGCAGAATAAGTAAGCAATTCCTAATTCAATTATATAAGTTTTTGGCATAGACTAATTTTGCTGGTTTTATTCAGATGAGAAGTATTTTCACTTAAATCTGGTGCATTGAATATTACCGACATTTTTTTTGAGCTCACGCGTGCTTTTGTTACTATGGAACTATGCACGAGTCGAAGTCGAGTGTAGATTTCCTAAGAGCAACAAAAGCCCGAGTGAACAGCTAGAAAAAAAATTCTGGGAATATTCAGTGCACGCGTTATATTCGGCAAGAATATTGCCCTACGAAAAAAAACCAAAAATTTTACAAAATTGATATTTTGACATATGTCAGACAAAAAACGAGCAAAATTATTAATTTTCATATAGAAAATTATCGCGGTATTTCACTAGTGCAAATTACCGCGTATTATCACTTATTAATTCATTCATTTCCATGACAACATTGTCAAATAATAAAACACTATTGGTTGTATAAAGTCGTTGGGCAATATTCAATATTATTTTCATAGTGTTATGTATGCATTAATTAAAACTAAGACAAAAATAGTATATTACATAATAAGTCAGGAAAGTGATGTTTTACTTGACGAAGCGATTATTTGAAATACGAGGCCTCAGACCGAGTATTTTAATCCGCTGAGTCAAGTAAAAACACTTTCCTGACGTATTATGTATACTATTTTTTCTGAAACCATTTAATTTAATCAATAATAATAATTCAAAATGTTTAAATTTAATAATACTTTTTTTTAGAATGTGAAGAATATAACGAACTGGCCAAAACTTCTGCGTGTGTATCCGAAGCATATCCTTTTGTGGTAAATAATAAAATATAAGATTCATAAATAAAATAAATAAATAAATATATCATCACGCCTTCTACCCATTACTGAGTGTGGCACTCTGCCGTAGCAGATCTCGGTAAGTGATATATTTTGCGCGTGAAGTGCGGTTACCAGCCGTTAAATCACGGCTCTCAAAAATATTAGTAGAAGGGATAGTTTTAATGTGGTGAAATTTGTTTGTCGACTGTGGGAATCGAATCTGGGTTCTCAAATCCACAGGGCGACTCGAAAACACTGAACCACCTACTCCATATAAGATTATTGACGTATGTAATATTTTTGAATAACATAATATTAATATTCATTGTTTTCAGGGTGCAGTTGGTTATGAAGGGGATGAAGGCAAGATTGAATGGACATGTTCAGGATCTTTAATCAGTAATCAATATGTTTTAACTGTAGCCCACTGTAATTTCAGTCCTATTTATGGGTAATATATTTATAAACTTTATTATAACTAATTTATAATCATTCAATACTTATTATTAATTTTAAGATCGCTTCTACTGTTTTTAGTATTGCGTTTTTAAAATAATTATTTGTTTATGTAATAATATTACAAGCAATTTAGTGTTTACTAACTCTTTATTCCGGATAAAAATTATTATTATTATAGCTCGACAAACCAAACTAAAAACGTGGCTGAAATTTGCTTTTACTAATATTAACTTCTACTAAAATTTTAATGTAACGATTTGAGTTTGTAGACCGCGAATTTAGCATTTTCTATTAATTCTATTATTTGTATCACTACGTATCCAAGACTACGACAAAAATAACAGTCTTGTAAAGTACAAAACAGTCTTGAAAAGATTTTACTTGTTGTTTTTCTTTCTTGCCATCTTGGATATGTAGTCTACTGCCAATACAAGTCAAATAAAAAAAAAATTAAACATTATGAATTATTTATGATTAATTATTGATTAAATTAAACGGTTTCAGAAAAAATAGTATATATAATAAGGCAGGAAAGTGTTTTTACTTGACTCAGCAGATTAAAATACTCTGACTGCGGCCTTGTATTTCAAACAACCACTTCGTCAAGTAAAATATAACTTTTCTGCTTTATTATGTAATATGCTATTACTTGATTCGACGGATTAAAATACTCGACCTGCGGCCTCATATTTCAAACCGCTTCGTCAAGTAAAATATCACTTTCCTGACTAATTATGTAATATACTATTTCAATCAGCCAAACAACAACGCAGAAACTTACAGTGTCTCTGAAGTGATCATTCATCCCGACTTCAAACGTCCAAGTGCCTACAATGACATAGCTCTTCTGAAACTAGACAGACCAGTTCAGTTCACTGAATTTATTCGCCCGGCTTGTTTATACAATGGCCAAGACCTACCCGATTACAACGTAGCTGGTTACAACTTTATAGCAAAAATTGAATCAAGAAGAGGTTTGCTAGTACATGAAAACAACTCAGTTCTGCCAGAGAAAGAATGCAATAACATATTTAAACCAAATAGGAAAATGGCAAATGGAGTGGACTTTGAGAAACAATTTTGTATGAATGAGGGACCTGTTGCTGAAGAAGTAAGAACTAACAGCTCAATTCTCAACAAAGTTTTAGTTCATCCTGAATTTTGGAGAAGAGAATTAAGCTAAACCATATTCCCAAAAAACATTAAATAAACTTTAATGTAAACTTCTTACCTTTTAGTTTTCGGAAAGTGTATTGAGTTAACTTTTTTAAAAGTTTGCTAATAAGTTAATTCGGATACGGAGAATTCAATGCCGTTGAGCGCATCTTCATATCTTGTTTGGTTTATAGCATATATCATATTTTATGGGGTGACCTGTGGATCCTGAGAACCCTGGTTCGATACCCACAGGCGACAAACAATTTTCATAATTTCAAAAGCTACCCCTGTGGCTCCTCCACCACTAACATCTTTGGAGGCCGTGATTTGACAACTTGTAACCGCACTTCACGCGCAAAATATATGACTTACCGAGCTCTGCTTCGGCAGCGTGCCACACCCAGTAATGGGTAGAAGGCGTGATGATATATATTTTTTTTATATATCATATTTTCTACTTTCCCGAGAGTATATCTCAAAAACTAAACAAGATATGAAGATGCGCTAACCGGCATTGAATTTCTCGTGCTTTAATTGACTTGGAAATAAATTTTCAGCATTTCTTATTTTCCAAAAAGTTTTCTGCAAAATTTTATCATCGAGCTGTTTTTGAACATTATCTCAAAAACTAGAAGACATATCCATTTAGGGATTTTACCATTGGATTCAGCGGGTCAAAATACATATATGTGTAAATTTTCGTTACAATATTCGCACAGGAAAAAATTTAACAGCAAACAGTCTGAAATTGGCATAAAATCGAAAAAAATCAAAGAGAAATTTTCCAAAAATAAAATTCGCTAAAAATTTGCTTATAAGTCAATTCGTACATTTGGAATTCAATGCCGCTGAGTGCATTTTCATATCTTGTTCAATTTTTAAGATATGTCCTCTGGAGAAGTTAAATTTCAAATAGATACGAATCATTTTTTAATTCTGGATAACGAATATAGAAACTAACAAATATCCGAACAATTCGGATACTCTAACGAATACCCAAACTATTCGAATACCCTAATGAATATCCGAACTTCGGATACGAATATGGAAGCTAACGAATAGCCGAATTATTCGGATACAAAATCTAACTAGCATATTAGCTAATCCAAAATTCAGGATTAGATACACTTTTTTGAGAATCTGGTTGTAAATGTATGTTTATTGTAATCAGAAATAATAGGATGTTATGTTTTAGATAAACAGTGGTGGAACTACCTTACATGGAGATGAACAATTGTCGTGCATGCAGAACATTGCTGGTTTGGTTGCAATTGGAAATGGACGCGGTACTACTGTAAATGTTAAAGTATCTGCATATATTGACTGGATTGAGAATATTGTCTGGTCTTAAAAAAATATGTGAATAAAGAAATTTATGTACGTTCAGAAAGTTTTGTACAAATCAAGATATCAATGTATCACCCAACAATAAAATATAATTTTATAGTTTATATCACAAAATTTGTAATAATTTCAATAAATTTTAAATGTATTAATGTATTTGCTAGTAGAATACTGTTTATTATAATAGTCAAAAAATCCCGTCTACAATCTATTACCTCATTATTATTATTACAAAAGTAATAAGCCGTGCGTTCGAATTTTTCAGACTTCTACTTATCGTATATTAAAAACATACGATTGTGTCTGAGTTGTTCGTTTTCCACTAACTTTAAGTTCCTTGTACTGCAATTGAAATTAATTTTCTGTTGTACAAATTAACAAATAAATGATATGATGTCAACGGCCATGGCTGCGCTCGTTGGTACTGATCTAAGCGATAACGCGAGTTAAGCAACGTTGCGCGCGGGTAGTATTTGGATGGGTGACCGTCCAGAGAAAACTCGCGTTGCTGTTGACAATAACAACTAAAACGCAGATCAGGGCGTAATGACGGCATATGACCTGAGTAGTTGGTCCGCCAAAGAAGCCAGAAAAAAAAAATGATATGATATTAAATAAATATTATCGTCAGACTATACGAAGGTATCGACAACTCAAATCAACTACAGAAGCGCTGCGTTCGCCTAGTTTTAGTAGGATAAGTGGGTTGTTTACATCAAAATACATAAATACTTACTCAGTGATATATTTATTAATACATATATGAGTATACATTGCTCTAAATGTATTATATGACATTTGTCTTGTGTTTGTATTGAATAAATACAATCTAGTGTGAAATTATAGGTTGAAATAAATAAATGAATATATAACACAAACATTTAAAAATTGCCGTTTTTTTGTACCAGCGGTGATAACATATTTGCAATTACCAGTAAAATTTTAAAGAACTTAATAGAGTTGATCAAAACTAATAAATATAATTATGATTCAATGTTTTAGAAAAAATAGTTAGCAAGTTAGCTATCCAGTGGTTTCATTTTAATTTAAGTAGATCAACAGAATTTGTGTGTTCGGATGATAATGTTTGACGAGGGCTGATTATTTGATGAATGTAATGAGTGAATATTTTATGATTGATTTTAGGGTTCGTGCTACCCCATTTGTTGGGATATAGCGTAAAGATATGTATGTATGTATGTAACAGAACTTGGTAGATAAATGAGTAAAAAAATAATATGTTTAATTGGAATAAAAAATGCTAGATCAGGTTATGTAATATTGCCAAACTCCGCTGCGGGTCATCTGGCAATCGTTATCACTCGCCAAAAAATCTTGCATTTTTTATCCTAGTTAAACAAATAACTATTTATAGCAAGACGATTTTATCAGTAAATTCGTGTAATTATTATTATCATTACTAGCTTATACAAATTGTTGCGATTCTACCGAAAAACAATAGACAAAATTCATAAAGTTCATTTGTTCATCATTTATAACAACACATTTTATTTTTGATTAATTGTTGATGATAAATTTTAATTTGTAATATTTCTAAATATTTGGTAGAGGGAATAAGATTTTGTGAGATTGAAAATGATATTGAAAGAAGAGTGGAAGTGAATTAGTTAAGATAGTGTGATCGTAGAACGTATGTCAATGAAAAACTGGAGAAACAAGTGTATGTTTTATAAAAATTGAGGGTGAGAAAATTCACCTAGGAATGTTTATATATTATATACTTGTAAATAAATAAATCACATAATAAAGAAATATAATTTTAGATGATAGACGACAAACTAAAAACAGGCTATCTCTTAAATTCTTAAAAAAAGATATAAAAAAATCTATTTATTTCTGGTATTTATATTTGCATATTATTTTATAAATACAACATAGATAAACGATTGAGAATAACCTTTAGATTTAATTGCTTTTGACTGTGTAATCACAGAAAATAAACAAAATAACACTATATAAGAAAAATGATTAAAATTCAGAATCAGAGATATAGCATCAGTGTAACTATGAAGATCCTCGTGTTTGTTGTTCTTGTTTCACTTTCACTTGTTCAAGGCGATGAGAAGAAAAGAACCAGCCTAATAAGTAAGCGATTATAAGCATTAATTTCAGTTATTTAAAATTAACATTTTTAATTAATTTATATAATATATACCGGGTGTCCACAGAAAGCGGGGCACCACTAGTAACTTCTTTATTAATAAAGTTATCTAATTGAAAATTTATAAATGTAAACATAACATGTGTAGCATCATTTTTATGTATAAATAATAAACATATCACTTCTGGTTTAACCGACAGCGGCATCAAGTTTCTATATATTTTTTCATTTTAAAATTATAGTTAAATTCTGAATACAATAATATGCCACGAATCAAATTTAGCATTAAAAAAGCTTGAGAACGATCCTTTTAAATTTTTATGCAAAGTAACATTAAAATACGAACCCAATTAAAGCAGATTACTGCAACCTTTTTCAACATTAATTTATCGCAACCTAATAAAACTAAAAAAAAAAATATCACTATTATCATAAAACTTTTACTAAAATGTTTTTCGCCTGCTTTTGACCTGTAGTATCATCCATTAAAAAAAAATAAGAAGATCGTAAACACACTGTATAATAAGGATGTAATTATATAATAAACACGTAATTATTTTTAATTGATTTTTAATCCTTAATCCTGCATTAATTAATGTGTTTCAGAATGTCAGGAATTCAATGAGATTATTATAAATGACAACATCTGCAATGAACGAGAGTTATTGAGCGTTGGCCAATTGAAGGATTATCCTTTTGTGGTAAATAATTACAAAAATATATAATTACTGATACATATTACAAATTAATATCATACAAATATTAATATAATTGCAGGGTGTAATAGGATTTGAAGCTAAAGGTTCCAAGAGCGAATTCGATTGGGTGTGTTCAGGAACTTTGATTAGCGATCAATATGTTTTAACTACTGCTAATTGTACTTACAACGCTCAAAAGTAAGTAATAGTGTAATGAGTGCCAAGTCAAGTGGAATAGTATATTATACAACGACGCTATAATAGATGCTATTATTCCCAACGATGAAGTTTAGAACACGAGCGAGTAAAGCGAATGAGGGTTGTAATCATGTGAGGGAATAATAACCATTATAGCGAGTTGTATGTTGGATACTATATTTTATCTACGATTAATGTATTACATACAAGGTCTTTTATAATTTCGTTTCATAATAATCTCATACTAAATAAAATTACGTTAACATTGTTATATTTTGTGACACAACTATAGTGATAAAGAAATATCAAAAATTGAATATTAAAGTCGTACTAAAAATAATATGTGTGTCACGAGCGTGAAGTATATTTGTTCCTTCGAATCGTGCTGCAATAACCGTGCGCGAGTAATAAAGAATTACTTTACGCTCTTAATGCACAAATAACTATTATATTTTTGAAAAGGTAATAATATTCTGTATTTGACAATATATAACTCATATTTTACAATTTAATTTATCAAAAGAGTACTTTAATATCGAGAAAATATTGAAACATAAAATTAAAATAAATAAATAAATATATCATCACGCCTTCTATTCAATACTGGGTGTGGCACTCTGCCATAGCAGATTTCGGTAAGTGATATGTTTTGCGCGTGAAGTGCGATTACCAGCCGTAAAATAACGGTTCCCAAAGATGTTAGTGAAGAGGGAGCCACAGAGGTAGTTTTTAAAATTAAAATAAATAAATATATCATCACGCCTTTTACCCATTACTGGGCGTGGCACTCTGCCGTAGCAGATCTCGATAAGTGATATGTTTATGCGCGAGAAGTGCGGTTACCAGCCGTAAAATCACGGCCTCCAAGAATGTTAATGGAGAGGGAGCCACAGGGGTAATTTTAATGTGGTGAAAATTGTTTGTCAGTTGTGGGAATCGAACAGAGGTTCTCAGGATTAACAGGCCGACTTAATACCACTGAGTCACCAACCCCATAGGGAGTTTTTAATGTAGTGTAAATTGTTTATTGGCTGTGGAAATCGAATTAATAGGCCAACTCAATATCACAGAGCCACCTAACCCATTAATTATTCACTAAGAATTGGTAAGAATAGTATATTAAATATTTAGGCTGACAATAAATAAATATTTATATTAAATGATAAATGACAGCGATCGACTTTGACTGATAATTGGAATTTCAATTAAATGTTCTTTGACAGATAATGTGCTTTTCTAAAACATTGTATTAATATTTCAGGCAATCTCCAAAATACGTTCAACTAGGTACAACAACTACACGTTCATCAAAAGAAAACACAAAAATCTGGCTCATTTCTGAAATTATTCGTCATCCACAGTACGCGCCACCCAGTCTCTACAACGACATCGCACTTATAAAACTAAACAAGCCCGTGAATTTCACTGAATACATTCTACCTGCCTGCTTATACACTGGCCAAGATTTAACCGAGTATAATATAGCTGGCTTCAGTTTCTCAACTGGAAACTCCGAAATCAAAAGCGGACTGCTTCTTAATCAAAAGAACACTGTTGTTTCAAACGAAGATTGCAAAGAAGAATGGGATAAACACTTAACGAGTGAAGTGAACTTTGATACTCAGTTTTGTACAAGAATTCAGCATGTTACTTGTGATGTAAATATTTGTTACTTATTTGTTTATAACAGAGAATAATTCTTGTTGATTTTCAGATAAGTAGTGGAGCTCCTTTACTGCATAAAGAAGAAGAACTACGGTGTATGCAAAGTGTTGCTGGGCTAGTTCAACTTGGACACAAAGAGTTTTGCATTGGAAAAGTTGGATTGAATGTTAAAGTATCTGGATTTTTAGACTGGATTGAAAATATTGTTTGGCCAAAACAATAATATTTATAATTGTATGTATAAAGTGTTATTGTGTTGACATTGTCCGGCAATACAGTGGTGTGGATAGCTTTACGACCTTCGAATCCGAAGATCCCGAGTTTGATTTCCACTCAAGCTAAATATATATATGAACTACCACACTCTGTGAGACCAGACTCTGTACTGTAATTGGGATTAGGTTCCTGTTGTACAGAGTAGAATAAATAAATAAATTAAAATCAGATATTTCAATCTCCAGGATTCCTAACATTCGTTATATGAAATACTATTATATTATTAGCTTCATTTATTTAAACAGTTTTGACAGATAAAACGTCAAACATTTGTTTAATTTTGTTTCGATTCCATGGCTATCGAGAGTTTAGAGACAATTTTACTCATTTTCAGATCTAATTTGTGTCGTTACAAAGTATACAAAATAAATTTTGTATTTTGATTTAGATGCAGAATTATATGTCCTTAAACTTTTATTCCAAGCTTTTTTGATTAAAATAATTAGAGAATGATAAATTTTCTGTCATAAATTTAACTTTAAAATTATCATTCCATAGTACATCAAAGTCATGTCTGAATTTACTTCTTAAAAATGTGTTACTACAAAAATAAACAACATTTATTTCTGTTATTTATATTTGCATAATTCTTTATAAACACAACAAAGATAAACGATTGGGAATAACCTTTAGATTTAATTGCTTTTCACTGGTATATCAAAAAAAAAGAAATAACTTGTTTATCTTTGTAACTATATAAGAAAAATGACTTAAACGCAGAATCAGAGACACAACATCAGTGTAGCCATGAAGATCCTCGTGTTTGTTGTTCTTGTTTCACTTTCAATTGTTCAAGGCGATGAGAAGAAAAGAATCAGCCAAATAAGTAAGCGATTACAAAGATTAACTTTTGTATTTCAAATTTCATTTTGTTGTTGTATAATTATAGAACTACTTATCTATTTTTCTGTTTATATAAATAACATCTTTTTTAACTAAATTATGTAATAAATATATAAATATTTTATATGCAATTTACTGCTTTATACCGTAATAATTTGTGTTTCAGAATGTCAAGAATACAATGAAATTAGTAAAACTAACAATATCTGTAATGATGGAGAGATATTGGACGGAATTGTCCAATTGAAGGATTATCCTTTTGTGGTAAGTAATTATAAAAAAGATATTATTATTGATACATATTACCAATGAATATCATACATTAATATAAATAATATATAATTTTAGGGTGCAATAGGATTTGAAGCTAAAGGTTCCAAGAGCGAGTTCGATTGGGTGTGTTCAGGAACTTTGATTAGTGATCAATATGTTTTAACTACTGCTCATTGTACTTACAACGCTCAAAAGTAAGTAATAGTATAGTTAATAGCAAGTCAAATGAAAAGACAATTATGTCATTTTGAAAACCATAATAATGTGAAGAAGAACAAACGAAATTCTACATGAACGTTTTCTTGAGATTTATTAAAAATATAAAAGAAACTAAATCAACTTATTATACCGGGCGTAACATAACAATCTGGCCTTATACCAATGGCACACTGGTCGAGGAGCATGAATGAGTTCTTCGACGCTCATTCATGCTCCTTGACCAGTGTGCCATTGGCATTAGGTGTTCAACATATGAAATCAGATTTTTCTTGCACAAAAATATCCAGATAATTTTAATAATCGAGTTTAAAAATAGTTAAGAATTGCTTCTTTATAGTGTTGATCATGTTAACCAAATGACAATATTACTTATTTATGTACCAAGGGTGAAAACAGGCGATTTTAGCCCGTGCTCAGGGTCAGAAACGATAATTTCACCTGTGGTATACACAATATTAACATTTAATTTTAAATTCAAAGATTAAAATATGAACATGGGTTATATGTCACAATAAACAAAAATTGTCATTTTATTTATGTATCCATAGCATTTTTTTTATGGCCCTAAGGCCAAAAACAAGTGTTTAAGTCCGCTTTTTAGGGCTAAAACACATGAATTTCGGCCCTGTTGTGCATAAAAGTTTTAATCGTCATTTCATGAATGATTAAAAATGGTTAAATGGTTTTAAAATATTACATTAATATTTTAGGCAATCTCCAAAATACGTTCTGCTAGGTACAACAACTACAAGTTCATCAAGCGAAAACTCAAAAATCTACCCCATTTCTGAAATTATACGTCATCCACACTACACACCACCTGGTTTCTACAACGACATCGCTCTTCTAAAACTAAACAAGCCCGTGAATTTCACTGAATACATTCAACCAGCCTGCTTGTACACTGGCCAAGATTTAACCGAGTATAATATAGCTGGCTTCAGTTTCTCAACTAGAAATTCCGAAATAAAAAGCGGACTGATTCTTCACCAAAAGAATACTGTTGTTTCAAACGAGGATTGCAAAAAAGAATGGGATAAACACTTACCGAGGGACGTGAAAACTGCTATTCAGTTTTGTACAAAAATTGGACACATTACTTGTGATGTAAATATTTGTTACATGTTTGTTTATAACAGAAAATAATTCTTGTTGATTTTCAGATAAATAGTGGAGCGCCTTTACTGCATAAAGAAGAAGAACTACGGTGCATGCAAAGTGTTGCTGGGATAGTTGAACTTGGACACAAAGAACTTTGCAATGGAAAAGCTGGGTTAAATGTTAAATTATCTGGATTTTTAGAATGGATTGAAAACACTGTTTGGTCAGAACAGCAACAATAATGTTTACGATTTTATGAATAAACCAACAGAGATTAAAAAAAAAAAATTGTATGCTTTTTTTTATTTGTTAGACAAATTTATTATCAACTTTGTTAGATAATTGAAATATTTCCTCTAAATATAAAATAAAAATGAATATTTTAAGATGTACCAATAATTATTTCACTAATTTTATTCATACCTATAGAAAATATTCCACGAAAAATTTGATATAAGCAGTTTACATAAATTGAAGAAAATCAATAAAAATTATTATTATATGGAGTAGGTGGCACAGTGGTATCGTGTCGATCTGTGGATCCTGAGAACCCTGGTTCGATTCCCACTGCCGACAAACATTTTTACCACATTAAATGCTCAGTGGATAAATGCGAGGTAAAACTTGCGTGTCTTAATTAGCAAGCAAGAGGTCGTGCGTTCAAATCTCACTGACTTCTACTTATATCAAAAAAATACGATTGTGTCTGAGTGGTTCGGATTCCACTATAAGCTGTAGGCCCCCTGTACTGTAATTGGGATTTACTTCCTGTTGTGCAGAGTAACAAAATAAATAAATAAATAAATACTACTCCTGTGTCTCCCCCTTCACTAATATTTGGGGGTCGCGATTAGACGGCAGGTAACCGCACTTCACGCGTAAAAAATATATCACTTACCGAGATCTGCTTCGGCAGAGTGCCACACTCAGTAATGGGTAGAAGGCGTGATGATATATTTATATTTATTTATAAATAAAAATTATTGATAGATAAATTCTACATCTAAATTAGAGTCTACATCTTCGACTAACAAAATGTATTATGTAATATAAAATGTTATCATTTACATACCAATAGATTAAAAGTAATTTTAAAATAAGTATATAACAGTTCAACGTTACATATTTATTTGGTATTTATTTCAATCCCATGACTAACTGCGTAAATAACATCAATTATGAAACAATATTATTATTAACTAAATGATAACGTTACTTCCATATCATTTTATCCGTATCCGTATTTAGAAATATTGCATATTATCTGATAACATAAATAGGTACACAAAATATGATGCACATTATTGAGTCACATCCAAATGTCAATTTGTCAATATAATATTAATAAACTTCATTGATATATCCGGATTGTGAACTATTTACACATAATTATGTACGCAATTAATAATAAAAATAAAAATAACGATAGTATTACGCGGGTGTTGAATAGACCATCCTGTTTTCCTGGAACGCAACGTAAATGTATTAGTTCCGTGATTAAATTAGGATATATAATTAGTTAATTACATACTTCGGTTGGGGATTACGCAGCAAGATAATTGCTTATTTGTCTTTCGTCAAATATCAAACCAAATAAACAAAGGGACATATAAAATGGAGGTATGAAAGTGGCAAAATTGAGAAATGCATTTTTATTTATTTATTTATTTATTTATTTATTTATTTATTTATTTATTTATTTATGTTACTCTGTACAACAGGAATTGATTCTCAATTACAGTACAGGGTCCGGACTCATCGAGCCGCAGAGTGGTTGTAATTATAATTTCTTGCTTGAGTGGAAATCGAACTCGGGATCTCCGGATTCGAATTCCGTAACGCTACCAACCCCACCGTAATGCATTTATTGCTATTTTTTACACGTTTGGTTTTTTTTTTAATGTTTACTATTGTCGATGCCAAAGGATAAGGGAGAGTAATTCGCTTAATCACGTCACTGTGAAATTGTATTTATTCGCCTGGTCTATTACAGTTAGTATTGGTCGGCAGAGCGGTTTATGTATTACGTATACACTAATAGTAAAATATTTCTAAACGCAGTGCTGCTTTATACAGATCCTGCAATCATTTCACATTTTTGAACTTGGTATACTCTCATGTCGATAACAGTAATAGGGTGTCCAAGGCAATAAGTTATATTTATTAATTAAAGATCGGGAGGTTGGAGTAACTATCAAAACAAACTTTAAAAAATACAACTCTAACAATAAAAATTTTAAATGATGGCTCGGTCTTATCAAATCGGACTGCTGATTCGAGAAACTGATAAGAAGCACTTACTACCCTTAATATTTAAATAACTATATGTGCTATTCTGCATAATAGAAATAAAAAATTAAATAAATATAGGTATCATCACATATTTTACCCATGACTGGGAGTGGTACATCTGTCGTAGCAGATCCCGGTAAGTGATTTACAAGTATTTATGCGCGTGAAGTACGATTACCAGGCGTCAAATCAAGAACCCTAAAGACGTTAGTGGAAGGGAAGCCACAGGGGTAATTTTAATGTGGTGAAAATTGTCATCTGTGGGCATCGAACCAAAGTTCTTAAATACACAAACCGAGTCGATACCACTGTGCCACCATACAAATTAATTCTAAATATAGTACAAGAAAACTAAAGTTTATAGTGGCACTTGGAAATAATTATTGCTATTTCACAGTTGTTTCGTTAAAATGACGGCATTTGAATCCGAAAATCGCAAGTTCAAATCGCAGTCCAGCTAAAAATATTTTAGTACCACACTGCGACTCAGTGAGTCTCGACCCCTGTACTGTAATTGGGATTGAGTTCCAATTGTACAAAAAATTGTTATTTCTTTATTCTCAATATTTCATCATCTAGTCTAATGATATCCTCAATCAAAAATAAAATAGCTGTATCATCATATTTGTCCGCGTTTTTTCTACCGTGAAATGCGGTTACCAATCAAAGAAAAACGGTTCCTAGACAAAAGATAGTAGGTAAAGTAGTTGAAAATAAACCGCAATGGTGATTTTCCGCCATAGAATAATTTCAGATACAGACGAATTAAACCAAGGCCTTATTATAAATGAGCGGTTCCCAATCTGTGTCCCGCGAAGCCCAGATGTCCGCGGCAACATCTAAGGCGAGCCGCAGAAAATTATTTTGGTGAAGAATGTTTTACATTTTGAACAGTTATTTAGTTATTTCTACGGACTGTACTTATTGACAATACATTATGGCATTTATGTAACTATTTTCTTTTACCGTTTAAATGCAGTTCCTATCTTACTCGTTGAAAACATTGTCCTTCGGCAATTAATCTACTTCGCTATTATACATTCTTTTGTCATAAGATCTATTTGTTTTCCTAGTATTTTCAGTACCGGATATACAATTCTATACACAGAGATCCGCAGTATTTAAAAAATTAAAATTGGAGTCATCTACATTCAAAAGATTGGAAATTGATGCTATAAAGAACAATATAGTAGCTCCTGATTAAACTTGAGTTAATTCCATTGATTTAACGTGCTCAACTAGCTTTTGAGTGTTGCAAAGAGATACTTCCCTCACTCATTTTATAATAAGTAATTATAATATATCATCACACCTTTTACCCATTACTGGATGTGGCACTCTGCTGAAACTGATTTCGTGATAAATTTATATGCGTGGAGTGCGGTTACCAGCCGTCTAGTCACGGCTCCCACAGATGTTAATGGTGGGGGAGCCAAAGGGGTAAGATTAAGATGGTGAAAATTGTTGTTCGGCTGTGGGAATTGAACCCAGATTCGCACACTCATTTTGAATGTTGATATATTGACTTTTCTACACGACCGTAGAAAAAAATTATTTATGTACATTACGTTATGTCCTATTAAATGGGGTAACAGTAGCACGAACCCTTGAAACATTTACTGAACATGTATTTATTTACGTCTCATCGTACTTCCTTCATATTCATAATTTCACGCAATCTTTCACCCTCAATTTTACTAATATATATATATCTGTTTTACCGTCTAATAAGTACGAGTAACTAAAAAAATAAGTTTAGTAAAAAAATAAATAAATAAATATATCATCACGCCTTCTACCCATTACTGGGTGTGGCACTCTGCCGAAGCAGATCTCGGTAAGTGATATATTTTGCGCGTGAAGTGTGCTTACCGGTCGTCAAATCACGGCCCCCAAAGATGTTAGTGGTGGAGGGGCCACAGGGGTAGTTTTTGAAATTATGAAAATTGTTTGTCGCCTGTGGGAATCGAACCAGGGTTCTCAGGATCCACAGGCCGACTTCATACCACTGAAGTAGCACTATTAAATTAATATCTAGCTTATAATTTTAATAATTTTAACTGACGTTCTTCTTCTAAAAAGATAAGAACACCAGACTTTTGAGAAACAAATTTTGCTGTTTCATAATTAATCGTAATATTGTAAGATTATTGACCTTAACAAGGAAATATCCTACGAACGCACCAACATATAATATTCTTGGATCCTATTAATTCTACAAGAAAAATTACTACATACACGGATATAACTTAATAACGTTATCATTGCGGTACGATTTCACCTTATCAGTTTCATTTCGACAACTAAAATGGCTCCCTAAATAAAAACCGCACGCACGCTAATGCAACCGCAATCTTAAAAAAAATCTTCAAGTTGTTACACTTTGCGCCTGCTCTGATCTGATTCATTGAATTTAGTTTGAAATCAAAAGACAAACTGTGACGTCATACGTGTAAGGGGATTTCACATCCGACTGTATATTTAGTCGACAAGTCTAGAGATTCCTGTATTCACAGAGAGTTGTTTACCGTGTAAAGTGACATTGTAAGGAAATCATTATGAATATGAATATGTTATTGTTGTTAGTGACAGTTTTGTGTTTTAATTTTGTTTTGAGTGACAGTGTTATTGGTGAGTTCGTTTTTTAATATTTTATAACAGTATAAAAACATTATTATGGCTTAGAGTTCTACGAAACAATATAATTTTTTGCATAATTTTCTTCGACAGTTAATAATATTTCAATGATACACCGGTAAATTAGTCAAAATATATTAATTAAGTTTGATTTTTAGTTTTAATTATATTATTTATCATCCTATGCTGGGTTGCATGAAAATTTTATCGGTTCATTAGCAACTAACGGTTCACTAAATTTCAGAAAATCGCTATTGATACTGTTGCTAGATAAACAATTCTTTAACTAAAGAGCTCTTTATTTTTTTCATGCAACCTAGCCTTATTCTTACATTATTTTATCTTAAGTATATTATTTATTTTGCAACATGACTCTTTGCAAAAGTGTTTTCTTTTTTTGTTTTAATTTTTTTTGTTAAGAAAAGTTCATTTCTGTTGTTTACTTACAACGATACCTGTTATTGATAGCGTTGTTAAAAACGAATTATTTAATTAATTAATTACTACTTAAACTTAGGTCAAAATTAATTTATATAATTATAAATGCATATGAATAAATTTGTATTGAAATTTTCATAATTAATATAACAAGTGATACGATAATTATCAATAATATTACAAGTTATATTTTGCATGAGAATTTAAGAAGCAAAAATAATTAATAAGATTTGCCATTTCGACAGATTTTTTTCAATTGACGTTTATGAAAATAGCATTTATTTTATTGGTAACCAATTTAAAGTGCAAAAATTATTAAAATAGCTTTCATATCATTGGTTTATTTTCAAACAAATTCGTGATTCTATTGTTTCCCACATATACGTGGTAAATTCTCAAAGATAAAATTTCATGCAAAATTCGTGCGTCAAAAAGTTGGTAGCCTATAAGTGACGAAGTTATCAATCCAATTTTTAATAAGAACTTTGAATTATAGGACAAAAATGTATACTGAAGAACAAAATGCCTGGCATCTGTACGCGAAGTTATAAATGTGGATCAACTTTGAAAGAATGGTACCAAGGCATTATGCCTGAAATATGCAGCTTCACCGGCTCGAAACCTATTGTTTGCTGCCCTACCTTCCAGCTGCCTAAAGTGCCCAAAAGTATCATGAGTAAGTATAAAATAGTTACTTAAAGGGAAACATGATACACATATAATATTTTTCGCACTTTCTGGAATAAAAGACCTATTTTATTCTTCCTTTTCGTGGACTGAAATCTCACTTTTAATCTCAGAGGGATTAAATTGACATGTAAACAAGAATTAATGGGGTGGCTAGCTCAATGGTATGAAGTCGGCCTGTGGATCCCGAGAACCCTGGTTCGATTTCCACAGACGACAAACAATTTTCATAATTTCAAAAGCTACCCCTGTGGCTCCTCCACCACTAACATCTTTGGGAGCCGTGATTTGACGACTGGTAACTGCACTTCACGCGCAAAAATATATCACTTACCGAGATCTGCTTCGGCAGAGTGGCACACCCAGTAATGGGTAGAAGGCGTGATGATATATTTATTTATTTATAAACAAGAATTACCGTAGCAAAAAGTATATTATAATCCTCATTTTACTTTGTTTATGATACCTAAGTTACCTAAAAAATTGTATAATGCTGTCATTGTGAATTATATGTCAAGTTAATATCCAAATTAATCATTAATTCAAAATATATAGCAAGAAGTGCGAAATATATTGTATATACCACAGGACTAAAAGGGTGGTTATTTCCTTCGTCTGCAGCTTGTGGAATAAACTTTACTCTCAGGATTAAATTATACACTTTAGTCCCTTGATATATATGTAATATATTATTCCACTACATTATCAGAAAGTAAAATTTTCTGAAATAAATTATAAATTGCCAAATGTCACCTGGATGTTACTAATATCAAATTGTACTGTTTTTTCCCAGTTTATTTATTTATTTATTTATTATCTCAATTACAGTACAAGGTTCGAATTCACCGAGCCGCAGTTCATATAATTTTACTTGCATGGATATGTTTTTACTTTCCTTTCCTAGGAACGAAATATGTACTTTCTTTTCTAGAGATAAAATACATTACGTACACCTCTCAATTGAGAGAAGAATATGTTACTTTCTGATAGGGTCATGAATGACCTGTCCAGTCTACAATAATTCTCTGCGATACTAATTTCATGGTTAAATAATTTAAAATCAATTGACAATATTTGTGTTTTGTGTTTAGAATGTGAGGAGTACGGGGCAAAGATGCCGGAAATCCGGCGGCTGGAGAAGAGGAACTTGTGGGGCGGAAGTAAAGTATTACCGCAGGAATTTTCACATATGGTACAAAAATACATTTGATAATCCAATAAATAACACTGATATTAATAGTGATTATTCTGGAAATTACAGGCAGCTCTGGGATACTTAAATAGCATGAATGTTATCTTCAAATGTGGTGGATCCCTCATCAGTGACCGATTTGTACTTACTGTTGCGCATTGTCTACAAGATAGGACATAGTAAGTCAAATTTTATATAAATAATAGAAAAGTTGAAATTAAAGTAATTGAAGATAAATTTCTACAAAAACATAAACAAGTAAACAAACAAAATAATTGCCTAAAGTTAGTCAACTGTTACTAACGAGTAAAATTGCATGTTACTATATTAATTTGTAACTAAGAAAATGATTATTTTCCATTAAGTACACAAAAAATAATAATATTTTTCTGAAACCGGCAAGAAACTGCCTATTTTCCTGACCAATTTTAGTATGGAACATAGATTTCTACAAAAACAGTCAAGTAAAATACGTATCCAAGGCTACAACAAAAATAACAGTCTGGTAAAGATTTTACCAGACTGTTTATTTTGTTGTAACCTTGGATACGTAGTCTGCTGTGAATACAATTCATATCAAGAAATTTAAACATTTTGTGTTATTTATGATTAATTATTGATTAAATTAAACAGTTTCAGACAAAATCGTATACTTAATACGTCAGGAAAGTGTTTTTACTTGACTCAAAAGATTAAAATACTCGACCTGCGGCCTTGTATGTCAAACAACCGCTTCTTCAAGTAAAATATCACTTTTCTGACTTATTATGTCATTTACAATTATTAAACCATCCTAATCTTTCTATCTCAGCGGCTACGTCCAATTCGTTCGTCTCGGCGACCTAGACCTCGATTCAGAAGACGACTTCAGCAAACCCGAGACCTATGGCGTTGAAGCCCGCATCGGTCATCCCGGCTTCATGCTCAATATGAAGTACAACGACATCGCTCTCATCAAAGTAGACAAAGAAGTAAAGTTCACGCGCCACATTCATCCTGCGTGTCTTTATACCATCCCTCAACTCCCGGGGGACACGCTTGTTGCCCTTGCCTGGGGCTCCAACAATCAAACCCAGGATAAGACTAACAGTCTTATGTCGGTAGAGTTGGATGTTTTCCCGGATGGAAAGTGTAGAGGGACATATGTTGCACAGAGGAGTCTCGATGTTGGGATTATCCAGGATAGTCAGTTTTGTGCTGGCGGGATCAAGGAATCTAAGGATACTTGCCAGGTACAAGATTGTTTTGTTAGGGTTTTATTTCATGTATTTAGTGAAACAAGGACTAATTATAGTAACAGTACAGGTTTATAGTGAAATTTGAATCAGTCGAAAACAGTTGCCAAATTTATGGTGAAATTCTATGTGAATCTATAAGGTTTGTAGATCTGTAAATCTGTAATTAATGAGCAAAACCAAAACGAGACTAATGGCGTTATAAAGTATTTTGAATAATCAACCAAAATTGATGTGATTTTGTTCATTATTTACAAATTTACGAATCGATAAAATAATAGACTTCCCCTGTTAGAAAATAACCTAATCTACAAAACGGATCTTTCCGAAAGACGTTACGGATTGTTTGTCAAGCAAAACTCGTGTTCATTATTGTAGATTTTGAAATTGAACAGACATAAAATTCACTTCACATTTATTAGAATTCAATTTGTATGTTTCCAACTTTTCACTAGTTCATGTTTATGGATTCTAGACTGTTGCAGAAAATATATATTTTTAAACTTGCATCACGATACATTTATAAAGTTTTGCATTGCTTACACTATTATTAAACAATTTTACATTGATTATATAATAACTAATCACTTCAACAAAGAAATAATTCAACAAAAAGACAAGTACAGATGACGCCATGGCACTTCAATTAATGGACTGTCACAGAATTATACACGCATGCTCAGTTGGTGAAAACAAATTCAATTAGTTTTAATCTGTGTTGGTAAAACAGCTGTAGACTATAATTAATTTTTATGAGTTTTTAAAAGCTGCCAGGTTTATAGCAGCATCTTAATTTTGAAATATAAAATATTATAATATTTAAATCATACGTGTTAGCGAGTTATAATCCTCCCGGAATTAAAAATTATACTTGAGTCATCGAAAAGGAATAATAAAATATGTTATTTACACCTGTACCAAAAATACGAAAAATAATTATTAATTTTTTTGCAATTCCGGGTCTCTAAAAATGATCCTACCACCCGGAGCATTTGTCTACTCTGACTAGGGACCTAAATACAACTCTGTTTCAATTTATTTGTTACTGTATACAACAGGAATTTAATCCCAATTACAGTAGCTTGTACTGTAATCCGAACCACTCATACACAATCTTATTTTTCATATCAATTGAAGTCAGTGAGATTTGAACACATGACCTCTTGCTTAATAATTAATAAACGCAAGTTTTACCTCAGTTTTATCCACTGAGCTTCGATTGACTTTAAGCTATAATTGTAATTATACTAAATAAGAAAAATAGGAAAAAAAATTCCAACACTTGTCAAAGTTCCACAAAAAATTACAGCACATTTGAATCAACTTATTAGGTCATCATCAAAGGCTGGTTAGTTCAGCTTTAACCATAGACGCGTTTCCACATCGCAATTGACATTTTGTCTTTGTATTATGGAATTATACTTTAGCTGTGGACAATAAATACAAAATCATTTTAAGGATTGACATAATAATGAATCATATTTTGTTTATTTCTAGGGCGACTCTGGCGGCCCTCTGATATACTCAACAAAGTTCCATAAGCACCTTTACTATATCGTCGGCCTAACCTCTTTTGGAATTAAAGGATGCGGAAGTGTCGGTCGACCTGGTGTCTACACCAAGGTGTCACATTACATTCCCTGGATTGAAAGTGTTGTCTGGCCAGTTAAACCGATACTTTAATCATTCTATTTCTTTTGACTGTTAACCGGATATGGTTATAATTCTTTTTTAATGTTGAGAAACATTTCTGTGAATTGTTGTGTGTGTCAGGCAAGGTTGTGCATTATTTCAAAGTTTTAAAACTTAAAATTCCAGAGAAACATTAAATTTAGAATGTTTTTATGTTAATTTATATTGTATTTGTATTTTGAATATGGTATTGTAATTAATAAGATGAGTAATGATTTTTATTGAAGGATGTTAATTCAGTTTTACGAATTATGTATTTTAAAGTTAATGTATTTATTATTATTTATTTGTCATTCGAATAAGCAATAAGTACTAATATGTATACAGTAATAAATATACTAAGTATTAATTAAAGCAATAATTATTTTTAATTTACCTCATCTTGATATAAAATAAATCAGTTCCATATAAGAAAAAATAAGTTACGGAGTTTCCATACATCAGGAACTATATTAACTTTTACTACTATTAACAAATCCGTTATAATTTTTTTTATTAGTATTGTAACCGCAATTTATTCACACTGGTTATTGATATTTATGTAAATTTATATATATAAAAATAATTTATGTCTTTCACATTCTGGGAATAAGCATTATAAATTTTTTTAAACAGAATATGAGCTGAGAATGTTTTAACAATGTAAAATTGTAATTGTTCACTTTATATCGCAGATCTTACGCTTTCAATTTTTTAGTTATAATAAAGATTAAAAAAACAAAACAATAATATTCACAAAACAAAAGGCTTGTCATTGTATCGTAACATTCCGGCAGTACGATGGTGTGGATAGCGTTACAACATTCGAATCCGGAGGTCCCGAGTTCGAATCCCACTCAAGCTAAATATATATGAACTAGCACACTATGGCTCGATGCGTTCAGACTCTGTACTGTAATTGGAAATAAATTCCTGTACTTAGTAGAATAATAAATAAATAATAAAATTTAAATCAATTCAGAGTCTCAACAATTAACTCGATTATTAATCGCCCTCATTAACACACTAGTTAGTTAAATATATATTAAACTCCGGATTATTAATTATTTAGTTATTTATTAATTATTCAAATTATTCTCAGTGGTATCGGTTCGGCTTGTGAAATTAGAGAGAATACAGTTACTTGTATTAATCATAGTCGGGCGCTATAAGCTAGTCACTTATACATATGCCTTAAAAAAGTAACATCGACTACGAAAACCGGCAGTACGGCAGCGTAAAAACTGCGGCTCGGTGTGTCCCGTAGGCCCAGGCCCGATTTGGGCTGTAGCGCCATTGAAGAAGAAAAAGAAGAAGAAGTTATTTATTAATTATTCAAATTATTCTCAGTGGTATCGATTCGGCTTGTGAATTAGAGAACTCGGGTTCGGTTCTCACAGCCGACAAATAATTTTCACCACAATAAAAAGTACTCCTGTGGCTCTCCCTCCACTAATATCAGTAGGAGCCGTGATTTGACAGCTGGTAACCGAATTTCACGTGCAAAATATATCACTTAGACAGCCACACCCAGTAATGGGTAGACGTGATGGTATATTTATTTATATTATTGAATAAAAGTGTTTAAATTATTTTAATTTATATTAAAGGAATTATTCAACTATCTATATTTTTGAGTCACTAAATATTGACTAATGGCAGTTAACAGTTCAAAATTGCCTAGATATTTCTTTACTTGTTTTCTTTTTCCTTTTGTTGGTTAATAGTACAATAAAACTCGGGACTTTTGTCGGCACTCAGCGTGAACAAAAAATGTAAAATGTCATAGTTAAAGTAGTTGGTTATTCATATACCATTAAAATAAATAGATAGTTTAATTTATTTACCATGTATGTAAATCTAATAAAACACATAGATTGTGGTTACTACAATTACCTACTTGTAAGTACAACGCAGAAAATAAATAGAAAGCAGATGTAAGTAGTAATTTAGTCATTAGTAATTACAGTACAATTTTATAGTGTACACCTATCTATTAATCTTTTTAAATACTTTTAAAGCAAGTCATCACCACATAATTAGCATTATTACTCTAGTTTTGATCAACGCTCGTCAAAAATAAGAAAATCACAAAAGCTGGGAAATACCAAACACTCACTTTGATATTATGTGAAGTTTTTCTTTTCGAAATACAAAGTCCTTTTGTTATTGTAACCAGTTTTACATGTAGTACATAAAAATGCTTAATTGAGTACTTACTACCAGTGGCGGACTTACGTTTAAAATAGCGGGTGGGCCCCAAACATTGTCGGGGCTCCAAATAATATGCTTTCATTTCTTTATATTTAGATAAATATGTGGTTTACTAAATAAATATTTATTTGTTATTGTGGGTACTAAATTTTACTGACTTCAACTTCTATAAAAAATACGACTATGTTGGATGCTGGATTGCAAGAAAAAAATAAAGAGCTCTTTAGTTAAAGAATTGTTTATCTGGCAACAGTATCAATACGGATTTTCTGAAACTTATTGAACCGTTAGTTGCTAATGAACCGATAAAACTTTCATGCAACTCAGCATGAGTGGTTCGGATTCCACTATAAGCTATTGTAAAATGGGTTTAAGTTCCTGTTGTACGGAGTAACTAATAATTCAATTATAAATATTAAGTATTTCTAAATTCAAATTGATTTATTTTTAGGCCCTTTTCCGAATTAGCCCTCTATCCAATTAATTGTCAGTCCGGCGCTGAGTACTGGAAAGTGTATGTACTCATAAAAATGCAATTAACTCAAAAATAAAACTAAAATATCACTAAGTTCATCCTTTACGATCGGTAAATAATTTTTGCTTGACTGAAACTCGTCAAGGTTGTAAGGTAATTCACTCTTTACTCTTGAACTTGATTTAGCAATTTGAGGAGAAAATAAAAATGAAAATTAAGTTGAAATAATCAGTGAATAATTTCTGCGAAGTTTTGTTCCCCTCCAGTGGCAAATTTTAAGGTATATGAATGAATGGACGCCGATAAGTCGTGTAGTAGCAAAAAGTGTGGTGTTTGCGAAAGTTTGACAATAGTAGAATGGTTTGCAAAATTGTTTTGAGTGTTGTTTTGGTTGTTTGTGTCATCGAGGTCCAATCTTTATTTAATGGTAAATACATATGTTGCTAATTTTATTTGGATAGTTAGGCATGTAATTAATAATTTTAGAAAGTTGGAATTTGATGAAAATTTGAAATATAGAATAATTTATTTATCATTGCAATAGCAACTGTCGCCAAACTAGTTTTAGGAGTAAATAAAAATAATTGCTTTATAAGAGTTATTACGGTCAGTACCTATCATTTTAAGATACATTTTAAAACGAAGTTTCGTTGATACATTAGGTACTTTTCTTTTATATAATTGTTAGATTTACTTAATTTTATGCACATATGTTTATGTGAATTATCATTACACTTTTTCCTTATTTTCTAAATGTATCAGCTACCAGTTCTGCAATGGCAGATCCCTGTTAATACTTTATGTATTTTACTGTGAACTACGTGGAATTATTTTGTGCACACAACTAATTTAATGACAAGATATACATATATCAAAATAAGTACGAAAAGTAGTTATTTAATAAGTTATAAAGAAAATGAATTGAAGTAATAATATCATGGATTCATATAAAGAATATGCATTGGAATTAAATTTATTTTATCTATAACTAATGTATTACATGTGTATTAAATATGTAATTTTTGCTACATAATAACATGTATAAATCCCGCAGGGAATAATAACGAGTTAATAATGGTCATTATTCCCTTTTCTGCACTAATCAGAAAATTATAATGCATGAATCAATTTCTGTGTGCAAATAAAAAAAGCATAAAATAACTGGTAGAAAACTATGAAAACTCAAATAAACAAAAAGAAATATGCAAAAATTTTGCCATTTCTGTATCACCATAGTTACATCATTATTATTTTGAAATGAAATAATAATAATAAAAAATTGTATGTAATACATTAGTCGTAGATAAAGTATAGTATACAACTCGCTATAATGGCAATTATTTCCTCCGATGATTACGTAGAAAATAATAATATCCATTATAGCAACGTACTATAATATACTAGTATATTTTTATTTGGAAAAATATAATAGAAATAGTGGACTTTTTGATTTACTACAATGATAACTTTTATTCATTTCCTACTATGCATATTTCCTTCTTGCACTCTAATAATTTATGAATACATGAAAACCAATAAGTAAATGTCAGATATTACACATTTTATCAACAAATAAATTTAAATAATGTACATGGAGTATAATGGATAATTAACTTGACAAATTATTATTTTTCCCTGAACCAGAATATTGCAATTTTCAAATTTCAAATTTTCGTCAAATATCTAAATACGGTAACATATTATAGGCCCACTAGAGCAGTGGTTTTTATAGTGTGGGTCGCGACCCTTCGGGAGGACGCAAAAATATTGGAGGGGGATCGTCGGATGCTATTTACAAATTTTAAAATATATGTTTCCAAAGATTCATCCCGTTGCAAACTTTTATTTAAATTTTAAGGATTAACGAAAAGAAAAATATAATATATACTATTCATTTAAATGTTTATATTCACGTTTGTTTCTTTTTACGGTTAATTTAAAAAAATATGAAACTAGATATGAAATTGGGTATTTTACCATTTAATTCCTCATATATTTTTACATAATTGTGCATATTTTGATTCTCAATATATATATTTCTTTAATCGCCGAAATCATGAATCGCAAAAATTTCGGATAATGAAAATGCCAATTTTTTGGTTGAACCAATTTAAAAATAAAAAAAATATGGTTCTATATAAATCAGGCTACGAGAAATCGAATGCCGTTGAGCGCACCTTCCTATCTTTTTTAGTTTTAAAATTACAGCGATTTTTGACTTTTTAAAAATTTCAACTTTGAAGACCCATATCTCGAAAACTAAAAGAGATATTGAAATGCGGTTTGAACGTGTGTAATTCCCGTGCTCTAATTAACTTATATAAAAATTTTGAAAATTTTAAAAATTTTACTATTTTTTCAAAATTTTCATTTCTCAATATTTCAAAAAATTGAAAAGATAATGCAAATCGGTGAATACCAGTGTATTCCCCTTGTAAAAGTACATAGGTATGCAAAATTTCAGGCAAAAACTCTCACAGATAAAGTTTTTATTACAAAAAAACGTAAAATCACTGTTTTTTAATTATTTTTGAAGGGTTACCCCTTAAGATTTTAACGAATTTTGGCCATTTTAAGTTTTTTTGTAATAAAAACTTTATCTGTCCGAATTTTTGCCTGAAATTTTGCATACCTATGTACTTTTACGAGAAGAATTCACTGGTGGGTACAGATTTTTATTATCTCTTTAAGTTTTTAAAATATGGGCAAAAGAAAATTTGGAGGAAAATTGTAAAATTTTCAAAATTTTCAAAATTTCGATATAAGTTAATTAGTGCACAAGAAATACACTCGTTCAAACCGCATTTCAATATCACTTTTAGTTCTCGAGATATGGGGCTTCAAAGTTTAGATTTTTTAAAAGTCAAAAATCGTTGTAACTCCAAAACTAAAAAAGGTAGGAAGATGCGCTCAACAGCATTCGATTTCTCGTAGTCTGAATTATATGGAACTATATTTTTTAAAAATTCGGTTTTCAACTAGTTCAACAAAAAAATTCGCATTTCATTTCATGAAATTTTACTAACTTTCTTTCTAGGAGACGATTGCACACCCTCGCCAGGAAGTGAAGCAACTTCAGGAAAATGTATCCCTCTAAGGGAGTGTCAATCAGCCATTGTAGCAATTCAAAGTGGGTTATATCCTGACACGTGTGGGTTCGAGGGTAATATGCCCTTAGTGTGTTGCAGTACTGGAGCCACTATTCAAGAAAATGTTAGCCAACAAAGTTAGTCATGTGATTATGTTTATCAATGTGTTACTAACAACTTAATAAGCCCCGATACCTATTAAGGATAAACTTTCAGTTAGGGGTGGCTAGCTCAGTGGTATGAAGCCGGCCTGTGGATCCTGAGAACCCTGGTTCGATTCCCACAGGCGACAAACAATTTTCATAATTTCAAAAACTACCCCTGTGGCTCCTCCACCACTAACATCTTTGGGGGTCGTGATTTGACGACTGGTAATCGCACTTCACGCGCAAAATATATCACTTACCGAGATCTGCTTCGGCAGAGTGCCACACCCAGTAATGGGTAGAAGGCTGATATATTTATTTATTTGAGTTAGGTATGTGACAATGACGCCACCGAAAGTTAAATTTTAAACCAGGTTAAAATAAATAAAAACAAAGCGAATTTACGAGTATATATAGAAATAATTAACATTGCTGTCAAATATTCAATTTTCTTTTATTTATTTAAACCAAGTTTAAACTTTGATTTTTGGCGGTGAAATTAGCCATTACTAAAATAATGATTTATTTATGTGTTTAAATATTTGGAATTACTACTAATTATACATATAGAAAAGTTATTTTCGAATTATCTATTTGTGCCTACATTTTTATCAGATGTTAACATTAATGTGTGCATAAATACGAAATTGGCTAAATTTGACAAAATATCTACACTATTATTTATAAATTTATAATACAAATGTATTAATAATTATTAGTAGGTTTTTGACAGTTACAAAGAGTTCCAAAAATAGGATGACCAGACGTTCCGGTTTTCCAAGATTTGTCCCTGTTTTGAGTCGTATGTCCCGATAAACCTTTATATAAAATGCGAAATTTTCTAAATAAGCGGGTAAAAAATTGTTTCAATCGGACTAAAAATACTATTAAAATAAATTCACGCTAATCAGTTTATAAGAAAAAGAAGTAAAGGTTTTGTCAGCAACTTAATTTAATAATAATAACTAGATAAAAACAGATCATAAATAATGACCGTAACATCAACGTTCAACTTACCAGTTTTTATCTATTTGACAGAATGTCGTCAGTACGCGACCTTCGTCCCTGAATACCAAATTTTCGCCATCGTCGGAGGAACAGAAACAGAACCCAGAGAATTTCCACATATGGTAAGAAAATCATGATTAACAGAATAAATAGTTATTGCTAAAAAAATAGATGCCACATAGATAAAGATAAATCCCCTATGAGTCAAAATTGCTACAATTGGACCGGAAGTATTAATTAGAGTCGTACTGCACTATTTACACGTGTAGCATAATTTCTTATCATCTGTGAATAACTTTAATTTTATGATAAAATATGAATAATAATTATACGAAATATTTTGTTTTGAAGAGATTACTTATTTACTAATTGTATTTTTGTTTGTACATTTAATCTAAATATACTCGATTACATTGAGTATCTAATTTCGCATATTTGAAAAATAAATTTTGTTGTAAGATAAATGACCTGATATTTGAGTTATATTCAAGATAATTTTCAAATATGTATCAGTATTTTTACTAAAATCTTTCTTTTTGTAGGCTGCCCTAGGATATACAAATGGCAATGAAATTTTGTGGCAATGTGGAGGAAGTTTAGTTAGTGATCAGTATGTCCTAACTGCAGCGCATTGTCTCATCCATACGACTTAGTAAGTATTTCTGAATACTAATTATACTATTGGCAGTTAGGAACAATACAGTTCTGTTATATTATTTACTACATATAAATTATAAACTGGTAAATTTACTTATCAAAAAGGTGGTACTTTTCTAGTGAGTGTAAAAGTTTACACGAGCTTAAAACTCCACTTTTCTTATGCGTTGAACATACTACTTTTTGTGTAAGTAATGGAAAGGTTTAAATTAAAGTAATTTAAAATACTTTTTATAAATTTTGTTGTCTCTTTGCTAAAACATAGAAACAACAACAAACATGGTAACAAGTAAACCAACAAAATAATTGACTAAAATGAGTAAACTGTTGATTGTTAATAAGTAAAGTGTTGCTAATGAATAAAATGTTACTAGCGAGTAAAATTGCATATTACTAAGTTGATTTGTAACTAAGAAAATGGCAGTTTTCCATTAAGTACACAAAAAAGAGGTTACCTAGATATCACTAATATCAAAATCATACCGTTGTTTTCTAGTTGCCATAGATACGGCTTTTTTCCTTCCCTAGAGAAGAAAAATGCATTTTCTTTTCTAGTAATAAAAAGTATCACTTTCTTCCTTCAACTGAAGGGCCTAAATTTTACTGTCTAACAAAACAATGAAAAGAATTAATAGGTAATATTTAATTTTAAATTTTAGTGGTCCAGTCTCCCACGTCCGTCTTGGCGACCTAAACCTAGCCTCCACCACCGACATGGCCTCCCCCCAAGACTTTACCATTTCCAATCGCATCCCTCACCCATCCTACCGTACTCCTTCTACATATAACGACATCGCGTTGGTCCGTCTATCTACCCCTGCACAGTTCACTAACTTTGTGAAACCGGCGTGCTTGTATACCTCCCCTGACATCCCCGCCAACATGGAGCTGGTGGCCACAGGGTGGGGACTTACACAAGTCGGAGGAAATCCGAGTAACACTTTACAGAAAGTGGAGCTGAATATGTTTAGCGAGAAAGAGTGTAATGATACGTATGCCAATTTAGCGGGGACGAGAAAATTAAGGGATGGGATTAAGGCCCAGGAGCAGTTTTGTGCAGGGGGACGAGACAGTGATAAAGATACTTGCCAGGTACGTACAATTTTTTTCGCGCCTTCCTTCGGGATTGACAGTTTTACATGCCTCAACATCTTTCGGAAACCATCTGTTTACTGAACGCCATACGGTAAAAACTAGGAACTTTTTTAATGTTAGCATTGGTATTACTGACTGTCAGTATCAGTGAGTGCTTAGAGTTTAGAAATTTTTGCCAATTTTAGGGCTATAAATGTAAAATAAATATAAATAAATATATCATCACGCCTTCTACTCATTACTGGGTGTGGCACTCTGCCCAAGCAGAACTCGGTAAGTGATATATTTTTGCGCGTGAAGTATGGTTACCAGCCATCAAATCACGACCCCCAAAGATGTAAATAATTGTAATTCCATTTGTTGTGTACAACCAATAAATAATATAAGTTATATTTAATAAATAATATTTTTATTGTAGATATACGTTTACTAAAGAAGAATTTTATGTTTATAGGGAGATTCTGGTGGCCCACTTCAGACTTACATCCAAACCGAACGAATTTACAGTATCGTGGGTGTGACGTCATTCGGAAAAACATGTGGAGCAGAAATCCCAGGCGTGTATATCAGAGTATCATATTACGTGCCATGGCTAGAAAGTGTCATCTGGCCTAGTAATTAATATTGCATTTTAATCATCCTGATTCATGATTCATCATCTAACGTCTCCAGAACTACAAATTTCATTGATAAAGCGTTGCCATTAGAATACGTTTAGTAAGAAGTATATATTTAGTATACGTATACTATACTGACTTTATAGAAAAAGAAACTACCTCAGCGATTCTGCTCACTTTTCTATCAATCTGTCCGTACCCCTTCTCAATTAATAATAGGATATATATCATCACGCCTTCTACCCATTACTGGGTGTGGCACTCTGCCGAAGCAGATCTCGGTAAGTGATATATTTTGTGCGTGAAGTGCGGTTACCAGTCGTCAAGTCACGGCTCCCAAAGATGTTAGTGATGGAGGAGCCAAAGGGGTAGCTTTTTGAAATTATGAAAATTGTTTGTCGCCTGTGAGAATCGAACCAGGGTTCTCAGAATCCACAGTCCGACTTCATACCACTGAGCTAGCCACCCCATAGGATATATTTTTTTAAATTAATAAAGGGAATTGTGAATTATTATTTAATGGGGTAGGTGGCTCAGTGGTATTAGAGTCAGCCTGTGGATTTGAAGACGCAGACGATTAACAATTTTTATCTCATTAAAAATTACCTCTGTGGCTCCCTTTCCACTAACATCCTTGGGGGCTGTAATTAGATAAGAAGTCGAGATCTGCTACGACAGAGTGCCACACCCAGTAATGGGTAGAAGGCGTGATGATATAATTATTTTATTTTACTTTAAAATCACGAATATTATGAAAAATAATTTACGTAGTTCCTGAAAAAGTTAGAGGGTTTATTGACCCCTGAACTGTCTCATAAAAATGTTTCATGTATTTTCCCTCGTGGAAATTTTCTTTGTAAGACTGTCTGCAATGTAGATTTGTACTTTTATTTTTACATTTTGAATATATCTGTGCTATTTATTTATTTTATCCTTTTTTGTAGGCCAAACTTTCTACATAAGTGTTTAACTGATTTACTATTCACAGGGGATATATAATTTTCATAAGAACTAGACAATGACGTAATCAAACATGTGCGTGTCTTGGCTCCGAAATTATTTCAAAAAAATATAGTTCTTTTAAAAAGTTCAAAGAAAAAAGCCAGTTGCACCAACACAATTTAAATACGTATTAAACTTAGTTTAAATAAATTAAAGTATATCGAATGTTTAACTGCAATAACAATTATTTCATATGACATACAAATCGTAGCTCAGTGGATAAAAGCAAGCAAATATTTGCGTTTCTTAATTAGCAAGCAAGAGGTCGTGCGTTCAAATCTCACTGTCTTTGACTTCTACTTATATCTAAAACATTACGATTGTGTCTGAGTAGTTTGAATTCCACTATAAGTTGTAGGTCCCTTTAACTGTAATAAATAAATAAATAAAAATGTCGATTTGCTTTTATTAATTTAAACCAAGTTTAAAATTTAAGTTTTATTAATGCAACAAAATCTAATACAAATGCGAGACCATCGCGAGATTTTCCTGTTCGCAAAAACATATTTAAATTTAATTTTTTTTAAGTACTGACATTCTTCAAAGTTTACATCATAATATAAACATTTCCCAAGTACCTCTCTGTTCGTCTTAAATAATCAAAATTCATAATGCATTGCATATACTCGTATATGTACATTACTTTTTACATACGAGTACGCATATTTTAAAAAGAAGTACTTTCTAAATAGGAACTAATAATATATACGAGTAATAATGATTCAAAAAAGCACCTATTTACTTAATCACAACATACTATTGTTCATTAATTATTATACATATATCCATAGATATTAAAATATTTGTGGTAGATAGTAAATAAATTAAAAAATACAAGATAACATTTTTTTACGCATTTTGTACTACTTTTAGAACGAACATATTTCAATATTTGGGATATAATTTACGTAAATAAATACAAACGTAATATTTCGTAACCCGGAACCGGATTTACCAAACTAAATAAATAAATAAATAAATATATGATAACGCGTTTTACCTTACATGGTGTGGCACTCAGCCATAGCAAATCTTGGTAACTAATGCGATGTATGCGGTTACCAGTCGTCAAATCACGGCGCCCAAAAATATTAGTGGTAGGGGAACTAATGTAGTGAAAATTGTTTGTCGGCTGCGAGAATCGAACCTGGGTTCCTGGGTTCTCAAATCCACAGTTCGACTTGATACCACTAAGCCACCCAGCCCATAATAATAATTATATGCATTCTAAATAGTTCACAAAATATTTTATGCACAACCGGGTCGAAAAGCATGTGTTTTAACCCTAAAAATCGCGCATAAACACTTCTTTTTGGCTCACGGTCCAAAAAGAAATCATTCTTATGGATACATAAATAAAATGACAATTTTTGTGTATTGTGAATACTTGATTCTGCAAAATGTCATTTTGACATATAATCTATTTACACATTTTAATCTTTTGAATATAAAATTAAATGTTATTTTATTGTGCATAAAATATTGTATGTACCACGGGTGAAATTAGCTTTTTTGACCCTGAGCATTTTATTAGCCCTCGGCGCTTTGAGCCTCGTGCTAATAATCATGCAACGGGCCAGAAATGCCTATTTTCACCCGTGGTACATAAATAACTATTAAATAAATAATTATATAAATAAATAATATAGATAAAATAGTTTTATAATGTAAACTAAATAGTATTACTTATCAATACGAATACTTATAATAAATAAAAATAATAACTCCGGCAATTTTGGTAACAATTTTATTTTTAGCCTATTTTTAATCATTTCCTTATTGTCGCGTAATGTTCTAGGTAAATAAGTAAAAATAACCGTTATCAAAATAGTAAATCTCAATTTACGCAAGCAAACAAAACAAACAAAACTACCTTATTTAGCCAATAAATATGGCGGAAAAAATTCGCAACAGGTATTTAAACAACAGCAAGCAAACTAATGGCGAAGAGCACCTAATACAACAGTAGCGTGAGAAGCTAGCTAAAACTAAATAACTCCAGAGATCCACTCAGTTTTTCTACAACTTTTGACGAGTGTTGGACAGCAGTGTTTTTGCGTTAGTTTTTTAGTGGCTCCAAAGTGATTAAAGAGAAGAATAGTGTAATACAAGATGAAGTACAATGTTGCTTTTGTTATTTATTTGTTTAGTGGTGCTTTTGCAACTTTATATGAAGGTAAGAGTAATGTTAATTTAAATAAATATATAATTAATTCGAGAGACAAACTTTGATGACGCTAACATTTAAAAAAATTAATTTATTTTCAACAAATGTAGAACAGTTTACATGTATAAATGTTGTTTGAAATGTTTTAAATATTACCAATAATATTAATCTTTATTAAATATTAACGAGAGTAGGTATTGTTCTTCAAATCTACTTTTAAAAACGGCGGTTTTTGAAGTTCAGTATTTCAAACAAAAAATCGGTTAAATAGTATTTATTTCATATTTATAGAATAACAAAAATATAACAAAATAAAATCTGTACAATAAATAAATAAGTAAATAATAATAATAAAACTAAAATAATGTGATCAATGCAATTGTTTTGTTTTCTTGTTATTTTAAAATTGTAATACGTAATTTTTGCTTGAAAATAAATAAATAAATATATCATCACGCCTTCTACCCATTACTGGGTGTGGCACTCTGCGGAAGCAGATCTCGGTAAGTGATATATTTTGCGCGTGAAGTGCGGTTACCAGTTGTCAAATCACGGCCCCCAAACATGTTAGTGGTGGAGGAGCCACAGCGGTTTATATCATAAATCGAAATGTCGCACTTTTTCAAATCAATTCAATAAAGCCAGATATCCAACAATCTACTTTGAATATTATTTCAAATCCTAAACAATTATCATTCGGCTTAACTAAATATTCACTTGAACTAAAATGATTAAATTCGTACAAAACTATATATTATAAAATATTACCTTTTTAATTAAATAATTAATTAATTTTCTAACATATTAATTACAGTATCTAAAGCCGACTTTAAATTGAAAAACTAATTTTTGAATTGAGAAAATTTATCCAAGAAACTGATTTCGTAACGAAGTTTTTAGAGACCGACATACCCTGAACAGGAAAAGTAGCCAATTTGTGATTCAAAAAAAGTATATTTAGGTTTATTAAATTTTTTCGCAAACTATTCTGCGGTTTTATCAACCTAATACTCTTAATCGTATCTTAGTTCTAAGTTCCTGTGTAAAAATTTAATCATAAGTTCACCACAGAACTACAAATACTAACCATTCTTGAAAATTTGTAGTATGAATAATAGTATTAAAATTACAACATAATTATTTATATATTTATGGTTCATTCTCAACGTCGTTGACTTCAAGTTAATTTTTTTTTTAAATACACCCCAAGACTATCTATACTCTAAATTAGTAATTTATTATTTATTTATTTTGTTACTCTACACAACAGGAATTAAATCTAAATTGTCAACGGCCATGGCTGCACTCGTTGGTACTGATCTAAGCGATAACGCGAGTTAAGCAACGTTGCGCGCGGGTAGTACTTGGATGGGTGACCGTCCAGAGAAAACTCGCGTTGCTGTTGACAATAACAACTAAAACGCAGATCAGGGCGTAATGGCGGCATATGACCTGAGTAGTTGGTCCGCCAAAGAAGCCAGGAAAAAAAAAATCTAAATTACAGTAGCTTATAGTGAAATCTAAACTACTCAGACACAATCGCATTTTTTATATAAATTTAAATCAGCAAAACATAATCGCACGAACTCTTTTTAATTCATAAACGTAAGCTTTACTTCGGTTTTATCTACTGGGTCACGATTGCTTATACTTTAATCCAGTAGTATTCAAAAGGTGGGTCCCGAGGTGATTGGAGATTAATAAAAAAATGTATTCAAAGATTTTGAAAGCAAAATACAAATAATGAGAAGTTTGTTCTTAACTAATTTCTGAAATCGTGGTTCTATTTTTGTAAACCAGCCTCTTACAAATTTTAATTTTGGTCAAAGGGAGTCGTGAGATAATATATTTGTGATTTTTGTCTTCAAGGGAGGTCATACCTCCGGAATGTTTAAAAACCTCTGTTTTTACGTCATCAGTTGATAAGTATTTAATTAAAAATACTACATCCGAAAGGTTTGGATTCTAGTATAACTTCTCAGCTCTGTAATTGGGATTAAGTTCCTGTTGTGCAGCGTATCAAATAAACATTTCATTTTATTTCATAAAGGGGATCCATGCGAGCTGGCCTATCATGAACCAGGCATATGTGTCCGTCTTTCCCAGTGTCCGAGTGCTATTCAACTTGTACGTAGTCGACAACATCCTAAAACATGCAGCTATATCCGAAGTACCCCTATAGTGTGCTGCCCCTTGTCTGGTGGGCCCCTGAATCCTCGACTCAGCGAGCGAAGTGAGTACAAGACGTTTTACCTTTAGCTTTAATTGAAATTGCTGGTGCGGAGTTAATGAAGTTATTGTGAAACGAATGACCGTGAAATTATGAATATGAAGATTTCGGTTTTTTGTTCGGTGTGGCCTTCAAGAAAATATAACAATAACTACTAAGTAAAAAATGGTACAATGCAATTATGAATTAATATAATCAAAATTTAAACTAACTACAATATATTTAATTATTATTGTAATTATATAAATAAAAAATAAATAAATATATCATCACGCCTTTTACCCTTTACTGGGTGTGGCACTCTGCCGAAGCAGATCTCGGTAAGTGATATATTTAAATGCGTGAAATGCAGTTACCCGGGGTCAAATCACGGTCCCCAAAGATGTTAGTGGTGGGGGAGCCACAGGGGTAATTTTAAATTGGTGAAAATGTTTTGTCGGCTGTGGGGATCGAACCAAGGTTCTTAGGATCCACAGGCTGACTTGATTACCCCCTGTTATATAAATAAATAAATATAAATATATCATCACGCCTTTTACACATTACTGGATGTGGCACTCGGTAAGTGATATATTTTATGTGTGAAGTGCGGTTGCCAGTCGTCAAATCACGGTCTCCAAAGATGTTAGTGATGGGGGATCCACAAGGATAATGTGGTGAAACCCTTACTCTATATTCCAATGTCAAATTTGAAAATTATTACAGAAAAAATGCTTGAAATAAAAAGTCATCTCACTTTTTTACAATGAAATATTATTCTTTAAAATAATTTAGATAATCAAGTGATAATCGTTTTTAGGCTGGATTATTAGATCCCGGAATTCCGGCACATTGAAAGACCGGATTCTGGCCGACGGATTTTAAATTTAATTTTAGTCAAAATTTACATACTTTAACTTTAAAAATGATCCAGTTTTGAAGTTTCTCTATTATTTGTTGACTCTTTTTAGAATGTCAAAATTTCAAAAGGACACTGCCACCTCCTATGCTCCACTCAAGTTCTCTGAGGTCACAAGCAGATGATGAGAGCAAAATATTTGTTATCGGAGGTACTCCATCATTAGTTCAAGAATTTCCACACATGGTACGTTCACCATCTAGTTATTATTTGTACTAATACATATAATTACACAGTAAGTACGATATTTTGTCAACTAATTTTGTTTTACTTTTATTTGACAGGCAGCGTTGGGTTATACCAGTGGCAACAAAAAACTTTGGCTCTGTGGGGGAACCTTAATTAGTGAGAGATTTGTTTTAACTGCAGCTCATTGCCTTTACTCCAAGGACCAGTAAGTAGACACTCACTTATTTAAGGAAATTAGTACGAATTTTACAATAGTTAAAACTCATTTAGGGCCAGTTTTTCAATCGCCGGTTTACTCTCGATTAATGTTAACCATGATTAAATAATCATGGTAACCATAGTTTCCATTATTATTTAATCATGATTAATATTAATCGGTGATTGAAAAACTGACCCTTAGTATTTTTTTAAGTAAATATTTAACAATTGATGAAATCTAATTTTGAATTTTGAGTTATTAAGCCGAAAAAATTGTTTGAATAAGGAATCAAATAAATGATCCAGGAGTATTGGATATAATGGCTTTATTAATGAAGTTAAATTATTAATTTAATAATAAAGACTAAAATTAATAATTTAACTTCATTAATAAAGCCATTATATCCAATACTCCTGCATCATTTATTTGATTCCTTATTCAAGAAATCTAATTTTATTATAGCATTTGACCAGAGTTTATAGGTTCCGAATCAACTCCTGGTAATATTTTTCACTATATATTGGCTCAGTTTTTCATTCAATTCTTACGGGTATTTTTCTGTTATAATTTATCTGTCTATTAAATATAGAAAATACACATAGGTAATTTATATTGCTGTTAGTTAATATTTACATAACATTAGATTGATTCCAATTGTGACTTTTACGAGCGTTACATTTCATCGGATTCAAGTTACATAAAATAAATGAGTGGTTTTGATTGAAATAAATGAATGTCTATTCTAGCGGACAGCTTCAATGGGTGCGTCTCGGCGACCTCGACCTCATCTCCACCCTCGACGACGCCTCCCCAGTCGACTACCCAATCCTCCGTCGCATCCCTCATCCACGTTTCAAATTACCTTCTAGATACAACGACATCGCTCTGATAGAACTAGCTTATCCTGCCGTCCTCTCAGACTATATCCGACCAGCTTGTCTACCATCTGATGTTGACATCAACCCCACAGAGCGACTTGTTGCCACCGGGTGGGGCCTTACCGCGGCTGGAGGACGCCAGAGTGACTTTTTACAGAAAGTGGACTTGGAGGTCTTCACCATGCAGGAGTGTGGAAATGCGTATAAGGATATTGCGAATAGCAGGAGACTGATAGATGGTATCGTTCATGAGATGATGTTTTGTGCTGGGGACAGGACTGAAGAGAAGGATACGTGTGAGGTGAGAGGAATATAAATGAGTAAATGGACAGATAATAAGTCCTATTCTGTAATACAAATAACTATTACTAACATGATCTTTTGAAAATTACCTTCCTAGCAGCCATTGTTCATTGCGGTCCTGATAATTACTATATTTAGCAATTTGTGTTACTTAAAACCCAGCTGCATAAAATGTTATAGATGGCTCAGTATTATCGAGTCGGAATGTAGATTTGTGAACCCGGGTTCCATTTCCACAGGCGATAAAAATTAATCACTATATTAAAAATATTCCTGTGGCTTTCCCGCTTATTGGGGACCGTGATTTGATTGTTGGTAACCGCATTTCATATAGTATGTGTAGTGCTTATTAATTATTATTAATTTATTTTAAATGAGGAAAAACAAAAGAAAAAGTAGGCTTCGATAAAAAATAAAATTTTGTTGTTAGTTACAATTCTTGAGTTTGGAAAAATAAAAAGTTACATTTTGTCTAGATTGCATTTTCTATTTCTATTAGTATTAAATTAAAAGCCAAGTTATTGGTTTATCACATATGTATTAAATTAATTATTTGTTACAAATATTGTTTGAGCAATGGTATTTAACTAAAAATAAGCATTTTAATACTGATATGACATAAAAATCAGAAAATATGTAAAATTTGTTGTCAGCCATTTTCGCTGTAGTTAACTTTTAACATGCTGTTAGCTAACAATGTAGTTAACATTATTTTATTCAATCGAGCCAATGTGTCATTGAATATGTTTGTAATATAAGATATACGAGTATATTGGTCATTATGTTTTCACATCTTTGGGGGCCGTGATTTGACGACTGGTAGCTGCACTTCACGCGCAAAATATATCACTTACCGAGATCTGCTTCGGCAGAAAGCCACACCCAGTAATGGGTAGAAGGCGTGATGATATATTTATTTATTTTTTTTATGTTTTCATTAACTATCCAATAATAATAATGTCAAAAGATGTGATGATATATTTATTTTATGATTTCAGGGTGATTCTGGAGGACCTCTACAATCCCGAATCGGTGAAACTACCACTGTGATCGGGATTACATCATTCGGGAAATCATGCGGGATTGTGAATTTACCGGGAGTTTACACAAGAGTAGCGCCTTATGTTCCTTGGATTGAAAGTATTGTTTGGCCTGATGAATATTAGAAATACTAATAGTTTGATCAAAATAAACTGGTGATTAACAAGACAATATTATAGGCGTCCTCCATTTCTCATTTGAATCTACCTACAGAATGGAATACAGCTTACCTCCAAATCATATTTCATTTTATCATAAAAAAAGGAATATTTACATGTTTTCCTCCTTAATTCAACGCATCATAAACTCAGGTTAAAATGTCAACGAACTTAAACATAATAATAAACATACAAGAAATCCTTGTAAAATGTGTCAAATTCTTCCTGAACTTGCTTCAAAAACTTAAGACTATAAAAATCTATGAAATATAAGTACTTATAAGTAGATTAGAGTTCTTACAATTTTTTTGGTAATAATAACGGACAAACTACATCAAATGAAATATTAAACAGTGTGTATTACTTAATTATTATTAATAAATTATTTATTTATTGTTATTCATTAATAATTTACTAATTAATTAACCCAATTTAATTACTATACTAGAAATCTACAACTTACTATTTCTACATCAGGAAAATATTAATTTTAATTTGAAGGAAAAATGGTAACAAATATATTTGAACTGACTGGAAAATACAAATATTTCTATTATTTCCTACTTACAAAATTATTTAAATTCTTTTTAATGATATTTCAATTATTAAACACAACAATACAAGAATAGCAACTGACCATTACAAATTCATTACAAATAAAGGGAACGTGCATTAAACCATAAAACCAGTATTAAACGTCTTTCCATAATTACATTATTAGCCGCAAGGCTTTGCCTCTCCTCTATCATTACCATTTCGCAGTAGCTATTAGTTTTATTGTTGGTTTCAAACTAAAAACCTGTTTATCCAGTAATTCAGGTATATAGACTCCAGTGTCAAGATTTTGAAGTTAGGGGACAGAAGTGATTTTAGTTCGGTGCTAGTTTGTTTACTTTTAACATGAATTGGAGAACTTGTACTCTGTTAGTGCAACTATGCTTTTGGTGTAGCGTTTCTGGATATTACTATGACGACAAATACGAAGGTAATAAATAATAATAAATAATAAATTGCATTAATTTTATACGAGGATAAAACCCCACTTTCCTTACACATTGAACATGCTATTTTTTGTGTAAATAACGGAAAAGATGAAATTAAAGTAATTTAAGATATATTTCCACACACATTTTTTCTATTCATCTAAATTGTTTCTTAGTAAAAACATAACATTACCTTATATGACAAGTAACCAAACAAAATAATTGCCTAAGGGCCGGTTTTTCCATATCCGGATAAAGTTCCCTATAACTATCATGGGGATAAATAAAACAATATCGCATCGAAATTACAGCACAAATGGTAATAATTATACTGAATATCATTTTCTCATGCGATAGTTTTTCAATTATCTTTCTTATCGATAGTTATCGGAAACTTTATTTAGATATGGAAAAATCGACCCTTATATGAGTAAAGTGTTGGTTGCTAATGATAAAGTATTGCTGACGAATAAAATTCGTAAATAAGAAGAAGGTGTATTTATTTATTTATTTGCTATAGAGCACAATAGGAACTTAATTTCAATTACAATAGCTTATAATGTAATCTGAACCACTCAGACACAGTCGTATTTTTTTTATATAAGCTTTGATTACACAGTTATTAGTCAATTAACGATGTAAGTTAAAGTCTGCGAAATTTGAATCTACATCTCTTGCTTAGTAGACAGGCTACGATTGCCTACAAATTATAATACATTTATTATTTCTTGTGTAAAACCTAACAGATTATATTTACTACACAGGTGATGATTGTGAGTTAGAAGACAATATACAAGGGAAATGTGTGCGTCTACCACAATGTCCAAGTGCTTTTGAAATAATTCAAAACCGAGAACACCCTGCAACATGTGGCTTCATTGGATTCATCCCTATTGTCTGCTGCCCAGTTGATCAAACATTAAAAAGTCAACCCAATGAACAGAGTAAGTTAGTCAACTGTTAGTTAACCGCCTTAAGCAGAGTTTATACTAGATGTCTTTAGATGTATTCCATTTGCCACTTGGTTCTCTAAAATTAGTTCAGGTAAATTAGAATTAACGAAGTAATGCACTTATTGGGGTGAATTACTTTCAGTGGAATCTGAATCTGTAAATATAGAATTGGTGAGCGAAAGTAAATCAATCAAATAAATAAGTAAATTAGATTTTATCCAAATGGTAAATATTTTTATATGAAGAAATTATAAATGAGCCAAATGACAACAGGAATACAATTAATATTAACAGGTTAATAGTCAAAATAAAAGTAATATAAGGAAAAACTTTTAGAACTTAAGATCTGTATAAGTATTTATTTAAAATTATTACTTATTACATTAATATAATAGTAATACTTTTTTTTCCTTTATCCGTAATTCAATATTAACGTCAATATTTTTCACACTAGACAATTGTTTTAATTTTTTCTGGAAGCCTTTATTTTCATGAATATTACAAATATTTAATTAACTTTTGCACTCTGATGAAATACACAAATGAAATGTATTTTATATAAAAAAATCCGTAATTTTATTCTCTACGCCTTTTATTTGAAGTATTTTCCTGTAAAATTAAAAGGGAAGCACTGCGCACCAAAAAACTGTTATTATATAAGTCTATGTTCGGGTTTTGGATGAGCACACTGTATAAACAAGAACTAGGGATCACATATATCATTTTGACACTTATAGGCTGTCGACTGTTTGTCATCTCCAATAGTAAATTAAATTAAAAATAGATAAATTTAATTTTAAAATGCACCATTACTTGTTAAAATAATGAAAGTATAAAGTTTCTTAAAAATTCAGCAAACAATGTGATAAATATTAACATAATATAAATCAACAAATTAGATTCTAAAAAAAAATTCTAAATAATTGCATAATATTAATTCCTGATTTGCCAACAACAGAATTAATTTCTAATTTCTCAACACCATCTCGAATTTTAGATTATGTTATCATAATGTCAAAGCTAATGAATTAAAAACAATATCTGTGCTTTATTATTAAATAATAAAATTTTAAGTTTGTTTATGTGAGAATAAATGCCAACCAAATTTGCCGTTGTAGGCTACATCCTTGTGAGATATCCTGTTCTGTTAACTACACTATTCCGGTTTTCTACCGTTTACTTTAAAAGAGGTAAGAAATTAACAGAAATAAGCCAGAAGAATAATAGTTCTCTGTCTCCTAATATTTAATAGCGAATTTTTCAAAAAATAATGTCTCTTCTCTGACATAAATATGATATGTGTAGATAATGACTGCTACTTGGGAGATAAAGGTTTGGGCACGTGCAAGTTACCAAAAGACTGTCCGAATGCTGTCCAAGAAAATCAGCATCCCGTACTTTGTAGTTATAACAATTATATACAAATGGTGTGTTGCCCGCCATCAACATACCTATCTTCATCAACAGAATTAATCCCTACTTTGCAAACAACAGAATTAATTCCTGATTTGCCAACAAAAGAACTAACTCCTGATTTGCCAACAGAATTAAGTTTCTCAGTTTCAGCAGTAAAGGACACATCGACACCTCTGTCTTTGACAGAAGCAAGAAATTCTCGTATTAGCGAAGAAGGTGAGTTTTCGGAAAAAAAATTCTGATTATAAGAATGTGGAGCGTACGTCGAATAAAAGATTTATGAAGTATATAAAATAAAATGGATGGATGTAATTGAGGGTTTATAGCATGATGAAAGAAGGTACGTGAATATAGTTGAAGTGAGGATGGTGTGTCAGGAGAAGAATGTTTGACAAAGACTGATTCTTTGATAAATCTGATGAGTGGATGTTTTGTAAAATTTTCAGGGATTCATATTACCTCATTTGATGAGATTTAAGCCCGGTTGCATAAAGCATTGACTAATTTAACTATGTTGTTAGTTAATAGCATGTTAAAAGTTAACAACAACCAAAATGGCTCACACCACATTTTATATTGTTTCCCGATTTTTATGTTATCATTATGGTGGCTAGCTCAGTGGTATGAAGTCGGCCTGTAGATCCTGAGAACCCTGGTTCGATTCCCACAGACGACAAACAATTTTCATAATTTCAAAAAGCTACCCCTGTGGCTCCTCCACCACTAGCATCTTTGGGGGCCGTCATTTGATGACTGGTAACCGCACTTTACGCGCAAAATATATCACTTATCGAGATCTGCTTCGGCAGAGTGCCACACCCAGTAATGGGTAGAAGGCGTGATGATATATTTAATTTATTTTATTTATGTTATCATTAATTAATATTAGCATTAAATTTCGTATTGTTAGTTAAATGGTAAAACTAAGTTTGTTACAAATAATTATTACTATAATGCATACTATAGAAATTATAATATTTTAAAATATTGAACAGTCAAAAATCTTGACATTTACTAGGTGCGTTTTTTTATTCTAATTCAACTTTCTCGCTTAGTTCAACATAATTATGCAACCGGGCCATAGTGTTATGTTACGTATTTATAAATGCAGTATATCAGATTTGAAAAATATTATTTAATTTCTCGACAGAATGTTTAAATCTACAAAATATGAAATTACAACAACGACAACTCAATTACAAAGATGAAGAAGGGCAAAAATTAGACAGCCTTAATAATGACATAGCTGAATTTCCATATCAGGTATGTATAGTTGATTGAGCGTTCATTTGAACAATAAAATCCCGCAAAATAATACGTTTCGTGGCAACACAATATATTCGATAATTTTGAACACACACGGCATCAAAACGTTAAAATGATGTGCTTATCTACAAAATTATTTAAATTCGGTTTCTTTCACAGTGATTAGTGAAAAGAAATTTTTTTAATTGTCGGTATCATTATCTCGAAATATTCGTTTATGAAAATGCAATTTTGTTGTTGAACTAGTTGAAAACCGAATTTTTTAAAAATATGGTTCTATATTAATCAGACTACGAGAAATCGAATGCCGTTGAGCGCATCTTCATATCTTTTTTAGTTTTTGAATTACAGCGATTTTTGACTTTTTTAAAATCTCAACTTTGAATATCTCGAAAACTAAAAGAGATATTGAAATGCGGTTTGAACGAGTGTATTTCTCGTGATCTAATTAACTTATAGTGAAATTTAGAAAATTTCGAAAATTTAACAAATTTTGAAAATTTTATTTTGCCCATATTTAAAAAAAGTTACGAGATAATGAAAATTTATAAACACCAGTAGATTCCTCGTAAAAAATACATATGTATGCAAAATTTCAGACTTTTTTCTCCACGGATACAATTTTTAGAGCAAAAAAACTAAAAATGGCCATAATTCGTAAAAAACTTAAGGGGTACCCCTTCAAAAATAATTAAAAAACATTGATTTTTCGTTTTTTTGTAATAAAAACTTTAACTTCGCGAAGTTTTGCCTGAAATTTTGCATACCTATGTACTTTTACGAGAGGAATTCATTGGTGTTTACAGATTTGCATTATCTTTTCATTTGTTTGAAATATTGAGAAATGAATATTTTCAAAAAAATGAAAAATTTTCAATATTTTCAAAATTTCGGTACAAGTTAATTAGACCACGAGAAATACACTCATTCAAACCGCATTTCAATATCTCTTTTAGTTTTCGAGATAAGGACCTTCAAAGTTGAGCTTTTCAAAAAGTCAAAAATCGCTGTAACTCAAAAACTAAAAAAGATATGAAGATGCGCTCAACGACATTCGATTCCTCGTAGTCTGAATTATATAGAACCATATTTTAAAATTTTCGATTTTTGAACTGGTTCAACAACAAAAAATCGTATTACCCGACATTTTTGCAATCACGACTCCGGCGATTAAAAATATATATATATATTGAGGATCAAAATATGCATAATTATACAGAAATATATAAGGAGTTAAATGGTGAAATCCCCAATTTCAGAGCTAGTTTCATATTTTTTTAAATTAACCGTAAACAGAAACAAACATGAATATAAACATCATTAATCCTTAAAATTTAAATAAAAGTTTGCAACGGGATGAATCTTAGGAAAAATGCATTTTAATATTTGTAAATAGCGTCCTCCAATATCTTCGCGATCCCCTCGAGGGGTCGCGACCCACCCTTTGTAAACCACTAGTCTATATCATATAGTTTACTAAGTAATGTATTTTAAAATTACTAAAAATGGTATTAGCTACTAATCCATTTTATGAATCCGCCAGTGGTAATATTTGCATTACTATTTTCAATTTTTAATAGGTTGCTTTAGGAATTTCATCTGAATTTGAAGACGATGTATATTCCCGTTATGGAATAACCTGGACATGCGGAGGAACAATAATCAACAACAAATTTATTTTAACTGCAGCACATTGTCTGCAGCCCGATTATTACAAGTACGTATTACACAATTAATCATTTACTCTTGTTGTAATTTCTTTAATATATTTCAGTAAAACTGTAGACTACGCAAACATAGGAAATGCATTTTTAAGAACGTACTTTAACCTAACAAACCCCGAACAAGTAGTGTACAAAATTATCCGTCAGTTTCCACACCCCCTGTACAAGCCTCCTTCGGTCTATCACGACATTGGTCTTGTAGAGCTTGAAAAAGCAGTGGAATTCACAGAATATTCAAGGCCTGCTTGTCTACACCAAAACATGGACCAGGAAACAGAACTGATATCTGCGGGATGGGGACTTGGCAATTTGGATTTGGTTGAAGTCAGTGAAAAATTACAAAATGTTGTATTAAATGTGTTCTCTGAGGATGAATGTGGCGGAATATACAAAGATCTCAGTGGTTCTGGACGATTACCTAACGGGATTGTACATAAATACCAGTTTTGTGCCGATGGAGTTACGGACTTGGGGAATAAAGATATAAGCAAGGTATTTTATCTAAATTTGTAATTTATATCTGAAAACTTTACTTTCTAACAGAGTAGGGAAAAAAGGTATGTGTATAGTTCGTGAGTAAAGTTTAATTGCAGGATAATCCACCAAAAGTCAACAGAAATAAAAAATGTCCCCCTCCCTACTATAACGTACTATTAAAAACTTTTTAAAAATTTATATATTTAAAATTAAGTTCCAGTAAAATTTAATACATTTCAGTAGGAGATGCGAACTCACAGAATATAAATTCTGATACATACCGTAAAAAAATTGCCATAATTTCACAAAAAAGTTCAATATATTTTTTTTTCTACCGCGTAAGTTACCATACATATTATCTTCGTAAATCAAAAGTGAATATGGCAGTATTAGATATTTCTACACTTCTTATTTATTACAAATTAGTTTATTTTGATACTATAAATTAAAAAGAGAATAAAATATTACATGGAAACCGCCTAGAAATTATTATTTTTGATGGTCACGTACACTGTATTTTTTGTCATCTTGCATTTATTGAAAAAGTTTATAAAAATTACTCAAAAATTGATTTTATTAAAAAATTTAAACATGTATGAAAAAAAATCCAGTTTTCTAAGTGTAGAAAACAGTAACAATGATATTAAAAATATATTTAATATTACTCAAGAAAGAGAAACGATCTGCAATTGGAAACTCTAATAAAATGATATCAAATTAATGTTGTTAGCAAAGGAATTTAAAATGAAATACGAAAAAAAAGAAATTGTTTGGCAAACACTTTTGATTTACAAAAATCTGAATTTCCATGTCGAACACATTTGGGGCATTCTTGATAATTACTTCATTTTTAAACCATGATAACGCAACAGCAAATGAAATACGATATTTCCCGTATAAAACTATAACGTGAGATTTTTTGTAGAGCGATTCCAGCGTCGCAATTCAATTTAACAATAGTACTAACAAGACTGGAATATCCTATATAGTTGGGATAAAATCTTTTGGAAACACATTGGGGTTGGAAGGTGTTCCAGGAGTTTACACCCGAGTGGCTGCGTACATCCCCTGGATTGAGAGCATTGTCTGGTTACAATCCGATCGTCAGATATCCGTAACGGAACAAACGTTTAATGAATCCGAGATTGCAACACGGGAAATCACTCAAAAGATAGATAAACCACAGACACGATTATCTATTAGTTTGAGTGTTCGAAGTAATAAATATCTGTCTTTTTTTTCATTGCAATATAAATATGAAAGGTTTTTTGCAGAATGTTTATTTTCTCGAGAGGCTGAGAATAAAGAAATACAATTAATCTATAAACCAGAAGGATCGGGTGGTGGAATCCTTGTATTCGGTGGAACCGATACATTAGTTGGCGAATTTCCTCACATGGTATGCAAAATAACTACTTAATTGACGACTCATTTGTTGACCTAAGTAAATGAAGTCTTAGAGCCAAATTCAGAGTCGTTACTCACACTCATCTCATCCTCACCTCACTCTCAAAATAGAAGTAACTAAGGCAACTAACTCAAGAATTTGCACAATATGAGTTAGTTGCCTTAGTTACTTCGAATTTGAGAGTGAAGTGAGGATAAGATGAGTGTGAGTGATGACTCTGAACTTGGCCCTTAATCACTCAATTCATTTTAGTTCAGTGGTTTTTGCGAAGATATTGAACGGTGGGGGGGGGGGGGCCCGGATGTTATTTACAAATTTAAAAAAAACATGTATTCAAAGATCGATCAACAGTTGCATCCCGTTGCACGCTTTCACTTAAATTTTAAGGATTACTTAAATGAAAAATATCACATCGAATATTAAATAATTTATTTGATAGTTTATCTCGATACAATTTTGTTCATTTAAGAAAAACTTATTATAAAAATTTAAGAGACGGCGGCGCAACTGTTCATCAAAGTATTGATTAAAAGATAGTAAAATATAATTAATTCTTCAAACTATAATACCAACATAACAGAGTTCTTAAGAAACTACCCCAAAGTTCTGAATGAAAAATGTTTCCTTCACTAATTTCTGAAATCGTGGTTTTATGTTTATAATATACATTATTTAATCAGCCTTTTACAAATTATAATTTTGATCACATAAAAAGTAAGGGGGTCGCGAAATAATTTAGTTGTGATATTTATCTCCAAGGAAGTCATGCTTTTGAAAATCACTAAACTAGTCGATCGTAAATAAAATCTTAAAATGTTTGAACGGGACCCGAAAGCAAAATCTATCGAATTTAATAAATTTGTTATTAGTGAAAGTAAAGAAAGCAATGGCAACTAATTCATCTGTTTCAGTAAATGTAAATTGAATCTGCGGGAATGACAAATCAAATGGTATATATGAATTATTAAAGTTTGTTAATCAATAGTTTATATTTATTACAGGTTGCTCTGGGTTTTTCAAAATCAGAGAAAGAATATGATATAACATGGCAATGTGGAGGAAGTTTGATCAGCGCGAAATTTGTTTTAACTGCAGCACATTGTCTGGCTTCAAAAGATTTGTACGTATTATAATAAATAGTATTAATGAAAAATAAAGCATATACCGGGTGCCTACTTTTCTATGGATCATAGAAAATATAATACTGAAATTTTCATATAGCTGTAATTTCTGCCCTATTAATTTTAAAACAAAAGTGTAAATACCAGAAAATGTTCAGAATTGAAAACTGCATTTTATAACTTCAAAATTTTTGTTTACATGGGTTTCATTCACGGCAGAGAGGCAAAATAAAAGTTATAATTTTGAGTTATTTAAAGCGTGTCCTGAGAAATAAAACAAATCTGTTGTATTGTTTTAATTTGACAAATCAAAAATATAATTTATTATATTATTTTAGTTCGGAAATAGTTATTTATGTACCAAGGATGAAAATAGGCGTTTCTGGCCTGTGGCATGTGCTTTTCGCCTCGTGCTAATAATCATGCCACGGGCCAGAAACGCTAATTTCACCCGTGGTGCATACAATATTTTATGCACAACAAAATAACATTTAATTATATGTTCAAAAGATTAAAATATGTAAATAGGTTATATGTTAAAATGCAGTGTTTAAGCTCGCTTTTTAGGGCTAAAACACATGCTTTTGGCCCGGTTGTGCATAAAAGTAATATTGATTACGGCTCGCATCACTTATATATCTAATCAATTGGCCCTTTGCCATATTTAAGTTTCCAACCCTTGATTTAAACTAAGCCACAGTCACCATGTAATTCAAATTTGATATTATTATTTTTTTTAAATCTGATATCATTAATTATTAAGTATTCACTTTAAATACTAATTAACTATCACTTATATTTTTTGTACTCACACTTATTTTAAACTTTTAGTGGAAATCTGACATGGGTTCACGCAGGAAGCAAGAACCTTGACACATATCCACGTCTAGAAAATCCAGGACAACTAGTATACAAAATATTACGTCGAATTCCTCATCCCTTGTATAAACGTCCATCAACCTATCACGACATTGCCCTTCTAGAACTTGACCGTCCTGTGGACTTCAGTACTGATGTAAAACCCGCCTGTTTATATGAACACAACACAAACCCCGCAAATGATGTCGTAGCCACAGGCTGGGGCCTCACAGAAGAAGGAATTACTAAAATCGCTTTACAGAAAGTCACACTGGACTTATTTACTTCTGACGAATGTGATGAAGTCTATGATAATTTAAATAATACCAGGCGGCTTAAAACAGGAATTATGAAAAGTAATCAGTTCTGTGCCGGAGGACGAAGCGGAATTGAAGATACGTGTCAGGTTTGTATATTAGCTATGTTCCCATCAAATAATTTTTTGTACTCGCATCATTCAAAATAAGGTTTAGATTACCTTGGAAACCGATGGAAAGTTCGATTTTGCGCACTAGTGCCCAAAGTAATTGAAAAAACATCCATGTTTTTATTATTCTAATTTTTAACTATTAAAATGCTAATTATACATATATACACACATTTTAAGGAATTTATAAAAGAAGTAGAGACATTAGCTTATAACGCCATCAAACAGATATATTTTACGAGAAAATATAAATAATTTGTTTTCAAATAACAAAAGTCAATTCATGACATACTAAACAGGCAATATAAATTCACGCTTCAAATTTAATAATTTTCCTTATAGTCGATTATATAATTTTTGTTCGTTACAAAAAGCATTGTACAAAACTTGTGCACGAAGACGTCATTTGCATTATTCGACCCACCTCACATTGTTCACTTTAAATGAATTTGATTAAAAAACGGCTTATGGAATTTAAATAATAATGATACCATTTTATAAGAACACTCTTTCACGTTTAGAATGATATCCGATTTTCTAAAATTAATTAATTATTAATGGGGTGGCTAGCTCAGTGGTATGAATTCGGCCTGTGGATCCTGAGAACTCTGGTTCGATTCCCATAAGCGACAAATAATTTTCATAATTTCAAAAGCTACCCTTGTGGCTCCTCCACCACTAACATCTTTGAGGGCCGTGATTTGACGACTGGTAACCGCAGTTGACGCGTAAAATATATCACTTTCCGAGATCTGCTTCGTCAGAGTGCCACACCCAATAATGGGTAGAAGGCGTGATGATATATTTATTTGTTATTTAATTTAAAATTAATTAAAGGTCTTTGAATAAAAAAAAGCAATTACGAGTTACGCACGCGTCCAAGTACCGACTACGAAAACTCACTAATAATGTTTGATTCTAGGGCGATTCAGGAGGTCCGCTTCAATTTAAAATGCCTAATTACGAAGGACCTATATGGCATCTGTATGGAATAACATCATTTAGCAAAACATGCGGAAGACAAGGGATACCTGGAGTTTATATTCGAGTATCGTCGTATGTTCCGTGGATTGAAAGTATTGTTTGGCCGGATGAATATATTCCTAACCCTGACGTACCAGAATTAATAGATACATAAATAAAGTTTTAATTATTTAAATTAAAGAAATAAAGTTTATGTAAGAGGGTATAAGTTCCGTGGACTTGCAAATATATATTTTTGTAATAAAGACAGATAAACAAACTTAACCCTTAAATACATAAATTTTTATTTGAAGTGGGAACTATGTTTTTGCGACGATTGAAAATACACAGTAAAGAAATTATTATTTTAAAAATATTTATTGTTGTTTAACTTTTTTTTTGATTTCATTCAACTTTGCATATTTTAAGAAAACAAAATTACCCCTATGGTTTTGACGGCTGGTAATTCACGCGCAAAATAAATCATTTACCGCGACCTACTACAATAAAGTGCTACACCCAGTAATAGGTACAATTTATTTTCTTTATTCATATTAAATTAACAAAATTAAATTTTAATAATTATCTCAAATTTACAATAAAACAGAAAACTATTAGTATAAAAATCAATTGAAGATGACAGATACAATTTGCATAAAACTATTTTTCCACCTCACATTAAAGTCTTATGGCTCAAATTTAGTTGGACACACTGTACATATTTATATTCTGTGAAAAAATATAGCGTTGCATTTTATCAATATTTATAGGTACATGTATAAACGTGCATTTGTAGCTGAATTATCGGGACTCACAATAAGCAAGTCCAAACTTGACTAGTACCGTTGATTGACTAATAATAATAAACTGTATAAACTGTATAATCAAGGCTAGTACCAATAATAATATAGGCACATAAGTTTTCACAACTGCATTTGAATATATCGAAGATCTCTTTAATTTAATATAGATTCTGAACACTTTAATAGTATAATTAAGAATATTCTTTTTGTTTTGTGGTCAAATAAACAAATAAAAATGATTATAAATTACCTATGAATGATAGTTACACAACATTTTAAAATATACGTATCTAGACAGTTCGTTTATAATTTATTGTAATCTTTAATTACCATACTATATTTACTTATTTATTATAGGAATTTTAATTGTAAACAATATAATGTAAAATAAAATATATGACTTACTTTTACAACTGCTTGGCCAGGCTAGTAGATTGCTAAGGTCCCCAATAGAACGGCTCTCTAGCACAGCACACACCTGCACACTTCAACAGCCAGCACTCAACTGAGCAAATTAAACCTGTTCAAACATTGTTATACAACAGAAACAAACGGTTTTACTGACAAAATAATCGATAAAATCCATTTGAAACTTAAGAATAAATAAAAATAAATGTTACATGTCATTTTAGCGATACTTGGTTACCGAATTTGGTGAAATATCGAACCAAGTACATTTGAAATTTAATAATCAGTTATATTAATTCAAGTAAAATAATAATTACACTATACATAATTAAATTTAAAGAAATATATACAAATCAAAATATTTTCACACTTTTCATACAGAATTATAAATAATATACAAATAAAATTTATAAATACAACCATGGTACAGTTGCTTAAACACACAAATCAAAGTTACACAAAATAATAATATCACAAAATATGAAATTTGGAAATAATATCATAAGGTATTTTTTCAATTTGAATAGATTCTTAACACATAATAAATATAATCTGTTCAAAACAGTGATTGTATAAAATTATTAAAGGCTTACATTTTACAAATGTTGTAAAATAAATACAAGTAGGTAAAATTATACAAACCGGACACCAGAAATCAAATGGAATTGTTGAAATTTCATGGCAACGTTTGTGGACATTCATATATATGTATTGGACTGATCAAGTACACAAAATAAAATGCTGCGATTTGGAACAAGTGAATATTAAATACCTTTTATGTTTTAACGTAGTACACGTATTTAATACAACTAGAATTATTTAATTAGAGCTTTCCATTTTTAATAATTACACAATTGATTTTAACTTCAAAACCACAATTACAAAAATACTTTCCACATTCTTGAATGATTAAAAATAGTTATTTGTATATTAAGGGAAGAAAGTGAGACATTTCTTCCTGAAGGTGCCGTTTTATTTCCCGAGCCGAAGACGAGGAATATAAATGACTTTCTTTACGAGTAAAATTTTATAACATAAATTACAAATTTAAATAAAATTTATTATTCTCTTGACAGATGTCACCTAAAAAGAAAAATGTCTATTCTTCCCTAGGGATGAAAAGGTATCAATCCTTTCAGTAAAAAAATAGTTATTTGTTTCATTAGGATTAAAAATACAAGTTTTCTGGTCAAGTAATAAAGGTTATATGATTCGAAACAATATTTTTAGTCTAATTGACACATATTTTTTTTACCCACTATTTAAAAAGATTCGTAGATTTAGGATCAAATTCATAGGCGTGACATCCTCATCTCATTCTCACCTCACACTCAAAGTCGAAGTAACTAAGGCAACTAATTCAAGAATTTGCACAATTTGAGTTAGTTGCCTTAGTTACTTCGACTTTGAGTGTGAGGTGAGAATGAGATCAGGGGGAGTCACGACTATGAATTTGGCCCTTATTCAAATTGACAAAATTATTATTTATCGCCATGACAACTGTAGTAAAAATGCTATTTTTGATCTTAGGACCAAAAAAATGATGACGTATCCATGATAACGTAAACATTCCTGAAATAGCGTTCTATTGTTATTGAAAAAGTTGAAATAATAGTGAGTGGAAAAAAAGTATTTTCTGACAGGGTAGTGAAATAGTTATTGTACAATTAGTAATTAAAGCAATACTTTCGTCATGAATTTGAAGTTTGATGAAAGACGGCTTTCATTAAGTGTTCTATATTTTTTTTGTATAGGAATATTAAATTGATTTTATGGAAATAACAAATATTTTGACAGTTGTCAAAATGTCGATAGCATGCTTTTAAATTTTAAATGATGTTCAGGCAGATAAGTAAATAATAATAGTGAAAAAAAGTCAAATCAAACAAATAAAAATGTAGTAATTTTTAAAATAGCTGAAAAATGTATCACTTTCTATACAATTTTTCATTGTTCGTCAAGAAAGGCGACTTTCATGGTCAATATGCAAAAAATATTTTATATAGTTTTACACGTATGTTACTTTAACCGTGTTTAACTAATTTTAAGAAGTAGCAAATGTATGATTTGATACGCTAATTAAAAGATGAACGTAGAATTATTTAAAAATGGAAAGCTCCATAAAAGCTCTAAACAACTATACGTGATGAGCATTCTAATAATCATATCACAACTTTTCTAGGCATTCAATCGATTTGCCTATGATTAATGTATAACATACATTACTTATTAAAGTGGAAGGAAAACCAGTCTTGTATAAATGCAGAAAGGCATTACAGTAATGTGAAATATTCATTGCAATTATTTCAATCAAATTAACCTACGTGAACAAATGCTGACGATTAAATTATATACACAAGTATAATTGTATAATCTAGTCTAGAATTTGTCAAAGATTACTGATAAAATTATTTACAAATGTCAGATGCACGGCTACTACATCAATAACTTACTTATCACTAAAGGAAAAAACAACATTCTTCTCGCTATTATTTTTTTAGTTTTAATTCTGGTTAAAATAAAGTAATTTTAAATTATTATTGAGGTAACCTATTTAATCAGTACGCCGTGCAACGATATAAGATTCTGTAAATAACATTTATTTATGTCTACGCATTAAGGCCAGGAACTAAATATTCTTGGAGTGGATCACTTTAAAATAAATTTTTCATATTTCGTATGAAATGCGTAAATATATTTTTGCCCAATAATATTATACAAAGTTGTCTCGGAAATATTATACCCTAAGTTTTCGGACGATAAGCAAACCATCAGCAAGAGATTAGAATATGCATTTAATTATTTTTTTCTACGACCAAGTAGAAAATAAACATTTATAATTGTCAGTTGATAAAAGAAAATTGGCGTTTGCCGTTCGCCGGGCGGTAAAGTAAGAATTTCCGGCTAAAGTGCAGTATCACTGACCAATTTTTAAAATTTCCCCCACCATTATAGTGCCATTTACTTATCAGTGATTTTCAAACTTTTTCAGAGATTTGAAACTCATCGAAAGAAGTATAAATGTCATAAATGTATTAAAATGGCAAAGACTGAAGATAAGGTTTGGTTAGGTTAGAAATATATTTTTTTTCCTGATAATAGTAGGTTACATCATGCTTGAGGGTTGAAGCTAAGAAATATTTTTCAAATAACAGTCTAGAAGCACTGGTTTATTTAGTAATTATTTAGGGAGTTTTGAAATTCACAAAATTATACCAACCTATAAATACATTTTTTTAAATTGGTCAGTGATACTGCACTTTTGCCGAATTTCCAGACAGAAAAGCTGTCAAAAATGATTTTAAATTCTTTCTCAAATGTTTCTAAATGGTCATAGAAAAATATTGTAAGCACCTCGACCAGAAAGTGTCTGCCGCTCGCGCATGCAAGAGCGGAATAGACTACTTTCTGCACTAGGTACACAAATAAATATAAGGTCATGTAAAATGGAGTAAAATTATTTTAATTTCATGATATTAATGATTGAACGAAACATAAAATTTTACTAAATGCAACCCTAACTAGCAGATGCTGATACTTTCTGTTAACGCACAATATCTCCGAGATTACTATTCCTGATAAATTTTAAATATGTTTATGAATTTAGGAAGAAATTTTTAATATGAATTATAGTTGCACCCTTTCGATATTTGGCCTATCACAGTTCTACACAGCAGCACAAATTGCTATTTACACATTACGAAAAAAATAATTAAAAATAACAAAATTGCTATAATACAGAATTGCATTTCATTAAATGCAACATGTAAGTTACTATTACACAAAACAATCGTGAAATAAAAACGAAATACTGGAAAAAATAAATAAAACAACAACATATTCTAAAAATTCCGTGTGCTTGAAGCACCTCTGTCACAAAGAATTAGAAATTTGCTTGGCTCAAATTTATTCTTGCAACTTTCCCTTATATTTTCTAACTAGATTAATATCAGTTATCGTTAGATAAATTAATCACAACCCTTAATTATTAGTTTTCAATATTCTGTCAACCACACATTTTTATTTATTATTAAAAATAAATGGTTGTGATTAACATATCGATCTGTTTGAGATAATAATGTAGTTAGAGACCAAAGGGAGTTTATCGAGAACGCAAGATATGTTTATTAAAAATAAATAAATAACAACTACACCTTACGTGTTCCAACTGCTCCGTTAACTGTCAAAAAGTGAGGTTACGAGCTAGAATTCTTCTGATTTTGAGGGTCCAGCGAAGATCCTTGCTTCTCCAGAGAATCGCATTCAGCCAATCCTTCTCCATTGACCTGATAAAGGCTGGAGTCCATCATCGAGCAATTGTTAAGATTAACAGATGCCGAATCGATGCTGTCGAAGTATTCCGACGTTGGCGATGTGTTCCAAAAGAACATGTTCGCGGTCTGGAATAAATGACTGCTGGAGCTGATGGTGTGCGGCTGCGCCGGGAGATGGATCGCGTCCAGGGAGTCTGGACACAGTTCTATATCACTGTTATAAGACGATGGCATCCATGGAGAAGAATTTATTGAACTGTTGGTATACATCTGGAAATTAAACCGTTTTATTTAATTCATTTATTTAGTGAAATGTATAACCGTTTTGTTCCACATTAAATTTCATAGCCAATTGTAAGAAACTAATAAATCACAAACATGTAACGTCATCAGACTAAAATTTTGATGGTTTTGGAGCATGCTTGAAATACTAGACTATTTTAGTATAACGCCATTTTGGAGGACAGTAACGTAACTTTTCAATGTTATGTTAATAATTTTTAATTTAATCAGTTGAATAAATTTATTTAATGATATATTTATTATATCAATTGAACTGAATTTAAATAGTTCAACGTATTAAATATGAAAAAACTGCTGTCCTCCAACAATTTCATATATTCTAAAATCGTCTGTCCCATGATGTAATATTACGGCGTAAAAACCAAAGTTAGTATTTAATAGAATGCGGGCACTCATGTGACACTGTGACGTTTTGTGACGTAAAAACAGCTGTTCAGGCAAAATGAACTATTTTTTTTGGAACGAGATTTGAAAAGAACCGTTCTTTTCAAATCTCACCACAAAAAAATAGTTCATTTTGTAGGTGGTGCAGTGATTGCAGCCCAACAAGATTTGAAAAGACCGTTCTTTTCAAATCTCGTCTCAAAAAAATAGTTCATTTTGAAGGTGGCGCAGTGATCGTAGCCCAACAAGATTTGAAAAGACCGTTCTTTTCAAATCTCGTCCCAAAAAAATAGTTTATTTTGTAGGTGGCGCAGTGATCGCAGCCCAACAAGATTTGAAAAGACCGATCTTTTCAAATCTCGTCCCAAAAAAATAGTTCATCTTCTAGGTGGCGCAGTGATCGCAGCTCAACAAGATTTGAAAAGACCGTTCTTTTCAAATCTCGTCCCAAAAAAATAGTTTATTTTGTAGGTGGCGCAGTGATCGCAGCCCAACAAGATTTGAAAAGACCGATCTTTTCAAATCTCGTCCCAAAAAAATAGTTCATCTTCTAGGTGGCGCAGTGATCGCAGCTCAACAAGATTTGAAAAGACCGTTCTTTTCAAATCTCGTCCCAAAAAAATAGTTTATTTTGTAGGGGGCGCAGTGATCGCAGCCCAACAAGATTTGAAAAGACGTTCTTTTCAAATCTCGTCCCAAAAAAATAGTTCATCTTCTAGGTGGCGCAGTGATCATAGCCCAACAAAATTTGAAAAGACCGTTCTTTCCAAATCTCGCCACAAAAAATAGTTCATTTTGTAGATGGCGCAGTGATCTTTGCCCGAACAGCTGTTTTTTTACATCACAAAACGTCACAGTGTCACGTGAGTGCCTGCATCCTATTTAATTATGACGAAAATGTAAATTTTAATAAATTACTGCATTCACATTTCAACCATGCCATCAAATAATTTGATATTTAACGTTGATTCAGAATGGTTCGTGATTTTTCAATATCCTATTGTGCTTCATAACCTATATTTCCAGAACCAAAGTGAATCAACAGGAAATTAGTAATAATTTAATATGAAACTCTTGTAATCTTCGCTTTCTAAAAGTATTAACTTATTATTATGGGGCAATTCTAGATTATTAAAGTTGATTCTAACCTAAGAGTGCACGTATTGTTTGAAAAATAAAATGGCGTCTTATATAACCAGCCATTAGTTAGTGCAACTCTACCTTAATTATTACTTCTGTAAACTGTAGCTATTTTAAAAAGAGGCATTATACTTTAATAATTACGGAACGTAGATTTCTACCTTGGACGGGATGGGAGTTTTTCTTCTTGTTGTTCAACAGGGACAAAGAAAGGCAAACCAAAATACGCAGCAAATTAATTTGGAATGAAAGAAATTGTGTCGATTAATTTACACCGTGACATGCAGTGTTATTTTCGACAAGATGGAAGCACAACTGATAGAGCAATGAAATGATTTTCCCTGTCAATGAATTATTATTAATATTTCTGTATGTTGAAGCTTTCATGTATGATGTTCCCAAATTATTTGTTATTTTTGGTATTTTGTTATGTCATTCTTCATGCTTTTATTCAACATGCGCATAGACACATTTCATTAAATACTTCGCTATTTACAAGCCCTCTTCGTTTAATAACCATGCTTAAATAATTATTTAAAAAATAAATGTACTCTGCAATGTCATGTAAGACATATATTTGCCGCCAATAGGATGCGGGCACTCACGTGACACTGTGACGTAAAAACAGCTGTTCTAGAGTTAAGATCACTGCGCCACATACAAAATGAACTATTTTTTGAGACAAGATTTGAAAAGAACCGGTTCGTTTCAAATCTCGTCCCAAAAAATAGTTCATTTTGTAGGTGGCGCAGTGATCTTTACTCTAGAACAGCTGTTTTTACGTCACAAAGTCACGTGAGTGCCCGTATCCTATTATTTTGACATGCATCTAATTTAATTTTAAAATAGAGTATTTTTGTTCAAAATCGTAAAAATATAACTAGTAGCGTACAAATTTGAAAGTAATTAATGTATAATTTTAATGACGCTACTAGTAAATAAGCGATACTTAATTATAATTGTGCAAGTGTATATACAATATATTTACATTTTGATTCATTTGAAACGTGCTTGTTTATTTACAAGTAACTTTATATTACAATTTTTTCTTGGAATATTACTCACACCAACAAATACGAATTGTTATTAACAACAAAATTTGTGTTTCTCTTTTTACATGTGTATAAACAATAAAGATTTAATTTCTTATTTACAAGTTTGTATCATGTACGTCAAAAATGTTTTTTATATACAGGCGGTATTTTTTAAAACAACCAATCAATTTTACCGGCTAATTAATGACTATGGAAAAAATGTAATCTTGTGCAAAAAGTAGAAAAAAATCTGATCCTGACAGTTCAGCTCAACAATTAAAATAAGAAATTCTTGACAGCTGTCAAAATGAGATTTTGTTTAATTTGTTTTTATTTTCATGACTGTCTGATTTTTTATGAAAATGTCACATTTTAATATTTTTTAATACAGAGTGATCAAAAAGAATTGTTTCAGTTGGCAATACAATTCTGGCGATCTTTTTATTCCACAGTTGGCACAACGCCAGGTAAAGGCTGAAATGCTATTTGACATTTCTAGTAAATACAAATGCAGGGTGATCAAAAGGAATTGTTATAGTTGACAATACAATTCCAGAGATCTTTTTATTCCACAGTTGGCACAACGTCAGATAAAGGCAGATATACTATTTGACATTTCTAATAAATACAAATAGGTTATATCAGGAGTTTGACAGCTAATAGAATTTTTACTTTTTAAGTAATATAAATACTTTAGAAATAAATGTAATAATAAATGTAGTCAAATTTAAATTTTAAATGTCACTTGTCAACAACAGGAAATTAATTTATATATCAGGCTCACCAATTTCAAGTAGTTTTTTTTTATTGCCAACTGTAACAATTCCTTTTGATCACTCTTTAGGTTATGTCAGGAGTCTGACAGCTGTGAGGATTTTGTCTTTTTGAGTAATAGAAATACTTTAGATTATTGCTTTTAAGTAATAACATAAATGTACTCAAATTTTAATTTTCAAATGTCACTATCAACAACAGGAAATGAATTTATGTATCAGGCTTACCAATTTCAAGTATTTTTTTTATTGCCAACTGTAACAATTCCTTTTGATCACTCTGTATTTAGTATAACAAATTTAAACTTCTTAAACATTGTATTTTAATTTTAAACAATTTTGAATTCTTATACTTTTGCTCAAAAATGTACAACCAATTTTCACCCGTTTTTAAAATCGTATGTACATTCTGTGCACATCATGTAGTCAATATTTAGCTCGAAAATTGATTGGTTTTATTAAAATAATTGTAGAATTGAGTTGAATAAGACAAATGAGTACAGTATTTTAAAAATGATTGAATAAATGAATGTATGAGAGAATGATTCCCGATGTTGATGTAGTAGCAACGAATACATTACATGTCCGCAGAGCCAGAGTAGTTCTACTTCTACGGCAGCCAGACGCCAGACCCAAGAAGCAAATAATAAAAAACAAGCTCGGACTTACGAGAATTGGAGAATTTGGTCATTTTGGGGCGAGAATCCGCGGGGCAGTCGGAGCCGTAAGGGGCATTCTACAATAACATAAGCTGTCCAGCCTGAGCCTGGGACTTATAATTTCAGCCAGTTGGTCCAGAACTGAAGCTTGGGTCGTACCTTGGTGTCCGGCGAGTCGCGGCCGCCACGCGAGCTGCTGCTTCCCACCCGTCGCACCGCCGACGACTCCTTCTTCGTGGATGACTTCCCCGTCGAGCTGAAGCTGCTGCTGTTGTTCACCAGGCTATCCCTGTGCTTCGACAACGTCAGTGAATCCCGACCGTTTCTTACCGCTGCTGGTGTTAGAGAACCATTCCTACTTCCTCCTTTACTTCCTGATAGTGAGTTTCCTTCGCTTTTATTCCTCCAGGAGTGGCTGTTACCTCGTGTAGGACTTCCACCACTTCGACTTCTTGCTCCAGAGTTTGCAGAAGCTCCGGGACTTTGTTTGCCGATGGGAGGTTTGGGCGCAGCGTAGCTCTTGACGCCGGGGAGTGGAATCTTGCTGGGTCGTCGTCGTGAGTTGTCCTGGTTCTTGCGGTTTTGTTCGGTTTGGTCTTGGGCAGATTCTGTACTGCTGCTGTGGTCCATCTGCAGGTTTAAGGGTAGCGGACTCATGGCTTTCATACTTGCTGTTGTAATCTCGGAACGCGAGGGCGGACGAGAGGATTCCAACCCCACGGGGATGATGTCTGGTGATTGATCAAGTGGCTTGTTTAGTTGGAGTTGTTCCAGGAGACGCACACGAGCTCGGGTGCCTTCCAACTCGATGTTACGATCTTCCAACTAGATAAAAATATTGTAATTTAATATAAATTTATGTTTTGATTAAGGCTTCATTTGCAGACCTTAACAAAGTCACTATTTTTTGTATATAAAATTATATAAAATATATGGGGTGGCTAGCTCAGTGGTATGAAGTCGCCCTGTGGATCCTGAGAACCCTGGTTCGATTCCCACAGGCGACAAACAATTTTCATAATTTCTAAAACTACCCCTGTGGCTCCTCCACCACTAACACCTTTGGGGACCGTGATTTGACGGCTGGTAACCGCACTTCACGCGCAAAATATATCACTTACCGAGATCTGCTTCGGTAGAGTGCCACACCCAGTAATGGGTAGAAGGCGTGATGATATATATATAAAATATATTTTTAATATATAGCATATTAGTAGACGGTTTGTATACTTTGCAATTATTTTTAATTTAATGTATAACTGGAGACATAAAATCAAAAGAAACTATTTTATGTTTGTGTGGTGGTCAAACATTTACAGGCAGATTCATAAAACAGATTAGCGCTAACACCGTTTTTAATATTATATATAACTCTGTTTCAAATTAAAACAGATTCAAGAAATGAACTAAATTTGATGCTAATTAACTCTCTTTTTATCTCAGGTTAAAATAAACTTGTTTCGTACATTGAAAAGAGAATTAAAAATAAAATAAAAAATGGTGTTAGCGCTAATCCGTTTTGTGAATCTACCTGTTTAAGTTATGAGCTGCGAATGAAGCTTAACTGTTGAAAATATGTCGAAGTTGTACCTGAAACCGTAGATCATCATTCTCTTCTTTCGCTTTGTCTAATTTTTCTGATAAACTATTTTTTGTTCTAATTATCATTTCCAGTCTTTGTTGTAATAGCTGCAAACAAACGATTTCATAATTACACAACAATAATAAATAATTAATACAAGATTTCACTAAATTTCTAAATAATTTAGTAATGAGGTCGTACCTGATTTTGGACAGACGTAGATAATAAATGTTTCTGTAAAACAACAGGATCGTGTTCTAACAGGATGGCCGCGAATCTTCTGGAGTCGGGAGTCTTGACTTTGGGAAGGCGGGTGCCAAAGACAGTATCGAGTGAGTCTGGACTGGTGAGTGGGCTAGTGGCGGGGCTAGTACGGGCGGAGTTCCTCCTCGCAGGAGGCCTCTTGGTGGGCGTCGGCGGCTTACTAGCAGCAGCATCTGGTTTATTGCTAACGAACTGCATATGCATATCATGGATACGAGTGTTAAGTTCGCTCTTCTGCGTGATAACAGCGCGTAGTTGGTCCTCCAGGTCGTGCTTGGCGGCGAGGAGGGTGTCAAGGTCAGCTTGTAGACGGCTGGTGTGCACGCGGCCCGCTAACATCTCAGCTTCCATCTCCGCGACGCGGTCCAACAGGACGTCGCGCTCGCGTCGGAGCTGGCGCACGTCGTCAACGGACGCGTGTAGTAAGGAACGCTGAAAGTCGCATGGCTCGGCCTCGGCCTCTAGGCTTTGTTCACGCAGCATCCCCTGCAGTGCTTCCACTTCGTCTCGGAGACGAGTTCCTGCGCCAAACACAACCTCACATAGTCGCAACACCATCGTAGAGCTACTAACATTCCAGCAGCTCTATACTAGCCGCTACTAACTTTCTATTATTACAATTTCGGCAATGACCATACTTTTTTATTACGAAATCTCATACACTGTCTAGATTTACATTGAGATCTCGGAAACTAATACAGTGATTTATATGCGGAAGGTCTTTCAGTACGTGGTAATTTTGGGTTATATTTTCGTTTTACTTAAAATTCCCGGAGGTCACTAGTTAATAGCGAAAAACTGTACTGGCGATCATTTTAAATAATTTATTTTTTAATGAAATATCTTAGATATTAATAACTTCTGATTATTTTTGTTTAGCATTATTGTAACACATTTACAACTGCCCACAGCCGACAAACATTTTCACCACATTCAATTACCCCTTTGAGGGCCGTAATTTGATGGCTGGTAAACTCCATTCCCTGTATGAAAACGATGACGTCATATGTGAACGAGGTTATCATAGATACGATGAAATATAGATATCCTTTTTTTAATAATATTCGTACCTATGCGAATGGCATTAGGTATGTCTTAATAAGTTAAGACACACGTTTAATATTTTTTCACGTTCTATCACATTTATTATTTTAATGAAAACGTATGACAGTTCTTACTAATACGAAAATTTATATTTACGTTGTTCACATTTATTTATAAAATAAAAATAGAGGCCTATGGTCATGATTTTGTTATTTTCTCGCCTGTTATTTCTAAGTTTGTGAAATTTTTCATACATAAATACAGACTGAGAATAAGAAATAAGAAATGGCTAGAAAAATTTTGAGTAATCAAATGCAGATATGCGTTTGTCATCTTCATGATTATTTTACGCTGGAGTTAGAGAATCGAGGATCTTTAATTCATTAACTGTAGTACAAGAGGTAATGTGCATTGTGTTTCGTATTTTCATACATTATTTATTTGTTTATAATAATAATACATAAAATGTATATTCCTTTGAGTTTTATTTCACAAAATGACATATTTTAATAAAGTAGGTAATATATTTCGTGGGTTAAGATAAATTTATATTTGATTTTTATTTAATATATTTCAGAATTTGGTTATTAAATTTTATCAAGTAATAAATATCTTAATCTGACATTTAAATTTTAGGTTATGTTTTAAAAATGTCAATCCAATACCAATGTAAACGTTTTAAGTACAAAATCTTGAATCACATGGATACCGAATGTGACGTAATAGTTTTCATACAGGGAATGGAGTATAACCGCGCTGGTCACCGCACTTCACGCGCATAAATTACCGAGATCTTCTACGACAGAGTGCCACACCCAGTAATGGATAAAAGGCGTGATGATATATTTATTTATATTTCCTATATTAATGTTTGTTCTTACCTTTCCGGTGGATGATGTCCAGTAGATTCCACAGTTCGTCCTCAGCTTCGTTTTGCTCGATGACCGGCGCCGTGGAGGTGCCGGACGTCGCAGCACTGGGCGTCTCTTTGCTGGAGGACGTCTCCGTGCTGAATCCTGAGTCCTGCACGACACTCACCGCATCGCCGCTCTTGGGCTGGTGACCAGATGTTTTCCCCGAGTGCGAGTTGCTCCTCGACCTGCTGAAGTGCGTGGAGTCGTCACGGGTTTGACTGTGTAACTTGCGACGCACGCGGACACCTGCAACAGATGGGATGAACATTGTCCCTACCAATTTTTGGCCCGTCGAGTTAACGAAAATACAATACTATAACACTGAATCGATGTTTTGCTCATCTTTAAATTAGATGCAAACGTACATATTTTGATCCACCATTTTTATACAAAATGGCGCCGAGTTATTTCACGAATCGATTAACTAAATTAATCGACTTTGGAATATGCTTCTACGAGAAGTTTTGTCATCTTTACATAAAATAGTTACAAGCTTTAATAATTAATATTTCAAAACGATCTTTCTCTTTTACATCTCGAAATAAATTTCACAATAATCCGTTCAGATGATCTATTATTAAAAATAAGGACTAGCGGTTGGATCAATTTGGGCCGTATTTATTTGCGATCTAGAACTAACTGTTTCTTCCAAATAAATGATGCATCTAGTGTCAGTAGTAAAACAACAATAAATTTAAAATCTGAATGCACGATCTAAGTGACATCTGTTTAAATACAAATTGCGATGCCACCAATTCAAAACGGAGAAAGAGATAGAAAACCGGTTCAACCTGCTAACTAACCAAAATAGCTGGGGCAGTAGGATTAGTTCAGAAACTGTTCTGGATTACTTTAAACGTACCAATTAAATTAAATTAAAATGCCAAATAAATGCGGCCTTGGTTTTTCAATTCTGCATTGCGAGATTTTCATAAACATAAACAAACTATGATACATTTTGAAACACTTTCAACTGAAACAATTGCAATCGAATTACTCAATGACTCACAATTATTTATTTAGTATCTACTATTGTGATTCGAACCGACAAATTTTGAGGTTTGGCTACTATTTAACGGTTTTTATATTATATAGATTTTGGTTACGGTTTTGGTTCAAAATAAACAACTATATAAAAATATAAAAATTAATCAAATTTATAGCATAAGAATTTTTTTAAATAAAAACTTCCACATATGATTGGAAATAGCCTATAAGATAATGCCACCTTTATCTTTCTAATTCTTTAGACCTTCAGTCTAAATTTGACTCTGGAATGTTACACTTTTAATATGTTGTTTGTAAATTAATTTTTCTACGTTACAACCTTTTTTGGTTTACTTTATTTGAAAAATTTTACTTCTGCTATTTTTGTTAACTTTTTAGTCATTTATTTATAAAGATTGTACTAATTATTGTTAATATTCTAGACTTGATAATGACTCCGACGAAAGAGCTGAAATATTGTCGTCTTATAAAATAATAGTTTTTGACTTTTAATTCAATTTATTAAAAGTAATTTCCTATCCTATTACAACTTTGTGGTTTAATTAATCTCATAATAATAATAAAATTTATTTATTTTCTTCTTATTTTCGGCCAATGCATAATTTATACCAGGTTAAGTTTACGGTTGTAGAACCGAAATAATATCGATTTTGTTTTTAATTTTCGTATTGGTTTTCGGTTTGCATATTTCAAGATAAAACAAATATGGGTAAAAGGTAATTATTTTGGATAGGGTTGTATTTAGTTCTTACCTGGTTCCCAGTCACGTCTAACGGCAACGGGTATAGCGGAGGTATGCGGCGAGAGTGCCGCGGTCATGGTGGCCGGCGTGGACGAGGCCTGAAGCTTGGTGCGCAGGTTAGGGAACGTCTCGATGACGAGGTCTCGGAACTCGAGCAACGCACCCACCTCATGCTGCAGCTCCTGTAGCGCGACCAGCGACTTCGAGTGCTCATTGATGAGATAGTGGAACGGGCCGGGCGCGGGTGGTGAGCGCAATGCGAGACACTCCATGCCCAGCGCGCCGCTACCGCTGTCCGGGGCCTACAACACATACAATAGTAAATATTAACATAATTTTTTTACTACTATTTAAACATTAATTTCATGTTTTCAATATTTAAAAATATGATTAAGTTATGCAACATAATAAATAATAATAATACTGAGGAAAGTAATTTATCCAAAATATCAGTTTAAATGGTTCAATATTTATTTTTTTTTAAATATGTTTCTATATAGTTTAAGACATGAGAAATCGAATGCCGTTGAGCGCATCTTCATATCTTTTTTAGTTTTCGAGTTACAGCGATTTTTGATGTTTTTCAAATCGCAACTTTGAGACGCTATATCTCGAAAACTAAAAGAGATATTGAAATGCGGTTTCAACGAGTGTATTTCTCGTGCTTTAGTTAATATAATAGCAAATTTTGAAAATTTTGAAATTTTTTCGATTTTCTTCAAAAATTTCCTTTGGCGATCATTCAAAAAGTTGACGAGATAATGAAAATCTGTAAACACCAGTGAATTCCTCGCGTGAAAATACATGGGTATGCAAATTTTCAGATTAAAATTCGTACGGATCAATTTTTTATTAGAGAAAAACGAAAATCGGCTAAAAATTAATTATTTTTGAAGGGGTACCCCTTAAGAGTTTTACGATTTTTGGTCATTTTTCGTTTTTCTGTAATAAAAAATCTATCCGTGCGATTTTCTTCGCGAAAATTTACATACCCATGTATTTTCACGCGAGGAATTCACTGGTATTCACAGATTTTAATTATCTCTTCTACTTTTTGAAATATCGCCAAGGGAAAATTTTGAAAAATTCCGAAAAATTTTCAAATTTTTCATAATTTGCTATTATATTAAGTAAAGCACGAGAAATACACTCGTTCAAACCGCATTTCGATATCTCTTTTAGTTCTCGAGATATAGCGTCTCAAAGTTCCGATTTGAAAAACATCAAAAATCGTTGTAACTCAAAAACTAAAAAAGATATGAAGATGCGCTCAACGGCATTCGATTTCTTGTGCCTTAAATTATATAGAACCATATTAAAAAAAATTGAAAATTTTAAATTCTTCACGTATGTAGTCATGTAGAAGCAATATCTCAATAGCAGAGCATTAAATCTCGTTGAGTCCACCTACAATCAATTCTTCTCTCATCTCTGGATTGATTTCGTCTGCAGCTGCACTTGTAGAGCACTCCAACTCTTAGCAAGTGCAGAACAGAAAGCAATGACCCCACAACAAAACGCATTATTAGCAGCTGTCAGTGTCTGTTGTCTGTACAGGGTCTGTCTGGCCCGGCTACATCACATACACATCCATACAGTCCATTGTGTTACACAATCTATTAAATACTATATTTAACGAGATCAACGTATGAAACACTTTATGAAGCTATTAAATGCCAACAAGAAAAATAGTACCGTGTTGGTTTTCATTAAATATAGCTTAGGGTCTTAGGGCATTGACTGTACTACACTGCACATATCGGGTGGTGTTTGGTAAGGGTAAATAATTCAAAATGTTTACATTTTTCGATATGAATTGTTCTGTCAGGTAAAATCTTTACCAAAATGTTCTGTACTTTACCAGACTGTTATTTCTGTTGTAGCCTTCGATACGTACAGGTATTTTACTTGACTGTTTAGTAAAAATCTACTTTCCATACTAAAATTGGTCAGGAAAGTAGGCACTTTCTTGCCGGTTTCAGAAATAATATGGTTTTCGTTCTGTGACATATACTGTGCCTTTTCTAGTTTAAGGGCAAAACATTGAAAAAAAAGTTTAAATCATATAAAATAAAATAAAAGCAAATAATCATTTAATTGATTTTCCTTTATTTTAGGGCAAAAAGAACCGAGGTGTGGCTATTAAATAACGAGACTGATACTGTTTTAACATTTTATTTTGATTCCATACCTATTTCCTTATTATAACTTTCAATATACACCCCTCCTCTATTCCTACAATGCTCCATACGAATCTTCCATTGTTCGAAACAGTGCTGGAAGTCTTCTTCTGTCAGCTCCTTCAGAACGCATGCCGATTTTTCTTTCAACGCTCAAATCTTGTTGCTATTAAGGCAAATTTCACCTTACGAAACATAAGTCGCACTGTGCAAGACTTCGCGAAAAAGGCGGATGGTCCAACACTGGGATGCTGTACTTGGCTAGAAATCTCTTGACAGACATTGCGGAATGAGTCAGCGCATTCTTTTGATGGAGAAATCATGGCGTGTCCTTCCACAATTCTGGTACTTTTTTCAATCAATTATAAGTTTCAGTAGTAGTTTTTCCAAGTTTCATGTGAAATTTCACAACAATTCGTTGTTCTAATATTGTACTTAACATTTATTTAAGCGAAACAAAAAAAAACAACTCTAATTAGAACGAATGCTACGGCTATACGGTTTGTTTACAGAAGCGAGGGGTACTGCATTCGAAAGAGACAGCTTCACGCTAAAAATCTGACGGTCGCTGGTGTTTGGCGCATGCGTACTTCGTCTGTAGCAGCGTCAGTCTCGTTTTTTAATAGCCACATCTCGTAGAGAGAACCAAGAAGTAAAAACAAAAAGTAATTTTTTTTTTGTTTTTGTAGAAATTTTTCTTGAAGATTAAGTGCAGGATAAATCTAATGAATATTTCAAGGATTCATGGTACTTCATATAATGCAACTTATAGCATAATATTATGTATTTAAATAGGTAAAGTTATGATGTGTATATATTTACATTTTACTACTACTCTAGTTTCAAAAATAACACTAGTAATAAAACCGATTTAAATCTCAATAAGTGCAGCAACAACATTTCCATAATTCTTAGCATGTTAGTCTTCGTCACGTAGATAGCGCACGTACCTCAAGCAATAAACCTCAATAATTGATTATTAATTTGTTTAGAATTCCTAGAAGTTTTCAATTACGAGATAGCGGCACCGGAGACCTTGAAGGTAGCTAGGAAGCCTTGCAAAATATTCTCCAAAGTTACGTTACGTGTGGGCGGTGAAATATTAGCCAATGCAGTGGTATATTTAGAACAATACAATGATTTCTATTATTACCCGCGGCGAGGCAATGGGGAGTTGGACAAATACACGGATTTGACCCTCAGATTGGGATTTAATGGGCACTTACCGTGCTTCATGATCAAAAATACTCTTTTCTAACTTTATTGCTTTATTGTTTATGCACGGTTCAATAAACTCTAACTGCAGTTTGCATTATAAATATACTATTTCTATATTTAAGTTCACAATCACTTAGGTTTCTTTCCTCGGTCTGTTTGAACCAACGATACAAAACAGACAATTATATCTGGACAAAAAGATAGCTAATTTAAAATTTCATTATTTGTGTATGGAGTAGACGGGACAGTGGTATCATGTCGGCTTGTGGATACTAAGAACCCTGGTTCAATTCCCATTGCCGACAAACATTTTCATCTCATTAATTTTATTCCTGTGGCTTCCCCTCCACTAACATTCTTGGGGGCCGTGATGTAACGGCTGGTAACGCATTTACCGAGATGATGATATATTTATTTATTTTAAAAAACAAATAAATTTAAACAAATCATCATGCCTTTTACCCATTACTGAGAGTGGCACTCTCCCGAAGCAGATTTTGGTAAGTGATATAATTATGCGCGTGAGGTGCGGTTACCAGCCGTCAAATCACGGCTCCCAAAGATATTAGTGGTGGGGGAGCCACAGAGGTAATTTTAAATTGGTGAAAATGTTTGTCGGCTGTGGGGAATGAACCAGGGTTCTTAGGATCCACAGGCCGACTCGATTTTATTATTTTTTCTGAAACCGGCAAGAAACTTTCCTGGCCAATTTTAGTATAGAAAGTAGGTTTTTATAAAAACCGTCAAGTAAAGTACATTTCCGGCTTCGTATTTCAAACAACCGCTTCGTCAAGTAAAATATCACTTTCCTGATTTATTATATAATATACCATTATATTTATATTATTTGTGTACCTAGGGATGAAAGTAGTCTATTGTTAAGGTAAGGCCACTTTTGGCTCCACGTGCACACAATCTTTTCTACGACAATTTAGAAACACTTGAAATAGAATTTAAAATCATTTTTGATAGTTTTCAGGAGACAGTTTTCATATATACATGGATATGATGATACATTTTTACTTTATCGCATCAATTTCTCATTTCAAGGTTATCGAAAACATTAGAAAACTTTAGAAATACTGGGAGGGTAAGAGAGTTACATAAATAATGTCTGCTCTGTAAGCCATTGCATATGGGGGTGTTTATTTTAAAATAAACATGTCACTGTTATGTGTTGTGCTTTTGTGAGGTCTGAGGTAGTATTTTATTTTTAGTTGAATGTTTAGTCTGGAGTATCGGATGTCGAATCCTGTAGGGTTCAGTCGGTTCAGGTCAAATGTCAACACTTGAAATAATCTGAACTCCACTCTCGATAACATTTCAACCAAGGGTTCTAACATCTTCAGCAAATAACTTCAAGTATACACGTGCAGATTAATTCACAGAATTAAATTAAATAATACTACTCCAAGTTCATGTAGTTAACGCTTGAAACGTGCCAAGTACTAGAACTTGAATCATACTTAATGGATGAGTGGTAAAGGCTCTTAAGTTGAATTAGGTATTCGGAGAATATGTAGCAAGTAAGTGCCCTACAAGTAGCCACTTACTTCACGCCTAATTCACAATGAATCAACTTTTATTATAGAAGTAATTTATTACACAATTACGATACAAGAAAAAGTTATAACATCTAATGATTGTAAGAATTTTGGACATGGTATCGAAATGGGATCGGATCTGCGCCTGTCATTAAATAGTTATTTATGTAGCAAGGGTGAAAACAGGCGTTTCTGGCCCGCGGCATGATTATTAGCACGAGGCACAAAGCACCAAGGGCTAATAACATGCTCGGGGTTAGAAACGCTAATTTCACTCGTGGTACATACAATATTTTATGCACAACAAAATAACATTTAATTATATGTTCAAAAGATTAAAATATGTACATAGGTTATATGTCAAAATGGCATTTTGCTGAATCAAGTTATTTACAATAAACAAAAATTGTCATTTTATTTCTGTATCCATAGGAATTATTATTTTATAGCCCTAGGGCCTAAAACAAGTGTTTAAGCCCGCTTTTTAAGACTAAAACACTAACATCCTTAGGAGCTGTGACGGCTGGTAACGTACTTCACCCGCATATATATTTTATTGAGATCTGCTACGGCAGAGTGCTACACCCAGTAATGGGTAAATAGTGTGATGATATATTTAATTATTTTTTAAATCGTTACTTATTTCTGGTTGTTCTGTATTTGTTCCTATGTTGATACAACTGGGGTTCAAATGTCAACGCAACCTCGACGGTTATTCATCCCAATAAAACAAGAAACAAGTAAAATTTCAACTCAACAATTTCCATAATTTTTGAAGTAGTGTCCGTGTGGGTGGATGTAGATGGTCAGTGGTTACAAACCAGTGGGCCGCACTTTGTCGGCGGCAAGGTGAAGGCGGTTGGTTGCATGATAGCAAGGTGCGGGTGTAATGTTGTTGTGTTGGTAGGACTGACAGTTCCTCCGGGAGGTTACGTGGGTGAGATAAGCTAGGTTGTAAGGTCGCTGCAGCTGCCAACGTTCATGAACACGCGAGGCTCGGTTTTACTCTGAGGTGATTCACAGATTGTTTTCAAATTGGCTACAATTCAAACGTTTAAATTGGTTTAAAGAATTATCAATTAACATATGGAAAATGCTTTTAGAACTCAACAGGCAATACTATTTCTACATTAGCTCAGTGGTATGAAGTCGGCCTGTGGATCCTGAGAACCCTGGTTCGATTCCTACAAGCGACAAACAATTTTCATAATTTCAAAAACTACCCCTGTGGCTCCTCCACCAATAACATCTTTGGGGGCCGTGATTTGACGGCTTCACGCGCAAAATATATCACTTATCGAGATCTGCTTCGGCAGAGTGCCTCACCCAGTAATGGGTAGAAGGCGTGATGATATATTTTATGTGATTAAATTTATATATATCATCACGCCTTCTGCCCATTACTGGGTGTGGCACTCTGCTGAAGCAGATCTCGGTAAGTGATATATTTTGCGCGTGAAGTGCGGTTACCAGTCGTATTTGAAGATACAAAAATCATTGCTACGCCAAAATAACTAATCTCACCCAAATAACCGCAATCATAAACCCCGAAATGTATTTTTAATAATTTAGATTAAAAGATTATTTAAAATATATATAGCATCACGCCCTCTACCCATTACTGGGTGTATTTTTGCGCGTGAAGTGCGGTTACCAGCCGTCAAATCACGGTCTCCAAAGATATTAGTGGAAAGGGAGCCACAGGAGTAGTATTAATGTGGCGTAAATGTTTGTCGGCAGTGGGAATCGAACCAGGGTTCTAAGGATTCACAGGACGACACGATATCACTGTGCCACAGCCCCATAAATGATTATTATGATTATTTCAGGTGATAATATCCTTACATATGTTACATCCTGTATGTTTTCTTATATTGGTTTATAATTACAAAAGGGAACCGGTAATAATAATTTGCCTCATAAAAGGTTTATAAATCAAGTACTGAATGTTGTACAGAGAAGCAAATAAATGAATAATAAGAAAACAGTTAATTTTGCTTCATTAATATAATATATCTTTTTGAATCTCTAGTACAATATAAAACAGATCAATGAAGTTTGTTTTACTGACAACTGACAGATTGAAACAAATGACTAACATGGCGCCAGTACAATCAGCATCAATACACCGGTACATTGAACACTGAAGTACCAACATATCTTCACTCCAATTACATACTCACATACACACAGTGCCATCTGCTGATCCCGTTCGTCAACTGTTTCTTACAATTCGCCAACTGTTTCTCCGTTAGCCCATATCGCACATCTCAACACTGAAGTCTGTGAAGTCGTTATTATGTAGTGTTTTTTGCTTTATTTTGTGAGTTTTCTGACGCGTTTGAGAATTATCTTGTTATCTCAAGGGATCTGGCAAAGATTGAAGATCTGAGTCTACTCTGGAACTGTTTCCTTATTGCGGTTTTAATGTTGCATGGATTTCAGTTAGACATAAAATTGTGGAAAATTTTGCGACAGTGCAAACCGAAAGAAATCAATTAAGATCGTATGGAACTAATTTAAGGTGCCACTAATTTACTAAAAAATAGCTTACAAGTCAATTAGGATACGAGGATTTCAATGCCGTTGAGCGCATCTCCGTATCTCGTTTAGTTTTTGAGATATAGACTCGGGAAACTGATGATTATTTTTTTTCCTTTGGAAATTAAACTTTTCCGAAGGCTATATCTTCAAAACTAAACAAGATATGAAGATGTGCTCAACTCCATTGAATTCCTCGTGTCCAACTTGACTTATAAGCAAATTTTTAGCGACTTTTATTTTTTGAAAATTTCTAAAGGGGTACCCCTTAGATTTTTTCCGATTTTAGGCCAATTTTAGACTATTTGCTCTAAAATTCTTTCCTGTACGAGTATTGTAACTAAAATTTACATACATATGTATTTTGGCCCGCTGAATCCAATGGTAAAATCCACAAATGCATATGTCGTCTTGTTTTTCAGATATTGTTCAAAAACTGTTCTATGAGAAAATTTTTAAAACATATTTTTAAAATTTAAAAATTGTTGAATATTTGTTTATAAGTTAATTGAAGCACGAGAAATTCAATGCCGTTGAGCGCATCTTTATATCTCGTTTAGTTTTTGAGATATAGACGTGTAAAAGTAAACAAATCGGATGATTTTTTTTTTAAATTAAACTTTTCCGAAGGCTATATCTTCAAAATCAAACAAGATACAAAAATGCGCGCAACGCCATTGAATTCCTCGTATTCGAATTGACTTGTAAGCACTTTTTAAGTAAATTTGTGATAATTTAATTTTTTAATGATTTTCTCGGTTTTATGTACAAAAATATTTAAGTACTACGAGAATCGAACTTGGATTCTCAAACACATAATTTGATACGTTGACACTGAGCTATATACCCCATTAAAAATAAATAAATCTAATGTATAAAATATTCTGCAAATATTTTTCCTTTTTGATGGGATAGTAAGTATCTAATTTATATGTCAACCATCGCTTCAATGCGCTGAGCTATATATGTATATCAAGCTCACAGGTGGGCAGATATATTAGGTCAATAATATGTTTATTAAATCGTGTAATAAAATGCATATGTATACAAAAACAATTCCATATTATTACACATTTTATTGCATGTCAATCCACTTTGATATTACATACTTACATAGTTCTAACTATAATAATATTTCATGCTTTATATTGCATTTATTACTATGACTGATACTGATACCGATTTGAAAGTCAATATCCAAGTACTAACAATACTTTCACTTAAAAATTAGTATTTATAGTTAGTACATTTTGCCATAAATATAAAAGCAATTAATTTGACACATTTTTTATCGTCTATAAAGATAATTGAATATTTTGACATGATGGTAAATTATTAATAAAGAATTTAAAAAGGAAAGTGAAGGGTGTAATTATATGATAAATATTTTTACATGCTTTCACTCAAAAAAATGCACTAATTTGGAAATTTTATCTGCTCTAATTTATTAATTTCTGACTGATAATAATTTAAAGTGAAATTTGCAATAAATATAATTTAGCCATTCAGCCTTGATCCTAATCATGTTAAAATGCAATAAATAGTACTTGAAATTATAGTTTCCGAACATCCTGTATTGCCAAATAAGTAATTATAAAAGTTTATCACCACTAATAGCTAGGTGTGTTAAGACAGGTTAGTAATGACGATATTATTGGTGACACCAATTTAATTAATTTTTGCAGAAAAATAACTAAAAAAATAAATATATAATCACGCCTTCTACCCATTACTGGGTGTGGCACTGTGCCGAAGCAGATATCGGTAAGTGATATATTTTTGCGCGTGAAGTGCGGTTACCAGCCATTAAATCACCCCAAAGATGTTAGTGGAGGGGGAGCCACAGGAGTAGTATTTAATGTGTTAAAAATGTTTGTCGATAGTGGGAATTGAACCAGGGTTCTCAGGATCCACAGGCCGACACGATACCACTGTGCCACCTTATTAATATGTCTTGTACTACAAACAAATGCAGTTTCATCATCTCATATATGAGGGGTACAATCAACTCTTATTATTTCAAGTACAACGTTCAATACTGCTAAAATAAGTGAAACAAAATACAGAACCAATTTAAACCTCAAAAACAAAACCAGCTTACATTAAACAAAACACATACGACAAACAATCAAACCGAAAAAAAACGACAATCGCTTCGAAACAATGGAAGTCTTGTATGGTTGTAGGAGTTGACAAAACACCTCATATTATTTGTTCATGCCAAAATTGTCCTCAACAGAGAGGAAAGCACACAACCACTCTCTTCCCTTTCAAGAGAGGGAAAACAAAAGAGTACACATTGAGGAGGAGGTGTTATTGATCTAGCAAGCTATGGTGGTAACGAGATACTACAATGTTGGCTACCTACGTAATGAATCTTTGCAAGAAGAGGATAATGATTGCACAAGGAAAGGTAAACATGTGGTATGGTTGGTTTTTTAATTATTATGTGGGGTCTGTAAAAATGAATCGTTGATTATTTGGTTAATAATTAATACATCATTATTATGTATGAGTTAATCTATTGTTTGTGTTATGCTGTTTCCTAGAAGTGATTCATTATTAACCATTGTTTTTTGTGGGTTTTATTAATTTGTTAGATGTTTATGATATATACTATATTATTTTTTACAGTACTTGTACTGTAAGTTACCTATTAATGACAAAATTTAAACACAGTAAGTGGAACTTTTATTGCACAGTGGTTTCCATGGTTATATCAGGACTTTAATATTTACTTACTGTCCACCGTGGACAGTAAGTAAATATTACATATCAAGGTCATGCTTATTTTAACAACAATTTGACAGCTGACAATTTTGAAACCTAATTTTCTTTACCTTCCATTTAGGCAAGTATTGAAAAAATAGCTTACTAACCTCGAACTGTAAGTAATTTTTTTAGGTTCGAAAGTTTAGGAAATCTCGACCCTTTGAGCATCGATTTCCCAAACTACATTCTTTACCTAAAAACTGTTACTTACAGTTCATGGTACGTAATATACTATTAATTGTACAACGATATACATTTAATAAGACACACACTATGGGTAGTATATAACAAGGGAGTAAAATTCGTCATTATTTGTCTAGAGCAAAAATTGAATCTTGAGGGCGTAACCCGAGGGATGTAATCACTTAAGGCAAGTAACGACACTTTACTCACGTGTTATACATGATATTTTAGACACACAAGGATAAATTCGTTATTTAACGAAAGAGACTGTTAACAGCATGTAAAACTAATAAGAATGAAGCACATTCCAAGAAAATTTAAATCTAAATCTCTAATTCATTTATTTTCTTTTTTGAAAGGGTAGCAGACTTCGTGTCATTCTTCCCTCAAGTAATTTATATTTCTCGCCTTGGGTTCGGGAAATTAAAAGGCACCTTTGTACAGAAATGTCTTATTTTCTTCACTTGATATACAAATAGTAACTATTTTAATGTCACTGACTTCAACTTTTATCCAAAATAAATACTACCTTGTTTAAATGGTTTGAATTCCAATATAAGCTACTGTAATTGGGATTAAGTTCCTGTTGTGCAGAGTAGCAAATAAATAAGAAAATGTAAATTGCTGAATTGAAAGGATACATTTTAGTGTCAACTCTAGCCTATGCATAATTGCAATGCATATGAATTACTAATAATTATAATTATGTTGTTTTTGCGTCTGCGCATGTGGAGTGATAGCCGGAAGCTTGTTTTTGTTCCAGCTCCGGAACCGATCTGCACTTCCGCATATGAAGTGTAGCGAGCTGTTTTTGTAATAATTACACTTCATGAAGTGAATATTTGCGAGCTGTGAGACTGTGACTCGGTGGTAATTGTTGTTTTCGTATAATTATAAAGAAGAATTTAGCACGATTTTAAAAGGCCTATTTGCGCATTTTTTCTTAATCGACGGATTTTCTCTTATTATATAAATAGAGATACATTTCCGTAATACTCGTATTTTCACTTCTTAGACAGGTGTTTCACATTTTTCATAATCAAATATTTAGTGGAATATAAGATTATACTAAAATAAATATATCACGCCTTCTACCCATTACTGGGCGTGGCACTCTGTCAAAGCAGATCTCGGTAAGTGATATATTTTTGTGCGTGAAGTGAGGTTATCAGTCGTCAAATCACGGCCCCCAAAGATGTTAGTGGTGGAGGAGCCACAGGGGTAGGTTTTTTTAAATGTTGAAAATTGTCGCATGTGGGAATCAAATTAGGGTTCTCAGGATCCACAGGCCGACTTGATACCACTGAGCTAGCTACCCCATAAGTTTATACTAATTAAAGGTAACCACATTTTCTTTGATTTTATGAAAAAATAAATGAATATATCATCACGCCTTCTACCCATTACTGGGTGTGGCTCTCTGCCGAAGCAGATCTCGGTAAATGATATACTTATGCGCATGAAGTGCGTTTACCAATTGTCAAATTAAGGCTCCAAGAGATGATAATGGGGAAGCCACTGGGGTAATTTTAATGTGGTGTAAATTGTTTGTTGGATGTGGGAATTGAACCGAGGTTCTCAAATCCACTGGCCGACTCGATACCACTGAACCATCTAACCCTTTGATTTGTATTAGTTAAAATTATTCTGGCCATAGAATACTGAAATTACGACAATCTATAAAGTAATCAAGTGATATATTGCCAGCCGTCAAATCACGGCCCCCGAAGATGTTAGTGAAGGGGGAACCACAATGATAGTTTATAATGTGGTGAAAATTATTTGTCGGCTGTGGGAATCGAACCTGAGTTCTCAAATCACATAATGATCCAATTACAGAATTAGGGGGTATATCTGTTATCGATTGACAAATTAATGAAAACCCCTATTATTTCATATGGGGTTGGTGGCTTAGAGGTATCAAGTCGGCCTGCGAATCCTGAGAACCTCGGTTCGACTCCCACAAACGACAAACAATTATCATCACTTTAAAATTACCTTTGTGGCTCCCCCTCCACTAACATCATTGGGGGCCGTGATTTGATGGCTGGTAACCGCACTTCACGCGCATAATTATATCACTTACCGAGAACTGCTTCGGCAGAGTGCCACACCCAGTATTGAGTAAAAGGGGTGATGATATATTTATTTATTTTATTTTTTTATTATATCTCTCTACATTACCATAATTGCGACACTCTTTGATCAAAATAATTTATTCTATTATTTATTTTAAGCATTTTTATTGATTTAAATTCACAAACCAGATGTGAAATAGAGTAAAATCTGTTTCTCAGTAAACGAAGAATTTTTTTTCCTACGGGAAATCAGTTTGTATGTTGTATTCTGAAGGTTTTCGCAAAGAACATTAAAATTAGAAATTTTAAAATATTATATTTGTTGTCTTGTAAATGACACTAATTTTCTTATATTGCATGATTCCTTTGTTCTTATAAAGGAAAAGTGGTCCTTAAACAACTTACACTTACAGTTTGTAATTCCCTCAAAATGACAAAATAATTCTTTCTTATGTCGCCATTGTTTCCACCATCACACAGTTAACATTTTCTTTGTCCTTAACAGCTTTTCTCAATGAGTGTACAGCTTGTACAATCCCAGACTGCATTCGGTTGTACTCCATTAATAATGTTGATAGTAGTGCATTAAGTAAAGTCCGTATGACACTGTAACTGATGACTCTAATTAAAGCTCATTGCAGGGATCAAACGCGAATGTAAATTGCTTATTGCGAGTGGATTCCATACCACGAGAGCATTATGTTATCACTCTATAAAACAATGAATAAAAATACTGGGTTAGGAATTTTATTACTCGTATAACCACATTTATCAGGAGAGTTTTAATAGGTATGGAAGTATAGAGCAGCTAACAGGAAGTGAACAACAGAAAATATGTCAACTAAGGTCGGTCGTTTGTATATCATGTAGACGACAATTTTCAACAGACAAATGTCGTAATTTTTTGTAGGTATATGTCAATTGTAATTTTCAACAGACTTTTTATTTGGCAGTAAATTTGTCAAATTGTTATCAAGATAAACAGGACCTTCATATGTAATATTTTGCTTACTGTTCACGGTGGACAGTAAGCAAATATTAAAGGGCAGATATAACCATGGAAACCACTGTGCAATCAAAGTTCCATTTAAGCTACATTCACAAATCGAAATTAGTTTTTGTTTTATGTTTTCCATTTTTGTTTTAATAACCTTGTAGACATGTTATCTTATGCAGCCATTCACAAATCAGTATTTAGTTTTGGTTTTAACACAAATGTTTGCAAACTCCAAACTTATGTTTTAGTTTTACGTTTTATACTTAAGAATAGACCAATAGGACGAAGCGTAGAATGATGTAGTGATATATACCTGTCTCTTTCTATCATCCTTCGCATTGACGATAACCTAACTTTGTTTTTATTCGAGTGTCAAAATGAATGAAAATAAAAACTAGATTTTAATACCTACTTTCTTATTATAATAGTATTTATCTTGCTCTTCCAAAAAATACGAAAGTAAACAAACAACATATGACAGCATGTGTAACTTAGCATATCTGACAGTTGCATTTACTGTATTACCGATCTTCTACAATTTATGATAGATGTCACTACTAACTAAAATTGACAAAAGCAAAACTATTTGTGAATGCCACCTAAAAACACACTAAAAAAAGTATAAAACAAAAACTAATTTCGATTTGTGAATGTAGCTTTACTGTTTGAATTTTGTCCTTAATAGGTAACTTACAGTACTAGTATTGTAAAATAGTAGGTATATTATATACCAAGGGATTAAAGTGCATAATACAATCCAGATGGTAATATTCACCTGAGGGATTAAATGCACTTTAGTCCTGTTTTTCACACTTCCTGCCATCTATTTTAAATAATGATTAATTTTGATAGTAACTTGACATATAGTGCAATATATATTTTGTGGGGAAGATGGCTCAGTAGTAAGTATCGAGTCGACCTATAAATTTTCACCACATTAAAACTACCACTATAGTTTCCCTTGCACTAACATATTTGAGGGCCATAATTTGAAGGCTGGTAACCGCACTTATTGACATCTGCTAAGGCAGAGTGCTACATCCAGTAATGGATAGAAGGCGTGATGATATATTTATTATATTTAATTTTAAAATATACCATTGCGTAATGATCCTGTACTCGTATAATTTGTTAGGTATTTATTATTCCGTCTTTAAAATTTAATTGTGAGTTGATGGCCATTAGTTGGGTAATGAAATTTCCAGTTCCTGAACAAGGTCTTTCACATTTAACAATAAACTCATAAAAATGTTTACAAGTGGTCGGCTACCGGCGTTGGGAGTTCAGTCTACTAATTACCCCATTAACGAAACGTCTAATTGCTTCAGAATATAACTAGCTAAACGTACGTACAGTTCCTACTCGTCTTTCGTCACCGAGTCTTCGAAATAACATCTGGAGTCTATATTTAAATATGCATACAAAGATCTCTTGCTTTGGATGCGTTTCCGCAACTTGCGTAAGAAGAAAAGAAAAGTTGCGCGCATGAATCTACATTTAGCATTTATTATCGACAGATAATTAGTGTCACATAAAAGTTTCATTAATATTAAAACTTAATTACTACAAATGTATAACCTTTTGGAAAAGGTTGAGTGTATATGTCGAAAACAATTACAAAAGTATTTAAATTTTACGGTTAACAAGTAAAAAAATTAACATCATATATTTTCTTAATTATTACATGGAAGTGGAACCTTTATTGTACAGTTGGTTGCCATGGTTACATCAGGACTATAATATTTATTTACCATCCACCGTGGCCAGTAAATAAATATCATAGATCAAGGTCCTATTTATTATTTGTGCAAGTAATGTCAAAAATAGCTTACTAACCTCGAACTGAAAGTGATTTTTTTACGTCGCAAATGTTTGGGAAATCGAAGTCTAAAAATTGTCACTCACAGTTCATGGTACGTAATATAATATTTGGTCCTAGGACCAAAAACCGATGACGTATCCACGGTAACGTTAATATTCCTGAAATAGCGTTCTTTTATTATTAAAAATGTTGAATGTTTTAAGTTGATTAAAAAAAAATAATACTGACATATTCCCTGAGGACTTTAAAAGTATCCTCGAGGGTACATATACCACACTTTGAGAAACACTGCTTTAGAAAATAGCAACAATAAAAACAAAATTTCAGTAATTTGTCTGCACTAACCATATTTGAATTCACTCGGAGCTAACAACGCACTCGTTGCGGTCCCGCCTCGGGCGCCATCTGCCACAATGACCCACATCGTCTGTCGCTGATGACTAATTTACATGTGCACTAATCTCACCGAACACGGACACTCAATACTTGGACACTAGCGTACTAGATATACGTGCTACTGCTACTAGTAGACAACAGGGAAATGAAATGAGTTGGTCTACCGTCCATCTGTGTCTGCTAAACTAGGAAAGTTCTAATGATGGGATAACTCGACTAACGTGGATAAGTGGAGGACATAGTTAATAGTAGTTTAATAGTGTGGTCAACTACTTTATGTATAAACGAAGACAGAGAGATGAATAAATGGTTGATAGCAGCAAAAATAGTAGAACGAGTTTCTGAGAGTTTTTCGCACGTGTCCAAGTTTACAGAACAAGCCGCGATTAAAGTCTTTAATTTTGGTATCATAAATTTATTTACTGGCCCTCAAAAGTGGGCTTAATTTGGTTGTTATAGCCCTAGAGCATTTAAAGTTGCCAAGTAACAGCTATTCAAACAAATTAAAATCGTAATTTATGGATAAATGTTGGACAACACAATAAATTCGTATGGTTTTTTTGCAAAGTTCTTTTGACAGACTCAAATTCATCCAATATTTCTTTGGAATAGTTATTGATATTTTCCATTGCTATTTGACAATAAATTATTATTTTTTTTAGTTGGAAAACAAACAATATAGTAACACCAATAATCTACGTAAATGTAAAGAAACCACAGCATATCTAAGATTAACAACACCAGCAAAACGATAACGAATACGTACTGACTGAATCTTTTAATTTTGAGGACCAAAATAAAATAAAACGTTGTCCTCGTATGTACCACGGGCATAATCAAGTTTATAGCACTCAGGAAACTTAGGCCGTATTTATTTGACAATTAAGTAATTCGGTAGGTTACTTTTGTTTAAATGGCACAGAACAGTTCCTGAACTGATTCTACTGCCCCAGCTATTTTGTTGGGTTGGCAGATTGAACCCATTTTCTATCTCTTTCTAATCAACTTGTGTTCCTTGTTATCCGTTTTGAATTGGTGGTATTGCATTTTGTATTTAAGCAGATATCACTTAGAACGTGCAATCATATTTCGAATTTATCACTAATTTTTGCAACTGACACTAGATGCATCACTTATTTGGAAGTTAGTTTTACCAAACTAAAATTACCCTTGTAGCTCCCCAACCACTAACATCTTTAAGGGCCGTGATTTAACGGCTGGTAAACGCATTTCACGCGCATAAATATATCACTTACCGCGATCTGCTTCGGCAGAGTAATGGGTAAAAGGCGTGATGATATACATACAGACATACGAGTTAGTTTTAGATCAGTTCAGGGTTGATAACGCTGCAATTGCAGATCTTCTTAGAAAACATTTTGGAGCTTGAGATATGGTACAGTTAAATTAAGTTGTTATGGTAGTAATGTAGGATGCAAAAATGAAGGAAAATAAGACAATCTTGAATGACATAAAACAGAAATTATACTTTGGAATGATTTACATGCAACAGCATAAAATCTATTAATAACTCCACTCAGTGTAAAATTACGCAACCACTCCAATTACAAACCAGTCCAATTTAAATATCCCAATTACTAAACTTTCGTCAACACCAAAATCAAGTATTTACTTCAAATTTCTCCATACACGTCTGGCAAGATCTTCGGCACTCCATATTAAATAACAACTCATGGCAGCACCTGTTCAGCATGTTTCTCATTCAACAAGTTAAACCCGCTCATGGCCCTCGTCATATAAATGTCAGGTCAGTTCTAGTGACCGCTACTGATCTGTATCTGTGTGTGTAAGTGGCCCACTAGTAACATTTGGTGAGTTTCAGTTGGCACGCGGCAACATGTTGATATCAAAGGTGGCTGGTTTACATATCGCAGTCGTGTTAATTACTGTTGTATAATGCTTTAATGTATAATGACCCTGAATACTTAGTACTGAAGAGGGAAGACCACTGAATTCTTGTCGTACGGGGGTTTTGAAACAATTGAATTATTCGAATGTAATGAATATGTTGGATGCATACGATTGCATCTAGTTGTTCGTTTTTAGTTAGTCAGATTGCCGTATGAAGAAAATTCTAATTATTACATTAAATGACCTACGTAAAGACCGTCTGGCTAACGTTACGGCATCCGAATCCTACTCAAGCTAAATATACAGGGTGTTTCATAAGTTAGGGTACATGAAGTATTGCGGCTTGGTAAGTCCGGACCCTATACTGTAATTGGAATTGGAAGTTCCTATTGTACTGAGTAGGATAAATGAATAAACAAAATATGTGAGTTAATCTCAAATAAATTTATATGATAAGGGCGGTAATATCTTCAGATCGTCTTCATATAGTTATTTATGTACCAAGGGTGAAAATATGCTTTTCTAGCCCGTGGCATGATTATTAACACGAGGCGCAAAACGCCGAGGGCTAATAAGTTGCTCAGGGTCAGAAACGCTAATTTCACCCGTGATATATACAATATTTTATGTATAACAAAATAACATTTAATTATATAATCAAAAAATTAATATATATATAAAATAACATTTTGTAAAATAAAGTTATTCACAATATATAGGGTGGTATGAAGTCGGCCTGTGGATCCTGAGAACCCTGGTTCGATTCCCACAGGCGACAAACAATTTTCATAATTTCAAAAGCTACCCCTGTGGTTCCTCCACCACTAACATCTTTGGGGGCTGTGATTTGACGGCTAGTAACCGCACTTCATGCGCAAAATATATCACTTACCGAGATCTGCTTCGGCAGAGTGCCACACCCAGTAATGGGTAGAAGGCGTAATGATATATTTTTTATTATTTTTTTTAAGTATTCACAATAAACAAAAATTGTCAATATATTTATGAATCCATAGGAATGATTTTTTATGGCTCTAGGGCCAAATGAAGTGTTTAAACCCGCTTTTTAGGGCTAAAATACATTAATATTTATTAATTATTATTGATATATGTTTATTTACTATGTGACAATTTTCTTAAAATTTAAGATCTTGAGATGAAGTTATGACTTGAATTTAGTATTGAGGTTGAAAATGTTCCAGTCGAGCAGTTTTATTATAGAATGAAACGATACGATTCCAGGAATAAGGAGCAATGAATTAATTATCCTCCACATAAACCCGCTGCTAAACGGTAAATGTAAATGTCACGACATGTGAAATAAATGATGTGTTGCATAAAATTTGAGAAGTGTAAAATAGCATCAAGTACCTAGCAACAGTCACTTTAGTTCCGCGTCTTAAAATATCACCAAATACTTGCTTTTGTTTCATTCTGAAATTCTGCCAATTATTTGCGTTAGCTTGCATCCTTCAGATTGCTATTATATCTTAATTAAATGTTAGTTATTTGTCCACTATTTTACTACTTATTTACTTATTTAGTAGTTTCATTCAAGTTGTTAGATTTAATGTACTTTGTAATTATTTGTAAAGGTTGTTCGCGTGGTTAATGAAATTATGAAATAATGTTAAGTAATAAATTTCGTGACTGCATAAAAAATTACATTTTAATTTCAAAACCATATCGTGTGAGGAGTAACACTTTCTATAATTATTTTATGTATTTATTTCTTACATGTGTACTGGAATTATTTCTGTGAAATGCAGAGTTCAACAATTTATTCGATTTCATAACACCCTTTATACACCATAACATCTGGGTACCATGATATGCTTAAGCGGCGGTCGTATATTGTGCATAAAAATATATCTATTACTGTATATAGGGAACAGATGTTACTGCACCACCATAATTGGAAACAGTATAAAAATTCAATTTTCATGATAGTAAACATCCTTCAATTTTAGCTTTTTAAATTGAATCTACTACAGCGCAACCAATGAGAAATGAACAACGGAAAATATGTGAATGAAAAAGTGTAATTCCATCTGAATCTTTACAAAAAAATAGGCATATTACATTTGTCATTTAGATCAGATCTAAGTTACATTACTAAACCAAATCACTTATTTATTTCGCTGACTTTATTTCTAGTACTAGAATTATTTATTCTAATTTACTTTGAAGTAATTCATCCCAATAAGTGCATCAGTTACCGACAGTCGACTATCGGATTCTTTAGGGCGAACATATAAATTTAAATTCATATTTTTTGACAATGTAGCTTCGTACTCATTTTTTTCATTTTTGTTATATGTTCGCCCTAAATAAGTACTTATAACTCAACCGTTGTTTGTTGTTATTCGTTTTATTTAACGTTGTTGACCTGAAGATGGCCATAACCTTGGCCGAAACGTCGTTGTAATCCTTCAATAAATTTACAACCAACTTTAAGCCTTTTGTCCATTACTACCTTACAACTATTAATTTAGTTATAAATAGAGAAGTAATAAATTATATAATTGACAAAGTTTTCGTAACCGGTACTTAGCACTGATAAATAAACACAAAGTATTTGATTTTTTCAACAAATATTCTTTTACTTTTATGTAACGATCACCAGACAGACATCAACGTCTGATGATGTCCACGAGGACAAAACGATCGTTAAATTAAAGTTAAATAAAACCTGTGGAAAAATTAAGTACTTTGTGTTTATTTATGAAATAAATTATATGTTTCATATTTCTGAATATTGGATAAGTTTTACAGGTTTTCTTAGACTTATTTGTTTTGCAAATAAAGTGACCATGTCCGAGTATTTACTTTCTGTTGGTTTATATTTGTATAAGATACAATAATTTACTGTTGTTTTGTATGTTTTGAAAGAGAAATAAAAAGTCTACACATTGAACAGGATCTAAGTTAATTTTTCCTTGCATTATTTTCTTTTGGCTTCTATTCTATACGAGTACGTGATATTGAATTAGAATTCAACGTAGGCGATACGAACTACTTAAAACCGTCAACCGCAAACAATAATTTCGCTGTATAATTACAGGTAGCATTCAGTTTCTCCAATAGAAACTTCAACTGCACAAGTCTGTCACTTGGCTATACATTTTATACAGTGGCTACAGAAGCGAAATAGAGCAGAAAACTTATCGCGCACGGTACCCAAACATAATGCGATACGATACAAAAGAGACGTCGTTGTTTTATGAAATGAGCTATTGTAATTTGTCGCACTTGCCCGAACTTCTATGTGAAATATTCCACAAAAGTGAAAACATTTATTGTGCGGTTTTATTGTGCTTTTCAAACGATAAAAGACAAGTTTTATTAATTAATATGAGGGTGGATAAACAAATTATAAAATTTTATAAATAAAATTAATACTACACCTATGGCTTCCCCTCCACTAACATCTGTGAAGGCCGTTATTTGACGACTGGTAACCGCACTTCACGCGAAAAATATATCACTTACCGAGATCTGCTTCGGCAGAGTACCATACCCAGTAATAGGTAGAAGGCGTGATGATGTATTTATTTATAAAATAAATAAATATGTATCATCACGTCTTCTACCCATTTCTGGGTATGGCATTCTGCTGTAGCAAATCTCAGTGATATATTTTGCGCGTAAAGTGCGGTTACCAGGCCTCAAATCACGGCCTCCAAAGATGTTAGTGGAGGAAGAGCCACAGGGGTAGTTTTAATGTGATGAAAATGGGATGGCTAGCTCAGTGGTATTAAGTCGGCCTGTAGATCCTGAGAACCATGGTTCGATTCCCACAGGCGACAAAAAATTTTCATAATTTCAAAAACTATCTATGTGGCTCCTCCACCACTAACATCTTTGGGGGCCGTGATTTTAAGGCTGGTAACCGCACTTCATGCAAAAAATATATCACTTACCGAGATCTACTTCGGCAGAGTACCACACCCAGTAATAGGTAGAAGGCGTGATGATATATTTATTTTATTTTTTTTAAATTGCTTGTCAGTTATGGAAATCGAACCCGGGTTCTCAAATCAACAGGCTGACTTGATATATCTGAGCCCGCTACTCCTACAATATTTTGTAAAATAATAATTTTGTCCGTTAATTCAGAACTATAATAATATTAATAGTTATGCAAGAAACAAACATAAATTTAATGTCGTTGAAGGAATATTTGTATCCTGTTTAGGTTTTGAAATATAGCCTCCGGAAAATTAAATTATTGTCCTTTTTTACCCTGTTCATATTTTGTACAATTATTAATTTAAATCAATAAGAGCTATGGGTCCACAGGTCCACTAAATACCACTGAGCCATCTAGCTCAGTGATATTGAGTAGACCTGTGGATTTGAGGACCCGGGTTCGATTTCCATAGCCGAGAAACAATTTTCAACACGTTAAAAACTACCTCTACGGTGTCCTCTCCACTAACATCTTTGAGAGCTGTGACTTGACGGCTGGTAATTGCACTTCATGCACAAAATATATCACTTAACGAGGTCTGGAGAAAATAATTTGTGCACCCATAATTGTTTCGAATATCGCACACCCCTAGATACGTCCCTAACTTTGATTTCATTTACATAAAACAGAACAAAATAGAACTACCAACAATCCATTTTCATACCGCAGACTGATTTATTCGAATAAACGTCAATCCAATTCATATTTAAAATACCCACTGTTGAAATTCACAATTCCCAGGCCAACTTCTACAACATTGGCTGTTATTTGATTGTTTTGTACATCCTCATGTGCTCTGTGTTACATATGCATGAGTCGATATCCAGTTGGCGGCGTGTGGGTATCACACCGGGTATATTGGGTTTATACAGCTACCCACAATCACTAACAGTTGGTCCAGTACATGATGAATATCGAAAGAGATAATAGCTAAATTGGGTTATGTGAAATATTGCAAATGGATTGATTCTAGATAATATGGAGTTGTGACATGAAAATGCATTAGGATAAATTTCGGACCGGTTTTTCAATCACCGATTAATGTTAATCATGATTAAATAATAATGGAAACAATGGTTTTCATTATTATTTAATCATGTTTAACATTAATCGATAGTAAACCGGTGAAAAACTGGCCCTTAATATGCTTGAAGTATTGAAGAGGTTGAGTTACATTTAATATCAATTTAAAAAAATTAATATGTTATCATTAATGAGTGTGCCACTCTACCGTTGCAGATCTGGATAAGTGATGTATAAATGCGCATAAAGTGAGTTTATTTGTCTTCAACTTACGGCCCCAAAGATGTTAGTGACGGTGGCGCCACAGGGACAATTTAAATATAGTCCAAAGTTTTTCGACAACAGGAAATGAATCTCAATTCTACAGTTAAAAGTGAAATTTAAATCACTTCTGCTCATTTGCACCAACAAAAACATAGATTTTATGTCCGCCTTAATTAAACAAAAGCAAATCGAAATAAATGCCATATGAGCAAGTTTACATTGCTGTCAAGTATTTCATGCAATATTAACTGTATCCATTTGCCACTTGGTTCACTTAAATCAGTTCAGATAAATTATACAACATGACTAAATTAACTGAATTAAACAAACTGAGACACTTATTGGGGTGAATTACTTCAAAGTAGAATAAGTAATTCTAGTACTGGAAATAAACGCTGCGAAGTAATCCTGCGAAATTAATAAGTGATCTGAAGCAGGAAATGTAAGTTAAATCTGATCCAAACGGCAAACAGAATGAGTCTATTATCAATTTATACCAAAATAATGCTGGGTTGCAAGAAATAAATAAAGAGCTCTTTAGTTAAAGAATTGTTTATGTAGCAACAGTATCAACAGCGATTTTCTGAAATTTATTGAACCGTTAGTTGCTAATGAACCGATAAAACTTTCATGCAACTCAGCATAAAAATTTCAATTTCGTTGATTCAAACAGGTATTACAACTTATTTATTTATTTGTTACTCTGCGCAACAGGAATTGAATTCCAATTACAATAGCTTATAATGAAATCCGGATCATTCAGACACAATCGTATATTTTAAATATAAATTAAAGTCAACGTGATTTGGAGGCACGACCTCTTGCTTTGTTTACTAAGAACTGCAAGTTTTATTTCGATTTTATTAACTGAGCTATTTTGTCAAAATAGTTCCGATTTCACTATAAGCTGTAAGTCTCCTGTACGGTAATTGGGATCAAGTTCTTGTTGTGCAGCGTAGAAAATACATTTTGATTTCCAAACAGATATGACAAATCAGACAATTTTCTCTTAATTCGATATATTTCGCCAGAGCCAATGAACTATATCCGATTTAAACTCTTTCAAATGATTGATATTTACTAGAGCAATACCTAACATCACGATTAGACCACTCGTACATTATACCTATACTTCTATCTCTCTGTAATAAATTCCCTAGTGGCTGTAATTCTGAATACCGCAATTAGTTGCCTTTATGATTGAGCCATATTCGACACAAATCTCCCACACAAAGGAACAACGAACAAATAGTTACACAACGAGGACATAGTAATCCTTTCCACATTCATAAAGTTACAGTTAAAGGTCACTGCTGACTGCTGTTTCAAATTAACAGCCAATATTTAACGAGTGACTTAATAGGATTATTTTTAAAATTACCTTTCTGAGCGAGAAGGAAATAAATGACTCATGAGATATTTACAAAGAAAGATTAACTTGGTTTTCTTAACTTACTAATAATTATGGGTTTTTTATGGTTTGAGATGACTCAACGTTTTCGGCAAGTAAATTAAATTATAACTGTATTTTATGTGATGAATATTTGAAAATGATATTTTAATTAAATATTAATTTCTTTTATTAAAAAAATATGCGTTTTAAAGTTTTCCTGTCTGCTCTAACGCAAACAGATTGGAGTAAAAGTGATGATTCATTCTATACCTAATATTTTTTAATAAAATAAAATAAATATATCATCACGCCTTTTAGTCATTACTGGATGTGGCACTCTAGCAGATCTCGGTAAACGATATATTTGTGCGGGTGAAATGCGGTTACATAAAGTTTATATATTTATATGTTACTCTGCACAACCTCAATGGTGAAGCTAGCTCAGTGGTATCAAGTCGGCCTATGGATCCTGAGAACCCTGGTTCGATTCCCACAGGCAACAAACAATTTTCACTATTTTAAAATTACCCCTGTGGCTTCCCCTCCACTAACATTTGAGGTCGTGATTTTATGACTATAACCGCACTTCACGCGCTAAATATATCACTTACCGTGATCTGCTTCGGCAGAGGACCACACCCAGCAATGGGTAGAAGATGTGATATATTTATATTTATTTATACTCTGCACAACAGCAACTTAAGCCCAATTACAATAGCTTATAGTAAAATTGGAATCAACACAGTCATATTTCTTTGAATATAATTTGTGGTCAGCAAGATTTGAATGCAGAACCTTTTGCTAAAGATACAAATCTTATTTCACTTTTATCCGGCAGTTGCGACATTCGAATCCGAAGATCCCGAGATCGAATCCCACTCAAACTAAAAATATATGAAGTATTACACTGCGGTACGTTGTGTCTGGACCCTGTACTACAATTGGGATTAAGTTCCTGTTGTACAGAAGAGTACCATAAATAAATAAGTAAAAGCCAATCCAATGTTTGACAGCAATATCCATAATTATTCTATAAGATTTATAACTTTGGTTTGCGTTTATTTATGAAAACAAAATTTAAATTTAAACTTTTGGCAGTACAACTGACCAACATTACAAATTTATTTGTATTTATTTCAGTTTCAAGATTTACTATGTAAATACTCATAGTATCGCAGTGGATTCATAAACGAGAATTCACGAATTAACCTTGCTGACTGAAAACCTTCCTTAAATTTATAAACTTTTTCATATCATTGGGAAAAGACTAACTGAAAAATTCATTAATTTATAACAAAAAAATACGACTGTATCTGAATAATTCGGATTCCACAAGAAGCTACTACAATATGGATTAAGTTCTTGTTGTACAGCGTAACAAATAAATAAATAAACTTCCTCCTATATACCTTAAACAAACAAAAACCAATCCAGGTAGTATAGAACCAATCCTCCTACAGCTAAACTGAAAATAACCACCTTCACTTTCGTCTCAAACCCATGATCAACTCAGTTCAACCTCAGCAGAATCGTGATCTCGCTCCACGTTGAAACCGAAACGGTTTGCATGATTAGCGGATCAGGAAGTGGACGTTGCAACACGCACACACCAAGGAGGATTACGTACCGACACCATAGCATTGCTATGGGTTCGTGGCTACGTGCAAACCACGCGTGTGCAGAGGATTTAGTATAGAGCGATGTATGCTGAATTATGGCGCAGTCGTGACAAACGGTAAGTGGTGTTAATTGGCTGCTGGAATGTTAAGATGGTTATAGGTGATGAATGTTAAGTTTGGTTATTGATTTATACTTTTGATGAGATAGTACTGAAAAGACTTTATTAGAAATAATTTTTGAAAAAGCAATGAGCGTTCGCCGGGATTTGAACCCAGAACCTTTCATTCGCATGCTTGAGCATGAGTATTCGCCGAGTGTTTGTAGCTCAATTGGTTAGAGCAGTCATCATGCGAATGAAAGGTTCTGGGTTCAAATCCCGGCGAACGCTCATTGCTTTTTCAAAAATTATTTCTAATAATTACCATCAGACAATTTGTCAATAAACAAATTCTTATGAAAAGACTTTATGTTTATTCATTATTTTATAGAAAATGAACTTAATCCCTATTTTGCAGTGTGTTTACAGTCTTGTTTTTTTAATGGCTGATACTACAGGTCAAAAGAAGGCGAAATATTTAAAAACACTTTGGTAAAGGTTTTATAAAAAATAGAGATATTATTATTACACCCCGTTCACGCAAGCCTTTTTAGCTTATAATCGGTTGTATCATGTAACACATCGTTAATAATAAGCGACGTCGATATTTTTTTTTAGCTTTGACAACATCGGTTTTGTTGTGACGTTTGTCAAATTTTTATTCATATAAATACAAATTTGACAAACGTCAAGACAAAACCGGTGTTGGCAAAGCTAGTTAAATTTATCGACATCGCTTATTATTAAAGACGTGTTACATGATACAGCCGAATGAAAGCCGAATTATTTGAAGTCAAGAAAAATGTAATTTTACTTTCAGTTTATTGAATTTCCATAATGAAGAAATTTAATACCAAGTAACTATTACAAATTATAATTAATTACTAATAAATATTTTCATAGTTTCAATAATTTCTAATAAGTTGCATCAATATATTAATTTTACACATATTTTACGACCATAAATGTTATGTACGTAGAGGAAGGAAAATGAATGGTAAGAGAATAGGAATGATGTGATTGAAGGTTGGTTGTGTGATAATGTTTTCGTGTGTAATAATGAATGAGTTTATATGGAGTGATCTATAAATGTGGTTGAAGTGAGGGTGATGTTTTTGGATTAAAATGTTTGGTGATGGCTGGTTGTTTGATGGATGTGATGAGTGAATGTTTTATGAGTGATTTTAGGGTTCGTGCTACCCCATTTGTTGGGATATAGCGTGAAGATATGTATGTATGTATGTATAAATGCAATAACTTACATAAAACATCTGCTTTCTATCCACCAATCACATACTCCTTCAATTAACTGATCACATGAACACTTAACACCAATATGATTCACAACTCAAAAACCAATTAAAAACATATTTAAATTTCACTATCATTTATTTACAATTGACGACATCCACCCACGAAGAAAGAATTACACAACAATTCCAAACAAAATCTCCACTGCACATATGTGATGTCAACGCAAACATTCTACACGACGAGTTAAAAATACTTTACTTAAGCCACACATGGCGCATGGCTTAGTTTCTCCCACATATGTCTTTGATGCCCCGGTTACGTTGCGTTAGACAAGAGATAAACATCTTGCTGGATGGATGCGTGAATTAACACTGTTAAGATTAGGGGACTACTAGGAGTCTACTAGTGAGCGTAAACGTAACAGTACGTGTACAAGCATTAGTGTAAGAGTTGTAGATAGAACGCTGGTGTGTGATAGTGGAGCGAATGTGAACTAAACGGTGGTAATGAACCATGAAAAGAAGTTGAAAGTGAAGAATTTTGTGGGATAGAAGCCGATTTATTATTCGATAGAAATTTATTCTGCTTAGAATGGAATTTAAAGAACTTGGATAGAAGGTTTACGAAGAATTGGTCCTCGATATTTAGTGTCCAATACAGGAGTTTATAAACGAATATTAATTTCTAACATTTTACAGCCAGATTCTCAAAAAAGATTTAGCTAATCCTGTATTTGGGGTTAACTAATCTTATGCTAGACTGATTTTAAAAAGTTAATTCAAAGCACTTTCTGAAAACTAAATAAGAAGGTTAAGTTAAAGTTTATTTAAACTTTTTTGGGAATATGGTTTAGCCTAATTTAACAAATTCAACAGTCAGGATAAATTAGGCTGTTTATTGTTATTAGTTAGTAAATAATACTGCATTAGGAATAAAATTAAAGGACATAGGCTTAAGTTGTAGTCGTTTATTGAAGATACCACTACAACTTAAACCTGTCTTTTAATTTTATTCCTACATTACTTTGGCTTTAACATACTACTAGAAATACTGCATTAGGTAAAACAAATAAATATAAACCCCCAAATGACATTCAATTTCAAACACGCGTAACTCTGTGCCAAATCATTGAAGAAACTTCGTTCTTAGCGTCCTTTGCAGGAAATTGAATAGACCTTATTGCTCTAATGGTGAATCGGGTTCACAAAGTTTTCTTAGATTCGTACTGATCACCAAAGATGGACATTTTTCTACTAAAAACATTGTTTTTTCTTCTAGGGGTTCAGGGGGTCGGAAGGGGTTAATCCTAAGATCGCATGTATCCTCTTAAAGTAGATACTTTAAACTTTATCACCTTAGAAAATTCGTCCAGATTAGTTAAAAATTCCCCAAGTTATGGCGGTTCGAAAATTGGTAAAATTTCAAGAATTTCAAGTGTTTTTTTTGGTCACAAGATGTATTGTCTTATATGATTATTAAAATATATTAATATAGATAATCTAGAGATTGTTATATCTCTAGATTATCTATATTATAATTTTTAAAATATGTAATATAGCTAAAATATATAATTTTAAATATCATATGTGTTATATGTTATGGGGTGGCTAGCTCAGTGTTATGAAGTCGGCCTGTAGATCCAGAGAACCCTGGTTTGATTCCCACAGGCGACAAACAATTTTCATAATTTAAAAAAACCTACCCCTGTGGCTCCTCCACCACTAATATCTTTGGGAACCGTGATTTGACGACTGGTAACCGCACTTCACGCGCGAAATATATCACTTACCGAGATCTGCTTCGGCAGAGTGCCACACCCAGTAATGGATAGGAGGCGTGATATATTTATTTTTATTTTATATGTGTTATAATGTAAAATTAAGTTGTATTGATTAAGAAATGAGTGTTTAAACTCTTAAGAATATATTGACTTACACATCTGGAGATAATGACATGCAAAAGTAGAAGGAATGTGGTTTACCTGAAACAAAAATAGATTAATTAGAAATCAATTCAAATTTATAATTCAAACAAATGAAATATCTTATTTCTATTAATGCTAATGAATAGGTACGATACTAATGGAAATTTAAAATAATATCACGTGGTTTTCAACAAATTATTTAATTAAATTATAACCGTATTTTCCTTATGTGTCACTTTCGTTCCGTTCACATTTAATTTAAATAACAAGTTGATATTTGATACGAAAACAACATTTTTTATTATGATTGTAAGAATATTTAATGGCAATTTGAATGCATCACGATTTCACTTAATTTAAACATTATACTCTAGAGGGAAAGTAAGTAAATATTTTAAGTAATATAGCTTAACAAAATCTCTCGCAAAGTTTTACCTCAATATAAAGTGTGACAAATTGAACTTAAACATAATACCAAATATAGAAATGTTCATAGTGTAGTTTAGTACTGTTCCTATAAACGTAGGTATTTAATAGCCTCAATAAATATGTATTCAAGAAATAATCAGACTTTTTAAAGAATAATACATACCATTTAAAATATATAATTAAATATTATAAAAAACAATAACAGAAACAAAAAGTTTCAAATGACATCATTATTAAACCTACGAGTACGGCTTGTGTGGCCGAGCCCGCATTTACAAATAATAATTATTACAGTTGATATTACAAAGCGCCGCGAGTAAAATTGAGTAAAATAATTAGGTATATTTTTAGCTATTTACTCACACATTTCGTCATAATTAATCAATAGATATTAATAACCTATTTACACTTGAAATATATACATGATCGATAAGTATTAGTTCATGGCATGTTGGACATTCTATCGCAATTTTAGTTTTTTGGAGAATTAGGCAAGATTTAGTAATGTGTGTTATGTCATCGTCTTCGATTAGTTGACTCATATGACAATATAATTATAATAATTTATTGAAAAACTATGTCAAAATGTATCACTGTTTTTACAAATCTTAAAAGTTGTTATACGACATGAAATCATTGGAAAACAATTTGTTGTATTGTTACTATTTTTGGTACAGTTGGCAACAATGATTTTCTGGATTCTATTTATAGCCAAATTATAAGTTATCCTGTACTGTAATTGGAATTAATCCTGCATTAGATACACAAAATGTCGCATAAAAAACATGGCAAATATGTTTTATTTGATACTCATTTGTTTGTAATAATTATTAGTTTCATAATGACAATTAAAATTAATTTTATCAGTAATGAAATAAAGTAAAATAAATTTTGTTACTTAATTTAGAGGCAGAATTAAATTTTGTACAACTTTTATTTGATACACTTTCCTGTAAAGTAATCAATGAAGCAATAGTAATGGAATAGCTATTTACATAACAAGTGCGCGAATGGTGCAAATGACGTCTTCCTGTACGAGTTTTGTACAATGCTTTTTGTAACAAGCAAAAATTATATAACCGACAATGAGAAAATTTATTAAATTTGAAGCGTGAGTTTATATTGACAGTTAAGTATGCTATGATTTGACATTTGTTATTTGAAAACAAATTTTTAATTTTTTCTTGTAAAGTTTGTTAAAATATGTCTGATTGATGGCGTTATGAACTAATGTCTCCATTTCTTTTATGAATTCCTTAAAATGCGTGTATATAATCACAATTAGCGATTTAATAGTCAAAATTTAGAATCAAACAAAATGAGTGTTTTTCCAATAAATTTGAAGTACTAGTGAGCAAAATAAAACTTTCCATCGGTAATGTAAACATTATATTAAATGATGCGAGTACGAAAAACTTATTTCCTATTTTAATAGCCATTAATAGCACAGTTTTCATGGGATTAAAGTATCATTAATTCATCATAAAAAATATTCTGCTTTTTGCAGGTCCTCAAGTATCCTTGCTTCTGCTCCTTTCTTCAAATTATTTATCCACAAACTTTTCCTCCTGAGAGGAGAAGGATCATTACTAATTAATGATAATAATTAACAGTAACAAAAATGTACTTGATTATTATCACAAAATAATTTGAGGTTTATATAAAAATACAATCACAATAATTTAAACTTTCTCATACAATACAACATCTATTAGGAATGCCCTCGAGTACTAATTTGAGTTACAGTATATATCCAATTTGATGTAGATATTACTATTATTACATCACATTAGCCATGAGTGTTAGTGATGAGCCAAACCTTGTACTCTTGCCTTGCACAAGTGTACAAGACTAACGCTTCGATGTTACTAGTGACAAGATAGACTTTATACTAGATGTAAGATTGAGTATAGACTTCGTCATTGCAACTGACACAGAGAGAACTTTAATTGAAATTGAAACATTAAAAATTTATAGTATATTACATGATAAGTCAAGTAAAAACTCTTTCCTGACGTATTATTTTGTATACTTTTTTGTCTGAAACCGTTTAATCAATATTTAATCATGAATAATATAAAATGTTACATTTTTTTATATAAATTGTACTGACAGAAGACTACGTATCCAAGATTACAATAATAATAACAGTCAGGTAAAAACTTTACCACACTGTTTTGTACTTTACCAGATTGTTGTTTTTGTTGTAGCCTTGGCTACGTATTTTACTTGACTGTTTTAGTAAAAACCTACTTTCCATACTAAAATTGGTCAAGAAAGTAGGCACTTTCTTGCCGGTTTCAGAAAAAACTATATTAAATGTATATTGCAGCAAAGACATCGAAGATGTTTTTGCTGGTCGCTACTTTGTATAAATTTGTCTTATCAAATGTAAAATGAATAAATATTACAAATATAACGGAAAAGTGAGTATGGTTAATTTCTACGACGATGACTGTACTCTGCCGGTGTCTATATGATTATCGTATGAGTCATAGAAACAAAGGAGGAGCGAGACAATGAAGCAATAGTATACGTCACATCACCACGGCTGATCACCTTTCTCTATCTCACCACGTGTTTCCATTACTTCCTCTTAGTAATGCATAGGAGGCGAGACGAGATGAGAAATATAAAATATCGATATTGTCTCATTTTTTGATCAGGAATAACGATCTCACTCTCGCATTACGAGAATTTTGTTTTTAAATATAAGAATTGCTATGTTTTTGCATATGTTAATTAGAAGCTGAGCGCATCTTCATATCTTGTTTAGTTTTTGAGACATGGCCTGCGGAAAGTCGAAAATCTGATTTGAGACAAAATCAACTTTACCGGAGGTTATATCTTAAAAATTATACGAAATATGAAAATGCGTTCAACGGCATTGAATTCCTCGAGTTCAAATTGACTTGGTAGCAAATTTTTAACGACTTTTATTTTTTGAAAATTTCTTTAGGGGTACCCCTTGGATTTTTTCGATTTTAGGCCAATTTCAGACTATTTGTTCTAATATTCTTCCTCGTACATATATTGTAACGAAAATTTACATACATATGAATTTTGGCCTGCTAAATCCAATGGTGAAGTCCCTAAGTGCATATGTCTTCTAGTTTTGGAAATATTGTTCAAAAACTGTCTTATAAGAAAAATTTTGTAAACTATTTTAAAAATATAAAAATTGCTGAAAATTTGTTTATAAGTTAATTGACGCACCAGAAATGCAATGCCGTTGAGCGCATCTTCATATTTCGTTGAATTTTTAAGATATTACCTCCGAAAAGTACAAAATCTGATGTGGTAAATTTGGGAAAAAATCAATCTTTCCGGAGGCTATTATCTTAAATACTAAACAAGATATGAAGAAGCGTTCAACGGCATTGAATTCTCCGTATCCAATTTAACACCTAACACCTGTCTTCAACGAAGAAGAAACAATTTCCATCCATTGTTCTGTGAAAGTGTGGGTTTTATTTTAAAAGATAATAAGGATTAAATTAGCAATATAATCCGAATTAGATGCGCTTATATCTGTGGATTAACCACAAAGCAATGTTATTAACACCACCCACTGTTTGCAATGGGTGTGCAATGTAGTTTTGCAAGTGTGTGGGTAATCTTGAAATATTATGACTTCATAAATGCATATTAGGCGGTTCAACATATGGCTACGTTTATTTTAGCATCAATTAAATAACCATTGACCATGGCAAAGAGACTGTTAGTGTTTGTTATTCGCTTTTACTGTTAGATTTGTAAAAATCTAAAAATAGCTAATACATAACTGAACATTACAATCAAATAATGAACGTAATCACTCTATTTACATTTTTCTCCGTTATTTATATTTCCACTATGATTAATGAGAAGTTAAATAAGCAGATTCATAAAAATAATTAGCTTATATCGTTCTAAACTCCTAATGACTTATTTATTGCTTCTAAAAAAATATTAACACAATACCTAAACTTTTATACAGGCTGTAACATAAGTAATAAATATTGAAATTATCTCTTGAAATAATCATTTAATCTAAATAACTAAAAAAAAAAGAGAAAAAAAAACGATTTGAGGGTATGCTATATTTTTTTTATCCAATTCGAAAGTAAAATAAATAAAAACCATAGAGACAGCTGTTATTCTCGAAAATGACAGTCGTCTCTATGGGTTTTATATATTTTCTGGAGAATGACAGCCGTCTCTATGGTTTTTGTTTATTTGATCACTAATATATCTATGTCAACTATAAACCATTTCCAGTAAAAATCAGTAAAATTGCATTTATTCAACACGATTTTTCTCAATTGTTTTTCAAATAAAGTATTATTATTATTTTTGATATGTTTTATGTTTGTATAAAAAAAAAAAAATTCTTTCGAAAGGCACATTTTTAGCATGTCATTTAAAAAAATACTGTCCCGTGCAGTGTGAAAAAATGACTATCGATAAAAATTATCACCAAAATATCTGCAATCATTCACCCTCGAAATATATCTAGCTCAGTGGTATCGAGTCGGCCTGTGGATCCTGAGAACCCTGGTTCGATTCCCACAGGCGACAAACAATTTTCACCTTTTTCTAACTACCTCTGTGGCTCCCCCACCACTAACATATATGGGGGCCGTGATTTGACGGCTGGTAACCGCACTTCACGCGCAAAATATATCACTTACCGAGTTCTGCTTCGGTAGAGTGCCACACCCAGAAATGGGTAGAAGGTGTGATGGTATATATTTTTTATTTTTTTATATTTACATTAAATGATTATTTCAGGAGATAATATCAATATTCCTTACTTATTTAATATCCTGTGAATTTGAGAACTCGAGTTCGATTCCCACAGCCGATAAACAATTTTCACTGCAATAAAATTACCCCTGTGGCTCCCCCTCTATTAACATGTTTGGGGGCCGAGATTTAACCGCTCGTAACCGCACTTTATGCGCAAAATATATTATTTATCGAGATCTGCTACGGCAGTGTGCCACACTCAGTAATGGATAGACAGCGTGATGATATATTTTTATTTTACTGAACATCCTGTATAATCATGCAGTAGACCTTTTTCATGGTCATTTACAATATCATACCAAAATATGATTGTTAATATGTAGTAATATCTATTAATAAAGCGATAGTATGATTTAAGATATATTTTTTATATCGAGCATATAGACGGTTCAATTCCCATATTGATATGATGTAATGACATGGCGCCATTATCATGATTCGATTGTTTGGGCCACGCCCGAGACTAAAATCACAAATCACGATCGCTTTTTCGCTAATACTGCATTTGATTTATGAAGAGACAAACGCGATATAAAAGTACCTTCTAGGAAGCCATTTCGTTTAGTGTTGCACGATTTATATTTAATTTTTGGTATTGCCTATAAATTTTAGTATTTATTACCTTTCATATAAGATATAGGTATTTCGCAAGGAAATTAATTATATCAGGATAAATTATTATTTTCTCTAGCGGTCACTTTCTTTACTATTATCAACTTGGTTGTCTAAATTTATAATACAACTTTTCTAGGAAAAAATATATATTTAGGATAGAAATAGATGTAATTCAGCATGAATAAAACAACACTACACCCTACACCATTTGTTTTTCTTTATCGTAGTCTTTATATGATTGAATTTTTTTCATTGTAGGGTAAAAAGAACATAAAGAGAACTGATTCACCAAATCGTGTTAAACAGTGTTATTTATAAAATTTTCAGTATAATTGCAAAGATTTATTTATTCATTTATCTCTAAAAAAAAAAGAAGAGTTAAATGAGTTAAATTAAAAAAAAAATACAATTATTAAGTACCATTAAAATATAAATGTAAATGAATGCTAGTAATAAACAACTGTCTTTATGAAGTTTTCAACCCAAGAGAATAATTAATAAATTCGTGATTAATGCATGAAGGGAGACTGTAGGAGTAGCTCACTCCAAAATAAGACTTTCAAATGAAAATAAAATTACCTGCCTTACCCACCATGTCAGCAACCAGCGCAATGGCGACTAATTTTCCTCCCACTGAACAAATGCTATACGCTGTTTGTTTCAACAAAATACAAGAGATATTATGTCCCAGACCAATGTCAAACGCATTAAAACTTTTGGAGAATAATTATACTTTATTAAAATTTAATAAGACCATAAAAAATCAACACGCGAAATGAGTACAATTGCACTGAAACTATAAATAAATAAAACTAGAACTGTTGACCACAATATGTTGTCATCAACATTTTTCACCATTTTATCAACGATCAAGGAAATATTTCTAGTCTTTTCCTGGTTAAAATATATATGAAAATATAAACATATCATCACGCCTTTTACCCATTACTGAGTGCGGCCCTCTGCCGAAGCAGATCTCGATAAGTTATATATTTATGCGCGTGAAGTGCGGTTACCACTCGTTAAATCATGGCCCCCAAAGATTTAAGTCGTGGGGAAGTCACAGGGGTAATTTTTAATGTGGTGAAAATGCTTATGGACTGTGGGAATCGAACCAGGGTTCTCAGGATCCACAGGCCGACTCGATACCACTGTGCCACCTACTTCATTATATTACAAAAGAAGTGAGTGAAATAAGTTATTATACACGAGTGTTATAATATTCACGAGCATATTTTAACCTATGGGGTAGGTAGCTCAGTGGTAATTAGTCGGTCTGTGGATCCTGAGAAACCTGGTTCGATTTCCACAGTCCAAAACATTTTCACCGCATTAATACTACTCCTGTGGCTCCCCCTCCCCTAACATCTTTGGGGGCCGTGATTTAAAGGCTGGTAACCAAATTTTCCGCGCAAAAATATATCGCTTACCGAGATCTGCTCCGGCAGAGTGCCACGCCCAATAATGAGTAGAAGGCGTGATGATATATTAATATTATATAATATACTATTCTCCTCTAGGGATGCAAAGTATTTCTTCTTTTCTCAGTTAAGGGATGAACATTCTACTTTCTGATAAGGTCGTAAAAAATCTATCCAACAATTCATTCCTAAATTTCTTCAAAATGCAAGTAGCAAACACCATCTATCGTCATTTTCTTGTCGAACTTGCGACCTTGACATTCACTCCCACCACGACGTCGCAAAACACGCGAAATTATATTTTCATTTAATAAGCAATAATTACACTTTTGTAATTTCGCAGATTCGCGTGCTTGCCAAATAATTTCATTAATTACGTAATATTACACTAGAGTAAACCTAACTACCCTCCTCCCTTTCCCCTTACTGTGCAAACAGCAGCTTTCTGCGCGAATTATAAGAGCTCTGTGATTATAATATCGCGTGATGATCTGCGAACGAGCAATCGCAGATGGATTTAAATTTTAGTGTCAATTTACTTAATACAAAGTGTTAATACGTGTTTTCGTTTTGCGGTTCACATGAATATTGAATATTTGAATGCGCTACGCGAGAAATAGGTTGTGTTACGTGAGAAAATTTGGACAAATTTATGTAAATATGGTAAAACAAGGTGAAACATTTCTATAGGATTTTCAAAAGATCTGATATTTTCTGCAACAAATATGTGTCAAACGTTTCTAAATTCTTTTAAAGAAAAATGCTTCAAACAAAAGTGGTAGAATTTGATTCTTGAAGCATTTGTATCTTAAATAATTGAAGAACGTTTGATGTAAACAAAATGTATCATGTCTTTACTCATTACTGGGTGTGGCACTCAACCGTAGCATATTTCGGTGATATATTTTTGCGTGTAAAGTTCTGTTACCAGCCGTCAAATCGCGGCTACTAATGTTAGCGGAAGAGGAGTCACAGGAGTAGTTGTTTCAAATTATTCGTTATAAAGTATCTTGCAGTGTTCATTATTTTATTTTATTATTGTTTTATTAAGAACAGCTAGCAATCCAGTGGCACAAAAAATGTTCTAGTAAGATACATTGACATTAATTCTGCAAAATTAAAAAAAAAATATTTTTGTTTCGTGAATTGTATTTCATATCATATCTATACTTAAAGTTTGAACCGCAAGTATAGAAACATCCTGTATAAGATATAGCAGTTATTGTTGAGATCGGACTCAATAGGGACTTATACAATTCAAATTTTTCGGTTGCCATCTAGTGAGTAAAATAGAATTTAATACTTTGTTATGTAGCGAACATGGTATAGCTTTACAGTTTGACGTTTATCACGTGATCCAAACGTGAAACGTCCAATAAATGATGGAATTTACGGGGAGTAGTGTTGAAAGGAGAAGGCAGTTGTTCGACTCGGCATGGTGTCACCTCGCTCTTTCTACAAATTTGTTGTTTCACACAAAATTGTGTGGAGGGGGATCTGCTGCATGTGACGTCAAAATTGTAAGTCCCTCAGACTAACCATACCTTAGACGAAGAACAACGGCGTTTGTTGTGAAGTAAAAAGAGTTAAAGTAAGTTGTGGGTGAGACGGGTGCGCGGCAAAGAGCTAGTATCCCTTGGTGTTATGCGGGTTGCATTTTTGTTGATGAAAGTTATTAGACACGAGCATTTTATTTATTTAAACACAAAAGTACGTATACAAAACACTTAATATGTCAAAAAATAACCTTTACTTTGATGTATAAACAGTAAGTAATTGAATATAAGAATAACTATACAAATGTTTGCAACTCGCATAACATTAAAGGATACTCGCTCCTTGCCGCGCACCCGTCTCACCCACAACTTACTTTAACTCTCTCTACTTCATAACACTGCATTGACTTGAATACGACAGACTTTGTCTAAGGTATGGTTAGTCTGAGGTAAGTCCCTATTGTATTTGTACCAAGTTGAAATAGGGTAGTGAGTCAATATACTTTATCAGTGATTCACCTCTCCGTGTTTAAATGTTTCAAAGATAAACATTTTTATTTGAAACATAGAAAATATATACATGTAGTTTCACTTGCATATATTGAAATGTGATATCAATAATGTAAATCAGACATGAAATCAATACTTGGCGAATGGATGCAGTATTTGAAACTAATGAACCTAGTTGTTCATTGAATTCGAATCCAGGGCAGAAATATAAGCCGCATCGGTTCACCGCAATCATATTTTATATACTAAGTGCAGCTGCAGCGACATGAACTCATGGAAAGTTACTTTAAATAACAATGTCTTGATTGGTTTTTGTTTACCTACTTCTATTTTGATGCAGATATGCACTTGTTTGTAAATAATCATAAAATAAAATAAATAAATATATCATCACGCCTTTTACCCGTTACTGGATGTGGCACTCTGCCGAAGCAGATCTCGGTGATATATTTATGCACGTGAAGTGCGGTTACCAGCCGTCAAATCACGGCCCTCAAAGAAGATAATGGACGGGAAGCCACAGGGGTAATTTTAATGTGGTGAAAATTGTTTGTCGGCTGTGGGAATCGAACTGAGGTTCTCAGGAACCACAGACCGATTTGATACCACTGAGCCACCAATCCCATACTGTTTCTAAATTAAAAACAAGTTAATTTTAATTTATTTTTTATATTTTTATAAGTAATCAGTTTCCAGAGAACCAGAAAAAACTAGTCTCTCCTCTAATTAAATTATCTGTTATCGCCATAATCAAAATTTAATTTCGCTAAAAGCATACTCAAAAACATCGCAACAATATCATAAATTATCCATATACGACTTTACATAAAACGCAAAAAATACTTCTGAAACAAAATATACAATTTGTATCTACCAAACCAGACTTATAATATAAAAACCAGTGATTGCTTCGATAGACCTTCTCACTGGGCTTCGCGAACACTGGTATGGAATACACATTCGTACAGTTGACAATCAAAGTTATGGAAGTAAACATATCGTAAAATATATATCACGTCCTTTATCCATTACTGGGTGTAGTACTCTGCCGTTACATATCTCGGTAAGTGATATATTTATACGCATTAAGTGCGATTACGAGTCGTCGAATCACCGCCCTCAAAGATGTTAGTGCAGTGGGAGCCACAGGGGTAATTTTCATGTGGTGAAAATTGTTGACTATGGGAATCGAAGCCAGGTTCTCAAATCCACAGGCCGAATCGATACCACTAAACCACCCATATCTTAAGCTCATCAACTAACAAAAAAACATAATTTTGAAAATTTTATGCAGAGTAGCAAATAATAAATAAGATTGCCAACGTGTGTTCAGTAAAGTCACCCAAACAAAACAAAAGACAAAGTAATAATGCAATAATTAGCGAAGCTTACAATGAAGTGTCCTTGGCGTGTTCACTAGGTACTCAATGTTGTTGGTTTGTTCACAATTGCAAGTTGTTACTGTTTGATTGTAATTATGAAACCATGGAAACGGTTCACCAGTCAGGACTTCTGAATTTATTACAAGTTTAATTTACGTCTCACTCTGTGGAACATTTTGATAAATTTCATTAGGATGAATGACAATGAAGAGACCCTCAAATTACTAACGGAATTTATTAATTTGCATTTCTGCAGAAGATGATATTAAAGCTAATTATACTATAAGGGAGGTACAGTAATATACGAAGTATCAAAAAGATATAAATATATTTTTTAATCAGATATATGTGAAGACTTGTATTATATTCGAATCTATATGGCTTCTTAGAGCGGATGTGAATATGATATGATTTCAGAAGGTCAGAGGTGATAAAAACTTGATTCTCAGTAATCTGGGATTTCTTCTACTCTTCGGGAAATTGAAAAAGAAACATATTACATAAAATTTCAGGTCTCAAGATTCTTATCTCAACGAATTTCCAGACAAAAATGTCTTGAAAACGATATGAAATATCGGGTTTATACCTTCAAAGACAAATGGGGTAGGTGACTCACTTGTATCAAGTCTGACTGTACATTCGAGTATCTGGGTTCGAGTCTCACAGCTGATAATTTTCACTACATTCAAACTACCCCTGTGACTCTCCCTTTAATAACATTTTAGGGAGCTGTTATTTGATGGCTGGTAACCGCACTTCACGCGCAGAATATATCACTTACTGTGATCTGCTTCGACAGAGTATCATACCCAGTAATGGGTAAAAGACGTGATGATATATTAAGGACCAGTTTTTCAATCACCGGTTCACTCTCGATTAACCTTAATCATGATTAAATTATAATGGAAACCATAGTTTCTATTATTATTTAATCATGATTAAAACATTAATCGGTGATTGAAAAACTGGCCCTTATTTTATTTTAGAAAACAGTACATAATAATTTGCTCCTCTCACATTAGCAGACTAGCCAACCACGACCATTGCCGTAACATAAGCCAATCTAACTTAATTGCATCTACTTGATTTTGCTTACACACGAATTCCCCAAACTTACGTGATCGTAGGTAGCCATGACGGTGATTGACGGTTGTAGGGGGAAAGTAAATCTTGTGTAATTAAAACTTACTATAAGAAGAGGAAAGAAGCATAGCCGCCTAACGGTGCTGTGGCAAAGTCACGCGAAACGAATTCAAGCGAGAAAAGATAGAGTGCTTTGCCCTGAGTTTGTGGTTATTGGACACCTGGGTCTTAATTAGGATGGAATCTCACGGATTTTGTGATAATCGTTTCTTGTACCTTTTTGTTTTATTTTACGGAAGGTTTGGGAGAAATAATATATATTGTAACAGGGTAATAACCTTGTAAATCTCTTAAGCTAACAATTTTATAGTTAACTGTCGAAAATATTATCATGTCTAGAATTCGTTGATGTACAATAAGGCTCATATTCATAAAACTATTTAATGATTCGTTAAATTTTGACAGTTCCCTATGTATTTGTATTCACAGTGATGTGTAATTGTTTGTATTAGTAACGAATGGTTAAAGTCAATGAATTGTTATAAATATGGGCATTAGAATGCGATTGAAAAGAATGTTTTTAGAAGAGCAGGTCTATATTATGTATGTAGAATGAAGACAGGGAGTAGGTAGCTCAGTGATATTGAGTTGGCTTGTGAATTTGAGAACTCGGGTTTGCGTCCTACAGCGAAAAACAATTTTCACCACATTCATACTACCCCTGTGGCTCCTCCACTACTAACATCTTTGAGGGACATGATTTGACGGTTAGTAACCGCACCTCACGAGCAAAATATATTATTACCGAGATCTGCGGCAGAATGCCATACCCAGTAATGGGTAGAAGGCGTGATGATATATTTATTTTATATAGAATGAAAGATTGGCGATATAGATATTTGACCTAGGCTAAATGGATGGATATGATTGAAGATATTCTGCGTAAACGAAATATAAGATAAGCTTGTACCAGAACAGGAATATCCCATTGGGAATATAATTCATATGTCACGTGACATGTTTTCGGACAATCAACAATGAGAATCTTCCTTAGTTGCATGCCTATCACAGCGATGATAAAAAGAAATGAAATTATCGACCATAAGATTAATTGCAGAATGAATTTAATAAAAAAAGTTAAAATTTCACGATTTCGTGCTACACCAATTTGATGGATTTTAAAATGATTTGAAGTATGTATGAATGTATGTAAATCAGAAAAGTGTGAATCTGAAAACTCTCACTGGTAAGGCAACAGTGCCTACCATGGTGCTACAGTAGTCCATGTCGTCATCCACCAGTAAAAATTGTAATATCAAATTTACTATAAAAACGTTAGAACAAATCACTTTTTACTGTTGGACCGATGACTAATCCCAACAAAAATAATCAAAAAATAAGAACCGAAGCCCGACGCCATAAATATTAATCACCAAATTCGACCTTGCCGACACACCACACAATGAAACAAATGAAATCTTCAAAGTCTGTGACGTAACACGCCACACTTGCACTGACGCAATCGCACGCTTGAGTGACGTACGCGGACAAGTGACGATCACATTCGCCAATGGACCAATCAGAATGAGAGTGTATCTAAGTTCCGGTCTATTTCACGATGTCGCTACCTGTTCTACTAATTTAGCGTGAATTGATTTCACCTGCTGTTTAACCGTTGAATTTGTTCATTTTCTTTCGCGGTCTCCATCATTTGTTCTCCGTTTCATTTTACAATAAAAAAAATTATCCTACATTTTAAATCATTGAAAATAATCATGAGGCATTCAACGCAATATTATTATTATTATTTTCGTGGCCATATGCCTCGGATGCATATGAGGTAAGTTTTCTGAGAATCTTTTTAAAAAGAAGTCAATAATATTTCTTGAACAGTTATTTATGTACCAAGGGTGAAAATAGGAGTTTCTGGCCCGTGGCATGATTATAATATCATGCTCAGGATCAGAAACGCTAATTTCACCCGTGGTACATACAATATTTTATGCACAACAAAATAACATTTAATTATATAAATAAGAAAAATAGGAAAAATTTTTCTAATACTTGTCCAAGTTCCACAAAAATTACAGCACATTTGAATCAACTTATTAGGTCATCATCAAAAGGCTGGTCAGTTCAGCTTTAACCATAGACGCGTTTCGTCCTTTAGGGACTCATCAGTATGGTGCGATCAACTATCCAGCTACTCTTTGTATTATTTAATTATATGTTCAAAAGATTAAAATATGTAAATCGGTTAATATGTCAAAATGACATTTTGCAGAATCAAGTATTCACAATAAAAAAAAAATTCATTTTATTTATGTATCCATAGGAATTATTTCTTTTTAGTCCACGAACAAAAAAAAAGTATTTAAGTCCGCTTTTTAGGGTTAAAATACATGAATTTTGGCTCCTGTTGTGCATAAATCTGTTAGTTACTCTTTGATATGAAATGAATAAACTACTGTGTCAAAAGCATGAAGATAGTTACTTTCCACAAAATCTTTCTCTCAATAGAGTCGCCGATATAATTTTCAAGAAACTTTCTTGACTTCTTCTTGTTACTAAAAAGTTTCTTAATATACTTTTCCAATTATATTTGCAGTAATTCCAGTATATAGCAAGTACTTATTCTAAAAGATAATTTTCATGAAAGACTGAAGAGATTTTAAATATTGATTTTAAAACAGACATTTATTTTTAACTGGCTATTGTATTAGACATACTACGAGTAAGTACTAATACTTAGTATTCACAATACAACGAAGATATATTATACAATAGACAATATGTTTTACGGCTTATTTAAATTATTATTTTCATTCATAAGACCATCTTAATTTTACTCTCAGAGATAAAATTATTCACATCCTGTAAATAAATCGTATGGAAATAACGCTTGAATGTACTTATACGTATACGTGTGGAAACATTAGAAAATCGATAATGACCAGAAACAAAAGTTCCGGAAACATTATCTCCAAGCGACTAACGACATTTGAATAACAAACAAAACAGAGGGACAAGTCTAACTCCCAATGATATGTAAACGAGGATCTAGTCACCTGATGTATTATTAAAAGTACATTATTTTTACAGCGATACTAATACACCCAAAGGTGGAGACACTGTACTTTTAGCTGAAATTACTTCCGGATTATAACTTATTTGTAAATAAAATAAATAAATAAATATATCATCACGCCTTCTACCCATTACTGGGTGTGGCACTCTGCCGAAGCAGATCTCGGTAAGTGATATATTTTGCGCGTGAAGTACGGTTACCAGTCGTCAAATCACGGCCCACAAAGATGTTAGTGGTGGAGGAGTCACAGGGGTAGCTTTTGAAATTATGAAAATTGTTTGTTGCCTGTGGGAATCGAATCTAGGGTACCAGGGTTCTCAGGATCCACAGGCCGACTTCATACCACTGAGCTAGCCACTCCATAACTTATTTGTAATAGATTTTATTGGTAGGAAATTGGATTCTTATTAGTTGTGATTGTTTGGCCACATGAGAACTGATTGAAAGTGAATCAACTTTGACATACCTTCATTATCTTGAAAATGACAAAACTAAATGTCACAATTTTAATAGATTACTCCCTTCGGAAAATTATCTCAAAAGTACCACTCCATAAGTTTAGTTTTTTATTTCCTTCTTAGGAACTTGAGGAATATTCATTGCCATTTGGATCAAATTTAATACATACTTCCCTCATTTTACTCTTAGTACTACATTCACTGATTAAGATTTAGGTTAAAATAATCATTTTCAATGCATCTTGCTTAGTTCCGTTCATTTAGTCCTGTTGTTAATTTATTTAATGATTTAAGAGAACCAAGTGACAAATAGAATAATGCTTTGATTGTTTTGATGCACCATTATATTCTATCGACCAGGATTACTCCTTGTAGCAACTGATCATTATATATGAATAGTACATTCATGTTTCTCCCAATTTATAGTACATAATTTAAAGTACACTACTATAACATGAAAAATAGTGTACTATTACGTCTAAACCATTAGTTGCGAACGAACTGATAAAACTATAATGCAGCCCAGCATAAGAGTATCAGTTTGCCAAGTTCAGTTCATTTAGTGATGTGGTCTAATTTAACTGAACTGACTGAAATACAAGTAATGTAAAACTATTTGAGCAATTTAACTTTAAATAAGAATTCTCCACCTTCCGTATTGCGATTTTTTGTTAGCTGTTACCAAGCAGCCACATTCTCAAAAATAAAACTTTGATAAAACCTAACCGCTTGTGGTAATACCCATGAATAATATTTCTCTACGGCACTGTAGGTGTCTGGCGACATAAACAAATGAATTTCCGGTCAGTGCTCGAAAGCAACGTTCGCTTGAACGATCAAAACAAACAAACGTGTAACCTAAAGCACACCACGTTATGCTTATGTTTACATTACACCGATCTAAAGCTTCACATCTCAGACGACTTGATTCACTTGGAATCAATATTTCATCAGAGCTCTGAGTCTAGGTCTGGGAAGAGAGGAATATCACAACATGTGTTACATGTTTGCTGTTTAATAACATATGGTAGGTTCGTTGTATCGGAAGTTTATAGATTGTACTTGATTGTAGAAGGGGGAATGAATGTAGAAACAGGAAGAGGAATGTTAATGTGAAATTTTATGTTTTGGTTCACTTAGTTTCATTTTATATTTAAAGTACTTTAAAATTTCTTTTCCTCAATTATCAACTGGAATCTCAGCAGGCTTCTCTCAAAATTATCGAGTTCAAATTAAATAACAAATAAATTTATATATTTATAAATATACTGATTTTTTATTAACCTCCTCTCAAACGTTTTCGAAAGTTAAAATAAAATAAATGAATATATCGTCACACCTTTTACTGGCCCCATCATGGCTCCCAAATATGTTAGTGGAGGGAGAGCCACAGGGTTAATTTATAATTTGATGTAAATTGTTTGTCCATTGAGCCACCTACCTCATTAATATTTCCTCATAAATTTATTATAATACTTTTCATATTGAATTGAAGAGATTATAATTGGGATTCCGAAAGAATTTGAAGCTGAAACTGAACAGGATCGCTTTCAAGTCTTTCAGTATTTTAAGGAGGCGTAGGATTAAGGTTGCCTTAAATATGTGTCAAAAAAGAGAAAAAAAATTAATAACATCAGATATGAATTACATACATGGAGACCGTAGCTTAATTAAGAGTATTTGACTGAAGTTCAAAGGTCCCAGGTTCAAATCCTGGCGGTAGACCAATTTTTCTCTCTATATTTACTTAATAAATAAAATATAAATATATCATCACGCCTTTTACCCATTACTGAATGTGGCACTCTGCCGTAGCAAATCTTGGTAAGTGATATATTTATGCGCATGAAATACGGTTACCAGCCATCAAATCACACTTCCCTCAATATGATAGAGGTAGGGGAGCCACAGGGGTTATTTTAATAGGATGAAAATGTTTGTCGGCAGTGGGAATCGAGCCAGGGTTCTCAGGATCTACAGGCCGATTACCACTGAGCCATCTACCCCATTTAAATTTACTTAAAAAATACTAAGTAAAATACTTTTCACCCTTAACTAGACAAATAGGTTGTTTCATTTATAATAACAATAATTTATCTTGTTTTAAAAAGATCAAGTATGCCAACATGCACTTGTTTATATTAAATTAACCATAATGAATACTAATTAATAGATAATAAAACCAATTTATTAATTATGCGTCTTCATTTCATTAATTAATCAAAAAAGCAGTAAATTATTCGATGTTACACATAATTATGCAACATCTAGGTGTGTCCAGACGTGCAAAAATGAATAATAAAGTGATGATAAACGCTTAATATATTATTAATAAATTCTTTACGCCTTTTGAGTCGCCTTGTGCAAATTGGATTAATTTTTAATTAACAATCAACCTTCAAAAATAAATGAAATTATGATGAATTCCAACAGAGGCGCTGCTTTGCAGCGACCAGCACCAGGAGATAACCTTCAAGCTTGGCTGGACGGCACCGCTGAATGGCTGAATTTTAATGGATTCTAGAAAAATTATATTTAGAAGTAAACAAGTGCTACATAAAAAATTAATTTTATTTGTTAACTAAACTCAGCGAAGTGAACATAATTTTTTGTTATTTACAAGTAATGAACTACGCAGCACAAACGAGATTAATTTTAATTTCTTTTTTGGTTGAACCGTTTGTAACTTTCTTATGATGTCAGAATTCTATAGCCTTAGCTGTAAAGTAATCAGTAAGGTAATAATAGTGGAAAACTTATTTCAGTCCCCATATAGGAAGTGGTATGGTTGGATTTACGGTATTTGAATCCGAAGATCCCGAATTTGAATTCCACTCAAGTTAAAAATTAAATTTAAAGATATAATGGAGTAATGGTTGCTAAATTACCCTAACAGATTTATTAAAACTTTATAAACTCATTACTGCCATATAGAGCACTTTTTAGTGAAACAAAAAAATAGCAGTCTAATAATTTTCTACATAAATTAAAATAAACAAATACAAAATGTAAGACATCTCTATTGCACAGAAATAATTATCTGTAATCTATCAATAAATTCTTAAAAAATTTAAAGTATAAAAATATCATAATATCCGTTTCTATTTCTTTTCTTCATTAAATTGAAAGAAACTCATAACAGCAATATATTTCCGAAGCAATTACAGAATTTCATTTTCCTTTCGACGTTTCGTCGAACTAATCAATATCATCTCAAACAAAACAACATCTACTAGGGAATAATTAAGAGCGTGACATATTGTTCATTTAGATATTGGTCATACTTTGCAAACTTTCTTTTTCAGAACAATAAAACTCTCTCTTGTATATGTGCTCACAAAATCATCGGCCGTTTGACACTGGGCCTTTGTGCTGCCATCTGTCAATACCATCAAGAACTACAGCGTAACATGTCAAGTGATCACTTTCACGACGATATTGAAGCTGCAGTGTGCTCAACACAAGTTTACGACGTTATGGGACATTAACATTTATGTTGGAGTATTAATCTGGAAATTTGGTTTTTGGAGATGAAAGCGACTTTCAATTTTGTGGTTATTGTTAAAAGTTTTTTAATAATGGTTCCATTCTTTTCTTTATTAGGTATTGAATATTACGAAAATTTATATTTATTATTAAAATTGTATTGGTCTACTAAAGAAAATTATGGTTTAAACTATGAAAATAAAATAAAATAATATCTCATCACGCCTTCTGCCGTAGCAGATCTCAGTAAGTGATATATTTTGGCCGTCAGTATAGGGGGAACTACAGGGATAATTTTAATGTGGTGAAAATTGTTTGCTGGTTGTGGCAATCGAACTCTGGTTCTGAAATCCACATGCCATCTCGATACCACTGAACCACCTACTCCATAATAAATCTATGTAAAAGAAAAATGGGTATTTAATTACAGCGTTAATTAACAGATAATATCAGCTTCACAATCTGATAAAGTAAATTAGTACGATACTAAATATCGGTTTTGTCAATTTGAACATTATCTAAAATTAATATCACGTAAATTAAACTAATGACAATATAATAATAACTTTATGTTCTACAATATCCAATACTGGTATTCAAAGATAACATTTGAAGGTGAATTAAAATAGTTATTTAAATATTAAGGGCAGTAAGTGCTTCCATCTGGAAGAGGATGATTTTGGAGATCGAAATCTCTAATACAATCGATACCGGTAGGACACTTAATGAACACAATACTTTTGTGTTTCTTATATAAAAGTATTGGCATTGAAATTTTTCTGCTGCTGGTAAAAAAAAGAAACTTTTTGATTTCAACGAGTGTGGTTAACAGCTGTCAAATCATGGACCCTAAAGATGCTAGTGGAAGGAGCAATTTTAATGTGGCGAAAATTGTTTGTCGGGTGAGGAAATCAAACTCAGGTTTTCAAATTGACAGTCCGATTTGATACCACCGGAGCCACTTACCCCATAAATCTTATTTTTCTGAAACCGGCAAGAAAGTGCCTACTTTCCTGACCAATTTTAATATGGAAAGTAGGTTTTTACAAAAACAGTCAAGTAAAGTACGTATCCAAGGCTACAACAAAATTAACAGTCTGGTAAAAATTTTACCTGACTATTATTTTTGTGGTATACTTGGATACGCAGTCTGCTATCAGTACAATTCATATCAAAAAATTTAAATATTTTGAATTATTTATGATTAAATATTGATTAAATTAAACAGTTTCAGAAAAAATAGTATGCATATTACGTCAGGAAAGTGTTTTTACTTGACTTAGCGGATTAAAATACTCAACCTGCGGCCTCGTATTTCAAACAACCGCTTCGTTAAGTAAAATATCACTTTTCTGACTTATTATGTAATATACTATTACATTTTTTATTTATTCCTGTAAATTTTACTTCCTGATGGGGTAGTAAAACTTCCTTCAGGTGCTTCGGCTTGGTAAATAAATCGACACCTTCGAAAAGAAATTTCACACTTTCTTCCCTTGATATACAAATAACTATTAAACATAAAAGAACATAAAGAAAAATATCCTAAAACATTCAGATGATATTTTTAGTAAAAACTAACTTCTCCTAAAAATAGCTCAATCCCAAGAATATCTCCAGCTCCCTGTCTCCACATAAATCATCCACCAATAAAATCAAACAAACAATTAACAATTGGAAAGTTTACGTAATATTAGTATTACAATGCTTCGGCAACGACACCTAGCAGTAAATCAGCACAATTAGCGAATGTGTTATGCTTCTGTACGAGCGCACACAGCAAACATTCACATCCACAAGAAGATTTACGAGTTGCTGTGCAAGGATAATAAAATATGAAGAGAATTAGAACAAGGAGCAGGATAATATATCGTGAAGGTAAGTTATGAAAGGATTCTCTGGCTCTTATGCTAATTGTTAGCGGCGCGGCGTCGTAAATTCGAGTTGTAATTAAATATTCTGTTCAGGATGCAGTACAGATGCGAGGTGAGTGATTTATTGACAGGTATGGAATGGTCAGTGGTTTTATGGTTCTTGAAGGGTCATTTGATTTCTTATGTTTATGACGCTATGTTGGTTAATTTCTTTTGAAGGGTAATGTCGATGTTGATAGAAATGTCGTTAAGTATTTTTATTTAGGTGTTTTCAAGACTATGTTTTTTAAGAAAATATGTAAATATTAATAAAATAAAGGTGGGTGTGGCACTCTGCCGTAGCAGATCTCGGTAAGTAATATATTTATGTGAGTAACGTAAAATTACAGCTCCGAAAGATGTTAGAAGAATGAGAGAAACAGGGATAATTTTAGTCTGATGCAAATTGTTTATCGGCTGTGGGAATTGAATGATTTTAAAAATACTCAACATGAACTTACTGAAATATTCCAATTTTTTTTAATATGTTTCTATATAGTTTAGGCCACGAGAAATCGAATGCCGTTGAGCGCATCTTCATATCTTTTTTAGTTTTTGAATTACAGCGATTATCGATGTTTTTCAAATCGCAACTTTGAGAGGCTATATCTCGAAAACTAAAAGAGATATCGAAATGCGGTTTGAACGAGTGTATTTCTCGTGCTTCACTTAATATAATAGCTAATTTTGAAAAATTTGAAAATTTTTCAGATTTTTTCAAAATTTTCCCTTGGCGATATTTCAATAAGTTGACGAGATAATGAAAATCTGTGAACACCAATCAATTCCTCTCGTAAAAATACATAAGTATGTAAATTTTCACGAAGAAAATCGCACGGGTAGATTTTTTATTACAGAAAAACGAAAAATGACCAAAAATCGTAAAAATCTTAAGGGGTACCCCTTCAAAAATAATTAATTTTTAGCCGATTTTCGTTTTTCTGTAATAAAAAATTTATCCGTGGGAATTTTTTCCTGAAAATTTGCATACCTACGTATTTTTACGAGAGAAATACACTGGTGTTAACAGATTTTCATTATCTCGTCAAGTTTTTGAAATACCGCCAAGGGAAAATTTTGCAAAAAATCGACAAATTTTCAAAACTTTCAAAATTTGCTATTATATTAAGTAAAGCACGAGAAATACACTCGTTCAAACCGCATTTCGATATCTCTTTTAGTTTTCGAGATATAGCGTCTTAAAGTTGCAATTTGAAAAACATGAAAAATCGCTGTAACTCAAAAACTAAAAAAGATATGAAGATGCGCTCAACGGCATTCGATTTCTCGTGTCGTAAACTATATAGAAACATATTAAAAAAAATTTGTACCATGGCAACTGAAATTTTCCTACGACTACTAAGTAATCCCCCTCTCCTCCCAATTTTCACCATATTAAAATTACCCCTTCGGCTACTCCTCTATTCTTACATCTTTGGGAGACCGGATTTGACGGCTGATAACTGAATTTCATGCATATAAATATATCACTTACCGAGATCTGCTACGGCAGAATGTCCCACCTATATAGGTAAAAGAGGGTCGCGACCCACTCCTTGAAAACCACTAATCTACATTGTTATTAAACCTGCTTTGGATTAACTACAATTTAAAGTAAAAAGTTTCCATGAGTGTAGTGATATAGGTGATATAGTCTGTACCTTCGTAACACATTTCATTGTTGTTTGCGGATACAATTTTCCAGTCGACTGATTATCCATACGTGCTCAATCACATTTCCTGTACATTGTCAAATCACTCCACAACCAACTATACTGTCAGCTCTACAGAATCAATCAGAAGAGATGCTCACACACACACACACACATTACTGAATACTCGTTCCTCCTATTCTTATTCATTGACGGTAAAACAGGTAATTATGTGTGCCACACCGGGTGTCCGTGCAGTTTCCCACGGAGCGATGCCGATGCGCGAATGTTTAGCATTAACTCATGATGGCTATTTACTATTCGACCAAGTTTCGTTTTCTAATACTAGACTTCGTGTGCAGATGTAGATAGTAGTTATTGCTACTTTGCAGAGTTTTGTGTATACGAGGTGTGGCTATTAAATAACGAGACTGACGCTGCTACAGCCGAAGTACGCATGCGCCAAACACCAGCGACCGTCAGCTTTTTAGCGTGAAGCTATCTCTTTCGAATGCAGTACCTATCGCTTCTGTAAACAAATCCGGATAACCGTAGCATTCGTTCTAATTAGAGTTGTTTTTTTGTTTCGCCGAAAAAATGTTAAGTGCAACATTAGAGCAACGAATTGTTGTGAAATTTCACATGAAACTTGGCAAAACTGCTACTGAAACTTATAATTTATTGAAAAAAGTACCCGAATTGTGGAAGGACAAGTGATGCACTGGCTCACTCCGAAATATCTGTCAAGAGATTTCTAGTCAAGTACAGCATCCCGGTGTTGGACCATCCGCCTTATTCGCCAGATCTTGCACCGTGTGACTTCTGTTTCCTAAGATGAAATTTGCCTTAATAGCAACAAGATTTGAGCTATGAAAGAGAAATCGGCACGCGTTCTGAAGGAGCTGACAGAAGAAGACTTCCAGCACTGTTTCGAACAATGGAAGATTCGCATGGAGCATTGTAGGGATAGATAAGCGGTGTATATTGAAAGTGATAATAAGTAAATAGGCATGGAATCAAAATAAAATGTTAAAACAGCATCAGTCTCGTTATTTAATAGCCGCACCTCGTATGTAAATAATTTAAGTATGTATTAAGTGATGACCTAGGCTATTTTATGATTAGTATGTTCTGGACGAATCTTTAGAAAACTTTAGATGTTTATAAAGAGTTCAAATTTTGTTGACTTCATATTTTTAAAAATGTGATTTAATTCTTTAAAAACGATTGGAAGGAAGGTATTAAATTATTACCTATTAATACAACTAAAAAGTGTAATACGAGTTTACGTAAAAATATATATCACTTCCGGTAAAACCGGAAGTATTCTCATGGAACTTGAAATAAAAATTATAAATTGCAGTGAATAATTTATGCAGTTGATTTTTTATTAATTCGCGCGAGATATTAAGGAGTGCCTATGTATTATTCCTTGTAAACTTTGTGTAGTAATTAATTATTAATTTATAAATTATATTACTTGTACCTCATTTCTCTTACGAGCGCGATAATTTGAAATATATTAGAGAATGTATACGCGTAGATTATTCATTTTAATTAGCTACCAAAATGTTAAAAAATACCAGGTACCTACAATCTTACAAGAAAGTAAAACTTTGTTTCCTCAATTAAGAGAGGAAAGTGATAATTTTCATCCCTAAGGACGTTAATTTTTCTTCCTCAGGGAAAGAAAATAAAGCCGTATCTATGGCAATAGGAAAACAATGGTAAGAGTTAGATATAAATTGAGATCTGTCAATACAAAAATTACAATAATTTCCTTTTCTCTACCTTTTCAAAAACTAAAGTGTCTCCTCCGGGATAAAATTGATAGGTAAACAAGTATTACCATAACAACAAGTATATTTTAAACCTTTAATAATTAGAGAAGTAGGGTGCAAAATGGTGTCTCATTTTTTCCAGTGACAGAAGTGTTCTTTTTTTAATAGATTTAAGCTACAATCACAAATCGAAATTAGTTTTTGTTTTATGCTTTATGTTTTAGTGTGTTTTTAAGTGCCATTCACAAATAGTTTTGCTTTTGTCGATTTTAGTTAGTAGTGACATCTATCATAAATTTTAGAAGATCGGTAATACAGTAAATGCAACTGTCAGATGTGCTAAGTTACACATGCTGTCATATGTTGTTTGTTTACCTTCGTATTTTTTGGAAAAGCAAGGTAAATATTATCATAATAAGAAAGGAGGTATTAAAATCTTGTTTTTATTTTCATTCATTTGACACTCGAATAAAAACAAACTTAGGTTATCGTCAATGTGAAGGATGATAGAAAGAGACAAGTATATATCACTACATCATTCTACGCTTCGTCCTATTGGTCTATTCCCAAGTATAAAACGTAAAACTAAAACATAAGTTTGGAGTTTGCTAACTTTTGTGTTAAAACCAAAACTAAATACTGATTTGTGAATGGCTGCATAAGATAACATGTCTACAAGATTGTTAAAATAAAAATGGAACATATAAAACAAAAACTAATTTCGATTTGTGAATGTAGCTTTAGTCATGATAAACACAAAAACAAGAAAATTTGAATTGGGACAGGGTGGAAACTGTAGATGGCACTGCAGTCAACAACCACCCTTAAAATCGACGCATTCTATAGTTGCCACACAGTCCCGAGTGTAATTTTGTCATTTTTATGTTTATCATAACATAATCTATTAAAAAAGAAAAAACTCTTCTGTCACTGGAAAAAATGCGACACCATTTTGCACCCTAGCTCCTTAACTATAAATCTATTACAAATTACAGTTAAAACCCGTCCTCAAATTAACCTTTCAGCATCTTCCAATAAATCTCAACAACAGATACATCATTATTAATATCTCTTAAAATATGTAACTTTCTCAACAAGCAATTTACTTTGATGAAAAACGCAAACCACTATAATAATCATATACCTAAGTGACTAAAATAACAACATTATCATCGGTATAATAGGGACAATCAATGCCTGAAGTTAATCGATAATCTATTTATTATTGTGTGTATAACCTCCTGATCTTGCGTTTTCTCTCTGTGGGTTGGCACAACTGCAGCTACAGATGGAGATGTTGTTGGCGGGTAATTTAACGGTGAAGCGGTTAACGAGTTGGCTATGAGGATGTATGTATGTGTTACGGAAGGTGGCGGCGAGACTAGTTTTTCTGTAACCTAGAATGGTTGTGCGATATAGGAGGAGTGATTTATTGATATTGAGAAGTTTCTATTTTATTTTTGCGATGTTTTTTGTTGGGTTTTTGATATTGATTATTGAATAAATTTGAGGAGTTGGACAACTACATATTTGCATTATATTAATGAAGATTAATTGCAGGATTAATGCAAAGAATAAATGTTCGTGCTATCCCTTTTGATGGATCATAATGTAATATTTCTTTGTCAATATTTTCTAAATTATATTAGAAAGAATACACAAAATCGAAACTATAATAATTATTTGTATACCTAGAGCAGAAAGTATTTGGTTGAGACGTAGCCGAGCGGTAAGGACACTTTCTGCTCGAGGTGCAAACAATATTGTTTCTAAGACCATTTAGAAACGCATAAAAAATAATCATTTTTGACATATTTTCTATTTGTAAATTTGGGCGACAGTTTTCATGCTCCCAGAGCGGCAAAGCAATAGTGACAAAAATGCGTATAATTATTTTTCAAGCGTTTCTAAATGGCCGTAGAAAAAATACTGTATGTATCTCGAGCAGAAAGTGTCATTGCCGCTCTTGCATGGTTCTCCATGGGTGAGCGGTATAGGCTACTTTCTGTTCTAGTTACATAAACAACTATTGTGAAAAATGCAAGACGTTTCTGAACTTATGTTGATTCCTGTATTAAGTCAATACTATTTTTTATATAAAACAAAATTTTTGAACTACCTATTTGTTTAATATAAGTTCAAAATTAAATTTACATTATGTAAAATAGATCTTGGTAAGTGATATATTTATGCACGTGAAGTATGGTTATCAGCCGTCGAATCACAGCCCCCAAAGATGTCAGTGATGGGGGAGCCACAGTGGTAATTTTAATGTGGTGAAAATTGTTTGTCGGCTGTAGGAATCGAACCAGGGTTCTCAGGATCCACAGACCGACTCGATACCACTAAGCCACCAACCCCATTTACATTATAATTTTGATTATATTAAGAAATTAATTTGAATTATTATTTTTTAATAATTTTACACAGTCCAAGTTTTCCAAACAACATAAATTTTGTTTTTTTGCATTCCTATTGTAAAATAAAAATAACTATTATGTATTCTCGATTCTGCCTCCTTTACAAATATTAAAATCTTTCGAATATACTTATCTACAATTCTAGATTACCATTCAAAACTAGATGAAGGCTAAAAAAATCTCAACGATATCTAAACAATTCCACGTCTGTCAGATTTACATTTCTTATCTGTCCACAATCAGTCTAGCTTAGAAACCCATCTATAATTTCATTTTCTCTCGACCATTTTAATTTCCACACCTTTAACCTTTGACCCGCGGGTCTCAAGCCACACACTGAACCTGTTCAGGTAGCAGTCTCACCATCTTGCTTCAATCTCACGATAACAGAAACCCAGAGTTCACATTTCGTTACGGACATTTTACAGAAAAATCAGTTTAGTTAAACTTTCTATACGCATTAAGCGTTCACACAGCCATTCAAAGCGTTTAAACGTTTAAAGTTTCGTTTTTTACGTTGCTATGGCAGTTAGGAAGTCGTAGAATTTGATTTAATGAATCTCTGCGAATATTAATCTGTTTTTTTTACGACAGCAGGAATAATGAGTTGAGCAGGAACTACTGTGCAGTGAGTTCATGTTGACCGCTGTTCTAGTACTAGTGTAATTATAAGATGGAAGTGGTGCTGGACTAAATGGAAACCTGTTTAGATTTTTAGGGATTTTGTGTTTGTTTTGTGGTTGGTACGGAAAATTGTGGTACTGGTTCTTGTTTTGGTACCAATGTACAGGATATTGGATCTAGTTTTATGTCGCGTATTTATTTATTTATTTTTGCTAGTCTGTAAAACATGAATTTACAATTACAGTACAGCGTCCGATTTCACCGTAGTGTAATGCATGGTAAGGGCGAACACAGGGATTTATCATGGGATATTAGTTTTAGACAATTCTCCTATGTATTAATTTAACGTAATAAACTATTGACTATGCTAGAGTTGCGATATGACATCTGGTGACAGAAATTTGAACTACTGTATGGAGGCACCTTAGGTGGCGGTTACATGTGATTTATATGAGCTTTATACAGTTTTAAGTACAAAATATAGTAAAAACAGGGAAAAGAAATAAAAAATAAATAAATATATCATCATGCCCACTACCCATTACTGGGTGTGGCACTCTGCCGAAGCAGATCTCGGTAAGCGATATATTTTGCGCGTGAAGTGCGTTTACCAGTCGCCAAATCACGGCCTCCAAAGATGTTAATGGTGGAGCAGCCACAGGGGTAGCTTTTGAAATTTTTTAAATTGTTTGTCGCCTGTGGGAATCGAACCAGGGTTCTCAGGATCCACAGGCCGACTTCTGAGTTAGCCCCCCATATATATCAAGGGTGAAAATAGGTGTTTCTGGCCTATGGCATGATTATTAGCACGAGGCGCAAAGGGCCGAGGGTTAATAACATGTTCAAGGTCAGAAACGCTAATTTCACCCATGGCGCTTTGCGCTTCGTGCTAATAATAACATGCTCAGGATCAGAAACGTTAATTTCACCCGTGGTACATACAATATTTTATGCACAATAAAATAGCATTTAATTATATGTTCAAAAGATTAAAATATGTACATAGGTTATCTGTCAAAATGACATTTTGTAAAACCAAGTATTCATAGTACCTAAACAAAATTTGTCATTTTCTTATGTATCTATAAGAATGATTTTTTAATGGCCCTAGGGCCGAAAACAAGTGTTTAAGCTCGCTTTTTAGGGCTAAAACACATTAAGTTCGGTCCGTTTGTGTATTGTATTGGATGGCATGCAAATATGGGACGCGAGAGAAGTTTAGGTTTTCATATTTTCCTCAAAAAAGATGAAAATATGTTGGTGTTAAACACATATTTTTGTGCAAAAATTTGGTATTCGATCAAGGACAAAAATAATTTCAAGTATTATGAGAGTATGTTCAGATCATTTCATAGATAGTAACCTATATATTACGGGATAATTATAAATATTATCAACTTAATTTCGAAGAGTTATATACTAAATACTGTCGTTAATGAACTGCTCGCAGCGCCGCCATCGGTACTTTGAGGAAACAATACATTATAAAGATGTTCTGAATTAAAAGATGCATACAAGACCGTTTTTACATTTCTTATTATGTGTCTAGTTTAGCCGCATCTTTAAAAGTAAATATAAGAATTTCTGTTAAATTGTAGCAATAGCCATGACTTTTGTTTTTCATGAATTGTGTATAAATATCAATGTTTGTAGGTTATGAACGTCAGTCTAGTTTATAAATTAAATAAAATCAAACAAAACTGAACTTTTATTCCAAAATAGTAAAAGAGAAAAGTGCTAAATTTCCATTTGCATGGAATGTTAATTAAAACCCGCTGGTTGGTAGCAAATTAACATTTATAGACAAAGCATTTATTATATTTGTTTATTTATAGATAATACCACTTTCAACCTATAAATATGTCAAACAATTGAAGTTTCTTCCGCAATTTCTTCCAACCAATTAATTGACCGTAAACATTTATCAAAAAATTCCACACTCCACTAATCATTTGACAAATGATGTGCGTTTTTTCCTCATTTGTTTGTTTGTTTAGAAACGAGTGCATGTGAATATCCGCAACATTATTTACTTACCTAACCCATTCTGTTATTAATTTATAGAAAATTAATAACCGTCTCAGCTAATGATTTGTTCTAGCGATACGGAGAGTCTTTGCACTTGAGTTCCGCATCGATGGTTTTCTACTTAATTGCGATTAATTACTCAGAGAAATATCAATTTTCTAGGAAACTTCAACAAATTTACATTTGGATTTTTGTCAGTTATGTGATGAAGACAATTAATAATTGGTTAGAAATTGGTGTCAGAGTAATACAAGGGGAAAATGTAAAGTGTCAATTGATGTATGAATTATTTTATATTAACGGGTGATTAAGTGTTCAGATAATTTCACAATTCTAATTATAGAGTTTGATGGAGACCATGATTTATTGGACTTTTCATGACATTTTTCCTCGTTTTGACATTTTGTAATTATATCGTAATTAGGTATACCCAGGGCCGTGTCAGACCATGCAGGGGCCCTTAGGCACATAAAGTTTGAGAACTTTTAGAAAGTAAATAAAAAGCGAAAGAAAACATCAATACGTTCATATATTTGGTGAATTTGTTAGATATTTTAGATAGCTTTATACAAATCAAATATAAGTGACGCGATTACTATTTGTATTTTGAGAATTGGACTTGATGGCATAATAATAGTTTCTTCCGGGATTAATGTTGTGCAAAATCTTCTATTATATTCTCAAAGTTCTTTTAAATATTGTAAAGTTATTTTGATATTTGTATACATTTTATAGGATTAAGAAATTTTACGCCGAAGAAAGAAGATGAATGATAAGTGAATAGGAGTGATTGAGTAGATGTGATTGAAGGTTTGTTGTGTGTTAAATGATGTCGTATGTAATAAATAACTGAGTTTATATGGAGTGATCTATGAATGTGGTTAAAGTGAGGGTGATATATTTGAATGAGAATTCTTGACGAGGCCTGATTATTTGATGAATGTAATGAGTGAATTAGTGATTTTAGGGTTCGTGCTACCCCATTTGATGGGATATAGCGTGAAGATATGTATGTATGTATGTATTGTTTTGAATTTTTTCTAGATTAATTAAAAATCTCATCTGGTTTTCGATTTATATTGAAATTTAATTTTGTTTTTACGGCAATTCTTTATTTTCCGTATAAACGACGACCTCGGTATTTTGAGGCCCCCAACAAGCCGGGGACCCTGGGCTCGTGCCCCATGTGCCCTTATGGTAAAGACGGAACTGGGTATACCTAAGGATTGTATAAAGTCAACGAAGTCAAATAATTTTTACTACAAAATTATATAGATTTAAATTCTACATTTCAATAAGGGTTGAAATTATATTGTATTTCTCAAATACTTTCTTGAAGGAAGAGCGATGGCTGGTAGATCTAAAGGTCCTGGATTTAAATGCTGAAATTTATCTTTCATTATTGTCTAAAAGTATTGACTTCTTTGGAGGCAAAAATCACAAATAAATTATTTCGCAACTGCCTTACTTTCGTGATATCAAAACTGAAATTTGTAAGCGACTGATTTAAGAATATATAGGGTGTCCCAAATTCCCGCAAGAAGTAATTTTGATAGAAAACACAGCTTTTTAATTAAAAATTGTCAATTACACCCAGTAATAGGTAAAAGGCGTGATGATATATTTATATTTATTTTACAAAAATTGAATTGATTTCAGAAATTAGTAGAGAAAAAACTTCTCAATAAGAACTTTCAAATAGTTTCGCAAGAACTGTAATATGGTGTTATAATAATTATGTAGAATTAATTGTATAGCGTTTTCAATAAATTGTTTGAATACATTTTTTTTTTCAAGCAGTTTCCAGCTACCTGTTTACAATATCGTCGTTACCCACACCTTAAAAATTGTGAATACTTTATCTAAAGGTAGAAAGATAATCTTTAAATTAAAAATAACAGTAAAAGAAACTGAAACTAAATTACGTTATTTCGCGAGCACTCATGTAGATTACAATTTCTCATTTGGAATTCTAACAGTAATACCAACCAAAGTCGGTAGATATACGAAACAAAAACCACACAATTTGTTATTTACCAACAAAGCATCTAGCTACCGCAGCACCTCTACCGCTACGTGTTTAATCCGCTCCAATTGTTTTAGAAATCTACCCACTATGATTCTATCCGGGTTTCCATTTCTTTCTTTAGGCTTTTCATGGCACGAGTTGATCCACTGCTGTGCTAGGGGTTTACTGTCGCCGTTTGTTGCGTGTTGGGAAGAGATTCAGAAGGAGAAAACAGTTGAAAACGAATTTAACAGGTGATATTTTATCCCAGAGGATTTAGGGTTTTTTGTTATGGGTTCAACGCGAGGTGAAGTTGAATTTGTCATGTTTTATTAGGTGAAAAATGGGGGTGTATATCTTACTAAAATATGGATAAACTTGGGCTGTTTTATATTGTGAGTTATTACTTGAATATATGAAATTTATACTTGGAAAATATGCTGCATTTTATATTTCTTATTGTCAAAAGTTTTAAACGAGTTTTACATACTTTTTAAGGGCCGATTTTTGAATATTCTAACAAAGTTCCTAATAAATTTATCCGTGTAACAATTAGATCTATAATTTCGATGGAATATTTTGGTTTGTTTAAGAACTTTGTTAGGAAATTGAAATACCGGACCTAATAATTATTTGTATACATTTGGGGTATCGACGAATGTGCAATAGTTGAGCTAGACGACATTCTGAGAATTAACTATTTTGATAGCTGCATAAAATAGTTATTTATGTACCTAGGATGAAAACAGTCGCTTTGCGCCTTGTACTAATAATTATGCCACAGGCCAGAAACGCTAATTTCACCCGTGGTACATACAATATTTTATGCACAACAAAATAACATTTAATTATATGTTCAAAAGATTAAAATATGTACATAGGTTATATGTCAAACTGATATTTTGCAGAATCAAGTATTCACATTAAACAAAAATTGTCATTTTATTTATGTATGCCTATGGGCCAAAAAGAAGTGTTTAAGCTCGCTTTTTAAAGCTAAAACACATGCTTTTCGGCCCAGTTATGCATAAAACAATTTAATAACTTTACTTATAGGAGTAATGAGGTAGGTGGCTCAGTAGTATGGAGTCGGTTTGTGAATTTGAAAGCTCGGGTTCGATTCCCACAGCTGACAAACAATTTTCACCATATTAAAACTACCCCTGTGACTTCACCTCCATTAACATTCTTGGGAGCCGTGATTTGACGGCTAGTAATCGCACTTAACGCGCAAAATATATAATTTAGTGCCATACCCTGTAATGGGTAAAAGGCAGGATGATATATTTATATTTATTTATTTGTTATTTCAATTAAACGAATTCTGATAATTGCGAATGTTTGAAACAAAATTATTTTTATTTTGAATAACAATTTGCAAACAAAATGTGCTAATGTACTAAACACTTAATAAAAATCATGCCTGTGACGTTATAAGTAACGGTAAAAAAATAATAATTCCACTGTTTTTTTATTAAATTAGCAACAAGTAACATCAACGTCATTAACAAATTTTTATTACTTTGTAGAATTTTCGTTTGTAATCAATATTCTGTAGATACCTTCTCTAACTTTAAAAACAAGGATTCCAAATTTATTTATTTATGTTACTCTGTACAACAAGAACTTAATCCCAATTACAGGCCTGGGTTCGTTCTCATCGAGTCGTAGTGTAGTAGTTCATACCATATATTTAGCTTGAGTAGGATTCGAACTCGGGATCTCCGGATTTAAATGCCGTAACGCTATCCACATCATCGTACTACCGGATAGATGAGCGCAGGGTTGGCATCGGCAATAGAATTAGAATTGTCCTTCAACATTGAAGAATTATTTCTTGAATTTTTAGAAGTTTCGATAAAAAAGTCTCCAAACTAAAGTTTTCTGCAGTCTGATAGCCATGTAGCATATTTCTTTTTAGTGTAGAAGGAAGAGCAATTTGTCTAGTGAATTTTTCAGTTTTTAATCTCGACATCTCGAGTTGTTTTTGTTGAACTCTTTGGTTTTTGTTTCGCTCAGCAGAGCATGCTGAGTTCAACTTAATTTACAAAAACATTCAGAAATTCAGACGAACTTATTATTTATTCATGAGGTATGAAGTCACAAGACATAATAATAAGCAATGAGTAATATTAACATGGTATTGTTACAGAAACTTCCATAAGCAACACTTTAAATTTTTTTGTAACAAAAAATTAACATTTACATACGTTATTCTGTCATCTTTTTTATATAATACTACATACTTTATTTTATGATGCTATTATTTACGGCCAATAAAAGAGTTTTAATGCAACTGACATCGTCCGCTATAACTGCTAAAATACCAAATATATGTTGAAACTAAATTACCGTTTCCTTGATTACCGAATCATATTTAATTTATAATAAATTTATAATTGCATAATAGTTATTTGTATATCAAACGAAGACAGTAAGACATTTCTTCTAGAAGGTGCTATTTAATTTCCTGAGCGGAAGATGAAAGACATAAAGCATCTGAGGGAAGAATGACACTTTCTTTATATTAATTAACAACAAAATTTGAGAAATAAATTTAAATAAGATTTATTATGCTTTTAAAATATGTCACCTAGATGTCACTATTAGCTATATTCCATTTGTCACTTGGAAATTGTATTCATGTAAATGGACAGTAATCAAAAATTTACTTTCTTCCCTTGGGATAAAAGGTATGATTTTCTTCTCTTATTTGGGGCTTGAAATTTTACTTTCTGACAAAGCTACGAAAAAAAAATTGTATACACCCAGCCAGTGAAATATTCTCAGAATATTGTCTGCTTCAAACTAAAACTACACGTAAGCTTACTCTAGCTAAAGAGTTCTGCTTTAATTAATTTTCCTCTAAAGACAAATGATGCAACTTCATCCATTTTGGAATAATCTTAACACATATACTCACTTGTAAATAACACAGTGGTAACAGCAACATTAACAAGTTTCGTAACACGTCCATCATCAGCAGATTTCAGATTTGCGATCATAGCGTAAACATAACATATCCACAACATGTTACGTAATAAACCTTGTGTCTGTCTGCAGCTTTACACGCTCATGTGATACAATTACTCACATGTTTATATAATACAACAATATGGCGGCTTGTGCTGGACAGCTAACCCAGCCATATATTTTATACTTAGTCGACTACAATGTAACACCCACGGTTGTTGGATTTGATGATAGTGACAAGTTATTGAATAATCTGTTTGTGTGTGTTTCTCCTTTCTATTTTGTAGTATTGTAAGAGTTTCATTGTTATTTTATATTTAAATTGATTTGTATGTTTCATAATAATGACATGATGGCATGATTAAATATTATTTAATGGTTAAGAACATACTCTACGATCCTTCACATAATGGGTTCAAATTTCTTTGCTAGGTCTTATCTAGTTGAATTCATCCTTCGATTGCACAATTATTCATTTGATTTATGCTACACTATTCACTATTTACCTATTCCTTTTATACAAGCCCGCCTTATCTTTAGTTCACACAACAAACATTCAATCACGTCCATCCATTTATTCATAGACATCCTGGGTCGTCAATGCAAATTCTCATCCTCAATTTTACCAACATACAACAATTTCAGCAATCGTCCTTATATCCTCATCCACATTTATAATTCCGATGTGGGTAGCGTTACGAAAATCCCGAGTTCGAATCCCATTAAAGCTAAAAATATATGAACTACCATACTACGGCTAGGTGAGTCCCGGACACAGTACTGTAATTGTGAATAAGTTATTATTGTACAGAGGTAGCATAAATAAATAAATAAACTAATTCCATATTTCGCTCACATAACAACCTTCAATCATATCCACTTATTTATTCCTAGGGATCCTAGCTCGTTCTGGCAAAGTGTCACCCTCGATTTCACCAACATATTGGGCCTATTTTATATTATCTACCTAGCCATGAAACAAAAAAGCAATAACGTTAAATAAATTATTATAAAATAGCTGTGACATTTACAAGTTCATGTGTGAAGTTGTATTTAATTTGTGCGATTTATAAAGATAAATGAAGATTTATTTTTTGATAAAATAAATCACGATTATTCTCGAGTTCATAAAGCAAAAAAAGTTGAGAATTTTTTTCTGATGGCATATGATAATTAGAAAATATATTGCATAAGTGTATAAGTGTTGAAGATATTTATGTTAAAATTTTTTTTTTTAATGATACATAAATAGTATACACTCTCGTACATCAGTTTCACTAATCAACTTCATCCACATACTAATTCCTTTCATACAAGTTCTTTAGTTTCACAACAAATTTTCAATCATATCCATCTGTTTATTCCTAGGGATTCTATATCGTCGTCCATGTAATCCTTCACCCTTAATTTCATACATAACTATTTCATCAGTCTTCTTCATCCACATTTATACAAACTAATTTCATTTTTCATTCAAGCACCAAACCTTCAATACATTCATTCATTCCTAGGTAATGTACGCAATCTTTCACCCTCGACATACATTCCACACATGTCCAAATCATCTCAATTAACATATACCCATTCTTTTCCATCTCCTATTTCAAAATGGCTACTGACATTTATTTATTTTTGAATATTAATATGTTTATTTACCTAAACTTCTCTTGGAAATCTATCTTACATAACCAATGCAACAACAGCAAGATCAATATCTCGTGTTTTGATTGAAACTGCTTGTAGACGCCGTCCTAGTTTCCAGCAATCAAAAACAAAGTCTTTCTGCTAATAACCGTCATTTACGCACTTCCGTTAATTAACTTCTACGTAGGCAGAATGGCCTGAAATCTGTAACAAAACCAGCAAAGCATCAGCGACGACCTGTCACTCTGTCACTGCGACGTGACGTGATACGATGTGATGAATCGAGGAACAATCAAATATAGGTTATTGGCTTTTATAGAGGTTTACTCTGATTGGCGAGGGTTGCAACCCTTGCAGACGAAGAGAAAGGGAAGATAAATGGGTTTGGTGTTTGGACGATCAACACTTTTATTGATTGGACACTTATTGTTTGGTTGAGGAAATAAATGTCAAAGAGAACTTTTTTGTTTTATGTGGCAAATATTGTTTGTTTTGGTAACACTGGACTAAATAGAAAATCTATTTACGAGTTAGCAAGTCAGATAATGATGGGTTCAATTCTAAAATAAATATAAATATATCATCACGTCTTTTACCCATTACTGGATATGACACTCTGCCGAAGCAGATCTTGATAAGTAATATGTTAAAACTACCTCTGTGGCTCCTCCTCTACTAACATCCTTGGGGGTCGTGATTTGACAGCTGATAACCGTACTTTAAGCGCAAAATATATCATTTACCCAGATCTGTTACGGCAGATTTCCACACCCAGTAATATGATGATATTTTTATTTATTGTATTTTCTCGTACGCGTATTGATGCTAGAATGAGCTTTCTAATTAACAATAAAAGTAAATTTATTTTGTTGTATATACAACTGGACAGAAAAATTTAAATTCTATATCTAAATTATAGTCAAAATTTGCTGACATTATTAAATGTAATATTATGATACATCATAATTAAGTTAATCTACCTATATTAGGTTTTTTTTTTACTTCTCCTCCTGTCAAAGTTAGCGACGTGGAAATGATGTATATTAATTATCATATATTTAATTATATCCGTTTCCTTTGTATTATTGCGAAATATTTTTCTTGCCGTAATGTTGATTGAAAAAAACCTGACAATGTTTTGGTTTGTATGTCACGATTTGTTGTAGATTAAATGTCATCGGAAATGCGTTAATTGTTGTAGCCTTGCATAATTACATTAATTTGCAACAATCGAAATTAGCATAATTCATTATCTATATACTAAAAACCTAGGGGCATATTTATATATGTCTGTATAGATTCACCACGGTCAGATGCCCATTTCTACAGCCTGGACGGGTGTGTTTGGTATCAATTAAAAGGACAGACGAATTGAAAAGATTTAGATCGGCAATAATTCAATTTATATTGTGTCAATCCTACTCGTACTACAGTGTTCGTGAAGTCTAGCGAGAAGGCCTGACAAAGCCAGGCCGACCGCTAGTAAAGATACTATTTATTTATTTTTTTTCGTGATAAGGCTTCAACTGTTTTGGATACTAGCCGGGATGGTATGATGATGGACGCGTCTGCGCTGGTTGATGCCAGCCCTGACCGGGAATCCAACCCGGGACCTCTGGGTCAGTGTCTAGCCCACTGAGCCACAGAGGTCGGCACTATTTATTTAGATGCATATGTTTATATCACTTATGTTTCTGTTTACGGTTAAATTAAAATAATATGAAACTAGATATGAAATTGAGGAGTTTCACCATTTAGTTTCTCATATATTTCTACATAATTATGAATATTTTGATTCTCAATATATATTTCTTTAACTGCCGAAGTCATGATCGCAAAAATTTCGATTAATGAAAATACCAATTTTTTGGTTGAACCAGTTTTAAAAACAGAAAAATTTTAAAATATGGTTCTATATAATTCAGACTACGAGAAATCGAATGCCGTTGAGCGCATCTTCATATCTCTTTTAGTTTTCAAGTTACAGCGATTTTAGACTTTTTAAAAATCTCAACTTTGAAGGCCCATAACTCGAAAACTAAAAGAGATATTGAAATGCGGTTTGAACGAGTGTATTTCTCGCGCGCCAATTAACTTATACCGAGATTTTGAAAATTTTGAAAATTTTTATATTTTTTTCAAAATTTTCATTTCCCAATATTTCAAAAACTTGAAAAGATAATGAAAATCTGTGGACACCAGTGAATTCCTCTCATAAAAGTACACAGGTATGTAAAATTTCAGGTAAAAATTCGCACAGATAAAGTTTTTATTACAAAAAAACGAAAAATCACTGTTTTTTAATTATTTTTGAAGGGGTACCCCTTAAGATTTTTACGAATTTTAGCCATTTTTAGTTTTTTTGCTCAAAAAATTGTATCCGTGGAGCAAAAATTATGAAATTTTACATACCTATGTACTTTTACGAGAGGAATTCACTGGTGTTCATTGATTTTCATTATCTCATCAACTTTTTGAAATATTGGCAAAAAAAAATTTGAAAAAAATAGTGAAATTTTCAAAATTTTCAAAATTTCGGTATAAGTTAATTAGAGCACGGGAAATACACTCGTTCAAACCGCATTTCAATATCTCTTTTAGTTTTCGAGATATGAGCTTTCAAAGTTGAGATTTAAAAAAAGTCAAAAATCGCTGTAACTCGCATACTAAAAAAGATATGAAGATGCGCTCAACGGCATTCAATTTCTCGTGGTCTGAGCTATATGAAACCATATTTTTAAAAAATCGATTTTTAAACTGGTTCAACAAAAAAATTTGCACTTTCATTTTTTGCGATCATATTAAAACTCGTAGAAACTCTATATATATATTTGTATAGTTGCCCACTTCTACAGTCTAGACAGCTTATAGATAGTAACTAAATGTTAATTAAGAAATATAAATTGTTATTAATTCAACTGTTAAATAATTTCAATATAGCGAAAATTACTTGCTTGGTTTTTGAAATCAAACTTGAGTCCTCAAATTCACAATCCGACACAATGCTACTAAGCTATGTATCTCATATTTATCTTAAAAAATAATTTACTGATGTAGAGATAAAAACATATAAATGACATCATTCCCAACAAGTTCTGAAAATACTATATGAGAAATACAGTACCAGCAAAAGCTAGTATGAAATTATATAGATAATAAATATTATTCAACTAATGATTAGATTTTATCATTAATTAGTGAACGAGGAAGTAATAATACAGATAATCCACAGTTAAGAACTAATAATATAATCATTAAACACTTTTACAACCTATCATAGTGATTCGTTCTTGCATATTAATTTTTCGCATCACAAATGATGCACTGCATGCCGTAACCAACACTAACCGTTCTCAAAGTGATAAATTAGCGCCAACATAATTCATCATAAATATTATTATTCGAATTTAAATAGTGATTAGTGAACCTGAATTCCTAAAATGGTCAACAACTATCCTAGTTAGTTGTGCACATATTACAGAGTAATAAATTTTCAATTCTATCTGCATTTAGATTTGAATTTATTATATTCTGATTAATTTATAGAATGCTAAATAAATTATACTGTGTACTGACTTATAATACTTGTATTTAAGTTAGCTTTTATATGCAAATTGTTTTGTAATTATTTTCGTATTCCTTGCACGAGAAATTATTTATTTTTATTACAAAAATAAATAAATATATCATCAGGCCTTTTACCCATTACTGGGTGTGGCACTCGGCCAAAGCAGATCTCGGTAGTGATATATTTTGCGCGTGAAGTGCGGTTACCAGTCGTCAAATCACGGCCCCCAAAGATGTTAGTTAGATGTTGTTTTTATTACAATTATAATATTTTGTTAGAAATAAAATGAAACTCTATTTCATAATATGTAGGGTTATACTAAAATTTCGCTAGTGACGATTGACATGGGGAATTAATTTCCACTAGCATACTTACTTGATTTCTTTACAGGAAAAAGTTTCAAATAAACGCTGTATTAAATTCTGCATATACATCAAATAACACATTTAATTTTACTTCTTCCATTACTGCTAAAATTAATCTTAAAAACTGTCAAAAACTATTATAGTCTACTAGTCAACTGGAACAAATGCAAATAAATGTAAAACGTTTAACTGTAACATTTAAAACTTGATTTTAAAAGTAATTAAATAAGTTATGTGAAATATCCAGACTGAGTTAGATGCAAAATTTAATTTAAAACATTTTTTTTATAAATATTTTTTTTTATGTGGCCATTTTTTCATGTCATTTAAATAAATAAATAAAAATACGATATATGAATAAATAATTAAAAAAATAAATATCTAAGACAGTGTTGAAAGGGTTGCAATAAAACCAACCATAAATAAGGGAGGAAAACCGGTACTTTCCTCCGTAGACAGGAATATAGTTACGTTCCTCTCTAGGGAGAGAATAGCCAACTTTCGGACAGAATTTAAGGGCAGAAAAGCCTACTTTCGGTTAAAGTCGTAGAAAAAATGTATTTGCTATGTTATTCCTTGATAGCGTAGTTTTCAGCTGTAATGTCCCAAGGACATTGATAATGCGAAATGATTTCATAACAATTCGAAAACACGTTGCTTAGGAACCGCCCGACGCCAAAAGGCGCATTTCATTTGTCATAAGATTCAGATCTAACTTACACTTACTGAACCAGATCACTTGTTTATTTCACTATATTACATCGCTTACTTTATTCTCAAGATTAAATTTCCTGGTTCGGCTTTAGCTTAAAGTAATACACCTCAATAAGGGCCTTAGTTTGCTTTATTAAGTTCATTTAGTCATGTTATATAATTTATCTGAACTGATTTCAGTGAACCAAGTGGCAAATGGAATACAGCTAATGGCGGAGGGCTGTTTCCTAACGAAATAAATAAATGATCTGGTTTAGTAAATGTAAGTTATATCTGATCCAAATGGCAAATGGAATACGCCTAATAAATATTAACTACTGTTTGTTATCTAGCAACCTAATGACATAAGTGATAATTACCCTAATGCAATTATGTTGTTTTGATTGGTTGATTTCGCACCAGTGATTAGAAATGGATGCATTTGATTGGATAATTATTCCATCTACAAATTTTCAGTATAAATTGACTGTGCGTATTGGTTGATTACGCACAAGTGAATAGAAATGATTTATTTGATTGGATAATTAATTCATCTAAAAATGTTCTTGTTAACATTTAATTTCTTTCCATTTCCAAATAAAGCAACAGTCCATCAATTGACACATTTAAAATCCAATAAATAGTATCTACTTTTACTTGACTCTACCATTAACAATGCGTTAATATCCTACGTAAGTCCCACAAATTTAATTTCTAAAAATCACCAAATACGCGTCTCAACTTTCCTAACGGCGAATTCCAGACAAATTTGGTCACGTACGAAACCAACACGCATCACTCCAATCAACTAATCACAAATAATGAAACGTTGTCAATGTCTCATTAATTAATATCTAGGAACATGTGTTCAACCGAAATCGATTCGAGAAATAAAAAAATCAAAACGTCGCCTGCAGTCTCGGATGCAGCATCTTATCGTACCTACTTGCCTAGTTTTCGCGAAAGTGGCACCCAAAGATTGAACAACCTCGGGTCGACTCGGATGAAACAGATTGCTTACCTGCAAAAGAAACAATTAGTTATTAGTTTTGTGGTTATTAATAAGTTCACAGCGAGGTTCAGGTTAATTACGAATTAAGAATCTAGGTGAATATACAAATCACTGTTATTAATTTTTAAATAGATGGTAGGTGATGACGAAGATGATTTATTTTTGTACGAGGAAATGAGGGTGAGAGCTGATGATGAATTAAATGATAGTTAAATAGAAATTAATTATAAAAAATAAATTAATGTATCGCAGCAAAGTTCTTCCAATTATGTATAGAATATACTGCCAAATTTTAATCAGTTTTTCAATCACCAATTAATGTTAATTATGATGAAATAAATAAATATATCATCACGCCTTTTACCCATTACTGGATGTGGCACTCTGCCGAAGCAGATCTCGGTAAGTGATATATTTATGCGCGTGAAGTGCGATTACAAATCGTCAAATCACGGCCCCCAAAGATGTTAGTGGTGGGAGACCCACAGGGATAATTTTTCAAATTGGTGAAAATGTTTTGTCGGCTGTGGGGATCGAACCAGGGTTCTTAGGATCCACAGGCCGACTTCATACCACTGAGCTAGCCACTCCATATTATTAATCATGATTAACATTACTCGAGAATAAAATGATTGAAAAACTGGCCCTAAATTATTCTAAAGTAACAGATAGACAGCAATAGATCGCACATACGTCATCAGCAAAGTGTCGTCTTCTGTTATATTTCACATTAATTAAAAAAAAAGGTTGTTCAACAATGGTTGTTCAACAATGGTTGTCTTAGAAACAACATCATAAATGATTTCTTGCCATAATAGGCGTATTCCACTTGCCATTTGGATTAGATCTAACTTACATTTACTAAACCAAATCACTTATTTATTTCGCTGGATTACTTCGCTGACTTTATTTCCAGTACTAGAATTACTCACTTTAATTTACTTTGAGGTAATTCACCCCAATAAATACATCAGTTTGCTTAATTCAGTTCATTTCGTCATGTTGTCTAATTTATCTGAACTGATTTAAATGAACCAAGTGGCAAATGAAATACAGCTAATGATACTGGGTTGCAAGAAAAAATAAAGAGCTCATTAGTTAAAGAATTATTTATCTAGCAACAGTATCAATAGCGATTTTCTGAAACTTATGAAACCGTTAGTTGCTAATGAATCGATAAAACTTTCATGCAACCCAGCATTAGTGTTGTAAAAAGATACTTTCCAAACTCATTTTAAATGTTGATATGTTGACAACATGGCCATAAAAAAACTATTATACCAACATAGTTTAAATCCCACTCAAGCTAAAATATATGAACTACCAAACAGCGGCTCGGTGAGCCTGAACTCTTTACTATAATTGGGATTCAGTCCCTGTTGTACAGACGACCACAAATAAATAAAAGAGACTACACCAAATTTCTTAATGAGAAGTTTTTCCTTTACTAATTTTTGAAAAAGTGGTTCTATTTTTGTAACGCACATGATTAAATCCACCTCTTACAAACTTCAATTTTGATCACACAAAAGTAAGGAGGCACGAATTATTTTGTGATTTCTGCCTCCAAGGAGGTCACGGCTTCAAATGTTTGAATACCTCTGGCTTAGACAATGAATACATTGTATACTCTATCGCTAACATATCCATAAAATACTACTATATCTGAGTGGTTCAGATTCCACTATACGAGGGCAGGGTGAAAAGTCCCTGAAAGTATGAAACAAGAAATTATTTATTTGGTCTAAACATATTTTATTTCTCAACATAATCTCCTTGTAGCTCGATACACTTCGTCCAACGTTTTTCTAATTTTTCGATCCCTTCCAAATACTAGTAAGCTACTGTAATTGGTATTTAATTCTTACTTAAATATAAATATATCATTTTAAAACGATACAAATTGAAAACAGATTATTAAATAATTCTCATCAATCAATAACAAATGATTAATGATTGATAAATAATGTCCATATCAATTTAAAAACTAACCATTACCAATAAAATCGTTCTAGAAATTCCTTCAAATCTATATCAAAGAAACCAGACTAACCTTGTGTTGAACACGATGTTATTTTTGAACGAAGATCACCTGATTCATTAGAAACGCGTTCAATTCTTAATTAATGACGGACAAGTCTAGGCTCCAGTGCCAAGGACGTAAACAAGCGTAATTGAAAGACTTTATATAACTTATTAACAAGTGCATTAGTTACGAAAACGGCAACCAATTAAAAATATACATAAAATGCAATGTAGGAATTCGGAAAATTTGTAGACCACATGGCGCACAGTAATTAGCATTTCATAATTAAGCTAATTGTAAAATTGTTAATTACAGCAAATGTATTAAAACATTCAATAATAAAATAGTAATTTATTGTGTGTCAGTTATATGAAAGAAAGAAATTAATAAAGTGATTATTAAGATTATTGGCTGATTGATGGCACATGACTGTTTTTACGAATTATGACGTACTAAATATTGATTTTATATTTCTATTAGATTTTATGACAATTGGCAGGCGCACAAATATGATGTCATCTAAAAATATATTTCACATTTTCAAAAGTTATCCTAGTTTCTATATAATGAGGAACATGTACCCTTGAAACATTTATTCATCAAATTCAACTCGTAATAAATCTTCGCCAAACAACTATTTTAATGTCATCCATATTTAAAGTTTATTCCTCATAATACAAAGACAAAAAGGCAATTGCGATGTGGAACTGTGTCTTAATAAATAAGAAAAATAGAAAAAAAAAATTACCATCACTTGTCACAATCCCACAAAGTTTGCAGCACGTTTGAATCAACTTATCAGGTCATCATCAAACGGCTGGTGAGTTCAGCTTTAACCATAGACGCGTTTCGTCCTTACGGACTCCAGTATGGTGCGATCAACTATCCAACTAGACCAACTAGGGACTAGTGAACTGTGACACCTTTTCAAGCTGAACTGACTGATGTTAAAAAGTAGATACCCAGTAATGGGTAAAAGTCGTGATGATATATTTATTTTATATTTATGTTTGTTAATTTATAAAAACCACCATTTGATTGACATAGAAAGGGCGGCAAATTGGAGACCGCCCTGGGCGGCAGCAGTTACGGCACTGTACCCAAACCACCGTACTGCCTTATCTTAATGATATCAAGTCGGGCTGTGAAATGGAGATCCCGGGTTCGATTCCTGGAGCCGACAAACAATTAAAATTACCCCCATAGCTCCCTCTCCACTAACATCCTTAGAGGTCGTGATTAGACGGTTACTAACTGCATTTTGCGCGCATAAATATATCACTTACCGAGATCTGATACGGCAGACTGCCACACTCAGTAATGGGTAAAAGACGTGATGATATATTTATTATTTTTGTTTCACCATCATTGCAATAGCATGTTTGCTTATTCTGCCAACTGATGATAGGATAGCAATTTTCTATTTCCTATTGGCAAAGACCAAAGGGGAGTGGACCTTGTCCTGTATAATTATTTAGTAGAAGTGAAACCTATAAAGTAATTATCTAGCTGATGATCATTGATCGTAGGAAAGTAACAGGAAACCATGGTGGGTTACTGTGACATCTGGTTTTCATTGCGACATCCTGTAACTCTGTGTGTATGAAGTGATTAGATGCACCATACATCAATGATTAAATATAGAGGATTTTAATGAACTGTGAATTCCATGAAGTTTTTCAATGCTGTGGAAAATAACTGAAAGTTTTTTTTAATTTAAAAGTAATTTGTTCAGGATTCGTTGTTAGGAAATAAGTGTTATTTGATTTTGCAAGAGAAATTAAAATTCCTTATCTTCTATTAATATCTGTAGACACCATAGACTAGAGTGATTTTTGTGCAGTAAAAAATCTTATACGACAGAATGCCACATCAAGTAATAGGTAAAACGCGTAATGATACATTTTTAAATTTATATTTATCCTAATAGAGTAGAGTAGGTAGCACAGTGGTATCGTGGCGGCCTGTAGATCCTGAGAACCCTGATTCGATTCCCACTGCCGACAAACATTTTCACAACATTAATACTACTTCTGTAGCTCCCCCACACCACTAACATCTTGGGGGCCGTGATTTGAGGCTGGTAACCGCACTTCCGCGCATACTATATCACTTACCGAGATCTGCTTCGGCAGAGTGTCACACCCAGTAATGGGTAGAAGGCGTGATGATATATTTATTTATTTATCTAATAGAGTAGGTGGCACAGTGGTAGCGTGTCGACCTGTGGATCCTAAGAACCCTAATTCGATTCCCACTGCCGACAAACATTTTCACCACATTAATACTACTTCTGTGGCTCCCCCTCTACTAACATCTTTGGGGGTTATGATGTGACGGCCAGTAACAGCACTTCACACGCAAAAATATATAATTTATCAAGATCTGCTTCGGCATAGTGCCACGCCCAGTAATGGGTAGAAGGCGTGATGATATATTTATTTATATTTATTTATATTTATTTGTATTTCAATCAAATAATATAGAAAAGTCTAAAAATTAAGACGAATAAGGCAAAAAATGTCGAATTGAATGCTAGATCCCCACAGCCGATAAAACCAATTTAAAATTAAAAGGCGTGATGATATATTTATTTTTATTTTATTTTATAAATTGTAAATGTATTTAAATTAACAAAATCGAATCAATTTTATTTATTTTATGGCAAAAGTTCGGTTGTTACATGAACTAATTTTATTTACTTTGGAAGTAAATTAATTTGTCGTTTATGAAACTAGCCATTAATGAAATAAAAATTTGCTGAGGCACCAATTCGAAGCATTAATGTTTGTCTTTAACCAGGAGAGAAATGCAATATAAATTAAAAATGAACAATACCATCTCAAGAGTAGCTTTCCATCATTGCTCATTGTATTGAGAAACACTCTTACACTAATTGCATTTGGCATCCATTAAAACCTGATTAATCCAACCTAACCAAACACTTTCAACAAAACTCGTCAAAAGTAAACCATCATTTGCACAACGTCCCGATCCTTATTCATAAACCCAAACTTATTACATCACGATCATGAAGTGAAAGTACCAGCTATTAGCAGAACTTACTCAGAATATATAATTCCTTAATGAACAATCATGAATATGTATCTTCCTTTAGCGGAGGATATCACCTAGATGCTCTATTATTATTTCAAGGAAGTTACCATGGACGATAAATAAAACTAACTACTAAGAAATAGCGTTCATCACGATTTGTTAAACTTGAGACAAAAGCACATTTTCAGTTGGTCTTCTTAAGCTTACCATTGCTATCACTTGTATTTCTTTGTTTTTCCTTTTATTTTGTGATTACTACAAAGTGATCAAAAGTAACTGCTTCAGTTGGTAATACAATTCTGGGGATATTTTTATTCTACAGTTGGCACAACACTAGGTAAAGGTGGAAATACTGTTTGACATATCCTTTTTATAATAAATACAAGTAGGTTGAGTGATGGAAATACTTTAGATTATTGCTCTGTGATTAATGTTAACGAATAAAAGATGTAAAACAAAATATTTATTATATTTTAAAATGTCACTGTCAACAACATATACCAAGGGTGAAAACAGGCGTCTCTGGCCCGTGGCAAGATTATTAGCACGAGGCGCAATGAACCGAGGGCTAATAACATGCTCAGGGTTAGAAACGCTAATTTCACCCCTGGTACATACAATATTTTATGCACAACAAAATAAAAATAAAATAATTAAATATATCATCACGCCTTCTACTCATTACTGGGTGTAGCACTCTGCCGAAGCAGATCTCGGTAAGTGACATATTTTTGCGCGTGAAGTGCGAGTACTGACTCCCAAAGATGTTAGTGGTGGAGGAGCCACAGGGGTAGCTTTTGAAATTATGAAAATTGTTTGTCGCCTGTGGGAATCGAATCAGGGTTCTCAGGCCGACTTCATATCACTGAGCTAGCTATCCCAAAATAACATATTTAATTATACATATGTGCAAAAGATTAAAATATGTAAATGGGTTTATATGTCAAAATACCAATTAAACAGGGTTGCCAACTTAAAATTTTTAGTCTATTATAGTCACCCGATAGAATATGTGGTTGTTAAATCTAGTTCATTTATCTTTTAGGTATAAATTTAAGTATATAGATCATATATTCTTTTAGTAGTCTAAATTCTTCGTAGTAGAAATGAGTTCTTTTGGTATAATATTAGATAATTATAGTTTCTGTACCTTCTTTATTGTACATATTAGTTCCATTGTCATTCATTTATATTTCTTTCAAGTACTTAGTTATTAGATTAGTAGCAAAATATACCTTTACCATATTTCCAAATTTTGCCACTATGAACGCATTATATTTAAAAATCCCAATAGGTATGTCATAAGAGAAAACAATTGCATCATGTTTCATAATATTTTGTTTTAAAATGATCAAGTCTGGCGAAATGCTCAGATGCAAACTTCAGACTATATTACTCATGTTTTATCCCAATCATAATAAAAAAAAAAATTAATTACAAAAAATAGAAAGTCTAGCATTTTTATAATTTTATGACAGAATGTCTCCAATGAAATATAGTTATTTGATATAAGATAAGAAGGTGAAAATGAAATGAGTAATATAATAACATACTAATAAAACATATCATTCAACACACGATTGTATTTATTGCAATTATTATACTAAGGTCACTTTTAAATCAATATATGAACTAATAACTCACATAATACATGTAACTCGTACTGTTTGAATGATATGTGATCGTATCATACAGTATCGCTGTTTCATATATTAAATGATTAAATGAAAACATTGGATTTACTTTCTGACGTCATAAAACAGTCTGCATTTGATTAAATTCATTCCAGCCAAGGTTTCAAATAGTTTATACTAAATCCTTGTGTGGTGAATGTAGTGGTATGCTCACATGTTTCAGAAATTCAAGTAATTTCTACTACATTATCGGAAATGTTAACTTTTAGCAATTATTTATTGTATAAAACAATGTTTGGTTTATTGGTTTAAATTTCTGTAATTTTATTTTATAATAGATGAGGCAGAATAAGCGTTCTTGTTCTTTTTATTGTTTGTCGAAACAAAACAAGCAAACATCCTTTATTTTACTGCTTTGTCAATATTTTAAGCGTATGACGTAACAAATGAGGTTAATAACCTAATCTACTAGCGTATGAGGTGATGGCTGTGCCTCGAAGGATCCGGGTTTTATCTCAACTTATGTCAGAAACATTTCTCTGTGGTTTACCCGCTAGAAACATCTACGGGTGTAGCGATTTGATTAAAAAATACATCAGTTAAAATCTGTTCATGCAGTATTGTCACAAGCAAGACTAAGAACGATGATCCAGTTGTATCTTTACGCGACTATCGACAAAAGTTAACATTTACGTTACTATGTAATTCTGTCCACGAAGTTAATATTTTTATACACTATTATTTTATTTTACGTTGCTATTAGCGATAGCCATTAAAACAGTGATATTGAGAAGTTCACTAAAAGTGCTAAAATGAGGTTTGGGAAAAGTTCATCTTTTTGGAGGCTATATCTTAAAAACTAAACTTGATATGAAGATGCGCTCAACGGCATTGAATTCCTAATGTCCGAATTGACTTAAAACCAAATTTTCAGTCAATTCTAAACAATGATTTTTTTTGAACATTTCTTAAGGGGTACCCCTTAGGTTTTTTTGGATTTTAGGCCAATTTCAGACTGTTTGCTCTACAATTCTTTTTCATACGTATATTGTAACGAAAATTTACATACATTTGCATTTTGTACTCGCTTAATCCAATGGTAAAGTCCTCAAGTTCATATGTCTTCTAGTTTTTCAGATATTGTTCAAACATTTGTCTTCTAACAAAATTTTCGTAAAAAATTTCTAAAATTTAAAAAGTGCTGAAAATTTCTTTATACGCTAATTGAAATACGAGAAATTCAATGCCGTTGAGCGCATCTTCATATATTGTTTAGTTTTTGAGATATGTCTCTGGAAAGTTGAAAATCTGATGAGGATAAATTTGGGAAACAAAATCAGGGCATTCCACTTTTTCATTTGATTTTCAGAATGTAATTTAGATTTACTGTTTCATATCGGATTAAAATAAGGTTAGTTCATTTTTTTTTAATTTGGACTATTATTGATCAATGGGCTAGGTGGCTCAGTTGTATCAAGTCGGTTAGTAGATTTCAGAACCCAGGTTCGACTTCCACAGCCGACAAACAATTTTCACGACATTAAAATCTACCCCTGTGACTCACCCTCTATTAACATCCTTGAGGGCTGTTATTTGACGGCAGGTAACCGCACTTCACGCGCAAAATATATCACTTGCCGACATCTGCTACGGCAGAGTACCACAGCCAGGAATAGGTGGCAGGCATGATGGTATATTTATTTATTGATCAATAGTAACTCCTTTTGTAGTGTGCCCAATAAGTATCACTGCCCAAACCAGAATTTGGGCCAAGAGTGTTAACCATCGTCAGAACCTATAAACTTTATACTCACATGGCGTATAAGCTTCTTACGTCCACAGTTAACAGTAACTCAGCTACAGTGAAACATACATACACACACTCACATATAAGGTCTTAGCCGTCTGAAGGTCGCGTAAAACTAGTTCCAGCGACTTCGCACCACTAACTGGGTTGCAATGTTGCCGATGTTGTCATTCTTGCCAGTTGCAATGCACCCGATGCAGGCGCTATAAATTTAATTTGCGCGCATGATTGCACAAATAACAGTGTTTAACCCTCGCGCTAGTTAGCAGAGCCGGTAATGAGCTGCACTAATTTGTGCCAAGTTCTCGCGCTATTAGAATGAATAAGCGGTGAGGAATGTTATAGTGGAGTGTTACAATGGTTTAACGGGATGCTCATATTCGCAATGGACGCATTATTTTAATTTTTAACGCTTGTAATTGGTTGGTAAGTGGTAGTGAAGGCGAAGTCGGTCGGTGGAATAGGAGCAGTTTTAAACTATGAACTAAATAGTTGAGTTTTGTACATGACTAGAATTATTAAATTTTTCTTGGTGAATATGGTTGTTACTCTGCAAAACAGGAACCTAATACCAGATACAGTAGCTTATTTTGGAATCCGAACCACTTAGACACAGTTGCATTTGTTTTTCTTTTTTAATTTACCATCATCAATAGTTATCTGCTTAATAGCCAGCCTCTTCATTTCAACATCATTTCTTCCTTCTTTCAAGTCGTCTACCATCTTTCTCCTCCTCTTGCCTCTTTTATCTTCTCCTTCTACTACCCCTTCAATTACGTCCTTTATTAGAATATGCTCATAAATATCACCCCTGTGACACCCTCAACACTAACATCTTTGAGATCCGAGATTTGACCGCACTACACGCCCATACATATGTCACTTACTGAGATCTGCTACGGTAGAGTGCCACACCCAGTCATGGGTAAAAGGCGTGATGATGTATTTATTTTACTTTTTAAACTAAAGTATCTTTTTTCAACGCATGGCCGAACCACATTCTTTTCTTTTTCAAGATAGTCTCATACAGGCAGATTCACAAAACAGATTAGCGCTAACACCATTTATAATATTATCTATAACTCTGTTTCAAATTAAAACAGATTAAATAAATGAACTAAATTTTATGCTTATTAACTCTCTTTTTAACTCAAGTTAAAATAAACTTGTTTCGTACATTGAAAAGAGAGTTAAAAATGAAATAAACAATGGTTTTAGCGCCAATCCGCTTTATGAATCTGCCTGTAAGTGTCCTTTTTTCCAATTTTGGATTAGCTAATCTTATTCTAGTCCAAATCGCTTTCCGAAACAAAATGAAAACAATATTATATTAGAGTTTATATAAACTTATTTGAGAATATGGTTGAGGTTAATTTGATTAATCCAAAATTCAGGATTAGCTAAAATTCTTTTGAAAATTGGGCTACATTATGGTTTTCAAACTTTTCGAAGCCATCACCTTCTTGGCAGCAAAAATCACAAATAAATTCTTTCGCAATCCTAGTTTTGTGTGATCAAATGGAAGTTTCAGAAATTACTAAAGGTAAAAGTTCTTAATAAGAACTTTGGTAAGTTTGTAGAATTAATTGTATTTGGCTTTCAAGCTTTTAATAAATTCGTCGAATCTTTGAATACATGTTTTTTTCTTCAATACCTTCGCTACTTCTAATATTAAGGTATATTAGCCAAAGAGTTAGAATGAAACATATATTCTTGTATAAGGTATATGAAGTAAGAAACGAATATTTACTTGACAATATTTAAATGAAAATATACGAAATTATAAATAACTTGCGTCACGGTATGTAAACGAAGTATTGCATCTTCAGAATGAATTAACATTTATTTCCTATTCTTCTAGGAATCAAAATGAACCAATATTTATTTGTATAAACGCGCAACAAGTGGTCTTTGGAAAGTTGATATCAGATCGTTATTAAAAATAATTGATAGGAAAATCTTGATATTAAATTAAAAACATTTAAATGTCTAAAGATACACAAATGTCATTCTCATTACTGATTTTCTAACGTTGTGTATGTCGCTCACAATTTGTTCTTTTGTTTCTAGACTTGAAACAGTTGAGTGGTTGATACAACATTTAAATCAAAGTACTTTCCTTTGATGTCAAATTAGCAAATGTCTTGTTTTCTATATGACTATTTACTTTTGCTTTTAATGTTTTAACCTTTGTTAAATTGGAAAAATTGAGCTACTGTACAAATCACTATAATAGACTTCCTTACTTACAATCATGTTGTTTAGTAGACAATTACAAACAAAATGACATTTACAGAAATAAGAAAACTTGACCGGAAAGTTATAAAACGAGTTGCATGAAATCTTTTATAAAGGACACCTCGTGGATCCTTCAGTTTAGTTGACATTTCAGGCATCAAAAATGAAGAAAATTATAAATAATTATATAAAATAATGCTTCAAATAAACAACCTTGTCAAAGGAGTTGAATCCGCTTAATTAAAAAAATATATATGCGATTGTGTCTGAGTGGTTCGGATTGCACTCTATTGCAATTGGAATTCAGTTCCTGTTGTGCAGAGTAACAAATTAATTAATAAAATGCATCATTATTGTAGTCAATTTCTGTTGCAATACTTTAATCAAATAAATAAATAAATATATCATTACACCTTTTATTGGTTGTGGCACTCTGCCATAGCAGATTTCCGTAAATGCTATATTTATACGCGTGAAGTGCAATTACCAACCATCAATTCACATCTCCCAAAGATGTGGAAGAGGAGCCACAAAGGTAATTTGAATGTAGTGAAAATTATTTGCCAGCTATGGGAATCAAACCCGAGTTCCCAAATCCAAAGGCCAACTCTATAAAATCGTTAATCCTTCAGATCACAATGCTCCTTTGCTAATCTCGATTTCCTAGTGAAAGTCAGTCCGTCTGAAAATCTGCACTCATGCACTCACACACTCATGTTCTTATACTCATATAAACATAGACCTCGTCGTCAGCTATCGCAGTGGCTGTGGCTGGTAAACCGCAGACATGCTATCTGCCTGTCCGGCGGAGACTTTTTGTTTTTCTCATTTGTTCAGCCTTGTTTTTCACTTGTTTATTGCACAAAGCTACAAAACTTACTTCTCCAATGACTTGTACATACGTTTGTATAGGATACTGACGTGGTGACAAATAGACAGAGATAGGAAATAGATAGCGGTGTTGATTGCTATGATAGCTTCAGGGTGGTGAATGAATGGATGTAAGATTATAAAAAGGATTGTAATCTGATCTTATTATATAGTAACATCAATATATTTATTCATTTGATATTTTACACAACAGGAACTGAATCACAAGTGAAATACGAATCACTCAGCCACAATTTTTTGAACGCACGATCCCCTACTAGGCGACGATTGCATCTATTGTACTAATTTAAATTAAATAAATAAATATAAATATATCATCACACCTTTTACCCATTACTGCGTGTGGCACTCTGCCGAAGCAGATCTCGGTAAGTGATATAATTATGCGCGTGAAGTTCGATTACCAGCCGTCAGATCACGGCCCCAAAAGATATTAAAGAAGGGGGTAATTTTAATTTGGTGAAAATGTTTATCGGCTGTGGGGACCGAACAAGGGTTCTCAGGTTCCAATAGGGAAATTTGTTGTGAAGCCAACACATCCTAAAGTGGGAAAAGGGAAATGGCCCATATTACTCTATTTACAAGTTAGTTTTTAATAAGACTGTCATAGTATGAGCTTCACAATATTATGTAACTGAGCAAAGAGAATTACTTGTCGATTTTAGATGATCGAAGATTATAATGTAAACGATGTAGCTGCTAGCGAAAACAAATTATGCAGGTCTACTTTTTGTGTTGTATAAAAGTAATATCTGTCGAATAAAACATCGAATGATAGTATAAATTATGACCCATTTAATATTAATAAAAGATTTTCACAAAACCTAGACTGTTTTTTGTCTCCCTCAAATTATAATAATATTGATTTTATGTCCAACATCGCGTAACAAATATACTGAATCCTAAAGTTATCTATAAATTATAGATGAAGACACGTGTCCACTTTCAACTCTGTTTCTGAAATTTGTAGAAGATATATATTTCCTTATAAAAGATTCGATTAGATTACTTAGAGCCATATTTCAAACTCCGAACAAAGTTCTTAACAAATTTATACATTTATCAAACAAAATATAACACATAAAACAAAGACAGTTCTTATAATTTTCGTAACTTGAACTATGATTTTGATGCGATATTTTTTGTTTATCTGATAGATAACTTTATTAGGAGATTGAAATATCAACCATAATATTATAATGATAGTTGAGATTGAGATTAAGTCATAAGGAAGAGACATAAAATAACGACTTAAACTCAGTTTTATTTATTTATTTATTTATTTTACACTGTACAACAGGAACTTAATCTCTATTACAGTACAGGGTTCGAACTCATCGAGTCGTAATGTGGTAGTTCATATATAGTTAGCTTAAGTGGGATTCGAACTCCAGAACTTCAAATTCGAATCCCGTAATACATACCATCGTACTGCTGGAAGTTACTATAAAAATATGTTTACAATAATTGTTACTTTACAGTCCAATTCTCAAAAGAGTTTCAGCTAATCTTGAATTTTGGATTAGACAAATTAAGCTAAACTATACTCTCTAAATTAAATATACTCTAATATAATCTAGTCCCCATTCGGTTTTCGGAAAGTGATTCAAATTCGGACAAAAATACGATTAACCAATCAAAAAATCAGGATTAGCTAAGACTTTTTTGAGATTCGGGTTATTAAGGTTAAGTTAAAATTGTCATTGTTATATTGAATATTAGACAGAAGTAGCTACATCAAAAGAAATGTTATTCGCAATAAAAACATTTTATATTTTGTCAACAATTTCATACTGTATTCTCAAAACAATAACGTTGTAATTCTGTACATTCTAGGGATTTTACAGACAAGCAATTTCAATAACTTTACGTTGGCAATTTAGATTATACCTTAGACTTGTTATCACAATAGCAATCAGAGAGCAACTTGAGCACGGTACAAGCTCTAAGTGTGAAACCGGAAATCGTTCGTGCTTCGTGGCCGATGCCTCTAACTTTAGCCGTTTAGCATAGCATAGATGTTATCTGGTTCCTGCTGTTGACCATTGCTATTGCCTCACAGTCAAGGTCACTACGCACCCACGAGGGGAAACTACACACGTTAATATCATCTACACTACACTCGTAAACAAACTCATTATTACGTATTAACAACGTACTACTCAATAAATTCATTATTTGTTCTGATGCTCTGGAATTGTTTAGTTATTTATGTTTCGCGTCTCCGTCCGAGACTGACAGTTTTACATATGTATCTCAAAATCGTACGGAAACCATACGTTTACCGAACACCGTTCGGCATAAAATAGGCACTCTTGTATTGTTAGTATTAGTATTAGTGCCACAGAAGAAGAACAAGAAGAAGAACAAAAAGAAGAAGAAGACAGTCCAGCAAGACCAAATGCATCACCTTCAAGCCACAGTTCAAAATACCTCGTGTGAAATAATTACTTGTGACCTGTGACCTTAGAAACAATAACCGTCTTAGTGTTATTATAGCAAGTCACACCACAATAACAAAAACCAGAATACTATGACACAGAACTCTCCAACCTTAGACAATACCAAGACAAAAAGATCAGGTCTCCAATGGTGCTGAGAAACCAATTAGTTTGAATTGCTGTTGGTTAGTCCAGACGCCAGACATAATATTTACACAATTCTTGAGTCGATTGTTGATGTTTAGTGACTTGTTACTTAAATAGAATTTATAGTAGCGTTCAATTTTATTGATTTGGCAGGACTGTTAGTAAGTGGTTTAATATTTCGAGAGCATTTAGTTCTCATTTAACCTTCATGTAATATGTTTATAAAACTTTATAAAATATTTTTTCACGACTTTGTGAAAAAGTAAAATTTTCTTCCTGCAATTGAGAGACAAAAGTGACACTTTTCATCCCTAGGGTCTCTCGAGAAGAAAGTAATGTTTTCTTTTGTAGAGAAGGGAAGTAAATCCATATCCATGGTAAGTTGCCAAACAACGGTATGATTTGACAAAAGCTGTATTCCATTTGCCACTTGGTTTTCTTGAATCAGTTCAGATAAATTAGACAACATGACTAAATAAATTGAATTAAGCAAACTGATGCACTTATTAAATTAAAATCAGTAATTCTAGTACTGGAAATAAAGTCAGCGAAGTAATCCAGCGAAATAAATAATTGATCTCGTTCAGAAAATGTAACATATATCTGATTTAAATGGCAAAAAGAATGCGCCTATTAATTGACATCCAGGTGACACCTATTCTAGTAAGAGTATAATAAATCTGATCTAAATTTCTAGTTTATTTCTGAAAATTTTCTACCCATTACTAGATGTGGCACTCTGCCGCAGCAGATCTGGATAAGTGATATATTGCGAAAAATTATATGTATACCTTGTGATGAAAATGTAATTCTTCCTTCAGGTGCTTTATATTCCTCGTCTTTGGCACAGGATATGAAACGACATCTTCGGGGAGAAATGTCTCACTTTCTTCCCTTGATATACAAATAACTATTTCTCAATCAATCGTCCTTAAATTATTTTAGAGAAACAACATTTTCTCTAATTTTATTTAAGATCTTTTTCTGTAAAATAGTTTAGAAACATTTCTAGCACCACTATGTGATTTAGTAAAGTCTATCTAGCAATATGTATGAACATATATGTAAAGAAAGGAAGCGATTGAATAATTATAATGTCTTGCGTCCCGTGAGAAAAGAACACTAATAAATTATTCAATGTTTATATGTATACGATTTTGCAGATTGTTAAATAATACATTTTTCCTGCTTGCCAATACAGACACTACTCCACATAGGATATTATGTAAATAATCTCGTTATACAACATAGTTTATTTTATTTGTGCAGTCGACCAATCGTCTTTCGCGTCACTTCTTCCTATAAGGTATGTTAGTGAGTGAATCAGCAAATGTGGGTTTCATAAAAATCTTCACTAACAAAGACATTGTGGCGATGAAGAGTAATTACAGTGTAAAAAGTCGATAAAACACCATGTAAGAGATGGGTGCACAAGCAGTAAAAACAGACATTTGCAGACATTAACGTAACAGTAACTGTACTTGGAGTTGTGTCCCAATTATATGGATACAAAGTTGTCCATTCAGTATTAGAAAATGTTTAAGAAAAAAATCATAGTTTACTTCAACAGGGTACCCAGCCAACGTGAGTTTTAAAATTCCCTGACTTCTCTAGGTTTTCCAGGATGCCAATTTTACTTTCATTAGTTTATCACTTAAACCAATTTTAACATTTTTAATTGAAATATTCGACGGTAATTTAGTATTTTTATGTTCGACGAACAGTTTTATATTATCTCATAATTTAAGTGCAGTTTTAGCTGTCTATGCATTTTCCACCCACCGGGTTACACAACATTTTTTTGGAAATACTGTAAGGGCCTGTAAAATCATTCCGTCTTCTCGGTGAGTCTTTGTGACCTGTTTGTAGTGCTACGTCTACAATATGTAGACCGCACGACCCAATATCTAAAATTTGCTTCTCTGTTAATTGAGGCGCACAGCTTTTTTGAACAATAAAGAAAATATCTGTTCAGTTTATTCCGCCGTTCATCGTGTAATTCAAATAATAAAAAGTTTCAACGTATTTGTATGACAAAATTAACTATATATTAGCAGCAAAAAATCAAAACTTTTTAATAAATAGACAATTTGCATCTTTTTCCAGAAAATAATTTAAAATTCCCTGATAATTTTTTATTTTTTGAAATCTCCCTGATTTTTCCCTGACTTATACAAATTCCCCGACTTTTCCCGGTTTTCCAGGTCACTGGGTACCCTGTTCAATCTTAAGATGTTGCATAGTCATCGCAAACTGTCTAATGGAAAGGGCGAAGTAACGATGTACCAAATTGTACCTTCACTCCTTAAAATATATTTCAAGCCAGTGTCGTACAACAAACAAAAATGCGTACTAATTTGTTTCTTACTTTTGTCATTCAGTATATGAAAATAATGGGATCGAGGCTGCCTCTGATACATAACAAAATAGAGAGAAAAAATTGGAACGAAATGAGATTTGAATCACATGGCGATCGTAGTTTAGTTGGTTTAAAGTATATGAAAGCAGTTCATAGGTTCCAGGTTTACATCTTGGCGTTATCCTAGTTTTTCTCTTTACAATTTAATTTGAAGAGAAAAAAGATGACAAACTTTATTGAACAACTTTTATTGTAGAAGCAGGGAACTACAATAAGTAGATAATTTTTTGTTATCAGCCATGTAAATAATATCTCACTTTAAGGGCCAGTTTTTCAATCGCCGGTTTACACTCGGTTAGTGTTAATCATGTTTAAATAATAATGGAAACCATAGTTTCCATTATTATTTAATCATGATTAACATTAATCGGTGTTTGAAAAACTGGTCCTAAAAGTACTAAAATATTTTTGTTTGTTTAACAACAGTAAAATTCATAAAATGAAGGACATTCCTATAATTTACAAATAGTTATCTTACTCTTATCTATATCAAAAACCATCAAATATAGTTTTAAATACCCAAGATTATTTTAATTTTTTACTGACCTTTACTAACATAATTTTGTGCATCCTTGAAATGTACTAATAGTCTGAAATATTTTTTAAAAACGCTAGCATAAATTAACTAATTAGATATGCCGGTATTTTAAAAATAATTGGCAGTGAAGTAGTTCTGCTAAAATGCGTGTAAATTTAGTTTATTGTTCTATTTTAAGATTATGTACAAAGTTTTATTTTTATTGAGGTTGTCTGAATTCTTCCGAGATGTTTTAGAAGTCAATGTTACAGTTTTATATTTAGTTCGCGAATTTAAAATAAGAATTGGTTTAAAACTACCGTAACTTCTTATACAGTCCTTTCTCAACACATTTCTGTTTAAATCTGAGCAAAAGCGCAAATCTAGAAAACTGTAACTTCGGTAAATCTGTAAACTCTCAAGTTTTTCTATTGGGGTATTTCAATAAGAAATTTGATACTAAGCCAAAGGAGCACTTTCATTACTAAAAATAATACTATAAAAAACACTAAATTATAATCTATCTAAATTATTAATAAAAGCTTAGAAAATACTAAAAATTTAAGAATAAAACAAATAAATACTACAGTCTGCAATGTTAACCATATGGAAGTAAATAAAAAATGTTCCTTTGTTCAACTTTTAACATATGAGTTTCAACGCCATCTTGTATTAGTGAGATAACCCAGTGCTACAGATTGACTCAAAAGTGCTTACAGACCTTACATATTTACTCAAAATTGGTCTTTTTACCTAAAGCTAATAAAAACAAAAACAGTACAATTTATTTAAAAAGAAAGCTGAATCGTGCTTTCAGTAAAATTTACATAAATGTTTGAATTAATAACAAAGTCATGTACATGATATATAAACTAGAAAAAATAAAACCTTAGTTGCTTCCTGTTTCTAGAAAATACTTCGTTTTACTTTTGTAATATAAACAGTTATTCATTGATCCGTATTAGAATTACTACGAGCGTTCGAATCTAGCTGACTCAACTTAATTCAAGATGGTCATATTTTACCCACCCAGAAAAACCCACCTAAAAGATTCCAAATAAACCCATAAAAACCCCATTTGGTTGAAGGGTTGAAAATTCACCCAGAATGAATTTTAAGATGAATCAAATCTCGGAACATAAATATCTTTTATTTATTTTACAGTGTAATAATTCATAATCTCTTTACAAAAAAAAAAGTTTAACTTAAATTATCATTTATTACATCACACTGTAGTACCACATTGCATTACTTTGGCAAATATCAATATCAAATTAGTTTAAAACCAAATATTATTTGTCTTATATTATACAAGTATTATAAAAACTGATTGATGACAATCAGATGATACAGCGTATTATGTTTTTAATTCACAATAAAATAAATATATATATATATATATTTTGCAATTATTACATAATAATACATAGATTTTGATTTAATATTTAATAAAAAAATCTGCCGAAGCAGATCTCGGTAAGTGATATATTTATGCGCGTGAAGTGCGGTTACCAGCCGTCAAATCACGGCCTCCAAAGATGTTAGTGATGGAGGAGTCACAGGGGTAATTTTAAATTGGTGAAAATGTTTTGTCGGCTGTGGGGATTGAACCAGGGTTCTTTGGATTCACAGGCCGACACGATAACCACTGTGCCATTACCCCATATTAATATTTAGTAGTTAGTATACAATATACATTTTAAACATTGTATACAAAATTAATCTAGAATTAAATAACTTGAATTAAAAAGTGTACTTGTCAATGTTACAAAAAACCCAATAATGCCCAAATAAATTCCAAAAAAACCAAAAACACCCAGTGGGTCGGGTTTAAAAAAAACCTGGGTTTTTTTCAACCCTGACTTAAGTTAAAAAAATACGTGTCTGAGTGGTTCGGATTCCATTATAAGCTACTGTAATTGGTTGCCAGTTCCTGTTGTGCAATGTACAAATAAAACTGTTTTTCGTAGCATAAAATAACTTCTTTTTTTAATTCTCGCAAGCGTCTCTCATTTGTTTATGGGCTGCACGTGCAACTCTAAACTACTATACAAAGTCAGCAGTGTACACTCCGAGTACACTAAGTGTAGAAAGTGTAACCAGTTGGTTTTTGTTTAGTGCTCGATGGCCATTGTTGCTGTTGGCTGCTGGTTGGTGTTTTTGTTTATAAAATGTTGGACACGGTAGTTCTTTAACTGAACAAAGGATTTGGTTTCGACATTTGGTCGAGTAAGAAAAGATTTGAAAGAGTTTGCATTGTAATTATTCAAGCATATATTTTATACTGTTAGATCTTTTAATAGATAATTCGACGGAAATATTATATTATTACAACGTTTAATAAATCAATCACGGCTTTATACACTTCTGTAGATGACATACTTTTTTGACTATGGAGTCCAATTACAGACAGTTGTTCTGCGAATACAACTTGTGTTTACCTACCAAGAGGTCGTGCGTTCAAATCTCGATGACTTCAATTTATATACAAAATACGAATGTTGTCAACTTGTAAAATATAAATAAATAAATATATCATCACGCCTTTTACCCATTACTGGGTGTGGCACTCTGCCGAAGCAGATCTGTATAAGTTATATATTTAAACATGTAAAGTGCGGTTAAAGGCAGTTAAATCACGGCTCCCAAAGATGTTAGTGGTGGAGGGGTGCCACAGGGATAATTTTAAATTGGTGAAAATGTTTGTCGGCTCTGGGGATCCAACTAGGGTTCTTAGGATTCACACGCCGACTCGATACCACTGAGCCATTACCACATATTATGTCAACTTATGATTTTTAATTAGGATTATTTTGAAATAAATACTTATGAATTGATTAAATCAAATTAAATTATAGAGACAAATAGGTATGTCGCCAGGATAACGAGCTTGTATAAAAGGAATTATGAATGTGGTTGAAGCTAAAGTGATGTGTCAGGATAGGAACGTTTGGCGAAGATTAATTGCAGAATCAATCAGATGATTTAAGACAAGTGCAGAATTCTTAATTTAGTTTTGTTGTTTAGTAATTTCATTAGAGTGTTTACCTGCAATTGTGTAGAATTCACTTTCAAAAACAAGCACAAGGGCGACACTCCCTTCGCTTTTTATCTTTTTATTAGTTTTGTGATTTTACATAGAGTCTTTAACTGCAATTGTGTTAAATTTTCTTTCAAAAACAAACGCAGGGCGACACTCCTTCCGTTTCATATTTTTTTTTTCGTTTTCTGATTTTTCATAGAGTGTTTAACTGCAATTGTATGAAATTCACTTTCAAAAACCATCACAGGACAGCACTTCCTTCCTTTCTTATCTTTTTGTTTCATTTTCAGTTACAGCATTGTGTGGAATTTTCTTTCATATACAAGTGCGAGCTATCGCTTTCATCTTTTCTAATCTTTGTAGATCCGTTGTTAGATTCGTTGTTAGGAGTAAGCGCGAGTAATTTGAGATGTTTTGCGCATATGTTATGTATATCGAAGAAAGAAGATGAATGATAAGTGAATAGGAGTGATTGGATAGATGTGATTGAAGATTTGTTGTGTGATGAATGATTTCGAATGTGACAAGTAAATGAGCTAATATGGAGGGATCTATGAATGTGGTTGAAGTGAGGGTTGTGTGTTACGATGAGAATGTTTGACGAAGACTTATTTGATTAATTTAGGGCCAGTTTTTCAATCATCAATTAATGTAAACCATGATTAAATAATAATAAAAACCACAATTTCTATTATTTAAACATGATTAACATTAATTGGTGATTGAAAAACTGGCCCTTAATGAGTAAATGTTTTATGAATGATTTTAGGGTTCATGAAGTCTAATAGGATGTACTAGAAGAGGAGCACATAAAATTTTGGAAACTATTATAAAAGAAGCCTTCTTCTCCAAAAAAGGATAATGAAATTTTTAATTTCTTCACAGCTCATCACTAAGATTTCTCTCTCGTCCAAGCCAGTCACAATGTGGGCCGATTAGTATACTTTTATTAAGCAACAATAAATCTTATTCTAACGGCACAAACTGACATTATTTACCGCGTTTATTATTTCCTACAAGTATGGAAACTCCACCACCCACAGCCATCGCCTTAACCACAAAACAGTGCAGCCAACATGAAGACAAATACGGACATTATAGGTTGATGAACTCGCCAAGACTCAATTAAACTAAACCGTGTTTTAATCTATTGTTAGTGGGACGAGAGTTTTTCAGCGGTTTGAATATTATTTTGTTTGTTGTATTAGGTTGGTATTTGTGAGCGTGTTCATGTGAACATATGGTATGTTGCATGATGGAATGGGAATATACATAGATAGGTTTTGTATAAATTGTTTGGATAAGTAAATGAATCAACAAATAAAGAAATAGAGTTGGAAATAGAATGGCATTATGATGTTTGTTTATATGATTGTAATCAAAAGTTTACGAATGAATTCATATTTTTTGACATGTCTACGAATTAAGTTCATTGACATGCTTCCATTTCAAATATCGCGATTATTTTATTTATGTTACTCTGTACAATAGAAACTTAATCCCAATTAAAGTACAGGATTTGGTCTCACCGAGCAACAGTGCGGTAGATCATACATTTTTAGTTTGAATGGAATTCAAAACTCGGGATCTATAAATTGGAATGTCGTATCGATAACTACAACACCGTACTGCCAGACAATCAATTACTCTGTTTTCAAATATACTTACAATTTTATTTCATTATTTTTAAAATTTTGGTGATCCTTCCAAAGACTTTTCATATGATTCCAAAAACAATATGGTGCGGAATACTTATAAATAAATAAATATATCATCAAGCTTTTTACCCATTACTGGGCGTTGCATTTTGTCGAAGAAGATCTTAGTAAACGATATACATATGCGCGTGAAGTGCGGTTACCAATCACTAAATCAGGGCCCCCAAAGATGTTAGTGATAAAAGAGCCACAGGGATAATTTTAACGTGGTAAAAATGTGTTTCGGCTGTGGAAATCGAACCAGGGTTCTCAAGATCCACAGGTCGACTCGATACTACTGAGCCACCTGCTCCATACTTATGAGTATAAATAAAAGCAAGAGGTCATGCGTCCAAATTTCGTTAATTTCAACTTATACTCGAAATTATGATTGTGTTTGAGTGGTTTGGATTCCACTATAAGCTGTAGGCCCCCTGTACTGTAATGGGCTCCTGTACCAATCAGTAAAAACGCGGATTGAAAATTCTTAATACTACAAGAGATATGATTTTTTAAAGTTTTGTATTGGAGTTGTGACGTCCCGAGTTCGGTTCAGTGATACTTAACTTGTTTCGTGCAAAGAGTGCATATACGATTGAATTCTTGAAAAATAATCTTATTATGTTAAAAATAATATTTTATAGAAGTTGCACGGCCAAGTAAATAAAATAAGATTATAGTAATAAATATACAACATGTTGAACACGTACCAGTTTGAAAGACCAGTGCTGAGATGTCACATTTACTTACGTTCTACTCCGCAGATGTCTGTTATTTACCGCGCGAAAATACTTTTGGCCAATGAGAATCTTCGGACATGTGATGTCACTATATTTTTCATCGATTATATCTCTGATGTTAAACATTATTTTTAACTAATTTTTTCAGTAATAGCTATTATTCAATTCATATTTTATGTTTTTATCCTTCATTCTTGTTATTTAGATTATGGTACAGGAGTCCATTGGGATTAAGTTTCTGTTGTGCAGAGTAACAAATAAATAAATAAGATGAAAATGATTGGTAAAGATTAATAGTTCATTGAATATTTCAGGGGTTCTTGCTGCTACATTTGATAAAACATACCTATATATTTTTGTCTTTACAAATGGAAGAATGATATACGATTACCCTCATAATATATTTTTCCTTTTACCAGTCTTAATTTTTAATTGCATTATCATCTACTTCTAAACAAGTTTTCTATCAAGGGAAGAAACGACGCAGAATATAAATTCAATTAGAGGCATTATGAATTCTAATGAGGTTGAAAGTTATGGTACTCGTGTCTCTCCCGTAAAGCAAATATAATTGACACCGTGTTTAAATCAATTATGATTGGCTGGATTTGCGGCTTGACTTGTGTTCGTTATCTAAGTGAATTCGTTACAGTGCAGAGTTTATTCGAAACCCTGAACTATATTTCATGTTTGAGTTGCACGGAGGCTACCAGCATGCAGAAAGAAGGCCTTGATGACATAACATCAACATAGATTATATTTATATTTTTATCATTTGCGTTCAAAGTTTTAATAGTAATTTTCCTACTAAGTTTGATAGTATTTCAAGCTAAAAGTCATCTGAAATTTTCAGATCCTATGGATAATATACAATAGGGTGAATCCAATGTCGATAGTAGTCTTTTATCTTTTGTGGTACACGAGATTATAGTGGTCGGATTAACTTTTTTAAATCGGACTAGAATAAGATTAGCTAAACCAAAATTTAGGATTATAAGATCAGCGGTTGCAGATCCCTAATACAGTTTACTGATAGAATTTGTTAGGCTGAAAACATGATCGAAAACAATACCTTTTTTTTTCATTATTCCCACAGGGGAGAAACAATTTTCATCACATTAAAATTATCCCTCTGATTCCCCCTTCTCTAACTATGGGGACCGTGATTTGACGACCGCGCACTACACTTCACATGCATAAATATATCACTTACCGAGATCTGCTACGAAAGAGTGCCGCACCCAGTAATGGATAAAAGGCGTAATATATTAATATTTTTTGCATTCAAAAAAAGAACTGTTCTTTTCTCAATAACCCATAAATAAATATTCCCTAGAATTTAATTCTAAAGTCTGCAATTGCAGATCTCTACTCATATGTAAGTTATGAAAAAAATCTAAAATAAGATTTTTTTGTTTGCAATGTTTACATTTTAATTTATTATCGTTATTTATATGACGCAGAAAACTAGATTATTTTTTATATCGATACAAAATTTTCCGTACAATTCAGTATCCAGTTTTTTACATCTTTTGAGTAATTTATTTATTTATGCTACTCTATACAACAGGAACTCAATCCCAATTACAGAACAGGAATCGGATTCACTAAGCTGCAATGTTCTAGTTGTTATATTTTTAGCTTAAGTGGGATTCAAACTAGGGATCTTTGGATTCCAATGCCGTAACAGTAGCCACACTACCGCACTGCCAGACATTATTTATATTATTTTGATAAGACGAAAGCAAAAATAAACTTTGTAGTAAACAACAATAATGATTGATAATAATAAACAATATATTTTGGTAGGTACTACATTTTATTTTATTTATTCTTGTGACCCAGAGAATAACAACAAATGATACCACTTCCGAAAGTATTTTTTTGTTTGCGATTTTTTTAAAGGACTTCTTCAACTTCAAAGCTCTGCTGTGTCCATAATTTTGAATCCGTTCTATTTATTTTTAGCATAACATAAATTCCCTCTAACAAATTTAACATATCCTATTTACATTTTACCCACAAACCCTTCCTAGTAAACAAGCTTATTTATAACCACCCCTTTATTTCATCTCTTGCCCTAATTCGTTATTCATCGACCGATGAAATTAACAAAGCGCTGAAGTTCTACTGCTACGTTAACCTTGTATCGATAAAACTGTCCGCACCAGCATGACGGCAACCATGAACCCCACGATATCGATATTACGGTAGGGCGCGTACCGGTCGTACCAGCCGCCACCGAGCGGTACCCACCCCAAACCGGTACGGGGTTTACCGCATCGGAGACTACAAACTATCGAGCTACTCATGAAATATGGTAATTTTTACTTTGTGATTGGTTTTGATGTTGCGTGACTTTGGGGATTGTTTGTTATTGCGAATTTGTATAAATTAACAGTTTGGAGTAATAACATTTTTAGAATTGCTGGTCGCGTGACTTGGTATAATAATAATTGGAATGAAGTTTCAAATTTCTGTACATTATTAAATTATTTCCACTGCGCAGTCATATATTTTTTTACAATACTTGTACTGTACAAATCCTGCAAGCATTTCACATTTCACAGACTGGCAATCTTTCGTGTCTACTACTGTAAGTTACTCATCAATGACAAAATTTAAACACAGTTAAGTGGGACTTTTATTGTATAGTTGGTTTCTATGGCCACAACAAGCAGGGTTGTACACATTTTATCCACCTAAAAAAACCCACCTGCGTTCTTCAAATAAAACCCACCTAAAAAAACCCAAATAAACCCATTAAAAACCTAGGGTGAATTTTAAGATAGAGTTAATTTATTTTACAATGTAAAATAAAAATAAATATATCATCACGCCTTCTACCCATTACTGGGTGTGGCATTTGGATATCAATCACATTTATTTCTTAAATGTAGTTCACGGAAGACAAAAACTTATGGAAAATTAACATTTATGTAAAAATTTAAGCTGTAAATAAATAAAATAAATATATCATCTCCCCCTTTACCCATTACTGAATGTAGCATTCTGCCGTAGTAGATCTCGGTAAGTGATATATTTATGCGCGTGAAGTGTGGTTAGCAACAGTCAAACCACGGCCCCTAAAGATGTTAGTGGTGGAGGAGCCACAGGGGTAGCTTTTGAAATTATGAAAATTGTTTGTCGCCTGTGGAAATCGAACCAGGGTTCTCAGGATCCACAGACCGCCTTCATACCACTGAGCTAGCCACCCCATATTTATTTTACAGTGTAATAATACATAATCTCTTTACAAAATAAAACCCTGACATCAGGACTACAATATTTACTTACTATCCACCAAGGACAGTAAGTAAATATTATAGATCAAGGTCCTGTTTATTTTTACAATTTGAAAGCTGTAAATTTTGAAACCTATTTTTCATTTCCTTTTATTTGTGCATGTATTGTAAAAACTAACTTACTAACCTCGAACTGTAAGTTTTTAGGTCGCGGATTTTTAGGAAATTTTGACCGTTTGGACATCGATTTTACAAACTACATTCTTAAACTAAAAACAATCACTTACAGTTCATGGTACGTAATACAATCATTTTTACGATTGCTATGAAAAGTTAACAATAACAAAATTAAAATTTACAAATATTTTAAAACTGTTTTGACATTTAATAAATTTATTAGTTGTTACAGTTATCATTTTTAAAGTAAGTTTTAATAGTCGCTATTTTATTGACTTACCGCCTCTAGATCAGTAAGTAATTTTTGTAAACATAACTTACTATCTTGGAAATCCTACCTGAAGACAGTTAAAAAAATTCAGACTGTGCAAAAACATTTCTTATAATTTCATGTTTAATTTATAATCAACGCTGTCTTGATTGAACGCTAACAATTTTCCGTTATTACATAAAAATTCTCGGGAAATGCGCTAACGAACACAAAATTAAATTCCTTCTTTACTTGGAAATGAACCAATCAGAACCCATCAAAACACAACAGGACCGAGAACTGTCATCAACCGAGAACCCAACAGAAAACCGTAAAAATGTAATAACATTTCTGCGAAGTCTGGCGAGCAATCGTTCCGCTTTTGGTGATATAATGATTTTCCATCATTTTGCAACGAAACACAGTTTGAAAGCTCGTGTTTGTAAGCTCGGGTATAATGACGTTTAGTGACGTTCTGACGTAGCTTCCGTGATTGGTGATCGTGAAGCTTGATTCGTGAACTTTTTCAGCGATGTCATGCTAAGAGAAAGAGAAGGACAGTAACTGTAACTGCCTGGTACCTATAATGTTGTATGGGATATGATAAATATGGTGAATTTCATGCTTCATTTATTATAATATGTGTGGATTATCATTGTTTGAAAGAAATGTAATCTTATAAAACTTGAGGAAAAATATAAATGATTAATGTTTGAGACATGCTTTTGAAATTATAGATAATTTTTTAATAAGGTTTTTTTCAAAATTTTAAATTTAAGTTCCAATAAATTCGATAGATTTTGCTTTCGATTCTAGTTAAATAATTATATAATTATATCACTGACAAAGATTTGCTACGGCAGAGTGTCACATCCAACAAAATTATATATTAAGGATCAAATTTTCCATTCCCTGGATGAAAACTATTACGTCACATTCGGTATCCATGTGATTCAAGATTTTGTACTTAAAACGTTTACATTGGTATTGGATTGACATTTTTAAAACATAACCTAAAATTAAAATGTCAGATTAAAATATTTATTACTTTATAAAATTTAATTAGTTTATAATGAAACCAAATTCTGCATATATTAAATAAAATCAAATATGAATTTATCTTAACGCACGAAAAATATTACCTACCTTATATACCCAAAATAATCATGAAGATGACAAACGCATTTCTGCATTTGATTACCCAAAATTTTTCTAGCCATTTCTCATTTCTCAGTCTGTATTTATGTATCAAAAATGTCACAAACTTAGAAATGACAGGCGAGAAAATAACAAAATCTTGACCATAGGTCTCTATTTTTATTATATAAACAAATGTGAACAAAGTAAATATAAATTTTCGTATTAGTAAGAACTGTCATACGTTTTCATTAAAATAATAACTGTGATATAACGTGAAAAAACGTGAAACGTGTGTCTTAACTTATTAAGACATACGTTATGTTATTCGCATAGGTACGAATAATATATTAAAAAAAGATAGCTATATTTCATAGTATCTATGATAACCTCGTCCACATATGACGTCATCGTTTTCATACAGGGAATGGAGTATAGTCGTGACTCACGCTCACCTCATTCTCATCTCACACTTAAAATCTAAGTAACTAAGGCAACTAACTCAAATTGTGCAAATTCTTGAGTTAGTTGCCTTAGTCACTTCGACTTTGAGAGTGAGGTGAGGATGAGATGAGTATGAGTGACGACTCTGAATTTGGACCTTATTAGTGGAATATATCCACCACCATTTTGTTTCAAAATGGCGACGATCTCTATATAATCTAATAAATATTTTAAATGTATTTCCGAGTTTATTTCATTATTAACATATCATGTGTTAATTAATACTAATTTAGCTCATTATTACCAAAATAATAATTTATGGTCTACGTTGTAACATAACAATTTTATGAGCGGTGACATGCAAATTAATTATAATTAAATTCGCGGGCGTAAATGAAGGATTTGTTTTTCTTCCATTGTAATAATAGTTCATTCTGTCGAACGACAGACTAGACAGTAAGATCTGCCGCCATATTATAATGATAAACTTGTTAACTTTTCATTTTTTATACACTTATTTGCTTAGATACGTCATAAGTTTTACGAGTATACTATGCAAATGTTGTGAGATTAATGCAGATATTTGTATGATTCATTTTTTACCGCTAATGGAGGATTTACACACATTATTATAATTAGGTTATAAAATACGCTAGAATTAAAATTATTCACGACATAAGGTAATATGCAAACACGCTAAATGGAGCATACTTCTATATTTTATTAAATAAGCATATTTTATTGTCCATTATATTATATATATACCAGGTGAGTATAATTGATTGAGAATTTTTTTAAGTTGTTTACCTTGTTTACTGTCAACATGACATATCTCTTGATTTCCAAATTTGGTGTTATTGTAAATAACTATTTTTTATAAATAAGGATGAAATAAAAAATAATTATATTTTTTGGCATATTTGAATTTGAAATAAAGATAAAATAAATGATTGTACCTGAGTGGTGCGGATTTCACTATAAGCTACTGTAATTAGTATTAAGTTCCTGCTGTGCAGGATGATACTTAGCTTCTTAACATTAAGTTTAAAAAAGCATAATTAAAAAACTAAATGTGTGAGTTATATAACCACGAAATAAACAAGACATTAAAAGCAAATTAATACACTTTTTCTCGCCCTTTCTTCGAGAAAGTAACACAAAACATTGAAGTATGTCACCAATATTTCACACAAAATAAATCTCAACGCGGTTAGTTTTACTTTCTAAAGACATATCACGCCTTGTTAACACAATTCTACCTCTTTATCTCATTCCCAAAATGTGACAAAATTTTAATATGATATCAACACTCACTTTCCTAGTCTAATTAAAAAGAAAAAGAAAAAACTCGTGAAACAAATTTCAATTATGTAAACATGTAATAAACGTTTTTATCTCGATTAGATTTATATGGGAAAGGCTTTAGTATAAGTGGTATCACCACGCCTAATGTTTAGAAAAATAAAAGACATGCGAGAAAAAAGTAAAAAGAAAATGTAAAAGCATTAATTAGAATATGAATTTCACTTATCTCAGCATGATAAAGAAGTACACATACACACATACCACCACGCTATATCCCATCAAATGGGGTAGCACGAGCCCTAAAATCATTCATAAATATTCTCTCACTACATTCATCAAATAATCAGTCCTCGTCAAACATTCTCATCCAAACACACCACCCTCATTTAAACCACATTCACCTTCAATCACATCTATCCAATCTCTCCTATTCACTTATCATTCATCTTCTTTCTTCGACGTACGTAACATATGCGTAAAACATCTCAAATTACTCACTCCTAACAACGAATCTAATAACGAATCTAACAACGAATCTACAAAGATTAGAAAAGATGAAAGCGATAGCCTGCAATTGCATATGAAAGAAAAGTCCACACAATGCAGTAACTGTAAATGAAACAAAAAAATAAGAAAGGAAGGGAATGTCACCATGCGCTTTTTTTTAAGTGAATTCCACACAATTGCAGTTAAACACCCTATGGACGTACTGAAAACGAATTAGAAGATAAGAAAGGAAGTGTCACCCTACGCTTATTTTTGAAAGTGAATTCCACACAATTACAGTTAAACACTCAATGTAAGAACTGACAACGATTTAAAAAGACAAGAAATGAAGGGAGTGTCACTGTACGCTTGTTTTTGAAGTAATCTTGTAATATCTGTAAAGCATTCAAACTCAAATATTGAGCCTTGAGGCATGAAAGAGGATTTAAAAATTGAAAAAGCTTGTAGAGGTGAGAGGGTCAAAAGGACCTCCAAGAAAATGGAAAATGGAAATTTTGCTGGCACAATAAATCATTTTATTAGCACACTGAAATTGAATGTGATACGCGAATATAATTTCCAATGATATATTTGACGATCGAATTCCAATTTAATTATTGGTTTGACATTGATAAATATCAGTTCATTAGAAAAAATATATAAATTTGATGTCCAAGAATTATTGTTATTATTTATTATGATAATCGATTCTTAAAAGCGCGTACAAAATAATATAATTTATTGTTTATGTTTTTCCATATGTCATTCAATTATGAGAAAAATAATAAACAATTTTTATCTGAAGATAAATGTTGTTCGGCGAAAATAAAATTGTCATTTAGATAAAAATAAATAATTAAAAGATTATAATTTATAATTACATTTAATTAAATAATTAACTATTTTTATTATTTGTACTTTAAACAGGGATTTCAAAACTGTTTCCTAGTCATTTTAGTAAACTTACAAACTTTAAAAAGACAATTTTTTGGTAATTCTATTTAATCGAAGATAAAGAACAGACATTTGTATGCGTTCAATTTTATATAAACGGAAGTGAAGAGATTTCATCGAAAACTGGCGCTAGGATCTTATTAAAAATAAAAAATGAAAAGTACTGAAAAATCTACTTTGATTTTCAAAAACATTTCTAAAGTATTTTGTACATTTCAGTTAAATAAAATCTAAAACTAACCAAACTATTTTTATCAGAAAAATTCGTCGTCACAAGGACTAAACCCAAGACTTTTAGATATTCGACCAATTGTTCTACTCACGACCCATAATGCCCATAGTTTCTTAATTCTCAAATACGAGTATCAATTGAAGTTTACTGTCTATAACTTCATCATTATTTATTTATTTGTTATTCTGCACAACAGGAACTAAATGCCAATTACAGAAAGCTTACTCGTACAGTGAAATTTCCTTCTCGTTCATTTTCCCAAATGATTTTATCCAGAATAACCATTATCCTTAATTGTAATTTTCCCGCATGATTATTCCTGAATTTCTACTGCCACAATTTCGGTTTTCTCGAAAGCTTTTTTCACATATACTAGTTCCCGATTGACAATTTTCCGAATAACAATTTTGCATCTAAATAATTTCTCGAATATTAATTTCTCGAATATTAATTTCCCGAATGCATTAAAGTACAATTTCATATTTTAAATTTCCCGATTTTCAATTTTTCTCGAATAATTGCTTATGTGCAATAAGCATGAGGGTAAATGGTTATTTTGTTAAATGATCATTTAGGAAATTTGCATTCTAAGGGGAGAAGGTTATTTTGGAAAGTTGCATTCGGGAAATTACAATCTGGAAAATTTGCTATTCCTGAAAATGCATTCTTATAATCTGCGTTCGTGAAATTGTAATTCCGGAAACTGTTATTCTTCAAAATCTTCTTTCGATAAAATTATCATACTGTAAATTATGATTCGGTAAATTGCTTTTCTTTAAAGATGTTATTCGTTGAAATTGTTATTCAGGAAATTATATTCGTGAAAATGAACGATAATCATGAAATTCAAACCACTCAGATACAATCTCATCTTAGTGTTGGATATAAGTTGAAGCTAGTAAAGTTTGAATATATTTTCAAACTAACCTATTTATTGCGTAAAGTACTCCACTTTTTCGTCATGAAACGAGGGCACTAAACCACCACACAACAACAACAAACAACACTAAAAGTCACCAACCACAAACACAACATAAATCCTGAGATTTTATATTCTCTTACATCTTAAAAGTAAATCCAAACATCTTAAATCACGCTCAACGAACAACTACCAATATCTAGTGTGCGCTGTGCGGATCACGTGCGGATCAGACAGCGTCAGCAGAACATCTGAATCTGAATATCTGCGTGCGCAGAGCCGCGGAGCAATTGTGATTCAGAGTTAGTGAGAGAGAGGTATCTCTGTCTCTGTTTCTCGATCGAGTAAGAACGCGAAAGTGACGTACGTGAATTTGTTCTTTCTGAGCGGGATGTATGTACGTGTGTACGTGTGCATGAGTGTGGAGTGGACGTGATGCCGGTTAGGTTAAACGTGACGGGGCGTGACCTTTTGGCACGAGTTTAGTGAATTTTAAGCGGAGTTTTTTACTGTATAGCAAACGAAAAATATTTACTTACATACATCAGCAATGAATGTAAATATATGAACTTCTTGTTGTTTTGTATTCTTACCTGCAACAATAAAAACATTATGTTAATACAAAAATTATAAAGCAATTCACAATGACAACAATAATAGAAAATAAAAATAAATATATCTTCACGCCTTCTACCCATTACTGGGTGTGGCACTCTGCCGAAGCAGATCTCGGTAAGTGATAGATTTTGCGCGTGAAGTGCGGTTACCAGTCATCAAATCACGGCCTCCAAAGATGCTAGTGGTGGAGGAGCCACAGGGGTAGCTTTTGAAATTATGAAAATTGTTTGTCGCCTATGGGAATCGGACCAGGGTTCTCAGGATCCACAGGTCGACTTCATACTACTGAGCTAGCCAACCCATTATTATTGTTATTCACAATGACGACAAAAATAGTATATTACAAAATAAGTCAGAAAAGTGATATTATACTTGTCTAAACGGTTGTTTGTAATACGAAGTCGCAGGCCGAGTATTTTAATCTACTGAGTCAAGTAAAAACAGTTGTCTTATTATGTATACTATTTTTTCTGAAACCGTTTAATTTAATCAATATTTAATCATAAATAATTCAAAGCCATTTCAATTAAATGCAGTTACATTTTTGATTAAGTTGAAATCAGTGATTCAAACTCGCGAACTCCTCGCACAGTACTAGTTTAACTTTGATTAAATCTAAACATTAATTAACGCATCAAGTTAATAATTATCAAAGCACAGCTCTACCAATCCAACTTCTGTATTTATTTTACCAACTTACGCTTTACAAATAACACATGTACTACATCTAAAGTTAGCGCGAAACTACAACATCCCTAGGGCACAATTCAACAAGAAACCGCAGTACACTAATGCAGCAGCACTCTGCAGTACACAACTACAATTCTACAGAATGATCAAAAGTAAGTGTTTCAGTTGGCAATACATTTCTGGGGACCTTTTATTTATTTTTATTTATTTGTTACTCTGCACAACAGCTTATAGTGGAATCCGAACCACTCAGACACAATCGTATTTTTGAATATAAGTAGAAGTCAGTGAGATTTGAACGCACGACCTCTTGCTTGCTAATTAAGAAACGCAAGTTGTACCTCGCTTTTATCCACTGAGCTACGATTCCACAGATGGCACAGTGCTATTTGACATGTCATTTTTATAATAATGTAGAAGAATTGAAAGCTTCCAATCAATTGTGATATCAATTTAATAGACGATGTAATTACAAATAAAATGAGAACTTCATGTAAAAAAAATATATTTATTAAACATAAAAATGAAATAGCAATATTTACAGATGTTATGAATTAATAATAAAATTAAACAAATTAACTGACAATAGAAACAACAACAACAACGTATGAATAAACTATTAATTACTTAAGTTATAAAATTACATGGCAGGACCTACATCTTGCACATGAAGACGAGAGATAACTTGTCTCGACGAAAGCCAATCTTCCATTAACTAATTATTGTTGTTTCCATGGAATATCTTGTCAAGGGGTCAGAGGGTGATATCGTTGCGATGGTTGAGTTAACCGTTCCCATGCATGAGTTTACATAGAAAAACCTAGACGGGTTGAGCTAATAATTTACCCAGATATGTCATCACGTCTCGTATAACCAAACGCGACAATTCAAAAAAGCCATAAACTTGATAAATAATGATCGTAGGAATACTGTATTATAACATATGCACTAATAAATTTGATAAACAAAATAATCTGTCAAGTCAACTTTAGAAAGATACTTAAGATAACGCTTAATTAGTCTGTATCTTTCGAAGCTGAGTTGATAGTGAAATATCATAATTTATAAACAAAACCAAATTCTGAATTGTTTCGCCTTGCTACAATAAATACAAATATGTTAAATAAATAAATAAATATATCATCACGCCTTTCACCCATGACTGGATATGGCACTCAGCCAAAGCAAATCTCGGTAAGTGATATATTTATGCGCGTGAAGTGCGGTTACTAGCTGGCAAATCACGGCCCTCAAAGATAGTTTGAGTGATAGAAATACTTTAGATTATTACTCTGTGAGTAAACAACAATTTTTATTAATTTAAATTTTCAAATGTCACTGTCGACAACAGAAAATAAATGTATGTATCAGTCTTACCAATTCCAAGTAATTTTTTTTTACAGCCAACTGAAACACTTCCTTCTGATCACACTGTATTTCTACTAACACTATCATGCAAGTAAGAGTAAACTTGGCACCAAGTACACGACGAACTTGCTGAAGAACTGATGGTAGATAACGATAAACTTCAACAACACTTCTATGTAGGTTCACAATGTGTTGTAAAATGCATCAAATGTACGTGTGGTGCATTTAAAACAGACAGTGTAAAGTGTAAGTAAAACTGGAGAAACATGTGGTATAATTTCACTTTGTGGTGTGGAATTTACGGTTGCTATGGTTTCAACACATGAGACAAATTGGTCTGTGTGGTTTTACACCAGGTTATATTTCACGCGAAGTGGAAGTGGACTAGAATATGCTGAATGTGAAAGGGGAGACTCTGTATTTCTGTAGATAAAAGTTTGCTAATTAATTTTGTTATTGTATGCATACATACATAAAATCAAACTATGTTCCATCAAATGGAGTAGCACGAACCCTTAAAACATTCATTAAACATTTATTTATTTTTTAAATAGGGAATCAAAAATGATCCAAGGATATTGGATAAACAGGCTTTATTAATGATATTAAAATTTAAACATCATTAATAAAGCATGTTGATCCAATATCCCTGGATCATTTTTTTGATTCCTTATTTAAATAATATTTTTTGGCTTAATAACTTAAAATTCATTTATTTATTTGGCTAGCTCAGTGGTATGAAGTCGGCTATTCCCAAAGATATTAGTGGAGGACGAGGCACAGAGGTAATTTCAATGTAGTGAAAAATGTAAAATACAAGTTAAAACCTGCATTTTCTAGCAATAATTTGCATTAGTTTGACGGGGAGAAAGATTACACGATTACACTAAATCAAATAAATACTGATGGGGTGGCTAGCTCAGTGGTATGAAGTCGGTCTGTGGATCCTGAGAACCCTGGTTCGATTCTCACAGGCGACCAACAATTTTTATAATTTCAATAACTACCCCTGTGGCTCCTCCACCACTCACATCTTTAGGGGCCGTGATTTGACGACTGGTAACCGCACTTCACGCGAAAAATATATCACTTACCGAGATCTGCTTCGGCGGAGTGCCACACCTAGTAATAGATAGAAGGCGTGGATGATATATTTATTTATTTTTATATTTTATAGAAAATGAATTTGCCATTTTTTAGGGTAGATATAAATAAATATATCATCACGTCTTCTAGCCATTATTGGGTGTGGCACTCTTCCGAAGGTAAGTGATATATTTTGCGCGTTACCAGCCATCATATGACGTCCCCCACAGATGTTAGTGGAGAAGAAGCCACAGGGGTAACTTTAATGTGGTGAAAATTGTTTGTAGACTGTGAGAATCGAACCCAGGTTCTCAAATCCATAGATCGACTCAATAACATTGAGTCACTTACCCCATAACGTACAAAACCACATTAATATTAAACCTGTGGCTATCCCTCCTCTAAAAAATTTGGGGGTCGAGATTTGACGATTAGTAACCGTACTTCAAGCGCATAAATATATCATTTACTAAGATCTACTGCGGCAGAGTACCACACCCAGTAATGGGTAAATTATTTATTTTAGTTTGATAACTCAGTGGCAACTAACTATACTCTGTTTTTTAACCAGGAGAAGTAATTTAAATTTTAACCGTTAAAACTGACGCTTCTGATTGGCTAATGCTTCGTCCAGTTTACACTGTACATAGATTTTATTAGAGCTGTCATAATTTTGAGGTTATCTGTTTTCTTGTTGGTTCTTTGCATTTCTGTGACATTAAAATAAATCAGTTCTTTTAAGAACTAATAATATACGGAGTGACAAATTAGAGTTTATAATGTCATTTGTATTTTAAAATAAATTCCATGAGACTTAATCAATGAAGATGTGTAAGAAATTTTTGTATTTCGCGCCAACAAGAATCTAGTAACTTTCTTTGGTAACTTTCTATAGTGTAAATCTGACTTGTGCATTTACTCCTCCTGGTTAAAAAAAACAGAGTATAGACTGAGCTATTGAAATATTGTTAAATTAAATAAAGATTGATAAGTATATAATATTGCTTGTAATATAATAATATCTACGTACTTGTTATCAAATAGCTTTGATAAAACGTATTATATGTCATTGTTATCAATGCAAAAATTAACACCTATCCTGCAATCGAAGTATCGCTTTATAAACAACATCATACAAACAAATCTTTTCCATTTCATAAATTTTTCCGTCAATGTCGTTTTCTTTATGGTAAATTACCATCAACCTTGTTGATAGAAACAAAAGTAAGCTTAAATGTAGTTTTGAAATGAAGCAAATGCAAATTTAATTTTTTCTGTTTTGTAACTCGTATATAATAGCAATGACACATTTGTTCTTTTTCTGTTTCCTCTCCGTCTGTCATAATTTCCGTAAATTCGACTAAGTATCAGTAACAGTAAACCTGGGACTGTACGAGACAATAGAAACAACGGTTTTGTAAAAACATGGATAGAAATGCAGTAAAAGTTGTTTTGGTTGTAATAGGATTCTGAAGTCTATTGTTTTATTCGTCTTTAGATGATTTTGTTTTTGTCGAAAGAGAAGATCTGTTTGTTGTGCTTCTTTAACTTAGTACGAACAGCTTTTTCGAGTAATTTGTATGTTTATTGAGTTTCTATATTGTTTTATATTATTTCCTGTACAAAATAGTTATTTATGTATCAAGGGTGAAAACAGGCGTTTCTGGTCTGCGGCATGATTATTAGCACGAGGTACAAAGCATCGAGGGTTAATAACATGCTCAGGGTCAGAAACGCTAATTTCACCCGTGGTACATACAATATTTTATGCACAACAAAATAACATTTAATTATATGTTCAAAAGATTCAAATATGTACATAGATTATATGTCCAAATGACTGTTTGTAAAATCAAGTATTCACAATAAACAAAAATTGTCATTTTATTTATGTATCCATAGGAATGATTTTTATGGCCCTAGAGCCAAAAACAAGTATTTAAATCAGCTTTTTATGGCTAAAACAAATGAATTTCGGCCCGGTTGTGCATAAAAAATTATTTCATCACAGATCTGAATATCTTATTATGTATAGGTACCTATTATAATTTATAAATAAATACTATAGTGTCTGAATGGTTCGGATTACATCGTCTCATCTTTCGTTCACACAACAAACCTTCAAAACTTAAACAAAATAAATAAATATATCATCACGCCTTTTACCCATTACTGGACGTGGCACTCTGCCGTAGCACACCTCGCTATGTGATATATTTATGCGTGTGTAGTGCAGCTACCAGATGTCAAATCATGATCCCTAAAGATGTTAGTACAGAGGAAGCCTCAGAGCTAATTTTAATTTGGTAATAATAGGATATATGTAAATAAATAAATATATCACGCCTTCAACTTATTACTGGGTGTGGCACTCTGCCGAAGCAGATCTCAACAAGTGATATATTTTTGCGCGTAAAGTGCGGTTACCAACCATCAAATATCGGCTCCCAAAGATATTAGTGAAGGGGTAGCCACAGGAGCATGGGGTGAAAATATTTGTCGGTAATGGGAATTGAACCAGGATTCTCAGGATCCACAGGTTAATACGCTACCACTGTGCCACCTATTTCATTATAGGGTATGGTTCGTGTATATTAAAAACAATATGTTTTTAAAATCAAGTAGGATTTTTTCATGAATTCAATTATTCAGTAACTATAATTATTATTGTCCGTGCAAAAAATATAAAATTTCACTAAAACCATAATTATAGTATTTGCAAAGCTTTATATCCGTATCTAATGGATGAAAATGATGGCTTTACATTCGATTTCATTGCATCGGCATTCAACACGCTCATACGATATTCTCTTTCAATTAGCAGTTTATTACTAAATGTACTTAGTAAGAAACACTCAGCAATATTTAATTTCTTAGTCTGCTGTCTGGGTGTCTAATACCCACATACTAATTAAAATATATGCAAAGAATAACTTTCTTCAAAGCCTAGCCATCTTTTTAACATCTTCAAAAGAGTCAAAAACGAAGAGATCAATTATGAGATATCTAATATATTACGTCTCGACACACATAATTAATGAAATAAAAGTAAGTAGAAATGAATAAAGAAGAAATTGCCGATTAATAACTTTCTACAGTTGATTCAGGTGTACTGTCTGAAGTAGAAAATAATATCATAGTCCTATTTTAAATAAAATCCATTAATTAATAATCTGACACTTGCGTCTATCAGGCAAACAATCTTCACTTCAACTTGTATCTGTTACCGGCAGAATGTCAAATCCAGGTAATGTACTATAAAATAAATAAATATATCATCACGCCTTTTACTCATTATTGGTTGTGGAACTCTGCAGTAGTAGATCTTTACTAACAACTTTTTGTAAAACTAAATTTAAGAATTCTTTTTCTTATCTGGCGCCCACTTTGTATAACACCGTTCTGCCTTCATTAAAATCGCTATCTCTGTGTACTTTTAAATATCATGTAAATAATATGTTCTAACCTGTAATAATCTTCACAAAATGCTATTTTGAAATCCACAATTTTCGATCAGTTTGCAAAGATTCTGTTATAATTTTTCACTGTTTGTTAATTTGTTCGTTCTTTTTATCTCGTTGATATTATTGTTATTTCCTTTTGTATTTATTATGTATGGTTGGGTGGTAGAACAGCCTTGGCTGAACCCTGCCTTTGACTTTCGTCAATAAATATTATTATTATTATTGATAAGTGATATATTTATGTGCGTGAAGTGCGTTTACCAGCCAATAAATCACGATCCCCGAAGATGCAAAATTGCTAGTTGACTACAGGAATTGATGCTGAATTCTGAAATGCACAGTTCGATTCGATGCCTCTGAGCCAACTACTCCAGGCAATTTACAAAATTTAAAATGCAAAAATTGGTTTTCTTTTTATATTAGAACGCATTTTTGACAAGGCTCCCTTCGCTCAAACTCCAAACTAACTACAAACTCATAGAATGCACGCTCCATATACTCAAGTCATCTGTTTTTGGCAAAATTTGTATAGGTTAATACTACATTTTACATTTTGCCTCAATTTCACACTTTGCCGATGAATTATACAAAAAGTACGACTGTGTCTAAGTGGTTCAAATTCCACTATAAATGAAAATAAATATTTAATTATTTATTTGTTACTCTGCACAACAGGAACTTAATCCCAATTACATTACAGGGGGCCTATAGCTTATAGTGGAATCCGAACCATTCACACACAATCGAATTTTCGAGATAAGTAGAAATCAGCGAGACGACCTTTTTGCCTGGTAATTAACACACATACATATTCCCTTCTATCCATTACTGGATGTGACACTCTGCTGTAACAGATCTGGGTAAGTGATATACTTATGCGCGTGACCAGCTGTCAAATCACGGCATCCAAAGTTGTTAGTGGAGGGGAGCCACAGGGGTAAATTTAATGTGTTGAAAACCAGACGTTAAATCACGACCCTCAAGGATCTTAGTTACAGGACGGGTTGCAGAGGTAGTTTTGATGTAGTGAAAATTGTTTGTCGTCTGTGAGATTCCAACCCGGGTTCTCGATTCCACTATACGCTACTGTAATTGAGATTAAGTTCCTGTTATGCAGAGAGCAGCAAATAAAATTAGAGAAAACAAGCATGCTCCTTTATTAAAACAAGAAATTAAATTCTCGAAAATCTAAATTTGGCTAAATCTTCGCTGAAATCATTCCATGTCCGCATTTAGATTCAAGAACACCCTCGCGAATTTAAATACGTTTAACGCGAAATCGGTTAAAGTTTCGCTGGTAATTCCACATTAACATGCAGTGGTGGATATGAGCAGGTCGGTCGTGGTTCGCATATAGCATGATGTAGCGTTCAGCCCGGCTTTGCCTTCGTCGTCGGCTTCACTTCCACGCCATCAAAACACGATTTCAAGGTCAGAGGTGAGACGCAAACCCGTACACTGTTCGCATATTAACTTTATGAACATAGTAATGCCTATAAGTCTGTTGTACTGTGTAGAAAGTTAGGGAGTTTCTTCATAAGTACTTCTTTATTAATTGCGTATTAGGTTTCAATACATCTTTTATGGCAATTTTCAAAAGAGTTTTAGCTAGAATCCAGCTAATACTGAATTTTGGATTTGTCAAATTAAGCTACACCTTAATCCCAAAAAAGTTTAAACAATGTAATATAATCAATACATCAAATAGTTTTTGGAAAGTGAACAGAATTAACTTTTTAAATCGGACTAGCATAAGATTAGCTAATCCAAAATTCAGGATTAGCTAAAACTCTCTTGAGAATCTGGCTGTAAGTTTTCTTCGTGCATAATTATTTGGAGGGAATGGCTGAGTAGTATCGATTCGGCCTGTGGATTTAAGAATCCAGGTTTGGTTTCCACAGCGGACAAACAATTTTCGCCACATTAAAACTACCCCTGTGGCTGCCCTTCCACTAATATCTTTGGGGGCGATGATTAAACGATTGATAAGCACACTTCACGCCCACAAATATATATCACTTACAGAGATCTGCTACGGCAGAGTGCTACACTCCAAAATGGGTAGAAGACATGATAATATATTTATTTTAATCTATTTATTTATGGAGTAGCTAGCTCAGTGGTCATCAAGTCGGCCTGTGGATCCTGAGAACAATTTTCACCATTTTAAAAACTACCTCTGTAGCTCCCTCAACACTAACATCTATGAAGGCCGTGATTTGATGGCTGGTAACCACACTTCAAGCGCAAAATATATCACTTACCGAGATCTGCTTCGGCTCAGTAATGAGTAGAAGGCGTGATGATCTATTTCTTTATTTATTTATTTCACTTATTTACCACAAAAAGTATAATTAACTAATATTGTACTAGAAGAATTAATTTCTACTAAAAAAAAACCTACACTATTAGAAAAACCTATGAACTCTATACTTAAATTTGTACTTAAGAGTTAAACGATAAATGAAACTAACACTAAAACAGCAACTAACAACAACACAGAACTGAATTCTATATAAATTATAAAAAATCATTACTAATAAACACGAAATAAAAGAAATACAAATGACAGTAATAATAAGCTTATGGAGATCAATTGAATGTATACCTTTGTCTCAAGTATGACATATTATGATCAACGCCATTTCTTAGTAGTTGAATATCCCATATAGCTATATTTAAACCCTTAGAACATTTGACAACATATATTTTTTATTAAAATTCCTTCGGAGGCAGTTTAGAGAGCTCAAAATTAAAGACTAGACATAATAATAACAATATTATCAGTAGATTCATCAAATATTGTGACATTATAATATTCGTTTCTCCGATTACAATTTAAACAATTTTTCCGAAAGTTGATTGCAGACTTCGATACAAATGATTGTTTTGTGTATGACAGCACATTTCTTGTAATTATCAGTGTATAGAATCATCATCATCTGTTAATAGCATTGATATCTCAGTAGGTAATGATAGCACATGAAGCATAGCATTGAAGAATTTCTTCCCGAGATAACATCGTCAGATGAAAGAAACTAATGGCAGATTACAGAAGGAAACTTTCTTCTATTTTGACCGAATAGTTCTGATCGAGTCAGAATGATTGTCAAACAATTGAAGTTGACATAGTGATAAGACTCAACGTACCTTTCATATTCAGATAATTAAATGGAGATAAAATAGTTTTGATAAGCGTATGTCGAAAATAAACGTGACTATGAGAACTTACACTAGATAATCAGTTAATATATATATATATATATATATATATATATATATATATATATATATATATATATATATATATATATATATATATATATATATATATATATATATATCATCACGCCTTTTACCCACTACTCTGCCGGAGCAGATCTCGGTAAGTGATATATTTATGCACATGAAGTGCGATTACCAGCCATAAAATCACGGCCCCCAATTATTTTAATAAAGGAGGAGCCTAAATTACATTTACTGAACCAGATCACTTATTTATTTCGCTGGCTTACTTCGTTGACTTTATTTTCAGTACTAGAATTACTTATTTTAATTTATTTTGAAATAATTCACCCCAATAAATGCATCAATTTGCTTAGTTCAGTTCATTTAGTCATATTGTCTAATTTATCTAAACTGATTTAAGTGAACCAAGTGGCCAATAAAAGCTATATTCCATTTGCCACTTGGATCACTTAAAACAGTTCAGATAAATTAGACAATATGACTACATGAACTGAATTAAGCACACTGATGCACTTATTGGGGTGAATTACTTCAAAAGAAATTAGAATCTGTAATTCTAGTATTGGAAATAGAATCAGATAAGTAATCTAGCGAAATAAATAAGTGATCTGAATCAGTAGATGTAAGTTAGATCTGATCCAAATGGCAAATGGAGTACGCCTAAAATACATCTTATATAAGAATGTATCATCGTATCCATGGATATATGAAAACGGTTGTCCAAATTTTATTTTCAAACGTTTCTTAATGGTCGTAGAAAAAATATTATGTGCGTCTATAGCAGAAAGTGTCCATGTCACTCTTGCATGGTTGTTGCGAGTGGCAATAGATTACTTTCTGCTTTAGATACTCAAATAAATAGTTTAACAATTTTTACTTTCTTATACACAGTATAAGGAAGTATTGTAATCGCGAAAAAAATCGTTGACGAGATTTTCGCGGAAATACGTGTTTTGAGGTCCACTGAATCCGTTTTGATCATTTTCTGAATGACGTCTGTGTGTGTGGATGGATGGATGTGTGTCCGAGTATGCAATATCTCATGAACGAGGTAAGATTTGTTAACAAAACTTGGTAATTATAAGTTTCATGAAAATACGAAGAGCTGAGTTGATTTTGAATGAAATTGAAAAACCGGAAGAGGAAGTTTACTCGACACACAAAACAATAAATTCCATTTATTTCAAAAATGGAATCAGTTATGAAAAAAAGTTTCAAATACAAGATATTAGCAAAAATATTTGGAACATAAAATGTTATTTTCAATTTTCCTGTATATGCGTCTAATTTTGAGAAAAACTAATTTTTATGTTTAATAATATATAATCATAGTAGCAATAGAAACAAAAAACATAAATTTTAATTTTCGCTTTATCTAGTTATCTTTTTTTTTTGGAAAAACAAATACATCATTAAAATGGTCAACTAATTTGGCAACTTTGCCTCAATTTAATCGATATCTCACGGTTTTAAGAAAAACTAATTTATATATTTAATAATATATTCCAATAATCATAGTAGCAATAGAAACAAAAAACAAAAACTTGTTTAACATTTACATGTCAAATAATAATTCCCAAACGCAAGGAGCAAGTCATAAGTGTTCAATTCAGCGTTTTTTATGCTATATTAACTTCATTGATCAAATAGTAAGTAATTTTATATTTCTATTTCTATTAATATAAGTTCATTTATATAAAATTTTGTTAGGAAGTTGATTATCTGTAATGAAAATTAAAAAGAAATCAGTAAAATCCCAAAATTTTAATAAATTCAGATAAATGCTGAATTACTAAAGAAGTTAATTACAAGTTAATTAATATTAAATAACATTCATATATTACAAATATTAAATGTGCTATGTATAAGAAAGTCGTGTGGTGCCCACACCAGATTTTTCTGTTTTGAAATTCCCTTGAAAATGTTGACAGTTTTCATGTGTCCATGGATACATTCTTCCTTTATCACTCGGTGAATGGCAAAACTTTATTGCCTCCCGGGAATTGGCAAAAGACAACTTTCTGCACTCAACTGACAGTTGTAAATGCTTTCTGTTGCAGCAATAATTAATTCTAGGTTTCAAGGATTCGTGCTACCCCATTTGTTGGAACATGTATAATGTAATATATGTATGTATGTAACAGAAAAGATAAGAAAGTTTGTCAACCAGCCAAACTTTCTTCAAAGTCAAACTCCCAACAAACAGTTTAAAATCAGTACGGATTTCAGAGGTCAGATTTCATTTGTTTATCCTCCACCAAAGAAACGCTAATCGACAAGCGCTGCCAATATGAATCACGTGTAACATACGAATAGAAAGTTCTAATCGATAGTCAGTTGTCAATTCGCGATCTGGAACAATTAGCAGCACCAACTAGATCGACGGAAGTTTCGATTTCTGCACGGATAACAAACGCTGAATCGCTGCGCTGCTGTTTCAGTGTTTCTGCTTTCGAGATGACATGGCATTGTTAGGTTGGTACTTATACTCTTCCATAGATAAATCAAGAGAACGCTTCTGTGTTGTGTGTTACAATTAATCACCGGAGGAATCGTTTTATTGGAATTTAATTGTGCGATTGTTAAGAGAAAATCGATTGATATAAAAAAGATTTAGATACAGGCTTTGGAAATTTATAGACGGAAGATAACGGAACATGATTGTTTACTTTCTTCATATAACAATAAGATTATTTTTTATTATTAAAAATGTTAAAAGCTTGTTTTACAATACGGAACAATCAGTTCGTGAACTCGGAGAAATTATAGTTCTATTTTGAAACAGTGCCGTACCAATTATTTTACTACCAGAAGAATATAATATGTTACTGGCAGAATATAAAATCCAACCACTCTATGCGGGAATGGTGCAAATGACGTCTTCGAGCACGAGTTTTGTACAATGCTTTTTGCAACGAGCAAAAATTATATAATCGACAATGAGAAAATTTATTAAATTTGAAGCGTGAATTTATATTGACAGTTGAGTATGCCATGAATTAACATTTGTTATTTGAAAACAAATTGTTTATTTTTTCTCGTAAAACTTGTTCAAATATGTCTGATTGATGGCGTTATAAGCTAATGTCTCTATTTCGTTTATACATTCCTTAAAATATGTGTATATAGTTACAATTAGCGTTTTAATAGTCAAAATTTAGAACCATAAAAATGGGTGTTTTTTCAATGACTTTGAAGCACTAGTGCGTAAAATTAAACTTCAGTTTCCAGGGTAATGTAAACCTTATTTTGAATGTTGCGAGTGCAAAACTTAATTAAAAAACGTGAGAGAAAAATTTAGCAGACATTGGAATGACAATCAGAGACCATCGAAGTTTTTATGTTCTTAAAATAAAAAGGCCCAGGTTCAAATACCAACATCTACCCAATTTTCAAAAGAGTTTTATAATCCTGAATTTTGGATTAGTCAAATTAAGCTTAACTATATTTTCAAAAAAGTTTAAACAATCACTAATATAATATTATCATTTGTTTTTCGGAAAGTGATTTAAATTAACATTTTAAAATCAGATTAGAATAACATAAAATAAACCCAAATGTATGATTAGCTAAACCATTTTTGAGTATAGAACATTAAATTAATAAAAGATTGACTTAGTTTATATTAGTATTTATTTAAAAGGTATTAATTTGAAAAAAGCTATTATTTATAGAAGGTAGAAATAATGAATGTGTTGTTTAAACAGTTAAAAAAATTATAGTAATTAACAACAGTTAGAATACTGTAAAACAATTATACATATTTAGAATAATACCAACAATACCACAATACATAATTTAAATTTGAAAAGAACAAAACACAACTAAAATTAATATTAAACAGTCCAGATAATAAAACCTTACAAGTTCGAGATAAGTAAAGAATACATACAACTCCAACAAAAATTAATAACACATGAAATTGTGAAAATAAGTACTGTATATATTTGCAAGAATAATAAATCATACAGTTCGCTGACTTCAAGATCTAGTGGGTACTAGCGATTGTGTTATGTTTGCGGAAATCACGTACTACTGTCACGTGGTTCGCCAGTGCTGATTCATCATATTTCGGACATTTTGACTCAACAAAAATCAGCCAACGACCTTGACATTTGCTATTAGAATACTATCATATCAGGAAGAAATTTTACTAACCATATTTTTTTTCTGTTTTCGGCTTCCTTGTTAGATGTGAAATATTTTAAGGTTACATTCAAGATAAAATACTTTTAAAATATACTAAATTGGATAATTATGGGGTACGTGGATAACTTGTATCGCGTCAGCTTGTGGATCTTGAGAACCCTGGTTCAATTCCCACAGCCGACAAACATTTTCTAAAATAAAATAAATATATCATCACGCCTTCTACCCATTACTGGGTGTGGCACTCTGCTGAAGCAGATCTCGGTAAGTGATATATTTTACGCATGAAGTGCGGTCACCAGCTATCAAATCGTGTCCCCCAAATATGTTAGTGGTGAAGGAGCCACAGGGGTAATTTTAATGTGTTGGCTAGCTCAGTGGTATGAAGTCGGCCTGTGGATCCTGAGAACCCTGGTGCCCTAGATTCGATTCCCACAGGCGACAAACAATTTTCATAATTTCAAAAACTACCCCCTGTGGCTTCTCCACCACTATCATCTTTGGGGGCCGTGATTTGATGACTGGTAACCGCACTGCACGTGCAAAATATATCACTTACCGAGATCTGCTTCGGCAGAGTGCCACACCCAGTAATGGGTAGAAGGCGTGATGATAAATTTATTTTATTTAAGAAAATGTTTGTCGCCTGTGGGAATCGAACCAGGGTTCTTAGGATCCACAGACCGACTTCATACCACTGAGCTAGCCACCACATTAAAATTACCTCTGTGGCTCCTTCACCACTAACATCTTTGAGGGCCGCGATTTGATGGCTGGTAACCGTACTTCACGTGCATAAATATATCACTTACCGAGATCTGCTTCGGCAGAGTGCCATACTCGTTAATGGGTAAACGGAGTGAGGATATATTTTTTTTTAGATTTTATTTGTTTTTGGCAAAATTTGCATGATTTTACATTTTGTCGGTGATATATTTGACAAAGAATAATAGTATATTGAGATTGATCTATATCAGACGTTTTAAATTTTAAATCGTATTTAAATTCTCATTTAAATTGCTGATAACATCGCTCGTTAAGTCAGTCAAATAGTGAAAAATTTATTGCATATAATTTGTTTTTAAAAATGGCTATAAAATCTTTAACATTACAATGCAATAAAATGTGATGATTATGACAAATATGCATTTAAATTTTATTTCTTGATAAGTTTTCCATGTAATATTTTATTGTTTTACACGCTGTAATAGCAAAAATGTAATACAAGCGATTTTATTTTAGTTCTCCACATTTATTAAATTGCTACTCTGGATAATAGGAACTTAATTACAATAGTTTATAGTGGAATAGGTAAAGGAGCGTTTTTTTAAAAAAGTAGAATATTGAGTGGATATTTGGGTATGTAACTTTGGGAAAGAATATCGAAATATTTTGTATGGACTGTTTTGTTGTACGAGCGTGAGACATGGAGTTTTTTTTTACATATATGAAAAAGATTGATGCCATGGAAATGTTTGGTATTAAGGTAGTACTAGCGTGAAAAAAAAATTAGCAGATCAGAATGAAATTTGGCGCACGTAAACATTGGATAGTCATACGCATCCTGTTAAAATATGAAACACATTCATCGTCTGTGAACAAATATATTCGCTTGTAAAGTTGAGTTCTTATACACGGGGCTTATGGCGATCATCACTCAGAATCGCACATATTGGTTTGTGTACCTCTAAAATTTCATTTGAAAAACTAGTATGATGTTCTAGAACTATTCATGTATATTGTATCAGAAGGAGAAAGTTTTTTATCATTTAGTAATGGATATATAGCCATGCAAAGCCTTGTTTTTAACGAAAAATTAAGAATCCCAATTTATAATGGCAACACCACACGGTGGTATGGTATTTGAAAATTCACTAGACCAATAACCTGTTAACAATTCATGATATTCAAATCATAATAGGTATAAAACACTTATTTTATTCAATTTTTATATTTTTTTGAGCTACACGACAACCGATGGCGCCACCGTCACACTAGTACTACCTTAGCTAACCCTGTTCCCAAAAAAGTTTTAATAAACTTTAAAATAACTTCCTTACCATTTAGTTCTTGGAAAGTGAATTTAATTGACTTTTTAAAGTCAGACTAGCATAAGATTAGTTAATCCAAAATTCATGAATACTCGTAATTAAATAAGTTGATCGACACAAATTATATCCACTAAAACGAATATCACAAAAAAGTCATTAAGTAATTGAAAGAACCAACTGGTCCAAAATTACTTAGTTCACCTTGGGATAAAAAACATATTAAACTTAAAGTTCAGCTAACAGCATGAACAATTAAAATAAATTAATTAAACAAATTACAAATTAACTCCAATTCGCCACACGTCAACCACGCGCTAAGATCTCTGCAACCACGGAAACCATTACCATTAACAATTTTTTGTTTATGGTTGGCAGTTTTTTGAACCGTTACCAGCCAGCATATGCTCCGAAATTAATTGCTGAAAATTACTAATATCAGGATACAGGCATTAAGTAAGGTAAACAGACCGTATCGTTTGAAAAAATGTTATTAAATTGTAATATACTTACACGTAACATCCGGTTGGTCAGATGAGTTTTTTGTATTATTTAATTGCTTAAGGAAGCTTCCGGACGTAGCTTTGTGAAGTTTATTAGCGTGAAGTGTTTTGATTTGGATTTATTTTTGTTTTTTATAAAGATCTAAATAATAGAGCGTAGAAAACAATGAGAATGTATGATTCATTATAATGCAATAACTTTATATTGACTAGGGAAAAAATAACTGATTTTTTTTTTGTATATTAAAAACGTTATAGACATCGACTGACATCATCAAAAAATGCAACTAGAGAATGACGTAGGGTGCTTATACTTATATATTTAGACAAACATGTGATATAGTGAGACAGTAATAGTAATAAAGAAAGCTATAGTTACAGAGTAAAACAGGTATAGTGGTATAGTGGTATGTCATTTTGTAGGATTCAATTCTGTAAGACAATTGACACAATATAAATTTAATTCATTATTTAATTCCTCATATATTTCTACATAATTATGGATATTTTGTTCCTCAATATATATTTCTTTCATCACCGGAGTCATGATCGTAAAAATTTCGGTTAATGAAAATGCCAATTTTTTGGTTGAATCAGTTTAAAAACCGAAAATTTTTAAAATATGGTTCTATATAATTTAGACTACGACAAATACACTCGTTCAAACCGCATTCCAATATCTTTTTTAGAACTCGAGATACAGCGATTTTTGTCTTTTTAAAAATCATAACTTTGAAGGCCCATATCTCGAAAACTAAAAGAGATATTGAAATGCGGTTTGAACGAGTGTATTTCTCGTGCTCTAATTAACTTAAACTGAAATTTTAAAAATTTTGAAAATTTTCAATTTTTTAGCAAAATTTTCTTTTGTTCATATTTCAAAAACTTGACGAGATAATGAAAATCTGTGAAAACCAGTGTTTTCCTCTCGTAAAAGTACATACATATGTAAAATTTCAGAAGTTTTACGCCACGGATACAATTTTTAGAGCAAAAAAACTAAAAATGGCCAAAATTCGTAAAAATCTTAAGGGGTACCCCTTAAGAAATAACTAAAAAACAGTGATTTTTCGTTTTTTTGTAATCAAAACTTTATCTGTGCGAATTTTAATCTGAAATTTTGCATACCTATGTACTTTTACGAGAGGAATTCACTGGTGTTCACAGATTTGCATTATCTCTTCAATTTTTTGAAATATTGAAAAATGAAAATTTTGAAAAAAATTAAAAATTTTCAAAATTTTCAAAATTTCAGTATAAGTTAATTGAAGTACGAGAAATACACTCGTTCAAACCGCATTTCAATATCTCTTTTAGTTTTCGAGATATGAGCCTTCAAAGTTATGATTTTTAAAAAGACAAAAATCGCTGTATCTCGAGTTCTAAAAAAGATATTGAAATGCGGTTTGAACGACTGCATTTCTCGTTGTCTGAATTATATAGAACCATATTTTAAAATTTTTCAATTTTTAAATTAGTTCAACCAAAAAAGCTGGCATTTCCATTAACCGACATTTTTTTAATCATGACTCCTGTGTTTAATTAATTATATATTGAGGATCAAAAAATGCATAATTATGTAGAAATATATCAAGAAATAAATGGTGAAATCCTAAATTTTATATCTAAGGATAAATGAAGTAGGGAAAGGAATGAATGTTGATAAATGTAAAGAGTGGGATTCTAAATAAATGCAGATAAAAAGAGTTTTTCTAGAATTTCGAATCACCCTGTGTAAACAACAACTTGTTGTATGTATAAAGTTCGCGCGAAGTATAATTACATGCGAAATATGTAATCTAGTGTCGCAATCTAAATGAAGGTCGACCTCTGTTTCAAAGTGCTACCAACTTTACAGCTTCACTGTACATGTATATATATATACAGTGAAGTGTAATGTGAACACAGAGTTATTGTTCTACCAAGGATGTCTTGATTACGGGTTCACTATATTTAGATATTGTTTTAGGAAAGAACAAGAGAACGTGTCCGTTTATTATAAATTACCTGCTATATACAGTTTTTAATTTATAGCTCTTTTTTATTTCCTTATTTCAGAAAAATAATATATCATTACGCGTTTTACCCATTACTGAGTGCGGCACTCTGCCGTAGCAGATCTGGGTAAGTGATATATTTTGCACATTAAGTGCGATTACCAGTCGTCAAATCACGTCCCCCAAAGATGTTAGTGGTGGAGGAGCCACAGGGGTAGTTTTTGAAATTATGAAAATAATTGCTTGTGGGAATCGAACCAGGGTTCTCAGGATCCACAGGCCGACTTCATACCACTAAGCTAGCCACCCCTTACAATTTTAAATCATCATGTAAATTTAAAATAAAAAAATTAATATATCATCACGCCTTTACCCATTACTGGATGCGGCACTCTGCCGTAGCAGATCTCGGTAAGTGATATATTTTGCACATTAAGTGCGGTTCCCAGCCGTTAAATTACGGCACCCAAAGATGTTAGTGGAGAGGAAGCCACAGGGGTAGTTTTAATGTGGTGATAATTGTTTGTGGTCTGTGGGAATCGAACCAGGGTTCTCAGGATCCACAGGCCGACTTCATACCACTGAGCTAGCCACCCCTTACAATTTTAAATCATCACGTAAATTTAAAATAAAAAATAAATATATCATCAAGCGTTTTACCTATTATTGGATGCGGCACTCTGCCGTAGCAGATCTAGGTAAGTGATATATTTTGCACATTAAGTGCGGATACCAGCCGTTCAATTACGGCACCCAAAAATGTTAGTGGAGAGAAAGCCATAGGGGTAATTTTAATGTAATGAAAATTGTTTGTCGGCTGCGGGTATCGAACCCAGGTTCTCAAATCCACAGACCTACTCGATACCACTAAGCTATCTACTCCATACACTAATAAGGGATTTATTTTTATTAAAAAAAAAATAATTAGCGTTGCATAATTTTTGAAAACTTCAGCCACTCACTAATTACGATTGATATTTTCATGTCATCATTAACAAAATTAACAACAAATATGAAATATTTAGAATGTGCAAAATTAAATAATTTGTTTCTGTCAGCATCATTTAATTTTAATTCATCTGCTAATAAAGTCTAACCTTTCATTTTATATACCTTAACAAACTTTCAATTATATTAATCAATTTTATCTCGGTTTAAAGAACGTCCATGCAATCATTGATTTTCTATCGTTAATTATTTAATCACGTCATATTTTTCTTGTTCTTTAATCTATCTAGATACCTACTAATGAAAAAGATACTCAACCTAACTAATTAGAAATTAAAATTAAGTTTGTAGTTAAATTAAAATTGCTTAAAGGATGCACGAAGTTCAGTATTTATTAATAATAAGAATAAAAGTAACTAAACATATACTTTGAACATACTTACATTGTTTAGCGTTGTACTACTTTCTATAGGCAATTATTAACCAAATCGCTAACATATCATATGGTATTACTTATTAAAATACCTTGACTTTTCTAGATATTTACTGCCACACAAGTGGCTGTCTACTAATCCTTGACTTTACTCTGTCCAGTAATTTAATTACTGAGAAATTAGCAAGCAATTTTCTTCTATGCAGAAAGTAGTTATTATCTTCTAATTTATACACGTATACGGAAATTTGCAAAAATATTGATTATTACAAGGCTTTCTCTATACGATAAAAAATAATTATTGTAAATTCACTTTTTTATTGTCTTAGAATGTAATTACTAAGTCTTTTTGTAATTTCTTGCAATTATACGTATTTGGTGTTCCTTCGAGCTATACAAATAAAAAATTAATAAGCGATAAAATTATTCTGTGAAACGTGAGAATATTTTGTTAGAAAATTAACCTTTCAGATTTAATAAAGATTTAGTTGAACTTATAGGGTAGGTGGCTCAGTGGTATCTAGTCGGCCTGTGGATTTTAAAAACCTCGGTTCTATTCCCACATTTTCACCACATTAAGGTAGTACTAGCGTGAAAAAAATTTTTGCAATCTGAATGAAATTTGGCGCACGTAAACATTGGATAGTCATACGCATCCTGTTAAAATATGAAACACATTCATCGTCTGTGAACAAATATATTCGCTTGTAAAGTTGAGTTTTTATACACGGGGCTTATGGCGATCATCACTCAGAATCGCACATATTTGGTTTGTGTACCTCTAAAATTTTGCAGTTTCATTTGAAAAACTAGTATGATGTTCTAGAACTATCCATGTATATTGTATCAAAAGGAGAAAGTTTTTTATCGTTTAGTAATGGATATATAGCCATGCAAAGCCTTGTTTTTAACGAAAAATTAAGAATCCCAATTTATAATGGCAACACCACACGGTGGTATGGTATTTGAAAATTAACTAGACCAACAACCTGTAAACAATTCATGATATTCAAATCATAATGGGTATAAAACACTTATTTCATTTAATTTTTATATTTTTTTGAGCGTCAGTTTCGCCCCTCGACAACCGATGGCGCCACCGTCACACTAGTACTACCTTAAAATTACCCCTGTGGCTCTCCCTTCACTTACATCTTCAGTGCTGTGATTTGACGACTGATAACCGCAATTCACTCGCATAAATATATCACTTACCGAGATCTGCTTCGGCAGAGTGCCATACCCAATAATGGGTAGAAGGCGTAATGATATATTTATAAAATTATCCCTGTAGCTCCTCCACCACTAACATCTTTGGGGGCCGTGATTTGACGACTTTAAGCACATAAATATATCACTTGCAGAGATCTGCTACGGCAGAATGACACACTCAGTAATGGGTAAAAGGCGTGATGGTATATTGATTTTATTTATTTATTCCAATTATGGATTATGCACCAATTATTGAATTTATTTTGACCTGGGCTAGGATCGAACCTGTATGTCATCCAAATACGATATTTCGTTGAAAATACGTCACTATCACTCCATTTAAAAGTACGTTTTTTACGTGTTATTATGTTATATTAGAAATATTTGATAAAGATGAATTGAAGGATAAATCTAATGAACAAATGTACCAAGGGCTCGTGCTACTGATTGATTAGATTTAACGTGATGTTATTTATTTATTTATTTATGCTACTCTATACAATAGGAACTTAATCCCAATTACAGTACAGGGTCTAAACTCACCAAGCCTCCGTGTGGCAGTTCTTATATTTTTAGCTTGAGCCGGATTCGAACTCAGGATTAAAATGTCGTACATATGTATGTATGTATGTATTTTTAATGTTATGAGTAACAAGGAAGTATAGTAGTCTTCTTATTTGTATAGAATACACATGTTATTATTTAGTTAGAAATTGAGAAAGTAAGTAAAAAAAAATATTTCTCAATATTGCTCAAACGTAATCCATCAAATTCTAAACAACTCTTTCCTGAAACTTGTCAAAAGTCAAAATTCTAACATTTGATAAAATCACTAGAATGTAGAAAGCAAATTAACATGTAGTTTATTAATTTTCACTTGTTTCAAATTAAAATTTACCGGAATTTAGATAAAGGCTTTTGATGAACCTGTCATAAAACCGATAAAATAGAGAAAGGAACATTTTAATTATAAATTAATCTCATACTCAATATATTCAAATTCATCGGCACTTCATTACCGATTAATCTCGTCGCTATATTCTTTATCTCGATTTTCGAACGTTGGTAAACATGCATTGAAGAACTTCGTTGTTGACATATAATAAAAGCAAAATGGACTAATAGCACAGTGTGGTAATAATTTATGGTGAACGTTGAAATTTCTCTTGTAATTATATGTAGTAATGGATTTTTATGCACTTAGCCTGATTAAATATCTATTGCGACGCTAAATTGAAATTGAATTATCAGAAATGTACGCGTGTGGACTATGGTGATTTGTCATTGCACCTGAGGACGTTATGATATAAATATCACAGTAATTTTAAATTACACATTTTTTTTGTTATTTTCAAATATTGGTGGCATTAAAAAAAGATCACATCTTAATGTTTAGTTCTAAAAAAAAATAGTTATTTGTATATCAAAGGAAGAAAGTGAGATATTTCTTTCCCGAAGGTGTTGCTTCATTTGCCGGAAAAAAATATATATTTTAGACAGAGTCGTGAAGTAATATATTGTAATACTAGTTTAATTGCAAAACTAGTACGAAAGTTGGAGGCACGAGTGAGAGCGAGTGTTCCAATACGAGTAGTACTAGTTTTGCAATGGCTCTTTTTTACATGTGATACATTAGTACATTACATAACAAGCAACGAAAGTGTAAGATAGCGTGCGAATGTACAAATTGAAAAACGATGTGCGAAGCGCCGAGTGATTCAAGTACACGAGCACAGTTATCACACTTTCAAGCGAATTATGTACACTATTTTTCAGACGACCACAAAATATTTCTAAAAAAAAGTTTAGAACAGTAATGTTGTTACACTTTGGCAGCTGCCCCCGGATCATGTAAATGTGAAAACGATATTGCGTTTTCACTTAAGTGAAAACGATATTCGTTATTCAATTGATCACGTAAAATTAGTCACTCACTACGTTTTCAACTTCGGACATTTCCGTGAACTCACTACGTTTTTCTCTAAACGACATCGTATTCATAGTACCTTTTTATTTTTATGTCAAAAAACTTTGACAAGTAAAAATCAACATTAAATAGTAAAAATAATTATTATTTAAGTACGTATATTAATATTATGTAGATAACATTTATTTATATAAAACAATTCTTAGCTCTTTCTACATAATGCTCCCTATTTTTTCTCCGCCAGTTTTTGATAGTTCTTTTTTTTAAAGCGCTGCTTTGCTTTTAGCCCTCTGCTTATAATCTGACCAAGCCTACAAAGTCACATGAATACATTTTTTTTTATATAATAATTGTCAAATTGCAATTATACTTTCTGCAACTATTGAACAGCTTTTATTCCACTGCCCAGCGCATTTAAGCGTATGGTCAAGACGCAAAACAATATCGTTTTCGCTATTCATTTTTACATAATCGCAATTGACATGAGTCACTACTATTCACTGCTAGTCATTTTTACATGATCCCACCCCTGATGCGTTTTTATAGATAAGCGTTGAAGTTTGACGTTTGAGGTTAGGTATTGTGATACCAGCTGTATTAACCGTAATGTCAAAATGTTAAATAATACTAAATTATTAGTAAATAAGAAATAATTAATTTGAAAAAGTAAGATTTATGTGCGCAAATGTGCCAAAATTTCAATTTAAATAATAATTATTTTCATTTATTTTATTATTTTCTTTCATCGTAACGCCATGTGTTGTCAATCAGTGGAACTTCACCTAATGTTAGAAGTGTGCGTTATATTAACATATCAGTGTATGTTATTCTCATCTTTCCGTAGTAGTTTATGATGTTATAGTTGCTTTCATAAGTAGTCGTCTGAAAACTATTTTGTTTCAACATTAAATGTGAAAATTACATTTTTACGTTTACAATTCAAGAAATTTAATAATTATTGTATATAAATCGAAGAAGTTACACATCATGTACCCTTAGTCACCACAAACAAATATAATAATGTACGGGTAATTTTTTTTCAAAATGGCCGAGATTTGACGGCACTTCACGCGTATAAATATACCACTTTACTGAGATCTGATTCGGCAGAGTTCCACATCCAGTAATAGGTGAAAAGCGTGATGATATATTTATTATTTATTTTACAATTTAATTAGGGTTAACCACGGGGTTAAAACAAAATATCAAACGAATGCAATTTTACCATTAGTATCTTTCAATTGAAGTATTTTTTTATTACAAGTACTGTAGTTAGAAAAATTTGAGGTCCTGTTAGATTAGCATAACAGTGCAATACTTCACCCGTTCCATATGCAAGCACACATAACATTCACGTACAGTTAATTAGCATTTTTATTGAAATTAATGCTTGTATAAATATTAACATATTATAATTCTTATCCAGTATACTTTGTTATATGCTTATTATGTTATATGGTTGCATCAATGCGCAAGCAAGCATTGTTCGTTTTAAGCTCAAGAAATACTTCTCAGCAAATGTTATGAAGACTTGTCTGCAACATTTTATTGTTTAAGTATTATAATACGTGTATTAAATGTCGGAATTCATTAGCATACTAAGTTTGCGACGGGACGGACACAAATGGTAAACGAAGCTATATGGATTTTATAATGCATATATTTTGTAATTGTTTGAAAGTAGAATTTTAGCACAAATATGAATTGCTCGGAATATTTAATCATTTATTTACTTACTACGTTGCAGTTTGCACGATAGGAAATTACTACCAGGCATTGGTTACTAGGTGTGCACGAAATACTGATTTCAGTTCATTTCTTGGTTGTCAACAAATTTCTAAATAATTAGATACTGAGAAAAATGGTTCAAATAAAATAGATTTCTACTATTTAATGAAGAAAACTATATTTTTCTCAATTTTACATGTGAAAATGACATTTTCCTCACTCAATTTAGTTGTGATAGTAACTATTTTCCTCACTAGTGATGAAAGTAATTTAAATATATTACAAAAGATGTCTGCCTTATGCACATGCCTGTACTTAATCATGTACTTAAAGGATTGCAACCTTTTTACTTTCTTATACCTAGTATAAGGAAGTATTGGAATCATGAAAAAAATCGTTGACGAGATTTTCGCGGAAATACATGTATTCAGGTCCACTGAATCTGTTTTGATCATTTTCTCAATGATGTCTGTGTGTGTGTGTGTGTGTGTGTGTGTGTGTGTGTGTGTGTGTGGATGGAAGGATGGATGGATGGATGGATGTGTGTCCGGTCGTGCAATATCTCATGAACGAGATAAGATTTGTTAACGAAACTTGGTAATTATAAGTGTGATGAAAATACGAAGAGGTGAGTTGATTTTGAATGAAATTGAAAAACCGGAAGAGGAAGTTTACTCGACACACAAAACAATAAATTCTATTTATTTCAAAAATGGAATCAGTTACGAAAAAAAGTTTCAAATAAAAGATGTTAGCAAAAATATTTGGAACATAAAATATTATTTGCAATTTTCCTGTATATGCGTCTAATTTTGAGAAAAACTAATTTATATATTTAATAATATATTTCAATAATCATAGTAGCAATAGAAACAAAAAACAAAAACATGTTTCACATTTATATGTCAAATAATAATTGTCAAACGCAAGGAGCAAGTCATAAGTGTTCAATTCAGCGTTTTTAATATGAAATATGCTGTGTATAAGAAAGTCGTGTGGTGACCACACCAGATTTTTTTTATTTGTATAAATGAGGTAGACGCCGAGTACAACAAACTGCATTTCATGTACTTCCATTAAACTATCAATTAATTAAACGAAATATTAATGAGCCTTATAAAAAACAAGTTGGCTAGGTGCACTGTGCGTTTGTTTAACAGTTGAAGGTTGTCTCGCAGCGCCCACCGGATCTACGGATTCAAGTGGGCGACAACGGCATAAACAGTACCAGTACCAGTAGCATAACACAGACCTCGGCACAGACATAACGTATCGTATCGTAAGAGCATTAACGTAATGCCGTAATGTAATTAAAGTTATGCGGGTCTGAAGCTTGTTGTGGCTTGTGGTGGTGGCAACACTGTGGAATGTGTAAGCTGGGGATTAAATATTGTTCTGTTGGGGACAATGGAATAGGTTTTTGGGGTATTAAATGGAGAAATTTATTACAGACATTCATAATTTTATAGTGAAAAAGAAAAACACTTTTTTTTTTATTTTCGACATTCTTTCGTTTTAACTAAAATCTATTATAATTTTATTGTTAGTAATACTGCTACACAGTTTGTGGCTTAGGTATATTTAATATTAAATTTAGTAGAATTCTATAGTAGAATGCATGCGATAATAGAAATTGTAAAAAAATCATGAATTCAGAGATTCACTCTATGTTGCAGCCATACGAAAAGTAATTTATGGAAAATTTCAGTTGAAATGGTTCAAAATTTTTTTTTATATGTTTCTATATAGTTTAAGATACAAGAAATCGATTGCCGTTGAGCGCATCTTCATATCTGTTTTAGTTTTCGAGTTACAGCGATTTTTCATGTTTTTCAAATTGCAACTTTGAGAGTCTATATCTCGAAAACTAAAAGAGATATCGAAATGCGGTTTGAACCAGTGTATTTCTCGTGCTTTACTTAAAACCAAATTTTGCAAATTTTGAAATTTTTCGATTTTTTTCTAAATTTTCCCTCAGCGATATTTTAAAAAATTGACGAGATAATGAAAAATCTGTGAAGACCAGTGAATTCCTCGCATAAAAATACGTAGGTATGCAAATTTTCAGAATAAAATTCGCATGCATAATTTTTTTATTGCAAAAAATCGAAAATCGACTAAAAATTAAATATTTTGAAGGGGTACCCCTTAAGATTTTTTCGTTTTTTGGTCATTGTTAGTTTTTCTGTAATAAAAAATCTATCCTTGCGATTTTCTCAGCGAAAATTTACATACCCATGTATTTTTTCTTTCCTCATGTAAAAATATATGAGAAAATTTTCCTTTACGAATTTCTGAAATCGTGGTTCAACAATTTTTATTAATTTAAATTTTCAAATGTCACTGTCAATGTAACAGGGAATAAATTGAAGAAACAGTCTAACCAAATTCAAATTATTTTTTATTATTGCCAACTGAAACAATTACGTCTAATTACCCTATTGTATTAATTGATCAATGAATATAAATAAAATAAATATATCATCACGCCTTCTACCCATTACTGGGTGTGGCACTCTGCTGAAGCAGATCTCGGTAAGTGATATATTTTGCGCGTGAAGTGTCGTCAAATCACGACCCCCAAACATGTTAGTGGTGGAGGAGCCACAGGGATAGCTTTTTCAAATTATGAAAATTTGTCGCCTGTGGGAATCGAACCAGGGACCTCAGGATCCACAGGCCGACTTCATACCACTGAGCTAGCCATCCCAGTCTAACCAAATATAAATTATTTTTTATTATTGCTAACTGAAACAATTACTTCTAATTATACTATCGTATTAATTGATCAATGAATATAATATTTGTATTTCAGAAAAGTTTCTTTAGTTATTAAAGAAGAGTATTGCCTTTGTGCCTTTATCCCACTGTCCTTTTCAGGTCTAGCAGGAAACAAAAGCGAATCTTATAAAATATTCACCAGCAATCCAACCAAAACTAACCACAAACTTCGCAAAGACCATTCACCCTCTTCCACTCTGCAACTAGTAAATATTTATTCATGATTATCCGCGCACGCTCTTGTTGTCTGTCGTGTTATACGGATGTTCACGTTCACGCACGTGGTCACGTGGTCAGGCGCGTGTGTATCCGGTCGCAGCTCACAGACCGGAAGTAGAGTCCATGGTCTGAGCGTTGCGGTTGCTGGTAGCGACAATGCTTCGAAGGATTGGTTTTGTTTTTAATATTGTGTTGGACAATGAGTCATACATATGTGGAGTGCACGTGTTATGACGTGGACTGTACGTGTACACCTGTGTAGTTACACGTGAGGGAGCTGATGACGGTTTGGTTTGCTATAGGATAATATGATATTGATCGAGTTACAGAATTACAGACGAATTTAGACTTTTGAAATGTTTATTTATTAGATTCATCCTAGTGGTATCGAGTCCTGAGAACCCGGTTCTATCCCCACTGCCAACAAACATTTTCACCTAATTAAAATTATGGAGTGGCTAGCTCAGTGGTATGAAGTCGGCCTGTGGATCCTAAGAACCCTGGTTCGATTCCTACAGACGACAAACTTTCAAAAACTACCCCTGTGGCTCCTCCACCACTAACATCTTTGAGGGCCGTGATTTGACGACTGGTCACCGCACTTCACGCGCAAAAATATATCACTTACCGAGATCTGTTTCGGCAGAGTGCCACACCCAGTAATGGATAGAAGGCGTGATGATATATTTATTTATTTAAAATTACCCATGTGACTCCTCCTCTACTAATATCTTTGGGGGCCGTGATTTGACGGTTGGCAACCGCACTGCACGCACATAAATATATCACTTACCGAAATCTGCAACGGCAAAGTATCACATCCCGTAATGAGTAAAAGGCATGATTTATATTTATTTTTTTAAATTGAATTATAAAGAGAAAAATTAGAATACCGCCAGAATTTGAACCTGGGACCTATAAACTCCGATCAAATTCTTTAAACCAAGCTACGGTCGTTCTGGATTAAAATCTGATTTTATTCCAATTTTTATCTCTATTTTGTTGTGTCCATTGTTAAGTATTAACTTAAAATACTAAACAATTGGGTCCGTTATTCAGTGGTGTCAAGTCGGCCTGTGGATTCTGAGAACCTTGGTTCAATTCCCACAGCCGACAAACAATTTTCATCAATATCTTTGGGGGCCGTGATTTGATGCCTGGTAACCGCACTTCACGCGCATAAATATATCACTTATCGAGATCTGCTTCGGCAGAGAGCCACACCCAGTAATGGGTAAAAGGCATGATGATATATTTATTTATTTTTATATTAAAAAAATATATATATCATAACGCCTTCTACCCATTACTGGATGTGGCACTCTGCCGAAGCAGGTCTCGGTAAGTGGTATATTTATGCGCGTGAAGTGCGGTTACCAGCCGTCAAATCACGGCCTCCAAAGATGTTAGTGGCGGAGGAGCCACAGGGATAATTTTAAATTGGTGAAAATGTTTTGTCGGCTGTGGGGATCGAACCAGGGTTCTTAGGATCCACAGGCCAACTCGGATACCACTGAGCCATTACCCCATTATTTATTTTTATAAATAGATAAATTAGATTTATTGAAAATTATTGCTAAACTAGTCTATATCTGGTCATCGTGTTAAATAATAATTTTAATCAAGGAAGCCATTAATGATAATTAATACTTAACTTTGTTCTTCCTACTTCCGTGCCCAATTTATTTGTAAAATTATAAATTCAAATAAACTAAAAAGTTCAAATCGGCTGGGATATTTTGAAATAAACAAATACTCGTGACTAACTGCCCATTCATTTGCCAAGAATGTTTTGCTAAAATAATAAATAAAATATTTTCATTCTCACTTTTATACATCAGCCCACAGCCCACTAGAAAGTGTTACTAATAAAACATAAATTTCTGAATAATTTCATAAAATTTCAAAAGTCTTCCTACCCTTTTATTTCCGGACTCTCGATGAACACTTTCTTCAAACAGAACGTCAGTTACTCTTTTATTACTCTATGATTCTAATTTTAAAATAAAATTATACTACCTCAAGCTATAGCGTTCATATTTATTACACAAAAATAACAATCGAGAAAGTTATTATTATTCAAATCCTTTCACAAATCCTACAGGAATTTCAATAAGCCCTTAGAGTATCCTTTCAAAAAAATCTAAATAAAATGACAAGTAAGCTGTGGATATATCACAGCACTGGTTTGTAACTTACACTAGCTGTTCCAGTGGCGTACGGAGGAATATATGCAAGGTCTACGGCACTGGTTGATTTCCAAGGCAAATGTATGCGGTTGAAAGTATAATGCACCCCCGTACCCTGCCGTATGCACCGTCTAAAGCTGCTGAATATACATAAGCGTCTGGTACACGGTAGCTGATGCGAGGATGTTTTATACGTTGAGTACTAAAAGAATGTTAATAAAACAAAAAACAAAAAGTGTGGTTTGGTGACAGTTGAGAATTGATGTCGTGGCTGTGGTATGCCTTACTAGCAGTTGTTTTATGGTATGGATACCAGCGTTATAGGTTGTACCTTTTAACTTTTTGGAATATTAAGAAAAGATTCCAGCCACAGATAAACTATTCGTAAACTAACTTTAGGGCTAATAATCAGGGTTGTTCATATTTTATCCACCCAGAAAACCCCACCTGGGTTTTTTAATAAAACCCACCTAAAAAACCTAAATAAATCCATTAAAAAAAACATTTGGTTGAATGGTTGAAAATTCATCCAGGGTGAATTTTAAGATAGAGTCAAATATCGGAACATAAATATCTTTTATTTATTTTACAACGTAATAATACATAATCTCTTTACAGAATAAAACGCTTAACTTAAATTATAATTTATTATATCACATCGTAATATTACATTGCATTACTTTGACAAATGTCAATATCAAACTAGATTAAGACCAAATATTATTTGTCTTATATTACAGGGTGATCAAAAGGAATTGTTATAGTTGGCAATACAATTCCAGAGATCTTTTTATTCCACAGTTGGCACAAAGCCAAATAAAGGCGGAAATGCTATTTGACATTTCTAATAAATACAAATAGGAGTCTGACAGCTAATAGAATTTTGACTTTTTAAGTAATAAATGTATTCAAATTTAAATTTTAAATGTCACTGTCAACAGCAGGAAATGAATTTATGTATCAGGCTTACCAATTTCAAATAGTTTTTTTTTATCGCCAACTGTAATAATTTCTTTTGATCACTCTGTATATTAGTATTACAAAAACAGATTGATTTCCAATCTTTTTACCGACAAATTTGAAATATAGTTTTAAATTAAATAAGTATGACAATAACATGATACAGCGTATTATAATAAATAAATACATGTCAACGGCCATGGCTGCGCTCGTTGGTACTGATCTAAGCGATAACGCGAGTTAAGCAACGTTGCGCGCGGGTAGTACTTGGATGGGTGACCGTCCAGAGAAAACTCGCGTTGCTGTTGACAATAACAACTAAAATGCAGATTAGGGCGTAATTGCGGCATATGACCTGAGTAGTTGGTCCGTCAAAGAAACCAGGAAAAAAAAAATAAATATATTTTTTTACAATTATTACATAATAGTATATAAATTTTGTTTTATTGTTTAGTAGTATACAATATACATTTTAAACATTATAAATAAAATTAATTTAGAATTAAATAACTTGAATTAAAAAGCGTATTTGACAATGTTACAAAAAATCCAATAATGCCCAAATAAACCAAAAAAAACCCAAAAACCCAGTAGGTCGAGTTTTTTTCAACCCTGCTAATAATTCAATCTCCTAACAAAGTTTATGGGGTAAGTGGCTCCATGGTATCGAGTCGGCCTGTGGTTTTGGGAAAATTTTTCACCACTAAAATTACCCGTGTTGCTCCCCTTCCACTAACATATTTAGGGGCCGTGATTTGACGACTGATAACCGCACTTCACTTGCATAAATATATCACTTATCAAGAACTGTTGCGGCAGAATGTCACACCTAGTAATGAGTAAAAGACTTGATGATATATTTATTTTAGATTTTTGTTACGGAAATACTTGTAAACAGATTAAATCTATATTATTATTTAAAGACCCACGTAACCGAGTTAGTAAAACGCTTAATAGGAAACTAAAATACCCAAGTGTTTCGTTAGACTCTAGTAAAAATACCAGATAACAAAACAAAACAAAGTCGAATCTTCTTGGCAATCTTGGCACGAAAAACAAAGTGAAAACAAAAACACCACAACAAAACGTAGTGCATTTCAAGTCAGGATACGTGTGAATAATTTAAGGGTAAACAGATGTCCAAGCCGGCTGTGAAACTCTCAAAAGTGACAAATGACAAATATAGCCTGACCGTTACATCTAAATGTCGCCGGCTCGCACTGGAAGTGGGTTTCGAGGCAACGGTTGTACCACGCGTGTGTTAATTTGTTAATTTTCAACTTTCGCGTACAAAACTGCAAAATTTACGGGTTTACAACTAGGAAAGGAGACTTGAACGACTTGAGTCACTTGAAGTCGTGTTGATTTTCTGTTTCTGGTTTAATGTTTCAGGTTTGTTAGGCAATTGTCGTGTTACTGACCTAATTTCGTTTTTGTTTTTGTCGGGTTTCCAAAATGCTACAGATATTTTCATTTAGTGACACTGGAATTTCGGTATCTTGGTTTCGAAACTTGTTTGCAATTTCACTGCCGCATAGAATTTTAATTATTTCAGTATTATTTTTTGCTCCAGATTTTGGCTTATCTTATCTTACTTGTCAAATATCTAACTGTTCTTTTTTGCCAGTAACAAACTAACATACTGCACTGTGCACCTTGGAACTTCAATTCCAAAAGACGGAATCAAACTTAATTACTCATATAAAGAGAAAATTGAGATACCTCCAGAAATTGAACCTGCAACCTATGAACTCTATATATGACCGGAGTTTCCACGTCCCAGATTCAAACCCTGGTAGAATCCAAATTTTCCTTTTTATAATTCATTTTAAAATTTCAGATATTTTGACCACATTAAAACTACTATGGGGTAAAGTGGCGCAGTGATATCGAGTTGGCGTGTGAATCCTGAGAGCGCTGGTACGATTCTCACACCTGACAAACATTTTTACCATATTAAAATTACCCCTCTTGCTCCCCTGCCCCTAACATCTTTAGGGACCGTGATTTGACGGTTGGTAACAGCATTTCACGTGCATAAATATATCGCTTACCGAGATCTGCTTCGGCAAAGTGCCACACCCAGTAATGGGTAAAAAGCGTGATATTATATTTATATTTCATTTATAAAACTACCCTTGTGGCTTCCCCTTCATTATCAACTTTGAAGGGTGTGATTTGAGGGTTGGTAATCGCATAAAGTGTCTTTAATAACAACAGCAACATATTTCTTGGAGCGTATTGCACGCAAAATTAATGAAATTTGTAGAAACCTTTTGTGTGTAACAGGTTAGTTGTGTTGTAGTACGCACTTTTTACTTTTTATTTTGCGGAGAAACGCGTTTCAGTTATAATGCGCAAGTTGCGTGAGTTTTGTTCCACTAATTGTTGTTTTTCAAACATGACATTTTGGTTCTCATTGACATATAATACTCATTACATTGGTACACTTTCTTATACCATACATCTGCTAAAAATTTATGTAGGTATTTCATACCATTTTATTTTACTAACGATAATAATGATAATATGAAATAGGTGGCTCAATGGTATTGAATCGTTCTGTGAAATTGAGAACCCGGGTTCGATCCCCACAGCCGATAATTTTCACCACATTTAAATTACCCTTGTGGCTCTTCCTCTACTAATATCTTTGAGGGACACGATTTTACGGCTGGTAGCCGCACTTCCATGAATAAATATATCACTTACCGAGATCTGCTACCCAATAGTTGGTTAAATACGTGATGATATATTTATTTATTTGGGGCCACAGCCAGTAATGGGTAGAAGGCGTGATTTTATATTTTTCTAAATAATAAATATTATTTAAATGTGTACTTTATTTCTGAAATTTACATTGCAAATTAGTTTTTATGTAATAAAAAAAGCATCCGTACGAATCTTATTGTGCAAATTTACTTACTCATGAGGAATACACATTGTTGCAATACTGCTTCTCATATTTATGGTTTTAAAAACAACCATTTACTGAAGGAATTAAAAATTTCCTATTTTTTTTAAAATATGGTTCTATATAATTTGAGGCACAAGAAATCGAATGCCGTTGAGCGCATTTTCATATCTTTTTTAGTTTTTGAATTACAGCGATTTTTGATGTTTTTCAAATCGCAACTTTGATACACTATATCTCGAAAACTAAAAGAGATATTGAAATGCGGTTTCAACCAGTGTATTTCTCGTGCTTACTTAATATAACAGCAAATTTTGAAAATTTTGAAAATTTTAAGATTTTTCAAAATTTTTCTTTGGCGATATTTCAAAAAGTTGACGAGATAATAAAAATCTATTAACACCAGTGAATTCCTCTCGTGAAAATACATGGGTATGTACATTTTCGCGAAGAAAATCGAACGGATAGATTTTTTATTACAGAAAAACGAAAAATGACCAAAAATCGTAAAAATCTTAAGGGGTACCCGTTCAAAATATTTAATTTTTGGCCGATTTTCGTTTTTCTCTAATAAAAAATTTATCCGTGCGAATTTTCTTGCGAAAATTTTCATACCTATATATTTTCACGCGAGGAATTCACTGGTGTTCACAGATTTTAATTATCTCTTCTACTTTTGAAAATATCGTCAAGGAAAAATTTTGGAAAAATCCGATTTTTTTTCGAAATTTTCAAAAATTGCTAATATATTAAGTAAAGCACGAGAAATACACTGGTTCAAACCGCATTTCGATATCTCTCTTAGTTTTCGAGATATAGTGTCTCAAAGTTGCGATTTGAAAAACATGAAAAATCGCTGTAACTCGAAAACTAAAAAAGATATGAAGATGCGCTCGACGGCATTCGATTTCTCGTGTCTTAAACTATATAGAAACATATTAAAAAAATTGACCCATTTCAACTGAAAACTACTATGAAAAATATACATTTATGCTTTCAGTTGTCAACGTAAAGTTGATAGTTACTAAAGAACAAGCAAATAAAATTTGTACCGCATGCTTCATTTAACTGGGCAACTACGGTATCAAGAGCCCTCTACAAAACGTTTGGCTATTTAAATACAATCTATCAATTTTCAATTTATATGAAATTAATATAATATTTTCAAACTAGTACCGATTTGGTTGTCCAAATAAACATTGGAACAACTATAATAATTTTGATTACTTTTCCACATGGAAGACCAAATGTTAAAGGTCAAAATTATATTAATATTTTTGAGTGTCACCAAAATAAACAAGATTTTTAGCGAAAGATACTGAATTACAAGGTTTTATTCAACGTCACATCGCTACTTTTGCTGTAAAAATGGAACAATTTTTTACAGTTTTTATACAGCGTAGGTTATATCCTTATCCTGAGTCTCATTTAATTATTACCATTTCCTGTGCTATTGTTATTGAACAAATATATAAAAACATTTTCAAACTGTTATATTCTTATTCAATTTATAGACATAAATAGAAACTTTGACCTTAATAATAATAAAGGAAACTATAAATTCACAAACTACACAATAGTCTTAATAATTTGAAATAATTAATTATAACCCAATAAGCCTTAATTATAATTATACATATATATCTACATATACTAATTTATAGTTTTCTACACAATAGAATCCCATTGAAATGAACAACTGTATATGTATAAATAAATAATTCAATTTAATCATGCTTTTTTTAATCGTTTTTAATTATTTACCTCTAATTTTCATACGCATAGAACGTGAGGCTACTGACAAATAATTTGTGAATTGAGGGCAACATCATTAAGACATTTATTCCCCTATTAGTGTACGAAACAAATGAATGTGTGTCCGGTTTTTCAAAACCGCCTACTATAGATTATTTCTACAAATGTTACATTTCCGTAGCGTGCAATAGTTGAACAGCTGACGCTAATAAATATTAGTATGTGTTTCTTTAATTAGGATGTGTAAGAATTAATTTGGAACCCTAATTAGTCAGATAGAAACATGGATTTAATTTAAAATTTAATAATTAATCAATTAAAAATATGTTAAAATAGCTACTTTGATTCTCACAGCAGACAAACTAATATTACTTCCAAGGGGGCAAGATTTGACGACTGGTAACTGCACCTCATGCGCTTGAATGTATAATTTACTACGGCAGAATGCCACACCCAGTAAAGGGTAAAAGGTGTGATGATATATTTATTTATTTCAAAACTTTTGAATAATATAAATTAAATAAATATATCATAACGCCTTTTACTCATTCTGGGTGTGGCACTTTACTGTGGCATATCTCAGTAAGTGATATAATGTAGGCAAGTGACCAGCCTTCAAATTACGACCCCCAAAGATGTTAGTGTAGGGGGAGCCATAGGGGTAGTTTTAATGTGGTGTAAATTGTTTTGTCGGTTTTGGGAATTGAACCGAGATTCTCAAATTCACAGGACAACTCAATACCACTAAGCCACTTACCCCATAAAAATACTAATGATAAGTTGTAAAATAAAATTTTCATTATCAACTGTAATTCCAAATTTTCAGTAATTATATAACAAGAGAGTGAGAATAAATTGAAAATAATTTGACAGATCTTTTGAAAACTTGTTGCCAGGCAATAGTCACGAAAGCTCGTAGGGCTTGAGTGGCTATTGCCGAATGGCAACAAGTTTGAGAAAGATACTGGAGAATTATTTTCTAATTTATCCAACTCTCGACTTATACTCAATTAGATTATTTTTTGACTAAGCTGTTGAGGTCGATTCATCCAACTTAAAAGATTTTTAACTGGGTACATATCGATTGATTACTTATTAATGTTTTCTTGGAAGTTGTTCCCAAAATTTGTTGGTGTATTTAAGTATCTGAAATACAACTAAATCGATTTTTTTGACACATTTGACTTGACGCGTTGACAGTTTTAAATAATTATTTGACAACTACCTATCATTTGTCACAAACAAAAACACCTACCTTTCCCGCGAATAATCACTAGAGCTTTATTCTCAGTATAATAATGACACGATTGGTTAAAATGCAGACACGTGACATACAATGAAGCATTTCATTGGTTTTGAGAAACGTCAAAAAATAATCTATTTGATGTCATTTTGTTTATTTTTGACAGATTTACGAATCCATAAATTATAGATTTATCGCAGAATTTCACCATATCTATATTTAAATTTTATTGTTGCAATTGGCTATAGAAAAAAAACTTATTGGAAAACCTGATACCACAAAACATTCCCAGATATTGCAATAGAATTTTAATAGAATTTGGAATTCATTTCTTATAAGATTTGAATACTGGTACGTCGTAAATGTCAATTTTCTCATTATAAAATCTACCTACAATATTAATAAAAACTTACACCTATAAATGTAAAAAAACTATGATAGATTCACGTTATTTATAAATAAACTTGTAATCTAGAAATTGAAGGGTAACACGCTCCTTTATCCATTTTGCTTATCAACAAGCCAGGTCGCTGATGTTGACTATTTTTTATTATTTTATAACAAGAAGTGTATAAAAAGAGAGTAACTAACTGTTTAGCTATAAAAAATGAAGGTGCAGATTTTTTATCAAGAGTTAACGACCTTATTTTTCCGAACTTGCATCATTCCGGCTACGTCAGTGCTTGTTGCTTGCCGTATCATATTTACATTTCGCAGAAGGTTAATTATTATACTTAATACAAATTTAAACTTAAATATTTTCTCCTAATCAGTTCATGAAAATAGATAAACCTATCTGTCAAACTGTAACAAAAATTGCATTATCTTGCCTACTATGTTCGCAAGTATACCTACGGCAACAAGCACTGTTTATATTAAATGATAAGGAGATAAAATAATGTGTTTACCGTGTAAAGAAACGGAGCCCCGGGATTGTAGTAGCCCCTGCTCATGTAGAATCGCCTGTCAAAATCCTGTCTTCAGATATGCACATCGCACGTCACACGAATTTCGCGAAAAATATAATAAATCGTTCATTTTCCTACAAGTTTTATATAGTTTATTTCACTAATTAGTCAATCACAAACACCATAACTAGAATACACTTCGTTATCAACACTAGTTTAACGTAAAAATCCACGAGATTTATTTAAGACTTAAGACCTAAGTTATGTATAGTGAAATTACAAAATATGATAAGTATTGCACTAATATTTATAGATAAAGCACAAACGAAACCAGACAGAGACAACTTTATACACTTCGCTAATGCATGACTCACTTACTATACTGGCAACTGTCCTTATTGCTTGACGTCCATGTTCTCGCCGAAGTTCAACGAATTTCACCGAAGTGGCATTGTGTAAACCGACAGATATTGAAACGGGCATATGTTGCCATCTATGAGTAGCTACTCAAACTTAACTTTTAAAATTATTGAGATCTTTTTATAATTATTTTGAAAAAACATATTGTTACGCGAATTGAATATAAAATAATTATATTAAAATTTTGTCCTATAAAAATTTCATAAAAATAGAATTTTCTATAATAAATAATATTTTCTTGTACAAAAAAAATTGAAAATATGTTTATATGTAAGAACGAGAAATTCAATTCCGATTAAAGAACCGTTGTTTCTTAATTAGCTTTGGAAAATTAGATTTTTTATTCAATTATCACACCCTCTCAGTATGACACTATCATTTTAACTTTTTCAATAGTAAAAGAACGCAATTTTGGGAATGTTTATCTTGCCTTGGATACGTCATCTTTTTGGTCTTAGGACCAAAAATAGCGCTTTTCTACAATTGTCAAAAAATGCGATATTTTTATATCGTCATGGGTACGCGAAGTTTGTGTTTTTTTGACAAGTGGAAAAATTTCTATATTATCTGGACGACAACCCAAACTGTGACAAAAAAATATTTATGAACAACCGGGCCGAGAACCATGTGTTTTAGCCCTAAAAAGCGGGCTTAAATACTTCTTTTTGGCCCTATAGTACAACAAAAAATAATTCTTATGAATATATAAATAAAATGTCAATTTTTGTTTAATGTGAATACTTGATTTTACAAAATGTCATTTTGACATATAACCTGTGTACATATTTGAATCTTTTGAACATATAATTAAATGTTATTTTGTTGTGCATAAAATATTGTATGTACCACGGGTGAAATTAGCGTTTCTGTAATTAGCCCTCGGCGCTTTACGCCTCGTGCTAATAATTATGCCACAGGCCAGAAATACCCGTTTTCACCCTTGTTACATATATAATTATTTCGCTGTTTTGATAAACGTTTTTTCACGGTTTTGAAAATTGGTTTTAATTATTCTTTTTTTATAGTTGTGAAAAAAATGTTGTTTGTATTGTCTCGACCAAAAAAGTGACATTCTTGCGCACAACAACAAAACACTCATTCCGCGCACTTAATACAAAAATAACTATTTCCTAGAATTTAAATCAATATTCATATATAGTTTTTTTTTAATCCTATTATGAGGCAACTATTTCAGATATTATACAATAATAAATATATCCATTTTTTCATTTTATCAGTGATTCCTCTACTTTTATTTGAAACGATTTTAAAACATAATATTTTTGTTTTGTATTCATATTTATTTCACTAAAACATCTTTAACAAATAAATTTGAAACGCGCAACAACAATATTACAAATCATTCAATTTAATTTGGTGATTTATATTTCATATGTAATTTCATTTTACTACTACTACTGGAATCCGTACAATTTCTTCCTTTCTTCCTTGGTTTTGGTCCAACGAGTAACATAGACATAGCTTCCAAAAAGGGACAAATACTAACATCAGAACTAGCACAAGATGGTTTACTTGAATGCTTCCTCTTCTGTCCTTTTCTTTCACTAACTGGAGGACAAGGATGCGTAGAAGGACACACAAATTCTTCAGAAGACACACAACTAACATTACTAACATTTGACCTTGAACTTCCTGATCCTTGATCAAAAGACTCCGAAAGATTAGGATGAAGAGAATGATTACTCACGATTCTAACCCTAGTTTTAAATGATTTACTTGGACTGTTCTGTACTCCTTTATCATTCAAATGCATTTTAATTATAGTTTGACTTCCATAAGGTTGAGCTTGTTCTTGGAAAGAAGAAGCAGAATAATTGCATCCAGAAGAATTTGGATAACTATAATATGCAGAATCGAAATTATTTTTCTGGGGGAATTGCATGTCTAGATCCATTCTAGGGGAAATTCGGGACGATCCTGCTTTAGATTGGTAATAGTCATAATTGCCAGGCGTCTGGGGATATTTTGTTTTTGATGTGTAACCAGATGTACCACAATTTTGATACAAATTGCCATTTGGCTTTTGAGGCATTTTTATCTTCGTCTTCGAAAAAATTCTTGGACACGTTGCATCATAATTCTGATAGGTGTCACTTACTGGTACTTTAAAAGTCGTTTTCGAAGTAATTCTAGGAGTAACACCCATTATTTTACTACCATAACTTCGATTACTCGCACAACTAGAATTCTGATAAGTATCACTTCCAGTTCTAGGGAGTTTAATTTTTGTTCTTGAAATGATTCTAGGACCTGTTCCTAATTGAGAACCATGATTGCTGTGACAAATACAACCATTTGTGCTGCTCTCAGATCCTCTAGGTATTTTAATTTTCGTTTTTGAAATGATTCTAGCGAGTCCCAAACTTGGATCAGCGTTACGTTTAGAAGAACAAGTATTACAAATCTGATTTGCGGTACCACTAGTTATTGGTGCAAGAGGATATAACATTCTTGACATAATTTCAGGAATTTTGCTCGTATGTTTATCATCACTGAATTTTATTTTCGTTTTTGTTTTCATTCCACTGGCAGCCTGAGATGCTTTACTTGGCGTTGGTGTTAATTTTAGCTTAATTATTGGGGAAGGAGGTGTAAAATCAGTTTGATTCATACATTCTGGTTTCTTATTTAAATCGCGCATTGTTTGCTGGAAGAAAGATAATTTTGGTATATCTGGCATTACTTCTTCTTTGCCGAAGATACTATCAATTTCAGGCATGTTTAAAGTTTTTAATTCTTTCTTTAAACTATTCAAAGCCATGGTAATAGGTTTTAATTGTTCTTCGCACGCTTTAAATGTCATAAAGACTATATCATTCTTTTCAATAACAGGTTCATTAGTTGAGTTTGGAGTTTGTGGTCTTGAGTATTTATTAAGATCAATTTTAGTTATAGATGTTGCAGCATTTATGCCTTCAGACTGGCAAGTACATGGCTTCTGTTCTTCTTCATTTAGGAATTTACAAGTTTTTTTCGTACAAGATTCACCATCAGTTTGTTCTTTATTAGAAATCTGAGGCATCGATTGTGATGAGGTAATCCTAACCTCATTTTTAATCATAATCTCGTCTGCATTTGCAAACTTGCTAAAGTCTGCTGAAGCATATTCAACTGTATTCTTAAATCGAGTTCGGAAGGAAACAGTTTGATCTACTTTTTTACCAGTTACAGATTCTTTAGCAGTTGTAATGATAGGTGTAATCTCAGGTTCTTCTTCATTAAACGCAGGTTTTGTTGACAAATAAGAAGCACGAGAAATCATTGAAGGAGTTAGAATATTGATAGTTCTCGATGATTCAGAAAAGAGATAAGAGTTGCATTCTTTCAAATAAGTTTTTGAAACCTCATTTTCTTCGTTACCCACATCATCTCCTACGTCAAAAAGCTTTGGGGCTCTATGGGGTAATATTCCAGTGAAAGTGCTTGCTGTGCTTGGTTGGTATTTTATTGTTGTAGACGGAACTCCTTTAGCACTACGTGGGGTTCTTTTTCCTGCTTCTTCCTTTTTGTTACAAATGTTTTCGATGTCTTTTATATCGAGGGTAAGTCGAAGATTGAGAACTGTATTATCAGGAAGAGTTAGTAGAGCGTTGGTAGTAGGACCTAGATCTGCAGTTTCTGGACCCTTTCGACTTCTTGCTGTGCTAGGACCTTCACTACACGTTTCATATTCGTCATCAGAATATAGGTTTTGTTGTTTTCTGGGCGAAAACTGCAGATTGTTACATTCGCATATAGGGGTTGGTTTGTTAGGGTTGCATGTACAAGGAGGTAGTACTTTTACAACTTCTTTTGGTGGTCTAGTTGAATCATCTGTTTTTTCTTCTGGTTTTCCTTCCTCTTTAATTTCCTTTTCGTCCTCCTTTCCTTCCTCCTTCTTTTCATTTTCTTCGGTAGGACTTTCGGCTTTGGGATTTTTTATATTTAGTATAACACTAAATCCGTCTGTACTTTTACTGACGAGTGCCATAATGGTTCCGTCTAATAAATTACTTATGCTCATTGCTTTCGTATGTAATATATCTCGTGATTTTTTAGTTTTCACTCTTGATTGCGCACACAATATATCATCGTTAATAGTTTCAGTTACTTCAGGTGGAGAGATGTACGGCTTTTCTTCAGCCCCTTTTTCAGTTGGTACTACTGGTTCAGGTTCTTCGGTTGGTTCTTTTTCAGCGGTGTCAGATAATTCAAGTGATTCTTCTTGTGGTTCACCTTCGCCTTCTATTTGTTCAATTTCAGAAGGTGATTCAATTTCAGTGTCTTCTAATTTTGTTGGTAATGGAACTACAGAAGGTTCATCAGTTTCTGGTTCTTCAATTGGTTCAGATTCTTCGATTGGTTCTTTTTCAGCTGTATCAGATTCTTCTTGTGGTGCACCTTCGTCTTCGATTTTATCAATTTCAGAAGGTGATTCAATTGTAGTGTCTTCCAATTTTGTTGGTGATCGAACTATACTTACAGAAGATGCTACAACTATAGTGTCTATTATTGATCTGACTTCTCGAGGTGATACAGTTACAGTCTCATCAATTTCTATTGTTTCTGTAACCTTTAATATGCCGTCTTCAGGAACTGGTTTAGTTTCAGCGATTTCGGATGTTACTTCTGTTGGTTCTTCTTCTGGGCTAGAGCTAAAAGGTACTGCTTCATTTATTGCAACTTTTTTAGGTATTGCAATTGGTTCTTCAATGATTCCAGATACTTCATCTTCAGATACCTCTTCTTCTTCTTCTTCTTCTTCTTCTTCGGGTTCTTTAGTTTGTGGTTTTTCTGCGACATCAGTTTCAGATTCACGTACACAGGTACATTTCTTTTTAGGGTTAACATCAAAATCTTTAAAAAAGTCACTTCCACATGCACATGGTTTTTCGTCTTCATCTTCGATTTCTTTAAGTGGTTCTTTTTTAGCTGATGAACGACGCTTACCTTTTTTTGATGACCATCTACGAGATGTTCTACCAGTTTCAGGCTGTTCACCTTCTTTTTCAGTGACTTCTGATTCCGCTATTGACTTACTTCCTCTTGATGCTTTGCTTGCTTTATCAGATGTTTCTTCTTTTTCCACATCAAGGTCTTCAAGATTTGATGTGGCTTCACCGCTTATAGATTGTGTTTCATTTTCAGAATATGCAGATTTTTCTACTAGCTCTTCTATAATTCTAGATGCTTCTTTATAGAGTTCTTCTTTATCACTTTCTTCAGATTGTGTCTCTTCCTCGGCATCGCAGATACATTCACCTTCATCCGTTTCTTCTTCAAGTTGCTCTTCTTCAAGTTGTTCTTCAAGTTGTTCTTCAAGTTGTTCTTCTTTAGGTTTTTCTTCTTCGCCGATTTCAGGTTTTGGAGATATTTCTGTGTTTGCAATGTGTGTAGGTTTAATTGTGTCTTCGTAAAAATTATATTTAGTTAGTCTAGCGATAATTGCCGGACAAGTAGTTTTTGTACCGTCAGGTAAAAGAAAACTTTTACGTTCTTCTATCCGCAATTTGTTTTCAAAAACACAACATTCTGGCATACAATCTTCTTCAACTATATCTTCAGGAGGAACCTCTTCTTCCTCTATTTCTTTTTCTGGAGAAATTGCTTTTATTTCTATTCTTTCCAGGCCAGGCAAAACATTTAATTCTATACACGTTTTTTGAGTAGGATCACATTCATCAGTAAGTCCACCTATATTATTAATAAATAATTTAATTTTAATTCCAGCACAAATACAATCTTTTTGACACTTGGACACTGGTTCAGGTCCCTCTTTTTTGGCTTGATCTCCACCTTGATCCACCACAGCAAATGATTCATCAGGAGGATGTTCAACTCCTTCAAAAGATTCATCAGTTGGTGTTGATGCATTAAGTTTTACAAATTCATCGCTTAAATTTACATCTAATGTATCATCAAGCATTTTTTCCATTTCCGCAAATGATTCATCAGGAGGATGGTCTACTTCTGCAAATGATTCATCAGCAGTTTTTGGTTTATCCAGTTTTTCGAAATCTCCGCTAAGATGTGCATCTAAAGTATCATCAAGCATTTTTTTCATTTCCACAAATGATTCATCAGGAGGATGTTCTATTTCTGCAAATGATTCATCAGCAACTTCTGGCTTATCGGGTTTTTCAAAATCTTTGCTGAGATTTGGATCAATGGTTTCATCAGGTGGATGATCTACTTCTGCAAATGATTCATCAGGAGGATGTTCTACTTCTGCAAATGATTCTTCAGCAGCTTCTGGCTTATCCGGTTTTTCAAAATCTTTGCTGAGATTTGGATCGATGGTTTCATCAGGTGGATGATCTACTTCTGCAAATGATTCATCAGGAGGATGTGCTACTTCTGCAAATGATTCTTCAGCAGCTTCTGGTTTATCCGGTTTTTCAAAATCTTTGCTGAGATTTGGATCGATGGTTTCATGAGGTGGATGATCTACATCTGCAAATGATTCATCAGGAGGATGTGCTACTTCTGCAAATGATTCTTCAGCAGCTTCTGGTTTATCCGGTTTTTCAAAATCTTTACTGAGGTTTGGATCGAAAGTTTCATCAGGTGGATGGTCTACTTTTGCAAATGATTCGTCAGGAGGATGATCCATATTTTCAAAAGATTCATCAATTGGTGCTAGAGGCTCAAATATATCCAAATTTTGACTTTTATTTGGATCAACTGTTTCAAATGATTCGTCAGGGGGGTGTTCTAAAGCTGCAAAAGACTCATCCGTTGCTTCTTCTCTTTTCTTTTTATTGCCTCTACAATGTGCTTCACATATTTTATTTACTGGTGCTTCTCTCTCTTCGCGTTCTTTACATACTGGACACTTAACTTTTGATGTATCCACAGCAGTTGAGTCATCAGGTGGACGATCAGTAGTTGTATCAACAGATTGATCAGTAGTCATATCAATAGATTGATCAGTTGCACTTACAAACAATTCATTATCTGTAGTATCTAAGTCTTCATTGTCAAGTGTTCTTGTTTTATGTATACGTTTTAATTCATCTGGTACTGTAGGTGGTATATAGTCATCATCAAACATATGTTTATGACTATTTTCAACATCTTCTATAATTCCCTTAATTATATCTAAAATGCTACGATTTTCTCTAGTGTCCCCAGACACCTCAACTTCTCGACCTTCATGTTGCAAGTATGATTTCAACTTAGGGATAATTTCACTTATAGAGCATTTAGGTTGGCAAGTCACAGAAGTTTGTATCGAAATATTAGTCAAAACTGAAGCTATTTCGTTTGGTCGAAGAAAATGAGGAAATACCATTAAACGAGTCTGACATGATTCATCTGACATGTCTATGTCTGGATGTTCCTTCTTCCATGATGATCTAGGTGTAGATGTAGATGGAATTTCATCATCAGTTATTTCAAACTCATCAAACGCAGATTCATCATCTACGTCATCATCCAAATCACTAGCATTCACACTTGCTTGCGGATCAAAAGTGTATTGAGTGCCATTACTATTGATTGAAAATGATTTCATCTCTTCCGCTGTTAAATCTGGTAAGTTAAATTTCAGTCTTCGATGCCGACGAGCTTTGCGAATGACTATTGCATCTTTTCGTAATAATGCTTTGTCGACTATTGCTAACTGAGGGTATAAGTCGATGTCTGATTGGTCAGGAGATACAGAAGCAATTGTTTGAATGAGTTGATTGCTTTGGACGATGGCCCGGTCGCCCAAATGAAGAATATGGGGCGTGCATTGTAGGACAGTTTGGCATTCGACTTCATCTTTCCTTGGATGGCGTTTCATTATTCATCAAATGACATTTTACCCGAAATTAATATGAAATAAAACCGTTTAAAAACCTAAAACCTTCAGTATTTTCATTGATATTACTGTTGGATATTAGACAAATAACTTACTTTTAGCATTTATTTATATAAATTTATATTAGCGTAAAAACAAATTTGTTGTACTATGAATTTTATCTAAAACTTTTAAATATATTGATTTATTGTTTATGTATGACATCTTTCAAATATTTTTACATAACTGTCAAAATTTATTTTGTTTCGCAGCTTGCTAAATATTTACTTTCTTCAAATAATAGATATGTCAATAACTGTCAATAACAATCGATTAATGCTTACACGTAGTTATTGTTGCATTACTATAGTATCACTTGGAATTTTAATATTTTAAATTTACAACACAATCTTCACTATTAATCTAAACATAAACACAAATATACAACCTAAAAAGGCTTCGTTCTACCATAAATAAAATTAAGCCTAAGAAACGAATTAACAAAGAAAAAGTACCTATCAAATTTTATAAAATATTTGTAAGAAGTCAAGACAGATCATAACCAACGATTTTTATGACTTAAAACTATTAAAAACTCTTAAAATATAACACCATCCAATTTTCATTACGTAAAATAAATAATACTCTATTTAGTTTTTAGTTCCTCAAAGAAATAGTTTAAATTATGAACTACAGTATCTAATTAATAAATTAAATCTAAAATAGAATAAGCCTTGTATTGCTGTTAGATTATAATCCTATATAGCTCCTATCCAGGCCCATTTTTGGTGCAAAATTTAATTTGTGTAAACAATGTTTGAAAGAAGAGTAATAATCTTTCTATAAAATTATTGGATTCATTGATTTCTTGTTAATCGTTTTTGTAGAATATTGAGAACAGATAGATATCTTCCAGTTGACAAGAAAAGAAATATATAAATTTTTATGATATAACTTATAAATGGTTTACAAGAACACATATTTCTCTAATATGTTGTTACTATAGTAATATACACAATAATTTATATATTATTTAAATTAATTCTATAGTAATAAAACAATATAATAACGATGTATGTATGTCCCATCAAATTCGGTAGTATGAGGCCTTGGAAAATTTACTAAACAATCATTTATGAACTTTATCTTGTAATTAATCTTCGACAAACATTCCTCTTCTGGCCCTTCATCCTTATTTATAATTCTGTTCATACAAGATCGTCTCATCTTCCGTTCACGCAACAAACCTTCAATCATATCCATTCATTTATTCCTAGTGATCCTAGAGATCCTAAAGAGCCTACGTTGTACATGCAATCATCCTCAATTTCATTAACATACATATTATTAACTCAAATAATGGTCCCGAAAGTGGTAAGTAAATTTGATGACTAAATTTATTCATTTTCAAACAAAACCGTTTGAATTTTAAAATGTAACAAAACATAGGATACAAAACTGTTTAGGATATGCTCTGATTATCATTTTCTGCGAATTGTACTACAAAGATCGCGCAGATTTAATTAAAATATTAAAATTAAAAGTGAAACTTTTGATGGATGCGTATACTAGATAATAAAATAAACAAATATATTTTTTTTATCTTTATCTAGGTATGGCAGTATTGGTAGTTCAATTTTCTAGGTTAATTATTGTCAGTGGAATAAAATTTTAACTGTGAATTTCATATAACATTGAAATTATTTGCAAAACCAGTAACAGTTGACCGGAAACAATTACACAATAATCCAAACAAAACAAAAGCGACATACAAGGTCAGAAAACAACAGAAAACACAAAAAAGCTGTGTTTCACAAACATGATTTTCTATTTTTGATTGTTAAGGAGAGACAAAATAAAGTGAGCTTGAAATGAATCCACAACAGGTTTTGTAAATAAAATAGTATTACTATTGGCCAGGTCCTCCAACAAAACTTAAGTTTTAAAGTTAGTTTAAATAAATAAAAGCATATCGAACGTTTGACAGCAATATTAATTATTCCACATGACTTGTACCTTTGATTTACTTTATCTTTTATTAATTTAAACCAAGTTTAAAATGTAAGTTTTATTGATGCAATTATTTATTATTCAAAATGTAAAATAGTAAAACATTTTGTGAACCGTTCAAATACAGTTATTTTTCTTCATTATTAGTTGAAATTAATAGGAATTAATCGTGATAACGTCAGCATATAAAGTTGAAGTATTAACTATTATTTAATAAGAAATTAAATCATCTAAAAATATAATAATAAATATTTGTTATTATGAATTATATAAAAACTAGTTTTCTTTGAAAGAAAGTGAAATATTTTCTAGAAATAATCCTCACATCACGCACGTACAAAGTATCATAGAAAATATCTCTTTACTGACAAGAATTTTAATTATTCGAAATGAAACCGAGTTGATTTTTAAGTTTTAATAACTATTATTATGTTATAATTGTGCGTATTCTTATTACAAATATTTTTAGCAAACCTCAGTAATTTAATTGTAGAAAATGTTAATATTCTACAATTCTAAACATTGCATAAATAATATGACATTCGAATGTTAATTAAATTTTGTAATTTTTTATGTATTATGAATAAAATAATAATTTATAACAGTTATAAAAAAAGACAGTACTATGAAGTAATGTTAATTTTTTTTGTACTATAACCTTGTTTTGTGTATTGTGTGTAATTATGAAATTATTAAAATTCATTTCATTTGCGTATACATTTATTGTGCAAGAATTTCCGGCAAACTATTTTCATGTTAATATGTTTCTATAATTTTTTTTATGCTCATAAAATATTTGCCTATTTGCAACTTTCTTAAATGTATTTTGTAAACTGCACAGAAATTAATTTGAAACAAAACATTATTTTAGTAGCATCGATTAGTGTTCATAGAGATATTTAAAAGTCATTTATCCAAATGAATACTGGAACAACTATACCAGTGGTTTTAAAACTTTTCGGGGCCATGGCAACGTTTTTTACCATTGAAATTTGTAGTTCTGGACGAGGCTGTATTGCAGCGCTAATAACTATTTAGTTCATAGACATTAAATTAAAACCCTAATAATTATGCAATCATAATTTCATTTTAAAAGGAATTAATGTACAATTTAAAGTAAATACTAAATACATAAGCCCTAATTCATAAACGAATTAATTAAGTAATTAATCGACATTAGCGCTGCACTACAGACTCGCCTAGAACTACAAATTTCATTGATAAAAAACGTTGCCATTTGAATATATTTAGTTAGATGTATTTTGTGTGTGACTACATTAAGATTTGCACGAATTTGCAGTAACAAAACAATGTGTTTTAATTTGATGAAAGTACCTATTTAATTTAAAACGAATTCCAAATAGAAGTGTTTTAAGAAAAATTTGTGAAGTGCTAGTAATTTATTTTCTTTATGACCAGTAATTATCTTTATTTAAATTACATCTCTAGGAGAAAAATAACAATTATGTGCTTTCATTTTAAAAATGACATTTTAATTAGATGCTGCATGTAATTAGTGCCTCGATATGAAATTTAATTATTTAAATGCATTTATTTTGAGTATAATTATAATTCATTATCATGTTAACTAGGATGCGTTCAGATGGTTGTTCTTAAGTTACTGTAACGTATCTAGATTTTATTCAGATAAACCAATAAAGATAATGTATGCCATAATTTTATTCTAACAATTAACCTAGCTAAATTATTCTTTGTACCATATTAATACATAAAGTATTATACAAATTTATAATATTTTAAATAGAACCATTTTCAATTCTTCTTTTATTATAGAGAAAATAATTGGGTTATCATCATAATTTTGATTCCGATTTGAAATAGATTGTTAGGATGAGAATGTTTATCGAGGACTGATTATTTGATGAATCTGATGAGTGAATGTTTTATGAATTATTCCGGAGTGCGAGCTACCCCATTTTATGGGATATAGCACGATTTTATGTATGTATGTACTAACGTATTTTACATAAAAGTCCATTTTGTTTTGATGACACAAAAGCTCTCGACTGCAGCTGCGGAAGTCATTCCATATTTGCATTGAATATCTGCTAGTAAGAAGAGACGCTAAAATAAATGTAAAATAACTTAAGAGATCTAGTGTTTAAAGAATTAAAGATTTTATCAGCTCATTATTTTTGTAGCTCCAAATCTATCAATTCGTATTATTTTTATACATAACCGCACCGGAATGCATGTGTTTTAGCCCTAAAAAGCGAGCTTAAACACTTCTTTTTGACCTTAGGGCCATAAAAAAATCATTCCTATGGATACATAAATAAAATGACAATTTTTGTTTATTGTGAATATTTTATGGGGTGACTAGCTCAGTGGTATGAAGTCGGCCTGTGGATCCTGAGAACCCTGGTTCGATTCCCACAGGCGACAAAAAATTTTCATAATTTAAAAAACTACCCCTGTGGCTCCTCCACCACTAACATCTTTGGAGGCCGTGATTTGACGACTGGTAACCGCACTTCACGCGCAAAATATATCACTTACCGAGATCTACTTCGGCAGAGTGCCACACCCAGTAATGGGTAGAAGGCGTGATGATATATTTATTTATTAATATTTGTGAATACTTAATTTTACAAAATATCATTTTGTCGTATAACCTATGTACATATTTTAATCTTTTAATCATATAATTAAATGCTATTTTGTTGTGCATAAAATACTGTATGTATCTCGGGTGAAATTAGCGTTTCTGACCCTGAGCATGTTATTATCAAAGCGCCTCGTGTTAATAATCATGACGCGGGTCAGAAACACCTGTTTTCACCCTTGATACATAAATAACTATTTTGTCGATAAAATATGATTCTAATTTTAATTTGGACAATTATCAACAAAATTTATTTTATTCATCTTCCAACCTTCTTGTACCCAGTTTTTCTTGCAAAAAGAGAAACACATTTTTACAATTCCAACTCTAGCTTGATAAATTCTAGACTATCACCTATCCCAGTCACGCTTTTAAAATCTCTGCAGATCTTTGCGCAGATCACAAAGCGTATCTCGGTAGCTCGTCCGCTCGTCGCGTTCGCGTGTCGGCGTCCACCGAGTAGGTTTCACTCTTAATTCCAGGTGCGTGATAGATAAACTCGACTCATGTTGGATACCTGCTATGCGGTGTGGTGTGCTGCAGAAAACGGTTATCAGAGCGCATCCGAAACTGATTTAGCGTTTTTGTTTTGTTACGTTAGGTTTAGTTGAAATGGTTTGGTTTGAATCTGGTGCCGGTGCAGTTACTGTTAGGTGCATTGTTTGAACAAACGGATGAATGGTGTTGTAATCTGATTCGGAAGATTTTAATGTGTACAGTTTTGATTATCGCAACTATTGACACAATATCACAACAATAGGAAGTTATTTTCAATACATTACAACATAGATTTTATTTGATACACAATTGGAACTTATTCTCCATTATAGTAGTGGTTTTCAAACTCTTCGAAGTTAGGATCCCCTTGGAAGTAAATATATTCTTATTATGGGGTAGGTGGCTCAGTGGTATCAAGTCGGCCTGTGAATCCTGAGAACCCTGGTTCGCTTCCCACAGCCGACAAACATTTTCACCACATTAAAATTACCCCTTTGGCTCCTCTACTAACATCTTTCGGAGGACGTGATTTAACGACAAGGAACCGAATTTCACGCTCATAAATATATCACTTACCGAGATCTGCTACGGCAGAGTGCCACACCCAGTAATAGGTAAAAGGCGTGATGATATATTTTATTATTCATTACAACACAGAACTGGAACTTAATCTTCATTATAAAAAAGAGGAGCAGTTTTTAAACTTTTCGGAGCCATGACTCTCTTCTAGACAAAAATCACAAATATATTATTATTATAGAGTAGGTGGCATAGTGGTATCGAGTCGATCTGTGGATCCTGAGAACCCTGGTTCGATTCCTACAGTCGACAAACATTTTTACCATAGTAAAATTACCCCTGTGGCTTCCTCTCTACTAACATCTTTCGAGGGCCGTGATTTGATGGCTGATAACCGTATTTCACGCACATAAATATATCACTTACCGAGATCTGCTATACAGATTGCCACACTCAGTAATGGGTAAAAGGCGTGATGATATATTTATATTTATTTATTTGTGATCAAAATTGCAGTTTGTGAAAGGCTGATTAATAAGGTACATTACAAACATAGAACCACGATTTCAGAAATAGGTAAAGAAATAAACAAAAAAAAAATAAATATATCATCACTCCTTCTACCTATTACTAGGTGTGGCACTCTGCCGAAGCAGATCTCGGTAAGTGATATATTTTGCGCGTGAAGTGCGTTAACCAGTCGTCAAATCACGGCCCCGAAAGATGTTAGTGGTGGAGGAGCCACAGGGGTAGCTTTTGAAATTATGAAAATTGTTTGTCGCCTGTGGGAATCGAACCAGGGTTCTCAGGATCCACAGGCCGACTTCATACCACTGAGCTAGCCACCCCCTAATAATAATAATATCTTTCATTTAATTAAAAATGTGCAACAGTTTGAATCTTTGGAAACATGTATTTTAAAATTTGTAAATAACATTCGATGACTCCTCTCCCTTCAATTTCTTCGCGACCCACCGGTCTCGCAACTCACAGTTGAAAATTACTGGTCTTAGATGATATTTCACAAATACAATTATCTTGGTATGTCGTTCTAGTATGCAGCTTAATATTTCACTCAGAATAATAATTCTATAGATTCTATGTTTATCTAAAATTGATCTTAGTTGAACATTAGTAATATGTGCTGTACAAGTGTTCCAGTAATGTTTAAAATATCCCAGAGAAAGTTCTGTGTTTACCATGCGTAACTTCAACAACAATAAGGAAATAGAATTTATTTTAGAGAAAATAAAATTATTAAAATCTGCAAAACTTTCAAAATATTTCTTTGAAAAGCGAAATTAAAGTGTTAATTTTTTTATAATTAATAATACTTTGCGTCTGGCTGAACTAAATTGACGTAAATCGCAAATGCAATAAAAGTTAATCATTATTAGACTCAATACCAATATGTAATTACTTTACAGATCATAAATTTTGCAGTATGCATCTGTAATGTATTACGCATTTACGGTAATCGTATTCCATCATTGTAAATGCATTCTGCATTATTTAAAAATTATGAAAATAATTAGGAACGCTTGAGTGATGAAGGGTTCATGTTACCCCATTTATTGGAACAATAGCGTGACGATATGTGTACGTACAATAATTTAATGTACCGTTGTGTAACATTCTTTAATATTTGTAAATGCTACAAAAGCGTGGTGAAATATTTTATTATTATAAATATGCAATTAATTTAATTATCGTCGGCATTGCATTGTACTCGTATGCGTAAAAAATTAATTTTTCTGACAAAGGATTACAGTATCACAGAACCGAGTTCGATCCCTATGGTTTATCACTTGTTTATTTGCTACTCTGCACAATAGGAACTTAATCCCAATTACAGTAGCTTATCGCAACTAATTATTCTATACATTTAGAAAGAAATTCCTTGGTCAACTTTGTATAAATTGTTCAATAGATTCTTTAAGTGCTTTATCACAAAAAAATCGCTTTACTCTGAGACATTTAAAAAAATAAGTGGACAGTCAAGAAAAATCGTGACTTGTTTTATCAGTAAATAAACCTTCACAAATTTTTATAACTCGCACCAATTAAATAAAACTTCACATATGTGCTTGTAAATGTTACAGCTATTTTATAATAATAACATATTGAATATTTTGTTCACACAACAAATCTTCAAACATGTTCATCCATTTATTCCTAGATTATCGAAATTAATCTCAATTACAGTACAAGGGCCCGACAGCTTATAGTGTAATAAAAACAATTCGAATACATTTGTATTCTGGTTATATTATTACTTTAAACTACATTAATCCCAAGCATAATACAGGAAGGAGCCCAGAGCAGTATTTACATATAGGTGAGCGCATATTTTTATTTTATAAAGATGAATTTTACTTGAGATTTTTTTTTATTGTTGAAATAATAATGCGATCCTTGTGTGACTTTATTATTGTTACATTATACATATATACATTAATTACTTAATGAAATGGGGCCCCAAAAAATATTGCGCACTGGGCCTCGCCGACCATAAATATCAAATTTAACTTACTGAAATAGATCACTTATTTGTTTGACCTATTTACTTAGATCATTTTATTCCCAGTACTGGAATTACTGATTTCAATTTAGCTTGAAGTAATTCACTCCAAAAAGCGCATCAGTTTGTTTAATTCAGTTCAATTTGACATTTTGTGTAATTTATTTGAACTGATTTAAGTGAACAAAGTGGCAAACAAATGAAATAAATAAATATATCATCACGCCTTTTACCCATTACTGGGCGTGGCACTCTACCGAAGCAGATCTCGGTTAGTGATATATTTTGCGCGTGAAGTGCGGTTACCAGTCGTCAAATCACGGCCCCCAAAGATGTTAGTGGTGGAGGAGCCACAGGGGTAGCTTTGGCAAACGAAATACAGATAATGTAATACGAACAATTCGAATGCAGTTGTATTTTGGTTATAAGTTTAATCTTCTACATTTAAGTACGTGAATTATTACCTCTTGTGAAACATCAGCACATGTTAGTTCGATTTTTACAATATACATATTTCAATTGTTTATTGTTAGGTTAGGTTATAAATTAAAAACAAAGTCTTACCTTTCTTTGACGAAACAATATCCGCCGCGCATGGCACATCCGCAACCCGTTGAATCTTCATCCAATCACAATTCACAAAGTCACACACAACAACAAAAAAACCGTATCGAAATCGATAAAACACAGATGTCAATCACAATCACAGCAATGTTAGCAATAAACTGTCACTCACTAAAGTATAGAGAACACCACAAGTACTGTACAACACAGCGTGACAGAACGAACGCAAATGGTTCAAACTGGAAAAAACAATGAGAGAAGCGCAAGCGATCGCCGGATCGCATCGCTATCGCTCATACAGACCACCGAACCGAAACTTTCAACAATTATTCTCACTAACTAGTTTTCAGTTTTACTAAAGGATAGTATACACCTATTAAATGAGACACTAGCGTATTTTTTATATTCAAGGAAATAGACGGGAATAATAATTATAATATTTTTTTGGCCGGAATCAAACTTTTAAATACGCATTTATCATTAACTCAGTGGTATCGAGTCGCACTGTGGACTAAAGAATCCGGGTTCGATTTCCACAGGCGACAAACAATTTTCACCACTTTAAAATTATCCCTGTGGCTCCTCCTCCACTAACATCTTTAGGGGCCGTGGTTTGACTGTTGCTAACCACACTTCACGCGCATAAATATATCACTTACCGAGATCTACTACGGCAGAATGCTACATTCAGTAATGGGTAAACGGGGAGATGATATATTTATTTTATTTATTTACAGCTTAAATTTTGACAGAAATGTTAATTTTCCATAAGTTTTTGTCTTCCTTGAACTACATTTAAGAAATAAATGTGATTGATATCCAAATTTTGATAAAAAAATTATTTAATTTATATTTCAAAGTATATGCTGGTGAAATTGAGGGTGGGAGATTGCATGGACGGTCTAGGAATAAATAGAAGAACATGATGGAAAAAGAGATAAATAACCAAGCACGAGTTAAAAAAATTATTAATGTGGAATGTTTGTCGCAGATTATCACGCCTTTTGCCCATTACGGGGTGTGGTAGATAGATCTGAGTAAGTTCAGTTACCAGCTGTCAAATCACAGCCCTCAAATATATCAGTGGTGGGAGTAATTTTAATTTAAAATAAAGATTGTCGGATGCAAGAATCAAACCCAGGTTCCCAAATCCACAATCCGGTGCGTTTACTACTCCATTAATGGGGTGGCTAGCTCAGTGGTATGAAGTCGGCCTATGGATCCTGAGAGCCCTGGTTCGATTCCCACAGGCGACAAACAATTTTCATAATTTCAAAAGCTACCCCTGTGGCTCCTCCACCACTAACATCTTTGGGGGCCGTGATTTGACGACTGGTAGCCGCACTTCACGCGCAAAATATATCACTTACCGAGATCTGCTTCGGCAGAGTGCCACACCCAGTAATGGGTAGAAGGCGTGATGATATATTTATTTATATTTTTATATTAATAATTGCAAGATGAATCTAGGGAATAAATGTTCAGTGAATGATATTAAGGGCTCGTGCAACTTTATTTAATAGGACATATTGTGATGTTATGTACGTACTAAAATACAGGGTGATCAAAAGGGATTGTTACAGTTGGCGATAAAAAAAACTACTTGAAATTGGTAAGCCTGATACATAAATTCATTTCCTGTTGTTGACAGTGACATTTATAATTTAAATTTGAGTACATTTATTATTACATTTATTTCTAAAGTATTAAAATAATTTAAAAGGTCAAAATTCTATTAGCTGTCAGTCTCCTGACATAACCTATTTGTATTTATTACAAATGTCAAATAGTATTTCCGCCTTTACCTGGCGTTGTGCCAACTGTGGAATAAAAAGATCTCTGAAATAGTATTGCCAACTATAACAATCCCTTTTGATCACCCTGTATTTCATGTATGTATGTACCGATTTAAAGAAACTGGAATATGAAATATATAATTACTATGACAACTGAATCACAGAAAAATTTATTTCAAAGTGACATTTCTGACAACTATAATTTGAAGCCACTGTCATATAAAATTAATTAACTAATTTAAAATTCTAACTAATAATTAAATAAACAAACATGAGTATTACAAAAGAAACACCAACAGTCGCTGACGCCGTCAAAGATTCTTTATTTAAGGTCAAAAACATCAAATAATTAAATTTCTTTCTTAATTTCACTTTTCCTGCAGGATGTTGGCGAAGAGAAGACCGACACCAACGTGGGCACCACCATTCACTACCTATCGCCTGCTTCTTTAACATACACTAGTTTACTTGGAGAAGGAGAAAGATCTTTCTTCGATTTTTATCGATACTTACCCCAGGGTAGTTTCTCAGGGGAATATGCCTATTCGTATTCGGAGAGGTCTTCAGAGACCTTTGAGATTGAACAGTTGGAAAGAACTTGCGCGATTATTAAACCAGATGCAGTTTATTTTGAAGATGTTATCGTAAGGAAGATTCTTCAACAGGGATTTAAAATATTACAGGTATTTAACCTCTCAATTCACAAAAGAGTTTCAGTTAGAATTTGGCTAATCTTGAATTTAAATTTAAAATGCAGTATCACTGACCAATTTTTAAAATTTCTCCCACCGCTATATTGATATTTACTTATCAGTGATCCTGAAACTTTTTCAGAGATTTGAAGCTCATCGCAAAGGAGTATACGTAAATGTATCAAAATGGCAAAGACTGAGATAAGTTTGGTTAAGTTACAAAGAATTATTTTTTATTTCCTGATAATAGTAGGTTACATCATGCTTGAGGTTTGAGCTAGAAAATATTTTTCAAATAACAGTTTAGAAGCACTGATTTATTTAGTAATTTTTAGATTTTTGAAATTCACAATATTTTACCAACCTAAAATTACATGGTGTGACTAGCTCAGTGGTATGAAGTCGGCCTGTGGATTCTGAGAATCCTGGTTCGATTCCCACAGGCGACAAACAATTTTCATAATTTCAAAAACTACCCCTGTGGTTCCTCCACCACTAACATCTTTGGGGGCCGTGATTTGACGACTGGTAACCGCACTTCACGCGCAAAATATATCACTTACCGAGATCTGTTTCGGTAGAGTGCCACATCCAGTAATGGGTAGAAGGCGTGATGATATATTTATTTATTTATTGATAATTACATTTAAAAAAAATTGTCTATGATACTGCACTTTTGCCAATTTAAATTTGTCAAATTAAGCTAAACCATATTCCGAAAAAAGTTTAAATAAACCAGTTAGCTTTCGGAAAGTGGATTGAATTAACTTCTTAAAATCGGACTAGCATAAGATTAACTAATTCAAAATTCAGGATTAGCTAAAACTATAATCTGGCTGTAATTGGTGTATAATTGGGGTGGCTAGCTCAGTAGTATGAAGTCGGCCTGTGGATCCTGAGAACCCTGGTTCGATTCCTACAGGCGACAAACAATTTTCATAATTTCTAAAACTACCCCTGTGGCTCCTCCAACACTAACATCTTTGGAGGCCGTGATTTGACGACTGGTAACCGCACTTCACGCGCAAAATATATCACTTACCGAGATCTGTTTCGGCAGAGTGCCACACCCAGTAATGGGTAGAAGGCGTGATGATATATATTTTTTTATATTGGTGTAGTTAGTGAAATCCGAAATACAACTTTTCCAGAAGAAACCGATTTTTCCTTCTCATAGTTTCCTTTTTTCTTGAATTGAAAAGAATGAAATTATAAGTGCAGATTAGTTAACAATTAGAAAATCATATTTAAGTATTTTAATTTGTTTACGCTTTCGATACGATAATATTACTTAATTATAATTGATTACACACATCGTATTCTAAAAAACGCTAATTTCATTAGTCCTATATGCATAATTGTAGATCTGTATGGAATACGGCAAACATCAAATTACCCACAGGAATTTATAATAAACAATTAGTTTTAGAAATAGAAATACGAGTCTAATTGTAAATAGTAAAAGTTCTGAATACTGATAATAGTAGAAATATCAATTTTCATTTTAAATTAATCTTTATTTCGTCTGAACACTTTCACTTCATAATTCATTTCATACATACATACATAAATAAATAAATATATAGTTTTGTAAATCAGTTTATTACACAAACATACAAGACTACATGTGTAATCATTATGATTATGAATAAAGTATGAACAATGTCGTTCTAAGTTATGTAAATGATTATCATTTCGTAACTTGAAATTTGGTCTACATTTTAAAAACTAAACATATATGAAGATGCGCTCAGTGGTATTGCATTCCTTATATCTTTGTAAACAAATTTTTAACAAATTTGTAACAATTTCATTTTTTAACGGTACTTGCGTTTTTTTAATTTTAGGTCAATTTTAGACTGTTCACTCTAAAATTCATTCTCGTACGAATATTGTAACAAAAGATTGCATACCTATGTATTTTGCCCCGCTGAATCCAATGGTAATGTCCCCAAGTGCATATGTCTCTGTCTAGAAGTTAATTGTAACACAAAAAATGCAATGCTTTTGAGTGCATTCCCAAATCTGAACTTTTTATTTAGAAAATTTAACTTTTCCGGAGGCTATATCTTAAAAACTAAACAAGATATGAAGACGCGCTCAACGGCATTGAATTTCGCATGTCCGAAATGACTTATAAACTTTTTTTGCGATTTTTATTTTTTGAAAATTTTTTAAGGGTTACCCCTTGGATTATTTTCGATTTTAGGCCAATTTCAGACTATTTGCTCTAAAATCCTTTCTCGTACGAATATTGTTACGAAAATTTACATATATATGTGTTTTGATCCTCTGAATCCAAGGGTAAAGTCCCCAAGAGCATATGACCTCTAGTTTTTTAGATTTTGGTCAAGATTTATTTTCTGAGACAAATTTAGTGAAAGTTTATAAAAAAAAATTGCTGAAAATTTGTTTATAAGTTAATTGAAGCACGAGAAATCCAATGTCGTTGAGCTCATGTTCATATCTCGTTTAGTTTTTGAGAAATAGCCTCGGGAAAGTCGAAAACCTGAGGATATACATTTTTCAGGAAACACAACTTTTCCGGAGACTATATCTTAAAAACTAAACAAAATATGAAGATGAGCTCAACAGTCTTGAATTCCTCATATCCCCAATTGACTTATGAGTATATTTTTAGTAAATTTTGACTATTCTTGTTTAAGAAACGCAAGCTCCATCTCACGCCCGAGCAAGTGTCTGAACTCTACGCGCAGCACTACGGCACGTTGTCCTTCCCCTACCTGGTGGTGAGCATGTCCGCCGGGCCGGTGATCGTCATGTGTTTGACCGCTATGAATGCAGTCAACAAATGGAAACGTGTGGTGCGCGGTACCGGCACATTGGACCACTGCTGGTTCTTACCCAGGAGTATGAAAGTTCGCTTCGGATGTCAACAGAATATGGATAATGTACTACATGCGAGTGAAGACATACAAAATGCTAACAGAGAAGTTAGATATTTCTTCCCACAAAGTTAGTTGCGAATTGTTTTCTTTGTTAGTTGGTATAACAGGAACTTAATTCCAATTATACTATAGGGAGGGTCTTCTGCTTATACGAGTAATGAAATCTGAATCACTCAAACATATTTAGATTTTGATGATGATTTTTCTCGCTCTCTTCTTTAACAATCTTTGTAGATTCGTTGTTAGACGATTAAGGACCAGTTTTTCAATTATCGATTAATATTAATCATGATTAAAACTAATCGAGAGTAAACCGGCGATTGAAAAGCTGACTCTAAGTGGGAGTAATTTGAGATGTTTTGCGCATATGTAACGTACGTCGAAGAAAATAAAGTGAAAAGTGAATAGGAGTGATTGAATAGATGTGATTGAAGGTTTGTTGAGTGATGAATGATTTCGAGTGTGCTGAGTACATGAACTTATATGGAAGGATCTATGAATGTGGTTGAAGCAAGGGTTGGTGTTTTAGGATGAAAATGATTATTTGATGAATCTACTGAGTAAATTTTCAAATTTACAATTATCTATAACTGCTGAATAAATGTATTATGAATGTTTTTGGGGTTCGTGCTATCCCATTTGATGGAATACGGCGTAATGATATGTATGTATGTAATATTTCGTTCATGCAATAAACCTTCAATAATAGACGTATTCCATTTGTCATTTCAATCAGATCTAACTTACATTTACTGAACTAGATCACTTATTTATTTCGCTGGGTTACTTCGCCGACTTTATTTCCAGTACTAAAATTACTTATTCTAATTTACTTTGAAGTAATTCACTCCAATGAGTGTGTCAGTTTGCTTAATTCAGTTCATTTAGACATGTTGTCTAATTTATCTGAACTGATTTAAGTGAAGTGCAGTTACCAGCCGTCATAAATATATCACTTACCGAGATCTGCTTCGACAGAGTGCCACACCCATTAATGGGTAAAAGGCTTGATTATATATTTATATTTATTTATTTAAGTGAACCAAATGGCAAATGGAATACGGCTAATATTCGTCCACGCAATCTCACACCCCCAATTTCGTCAACTTACCCCTCTTTGACCAATCTTTCATTAGAAATAGATTTTAAGCTATTTTCATATAGCTTGATTGTTTTGTTTTTAGTGATATTGGAGCCGCTTTTGAAATACGAACCAGAAATAACCGACTACTTATCAATCTACGTAAATCCAACATTACTTGATGCTTGTACAGAACTGTGTAAAAAGAAACCAATAGAACCACTGTTATTCTTTGCTGACTGGCTTCTTCAGAACAACCCTTACCAGCCGAAAATGAAACCAGAAATTGCTAGATTACCAACATAATCCGAGGAAAAATAACAAGACAAATTGAATATTTTCAATATTTTATTTATTACATTTATATCTAACATATCACAGTTTATTATATACACTGCCTGCATAATATTTAACTGTAACTTGATTTTAATAAACTGTGATCAAACCATTTATGTCAGTGTCATACAATAAAATTAACAATTTTATAACTCTATGCTTACATTTAAATTTAATAATAAGGCATAGCTCAGAACAATATTGTTTTATTATTTGAAATATATTGCAAGAAAAATGAGAATTGTTTGAGGTATAACACTGATTAAAAGCGACGAAAAGACTCATGAAAAAGATTCTTAATGATTCTAGTAAAAATACTTAACACAACAGTAACAAAAAAATATTTTTTTATTAAAATCACTTATTTTTATGAAATTCACCATCTTGTGTTGCTTTGGTGTTAAAATAATAATAAAGGAAATTCTTAATTCTTAACTAACTATGAATATACACAAAAATCGTTTCTATTTGAGGGTAAAGAGAAATTATAAGATCTTCACAGCTACGTTATTCATTTGGATGGTTTCGGACCCTTCCATACATGTTCAACACAGTGGGCAGTCGTCTGAAACATTTCATAAACATTATTATACATTATTGCTGAAATTGACGGAAAGAAATCTGAGATGAATTTGAAAGGAAATAGAAATGTTTGGCGATGATTAATTGCAAGATGAATCTAAGAAATAAATTGTAAAATTGAAGGTGAGAAATATTCGAAAAAATGAAGGTTTGTTGTGTGAACGAAAGATGAGACAAACTTGAAAGGAATAAGAATGTTTGACGATGATTACTTACAGGATGAATCTAAGAAATAAATTATGAAATTGAGGATGAGATATATACAAAAAAGTGAAGGTTTGTTGCGTGAACGAAAGTTGAGATGAACTTCAAAGGAACTAGGAATGGTTGACGAAGATTAATTGCAGGATGAATCTAAGAATTAAATTGTGAGATTGAGGATGAGAGTTATACAAAAAATGAAAGTTTGTTGCGTGAACGAAAGATGAGACGAACTTGAAAGGATGTAGGAATGTTTGGAGAAGATTAAATACAGAGTAAATCTAAGAAATAATGAAAGAATTGAGGGTGAGAGATAAAAATGAAAGTTTGTTTCGTGAGCAAAAGATGAGACGAACTTCAAAGAAATTAAGAATGTTGTCTTGACTTACTCCACACTCGGTAGCACTAGCCTCACTCTTACACCAGTAGCCGGGGCCCCACGTGCAGGGATTAGATCCGATGAGAGGAGGTTTCTCGGTGGTAGGTGTGCTACGCGGAGCACGAGACAACGTAACGGAAGTGACGCCAGTGCTGGAGCAGAGACCCACTTTGTTACACACGGCCTTCGCGTCAGACAGCTGCGACACCAGGTGGAAAAAGCTGTCGCCGTAGGCGTCGATCATTGCTTTGCACTAAAAAGAAAAACACAAAATAAAGATAATAAGAATTACTTTCTGTTGTAGATCAGTGTTGATAGGAACCGCGAAATAAATAAAAATATATCATTACGTCTTCTACCCATTACTGGCTGTAGCACTATGCCGTAGCAGATCTCTGTAAGTGATATATTTATGCACGTGAAATGCGATTACCAGCCGTCAAATCACGGCTCCTAAAGATATTAGTGGAGGAGAAACCACAGGGGTAATTTTAAAATAAATAAATATACATATATCATCACGCCTTCTACCCATTACTGGGTGTGGCACTCTACCGAAGCAGATCTCGGTAAGTGATATATTTTTGCGCGTGAAGTACGGTTACCAGTCGTCAAATCACGGCCCCCAAAGATGTTAGTGGTGGAGGAGCCACAGGGGTAGTTTTTGAAATTATGAAAATTGTTTGTCGCCTATTGGAATCGAACCAGGGTTCTCAGGATCCACAGGCCGACTTCATACCACTGAGCTAGCCAAGGGGTAATTTTAATATGGTGAAAATTGTTTGTCGGCTATGAGAACCAAACCTAGGTTCTCAAATTCACAGACCGACTCGATACAAAATAATAAATAATATAATATTAAATAATTATCAAAATATAAAGTTTAAAATGTTTTAATAACGTTAAAAGAATGTTTACCTTTTCTTGATTTCTGCTGGGTAGAGCCAGGCAAGCCTTCTTCAAGACATGCTCCATTTTGTGGTCAACTTTAGGGTTGTCCAAAAGTCTGTCCATTGCATTCACAGTCGTCTCACAAATGGCGCAGTCCAACACTTCCTCTGCGAACAGCATTTACAAGATTAATAAATTAAATTACACATTTTAACACTTTCTGTTTGTGTTAAAGTGTTGAATGATGAATTTGTTTGCGATATGTAGTGTGGTAGTTACCTGTTACCATCATCATTTCACCTTGGCACATTTTGAGCAAGGCGCACACTTCGGACGGTTCCATGGTCTGGATCAGAAGCTGGATGATCATGTCAGCGTATTGATTTACGAAATCGTTGCATTGTTTGCCTACTGATTTCGGCAGATGGTTGCAGACTCCATGGACGATTTTCTTGATTTCCTCCTGAATACAAAATATGATAATGACGGTTTTTATTTATTTATTTACTTATAGTAGAATCCGAACCACTCAGATACCGTCGTCTTTTTTATATAAGTTGCAATTAGCGAGGTTAAAATACATTAACACTAGATTATTCTTGTCGACCCGAAAAAGGGCCGCCGTTGACACTAGATTATATTTATTTTCTTTGTTTTTAAATTAATATAATATAATTAGTTTCTGAAACCTTATTAATAAAAATTGAAGCATGATTAATTCACTGCAACGTAAATTATTATGAATGTGGTTGAAGTCAAAATGGTGTGTCAGGATAAGAACGTTTGGCGAAGGTTAAATGCGGAATAAATTTGATGATTTAAGAAAAGTGCAGGATTTTTTATTTTAGTTTTGTTGTTTGCTAATTTCATTAGTGTGTTTACCTACAATTGTGTAAAATTTACTTTTAAAAACAAGCGCAGGGCAACACTCGCTTCCTTTCTTAACTTTTTGATTAATTTTCAGTTACTGCATTGTGTGGACTTTACTTTCATATATAAATGCCAGGCTATCGCTTTCATCTTTTCTAATCTTTGTAGATTCGTTGTTAGGAGTAAGTGTGAGTAATATGAGATGTTTTATGCATATGTTATGTACGTCGAAGAAGATGAATGATAAGTGAATAGAAGTGATTGAAGGTTTGTTATGTGATAAATGATTTTGAGTGTAATAAATGAATGAGTTTATATGGAATGATCTATGAATGTTTGACGAGACCTGATTATTTGATAAATGTAATGAGTGAATATTTTGAGTGATTGTAGGGTTCGTGCTACCCCATTTGTTGGAATATAGCGTGAAGATATGTATGTATATATAAACCGACTATAAAAAATACAGAAGGGTCAAATTTGACCTTATTTGGGGTATCAAAGTATTATTATATGTAAGGTCAGAGAAGATGAAATGGAGAAAAAATAATTACCTCTGTGGCTTTGTCTTGAAGCTCGTGTTCAATTTGAGACATGATAAATTCGCAAATAACACACTGGGGTGCATTGTCTGCAAATCCATTAATTTTTTGTTTTTGGGGAACTGGTGCTGGAGCTATTAAAATATAAATACAACATATAAAATTATTGTTTCTGAAACTGTTCATTTAAAATTCAAATAAAGTATATAATTACCAGCAACTCTTCCTTCGACTGTGTTATCCGGAATTTCATTGGTCACTGTAAACATGAAAATAATCATTATAATTTTAATACAACTACAGGATTTCCAGATATTTTAAAATGCTGAGTAAATGATGCATGGTATGTCGAATGAAAGATTGGTGAAATTAAGAGTGAGATTTAGAATAAATGGATGGATACAGTTGAAGGTTTAATTATTGCAGGATGAATCTAATTTTTACAGATAGTATCAGATACTTACTAGTCCAATCGTTATTGTCAATCTGTGCCCGGTGCATCAACGCAGGCATATATTTGTGTTTGGGTGATTTGTCTTCACAGAGTTTCAAGTATACGCAGACTTCCTGGGGCGTCAAATCAGCCACCAACATCTCGACCAATTCGTTAGCATAGGTGTGTACAAAGTCCTCGCATTCGGAGGCCAAGTTCTTAGGAAGGTACGTGCAGAGTTTGTTCAGGGCGTTACGGATTGTAGACTATCAAGAAAAAATACAATAACATAAAATAACTTCTCTGGCTGGTGTTTGAATGTTTCAAAACTCTGGAATGTGTAGAATAAAGGGAACAATCAAGGAATAGAAAGTAAACAATAAAGGGAAGTAAGGAAAGAATCGAAGAAAATACAGGAATCAATCAAGGAGAAAAATAAAAGGGAACAGCCAAGAAAAATAAAGAAAACAAACAAGGAAGAAAAAAAGAAAGGAAATAATCAAGGAGGGAAATAAAGAAAACAATCAAGGAAATTAAGAGGAAAATCAAAGAGAATAAAAGAAGAATGAAGGAAAAAAGAAAACAATAACCAAGGAAAATAAAGGGCAGATACAAGAAAAAATTAAAAGTCAAGGAAAATAAAGGAATCAACCAAGGAGAAAAATAAATGGGAAACAACGAAGGTAAATAAAGAAAAGAAACAAAGAAGAAAAAAAGGAACATCAAGGAAATTAAAGGGAAACAACCAAGGAAATTAATAGGAAACAACAAAAGAAAATAAAAGGAAGAATGAAGGAAAAAGAAAACAACAACCAAGGAAAATAAAAGGCAGATACAAGGAAAAACGGAAATATTCAAGGAAAATAAAATAATCCACCAAGGAGTAAAATAAAGAAAACAAAAAAGAAGAAAAAAGGAACATCAAGGAAAATGACGGAAATAACAATAAGGAAAATAAAGAAAATAATCAAGGAAATGAAGAATAAACAATTAAGAAAATTAAAAGGAAATGAGCTAAGAAATTAAGAGGAAACTACAAAAAAAATAAAAGGGCGAACGAAGGAAAAAAGAAAATAACAACCAAGGAAAATAAGGGCAGAAACAAGGAAGAAAGGAAATAATCATGAAAATAAAATAAACAAGGAAAAACGGAAACAAACAAGGAAAATAAAGGAAACAACAAACAAGAAAAATAAAATTAACAAACAAGGAAAAAACGGTAACCAAAAAAAAACGCAACATCCAAGGAAAAGCAGGAAACACAGTTGAAAATTAAGGAAACAATCTAGGAAAATAAAGGATTTTATTGGTCAGGTAAGGTACATAAAATAAGGACAACACTTAATTTTCCACTTCAAACTTACTTCAGTCCTCTCATTCTTAATCATCGACTCCAACTGAGTAACCGCGAACAAACACAACGGACAATTGGGTTTATCTTCCGGTTTCGAGTGCATCAGAATCTCAACCTCCTGTACCCCAGCCGAGGGGCAAAGGCTCAACAGAGGGCACACTTGCGAAGGATCAATCTCTTGCGCAAGAAGCGCCACGAAAGCATCTCCATACATGTCGACAAACGCCACACATTGCTGACTCACAGACTTCGGCAGTTTCTCACACGCCTTGTCAACGACTTTCTTGATGCTTTCTTCAGTCTTAGGGGTGGTGATTTCCTGCTGGAGGAAATGGAGGAAGTATTCGCAGAAGGTGCAGAGTTGAGTGTTGCCTTCGAGGGTAAGGGATGAAGGCAGCATGCGCTCAATTGGAAGTTGGGCTAGTTCAGGATTGCTAACTTGGACTTCTTTGCCGTGTTGGATGATTTCAACGTTCTTGGGTTTGTAACTGTTGGATTCGTCTTGGCCTATAAGTGGTTGAGAACCACTAAGGATTTTTACGGATTTCTCGGCAGTTTCTGGGGGGAGCAATGCCCAGGTTGGACCATCCTGAAAATAGAGCAACAATAGTATATTATACAGGGTGTTCAAATTAGTTGTACCACCATTGCTATCTCGAGAACTATAAGAGCTACAAGGTTGGTTAAATTAGCAATAAAAAACTTTTGTCAGCTAGCTGGAAAAATGATGTAAACAATGACTCACTTCCCAACTGTTTTCTTAGTTGGAAACGCAGATTACTAACTGATTAGTTATATAAAATTTTCCACTCTGGTGGCTTAAATCAATTCAGATAAATTAGACAACATGAATTAAAGGGGTAATAGCACAGTGGTATCGTGTCGATCTGTGGATCCTAAGAACCCTGTTTCGATCCCCACAGCCGACAAACATTTTCACCAATTAAAAAAATTACCCCTGTAGCTGCTCCACCACTAGCATGGGGGCCGTGATTTAACGACTGGTAATCGCACTTCACGCGCATAAATATATCACTTACCGAGATCTGTTTCGGCAGAGTGCCTCACCCAGTAATGGGTAAAAGACGTGATGATATATTTATTTTTATTTAATTAAATGAACTGAATTAAGCAAACTGATGCACTTATTGGAGTGAATTACTTTAAAGTAAATTAGAATAAGTAATTCTAGTACTGGAAATATAGTTAGCGAAATAAATAAGTGATCTGGTTCAAAAAATGTAAGTTAGATCTGATCCAAATGGCAAATAATATACGTCCGACAAAAAATATGAGAGTAAAATCCTTCTTACGTCATTTTCTTCAGTTGCTTTGCAAATTCCAGCAATGGCACAAACCGATTTGGGGTTGAGTTCTGACGTAAGGAACTGGTAGATTTGGGGGTAGTACTCGTTTACAAGACTCAAGCACTCGGCTTTGAAGCTCTTGGTCTGTGAGCAGAGACCTACGAGCACGCGTTGGAACTCAGATTCGGTGGTGTTGGTGACCAGCAGGTCGCGGAGATGCTGTACGAGTTGTTCGCACAATTCACACGGCAAGTCATCTTTCACACTAGAAGAAAATTGTAATATTTATTATTCAATTTCATTTTTCCACGACTGAGCAGAGAAAGTAGAAAGTTGACAAAATGTAAGAGTGTTTCATCGTATCTTTGGATACATGAAAACTATCGCTTGAATTTCCAAGCAAACTACAAAAACTGAATTTGAAAAATGCCACACTTGCATGATTGTTGCTCTCGACTGCGCCTCGATTAACAATTTCCATGCACGAGCGGTAATAGGCTACTTTCTGCTCTAGGTACAAAAATAACTATTTTATAAACCTTGAAAAGTTTTAAATTTCCCACAAATATATTTTTATTATTTTATTTCTATAACTTTTAATATGAATATACAATAATAATTACGATAATTTAAAATTACACAATATTTTGATGTGTTTATGACCAATCAAAAAATTTTATCAATAAATTATTTTTTGTCAATATTATTAATATTTACTTTTAAAATGCTAATCAAAAACAGTCAAATCAAGTTTGATAAGATTAAAAATACAAACATGCTCTATTTATTTTGAGAAACCGACATGCAAGCTAAACATGAATTTTTAGCGAATTTAAACTATTAAACCAATACAGGCAGATTCATAAAGCGGATTAGCATTTTTTATTTCGTTTTTAACTCTCTTTTCAAAGTACGAAACAAGTTTATTTTAACTGTAGTTAAAAAGATAGTTAATTAGCATTAAGTTTCGTTCATTTCTTTAATCTGTTTTAATTTGAAACAGAATTATAGATAATATTAAAAACGGTGTTAACGCTAATCCGTTTTGTGAATCTACCTGATAATTATAAAACAAAATTTTACAAATATCAATAAAAATAATAATTTGAACAACATTCAATCAATTGAATATAGTAATAACAGTTTTTTACTGTAAAAAATTATGTAACAAGACAATTTAGATCAAAATAAAAAAATTTACGGTCCAATACCTGTAAATATTACCCAACAAAAACCAGTTATTCATAACATCCACAAAAAATTCTAACAATCGCATCAACCTTGCACTAATGAATACTCTACTCACGCTATTTGCACTCGTCCCTTGTCACTGAGTGGGGTGACCTCTACTTTGGGTAATAAAGTATTATGCTGGTGGAACTGAGCGCTGCAAACGCCGGCCATCAAGCACACTTGGTCCGGGTTCAAATTCTCCTGGAGATGAGAGTAGATCTCGTTGAAGTAAGTAAGAACAATGTTGGTACATGCATCGCTCAGGCTGCTCATACGACCGCAAACCTATAAAAAAGAAGAAATGAAGTAAAAAGTAAAAATCTAAGGCTAAGATATAACTAAGAAGAAAGTAAACCCCTAAGTCTTAATAAATATAAAGATAAATCTAAATACGTATTTCGAGAACTAAGTTCTCATCATCAGTAGACGAAGCAAGGGAAAAAAACCAAGATTACACGACTTGTGAACCAAGATAGTGGTCAAGGTTGAATCCAACCTTGACCACTAGCTTAGTTCTCGAAATACGTATTTAGATTTATCTTTATATTTATTAAGGCTTAGGGGTTTAATTTTTTCTTAGTTAAGAAGAAATGAGTTTAACAGTTATTTGTTTATCAAAGGGAAGAAAATGAGGCATTTCTTTCAAATGATAAAAAATTTCTTTCTTCCATAGGGATGAAAAGTATTACTCCTTTCTCTCAACAGTTAAAAAAAAATTACTTTCTGACATGATCATGAAAGAAATATATATGAAATATAGAGTGAGAAATTATGTGGAGAACACATTAAAAAATTGTTGCAAGAAATAACGTGTTTATTAACTTACCCTCAAAATACCCTGCAGAACTTCATCCCTCGTCATCCTGTTAAACTTATCTTCCAAAGTCTTCACCACGGTGTGACACCCCTCACATTTATCATCTCTAGGTGTCAAAGCAGTAGTAGGTTTCTTAGCAGCGTCTTCAGCGAGTAGTTTATCAATGCGCGCATTGTTGCACAACCCAGCTACGCTGCACACGACCTGCGGGTTCATTTGCGACGCGAGGGTGTCCACCAACTCTGGGATGAATTCGTCCACTAGGTTGTCACATTCCTTGGCGATGATTTTCAGGGGAATTAAGTTACATGAACCTTCAAATACTTCTTTGAGCTCTTCCTAAGAAATTCATTTATACAAAATTAATGAATAGACCTTTTCTTTTATTATGTTTTCTTGTACCTGTGTCTCGTTGCTTTCAAGTTGGTCTCGGGCTTCCTTGACCATCTTGACGCAGATATCGCAGACGCTGTCATTGTCAGCAGGTAGAGTTTGGTGAACCCAAACTGTTTGGATGCAGTGTTTCACCGCATTGCAAGACTTCGCAGATCTTTAATATACAATGTTAAGTTGTGTTAAATTCAATTATAAAATAAAATAAATATATCATCACGCCTTTTACTCATTACTGGGTGTGGCACTACGCCGAAGCAGATCTCGATAAGTGATATATTTATGCACATGAAGTGCGGTTACCAGCCGTTAAATCATGGCCCCCAAAGATGTTAGTGGTTGAAGAGCCATAAGGGTAATTTTAAATTCTATTACAAATAAATAAATAAATGTAGCTTTACTTTATTGTTATTGTTAAATAAAATGCAATATTACTTGTTGGAGATCAATTCATTTTTTTATCGAACGTTTTTTAATAAAACAACAATAGTTAGTTTTTAAAATCGACATTGGAATTCTAATTATTGTTTATATTTCTAAATTGGTTGTAAATACTAATAATGGTATATTGTGTTTTTACAAAAGTAAATATAAATATTATTAAGTCTTTTACCCATTGCTAGGTGTGGCACTCTAATTTTGGTAAGTGGGTAGCTAGCTCAGTGGGATGAAGTCGGCCTGTGGATCCTGAGAACCCTGGTTCGATTTCCACAGGCGACAAACAATTTTCATAATTTCAAAAACTACCCCTGTGGCTTCCCCTCCACTAACATCTTTGGGAGCCATGATTTGACAACTGGTAACCGCATTTCACGCGCAAGAATATATCACTTACCGAGATTTGCTTCGGCAGAGTGCCACACTCAGTAATGGGTAGAAGGCGTGATGATATATTTATATTTTTTTATTTATATATTTATGCGCGTGAAATGCAGTCAGCAGTTGTTAATTCACGGCCCCAAAGAATGTTAGTGGAGGAATTATCTATTATATAAAATTTGTAATGGAATATTTGCTGATGAATAAATTGGACTAGAATCCAGAAAAGTGATTCATAGTCTTGTGATTTGTGAGTCAAAAGCAAATGAGATAATTTTTAACAAAACATTTACATTAATTTATCATAATATACTAATTTGTCATAATATTTAGTTTAGTTAAATGAAGAATATAAAATAAATAAAAATACGAAACATAAAACATGTATCGATCTATCGGTACTGTGAATTTGAAAATCCGAATTCGTTTCCCACAGTCGACAATTGATTTTCTATGAGGGGCATAATTTGACGGCTGGTACCAGCACTTCACGTGCAAAAATATATCATTTACCGTGATCTGTAACGGTAGAGTGTCACGCCCAGTATTGGGTAAAAGACGTGATAATATTTATATATATTTTTGTTAAAAATACAATATACCATTATTGGTATTTACAGTCAATTTAAAAATATAAACAATAATTATAATTTCATTTTGTACAAGAAGTCGATTTTATAAACTATTGATGTTTTATATATATACCTACACATATTCAAGCCGTGCGAAAAAATAAATAAAAATTAGTACGTTAAAGTAGCCATTTTAGTAATAACATGTAATACATTGGGTACCGTATAGGTCATTGAGACCGAGAAAAGGTTTCATGTACGCTATATTGGTCTAATGGACAGAGTTGCATATAATCTGTGGTCTAAGTGACCGAGACAATAAAATCGCGTGCTGTGCGTCAAAGGTAGACCGAGAGATCTGGGGGATCTGTTTACTATCATGATTTTTAACTTTTTTTCTTTAAATAAATTTTCAAACAAATTTTTCCCACTTCAGTTGGCCCGAATTTAATTTTATCGTTAAAAATTTAAGTAATACTAAAAATCCAGGTATCTTATATTTACTAAATTCTACAATTTTCAACATTTTTAACTAAATTTAACATTAAATATACGTTAAACACAAAATGTGTGGCAGTATAACTCTCATTTTTTTTTTCTTCACATAAACTAAATCAACACACAAATGTACTATCATGATTATTATCTTGTGGGCAGTTTGGCGGATGAAATTGAAGTTAATTATTATTTAAAACAAACTTTATTATTATACAGTTTTTTAATAAAACAATTTTTTTTTAGTTAAAACAGAAATGTTTACTTCTTCTTTCAATGGCTGTCATTTCCAGATGTATGTATCGATTGACTTAAAATTTATCTGTGTATTAACAACATACTAGCATATGTCTCAATAAAATTTCATTTCATTATCTTGCATACTACACGAGAAATAAAACTATAAAATATAACTTCAAACGAAAAAATCTGGTGTGGTCACCACACTACTTTCTTATACACAGCATATTTCATATTAAAAACGCTGAATTGAACACTTATGACTTGCTCCTTGCGTTTGACAATTATTATTTGACATATAAATGTTAAACATGTTTTTGTTTTTTGTTTCTATTGCTACTATGATTATTGAAATATATTATTAAATATATAAATTAGTTTTTCTCAAAATTAGACGCATATACAGGAAAATTGCAAATAACATTTTATATTCCAAATATTTTTGCTAACATCTTTTATTTGAAACTTTTTTTCGTAACTGATTCCATTTTTGAAATAAATGGAATTTATTGTTTTGTGTGTCCAGTAAACTTCCTCTTCCGGTTTTTCAATTTCATTCAAAATCAACTCAGCTCTTCGTATTTTCATGAAACTTATAATTACCAAGTTTCGTTAACAAATCTTATCGTTCATGAGATATTGCACGACCGGACACACATCCATCCATCCATCCATCCATTCATCCATCCACACACACAGACATCATTGAGAAAATGATTAAAACAGATTCAGTGGACCTCAAAACATGTATTTCCGCGAAAATCTCGTCAACGATTTTTTTCACGATTCCAATACTTCCTTATACTACGTATAAGAAAGTAAAAATAAAATTGGGCCAACTGAATTGGGACCGGGCTCGTATATAAATATAATAAGTTTCATATTTTATTATTGAACAAATCATAACATAAAAATAGCTTCTACATACATCGAAATTTTCGATGAATCGTAACTCGATCAATAAGACCGAGGTACAACTTCAAATTAGTATCGCTATTAACAACAATAAAAAGAAAACAAAAATGAAAATATTCCTGGCATTTAACTTGTTATTATAGAAGGTCAAAACTATTTTAATATCAATAAATGACACATATCACCACGTTTATCATTCGGGGAGTTCCCGATTTCTTTCATCACTAAACTACTTTAATCGCATTAAAAAGTAATTTGTTTTATCTTGTTTAGCAGCATATATGTACCATACTTATTTTTAGAAATATATTCCCATAAAAACATAATTATAACAATTAAAATAATGTGCCTGTTAACGTTCTTGCAATATAAAATTTTAATCTGAATTCTTAAATAAAATATAAAACCACAATAGCTAATAAAATTTCTTCCTAGTAACAGTAGAAAGGCAAAAACGTAGAATAATTCATTGTATTTTCTGCAATCGAAAGGAAACAAAAAATAATGACAAATAATCGCACATCGACAACAATGCCTCCGGCGATGAAATATTACATAATTGTATGTTAAATACCTATCCTTGTTTACCTGACATGTTCATGTTCTTGTGTTTAAATAACAAGTTTATAATTAAACAGCGGGCGAATCACGTGACCGGAACTAGGATGAGTGAAAATTTGCATTGTTCCTAAATTGATTACAACAATTAAGTGTTTGTGATCGCTGTTTAGATAATCAACACTTCACAATGACAAAGAAAATATATTTTTTCATTATACGTATGTTTTTTGATAGATAGAGCCGTAAGGAATAATTTATTACTCACGAGTTGTAGCCAATCACATAATACAGAGCAGGGCATAATAAGTAATAGTTTATTAAACATGGGTTCTGGTCAAACAGATCGAAATTGCTATTATAATGCAGCAAAGGGCGTGAGTAATAATTTATTATACACCATATCGAGATTGCTAACTCAACGCAGCGAAGGGGGTCAGTAATTATTTATTACTTATATCCAATCACATCGAAGTTACATTTCAAGATAGTGAACGGCGTGAATAATATTTGATTACATATTTATTAATCTCAAAAATTTGTAAGCATAATTTATTACTCACGGGTTGTAGCCCATCACATCGAGGTTGCTATTATAATACAGAGAAGGACCTGAATAATAATTCATTACACATGGATTGTGATCAATCAGATCGAAGCTGCTATTACAACACACTGAAGGGTGAGAGTAATAATTCATTATACATGGGTTATGACCCATCACATCGCAGTTGATTTGAGAAACCCGAGTTCAAATTCCACAGACGATAAACAATTTTTACTACCTCTATAACTTCCTCTCCACTAATAACCTTGGGGGGCGTGATTTGACGACTGGTAACCGCACGAGTAAAATATATCACTTACCGAGATCTGCTACGGTAGAGTGCCACATCCAGTAATAAGTAGAAGATGTGATGATATATTTATTTATTTTATTTTATATCGTGGTTGCTATTACATCCAGAGAAGGGCATGAGTAATAATTTATTAGTCACGGGTTGTGATCAATTCGCATTGAGTTTGCTATTACAACACAGCGAAGGGCGTGAGTAATAGTTGATTATACATGGGTTTAAATTTATTGCAATACCAACGTGAGTACTCTATATTTATTAAATTGAAAAATTGCGAGCAAAGCAATAATATTATGTCATTGTTTGCAAATTCCAATGTCCATACATAATTAGTTTATAAAACAAAAAAGTTTAGCCAAATATAAATTTTACTGATAGATATATATTTTTTGTATTGTTTATAATTTTAGTTTTTTGCCTATTGTATCAACTCTATAAACAACTTAGTACATGTTCAGCGTAATTATTATTACAACTTTTTATGTAGTTATTAATAAATTTTCTATGAATAAAACAATATATTTTTTTGTTGTACTTGTCTCATACAAGTTGTTTAGAATAGTAAAAGCGAAATTGGAATTTCTAAGTTATAAAGAACGCATATACTAATAGAAGTTTTATTTTACATGACATGCAAAGGCATGTGCTGTCACATATTGTAAACAATTTTAAACATAAAGAAGTATTTATCTGAAGTACTTTAAAACGATTTAATTAAAAACACGTTGCAAACGACTCATTAGAAGTAAAAATATCCTTGAAGCAACTTTGATGAGACATTCTAAATTCTAATAATTTCTCAAGCAAACATCTTGCAACAAATCTAAATTATCGCTTACATCAATTTTAAAACCACAGTTATGATTTCGTCTCGCAAATAAAGATGAGAAATATCAATATTTCTTCATTACTTTATTACATACATAATAGATAAGAAGGGCTATTTAATCACACACTGTTGTTATGTAAAGTAAATTTGTAATAAATAATAAATAAATAAATATATCATCTCCCGTTTTACCCATTACTAGGCGTGACACTCTGCCGTAGCAGCATATATTTATGCGCGTGAAGTGCGGTTACCAGCCGTCAAATCACGGCTTCCAAAGATGTTAGTGGAGAAAGAGCCCCAGGTGTTAATTTTAATAAAATAAATAAGTAAATAATCATCACCCCTTTTACCCATTACTGGGTGGTGATACTCTGCAGTAGCAGCATATATTTATGCACGTGAGTGCGGTTACCAGCCTTCAGATCACGGCTTCCAAAGATGTTAGTGGAGGAAGAGCCCCAGGAGTTAATTTTAATCAAATAAATAAGTAAATAATCATCACCCCTTTTACCCATTACTGGGTGGTGATACTCTGCAGTAGCAGCATATATTTATGCGCGTGAAGTGCGGTTACCAGCCGTCAAATCACGGCTTCCAAAGATGTTAGTAGGGGAAGAGCCCTAGGGGTTAATTTTAATAAAATAAATAAGTAAATAATCATCAACCCTTTTACCCATTACTGGGTGTGACACTCAGCCGTAGCAGCATATATTTATGCCCGTGAAGTGCGGTTACCAGCCGTCAAATCACGGCTTCCAAAGATGTTAGTAGAGGAAGAGCTCCAGGGGTTAATTTTAATAAAATAAATAAGTAAATAATCATCAACCCTTTTATCCATTACTGGGTGGTAATACTCTGCCGTAGCAGCATATATTTATGCGCGTGAAGTGCGGTTGCCAGCCGTCAAATCACGGCTTCTAAAGATGTTAGTGGAGGAAGAGCCCCAGGGGTTAATTTTAATAAAATAAATAAGTAAATAATCATCACCCCTTTTACCCATTACTGGGTGTGACACTCTGCCGTAGCAGCATATATTTATGCGCGTGAAGTGCGGTTACCAGCCGTCAAATCACGACCCCCAAAGATTTTAGTAGAGGAGAAGCCACAGGGGTAATTTTAATGTGGCGAAAATGTGATAATTGAACCAGGTTTTCAGGATCCACAGGCCGACTCGATACCACTGAGCCACCTACCCCTTATAAGAATATATTAGTGATTTTTGCCTCCAAGGGGGTCATGACTTCGACAAGTTTGAAAACCAATATTATAATGAAGATTAAAATGTGGATTTGGAAAGAAAATAAATATACCATCACGCCATTTACCCATTACTGGGTGTGGCACTCTGCCGTAGTAGATCTCGGTAAGTGATATATTTATGAGGGTGAAATTCGGTTCCAAGTAGTCAAATTACGGCCTCCAAAGATGTTAGTGACGGGAGAGCCCCAGGGGTTAATTTTAATGTAGGTTTAAAATCGATAATTCGAAAGTTGACTTACGTGAGATTACCACACCAGTACGAAGGGCCCCAAGTACATTCTTTTTGTCCTAATAAATGAGGTTTCTTCGAAGTGGTTGGCAGAGTTGATGACGGAAAAGCCACTACGCATAATGCTGAAACAATCAACGATAAATATATAATTAAAATGAAAAGTGGAAAATTTTAATAGCCTTGTAGTTAAAAATGAACTTTGGCCATTCAAAGAAATGTTTGTATAAACAACTAGAGCAATACGACAAAGCTTTGTTTTGATTTTAGGGTGTCTAAAAATAGATAAGTGAAAAGGCAAAAACATTTTGCGTATTTGCAAGTAAAAGTAACTGAGAGTTCGTTAACTTGCGGTTAGACTTCTAGAAATTATGATAATTACTAGAAATTATACAAATAATAATCAACTTGGTTAGTCATATAATAATGTGTCACTAAATACATTTCTTGTTTAACAATGAAATAATTTACAATTGGAAGTAAATTATTCTTTAAGCTTTATTATTTAAATAGCATCAGGTTTGTTTAATTAAAGGATTAGCAAACGATAAACTGGTCGATAAACAAAAACAAAAAATAGATATATGCTAGGTGTTACTACGGCGTCCTGTCAATGTCAAGCAAATTTAAATAAAATACAAAACTTACCGTATAGGAATATACACGAGAGGAATATAAACGTCTTCATCGTGTTCAAAACTTACACTAGAATTTATCTCACTTAGCAAACGTTATTATAAATAAGATGAACTCCGTACTCTTTTATTTGTCATGTCAGGGTCAGCACAGCTGATAGTCTGAATATTTGCGTTGTTGTTTCTCTTTCGATCGCACCATCGCGACTACATTAGTCAACATATATATACATATGACTAATAATCATATTATTAGGAGTTTAATAAACTTATTTATTGACAATAATTTGATATATTAATTATTTTGTATACATATATTTAAATTATTCAGAATATACCGAAATAAGTAAGAAAGGAAAGTGTATTGATTCGTTGAGGAAAAGCGCGCGAAATTTGAATCATATTAGTACATTCAGTATTATTAGTACGTAACATTATTTTTATTGCTTCATTATTTTTATCGAAATATAAATGTTTTTATTAACCGTCACAAAATTATGAAACATATCAATCTAATGATAATAGTATTTTGGAAAATACAGTATGTGAATAAATCTCATTCTTATTGTCCTATTTGTTTCCTTGATAATAAACTCTAAACAAAGTAATTAAAAATAAATTTGAAAGTCAATAAGATTAATGATCTACATAATTTATTGACATTTAAATAAATCTTATCGCATCCTGATTATTCATCCAATAATATCAAAAACAATTACATTTTCAAGCCGTGGTCTAATACGACTTATCGCAAGTAGAGGAAGTAACGTCATGTATCACGTCACACGTCACGTCACGTGATATTTCAATCATATGACTGTTGTCGCGTATTTCGCTTCATTACTCGCATGAACGCCTGGAGGGCGTGCAGCCCGCTTTGCGCTGATAAAACGTTTCGTCGACACTGAATTCGTATTCAGTGTTGTGGAGTTGCAGCTTCCCTTGGGAGTCGACAACACGAGACACGCGTGCGAATTCTGACTGACAGCGCAACGTGTGATGGAACATAAAATAATAATTGTTTTGTGCACTGAAATGGATGAAAGGGAAGATCTGTGGCGATAATATAATATTGTTTATCTTCTTTTGGAAATTTATTTAGAAAAAAAAGGAAGTAACTCTGGGATTTAATTCTGGAGCACTTAGTAGATGGCACATATATTATATATTTCAGTACTTGTATCATCCACTCTTCTTTTTTCTACTTTTTCTTAATCGTTAAGGTTAAGTTTCTTCCTTCTTAATCTTCTGCGCATCATGTACTGCATAGTTTCAGTCTGTTTTCCTCATCTTCCAAAATAACGATCTTCTTTTTTCCATTTTTGTTTCTCTTTGCTTCGACATTGCATCTAAATCTAGCGATTATTGGGGTATCTTCTTTCATCTTCTTGTAGATCTCTAGGCAAACTTAAGTGTTAGAATATTTTTGTATGTTTAGGTTATTCTATTTAAATCATATCTGCCCGTCTATTTCTTTTTCTATCTATTACTCTATAGATAATTTGTTTCATCGTACCATTCACCCAATATTGAACTGTCTTCTTTTTTTTATCTTTTCTTTATACTGGGTGTCTACTTTTTTTGTTACTTTTTTATAAGGAATACAGGGGTAAAGTTTTTAATTGACAATAGATTTTTCCCTATTAATTTTAGATAAACAAATGAAAACACAATAGATGTTGAAAATAAAATGCTGTATTAAATAATCCTAAATTTATTGATATAATACTTTTCTGTTATATAATAAACGTAAAATAAAATTACCGTTTTTAAGCTATTTACAGACTGCCATGCAAAATAATAGTTACTTATGTATTAAGGATGAAAACAGGCGTTTCTGGCCCGTCGCATGATTATTAACACGAGGCGCAAAGCGCCGAGGGCTAATAACATGCTTAGGGTTAGAAACGCTAATTTCACCCGTGGTACATACAATATTTTATGCACAACAAAATAACATTTAATTATATATTCAAAAGATTCAAATATATAAATAGGTTATATGTCAAAATGACCTTTCTTTAGAATTAAATATTCACAATAAACAAAAATTGTCGTTTTATTAATGTAACCATAGGAATTATTTCTTTTTGGCCCAAGGGCAAAAAGAAGTGTTTAAGCCCGCTTTTTAAGTTTAAAACACATGCTTTTCGGCCTGGTTGTGCATAAAAGAAATTGTTTAAATTTTTATATTTTAATTTCTGTCTATCTCGTGACAGGAATGTAATAAATTAATAAATTTGAACTCGTTGTACACTTTTTTCTAAAATTAATAGAGAAGAATTCCTACAACCGCCAAACATTTTCACCAATTTAAAATTACCCCTGTGGCTCCCTCCCCACTAACATCTTTGGGGGCTATGATGTGACGGCTGGTAACCGCACTTCACGCGCATAAATATATCTCTTACCGCGATATACTTCGGCAGAGTGCCACACCAAGTAATGAGTAGAAGGCGTGATGGTATATTTATTTTTTTTATTATTTGTAATCCTCTTAACAATTTCTATTATATTAATATTTAATAATCAGTTTTTTTTTATCATCATTTATATCTATTTATATTTATGCAAAACTTTCAAGAATAGAATTACAGTTGTCAATGTCAAATGTCATTAATATCCCTGTCCTCAAAAGATAGTAATCAAAACTCTTTGTTTATAAATTCTGATAAGCATCAGCACGGGAACAAACATGAAATTTGACTAATAACAACGCTAACACAATAACACAGAGGGCTGTGAAAGAAATTCGATACTCTTTTGCGCCAATTTCCAATCATGTTGCACGATAGAGCGATTTGTGCGCACCCGTTTGACTTGTTCAGTTTTCGTTGTGTCAGATACAATTCTAAGCTAATATATCTGGTGAGCTTTACCCATCATCCCCTTGGGGGTTGGTTTTGCGCCCTAAAAGCGTTCGGGGCTGTCTAATCATACTCTAATCTCAAATCATCGGCAACATAAGCCAATAATAATTTCACTGGCATCGCGCAACTGTATTTGCATCACATCAAAGGACGCGCTATTGTTTGTGAATGCGCTAGTTCGCCTAGCGGCCAATAGATGACTCTAGCCAACTGACGTTTCATCTGTTATTCTGTTGTTTCTTTGCAAAAACAATTTGCATTTTATTTTTTATTTTGTTTTGTCAAAATTCTAATTGTTTATTATTAACCAAAGTTATTTTACAATTTCGGGGTGTTATTCTTGTTTGTTTAATGTTTTGTGTTAAATAAAATGTTTATAATAATAAGTAATGTAAATTACATAAAATTATCAGTTTAGTGTTTTGTGTTCTGAGAAATATTAAAAGAACTTTCGAACAATGTCTTCATCCAAAATGCGAAGGACCCAATACCAAGGTAAGTGATGTATTTAATATATCTTTATTAATGTTTCATTATTATTTTGACTATTTGTATAGGTTAGTTTTCAATACTATTAGGAGTAAAAATTAATGGTTATTTTAAAATACGTACTTATATAGTAATTGTACATATTCGTATACAATTTAGGATATATTATAATAAAAAAAATATAATAAAACGTCAAATGTTAATCATATTTTGTAATTTGACATATCTATATTTCTATATACCAACGTCATTGAACTTTTTGTGTAAAGCAAATAAATTAACTAAAATAAATATATCATCACGCCTTCTACCCATTACTGGGTGTGGCACTCTGCCGAAGCAGATCTCGGTAAGTGATATATTTTGCGCGTGAAGTGCGGTTACCAGTCGTCAAATCACGACCCCCCCAAAGATGTTAGTGGTGGAGGAGCCACAGGGGTAGCTTTTTTGAAATTATGAAAATTGTTTGTCGCCTGTGGCAATCGAAACAGGGTTCGCAGGATCCACAGGCCGACTTCATACCAGTGAGCTAGCCACTCCATAAATAATAATAATAAATTAACTAATTATAAATTATTAGAAAGATAGAAACACATTCTAAATATGAGGATACACATTTAATTATTAAAATTTAAAACTTAAGAAAAGTAAACATCGAATATTTAGTTAGTGCATATTTCTCCAACGGACTTAAGTGCCTGTAGACTCCAAAACATTAGCATACGGAAACAAAATATGTTCCTAAACCAATTCTAAATTTTTCATGTATTTATAAATCAGAATGTGTTGATTTTGCCTATAAATACGTTATAAAAAACAATGATATACAATAGTTATTTATGTACCGCGGGTGAAAACAGGCGTTTCTGGCCCGTGGCATAATTATTAGCACGAGGCGCAAAGCGCCGAGGGCTAATAACATACGCAAGGTCAGAAACGCTAATTTCACCCGTGGTACATACAATATTTTATGCAGAACAAAATAATATTTAATTATATGTTCAAAAGATTAAAATATGTACATAGGTTATATGTCAGAATGACATTTTGCAGGATCAAGTATTCACAATAAACAAAAATTGTCATTTTTGTATCCATAGGAATTATTTCTTTTGGGTTCATGGGCCAAAAAAGTGTTTAAGCCCGCTTTTTAGGGTTAAAACACATGCTCTTCGGCCCTGTTGTGCATAAAATTTATTAATTGCATATTCTGAAGGTTCTGAAGTACAATTTTTTCGAAATGCTAAAAAACTTCAAGAATATGATTTAACTAACTAACGAATTAAAATCTAAATTTAAATTACTTATGACCCTGCCATGATAATTTATTAATATATAAAAATAATATTTTAATATTTGAGGAAATTAAAATGCTGCCGGAACATGTATACCAAATTAATATGTTTGAATAATTTTGACCGATTTGCATCCGTTTACGGAATAGTTCATATTAGATTTTCTTTTTTAAAGGTTTTCATAGAAATTTAAAATTTACGTTATAAAAACACGTATTTTCACCATACATGCACAATAAATAAAATGGGCTGGCTAGCTCAGTGGTATGAAGTCGGCCTGTGGATCCTGAGAACCCTGATTCAATTCACACAGGCGACAAACAATTTTCATAATTTCAAAAACTACTCCTGTGGCTCTTCCACCACTAACATCTTTGGGGGCCGTGATTTGATGACTGGTAACCGCATTTCACGCGCAAAAATATATCACTTACCGAGATCTGCTTCGGTAGAGTGCCACATCCAGTAATGGGTAGAAGGCGTGATGATATATTTATTTATTTATTTTTATGCACAATAAATAAAACAATCCTACCAATAGTAGTTATTTTTTTACCGCTAGTTAGCGTATCAAAGCGCTGGAGTTGTCAGTAGGGTAAAAGGTAATGATTTTATTTGACTCTTCAATTTTATAATAACTGTAGCCAAAATACTTTCAGTACTTGGAAAATATACTTTCATTAGTCCATTTCAGTGTCTCACCATCATTTTTACTAATCATAATAAATGTTACGCACCATTTAATATCAGTAAAATAATTAGAGGCACCAAGTGACCTGCTGGTGCTCTCGCTTGCTGTAGTAGCGAACCATAGCGCTAGCCACGCCAGGCCTCCTTGTAATCTTTAGATTTGTTGCGGTCGCGGTTATTACGTCCGCGGGAATATATTGCAGTGTGGGGGCGGCGGGGGCGGTAGTACCGTCGGCGGTAGCCCTTTATAATAACTCATAATTAACTTATGCAAAATGTATATTAAACGTATCATTTATTTCGCGCACTGAATGCGGTTGTTTGTATGGCAGCGGCATAATAGAGGGCTTTGCATTGTTACACCGCCGCTGGTTGGAGGCGGCGGAAGCGGCGGCGGCGGCGGTGGTGGTGGTGTGATCCGCTGTGCGATGTTACGGGGGGTGGGGATGGGACTACGTGGCCCGGATGCTTTTTAGGGGTTCGGAGGCAGTTTCATATTTCATGAATTTGGATTGTATTTATATTTATTCAAATTCTAATAATAATTAAAGAATTTCTTGTTCACTTAGAAAGTTCTAAGTGCCTAATAATGTAATACTATATTACATAATAAGTCAGGAAATTGATACTTTATTTGACGAAGCGGTTGTTTGAAATACAAGGCTGCAGGCCGAGTATTTTAATCCGCTGAGTCAAGTAAAAACACTTTCCTGACTTTTATGTATACTATTTTTTTTTTAAACCGTTTAATTTAATCAATATTTAATCATGGGGTGGCTAGCTCAGTGGTATGAAGCCGGCCTGTGGATCCTGAGAACCCTGGTACCCTAGATTCGATTCCCACAGGCGACAAACAATTTTCATAATTTCAAAAACTACCCCTGTGGCTCCTCCACCACTAACATCTTTAAGGGGCGTGATTTGATTACTGGTAACCGCACTTCACGCGCAAAATATATCACTTACCGAGATCTACTTCGGCAGAGTGCCATACCCAGTAATGGGTAGAAGACGTGATGATATATTTTATTTATTTATATTTAATCATAAATAATTCCAAATGTTAATTTTTTTATTTGTATTATACTGACAGTAGACTATGTATCCAAGATTACATTAAAAATAACATTTAGGTAAAATCTTTACCAGACTGTTTTGTACTTTACCAGACTGTTATTTTTGTTGTAGCCTTGGATACGTACTTTACTTGACTGTTTTTGTAAAAATCTACTTTCCATTCTAAAATTGGTCAGGAAAGTAGGCATTAAAATTTAATTTAACTGATTTAGCAAAACTACAAAAGTCGATGAATGTATGACAGAATAATAAATAAATAAAATAAATAAATTTATCATCACGCCTTTTACCCATTACTGAATGTTGTGCTTTGCCAAAACAGATCTCGGTAAGTGATATATTTATGCGCTTGAAATGCGGTTACCAGCCGTCTAACCACGGCCCCCAAAGATGTTAGTGGTGGGAGAGCCACAGGGGTAGTTTTTAATTTGGTGTAAATGATTTCGATACCACTGAGCCATTACCCCATACAGAATAATATACGATTTTATTTGGAGTAGTTGATCAAATTGTTTGAAATCACGAATCCGGAGATCCCGAGTTCGAATCCTACTTAAGTTAAATATACCTATAAGAACTACCACACTATGGCTCGGTGAATTCGAGCCCTGTACTGTAATTGGGATTAAATTACTATTGTACAGAGTACTATAAATAAATAAATAAAACCGAGTATAACGGCTTGCGGGAAAGTAGGATGTGTTATTTGGACTTAGAATTTGTTAACTAGAAGTGCGAGCGAAGCAAACCTTGCCATAGTTCTAGTATAAAAAAATTGGTAAATAATAAAATTTTTGCATTTGGAATATTTTACATCACCTAGGCAATATATTCATTCATTTTCCGATAACATCCATTGAATAAGCATTAGTTGGTCTAATTTACTCAGCTACTTTGTATCTTGTCCTTGCACCCCCTGTTTCTGAATACGCACCCTGGGCAACCTCATGCATATTCATCAAACAGTAATTAATCATCAGTGCTGTAGCCCAGCCTGTACGCTGTACGCCACCGTACACTAACCCTCCCCTTGTCGCCCCGCTTCACCCCCGCGCTTTGTTTCTACCCCGCCCGCGATCTCGGCTTTATTATGCAAGTGTCACCACCTACACCCGCTAGAGGGTGGCAGGGTGATAGCGGCGCGTGCACAAAAACGATGCATTTTTATTTGCTCGCCGCGGGTTTTTATACTTAGGCGAAGGATTTAGTGTTTTGAAGCGTTTTTGAAACGGCCAATGGGAGGAGGACTAACGGAATGGTGATTTTGGTGGTCGGGGATGTTCAATGTTGTGAGGTATTTATGAATTTATAAAATACCAAGTTTTTATTTTCGTTTGCATTCATTTGTCCCTTTATCTCAAGAGTTCTATATCTACAAAAATGAAACTTATTACCAAACTACAGAGTGATCAAAAGGAATTGTTATAGTTGGCAATACAGTTCCAGAGATCTTTCTATTCCACAGTTGGCACAACGCCAGATAAAGGCGAAAATGCTATTAGACATTTCTAATGCCTGTTTTACACTGAGCAAGCGCAACCTGCAATTGCAACTTGCAAGATTTACGTTCAATTAGTTGCACCAAAATGTTGCAGAGATATTTTTTCCACTTTACATTGAGCAACTTGCAACTGCAATATAATATTAATTTATTTACAAATTTTTGTCGTTACTAACTTCATATTATATCAGCTTAACCTCTTATATCACTTCTATTGTTAACATTTGTTTCATATGTTATGTTGCATTGATATAAAAATGTATTCTTATAAGTATTTGCACAATTATTTGCAATGCAGTAAATCATTTTAATATCTTTAACCCAACTTTATCGTTTTTGACATTTATAATAAGTTGGTAGCATTCCAACAAACTTAAAATTACTAGAAATAACTAACAGTGGCCTTGCAAGTCTTGCAAAAATTAGAACATGTTCTAATTCGTGCAAGAGATTGATGCAAGATTGCTTCTTGCACTTGCACTTGCAATTTCTGTATTACACTCGTTCAAGATTGCTTCAACTAGTTGAAAGTTGCAGTTGCAGTTGCAATATTACCCAGTGTAAAACAGGCATAATAAATACAAATAGGTTATGTCAGGAGTCTGACAGCTACACAATTTTGACTTTTTAAGTAATAGAAATACTTTAGAAATAAATGTAATAATAAATGTACTCAAATTTAAATTTTAAATGTCACTGTCAACAACAGAAAATGAATTTATGTATCAGGCTTACCAATTTCAAGTAGTTTTTTTTATTGCCAACTGTAACAATTCCTTTTGATCACTCTGTAGTAACTTACACGATAAATAAAAAATAAATAAATATATCTACACGCCTTTTACCCATTACTGGGTGTGACACTCTGCCGTAACAGATCTCGGTAAATGATATATTTATGCGCGTGAAGTGTGGTTACCAGCCGTAAAATCACGGCTCCCAAATATGTTAGTGGTGAAGGAACTATAGGAGTAATTTTAATGTGGAGAAAATGTTTGTGAGCTGTGGGAATCGAACCAGGGTTCTTAGGTCGACTCGATACCACTGAGCCACCTACCCTATTATATTAATATTTTCATTGATTTTAATTGGAGGATACATTTTATATGGGATAGTAGCTCAGTGGTATCCGAGTCGGCCTGTGGATCCTAAGAACCCTGGTTTGATCCCCACATCTGACAAAACATTTTCACCCATTTAAAACTACCCCTGTGGCTCCTCCACCACTAACATCTTTGGGGGCCGTGATTTGACGACTAGTAACCGCACTTCACGCGCATAAATATATCACTTACCGAGATCTGCTTCGGCAGAGTGCCACACCCAGTAATAGGTAAAAGGTGTGATGATATATTTATTTATTTTATTTTATTTTACAGAACGAAATATGAAAAGGAAATTTAATTTTCAGGTTGTTGACTTCTCTACCATCTATTAACTTTAAAATCATCACAATTACCATAATAAAACCTCACCCCAAACTAAACTGCACTTCTCCTGCACCAGGTCATCCCTTCAGTGTCCCTACTACCCCTAGGGACGCGCCCAACAAACAAATCTTTTTATCACCAGATGTTGCTCATTATGGGTTGACCCTCAACATTGACTATATCATAATGCGATGTGTAATGGTGACAGAGCTAACGTGGCGGGAAATTGCTCCATTGTCACTGGGGTATTTATTTATCTGTTGGTGGTAGCACTGCGATGCTAGTTTAGTGATTTATGATTTGTGGATGTTGAAGTTAGACAAGGAGTTCATTTATAGAAGGAGGAGGATTCTTTAGGTGATAAATTATGAGGTTTATTCTACTAGAATCGTGTTATGATTAAAGTTTTATTCACGGTATATTACAGAATTAAGTTATGCTACAGCAGGTTCAAGTTTATGAATATTTAGATTATTTTTGTGTAAAATCAGTTGTATAACAAATCTTGTTAACTTTGACTTAAAATTTATAAATAGTCGGATAAAACTCGGATAATGTTATAACTGAAAAAGTTTTGAGAATTGATTCCTCCAAAATATAAACAAAATATGACCACTCTACTCTCTAACTGATAGCGTGGAAAAATACGCACTTTACATACATAAGATAAACTCTCATAAACATGCGAAAAATGTTATATTGTTGGTGATAGTGTAATCATTTTATGCAAATGTGTCTTATGTAGTTTTTAAAATAAATAAATAAATATATCGTCACTCTGCCATAGCAGATCTCGATTAGTAATATACTAGCGATCGGCCTGGCTTTGCCAGGCCTTCACGCTATGCTCCGCGGACACTGAAATAGGATTCACTTCTGTAAGACAATTGACACTATATAAATCAAATTATTAGGTTTTGATGCATTTTTACTAAAACAATTGCCGATCGAATAATATTTAATTTTCTACGCGAGCCCTTCAATAGACCTTTCATTTGATACCAAACACGATAGGTTTTGATGCGTTTTTACTAAAACAATTGCCGATCGAATAATATTTAATTTTCTACGCAAGGCCTTCAATAGACCTTTCATTTGATACCAAACACGATAGGTTTTGATGCGTTTTTACTAAATCAATTGCCGATCGAATAATATTTAATTTTCTACGCAAGCCCTTCAATAGACCTTTCATTTGATACCAAACACGATAGGTTTTGATGCATTTTTACTAAAACAATTGCCGATCGAATAATATTTAATTTTCTATGCGAGCCCTTCAATAGACCTTTCATTTGATACCAAACACGATAGGTTTTGATGCATTTTTACTAAAACAATTGCCGATCGAATAATATTTAATTTTCTACGCGAGCCCTTCAATAGACCTTTCATTTGATACCAAACACGATAGGTTTTGATGCATTTTTACTAAAACAATTGCCGATCGAATAATATTTAATTTTCTGCGCGAGCCCTTCAATAGACCTTTCATTTGATACCAAACACGATAGGTTTTGATACATTTTTACTAAAACAATTGCCGATTCAATAATATTTAATTAAGCACGCGAGCCCTTCAAAAGACCTTTCATTTGATACCAAACACGATAAGTTTTGATGCACTCTTACTAAAACAATTGCCCATCGAAAAAAATTGAATTCTGTATGAGAGCCCTTCAAAGGACCTTTTAGTTGATACCAAACACGATAGGTTTTGAAGCACTTTCACTAAAACAATTACTGATTGAAAAAATCTCATTTCTACATGCGTGACCTTCTAAACTTTCGTATTATACCATATACGATAAATTTCGAATTTTAATAATAAATTTAAATAAATAATAATAAAATTGTATTTAATGTAGATTGCCATGAACAATATTTGCTTAGTTTTACTATATATTTTTACCGAGGACAATTTTGGTTTGGTTTACCTGTATACTTTATATAACTTGTCAATTTGACGTTTAAACCAACTTCACAGTGAACTGTCAAAAATTTACTTTTTAAATATACATATTTGAAATGTGTAATTATAATAAAAACGTCCCCTCATTTCCCCAATATGTGTAAAATATTTCAAAACTACTCACAGATATTTCATATTTACGTAATTTATAATTAAAAATGCGACATGTCCACTGACAAACGTCAAAGTGACGTTTGATCTTCTTCTTAAAAATTTCAAAGCCTCCACACTCTTAGTTGATTTTGCCCCAAAAACGCATGTTTTTTCAAGTTTTCTCGCACATCATGTGCAGGAAAAATCTAAGACTAACAAAAGGCACCCCCCATGATTGACCTCTATCAAATAAAAAAAGTTTCAAATTAATCGGACAAACCGTCTAGGCTGTAGAGATGAGCAATTGAACGTGATGAATCCAAACAAACATATATACCTCTTACGCTTTTAGGTATAGGATTTATGCGCGTGAAGTGAGATTGTTAGTCGTCAAATTATGGTCCCCAAAGATGTTAGTGGTGGAGGAAGCCACAGGGATAGTTGTAATGTGATGAAAATTTTCCGAATGTCTATTTTTCGCATAATTATTTCCTGAATGTCCGGAATTTCTGTTTGCTTTTTTCCGTATACTAATTTCTTGTAGGTTATTTATTGATTGGCAATTTTTCCCGAATGAAATATTCCATCTAAATAAATTCCCGAAAATGTATTTTCCAGAATGCATTACTGTATATTTTCTTGTTTAAAATTGCCCGAATGTCAATTTGTTATTTTGTTAAATGATCATTTAGGAAATTTGAGCTTTAGTTATTCGGGAAAAAGGTTATTTTGGAAATTTGCATTCGAGATATTATATTCTGGGATTATCATGCTGGAAAATAGTTATTCGGGAAATGATTATTCCGGAAATTTGCCATTCAAGAAAATGCATTCTTGAAATCTGCATTCGTAAAATTGTCATTCGGGAAATTGTTATTCGGTAAAATTCGCATTCTGTAAATTGCCATTTCTTTAAAATTGTTATTTATTGAAATTCTCATTCAGGAGTAATTTTAATGTGGTGCAAATTATTTGTCTGTTATGGGAATCGAACCCAGGTTCCCAAATCCACAGTTTGCCTCGTTACCTGAGCCACCTATCCTATAAAAATTAAAATATAAATTACATCTATTTGAGAGCTCATATTGGTAGTAAAAATATTACTGTAAATATTAGGGAATATATCACATCACCCCTAAAAATTAAATTCCATGTTTGTGTATTTGCACTTTTACCAAAACTTCCTATTTTCCGTTACAAAAGTAGTTTATACAGCTAACAAAAAGGGGGATCAAACAATAATATCTGCGACAGTGCTACCACTACCTCGCATCAACAAACCCAACAAAAGGAAGCGACTATTAAGGGCAGATTCACATAATGCAGTGTATTATCATAACGGGGACACGGCCAGTTTACAGTTGTAGTCGGACAGTTTACTCTCGGTGTGGATGAGATATGTGAACACGCCTTTAGTAGCTGTCCGCCCATTACTTACTCTCGTATATCGCTGATATATAGACCAGTGAACAGAACAACAATAATCAAAACATGACAATCATTTTTGTTTTAAATGCTTTCTCGTGAGAATGAAAACTGTAAATGCCTAGTTTGACAATATTTTTAGTAGAAAACTAACTGAAATTATTGGTTTGAATTCCAGTATGTGCTACTGTAATTGGGATTTAATTCCTGTTGTGCAAAGTAACAAATAAATGAAACACTGTAAATGTAAACCGTTTTTATATTTAAACTTTATTTATCTTTGTAGACAGAAGTTAAATTTTAAACTTGGTTTAAATAAAAGCAAATCAAAATTGCATGTCAAATTTATTTATTGACATAGCTGCGTTAATGAAAATGCCAATTTTTTTGTTGAACCAGTTTAAAAATCGAAAAATATTAAAATATGTTTCTATATAATTCAGACTACGAGAATTCGAATGCCGTTGAGCGCATCTTCATATCGTTTTTAGTTTTCGAGTTACTGCGATAATTGACTTTTTAAAAATCTCAACTTTGAAGACTTGTATCTCGAAAACGAAAAGAGATATTGAAATGCGGTTAGTGTATTCCTCGTGCTCTAATTAACTTATACCAAAATTTAGAAAATTTTGAAAATATTACAATTTATTTTCAAAATTTTTATTTCCCAATAATTCAAAAAATTTAAAAGATATTTAAAATCTGTGAACACCAGTGAATTCCTCTCGTAAAAGTACATAGGTATGCAAAATTTCAAGTAAAAATTCGCACAGATAAAGTTTTTATTACAAAAAAACGAAAAATCACTGTTTTTTAATTATTTCTTAAGGGGTACCCCTTAAGATTTTAATGAATTATAACCATTTTTAGTTTTTTTGTTCTAAAAATTTTATCCGTGGAGCAAAAATTCTGAAATTTTACATACCTATGTACTTTTACGTGAGGAATTCACTGGTGTTCACAGATTTTCATTATCTCATCAACTTTTTGAAATATGGGGAAAAGAAAATTTTGAAAAAAAATGCAAAATTTTCAAAATTTTTAAAATTTCGGTATAAGTTAATTAGAACACGAGATATACACTCTTTCAAACCGCATTTCGATATCTCTTTTAGTTTTCGAGATATGGCTCTTCAAAGTTGAGATTTTTAAAAATTTAAAAATCGCTGTAACTCGGAAACTAAAAAAGATATGAAGATGCGCTCAACGGCATTCGATTTCTCGTAGTCTGAATTATATAGAACCGTGTTTGAATTTTTTTCGAATTTTAAACTGGTTCAGCAAAAAAAATCGCATTTTCGTTTTTTGGGATCATACTAAAATTCGTAGTGGCATATCTATTATATTGTGTCAATTGGGCTGACCGCTAGTAAATAACTAACAATTTTATCAACGCAACAGCTTGTCAAAAGTGATATTTCACTACGACTCAATAATAAGTAAAGGGCAGGATGATTTATTTATAATTAAAAATTCGCAGAACCCATAATTTTAGTATAAAATACAGCAGCACGCATTAGCACTGCCATCTATTGATTTTCCTCGCGAAAATTGAATGTTCATTGTCAATTTTGAATAAAAATGACCACATTTAGACAAAAAATCGTGGTAGCTGTGAACGCATTATAATATATGAGGCGTGTCTAATGATGACGAAGTGATTATTGGCTGCGACTAGGCGTCGTGCGGCAGTGGCGTGCGGACAGGGGGCACGCACCGGAAACTCGACACTGCCGGAACCGATTTGTTCACGTGCCACTTGTTTCACGCTCCCGGACCGCGTCATTTTATTTACATGCGAAGTTTTGATATATTGATGGGAAACTTTACATACAATGATGGCTTCATACGAGAATAATGATGGTGTTTTATTTAAATATTTTAACCCTCATTTTATTAACTAGTCAACTCTTAAAGATTTTGTTATGGTTATGACCATATTACATTTTGTGTTAAACTTGGAAAAAAATTTGCTGAGACATACGAATTGATGAAAAAAGTTTATGGTGATGATTGTTTATCTCGTTCACAATTTTATAAGTGGTTTGCAAAATTTAAAAATGGTCGTGAAGATTTAAATTATGATGAAAGATCTGGACGTCCAAAAGTCGGAAATTGTGCTGAATTAGTCGTGAAATCATTGCTGTCGATGCAAATTTTACTGTTAGAATGTTGGGTGAAGAATTAAATATGAGTAAAAATACTATTTGGAGAATTGGGTAAAAGAAAGGTTTGTTCACGTTTTGTTCCACATGAATGTGACTATTATCTTTTCCCAAAACTGAAAATTGCCAGGAAAGAGGCGTTTTATGATGATATTCCATCCATTCAAGCAGAGCTGGGCAGTAACTAGTTACTTTTGTAGCTTAGCTACATTTACCTTAGCTGTAGCTGTAGCATAGCTAACTGTGAAAAAATATAGCTGTAGCTTGTAGCTAGCTACTTTTTTTTCTATTAGCTTAAAAATAACAACTGAAGCTACCTTTAAAGCTACTTTTTGTAGCTTAAAGCTACTTTTTAAGCAGAAGGTCAACAAAGTACGCATGCGTGCAAGCTAAACCCACACAAAATAATTATTTGTTGCCGGTTCTAACTGGCTCTAATACGCAAAAATACACAGTAGGTGCCAGATGGTATTTGCTATTTTTGATATTTATGTACATAATAGTAAATTAACAGTCATTATAACAAAAGACTGATCATACGACAAAGGCAAATTTAATTATTTCACAATAATTTAAAAAAAGTAGCTTTAAAATTTAACAGCTACTTTAACGAAAGCTTTTAGCTGTAGCTTAGCTTTTTTTTTACAAAATATAGCTTATAGCTGTAGCTTAGCTACTTTTTTAAAGAATAGCTGTAGCTGTAGTTTAGCTACTTTTTTAAAGAATAGCTGTAGCTGTAGCTTAGCTACTTATTCAAGTAGCTTGCCCAGCTCTGCATTCAAGCCTTCAAGCGTTAAAGAACGTTCCTTTAGATGGCATAAAAAATCTATGCATGCTCTAGTTGATCGTTCTAAAAAGTGTATTGATTCAAATGGAACCTATTTTGAATAAATATTAAATTTAAAACATAATACAATGCGTGTTTTATTCTATATCTAAAGAGTTTTGTTATTTTTGGGACATACTGTGTATGTCACAGCCCTTATAATTATTTCTTCATTAAATTACAATCCAAGAAATGAGACATACCCTGTCAACATCATCTAATAATAAGTTAGCCAAGTTAACATTTAATAGTCTCTGCATTTTCTTACCTCCACATGTAGGTCTAGTGTTTGTTGCAGGGCAACACTAACATAATAAAACTGAATCGCAGTAAGCCGGGTGGTCGGGCAGTGAGACCTCGGCCCCGGCTCCGGAGCCCGGAGCCGGACAAAGCCATGACCGGAGTAAATTGCCGGGCCGGATTAAGGAGGGATTTGTTTGCGAGTCTCTGTGGTACCTGCAATACTGGGTTCGAGGCATGTGCCGTGTGGAGCACGCTCTACTACTACCAGTATTGTCCTGGAAGGATTTTGTCAGTTTTTAATTGAATGCCTGAGTTTATTGTTTTAGTGTGGTGGCGTTACGAGAGACTTTTAATAAGAGGGGAATTGGATTGTTACCAGTTAAGGCTATGCGATGTTCTAAGTGTTCCCTGTTCTTTCATGACCTAGCTTTTTGTAAATGGACCTTCGTTTATATTAAACACAATATCTACCTACACACATAAATATATCTTTAAGAATTAAACATGCAGTATAAAAGTGAGGTACGTACTTCTTTGCACGATCGGTTTTTGTTTTAATGTTTACTGGTAGAGTTTCCAATATTTACAAATTTTAAAAATATCAAGATTATTTTCAATTGTTTCTAAATTTTAATTTCGTTATTCATATCGAGCTACAAAATAATTCTCAACCAGTGGGGGCATTTCACTGCCCTTAATATTTAAGTAACTATAGTTTATTTGTTTACTTGTTTCGTTTTATTTTAATGCTTAACATGCAGATTTAAAAAAAAAACAGATTATCCACTAATACCTTTAGTTTTAAAAAACAAACAATTTTCATAAATTCAAAAAGCTACCCCTGTGGCTCCTCCACCACTAATATCTTTGGGGGCCGCACGTCACGTGCAAAATATATCACTTACCGAGATCTGCTTCGGCAGAGTGCCACACCCAGTAATGGGTAAAAGGCGTGATGATATATTTATTTATTTACTTATTTTATCTTTAGTTTTAGTTTTACTTACATTTCAAATTCAGAAAAGCAAACTAAAATTATTGTTTCAAGTGTTAGGATGGAAAAAATGTACTCTAATATGACATGAAACGCATTAAAGAAATGAAACCAACCAAGAAAATAAATAGTCATTTTCTTAAACCGGCAAGAAAGTGTTTACTTTCCTGACCAATTTTAGTATGGAAAGTACATTTTTACTAAAACAGTCATGTAAAGTACGTATTTAAGGTTACAACAAAAATAACAGTCTGGTAAAGTACAAAACAGTCTGGTAAAGACTTTACCTGACTGTTTTGTATTTTACTTGACTTTTTATTGTAACCTTGGATACGTAGTTTGCTATCAATAAAATTCAAATAAAAAAATGAAACATTTTGAATTATTTATGATTAATTATTATTGATTAAATTAAACGGTTTTAGAAAAATAGTATACATACAGCAGGAAAGTATTTTTACATTCCTGACTTATTATGTAATATACTAATATTGTATAAAATGTGAAATGGCGTAAAATTTGGAATAATCTACCATTGCAGAGGTTATATCTCAAAAATTAAGCATGATATGAAGATGCACTTAACGGCATTGGATTTCTTGTGTCCCAGTTGACTTATACACATATTTTCAGCAATTTTTTTATTTTTAATATTTTGACCAAAATTTTCGGTATACACAAATTTCTAAGGTCAATATCTTCAAAACTAAAAGAGATACGAACTCTATGATTTCACTATTGGATTCTGCGCGTCGATATACGTATGTATGTAAATTTTTAGTTAAATATTCGGGTGAGGAGGATTTTTAGAGCAATGAGTCTGAAAATGGCTCAAAATCGAAAAATCTTAAGGGGTACCCCTTAAGAAATTTTCCAAAAATCTAAATCGCTGAAAATATGTTTATAAGTCAATTCAAATACTACAAATTCAATGCCGTTGAGCGCATCTTTATATCTTGTTTAGTTTTTAAGATATAGCCTCCAGAAAAGTAACATTTTGCTCAAAATTCATTCAAAGTTCGAATTTAGAGAAATTTGATATTCGCCCACCTCTAACTTATTTGATTGGTGTACTTCTCCCTGTCCTAGATTTTCTGATTTAAATTCAGCTTGAAGTAATTCACCCTAATAAGTGCATCAGTTAATTACAGTTCCTACGTTGCGCGCGGGTAGTATTTGGATGGGTGACCGTCCAGATAAACTCGCGTTGCTGTTAACCAATAACAACTAAAACGCAGATCAGGGCGTAATGGCGGCATATGACCTAAGTAGTTGGTCCGCCAAAGAAGCCACAAAAAAAAATTGCAGTTCCATTTGCCATGTCGTCTAATTTATCTAAACTGATTTAAATCAATCAAATGGCAACTCTCAAACATTTTATTTAAGATCCACTTAAGGTTAAAGTTTCATTAACTTTGCACTTGTGTAGTTTAGTCTTTAGCGCAGTTATTATTAAATAAAAAGTGAAGAAAGGGGTAAATATAAGTTAGTATAGAGATACGAGGTTTAGGCACGTCTCATGATTCTCCCATAATCTGAATTCATTGAACGCGCGTAAGTAGTAAATTTTCATTGCATTACCGGCGTCTGGAACTGGGAGTCGTTTGGGTTTGTGGTTCCATTTACGTCGTCGTAGCGGCGTCGCGACGCCACGGAGTCTCTAGTGCTCGTGTACGCGAAACGTGAAAGAGATATTTACGACTCCATCAGCCACTGCTTTGTTTTATTGCGGTTAAGGAGAAGTGGATGAGGAAATGGACGGGAATGCCAACGAAGGGAAAATGCACCCGGCAAATAACTACACTTACTTGTTAAAAGTACACGCGGAAACACAACTATAACTACTATAGACAGACATACAATAGAAATAAAATGGTTGGTAATTTTAAAACGTGAGTTTCAAATAAGTTAATAATTATGTCATCAGATCTTCTACTAATTTGTGGCTATTTAGAAATGAATTTTATGCACAACCGGGCCAAAAAGCTTGTGTTTTAGACCTAAAAAACGGGCTTAAACACAAGAAATAATTCCTATGAATACATAAATAAAATCAAAATTTTTGTTTATTGTGAATACTTGATTCTGCAAAATGTCATTTTGACATATAACCTATTTACATATTTTAATCTTTTGCACATACAGAGTGATCAAAAGGAATTGTTACAGTTGGCAATAATAAAAACTACTTGAAATTGGTGAGCCTGATACATAAATTCATTTCCTGTTGTTGACAGTGACATTTAAAATTTAAATTTAAGTACATTTATTATTACATTTATTTCTAAAGTATTTCTATTAATTAAAAAGTCAAAATTTTATTAACTGTCAGACTCCTGACATAACCTATTTGTATTTATTAGAAATGTCAAATAGCATTTCCGTCTTTACCTGGCGTTGTGCCAACTGTGGAATAAAAAGATCTCTGGAATTGTACCTATTGCCAACTCTAACAATTCCTTTTGATCAGCCTGTATAATTAAATCTTATTTTGGTGTGCATAAAATATTGTATGTACCACGGGTGAAATCAGTGTTTCTGACCCTGAGAATGTTATTAACCCTCGGCACTTTTCGCCTCGTGCTAATAATCATGCTGCGGGCCAGAAACGTCTGTTTTCACCCCTGGCACATAAATAACTATTAATTGATAATTCTCATAATTATTTGACATTTTAAAAAAATAATTAACCTATAGATTTAGGTGCGATAAGTACATAATTGAAGCACTATACTCTGTTTTTTAACCAGGAGGAGTAATTTAAATTTTAACCGCTAAAACTGACGCTTCTGATTGGCTAGTGCTTCGTCCAGTTTACATTGTACATGGATTTTACATTTGATTTATTAGAGCTGTCATAAGTTTTGAGGTTATCTTTTTTCTTGTTGGTTTTTTGCATTTCTGTGACATTAACATAAATCAGTTCTTTTAAGAACTAATAATATACGGAGTGACAAATTAGAGTTTATGTCATTTGTATTTTAAAATAAATTCCATGAGACTTAATCAGTGCAGGTGTGTAAGGAATTTTTGTATTTCGCGCCAACAAAAATCTAGGTAACTTTCTATAGTGTAAATCTGACTTGTGCATTTACTCCTGGTTAAAAAACAGAGTATAGTGCGTTCTCAGACTAACCATACCTTAGACAAAGTCTGTCGTATTCAAGTCAATGCAGTGTTATGAAGTAGAGAGAGTTAAAGTAAGTTGTGGGTGAGACGGGTGCGCGGCAAGGAGCGAGTATCCTTTGATGTTATGCGAGTTGCAAACATTTGTATAGTTATTCTTATATTCAATTACTTACTGTTTATACATCAAAGTAAAGGTTAGTTTTTGACATATTAAGTGTTTTGTATACGTACTTTTGTGTTTAAATAAATAAAATGCTCGTGTCTAATAACTGTCATCAACAAGAATGCAACCCGCATAACACCAAGGGATACTAGCTCTTTGCCGCGCACCCGTCTCACCCACAACTTACTTTAACTCTTTTTACTTCACAACAAACGCCGTTGTTCTCCGTCTAAGGTATGGTTAGTCTGAGAGTGCGTTAATAGTAGCGTTCGATTTGCAAACAATCTCACCTCAGTTCATTTCAACTGAGTTGAGATTGTCTGAAATGAGATGATATTTTTTCGATCACAAATCGAACAGGTTTGGCAGGTCTGAACTGAGTCGGTTACGTGACGAACGTTGTAGTACCATTTCGCGGACAACACATGATTTGCTTGATGTTTTTGTTGGCAGTTAGCTGTGAGACATGATTTATAATAACATGTACAATTTAAAAAAAAAATTAAATAACTTCCAAATATTCAAACTACAAACAAAACATAACGAATTCTACCCCCACTCTAACTGAGTAGAAAATCTCAGTACGCACCAGTGAAATAGGTAGTGCAGCATCGGCAAGGGGGGAAGTGAGTGTCTCACTTGATCTCAGTTATGTCAGTGCAAATAGAACAGCACAAAAAAGCTGTCAAACTGAGGTGAGGTGAGATTAACTGAGATTTGGTGCAAATCGAACGCTACTATTATTTACATAAACGAACTAGTGTGTTAATAAAGTACTTATCTCACTCAAAATGTATGCGATAAGTGTAATTTATCGTACGGTCGTAGATAAAATAATTTACATCCTTAATAAAGGCACGTTATCAAAAAAGTCCTGAACCAAATACTTTTCTGTTCCTTTATGAAACTATATACAATTGTTCTTTTCATTCAATATTTTTTATTTACGAAATAAACTTTAATCTGAAGCCATAATAATTACAGTCCATCACCGGAATAAACAATTAAAAAAGTTACAAAATTATGATAAAAAAATATATTAAATATCTTATTTAGTCTTAGTTGAATGGTTTTCTTAATTCCATTCTTGCGATGTCATAGCAGACCATAATATAAAAATCTACAAAATATAACAATCTTAAAACCTTTTTAAACTACATCGAGACCGCCCCCGATTTAATAAGTCTAACACAGTCAATAAGCATCAACACTCCGCACGAGACACATAAGATAGAGTGCACTAAATAAAAGGCCGAGGATCGATTCCCGACGTAACACAACAATAGCACGCCCAGTGCGACATTCAGCGATCCAGCAGCCCCGTTCAGACACAGCTCCGTCAAGTCGTTCTTCTTCTCTAAGATCACCATCAGGATCAACACGCCGACGGTGATGATGCTGTTTGGGACAGCTACAGCGATGGCTATGAGTGTTGATCTGTCTGGGGCGAAATGCCACTCGAATAGACAGAGGTATATTATTGTGCAGATAATGCAGATTCCCTGAAAGAAAACAGAGTTATTAATTAGAAAGATAAAATAAATATATCATCACGCCTTCTACCCATTGCTGAGTGTGGCACTCTACCGTAGCAGATGTCGGTGATATATTTTGCGCGTGCAATTACCAGCCGTTAAATCGTGGCCCCCGAGAATGCTAGTGGAGGGGGAACCACAGGGGTAGTTTTAATTTGGTGAAAATTGTTTGTCGGTTGTAGGAATCGAACTCGGATTCTCAAATCATAAGGCCGACTAAATACCACTGAGCCACCTACCCCATAATAAAGGTTAACGTCCATTTACCCGAATTCAATATCCTGAATGACAATTTCAACAAATAACAATTTTAAAGAATAACAATTTTCCAAATTATAATTTTAAACAATAACATAAGCAACATAAACTCTCTTATTTTAAATGCAACATTGAGTATATTTTTTCATTTTTTAATTCTACATTAAATTCTGTATACAATTATGTGCCACATATCAAATTTTGCAGTAAAAATACTTAAGAACAATATTTTTTAATTGTTATGTAAAGTGACATAAAAATACTAACCTAATTAAAAAATTCAAAATATATAAGTTTAGGATCCAAATCATAAAATTAATAAATATAAATAAAAAGGCTTCAAGATCCAATATAAAACGTTTTTTTTATTATAGGACGTTTCGAACGTATAACACAGTCATCATCAGCTCTAAAATAAATAAAATAAGAATATAAAATATTTATCAAATATAAAAATTAAAATTGTCATAAAACAAAAAACGAAATTTCAAAATGGTGTCAAAATAAAACATAAAAAACAATACAAAAAAATTTTTACTTGATTATACATTAGTAAAATTTGTAATAAAATTACGGGCATATTTTAATTTATTATATGCATCTGTCTGATAATTTATATTTACATCACGATTTGTATTGATATGTAAAGATTCATGGATAAGCCTATGGTCCTTTACTTATATTATACTTTATTATTTATGGGATGGCTAGCTCAGTGGTATGAAGTCGGCCTGTGGATCCTGAGGTCCCTGGTTCGATTCCCACAGGCGACAAATTTTCATAATTTGGAAAAGCTATCCCTGTGGCTCCTCCACCACTAACATATTTGGGGGCCGTGATTTGACGACTGGTAACCGCACTTCACGCGCAAAATATATCACTTACCGAGATCTGCTTTAGCAGAGTGACACACCCAGTAATGGGTAGAAGGCATGATGATATATTTATATTTATTTATTATACTTTATATTCTGTTTCTACTTTTTACTCTTCATTTTTTGGTAATAATTATTTATTATATTACTATAATATTGTTACTTATTTTATTTATTTTAGAGCTGATGATGAATGTGTTATACGTTCGAAACGTCCTATAATAAAAAAAACGTTTTATATTGGATCTTGAAGCCTTTTTATTTATATTTACTAATTAAAAAATATTGAATTACATTACATATTTTGATAAAATTATAAAAATTAACAAGAAATTTCAATAAATATAGAAGCTGCCGTTTCAAAGCCACTTACCAACATTTATTCCTTTAATTTGAATTTTTTTGCAGCAAAATTTTGTTTGTGACACATCATAGTTGTACTTAAAATTTAACGTAGAATTCAAAACTGTAAAAATATACAGACTGTTCTATTTAAAATAAGAAAGTTGACGTAGCATCCGTTTAAACCAGCAGTGATACGTATATTATTTATACATAAAAATGATGCCACATATGTTAAGTTTACACATATACATTTTTAATTAGATATCTTTATAAATAAAGAAGTTAATAGGGATGTTCCGCTTTCAGTACACACACGCTATATTGGATACCTAGTTAAAATGATTGAAACTCGCAAATCGTGCTTATTCGTTCATTATCGGCAAAATCCGAAACCTGTAGATTCTGTACATTATATTTAGTAGGTAAGATTATCGATTTTTAATGATATATAAAAATGTCTTAACCTTACACAACATGTTACAGCAATTTTACAAACTAGTTTACAAAGCTGTACAGTTGCGTTGCGTTAGTAGAGTGTGGGACACTGTAGTGATCGAAATGTTTTCTGTGTTTTGTGACTGTTCTAGTGATATTTTAATATGTAAATTGTGCGTTATTGTGCGTATTAGTGTGTGGTGTATAATGCAAACGTTAAAATAATGAATGATAGTAGTGTGGAATAGATTGTATGGATCTCATACAGAGCTACAGAATGTGCTGATTTGCTGGTGGACACGTGGGACGTCGGCAGTAGCTGGTTCCTGCTCAAAGTAAGCAACAACAATATTGTTATCATTTTGATAAATAAATAAATATATCATCACGCCTTCTACCCATTACTGGGTATGGTAATCTGCTGTAGCAGATCTCGATTAATGATATATTTTCCGCGTGAAGTCGTCAAATCATGGACCTGACAGGGATAGTTTTAAAGTCGTGAAAATTGTTTGTCGGCTGTGGGAATCAAACACGAGTTCTCAAATTCACAGATCGACCTACCCCGTATATAGTTATAGAAAATATTGAACTCATCATGCTACATAGGATTTTTACGTATACATATGTTTTTCCTTTATCTGGATGATTTTTACTTAATTAAAAAAAAAGAATGATTACAATTTTCTTCTTTAATAAATTTAACGGTTAAACTGTCTTTAGATTGTATTCGAAGATACATTTTGACATTATACTTTAAAGCATTAGGGTGGATATTTTAGGGCAAATAATCAATGTTATAAGTAAATGATAATACGTACGATTTCAATAACCTTAAAGTAGAAACTAGGATCTTTAAAAATCTCCTTACAGTTAACCATTATTACAGGCGTAAACTATTTAGAAGATAGTATAGTATTTCACAAACGTCAGTAACTTATTTTTTGACATTTACAGTGAGCGCTTTTGTTTCACACGGCAGGAATAGATTTTATTCAGGAATCCAATTAATAATTACGATTAACAGTTACAATTATCAATTAATAGAAGTGTCGTTCGATAATTTTCCCATTTCGTTTCGTAATATATAGTAAATTACTATTACGATACAAAAATAAAATAAATATATAAATATATCATCACGCCTTCTATCTATTCCTGGGTATAGACTCTGCCGAAGCAGATCTCGGTAAATTATATATTTATGTGCGTGAAGTGCAGTTACCAGCCGTCAAATCGCGGCCCCCAAAGATGTATGTGTTTCTGTAAGGTAAATAATGGACTTAACAATCTTGAATCCTCAGCTTTTACCTAACCTTCAAAACCCAAAAGAAAGAGCACTTACAGTTATGCCTCTGAAGAAAGCAAAGCGTCGAAACTCTTCATTGCTTCAATTTCCTGCAAGGTGTATAAAGTGCATCTGGAGCAGCGGTGGTCCGGTCATGTGTCGTGTTGTAAAGTGAAACTAACTTCATGTAATTAGATTCGGATAAGCTGCAACACCTGGCCGAGGCGAGCTGCATCTATAGGGCTGGCGGTGTGCTCGTGTTCTGGTTTCACCGCCAGCGTGCAGATAATGAATTAATTGAAAGCAATCTTCTTGATCCTCTTTAAATGCTGCCTTCTAGTGTTTTACTTGGAGCTGAAGCTGGCCAGAGCACACTATTTGTAGCTAGTTGTTGGTAAGGATTTTCTAAAGATGTTAACAGTATATTAGCGCTGTTAAATATACTTAAATTATTTTACAGGACTGACAAAAGGTATTCAGAACTAAATTGTGTTTTAATACTTGAAAGTTTAATAGTTTAAGATATTTTTATATGCACAAATAAAAGGAAAAGAAAAAATAAATAAATATAAATAAATATATCATCACGCCTTCTACCCATTACTGGGTGTGGCACTCTGCCGAAGCAGATCTCGGTAAGTGATATATTTTGCGCGGAAAGTGCGGTTACCAGTCGTCAAATCACGGCCCCCAAAGATGTTAGTGGTGGAGGAGCCACAAGGGTAGCTTTTGAAATTATGAAAATTGTTTGTCCCCTGTGGGAATCGAACCAGGTTTCTCAGGATCCACAGACCGACTTCATACCACTGAGCTAGCCACCCCATAAAAAAAAGGAAAAAGAGGTTTAAAAATTAACAGTTGTCAAATTGTTATCAAAATAAACAGGACCTTGATCTAAAATATTTACTTAGTGTCCACGGTGGATGGTAAGTTAATATTATAGTCCTCGTAACCATAGATCTAACTGTGCAATAAAAGTGCCACTTACTGTGTCTAAATTTTATCATTAATGGGTAACTTACAGAACAGGTATTGCAAAATAGTATATTACGTACCATGAACTGTGGCACAGTGGTTATCGTGTCGGCCTGTGGATCCTGAGAACCCTGGTTCAATTTCCACTGGCGACAAACATTTGCTCCACATTAATACTACTCCTGTGGCTCCCCCTCCACTAACATCTTTGGGGGCCGTGATTTTATGGCTGGTAACCGCACTTCACGCGCAAAAATATATCATTTACCGAAATCTGCTTCGGCAAAGTGCCACATCCAGTAATGGGTAGAAGGCGTGATGATATATTTATTATTTAAAGATTATTTTAAGATTTTATTATGTCAATAAATATCGTTCATAGCGATGATTACATTGTAGATGCACTAATGAGCACTAATGAAGTATTTTCCATAAGTATAGTGTTTTCCTAATTATTATAATCTATTATCTGCATGTACCTATCTGAATTCCAGTGCAAGTGCATTTTATATATACAACAATAAATTGAAAATGACTATATTATTTTATGAGCATATAGTATCCATGTGAACAGAAGATTACTTATTTGTCAGTATTGATTTCTGATAACTCTATCATTACATTATAATATAGCTTTGTTCAGCTTATCAGAATTTCGTAGGATTAAAAATTTTCTACTCGTCAATTAGTACCCAGGCATCCTGAAATTCTGGCACTGAACATTTACCTATGTAAAGTGTGGGCAGACAGCAGTCATATAGGTTACAGCTTTACACCCATTACATCATATAACTGTCAGTTTACAATAAAATATGACCACTCCACTCTAACTGATAGCGTGGAAAAAACATACTCTACATACATAAGATAAACTCCCATAAACGTGCGAAAAATGTGATATTGTTAATGATTGTGTAATCATTTTATGCAAATGTGTCTTATGTAATTTTTTTAATAAATAAATAAATATATCATCATGTCTTTTACCCATTATTGGGTGTGGCAATCTGCCGTAGCAGATTTCGGTAAGTGATATATTTATGCGCGTGAAATACGATTATTAGCCATCAAATCACGGTCCCTAAATATGATAGTGGCGGGGGAGCTACAGGGGTAATTTTAATATGGTGAAAATTGTTTGCCGGTTGTGGGAATCGAACCGAGGTTCTCAAATCCATAGGCCCACTCGATACCACTAAACCACCTATCCCATAATTAATAATTTAATAACTACAATTTTTTAATATATTTAAATATAAGTACTTTGGGAAAGAAATGTCTCATTTTCAATTGAAATTATGAAAATTGTTTGTCGCTTGTGGAAATCGAACCAGGGTTCTCAGGATTCACAGACCGACTTCATACCACTGAGCTAGCCACCCCATAAAATTAATAATGGTAAGAAGTGTTTGGATAACTTGGCTTTAATGAATTTCTTTAGTTTTAGAAGTGAACGACGTTTAGAAACTACAGGATCGTTCCATTATTAAGTCACTAAGAATTCTATTCTATTCCACAATTTCCATTTCGTCAAATAATAGTCCGAATAGCTTTTTTCATATGCTAATTTCTCGTATTTCCGTATTTGAGTTGATTGTTGATTATAGGTCATAATTAATAAAAATAAACACAATAGCACGGATTATTTATTCACATAAATGTCAAACGTTTTGGCCAAGAAACATTGGCTTTCATCAGTGACTGGTTCACAAATAATAAATGACAAAATAACAAAAAGCAGCTATCATAATAGCTAAACTCAAAGGTAAAAAATATAATCAGACCACGTGGAACCAATAGTCAAGAAAATATAACAATATAAAAATCATGGAAAAGCAATGAATCTCTTCTCTAGCTTACGATAGCTTTAATTTTTGAAATATAAATAATTTATGTATTTGTTTCTCTGCACAACAGGAAGTAAATCCCAATTACAGTACAGGGGGCCTACAACTTATAGTGGAATCCGAACCACTCAGATACAATCGTATTTTTTGGATATAAGTAGAAGTCAGTGAGATTTGAACGCACGACCTCTTGCTTGCTAATTAAGAAACGCAAGTTTTACCTCGCTTTTATCCACTGAGCTACGATTGCCTGTTATTATATATATATTAAAAATCAAATCACACAATGGCAAAAAGTAATTTAAAACTCTTGAAAAGTGCATGCGCGTATTGTAAACACTCGCGATTTAAAATTGAAATCAGTTGTAGGATAAAAACAATTTTAGAAACAACAACATTCTCACGGGTAGAGACAAAAGACTGTCAACCTCAACCCATCCGCCTACTTTAAATTTGAAGCACGTGAACGTAGCGTCGCGCAGCGTCGCTTGTTCAAACATACATGGAGCGCAGCGAGGCACGGACAATATGTTTCACGCTCGGGGTTCGAATGAAAAACTCTCCCTTGCTGTTTTAACTTTAGAATAAAATTGAGTGGCACGCAATTTCACAAAAGCTCCTGCAAACATTGAATCAGCGATGCCAAATTAAAATGTAAGCTTTTAAAACGTTAAAAAGTGTCATTCGATAGACACCAATTCACGGTGTCACGCTGTTACAGACTTGGACTTTCACGGTGCCAACTACAAGTCAATTGGACATAGAGCCTTTATTAGATTCTGCTCTGGCAAGAAATATTCTTAGATTTGTTATTTATTTAATATAATAGGGTAGGTTTGAGAACCTGGGTTCAATTCTCACAGATGACAAACACTTTTTACTCGGCAGTACGGTGGGGTGGATAGCGTTACGGAATTCGCATCCGAAGATCCCGAGTTCAAATCCCACTCAAGCTAGAAATTTAATAACAACCACTCTGCGGATCAGTGAGGCCGGACCCTGTACTGTAATTGGGATTCAATTTCTGTTGTACAGAGTACCATAAAAAATAAAAAATTAAAACTACCTCTTTGGCTCTCCCTTCGCTAACATCTTTGGGAGCTGTGATTTGACGACTGGTAACTGCACTTCTCGCGTATAAATATACCTATCACTTACCGAGATCTGCTACGGCAGAGTACCACACCCAGTAATGGGTAGTAACGTGGATATAATAGCTGTATGTCATTTGCCATTTGGCTCACTTAAAGTAGTACTAGCGTGAAAAAAAAATTTGCAAATCTGAATGAAATTTGGCGCACGTAAACATTGGATAGTCATACGCATCCTGTTAAAATATGAAACACGTTCATCGTCTGTGAACAAATATATTCGCTTGTAAAATTGAGTTCTTATACACGGGGCTTATGGCGATCATTACTCAGAATCGCACATATTTGGTTTGCGTACCTCTAAAATTTTGCAGTTTCATTTGAAAAACTAGTATGATGTTCTAGAACTATCCATGTATATTGTATCAAAAGAAGAAAGTTTTTTATCGTTTAGTAATGGATATATAGCCATGCAAAGCCTTGTTTTTAACGAAAAATTAAGAATCCCAATTTATAATGGCAACACCACACGGTGGTATGGTATTTGAAAATTCACTAGATCAACAACCTGTTAACAATTCATGATATTCAAATCATAATAAGTACAAAACACTTATTTTATAATATTTTTATATTTTTTTGAGCGTCAGTTTCGCCACTCGACAACCGATGGCGCCACCGTCACACTAGTACTACCTTAAATCAGTTCAAATAAATTAGACAACATGACAAATGAACTAAGCAAACCGATGCACTTATTGGAATGAATTACTTCAAAGTAAATTAGAATCAGTAATTCTAGTACTGGAAATAAAGCCAGCGAAGTAATTCAGCAAAATAAATAAGTGATCTGGTTGAGTAAATGAAAGTTAGATCTGATCCAAATGGCAAACGGAATGCGCCCTATTAAGAGGTGTTGGATAAAAGATTTTTCTTAACTTCGTTTCACCTTTTAACCATTTTACAACCCTAGTTATAAAACTACATCATACTAGTGGGATTATAAACCAAAATAAATACCGGGTGTAGAATAAGAAACGAGGAACAAATAGTTGCAATGTAATCGGATTTCTCGGTATATAAAGAAGAGCAAACTCGTCGCACGCGTGTACAACGCGTGTCGTGTTCATGTTGATGTTTGTTCATCTCGCACGCCCTGTATGCTCGTGTGTCGAGTCTGGGCAAACACACCACCGCCCTGTGTTGTTATACAACCCCCGTATATGTGTGTGACGCTACATAGCGAGAATGGTAAATAGTGATTTAATGTGATTCTGAAAATGATTCAACGAAATACGTAAGAAGAAACTTTTGGTTGCGAAGAACGCAGACTTAAAAATATTTTTGCTATTTTGCTCAACGAGAACTTACCTCCTTATTCCGTCCCTGGATCATTATCTGTAAACGATCAATATGTTATTGACTTCTTTTTATATTCCTTGATTACTACATAGACTATCGTAATCGCAGTATTCTTTGATCTGAATAATTTAATATTATTTTCTTGCATTTTGCTTAAAAAATAAAGTTACAAAATAGTTATTTACGTATCAAGGATGAAAACAGGCGTTTCTGGCCCGTGGAATGATTATTAGCACGAGGTGCAAAGCGTCGAGGGCTTATAACATGTTAAGGGTCAGAAGCACTAATTTCACCCGTGGTACATACAATATTTTATGCACAACAAAATAACATTTAATTATATGTTCAAAAGATTAAAATATGTACATAGGTTATATGTCAAAGTGATATTTTGTAAAATCAAGTATTCACGATAAACAAAAATTTTCATTTTATTTATGTATCTATGTGAATTATTTTTTATAGCCCTAGTGCTAAAAAGAAGTGTTTAATGTCGCTTTTTAGTGCTAAAACACATGAATTTTGGCCCGGTGGTGCATAAAATAATCTTTTTGATACTGGCAGCTCTGTACAAAAATAAAATGCATAAAATAGTAATAACGGAATAATGATTTTGGTTACAAAATTTCAAAATGGTGGTAATCTATAGAACGTCTTAATCTGTTAAAATTTTATTCTATTGCTAGTCTGTCAACACACAATTATAAATTTTCCTTGTCATAAATTTGTCCGAAGGTCGACATCAGAAATTTGAAATAAAAATCGGCAGACAATGGATTGAAGCAAATGGGTGATCCACGTGGTTAACGCGCGGTGCGATGTCAATAATAAAATGTTTCTTTATCGCGGTATGACTGATCGGTCATAAATCTTTCAATTGCTTATCAAACGGCCGTGACTGACGACCGCTGTGACGAAATACCGACAGCGAAGAGAAATATAACAAAATGCTGTCTGATGCTGTTTAGGCAATAAAGGGTTATTGGAACTTCATAGACGGGGAAAAATAAAAATGTGGCAATGAGAACAAAATAAATTGTCTAGATGTGGAATCTGTAGGTTGTAAAAAAATTTTGTAAGACAATTTATAAATTTTATATTATAATAATCTAATCTTCAGGATTATTTTTCTATTTATAATTTACAATAATAGTTATTTACTTAGGCCGTGAAATGATTGTTTGGCGTATCAAATACATTTTGAGTACCTTTCACGGACAAAGTATTTATACACAATATTAGCGGTATTGTTTTGTAAAATTTTTGCTCAGCTCAGTTGATAAGTGAGTAGAAATGCACTGAGTTGAGATACATTCAAAAATAATAGTTTTTATGCACAACCGGGCCGAAATTAATGTATTTTAGCCCTAAAAAGCGGGCTTAAACATTTCTTTTTGGCCCTAGGGCCATAAAAAAATAATTCCAATGGATACATAAATAAAATGACAATTTTTGTTAATTGTGAATACTTGATTTTACAAAATGTCATTTTGACATATAATCTATTTACATATTTGAATCTTTTGAATATATAATTAAATGTTATTTTGTTGTGCATAAAATATTGTATATACCACGGGTGAAATTAACGTTTCTGATCCTGAGCATGTTATTAGCCCGCGGCGTCTTGAACGCCTGTTTTCATCCTTGATATATAAATAACTTTTTGTAGGTATATAGAAACAGTGACAAAGCCCAGTACCAATGATTTTAAATTTTCAGCCTTATCATTACTTGAGGTTAGTTTAGGCGATTTGACCTAAAAATATGACAATTTTTCTGACAGTATAAAAATAAATAAATTTCATCAAATTTTGTGGATATTTTCAATAGCTGGTGCAGCGATTGAGAAAACAATTTTAACGAACGCTTCTATCGACAAGGTCCGATAAATTACATGTAGTATTATTACAAAGTATATTAACTTCATAAACAGAATCGCGTATTACGTAAATAGTCGTATTCCATTTGCCATTTGAATCAGATCTAACTTTATACTTCCAGAATCAGATAATAAGCCATGTGATCTGATTCATCGGAACTGATTTAAGTGAATCAACTCTTTAATTAGTGTAAAATTCATTATATACCTATACGCGCTATTTTTGTTTGTATTAAATTTTAAACTTAGTTTAAAATATAAGTTTTGTTGGTGTTCAAAATAGTTAAAATATCGTATACGGAAACTTTTGTCACCATCCAATAAACATAAACACACATTCAATATGATTAATGAGCTCGATATTTTTTCCACTACCCCTATCACATTTCACCCACTAATACTGTATATACAGCACAACCAGCGCCAGCGCATGTATGTATGTTTGAAACAGGTGAAAAGGTGTTTGGCATTTTGGGAAAAATATATTTTCGATGGGCTCACAGCGCGATCAGCCGATAATCCTTTAATCGCGGCCGCTGGACATCAACATGGCTTCCGGTGCACCGGCTACCCAGTGGTGTAGTGGACCCACGAGCACAGAAATCATACAGAGGAATTAAATGGGGCGATGGAACGATACGTGGTGGATGTTTTCTAACGAGTGTGTGCGAATTTTTATTTGGGATTTGGGGTGATATTTAGGGGAAGTTTTTAGGGAAATATTTGGAAATTGTAATATGTATGGATAGTATTATGTTGAATTATTTAGAAGCGCGTATAACTAATATCTACAGAGGGCATCAAAATTTAATCTCTATTTTAGAATAAATATAACATCACGGCTTTTACCCATTACTGGGTGTGGTACTATGCCACAGCAGATATTGGTAAGTGATATATTATTGCGCGTGAAGTGCGGTTACCAACCGATAAATCATATTAGTTGAGGGAGAGCCACAGGTATAATTTTAATGTTGTGAAACTGTTTGCCACAGGCCGATTCGATACTTCTGAGCCAGCTACCCCATCTCTATTTTAAGAATTACTTATATTTAAAATGGGGTAGATGGTTCAGTGGTACCGTGTCGACCTGTGGATTTGAGAACTCGCATTCAATTTCCACAGCTGATAAATAGTTTTTACCACATTAAACCTTTGTGGCTCCCTCTCCACTAATACCTTTGGGGGCAGTGATTTACCGGCTGGTAACTGTACTTCACGCGCATAAATATATCACTTACCGAGATTTGCTTCGGCAGAGTGCCACACCTAGTAATGGGTAAAAGGCGTGATGATATATTTATTTATTTTACATATATTTATTTAATTTCTACAGTGTAATACGAAACTTCTTTTAGACAATGTACCTATGTCATTCAAACATATTTAATTTCACTGATTTGTGTTACCCAAATTCAAGTTTATAAGTAGACATTATTTACTAATATATGTTATTTAGATAAAAATGGTTTATTTAAATAATATATTTCATGTTAGTGGAGGGGAAGCCACAGGGGTAATTTTAATGTGATGAAAATTGTTTGTCGACTGTGGGAATCAAACCCGGGTTTTCAAATACTCCATCCGATTCGATACCACTGAGTAGAGCGTAACAAAATTGTCTAGAAAATCATGTTTGAAAAAAAATATAGTGTGTTTCATTTTATTACCCTAATTTTTAGCTAATGAACAAATAAATTAAAACTAAAATAAACTATATCTAATTAAATCTAATTAAATGAACTGATTAGGCGCACGTATAGGTATACAAATATGTAAATGCAAAACATACATTTGAAATTAGCAAAATGCCAACACAAATCTACAATTATATTTAGTACAAATGAAATACTAAAATAACAACAATATAAAATAAAAATCCCTAACCCCTAAATATCCAAATTCGAGCACAGCTTTGCGCATCATCCCATTTCGCACGCAGCGCACGCCACACACAACAATACGTGCATTTCAATACAGTTTTAATATTGCAAGATAATTAATTTTGTATTGTATTCCATTTCCAATTTTTGTTCGCAGAGCTTACGGCTCCACCGTTACCATAAGTCCGTGTTGATAATGTAAATACAGGTGAAATTAAAAAGTTAATAGTTTCATGAGAGGCGCTTAAAGCCAGTTAATTCCATATAATTCAGGTTTAAGCGTGATTTCCATAAAAAAATCATTGAATTTGTGTGTTCGATACAGGGACGGCTCTACGTCATACAATATGCCACCGACACACGCACAGAACCCTTGTTTATATTTATTAATTATCTAAGTAATTATTATTTTCCTAAAGGCATAAATGGTAAAAGGTGAGATAAAATGTGCTATGCAGCTAAATGTACGCATGTATTATATTTATAATTTTAAATTCATAAATTACAAATAGTCGTTGATATCTGAAAAATTTATACTGCGGTCTTCAGATTTTTTTAATGTAATTAATACAAAATTGCAGAAACAATGTTAAATTTTTACATGTTTATTTGCCATAAGAGGTCTTATGTTCGAAGGAAAAAAAAGAATAAATTATGATCTAAAATTAAATTATTTTGTTTAGAGTTACTGATTTTTCGAATATTCGAGATTTCGACTTCAAAAAATTCGAATATTCGAAGCTTCGAAGTTTTTCTGACGAAGTTCAAAACATTCGAATGTTCGAACATTCAAAAATTCAAACTTCGTTGGAAATCAACGACCCTAATTTTGATTCACTTTTTTCATTCGCTATTTCGATCATAAGTCTTCTTATGGCAAATTAACTTAAAAAATGTAACATTGTTTCTCCTATGTGTAATATAAAAATAAGGACCCCGTATATTTAATTATTACTGACTTTATTTTATCAACAAAAATGTATCTTTCATAGGGAAGGAAAATAGGGCCATACCCATGGCAACTGGAAAACAATGGTATAATAAAAAACATAAAACGCAAGTCGATGTAATCTACACTGATTTTTCGAAGGCATTCGATACTGTCTCGCACGCTTTATTAATTAAAAAATTGCAACTAATTGGTTTTGCTACTGAACTGGTAATTCTTATCACATCTTACTTACATAATAGAATTCAGTTCGTTAAAATAAACGGATTTCACTCTAGTGTCTTTTTGGCCGAGTCAGGTGTGCCACAAGGCAGTGTCCTAGGTCCTATGTTATTTTTGTTGTTTGTTAATGATATTGTCTCAACTGTCAAATATTCCAAGTGTTTGTTATTTGCTGATGATTTTAAATTATTTCACTGTATCTCATCTATAGATGACTGCTTGCAAATACAATCTGATATTGATGCTATATACCTATGGTCCCTTGCTAATAAACTGTATTTCAATGTTAATAAATGCCATGTAATGAGTTTTTCAAAAAAAAGGGAAGTGTTAAGTTTTAGCTACACTATGAACAATATCTCTCTGGATCGAGTCACTTCTATGAAAGACCTAGGAATTTATTTTGAAAGTAATTTTTTATTTAACTATCATATTGAGCGAATATTAGCTGATGCTTGTAAAACCATGGGATTTATATTTCGCATAACTCATAACTTCCGTAACGTAAGTAGTTTGCAGTCTTTGTTCATATCGTTTGTACGAAGTAAACTTGAATATGGTTGCATTATTTGGAATCCCTACTATTTGTATCAAATAAATTTAATTGAGAATGTACAAAAAAAAAATTCTGTAAAGTGTGCCACTTTAGAATAAATCACCAATGGCCTAGTAACATTGAATATAAAGATCTGTTACTTCAATTTCAACTTGTCTCATTACAAACACGTCGCATAAGGCAACAAGTTACTTTATTATATAAGATTGTAAATAATTTGATTGATGATATATCTCTTGTACAATGTTTAAACTTCTATGTAAGACCTTGTAATACACGAAATACAACTGCATTTCAGTGTAACTTTTCACGAACAAATTTTCACTACAATTCGCCTATAAATTCAATGTGTCGGGTATTTAACACTATTTGCGATAAACTTGATTTTGCCGATAGTTCTACTGTATTTATGAATAAGCTTGATGATATTATGATAAGTTATAGTAGCTTAAGTTAATTAAATAATTTTTGATGTGTCTTTAATATGTAGTTTCCTATCTGAGTTTATATATATATATATATATATATATATATATATATATATATATATATATATTTTTTTTTTAATTTGTCATTTCTTTGTATAAATTATATGTAATATTATTCTGTAATTGGGATATATATCTTGTAGAATAATAATCATAAATAAATAAATAAATAAATAATTTGACAGTAAAATCCAGGTGACGTCTGTTCAGAGGATAAACTTATCTCTATATTTCAATTTAGTAGTGAAAAAATGTATGTAAAGCTAGTGAAAATGCAACGGTACCTTTGGGAAGAAATGTCTCACTTTTACACATTAGAACTGTTTAATTATTCATCTAATTTAATAAAAATTATTTTTTAATATTTAAGATAGAATTGAATTAACCAGAAAATGTTTTCAAGGAATTGAAATTCATACAATATATCTTTATGGGATGGCTAGTCGGCCTGTGGATCCTGAGAACCCTGGTACCCTAGATTCGATTCCCACAGGCGACAAACAATTTTCATAATTTCAAAAACTACCCCTGTGGCTCCTCCACCACTAACATCTCTGGGGGCCGTGATATGACGACTGGTAACCGCACTTCACGCACAAAATATATCACTTACCGAGATCTGCTTCGGCAGAGTGCCACACCCAGTAATGGGTAGAAGACGTGATAATATATTTTTTTTTATGTTTTCAAGGAATTGAAATTCACACAATATATCTTTCGAAGACTTTACTACCTCCATTAAATTTATTAATTTTTAGTGGTATCAAGTCGGACTGTGAATTTAAAAACTCGGGTTCGATTGCCACAGCCGACAAACAATTTTTACCGTATTAAAATTACCCTTGTGGCTCCCTCTTCACTAACATCTTTTGTTGCTACAGCAGAGTGTCACAGGTGTCACACCCAGTAATGAATAAAAGGCGTGTTGATATATAAATAAAATATACATAATATATCTTCACTCTTACTCATTATTGGGTGTGACACTCTGCCGAAGCATATATTGGTAAGTCACGACCCTCAAAGATGTTAGTATAGGGGGGAGCCACAGCAGTAGTATTAATGTGGTGAAAATATTCTGTCGGCAGTGGGAATCGAACCTGTGTTCTCAGAATCCACAGGCCGACACGATATCACAGTGCCATCTACTCCATGGAGTACGTGATGGTATATTTATTTATTTATTACAGAAAGACTATTTTTACTAACAAATACATATTATACAGGTTGTCCCATGGGTAGCACACTTATTAAATACAACCTTATTGGCACTTTGTAGAAAAAATTGCTTTATAAAAATAATGTCCTGGTGAATGTGGAACCTGGTCAGTAATTTCGTGGTCAGCCCGGCCCTGGCTGGACACCGTTCGGTATATTTGTTGAATTAATGTGAAATCTGTATTATTTATGCATCCGGCATCATATTTTATTTGTAATTATAATGACAATGTTGGCCGCTATGCAATTCATTGGTTGATCCAGGATCTGCGGACGGTAGTTTGTAAATAATTGATTCGATAATGGATACAATATTAATTAGAATAATTAAAATGGTTTTTTCATATACTTTTCGAGGATAATGGATAATCATTTCGATATCAATTATATACGGTGTACAGTTATGTTTGTATGGGGCTAGTTTTTATGTTTGTGCAGGAATAAGTTTTAATGTGTTTTATGAAATGTCATTAATTAAATGTTTTCGCATGCATATATTTAGTAGGATCATATTATTTGCTGATTATTTTCAGTTTGCATTGTAGTGGAATTTTAATTTTATTTTAATAAAATTGTGTTTGTAACTATACAGAGGGGATGTAATATTATTCTGTCGTTGTGTAGAAATTGAAAAATGAGAACTCATAATTTAAATTGGTATCTAAACTGACATAATTTTATTAAATTGATCTACGAGTAGGTATATTATATTTTGGTGATAATGCAATGCCGTTAGGCCATCTTCATATCTAGTATAGATTCTTAGATATAGCGTCAGGAAAAGTTTTCGACATTACAGATGCCGTATCTCAAAAACTAAACGAGATATGAAAATGCACTCAACGGCATTGAGTTTCTGGTGTTTCAATTAACTTTTAAACAAATTTTCAGCATTTTTTATTTTTCAAAAGGTTATGACCAAAATTTTCTCATCGAGCAATTTTTTAACAATATCTCAGAAACTGGAAGACATATGTAATTAGGGATTTTACTACTGGATTCAACGGGTCAAAATACATATGTATGTAAATTTTTGTTACAATATTCGAACGAGGAAGAATTTTAGAGCAAACAGTCCGAAAATAGCCTAAAATCGTAAAAAATCCAAGGGGTACCCCTTAAGAAATAATCAAAAAATACAAATCGCTAAAAATTTGCTTATAAGTCAATTCGGACACGAGAAATTCAATGCCGGTGAGCGAATTTTCATATTTTGTTTAGTTTTTAAGATATAGCCTCCGGAAAAGTTCAATTTTCCAAAAAAAAATACCTTATCATATTTTCGACTTTCCAGGGGCTATATTTCAAAAACTAAACAAGATATGAATATGTGCTTAACGGCATTGAATTTCTCATGGTTCAATTGACTTGTAAACAAATTTTCAGCATTTTTCATTTATCAAAATTTCTTCACCAAATTTTTTTCGTCGAGCAGTTTTTTAACAATATCTCAAAAACTAGAAGACAAATGCAATTGGGGCTTTTACCATTGGATTCAGCGGGACTAAATACATATGTACGTAAATTTTCGTTACAATATTCGAACGAGAAAGAATTTTAGAGCAAACAGTCTGAAATAAGAAGAATAAGAAATTTTAAAAATATGAAAATCGCTAAAAATTTGCTTATAAGTCAATTCGAACACGAGAAATTCAATACCATTGAGCGCATTTTCTTATCTTGTATAGTTTTTAAGATATAGTCTCCGGAAAAGTTAGTTTTCCAAAAATTATTTATTTCGTCAGATTACTTCGCTGACTTTATTGTCAGTCCTAGAATTACTGACTCTAATTTACTTAGAAGTAATTCATTCCGATAAGCTCATAATTTTGTTTAATTCAGTTCATTTAGTGATGTTATCTAATTTATCTGAACTGATTTAAGTGAACCAAGTGGCAAATGAAATACAGCTAAAATTGAAATTTTGAACTTAGTTTAAATAAATAAAAGCATATTGAATATTTGACAGCAATATCAAGTATTCCAATTGATATGTAACTTCGATTAACTTTTATTAATTTAAACTAAGTTTTATTGGTACAACTGATAGTACTACCAACTAAATAACAATCATCACAACTGTCTCTTTTACCTAGTTATCCATGCATAGCATACAACATTTGATCTTCACACATCAATAGGTACTTATTCCATCCACAATTCCCCATCACAACAAAGCCACCTATCAACTTGTCTCAATAGTATAATCACATCACCTCTGAACCACAACCACAATCAAACTATCAAACATTCGCACATCGAATGACATTGATATTGGTTGCTTGGTTGTTGTATGTAGTGCATCAGGGCCGTGATCGTGATCGTGACTACAGCTCGCGCGAGCAGATTAGACGTTGCAAGGATTAGAGGCGTGTGCTGAGAGAGAATCCTGTCATTCCTGCTGCCTGCTTCATGTCTGTCTGTATTGTACACGCAAGCACGACACGAGTTCATGCTGAGATGTTTGTGTGAAGGGAGTGATTGAATTATTGGGATGGTGTGACTGTTTGGATTATTTTACTTCTACTGGTGATAGGATTCCTTCAATCCTTACTGGTATAGATTGTGTCCAAAATTATAGTTTTATCATCCCAATATTGGGAATCTTAGGGCCAGTTTTTCAATAACCGATTAATGTCAATCATGATTAAATAAATATATCATCACGCCTTCTACCCATTACTGGGTATGGCACTCTGCCGAAGCAGATCTCGGTAAGTGATATATTTTGTGCGTGAAGTGCGGTTACTAGCCGTCAAATCACGGCCCCTAAAGATGTTACTGGTGGAGGAGCCACAGGGGTAGTTTTTTTTAAATTATGAAAATTGTTTGTCGCCTGTGGGAATCGAACCAGGGTTCTCAAGATCCACAGGCCGACTTCATACCACTGAGCTAGCCACCTCATAAATTAACGCTAATCAGGAGTAAGCCGGTGACTGAAAAAATGGTCCTTAAAAATGAATATCTTAGATGACATTACAATTTACTGTTTTTGAATTTTAGAAGTTCAATTTTAAGATTTATTTTAGGACAAATATTTAAGTGTTCTTTGAATATTTGTTTAACAAACAAAAAAGTAACATATCAACAAAGACAATTAATAAAATTGTCTTGATTTGAACAATGATTTCGATGTGATTTTGCTTGTTTGTTGGACAGATATATTTATTAGTACTTTTATTAGGAGGATGAAATAACGACCTTTAGACGTCAGACCGTATATTTTCGATTTTAACGTTCTTCAGATGATATCAAATATTTTTTTGAAAGGATGGACACTGTGCAAATAACAATGCTTTTAAATTATTGTCGTAGTAGATAGAATTTGTGATTATTGCAGCTCAGTTATTTAGATATTTTAAATAACTTGTATTCAAAGATTCATCCAAGTACACATTGCTTTCGCTTAAATTTAAAAGGTTTATTAATGAAAAAATCGAATCGAATGTTTGACAGCAATATTAAATTATTCATTTGACAGTTTATCTTGACGAGATCTTGCTCTGTTAAAGAAAACATAAAATTTAAGGAACAGAAGTACAACTGGCCAACAAAGAATTCAATATAAGCTTGAAGCAAAATACAAGTAATTCTTCAAATTATTGCACCAGCATTCCAAAAATCCTATGAAACTAAAGTTCTTATTGATAAATTTTTAGTTTATTAATTTCTGGGGTAGTGGCTCAGTGGTACCGAGTCGGTCTGTGGATCCTGAGAACCCTAGTTTGATTCTCACTGCCGGCAAACAATTTTCATCAAATTAAAATTACCCCTGTGGCTCTCCTACCACTAACATCTTTAGGGACCGTGATTTAACGGCTGGTAACACCACTTCATGTGCATAAATATATCACTTACCGAGATTTGCTTGGGCAGAGTGCCACACCCAGTAATGGCTAAAAGGCGTGATTCTATTTTTGCAATACATATTATTAAACCAGCTTCTTACAAAAGTGCAATTTTGATCACATAAAAAATGAGGAGGCAGTGAAAGAATATCGCATCGAAATCTTAGAACAAATAGCTATATTGAATGCCATTTTCTGATGCGATATTTTTTCAATTATTCTAGCGATAGTTATTGTAAACTTTATCTGGAGATGGAAAACCCAACCCTTAATTTGTTTGTTCATGCTAGTGGTGCAACATATTTTTATATAATTTTGTTAGTACTATAACAGGTATTGCCATATCACCTCACCCTCAATACTTTTCTCATTAATTATACAATTTTGTCAAAACATATTGACACATTTCTCTTCCTTATTTTTCACCCACCAACGAACAATTCACTATTGAATTCTATACTCCGTCGATTATGTTCAAATTTCCCGGTACATTAACCCAGCATTGCACCGTTCATCCCCAACCCCAACCTTGCTACCCTGTCCTGTCTGCCGAATACACCACCCTTCTACACACACACAGAGACAATCCCCTCGTCGGAGGGGTGCAGAGAGTGCTAGAGCGGCACACGTATATAGTTTGTTTTATTTTACAATCATTTATCTTAACCTCGCAACAATGAGCTGTCAGAGAGCGCGAGCGGGATGATACGAACAGTGGCGTAGGGGATGAAGGGTGAAAGAGGTGGATAGGACAGGACAACCCCACTGAAAGGGGAGAAGGGATGGAGAGGATAATGTGTACCGTATGCTTCGTTGTTTATGTTAGTTTTTATTGTGATTTTAGTTTTTGGTGTTTAAAAAATTGTTTGTATAAAATGATTGACTGGTTCTAAGGGTAGAAACGAAGGGAGGGTATATGAGTAAGGTGGGCATAAATAACAAAATTGAATAAACAGGATCAATTTGTTATTGGGTACAAAGAGAAAATTAAAAAAAAAACTTGTATGTACAACTAGACTGAATAGCATGTGTTTTAGCCCTAAAAAGCGGGCGTAAACACTTTTTTTGGTCCATGAGCCAAAAAGAAATAATTCCTATGGATACGTAAATAAAATGTCAATTTTTGCTTATTGTAAATACTTGATTTTACTAAATTTCATTTTGACATATAACCTATTTACATATTTTAATCTTTTGAACACATAATTAAATGTTATTTTGTTGTGCATAAAATATTATATGTACCACGGGTGAAATTAGCGTTTCTGACCCTGAGCATGTTATTAGTCCTCGGCGCTTTGCGCCTCATGCTAATAATCATGCCACGGACCAGAAACGCCTGTTTTCACCCATGATACATAAATATTTTCTACAACAAATGAAAAATAACTACATTACCTTGAAAATCATCCAAACAATGAAAAAAATATTTTCTTCACTATCTTGGTAAACGTTTTTTCACGATTTTGGAAATCGATTTTAATGATCCTTTTTTGACAACTGCAGACAAATTGTTGTTTTATTTAATATTCTTTAAATTTTGTCTATTGTACCACACATGTAGGTAATAATCTCTATTTTTTCGAACCCTCTCTTTTCGTCCATGGCCTCCCGCGATGCGCCGTCGGCATCTATCGCTAATGACGCGGTGAGCAGATTGATTGGGTTTTAAGTATTTTTTAGGGGTGCTTGTACACCTGATCACCCCCTATCACCCTGTGGGGGGTGGCACAGCCACACTGGCCCCCGTGCACCTACACAAACGTAGCTCTGCTAAAAAATGAAAGGCCAGTGCCAAAGTGACGTGATTGATGCGATACTGTTTGCGATGCGTTTTTGTTTGGCTGTCGCGCGACTGTCATCTGTTCTGATGATGTCGATGTTGATGGTGTTTTATTAATAGGGAATTTAATAATGCGATGGTGTTTTGTTATTCAAATTTTTGCGACAACGGGGTTTAATGGTTTGCAGCAGGTGGATGTGCTAATTGATTTATAAATTATTTTTTAATATTTCTAAATGTGCATTTTATAAACATACAATTTTATTGTTGAAACTAAATTTTAATAACCAGTTTTTATTTAATTCTTACCTAATTATAATGGGATGGCTAGCTCAGTGGTATGAAGTCGGCCTGTGGATCCTGAGAACCCTGGTTGGATTCCCACAGGCGACAAACAATTTTCATAGTTTAAAAAACTACCCCTGTGGCTCTCCGACCACTAAAATTTTTGGAGGCCGTGATTTAACGACTGGTAAACGCACTTCACGCGCAAAATATATTTTTTGGAAATTAATTGCAAAAACTTTTGGAATATCAAACATATAAAGTAGTTTATAGAAGTGCATAGGATGCGGGCACCCACGTGACACTGTGACGTTATGTGACGTAAAAACAGCTGTTGGGGCAAAGACCACTGCGCCACCCAGAAAATTAACTATTTTTTTTGGAACGAGATTTGAAAAGAACCGTTTTTTTCAAATCTCGCCACAAAATAATAGTTCATTTTGTAGATGGCGCAGTGATCGCAGCACAAGATTTGAAAAGAACCGTTCTTTTCAAATCCCGCCACAATAAAATAGTTCATTTTGTAGGTGGCGCAGTGATCTTTGCCCGAACTGCTGTTTTTACGTCACAAAACGTTACAGTGTCACGTGAGTGCCCGCATCCTATTATGTACATTAAAATTTTAATTTTAAAATTGTTTATATTTATAAATATAATAGTGTAACTAAGGTAACAGTAATCTTGTTTGATATTTATTTCTAATATTTTAGTAGTTGTCTATGGCAGCGGCCGTTAAAACGCTTTTATCGACCGTCGCTAATAGCATTATAAAATAAAATTGTATTATACAAAAAAATGACTTACTGGATCGAATCGCATATGTAAATGTTAACTTTTTTGACAGTTAATAAAAGTAATTTGACGAAACTTATTATTAAGTAAATTTGGCATTTGAAATATTTCTAATTTAAATAAATATATAATTAGGTGAACTTATGTTAGGTAGTTATTAATTCAAATAATTTCTTCTATAAGTAAATGATTTTAAATATTTTTTAAAAACTTACCTTTTTATTCTATTTAAATAGATATTCTAAAAACATGGTGAGATACCTATTTGCTGAAAAAATGAAGGTATGCAATTTATTTTTCTTGAGTTCTGAGGATACAACAACAATCATCACAAATACAACATTTCTTTCCACACAACACAATCCCAACCAACAACAATCAACAACACAATCATCACATTCACATCTCTCACACAAACAATCGAATCCCAACATTTGCGACTTGCATCTAGATGATTGAAGCACACGTTGTTTTGTATTGTTTTTTATTTTTTCTAACGCTCGAACTCTCTTTGCGTCGTGACCGGGAGTCGACGCTTCGCTGCCGCGTCACTGTGCGTCAGGCCGCATCGAGCGTCCGCCGTCGCCATGTTCTCTACGCTCCGCCCACCGCGATAAGTGAATGTCGGCCACTCGCCAAAGTAGGCGGCGCTTACAAAGAATCATACACATTACAAGACAACACGAGACTATCAACAGGATACTAGTCTGACTTTAGACTAAATTCAACGAACATATTTACAATTAAATTTTCAAAACTATAATATAACAGCTTCAGTAGTTTTTGAATTTTTGTAAGTAAAAGTTTTAATTCGTTTGACTTACTGGCACGTGAAGCCCCGCCTACATCTCATCATAAATCGAAACAGGAATATACAGTAAGCATGTGTTAGACAGAGATGAGTATAGTAAGAGTGGGGGAAGTGCGCGCGCATTAAAATCAGTCAGTTTGTTGGGCGTGGTATACAACTACAGCATGTTGAAGATAAGACTACTACCATGCGAAGATCATACTTTCAGGATGTGTGTATATGAGTGAGAGGGGTATGTAGGGATGTAGTCCGATGTTTTCCGATGTTTGCCGAGGTGGTAGAGGTGTTGTGAGTGTGTGAGGGAGGTGTAGGGTGAAGGGCTCGTCCGGAGCGCCAGTGTGCAGATGATATATAGAGTGGGCGACTTACGGTTAAACCACGTTGGGAAGTGGCCCAGATTACAGGCGCGCTGCGAGCTTTGACGGTATCAAAGCTAACCCCGATATCTGCGCGACCGCTACTAAGCACATAAGACTTTTTAATACTTTTATAGGATTTAGTCTAAAACCGTGCTGATGCCAGAGTATTTGCGCGGCAGTGATTTGTAAAGATATTACCGATGCTCCGCGGACAGCGACGGATTTCCTGTGTGACGTGACCGTGAGTGACTTGACGTTGTGTTCGTGTGTTTGTTACCCGTTACCGTTACCCGTTATCCGTTATCCGTTACCGGTTCGCGTGTTCTCGTGCGTGGCCAAGTTAATTGAAAAGTGACGTCTGCGACGCTCAGGTTGACAGCCGGCCAAGGAGATTAGTTTGACATAAAGGTATGTTTGCATTCTGTAATTAATTCAATCACCAGGATCTGTTTGGTTTACACGACCAGCTTGAAATTACTATAGACCCTGATGTCCCTAAACTCCCGTATCAATATGCATGCTTGATTTTTATATTTAAAAAAGATAAATACTGACAAATTGTAGTACCATTAAGCTGTCTACTAAATAAATAAATCTCAGTGTAGCACTCTGCTGTAGCAATATATATTCTAGCATATAAAGTGTGGTTCCCAGCCGTCATATCGCGACACCCAAATATGGTAGTAAAGGAAGAACCACAGGCGTAATTTATATGTGGTGAAAATCAGCTTCCTAACTCATGGATTCATTTCCTTGGTTCATATTGTCAATAATTAATTTAAGTATTATATTTTAATTGTAGTCTGAGTCAAAATATTACATTTTTAATAACACCTATAGAAAATAAAATAGTGTGACAGAAATAAATTATAGGTATGATATGTTCCGTCGCTAAAAGATATCAGAAATTCTGATAAATCTTGATGTGATATACTCGTATGTATACAAAATCAGAGATGTAGAGTTTTCATTTTGATTGTGGGTATAATAATATATGATATTTTTATATCCAAAATATAAAAACGGCTTTTACCCATTACTGGGTGTGGCACTCTGCCAAAGCAGATCTCGGTAAGTGATATATTTATGCGCGTGAAGTGCGATTACCAGTCGTAAAATCACGGCCCCCAAAGATGTTAGTGGTGGGGGAGCCACAGGGGTAGTTTTAAATTGGTGAAAATATTATGTCGGCTGTGGGGATCGAACCAGGGTTCTTTGGATCATTTAATAAAATTGTACTTTACTTCATTGTAACCATTATTGCATAGCAACTATGTTTTTGATGCCATATTTTTTCTAATGTCATTATCGTAAATATTGTAATTATTGTATGAAGCTAAAAAATCATATATGAAACATATTTAAAAAAGTGGTTTCAATTCAATTTTCTAAATTTGTTTCATAATATACTATTATCCAACACCGGCTCATAATAAGCCGGTTACTTAAGTTGTTTGAAATAGATAATTTCCATCATTAGTCACTTAGTCACAGTACCATACCGTCCATTCCATGGCACTTTGTAATTTCTATATTTTATTAATATCATATTAAATGTCTTATTAATATCAAACAATAAACGATCATAATATAAAAACGATTTAACACGTTTGAAGAGAAGTATTGGATAAAACGTTGTATTGGACTCGTGTGGATGGCATACTAGTCACTCAAGAAAAGTAGCCATTCACCCTTCGGCCATCGTGGCCAATAATTTTCTTTCATAACTAATATATCACATTCCACACTAGTACAATAAATTACTATTATAAGGATCAATCTAAAATATTTTATATTAATTTATTTAACTAGAAAGACAAAAAGAAATTTAAATAGATAGGCCAATTTAAGTCTTATAATATGTACATCATATTTCACATGCATGACGTTGCAAGATATAATTTAAAAAAAAAATGATTGAGAATAATGCTAAAAGTATTTGTTAGTGGCGCGCCAAGAAAATAATGTTTAAAAAAATATATATCATCACGCCTTTTACCCATTACTTGATATGGCCCCCAAAGATGTTAGTGGTGGGGTAGTCACAGGGGTAATTTTATTGTAGTAAAAATTGTTTTGCTACCACTGAGCCATCTACCCTATGAATATTTGTTACATATTAATTACAGGGTTAAACTCCTTATTGAGAAAATATACTTAGAAATATTTAATATGAAATTGGGGTAAAATTGAGGGTAAGAGATTGTTTAAATGACCAAGTAATAAATGGATGTATATGATAGAAGGTTAGGTTTGTTGCGTGAGTTAAAGATGAGATGAACTTAAATAGAAGTAGTTAATTATGAATTCAAGATCATCCTAATTAATAAATGTTTCAAGGGTTCACGGTATTCAAAACAAAAAACTATCAAGGAGAGATAATATATAAAACTGCCGACCTACGCTACACAAACCATAGTTAGTTGCGCTTGCGTCGTCGCGACGACGGGCGTCGTGTGGTGACGATCACTTGAGTCCGGTAAGCACGGGCCGCGATCCTCGCTATCCGCCGGATCCACACGACCTCATCCGCCAAATCCAGAAATCCGGAGCTTAACAGCGCCTAGCCGCACTCGAACACACCACCGTCGCTCGAGGATGCTCCTTGTACAACATACTCTGATCAACCTCTACTTACATTATTTACTCATTATGCAAATTAATATATGATACGTATGGCTCAATTGGATCGGACTGTGGATTTGAGAACCTGGGTTCGATTCCCATAGACGATATACAATTTTCACCACATTAAAATTACTCCAAAACATGGCTGGTAACTGCACTTCACGCGCATATAATATATCACTTACTAAAATCTGCTACGGCAGAGTGCCACACCCAGTAATGGGTAGAAAGCGTGATGATATTTTATTTTAAATTACAAATTTAAGACATTTCATTTATTTGTCAATTTGCACAACAGGAACTTAATTCCAATTACAGTATAGGGGGCCTACAGCTTATAGTGGAATCCGAACCAGATAAAATCACATTTTTTGGACATAAGTAGAAGTCAGCGAGATTTGAACGCACGGCCTCTTGCTTGTTAATTTAGAAACTAATTTTACTTACTTACTGGGCAACTAATGCCCGTAAAACGTATGCATAATAGAGACATTTTTTAAATGTCTCTTATACTGCGAGTATTTTGTATACTTATTTCGCTATCAAATACTGGGTGGGTCCTGTATCAAGAATTTCTAAGGAGGCTTCCCTTCCTCTAAATTAAATAGCATTTACATTAATTTATACATTATTAAGTTTATTGTAAAACTGATGCTGGGTTGCAAGAAAAAAAATAAAGAGCTCTTTAGATAAAGAATTGTTTATTTAACAACAGTATCAATAGCAAAATTCTGAAACTTATTGAACCGTTAGTTGCTAATGAACCGAATAAACACATTATTTTATATTTTTTAAATAGGCAAAATGGTACTGATACTAGTAATTTATAACTAAAAGTAAATGGGATAATGGCTCAGTGGTATCGAGTCGGCCTGTGGATCCTAAGAACTCTGGTTCGAACCCACAGCCGACAAACATTTTCACTAATTTAAAATTACCCCTGTGGCTCCCCCACTACTAACATCTTTAGGGGCCGTGATTTGATGGCTGGTAACCGCACTTCACGCGCATAAATGTATCACTTATCTAGATCTGCTTCTACGGAGTGACACGCCCAGTAATGATATATTTATTTATTTTTTATAGTAAATTCCCGATAAAAACATTAATTCTTGTAAGATCGTAGACGCTGATGGGCATTCCTAACCGGTGTGTCCTGCATCATTGATACAGCAGACATAGCGATTGATACGCTCCTGTTATTTCGTGAAATATAGTGACTGGAATCTTCTTCTTACAGAAATCTGACTATAGCTATATAAAATTTAAGTATCTTCCACTCATGATTGAAGCCAACAGGTACTCCCAACTCAGTATAGTTCTCTCGCAGTCAAATAGCGGAAAAATCTTGACAAAATTAGCCCCCCCTCCTGTTCGCAGAGGAGGGGGGTACCAGCACCAGCACCAGCTCCAAGCAAGCTTGCAGTGGTGGGGCAGAAGCTTAGCGGGTAAAGCTCTCAGACCGACGGCGGCCGCGCGCGTCGCGACGAAGCTTTATCCGACTAAACCGGGCTAAAGCTGTTTTTAAGCCCCGTATCTTTTTTCGCGGACTTAACCGACTTTTAGTCTTTGCTTGAACCGAGCACCTGGATTTGCTGACGAGCTTTTAAATTAGTCGTCGATACCCGCTGATTGTTTTCGACGCCTTGAGTTTTAACGCGAGATTCCACTTTCAATTGTGAGATTGTTATGTGGTGCGAGTGATGCGAAAGTGCGTGATGCCAGCCACGATGATGAGCAACGTTTGACGAGATGGACAATTATGATGATTGACTCTATTGGTCGTGCTTGTGTTTTATAGTGAGACATTTGGAACATACTGAGTGTAGTGACTTAAAGTTGATGAAAAGTTGAGTTAAAATGAAGTCATAAATAGCTTAAGACTGAAGTAAGTTTATAATATTTACTGTTATATACGAGCCCTAACAACTATATATTGGGACAAAATCAAAAACATTTATAATTCAGATATGTGAGTTTTTTTTTTCTAATATTTTTTTTAGTTTAATACTATTTACTTTGTTAATTAAGAACATTTGAGGCCAATCAGCAACACAAAAAACAAAATACTTATTCTGTCAACAGTAATTAACAAGAAAAATGTGCATTTTGTGTGGCAACTAAATATTGGGACAATACAAATTAACTGTTAAATATGAAACAAGATAAGATAAATAATTTGTGAAAACAATGCAGAACGAAACGTCAGATTAATCAGCAGTTGCTTTCTTATTGTTTTGAGTGAATCGCTGGTTTATTGAACATAATGGTACGTGGTATCTCGACAAGTTAAAAAATTCATGAGCAGAGCTGGGCAAGCTACTTAAAAAAAGTAGCTAGGCTACAGCTACAGCTATTCTTTAAAAAAGTAGTTAAGCTACAGCTATAAGCTATATTATGTAAAATATAGCTAAGCTACAGCTAAAATCTTTCGTTAAAGTAACTGTTAAATTTTAAAGCTACTTTTTTAAATTATTGTGAAATAATTAAATTTGCCATTGTCATATGATCAGTCTTTTGTTATAATGACTGTTCATTTACTATAATGTACATAAATATCAAAAATAGCAAATACCATCTGGCACCTACTGTGTATTTTTGCGTATTAGAGCCAGTTAGAACCGGCAACAAATAATTATTTTGTGTGGGTTTAGTTTGTACGCATGCGTACTTTGTTGACCTTCTGCTTAAAAAGTAGCTTGAAGCTACAAAAAGTAGCTTTAAGCTACAAAAAGTAGCTTTTAAAGTAGCTTCAGTTGTTATTTTTAAGCTAATAGAAAAAAAAGTAGCTAGCTTCAAGCTACAGCTATATTTTTTCACAGTTAACTAAGTTACAGCTACAGCTAAGGTAAATGTAGCTAAGCTAGTAGCTAAGCTACAAAAGTAGCTAGCTACTGCCCAGCTCTGCTCATGAGTTAGTGTGGAAAATTATTGTCGCACTAAAACAATACGTGAAGTAGCAGATGAACTTATTATTTCTAAAACTATAATGTGGAATATTATTAAGCATTATGAAGAAATCGGAAATATCCTAGATAAAAAGGTAGAAGTCCATGTCGTCCAAAATTAGTCTCAGATGCAATTATCAAGGTTTTATTTCCAAAACTTTGTCGAATTTAACTGTATTAAACTGTGTGAAGATAAATATTTATAAACAACACAATATTCTTTTCTTCACAAGGGAACTTTTATTCTACTAAATGTACATATTCAGTAGTATCAATTTCTAATTGTCAAATTCTCCTTGCAGATATTCACGCAGACGATGCCCCAGGTCTAAACCACTCCTACAATGGAACGCATGGAATCCCTCAGCGACCCAGGCCTTTGCCTCCAAGACCTCGTGTCCGGGGTATCCACCAGCTCCGCGAACGATCTCCACGGTGCCGTGCACCATCACTTGCACGACAGCGTCGCGGCGGCAGTGTCTGTGAGCTCTGCTATCACTGGTATCATGTCCAGCAGTTCCGCCAGCATGCTTGGTCATCATCATGTGTCCCCGCACCACGACGTGGGCAGCCATCATGGTGTAGTGCCCCATACGCCTAGCCTACATCATGAACCGTTGGAGAAGCTGAAACGTGGTGAGTCGTAGATGGTTTTGTTGGAGTGTTTGGAGGATGAATGGAATGTGAATGTTTAAAAAATAATGTGTTTCAGTCGAACGATTTTATTTAGCCTTATTACGCGATTCGCAAACTGAAACAAATAACTATTTCAGATGCATAATAACTTTTAATTTATTAAATATAATTTATATTTTAAAATACTTTTTTAAATTGTATATATGCTTGTTATTTTTACAATGCTAAGCGTGCTATAGAAAGAGGATATGTAGAGCATTAAATAATTGTTTTCTTTACTTTTCTTTAAAGTACCTTTTAAATATCAAATCTCAACTTCTTCTATAAAAGGACCATTTATTTTAAAAGAGGTGTAAGTCCATATTTTTTTTAAATGAGATATCACGTAAGTTATGCTTAATTTCGTATTAACTTTTTATTTATAAATAGTTAGCAGATCTGGGCAAGCTACTTAAAAAAAGTAGCTAAGCTACAGCTACAGCTATTCTTTAAAAAAGTAGCTGAGCTACAGCTATAAGCTACATTTTGTAAAATATAGCTAAGCTACAGCTAAAAGCTTTCATAAAAGTAGTTGTTAAATTTTAAAGCTACTTTTTTCAATTATTGTGAATGATTAAATTTGCCATTGTCATATGATCAGTTGATCAATCTTTTGTTATAATGACTGTTAATAAATATAAAAAATCGCAAATGGACAAATGTACTGTTAATTTGTTATGCTATAATTCTTATTTATATCGGAATAAATTAACAGTCACATTATCAGAAGACTCCTAAACAGTCAATGTTTAGTTCATCTAATATTTAATACAAAAGTAGAATAGGTTAAGAACAAGTGAAAAATAAAATATGGTAATAGATTTTACACTATATAATAACTTATTATCCTACAGTTATATAAAACAATAAAGAAGGTACAATTCAAATACAAAACAAAAATTAATAGGTATTTTTTAATGAACAGTGGTAGCTTTAAGCTACAAAAAGAAGCTTTGGGCTACGAAAAGTAGCTGTAAGCAACAAAAAGTAGCTTTAAAAGTAGCTTCAGTTGTTATAACAATATTTTTAAGCTAATAGAAAAAAAAACATAGCTCGCTACAAGCTACAGCTATATTTTTTCACATTTAGTTAAGCTACAGCTACAGCTAAGGTAAACGTAGCTAAGCTAGTAGCTAAGCCATAAATGTAGCTAGCTACTGCCCAGCTCTGATAGTTAGTATTTAATTTTTTATAAAATGCCCATGTTTTGTCCAATTAAAAATTGGCCGGTAAAAGAAATTGCCTAACCATTAATATGCTAACTTTTAATTTTCTCGAAACAAGAGAAAATGGACTTCCACCACTTTCAAAATAAACGGTCCATATACTAAACATCAATAAATACTGACGGCAAATTGCTAGTATTTATAAATAGAGGTACAATGTACGCTAGACATACTTCAAAGCATTATATTTTGAACTATGATATATCCGCCGGACGAATCCAAATAATTTCTTATCTACCTGATAGGCATAAATATAGTCTCCATCCTGAACATACATATATGTATTTATTTATTTGTTACTTTGCACAAGAGGAACTTAATCCCAATTACAGTAGCTTATAGTGGAATCCGAACCACTCAGACACATACATTATATTTTATATAAATTGAACCCACAAACTCTGGCTAAAAAAGAGACAAATTATATCGACTACTTGCATCAATCATTCCTAAATATGAACTAAATCAACTACCAAATATACTGTAACAAAAGAACCAAAACCATCTTTAAATCTTCTTCTTAAACATATCTCTTGAACCATATTACCACATCGAGTCCATTCTTCTCTGAATGTAGATATCAGCGAGTGCGTTCAAAGTCAGTGTAGCGTGCAGATGACGAGGCATAGATGACGCCTGGCAAAAGAATCCGTCGCTTGTCGCTCGACGCCTGTCGGCGTTGCATTCATAACAACTACCCCTCCGAATCGCTTACAAAGTAATCACACACTGTATTCACCCGACTCAATTAGCCGTGACTTTGCAAACCGGACAGGGATGGACTCAGAATGCTTCTTATCAGCCCAATACTCGGAAGAGTTTTAGCTAGAATCTAACTAATCCTATATTTTGAATTTGACAAACTAAGCTAAACCATACTCCCAAAAAAAGTTTAAATAAACTTTCCTATATTCTTATTATCATTTAGTTTTAGGAAAGAGAATTGGATTGACTTTTTTTTTTTCTGTGGCTTCTTTGGCGGACCAACTACTTAGGTCGCCATTCCGCCCTGATCTGCGTTTTAGGTATTATGGTCAAGTACTACCCGCGCGCAACGTTACTTAACTCGCGTTATCGCTTAGATCAGTTCCAACGAATGCAGCCATGGCCGTTGACAAGGATTGACTTTTAAAAATCGGACTAGTATAAGATTCGCTAATTCAAAATTTAGGATTAGCTAAAACTTTTTTGAGAATCTGGTTGTATATGTTTAATATGTGAGAAAGACAATCGGTTGGGTATTGGTTGGAAATAATTCTATGAATTTTCGTTTATTTTTTGACACAGACAAGACATTTGATATATTAATAATAAAACATAGAAATTACAAAATACCCATGGAATGAGATATCTCTATTATTCTTTCACTGTGGGACTAATGGTGGACTTTATTTATTTGAAATAACTATAGTAACAGGTTTATTATGACTCGGTGTTAGATAATAAATAAATAAATATATCGTCACGCCTTCTACCCATTACTGGGTGTGGCAGTCTGCCGAAGCAGATCTCGGTAAGTGATATATTTTGCGCGTGAAGTGCGGTTACCAGCCGTCAAACCACGACCTCCAAACATGTTAGTGGTGGAGGAGCCACAGAGGTAGTTTTTGAAGTTATGAAAATTGTTTGTCGCCTGTGGGAATCGAACCAGGGTTCTCAGGATCCACAGGCCGACTTCATACCACTGAGCTAGCCACCCCATAATAATTAATAATAAAATATAGAAATTACAAAATACCCATGGAATGAGACATCTCTATTATTCTTTCACTGAGTGACTAATGGTGGACTTTATTCCATTTGTCAGTTGGTTCACTTAAATCAGTTCAGATAAATTAGACAACATGACTAAATGAATTGAATTAAGCAAACTGATGCACTTATTGGAGTGAATTACTTCAAAGGAAATTAGAATAAATAATTCTAGTACCGAAAATAATGTCAGCGAAGTAATCCAGCGAAATAAATAAGTGATTTGGATCAGTAAATATAAGTTAGATCTGATCCAAATGGGAAATGGGATACGCCTTATGAGTTGGTGTTGGATAAAGAGTATTTAGTAGATTTTGCAAACAATTGTTAAAATAATTGTCTCAGATGTAAAAGTTTGCAAGTCTTTTATTTATGATTAAAAATGAGATTGTGTCTAAGTGGTTCATAGTCTATTATAAGTTATTGTAATTGGGATTAAATTCCTGTTGTGCAGAGTAACATATAAATAATTAAAGTTAAAGTAAATGTTGTAATATTTAACTTTCTAATATAAATATCAATTATTTTATCTCCTGCACGTAGATTTTTAAAGAAAATTGAGAAATTTTGTAAATACAGAAAACTAATAAAATTACTGATATGGCTAATTATATACCTATTCTTATCAGTCGATAAAAACGTACTAAAATACTTTTTATTTTTATCAATGAATAATTTTTTTAGAAATGAATGAAATATGCTTGTGGAAAAAATTACCCTTTGTTCTCATTCTCAAAAATAAAAGACTTATAGGAGATAAAAAAATTCCAATAAATTTGATATTTATGTCTTCATATTAAAAACAGTTTATTGATCTCACATTATATATATATATATATATATATATATATATATATATATATATATATATATATATATATATATATATATATATATATATATATATATACACACCCAGTAATGGGTAGAAGGCGTGATGATATATTTATTTATTTTAAAATATGCGTGTAAATAAAAAAAATTTGTATAAAGTAGCCGTGAAGCTATTAAGTAGTTTTTTATGGTCGTAATATAATTTATTGTGGAAGAAAAAATTGAGTACGGCCCTGTAAAAGATTTGCAAATGTTTATTCCTGTGAGTAACTCAACACTTGGGGGTGACAATTTGTTCGCTACGCTTCAATTATAACCTCACATTTTTCAAATAACGTGACAGAAAACACCCATGAAATTATTTAAAACTTGTCTCAATATTTTATCATCATATAACTATAAAATTTCCATAAAATAGTAATGCAGTATTTTCTTTAAATTCCTTCAATATCTAATCGAACTCGTAGATAATAATGCACTCTCGTAGTAACAAAATATCGATACGAAATACGATCATAACTGCAATAAAAATATGTAGAGTAACATTTCTATTTTAACGAATGTCCCGAGAAACTAAACATTTATATTACGCCTAGTTATCTAATATTTAACTGCGTGTAGTATCTAACTTTATCATTGGAAATTATATTTATTTACTTTATCAATTTTATCATCATACTTCAAAAAATCCGAACTGATAACTTTACACATAAATCGAAATAAATGCTGGGATGTGTGTATGTCTGTGTGTAGAAATGACAGACACACCTATCTCGTATCTTTGCTTGGTAACTTTATGCTTTGAACTTCCGAAAAGGTAAAAAAATATTTGTGTTTGGTTATCGGCAGATGATAAACTGGCCAATACAAATTTCACTTTGGCTTGCTTCAAAAATGGGTCGACGATGTTGTTTACTTTCTTTAATTCGAGGTATTTGAGACTATTACTTTGGTATCAAAATAGTTAATTGTTTTTATTGCAATTAAAATTATCGATAATAATGAAATCATAAAAATGTGTTTTAATTTTTTTGCTATCATACCTAGGTACATAAGTTAATTATAAAATATATCATCATGCCTTCTACCCATTACTGGGTGTGGCACTCTGCTGAAGCAGATCTCGATAAGTGATATATTTTGCGCGTGAAGTGCGGTTACCAGTCGTCAAATCACGCCCCCCCAAAGATGTTAGTGGTGGAAGAGCCACAGGGGTAGTTTTTGAAATTATGAAAATTGTTTGTCGCCTGTGGGAATCGAACCAGGGTTCTCAGGATCCACAGGCCGACTTCATACCATTGAGCTAGCCACTCCATAAGTTAATTTTTTTTAAATTGGTTCTTATTCGACAACCTTAAAATTATATTTTACGAAACTGTGAAAAATCTTTAGAATACAATACTATTTTATTTTATATTATGTTGATTTAAGCGACTTCAGTTAAAACGATTTTTATAAATTGAAATATGTATTAAATTTTGCATTTTATTAATGTACATAATTCAGTTATTTGTGTTTTAAGGGGGGAAAGTGAGACATTTCTTTTCAAGGTGCAAAATTTTCAAAAATAAATCAGAAATTTCCATATAATTTATTATCTTTTGACAGATGTCATCTAGATGTCACTAATGTCAATTCATATTATTATTTTCCAGTTGTAAATACTTTACTTTTGTTCTCTAGGAAAGAAATATTTACTTTTTTCTCTAGGGATGAATAGTATAATAATAATATAATAAATAAATAAATATATCATCACGTCTTTTATCTATTACTGAGTGTGGCACTCTGCCTAGCAGATCTCGGTAAGTGATATATTTATGAGCGTGAAGTGCGGTTACCCCCAAAGATGTTAGTGGAGGACGAGGCACAGAGGTAATGTAGTGAAAAATGTAAAATACAAGTTAAAACCTGCATTTTCTAGCAATAATTTGCATTAGTTTGACGGGGAGAAAGATTACACGATTACACTAAATCAAATAAATACTGTATCAAGAAGTGAGATAAGACGAAAATTAAGTTTTAAGAATAAGACAAGAAATGTGTACGAAAATTTGAAAAGCACCAATAAACAAAATATTTCATTTAGTAAGTATCTATTCTTTACAATTTTCATAAATGCAAACTGCATGCACTCTTCACTTCAATGAGTTCTTCAACATCCCGCTATGTGTTTGTGTGAAAGGCAGCGTGTAGCGACGCCAAGCGTCGGTACGTTGCAGCGCCGCCGCTGTACCGCGGTGATTCATTAACTCTTGGCCGGCTTATCGGTAAGTCCCGCGGCTCATCCCGGTATCGAGGTAATGGCTGCTTAATCCGAATTACCGAGCACCCGGTCAAGAGAAGAGACTCGGCACCACTGCCGAGCACTGAATCACCAACGCCAACTTGATAAGTACATCGACCATCATCATTCGGATATTTGTTAGTTTTATTAATATTTTACTATGCTATAATGAGGTAGGTGGCTCAGTGGTATCGAGTCGGACTGTGAATTTAAGAACCTGGGTTCGATTTTCACAATTTTCACCACATTGTAACTACCCCTATGGTTCCCACTCCACTAAAATCATTGTGGCTTCGAAAAATTTGAATCAAAATTGTTCTAGTTTGTCTCGTAAGATAAGTTGCAAAACGTGAAATATTTGTGACTAAAAAATATAAAGGTTCAAAAATTTAAATAAATAAATAAATATATCATCACGCCTTCTACCCATTACTGTTTGTGGCATTCTGTCGAAGCAGATCTCGGTAAGTGATATATTTTGCGCGTGAAATGCGGTTACCAGTCTTCAAATCACGGCCCCCAAAGATGTTAGTGGTGGAGGAGCCACAGAGGTAGCTTTTTTGAAAATATGAAAATTGTGTGTTGCCTGTGGGAATCGAACCAGGGTTCTCAGGATCCACAGGCCGACGTCATACCACTGAGCTAGCCATCCCATTTAAACAATTTAACCTTAAATAAAACGTCAAACGTTATCAAAATGAGAAAAGTGTAATTTCGTTTCCATTTCGCGGACTATTGTGAAAATAAGACTTCACTATAAACGTTTTTTGTTCCTGAATAAACATTTTACTCTAAAACAGTTTTAAAGTAAATTATTGTTTTACTTTAATTTATGTCAAATAAATTTTGACGTTTTTGTGAATATAATACAGACATGCGTTTCCCTGCCCATAGCCACTCAGGACAACAAGATTTATTGAACATCCTTTAGTTAATCGATACCCAGTGAATAAAAGCGAGGTAAAAGTTGCATTTCTTAATTAACAAGTAAGAGGTCGTGGGTTCAAATCTCGCTGACTTCAACTTACATCCAAAACTACAATTGTGTCCGAGTGGTTCGTATTCCACTATAAGCTACTGTACTTAGGATTAAGTTCCTGTTGTGCAGACTAAGAAAAAATTATAGATAAATAGGGTTGAATCAAAGTTGGCCACCCAATTCATTTATAAAACTGGTCACATATGCCACAAATATAATTTCTCCACCAGCTATTATGGTTTGCACCAAAGTATTAGCAACTCTCTGGAGAATGTAGTAAGGAAGGGGTTTGGTTAAAAGGCTAAGGGTTGTTCAGGGATGGAAGGGGTTGGTTAGCAAGTCCCACATGCACGTGAACCAGTCAAGGGGTAAACGACGTCTTTGTGTGCTGGTGGTGGTGGTGGCGGCGGCGCTTGTATTCCCAGGACGCTAGGGTAATTACTAATTTGCGCTGTGGTCCCGTCGTTTTGTACAAACACATGCGATAGGGCAGAGACTTAAATTACTCGGAATATTCTTCTTAAAAAATGTAAAATGGCCGATAGGGTAAAGCTCTTTTACTGTTCCTTCATTCTAAACATGTAATGTTAATTGGTATACTGGTGAATAGGTCATGAAAAGGAAACTAAAATGTACGGTTCACCATTAAAAAGACAAAAATTTGTTTAGAAAGTATTTAAATAATAATATCCGTGTTTTCTTTCTCCAACATTGACCAACATCTTGTTAGAAATGGAATCAACTATTAATGACTGAAAATAACACTGCAAATGGGGTAATTGGCTCAGTGGTATCGAATTAGATTGTGAATTTGAGAACCTGGGTTCGATTCCCACAACCGACAATTTTCACCACATTAAAACTATCCCTGTGGCTCCCCTTCCACTTATACATATCTTTGGTGGCCTTGATTTGACGGCTAATAACCGTACTTCAAGCGCACAAATACATTACTTATCGACATTTGCTATGTCGTCGGGGTCACCAATGTTAATAAACCACAAACTTGGCTTTTATTTTAATAATATTAACTACAAAATTTGATTTAGACAAAATATTACTTTTTATTTTTCAACCCAAAATTGTAACTAACAACAAAATTTATTTTTATCGAAACCTACTTTTTCTCCATTCAAAATAAATTAACAATAATTAATAAGCACTACAATACTACACCCAGTAATGGGTAAAAGCCATAATGATATATTTATTTATTTATTTTAAATCATAGTTTCAAATATCATTGTTATATTATGTTTCATTTTTTGTTTATTAAACGGATAACTTCATTAAAAACTTTGCTAGGAGATTAAAACTAATACCCTTAGGCTGGGTTGCAAGAAAAAAAAATAAACAGATCTAGGCATATTCCATTTACCATTTGGATCAGATCTAACTTACATTTACTGAACTAGATCATTTATTTATTTCGCTGGATCACTTCGCTGCCTTTATTTCCAGTACTAAAATTACTGATTCTAATTTACTTTAAAGTAATTCACTTCAATAAGTGCATTAGTTTGTTTAATTCAATTCATTAGTCATGTTATCTAATTTATCTGGACTGATTTTAGTGAACCAAGTGGCAAATGGAATACAGCTTATTTAGTTAAAGAATTGTTTATCTAGCAACAATGTTAGTAGCGATTTTCTCAAACGTATTGAACCGTTAATTGCTAATGAACCGATAAAACTTTCATGCAACCCAGCATTAATGTGTTTATAGTAATGAACAGTAAAGGACTTGGCAATATTGGACTCTTGAAAATCATGAGGCTATATTATTTGTCTAGAATTCAAGAGGACGGTAATTCATCTAATATGTATAATTAACTAACATATTTGGGGGTCATGATTTAACGACTGGTAATTGCGCTTCACACGCATATTATGTCACTTGTTAAGATTTGCTGTGGCGAGTGCCACACCTTCAAGGGTAAAAGGCGTGATGATATATTTATTATTTAATATTATATACTTATAATAGTTGAAGTCGTGGTATGAAGTCGGCCTGTGGATCCTGAGGACCCTGGTTCGATTCCCACAGGCGACAAACAATTTTAATAATTTCAAAAAAAGCTACCTCTGTGTCTCCTCCACCACTAACATCTTTGGAGGCCGTGATTTGATGACTGGTAACCGCACTTCACGCGCAAAATATATCACTTACCGAGATTTGCTTCGGCTGAATGGCACGCCCAGTAATGGGTAGAAGGCGTGATGATATATTTATTTTATTTATAATAGTTTTAACAGTTTCTCCAACTAATTCTAATACCTCCCAATAATCCTCAAAACACAAACAAGATTCCAATTCCACGGTCGATTTACTAATCTATTAGTTCCGGAAATCTAAACGACCTCAACCTGTCGCAGACAAACTACCATTCCCCATCATCCACTTCCATTCTCATTTCATGTGAAACCATCCGTATCCTGTCACTTCATCATCTTATGATGAGTTATTTGCCTCGATTGACACTTCTTTTAAGACGTGCTGAACGTGTGTGTCTTGTGCATTTACGGTCGTTCATCCGTGTCGCCTTTTACACCAGGCAGCAGACTAGCGACCAGTGGTTTGTCCTGGCGCTGCGAGTTCGATAGATCAGGTTACATATGAATGCTATCGCAGAGGATGACCGCAGAGGATTGTAGGATGTTGTTTACATGTGGAAACGATGTTGTGGTGGAAATTTATTACTGGTTTAGGGATTTCTTGAGTGGTAGAAATGTAGTTATTAGTTTAGTATTTGTAAGACAAGATCAGAACAAGATACTTTCTTTTGACGGAATGTTATATTAGACTTTTTTTGTTATTTATTATAATTAGTTTCTGTTCGTACTGTTTGTTTAATTTGTTTTAATATTATCTTCTCCGGAGTCTATTTCTTAAAAATTATATAAAGTATGAAGATGCGCTCAACGGAATTGAATTCTTCGTGTCTGAATTATTAGCAATTTAGTTTTATTGAAAATGTATTTTCCATTTTAGGTTAATTACAGACTGTTTTTTTGTCCCATTGAATCCAATGGTAAAGTTCCCAGGTACATATATCTTCTAGTTTTTGAGAAAATTGCTTATAAATTGATTGAAGCACGAGAAAAAGTTAAATTTTCCAAAAAAAAATTTACTTTCCCGAGACTAAATCTCAAAAACTAAACGAGATATGAAAATGCGCTCACCGGCATTGAATTCCTCGTGTTCAAATTGAGTTATAAGCAAATTTTTAGCGAACTTTATTTTTTGAAAATTCCTTAAGGGGTACTCCTTGGATTTTTTTGGATTTTAGGCCAATTTCAGACTCTTTGCTTTGAAATTCTTTCTCGTACGAATTTTGTAACGAAAATTTCCATACATATGTATTTTGACCCGCTGAATTCAATGGTAAAGTCCCCAAGTGCAGATATCTTCTGGTTTTTGAGATATTGTTCTAAAACTATTTTATGAGCAAATTTTTGTGAAAAATTTTGAAAATATAAAAATTGCCGAATGTTTGTTTATAAGTTAATTGAAACAAGAGAAATTCAATGTCGTTAAGCGCATCTTCATATCTTGTTTAGTTTTTAAGATATAGCCTCCGAAAAAGTAAAATTTTCCAAAAAAATTACCATCTATTTTCTATTTTCCCGAGGCTATATCACAAAAGCTAAACAAGATATGAAGTTGCCCTTAACGGCATTGACTTCCTGGAGCCCGAATTGATTTATATGCACTTTTTTTTGAAAATTTTTAAAGGATTTTAGTGAATAATTTTGAAAATATAAAAATTGCTGAAAATTTATTTATAATTTCATTGAAGCACGAGAAATTCAATGCTCGTTCAGTTTTTCAAATATAGCCTATTTTCTTAACTTTCAGGCAGATTCATAAAACGGATTAGCGCTAACACCATTTTTAATATTATCTATAATTCTCTGTTTCAAATTAAAACAGATTAAAGAAATTAATTGTGTAATAAATGAATGAGATTATAGTGATCTATGAATGTGGTTGAAGTGAGGGTGGTGTGTTTGGATGATAATGTTTGACGAAGGCTGATTGTTTGATGAGTGTGATGAGTGAATGTTTTATGAGTGATTTTAGGGTTCGTGCTACCCCATTTGTTGGGATATAGCGTGAAGATATGTATGTATGTAAAGAAATTAACTATATTTGATGCTAATTACCTTTCTTTTTAACTGAAGTTAAAATAAACTTGTTTCGTACATTGAAAAACGGTTAAAAACGAAATAAAAAATGGAGTTTGCGCTAATCCGCTTTTTGAATCTGCCTGTTAATGTTTTACATAGATATATAAAAATGTAATATTCTTGCTCTCGCAGTTTTTATATCGATCTCGTCTCAAATATCATTCACGCTTTCATCTCTCAATTTGTTGAGTGACACAGCGAGATGTGAAAGCACTCTCTTCTCGTTGTGCCTGACTAGTTCATGTTCCAAGAAATACGAAATAAATTTACAAATGAAGTGTCCAGCACCTATTTTTACCATCAAACATGGCCAGTACTTTTTTCTTGTCTTTCATATGTTAAACACCGAAACTATTAGTAAATCGTGAATCTAAAAATACTGAACCAAATTAGTTTCCACGAAAAAAAACTTCCAACTGTCAACATCAGTCTGCAGACTGCGTCCAACTAACTTCACACACACACACAGACGCAGAGTTTAGTTGTAGTATAATATGTGACTGATAAATGACTTCCTAAAATGCGAAAGGAAAGACGGCTTAGCGGGGGGCTTAGCGGACGTGTCGGGCGAGCGACGCCGGGATTCAACGCCAAAGTGGATGATGGTGATGACGCTGCTGTCGTACCATCGTACCATCCCTAGAACCAGACAGGTGCGTCTAGACGCTACAACTATCTGATCGTGCAGTATTTACTTGATGTCGGTACCGATCGAAAATCGTATTGTAACATATCAAGGTAGTAAAGACGAGAAGTTAAACTTTAATAATTATTGTTGACGTACTAAAGTTGGGTAATAAGTGTTGAAGGTGCAATTGAGAGTAATAAATATTTTGACCATTTCTGAGGTACAAAAATCTGGACAGAAGTAAAACGTTTCATTCCTGGGGAAATAAAATAAATATATTATCATGCCTTTTATCTGTTACTGGGTGTGACACTCTGTGGTAGTAGATAGTGGTAAGTGATATATTTATGCGCGTGAAGTGCGGCTACCAGCTGTCAAATCACTGCCTTCAAAGATATTAGCGATCAAGGAGCCAAAGAGGTAATTTCAATGGAAAGTTTGTTGGCTGCGGGAATCAAACTTGAGTTCTCAAATCTACAGTTCGCTGTGTTATCACTGAGCGATATTTATACCAGTATTTTGTTAATATGGGAAATATTGATGATTGTCATTAAATGAAATTTAGATTAGGGACATCTTAAAATTCTTACCAGCCATCAAATCACGGCCACCAAAGATGATAGTGGTGGGAGAGTCATAGGGATAATTTTAATGTAATGAAAATTGTTTGTCGGTTATGGGAATTGAACCTAGGTTTTCATATTCATAGACCGACTCAATACCTCTGAGCTATTTGTCCTAAACTACTAAGAACAGTTTTTACCACATTAAAATTACCTCCTATGGCTTCATCTCCACTAACATCCTTAGAGGCTGTGATATAACGGCGCCCAAATATATCACTTACCGATATTTGCTAGGTAGAGTATCATACTCAGTAGGATTGTTGATTTTTCGAATATTCGAGACTTCGAATGTTCGGATTTATTGAACCTTCGAATTTAGATTCGAACTTTCGAATTTTTGAATATTCCGAATTTTTGAATTTTCTAATTTTTTAATATTCCGAATTTTCGAATTTTCGAATTATTCGAATTATGAATCTGTATCCTAACGTGAACACTGCATGTTGATATGAATTATTTTCAGAATTAACTCATTTGCAGAGTTTTGTATTAATTCATAAGTAATTATTATTAATTATTATTATTTGCCAAATTAATTCAATTTAGACTTAAAATTTCGCTACACTGTCAAAAACGTTTTAATTAAGACGTATTTGTATCCTTTTTATTTTCATTTTAAAACGTTTTACTAAAAGTCCATAGCATTTAGATGGGCGGTAAGTGAATAGATGGCTTAATTAAGACGCCTAACCTTGCAGAGTTTTTGCAGCATACTTCGCCGAGCTTATTATTTAATTCGTGGCCGACTTTTCGCGAATTATGCGTGAGCATGTTTGGAGATGACAGATGGCGTTAATTCAGAGACAAAAAATTCGAGAATTCGAAGCTTTGAAAAATTCGAAAATTCATAAATTCGAAGCTTCAAAAAATTCGAAAATTCGAAGCTTTTAAGTTTTCTAACGAAGTTCAAAACATTCCAATGTTCGAACGTTCAGAAATTCGAACTTCGGTGGAAATCAACGACCCTAATACCCAGTAATAGGTACCAGGGGTGATAATATTTATATATTATTTATATACAAGTTTACATCACCTAATTGGCATCAATTTGGCTGTCATTTTACAAATCAAAATATATTCTTTTGGAAGTACATTTATTTCATAGCTTATATGACTGGGCATGTAAAGATGTAAAGAAAACAGCAGGACAGATTAGCACAATTTTGAAGAGTTGATTATAAAGTAACTTGATGCAAGTTGCATCAAGTTAATTGTAATTGTCCAGGTGCAGGAAGATGACAAAGTGTGTGTGTACGTTCTGTTCGCAGTATGCCCGTCTTCTGTTGATCCCGGCTAATCTTCGATGGCCTATCAAGTTTTATAACATAATTCCACAGGCATAATTTTAATGATCGCACTTAATCCGGCCGCATTACACTTGTAAGCGACTCCAGAACAGCAGCACCGCCACGGTAGACTAGGCCTACACCGTCGCGTCGACGCGGGAATTATTAATGTTTGACAAATTTTCTTGTACTTGTCGCTCTATCAAAACAGAGCCTCGAGAAGCTGCACTGATTGATTCACCCCATATACACGCGCAGAATATATTCCTTATATGAAATTGTCTAATTATGGGGTAGGTCGCTCAGTGGTATTGAGTCGGACTGTGGATTTGAGAACTCGGGTTTGATTCCCGCAGCAGACAAACAATGTACAGTACATTGAAACTACCCCTCTGGCCCCCCTTCAATAACATCCTTGAGGATCGAGATTTGACGACTGGTTTCGCCCAAAATATATCGCTTATCAAGATCTGCTATAGCAGAGTGCCAAACTCAGTAATGGGTAAAAGGCGTGATGATCTATTTACTGCTAAATAAAATAAAATATGCATTTAAAGATTCAAAGAATTGATTAGAAGCTTGAAAGCAAAATAAAATGAATTAAGTAAACTGGTTCGATTCCTACAGACGACAAACAATTTTCATAATTTCTAAAACTACCCCTGTGGCTCCTCCACCACTAACATCTTTGGGGGCCGTGATTTGACGACTGGTAACCTCACTTCACGCGCAAAATATATCACTTACTGCTTCGGCAGAGTGCCACATCCAGTAATGGGTAGAAGGCGTGATGATATATTTATTTTTTATATTATACAAATACATATACCAAATTTCGTAACAGGGATATTTATAAAACGGATTAGCGCTAATATAAATAAAATAAATAAATATATCATCACGCCTTTTACCCATTACTAGGTGTGGCACTCTGCCGAAGCAGATCTCGGTAAGTGATATATTTATGCGCGTGAAGTACGGTTACCCAAAGATGTTAATTGCGGGGAAGCCACAAGAGTAATTTTTTAATTTTGGTGAAAATGTTTGCCGACTGTGAGGATCGAATCAGGGTTCTTAGAATCCACAGGCCGATTCGATACCACTTGGTCATTAGTAATATTAAAATTATCCCTGAGGCTCTCCCTCCACTAACATCTTTGAGACCATGTTTTGACGGTTGGTAGCGCATAAATATATCACTTACCGAGATCTACTAAGGCAGAGTGCCTCATCCGGTAATGGGTAAAGGGCGTGATGATATATTTATTTTATTTTATTATTATTTAACTAACAATTAGAATTTTAATGCTGATAGTAGTTAATTATAACATAATTCATTAGAAAATATGTAAAATATGGTGTCAGCCATCTTGGCCATTGTTAATTTTAAGCATACTGTTAACTAACTACTTAGTTAATATCGCTTTAAATGTAACTAACTAAATACAATCTGCTGTATTATTCATAAACCAAATTCCCTTCCGTTAATAATATAAATATATTCATTGGCATCTCTCCATCCAATTCTACCAACATTTAACCCCAATCTCCCCACTATAATTTCTTTCTCATTCTCCCACAAACCATGAACTCTTCAATTAGTTATCGGAGTTCAAATCACTTTCTAGTACAACTTTATCCATCTGCCCGTAAGGCATTAGCAACCTAGCAATCTCTAGCAACATAGTAACAACGACATGCCACGTGCCTCAGCCGTGTACAACAACAACATACATACATACCTCCCTGACTTACAATGCTTATAATAGCGATGGGGTTGAACGTTCATCGCACCGTCTGTCACCTTATTGTGGTGGTAGTGAGGTTACCCCTAAGTCATTTATTTCCCGATGTCAAATGACGTGCGTTCGAACGCTCGGAGATGTGGTTAAAGCACAGATGAGTCTTGTTTGCTAGGGGATGAAGTAAAGAAATTTTATTTGTTTTTGGGGTTAGTAGCGATTAATGGGTGAAAAGATGCGTTAGGTGTAATGTTGTAATGTCAAAAATAATTAATGGGAAATCATTTCTTATTTATTTAATTTATCTATTTACTATGCTGGAAACAACAATCCCAGTTACAATGGGCGTATTCCATTTGCCATTTAGATCAGTTCTAACTTACACTTACTGAACCAGATCACTTATTTATTTCACTAAATTACTTAGCTTACATTTTTCCTAGTACTAGAATTATTAATTTGAATTTAACTTATTGTAATAGACTGCAATCAGTGTATCAGTTTGCTTAGTTCAGTTCATTTAGTCATGTTGTCTAATTTATCTTAACTGATTTAAGTGAACCAAGTGGCAAATGGAATACAGATTGTCAAAATATTATTGAAAATCAATGGCGTACCTAGAACTTGCTGCCCTTTCTAAGTCAATCAAATGGTGGTTTTTATAAATTAAAAAATAAATGTGAAATAAATATATCGTCACAACTTATACCCATTACTGGGTGTGGCACTCTGCCGAAGCAGATCTCGATAAGTGATATATTTATGTAAGTAAAATGCGGTTACCAGCCATCAAATCACGGCCCACAAAGTTGTTAGTGGTGGAGGAGCCACAAGGGTAATTTTAATTTGGTGAAAATTGTTTGTCGGCTGTGAGAATCGAACCGGAGTCCTCAGGATCCACACGCCATCTCGAAACCACTGAGCCATTATCCCATTAAAGTAATAAACATAAATAAAATAAATAAAATAAATATATCATCACGCCTTCTACCATTACTGGGTGTGGCACTCTGCTGAAGCAGATCTCGGTAAGTGATATATTTTGCGCGTGAAGTGGTTGAGGAGCCACAGGGGTAGCAATTGTTTGTCGCCTGTGGGAATCGAACCAGGGTTCTCAGGATCCACAGGCCGACTTCATACCACTGAGCTAGCCACCCCATAAATAAATAATTGTAATTGAGACAAACTATAGGTGGGCATATTTAAATTAGACAGTAATAAAGCAATTTTTCCAGATAATATTTTCATCCCTACATTGACTTGACGATGAAGAAAAATATTCGAAATAATATATAGTCATTCATAATTCGTAGAAATCGAATAGTAAACTTAGGAAGTGAACAAGTTGTTTTTTACAACTAAAATTAAATATATAAATGCCGCCCGATGCGGATCGCACCCACCGCCCCTCCCCCTTAAGTACGCCACTGTTGAAAATTATCATATTACTTGTTATATTACTTATGATGAATTACCCAGGCTATGGGCACAACCACAACCACATATATTTCTTAAATCTAGGTTCAAAAGAATCACTTATAGGAAATTAACATTGCTGTCAAAATTAAAACTGTATTTATCAATAAATGCGCCATTCAAAGTTTGATAATTCCGACCATATATGTTTGTGTGAAATGACACAGACCCAGTCTTTCTTGAAACTAATGACAGAAATAAAAATTGTATAAATAATAAAAATGTTGAACATGTTTGAATGAACAAATGTTAGTCGTGTACATGTGTCATCTACGTAACTAAACACACGATTGATCGCAATGCTACGCATCTGATAGACCGATAAAATTTCCGGATTAAATAATTTCAATATGAAAATATTTACCACATGAGCGAATTGTTTTAATTTCGCGCACAGTGTAACGACTGCAGCACGTTCGCTTCCACCGGTTTTTATAATTATTTTGCCGGTGTATTATCGGGGTTAGGTGTGCCAACAACTAATCAAAATAAATTTGAAAACAAATAAATTTAATTGGTTTTATTGCTTTTTAAATAATACTTTTAATCAACCGTGCTGATTTTTTGTAAACGTTGTGACGTTCAAACACAAACAAATCAATCGCGGGTTTCACTTTATTTTTCTACTTTGTGATTTTTTGATTGCCGGAGGACTACTCACGATGGTATTAGGGGCATTAATCAGTATTTTATTAATTGACTATCTTCAATAATTAATGGGGTAGGTGGTTCAGTGGTATCGAGTCAGCGTTTGCATTTGAGAAACGGGATTCGATTCCCATAGCTGACAAACAATTTTCTCCACATTATAACTACCCCTGTGGCTCCCTCTCCAACTAACATCTTTGAAGACCGTGATTTGACGGCTGATAACTGCACTTAACATGCAAAATATATCACTTATCGAAATCTGCTACAGCAGAGAGACACAACCAGTAATGGATAGAAGGCGTGATGATATATTTATTTATTTAAATAATAAATAAATAAATATATCACCACGCCTTTTACCCATTACTGGGTGTGGCACTCTGCCGAAGCAGATCTCGGTAAGTGATATATTTATGCGCCTGAAGTGCGGTTACCAGCCGTTATATCACGGCCCCCAAAGATGTTAGTGGTGAGGGAGCCACAGGAGTAATTTTTAAATTGGTGAAAATGTTTTGTCGACTGTGGGGATCGAACCAGGGTTCTTAGGATCCACAGGCCGACTTGATACCACTGTGCCATTACCTCATAATTATTATTATTATAATAATAATTATTTATATTTATAAAACTACCCCTGTGGCTCCCTCTCCAGTAACATCTTTGGGGACGGAAGATTTCTCGGCTGGTAACTGCACTTAACGTGCAAAATAGGTATATTATTTATCGAGATCTGCTTCGGCAGACTGCCATACCCAGTAATGGGTAGAATGCGTGATGATATATTTATTTATTTATATTTACAAAACTACCTCTGTGGCTCCCACTCTACTAACATCTTTGAGGGGCGTGATTTGACAGCTGGTATCTGCATTTCACGTGCAAAATATATCTATTACCGAGATCTGCTACGACAGAGTGCCACACTCAGTAATAGGTAGAAGGTGTGATGATATATTTATTTTATTTTATTTTAGTTGTTACGATTGAATTAATTCAATGTTAGTTCCTTATCAAAAAAGTTTTTATTCTTATTGTTATCTTGACTTGCGCAAATGTTTTATCAGACTATCCGACGGAAGTATGATTTTCCAGATTATTTCAAATTGAAAAAATGTTGGATAAATAATTGGGATACTCAATTTTATTTATTGTTCACAATTGAATTGCAAACTGTGTATGTCATAAAATCTTTACACTTAAATATTGATTTATTTATTTATTTATGTATCCCACGATCATTCAATGTGCTCGTGGAATTATTATATAGAGAATAATATTTTTTAAGATGATACTTATCAAAGAGCATTGTCAGATTAAATATCTACCCTGTGTTTGGATTTACATTTTTATTATTAACAGCCCAATTCACAAAAAGTTTTAGCTAATTCTAAATCAAATTAAATAAATAAATATATCATCACGCCTTTTACCCATTATTGGGTGTGGCACTCTGCCGATGTAGATCTCGGTAAATCAAATTAAGCTAGACCATATTCTAAAAATAATTCTAATAAACTCTAATATCATGTTACCATTTAAGTTTCAGAAAGTGATTTGGATTAACTTTTGAAATGGATTAGAATAAGATTAGTTAATTAAAAATTCAAGATTTCATTTGGGTTGTAAATGGTTTGAAGAGAGATGTCGAGTTGAATGGTAAAAAAATAGACCAATGGTCAATTGTTTTTCACAAAAGTCACTAAAAAGACTATTGTAAAGAGAGATTTCAAGAAGGTAGACTTTTTTTTTTGGAAATCAAGACTTGAATATTGTTTATAAACATGAAGTTATAGTTAGTGCTTTATATATCATATTAGATTGTAATTTTGCCACCCTAATGCGTGGTAACAGTATTTAAAAAAATTAGAAACGAACTTAAAATTTGAATTAAAAATGGCATTAGAATTTACATTTATATAAATATAATGAAATAAGCACTAGGAGTAGGTGGTACAGTGGTATCGTGTCGGCCTGTGGATCCTGAGAAGCCTGGTTCGATCCCCACTGCCGACAAACATTTTCATCACATTAATTCCCCTCCACTAACATCTTTGGGGACCATGATTTTACGTCTGGTAACCGCACTTCACGCGCATAAATATATCACTTACCAAGATCTGTTTCGACAGAGTGCCACACCTAGTAATGGGTAGAAGGCGTGATGATATATTTATATAATGAAACAAACACATTTTGCTAGTAGCGATACAAAATTTAGTATATTTGCAACTCATTGATAAAACACATCAATGCACTAAAATAACAAATGACTACCTCGCCACCTCACCAACCCCCTCTAAAAAAACAACCCCAAATTTCCCATCAATTTTGCTCACATCACGCACATGAACAATATCACCTATCAAATATTCGCATTCCTGTATTTTGCACATCGGGTGCATGGGAATTCGACAAGTGTTTTAAGATATGACAGCGTTGGCACTGTTGCCAGATTAGCGCGTTTCATGGCCCACTGCGCGGGTATTATGCACGCGTGCAGCGTGCAAAGTGCAACCCTTGGTATATGAAATACAGTAGGCCAGATTGTTTGTGTATGTGATGTACTATGGTAGGATAGTGAAGAATGAATTAGATGAGTGGTAATAAAGGGCTATCGAAGGATTATACTGGGGGATGAAAATATGTGTGAATGTTGCAATAAGGCGGCGGTTATATTTAGGGAGTAATTTTGTTTTTATTAGGTTGGTAGTTGCATTACAATTAAATGATTTCTAATACTTATGCTCAGGTTTTTATTCAACTATTATAATTATTTTCCTGTTAAATGTTGGAGAATCTATATAATTTATGCACAACCGGACCGAAAACCATGTGTTTAATGGTCTTAAACACATTTTTTGGCCTGTGGTTTTCAAAGTATGGGTCGCGACCCTTCGGGGGGTCACGAAGACATTGGAAGAAGCTCGTCGGATGCTTTTTACAAATTTTAAAATACATGTTTCCAAAGATTCATCCCGTTACAAACTTTTATGTAAATTTTAAGAATGAATGAAATAAAAAATATTCACGTTTATTTCTGATTACGGTTAATTTAAAAAAATATGAAACTAGATATGAAATTAGGGATTTCACCATTTAATTCCTCATATATTTTTACATAATTATGCATATTTTGATTCTTAATATATATTTTTTTAATCGCCGGAGTCGTGATAGCAAAAATTTCGGGTAATGAAAATGCCAATTTTTTTGGGCGAACCAGTTTAAAAACAAAAAAAATTTAAAGTATGTTTTTATATAGTTCAGACTACGAGAAATCGAATGCCGTTGAGCGCATCTTCATTTCTTTTTTAGTTGTCGAGTTACTGCAATTTTTGACTTTTTAAAAATCTCAACTTTGAAGGCCCATATCTCGAAAACTAAAGGAGATATTAAAATGCGGTTTGAACGAGTGTATTTCTCGTGCTCCAATTAACTTATACCGAAATTTTGAAAATTTTGAAAATTTTAAATTTTTTTCAAAATTTTCATTTATCAATATTTCAAAAAATTTAAAAGATATTTAAAATCTGTGAACACCAATGAATTCCTCTCGAAAAAGTACATAGGTATGCAAAATTTCAGGCAAAAATTCGCAGAGATAAAGTTTTTATTACAAAAAAACCAAAAATCACCTTTTTTTAATTATTTTTGAAGGGGTACCCCTTAAGATTTTACTTAATTTTGGCCATTTTTCGTTTTTTTGTAATAAAAATTGTATCCGTGGAGCAAAAATTCTGAAAGTTTACATACATATGTACTTTTACGAGAGAAATTCGGTGGTGTTTACAGATTTTCATTATCTCGTCAAGTTTTTGAAATATGAGCAAAAGAAAATTTTGAAAAAAAAATTGAAAAAATTCAAAATTTTTAAAGTTTTGGTTTAGGTTAATCAGAGCGAGAGAAATTTACTCGTTCAAACCGCATTTCAATATCTCTTTTAGTTTTCGAGATATGAGCCTTCAAAGTTGAGATTTGTAAAATGTCAAAAATCGCTTTAACTCGAGAACTAAAAGAGATATGAAGATGCGCTCAACGGCATTCCATTTCTCGTAGTCTGAATGATACAGAACCAAATTTAAAATTTTTCGATTTTCATATGGTTCAACAAAAAAAAAATCATTTCATTAGACGAATTTTTGAGATCATGACTTCGGCGATTAAAAAAATTTAGATAGAACTACCTTAATGAGATATTTTTCATTTACTAATTCCTGAAATCGTGGTTCTATGTTTGTAATGTACATTATTAAATCAACCTTTTACAAACTGCAATTTTGATCACATAAAAAGAAATGGGGGTCGCAATAGAATATATTTGTGAATTTTGCTTCCAAGGGAGTCATGGCTCCGAAAATTTGAAAACTACTGGTAAAATAATAAATATCGATTATTTTCTTACAACTCTCTTCTCATAAATTAAAATTATATTTATGAAACTCGTTCTTTAATATACCATTTTGTAAATAAATAAATAAAGTAAAACCCATTTCCCATGTTTAGACTTTTGACTAATTTTTTTTCCTTTCTTCTTAATCCCTAGTCAAATACGAAGTTCATCCACCTAACCCGATAAAGACATCACAATCCATACCCTGGGCAGGATTCGAACCCGCGACCTACGGTGTGCAATGGTCCAGGAGCCGCTGCTCTGACCACTGGACTACCGAGGCCGGTAAATCTATTTTAAATTTGTAATTATTGTAATAGCATTTTCAAATTATTTGGCATCGTTTATTTTACATTGTCAAGTTATTTTAGAGACAAATTCTCCAACTAAATGTAGTAAAAATAGTTACTTGTAGAAGTAGGCAAAAAAGTAACAGATTTACCGCCGCGGTTACAGTTTCATAGCCGAGGCGCAGCTGTAAATCTTTTTTAAACGTAAAATTTGATTCTACACAATTTTTATTCGTGTACTTTTGCTCTAAGATAGACAGGAGAGCCAATTTCCAAACATTTTTAAGATCCTGTGTTATACTCCTATATTCTGTGTTTTTCTACACACCCTGTTTAATAATTTAATTTATAATATATAATGAAAAGTAACGAGAGAATGATTAAAGAAAATGTATGAAGTAATACTTTTCTTAAATTAAGTCATGAATGTCAAATTTATTATTTTTCTATTGTAACACTTTTCAGTCTAGACTATAAAAGTACACTTTTACAGCCTAGACTGTAAAAGTATACTTTTACAACCTAGACTGTAAAAGTACACTTATACAGCCTAGACTGTAAAAGTACACTTTTATAGCCACGGCTGTAAAAGTACATTTTTATAGCCTGTCAATGGTCAACAAAATTCCTCTTTTAATGTCTATCGAAAAACAAATAATTATTTGAAACATTTCTCTAAAATAATTAGAAATGGAAAATACATTATGCCAATTTGAAAATATGTACTTAAATAATATTATTTTGCTTAATCATCACAAATATTACACATATTTATACAAGCATAAATTTATTTTTATTATTTATGTATAATGTTATCTACAAAACGTGTTATTTATCATTTTCTATCAAAACTGAAATATACTATAAATTATTCGATAAATAATATACTTGTAGTTTCTTAGAACACTTTATTTACTTACAAAAAGAGAAACACGTCATAGCTAATTACTCGTAGTTAATATTTATCTGTCACCAAATGTAGAAAAAAAAGAAAATATATGTTGACAACAATAATTCACCTTATGATTGTGGAGATAATAAAAAATAAATTATTAAAATTGCAAAATTTTGTGCAAGGTTACAACCGAGAATGTCATCCTGGTACGAACTTTGAACTCTAGTTTTCGCAGAATTATTCCATGCAAAATTTTATTTACTTTACATTAATATTACTTACGTATTTGTCGAAAAATTGTGAAGCTTTTAGTCTAATATTTAAACAAATAAGTATAATTCTTTAGTTCCTGTTATCATGATTTTAACTATTTCATTATAAGCTACTGTAATAAGGATTAATGTAGTACTAGTGTGACGGTGGCGCCATCGGTTGTCGACTGGCGAAACTGACGCACAAAAAAATATAAAAATTGAATAAAATAAGTGTTTTATACTTATTATGATTTGAATATCATGAACTGTGAACAGGTTGTTGATCTAGTGAATTTTCAAATACCATACCACCGTGTGGTGTTACCATTAAAAATTGGGATTCTTAATTTTTCGTTAAAAACAAGGCTTTGCATTGCTATATATTCATTATTAAACGATAAAAAACTGTCTCCTTCTGATATAATATACATGGATAGTTCTAGCACATCATATAAGCTTTTCAAATGAAACTGCAAAATTTTAGAGGTACACAAACCAAATATGTGCGATTCTGAGTGATGATCGCTATAAGCCCCGTGTATAAGAACTCAACTTTACGAGCGAATATATTTGTTCACAGACGATGAATGTGTTTCATATTTTAACAGGATGCGTATGACTATCCAATCTTTACGTGCGCCAAATTTTATTTGGATCTGCAAAATTTTTTTTCACGCTAGTACCACCTTAAGTTCCTGTCATGCAGAGTAGCAAATACTTTAAATTCAGATTTTAGTTAATAATGTGAGTTCTAGGAATAATGAGTGTTTTGTTGAAGAACTTTGTGCGAGATTGTAATAATAATAAATTTAATAATTAAGTATAAACGTACCGAGTTATTTTTATTTGAAATCGTGACGATTATCGCATTATCTAATCGCCGTGTGTGTGTGTGTGTATCATTGTTGTGTGACTATAATTGTATTTAAAAGATAACGAAGGTTACTTTGCTGCACAATTTCGTACCTACTTTATTTTAAATTCTACTGTTATTAGATAAATATTTTGTAATGTTACTTGTTTTGAGTGCGGTTACCGTTATGATATTAGAAATTCCCCTGTTCGAATTCTACTCAATCTAAAAATAACTAGCACACTGCGGCTTGGAGAATTCGAACCCTGTACTGTAATTGGGATTAAGTTCCTGTTGTGCAGAAGGGCATAAATAAATAAATATAGCGTTGGGGTAAATAAACAGAACAGATTTCAAGTGTATTTTGTTAATAACAACAATAATAATTAATTTTTTTTTATCACTTTCCTTTTTGTAAATTGAAAATATGTTTTGTTTCGTACTAATTAATTTTATGTAGCATATGCGTACTTGTAAATTTTTGTAATACTAATATTATCTAGTACTATAACCAACAGTCATAGCCTTGTTTTCATGGTGATGATTTTATGGTAACATATAAGAATTTGACAATTATCAAATGTCAAAGACGCGGTGTTGCTTCAAAAATTTAAATATTCTCAATTCACCACACAATATTTGTTCTACGATCATTTAGAAATCTTTGAAAAAGAAGAAAACATTTTTTTCTGTTTTGAAATTCGCAGGAAAATGTTGACAGTTTTCATGTATCCATATATACACTCTTACTTTGACGCTCGGCGAATAACAAACGTCAATTTTCTACGTTTAACTGAAAATTGGAAATGTCTACTTTCTGCTCGTTTGTACAAACAACATCATAAACGAATCATGCCACACCAAGTGTTGATAAAAGAGATATTTTCCACACTCTTTTTGAAAGTTGATAGTGTAGACTTTTCAACACGACCATAGAAAAAATATTACTGTTAATGTAAATGCAACTTGTTATGTATTGAAAACAGTAAATTGAAGAGAAAATCAACATTTTTATTTACTTTTTCAAAACGGTTGGAGGGGAAGAAATGAAAAATTAAATATATTTATATTTTTTTTTAATTAGAATTTAACAATTTTAAATTAAGTTAATTGCTCTTGAACATTTTCGTGGAATACCCTGTATATTGTAACCATGGAAAATCAAAACAAAAATATTTGAGTCGTGCTAAAAATAGAATATATTTTTGAAACTGTAATTGAAAAAAGTAATAATGTTCCACATATTTATGTAATTTGCACGCGAGAACAAATACGAATGATTTACACAAAACGTCAGACCTTTTGTCTCCATATATAAACTAACGTCTTCAATTGTTTAACATTAAACAATAACTGATAAAACAGCAGATAAGCCATCTTATATAAGGGAGTCATCTCTTCAAAACATGTTTCGTTCACGTACACATTTACTTTACTTAAAAATACATATTTTCTGCTTAAAATTCTCTTGCATGTGAGGAGTTTTTTTCTGTTTCTGTTTTGTGAAGTTTCGCTGTAATTGTTGCTGGTATTGAAATCTTCTAAGTTTAAGTCTTTAAGTCGGTAAGCATATTAAAAGATTAACTTTGATCTGGTGTGACTATCTGTGTTTAACGTGGGATTTACGCTAATCCGAAATGATTTAAAAATGCAGATTCTTATATTGTATTTGTGTGTAAATTTAATGCAGTTAAATCAATGGGTGACTGATTTATTCGCTGCAATTTATTCATATGTTTTGTTTATTTATTGAATACTAAAAAATACCTGTTTCATATTATTTTGTAGGCAGGGGAAACAAATGAATTATTTGGTGCAAATTTCGAACTGTCAAAGAATTTTAATTTGATACTGATATTGGTTTTTTCATTTTTAATGTTGGGTTTCATGAAAGTTTTATCGGTTCATTAGCAACTAACGGTTCAATAAGTTTCAAAAAATCGCTATTGATACTGTTCTTAGATAAACAATTCTTTAACTAAAGAGCTCTTCATTTTTTTCTTGTAACCCAGTATAAGTATTTTGAAAATTTAAATAGTAAATATATTGCGTCTAATAACTGTAGCAGTAATTAAAGATGTTACTATTACTAGCTCAGTGGTACGAAGTAGGCCTTTGGATCCTGCGAACCCTGGTACGATTCCCACAGGCGACAAACAATTTTCAAATTTCAAAAAGCTACCCCTGTGGCTCCTCCACCACTAACATCTTTGGGGGCCGTGATTTGACGACTGGTAACCGCACTTCACGCGAAAAATATATCACTTACCGAGATCTGCTTCGGCAGAGTGCCACACCCAGTAATGGGTAGAAGGCGTTATGATATATTTATTTATTTATTTATTTACTATTACTAAGTGATGTGTCGTAAGAGTTCATAAAATGCACAATGTCGTCTCGTGTTGAAGAGTTAAGAGATTTCGTTTGTTACCACCTTCATAAACGTCATAATATGGTTTATGTTTTGTACGAGTCCTCATAAGATACTTCACTATATGGACTATACAACTTGCTTGAATAATTGTTTTTTAAAGCAAGTTTAAACTCAAAATTTATTGTAGCTTTATAATAATAATCAAAAGAAAAGACATGCATGTGCAAAGTAGCAAATAAATTATGAAAGAAACGGGTATAGTTTCAGTTATTTTCAGTTTGCATGCTACTGTTTTAATTCTGCATCTTTTAGGGTCAGTTTTTCAATCACCGGTTTACTCTCGATTAATGTTAATCATGATTAATATAGGGTAATGGCTCAGTGGTATCCGAGTCGGCCTGTGGATCCTAAGAACCCTGGTTCGATTCCCACAGCCGATAAAACATTTTCACCAATTTAAAATTACCCCTGTGGCTCCTCCACCACTATCATCTTTGGGAGCCGTGATTTGACGGCTGGTAACCGAACTTCACGCGCATAAATATATCACTTACCGAGATCTGCTTCAGCAGAGTGCCACACCCAGTAATGGGTAAAAGATGATATATTTATTTATTTATTTTATGATTAAATAATAAGGGAAACCATTATTATTTAAGCATAATTAACATTAATCGGTGATTGAAAAATTGGCCCTTAAATATTTAAACTGTGGTTTTTAAAATATTGCTCTCGAAGACATTGGAAAGGGATCTCCGGATGCTACTCGTATTTAGAAATTTTAAAGAACATTTTTCAAAGATTCAGGTAATTTATTACAGTATACCAAAGTTTCTAAGAAACTTGTTATTTATTTATTAGAGATCGTCAAATATATCTGATATCTAAATCCGATCCAATCTGGTCGCATTTCGGCTCGGATTGGATCAGAACTCCCTCGGATCTGATTCGGATCAGATTCGATTCAAACCTCGGATGAAATATCTGATCTGTCGGTTTAAATATCTAATCCAAAAGTATAGCCGTAGGGATAGTTATAAAAAAAAAAATATATATCATCACGCCTTCTACTCATTACTGGGTGTGGCACTCTGCCGAAGCAGATCTCGGTAAGTGATATATTTTGCGCGTGAAGTGCGTTTACCTTTCGTCAAATCACGGCCTCCAAAGATGTTAGTGGTGGAGGAGCCACAGAAGTAGCTTTTGAAATTATGAAAATTGTTTGTCGCCTGTGGGAATCGAACCAGGGTTCTTAGGATCCACAGGCCGACTTCATACCACTGAGCTAGCCACCCCATAGGATAGTTATAATATGCTGAAAATTGTTTGTTGAATATGGGAATCAAACCCGAGTTCTCAAATCCACTGAACCATCTACAGCAATATGCTTTTATTAATTTAAACCAAGTTTAACATTTAATTTGCTAGTCATAGCTTCAAAAAGTTTAAAAACCACAGATTTAAAGCATCTTCGCGATGAAAAATTGTAAAAACAATAATTACTCAAGCGGTATCCAAACAGTCCACCACCTCAATTCCCATCACCGCTTCCATTTTTTACTCCGCGATCATCTTTCAACGTCAGCGTCAAGAACACCGAACACCGAACACCGCTCGTTTCACGGCTGCTGAATGTTTGAACACATGTAGATCAGACGTCAGACACCGTCTACTCACACTGTCGTGTTGTGTTCGTGTGTTATGTTCGCACTCTGTAACGCATAAATTCCTCTCATAAAACCGTCGCCAGACGAGAAGCAGCAGATATATCTTCTGCGGAGGAATGTCAAGTCTTTAGCGGCTTGTTAGCGACAATTACAACGAGAAGGTTTTTTTTTAGTGGCGACTAATTGAGGAATTGTTTGCGAGTTTATTTTGTGGCACACCTTGGTTAACTATAGTTTACTTTGTACTTAAATTTAGTCGTTTCACACCAAATTAAAAATTATTTAGTGTAAAAAATGGATTACTTGCTTTAAATGTGTAATTTTTTTATTTATTTGACGACTTTTCGACTCTGGTTAGAGTTATTTTTAAATCTCAGTAAATTGAAGTTAAGTTAAATGATTCTATGTTTATGAACTCTTACTTAGGGGGTAGGTACTCCTGTGGCTCTTCTACTGTCATATTTGGAGGCCATGATTTGACGGCTTGTAACCGCACTTCACACGTTGAAATATATCACTTACCGAGATCTACTACATCGATCCATTCGCTCCTATACACCTTCCATTATTCTTTCATTTGATGTGCCTTTCAGAATAATCTTACTTAAATTTCTAATTTATTTCTGATTATTTTTTAACGTTTCTCAAAACCAATGAAATGCTTCATTGTATGTCACGTTTCTGCGTTTTAACCAATCCTGTCATTATTATACTAAGAATAAAGCTCTAGTGATTATTCCCGGGAATAATCTCTGTAGATGCTTTTTTGTTTGTGACAAATGATAGATGTCAAATAATTATTTAAAACTGTCAACGCGTCAAGTAAAATGTGTGAAAAAAATCGACTTAGTTGTATTACAGATAGAGAAATACACCAATAAATTTTGGAAACAATTTTCAAGAATACATTAATAAGTAATCGGTCGATATGAACCCAGTTCAATATCTTTTAAGTTGGATGAATCGACCTCAACAGCTAAGTCAAAAAATAATCTAATTAAATATAACTCGAGAGTTGGATAAATTAGAAAATAATTCTCCAGTATCTTTCTCAAACTTGTTGCCATTTGGCAATAGCCACTCAAACCCTACGGGTTTTCGTGACTATTGCCTGGCAACAAGTTTTCGAAAGATCTGTCAAATTATTTTCAATATATTCTCACTCTCTTATTATATTATTACTGAAAATTAAACTTTCTTATAGGATAGCGAAAATTGAAAAATACTAATATGTATATCTCATAAAGTAAGTGTTATTATTTTCTAAATGACTTTCTTAAAACTTATACATTCTTAAATTACTACTGCAGAAATAAAAATCCGTGGTTACAAATAGGTAACCATAGTTTTATAATTCTACAATAGAAATTTACAAACGTAATTTTTCTGTCGACCACTACTAACTAATTTTGCATAACACTATCTCCTGTAAATAATAAATTGTGCATAGCAACGAAACTGCATTGAAATAGCTGTAAACTGCACAAAATATAAATTCTTTTATCGTTTGTTGATGGTACGAATGTGTCGGATAAGATGTGGAATAATTGGGAGGTTTTCAGACAGCGAGCAATGTATTGTGTGTTTGTTGCAGTGTGGGCGGAAACAGGTGACTTCCGAGATAACTCACACTCGGCGATGGCGTCCAGCGTGGCTTCCATGGAGCACTCATCGCAGCTGTCCTTCCCTACCACTGCCACCGCACGAACGCGCACCAGGGATCGAAAAGGTAAGAAGTTTTCTAACTTTCTATCGATAGGTATATTCTTTTAACATGAAATCTTAACTTGGATTTATAATGAAGTAATTCAATTATAAATTATAATAACGCAGTTGAAGAAAAGTAAAAAGTAACGCAAACGAATTTGATGAGTTTTCAAGCAAGCAGATGATATTATAGAATGTTTACATCTTTCGTTATTTCTTGTTTGAAGTTTGCCATTAATATATTAATTGTATAATATGGGAATCCTTTGACGATTTATCATATAGAAATTTATAAATATGTATCCACTCGTAGTTGAGAACATTTTTCCTTTTTGCATTATTTCTGTTGTTGGCAGTAAAGAAAAAATCCCTAAATAAAAAGGGAAAAAGTAAACTCATGTTTAAACCTTGCTATAAGATTGTGCTTGGGGTTGGATTGGTTTCATATCTACGAGGTGTTTATTTTACTGAGTAAGGGATGTCGTCGTCTACAGGAAATTAATTATGCGCGCTCAACACTTATCTTCCTACGGATTTTTTGATTTATTTTTGTGATCCCTTAAGCTGAGTAAAGGATGCTTATAATTATGTTTTCCATCGTGAAAACATGTCTTACAAAAATAATTCCTAATTATAATATGTACACAATGAAATATTGTCAAATGAAAATATTGACAGGCTTGCACGAAATTTCAGACGAGACATGAGACATTACTTGACAAGCAAAAAATAAAATTATACATAATCATTTTTAATCAATGGTATATTTCAGCGTTTCAAGAAAGTGTAAATTTAATATTTTTGAAATAATAATATAAGCAGTTATAATACAATTGTAATCAATAGTTATTTAAGTATTAAGAGTACTAAGGGCTTTCTACCGGTTGAAGATGATTTTGAAGTCAAGATCTCCAATACATCCTATTCCGGTGGTATATCTACGAACAACGCTATAACAAAACCAAAATTTAAAAATATTTGTAAATTATTACCGGTTAGTAAATATAACTTACTGTCTCAGAAACCCTGTCTGCAAAAATTAAAGAAAAAGAAAATTATTATGCAAAAAATAATATTAACTGTCTTTAATATAACAGGTAAATATTAATTCATCATATTTTAATATTCGTACTGAATAGATTCAAAGAAATGTAAATGACTAAAGCAAAATGATCTAAGTACGTTTTCTATCACAAACAAATTAATTGGTCTGTTTGAATGTGGCAAATTTGCAGGTACAAAATTATTATATTCATTTGTTTGAAAATCTAAATAGAAAAATATGAATATATCATGTCTATTACCTATTCTGGATATGGCACTCTGCTGTGGCAGATCTCGATAATTGATAGATTTATGTACGTAAAGTGCGGTTACCAGTCGTCAAATCACGGCCTCGAAAGATGTTAATGGAGAAAGAGCCACAGGGGTAATTTTAATGTAATGAAAATTTTTGTCGGTTGTGCAAATTGAACCGAGGTTCTCAAATACACAAGCCAATTCAGTACCACTGAGCCACCTCCTCATATTTGAAATTCAGGCAAATTATAATGCAGTATTATTTAGCAAGCATCTAAAAAATTATAATGCTCAATTGTGTAATACGTCTAGTAGTAAAGCTTTCTTAGAAAAACATTTAAACATTTGTCATTCATCCCTTTCATTTTCCGCCATCAACTACCGTCATCTTAAGTATTCATGGAAGGTCACTTTGAAAGATGAAACTTATTTTTTTTAATATTCCTTGAGGTTAAAGACTTGTAAGAAACTGAAAGAAAATTTCCATCATCATCAAAGCAAAACTTTGCTTACCATAATCCACAGCACTTGAGGTCTATGCTCTCATATGCAGCGAGAACTTCGTAGAAAAAACTTCCAATCTATTCGTTGATCCCTCCAAACTACCGCACACATACACACACACACCCTCACATTTCACACACACACTCTTGCGACACATTTCATTATCTTCCTGTAGAAAAATTAACCCGACAGCGATTTCATCCATTGCAAGTGCTCTCTCTCCCTCTGTCTACCCTCTCAGTGGTGTTCTATCTCGCTCTATGAGGGTGCAGTGTGTGGTGGTGAAGAGAGAAAGAAAGATGTCTGAAAAATAATTGCTAGATCTTGAAGCGAGTGAATGGGGTTCACTTAACGCGGCTTACCGATGAAATTTTTAATCAGGTTCTCAAACAAAACTGACGATACTCTCAACATTGAAGTAATTGAAGGTGCGATGGATAGACACAATGTCAATAAGCAGAGGGAGAGTAAAAATTTACAGCCAAATCTAAAGACAATCTGATACTAGTTAATTTTAAAATTAATTTGAAAGGTTTACAAAACTTATAATAGTTAACTAAAAAATAAATTTAACCCCTAAGCCTTAATCTTAATGCTTAAGGAATAAGGCTCAGGGGTTAAATTTATTTTTTAGTTAGTTCTTAGCCTTATATTTTTACTTTTTACCTTATAATAGTTATTTGTGTACTAAGGGAAGAAAGTGAAACATTTCTTTTGAAAGAACCGATTTATTTCTCGAGTCGAAGATGAGGGATATAAACCATCTAAGGGAAGAATGATAATTTGTTTACGATTTAATTGACTACCTTATCAGTAAATAAAAATTTCAGAAATAAAATACATATTTAGATAAGATATATGATTCTCATTATTATTATTATTCTCTATGGGGTGGCTAGCTCAGTGGTATGAAGTCGGCCTGTGAATCCTGAGAACCCTGGTTCGATTCCCACAGGCGACAAACAATTTTCATAATTTCAAAAGTTACCCCTGTGGCACCTCCACTACTAACATTTTTGGGAGCCGTGATTTGACGACTGGCAACCGCACTTCACGCGCAAAATATATCACTTACCGAGATCTGCTTCGGCAGAGTGCCACACCCAGTAATAGGTAGAAGGCGTGATGATATATTTATTTATTTATTTATTTATATTATTCTCTCAATAGATGTCACCTGGATGTCACTAATATCAAATCTAACCGTTATTTTCCAGTTGCCAGGGATATTTATTTACTTTTTTCCTTAAGGAAGGAAATTTTACTTTCTTTTCTAGCAAAGGAAAGTATCACTTTCTTCTCTCAATTGAGGAAAGACAATTATTTATTTCCTGTTCTTGTCTCTCTTACCCACATTCCTTTATTTCTTAACAATACTCTAAAGTATCTCTATGACTCAACCTATTTGTATTTATTATAAAAATGACTTGTCAAATATTATTTCCGCCTTTACTTGGCTTTGTACCAACTGTAGAATAAAAAGATCCCCAGAATTGTATAGCCAACTGAAACACTTACTTTTGATCACTCTGTAACTGTTATTGGACTGAAGAAAACTGATAAATTTTCTTATGTTTTGCACAAAAAATGTATACCGCTCGGATCTGTCGTAATGGGTCTCCCATGTACACTCAGCTACAAAAGTATAGAGCAAAATAGTTTACATTTACGTATGTGGTACACATTTGGTCCAGCCTTGTCACTACTTATTAAATCTTAGATGATATGTGACACATAAACAACCACCCTAATTATAAAATATTAAATCTGCACAAAGAAGCAATTTCTTTCCTGATTTATTTTAGGTAATTTACAGTTGGTTTAAACTAAAAACTTCTGCATAAAGTAAGCATCAATAATTTTGCTGCAACATCATACTTTAATCCAACTACTAACTCAGCGCCCTCGTAAAGCAAAATCAAAATATACGCGCACATTCCGTCCATTCATACAAATTTACTGCTGCGTAAACAAAGACACATCGCTATACTCTTGTGCCAGGTATACCAACATCCCACCACTGAAACATCACTAAAACTTCACATCTTTCTCTGTCTCTGTGTCTCTTCAGAAATAGAAATTATATTTTTATTCCGACATCGCCAGTCGTTTATTTCATTAAGCACTGATTTGCAATCGCACGTGCTCGTGCGTATATCTCTGCTAGAAACAAGAGAACAAGAAGAGAAACAAAGTGTCAAAACAACGGACGGTGTGTGTGGTGGCTTGGATCCCACTTTTGAAGAAATGCGTTAAGAGACGAAGACAGCGATATTCTCTACATATATTTTATTTTTTAAATCTTGTGGGATTAGCTGGACTTACAGTCAGGACTGATTTTTGTTTTGTGTAAAATATTGTATTATGGGAAGTTGAATATTTCTTTTTTGTTTTGTTTTGGAATAAAGTAGTTGGTTTAAAGTTAGATTAGACGGGGAATTTATTTTGTTTAGATTAATTTTTGTTCGTTTTTTTGCTTCTTTCTAAACTAGATCAAATGAAATATTCCTAGAAGAAAATTTAGTAAAGAATATTTCAGATCAGAAAATAATTGTCTGTGGTACACTACATATGTTACTGAATCTATTATTTACGGAATACAGCGCAGGAAAACAAAAACGCATTTTTTTATCGGGTGATGCTTGGTAATGGTAAATATAGTGTTTGAATACGGGATATTAGTTTTCTGCAATTTCCGGTTCTTTTGTTTATTTTACGAAAAAAAAAAAATTGTAGTGCAAAGATGTTCAAAATTAAAAGTTGCAAACAAGACTGTTTTTATATTTTCAATTACGTGATTGGTTTAGATGCAATTTTCAAAATAAAATTCAAAATTTCTGTTAAATTGTAACAGCTATGACTTTTGCCTTTCATGACAAATACAAATGATTAAAGAATATTATTTTCTGTCAAATCTTTTTTGTAAACTGGATAATGAATGTTTATTAAAATGAAGAATATGTTTTCATAATTTCAAATTATTATAAATAAAATAAAATAAATATATCATCACGCCTTCTACCCATTACTGGGTGTGGCACCCTGCCGAAGCAGGTCTCGGTAAATGATATATTTTTGCTCGTGAAGTGTGATTACCAGCTATCAAATCATGGCACCCAAAGATATTAGTAAAATGGAAGCCACATGGGTAATTTTAATGTGGTGAAAATATTTGTCGGCAGTGGGAATCGATCCAGGGTTCTCAGGATTTACAGGCTGATACGATACCACTGTGCCACCTACTCTATTATTTTAGAATTAAGTGCTTCAAATAAATCTTGTAGATAATTGAATTCTGCGTTTAAGTTATAAATCATATTTTATACCGTTTTTAACTGCTAAAATCAAGTTTAAAATTTTATAAAACTGTTCATTTGTAGTGATTTTTTTTTGTTATATAGGAAATACAATAATAACATTTTCAATTAACGATACATTTTTCCGTATTAATTAAAAAAAGTGTACATATAAAACAGATCAAAAATTTACTTTTAAACAATGCAAAACTTCAATTTGTAAAAATATTTGATAAAATTAAGGGCCAAATTCATAATCGTGACACCCTCATCTCATCCTCACCTTTCACTTAAAGTCGAAGTAACTAAGGCAACTAACTAAAAAATTTGCACAATTTTAGTTAACCTTAGTTACTTCGACTTTGAGTGTGAGGTGAGAATGAGCTGAGGGTGAATTACGATGATAAATTTGGCCTTAAATCACACATTAGTTTGTTATTTGTTTTAATATTATTAAATTGTATTTTAATTTTTTATGGGGTAGGTGGTTCAATAGTATCGAGTTGGTCTGTGAATTTGAGAACCAGGGTTCGAGTACCACAGCCGACAAACAATTTCCACCATATTATAACTACCCCAATTTTTTGGTCTAAAATAATTAGAGAAGGAATGCGCACGGAAAACCTATTTTTCCAATTTAAATACCTATGGCTAGCTTCTCGTGATACGCCCAGTAGATTGAGAATAATGTCGTTAAAAGAGTGAGACGGTTAGGGGCATAATCGTAGGACCCGCTGTTTCGTTTGATGTTTTCCCATGTACGAATCTCAGAGAGTTGTTCACATAGACATCGATTTCCATGTCGTAGTTATTTCGGTCGGTGCACGTTGTCGGTGTAGCAGTGAACGCTGAGTAATTGGCCCGGCACGGCGTGGATTAAGTCCTGACAGTTTGATGGCCGCGGCTGCTGTGCAAGAGCCACCGTCTCTCTTACACCACCCGACACAACCATGTTTATAATCATATCTGTACGATTGCTTCTTCGTTGCTTTGCAATCAGAGGAAAGTGAACTTGAATCTGAATTGGTAATGACGGAGAGAAAGTTATTGGGAGGATTTGTTTATTTATTTATTTGCTACTCTATACAAAAGGAACTTAATTTCATTCTCAGTCGCTTCTAGTGTAGCGATACTTAAGATTGGTAGTATTGCTCTCTGGGAAGAGAAGAGGGTGTTTCAATTATTGTAAATTGTAAAGTAAAATAAAGAAATATGTCATTATGCTTTTTGCCCATTACTGGATGTGGCACTCTGCCGTAGCAGATCTTGGTAAATTATACTTATGCGCGTGAAGTTCGTTTACTAGCCATCAAATCGCAGTCCCCAGATATGTTAGTGCATGACGAGGCATAGGAGTAATTTTAATGTGAAGAAAATTGATTGTTGGTTGTAGAAATCGAACCCCAGTTCTCAAATTCACAGTTCGACTCGATTAGCACTGAGCCAAATAACTATTCAGTAACTATGTTTAAGACTTCTTCTTCTTCCTGTAACAGTTTTTTGTTTGCGCTATTATTTCTTTCCATATTTTTTTATTTTCCATCTTTATTGTCTAATTTTGAATTTTGAACGACCTACCAAACTGCAACTCGGTCAGTTTGGATCGTGTACTGATTGAGATTCAGTTCCTGTTATACAGAGTGGTACAAATAAATAAATAAACTTTATTCTGTTGAACTAAAAAAAATCGTCTTCACCTTCCTGAGCAGTGAATGAAGATCAGAAGATCTTTACTTTTTCTGTTGAGACCTCTATAAATAAATGGTAAAGAGGAGAGAGGAGTGATTTAAAAAACTTGAAGAGACAACTGCTGTGGTGAAAATAAATTAAATAGTTTCATAATCACAAGTTAAAATATAGGATAGATAGCTCAGTGGTATCGAGACGGCCTGTGGATCCGGAGAACCCTGGTTCGATTCCTACTTACCGAGATCTGCTTCGGCAGAGTGTCACACCCAGTAATGGATAAAAGGCGTGATGATATATTTTATTTATTTATAAGTCAAAACATGCTGAAACTCAGTAACAAATATGAAGTATACAATCTCCATATTGTAAAGGGTTCAATTGTCCACCATGATTATCACATCGCATTCTAGATCTTGCGATAAAGCCACGATTGGGCGGTCGCTTATAAGAGGCGGCAATCACCAATCATAAAGTCTGTCAATGTCAATGATTGATGCGTGTCGGCAAACGTCTCAAACGTCTTATCAACTAAAGCGGCGGTGGTGGCGGTGGCGTCGGTGAGATATCAAACATGACGATACATATTAGTTAGATAGACGAGTATGTCAGCCGGCCACTGATCACCATCTTGCTACTAAGGTATTGCGTAGCCAAGGAAGAGTTATCATTGTTATCAGTACATGAGAAAAGTTTGCATTTTATTGGCTGATAACATGAAGTTTGAATTTATATCGAAAAGGTAGTTACTAGGCATATTAAGATCGGAACTATTTATTGCATCCATCCTCCTACTTTTTATAAAATTATAATAAATATATCATCACGTCTTTTACCCATCACTGAGTGTGGCACAGTTATCGATAAGTGATATATTTTACACGTGAAATACACACATTAAAAATACCAAATAGAGAATACAATTTTAAATGTCAAATAGTTTTCACAAATAATTAAATTTTAATTTCATTATTTTGTCGATTTTGAAAAAAACATAATAAGCATTTCAGCCAGTAAGTGTTCTACCAGTATGGAGTAATAATTTGCATTCCGTAACCCAGAATTTTATGTACCATGATAATTGTTAAACCCATCGCGTTGTTAGTTATGGGCTAATTTTGCTTAAAAAATGTATAATAATTTATGAAGTCCTCTAGATAGTTTACAACTAAATTCTCAAAAGAGTTTTAGCTTATCTTGAATATTGTATTTGTTAATCTTATAGGGGTAATGGTTCAGTAGTATTAAGTCGACCTGTGGATCCTAAGAACCCTGGTTCGATCTCTACAGTCGATAAAACATCAATTTGGCTTCTCCACCACTAACATCTTTGGGGGCCGTGATTTGATAGCTGATAATCGCACTTCACGCCCATAAATATTTCACTTACCGAGATCTGCTTCAGCAGAGTGCCACACCTAGTAATGGGTAAAAGGCGTGATGATATATTTATTTATTTATTTATTTATTCTTATTCTAGTTCGATTTTAAAAAGTTTATTCTGTTTACTTTCCGAAAACTAAATGAAGATTATATTAAAGTTTATTTAAACTTTTTTGGGAATATAGTTTAGATTTATTTGACAAATCCAAAATTCAGGATTACCTAGATTCTAGTTAAAATTCTTTTGAGAATTAATCTGTATGAGAATTTAATTGTTCAAGTCTAAAGATGGATAAACTAGTCATGACAGTATGACATCTTGTCCCGTGTTCCGCCAATATTCATTGTGACAAAAATTAATTATTTTGGTTAAAAAAATAACATAATTGCCCATCTAATCAAATTGAACCTATCAACATTTGATTTACCCACTCATAAAAGAACCCTAGAACAAAATTTCTGAATAGCACTATTCCAGTAATAAATATTCCACAAATCATTCCATCATATAACCAGCACCACCACAAATCAAACCACGAAAATCCAAAATTAGGAACGAAACAATTTATTGCATCCATCTTTCGGTTTTTTATAAAATTATAATAAATATATCATCACGTTTTTTACCCATTACTGAATACATGTGAAATGCACACATTAAAAACACCAAATAGAGAATAAAATTTTAAATGTCAAATAGTTTTCACAAATAATTAAATTTTAATTTCATTATTTTGTTGATCTTGAAAAAAACGTAATAAGCATTTCAGCCAGTAAGTGTTCTCCCAGTATGGAGTAATAATTTGCATTCCTTAACCCAGAATTTTATGTACCATGACAATTGTTAAAGCCATCGCGTTGTTAGTTATTGGCTAATTTCGCTTAAAAAATTTATAATAATTTATGAAGTCTTCTAGATAGTTTACAACTCAATCCTCAAAAGAGTTGTTGCTAATATTGAATTTTGGATTAGCTAAATAATAAAAAGTTAAGTCAATTCACTTTCCGAAATCTAAATGGTAAGAAGATTCTATTATAGTTTATTTAAACTTTGTTGGCAATATGGTTTAGCTTAATTTAACAAGTCCAAAATTCAGAATTAGCTAGATTCTAGCTAAAACTCTTTTGTTAATTAAGCTGTTTGAGAATTAGATTGTTAGAGTTTAAAGTTGGATGACAGTATGACATCTTGTTCCGCCAATATTCGTTGCGACAAAAATTAATTATCTTGGTTAAAAAATAACATAATTTCCAGGCTAGTTAAATTGAACCTATCAAAATTTAATTGACCCACTCATAAAAGAACCCTAGAACAAAATTTTTGAATAGCATCATTCCAGTAATAAATATTCCACAAATCATTGCATCATATAACCAGCACCACCACAAATCAAACCACGAAAATCTAAAATGGTCGTTGTTGTCCAGCGCCACGTTCCACCTCTACAACAAACATCATTTATATCAGTGAGCGTATCATCCTCGTAGCTCGCATCGCACAGATCCATTGCATAATGACCGCGGGCACCGCGTGTGTTGATAGCGACGCACGCGAGGCTTTTACACCAGTCACAGCTAATCTCTCGCAAATGCTACAATGGCGATAAATGACCAATCCGCCGATGCAGCCACTGCCACCGTCATAATTTATTGTAAATAATGCATCACGCCAATTTGGTCCGCTCGACGCTTTTGCGTTAGCCTCAGTGACAGAGGTAATTTATGGAAATTGCCGGTGCATGTTTTAAGCAACGCGCTCATGGGCTCGCACCACACTGGAAAGCACATGTCAAATGTGACACAGTATTCACATGTGATGACACTACTAGGCTTTATAGCCGCCATCATGGATATTTTGTAATTAAAATTGAAGAGCGTTTTGCGCGGTTGTGCGTTTTCCTGTTTACAGGGTTAATTCATTTTTGAAATGATGGATTTGATTTCGGTGAGGATGGTTTTAGTTTCATTTAGGGATGAAAGGATTTTGTGCCTGCAGGGGTTTTATGCATTGTCATTTGTTGTATTGATTTTAAATTGATACTTTTTTCTTAATTTTTAACTTGATTTACAGGATATAACATTAATTAAACATATAACCCATTTTGCATTATAACATTTGATCCACAATTAATTAAATATATTTACTCATAATTAGGGAATTGGGATCACTCGTATTTTTAATGTTATTACATCGGTCACCCAAAATGAAATACTATTTGTAAAACTATAATTCCACCAATTTTAAATCAATAACTTATAGTTATTTATGTACCAAGGGTGAAAACAGGTGTTTCTGGCCCGGGGCATGCTCAGGGTCAGAAACACTAATTTCACCCGTAGTACATACAATGTTTTATACACAAAAAAATAACATTTAATTATATATTTAAAAGATTAAAATATGTAAATAGGTTATATGTCAAAATGACATTTTGCAGAATCATGTATTCATAATAAATAAAAATTGTCATTTTATTTATATATCCATAGTAATTATTTTTTTTTAAGCCTTGTCTTGAGTATTTCCTCTTCAACATCTTCCTGTTTTGTTCTAGGTGGCAACCGTCCTCTGGCATCAGACCCGGTGAAGACCGAGAACGTAGTTGGAGTAGGTGATGGCAATGATGGTGGTGACGACGTGAAGAACGACAAGAAGAACAAACGACAGCGACGCCAACGCACACACTTCACCTCGCAGCAACTGCAGGAATTGGAGGCGACCTTCGCTCGGAACCGCTACCCAGACATGAGTACCAGGGAGGAGATCGCTATGTGGACCAACCTCACCGAGGCTAGAGTTAGGGTGAGTGAGATTTACTACTTATTTTTATTTCAATCGTCAAGTCTACACCCACTATTGGGTAACAGAAATGTTGATATATATTTATATTTTAATTCATGATTATTTTACAACGATAATTATTTTGTCGATTTTAGCAAAAAATATGTCTCCCAAATGCTCATTATTTTTAATTAATATTTTAATACAGGTGATCAGAAAAAAGTGTTTTACTTGGCAACAACAAAAAAATACTAGAAATTGGTAAGACTGATGCATAATTTTTTTTCCTGTTGCTGATATGACGTTTGAAAATTTAAATTAATAAAAATCGTTATTTCCCTTACCCATATCCTCTTTTTTCCTTAACATTACTCACAAAGCAGTAATCTAAAGTATTTCTACCATTTAACCTATTTGTATTTATTATAAAAATGACATGTGAAATAGTATTTTCGCCTGTCTCTAACAGTGTGCCAACTGTGGAATAAAAAGATCCCCAGAATTGTATTGCCAACTGAAACACTTACTTTTGACCACTCTACATGGGCGTACGCAGGGAAGGAGCAAGCGGCCTCCCCCTCCCCTGGATATTAACTATAGTGATGACCACGACTCTCGAACATAGGACTTTAACATGTAAAATTATAATTTTGTAATTTCCTGCTTCCCTAAATATTTTAAGCAAAAATGCTTGAAATAAAAGTTTTAGGACTTAAAATTGCGTATCTGAGCCAATAAACAAAATTAATTTCACATACTTTGTAACGACACAAATTAGATTTGAGAATGACGAAAATTGCCTCAAAACTATCGATAGGCAAATTGAAACAAAATTAAACAAATGTTTGACGTTTTATGTGTCAAAATAAATGAAATAATAAATAAAGAATTTATTTTGCCAGTTGAACGTCAAACATTTGTTTAATTTTGTTTAAATTTCATAACTATCGATAGTTTTGAGATAATTGACAATTTGTATTTGTTTTATTTATTCATTGACAATTTGTCTTTGTACTTAACAATTTATGAAATCTAATTTTATTGTAGACACATAATAAAAATAGATAGAGAAACTGGAGTGACATCAGATTATATGAATACTGTAGCTCAGTAGGCAAAATCATGTGACAGGCTTTCAATGGTCCCAGCATCAAATCCTAGTGGTATACCAATTTTTCTTCGTGTAATAAAACTGTATCTCATTTAGTTTCATCTGAAATATAATTTGATAATATAATAAATTAATAAATGTTGAAAACGAAAGCGAGATATTTAATTTCATTTTCGTGGTTTATTCGCGTCTCAAATCTCCGCAGACTGAGTGTTTTATAACGTAACCTCAAGTTCGCGTGTGCATCTCGCGCTAGAAGATAAGACCGACGGTGGTGCGGTTGTCATGACGACGGGATGCAGGGGTCGCGGTGTCTGTGATGGCCGCCGCCGCGATGCTGTTTTGTTACATAGTCCACGAGCCCACCCAGTACATTGCCTCACAGATTCAATGCCGGAAAATGCTACTTATTACCTACTCTTTACGCCCTACAAAGGTTTATTTACAAATACTTGATGGTGTGGTCTGGGTGTACATTCAGTCGTATACTGGGTGGTGCGACATGTAAGTGTGTTAGGAGAAGTCAAGGGTTTGTTTCCTTTCTAAGGAACTTAGTAAGCTTGCGGGGATAGTCGTTGTAACGTGATATGTTTACGTAGGGCATTTAGTATTTAGTTGTCGATTATCTAAATTCTTACTTTCGTAATTACCTATTTATTGAAATGTAACATTTTGTCTCCATCCCTGTGGTATTTCATGTACATACTTTTATCACTGACTGAGATCTGCTACGGCATAATGCCACATTCTGTTCTAGGTAAAAGGCGTGATGATATATTTACCAGAATATTTATATTATTGAATTACCAACTAAAAATACTATCGGATAATATTACTACTAAAACCTATATAACTGTTGATATTTCAATGTTCCTAACGAAGTTACTAATAAATGTATGCATCTAAGAAACAAAAAAATAGCACATCAAAAAATGATTTTTTACAATACTGTAAGTTACCTATTAATGACAAAATTTAAACAGAGTAAGTGGAACTTTTATTGCATAGTGGTTTCCATGGTTACATCAGGACTTTAATATTTACTTACTATCCATCGTGGACTGTAAGTAAATATTACATATCAAGGCCCTGTTTATTTTAACAACAATTTGACAGCTGCTAAATTTTAGAACCTATTTTTCTTTTCTTTCAAATTGTGCAAGTATTGTAAAAAATAGCTTAATAATCTCGAACTGTAAGTGATTTTTTAGGTGATTGTTTAGGAAATCTCGACCCTTCGGGCCTCGATTTCCTAAACTACATTCTTGACCTAAAAACTGTCACTTACAGTTCATGGTGTACTTGTACTAGTATGGGGTAGGTGGCTCGGTTGTACTGAGTCGGCCTTGTGGATCCTGAGACGCATGGTTCGATTCCCACAGCTGGTAAATATTTTTACCACATTAAAATTACCCCTGTGGCTCCCCGCTCCACTAATATCTTTGGGGGCTGTGTAGGTGGCTCAGTGGTATCAATTGAGTTGGTCAATGAATCCTAAGAATTCTGGTTCGATTCTCATAGTCGACAAACATTTTCACTACAATAAAATTACCCCTGGGGCTCTCTCTCCACTAACATCTTTGTGGGCCGTGATTTGACGGCTGGTATACGCACTCTACGCGAAAAATATATATCACGTATCGAGATCTGCTTCGGCAGAGTGGCCCAGTAATGGGTAAAAGGCGTGATGATATATGTGTTTATTTATTTTATTTAAAATGATTTCTGTTTTGTTGGTAGTAACAAATTAGTTGTACGGAGCATTCTTAAGTGTAATAAAATGTGATCGTTGGGGCCTCATTAAAATCGTTGTTAAATTTAGTATTTTATCATAGTTCATTTGATTATTAATCAGTATGTACACATTTACAACACCGAGGCTACCTTATAACAAACAATACAATCAATATCAGTAGAATCGTAAATCATCTTCCGCTATCATCTGCAGCTCTCAGTTGTTTGTTCGTGTAGCGCTAGTGACTTGTTTACAAAGCACTCTGGATGTGATCGGCCGATGGCGAGGTGATGGCGATGGCGATCTTGATAGCCGACGGCCTCGCTAATCCCCTGGCAGATTTATGGTCTTAATCATGCAAGGATTAACTGACATGAAACGGGGTATAACGTATATGTGTGGTAGCTAGTGGAATGTGAAGTATCACATGGAATTTCAATGTATGTATGATTGTATACAGACTCAAAACACTAATAGACCTATTCTCAAATAGTTTTTACTTTTAAATTGTCTAACCTTATTCTAACCCGATATTAAAAGTTTATGGGGTAGGTGACTCATTGGTATTTTTGATTCGGACTTTGGCGTAGCCTATTATCAAGTATATTTAATTAAGTATACTTTTCCGAACACAAAACAAACCAATTTTCAAATAGTTTTAACTTTTAGATTAGCTAACCTTATTCTAATCTGATATTCAAAGGTCATAGGGTAGATGGTGCAGTGGTATCGAACCAGCTTGTGAATTTAAGAACCAAGATTCGATTTTCATAGCCAACAAACACCTCCACTAACATGTTTAGGGACCGTGATTTGATTACTGGAAACCGCACTTTATGCGCATAAATATATCATGTACCGAGACCTGTTACAGAAAAGTGTTACGGTTACACCTATTTTCCCGAATACAGTTTCCTGAATGACAATTGTAATGAAAAATATTTTCCCAAATGATAATTTTACCGAAAGAAAATTTTAAAGAATAACAATTACACGAACGCAGATTGCACAAATGCATTTTCATGAATGACAAATTTCCGGATTAACCATTTTTCCGAAAGACTATTTTCTAACACGCTAATTTCCAAAAGGTAAATTCCCAAATGGAAATTTATAAAAATAAGTTCTTTTCCGATTAACTAGAATAAAAATATCATAAATAATTATTTAACAAAATAACTATTTTCTCGCATGCTAATTAACAAACCTTCAGTCATACCCATTCATTTATTCCTAGCTCATCTACGTCATATCTGATCCTAAATTTCACCAACATGCATTTGTTTTGTTGATTTTGGCCAAGTGGCCAAGTGGCCAAACTAAAACTGAGTTGTAAGAAATAAATAAAGAGCTCTCCAGTTAAAGAATTGTTTATCAAGCATCAGTATGAACTTTCATGCAACTCAAATAAAATAAATAAATAAATATATCATCACGGCTTTTACCCATTACTGGGTGTGGCACTCTGCCGAAGCAGATCTCGGTAAGTGATATATTTTGCGCGTGAAGTGCGGTTACCAGTCGTCAAATCACGGCCCCCAAAGATGTTAGTGATGGAAGAGCCACAGGGGTAGCTTGTTTGAAATTATGAAAATTGTTTGTCGCCTGTGGGAATCGAACCAGGGTTCTCAGGATCCACAGGCCGACTTCATACCACTGTGCTAGCAACCCAGCAATAGTATAATAAATTTTTGTTGTTCAATTAAATTTATTACTAGATACGTAGTGTCTTACAAAGAAAGAGAAAACTATTGATGAAATCTACTCTTTTTTAAAGCAATTTGATATTATATCTGTTCGTCATCTTATCTTCATTTTATGTACTCACTTATTTTGATATAAAATTAGAAACAAAGTTAGATACCAATAACGTGTAGAAATAGTAGGTACAAAACCATATTTATTGTTCACTTGATACGTTTTTATCGCTTTTACAAGAGAAGATAAAGAACTGTTATCGAACACATAATTTCAAAAGAAATTTAGCGGCTGATAATAAATCGTTTGATTTGACAATAATTACCTGCTCGTTGTTACGTGATAAGAATATTGAGTGTTTAAACGACGTATATAATTCATTGCAAATAAATTTAATTTTTGCTTGTAGAAAAAATGGGGTACACTTGAATTCAATTGAAATATATGACAGAAAATATTTATGGCTATTAATAAAAATAATAATATTTAATTAGACCAAAAAACAAAGATAGTCTAATCAATTTAGTATTTTTCTGAATATATATTTACAAATAAATATTCGTATGTAGATCATTAAAAACATTTTCTAGGTGGCACTGCCGATGGCGTTGTATCCCTTTATTTACTTAAAGAGTACTTGCCATTTTTATTTCAATTTGGTAAATAATAAAGCACATTAAGTAATGTTTTTGATAAGAATAAAGTTAACATTATTTACCGGTTTTATATAAATATTATGAATTGACTGCTCTGCAAAATTAATTACCACTCTCCACCATTTTTTATATTATCTATAACTCTATTTAAAAGTAAACTAAATTAACGAAATTAATTTGATGCTAATAAATACTCTTTTTGGAGGCTAGCTCAGTGGTATCGAGTCGGCCTGTAGATCCTGAGAACCCTGGTTCGATTCCCACAGTCGACAAACATTTTCACCACATTAAAATTACCCCTGCGGCTTTCCCTCCACTAACATCTTTGAGAGCCATGATTTGACGGCTGGTAACTGCACTTCTTGTGTATAAATATATCACTTACCGAGCTCTGCTAGACAGAGTGCCACACCCAGTATGGGGTAAAAGGCGTGATGATATATTTATGTATTTTATTTTATTAAACACTCTTTTTTAACCCAGGTTAAAATAAACTTGTTCCATGAATTAGAAAGATAGTTTAGTGGTATGAAGTCGGCCTGTGAATCCTGAGAACCCTGGTTCAATTCTCACAGGCGACAAACAATTTTCATAATTTCAAAAGCTACCCCTGTGGCTCCTCCACCACTAACATCTTTGGGGGCCGTGATTTGACGACTGGTAAACGCACTTCACGCGCAAAATATATCACTTATAGAGATCTGCTTCGGCAGAGTGCCACACCCAGTAATGAGTAGAAGGCGTGATGATATATTTATAAATATTTTATTTTTATTTATGTTTAACACAAAATTTAAAATGATATTAGTGACTACCTTAATTCGCTTTATAAATCTAGTTGAACAATATTAAAAAGTTTTGTATCCTGTCTTAAATTGACAATTGCATCCTTGGGGATGGAAATACAGGAACAGGAACAACTTGGTTGCATCAAGGTGCAACCTCTCAGTTCTGCAAGCGTAATCCAGCTGAAACCTCTACGTCCTGGTCGTAAATCAGCTGCACATACACAATCACATACACACAGACTGGGTGGCCTGCACAGCACACTGGATATGTTCCAGTCGAGCGCGGAGATGACGGCCATTTGGGGGATTTATCGAACCTAACAAAGACACACGACCCGGGAAATCGGTCACGATCACCCGACACCACCACTGACGTAGAGGTGGAGGTCGAACATGGACCCCGGAGGAGAAATTATACGGTGTACGCGAGTTATATTTATATAGAAATATTGAGTGAGGATAAATTGATATAGCAAGCAGTAAATGTAGTTGTAGTTGAATGGTTAATACTCTGCCTTCATAAGCGAGAGTTTAAGAATTCAAATTTTGCTGATAACTTGTGTCTAGGTAATTCGGTTTCCACTATTTGCTTCAATATAGTTTTTGCATTTTTCCCAATAGGATTTCGAGAACAGTGAGTTAAGTTTAAAATTTAAATTCGTATGAAAATTTGGGAACAATTCAACTTCTCCGGGATCTATATTTTAAAAACTAAACAAGATTTGAAGATACCCTTAATGGCATTGAATTTCCTGTGTCCGAATGGATTTTTAAGAATTATTTTGGTAAATTTTTAGCGATTTAATATTTTTAAAATATCTTAAAGGCGTAAATTGCTAAAAACTTGTTACATGTTTCTTAAACCACGAGCAATTCAAATCTGTTGAGCACAGCTTCATGTCTCATTTAGTTTTTGAGATATAACCTCAGAGAAGTACAAAATTATATTTTTCCAGAGGCTATATCTTAAAAACTAAACAAGATATGAATATGCGGTCAACGGCATTGAATTTCTCGTGTCCGAATTGAGTTATAAACAAATTTTTAGCTATTTTTATTTCTGAAGGGGTAACCCCTTTTCGATTTTAGGCCAATTTCAGATTGTTTGCTCTAAAATTCTTTCTGATACGAATATTGTAACTAAAATTTACATACATAGGTATTTTGACCCGCTGAATCCAATAGTAAAGTCCCCAAGTCTACAAGTCTTCTGGTTTTTAAGATATTGCTTGAACACTGTTTAATGGGAAAATTTTAGCGAAATTTTTTAGAAATATAAAAATTTGTAAAAATTGATTTGTAAGTTAATTAAACCACGAGAAATTCAGTGCCGTTGAGCGTACCTTCATATCTCGTTTAGTTTTTGAGATACAGCCTCAGGAAAGTACAAAATCTGATGAGGTAATATTTAGGGAAATTTTACTTTTCCGGAAGCTACTCGTATATCTTAAAAACTAAACAAAATACGACGATGCACTCAACGGTATTGAATTCCTCGTATCTAAATTGACGTATAAGCAAATTTTTAGCTATTTTTTTGTTGAAAGGAATGAGAATCTCCACAATTACAAATACTTAGTTAGCTACGTTTCTTTTCTGGAATGGTATTCATAGAATATAATTTAGTTATTTTTTGTGTATCGTGTGATGTGTACAAACAGCAGTTATCTGAAGACACGTGTTTACATGGGTCGAGTGTGTTCAAGACGTTGGTATGAGTTGTGTCTTTGCCGCCGGCCGCCACTTCATAGCCACCTCCTAAATACACAACACCGCCAAGATATCACATTATCAGCTGAATTTTAAGGAATTTTATTTGTTCTGTTGTTTCACGTATTTGACTTTACTCATTTCACTTTATATGACATCTTAAATACTTATGTTCTCTGTATATTCTTTATATACGTTGTACCCCACCAATTAGGGTAGTAAGAACTCTTCATTTACTTAAAAGATCTTCATCAACCATTTTTATCCTAGCTAGCTCAGTGGTATCAAGTCAGCCTGTGGATCCTGAGAACCCTGGTTCGATTCCCACTGGCGACAAACAATTTTCACCATTTTAAAACTACCCCTGTGGCTCCCTCACCACTAACAACTTTGGGAGCCGTGATTTGACGACTGGTAACCGCACTTCACGCGCTAAATTACCGAGATCTGCTTTGGCAGACTACCACACCCAGTAATGAGTAGAAGGCGTGTTGATATATTTTTTTTATTTATATTTTTTCATTACAACTTTTTTGTGCAAGTATCAAAATTATTTTATGCACAACCGGGCCAAAAAGCATGTGTTTAGCCCTAAAAATAATTCCTATGGATACATAAATAAAATGACAATGCTCTTCTGTACTGTAATCGGAAGTAATTTCCTGTTGTGCACCGTAGCATCAAGCAACTAGCATCTTCCACCATCATTCCGACAGGGTACACTGGAGCAAAAAGATATGACAACATCGCGATATAACGACAATGATGGCTCTCTTTCTCCGCAATTTTTGGCCAATCCCACCTGACACTCGTATCAGTATCAGATTACAATTCGCTAGCAACCAAGTAAACAAACTCAACATTTGGTCGTCTTTGCGAAAACTCTTATCAAACCTACAAGGAGGACGATTCCTTGTGGATAGAACAGTTTCTATTGGTTGAGATTTTGTATTTTTGCGTTATCGCAAAGTGCCATGTAAGAGAGATGGAAAGATTTGAAAATGGCAAAGTTTTTAGAAGGCGGTACTAATTCTTTTAAGATATTTAAAACAATAAAATCGAGGTGAAAGTACTTGAAGGTTAAAGTTCACTTTGCGTAGTGACAAATATTTTTTAATCAGTAGTCAAATTATTTGACAATGATTGGGATCAGAGCTGTGTGCAAAAAGGGTAAAGGGAGCAGGGTTCCAAGGCACAGACATGATGGGGCGCCAAAATTTAATAAACTAGACCACTTATTTATTTCCCCATACAACGGTCGTTTGCACTAACGAAACTTTAATTTGATGTCTAATTTAAATAAATAAAAACAAATCACAGTAATATATCCTGTGAAGATATTTATATTGTTGTCAAACATTACATGTCATATTGTCAGTTTATGTCAACACTAAAAATTTAAGTTTCGATGGTGCAAATAGGCAGAGTGCTAGATTAACTGATTCGGGTTCAACCAGTGGCGTACCTAGATAGGGGCAGTGGGTGCGGTCCACACCGGGCGACACATATTTTGGGGCGGCATTTTTTATATTTAATTTTAGTTGTAAAAAATAACTTTTTCACTTAATAAGTTTACTATTAGATTTCTCCGAATTATGAATTACTATATGATTTCGAATATTTTTCTTCATCGTCAAGTCAATGTAGGGTTGAAAATATTATCTCGAAAAGTTCCTTTATTATTGCCTAAAAAAGTTCCCCACCTATAGTTTGTCTCAATTACAATTATTTATTTATGTTTATTAATTTAATGGCTCAGTGATTTCGAGTTGGCCTGTGGATCCTGAGGACCCCGGTTCAATTTCCACAGCCGACAAAAAATTTTCACCAAATTAAAATTACCCCTGTAGCTCCCCCACCACTAACATCTTTGAAGGCCGTGATTTGACGGCTGATAATTGTACTTCACGTACATAAATATATCACTTACCAAGATCTGCTTCGGCAGAGTGCCACAACCAGTAATGGGTAAAAGTCGTGATGATATATTTATTTTATATTTATTTTTTAATTTATAAAAACCACCATTTGATTGACTCAGAAAGGGCGGTAAATTGGAGACAGTCCTGAGCGGCAAAAGTTCTAAGTACGCCACTGGGTTCAATGTAAAGTAATTTACTCTTATAAGTTAATCATGGTATGTAATTTCTCTGAAGTAATTTAAGTAAACCAAGTGGAAAACTGAATACGGATATTTTCTAGACTTCATTTCTTGTTGGATGCGCTTTTGGTGCAAGTCACAATATCCAACATAAAAAATAATATTGGTTCTAGAAAAGAATGAAGAAAATACAATTAAATCTTGAGTCGTCTAGTAGTAGTTCTTTTCCAACTAAAGAAAAATACAAGACGCGTGCTTGAAACTATATATCAAGAATCATCCGCTCGCGAGACAGAACTCATCACCTCGAATCTCCACCATTCTGTTATTTTCTCTGCTGTCTCTGTGCCGTGCTGTGTGTTCCTTCACAACAAACACACAAACACACATAGACACAGCGAAGCAAGGCGGCGGGTGGATCAATACTCCTCCATTGCAATTCGCCGCCGCCACAACCACCGTCGACAGAAACATACAGATGCCATCCAATCCGTAGAAGAATATAGTGAAATGGAAGAGTAGATTGTGCATTGCTTGTGAATGGAATTCACGAGGAAAGGAATATATTGGAGAAATGAAATGCTATTGATGAAATTTGATTAAGATGTTGAAGTTACTGTAGCCTACAAGTAGGCATACAGAAAAATTTCAAGCATTATTCTCTACAATAATTTTGAAGTATTTGACAATGCGAAATATATCATGCCAAATGTGCAAGATATTTTGAAACCCCTCTAATTACTTTTGTTATTTTCATTTAAAAAAGATCAATGCCAAACGAATTGTGAGAGTCCAAACAAAAATGTACCACTTTTGTACAATACCATGTTATTTGACATTGATGTTACACTTTGACACTTTTGCTATGTGTATTCGGTTCGTAAAATTCATTATTTCGTGTTTTCATTTGCAACTTGCAACTTAAATCAGTTCAGATAAATTAGACACATGACAAGCAAATTGATGCACTCGTTTGGGTGGATTACTTAAAGGCTGAATCCGAATACGGGTGGAATGGAGACAAATGCGTTTCTGAAAGCAAAGAAACACTAGTGCGGAAAGTAATTCATTACACAACTATAAAAAAAGTTGTATTAAGAGCGATTTAAATATCGGGCCGAGCGCGGAATCCATATTTTGAAAGAAGAAGATGCAGTGAGCCAGCGCTAGTAAATATGCAGTAGTATATTTTGACGTTTATAAACATAACCTTAAATTGCAGTATATCTAATCTGTACACAATTCATAAAAAAAGGAACAAAGTAAAATATATCGATAAATGGTTTTATTTTAAGAGTAAGTGAAAAACATAATATTTATTGTTTGTGTATATTATTAACACAGTTGTTATAGTTGCTTATATTGACATAATGTGAAGTGGAAACTTTTGTACTGTCTAAAGAAACATTGATTTCTTCCGTACCTGTTCATATTATTAACAGTAATATTATTGACAACAATTTCAGAGGCTTTAGAAGTACCAGCAGCAGGTTGATTGTCATTGTCGAAAATAGATCCAACATAGCGTGATCTCTAATAAGTAAAAGGCGTGATGGTATATTTATTTATTTATTTTGATTTATCAAACAATCAGAACGTAGCACTCCCTTAACAAATAAACCCTCACATCATCATTACACCCTGCTGTCGTCACCATCCCTCTCTCAACCTCCGCGATCCTCGGAAATCCTTTGAATCCAGGATTCAGCTAACTGCCGCCGCGGCGCCGCCGTCGCTGGCGTCTCTCACATGAATTTGTTTTTAATGAAGTGGCGTCGAGCGCACCTCGCTCCCGGTGCAACTACGACGCTCCGAGTCGGTCTGCCAGCCAGCGTCGGAGCACCTCATGCGCATGGAAATTGTTTTAAAACAAGCGCTGCTCGTGGAGGAGAATTAGTGTTTTGTTTTTGTTGTAAAGTTGTGAGGAGTAGAAGTACTCTTTGAGATTTTAATTATTTCATACGTGACTATGATGTGGAGGGCTGCGTAATGAATGGTGCTTGACTGGATCAGACGTAAACCCCTTTTTACTTTTAATCTTACATACTTTTTATATAATTAGGCATTACTAAATAAAACTGAGGTAAAACTTGCTGACTTCTACTTGTATCTACGAAATACGATTGTGTCTGAGTAGTTCGGATTACACTATAAGCTTTAGGCCCCCTATACTGTAATTGGGATTGAGTTCCTAGTGTGGAGAGCCACAAATAAATCATGCATAATGCTGGTATAAGTAAATGGAATATTAAATCGAATTATAAAAAGAAAAATCAACATACAGCCAGGATTTGAACCTGGGACCTATGAACTCCAATCATATTCTTTAAACCAACTAAAGAGTCGTCATAGGATCGAAGCTGCCTATGATACACAACAAAATAAAAAGAAGAATTGGAATAAAATCAGGTTTAAATCATATGGCGATCGTATCTTTAAAAAAATATATATATCACATCACGCCTTTTACCCATTACTGGGTGTGGCACTCGGCGCGTGAAGTGCGGTTACCAGCCGTCAAATCACGGCCCCCAAAGATGTTAGTGGTGGGGGAGCCACAGAGGTAATTTTAAATTGGTGAAAATGTTTTGTCGACTATGGGGATCGAACCAGGGTTTTTAGGATCCACAGGACGACTCGGATACCACTGAGCCATCTTATCGTATCTTAGTTAGTTTAAAGCATATTACTGGAGTTCATTGATCCGAGGTTCAAATACTGGCGGAGCCCCAATTGTTCTCTTTATAATTGGATTTTATCAATTTATAAGTATTTACTTTAATAAAATTAAATGGAACAACAGGAAATTAATCCTGAATCATTTCAAATGTTTTTTTTTATTATTATTATTGACCTTCCTTTGTTGGCATATACTTACAGATCAGTAATTGATACATAATACTTACTACGAAGATGAGTAAGCTTCTTGACTATGATAATAGTGGAAAACTGAAAATTTTACTGGACTTCAGTCAATTTATTAGATAGTAGATGGCACCACGGGTTGCTCGTTAGCTCTCATGTCTTGTCTACCGACGTAGTTACTTTAACATCAGTCAGTTCAGCTTGTAAAAATATCACAGTTCACTAGTCCCTAGTTGGGCTAGCTGGATAGTTGATCACACCATACTGATGAGTCCCTAAGGACGAAACGCGTCTATGGTTAAAGCTGAACTGATCAGCCGTTTGATGATGACCTGATAAGTGCATTCAAACGTGCTGTAAACATTTTGGAATTTGTGACAAGTGATGGAAATTTTGTTTTCCTATTTTTCTTATTTTTTAAAACACAGTTCCACATCGTAATTGACTTTTTGTCTTTATTCAATTTATTGCTAAAAATTTACCAAATCAGTTACGAACTCCACATAGGCCATCTCCTGATGATGACCCATGTGGGATTCGAAACCGATTAAGTGAATTTTCAACAATAAATTGCCTTAATTTTTGTAAACTGTTATTTTTACATAACTTACTATCTACTTTGAAAACTCTAGCGGTGAACGTTTAAAAAACCCAATGGTGCAAAATTTTCTGCACTACTACTTTATGATGTGAAGTATTTTTCTCTAAACGTTTAATAGATTTTGTTGACGTTTCAAACTAATAACATTTCTTATCACTTAAAGTCTCATTTACAAGCATCAGCCTCAATATAATTCCACAGCCACACATTTATATCCGTTGTAGTCGCAGAGGGTTGTTGTGAATATCGTATTCCGGGACCAGAGGCTGGGGGTGACTTTATTGCGCACCCCCTGGAGCGATCCGCCGCAGAGCTGCACAATAGCCACGTGACTAGCGCGCTGCCCCCAGGAATTAACATTAGTTTATAACCGCTACTGTAACAGGGTAGCAACTCCCAACCAGAATAATCAAATTGTGATAGTTACGGATAATATTGCCGACAATGTCACACGGCATTATTTTCTTCAATATTTATTGCAAGGTACAAACAGTTGTAGCATTATGGTTGCATTATTGTTTCACGAACAAGAATCCATTAATTTGAAATGTATTTTTTGTTATAAAGTTGAAATCATAAATCCAACTACAACAGGTAGATATAATAGTTATTTAAGTATTAAAGGACCCTGTACTGTAATTGGGATTACGTTCCTTTTGTACAGAATAGCATAAATAAATAACTAAGAAATAAATAGTATTGCTGTCAAACATTCAATATATTTAAGATTAAAATGTAAGTTTTTTTGGCACAATTAACTGTAATTAATAATATATTACGTACCATGAACTGTAAGTGACAGTTTTTAGGTCAAGAATGTAGTTTGGGAAATCGAGATTTCCTAAACATTCACGACATAAAAAATCACTTACAGTTCGAGATTATTAAGCAATTTTTTACAATACTTGCACAAATAGAAGGAAAAGAAAAATAGATTTCAAAATTTGACAGCTGTCAAATTGTTTTTGAAATAAACAGGACCTTGATATATAATATTTACTTACAGTCCACGGTGGATAGTAAGTAAATATTAAAGTCCTGATGTAACCATGGGAACCACTATGCAATAAAAGTTCCACTTACTGTGTTTAAATTTTGTCATTAGTATTGTAAAAAATCATTTTTTGATGTGCAATTTTTTTGTTTCTTAAACATTCGAGACCTAAAAAAATTACTTGCAGTTCGAGATTAATAAACTATTTTTTACAATACCTGTACAAATAGAAGAAAATTAAAAATAGGTTTCAAAATTAACTGCTGTTAAATTGTTGTCAAAATAAACAGGACCTTAATATGTAATATTTACTTACAGTTCACGGTGGACAGTAAGTAAATATTAAAGTCCTGATATAACCATGGAAACCACTGTGCAATAAATGTTGCACTTATTGTGTTCAAATTTGGTCATTAATAGGTAACTTACAGAACAAGTATTGTAAAAAGTATGTTTTAATTGTTTCTAAACTACCAATCATTCATTTGTAAAGATAATCTACAGCCTTAAAAACCCTATCGGTAAACACAAAAACCTGATCGTGTAAAAACAATTGGACTTCTTCTATGGTAGTATTATTGCTACAATTCTTCTATTCTACTCTTCTCGTCTCCAGCAGTTGGCTTCCGAGGGTGCGTTTGATGGTGCTCACGCGTGCTGAGCGTGTGCGCGTTCTGCGTGACGGCGTGAATCGGTCACGCTCGTGTCACGGCTGACCAATGGCCCGTGATTAACGGCATATAAATTAAGATATTTGCTTTGTAATTACACACTACGTTAGGGAGACAAACTTGCTTCAATCACGTGCACCAATAGAGAAAATGTTACGTTGGTCATTGCCTTAGATTTGATTTCTTGTTATGGGATTATTTCAGAGGTAAATTAATTATTTGATGGGATGTTATTTAGCTTGAAGGGCTGTTACCAGCTGTCAAGTTATGGCCCCTAATAATAACAATTAATCTTTACCAAACTTTTGTTTCTGTTTACGGCTAATTTAAAATAATATGTAACTAGATATGAAATTGGAGAATTCATCATTTCATTCCTGATATATTTCTTAATAGTTATGCATATTTTGATTCTCAATATGTATATATTTAATTGACGGAGTCAGGATTGCAAAAATTTTGGTTAATGAAAATACCAATTTTTTTTAGTTGAACCAGTTTAAAAATAGAAAAATTTTAAAATATGGTTCTATATAAATCAGATTACGAGAAATCGAATGCCGTTGAGCGCATCTTCATATCTTTTTTAGTTTTCGAGTTACAGCGATTTTTGACATTTTAAAAATCTCAACTTTGAAGGCCCATATCTCGAAAACTAAAAGAGATATTGAAATGCGGTTTGAACGAGCGCATTTCTCGTGCCTTAATTAACTAATACCGAGATTTTGAAAATTTTGAATATTTTACAATTTTTTGTAAAATTTTCATTTTTAAATATTTCAGAAAATTGAAAAGATATTTAAAATCTGTGAACACCAATGAATTCCTCTCGTAAAAGTACATAGGTTTGCAAAATTTCTGGCAAAAATTCGCAGAGATAAAGTTTTTATTACAAAAAAACCAAAAATCACTGTTTTTTAATTATTTTTGAAGGGGTACCCCTTAAGATTTTACTTAATTTTGGCCATTTTTCGTTTTTTTTGTAATAAAAATTGTATCCGTGGAGCAAAAATTCAGAAATTTTACATACATATGTACTTTTACGAGAGAAATTCGCTGGTGTTTACAGATTTTCATTATCTCGTCAAGTTTTTGAAATATGAGCAAAAGAAAATTTTGAAAAAAAATAGAAAAATTTCAAAATTTTTAAAGTTTTAGTATAGGTTAATCAGAGCGAGAGAAATACACTCGTTCAAACCGCATTTCAATATCTCTTTTAGTTTTCGAGATATGAGCCTTCAAAGTTGAGATTTTTAAAATGTCAAAAATCGCTGTAACTCTAAAACAAAAAAAGATATGAAGATGCGCTCAACGGCATTCGATTTCTCGTAGTCTGAATTATATAGAACCATATTTTAAAATTTTTCTATTTTTAAACTGCTTCAACCAAAAAAATATTTTCATTAACCGAATTTTTTTTAAGTTAATCAATCCTACGTCAGTATCCGCGTTGCCTAGCGAGAAGGTAAACTACTATTATTACTATTTTACTTATTTAATTCTATCCTAGTAGGTAGATTTAGGTACTGTTAATAATAATATGTCAGTCATTTAATATAAAAAATAGCTTTATATGCTTATTACTAAACTGTCCACATTTGAATCCGAAGATCTCGAGTTCGAATCCCACTAAAGCTAAAAATATATGAACTACAACACTGTGGCTCCGTGAATCCGGGCCCTGTAATGTAATGGAAATTAAGTTTCTGTAAATAAAAAAATACCAAACCAATCTCAACTGAAATATATTTTCTCTTTTAACAACATTCTTCTCAATCTCATACTTAGTTTTCATGCACTGAATTATATAAATTAATTAAACATTTAACGGTAGAGAAGCTATCAAAAGTTTATATTTAATTTTTGTTTTGTGTCATCCAATCAAAATTATTATTAGTTATGAACCAGTGTGCATATCGTTTGTAATGCAAGCGCGATCGTATTTAAAACATGATATTTCGTAATTAGAATATATAGTAATTAATTATATAAATGATGAGGTTTTGGGATTGCGAGAGACAATTAATATAATATGCTCATTTGCATATCGAAGTTCCACGTGTAATTTATTTATAACTTCATGCTCTACTGTTGTGGGTCATTATTTTTTAATTTTCCAAACGTTATGAAAAGAATTTAAATGAAAAACAATTAAAAAATAAACAAAAAAGTAATTAAGGTTGAATATTTCAATATTCCCCCTCAATGAAAAGCAAATTAGATACCCATACGTTCATTAATTAAATGAAAAAATAAACTGTGTCTTTCAACGGACCCGCCATCAGCATTATCGCGTCGATATTTTTTCAAATTATTTTTTTATGAACCATTTCTCTGTATACTTTTTTTCATCCCGCTCATTAATGATTATTTCATTAATGATGATGATTATTATTTTACTTCAGAGCTTAATATGTAAATCATAATATTAAAGCAATGCTTTACTACAGAATTTTATTGGACATAATTATTTTAAAACATTTGAAATGTTGTAGTCACTATAATTTTGGTTTCGCTCTCTCGGTACTTCTTTAAAATTATTTTTTAACGTTAAAATCTAATTTAATTTTATGGGGAGGCTAGCTCAGTGGTATATATGAAGTCGGCCTGTGGATCCTGAGAACCCTGGTTTGATTCCCACAGGCGACAAACAATTTTCATAATTTCTAAAACTACCCCTGTGGCTCCTCCACCACTAACATCTTTGGGGACTGAGGTTTGACGACTGGTAACCGCACAAAATATATCACTTACCGAGATCTGCTTCGGCAGAGTGCCACACCCAATAATAGGTAGAAGGCATGATGAGATATTTATTTATTTTATTTTATTTATTTAAAATAAGAAAGTTGTGTCCTATATTTATAGTTTTGTAACAGTCTAGCAAAATAGCATTGCTTTACTAATTTAACCAATATTATAGCTCTTATAGTTTTCGAGATAACAATAATGGCACAGTTAAATTGAACATCCTGTATATGTTTGCTTGCGTGTGTTGAGCATCTCCTGCAGCAGGAAGATATATGAATCGAGCGCGGGGTAAATTGGTCTGTATAAAGCGAGCTACTATTCTCGCCGTCATCTTGCATTACGTGTGTCTTCCATCTCGCTGGCGGGGCTAGAGACGCGAGGAGTGCTTCCTTCTCGTTCAGCAACGCTGCGAACCAACGATGCGTCTAATTGCGGCGACGGAATGAAGACAGACGAGCCGTGTGATTGGCTGCGATGGCCCGCGAACTTTATGTGAGGGGCGAAAAAGAGAAATGGAAACGCGAAACGCGGAGGAACTGATGGTGAATGAGGGATGCAGTGGTGCATACAAGGGACAACAGACACAGGATTTATTGAAATATTTTGTGGAATTAATTCACGTATTCTAAGGAAAGAATGTTGTGTAATTTAGATGGAGCATTTGCCCCGGGCGCAGTTAAGTTAGGGGCGCAAAAACAATCATTGCAAAAATAAATAATAGCTACTTGTAACTTATAGTGAAATTCTGTGATAAATCTATCAGCTCAATTCGCAAAAAAGTTTTATTTAAATCTGACTTTTGGATTATCTAATCTTATTCTAGTTTCATTTTAAATAGTTAATCGAAATCACTTTCCAAAAACTAAATGGTAACAAGATTATAGTAGAGTGTTTTTAATATTTTAGCTTAATTTGATCAATCAAAAATTCAGGATTAGCTAAAACTCTTTTGAGAATTTGGCTTTATAAATTTATAGATCCATAAATCTGTAAATAATAAACAAAATCGCATCAATATTTGTTGATAAGTAAAAAATAGTTCGTTGGAACATAAATTTCGATAGGATTTTGTTCATCATTTATTTTTTTATTTATTTACTCTGAACAACGGGAACTTAATCCCAATTACAGTAAAGGGTCTGGACTCACCGAGCCACATTGAGGTAGTTCATATATTTTTAGCTTGAGTGTGATTCGAACTCAGATATTTTACATATTTACAATGGGGTGGCTAGCTCAGTGGTATGAAGTCGGCCTGTGGATAATGAGAACCCTGGTTCGATTCCCACAGGCAACAATTTTCATAATTTCAAATACTACCCCTGTGGTTCCTCCACCACTAACGTCTTTGGAGGCCGTGATTTGACGACTGGTAACCGCACTTCACGCGCAAAATATGTCACTTACCGAGATCTGCTTCGGCAGAGTGCCACGCCCAGTAATGGATAGAAGGCGTGATGATATATTTATTTATTTAAATCTACAAAAGTTATGAATTTACACAGAAATCCACCATAAATGTATCCAAATGGCTGCATTTTATCTATGAAATTTATAGTTCTGGGCGAGTCTATATTGCAGCGCTAATGTCGATATAATTCATGGGCATTGAATAAAGTACCAATACTTAAGAAATTCTCGTATAAATTCACAATATATCGTACAATTCATTTTAAAAGAAATTCGGTTGAAGTTTTACCTCACTTTTATCCACTGAGCTACGATTACCTGTGATACTCCATGACAAAAAAATACTGACTATTTTGAAGTATATTATAATTTTAACTTGACAGATAACAGCGATCCCATTATATCAAATAAAATTGTATATGACGGGATTCGACGGTAGTCTACTGTATTTACAATTATTTACTAAACCCTTGTGATATAATAACTGAGTAAAAAAGTATATGGAACAATGTACAACCAATCTCTTATCAATCCTCTTTCTCTTGTTTCAGGTATGGTTTAAAAACCGCCGCGCCAAATGGCGTAAACGTGAGCGTAACGCCATGAACGCGGCCGCGGCTGCTGCCGCCGACTTCAAAAACGGTTTCGGTACGCAGTTCAACGGTCTGATGCAGCCATTCACGGACCCAGACTCGCTGTATTCCTCATACAGCTCGTACAACAACTGGGCCAGCAAGGTGCCAAGTCCTCTGGGTAGCAAGACCTTCCCTTGGCCGGTGGTGCCGCCCAATCACCACCAGTCCCCGGTGAATTGTTTCAACGCGGCGACGTCGGTGGCCAGCATGTCGGGCGCCGCGGGGAGTATGCTAGCGACGCCGGGTGCTGCCGTTACAGGTACATTTTATAATTGTGACGCTTTATTTTTTTAAGGTGAATCATGTGTTTTTGAGAAATAGACACAGAATCAGAAATTGATTACAATACTTTCAACCTTTAACTTGAAAATAGGTACACAATGACATAGTATGATTTATTTAAAATAACAATTATCTACATTTTGTAACTAGATAAAAAGTGTAATTGAAAAGTTATAGTTAGTTACCAAAATAAGAAAATACAGAAATAGTGATAATTTATAGAATAATCATGAAAAATAAGGGTTGTCATTAATTTATTTATTAGTAACAGATAATGATGCCGTTATAGAATATGAGGGACTATCTTATATAGACAAGACCCAATTAGGTGCATGATTCATCTTAATTTAGTTTTGTAACTAGAAATCAAAAGTAAATATAAATCCATTATGAGAACACACTAAATCAAGTATATTCATTTAATTCAGACTAGCTGAATACATACTCAATTTGAATAAGTAAATGTGAAATTTTTATTCGTAATGGCTGTAATGAAAGTTTGTTTCTCGTTTATTTGGTCCAAAATTATTATTGTAAAGATACAACATTACGAGAAGTTGTAACACTAGGCTTGTTTTATGAGCAAATACTAGCAAATTATAACTTGTTAACTGTTACTTTTAAATATAAAACCATCACTAAATTTCACGATGTCAGCCAAAATAAGGATAATTCTAAGCAAAATCGTAAATTTGTAAAATATCATAATTATTTTTATAAGCTATAGATTGACATCGAATTGCCATTTCATCTACAAGCACTTAAAGACCCTACAGTTTTACTCAGAATTAGCCTTGAAGTTCTTAAATAATTCGCTGCCATTTTACTTAAAAATGACGGACCAAAATTTATATCCTATTAAATTGAAGATATATTAATAAATCAATTTTATTTTTCAAATTTCAGCTTCAAGCTGGTTTTACAATTAAATCCATCCAATAATTCTTAAATAGCTCGGTACCATATTGTATCAAAATGGCAGATCAAATACCCATAATCTTTGTATCAGTTGAACTACGTTCATTTCTCAAAGAAACGTTAGACGCATTCCATTTGCCATTTGGATCAGATCTCCCTTACAAATCACTTATTTATTTCGTTGGATTACTTCGCTCACTTTATTTTCAATACTAGAATTACTTATTCTAATTTACTTTGCAGTAATTCACCCCAAGAAGTGTATCAGTTTTCTAATTCAGTTCATTTAATCATGTTGTCTAATTTATCTGAACTAATTTAAGTGATCTAAATGGCAAATGGAATACAGCTGTTATACGAGTCCATTGACACCATAATTATTTTTTCGTTGAAAAAATAAATAGTACCATTGTTAATTATTAATATAATTTCCTCCTCTTTCGAAACAAATCGTTCATTCCTCACTTACGCTTCCTCCCAAAGGTCAACCATGCCCATACACCACCCCAACGAACCCCTACATGTACCACCACCGCGCCACCGCCGAACCTTGCGCTGCAATGAGCTCCAGCATCGCCTCCCTGCGTCTGAAGGCCAAGCAGCACTCCTCCGGCTTCGTGGGCGCCTATTCCGGCGTAAGTCCCGTACGTAGTGGTAGCGCTGGACTCTCGGCGTGCCAGTACGCCGGCGCCGGTATCGGCGTCGCTGAGCGACCTGGCTGAGGGCACGATCAGGCCCACCAGGCCGACTGCTCCGACGACATCAAGCACCTAGAGGATCACGTCACAGACACTTAAGTGAGTGAAGTGCGAGACAGATCTCAATCAGTTAGCGTATACCTGTAGGACGATGTTTATAGATAGGGGGAGGTTTTTGTACATATGGTTTTTAGTTTCGATGTTGCCCTCTTTATCCCTGTTAACCCTGAATATGGGTTGCCGAGTTTTTACGATTTTTACACTATTATAAAACCAGTGAAAACAGTTAAACTTCGATAGATATTTAAGTTGATGTCACAATTACATCATTCTCTTCGATCGATGACAATTTGTTCTTGACTTAAGGTTCTTTCACAGATTTTAACAATCATTGTTTGTCACTTTTGTTTTTGTCAAAGGGAATTGGACCATTTCCAGCTTTGTTAATGTTTTATTAACTAAATTATATAAAATAAAATATAAATATATCATCACGCCTTGTACTCATTACTGGGTGTGATATTCTCCTATAGCAGATCTCGGTAAGTGATATATTTATGCGCGTGAAGTGCGGTTACAGACGTCAAGTCATGGCCCCAAAGATGTTAGTTGGGAAGGAAGTTGCAATGGTAATTTTTCGACCATACAAAATAAAAAAACTAGAGGGATATTTGTTGCGTAGCCAATATACCCTAAAGTAGGGGATGGGAAAAAGCTCATATAAATTTGTTTACAAATAAGTTTTTTATCAGAACTAACATCATAGGAGTGTCATTAAAGTGAGTCATATGCATCAATTTGTTGTTTCGTTCGAACATATAAGAGAATGTGATGATTGTGACATCTGCTTTCTATATGATTTTCGTAAGATTGGCAACCCTGGTACCAAGTATTGTATTACGTACCTGCCTAAGGTGAGTCGTTGGACCCAAGAAGCAAGAAAAGAAGGATCATCGGATTTAACAATGGCTTCAGTCGTTGTTGTTACCAGAAATCGTATTATTTTTATTTTATTTTAAAGAAAATTGTCAAGAAATGATTGCATTGGAAAAGTAATCATGAGGTAAGCACACTATTATATTCATGTTTAATGGGAGGACAATTTCGTCTTAGATAAAAAATAAATACAGAATTTATTTTGTTTCCATCAATTATTAAACAATAACGTGTTTCGTTTGTTAATAAAAATGATGTCATTCTTTTCCCATTCTGTTTGAAATAATTACTTTTGCATTGTATTTATTTCAGTCATTATAGTATTCATCTTTTGATAGGTCATTAATGACTTGCTAGAAACCACACCTAGTAATGGTTAAAAGACATGAGGATATTATATTTTTCACGACTCTATCAGAAAATAAATATTTCCTTCTCTCAGTTGAAAGAAGAAAGTGTTACTTTTCATTCCTACAGAAGAAAGTTAATTTTTCTTTCCTAGGAAAGAAAGTAAAGCCATATTTATGGGAACTAAAAAACAACTGTATTAGCTGTATTCCATTTGCCCCTTTGGTTTACTAAGATCAGTTTACACAAATTAGACAACATTATTAAATGAACTAAATTACGCAAACTGATGGACTTATTGCGGTAAATTACTTCAAAGTAAATTAGAATCAGTAATTTTAGTCGTGAAAATAAAATCAGCGAAGTAATCCAACGAAATAAATAAGTGATCTGGTTCAGTAAATGTAAATTAGATCTGATCCAAACGGAAAATGAAATACGCCTATGATTTTATATTATTGACATTTAGATGACATCCGTCTTAACCAAATTTAGTTTGGAAATTTTATTTTCTGAAGAAAATATATATGTATACCTCGTGAAGAAAGTGTCATTCTGCCCTCAGTTAAGTACTTATATTCCTCGCCTTAAGCTCGAGGAATGAAAATGCACCTTCGGGCAGAAATGCCTTAATTTCTTCCCTTGATAAACAATTAACTATTCTCTTTTATATTGAAACTTTTAATACGTGGCCTATACATAAATATTTGCCTAAGGCTCAAGATGATTTTAAGAAGGCCTAGTAACTATTTCGAAACTTTGCACCCCAATAAAATATTTGGCTCATTGTTATGGCAAAGTCAGGCCAAAAGATGAATACTATAATTGGGTATAGTCCATGTCAAATGGAAGGACAATTTCATCATTGAATTTATTTTATTTTTTCCTCTATATATCTGAACAATAACAAATTTTGTTTGTTACAATGATGACAACATGGTGTTTCCATTTGACATGTCCTATGAATACTTTTAAACGAAAATAAAAGGTTTTTTAACCTGAATTTAGTGATAATATTTAAATCCTTGTTATATTTTGTTGTTAACTATTTAATGAGAAGCTCCTTGTTTCTAAATGTGATGCAACGCAAGACTTCGAGTAAAGAACTGTGTCAAATAATTCGAGATTACCTGCTAAATGAAGGACACAAGTTCCGAGAGTCGTTTAGAGTCAAACCTAGGCCTAGTTTCCCAATTTGATAGTACAAAAGGCTGCAACGTGCAATGTTACCAATACCGATGAAGATTTGTATGAATGATTGGGTTTATGTATTGTAGAATGTGTAATTTATCATAAACAAACCAAATATGTATAGTTCTTATCATGAAACTTATTATACTCTGTGCATATCGTTTGTAATCGGTCTACATTTTCAGTCCTCTAGTCATAATAAAATTATTATAAACGACTAGGTGTCAACTGTCTTTCTATTGGGGTAGAATAGAACCTTTCCTTCAACTTTCTTCATATCTGAGCATGAAGTTTGTCTTGCTTTATGCTCAGATGTGTATGTAGTTTTATGTGGTGTTTTCTTGTGTTGGTGATTTTTATTTTCATTTTGGTTTAGTTAGTGGGGTTGGTATTCTTGTTATGGGGTTTGACAGGTGTGGAAGTCTTCCGTAGTCTGGTTATGGTAAGTGTCTACTAATTATTTTAATTCTTTGTTATATATTTATTAGGATCAACAAAATTTGGTTTCCTTTCAATTTTTTATATTAACAAACTTATAATTAACAGATTCATATATTATTGTACAAAAAGTGAAACAAGGTAGAATTAACAGCAATTTTTTATTTCTTTTATAAGAGTAATCAAAAAGTACCAAAAAATAACAATTTTTAAACTACATTTTAGTGCGGAAGAAATTTTTTCTGAAACCGGTAAGAAAGTGCCTACTTTCCTGATCAATTTTAGTATGGAAAGTAGATTTTTACAAAAGCAGTCAAGTAAAATACGTATCCAAGGCTACAACAAAAATAATAGTCTGGTAAAGTATAAAACAGTCTGGTGAAGATTTTATCTGACTGTTTTGTATTTTACCTGACTGTTTTTCTTGTTGTCACCTTGGATACATAGTCTACTGTGTAAACAATTCATATCAAGAAATTTAAACATTTTGAATTATTTATGATTAATTATTGAATCAATTAAACGGTTTCGGAAAAAATAGTATACATAATACGTCAGGAAAGTGTTTTTACTTGACTCAGTGGATTAAAATACTCGGCCTGCGGCCTCGTATTTCAAACAACCGCTTCATCAAGTAAAATATCACTTTCTTGACTTATTATGCAATAAACTATTAAAGTTTATGTTACATAATTAAATATAATAACTATTTATTTATTTATTTACTTGTTACTATATAGTATGGAAACTTAATTACAGCACAGGGGGCGGGCTACAGTTATAGTGGAATCCAAACCATTCAGAAACAAACTAATTTTCTTGATATATTATTATTGGCAGAGTATATAAATTCAGATAATGAGACTATTTCTTTAACATAAATTGCTAAGTATTTAATTATGCTATTCTGTCGCTTGAGTGGAATTCGATCTTAGGACCTTCTGATTCCAATGCCGTGACGCTATCCTCATCACCGTATTGTCAGACAAATATAACAATTTCTAGGACTTCCGATCAACAATGGTTATTAGAAAGATTACCATCAAAAGATCATGTTACCAATTGCTATACTTACTATAAGTAGTTAGAAGGTAGAATTAATATGGCGATTTGAAAATTATTGTCTACATTCTATTACATTCTATAGGGCGCAATACTACGACTGGTCTACGACTTGTTCTTCTTATTCGGATTAGTAGTTTAGGTTTAGTAGGTTGATCGGCACCCCTCTGACTCACCCCCAAACCTAGGGACCTTCCATCAGCATCTCCAGCAAGTGATTGATACGATAACGAATGCGCAAAATTAAACGCTACATTTACTATGCACGCACGTTCATTTACATTACAATAGTGGCAGCACTGCGGCCGCTATGCTGTATTCGTATATTTCCTCGCCTAGAACAGTGGGTGATGGCTTTATTAAAACTGTTGTCGTTACACCACCAGATTTCATTATATCAATATTAGCAATTTAATGTGTTTGGTTAATTAATATTCATGATCGGCCGTGCCTTGGTCGTGGTGGTAGAGCATCAATGCAGCGGGTAATGAAACAACTGTTGTGTTTGGTTTCAAATTGAACTTTCAGCACCGACACCAAAACAAGTATTTAATCATTAAGCATTCGATTATTTATTTATTTTTTTGCTACTTTGTACAACAGGAACTTAATTCCAATTACAGTAGCTTGTAATGGAGTCGGAACCACTTAGACGCAATCGTTTTTTTTTCTGATGTAAATTGAAGTCAACAAAATTTATTTATTTATGTTACTCTGCACAATAGGAACTTAATCCTAAATACAGTAGTGAGCCGCAGTGTAGCAGTTCATATATTTATAGCTTGAGCGGAATCCAAATTAGGAATTTAAGTATTATGATGTTAATAATAAATAAAAACATTAACGAAATCACGAAAAAAGGGTAATGGCTCGGTGGTATCGAGTCGACCTGTGGATCCTGAGAACCCTGGTTCGATCCCCATAGCCGACAAACATTTTCACCTCATTAAAAACTACCCCTGTGGCGTGAAGTGCGGTTACCAGTCGTCAACTCACGGCCACCAAAGATGTTAGTGGAGGGGGAGCCACAGGGGTAATTTTAATGTTTAATATTTAATTTAATAAAATAAAAAAAGAAATAAATAAATAAATTTCGGATATGAAAATATTAGTGATCGAAAAAAGAAAGAATATGTACTTATTATTACAGTCTAAAACTTTGTTCATCATACGAATAAAATTAGGACAAAAACAGTGAACAAACATCTTGAGCGGTGCGCGTAGAATGAAATCAGGGATAATATTTGTGTAACCTTACTGAAAATACAATTAAGAGTTTATTACTTATTCTTTTAATGAATTCCAAGTCACGCGTTCGATCATAGGGAGCGTGAAAGGTTTCACCGGTGCTTCAGTGATCATCAACACTTCTCTGACAGTGTCCTTGTAGTACCTCGTTCATTACCTATGCCTTTTACCCACCATCGGTTTCAAACTAAGCAGGAAATATTTATTTTTTTATGTTTTCCCCTGAAGAAAATTATAGTAGGTCGCTTCCTGCCCGTAAAGATACAAACTGTAATTGGTAAAATTTTTAATCTCGGTATAGTCGTAATAATTAATAAAATTAATATATCATCACGTCTTTTACTCATTAATAGGCCTGACACTCTACCAAATCAAATCAAGGAAAGTGATATATTTATGCGCGTGAAGTGCGATTACCTGTCGTCAAATCATGGTGCCCAAAGATGTTAATAGAAGGGAAAGCCACAGGGGTAATTTTAAATTAGGAGAAAATTGTTTGTCGACTGTGGGAATCGGACCGAGGTTCTCAAATCCACAGGCCGACATAAAAAATCAATAAATAAAATAAATAAATAAATATATTATCACGCCTTTTACCCATTAATGAGTGTGGCTCTCTACCGAATCAGATCTCGATAAGTGATATATTTATGCGCGTAAAGTGTGGTTACCAGTCGTCAAATCATGGTGCCAAAGATGTTACTAGAAGGCCACAAGAGTAATTTTAATGTGGTGAAAATTGTTTGTTGGCTGTGGGAATCGACCCCATTAAAAATTAATTAGTTAATTAAATAATGATTTGCTTTCTGCACAACTCAAATTTAATCCCAAGTACAGTAGCTTATAGAGAAATCCGAACCACTAATGCTGGGTTGCAAGAAAAAAATAAAGAGCTCTTTAGTTAAAGAATTGTTTATATAGCAACAGTATCAATGGCGATTTTCTGAAATTTATTGAACCATTAGTTGCTAATGAACCGATAAAACTTTCATGCAACCCAGCATTAGACATATATAAGTAGAAGTCAGTGAAATTTGATCGCACGAATTTTTGCTTCAGTAATAAACTATACTAGAGTCTAGATCCATTAATTATACCTTATTAAATCACACCCCTAACAATATTAAATAAATTATGCACCTCGCCTTTAAAACAAAGTACTACCATACGCTAACAATACATGACAAAATTAGCATAAACATCCATACCTCAGATGTTCTTTCTCGATCTCGTACACTCACATATGTGCTCGCTACCCCCGTCCAAGGGGTGCAGACTCGGTTACACAACCATTATTATGCTGATCGGGTCCATGATAGCCGGATTACCCTCGTGTAATAAAATCGCAAACACAGATTCAGATTCTTCCCCTCTCTTCCTCCTCGTGGAGAAACTGATACATATAAATACAAACCTAACCTCAATATGCTGGTGTCGCGTTATTTATGACTTGCAAGGGATATATATATATGTGTATGGATGTTACTTGGTGGTGGACGCCCACTGGAAAATTCGCCCGGGTTTCTAGATGTAGTTAGTGTTAGGATAGTGGTGATTGTAGTGGCTCCCTAAGGGAAGGAAACCATATGAAATTATGAGAAGAATATGTTTGGGTGCGATAATGATTTATTAGATTTGTGGTCAATGCTCACGATGAGGTTTGGGTAAAATTGTCTTGAAAAATATGTTGTAGTTATAATAATAATAGTTAGGTAATAACGCGTCGAATTATGAATTTGAGAACTTGAATTTGATTTTCTGAGGCGTAAACTAATTTTTGCCATATTACAAATTACCCTTGTGGCTCTCCTACCACCAACATCTTTGGGGTACATGATTTGACGTATGGTAACTGCACTTCACGCGTATAAATATACCACTTACCAAGACCTGCTATGGCAGAATGCCACATCCAGTAATAAATAAAAGGCGTGATTATATATTTATTTATTTTTTATAATAAAAATTATGATTATAGATATTTATGTGTCTAGGCTGTAATATCAGTGTTTGGCGTATCGAAGAATAAACTTATCGATAACGAGGTAGACAATATTCTGAGTGTGCTAAGAATATTTCGCGAGTGAGGTTTATACATACTTTTTTCATGGCCCTGTCAGAAAGTAAAATTTCCTTCACTCAGGTAAGAAAAGAAAGTGCAATTTCCATAGAAAAGAAAGTATTTTTCTTTCTTATGCCCGGGTTTTTAAAGGACAAAATAAATTTACTTCCATAGTAAATGTGTTTAAATTAACAAATTCAAATCAAATTTACTTACTTTTTGGGATATATAACATTACCGTCGAAAGTTCGACTGTCATTTGAATAAATAAATTTTGTTTACTTTAGAAGGAAATTTATTTCTCGATTATAATATCGAACTTTAATGAACTAAATAATATAAATAATAAGAAAATAAATAAATAAATATATCATCACGCCTTTTACCCATTACTGGGTATGACGCTCTACCGAAGCAGATATCGGTAACTGGTATATTTATGCGCGTGAAGTGCGGTTATCAGCCGTCAAATCACTATCCCCAGAGATGTTAGTTGTGGGGAAGCCACAGGGGTAATTTTAAATTGGTGAAAGTGTTTTGTCGGCTGCGGGAATCGAACCAGGGTTCTCTGAATACGCAGGCTGACTTGATACCACTGAGCCATTACGCCATTAAATAATAAGGAACGAGAAAAACATAAATATTCAAAAAATATAATTCTGTCCGAGTGGTTCGGATATAATTAAAAACTACTTAAATCGGGATTAATTTATAATTAATTAATTTATATGGGGTAGTGGCTCAGTGGTATCGAGTTGGCCTGTGGATCCTAAGAACCCTGGTCCGATTCGCACAGCCGACAAACATTTTCACCAATTTAAAATTACCTCTATGGCTCCTCCACCAGTAACATCTTTGGAGGTTGTAATTTGATGGTTGGTAACCGCACTTCACGCGCATAAATATATCACTTACCGAGATCTGCTTCGGCAGAGTACCACACTCAGTAATGGGTAAAAGGCGTGATGATATATTTATTTATATTTTACTTAAATTGGGATTAATTTCAACAAACCTAAATGAACAGAATTGCGTACATAAATGTTAATTTTTTAACAGTTACATTCATTATTTTAACTGCTTTTATGATTTGTTACATTTTTTACGAATCTAATAAATTTGCCGTGCATCGTAGAAGCAATATTTAGGTAAATAATTTCCCTCCCAACCTAAAAAGTAAAAAACCCTAATAAATTAATCGCATCACTCCATCAACCGATTCATCCACACATCCATCTCATACCCTGGGAACAACCCATCCAAACCAAATCATATTTATATCCACTAATCTCGTGTATCACTACAGAAAAATAAAGAACGCCTATATTTCAACCACCCTCCCTGCACCCTGCTTCCAGAGTGACAGAAAATGAATGTCCATGGCGGACGCCGGGCGCCGGGACGCCCAATAAATGTTGATCATCGCAGATACATTAGTATTATTTAGCGGGCATGTATCGGCTCGCGATCAATCCTGATCAGCGTGACAGCTGCCGGAGTGTGGACTCCGGACTCTGGAGTCTGCTGACCGGAGCGGGAATGGAGAATGGTGAATGGAGGAATGGAGCAAGGGGTGGAAAGGGGAGGCTGGAGACAACCCTTTGTTTACTGATTCATTAGCTAAGTTCGAATGTAAAGATGGGGAGGTTTTTAATGGTTTTAGATTTTGTAAATTTGAAAGGGATGTTCAAGAGATCTTTTTAAAGGTTTTAATAAAATGTAAACATAAAATTGCAGGTAGGTGGCAAACCAGTGAGTAGGATCTACATTTGAATAAAATTTTAATTATTAAAAAATAACAAACTTATATTGATATTATCTCCTGAAATAATAATTTATTCTAAATATAAATAAATATATCATCACGCCTTTTTACCCATTACTGGATGTGGCACTCTCCCGAAGCAGATCTTGGTAAGTGATATATTTATGCGCGTGAAGTGCGATTACCAGCCGTCAAATCACGGCCCTCAAAGATGTTAGTGGTGGGAGAGCCACAAAGATAATTTTAAATTGGTGAAAATATTTTGTCGCCTATGGGGATCGAACCAGGGTTCTTAGGATCCACAGGCCGACTTGATACCACTGAGCCAATACCTCATTAATTACTGATTTATGCAGAAAAATAATTTAAAATTATCTCCTGAAATAATAATTTATTCTAAATATAAATAAATATATCATCACGCCTTTTTACCCATTACTGTATGTGGCACTCTCCCGAACCAGATCTCGGTAAGTGATAAATTTATGCACATGTAGTGCGGTTATCTGCCGTCAAATCACGGCCCCCAAAGATGTTAGTGGTAGGGGAGCCACAGGGATAATTTTAAATTGGTGAAAATATTTTGTCGCCTATGGGGATCGAACCAGGGTTCTTAGGATCCACAGGCCGACTTGATACCACTGAGCCATTACCTCATTAATTACTGATTTATGCAGAAAAATAATTTAAAATTATCTCCTGAAATAATAATTTATTCTAAATATAAATAAATATATCATCACGCCTTTTTACCCATTACTGTATGTGGCACTCTCCCGAACCAGATCTCGGTAAGTGATAAATTTATGCACATGAAGTGCGGTTACCTGCCGTCAAATCACGGCCCCCAAAGATGTTAGTGGTGGAGGAGCTACAGGGATAACTTTAAATTGGTGAAAATATTTTGTCGCCTATGGGGATCAAACCAGGGTTCTTAGGATCCACAGGTCGACTTGATATCATTGAGCCATTACCCCATTAATTACTGATTTATGCAGAAAAATAATTAAAAGCATATTGAGTTCAAATTAAATACAAATTTGCTAAGATATAAAATATATACTTATTTTTTTCATTACCGTCAGCCCAGCCATTTTTGAGAAATAAGAAAGATTTTGAAATAATTTTACTTTATTAATTAATAATAAATTTATTTTTTCAAATGTTCTACGGTACTTTCAACAATTAATTTCAAAAATATGTGCAATACATTTTTAATAACAATAATATTTTATTTCAAAAAGAGTGTTGTTCATATGGCATATTTTATTTTAAATTTTAATCACAAGTAATATTTATTGATTTATTTTACAAATATTTCCTTTATAAATAAGTAATACTAAATATCTAGTATGCATTTTATATTCGTCTATAGACTTGTACTGGAGTTAAAGACAGCCAAAACAAGTCCGAACAGAAATTAAAATAATTAAACAGCAAGAATTTGGCTGCTTGCCGATCAGTAGTGAGAGAGACCGCGGTTTGAGTGAACGAGTGTCGTGCTTTTCAGTGAAAAATATAAAAATTATTAATAATTTAAAGTAAATAATCTTGTATATCATATTGTTATCTTAGTATTTAAACTTTGGTATACGTAAAATTTAAATATTTAAATAGCAAGAACACTATGTTAGTTAATTATTGCAAACTAACCTAATAATTAATTATATAATTTATATATATGTAGTTATCGAATTATAACAAAGTGAAAAATATGTGTGAAGTGTTTAGTGAGTGCAGCATTCCACCAATCATCGATGAGCATCAATGAGGAAATCTTTGGGTACACTCAAGGTAATAAATACATACTACAAATTGCATTATTTTATAAAGCTGGTATAGCTTCTTTTTGGGTTGTTGTGGACTGTACAATATTTATTGGGAGTCTTCTATGTTATTACATCCATAAAGAAAATTATAAACATCACAGCAAAGATTCAAATACGTCAGGCGTAACATGTTTGTGTTTTATCGGATCTAGATGTGATGTCTTATCTTAGCTTAACTTTACTATTTCAAAATGACTACTTCAAGTACTAATATTACTTTTGATGTATCTTTGCAGGAATTACAATGAGGTAACAGTTAGCAGAGTCTTCTATAAGGTAGGAATACTGCTATATAATATTTATATTTTCGTTAGTGGTAGAGTCGCGTGTAAAGCTATTTACATGTCGGTGAATAAATCAAACTCTGCGTTGGATATGTTTACGACGGTGGTCAGTTCATAAAGATTGTTTACCGTTGGGTCAGTAAGCAAGGAACGTGGTGTCCGACGGCTGACGTCATATATTATCTGACTTGCTCCGTGCATCGGTGGAATCGCGGCGCTTTGTTAGGATTCGTCTGAGTTTGCACGAAATGTCTGGTTTTTGTTGGAATACGCGTTCGGTCGTGGAACATGGTTCAGTGTGAATTAAAATGAAATGAAATGTACATAGGGAATATAAATTGTTACAACGCTTGATATTTAAGACCGGTATTTTATTTACTTATTTTCTATTTGATCGATAGATAAATTTATTGGGAACTTGAAATAATTTTAATATTAAAATAATTATAAAAACGAGAAACTAATATGATTGAAATTGATATGTTATTGTTACAGAAAAAATAATATAGTTTTTTTGAAACTAAATTTGTTTATAAATAATTACACCAACTATTATTAAAAATAAAATTCTCATAATATAATAATTATAAATACGAGAAAATTAAATGATTGAAATTGATATTTAAATTATAATTTTCACAGAAAAACTACATATTTCATTTTGAATGAAATTTGTTTATAAATAATTACGCCAACTATGACTATAAATAAAATACTAATAAAATAATAGTTGAAAACAAGGAATTAAATAAATTTTAAAACAACTTTATACAATATTATATTTGAGATTAAAATATGATGTATTCATATTTATTTATAAAAGGCGTATTTCATTTATCATTTGGATCAGATCTATGTTACATTTACTGAATCAAATCATTTATTTGTTTCACTTGACTTTGTTCACTTTATTCCTAGTACTAGATTTACTGATTTGGATTTAGCTTAAAGTAATGCACCCAATAAGTGCATCAGTTTGCTTAGTTCAATTCATTTACTCTTGTTGTCATTTTATCTAAACTGATTTAAGTGAACCAAGTGGCCAATGGAATACAGCTTACAGTTTAATACAGGTCACTTGTATCACTATAGTAGCGCTGTTGCTTTACAAGCAATTAATTTTCGCTGATTTTAACTGATAATTAAAAACTAAAATACTGTTATATTCGACTGGCTCGGATTCCAGTATAAGCTATAAGATTTCTGTATTATACTTTTGGGATTAATTTTCTTTTGTTACTTGTAGTAAATAAATAAATAAATAAATTGATTAAATTTATGCCTTCGCATGGAACCTGTATCCTAATTGTTCATACAATTTCTTCCACTACAGGAATATAAAACATGATTACAAGAATCAGGTTATAAACATGGTTTTGTAATTCTACATTGGTAATTAACAAATTTAGAAGTTTCAGGAAATAGGACTATGAACTATTTTAGAACATAGTCGACTTATGACCAGTTTAACCCATAAATGATACATATTAAACTTGGTGTAAATAAATCAAATCAAATCAAAATTAAATGTTAAATGTAATATTTAGTATTGCTGTCATGTATCATACATTATATTTGGTTTTATATATTTAAACCAACTTTTGTTGGCGAAACCGGCCATAAGTCTTATTTTTTACTTTCTGACTAGGTAATAAAAGGAATATTTATATATTTAACAATATAAATTCTATAAAGATTTCGATTTAATACTATATTAAGATTCATACAAAATGTAACCCTGTCGAGCAATTTTCTTTAATCAATTTACAATTCCGTTAATTATTTACTAAACAATATATCATTCCCGTCTTTTACTTGTGTATGGTTGTTAGTCTTAGTAATGTTGCACTGCATTGTGTGAGGCGGCGGAGGCGGTAGATTGGCGGTGGCGGTAGTGGCTGGTGTTGCTTGTCGGCCGCTGCGAGATGGATGGCGTGTTGCCTAGCAACCGCCGTCCCCAAAACAGCCGCTTCCGCCCGCCCCCGCCGCCAGCCAGACAACATGCACCGTGCTGGACCCAACCCGCCGCACGGTGCCTTATTGTAACGAGCTTACTGCACTTATATACACTTTCAGTGAGCTTTCAGAATGCCGTCTTGACTTCCATGAAAATACACTGCTTGATTTCTAAACATAAATATGATGTAAACTTCAAATTTAAATACTGATTACTATAGTAAATAGCAGTTGCACAAAACTTAAATAAAAAAAAATCTGAATTCTTTCACTAAGTAGTCACTAAATTTGAGAAACAGTATTTCAATAATGCGGTTTAAATTAGTGTATTCCTCATGTAAAAATATATGAGTAAATTAAAGACAAAAAAAATCGTACAAATACATTTTTTATTACATAAAAACGAATTTGTAATATAAATGATTAAATCAGCCTTTTACAAATTAAAATTTTGATAACATAAAAAGTAATGGGATCGCGGTAGCTTTTATTTGTGATTTTTGCCAACAAATTTGAAACCACTAACATAAATAAATAACTAAAGTGGAGATATTTTCAAAATATTTTGTAATATTAAGAAGAATGTTAAAAGAATGATTACATGTCATTCGAGTTGGTTTGGGTATATGAAACGTAAGTAAATAAATAAAATAAATATATCATCACGTCTTCTACCCATTATTGGGTGTGGCACTCTGCCGAAGCAGATCTCGGTAAGTGATATATTTTGCGCGTGAAGTGCGGTTACCAGTCGTCAAATCACGGCCCCCAAAGATGTTAGTGGTGGAGGAGCCACAGGAGTAGTTTTTGAAATTATGAAAATTGTTTGTCACCTGTGGGAATCGAACCAGGGTTCTCAGGATCCACAGGCCGACTTCATACCACTGAGCTAGACACCCCACGTAAGTGAAATGAAAAATTGGATAAATAGGTTTATGATGGAGAAATTGAAAGTGAGGGATTGTGTGAATAACCTATAAATGAATTAATGGATATGATTGAATATTTGTTGCATAAACGAAACATAAAACGAGGTTTAGGAAAGAAATTAATTGTTACTCCATTTAATGAAACATAACTTTGTAACAACTTCTGTTACTTGACAATTAAATATTGTACTTAAATCTGAAATAGTATAAACAGAAAATTATCATTGGTACATTTTTCCAAAGTTAAATTAGATAGCAACTAAAACAAGTCCGAGATAACAGTCACCATTGAAAGATATCAGCAATGATAAGCAAAACCCGCCAACAAATTCACCACCATCACAGTAATCTCCTCTCTGTCTCTCTCCAAGCTTCACACATTCACATATCTCTCTCCTCTCCTATATCTCCGTCACGTGACCAGGTAATTTAGCTAGAGTTTAGTCAAACACAACGACGAGAATATTTACAAAACAAAATTTATGAGGCAAACACACACACACACACACACACCACACAGCATGATTTATGCCATGGTAAAAGCGCCCATAAAACTCTAAATGTTGAAATTGAAGTGTCTGAAAAACATTCCTGTAATAAAGTTTATGAAGTAGTGACACTAGCGTGCTAATTATTTAATTTAACGTAGCGCTATTTTGTACGGAGATGTCGTAAACTGAGATAGGATGTTTTTATCTAATTTTACAAATTTGGATTTTGTTTGATGTAATTGACGTAGATTGTCATTCGCAAATAAAATGTTGAACTTGTTACGTAATTGTCCAAAAATAGTTTTATTAATAAAAATTTAATGTTTATTCAACAAACATACATAAACCGTTGTACATTTTATACAATTTATATAAATAAATTATTGCATATTTAAATAAAATAAATATATCATCACACTTTCTACCCATTACTGGGTGTGGCTTAACGGCATTCGATTTTTCGTAGTATGAATTATATAGAACCATATTTTAAATTTTTTGGTTCTGGTTCAACCAAAAAATATGGCCAAACGAATTTTAAATAAAATAAGTAAATAAATATATTATCAAGCCTGTTTACCCATTACTGGGTATGACACTTTTCCATAGTAGATCTCGGTGATATATTTTACGCGTAAAGTGTGGTTACCAGGCGTCAAATCATGGCTCCAAAATATATTAGTAGAAAGAGAACCACAGGGGTAGTTTTAATGTGGTAAAAATTTTGAGGTTATGTAGGATCCAAGATGTATTCAAGATGTAAAGGAAGGTCTTCAAAATCCAGTATTGGTAAAAATTGTTTATCGGCTGTGGGAATCGAACCCGAATTCTCAAATCTGTAGGTCGACTCGATACCACTATACCACCTACCCTATATATGGCATATTTCATATTATATTACAATAATTTCAAAATCAGTTCGCTCTCTGCATCGCTACACTATTCGTACATATATTCTATTGTATAATGTACAACATTATTATAATTACAAAGGACAGCATAAATTAATTTCCATAATTAATGTATTTTATTTCAACAGATTCATATTAATTTAATACATCTTTCAAAGTGAACAATTCAATCAATTATTCAATAAATGTTATAAATAATAAATATTATAGTAGTTTTTAGATAATATAGATATTTATATTTTAAATATTTTAAAAATGTGAGATTTTAACTAAAAATAAATAAATATATCATCACGCCTTCTGCCCATTACTGGGTGTGGCACTCTGCCGAAGCAGATCTCGGTTAGTGATATATTTTGTACGTGAAGTGCGGGTACCAGTCATCAAAACACGGCCTCCAAAGATGTTAGTGGTGGAGGAGCCACAGAAGTAGTTTTTGAAATTTTTAAAATTGTTTGTCGCCTGTGGAAATTGAACCAGGATTCTCAGGATCCACAGGCCAACTTCATACCACTGAGCTCGTCACCCCATTAAAAATAAATAAAAATATATAATTAAATTTAAAATATGAAACGTGGCCTAATTGGATTTGAATTTGGTCCATGCACAGTGATCTTTTTGAAACAAGATATTATTGTTATAATACATGAAACCACACACCTTTAGTCCCTTGGGATATAATATAATATTATTTAATAATAAGTGATAAAGGGAGTAGATGGCTCAGTGGTATCGAGTCGTCGGCCTTTGGATTTGAGAACCCAGGTTCGATTCCCACAGCCGACAAACAATTTTCACTACATTAAAACTTCTCCTGTGATTCTCCCTCCACTTTGGAGGGCCATGGTTTAACGACTGGTAATCACAATTCTCGGGCAAAATATATTATCACTTATCGAGATCTGCTATGGCAGAGTACCACATTCAGTAATGGGTAGAAGGCGTGATGATATTCTTATTTTTTTTGTTAATTCAGAAAATGGATAAAAATTACGTGTACCTAACAATAGTTCATACGTTTAAACTTCGACTGTGTGTCTGAGTGGTTCAAGTTCCACTATAAGCTGTAGGCTGTACTCTAATTTTAATTAACTCACTACTCGAAATAAAACAATAATTCTCCACTAAATAAAATAAGTTTCCGCGCCAATTATTTCCACACAAAATCACATTATATCGTATAGTTCCAGCACAGTTGCAGCGTCTAATCACGACGTCAGTATCGCCGCCACCCGGCGCATCCACGCTTACTTTACAGTAGCCATTCTCCTATTTTTATATCTGTTTCATTTCCGTTTTATGTGTCTTATTTATCCACCCTTGCACACGTCACATCCAGTATTTTACAATCTAATCATAGGGAACGCACTCTGGTAATCCTAGGTTATTTCTCTCGCTGTCTGTACAGTCCGCCAGCGAAGTAAAGGATCGGGAGAGAGTGGGAAGACGAGGAAGAGTGAGTTGGGTGGCTGCGCGCAAGGTTCCCTTCGCGAACATTCGGATCAGAATATAAAATAAACCAACACGACCCTCCATACATATTTCGTTTTGTTTTCCTACGGATCCACTCTTTTCTTCGATTCTTATTCCCTCTTTGCTTTCGACGTGCTTTCCCGGTAAACAGACGAACAGGCGAACAGTACCGGTTTTACATATTTTCATCGCGGAAATTATCATATTTTTAGGGCATTTCACCCTGCACCCACCACCGAATGCTAAATTAAGTAATGTTGGCTTTAATTTAAATCAAATATTGAAAGAAAAATCCCGGTACCAATTCTAATTTTTCCCTCTGTATTAGGTACTTAATGTATTTTCAAAAGATTTTGATATGTCCGGCATAAAAAATGCCTGTTTCATGTCTTTTGTCGCTCTCAAACATTCTTAAATTATTTTAGAGAATAAACGACAAATTATTTGTTCACAACTCTGCTATATTTGAGAGAAGAAAGTGATACTTTCTATCCCTTGGGAAGATTAGTAGATTGTAAAGTAAATAAAACCAGTGATATGGAGAGGTAATAATGGACGAAAGGCTTAAAGTTGTAGTTATTTTATTGAAGATGTAAAGACAACGTTTCTAAATTATATGTTTTTTGCTAACTTTAGATTCATACAAAATTTTTTCATTTTGATATATTTTTGTCCTGAATAAATAATTTCGTAACTTTTTCTAAATTGTTGTTTAACGTTTGACCTGAAGATGGCCATAATCTTGGCTGAAACGTTATCTTTACATCTTCAATAAAATAACTACAATTTTAAGCCTTTCGTCCATTATTACCTCTCCATATTAATTTTGGCTTATTAAAATACGCTACTTAAAACAAGTGGTAGTTTTCTAGCGTATGCATTAATTTAACACAAACTTGAAACCCCATTTTTCTTATGCATTGAACATGACATTTTTATGTAAGTAATAGAACAGATGAATTTTAAAAAAAGTAAGATAGTTTTTATATCATTTTTTTAATTCATCAAAGTTGGCTCTTTGCGAAAACTAAAACATCAATATGCATGGTGACAAGTAATGAAACAAAATAATTGCCTAAAATCAGTAAAGTGTAGATTTCTAATGAGTAAAATGTTACTAACGAGTAAAATCTCATCTTACTATAGCTGTATACCATTTGCCATTTGGTTCACTTAAATCAGTTCAAATAAATTCGACTCATGACTAAATGATCTGAATTAAGCAAATTAATCCATTTATTGAGGTGAATTACTTAAAAGTAAATTAGAATCAGTAATTCTAGTACTAGAAATAAAGTCAGCGAAGTAATCCAGCGAAATAAATATGTGATCTGGTTCAGTAAATGTAAGTTAGATCTGATCCAAATGGAAAATGGAATGCGCCTAACATTGATTCGTAACTAAGAAAATGGCTGTTTTCCAATAAGTACTCAATAAAGTAAAGTCATATCAATGGCAAAATTAAAATTTAATTAGTGTTAACCACAAAATTAAAACGAAATAACAAACTAAAGCATTAAGTTTTCTGTCCAATTTTGTAAATTTTCATATTCAATTTCACCAATGCTTCATTGGACATACATTCCACATGTCCAAACCATGTCAATTCTTATACACCCATTTTTCTACCAACATTCTTCTCCTCCACCACTAACAACTTTGGAGGCCGTGATTTGACGACTGGTAACCGCACTTCACGCCCAAAATATATCACTTACCGAGATCTGCTTCGACAGAGTGCCACATCCAGTAATGGGTAGAAGGCGTGATGATATATTTATTTATTTATTTTATTCTTCTCTATCAAATCATTAAAACAAAATGTATCACACTAGAACTATTTTACGCAATAAACATAAGCAGTATCTTAATTTGTGAGCCCTTATAATTAACGGTCATAAACCGCGTGTTTCTCTGGAAACTCCGGTACTGGAGGCAACGTCGGTTCCTCGCGCAATTACAGCGCAACAACGTAGGGAAATCACTCGCTCGGCGCGGCCTTTTTATGTTTACTCACGCTTCTGTGAGGACGCTCGCTGGTGAAGAGGCATCGCATCTTGTTGTTCCAGAGGAGGGAGGCAACAGGGTGTAGTATGCCGACATGGGCCATGTGAAGTGTTACGAATGCTAACCGAAAGTTTGGAAATGGTAATCGGAAGATTAGAGGAGATTTGCCCTTTTTCTTTTGTATATTGCAAATGTTGGTTTGGGATTAATATTATCTGTGCGTCGGAAGTAATTGTATTTTTATACATGGGTGGCTGTGGAGCCTACTGAGAAACATATGATGATTATTTAAATCAATAAATTTTAAAGTGGGCGTCGCGTAGACATTTGAAGGGGGTCGTCGGATACTATTTAGAAACTATAAAAAACATGTATTCAAATATTAATCGAGTGTTGCACTGCGTTCACTTCAATTACTTCGTAGTCGTATGAAAAGTAATTTATCGAAAATTTCAGTTGAACTACTTCAAAATTTTCAATTTTTTTAAATATGTTTCTATATAGTTTAAGACACGAGAAATCGATTGCTGTTGAGCGCATCTTCATATCTTTTTTAGTTTTCGAGTTACAGCGATTTTTCATGTTTTTCTAATTGCAACTTTGAGACGCCATATCTCGAAAACTAAAAGAGATATTGAAATGCGGTTTGAACCAGTGTATTTCTCATGCTTTACTTAATATAATAGCATATTTTGAAAATTTTGAAAATTATTCGATTTTTTCAAAAATTTTCCTAGTCGATATTTACAAAATTTGAGGAGATAATGAAAATCTGTAAACACCAGTGAATTTCTCGCGTGAAAATACACGGATATGTAAATTTTCAGATTAAAATTCGCACGGATAAATTTTTTATTAGAGAAAAACGAAAATTCCCCTAAAAATTAATTATTTTGAAGGGGTACCCCTTAAGATTTTTACGATTTTTGGTCATTTTCCGTTTTTCTGTAATAAAAAATCTATCCGTTTGATTTTCTGCATGAAAATTTACATACCCATGTATTTTCACGCGAGAAATTCACTGGTGTTTACAGATTTTCATTATCTTATACCACTTTTGAGATATAGCCAAGAGAAAATTTTAGAAAAAAATTCAAAATTTTATTTTTTTTAAAATTTGCTATTATATTAAGTAAAGCACGAGAAATTCACTGGTTCAAACCGCATTTCGATATCTCTTTCAGTTTTCGAGATATAGCGTCCCAAAGTTGCAATTTGAAAAACATGAAAAATCGCTGTAACTCAAAAACTAAAAAAGATATGAAGATGCGCTCAACATCATTCGATTTCTTGTGCCTTAAATTATATAGAGTTATATTAAAAAAAATTAACAATTTACGCAACTGTCAAAATAATTTACTATTTCACAAACGATTATGTCCATGAATTTCATCTTTTTTTATAAACACTACTTTATTTTATGTTCCTAGTAAAAACAACTTGAAAGAGTGAAAGTAAAATTTTGTTTCCTCAATTGCGAAAAGTAAGTCATACTTTTCATTCCTAGGGAAGAAAGTAAATTTTTCTTCCCTAGCGAAGGAAAGTAAAGCCATATCTATGGCAAATGAAAAACGATTATATTTGACACTAGTAACATCTGTCAAGAGAATAATAAATCTCACTTAAATTTCTAATTTATTTCTGAAAAATTTACTTTGTGATGGAGTAGACAAACAATTATAAGTGTACCTAGTGAAGAATGTAACATTCTTTTCTTAAGTGCTTTATATTCGGCGCCTTTCGGCTCCAGAATGCCTTACTTTTCTCTCTTAATATACAAATAATTATTATCGACTGCTGCTCTTTATACTCGTACATCGTCAAATGTTTTTAAAGTAATTTTCGTGAAACTTTCAAATAACAGTAAAGAATATTTAGTTCGATATTCAATATTAGGTCCTTAAAGCATTCAGAAAAAATATGTCCAAGTTTTGAAGTTCGACAATTTTGTAAAAAAGTATAAATTAATTATAATAACATCGGGGGTTTGAGCATAACAATAACCCTAAAACCTCAGAGATTATCAGGTACGGAGCTTCTCCACAAAGATCCAGATCTTAGGGGTTTACTCCTCCCTCCTACCTCGCAATCCTTGCGACACTTCACTTATCCCGACACCGACAACCATGAACCAACGTGGCGCGCAGCACAAATTTTCTTAAGCGGATCAAATGACTGGAGGTAAAGCTCGCGGGACTTACGTTGACTTACGTAGTGAATCCTGGCGATATCCTGCGCTCTCTCTTCGCGGCGCTGCTCTCCGCTCCTCTCTGGCCGCGTGCCAGGTGCCAGGCGAGGCGTCGCGACGCGAGACAGACGTGTCACTAGAGCCAGACGCCAATTGATTTAAACCGAATGGAGACGAGCAGTGCATGTGTGCTTTTTTATATACACCAAATTTTCCTTTGTCTCCAAGATTTATTTTCTTATTTTATTCGGATTTCGGATTTAAGTAAATATTTATTAACTGGTTCAATCTATTATTATTCTTTTTGATTTTGCATTTATTTAAACTCAATTAAAGTAGCTTATAGTGCAATCTAAATTACTCATACACTGTCATATTTTTTTAATATAAATTAATGTCTGCGATTTATGAACGCCAAGTTTTTCAGTATGTTATATATGAGGTAGATGGCTCAGTGGTATCGAGTCAAAATGTGAATTTGAGAACAATGGTTTGATTCCCACAGCAGACAAACAATTTTCACCACATTAAAATTAACCCATGGTAACCTAAACATTCCTAAAATAAAGTTCTTTTACTATTGTAAAGATTGAAATAATAGTATCATATTGACGTGGGTGAAAAACACATTTTTATGCACAACCGGGCCGCTTTTTTGGGCTGAAACACTTCTTTTTAGCCCATGGGCCAGAAAAAATAATTCCTATGGATACATAAATAAAATGACAATTTTTGTTTATTGTCAATATTTGATTCTGCAAAATGTCATTTTGACATATAACCTATGTACATATTTTAATCTTTTGAACATATAATTAAATGTTATTTTGTTGTGCATAAAATATTGTATGTACCACAGGTGAAATTAGCATTTCTGACCCTGAGCATGTTATTAGCCCTCGGTGCTTTGCGCCTCGTGCTAATAATCATGCTGCGGGCCAGAAACGCCTGTTTTCACCCTTGATTATGCACAACCGGGCCGAAATTCATACGTTTTAGCCCTAAAAAGCGGGCATAAACACTTCCTTTTGACCCTAGGGTCATAATAATTCCTATGGATACATAAATAAAATGATAATTTTCGTTTATTATGAATATTTGATTTTATAAAATGTCATTTTGAAATATAACCTATTTACATATTTTCATTATTTGAACATATAATTGAATGTTATTTAGTTGTGCATAAAATATTGTATGTACCAAGGGTGAAAACAGGTATTTATGACCCTGAGCATATTATTAGCCTTCGGCGCTTTGCACCTCATGCTAATAATCATGCTGCGGACCAGAAATGCATGTTTTCACCCTTAATACATAAATAACTATTTTTTACTTTCATTATTAAAATGTCATTTAACGTATTGTTTAATTTTTATTTACTTACCATCTTCGGATTGGTAAATAATTACTTAGCCATCAGTAATTCGTGAACATAACTTATTCCCTTGGAAAGCCTATCAATAAACTATAAAAAAGGAATATGCAAAAAAAATAAATAAAATGCCTCTAACGAGTACATTTTTCGTATCGTCAAAGAAACTTTTCATTTCTGTCTTAATAAAAGACATGACTTTTACAAATATTCTACTAAAAATTTGCACAATGAATGAAATCTGCTTACTTAGTTAAGAGTACATATTTGAGGTATTTCATTGAAAACTTTATTATTACATCTAGTCCGTTGCATGTGTATTCTACCAGCAATTTAAGAATGTAGAGCAAAATTTTAACGACATAAAGCTCCGAATAAGAAGTTATAAAATAAGTTATTAGCTTCCCTGCACAAAATAATCATAAAATGAGTTTGCATCCGCAACAGAAACTGAGTGATTAACTTCAATAAAATAGATTTTGAAGTTTAATTGCTTCTAAAGCTATTGGAGCCCTCGTGGCAGACACCAGCCGGACGACCTCGCGTTTTGGACGTAAAAAGTTTTTACTACTTTGGGTGGCCCGTCGCGGTTCGAGTTCGCGCGCTGCAATGGAAACGGAAGAAAGAAGATTTACTCATTTTATAGTTGTAATTTACATATCACTGTTTTATAGCAATGCTTCACTACCTACCATTCGCCATTTCCTATTATCTAGCAAAGGAATAATTCATTTGGACTAACTTTAATAATGGCAACATTACCTTCTTCAGATTGTAAGCGGAGGACTTATTATTACTTGGAATCGACGATATTATACTGCTGTACAACATTTTTAATGTTGTTGTACAATAAGCAATCGTAGTGCAGTGGATAAAAGCTAGGTAAAACTTACATACATACATACATATCTTCACGCTATATCCCATCAAATGGGGTAGCACGAACCCTAAAATCACTCATAAAACATTCACTCATAACATTCACTCATAACATTCATCAAATAATCAGCAACCGTCAAACATTATCATCCAAACACACCATCCTCACTTCAAACACATTCATAGATCCCTCCATATAAACTCATTTATTTATCACACTCGAAATCATTCCTTACATAAAAAACCCTCAGTCACATCCATCCAATCACTCCTATTCACTTATCATTCATCTTCTTTCTTCGACGTACATAACACATGCATAAAACATCTCAAATTACCCGTGCTTACTCCTAACAACGAATCTAATAACGAATCTAACAACGAATCTAGAAAGATTAGAAAAGATGAAAGTGATAGCCTGCAATTGTATATGAAAGAAAAGTCCACACTTCCGTTTCTTAATTAGCAAGCAAGAGGTCGTGCGTTCAAATCTCGCTGACTTCACCATATATCCAAAAATTCGATAGTACCTAAGTGGTTTGGATGCCACTATAAGCTGCAGATTCCTGAGATTAAATTCCTGTTGTGCAGAGTAACAAATAAATAAATGTTGTTAAAAGTGTGGATGTATGTTAATTGAAACAAGTATATTACAGACAATTGTAGCCTAATGGATAAAATTGAAGTAAAACTTGCGTTTATTAATTAAACAGAAAGAGGTCGTAGATTCAAATCTCGTGAGACGTCAACTTATACCCAAAAAGTAGATTGTATCAGAGTGGTTAAAGTGCATGTACCCTGTACTGTAATTAGGAGTAAGTTCCTGTTATACAGAAGAACAAATAAATAAATCATGGTGAAATTAAGTGTACCTAAGAATAAATAAATAAATATTATTATATGGACGAAAGATGAGACGAACTTATATAAAAGAAATTTTGAATATGGATGATGTACCAAGATTAGAATGTTTGATTAAGAATAATTACAGATTGAATCTAATGAATGTTACAAGAGTTCGTGCTACCCCATTAGATAGAACATATATTGATGTTACTTGGAGATAAAATAAGTCACTCATTTTCACTTAAAACATCGTTTATTCATAAAAACATAGAACTAACTATTCTCTCAATTGTACGCTAATAACTACAGCAGCACATGACTAGTAAGTAATAACAATAACTATAACTACACGGAATAATTAAATTACTAAAAATCCCCCACATCGGGTCGGTTGTAGAAACGCCATCATCAGCTTAGTTGGTAGTTAACCTTTTATTGGCCGCTAGTTTTTTGCATACCTGTTGTATCGAAAAGCTATTACACTAAATGCTGTGTTAATTTAAGTTTAATCTCTCAAATCGCGACAAAATTGAAATAAAAATCTGCTGGAATCCTCGACAAGAACCAGTGGCTTGGTGGAAAGGGTATCGTGTCGTCTCACTCGCTCTGTGAGCCTCTCTGCGTCTCTCCGGGGTTAAATAATCGCTGTATTGACTGCGATTTAAGGATGAAATCGAATGGTGAACGCTAGCTTTAAATCTGGGTACTTATTTCTTTTTGTCGATGCGGTACATCGTATATTTGCTGGTATCATGGTTTGTATTTTGCATTTCTTTATTTGATTTTAAGACCACATGAGTCTATGAAGTTCACTTTTTCTACCTTTTACGTATACTATTTTTTATGGGATAGAATTATACTAAATTAATTATTTTCGTTTTCATTTATAAAATAAATAAATATGTCATCACGTCTTTTACTCATTACTGTGCGTGGCACTCTGCCGTAGTAGATCTCGGAAGGTTATATACTTATTCGCGTGAAGCGCGCTCATCAGTCGTCAAATCATAGCCCCCAAAGATGTAGAGGAAGAATCACAGGAGTAATTTTAATGTGGAGAAAATTGTTTGTCGGTTGTAGGAATCGAACCGATATTCATAAATCCACAGCCTGATTCGATACTACTGATTCATCTACCCTATTTATAATTGTCGTTATTAATCAATTATTTCTATAGGTTATATAGTCGTAGCTAAACAAGAAGAAATAAAAATGCGGGAAAGTAATTCCGACCTAGTCCGAAATAATTATTTACGTTATAAGTTCGATAAATAAGTTTTTATCTACTATCGTTACATAATAATAACATCTTTGGGGGCCGTGATTTGACGACTGATAACCGCACTTCACGCGCAAAAGTATATCACTTACCGAGATCTGCTTCGGCAGAGTTCCACACCCAGTAATGGGTAGAAGGCGTGATGATATATATATTTTTTTTATATCGTTACATAATATCAAAATTATCTAATTATTTTTATTCTCGCAATAGCACGTTTTGCCGCACTAGTGCGGAAACTTTGCTATTTTTGTAATTTAATGTTTATATTTATGAAACGTCAAAATTTTAATTTTTATTATATATTTTAATAAAATTCACAATAGTGTAGATAAAACTTTGCACGATATTCGTATCCTAATGTATCATTATGAAACTCAACTGTAGCCTCATTGGATAATTTACCATCTCGTTTGATAATATGGCACATTACGATACATATATCGTAAATAACTATTATGTTACGAGTAAGATGCGTACGAGGCGAAGAAAGATCCGGGGTTGCAATGTATTTACCGGACTTATAACTTAAATAACTATTCTGGACTTGACTGGAATTACTTTTTCGTACTTTTATTTCTTGTTGCCTAGCAACGACTATAACGTAGTAGAATATTGAATTTTGCTGGTCAAAATCACATCGATAGTAGCTGTATTCCATTTGCCACTTGGTTCACTTACATCAGTTTGATAAATTCGACACATGATTAAATGAACTGAATTAAGCAAACTGATGCACTTATTGATGTGAATTACTTCAGAGTAAACTTGAATCTGTAATTCTAGTACTGGAAATAAAGTCAGCGAAGTAATTCAGCGAAATAAATAAATGATCTGGTTCAGTAAATGTGAGTTAGATCTGATCCAAATGGCAAATGAAATACGCCTATTATATCATTTTTCGTTCGATCGGATAAAAAATTAATTATTTAATTAATTAGCTATATTGTTAACAACGGTTGTACTACCAGGATTGAACTATCGCTTCAAAAGCAAGAGTTCTCAAATTCAAACTTCGCTAACAAGTTATACCTAAGTAGTTTAGATTACATTATAAACTAGTATAACTGAGATTAATTTTAATTGTGCAGAGTAACAAATAAACAAATAAAAAAAATTCTCGTCAACTTCAACAGCATCTTCCCACCCTCTTCCGGTAGTAGATTTGTCAGTAGTAACTCTTCCCTCACGCAGCTGTTAAACAAAGACTGTCCACACGCACATAAACCGCCTCCAGTACCTGCCGCCTACATCGCCACCGCCGCCGCCACTCGCGCGACCACTGACTGCATGTTCGGAATCCCGTAAAGTCGCCGCAATCCGCCCAAATCCCACGTTCACTCTCTATTTCTTCATTTCAAATGTAACGTGTTTTTGATCGAGATACGTCCCCGTCTCTGAACGGCGCCGCCCCCGCGAACGGCGGGCGCCGGCGACGTCGCGAGCATTCAGCGGCGCCGAAGAAGACATACTTCTTAGGGCAGAGATAGAAAGAATTACTACTTTTTTATCCTTCTCATATTTAAATATATATTAACATAATAGTTTATTCAATTTCAAGCGGAGCAGATCTAAAATTGCAGATGTCATTCATAATATTGTTTAAATTTATTCTAGCTAATTTTTGGATTTTGGGTAAATTATATACAATTTTATGCACAACCGGGCCAAAATTCATGTGTTTTACACCTAAAAAGCGGGCTTAAACACTTCTTTTTGGCCCTAGAGCCATAAAAATAATTCCTATGGATACCTAATAAAATGACAATTTATTCGTTTATTGTGAATATTTGATTCTGCAAAATGTAATTTTGACATATAACCTATTTACAAATTTTAATCTTTTGAACATATAATTAAATGTTATTATAGCTGTATTCCATTTGTCACTTGATTCACTTAAATCAGTTCAGATAAATTAGACAACTTGACTAAATGAACTGAATGAAGCAAACTGATGCACTTATTGGAGTGAATTACTTCAAAGTAAATTAGAATCTGTAATTCTAGTACAAGAAATAAAGTCAGCGAAGTAATCCAGCGAAATAAATAACTGATCTGGTTCAGTAAATGTAAGTTAGATCTGATCCAAAGGGTGAAATTAGCGTTTCTGATCTTAGCATATTATTATTTTGGTACAATTAGCCCAAATTCTAAGGTTAGTGCTTCGCTCGTTCAAGGGTGTAGTAAGAGAAGATTCTGAAACTAGAATAAACAAAAACCGAGTCCTTAGTGATGAAAATTATGAGAATATCCTTCTTCTGATCGACGCCTCTGTCGCGAAGCCTCCCCTTCCCTTCAGTAGGGCTGGTTGGCCAGCCCTGTAACGACCGACCAAATCCTTCGTGCACATTATTCTCCTATATGGCTTACGAGGAGTCCTGTGCACACTTACACACACACACACTTCGTCCTCGTGCGGCACAGTCTCGGCCAACTCGTCTTTGAAAAGCTCCGTCGATCCGAAGGCTTTATTTTTTCTTCTGATATCGTTCGCGGCGGCGATGGTGGCGGACACTAGCGATTGAATTTGAATGTACTTCCGGTGGGGATGTCACCCACCACTGGTAGAAATGAAAGTGGTGGAAATAAGAGAATAAGGATGGATTTCATTTTAGGGGGAGATGGTATGTTGAACAGAGAAATTTAAAATGGATGCCTGATGGTCGAAGAAATATTAAATTTTTGACTTTATATGTTTTTTAGGTTCAAGGATATTCAAAATAAAGCGTAGTTGTTATTTTGTGGTTACATTAGCGTTTTACATAATAATAGTTATTTATGTATCAAGGGTGAAAACAGGCGTTTCTGGCCAGTAGCATGATTATTAGCACGAGACGCAAAGCGTCGAAGACATCTATCTCGTTCAGGGGCGCCGTGGCTTAGTGGTTAAAGCATCAGCCCGGCAAGCTGAAGGTCCTCGGTTCGAGTCCGGGCGTCTCCCGAATTTTTCTGTCATAAACTTTAAATTTATCAAACTAATAACAGGTTCAGGATCATTCTTGGTACATACAATATTTTATGCACAACAAAAGAATATTTAATTTTATATTTAAATGATTAAAACAGATACATTTATATGTCAGTGACATTTTGCAAATTCAAGTATTCACAATAAACAAAAATTGTCATTTTGTTTATGTCCCTAGGGCCAAAAAGAAGTGTTTAAGCCCGCTTCTCTTTGCTGCTAATTTCAGCCCGGTTGTGCATAATAGTTATTTATGTACCAAGGGTGAAAACAGGCGTTTCTGGCCCGTGGCATGATTATTAGCACGAGGCGCAAAGCAACAATATAAAATTTAATTATATGTTCAAAAGATTAAAATTTAAAATTTATGGAGTAGGTGGCACAGTGGTTATCGTGTCGGCCTGTGGATCCTGAGAACCCTGGTTCGATTCCCACAGCCGACAAAAATTTTCACCACATTAATACTACTCCTGTGGCTCCCCCTCCACTTACATCTTTGGGGGCCGTGATTTGACGGCTGGTAATCGCACTTCACGCGCAAAAATATATCAGTTACCGAGATCAGTTTCGGCAGAGTGCCACAACCAGTAATGGGTAGAAGTCGTGATGATATATTTATATTTATTTTATTTTATTAAAATATGTATATGTCAAAATGACATTTTGCAGAATCAAGTATTCACAATAAACAAAAATTGTCATTTTATTTATATATCCATAGGGATTATTATTATTATTATTATTATGGGCCAAAAAGAAGTGTTTAAGCCAACTTTTTAGGACTAAAACACATGCTTTTCGGCCCGGTTGTGCATAAACAACTATTGTGCAATACTCTTTAATTTTACGTCCGTTTAAACTGTTTTATCGGCCTCTACTATTGACAAGATTCCCTAAAACTGCAAAGAGATTTGTTGGGAATAAATTACTACAGGTTTTATTATGCAGCCCTTAAAATTAAATATTTATTTAGTAAAAAATAGTATGTGATACTTGATTGAAATTTGGCTCCAGTTTCCAATAGTGAAAAATGTACCCGAATATATAGGCTAGACGACACGCGAGATAGACGCATAAAATAATCGTGTATTGGGGCAAACAGTGAACGAAACAGAAATAATATAAACATTGTTGAACGTGCGTTGTGCAAACAACACATAACGAAACAATTTAATTAATCCGATTCAATATTAGTAGTGTGGGGCGCGCGAGTGGCCGCATCAGGTAATATGAACTTCATTCAATCAGTTGACATATGTTGCGTCCGCGGACAGTGACGCTTCGTCACAATGGGGGCCCACCTTAACATGAAAATAGTATATCTAATATAAAATAAATAAATATATCATCACGCCTTTTACTCATTACTGGGTGTGGCACTCTGCCGGAGCAGATCTCGGTAAGTGATATATTTATGCGCGCGAAATGCGGTTACCAGTCATCAAATCACGACCTCCAAGGATATTAGTAGAGGGGGAGCCACAGGGGTAATTTTTAAATTGGTGAAAATAGTTGTCGGCTGTGGGGATCGAACTAGGGTTCTTAGGATTCACAGGCCGACTTGATACCACTGATCCTCCTATCCCCATATATCTAATATAAAATAAATAGGGATATATTTATGCGCGTGACGTGCGGTTACCAGTCATCAAATCACTGCCCTCAAAGATGTTAGTGGTGGGGGAGCCACAGAGGTAATTTTTAAAATGGTGAAAATGTTTGTCGGCTCTCGGGATCGAAGCAGGGTTCTTAGGATCCACAGGCCGACTTGATACCACTGAGCCATTACCCCATATATCTAATATAAATAAATAAATATATCATCACGCCTTCTACCCATTACTGGGTGTGGCACTCTGCCAAAGCAGATCTCAGTAAGTGATATATATTGCGCATGAAGTGCGGTTACCAGTCGTCAAATCACGGCTTCCAAAGATGTTAGTGGTGGAGGTGCCACAGGGGTAGCTTTTAAAATCATGAAAATTTTTTGTCGCCTGTGGGAATCGATCCAGGGTTCTCAGGATCCACAGGCCGACTTCATACCAGTGAGTTAGCCGCCCCATATATATAATATAACAGAGACAATATAGTTTTGAGCCCATATTTAGTAATAATAATTAATAATTATCTAATAAATATTTTTATTTAAGACAACAATTTTCACCACATTTAAATTACCATTGTGGCTCTCTCTCCACTTCAAATCACGGTCTCCAAAGATGTTAGTATTGAAGGAACCTCAGGGGTAATTATAACATGGTGAAAATTATTTGTCGGCTGTGGGAATGAAACCCAGGTTCTCAAATTCACAGGCCAACTCGATACTACTCAGCCACCTACACCTTAAGTATTTGTTTATGTATTTAAAACTGTTAGCTATTTTAATAAAATACATAAATTGTAAAACAGAAAATTGTAATTTACTAATTGAAAGTCGTATTTTTGTGTGAGCGCCACTGTTAAAAACTTTTCTAACAAATCAGTAACATCACCTTCTGTCTCTTATAATCAGCCAGTGATTTGACATGTCAAAACTATAATGAAACAATAATATAATATACACGTAGTTCACCATAAATCAGAATTTACAACCATAATCAGTTTATTTACACAATGTCCAACTGACAACGACTATCACATATTGGTAACCCTGATTTAATTAGAACTAATCGTAATGATCGATTCGCAGTTTAACCCTTGCCAAAAACAAACGATTTTTTCTCTATAAAAAAATTAATACTTGTAACTTGTACATATGTTGCGATTTGGAGTCGGATTTTTTAGCTTAGATTGCAGATGACAATTGAATAAATGTCCTATAGATACTTTCGGCTAAGCAAATAGTAATAACTGTCAAATTGGATTAGCTATTTATAGGTATTATTCTTATTATTTGTTGTGCCAAATTTGTATGTATGTTTAAATACTATAATACTAAGGGAATATTTGAGAAGATTATTATATTAATATGTTGTGTAAATGTTCCCGATGTTGAATTTAACCTAATTAAAAAAAATAAATACTTAGGTAATCTTGGAATATTAATCATTATCGATGTAGCATTAGTTTTGTAAGTATTGAGATTTGTGAATTAGTTAAATAAATTTAATAAAACAGTTTGTTTCATAAATACGTTCCTGCTACATACAATATAAACATAATTATACATTACAATAATATTGGTTTAATGGTGGTAATATGAATGGAGGTTTGTTGCGTGAATGATACTAAGAAAGAGCAATAAATGAGTTTGTATGAAAAGTATTATAAATTTGCGAATTAAGCCTTGGGCGATAGGATCTAAATGTTTAGGGCAAATATTAACTACAAAATAAATCTCAAGAATAATAGTAATAGCGTTCGTTATACATTGCCAATTTTGTTTGACGTTTCGTTATAGCCCGCTAGCTATAATAAGGTCCGAGGGCTATAAAAAGATTTTTATGTCAAAGAAATTCATCTATAATTAAATAGATTTCACTGTCGGTTCTCGTTGAAACATTTTTATAATAAAATTTAAAAATCAAAACTAGGTTTAAAAAAAAAAAGATCTAGTCGACCGAAATACGTATAGTGAATAAACTTATATATTTTTTTGAAACCTACCTAGTGTTGATTTTTTAATTTTATCATCTATAATTGTTAAATTATAATATGACCATGTATAAATAAATAAATAACTAGGAGGAAATAATAGCTATTTATATAGTAAGTGCGCGAATGGTGCAAAAGACTTCTTCGTGCACGAGTTTTGTACAATGTTTTTTGTAACGAGCAAAAATTATATAATCGACATTGAGAAAATTTATTAAACTTGAAGTATGAATTTATATTGACAGTTAAGTATGCCTCCAAATGATATTTGTTATTTGAAAATAAATTGTTTATTTTCTCTCGTAAAGTTTGTTCAAATATGTCTGATTGATGGCGTTTTAAGCTAATGTCTCTATTTCTTTTATAAATTCCTTAAAATATGTATATATGTATACATAAGTACAATTAGCGTTGTTTTTTTTTTTTGATACGGCTTCAACTGCTTTGGTTATTAGCCGGAATGGTATGATGATGGAAGCGTCTGCACTGTAGTCAGCAGCAGACGCTGATTGATGCCTGCCCTGCCCGGGAATCGAACCCGGGATCTCTAGGACAGTAGCCTAGTAGTCTAACCCACTGAGCCACAGAGGTCGGCCAATTAGCGTTTTAATAGTCAAAATTTAGAACCAAAACAATGGGTGTTTTTGCAATTACTTTGCGCACTAGTGCCCAAAATCAAACTTTCCATCGGTTTCCAAGGTAACGTAAACTTTATTTTGAATTATGTAAGTACAAAAATATTCCAAGGCGATGGTGGCAATTGAGAGACAATCAAATTATGTAAAAATAATAAAATTAGATGTCATATTGTTTAGTAGTTATTTTAAAAAAATACTAATTAAATTATTATTTAAATTAAATAAATAAATAAATATATCATCACGCCTTCTACCCATTACTGGGCGTGGCACTCTGCCGAAGCAGATCTCGGTAAGTGATATATTTTTGCGCGTGAAGTACGGTTGCCAGTCGTCAAATCACGGCCCCCAAAGATGTTAGTGGTGGAGGAGCCACAGGGGTAGTTTTTGAAAATTGTTTGTCACCTGTGGGAATCGATCCAGGGTTCTCAGGATCCACAGGCCGACTTCATACCACTGAGCTAGCTAGAATTTATAATTGATGTCGAAATGTTATAGTCATTGCTAGACAATACGACATATGGGATGTTCGAAATTGACTACAAACTATAGTACTCCATACAGTAATAAAGATTAATTTTCTTTTGTATAGAATAAATAAATAAAAGTATAATAAATCTGAAGAAAAAAATATGTTGAGCCCAAACTCTTAGATATAAGCTTATAAATGTGTTGTAAGTTTAAAACATATTTCAAATTTTAGAGTCATTTATATAGAATTCAACCAGCTTGCCGCAAAACAAATGTACAACATAAAAAAGCATTTATGTAAATAAATATATACAGCTAAATCCAGAGCAAAAAAATGGCGCAAACTTTAAAGAAATACATCAACAGTATTAAAATATTAGTTTAGAACATTTTAAATTTGATCCCAGCTTCAAACCACATCCTAAATCTTATCCAGGATCCAAACCAACCTCCCGCAATATCTCAGAGGACGGCATCAAATTTATTTGACTGAATCAACTATTTATTTCTGCGGGGGTTGCAATATCTCATGCACAGGATGGAGGCGGGTTTGGGTGGCAGGAAGAGGAAATGGAAGCACGAAGGTATTGTTGGCGGCGTCAGATTTATTTTAGTGTCGCGTAGATGTCGCGTCGAGCGCCCCTGACATCCTGATGGGAGTTTATTGTCTCGTGATGTCAGACGCTATTTCGTGCCGTCGCGACGCTAAACCAATACCTTTGTGAGGGTGTGTGAGTTGGATACGAAATTGAAGTTTTGTATGTCTGACAGGAATGCAATAAAACCATTGCTGAAAATATTAATTGCAATTCTACACTGTTTCAATATTTATTTGCTATTAACTTAACTTCAATTATTGTAGCTTATAGTGCAATCTCAACCACTCAGACACAATCAAATTTTTTGGATATAAGTTGAAATCTTAATAAATTAAATAAATAAATATATCATCACGCCTTCTACCCATCACTAGGTATGGCACTCTGTCGCAAGGGGCGGATCTAGAAAATTTTGCATTTTTTGTTAAGGAAAACATAATTCTGACAAATAATTCTGTAATTTTTGTGTGGAATATATATTTGTATGTATTTTATGCTAGCTCAGTGGTATGAAGTCGGCCTGTGAATCCTGAGAACACTGGTTCGATTCCCACAAGCGACAAACAATTTTCATAATTTCAAAAGCTACCCCTGTGGTTCCTCCACTACTAACATCTTTGGGGGCCGTGATTTGACGACTGGTAACCGCATTTCAGGCGCAAAATATATCACTTACCGAGATCTGCTTCGGCAGAGTGCCACACCCAGTAATGGATAGAAGGCGTGATGATATATTTATTTTTATTTTATTTTATATTGTTCTTAGCTTTAAAATTTTATACAGTCTGATAATGTCTGACAATCCAAATTTTGAAAGCTTTTCAGAGTTGTTTCAGGGAAGGGTTATAAACTCGAATAAAAGTAACTTATAAAAAACTAAAAACGTGGATCTGCCCTTGCTCTGTCGTAGCAAACATAACTTGCCACAGTAGCCGAGCATCTACTATAGCAGTTTCTTGACATTGCACGCGGGTTCGAATCCCACCCAGGATATGCATCTTTGTAATGAGTTTGTTAGAGTTAAGAAAGGCCATCGGCTAAACATTTTCGACCCTTAGTTGGCAATAAAAACAAATAAATTAAATAAAAAAATAAATATAATAAAATAACTTACGCTATATCCTATCAATTAGGGTAGTAAGGTAGCATGAACCCCTAAAACATTTATTTATAATTAATCTTTGCTAAACAGTCCCATCCTTACACACCACTTTTATACAAACTCGTCTCATCTGTCGTTCATGCAACAAATCTTCAATCATATCCATCCATTTATTCCTAACTTGTCCACGCAATGTCTCACCCACAATTTCACCAATTTTTCATTCGACATACCTTCTACATACCTTCTACATTCCTCAACCATCTGACTTAGTTAGTTAGTTAGTTAGTAATCTGTGGGATCGGTTCACAACCCGATGCACCGCGGCCTCTCGGACCTATTGTGCTTTCCCATGGTCTCTTACAATGTAGGAGTTACGCTGTTCCCTATGAGGTCCAAGCAGTCGCTCCATGCCATTGTGTGTATTTCATCCAGTTCTAGTTCCGGAGTCCCAAATTTTTGGTACCTCTTTATTGCTAGAGCCTGACATTCACAAAGGAGATGTAACGGAGTTTCCTCTTCTTCTCCACATTTACTGCATAGCGGGCTTTGAGCTACTCCCAATGTATGCATATGCTTGTTCAGGCTACAGTGACCAGTAATGACCTCTGTGGTTGCCTTTATTCTGTCTCTGCTCATTTTGATCAGAGATGAGCTTACATTTTCTCTTGGTTTCGTTATGAAAGTCCTGGCATGTCTCATTCCAGTGCTGTCCATCCAGTATCTTTCATGTTCCTTCGTTATCCATCTTTTAATGTGCCCTTTAACTGTCTCATATGCAATGTGACAGAAGGGTTCTGGTCCAATAGGTTTCCTTTTTGCTCCCTGCTTGGCTAGTACGTCCGCCTGTTCGTTGCCCTCTACATTCGAGTGCCCTGGGACCCACAACAGAGTTACTTTGTTGTGTTCAGCCAGTACCTCAAGATTGTGAGTGCATTCTAGAACAAGTTTGGATTTTATGATGTTTGAGCTTAAAGCCTTAAGTGCTGCTTGGCTGTCTGTGAGAATGTAGATTTGCTTGTCCATCTGACTTAACAAAATGGTTATTTTTTTAAGAACTCTGTTTCTCTATCAAATCCAATAATTTGGATATGCAATGTTATTACGAGCCAACGCGTGTTTGTTTATAAAGCAGAATAATAACAACCGTTAGTATATATCCAGTAGCATGACATCTAATTTAACATATTCACATGCAGACTTTGATATATGCAGTTTTCATATTCAAAATACTAAAATTTATCGCGTAATATTTCATGAAACTTAGCACAGACACTACGGAAACAAATAGCGATAAATAAAAACAGAGAATTGTGACCAACACGTCTGCAGTGTGTACAATGTACAGTCCGCGTTCTTCCATTTAACCTCTCTTCATTAATCAACCGAGGAGAGTTTTTTTTCCGTGGCGATGGTGGCAGCAGTGGCGGCGTTATTTATACCAAGTATTTTTTTATTGTCGCGGTACAGCCGCCCTCGATGTGAAATACAATTTCATTAAGTTCCTGTCTGGGTCTGGAGATTCCGGAAAATGATATAATCTAAACAGCAACGAAGCCTGATGGTGCGAGTTCAAATTTATGAGAATTGATGAATGTTTCAATTAGACCAGAGCCACTTTTTATTATGATCACTTTTTCTCTTTATTTTTATAAAATACTTTCAATCTTCAACAACAAAAATATACAGAGAAACATGGTTAACAATAGACTAATGTTTCAGAACAATTTTTTGTTTAAGTTTTATAAAATTTATTTAATTCGTTGTTTTGGTACATTAAACTGGTACCTTTGTCAGAAAATATAAAATGTTAAATAACAAAACGTAATTCTAAACAAGAAACTAAGTAACAAGTAACGAATTAAACAAACAATTATAATTTTTATTCAATTTATATCCATTACATTAGCTATATTCCATTTGCCATTTTGTTCATTTAAACCAGTTCAGATATATTAAACGACATAACTAAATGAACTGATAAAGAAAACTAATGAACTTATTGGAGTGAATAACTTCAAAGTAAATTAGAATAAGTAATTCTAGTACTGAAAATAAAGTCAACGAAGTAATCTTGCGAAATAAATAAGTAATCTGGTTCAGTAAATGTAAGTTAGATCTGATCCAAATGGCAAATGGAATGCACCTATTATTTTATGTTATTCGTGTTGAATTCAGAAAAAAATACTGAATCTAATGAGCAAATAAAAAATGTAGATTCCCAGTGGCGTACCTAGGGGTAGGGGGTGCGGTGTGTGCGGTCCGCACCGGGCGGCACATATTTTGGGGCAGCATTTTTTATATTTAGTTTTAGTTTTAAAAAAACAACTTGTTCACTTCATAAGTTTACTATTCGATTTCTACGAATTATGAATTACTATACGATTTCGAATATTTTTCTTCATCGTCAAGTCAATGTAGGGTTGAAAATATTATCTCGAAAAATTCCTTTATTACTGCCTAATTTAAATATGCCATCCAGTGGTAAAAAAGTTCTCCACCTATAGTTTGTCTCAATTACAATTATTTATTTATGTTTATTAATTAAATGGGGTAATGGCTCAGTGGTTTCGAGTTGGCCTGTGGATCCTGAGGACCCCGATGCAATTCCCACAGCCGACAAACAATTTTCACCACTAACATAATTAGGCGCCGTGATTTGACGGCTGGTAACCGCACTTCACCTACATAAATATATCACTTACCAAGATCTGTTTCGGCAGAGTGCCACACCCAGTAATGGATAAAAGTCGTGATGATATATTTATTTTATATTTATTTTTTTTAATTATAAAAACCACCATTTGTTTGACTTAGAAAGGGCGGCAAAAGTTCTGGGTATACCACTGTAGATTCCCATTTAAAATCAGAAAGTTGCACCACGTACTTTCAGAACCACTGGTCGAAAAAAAATTGTGAATAGTTTTGTAATACACTTAGAAAATGGTATTTCTTTGCTAACCAACCTTGTAGCTCTTATAGTTCTCGAGATAGCAATTGTGGCACAACTAAATTGCACACTCAGTGTAGAAAAAATGTATTGAAACATCGATCCTTAATTATCGATATTTTCCAAAATCCAAACAATGTACAGACATCCTTAAACAAAACGCCTTTCTCTGCCTCTCCACTTATTTCCGCGTCTGTTTTCATTCTCGGTTCTATCGAATGTTCACTTGGTGCACACTTGTGCGTGTTCGCCTCCACCATACGTAATCAAGTCGATTGCCATTTGAGGGTGTAGTGCAGGGTGGTGCACGGGGTGCAGGGGATGCGCGAGGCAGGCCGTCAGGGCTAAAGTGGGATTAGTGGAGCCAGAGCCAATCAAGGCGTGGGCCGAGGGGAAACCACGTTATATAACTTGCCTTAGCGCCACCGCACCAAGCTACCGAGAACGACGGGATGGACCCTCGCGTGAATAACTGTGTCTAAGTGTAACCAGCAGGAACTGATACGAACAAGAAGGATGCTCATTTGTGTTTAGACAACTACTATCAAATTAGGACATGAACATTTCTTCATTTATAAATTCACAACTAAAATAAATAAATATATCATCACGCCTTTTATCCCTTACTGAGTGTGGCGCTCTGCCGAAACAGATCTCGGTAAATGATATGAAATGCGGTTATCAGCCGTCAAATCACGACCCCCAAAGATGTTAGATGTTAGTTGTGGGAGAATCACAGGGATCATTTGAATATGGTAAAAATGTTTATCGGTTGTAGGAATCGAACCAGGGTTCTCAGAATCCATAGGCCGACTCGATACCACTAAGGTTATATTGAAATTTGGATATTCTTAGCTTGACAGTTACAGTATTTCATGAGGTACTACCAACCTTCTAAAACAAAATATTGAGTATCATAATAAATACTCAGTAATAATATAACAAGAGAGTGAGAATAAATTTGGTAATAGCCACTCAAGCCCTACGGGCTTTTATGACTTTTCCCTGGCAACAAGTTTGCGAAAGGTCTGTCAGATTATTTTCTAATTTATCCAACTCTCGAGTTATATTTAATTAGATTATTTTTTGACTTAGCTGTTGCGGTCGATTCATCCAACTTAAAAGATTCTGAACTGGGTTCATATCGATTGATTACTTATTAATGTATTCTTGGAAGTTGTTTTCCAAAATTTGTTGGTGTATTTCTGTATCTGAAATGAAGCAAACAGTTTTAAATAATTATTTCACAACTACCTATCAATGGGGTGGCTAGCTCAGTGGTATGAATTCGGCCTGTAGATCCTGAGAACCCTGGTTCGATTCCCACAGGCGACAAACAATTTTCATAATTTCAAAAAGCTACCCCTGTAGCTCCTCCACCACTAACATATTTGGGGGTCGTGATTTGACGACTGGTAAACGCACTTCACGCGCAAAATATATCACTTACCGAGATCTGCTTCGGCAGAGTGCCACACCCAGTAATGGGTAGAAGGCGTGATGATTTATTTATTTATTTTTACCTATCATTTGCATCTACAGAGATTATTTCCGGGAATAATCACGAGAGCTTTATTCTCAGTATAATAATGACTGGATTGGTTAAAACTCAAACACGTGACATACAATGAAACATTTCATTGGTTTTGAAAAACGTTAAAAAATAATCTTAGATAAAAAGTATTCTCTACAATTTACAATTAGAAATTGACTAGTCATGGCAATAACATTTTAAATCTACTAAGTTTCTACGACAATTTAAACAAGTTATTCGTTATAACTCGTGTTCCTCCAACAGCAATTAGTATGCCAAGGGTATAAAAACCAACCTTGATTTACAACCAGCTAGCGCACAACTACTACCCTCTATGCGTGTCTCTCCCTCCACCCTCCTCTCTCGCGGGGTCACCCCTCACGGATTACTGTTCGGAAACAAGATTATAACGCAATCAGACTGCAGATCTGCGCCCTTGTCGCCCCGCGTCCCGCCACAGAGCACGCGCCTCATTTACCTAAATGGGATCAAGACTATGCGCACCTAATTTCATTTCCAGTTTCACCAGGGATGGTTGGATGGTTCGATGGTTGAATGGTTGCTGGTGAAGTGGAGGTGCCCTTATGCCCTTGTCGCCTGTGTAAGTCGTGTGTATGAAATGGAATATACGTGAGCGGCGGACAAACGTGGATAGAAGCAATTTGTTTTTACTTCATTTGATAGTTTAAGGTGAATCATGCGCCCAATTAGTTGAACAGGACTTTATTCTTATTAAAAATGTAACAATAAATATATGGACCGTTTATTTTGAAAGTGGTGTAAGTCCATTTTAAAAAATGAGATATCACGTAATTTATGCTTAATTTAGTGTAAACTTTTTATTTATAACTAGTTAGTATTTAATTTCTTAAAAAATGCCCAAGCTTTGTCCAGTTTAAAATTGGCCAATAATAGAAATTGCGCAACCATTAATTATTAATTTTGAATTTTCTCGAAACAAGAGAAAATGGACTTACACCACTTAATATAAACTTAAATAAACAGTCCATAGCATGAGGCCTTCTACCCATTACTGAGTTTGGCGCACTCTGCTGAAGCAGATCTCTAGAAATGATTTATTTTACTACCCTTGTAGTTTCCCTTCCACTAACATCTTTGGGACCGTGATTTGACGCCTGGTAACCGTACTTCATGCGCAAAATAAATCACTTACAGAGATCTGCTATGGCAGAGTGCCACTCCCAATAATGGGTAGAAGGCATGATGATATATTTATTGATTTATTTTATACTTAAAATCACAATTTTTTTTTATTTCGAATACTTGATTCTACAAAATCTCATTGTGATATATAACCTATTTACATATTTTAATCATGCCACGGGCCAGAAACAAGTATGTAACATGTTTGAGGACCATAATATTACGACTGGTAACATCACTTCACGCGCATAAATTTATCAATTATCGAGATCTGTTTCGACAGAGAATGATTAAAAGGCGTGATGATATATATATATATATATATATATATATATATATATTTATTTTTATTTTTACAAGTAACTTTGATTTTATTTATTTAAACCAAATTTAATAATACTTACTAGTAAATCCAGACGTCGCAATCCAATTACCATTTCCGGCTCTTCCCGTATATTTGTTTCCGTTTCCTGCAGACGTTTCCGGAGATCGTAACCCCTAACTGGAGGCAGGCAGGCGTGTGATACGATTAACAAACCTTGCGACATAATTGATATGTTTCGATTCCGGGTCCCAGGGTACCGGAGTGTTGCCGGAGCCGCGCTGATAGAACGCTTTGATGATTTCATCATCCAATGAACATTAATGCGCGATGTCTGGGGTCGTGTTTGAGATAATAGAGAATTCATTGCATAAAAAGAAAATTGTAATTTCTTGATCATACCTTCATAATTTTAAGAATAATTACAATATTAGTAACATATTTAATAATTACTTTCAACCAGGTTCTCAAAACAGTTTTAGCTAATCCAAAATTCAGGATTAGCTAAAACTTTTTTCTTATATTAGTCCAATTTAAAAAAGTTAATTCAATTCATTTTTCGAAAACTAAATGGTAAAAAGATTATATTAAAGTTTGTTTAAACTTTTTGGATATATGATTCAGAGCTGGGCAGTAGCTAGCTACTTTTGTAGCTTAGCTACTAGCTTATCTACATTTACCTTAGCTGTAGCTGTAGCTTAGCTAACTGTGAAAAAATATAGCTGTTGCTTGTAGCTAGCTACTTTTTTTTCTATTAGCTAAAAAATAACAACTGAAGCTACTTTTAAAGCTACTTTTTGTAGCTTAAAGCTACTTTTTAAGCAGAAGGTCAACATAGTACGCATGCGTACAAGCTAAACCCACACAAAATAATTATTTATTGCCGGTTCTAACTGGCTCTAATACGCAAAAATACACAGTAGGTGACAGATGGTATTTGCTATTTTTGATATTTATGTACATAATAGCAAATTAACAGTCATTATAACAAAAGACTGATCATATGACAATGGCAAATTTAATTATTTCACAATAATTTTAAAAAGTAGCTTTAAAATTTAACAGCTACTTTAACGAAAGCTTTTAGCTGTAGCTTAGCTATATTTTACAAAATATAGCTTATAGCTGTAGCTTAGCTACTTTTTTAAAGAATATCTGTAGCTGTAGCTTAGCTACTTTTTTTAAGTACGAGTACCTTGCCCAGCTCTGATATGATTTAGTTTAATTTGATAAATCCAAAATTCAGGTTCTTTCTTTTGAGAATTGGACAGTTTATATTTTAATAAATATAACAATCGATATTTACTTGAAGGTCCAATTGAAGTAATTTGAACAATCTTACCAGCAATTACACTAGTTTTTATTGTTTTACCTTCATTACAATTATTATATTTATTAGATGAAGTAAGAAATCCTTTATTTACTTTAAAATCTATTGGTTATCAATCAATGTTATTGAAGTTATGAATATTCAGACTTAAAAAAAAGAAAATTTGATTCTTATTTAGTTCCAATTAATGGTTTAAAAAATAATGAATTTCGATTACTTGTGTTGTCCGACATTTATCCATGAATCACGATTTTGATTTGTTTGAATGGTGGTTGCTTGGCAACTTTATTCGCCAATAAACAAGTTTATGATGCCAAAATAAAATAAAATAAATAAATAAATAGTACCTACAAAATTTAATGTAACTAAACTAGGACATTTCAGAATATTTGAAGATAAATAATTTAGAGAAAACACCTATTTAATAATGTTTAAAATGGCACTATTAATCTAAAATAAATGTCGCTAATAATGAAAAAGCTAACAATCAATATCTCGGTGGTGGCTTTTTAAAAAGTGGATTTTTTAATTTAATTACAAACAGCGAGGGTTGATGGCTCGAGTATAATAACTATCAGTCTCTATTCGGTTATGTAAATGAATCTCGCGACTAGCGGTCATTTGTTTTCGCTCCCTCGCGACAAACGAGCATCGCGCCCCCTCCTCACAGCCCCTGCACCACCGTCGGCAACTGTTTCTTCTTCACGGAGCTGTAAACTAAAGGCACTCAGGGTAATAACGCTAGTAAATCTTCTCAGACCAACCAACCAACATAAAAATAGATTGCTCGCTATCTTTTAATTATTTGAGTTTCAGGTTTCAGTTGCTCTTTTTCAGCATAATGTTGCATAGGATATTTTACACATAGTTTTACATACTTTCTCTCTTATACTTCAACAAACAATATAGATTTATTTCATTAGAGAATGTCATTCGGATAGTTGACATTCAAATTTTCGGGTATCCGAAACCGGGACTAGCTGGATCCGGTTTCCAGTAAAAGGAGTGATGGTATATTCGTAGTTACTTGTTTTATTTGGAGTAAAAATATAAGTTTTCGGGTCAAATAATAAATATTGCGAAACTCGAAATAGTATTTTAGCGTCCCCGAATACAATTTGCTGATTTTTTTTTTTAATGATTGTAAGGTGTTTTAGGTTTTAAACTACAATTAAATACAATAATGATTATATTGCTATATCAGTACACGTCTAGCGTAATCAATGTGTGAACATAGAGTGTCAATATCTAACTCCCGATTAGTCAAGCAAGCGGGAACGCTGACTCAGCCCTCTCGCAGTTCGGCAGGCAGGAGTGCTGACTCTGCCACGTCGCAATTCTGGAGTGACCCTGAGACTGGATTCCAGCTATGTCTTACATGATCATTTTCCTTAAGTATAATTTTCCCGCATGAAGAATATCTGAATGCCTATTTCCAGAATTTACATTTTCACGAATAATAATTTTCCTGAATGCCTTTTTCCCGTTTATTAGTTTCTTGTAGGTTATTTTCCGATTTTGCATCTAAATATATTTCCAAATAAATATTTTTCTTATATAAAAAAGAAATTATATTTGTATAAACGGACGGTAATCTATTTTTAGTCCGATTGAAGCATAACTTCTTTTTACCCATTTATTTTGAAAATTTCGCAGATTTATTCAAATTAAAATGAAACAAATTAACAAAATTATTTATGCTACTATGGCTATATCATCGTTCTTTGGACCAAAAATAGCTTTTTACTGCAGTTGTCATGGTAATAAATAACATACATGAAATAGCATTCTTTTCCTATTGAAAAAGTTGAAATCATAGTATCATGTAGAAGTGGGTGAAAATAGTATATTGTAATACTAATGAGGAAAGGGAAAACTAATACGAAAGTTGGAGCACGAGCGATAGCGAGCGATAGCGAGTGTTCCAGTAGTACGACTTTGCAATAATCCTTTCTCACCTGTGCTACATACTATTTTTTTCAGCATTAAATGTGAAAATTACATTTTTACGTTTTCATTAATCAATACAAGAAATTTAATAATTATTTTATACAAATCAAACAAGTTATATTTGCAAATACAAATCACGTCTCTTTAGTCACAACAAACAAAAATAATAAGGTTGTGTTAATTTTTACAAAATGATGTTTCCCTCACTCACTTTAGTTGTAATAGTAAGCATTTTCCTCACTAGCATACACTAACGAAAGTAAGTTACTATCACAACTAAATTGAGTTAAGGAAATGTAATTTTCACAAGAAATGATGAAAAAAATAAATTATTTTATTTGTCACCCTCGCATACATATGAAACCAGTATAATAATTCCGTAGGTTTTATTAAAATTTAAGAGTGTTATGAATCCAATTAGCAATAAAGCACCCCGTGGCTGAGTCTGTGTGTCTTGCTTCAAGAAATTAGATACACAGTCAACATCACGGGCCGAGCAAATTCCAGCATAACCGTAACATCTCAGTCTACAGTCTCTATTTAAATTCAAATAACACAGGGGCGGCTTGGGGTGATGAACGCGCCCTTAATGCGGGCCTGTATGCCACGCTGGCGCTGCGTACGAACAGAATACCCCGCTATTCACATAATTAACTTGCCTTATTCTGCGGCGGCCGACTTAAGGGCTTTGCATGCTACTCAGATTCTACACCCGGCTTCGGGTGCTTTGTGTGGAGGGTGAAACCCACCCACAGACGGTACCTACCTAAATGCTACTACTGCCATATTGTTATTGTTTTCATTTGTTCACATTATACAAAGATCACATCATTTGCTGTTCAAGTTTTCTACGTTTGTAGACACTAAACTTCTGCTAAATGTATAAAAAATAATCTTTATCGATAACAGTTAAGTTGTAGAAAATTATATAATATTTTTATTTCATAATGGACTACAAAAAAATATCAAAAGATATTTACCCAATGACGTTGTTTCTTTTTAAGTAAATCCTTCTAACAATAGAATTAGGATAAAAATATTCCTTGATAGCTTTGTTTTAGGTACATATTTACTTATTTACTTCATTTCTACAGATGTAAAACAGAGCTGGGCAAGCTACTTTAAAAAAGTAGCTAAGCTACAGCTACACAGAGCTGGGCAGTAGCTAGCTACTTTTGTAGTTTAGCTACTAGCTTAGCTACATTTACCTTAGCTGTAGCTGTAGCTTAGCTAACTGTGAAAAAATATCGCTGTAGCTTGTAGCTAGCTACTTTTTTTCTTATTAGCTTAAAAATAACAACTGAAGCTACTTTATGCTACTTTTTAAGCAGAAGGTCAACAAAGTACGCATGCGTACAAGCTAAACCCAGACAAAATAATTATTTGTTTCCGGTTCTAACTGGCTCTAATACGAAAAATACACAGTAGGTGCCAGATGGTATTTGCTATTTTTGTTATTTATGTACATAATAGTAAATTAACAGTCATTATAACAAAAGACTGATCATATGACAATGGCAAATTTAATTATTTCACAATAATTTAAAAAAGTAGCTTTAAAATGTAACAGTTACTTTAACGAAGGCTTTTAGCTGTAGCTTTGCTATATTTTACAAAATATAGCTTATAGCTGTAGCTTAGCTACTTTTTTAATGAATAGCTGTAGCTGTAGCTTAGCTACTTTTTTTAAGTAGCTTGACCAGCTCGGCAGCTACAGCTATTCTTTAAAAAAGTAGCTAAGCTACAGCTATAAGCTACATTTTGTTAAAGTAGGTGTTAAATTTTAAACCTACTTTTTTCAATTATTGTGAATTAATTAAATATCCCATTGTCATATGATCAGTTGATCAGTCTTTTATTATAATGACTGTTAATTTACTATTTTGTACATAAATATAAAATATCGCAAATGGACAAATGTACTGTTAATTTTTGATGCTATAATTTTTATTTATATCGGAATAAATTAACAGTCACATTAACAGAAGACTCCTAAACAATCAATGTTTAGTTCATTTAATATTTAATACAAAAGTAGGATTGGTTAAGAACAAGTGAAAAATAAAATATGTTAATAGATTTTACACTATATAATAACTTGTTATCCTACAGTTATAGAAAACAATAAAGAAGGTATAATTCAAATACAAAACAAAAATAAATAGGTATTTCTTAATGAACTGTGGTAGCTTTAAGCTACAAAAAGTAGCTTTAAGCTAAAATATGTAGCTTTAAAAGTAGCTTCAGTTGTTATAACAATATTTTGAAGCTAATAGAAAAAAAAATAGTTCGCTACAAGCTACAGCTATATTTTTTCACATTTAGCTAAGCTACAGCTACAGCTAAGGTAAACGTAGCTAAGCTAGTAGCTAGCTACTCCTCATCTCTGATGTAAAATCATCTAGAAACATTTGAAAGTAGCAAATGTGCAATATTAAATGTACCTACAATTAATTAATAGCATTCATCTATTTCCAAAATTATTTCATTTGTCTTATTAGCGAATCTATAACACTGTAGTTGTTACGAGTATAAATAAGTTTTCCATTTGAAATTTTTATTCTCAGTCGAATCCACAATATTTTCCTGGCCTCACAAGAAACCTCCAACCTTTCAAGATATTTCAAAACATCCCTTCTGTTTCTTCACCCCTGCATTTCCTCCCTGAGTACAGATACAGAGCGCTACGCAGCCGAACGAAGAGCATCGCTAATGAATACCGGCCGCTATGGCAGCAATAAAGTGGAATCTCATTCCGCGTCTAAAAAAATATATATAAAGAGTGGAGTTTCCACCACCAGGCGATGTCGTCATTACCCCCGGGGAAGCTTAGTACTACTGCGGTATTGAAGTACTATACGGTGGAAATATCATGTACCGTTTTTATGACCGTTGTCAATAGGAAATTGAATGGAATTATTTCTTGATTTGGATGTGTCACAGGCAAAGTGTGAAATTTATATATGAGTTGAGTTTATGTGCATCTTCATATTTCGTTTAGTTTTTGAGATATAGTTTCGGGAAAGCATAAAATCTGAAATGAGTAAAATTTTAGGAAAACATAATTTTTCAGGAGTGTATATCTCAAAATCTAAACAAGATATGAAGATGCTCTCAACGGCATTGAATTCCTCGTGTTCGAATTGTTTTATAAACAATTTTTTTGCGATTTTTATTTTTTGAAAATTTCTTAAGGGGTACCCCTTGGATTTTTTTTCGATTTTAGGACAATTTCAGACCTATTGCTCTAAAATTCTTTCTCGTACGAATATTGTAACGAAAATTTACATACTTATGTATTTTGAGCCGCTGAATCCAATGGTAAAGTCCCCAAGTCCATTAGTCTTCTAGTTTTTGAGATATTGTTTCAAAACTGTTACTTGACAACATTTTGGTCAACATATTTAGAAAATTTAAAATTTGATAAAAATTTGTTTATAAGTTAATTAAAACACGAGAAATTCAATGCCGTTGAGCGCATTTTCATATCTTGTTTAGTTTTTGAGATATAGCCTCAAAACTGTCTAAAAACTGAGGTGGTAAACTTTTTGGAAAGTTCAACACTTCTGGAGGTTATATCTCAAAAACTAAATAAGATATGAAGATGCGCTCCACGGCATTGAATTCTGCGTGTTCGAATTGACTTATAAGCAAATTCTTAGCGAATTGTATTTGTTAATAATTTTGTTTTTTCGATTTTAGGCAAATTTCAGACTGTTTACTGTAAAAAAATTTCTTTTGTGAATATTATAACAGAAATTTACATACATATATGTATTTTGACTTGCTGAATCCAATGATAAAGTCTCTAATTACATATGTCTTCAAGTTTTTGAGATATTGTTAAAAAGTATAGGAACATTTTGGTGATCATTTTATGAAATTTCAAAATTGCTGAAAATTTGTTTATAAATTAATTAAAACACGAGAAATTCAATGCCGTTGAGCGCATCTTCATATCTTGTTTAGTTTTTGAGATATAGCCGCGGGAAAGTAAAAAAAATAGTGGGATAAAATTTCGTAAAAATTTAATTTTTCCAGATATATCTTAAAAACTAAATAAGATATGAAGATGCGCTCAACGGCATTGAATTCCTCTTGTCAGGGTTGACTTATAGCAATTTTTTTGTATATTTTATATATGGTTTAACAAAATTAAATTAACATAAAAAAAATATATATATATCACGCCTTCTACCCATTACTGGATGTGGCACTCTGCCGAAGCAGATCTCGGTAAGTGATATATTTTGCGCGTGAAATGCGGTTACCAGTTGTCATATCACGGCTCCCAAAGATGTTAGAGGTGGAGGAGCCAGAGGGGTAGTTTTTGAAATTATGAAAATTGTTTGTCGCCTGTGGGAATCAAACCAGGATTCTCAGGATCCACAGGCCGACTTCATACCACTGAGCTAGCAACCCCATAAACATAATATTTTGTATATATATAAAACGAGTAAAATTGGAAAAATCTTCCGAGATTCTCGCTTTGTTAGTCTTTATATTGATCTCGCCTAGAATTTTCTATTCTTATATCGTTCTCGATTTCATCTATCATTTCTGTTGTCTCGCTAACTGCAGTGTAGCATTTTTAATATATATTACCAAAAATATGTTACAGATTGAGATGAATTAATGTTTGCAATAAATAAAATTAAAATCACATACGAAACAGATAATTAATAACAGATAATAATCGTTGAAAAGGAAGCATTTAAAAGCTACGTAAAAAACAATCTCGTTAAAGTCAAAGAAATTATCGTGGACAAACGAGGTGAAAAGAGAGCTCGACATCGGTATAGCGGGGGTAGCGGGGTGTGAGAGACGCTTGGTGAGTGGAAGAATTCCGTAAACTAAATAAGCACGGGGACAAATAGATCAAACTCCACGCAAGATCCGCAATTGAGTAGAGAGCTTTTGTAATGATCTCGGCTGAGCCGTCGGATGAGGCAGATATAAATTTGTGGCGTTCCCGCTAACTCCGGTGGCCCCGGAGCGCCCCGGAGTCGGGGACAAAATGGCGCCCTATCGCTTCCCACCCCCTCCCATCGCCACCGTCGTCATAGCAACCATGCCACTGCCTACCCTTAGACTGCTCTCTTACAACACAACACCCTTCTCAACCCCCGCACAGTCTAACCTCCGGTAATAAGGTATTCTCGACGGCGCCGAAGTGGTTCTCCTAGCTCGGCACAGTCTAACCACCCGCTACAATGCTGCTAAGATCGTGTAAAGGGGTAGAATGTGAGGGTAGAACGCTGCGACGGGACTAAATTAACCGAGAAATCTTTACGTATGCATAATTAGAGAGATGGCTCTGGTGTCGTGTGCTTACGTCACGACACTGTGTCATACGCCATCTGATTGATGAATATAGATCACAGTTTATGCCCTCGAATAAAAGTAAAGAGCTAGGGGTGCCAACCTTAGGTGAGAGATTCTTATGGAAAATGCAAGTTAAAGTGACGTGAATTGCTGCGCGACGAAGACGATGCCTCGAAGGGTGTTCTTGGATGTTCTTGTATTCATTATCTTGTTGGGTATTTAATGAACAACAATACGCTAAATTAGATTTACGAATAGGTTTTTCAATTATTATTATGATAACTTCGTCTTACTATTTGGTATTTTATTATGGTGGGATAGGTGGCTCAGTGGTATCGAGTCGGACTATAGCTTTGAGAACCTCGGTTCGATTTCTACAGCCGACAAACAATTTTCACCACATTAAAATGATGAGGTAGGTGGTTTAGTGGAAACGAGTCGGCCTGTGAATTTAAGAACCTCGGTTTGATTACCCCTGTGGCTCTCCCTCCACTAACATATTTGGAGCCGTGATTTGACGGCTAGTAACCATACTTCACGCGCATAAATATATCATTTACCGTGATCTGCTAGAACAGAGTACTACATCCATTAATGGGTGAAAGGCGTGATGATATATTTATTAATTTATATTTGATTTTAATATTACCCCTGTGGCTTCTCCTCCACCAACATCTTTGGGAGTCGTTATTTGACGACTGGTAACCGCATTTCTCGCGCATAAATATATTACCGAAATCTACTACGGTAGAGTGCCACATTCAGTGATTGGTAAACAGCGTGATGATATAACTATTTATTTATATTACATTTTAATATTACCCCTGTGGCTCCCCTCCACTAACATCTTTAGGGGTCGCGATTTGACGGTTGGTAACCGTTCTTCACACGTATAAATATCACTTACCGAGATCTGCTACGGCAGACTGCCGCGTCTAATAATGGATAAAAAGCGTAATGATATATTTATTTTTTTAATTTGTATTTTAATCTTTTTCTTTGAAATTGAATTAAAATGTTTATTCAGGCATCATTGTAATGTAGTTAAATATTATTGTTGGTTTTACATAAAGGAAATCATAAAATGAGTTAGTACGAATAAATATTTAATAGTTGTAAGCTCTACGGATCAATTACTAATTCATATAGATATTTTAATGCTGCAATTATTTCAAATGTGTAATCAAACTATTTATTTGTAATTAAATAATGTCATTTACTGAGATCTCCAATTGCAGATCTTATCTATCAAAAACCGAAATAGATATTAAGTAATACTCATTTTTAATACAAAAGTTATATGTTTCACCCATCAGAAAGTAACATTTTCAGAAATTAACTAGAAATTTAGACAAGATTTATAATTATCTTAACAGATGTCACCTGTATATCACAAATGTCAAACCATACAGTTGCCATGGATATGGCTTTACTTTTCTTTTCTAGGGTAAAAAAGTTTTCTTTCTTTTCTATGAATGAATATATGTACCAAGGGTGGAAACAGGCGTTTCTGGCCCGTGGCATGATTATTAGCACGAGGCGCAAAGCGCCGAGGGCTAATAATATGCTCAAGGTCAGAAACGCTAATTTCACCCGTGGTACATACAATATTTTATGCACAACAAAATAACATTTAATTATATGTATGTTCAAAGATTAAAATATGTAAATAGGTTATATGTCAAAATGACATTTTGCAGAATCAAGTATTCACAATAAACAAATATTGTCATTTTATTGATGTATCTGTAGGAATTATTTCTTTTTGGCCCATGGGCCAAAAAGAAGCGTTTAAGTCCGCTTTTAGGGCTAGAATACATGCTTTTCGGCCCGGTTGTGCATAAAATCATATATCATTTTCTTGTCCAAAGTTTTTTATTTCAATACTGCGTTTTTTTGCATGCTTTTTAGTTTGTTAAACAAGGATTATTGTGCAAGTATAAGTAAAAATTTATTATTTTAAATTAATTGGAATATTGAAATACCGTGATTGGAGTAAATGGCACAGTGGTATTGTGTCGGCCTGTAGATCCGGAGAACCCTCCTCCACTAACATCTTTGGGTGCCGTGATTTGATGCTTGGTAACCGCACTTCACGCGCAAAATATATCACTTACCGAGATCTGCTTCAGCAGAGTGCCACACCCAGTAATGGGTAGAAGGCGTGATGATATATTTATTTATATTTATTTATTTTATTTGAAGCATTCTGCAATTGCAGACCAATAACAGTAACAATTAGATAATGATTTATGTAGCTTGTTGTAATGTAGTAAATTAATACATGACACATGAACAAATCACACATAACCTCAATTTATTAGCATCCACTCACCGGTGCTTGCAATAAACGTATAAACCTCCTTATATTCAGTCCGGGCGCGCGCGCTCCAGGTTAACGGGGTAACGGCTCCGGGCGACGTAAAGCGTAAAGTAACGGACGAGTGAACGAAGCGCTGTGTACGTATAGCACAGCCACGGCGGGTGAGGTAATAAAGAAGAATTATTAAGGAAACCCGTGAGCCGGCAAATCCAGTCAAACTTAGCAGCACAAGTTGCGGGATCAATGGATCAAGTCGCTGAGGTATATAGCACGTAGCACGCGCCAACACTGCCGGGGGAGCGGGGGGCTCACCACCCAACGCTACCCAACTCAAGTGAAGTGAAAGATGATGAGGAATAAATACTACCAACGATTGAAATTTATCTCGGTATGATTGAGAAGAATGGAATGAGACAGAAGAGGAAAGATTGGTGAGAGATTGTGTGGATGATCTAGGAATGACTGATTAAAAAATAATAGTTATTTTATACTCTCCAAGGTAACATATACAGATGTTCCATCAAAAATAAGAAATAATTTTTCCATTGCCATTGCTTTCCTGATTGCCTTACAGGAAATTGTTTCAAATAAAATTATTTCATTATCGTCAATTAGGGTGAACTTCGAATTTAGATTCGAACTTTCGAATATTTGAATATTCCGAATTATCGAATTTTTTAATTTTAGAATATTCCGAATTTATGAATTTTCGAATTATTCGAATTGTGAATCTGGATCCTAACATGAACACGGCATGTTGATATGAATTATTTTCAGAATAAACTCATTTGCAGAGTTTTGTATTAATTCGTAAGTAATTATTATTAATTATTATTATTTGCCAAATTAATTCAATTTAGACTTAAAATTTCGCTACACTATCAAAAACAATTTGATGAAGACGTTTTTGTATCCTTTTTATTGTCATTTTAAAACGTTTTACTAAAGGTTCATAACATTTAGTTGGGCGGTAAGAGAATAGATGTTTTAATTAAGACGCCTAAACTTGTAGAGTTTTTGCAGGATACTTCGCCGAATTTATTATTTAATTCGTGGCTGACTTTTCGCGAATTATGGGTGAGCATGTTTGAAGATAACAGATGGCGTTAATTCAGAGACAAAAAATTCGAGAATTCAAAGCTTTGAAAAATTCGAAAATTCGTAAATTCGAAGATCCAAAAACTTCGAAAATTCGTAAATTCAAAGCTTCATAAAATTCTAAAATTCGAAGCTTCGAAGTTTTTCTGCCGAAGTTCAAAACATTGGAATGTTCGAACGTTCAGAAATTCGAACTTCGGTGGAAATCAACGACCCTAATGGACAATATTAAAATATATGAATGAACATGTAACTTTATTTATTAAATCAAATATAGAATAGAATATATTCCGGAATAGATTATATATATGCAATTCGTATAGACGTACATTTAAGTACCGATAAGGATGTTTTCTTTTACAAAAGTCTAATCTAAAATAAAATAAATTAAATTATACAATAAGTAATAAAACTTAGCAAAGATAAGATAATTATATAAAAATTGTTATTAATTTATTAATAATTAACTAACTTAATTTATGTAATCAAGTTTGACGATAAACAAAGTTATACCTAGGTAGTTACTGTATTACAATATATTTTTTTTACTCTATACAACAGGAACTTAACCCCAATTACAGTACATGATCCGAACGCTCTAAGTCGTAGTGTGTTGGTTCATATATATAATTAGCTTGAGTGGGATTCGAACTCGAGATCCCCGGATTCGAATGCCATAACGCTATGCACATCACCATAGGATTAGACAAATTATTTATAGATATATAGTTCCAACAAAAAAAAATGCAGAATATTTTTGAAGAAGAATAAATTAATGTAAATAAATAAAAAATAAAATAAATATATCATCACGCCTTCTACCCATTACTGTTTGTGGCACTCTGCCGAAGCAGATCTCGGTAAGTGATATATTTTGCGCGTGAAGTGCAGTTACCAGTCGTCAAATCACGGCCCCCAAAGATGTTAGTGGTGGAGGGCCCACAGGAGTAGTTCTTGAAATTATGAAAATTGTTTGTCGCCTGTGGAAACTCGAACCAGGGTTATCAGGATCCATAGGCCGACTTCGTACCACTGAGCTAGCCACCCCATAATATAAATAATTTTGATAAATCAATGAACTCAGATCCCAGACTGGGTTCAAATCCCGACGAATTTTCTTTGCTTTTTCAAAATTATTTCTAATTATCTAATATTAGATATTCATTAAATTGTTCAAGTTAAATTTTTAAATTTATACGAGGTTTAGTATAAAATGCAAAATCATTAGAAAATATATAAACTTTGTCATCTAGTATCCAATGTCTGTACTACAGCAACACGTGTCCCATTATTGACGTATTCTCCGTTACTTTTCCTACTGAATTGCAGATGGCACTGGAAACTCTTTCATTCAACCATGACTTTCCAAATTTTATTTTCGAAATTATCTTACTGAATCAATAAACAAATAACTATTTATTATTAATGTATTCTATTGACTTGAAATTTTACGCAATAAGCAAACCGTGGGAAATAACCATTATTTTTATAGATTCCTGATGAAATATTTATTAACTGAAATTAATAATTATATTAAATATTTAAAGAAGAACCTTGAGCCAATCACTAGAGCAGAGATTGACCTCTATTTGAACTCAATGACGACCCACGTTTGTTGTTATTAGCAACTTATTTATAATCATGTAAATTAATATTCATAATTATGCTTCTACGAACACTTTATTTATTTTGTACTATATTTATTTAGTAAACTAGTAACTAACAATATTTATTGAATATTAAATTCTTAACAAAAAAAAAGTAGTTTAGCATATGAGTAACTATTTTGATAAAGATAAGCACAATAATTAATATTATTATTATTTACGGGCAGGTGTACTGATATTATGCTATGTTTCCTGTTATTATTTCAACATTTGAAAACAGGAAAGGCCATGGTAATACAAATACAAATAAAGAAATATAAAACCATAATAATATTTATTCAATTAATATTCAACAGTAATTAACCTATTAGGTAATTTTAATATAAATGATATGTAATATTTTTATTATACATAAAAAATACAAATCTGGTCAATCTTAAAAGTTAAAATGTTATCACTTTCTCTCGAAAATAATGATTTCCAATTATTACAAAATATTGCCTAACTTTTCACATCTCTTCACTAATAAATAATCAATGAGTTTGAATAGACTTTACACTGGATTGGCTATTGTATATACCGGGTGTCCATTTACACTAAAAATGTACACTTCAAAAATATAAATAAAATAAAAATAAATATATCATCACGCCTTCTACCCGTTACTGGGTGTGGCACTCTGCCGAAGCAGATCTCGGTAAGTGATATATTTTGCGCATGAAGTGCGGTTACCAGTCGTCAAATCACGGCCCCCAAAGATGTTAGTGGTGGAGGAACCACAGGGGTAACTTTTGAAAAAAATCATGTTGTCAATTTTGCCAATTTGGAAACAAACATTGTTTTCTAATCAGTACGTCTTATAATATACACCCCTATTTTTTTTTCATAAAGTATAAAAAATCCTGTATATATTTCTGTAGAAATAGATGGTACGCCATTTTCTAAAAGATTTTAGTACAGGACCGTCTTCAGACTCTCCTAGACCCTAGGCAAACATTTGACTGGGCTGGTTTTAAAAGTTTCAGTACAAAAAGAAAACTTATTCTGAATATTTGACGACTTATAGTATCAGTTATCAAACTATTTTAAACAATATTTAGAAGAAAATATTTAATTAAATATCGTGGAAAAATAAAGTTTCTATCACGTTTATTTGAGACAAATATAAGATAAAATTGTACAATTATTTTGCAATCTAGGACTTCTAAAAAGTATGGGTCCTTCCAAAATTTGTCTTTTTCTTTCGATGCTTATAAACTTTCCAGTATTAATATTTCACTGTCATATACCAGATTAGAAAGAGAAGCATATACCGCAGACTCAAGAATTGCATGTATTGTTGTATTTGGTAGGGTACTTTATAAATGTATTAGTAGCCTCTCCAATGATTCTACCCTATTCTAACTCACTGTAAATAACACCTATTCCCTCCTATCAAAATCACAGTATATTCATGTTGATCAAACAGGCATGGTTCATGCGGTACTGCACGTAGATCATGCCAGAGTTATGCCAATAGTACAGCGCGAGCAAAATAAACAGGTGCCACCATTGGTGTGAATGCCCCAGGAAGTCACAACGCCCTGGAAAGAACCGCTCGGGCACCTTGGTAAGGTAGATGAGGAAGGCGGTGCCGCTGATGAGGTACATGCCGAGCACACGGGGTAGCAACACCTAGAAGAAAAATTAAAAATTATATTCTGATCCAACCAAATTCAGCGGGTCAAATACATATGTATGTAAATTTTCATTGAAATAATCGTACGAAAAAGAATAAGAACTAAAATTGGCCTAAAATTGAAAAAACCCAAGAGGTAACCCTTTAAGAAATTTCCACAAATAAAAATCGCTAATGATTTGCTTATAAGTTAATTCGGACACGCGGAATTCAATGCCATTTAGCGCATCTTAATATCTTATTTAGTTTTTGAGATATAGCCTCCGGAAATAGACCTAAAAATTAAAATTAGTTAAAATAAAATAAATATATCATCACGCCTTCTACACATTACTGGGTGTGGCACTATGCCGAAGCAGATATCGGTAAGTGGTATATTTTGCGCGTGAAATGCGGTTACCAGTCGTCAAATCACGGCCCCCAAAGATGTTAGTGGTGGAGGAGCTACAGGGGTAGTTTTTGAAATTATGAAAATTGTTTGTCACCTGTGGGAATCGAACTAGGGTTCTCAGGATCCACAGGTCGACTTCATACCACTGAGCTAGCCACCCCGTATTAGTTAAAATGTTGTGTATAAATCAATTTGAACACGAGGAATTTAATTTCAATGAGTACATCTTCATATCGTGTTTAGATTTGAAGATATAGACACAGGAAAAATTTAATTTTCCAAAAATTTTACATCATCAGATTTTCTATTTTCCCGAGGCTAGGTCTCAAAAACTAAACAAGATAAAAAATACTCTCAACTGCATTGAATTCCTTGTACTTAACTTATAAATAAATTATCGCCTGCATATACTATATAATTTTTATGGTGCGATCTTACTACATAGACCCAATTAAGTGGTACATCTGTAAACAATGAACGTCAATTTCGCTTGGTTCACCTATACATACTCCAATTCCCTCTAAAAATAACTCACTCATCATTCACCTCTTCCCACATACTTCACCAGGTAATTACTCACAACACGGAACTATATACTAATGTATAAATAGCACACTGGCACTAAAATAATTACCTGTACAAGTGGATTCTTAAAACCGCCCATAAGCATATGCCAATGTGCTGTGGGGACGACGCCGTACAGCGCCCAACCTACGAATACGATCATCTTCACGTTGGTGTCCACGTTCAACTTCGGGATCTGGATGATCATCGCCATGATGAAGATGACTGTCACTGACAGCATGTAGAAGTTCCCCCAGTCCTAAGGCAAACACTACAGTCAGGAAATTGTCCCATGAGGATGATGATCATAAAATAAAAAGACAATTGTATTATTGAATTTTAGTTATTTGTTATTCGGCACAACAGGAACTTAATACCGATAACAGTAGCTTATAGTGGAATTCGAACAACTCAGACATAATTGTACTTTTTTGGAGTAACTTGAGATCAACGAGATTTGAACGTACGACATAACAACACTAATTATACGAAATAATTTAGTGACACATGGCCAGTTGGTAATTGTTAAGAATAATTTTTGAAAAAGCTTGAGCATTCGCCGGGATTTAAACCTTTCATTCGCATGATGACTTCTCTAACCAATTGAGCTACAAACACTCGGCGAATACTCATGCTTTTTCATGCAATTTGTGGTTGAAGAAATTTGTAAAGTGACATGGGTTGCGTCAATTCGTTACAAATAACAACTTAGATTGCAGTGGGTCTGAGCAGTCATCATGCGAATGAAAGGTTCTGGGTTCAAATCACGGCGAACGCTCAAAGCTTTTTCAAAAATTATTCTTAATAACACTAATTGTTAAGTATAACAATTGCTAGGACTCCCTATCAATGGTTACTATCAAAAGTTCATGTTTACAATTGGTAGACTACTATGTTATACAATAGATATGAATTTCTATAATTTGTGGAATTCAAATAAGATTATCTGTATTAAATAATGTGTATGGTCTAGTATTGGTATATGCAACTTAATAGCATAGCATAAATGCTTGCCGGATACTTTTGATTTACAAAAAATTGATTTCCCATGTTAATCGCCTTTGTCTTTATTTATTTGGGACATGTGCTTCATACTCCGTTTGTTGTTACAACGTTCTGTCTTCAAAATTACAATTGTCTTTTCATTTGATGTGACATATATTTATTTCAAATAGAATTAACTCACAGACATTTAAAGTTAATAGTTGTGTCAGTTGAATAGTTTTATTTACTAATGTGGTCACGCAACAAAATAATTATTTGTATATCAATGAAAGAAAATGAACCATATCTTCCTGAAGGTGCCATTACATTTTCCGAGTCTAAGGTTGAAGATATAAAGCAAATGAGGAAAAAATGACACTTTCTTTACTAGATATACATAAAAAAATTTCACTAACCTATGAGAAAGTCAAATTTTCGGAAATAAATCAGATAATTAGTTTTATTGTGCTCTTGAGACTAATTTCAAATTATACCTTGCTATGCAAGGGAAAAAAAATTACTATCTCCCTTAGAGATCCTAAGAATTCTAGGGATGTAAAGTATTACTATCTACTATTAATTAAAATACAGATAAAATATATGCAGACGTCTAACTACATGTGTTCAAATGGAAGCGTTTTTATCAATAAATTTTGGAGTTCTAAACGAGTCTGTTTTGCAGCGCTAATGTCGATTTAATTTATGGACTTTGAATGGCACTAATAGTTAAGGTATTATAAACAATTCATTTTAAACGAAATTAATTCAGAATTGAAAATAAATTGTAAATTCATAGGCCCTCATGAATTAATAACCGATATTAGCTTTGCAATACAGACTCGTCCAGAACTACAATTTTACTGATAAAAAGAAGTTACAAGTCTATATATTTTATCTGATTTTGAGGCTAGAAATTTTATTTTCTGACAGGGTTGTGAAAAAAATTACAATGCAACAGATGTCCCAACAATTACTTATAGTGAGATGATACAGGTTGTCCGCATACAGCATGCAAGGGACCTGCAATTTACAGTAAAACACAGTTTTATTTTACAAGATTTGAATTCATTAACGCTAACTTCACCAGTAATTGGACTGAACCTCATTTCACGTACACATGCAACAATTATAAATACATTACAAAATGTACTCGTGTACCCTTTAATTGTCAATTTTAATGAGCTATCAAAAAGTTAAAATGATGACAAGTGTCTTAAAACTGTTCTTTTAAATTTAAATGTGGTTTTTAGCACTGCGATTAGTTCAGAGGTAATCTTGAATGGACTTTATAAATAATTCATTCATATCTATTTGATGCTTGCTCTAGAAATCAATATAGAACATCAAGCAAATAAAGTTTTAATGGTGACTAAATGAACAATAAACGCAATTAAAGATCTATATTTAATGAGGGCAGTAGTAATTAAAGTTTATAAAATACAAAATTAATTTACTCACTTAATAGAAAGTTGTAATAAGTGCTCAGAATTCACGCTTCTTTGATTTTAATTTTTAATTTGTTTATCTAAATAAGTACACGTTTATTATTTATTAAACAATATCAATACTTTTCATCTAAATATACTTTTAACATACAATAAGCTTTCTCAATTAATACTTTTTGTCCTTATTATAAATGACAAAAGTTTCTTATAGTTTAAAGAAAGATAAAATACGATTTATATAATAATAATAATATATTATCACGCCTTTTACCCATTACTGGATGTGGCACTCTGCCGAAGCAGATCTCGGTAAGTGATATATTTATGCGCATGAAGTGCGATTACCAGCCGTCAAATTACGACCCTCAAAGATGTTAGTGGTGAGGGAGACACAGGGGTAATTTTAATTTGATGAAAATTGTTTGTCGACTGTGGGTATCGAACCGGGGTTCTCAGGATTCACAGGCCGACTCGATACTACTAAGATATAAAATAATAACACAAAAAAATGTTTTCCTGTATGCAAGTGATCTATTTTCACTTTTAAAAACACTCTCATCCTGAAATTATCCTCAAACGATATCAATCATACAAATTGATCCCTACTTATAGAAAATCAAACTAAATTATTTCCGCCACTTTTCAGTATACTTTCTCAACATTGCAACTTGTATTTCCGCAGGTTAAAACAATGTATTACCGTCACCAATCAGTTCTTTGAATTATATAACATTTATTAATACACAAACCTACTAATTAAAATGACCCCTTTTCGGTGATTCAAAATACTAACCTTGACAAATTTGCAATATTCTACAGCAGATTCATAGTCTAAGCCAAAATCATCTGTCTAGGAAAAGCAGAAAAAAGATTATACCATATAACGGGTGTTCCAAATAAATAGAGACATATGCGATTAATAAGGAAAACCAGTGGGGGCCAAATAATTATGGTACCAAATTGAATATGACAATACTTGACCTACATTTTATTCAATACAGATAACCTCATTTTATTGCCGAAAATTACTCGAACCCTACTCAAGCTAAATATATATGACTATCAGAGCTGGGCAGTAGCTAGCTACTTTTGTAGCTTAGCTACTAGCTTAGCTACATTTACCTTAGCTGTAGCTGTAGCTTAGCTACATTTACCTTAGCTGTAGCAGTAGCTTAGCTAACTGTGAAACAATATAGCTGTAGCTTGTAGCTAGCTACTTTTTTTTCTATTAGCTTAAAAATAACAACTGAAGCTACTTTTAAAGCTACTTTTTGTAGCTTCAAGCTACTTTTTGTAGCTCATATTTATGTACAAAATAGTAAATTAACAGTCATTATAACAAAAGAATGATCATATGACAATGGCAAATTTAATTGTTTCACAATAATTTAAAAAAGTAGCTTTAAAATTTAACAGCTACTTTAACGAAAGCTTATAGCTGTAGCTTAGCTATATTTTTCAAAATATAGCTTATAGCTGTAGCTTAGCTACTTTTTTTAAAGAATAGCTGTAGCTGTAGCTTAGCTACTTTTTTTAAGTAGCTTGCCCAGCTCTGATGACTATCAGACTACAGTTCGATGAGTCCGAATCCTGTAATGTAATTGTAATTAAATACCTGTTGTACAGAGTAGAATAAATGAATAAATTTTAAAAAATAATTAGAATAGTTTATTAAAGTCTTCTACTTAATATGACAACTATATTCGGGAAGCAATAATTTTTCTTTAATATTTTAATAGTATATTATTTTACGAGTTTTATAAGATGATTTATGATATTTTGGGATAAATCTATAAGTTTATAGATCTATAAATTAGAAAATAATGAATAAAATCACATCAATATTTGTAAATTAAATAAATAAATAAATATATCATCATGCCTTTTACTCATTACTGGATGTGGAACTCTACCGAAGCAGATCTGGGTAAGTGATATATTTTTGCGCTTGAAGTGTGGTTAATAGCCGTCAAATCACGGCCCTCAAAGATGTTAGTGATGGAGGAGCCACAGGAGTAATTTTAATTTGGGGAAAATGTTTATCGGCTATGGGGATCGAACCAGGGTTCTCAGGATCCACAGGCCGACTCGATACCATTGAGCCACTACCCCATAAATCAATATTTGTAAAATAAAATAAATATATAAATAAATATAAATATATCATCACGCCTTCTACCCATTACTGGGCGTGGCACTCTGCTGAAGCAGATCTCGGTAAGTGATATATTTTTGGGCGTGAAGTGCGGTTACCAGTCGTCAAATCACGGCCCCCAAACATGTTAGTGGTGGAGGAGCCACAGGGAAAGCTTTTTCAAATTATGAAAATTTGTTGGCTGTGGGAATCGAACCAGGGACCTCAGGATCCACATGCCGACTTCATACCACTGAGCTAGCCATCCCATAAATATATCATCACGCCTTTTACCCATTACTAGGTGTGGCACTCTGCCGAAGCAGATCTCGGTAAGTAATATATTTATGCGCGTGAAGTGTGGTTAACAGCCGTCAAATCACGGCCCCCAAAGATGTTAGTGGTGGAAGAGCCACAAGGGTAATTTTAATTTGGTGAAAATTATTTTCGGCTGTGGGGATCGAATCAGGGTTCTCAGGATCCACAGGCCGACTCGATACGACTGAGCCACTACCCCATAAATCAATATTTGTGATTAGTAAAAAATATTTCATAAAGTCATTAGTTCCGTTGCGATTTTGTTCATCATTTATAGATTGACAAATCTACAAAACTTATAGATTTACACAGAATTCCACTATTATTGTTGCACTAGTTACTTGGAGTACAAAAAGGGCAATTGTCAACATTTTCAAGGTAATTTCAAAACAGAACAACTGTCAAAAATTATTTGCTAATTATTTTTCAAGGGTTTCCAAATGGTTATTAAAAAATAATGTGTAGTAGATTACAAACAGAAAGTGTTGTTGCGTCTCGCGCATGGAGATTGTTGAGAGCAACAACCTTTCAGCTCTAGGTACATAAAATAACCATTTTCCAATTTTGATATGCAACAAACTGATTTCCTTTCTTGTCTTCATTTATTGGGACTACGATGTATTAATTTCAAGGATATAAAGCAATAACCTAAACAAATCTACAATATCATTTACAGTGACAAAAAACTTAAAATATTCTTCTTACCTGATCGCACCAGTACGCATAGTATATTCCCGAAATATAAACAGCGTACAAAGCCAAGGCGATGCCGAAGAGGTCAAAGGTTAAGAAGTTATGGTAGTCGTTCTCTGAACGACAGTTGAAGGTGTGATAAAGCGCTGAGAGAAACATGCATACCTGTAATCAGACTTTAATTAAAAACAAAACAGAATCAGGAACTAGCTAAGAGCTACTAGACGACTGGAGAAATTAACACGCCTTGCGAAATTTGATTTAAATTGGTTGAAATTAGTTGCAGTCCTCAAATTAGTTATATAATAATACATCGTTAATCTCAATGAGAACGACGAGAATGTAGCAAAACTGATCATATATAATCCTCGAGTAAACAGTACTAGAAAATTTCTAAATAATTTATGTTTTTATTGATGAACTTCTGATGAATTTAATTATTAGGTGTAACATAAAAACACATTTTGTTTTGCAAGTTTTGTAACCAAAATAATCGGATTTAGGATTAAATTCATAGTCATGACTCACCCTCACCTCATTCTCATCTCACACTTAGGGCCAAATTTATAGTCATGACTCACCCTTACCTCATTCTCACCTCACACTCAAAGTCGAAGTAACTAACTTAAATTGTACACATTTTTGAGTTAGTTGCCTTAGTTACTTCGACTTTGAGTGTGAGGTAAGAATGAAGTGAAGGTGAGTCACGACTATGAATTTGGCCCTAAAAATCGAAGTAAGTAAGGCAACTAACTCAAATTGTGCAAATTCTTGAGTTAGTTGCCTTAGTTACTTCGATTTTGAGAGTGAGGTGAGGACGAGATCAGAGTGAGTGACGACTGTGAATTTGGCCCTTAAAGTTATATACAAGTTGCTTTTATGGTGACAATCGAGGATTTGAAACAAAATAACAAACAAATGTATGACATTTTAACTGTCAGGGAAGTTTAGTTTTGTATGTTTTCTTCATGTAAATAGTTGACCATTTTCAAAAATGGTATGACGATAATAACTTTTATTGTTACTTAAATAAACCACAAATTCATTCAAAACTAAACTTTCCTGATATGTAAAATGTTATACAGTTGTTCGTTAATTTGTTGCAATCCCATGGCTATCACTATAAAAAAGCAATTCTTATAAAACTTTAAATCGGATTATTTCTGTTACAAAACGTACAAAATAAAATGTGATTACTATCATAGATGGAGAATTTAATTATCTATAACTTGTATTTAAAGCATTTGTTTAAAATTAAGTGGTCACGTTAGCGCAAGGAAAATCTGATTTCCCACATTTCGCCTAAGGCCAATTTTTAATGTGACACCAGGTATATTTTATTGTGAGTAATTATCTAGACTTAAAAATGAATGTCCTACTTATAATGAATAGAAAACCAATTTTAATAAACTTAGAGAAATGGCAAATATTAAATGTTGAATAGAAATTAATTTGTGTAAATATGAAAGTGATATCATTGACTTACTTGAAAGCAGAATAATATAAAGGTGACTATAACTTTGTCTCCGAATGGAGCGTCTATATTAATTATAACTACATCGTTAATTGCCAACCCTGTGAATAATAACAGGCCGAATATATGCGACCAGATGTTAATGGTTTCGTTCGTCCACCAAAACACACTGCAACAATAAAATCAAAATAATGAATTAATCATTTTCGAAAAGACTTACGGTAAATTTCATCAACAAAACCTAAGTTGTAATCTTGGTTTAAATTGATAAAAGTAAATCGAAGTTACATGTCAAATAGAATAATGAATGTTACTGTTAAACATTCAATATGCTTTTATTTAAGTTTAAAATTTTGTTGGTAAAACCTTCAATAATAACCATCCATTTATTTATAAACAAGAAAAATAGGAAAAATTTTTTTCATCACTTGTCACAAATCCCACAAAATTTACAGCACGTTTGAATCAACTTATCAGGTCATCATCAAACGGCTGGTCAGTTCAGCTTTAACCATAGACGCGTTTCGTCCTTACGGACTCATCAGTATGGTGTGATCAACTATCCAACTAGACCAACTAGGGACTAGTGAATTGTGATACCTTTTCAAGCTGAACTGACTGATGTTAAAAAGTATGGAAGCCGATATGCATGACATGAGAGCTACGGAGCAACCCGTGGTGCCATCTACCGACAGAAATCGCAAATTGCTTCCTATTTTTCTTATTTATTAACACACAGTTCCACATCGCAATTGACTTTTTGTCTTTGTATTAATCCATTTATTTCTAGGGATCCTAGGTCGTCCACGCAATCTCTCATCCTCAATTTCATCAATCTTTCATTCGACATACGTTTCACATGTCCAAACCATCTCAACTGACTTATACCCTCTCTTCTAACAACATTCTTCTCAATTTCATACGTATCATAATCCAACGTATTCCGAATCCGATTTTTTTTAAAATGACAAATAAAAACTGTAAACGGAAACAAATTCTGTACAGTTTTTGTCTAAACTTCTAAAGATTATTATAAAGTGAAAATAAAAACTTTGGTCTCTATTAAAATTCTTAACCTCTAATTAATTAAGTAGCTAATAAATAATAAACAAAATAAAAACAGGATGTGACAAATATAAAATATTTGTTAATTGATTAACTGGTGTTATGATTTCTTACCTTTCCATACACAGCTTGGTGTTTAGCAATCCTCTGTACCCAGACAAAATGAAAGGGTTGAATTTGAGGTAGGCTGGAGCATCCTTAAATGAGACGAGGCGGTAACCCTTAAGGTCACATATTACCTGGGGCTCTTCTTCAACGGGTCTACATGTTGTGATCTCTTTGGCGAGTTTTGTGTCTTGGTCTGGTGATAGGAGCGATGTAGAACTTTCTGCGGGGTGTTTGTCTATGTCTTTTTCCTGTGGAGAAAATTATTAGTTATTTACAATGAGAGTATAATTTAATTTATTAACTATTTAGTTAGATCCGGAGTTAGAACATCGTTTAGAGTTTTTTAAGAAACTTTATAACTAACTAATTTAACTAATTTATTTTAGAATAAAACATGTAATAAAATTAATACCACTTTTTACCCTTTGTTTCTAGGTAAGACCATCTTCCATTATTGCAACTGGTTTACCTAATATTGATGGTGGTAAGATTATTTATTATTTACTCAAAGAGAAACATTAACTTTGCTATTTATAATAATAAAAATAATATTTAGTAGACATATATGACATCCTATCAAATTTAGTAAAAAAAGAAAATCTACTGATGTTATAAAATATAAATCATATTTACGTACTTTGTAACTTATCATGATACACGTGTGACGCGTGTACCGTACACGTGTCGTCTAGTGTGTTAAAATGCCAATTTTAATTATACAAATATATACATTCTATTAAAACATTACGTCTAGTATAAAAACTTTAATACACACCACAGGTACAAGGTACATAAAATCATTAAAATCTATTCAGAACGAGAACAATGAACAATATTAGATAACACATATTCGATAATCATTCTATAATTCAAAATGATTTGCATTAGTATTACGTTTTTCTTTTATATATATTCAGTTTCTTTTTTATTCTATTAGCCGAAAAATTACACTTTTTCGGTGTGTTTTCTATCTGTAATAGTTATTTGTGTACCTAGAGCAGAAAGTAGGCTCTTACCGCTCGCACGTGGAGATTGTTGATTCAGGCGTAGCCGAGAGCAACAACCATGCAAGAGCGGCAAAGACACTTTCTGCTCGAAGTGCACACAATATTATTTTACGATTTTGAAACGTTTGAAAAAAATTTAAAACTATTTTTAACAGTTCTATTTGGCAATTCGAGCGACAGTTTTCATGTATCCATGGATACAATGATGCACTCTACATTGCCGCTCGATCGAGCAAAAATACATTTTTCTAACTGTTAGTTGAAAGCATAAAGTTGACATTTCTTTTTGCCGAGCAATAATAGACGTATTCCATTTGCTATTTGGATCAAATCTAATTTACATTTACTGAACCAGATCACTTATTTATTTCGCTGAATTACTTAGCTGCCTTTATTTCCTGTCCTAGAATTACTTATTCTAATTTACGTTGAAGTAATTCACCCCAATAAATGCATCAGAATATTTAATTCAGTTCATTTAATCATGTTGTTTAATTTATCTGAACTGATTTAAATGAACTAAGTGGCAAATGGGGTGGCTAGCTCAGTGGTATGAAGTCGGCCTGTGGATCCTGAGAACCCTGGTTGGATTCCCACAGGCGACAAACAAATTTCATAATTTCAAAAACTACCCCTGTGGCTCCTCCGCCACTAATATCTTTGGGGGCCGTAATATAACAACTGGTAACTGCACTTTACGAGCAAAATATATCACTTACCGAGATCTGCTCCGGCAGAGTGCCACACCCAGTAATGGGTAGAAGGCGTGATAATGGAATACAACTAATATAAGAGTGTAAAACTGTTGCCCGAATTTCCAAACAGAAAAGCTGTCAAAAGTTATTTAATTTTTTTTTTCAAGCATTTCTAAATGGTCTACACGAGCCGAAAGTGTCCTTTGGTTGTTGCTCATGCAAGAGACTACTTTCTGTTCTAGGTACATAAATAATTATTTAATAATGGGAGTAGAAAAAAATAATTTAGAAACTTTTAACAACCAACAAGTATATCAAAATTTTCAGTACTATTATTGTTTAAGTGTTTTGTTTTAAACAATTACGTATCAAACAATAATCTATATAACAATCTACAAGAATTGAACCGTATGACTTCATAAAAAATAATCAGTTCTAACAAATGTATCACGTAAAATCTCAAGATTTGTGTCGCTGTAAATGAAAGCTAAGCAATGCTGTATGTTCATGTATCGCAAAGTGTTTTTATTCATTTATTTTGCTTTCTACGGCAACATGCAGCAATCTTGGATCGTTGGATCTCGTGCTATGTTCATGTTGGCTGGATTTAGATGTTCATATGTTCGTGAACCGGTTACTTTAATTCTAATGCGTCCTGAATTGTATCACACGATATAATCGTACTGTTATTTAGTTAATTATATAGATAATGTAATTATAAAAACTGTTTTTTTATAAAATAAAAAGTACATAAATATATCATCATGTCTTTTACACATTACTGGATGTGGCCCTCTGCCGAAGCAGATCTCGATTAGTGATGTATTTATGCGCGTGAAGTGCCGTTACCAGCCGTCAAATCAAGGCCCCTAAAGATGTTAGTGAAGGGGGAGCCACAGGGGTAATTTTAATGTTATTAATAATAAATTTAATATCTAGATATCTAGAATTCAAAAGGGTAATGGACGATATAATTTGATCAAATTATGTTGATAGAAAATAAATTTAGATAACACTGGAAAAACGTTTGATAGGGGAAAGAACCCGGAGTCATATTCCGGAGTTCTTCAAGTAATTTGACAAGGGCTTCAATAATTAAAAAGTTTAAACAATTTCATTTGAAATGTAAAAAATAAATAAATATATCATCACGCCTTTTACTCATTACTAGGTGTAGCACTCTGCCGAAGCAGATCTCGGCAAGTGATAAATTTATGCGTGTGAAGTGCGGTTACCAGCCTTCAAATCACGGCCCACAAAGATGTTAATGGTAGGGGTAATTTTAATTTGGTGAAAATTGTTTGTCGGCTGTGGGAATCGAACCGGGATTCTCAGGATCAACAGGCCGACTCGATACCACTGAGCCACTACCCCATTGAAATGTAATAAGTAAAATTAGTATAATTAGATAAAATTCGGTTGTAGAAAAAAAATAGTGTATCCAACTCGCGTCAAAAGTGTTCTTATTAATCCTTAGGAGTTTGCAACAATCGTCCCTGGCTTTCCACTTTTGCAATAAATTAACACTTTTGACACTAGTTTAATAATAATATATTTTAACACTTTTATCGGAAATATTTTTCTTTAAAATCCAAATCTTTGAAAAATCATGTTTTTAAATAGTACATTCATTTTTAAGTTAAACTATGTTTCCAAAATAAAATATGAAAGCAAGTTAATATATATTTTCCAATCACCGATTAATGTTAAACTTGTTAACATTAATCGAGACTAAACCGAAAAAACCGGCCCTTAAAAAAATTAATATTGTCATAATAATTTATTTAATTATGCAGACACATTGTTTGTAAATGAAAGTATGTAAAGATTATCTATAAAAATTGCAAATTTAATTTTTGATAAATAAATCAATATATCTCGAATATGTCAATAAAATAAAACAAAATAATTCGAACCATGCCAAACCTGTTTCGCAGAATATTCTCATTTCTATCGCTGTCTAGAAAAGCTCCAATTTTTTCCATCTGCATTCTCGAGTTTGCAATCACAGAACTTGATTCAAAAACCCAACGAAAGACCGGGAAACTAGGAAACCGCCAAACACTGACCGAGTACCCGAATGATACTGAATTTCACTTGTCAAACAGTGAAGTTTTGTGACTACACTGTGGACGCGTGTCATCGTAGTTGGCCTTGAATTTTGTTCGAAACTACTTAACTACACATGATTCAGAAATGATATACTTGTATTATATTTTACATATTAAACTCAGATACAATCAAATCTGTCTATCAATAGTTTTTGTTTATCATTTTGCGATTGCAAGTCAATGTAGGCATTGTTATCTTAGAAAAAATTAAATATGTCTTATTGTTTATTTTATAAATATATGCAGTAATATTTAAAATTAATATTTTGAGGTTTTTGTTACTTTCAGTAAGAACAATATACATATTATATTTCTCGGTGCTTTGTAATTAGGTAATTACTAATTCTTATTATGTTAAGTTATTTTTAAAATATTTGTCATCGCTGTCAACTGATTATATATTATTATTTAGATTTTATCCTGAGAACCCTGGTTCGATCCCCATAGCCGACAAGCATTTTCACCAAATGTTCCCACACAAATAACATCTTTGGGGGCCGTGATTTGACGGCTGGTAACCACATAAATATATCACTTATCGAGATCTGCTTCGGCAGAGTACAACATCCAGTAATGGGTAAAAGGCGTGATGATATATTTATTTATTTATTTATATATTATTTTATTTATGAGGTAGGAGGATCAATGGTATAGAATCGGCCTGTGGAACCCAGGTTCGATTCCCACAGCCGACAAATAATTTCCACTACATTATAATTACCCCTGTGGCTCCCCCACTTCTAACATCTTTGCGGGACGTGATTTGACGGCTGGTAACCGCAATTCACAAGCATAAATATATCACTTTATCATGGTAAATGGTGTGATTATATATTTATTTTATTTAAAATATGTTTGTATATTAATACTCATATTTTGACATAAGTGCAGAATGTTACAATAAATTTGTGTGCATTTTTGTAACCAGGAAATGAATGAACAACTTTCACATTTGTTGGTCGCTCTCGGCCACACTAGTATCCGCGATTCCAATAGAAATTTATGTTACGTTATCGTGTGTTTTCATCTTTCTATATACATATCAAAATGTATTTTGCAATTTATTTTTAATTTGAACATGTTCGTAGTACGCTTGTATCAATTTATATTAATATTTATTTACAAACAAACTTTAAAATATAAATAATATTAGTATAGAATAATTTTAGTAACCGAATAAAATTACGACAATGATAAAATAAATACATTTATTCCTATATTTTTCATTGTCAGACGTGTCTATATCAATCGCAAAAAAATGCTCAGTGGTATGAAGTCGGCCTGTGGATCCTGAGGTCCCTGGTTCGATTCCCACAGGCGACAAATTTTCGTAATTTGAAAAATCTATCCCTGTGGCTCCTCCACCACTAACATGTTTGGGGGCCGTGATTTGACGACTGGTAACCGCACTTCACGCGCAAAATATATCACTTACCGAGATCTGCTTCAGCAGAGTGCCACACCCAGTAATGGGTAGAAGGCGTGATGATATATTTATTTATTTATTTATTTTTATAAAAATCGAAAAAAAATAAAATAAGGTTCTATATAATTCAGACTACGACAAATCGAATGCCGTTGAGCGCATCTTCATATCTTTTTTAGTTCAAGAGTTACAGCGATTTGTGACTTTTTAAAAATCTCAAGTTTGACGGCCCATATCTCGAAAACTAAAAGAGATATTGAAATGCGGTTTAAACGAGTGCATTTCTCGTGCTCTAATTAACTTATACTGAAATATTGAAAATTTTGAAAATTTTAGAATTTTTTTCAAAATTTTCTTTTGCCCATATTTTGAAAACTTGAAGAGATATTGAAAATCTGTAAACACCAGTGAATTCCTCTCGTAAAAGTACATATGTATGTAAAGTTTCAGAATTTTTTCTCCACGGATACAATTTTTAGAGCAAAAAAACTGAAAATGGCCTAAATTCGTAAAATTCTTAAGGGGTACCCCTTCAAAAATAATTAAAAATCAGTGATTTTTGGTTTTTTTGTAATAAAAACTTTATCTGTCCGAATTTTTACCTGAAATTTTGCATATCTATGTACTTTTACGAGAGGAATTCACTGGTGTTCACAGATTTTCATTATCTTTTAAAATTTTTGAAATATTGGAAAATGAAAATTTTGTATAAAACAGTAAAATTTTCAAAATTTTAAAAATCTCGGTATAAGTTAATTGGAGCACGAGAAATACACTCGTTCAAACCGCATTTCAATATCTCTTTTAGTTTTCGAGATATGGCCCTTCAAAGTTGAAATTTTTAAAAAGTCAAAAATCGCTGTATCTCGGAAACTAAAATAGATATAAAGATGCGCTCAACGGCATTCAATTTCTCGTAGTCTGAATTATATAGAATCATATTAAAAAAAAAACTATTTTTAAACTGGTTCAACCAAAAAAATTGGCATTTTCATTAACCAACATTTTTGTGATCATGACTGCAGCGATTAAAGAAATATATATTAAGGATCAAAATATGCCTAATTACATAGAAATATATGAGGAATTAAATAGTGGAAACCACAATTTCATATCTAGTTTCAAATTATTTTAAATTAACAATAAACAGAAACAAAAGTAAATATAAACATATGCATCTAAATACATATTATCTTTACTAGCGGTAAGTTCAGTATTAGCTAAAACTCTTTTGAGAATTGGGCTGTAAAAGCTCATTTTCTAACTGGCACTAAAATTGCAGAAAATCCAAATACCATCTTTACTTATCAATTAGTAACAACATTGGTTATTACTACAATACTTTCACTTTTTTCTAAATATGACTACATAATATAAGTAATACTTTACTTGAGATATGTACATTGCAGTTATTTTTTAATCATATCACGTACTATTGTTGTTGAAACAAAACCGAAATTATGTAACATAATTTAGCAATTTAGGTAAGTGGGTTAATGTTAATGTTAATAAGAATATGGCGATAAAGTGACCTTGACTAAATAAGGTACGAAACAGAAAATATTTAACCAACAAAATATTCTCTTTATTTGCTACTATGCACAACAGGAATTTAATTCCAATTACAGTAGCTAATAGTGGAAACTGAACCACTCAACCGCAGTCGTAGTTTTTGGTTGAAATTTAAAGTCATTGAGATTTGACCTCATGAACTCTTAAAAGCTGTTCACTCACGTTAACGGATTGTTCCTCAGAATTTACAAAATAGCAACCAACGTGACAAAGAAAAATTAACTAACTTTTTTTGTACGAAATAATTATTTACCTTCCATTAACTTGTTGCTTTATTTTATTTATTCTTTAGTTTTGCTGACAGCAAATTAGTTTAGAAATAAATATTGAGTGCATATTCGAAATTATTTGCTGCTGTTTTAAGTAAAATGTTGTGAAGAAATTATCTATACCGCATTCCGTTCTAAGATACGCTTGTTTGGTTAACTTTCTCTACAGTATTTTGCAATTAAAAAGTAAATATTACAAAGATTGGGTATACCGAATGTTATATACACTACTCGTATTATGTAGAACAAACATGTCATGTTCACATATGCCTTAAAGACATGCAGACAGCATAAGTAGTTATACTGTTATACAATAAGTAATTAAATACAAACAAAATGTATTTATTTTATTTTAGCAAGATGATAAAGTTATTAATGGGGTAATGGCTCAGTGGTATCGAGTCAGTGTGTGGGTCCTGAGAACCCTGGTTCGATTCCCACAGCCGACAAACATTTTCACCAATTTAAAATTACCCCTGTGGTTCTCCCATCCCTAACATCTTTGGGGGCCATGATTTGATGGCTGATAACCGCATTTCACGCACATATTAACCGAGATCTGCTTCGACAGAGTACCACACCCAGTAATGGGTAAAAAGGCGTGATGATATATTTTTTTTTTATGAAGTTAAAATTCTATTTTATGATTTCAATTAGTTTTTTTTTCTTCTAATTAAAATAATAATATATATATATATATAGTGGTGGGGGAGCCACAGGTGTAATTTTAATTTGGTGAAAATTATTTGTTGTCTGTGGAAATCGAACCAGGATTCTCAGGATCCACAGGCCGACATAAGTTTTGTAGATTAGTAAATCTGTAAATGATGAACAAAATCGCAACGAAACTTATGATTGTATGAAATATTTTCTATTTATCAACAAACATTGAAATTTGTGATTTACATATTTACGGATCTATTACTTATATATTTATAAATATAAATATAAATAAATAAATATATCATCAAGCCTTCTACCCATTTCTGGGTGTGGCACTCTGCTAAAACAGATCTCGGTAAGTGATATATTTTGCGCGTGAAGTGCGGTTACCAGTCGTCAAATCACGGCTCCCAAACATGTTAGTGGTGGAGGAGCCACAGGGATAGCTTTTTCAAATTATGAAAATTTGTCGCCTGTGGGAATCGAACCAGGGACCTCAGGATCCACAGGCCGACTTCATACCACTGAGCTAGTCACCCCATATTATTTTATAAGGAGCTAAAATAATACTTTCTTTCCGAATCTGTACTACAAATAAAGCAAAAAAGTCACTTTCGCTCCACATTAAATATGCTATTTTTTCTTCAAAAGCCGGTAGATTTACCCAATTAAACAAATTTTTATCAAACTTTTTCTGCTGTTGGTGAACCAATGAAAGTCCTTGATTTTAATGAGCGTCAGAAAAAGTATTTGTTAGAAAAGTCAAACTTCAACTATGTCTATGGAGTTCTAAAGTGACATCATTTTCTGACATTTGAAGAAAACATTATATTATTCAATTCAAAAGCAAATTAAAAATTAACCTCTTAATTATATCAATCAAGTTATTAATAATATCCGGCTCATAATAAGAAATATGTTTTTATACATTACATAGAAGTTTTTATCATAAATCTTTTTCATATATTATTTTATTTGGATTTATTTATCTTTATGTTATTCTCTTTAGTATAAAAGTAAATATATCATAACATACTAACATATATGTTTTGAATATATTGCAATTAGCCAACAATGTATATTTTACTGTCCAATTACAACTTTCCTAATTACGTTGTATTAAAGAAAAGCTTTGAAGTCTCAGTTAGAAAGTTGTAAAACATGCAATACAATAGTAGAATTGAAAAGGACATATTTTTTTCATTTCCTCATGAATTATTTTATGCTTTGTTAATGCTAGAAAAAGATACTGCGGATGAAATAGCACCTTATTATAACTTTCTGTAGTTAATAATTCAACACAAATCAATAACTCGCTTAGTCAGTAGTCAGTGTCAGCAATATTAGTTTATGTAAAAATTTGTGAAACAAGTGTATGTTGATGAAATTGAGGGTGAGAGATTATATGGACGACCTAGAAATAAATGAATTATTGAAGGTTTGTTTTGTAAACAAAAGATGACACAAGCTTGTATATAAGGAGAAGTGGATAGAAATGTTTTTTGTCGAAGACTAATAATTGTTTGATGAATCTAAATGAATAAATATTTTGTTAATATTTCAAAGATTGACTCGCCGAGTGGTACACTAAGAGTGTATCTATGGATACATGAAAACTGTCAACATTTTCAAGCGAATTTCAAAACAGAAAAACTGTCAAATATTATATTACGTATCATGGACTGTAAGTGACAGTTTTTAAGTCAAGAATGTAGTTTGGGAAGGAAGGCCTGAAGAACTGAGATTTCCTAAACATTCGCGATCTAAAAAAATCACTTACAGTTCGAGGTTAGTGAGCAATTCTTTACAATACTTGCACAAATAGAAGGAAAAGAAAAATAGGTTTCAAAATTAACAGCTGTCAAATTGTTGTCAAAATAAACGAGACCTCAATATTAGCCGTATTCCATTTGCCATTTGTATCAGATCTAACTTCTATTTACTGAACTAAATCACTTATTTATTTCACTGGATTACTTCGCTAACTTTATTTCCAGTACTAAAATTACTAATTTTAATTTACTTTTAAGTAATTCACCCCAATAAGTACATCTGCTTAGTTCAGTTCATTTAGTCATGTTGTCTAATTTATCTGAACTGATTTAAGTGAACCAAGTGGCAAATGAAATACAGCTGTTATAAAGTGCATTCCATTTGCCATTTGGATCAGATCTAACTTACATTTACTGAACCAGATTACTTATTTATTTCGCAAGATTACTTCGTTGACATTATTTTCAGTACTAGAATTACTTATGTTAATTTACTTTGAAGTTATTCACTCCAATAAGTGCATTAGTTTTCTTTATTCAGTTCATTTAGTTAAGTTGTTTAATTTATCTGAACTGATTTAAGTGAACCAAGTGGCAAATGAAATACAGCTATTATAGTCCTGATGTAATCATGGAAACCACTGTGCAACAAACTAGGGCCAGTTTTTCAACCACCGGTTAATGTTAATCATGATTAACATTAATCGAGAGTAAACCGGTGATAGAAAAACTGGCCCTTACTGTGTTTAAATTTTATCTTTAATAGATAACTTACAGTACAAATAAAAAATAATTTTAATTTCATTTTCAAGAGACAAAATATTGTGTGCACCACGAACAGAAAGTGTTTTTGCCGGTGTAGGTACACATAGAACTATTGCATTTGGAATTTTGCAAATGGGCCTTTCAAGACTTTTTTGAAATTTTTATATATTAATCTACGTAATAAAATTATTATACCCAAAATTTTTATTTTTTTTTAAACTTGTATTAAGCATGATAAAAATATTTAAACTTTCGAAACAAACGAATATGACGTAGTTGCATCTAGGATTAAAAAGAGACAGATAAGACAGAGATAACTTCACGTAACGTGTGTCGTTGTCAGTAGAATCGTAGAATGCTGAATGCTTGTTTCTTCTTCATCTTCTTCTCAGTAAAATTGAGCACCGACAAACGTTTCCGACAAAGCTCTGTGATTGGCTTAATGCAACTACGTAATTGCAATATGGCAGTGCGAAATTTAAATGAGCGTTTTGAATTATTCAACTTTAACTTTCATATTTCAGCAATAAAGATATCATTTATGGTATGGTTTTATATTGTATTAAATATGATGTTCGGTCAAGAATTTTTTGTAATAAATATATATTAAAAAGCTCTACCACTTGAATCCCTCATTGCCTGATTTTTTTACATTGCCACTAACATACATATGTAGAAAATTTAGTTCATATTTTTTCTAAAATAATTACATTTGACCTCAAGAGAAATACACATATACAGTCTGTCGTGTTCCTTTATAATAGTCAAATTATCTTGTCTAAACGGTACTTGCTACATAACAGTAAAAATAGAAATCTTATTAATAATAGCCTCAACACTAAATCAAAAACTTTCTTCTCCAAAATTTCTATCGTTAAACAGGTTCCATTTTTTTCTCGTACAATTTCTCCGTACACATATGTTATCGAGGCCACTAAGTTTTGCTTTCACTTGCCTTGACCGTGCAGCAAGTATCGTTGTCTTCGACGGGTTCACAGCAACAACAGGTCTCGTTATCGCTGTCCCCTGACGTCTTCTGCACGCAGTGCGCCGATAAGCAGGTCATTCTGCTCTTCCTTCTTCTTCTTCTTCTTCTGTCGGAGACCTGTCAAACGTGAGAAATGTTAAAATGGAACTCATTGACCGAGTTGTGGACTAATTGTAACAGGACATTGACTTATTGACTTTTTTTGGCCTTTTTAATTTAATACAATTGATTTAATTGGTAGTTAGATATGAGAATCAAATTTTCAACGTGGTAACACGGATATGTGTTAAGGAAATTAAAATTAATAAATAAATACAAATTGAGGATAAATTGAATTAGGCTCATGATTATATGATTACAATAAAATTAATTATAGATTAGTGTAAATTATTTAGACAAAAAAAGGTCACTATTAAATATAGTGCATTTTTAACTATTCATAATTTTATAATGATTAATACTAAAATAAATCTATAAGTTCCTGTAAATAATGAACTAAATCACATCAATATTTGTCGATAAATAGAAAATATTTCGTAAAAAGTCATTAGTTTTGTTGTGATTTTGTTCATCATTTACATATTTACATATCTACTAAACTATAAATTTACACCAAATTCTACTATTAAATTGATTTGGTAAATAAGAATTATTATTCTAACAAAATGGCGATATACATACAAAAAATATCACATAGAAATCAAACTTGAAATTATGAAATAGTAGGGGAGTAAAGGTCATCATTATTTGTCCTGAGGGCGTAGCCCGAGGGATGCAATCGCTTGAGATGTATAATAACATTTTACTTACGTATTACGTACGATATGTTATACATGGAAATATTCGTTATTTAACGAAAGAGACTGTTAACAGCATGTAAAACTAGTAAGAACAAACTATTTATTTTTTATTGTTATTAACAAATATTACAAATATTTTCAGTAATAATATAATAAGAGAGTGAGAATAAATTGAAACTAATTTGACAAATCTTTCGAAAACTTGTTGCCAGGCAATAGTCACGAAAACCCTACGGGCTTTCGTAGCTCTTGCCAAATGGCAACAAGTTTGAGAAAGATACTGGAGAATTATTTTCTAATTTATTGAACTCTCGAGTTATATTTAATTAGATTATTTTTTGACTTAGCTGTTGAAATCGATTCATCCAACTTAAAAGATTTTGAACTGGGTCCATTGATTACTTATTAATGTATTGTTGTTTTCAAAATTTGTTGGTGTATTTCTGTATTTTACTTGACGCGTTGACAGTTTTAAATAATTATTTGACAACTACCTATCATTTGTCACAAACAAAAAAGCATCTACAGAGATAATTCCCGGGAATAATCACAAGAGCTTTATTCTCAGTATAATAATGACAGGATTGGTTAAAACGCAGACACATGACATACAATGAAGCATTTCATTGATTTTGAGAAACGTCAAAAAATAATCATGTAAATAATTTTGGAGGTCTCTCTCTGCAAAGCAACGAAGAAGGTCTTTCGAATATTAAGAAAATAATTTATTTCTTAGATGGCACTGCCAATGGCCTTGGATCACTTTATTTCCGTAGGCAGTACTTGTCATTTTTATTTCCCTAGATAAATAATGAAACACATTTTGATAAGAATAAAGTTTTATTATTTTCCGGTTATATATAATATTGATTATCATTTTGTATGTGCTATTTTTTGTTTGTTAGACGGATAAATTTATTAAAAACTTTGTTAGGAGATTGAAGTACCAACCCTTAATGTAAATTACAAAAGTACCTACATACTACAAAATTATTTAAGAAAAAAGTTATATTTAAATTAAATATGCACAAAATTGACTAGAATTTATTAATTCAAAGGTTGTTTGTGCGTTATATAAAGCATATGATACCTGATGAACTAATTAATTGAAATTAGTGTCAGACCAAAAGAAATTTACCTTGCTCTTCTCTTCTGAATGTCAAATTATAGTTTTTTTCATATATTTTTATGTAACAGACATAACAAAGTCACTAAAAAATATTAAATATTCATAAATTATTGACCTTCCCCCTAAGACCGGAAGATAAATCCGGCCCTGATTAAAATTATGAAAAACAACAACCACAAATATAAATGTGTAATTAAAATGTAAACTTGAATTTTCAACAATGGAAATCCGAAGAAAAACTATTTTTATTTGGTGAATGAAGTTACTTTAAATATTTGGGAATATTAAGCACCGAAATTTTCAATCCAATTTTATAATTAAACTTTATATATTCTATTTGGTATACAAAATTGTGATCTTGAAGACAAGGTTAGTTTAAGGTTCTTTAATCAATTAACTATCTTTCTTTGATTCTAATTTTGAAAATATAATTAATAATTCGGCTGAATTATTTATTAATATACTGCGGAATATTTTATATGTGTATTTGTACAATATATAAATATTTTTAATGCAAGAATTATATAGTGCGAAAGCGATACAAAAGTAATTAAATTTCTATAAATTTTTTATAAACATATTTCTTCATTTTGAATTATTTGATTCGCACTAATGATATATAAAAAAACCTTATTTGAAAGTGAAAGAAACTTTCGTTTTTATTCAAAAATAAATAATTGGTAATCAACATTACATGATTCATAAAGCAAAACAAAATTCGAATTGAATTGCGCATCAAATATTTTCAAATTATCGCAAAAAAGTTGAAGGTACCTACGTCAATAAAATGATAAAATACTAGTTGGTTCTATCAGTTTATTTCTCGAAAACTAACAATATTCAACCAACTTTCTTGAACTGTTTTCTTTTTATAAAATAGTAATAAATACCTGTGAATTTTAAAAATAATCCTTGACGCGTAGCAATTTCCACACAAAGACATTTACTTCAAACTGAGCGCGATAACGATTTTCATATCGGAGTCTCGCGCGCAGAATCGACCACTCGGAATGACAGAACGAAGAACGATCAACAACCATCCGACACAACTGCTCAACAGCCACTGCGCACTGAAACACTTCTTGGACTTGGCGATTGTGGTTTCTTTCACCTTTCATTGGAAATGAGAAATGTCTTTCGCTCTTCACATACAAGACACTGCAGTTGATGTCTTCAGACATACTACTGTGCCCAATTACTTTATAATGGATTAACTACAGACATACATACATACAATGTCTGATTGTTGTTAAGATTATCTAGAATCTAATTTGATCTGATTTGATTTAAATCTCAAAATTGTTTATACCTAGAATAATAATTATTTTATTTAGTTTACAGCACGATTATTACAAAAGATATAGACTATTTTGGAATCCTTTGTTTTCTGAGGTAAATATGAACCTTCCACGCTACAGCTCTATATGTGACAGTAGAATCGCTGTCATCTGTCAAGTAATACAGGATGATCAAAAGGAATTGTTATAGTTGGCAATACAATTCCAGAGATCTTTTTATTCCACAGTTGGCACAACGTCAGATAAAGGCGGAAATGCTATTTGACAATTCTAATAAATACAAATAGGTTATGTCAGGAGTTCGATTTTGACTTTTTAAGTAATAGAAATACTTTACAAATAAATGTAATAATAAATGTACTCAAATTTAAATTTTAAATGTCACTGTCAACAACAGGAAATGAATTTATGTATCAGGCTTACCAATCTCAAGTAGTTTTTTTTTATTGCCAACTGTAACAATTCCTTTTGATCACTCTGTAGTATATTACATTATAAGTCAAGAAAGTGATGTTTTACTTGTCGAAGCGGTTTGTTTTTAATCCGCTCATGCTGGGTTGCATGAAAGTTTTATCGGTTCATTAGCTACTAACGGTTCAATAAATTTTAGAAAATCCCCATTGATTCTGTTGCTAGATAAACAATTCTTTAACTAAAGAGCTCTTTATTTTTTTCTTGCAACCCAGCATAAGTCAAGTAAAAACACTTTACCTGACTGTAATGGTAAAAATCTACTTGCCATACTAAAATTGGTTAATGTTGTTAATTTAAATACATTTACTGTGGAGGTAAAACTGGCTATGGGACATTTAAATTGTTTAGATAGAAAAATTCAGACTAATTTATATTCTATATCTGGATTATTATCTATTAATGATCGATAAGCTAATGACAACTTTTATTATTCATTATTACTTTAGAAATATAAAAAAAATCGGTATTTTATCGCCGGAATAATTTACTCTAGCATTTTTATGTTTTGATTATTTATATAAATAGTTATTATAAAAAAGAATATTCTAGCTTATTGTGACAGCTTCGTAAAAAGTAGTATTTTTGTATTGGCAGCTTCATACTAGAACAAAATTATTACCATGTACCCTATTATCAAAATAATAACAAAAAATGTTTTATTTTTCATAGAAAAACATAAATAAAAAATAAATAAATATATCATCACGCCTTCTACCCATTACTGGGTGTGGCACTCTGCCGTAGCAGATCTCGGTAAGAGATATATTTTGGGCGTGAAGTGCGGTTACCAATCGTCAAATCACGGCCCCCAAAGATGTTACTGGTGGAGGAGCCACAAATTATGAAAATTGTTTGTCGCCTGTGGGAATCGAACCAGGGTTCTCAGGATCCAGAGGCCGATTTCATACCACTGAGCTAGCCACCCCGTTATTATAGAAAAACATGAAATATTATAAATATTTATTCAATTTAAATAATTTATTATCAATGAGATACGGATGAAATTACGCTAAGACCTAACACATACCTCCCCAGGGATACGCGTACCAAATTTTGAGAAACTCTGTTTAGGAAAAATAAATGTAAATCAATAAATTCGTTTATTAGTGCATTTGATATTTATTGTTATAAATAAGTATATAATATAATTAATACAAAATAATACCACAAAAATCTACTATAAAAAAATAATACATATAATACCCATATATAGTTTCCGTGGTGTAGTGGTTATCACATCCGCCTAACACGCGGAAGGTCCCCGGTTCGATCCCGGGCGGAAACATTTTTGAATTTTTCAAAATAACCACTACCCCACATTTTAATTATAAATTGAACAATCTACTTTGATAATGACATACTTACTGAAAATATGTACAATGATAAAAGAGTCCAGGTAAAAGTATTGATTATTAAAATGTCCAGTGTATATTCCTGAAGTCTCCATTTTATTATTACATTTACTATAAATACATTGTAAGAAAAGCCTTGCCGGCCTCGTGTTCTACTATGAATTACTTTTGATAAACAAATGTTATTTTACAATTCGCTCTTATCACTTTAAGTTAAAACATTACTTAATAATAACCAGTGCGGCGACGTACAATCGTAAATCGAACCGCACAAAAATAAAAATTAAAGTTCGTATTTGCAGTCATTTAATGAGTACAAATACAATAACGCAACGCAACATAACTTAACGTAAGATAGACATAGCATGATTTGATTTTTGCAAGTTTTTATCCTTACCAAAGGGGCCGGTAGTGGAGCCGGTTTCCTCCACGCTGCCAAGTCTTCCGTCAGCGAGGGTCGCAAAAGCGAATCAGAATAAATAAACTAGGGCGGGGCGGGGCGGGGCGGGGCGAGGGCGAAAGATAGTGCTGGTCCACACGTTACAATATCCGTTTATTATTACAAACTATTAAATTATATATATTTATAAAATAATAATAAAAAAGAAAATAAAATAAAAACAAGTGAATAATAAATCTACAAGTTGACAGACAGATGACAGACGGTCAGCATCATAAGGCGGATTCATAATGATCATTGGTAATTTTACACATTATATTTATGTATAAAAACGTTTTACATATAGTTTAATAATAGTACAAGTAAATTCTGCAAACAATCGAGTGTTGAATAATAAATTACAATGAATTAGTCGCGACCCCTGATTGAAAACAACTCAACTCGTCTAATATAATAATATATTCTCTTCTTGATCTGATTAACTACACACAGATGTCTCGAGATCTGATAAGATAGAATACGCAAGTTAAAGAAAAACACCAGCCGTGTATAAATTGCAATATTGATTCAGAACCAAACACATTTAGCTGAAAAATCACAAGACCTACGTTCATCTTAATTCAACTAGCGTTATTATACAATGAGTACTTGGTATGGTTTTAGAACGAAAGTAAACACCGCTGAAGCCGTCGTCTTCGTCGCCGGAATCGCACGCACTAGGTCTCAAGTCCCGTTATTGAACGTTTTCCTGCATTTATATAACATTGTAGATACAAGAGAGAGAGAGAGAGACAGAGAGAAGGAATGAATGGCGCGGATAGAACTAGATCGGGGGGGTAAGGGGTGGGGTAGTACGGTTCAATTCAGGATACACAGGATCATGGAATACAGAGATAAAGACGGATAGATTTGATTTTTAGAGAATCAAGTGTGTTATAATAACGTTTTATATATAAGTATGTACGGGAAAATGAAGCCAACCCATCGCTAGTCCTTACAACCACAATATATTAAATAAAACATTAGGAAATATCCAAAAGCAATAATTAGACCTAATACAATGATGAGTCGATCGAAATCGAAGTTTAAAACCACCAAGCATATTGTGGATGAAGGGTCCGGAGGGACGATCATGATCCAGACTTGACTTGAAGTTAAGTTAGAGAATAATATGAATAATATAATTACACAGTTGAATGTACTGATACTGACTGGCAGCAAACAGACGGGCCTAATTTATTTATTGAAACACGAGTCCCTTCGGTTATCTGTTGGTTCGTGATTTATCATCAATTAAATAAGTTTTGTTTTTGTTTGTTTTTTTGTTGGTTTTTCTAAAGAATGATGTGATTTGTTTAGTTTGTGTGGCGGGGGCCGGAGGATCACATAGCATATTTGCGAGTCCACTCGCGCGCCAGCTCGTTGTACTTCTCTCGGTCCGTTTTGTATATCCTAGCGATCTCGGGCACCAACGGGTCATCAGGGTTCGGATCACATAACAGCGAACAGATTGACAATAGAACTGGAACACAACACAAAACACCAAATCATATTATCTTCAAATCTATATACAATCTCTGTTACCACCAACATGTACAAAATACCAGTTCATCTGTCTAGGGTTGCCATATTTCTCAATATCATAACCGTGACATGAGAATAATTATTATTTTTAACATATTTACTAATCTAATTTACGTTTAATTTTTTTCGGGAATTTTAATTGTATCAAAAAAGTCGAATAATTTTCCGTATTAGTGTTAATATTCAACGCTACTAAAAATTCTTACCGGAAGACAGGGATGTGAGGGTACAAATCGGGACGTATGGCAACCCTAAATCTGTCCCATGAAAACCACAAACCATCATAATTTAATACTGTATAGTTAATTACTGGAGACTTATGTCCGATTTTATAAATAAATAAATAAATATATCATCACGCCTTCTACCCATTACAGGGTGTGGCACTCTGCCGAAACAAATCTCGGTAAGTGATATATTTTGCGCGTGAAATGCGTTTACCACTCGTCAAATCACGCCCTCCAAAGATGTTAGTGGTGGAGGAGCCACAGGGGTAGTTTTTGAAATTATGAAAATTGTTTGTCGCCTGTGGGAATCGAACAAGGGTTCTCAGTATCCACAGGCCGACTTCATACCACTGAGCTAGCCACACTATTTTATAAAGGACCAAATAAATTTACTTATAGTAAATGTATTTAAATTAACAAATTCGAATCAATTTTATTTATTTTATGGAATATATTTCACGCGCAAATATATCACTTACTGAGATCTGCTACGGCAGAGTGCCACACACAGTAATGGGTACAAGGCGTGATGATATAATGAATTAATACATTTTATTTACTTTAGAAGTAAATTAATTTGTCGTTTGTGAAACCGACCGATAGAGTACTAAGGATCGAAGGAAAATAACTTTTGAACTAGGATCATATACAATTTCACATCATTAATTGGAAATTTTCCATGCTAATCGTATATGGTGCAGTTTTTATGGGACTTACTGTATCTGTTGTTCATTCCGAATATATTTAAACTATTTTTATTATAAAAATAACAATTCATTTAAAAAAAGCCAAAGTGTGGCTACAAGGATCCACATTCTGAGCAAGATTCGAACCCATGAGCTACAGGATGTAATAGTCAAGCAGCCACTACACTACCATGTTGTTATATACTTAAACTTTATTTCATAACAGTAGTGTTTCTGTCAATTAATTGATAATTATACAATTGAGATAATAAAAATATTATGAAATAAAGCTTAAAAGAATAAGGATTACATTTCATAATTGATTGAATTGTATTATTTTTTCAGTAGAAAAAGTACAATCGATAAAAATAATAGCAGTAATAAATTGGAAAATAATTGTATGGAAAAGTGAATTATTATATTTCTGTAAATAGAAATAAACGTAAAAATTATTTTGCAGAAGCTTCTAGCAATAAATATGAGCCCGTCATCTCTTCTTACTAACAATGCATAGTCATCAAATTAGTTTGACATTTTACCTCCAAACCTATTTCATTTTCATCATGAAACCATGAATCACTCTTTCTGATAATCGCTCGTCATAATAATGTAGTTATTTGACACGTAAAAAAATAAATAAAAAATATATGAAAATATGTAACAAACAGTACAATGATATGTTATTTATATTTTATGAAGTTAAAATCCCGGTTGAAAAATAAACTGCTGCGAAAGTGTGGAGTTTCGTGAGATTCCAAAAACAATGAATAAATGATAAATGACGTCACGAGAAAAAACGTTGCATAAGTTCAAGAGTTAAATTAAAACAATATCTGCTGAGTTGCAAATAAACTTTCGCTGAAAATTGTTTGTTTTTCAAGTTAATTAACATATTATTGTTATTTTCTTAACCAAATCAAATTGCAACTAATAATTACATACGTCAGAGTGGAATATAAGCGAAAATCAGGTTACACATGATATATTCAGTGACCACGTGAATGTGGTAAATAAAATATAATTCTGAATTATTGCCACAATCACGAGTGACGTCATAAAATGAAACAAAAACTAAATTTGTTTACGTGTAGATGTTCGGCTGTTACTAATTGTTTCCCTGCGGCTAAAAATATGCATCAACAAAGTTGCTTTGGAGCAATGTCAAAATAGATAAAACGATAAAAAGAAAGCCGAGATAGTGTTATAATTCAAGATAAGATTATTGATAAACAAACTATTCTAGAAGTTTTTCTTTTGTAGTTAGAACATAACCTATACGCTAAGAACAAATGAACTTCGATGACCTACGCCTACTTAGATGTAGCTACAAATATAAATTTAAATGAGATAAATGACGTTTTAAAATAAAATCTGAATTTATTTCAATAACACCACGCTTATTTTTGTAGTCCGATCATTCTTATACATACAGGGATTTTTTACGGTTATAGGTTATGAAAATAAAAAAATATCTTACCTTTTGAAATTGTTAATGCAGGTGACCATTGTGAACGTAAAATATCCAAACAAATACTACCATTACTGTTTATGTTTGGATGATAGATTCTAGTCGTGAATGCCACTTTTGGAGGTTTAAATGGATAATCTGTGGGGAAATGAATTGTTAAGAAGAATACGCCACCTTGGTAAGGGCTGTCAGGCTAAAAAGAAAAGTCACTATTAGAGAATGCACTAGAATTAAATTAACATTTATGTTTTTAACTTACTGGTCCCATTATTGTGGCTTGCCAATGGAATACTGCAACAAAATGCAAAATGTGACATTAGCAGTTTGAAATTTTATTTTGACTACTGTTAAAAACCTTGATTAATTTAGCATGACGTCACCTGATGGCTGTTAAACTTATCATATATTTAAATAAGGAAAACTTGTATACTATTAATAGTAAATTAATAAAAGTAATTTAGTAGAAAGCAAAATGTAGAATATGATTTGAAGTACCAGCATTGTACACAAGATATTTGTAAGCAATGGCCATTTTTCAAGAGGGCAACGAACTTAGTCATTGATGAATTAAAATGTCTTTTATTACCGTAAATATTTTTGTTGATCGCTAACTGTGAAACAGTAGTAAACAACTAAAAAATCAATTATTAAGTGTAAGAATCAATTTATATTTAAAATCATTTAGAAAACCTTTGTTAAAGCAGATAATATTGGTACAAAAGTTCGTTAATATGAATATTTTAACGAGAAAATGTGTATGGAATAAAAAAAGAGAATAATCAATGAAATGACTCAACACTTACAATCATCTCCAACCGGTCCTGCGGAGCATTGTGCTGGAGGATCTCTGCCGAGGTCTTGTAATTCCTGTCAAATAAGGAAAAGATGAAAAATTAATATCAGAACTGGAAACTACCTAAAGGTCCTGTCTGACCTTGCAAATGTAAAAAGTAACCTTAATGATAATTTTAGAACACACCAAAATCCTTAAATGGTGAGGTTAGTAATATGAATACATGACCGAAATGAAATACCGGCTGATTATGGGTCATCAATGACTGGATTTTTTCGTGTTTTAATGATTTTGACAAATAATTCGATTCTACGTTACTTCCGGCATTTTTAGTAAATTGGCAACTAAGAAATTAAATTTTGAAGCTTATTTGCCTGTCAATTTATACAAAACATTTGTAATCATGTAAATATCATTTTAACTGAAATTTTCACAATAATGGTTTTATAAAAACTGGTCGGAAATACGACAGCAGGAATTCCAATGCTGTACACATTGCTCAGTATAAAATCGTTAAGGGCGTTAAACTACACTTTACATCATTCTATTGTACGTAAAAAGAAGTGAAGAAAGTTATTATATAGATAAAATACATGTACATACCTTATTGATTCGTTTTAAAGCCATTTGATATAATGTGAATTATGTATACTGGCTTTCCACCAGACAATGAATCTGCGAGCCAAGGACCTTTGATTAGAGATTGCAAAGATGGCTTCCTTCAAACGCAGTGTTACAACGTGAATCAGTCAGTGCGAAAACAAAAATTTAAACGTGTCCTACACTTCAAAGCAATCTATAAATGCAGTTACACAAATTATTAACAATATTGTATTAATATCAAATCACCCGAATGTAAATTACTTCACTATGATTTTACCTTTTTGACTTAAATTAATACTAGTGATCAAGTTGAACATCAACGTACGTATACGAGTTTTAGAATACTCCTGTAGAGTGAACTACGACTCAGAATAAGTGTTGCCATCTGTAGTTCGTACGCACAGCAAATGTCGTTCATTTTTGTATCAATAGATGTCGAATTTATAGCGGGAAATTTGAATATTCAAATTATATTGATTCTATTTATAACTTGCTACTTTTTAATAGCAATCATTTCTCGAAATGTAAATATACATACTTTTCAGAAACACAGTTATATTATTTGTTTAATATTATTTAATTAATAAATAAAACAGAAAATTGTATAGGTATTAAATTCTTTAGTTAGAATTAAAAATTATAAATAAGATAAAATTTATTATGATTATAAATTACGCATTTCTAATTATAAAATTAGTCATGATTATTTAAAAGAAATTATTGTTAAAAAACATAATTTTTTATAGTGTAAATTTTATTCTAAAATTACAAAATTATATTAATATTTAAAAAATTGCAAGGTTAAAATAAATATATATGTTGTTAAGTAGAATGTATTAAATTACTTTTCACATAATCCTCATAATTTCGTAATAACAGAAATTAATCAGAACGAGGAATTCGTATCCGTTACATCTTTCCTGATACTGATATGTATAAAAATGCCAGTTTTCATGCATCTATTATCATAAAGATGCAATAATAATTGCTAATAGATCTTAAAATGAATTTTTAACTAATTTTTAGTATCTACATTAGTTAATTAAGTTTATATAATAGTAGTAATGAAAAGGAAAATAAACAATTTTCGTAGAGTAATTAAATTAACTCTTTCATTTCAGAAATAAATTGACTTAATTATTTATTTTGACATACTTACTGCATTCAATTTTTGAAGCACTGTTTATCGCAATAGAAATTAGTTATTATTTACTTTTGGTTGTTAATAATTTCAATGATGAAAAAAGGTTATATTTTTAAGACACTGTTATTTATGGCAATATTATTTTTTAAAAGTAAATTAAATACATATTAACCGACAAAATAAAATTATATTTTAACAAAAATAGATATGTAATAATTATTATCCTGATTTTAATTATAAATAAATAAAAAAAATTATAATAGTTATTTGAATGACTATCAATAAAAGCAATAGTTTTTTCATGAATATGAAATGAAATGAATGAAAAAAGATGTTGTAATTACATTATTTTTTGCATATTGCTACTAGATTGGTCGAGATAAATATTATTTTGACAGATGATAAAATTTTCGATAGCATGTTAAATTTTAAATATCTTCAAGGAGATAAATAAAAATAATGAAAAAAGTAAAAGTAAACCAATGAAAATGTCATATATACTTTCTTCACTATTTTTACTATTTTGCATTACTTTAAAATAGTTGAATAATATATCACTTTCTACATGATTTTTCGTTTAATACGATAAAAAAAAACAATTATGGGGTAGGTGGCTCACTGGAATCGAGTGGGATTGTAAATTTGAGAACCCGGATTAAATTCCCATAGCGACAATCAATTTTCACCACTTTAAAATTACCCCTCTGGTTTTCCCACCACCAATATATTTAGAGGCCGTGATATGACGGCTGGTAATCGCATTTTATGTCTATAAATATATCACATAGCGAGATCTGCTACGGCAGAGTGCCACACCCAGTAATGGATAAAAAACGTGATTATATATTTATTTTATTTTTATTTAAAGAAATATTTATTACTTTTTATTCAAATATGTTCAACATTTATGAGTTTAAGGATCATTTAATAAATATATATTTTTTCCACCTAAATATGAAATTATGATTTCAATTTTTTCAATAGTAAAAGAATGTTGTTTCAGGAATGTTTATGTTATTATGAACAAGTAATCGTTTTTTGGTCATAGGGCCAAAAATTGCATTTTTACTACAGTTGTCATGGTGATCACTAGTTATTTGTTTCATTAGGACTAAAAATACAAGTTTTCGGGACGAGTAATAAAGGTAGCAATATTTCGAAACTCAAAATAATATTTTTAGTCCGATTGAAACATATGATTTTCTACCGACTTATTTAGAAAATTTCGCAGATTTATTCAAATTAAAATGAAACAAATCGGTAAAATAATTATTTAAAAAATAAATATCTGTTGCACCAAAAATCTACGATCTGTTAAACAACAAATTAACAAGTTAAACAACTCATATTTGTTATTAATTATGCATTTTCAAATATTATTTATGGGGTGGCTAGCTCAGTGGTATAAAGTCGGCCTGTGGATCCTGAAAACCCTGGTTCGATTCGCATAGGCGACAAACAATTTTCATAATTTCATAAACTACCCCTGTGGCTCCTTCACCACTAACATCTTTGGAGGCCGTAATTTGACGACTGGTAACCGCACTACATGCGCAAAATATATCACTTACCGAGATCTGCTTCGGCAGAGTGCCACACCCAGTAATGGGTAGAAGGCGTGATGATATATTTATTTTAATTTTTTCAATAGTAAAACAATGTTGTTTCAGGAATGTTTATGTTATTATGAATAAGTCATCGTTTTTTGGTCTTAGGGCCAAAAATTGCATTTTTACTACAGTTGTCAAGGTGATAAATAGTTATTTGTGTGATTAGGACTAAAAATATAAGTTTTCGGGACGAGTAATAATAGTAGCAATATTTCGAGACTCAAAATAATATTTTTAGTCCGATTGATACATCTAATTTTTGTTGTTGACTTATTTAGAAAATTTCGCAGATTTTTTCAAATTAAAATGAAACAAATCGATAAAATAATTATTTAAAAAATAAATATCTGTTGCACCAAAAATATACGATCTGTTAAACAACAAATTAACAAGTTAAACAATTGTTTTTTGTTATTAATTATGCATTTTCAAATATTCAATTTATCTAAATAATAGCGATGTTAAAAATTACAGTTTATTTCCGCGTATTTTTGAGCTAATAAATAAAAATGTCTCAAATCCGCATCCCAAGTTCCGATCCAGAAAATCCGCCTACAACCGCGAAAATTCTTCGCGTCCAATTGGAAATCGACCTTGCCAATATAAACCCGCAGCAGTCTGGCACCGTCGTCAGTTCTTGTTGTAAACGCGAGGTGTTCCAGCCTGTAGCAAACAGCAACCTTCTCCGCCACTCAGCATGACAACGTGCACGGTGTGTATAGCGAGTTTCGTTCACTCACCATGCGAGATACTTGTTGTTTGACAGATATAAGTTAGGTTATGTTAGACGTAATCGCTTACGTAAATTGTCTCCTGGGCTCAAGAGAAATTGCTTTACTTCTTGACAGTGTGTGGCGTGAATGTTTCATGTTTGGAAGTTTAGTTGCTGATTAGCGTTGGAGTAGAGCTACTCTTGTTGACAAATCTGTCGAACGTTTATTTTTGAATGTCATTTGTTCGTTGTTGTGTGATTATGGTGCGATTGTCAGCTGTTTTGGATTTTGTTAGGGGTGGGTTTTTTCTTAAGGTATGGAATCTTCATTTGTTTTAGTATCTTGTTGAAAATCAATTGGTTGAGCTGAATAAAATATTTAGAAGAAGGAAAATAGATCAGTCATTGTTTGACTCAAGTTAAAGTTTTTTAAATCGTAGACTAGTGGATAAAAGCGAGGTAAAACTTGCGTTTCTTAATTAGCAAGCAAGAGGTCGTGCGTTCAAATCTCACTGACTTCTACTTATATCCAAAAAATACGATTGTGTCTGAGTGGTTCAGATTTCACTATAAGCTGTAGGCCCCCTGTACTGTAATTGGAATTAACTTCCTGTTGTGCAGAGTAACAAATGAATAAATAATAAAATGTAAATTTTAATTTGCAAGTTATTGGACCTAATTTGAATCCGAAAAGTCGTCAACAAATTATTTTGCTAATAAAACCATAATATCCAATACTCAGAAATTATATTTATTTATCTTCCTTTTTTAAAATGCATTTGTTTTAATTAATAAATTAATTAATTAATTGACCTTTCGGGGATTTATAGTTTAAGAAAGTAAACTGGTAGTTGATTGATAAGATATATTAGAAGTTACGCCGAAATTAATTAGTTTCAAATTCTTATCATATTTACAGTAAATCTGTAAAGAAATTTGGCGGTTGCAACTTTTTGTATACATTTTTTTATTTAGTTAGTCAGCGTACCGCAAATACCACAGTAGATTGTAAAAGTTATTTTGGAGATAATTAAAAATTTAACAATTAAAATTTTGCCATTTGCCAAAGTAATTTTTATCTCCATAAAATCAATAAATATATAAAAAAAATGCGTGTACAAAAAAGAATATCTTTCATTTATAGTAGAACAAATAACTATTAAATTAAAAATTAATATTTAAACAATTAAAATTTATGTTGTATTGTAATCAAAGATTTATAATAATTTTTGAACGAATAAATTTGATTCCATTTGAAATTTAAAAATATATAAATAAATATAAACATATTATCATATCATTTATCCATTACTGGGTGTGGCACTCTGCTATAGCAGATCTTGGTAAGTGATATATTTATGCACGTGCAGTTCGGTTACCAGCCGTCAAATCTCTGTCCTCAAAGATATTAGTGGAGAGGGAGGCACAGGAATAATATAAAATAACTATTCAAATTTTTAATCGAATATATTTGCTTATCGTGATTTTGACTTTTTTGTTGATTTATTCTTAAAATTATTGAGTAAAAATAGAATACTTCTTTTTAAAGATATTATTAAATATATGGGATGGCTAGCACAGTGGTAGGAAGTCGGCCTGTGGATTCTGAGAACCCTGGTTTGATTCCCACAGGCGACAAACAATTTTCATAATTTCAAAAGCTACCCCTGTGGCTTCTCCACCACTAACATCTTTGGGGGTCGTGATTTGACGACTGGTAACCAGACTTCACGCGCAAAATATATCACTTACCGAGATCTGCTTCGGTAGAGTGCCACACTCAGTAATGGGTAGAAGGCGTGATGATATATTTATTTTATTTATTATTAAATATACTGATTTTTTTTATTGCCTCCTTCCCAATGGTTTTTTAGAAAATAAATCAAAAGTTTTGAATCATTTTGTATTATTACTTACATATAAATATAGTACTTTCAAATTTATTACAATACCTTCATCTCTAACTTTTAAAATATGTAGAATACATACATAATAAGTTTCATTTACAATAACAATAATAACTTGTTTCAAATAGGCGTATGAATCATTTAAATTCAAAATTTAATATTGGAAATGCAAATCGTAAAAAAATATATACATTTATTAATTTTTAATGTCATAAATCCTTCAAAAATAATACAATGGAATATGTTTTACATCTGCGTACAAGATCTAGAAAAAATTTAGAGTAAACGGTTATTATAATATCTGATAATAAAACTTAAAACAATCAAATAACGCGTAACAAATCTATTGTTTTTACACCCCGCAAGCATTGCCAGACCTTGTTCCATTCTAATACCAACTCAATCACTAAAAACTTGCAAAAAATAACACTTGCGAATTCCTAAACCATATTTCAAAATAGCTAATTACGTTTGCTATTAACAAATCACTTGCATGAATTTTTATTTGTAGTCTATATAATTTTCCTTTCAACGTTGATCGTTTCAACCTGAAAATTCGTTAAAAACCAATCTTCGATATTATCTGTCTTTGTTATTAATCGAGTTTTCAATCTTTCAATAAAAGTAAAAGTGAGTTGTTATGAAAAGCAGTTCACGTGTGTGCAGATTTTTTTTATTAGTGTGGTAAGACTGATCACTTTCTTGACAATTGCAACAATATGAGAAGTAAAGGAAAATGAACAATGTAGTCATGAGCCACATGCTAATATGTAGAACTTTCCTTCTTGTAAGGAAATTTTTATTTTTATGCATCGTTAACGTACGTGCGTTTAAATTTCTGAGTGATTTTAATGAGTGGTTAAACTAGTAGCCTTATAATTAACACATTATTCTTGGTAAGAAAATGATTTGTTTTGCTCTTATTTCATTAGATAATTTTATAATTAATTAACTTATTTTGCAATGTATATATGAATTAAATTTGAAGTCATTATTTATAAAGGTACAGGGGCAGAAAGAAAATTGTGATGGATCGAATAAAATTGTCAAAAAGTACGTCTTGTAAAATGAGATTTAGGATCCAAAGATGATAATGCAATACTAGACCTATCTACATATCTTATTTAATACAGATTACTTTATTTTACTGCAGTAAATTCGAAAAAATATTTAAATTATTTCGATAAAAGCGTCTATTAATTTGTAATATTTATAACAAAAGATGTATTCCATTTGCCATTTGGATCAGATTCAACTTAAAGTTCACTTATTTATTTGACTGGATTACTTCATTCATTTTATTCCCAACCCTAAATTTACTGTTTCGAAATTTAGCTTAAAGTAATGCACCCCAATAAATAAGTGCATCAGTTTGCTTAGTTCAGTTTATGTAGTCTAATTTATCTTAACTGATTTAAGTGAACTAAGTGCTAAATTTATTTTATTTTGGTCCTCGAAATTAAAGGATTCCGTCACTAGGTATTCGTTATCCTATTGCTGGCGTTGTTAATATCAGGAGTGTTGTGTTTTCTATGCATTTACGTAGATTGTTGGTGTTGCTATATTGTTTATTCTCAAATATATAAAAATAAATAAATATATCATCACGCCTTCTACCCATTACTGGGTGTGGCACTCTGCCGAAGCAGATCTCGGTAAGTGATATATTTTGCGCGTGAAGTGCTGTTACCAGTCGTTAAATCACGGCTCCCAAATATGTTAGTGGTGGAGGAGTCACAGGGGCAGCTTATGAAATTATGAAAATTGTTTGTCGCCTGTGAGAATCGAACCAGGGTTCTCAGGATCCATAGGCCGACTTCATACCACTGAGCTAGCCACCCCATATATATATATATATATATATATATATATATATATATATATATATATATATATTTTAAATTTATTGTCAAATAAAAATGGAAGATATCAGAAACTAGGCCAAAAAAATATTGGATGAATCTGCGTCTGCACAGGAAAAATTAGTATAACAGAAGTCAAAAGAGCTTTACGAAAATCAATACGAATTTATTATGTTGTCTGACATTTATCCATAAATCACGATTTTGATTTGTTTGAATAGCTGTTGCTTCACAACTTTATATGCTCTCCGGCTATAATAGGCAAATTATGCCCGCTGTTGGGGGCGAATAAACACGTTTATTATGCCAAAATAAAATAAAATTCTTTTAGTATGCCCTTTTAAAATAAAATTAGAAAGAAAATTCATTAATATACCATTCTTAAAAATATGGGCTTGTGAGTACTTTAAGGCAATGTAATGTGATCCAAGAAATTAATTGAGACCAACATAAAGTCGATATGACCAATTGTTTTCAAAATATGATCGAAAATTCGGGAGAAACTTTCTTATTTTTCATTTTAAACTTCATTCAAATTAGTAGGCGATTGATTGTCGTGCACTATTTTAATTAATGTCTCTAATTTGTGACATTCAAATGATGAGGAAATCTGTACCAAATAAGGTGTACAGACAGATTTAGTAGTATCATATTCAATTTGGTTGAATACTATTGATTTGCAAAAAAAAAAAACTGGTTTACCATGATGCACGAATATGTATCTATTTATTGTAACATTTCTCGCAAAGTTCAAAAGTTTTATTCATTTAATTAATACACAAAATTAAATAATAAATTACCTTTAAGTTAGCTAAACGGAATAAAACAGATCTAGCCTCTAGCATGTTATTAAAAGCTAATAATATTTCAAAATTGATTTGTAACTTAAAAAAAATGGTAATTAAATCAAAAATGTAAGGAATGCAATAAAAAATTGGAACATACTTTTTACATAAACAAAATAACCTATAAAAAGATGATAAAATTATCTAAAAGTATTAATTGAATTTAGTTTTAAAAATAAAATATATTATATAAATGAGTCTAATCAATTTCATGGTTCGTAGTTCAACTTTCTTTTATACAATTTACGAGTGATATTACTACAGTGTCAATAAAATTTATAGTCTTATTGACTAGATGAAATCTTATTTAAGTAGTTCGTTTAAGATTTGTTGTTACGACATTTTGTTATTCATGACCTTACGATTTCAAATTTCGTCGAGTAAAATTATCTCCACATTTTATACCTCCATAAATTATATTTTATCGCTTACTAATTTGCATTATTATAACGGGAATTCCAAAAGCTATAAGTAATGTATCGATTAATATTTAACAATATACTTAATTCATATCATGTTTATTGAAGTGTAAGTTAAAAGAATTCCATTCAATTATTGCCATTATCTATTGTTGTTAATTGTTATTAATGATATAAATATTAACTTATTAAGATATTTGACCCAATTCATGCTTCAGTTAATTCAGATAAATTAAGGTAAATTATTACTTAAATGTGAGAATTGATTCAGACTGTAAAGATGAAAGAAGAAAAGTGTAAAATTACATATATCACAAATCGATTAAGATTCATTGTGTTATGTAGAGCGGAAGTAAAGTGAGAGTGTCTGATGAACTGATCATCATAATGACTTGTGAGAAATTATTGATGCATGGCGTGAATTAATAATTAGATGATGATGATTGAGAGAATATTGTGAGCTAGTTGTTACTGTAATACAGATTTTTGTTTGGTAGTCTGTTTTTTAATCAGGAGGAGTAAATGCACAAGTCAGATTTACACTATAGAAAGGTACCAAAGAAAGTTACTAGATTTTTGTTGGCGCGAAATACAAAAATTTCTTACACATCTGCACTGATTAAGTCTCATGGCATTTATTTTAAAATACAAATGACATTATAAACTCTAATTTACCACTCCGTAGATTATTAGATCTTAAAAGAACTGATTTATGTTAATGTCATAGAAATGCAAAAAACCAACAAGAAAACATATAACCTCAAAACTTATGACAGCTCTAATAAATCAAATGTAAAATCTACGTACAGTGTAAACTGGACGAAGCACTAGCCAATTAGAAGCGTCAGTTTTAGCGGTTAAAATTTAAATTACTCCTCCTGGTTAAAAAACAAAGTATAGTAACATATGAAATATAGTTGTAAGGTATATTGAGTCATTTAATAATGTATTTGTCACCAAAACATTTTGCTAGTAATATACATTTACAAGTAAATTTCACAGCTAGAACTTTTACAAAATGTCAGATTTAATAATAGTTTTATTTTATTTCTGTTTTGCTTAAATTGTAACCTAAGGTATATTTCATATTTGTATGTTCAATATTTAGACTGTAGGCATCATCACGCATTCTTCCCATTACTGGGTGTGGCACTCTGCCATAGCAGACCTCGGTATATTTTGCGCACTAAACTATCAAATCACGGTCCCCAAGGATGCTAGTGGCGAGGGAGCCACAGGGGTAGTTTTAACGTAGTGAAAATTGTTTGTCGTCTTTAGAAATCGAACCAAAAAGCATTCGAATAAATTACGGTTTACTAAGTAATAGCTATCATTACATGCTCGTGGAATAATATACTATTACGACACAATAAAACAAAAACTAGTAGAAATCATCTGCAACGAACCTCTTACAGAATTGCTTCCTGGTGCTAGCCGTCCTCGGCTACGTCGCCACCCAATATCTGGCACCACCTATGGCTGGTACCTCCATTGGTACCAACTACCACACCGACGATTCCTCTCGTCAGGAAACCATAGACGCTGAAGGAAACGTACAGGGTCAATACAGCTACGTAGACCCTAACGGCAAAACCATTAATGTCCAATACACCGCCGGTAAAGACGGTTTCAAAATCGTCGGCGAACACGTACCAGTACCAACCCCACAAATATTACCAACCATACCACAACAAAGTTACTACCAACCGCAGAGGACATACCAACCTAGTTACAGGAGTTATAACCAAAGATTTCCAAGTCAGTATCCCCAGGATTTACAAGGGTTCCAATCACAGGCTCAAGCGGTTTATCAAAGTCAGGAGTATCAACCGAAGTTTACTCAAGCGTTGTTTTCCCCTGCTCAGGAGCCTTATCCTGCAGCTACGGCAGGACAGCTGAAAAGCTTACAGGAGTATTTAGAAGAAGAAAGAAAGGAGATTGAGAAAGAGAAACAGAAGAAGAAACCGCCTGCGCAGGCGTATGCTTCTGTTAACACTCCTAATCAGGAATATTCGTATAATATAAATTTATAGAAATTAATTTTGTAATGGTGATGATTTTTGTAACAAAATCCGTGGATAATTATGTTATGAATAATTCGGTTAACTCACTTTCACTATTTCGATTTTTTTAACAGGATGTTGAGAAAAAATCAGGTATGTCTTGTAATTAATTATTTTTAATAAATGTACACACGGGTAATCAGTGTTGTACATACTTAAATTGGTTGTGTTACAAAAATATCGTCAAAATTTTTATCTATTTTGTGTAAATACTTATATACTTATTTCCTGAATTGTACAAATGTGAACAATTCCGTTTCAATGTTGTTTGAATATTAATTTTTACAATTTTAATATACATAAACATAAACAAAAGATTCCTAGTATTTTATTTTTAAATAAAAGCTGTTATGTTATACGAAATGAAAACTATAATTGTTTTCGTTCTTGTTATAGTATTTAATATTTTACTTGTAATTGTATTTAATTGCATTATAAACACTGATTTGCAAATCATTTTAAATAAATAAATAAATACGCAATGAGTTTATTTAAAACATATACGTAACTAACAGTTCATGATTATAATGAAATGCAAAAGCAATATAGTCATAAATATTTTACTATTTTTATACATGACTCCCTTGGTTTTTTCTTATTATAACTTTGCAGCAACTATTTTACAATCCAAATAATCAAGGTAATATTATATATTGGAATAATTTATTCTACAAAATATGTTGCAAAATAGCTATTTGTATATCTAATGCACAAAGTGACAATCTGCCTCTCAAATGAAAATTGCGATATATTATACGACGATGACGGAAAGTAGGCTTTTCTGCATTTATTTCATGTCTTGAAAGGAAATATTTACTGCCTGCTATCAGCACACGGTAACGTTTTGAAGAGAGTTTCAAAATAGAAAAACTGTCAATTTTTTTGAAGTGTAAATATATAAATAAAATAAATAAATATATCATCACGCCTTCTACCCATTACTGTGTTTGGCACTCTGCTGAAGCAGATCTCAGTAAGTGATATATATTGCGCGTGAAGTGCGGCTACCAGTCGTCAAATCACGGCCTCCAAAGATGTTAGTGCTGGAGGAGTAAGGGAGCTTTTGAAATTATAAAAACTGTTTGTCGTCTGTGGGAATCGAACCAGGGTTCTCAGGATCCACAGGCCGACTTCATACCATTGAGTTAGTGTAAATAAAATAAATAAATATATCATCACGCCTTCTACCCATTACTGGGTGTGGCACTCTGCCGAAGCAGATCTCGGTAAGTGATATATTTTGCGCGTGAAGTGCGGTTACCAGTCGTCAAATCACGGCCTATAAAGATGTTAGTGGTGGAGGAGCCACAGGGGTAGTTTATAAAATTATGAAAATTGTTTGTCGTCTGTGGGAATCGAACCAGGGTTCTCAGGATCCGACTTCATACCACTGAGCTAGTGTAAATGGTCGTATAAAAATAGTTTATGCGTAAGTGTGCCGAAATTCATGTGTTTTAGCCCTAAAAAGTGGGTTTAAACACTTGTTTTTGGTCCTAGGACCATAAAAAAATAATAAACAAAATGACAATTTTTGTTTATTGTGAATACTTGATTTTACAAAATGTTATTTTGACATATTTTAATCTTTTGAACATATAATTAAATGTTATTTTGTTGTGCATAAAATATTGTATGTACCACAGGCGAAATTAGCGTTTCTGTCCCTGAGCATGTTTTTATCGTTGATATATAAATAACTACTGTGCACTTCCAGCAAAAGGTATTTTTGCCGCGTTTGCATGATTTTTGGTAGATTACTTTCTGTTCTAGGTAGAGATAACTATTTTTCACGAAAAGCAGGCCAAAGACGTTTTTGTGGGAAAACTGTTTTTCCGTGCGTTTTGCTTCCCGAATTAATTTAGACAAAAACTCGGTCTGCTTTTCGCGATACACTCAGAATGTATACCTCATGAAGAAAGTGTCATATCCCTCGCCTTCAGCTTGGCAAATTATACGGCACCTTCGGGAAGAAATGTCTCACTTTCTTCTTTTGATATGCAAATAACTATTTTTCATTTCCACAGTCCGGTATATTATGACAGTGCTATTTGTCTGCTCCAAAAAACACGTAACAATAAAATTAAATGCCTTCAATATTGACCTTGTACCGTAAAATGAATTCCAATTTCTTTTGGTAACCGAACCCTATCATTATCCAAATCAATTTCACAATAACAATTGCTCTACAATCTATGTTATATCTTCTTCTGTACTGCGGTTTTGTTGTCCAACAATACAAAACAGCCTCAATCTATAGCTATGTCATCCGATATGAATCTAATCTTAATCTTAGTGGAATGTCAAGATGACCAATAGTGAATAGACTGCTCCAGTTTTTATTCGTTACCTATATTTAGCGGCCATAAGGAGAATTTATTACCTAAGACGACAGACAAGATGTAGTATGAAAGTTTCGTAATGCACTTTCGTTTTTTTGTGCGTGTCTCGAGATCCGTTCTATGTTTCACGCTATGTTATGCTAGTTACGCGGAGTGGTGCGTAGATCCAAGTCTAGAATGGCACTTATGACAATCAGAGCAGGGACGGTGAAGCCCATAAACACAAGGTTGAAATTTATAAGTTTTACGTGAACTGGTTGCATAAAATGTTCCTCCCTATTCTGTAACTCGATTATTATCTGTTAATGATCGATAAGTAAATGACAACCCTTATTTTTTATGATTAATCTGCAGATTACCACCATTTTAGCATTCTGTGATTAATTTTATTCTGTTACATCTATTTTACTCTTATGAAATTGACTCTTTGCCAGTATATAAAAAAATATATATTTTTAACCACACCTTTTAAGGAACTATCGGTGAGTTGACATTATATTATTTTTTTATAAAGTCATCTACATATCTTAGTAAACAAAATGCATAAATATTATATTAAAATGTCGGAGTATTTTATGCTAGTCACAAAATACCGAAATTGTGATCATCTGATGAAAAATAAAAATTATTATTAACTTATTGATAATTAACAGATGATAGGCATATTCCATTTGCCACTTGGATCAGATCTAACTTACATTTACTGAACTAGTAGATTATTTAGTAAGCGAATAATAATATTGTAAGGTAGTAATGGACAAAAGGCTTGAAGTTGTATATAAATTTATTGAAGTATTACAACGACGTTTCGGCCAAGGTTATGGCCATCTTCAGGTCAAACAACGTTAAATAAAGTGAAAAACAACATACAAAGGTTGAGTTAAAATTCTTATTTAGGGCGAACATATAACAAAATGAAAAAATAATTACGAAGCTACAATTGTCAAAATAAACATGAATTTAAATTTAAATGTTCGCCCTAAAGAGTCAGATAGTCGACTTACATTTACTGAACTAGATCATTTATTTAACTTGCTGGATTAGTTTCTTGACTTTATTTACAGTACTAGAGTTACTGTTTCTAATTTACTTTTAAGTAATTCATTCTAATAAGCGAATCAGTTTGCTTAATTCAGTTCATTTATTCATGTTGTCTAATTTATCTGAACTGATTTAAATGAATCAATTGACAAATAGAATACAGCTAATGATATTGTTATAGAATATAGGGGGGGTTGTCAACGTAGTTAATTACTAATTAGAATAAATAAACGCATCTAAGAAATGTCAAATTTTTTGATAGTTCAATATTTTAAAACGTTATAATTTTACTAATATGCATAAAATTGATAATTATTTGTCACAAATATTGTTGTATCATTCTAGTTTAAAAAACAACAAATGTATTCATGCTGAGATTAATGCAGTAGCTGATCTCGGTAAGTGAAATATTTTGCTTGTGAAATGTGGTTACCAGCCGTTAAATCACGGTCTCTAAGGATGTTAGTGGATGGGGAGCCACAGGGGTAGTTTTAATGTGGTGAAAATTGTTTGTTGGCGGTGGAAATTAAACACGAGTTCTCATATCCATAGATAATAATAATTCAACGAAAACAAAAGTTTATCAACTACTAATTAATTACAATGTATATAAATATTTAAATTTTTTTTTATATTCAAAATTATTTAAAATGTCCTGTATTCAAAATACAAAGAAAATATAGGTAATAATAATATTTTAATAAAATTTGTATTCATATATAGCGCCAACATAATCCAGTATCGATTTTTTATTAATTAACGAACAATGTTTAGTCTTGCGCATTTGGCAAAAGCTTGTTCTTGTCTGTCATTATTATTAGTACATCGTTGTGATGATATTGAAATGTGTACAGCTTTAGTTTAGTGTTGCCATTTTGTTTTCCGGTAAATTATTTTGATTGTGATAGTGCCAGTTCCATGAAGTGTACCCTAAAATGGAAGTAGACACCAGAATAAGGTATTTACAATATTTGTTTGTTGAATTTGATAACATTGTATTATTATTGTACATAGGATATGTCAGAATGTTTTGAAGGTTAACTAGTAAACATCAAAAGTCATAACAAATATTGATTTACACTCTGCACAACAGGAATTTCATGCCAATAACAGTACAGGGTGTCTACAGTTTAACTATTCAGATACAATTTTGCTTTTTGGCTTTAAATTGAAATCAGCGAGATTTCAATGCACGATTTTTTGCAAACGGCAAGCTTTACCTTGGTTTTAACCACTGGACTACGATTGCGTGTATATTTATACTACTGTTGTGGTTGACATCATGTTATGTTATATTGAATGGAGTAGCACGAACCCTTGAAGCATTTATTCATCAGATTCTTCTTGAATTTTAATTTTTAACAAACAACAGACAAAATATATTTGACTATTATATCTATTTATAAATCAAAACATCATCTGTCTTTTACTGGGACTAAAATTATAAAAATTGGTTATGTTTGTTAGCTTTTTAAAATTTAGAACTGGAGTATGTGGCACAGTGGTTATCGTGTCGGACTGTGGATCCTGAGAACCTTGGTTCGATTCCCATTGGCAACAAACATTTTCACCACATTAATACTACTCCTGTGGCTCCCCCTCCACTAACATCTTTGGGGACCGTGATTTGATGGCTGGTAACCGCACTTCACGCGCAAAAATATAGCACTTACCGAGATCTGCTTCGGCAGAGTGCCACACCCAGTAATGGGTAGAAGGCGTGATGATATATTTATTTATTTATTTAGAATTGAAATTTATTTAGTACGTTTCTGCATTCGTCTGTGCTAAGTCTCGTAATATGGAGCATAAAATGCATGCTTTATTTTTTTATTTAGGAAATGATATTCAACAGATTGGATAATTGTTGTTTTGAATTCCTAGACAAATTGTTGCAATCTGCATTGTTGTTGAATCACTTATAAACTTATTACGATTGTTAAAAACATAATCCGATTATAATTTGCGAGAAAGTATTGCAGCGAAATTGTTGCTAAAAAGATAGAATATTTATTTACTAACGTAGGTAGAAACAGTACCTTGTACCTTTTAAAAATAATTTATTACTTTCATCTGAAATTAGCTATAAGTTATATTTCACATTCCGAATATGAGTTAATAAATCAATATTATGACAGACTATATTCGTATGTATGTAACACATGTGATATTTCGATTTAAATGTTGATTAATAGCTACTTACAAATATAAATAGTTACACGGTTTCGTAGTAGTGTGAGTAATAATCTTTTCATTGCTATGTTAGTCATTTTATGATTAAAAGATTTCGTATTCATTTCGCAAATAGTCCGAGAAATTAGACCTTCAGTATTTCGGTAATAAAAACTTGTACTTTTCCACAAAGTAATATTCACTTATATTACTAAATAGTTTCATACATATTTCATACATATAAACTTTAAAAACAACATTAAATTTCATACAAATTCATTTGACAATTTTCACTACATTAAAATCACTCCTGTGGCTTCCCTCTACTAACATCTTTATGAGGCGTGATTTGACGGATGGTAATCACACTTCAAGCGCATAAAATATCACTTACCGAAATTTGCTGCAAATTGACACCCTCATTAATGGGTATATGGCGTGATGAAATATGTATTTTTTTTAATAATATTTCATGGGGTAGGTAGCTTACTTCAAGAGCATTAATATAACACTTACTAAAATCTGCTATGGCAGAGTGCTACACCCAGTAATGTGTAAAAGGCGTGATAATATATTTATTTATAATATTCATACTTATGCAGATGGGATGGCTATCTCAGTGGTATGAAGTCGGCCTGTTTATTGTTAACAATTTTCATAATTTCAAAAACTACCCCTGTGGCCGTGATTTGACGACTGGTAACCGCACTTCACGCGCAAAATGTATCACTTACCGAGATCTGCTTCGGCAGAGTGCCGCGCCCAGTAATGGATAGAAGATGTGATGATATATTTATTTATTTTTATACTTATGGAGAATTCAATGTTTAACTTCATATCTTATTTAATTTCTAGAATATAGCTTAGTCAAAGAGAGAAATTAAAAATGGAACTAATCATATATACTTTCTTTCCTTTTATTTCTAAACACCTTATTTGGTCGAGGTCTTTTAAATGTACCATAGATTAGATAATATTTAAATGGTTAATTTTTTTATTTTACTTTAACTTTCAGTGTTAGATAATGTTCGTGTTCTTGTTCTAGATATAATAAGTTTTATTTGTTCTACGAAAATCATATTTTTCTTTTCTTTTTAAAAGTGATTAACAAAACCCACTCGGGTATTATATTAGCTTCAACGTTGAAGAATTTAGATTTTATCAGTTTATTGAAAGGCACACAAAAGGTACATTAGCAAATTTTATAATTATCACAGTGGAAGTGCACACTTGCATAATTTGATTAAAAAATTCTATACGGGTCGCACTTTCATCATTAAATTGCCAATTAAAATTTTAACAAATACGTTTGTGAACTATATATTTGACTTTCGATTTGTAATTTAATTTGTGAAATTGTACACACGGGTTGTGTGTTTAGTACCGTTCAACTTTTTGCTAGTATTACTCAGAAGAAAAAGAAACTAATATATTTTTTGTGTGGTTGATTAAAATTCATACATGGTTATCAAGGACGAAAATTGTTGAGAGGTAAAATGAGATCTAATCTTTGGTATTTAAATTCGTATTCACAAATTTAAATTTGACTTAATGGTAGGTTAGAAATCCGTTAAGTGTTTGTTGAATAGCTCTAATTTATTTTTAGTATAGTAATTTTCAGTCTGTTGCTTTGAGTTTTTGTACGTAGTATTTCTGTTCAACTGAACTTTAAAAGGCTTCAAATTTATTGTTTTATTTGCTACTTTGCACAACCATAATTTGATTCCAATTACAGTAACTTATAAGGCGTATTCCATTTGCCATTTGGATCTGATCTAACTTACATTTACTGAAGCAGATCACTTATTTATTTCGCTGGATTACTTCGCTGACTTTATTTCTAGTACTAGAATTACTGGTTCTAATTTACTTTGAAATAATTCACCCAAATAAGTGCATCAGTTTGCTTAATTCAATTCATTTAGTCATGTTGTCTAATTTATCTGAACTGATTTAAGTGAACCAAGTAGCAAATGGAATACAGCTATAATAGAATATGAACTACTCAGACACAGTCGCTTTTATGGGATTCGAATTCGGAATCCTCGGATTCGAATGCAGTAACGTTAATCACATCACTGTACTGCCGGAATATATCACATATCAATTTATGATAAATTTGAAGTTTATGACAGAAAAATTCGGGAGACGCCCGGACTCGAACCGAGGACCTTCAGCTTGCCGGACTGATGCTTTAACCACTAAGCCACGGTTCCCCTGAACGAGAAAGGCGTCAACCGAATATATATGTCATAGTGCCTAACACAGCATCGATCCCAAGACTCCTATGACTCATAGGAATTGACAACGGGTTTCGTCTGTAGCGACACATGTCTGATTTTAAGGAAATTTAATATCAATTTATGTCTTAAATATATTATAATAATTCTAAAATAATACATAAGTGAATTAAAATGGTTATCATTTTGTGATGTCTTTTCTATTAATAATTTTGCCAAAGACCTAATTTGCTTGAAAGCAAAAGTATTGTAAATGTTATTGATAATAAATTAATCAAAATTAACTATAATTTGACATCTATTTTGATGAAAAACATGACAGCTGTACATAGACAAGGTCCGGTAAAAAGTGAAAAGGCAAATGGGCGACATCACATCTCGTGGTTCCACTGAGTTAATTGTTGTGAAAGGCTTCGCCAAATATTTAAAAACGGCATGTACCAAGGTTATATATATTTGTCTTGTTTTACTTCATAATAGCCCACTGTAATCTAAACTAGTTTAATTCTAATTATTTGTAACAAACCCATTAGTTTTTGACATTTTTATTTAGAGAAAATGAAGAAGGTACTAAATGAGGTAGAACAAGTGCATTTAGTGCAAGTGTAGTAAATCACTCATACGATATATACTGCAAAAAAATAAGTATATTAATAAATATTGCAAAGTTCTCTAGTAATTTTTTTTGTTATATTTTCCCCTGAACAGTTTTCTAGAAACATCAAAATTTTAATACTTTTTTCCACAGTCCGATATGTCACTACTAACAGGGCCAGGTTAGATATTTCGAGGCCCATAAGCATAATTTTTTTAAAGTGGTGACACTCTCATGATTTTAAAACTGCTCTACATAATGTGAATATAACAGCGCGAATCACTGGAATTTTTATACGAGTAAGTTGTGTACAAATGAACAAATGTCATTAGTCTAAAAATCTGGAGGACAGTGTCAATAACATCTAACATCTTTGAGGGCCGTGATTCGATGACTGGTAACCGCACTTCACGCGCAAAATATATCACTTACCGAGATCTGCTACGGCAGAGTGCCACACCCAGTAATGGGTAGAAGGCGTGATGGTATATATATATTTATATTTAATATTTATTCAAAGTTTCTTAAATTAGTTTTTGTTAATTAAAAATTGTGTAATAAAATAATATATTTAATCAGAAATTAATTGACAGATACAAATATTGTATGAATGTCTTTTTCCTGGGCCCACGATTTGTGGAGGCTCTAAGCAACTACTTACTTTGCTTATATATATAAATCAGGTCCTGAATACTAACTATTATTATCTTATGGATTAAATTCTTATAGATCGGCAAGTGGTAATGAAATGATTGTGTTGGTTAAGCAAATAATTTTGCAAGTCATACTTTATTACAAACTGTAACAAAGAATCTAATAGAGTGCTAGAAAACCGATATATGACTATCAGATCTATATAATGTTTAGGATAAATATTACATGTTATTTGTTATGACAAATATTTTTTTCAATTAATCATACCAAGATATCTAGATCTACATGTTAGAATGTATATTGAGAACCCAACACGTTTCTTTCCATACTGCAACATTTTATAATGAAATCATTTTGTTCTGCAGATTCTTTTTTTTAATTTCCCGCGTATTATTTTCAGATGATCATAAAAATGGAGGGTATTTTTTCCATTGTTAAACTGTTCAAATTATTTTGGGGCCAGTTCTTCAGTCAACTGTTTAATTCCAATTGAGCTAATCAATAATGAATAACCATAGATTCCATTATTATTTACCCCTATATTCTGTAACTGGGTCATTATCTGTTAATGATCCACAATCGACAAGTTTTAATTTTCATAATTTCTGTATAAATGATTATAAGTTAGCTATTCTGTGTTAAGAATCATTTACTCTGACATTTTTATGTTATTTTAATACATTTTTCTTACTTGTATACTTAGATGTTATTATAAAAAGAATGGAATGGCAGGTCAATGATAGTTTCGTAAAAAGTGTGGTTAAAAAGTAATATTTTGGCAGTTTCATACGAGAGCAAAATGTATAAAAATAAAATAGAACTAATAGAATAAAATATTTTAGCCACATAAAGTCGAAGTGGTGATAATATATAGAATAACCATGAAAAATAAGGGTTGTCTATAACTTATCAATCAGTAACAAATAATGATCTACTTACAGAATAGGAGGGTTAATCATACTTAACAATAATCAAAAGTAAACCTGTGATTGAAAAAATGTTTCCTTAGAGAATTCGTTGTTTGTATTTGAAGCATATTAGAAACAGTTGATAGTAGGACTTACATTCTCAATAACGTCATTGTCATAGTATTTTGAAAATAATATAGGTATATTTATAGCTTTGTGTTGAATGAGGAACTAAACGACTGCATCTAATTTTCTCAAACGACAGAAACAAAATTAAAATTCCAAATTTTAAAGTTCACTTGTTTGAAACATGTTTTTGTCATTACTGCTACACAGCTTTGGACAACAGCTGCAGATATTTAAGAAACAATCACCACGCCTTGCAATTAAAGCCACGACTTCACGACTCCAGGTTGAGTTCAAGATCGCGCTGTGATTGAATATCATGCGATGTGCTTTGTTATTGTCTTTCAAGGTCACCTGCTACTTTTATACAGACTTGTTTATGCAGAAAATATTTTTAGTACTATATACGCTATCTCCCATTAAATGGGGTAGCACTAGATTTATCCCTCAATTAACCATTTCTTGTCACATCCTCTTTTATACAAGCTAGTCTCATCTTTCGTTCACGCAACAAACCTTCAATAAAATAAGTGTATATAATAGTTATTTATGTACCAAGGGTAAAAACTGGTGTTTCTGGCCCATGTCATGATTATTAGCAGGAGGCGCAAAGCAAAGGGTCAGAAACGCTAATTTCACCCGTGATACATACAATATTTTATGCACAACAAAATAACACTTATTTATTTGTTCAAAAGATTAAAATATATAAGATTAAAAATAGGTTATGGGATGGGTCAAAATAACATTTTGCAGAATCAAGTATTCACAATAAAGAAAAATTGTCATTTTATTTATATATCGACAGGAATGATTTCTTTTTGACCCGTGGTCCAAAAAGAAATGTTTAAGCCTGTTTTTTTGGGATAAAACAAATACTTTTCGGCTCGGTTGTGCATAAAATAAATATATTCACGCCTTTCACCCATTATTGGGTGTGGCACTCTGCATAGCAGATCTCGATAAGTGATATAGTTATGCGCATGAAATGGGGTTACCAGCCGTAAAACACGACCACCAAAGATGTTAGTGGTGGGGACAATTACAGGGATAATTTTAATGTGGTGAAAATGTCGGCTGTGGGAATCGAACCAGGATTCTCAGGATTCACAAGCTGACTCGATACCACTGAGCCACCTACCCCAATCATATCGGAAATTTGTTTTTCTTTAAAACTGGTACTCATTGAAATTGTCATTCTAAAATTGTATTCAGGTAACCTAGTAAACGTTATAAAAATGTATTATGTTAGTATAAGATTTGGTGTTGAACGATAACGAAACTAATTTACTGTCCTGTGTTTTTACTTAATTGCTATTTCTAAATTAATAACTGTTAGTGCGCACGATATGATCAAGGCCTCAGTCAAGGCTGCAGCTTTGGTAAGGTTAATAATGACTGGCGAAACTTTCAACCAATCATGATTGATTCGCAAATCTTATTAAATCCGCATTGTCTTATTATCCACGACATGTGGTCACATAGTTTGAGCAATATGTAAACGGTCAACATATTAGGTTTTATTAATTTAATTAGTGTATCTATGGAGCAGAGTATAGAATGATCTTGTTGATTTCAAAACGAAGTAAATCATGTTACCAGGGCAAGGCGAACGAAGAGAAATTTATTCTCGTTCTTAAGAAGACTTAACTGCAACTATACTTACTCTTTTGGTGTGCTGGTTTCAGATTTGTTACCATTAGGCGTATTTAAAATCTGTAAAATGAATTTACACTGAACTAAATTAGATTTAATAATGTTGTTAACCAGCGACACACATATGTAGTTCTAGAAAATGTTTTAAGGTGCTTTCAAATTCTGTCTGTGGATTTGAGAACTTCGGTTTGATTTCTAAAGCCGACCAACAATTTTCACCATATTTAAATTACCTCTGTGGATCTTCCTTCACTAATATATTTGGGGGCCGTGATTTGACGACTGGCAACCATACTTCAGGCGTATAAATATATCACTTACTGAGATCTGTTATGGGAGAGTGTCTCATCCAGTAATGGGTAAACAGGTTTGATATATATTTATGTATTTAAAATTCGTTTTGTCATATTTTTTGGTTGAACCAGTTTAAAAATAGATTTTTATTTTAATGTGGTTCTATATAATTCAGGCTACGAGAAATCGAATGCCGTAGAGCGCATCTTCATATCTTTTTTAGTTTTTTAGTTACAGCGATTTTTGACTTTTAAAAAATGTCAACTTTGAAGGCCTGTATCTCGAAAACTAAAAAAGATATTGAAATGCGGTTTGAACGAGTGTATTTCTCATGCTTCAATTAACTCATATTGGAATTTAGAAAATTTGGAAAATTTTAAAATTTTTTTCAAAATTTTGTTTTCCCATATTTTAAAAACTTGAAAAGATAATAAAAATCTGTGACCACCAGTGGATTTTTCTCGTAAAAGTACATAAGTATGAAAAATTTCAGGCAAAAATTCGCATAGATAAAGTTTTTATTACAAGAAAACGAAAAATGGCCAAAATTAAGTAAAATCTTAAGGGGTACCCCTTCAAAAATAATTAAAAAACAGTGATTTTTCGTTTTTTTGTAATAAAAACTTTTGCTGTGCGAATTTTTACCTGAAATTTTGCATACCTATGTACTTTTACAAGAGGAATTCACTGGTGTTCACAGATTTTCATTATCTTTTCAATTTTTTGAAATATTAAGAAATGAAAATTTTGGAAAAAATATTAAAATATTCAAAATTTTAAAAATTTCAGTATAAGTTAAGTAGAGCACGAGAAATACACTCGTCCAAACCGCATTTCAATATCTCTTTTAGTTTTTGAGATATGAGCCTTCAAAGTTGAGTTTTTTTAAAATTCAAAAATCTCTGTTAGTCGTAAACTAAAAAAGATATGAAGATGCGCTCAACGGCATTCAATTTCTCGTAATCTGAATTATATAGAACCATATCTTAAAATTTAAAATTTTTAAACTGGTTGAACCAAAAAATTGTCATTTTCATTAACAGAAATTTTTGCGATCATAGCTCCGGCGATTAAAGAAATATATATTGAGGATCAAAATATGCATAATTATGTAGAAATATATGAGGAATTAAATGGTTATTATTTTAAATCAACCGTAAACAGAAACAAACGTGAATATAAACATATGCATCTAAATAAATAATATCTTTACTTCACGGACACTGAAGTGATGGTTGTGACTGTGATTGATAACTATCAGCTAAACAAAAAGTTTCAAATAAATCGGATAAACCGTCTAGGCTTCAGTCTACCAATGGGTATGATGAATCTAAATATATATAGAGAAATATGCCGTTTAGTACTTATATAAGATATCATTTTCGAAATGGTCGTTCCTATATTGTTATGACAACTAAGATCATTCTAATACCTATATATTACAATCGTAAAACACGTTTTGATGCTATTCGACAAATATATTTTGCAATAATAAATGTTCAAATATAGGACATTTTTCATTTTGTATTCTAATGCCAGTGTCTACATAGTTTTTGCTTCTAGTTAGGTGTGTCTCTGTAACTATATCACACCATGCCGAACTTGAATTTTCTGCAAATCATTGCACAATAAACACGTTACTAGGAATAAGAACTTTCATACACGGTTTACGTATACGTCATACTACTTACTGTAAGTAATATGTGACATTTTTAACTGCTAGTTTTTATAAATATTCATATTAATTTACAACATGTGTTTATACTCGTATGTAATTTATTGACAAATAAATGCTTAAAATGATCCGCACAATTAAAATGCTATCAGGAGTAAGAATACTAATTGTAGATAATCATTTGATAATCCGGAGAATCTTGGAATAATTTATATATAAAATAAATAATAAATAAATATATCATCACGCTTTCTACCCATTACTGGGTGTGGCACTCTGCCAAAGCAGATCTCGGTAAGTGATATATTTTGCGCGTGAAATGCGTTTACCAGTCGTCAAATCACTGCATCCAAAGATGTTAGTGGTGGAGGAGCCACAGGGGTAGTTTTTGAAATTATGAAAATTGTTTGTCGCCTGTAGGAATCGAACCAGAGTTTTCAGGATAATTTATATATAATCATTTATTTACATCCAAAAATCCCTGGTTCGATCCCCACAGCGGACAAAACATTTTCACCAATTTAAAATTACTCCTGTGGCTCCCCCACCACTAACATCTTTGGGGGCCGTGGTAACCGCACTTTACGCGCATAAATATATCACTTACCAAGATCTGCTTCGGAGGAGTGCCACACCCAGTAATGGGTAAAAGACGTGATGATGTATTTATTTTTTTTATATTTACATTGGCTACGCAGCACATGAAGTTAATTTCAATTACAGTAGCTTATAGTGGCAACACTCAGAAACAATCTTTTGTATATAAGTTGGTCAGCGAGATTTAAACGCATGACCTATTGCTTATGAACTGCAAGTTTTACCTTGATTTTAACTCCAAATTTAATCCTCCTTATGAATCTGCTTCCTATCTTGTTATTGTGTATTGTTATTATCTATACCTACCTATGCTTCCTAAATGATTCAAGTTGCGCATTTATTCAATAAATAACCTTCCCCACCCAGCCACACATTCCTCATTCAGGAGCTGAAGGTTGTCCAGTCTTGGTGCAGGAAGTGATTGTCATCGAAGTAACTGACTCAACGTGCGCAATCATTAAACTTCAACTTGAATCAGATCAACAAACACACTAATTACTCAACACTACTGTCTACAAATTCTAGTTTGGTTCCACCTTGTAAAAATGTGGACATATCCTCTGTCCAACCATAGTCGGCGACAACACCAAGAAAGAAAGGCGCACGCTTAGTCATTCACAATCTGTAAATGTAATAAATAGATACTTAATAACATATTCACTATTAAGAATATAAAGAAAACAAGTTTATACACCTATCATATTTAATCTACGAACGCATAAACGTTCTCTTGTAATGAAGGAAATATTTTTCATTGTGCCCCTTTTTTATCACTGCTATGATGAGTACTTAATACATCAGCTACACATAAGGCGTATTCCATTTGTCATTTGAATCAGATCTACCTTACATTTACTGAACCTGATCACTTATTTATTTCCCTGGATTACTTCGCTGGCTTTAATTCCAGTACTAGAATTAACTTATTCTAATTTACTTTGAAGTATTTCACTCCAATAAGTGCATCAGTTTGCTAATTCTGTTCATTTAGTCGTGTTGTCTAATTTACCTGAAGTGATTTAAGTGAACCAAGTGGCAAATGGAATACGGCTATAAATAGACCTATTGTGTATCAAATATTGCTAAGTATAGCAATTGCAAAGACTTCAAACAACAATGGTTGCTAGGAAGGTTTCTATCTAAAGATAAAAAATAAATACGGCCTTCATCCGTTACTTGGTGTGGCACTGTGCCGTAGCAAATCTCGGTAAGTGATATATTTATGCGTGTGAAGTACGGTTATTAGCCGTCAAATCACGATCCCCAAAGATTTTAGTGGAGAGGGTACCACAGGGATAAATTTAATGTGGTGAAAATTATTGGGATTGAATCCGGATTCTCAAATCCAGAGACCGACTCGATACCACCTACTCCATATCAAAAGATCATATTAGTAATTGCTATATTTAGCAATTTTTGATACAGAATAGGTCTATATATCAATTCCAGAGTTTTGACAGCATGAGAAATTTTGCTTCAATTTACTTATAATTCCTTTATGGCTAATTTCATGGTCAGAAGATAAATGTTAAACATGATTACAATAAATCAAAACAAAGCGATGATACATGTGAAACATTTTCTATATGCTTTTATATATTTAAACTAAGTTTAAAATGTAACTTTTGGCAGTGCAGTTAGTCATAAGTCCGACATAAATTGAAAGTTCATTGATATGCATTTTAGGATTTAAATCTAGTTGATGGCATTTAGCTGTTATCTGTCAAAAACTAAGATATTACGAAATATGAATGAATTAATTTGGATTCCTTTCACCGATGATATTTCCATTTTAACCTAATTTATGCTTGTGCCCTTTTTAAGAAAGTTCTGCTGTCGCTGGTTGAACTCCAACGCAAGTAGACCTTGATATTTAGCATTCCATTAAATCCTTTCAAACAAAGACTCACAACAACGCAAACCAGAAACAACTCAATAACAGACATAATTTAATATTTATTATTAAAGTAGAATGACGTGTATATTACATTATGAACATGTACAAAACTCAATACTCAGACCATTATCACACACATAACAAGGTTACATAATAATTATAAAAAGGTTCACTTCGATTTCCAAAATGACAGAAGACTCCTGTTTGTAAATATTAACAGAAACTGTTACTTAGCAGACTAAGGTATTTCTTTTTTTACCTCGTAATAGTTTTGAAAGAGTTAATTAATTCCATTTGCTACTTGGGTCAAATCTAGCTTTTATATTTACTGAAACAAATTAGTTATTTATTTGACTTTACTTCCAGTATCAGATTTACTAATTAAAATTCAGTTTGAAGTAATCCATTTAAATAGATGCATTAGTTTGTTCAATTTTGTCTGATTTAAGTGAACCCAGTGGCAAATGGAATACAACTATTGATACTACGTATAAGTTGTTAAAAATTTGTTTATTCACGACCGTGTCTAAAATTTGATATTTAGGTGGATGTTTTTAGTTCGTAAAATGACTCTTTAATAACAAAATTTTGTTAGGGACGGGTTGTTCAGCAACGAGTGGTTTTAATTTTTAATCTCGTAAAATTGGTTGCCATTGTCTGTATTTCATTTGCCACTTGGTTCATTTAAATCAGTTCAGATCAATTAGACAACATGACTAAATGTACTGAATTAAGCATTCTGAGGAGGCACTTACTGGGGTGAATTACTTCAAAATTAGAATCAGTAATTCTAGTACAGGAATAAATTAAACCCCTAAGCCTTAATAAATATTTATTAAGGCTTAGGGGCTTAATTTATTCTTAGTTATATCTTAGCCTTAGATTTTTATTTTTTACTCTAGTACAGGAAATAAAGTCAGCGAAATAAATATGTGATCTGGTTCAGTAACTGTGAGTTAGATCTGATCCAAATGGCAAATGGAATACACCTATTGTTAGCTTAATAAAATAAATAATTTGTTAGTATTCATTTACTGGTAGGGTTTTAAAGACAGTAAGTTTTATTTACAAATTACTGATAGGTAACTAATTACTTATCGGTTGGAAGGCAGTAATTAAATAAAAAATAAGCATTCCTCCATGGTAATTTAACTAAAAATATGTAAAATGTCAAAATAATTTTGAAATATTTCTAAATTTTAATGTCGTTATTGCGGTAATCGTGCAAAAAACGTAATAAGAATTGCGGTCAACAAATGTCCTATTAGTTTCGGATGTATTGGAGATTTCCAAATTCATCCCCAACCGGTAGGAAGCACTTACTGCCCTTAATAACTGTAGGATATCTAATCAACAAAGGTTATGGAAGCTTTCTAATCATTTTGGAAACCGCCGTCGATAATTAGCTATTAGGAGGACATAACTTAGTTCTTGTTGAAACTATAAGCAAAACCATCGGGAGATCTTTGCAGAGACAGTTTACCAGGAGGATAAAATCTATGAGGAGCAGGAGTGGTAGTATATTGAGGCTGAGGTTGATACTGAGGTTGAGGTTGGTACTGAGGCTGAGGTTGAGGCCTGTATTGAGGCTGAGGCTGGGGTTGAGGCTGTTGATATTGCGGTTGGGGTTGATATTGTGGTTGAGGTTGCTGATACTGAGGCTGAGGTTGAGGTCTGTATTGAGGCTGAGGCTGCGGCTGCTGATATTGCGTCTGTGGTTGTTGGTACTGTGATTGAGGTTGAGCCTCATATCTAGGTTCTTCGTACTGTGGTTCCTGGTACTGAGGAGGATTGTACTGAGGATCAGGAGTGTACTGAGGATGAGGCACATGAGGCTGAGGTAAATGATCTCCTGTAGCCATGAAACCGTCCTTGCCAGCAGTGTAGCTGATGGTACGTTTTTGTCCAGTTGCGTCTACGTAGCTGTATGATCCTTTACGGTTACCAAGAGAATCGGTTTCTTCCTTGAAGTCGGTGCCATCTTCTTGTTTGTAAGAGGTACCGAAGCTTCCGTCACCGGTGAGGTAACGTTGTTCGGAGACGATGGCGGCTTGGCGAGGGTCGTAACGGTTCTGGGCTAGAGCTGTTGCGCTCAACGCCAACAAGACGATCTGGAAAGAAGAAGAATTTGATTATTATATTGTTTAATGCAGAAAAGATACAAATTTCGTTAAAATTTGTATGTAATAACAACAGATGACACTGAATACATAAATATTTCATTTATTTATTTATTTGTTACTCTGCACAACAGGAACTTAATCCTAATTACAGTACAGGGAACCTACAGCTTATAGTAGAATCCGAACCACTCAGTCACAATCGTATATTTGCGATATAAGTAGAAGTCAGAGAGATTTGAACGCTCGACCTCTTGCTTTTTAATTAGCAAACGTAAGTTTTACCTCGCTTTGATTCACTGGACTACGATTGCCTGTATATCATCACGCCTTTTACCCATTACTAAATGTGGCATCCTGCCGAGGCAGATTAAGTAATATATTTATGCACATAAAGTGCAGTTATCAGCCGTTAAATCACGACCCTTAAAGATGTTAGAGGAGGGTGAGCCACAGAAGTAATTTTAATGTGGTAAAATTGTTTGAAGGCTATGTATTGAAAATGACAGTTGCTAAATATATTTTCTTTAATCAAAAATTTTTATGGCCGTTTAATTTTAGTTACATAAATTAAAATATTTGCTTGTTAGTTTTAAATCATATTTTGACCGAAAATTATAACAATAGTAATTCAAATAAAGTAAAATAATTTCAGTAATTAATTCGTACAAGTTTAGGGAAACTATTGAAATGAGGCATTATAGAAGTTTCCTAAAGTGCATTATTGTATAAATTTATAATAATTCTTTAATTTATATTAATTTATTTGAAGAGCTAATTATAAATACAATCCGTAGGTATTTAATGAATATTTATGTTGTTTATAAAAATAAAGTAGTTGTAAATAGTATAACAGTTTTTATTGTAAACTAGTTTTCGCGTCATAGTTTGGAATAAAAAAAATTGACCATGAATTTGAATAAAAACCCAATAAATATTAATATCAATTAAACATTCACCAAAAAAAAATTTCAAACTGCTTTATTTCCGAATATTTTTAATTATCCAAATTAACAGCTATTAAAATTAATAAATAATCTAACACAATTTATCCGTTTGCAATTTCCGGGACCAGCTACCAAAATATCGTTCACAAATTACTCACAAATTGTTTCATTGTCGTACACCGTGTTCTTGCACAAAAGAGACCGTCTACCTTAGTTGGCAAACAGAGACTGCCCCTCATCGGCCAGAGTCCTGGTTTTATACCAAAGCCGCGGCCTTGGACTGCGGCGAACGAGGCCTCGGTGGTGGAGGACTCCAGAACTTGGATTTGAAAGAACTTCTTCTTCCGGTGTGTTGCACCAGAAGAAGATGGATGCTGGTTGAGGATGATGGTGTAGTGTTGGTGTTAATAGATTGTTTAGTTGTTGGTTCATTAGGTATGGAAATATTGCACGTGGAGATGATTTATGATGTTGTATGTAGCGTGTATTTAGATTTGAATTAATATGTATAATTCTGCTATTAATTACTCGATTTATGCGAGTTTACTATTATACTTTATTTATAATTGTGCTTAGTACAATTCATTGTCAATGAAAATGTCATTACTTGAATGATAATTCTTATGTTTTACTTTATATTAAATATATTATTTATGGGGTAGGTGGCTCAGTAGTATCGAGTAGCCTTGTGGATTTGATAACCTGGGTTCAATTCCTATAACCGATAAACAATTTTCATGACATTACACATTAAAACTACCTCTGTGGCTCTCCCTCCGTTAATATTGTCTTTACTTCTAATAATAGACAATGGTTTTTGTTTTGGGATAGGAGATTTAGTGGTATCAAGTCGGTCTGTGAATTTGAGAATCTGGGTTCGATTTCCACAGTCGACAAACAATTTACACCACATTAAAACTGTCTCTGTGGCTCTCCCTCCGTTAATATTGTCTTTACTACTAATAATAGACAATGGTTTTTTTTTTGGGATAGGTGATTTAGTGGTATCAAGTCGGTCTGTGAATTTGAGAATCTGGGTTCGATTTCCACAGTTGACAAACAATTTACACCACATTAAAACTACCTCTGTGGCTCCCTCTCTACTAACATCCTTGGGAAGCTGTGATTTGACAGCTGGTAACCGCTCTTCACGCACAAAATATATTTGTTAACAAGATCTGCTGCAGTAGAGTGCCACGTCCAATAATAGATAAAAGGCTTGATGATATTTTTATATGGGGTGGCTAGCTCAGTGGTATGAAGTCGGCCTGTGGATCCTGAGAACCCTGGTTCGATTCCCACAGGCGACAAACAATTTTAATAATTTCATAAAAGCTGCCCCTGTGGCTCCTCCACCACTAACATCTTTGGGGGCCGTGATTTGACGACTGGTAACCGCACTTCACGCGCAATATATATCACTTACCAAGATCTGCTTCGGCAGAGTGCCACACCCAGTAATGGATGGAAGGCGTGATGATATATATTTTTTTCTTTTGGCTTCTTTTGGCGGACCAACTACTCAGGTCATATGCCGCCATTACACCCTGATCTGCGTTTTAGGTGTTATTAGTCAACAGCAAAGCGAGTTTCTCTGGACGGTCACCCATCCAAGTACTACCCGCGCGCAACGTTACTTACGCTTAGATCAGTTCCAACGAGTGCAGCCATGGCCGTTGACAATGATATATTTATTTTATTATTTATGATATTTTTATAATTTCAAAATTTTGATTTAACATCTGAAAACTGTTAGAAGGAAGCTAATAAACAAAACAAAATCAGTATAATTATCTGTATATCTTAGTAAATTTTGATTACAGTAGAACTCAACAATTTTGTGAAAAAGAAAAATATGCAAGAAACTTCGAGCTGTTGATGACACACCTATAAACTGTGTAGGTCCCTTGCATAATAAAAACGTTCATTTACATTACATCTTTGCATCTCTGTAAATAACTGGATTTTATTATTTTGTCCCTGGAAGTAATTTTTATTATGTTGACAAATAAGTAAATAATATTGCTATATAAAATCTTGAATTCATTCATCTATGCACTGTGATCTTACAACACTGTTTACGACAAAAGGTAAACCACAAGAGAACATATTTTAAATTCCTGTTACATTATTACACAATATATTTTGTTATTTGATCTTGTAAACAATATAGGAAGTTATTGAAGCATGTAAGTGCAATATAGTTGAAAAGAAAGCCGAATTGTTTACAAGAAATATTTAGTTACACATATCCGTGTGAAGAAAGCACCCATGAATGGAAACATAAAATAAAACTTAATCTGAATTTAGTTGTTCAATAATTTTTATTGATTTAAATTAAGAAATTATGCTTGTTTATGGTAGAAAGTTAAGAAAAGAAATAGCAATAAAGGAAATAGTGCAATAGGAGCTAAATGTTACGGAATATAGAGAAATTTCTCCAACACACGCCTTCAGTGATATTTTGTTTTTTTGCCGTGTGGTAGTACTAATAATTCGTCCTTTGTAATTCCACAGAGCTATATCTATAATAAATCAAATGATTCATAATGCCATTTATAATCTTTTGCTGCATCATTAATAATCACGAATCAGGCAATGTTGGTAAACAAAAACGTTACTTGTCTTCTATTACCAATCTTTAGATATAGTAAATATTAAACTAGATATAAGAACGATTTTCGAAATAGGTCTTACATCAAGCAATCTTCGCAACATTAAGCAAAAAATGTGAAAGTATAGTCGAATTAAAATTCATAAAACACCGTAAAAATACTTACGCACTTAACTAAAAATTTTTGGTATTAAATTATACATTTGAGCGATTATGTAGTCGTTCCACAATAAAGTTTTAAGGTGAAAAAGGCGCCTAATTAGGTCTGAAGTTAGCAGTTGAACATTGATCTTTCTCGCTGATTTCAACTTATAAAATTATGACTATCACCCCTATTCTATAACATGATCGTTATCTGTTACTGATCGATAAGCTAATGACAAAACAGTTAGTATATACATATAAAAGTATAAATAAAATAAAATAAATAAATATATCATCACGCCTTCTACCCATTACTGGGTGTGGCACCCTGCCTTTTATCTATGATTGGGAGTGGCACTCTACCATAGCAGATCTCGGTAAGTGATATATTTTGCGCGTGAAGTGCGGTTACCAGTCGTTAAATCACGGCCCCCAAAGATGTTAGTGGTGGAGGAGCCATAGGGGTAGTTTTTTTGAAATTATGAAAATTGTTTGTCGCCTATGGGAATCGAACCTGGGTTCTCAGGATCCACAGGCCGACTTCATACCACTGAGCTAGCCATCCCATAAATAAAATAAAATAGTATATTGCATAATAAATCAGGAAAGTGATAATTTATATCCGCTGAATCAAGTAAAAACATTTTCCTGACTATGTATACTATTTTTTCTGAAATCGTTTAATTTAATCAATATTTAATCATAATTAATTCGAAATGTTTAAATTTTTTATATGAATTGTACTGGCAGCAGACTACGTATCCAAGGTTACAACAAAAATAACAGTCAGATAAAATCTTTACCAGACTGTTTTGGACTTTACCAGACTGTTATTTTTGTTGTAGTCTTGGATATGTATTTCACTTGACTGTTTTTACCTACTTTCCATACTAAAATTGGTCAGGAAAGTAGGCACTTTCTTGTAGGTTTCAGAAAAAATAATTTTAATCACACTTTTTACTAACCTGTCAGTGAGCTGTCATTATATTCTACAGGGTAATCAAAAGGAATTGTTATAGTCGGCAATACAATTCCAGAGATCTTTTTATTCCACAGTTGGCACAACGTCAGATAAAGACAGAAATGCTATTTGACATTTCTAATAAAAACAAATAGGTTATGTCAGGAGTCTGACAGCTAATAGAATTTTGACTTTTTAACAACAGGAAATGAATTTATGTATCAGGTTTACCAATTTCAAGTAGTTTTTTTTATTGCCAACTGTAACAATTCCTTTTGATCACTCTGTATTTTTAAATAACATAATAACTTAAGGATGTCAGGGAAAATTATTTTGATCTCAGAATACCAAAATACTCGTAGTATTAATCCATATAATAACCATGAAAAATAAAAATAGTTATTAACTTATCGATCATCAAGAGAAAATGATCGTGTTACAGAATGTAGGGGAATGTCTGATTGGTTTGGATGGCACTATAAGCTACTGTAATAAGAATTAAGTTCCTGTTGTGCAGAGTAGCAAATAAACATTGCTTGATATTCTAAAATAGACTCAATCAGAAATAAGAAAAGTCTTCGACGTTAACAGTTAAGTCCAAGGTCTTTGCCAACCCAGAGCGCCATAATAAACTGTCTCCACTTTGCAAAAAACACTTGACAATCTCGCACAGTGACCGGAACTGACAACAAGAACAGAACGTTATCGGTATGCATTCACGTTCAACGCTCAGTGGTCGTTGGCTGCGACACGAGGTGAACCACTCACACAGCGTGACTCCGGCGAATTGTAGGGCAACACACCCAACTAGACCTTTCCCTAACTACGCCCATGAACCGTGGGTGTTGCAAAGAACACTCATTATCTTGTTAAGATAAGAACAGAAGAAATGCTTTGTTTTATCGCTTCATTCGAATTAAATATGAAAACTGATAATATTTGGATACCTGGATAATCGTAGCCCAGTAGATAAAACAGACAACACTTGGGTTTACTAATTAATAAGAAAGAGATCTCTCTGACTTCAACTTATACTTATCATGTCATGTTACCGTTGTAGATAGGTTAACATCAGTCAGTTCAGCTAAGTCGGTATCACAATCCACTATTTCCTAGTTGATCTAGTTGGATAAATGATCGCACCATACTGATGAGTCCGCAAGGACGAAACGCGTCTATGGTTAAAGCTGAACTGACCAGCCGTTTGTTGATGACCTGAGAAGTTGATGCAAACGTGCTGTAAAACCTCTGTGGAATTACGAGACAAGTGATGGAAAATTTTTTCCTATTTTTTCTTATTTATTATACTTATCACTGGTTTCATGTTCATTTCGCGAAGAACAAATATAACGTGTTAGGGTTTGTTTGATTACAAATGCGAGCCTTGCCAAGAAGACGTTCGATATTTAAATAAATATATGAAATTCAGAATAATTTGAGATAAAATCGAAATTAGTATTGTAATTGGGATTAAGTTATTGTTGTATAAAGTTATAAAATTACTTTCGTGTCTCAGCAAATATTTAGGTAAAATAAAATTAAGGAAAATATCAACCAATTAAATCCGAAGGTGCTCCAGTAAAAAAGAAATAAATGTGCGTAAATGGAATCGTATAAAAATAGATATAGAAATCTGACTTACGGCAGTTTCTAAATTAAAAAAATTGAAACGGAAGGAAATTACAATCACAAGGCAAGAAAATAAGCTAATGAAATAAAAATGACGGGTTTTCGTGTCTGCTTTGTAAATATCACTAGGTACAATTAATTAAATTCGTCCGGAAATAAGCTGGAACCTTGCTGGCATTGATTTGACATTGTTTTTGGATGTGACTTGTAGAATTTATGCAGATTTTACCATCTACATTCACGCGAATATTTCAAATGAAGGCAAGGTTTTTTTTATATACTTCCTACTACAGATCCATTAATTATTTAATACGTTTATAAAGTGATATTTTTTTTTCAATAAATAATATTACAATCTTGAAGTCATAGTCTGGATTGCATATTTTTAGAATTTAGTAAAATATTAATTTTAAAGATTTTATTGGATGGTGATTTGTTTGGGTGAAATTGGATTGGCGTGCAGTCAACTTCGAACCTAGTACCTTAAGCCATTGTCTTAAATTACTACTTATTATTTGAAATATAATTTAGGTCATGTTAAGTCAGGCATATCAGAGTAAAATTTCAATTGCATAAACACGCACTAATTGTTGTTACACCTACATTAAATTTAATTATTTTCATATGAGAATTTAGAAATTATGCTTTCGATATATTTGTAATAATATGCTCAAATTAATTATTGACGTATTGCTATCATTTAATTACACCTGCATTAATTAATATACAAGTATGTTACAAACAAATGAAAATGCATAATTTTATAATTATATTAAACTAGAAAATATTTTCATTTAGTTTTATACAATTTTTATTACAACTTCATACATAAACTATTTTAGAGAAAAATCATTTCAATCAAACTTTTATCTAGTTGATATATTATTCTTTAAGAAATATATGATAGTTCGAAAGATATGCATATGTGGAATGACGTTACTGCCAAATAATTATAAACATTCTTGATTTACTTAAATTATTAATATTGAATAATTCATTTGCACTGCGATATGCACCATAAATTATAGCAGTACCCACCTATGTACATATTTTTAATTTTACATTCACAAAATTGACTTGCAACTTTTTTTTCTAATTTTCTAGCTAGGTATTTGAAAGGTCTCTTAATTTAAACTATATGCATACTGAACATTATTATTTTGTAGTTGTTTTTATAAAAAAGTATTAAACAAAAAATGAAAGGTATAAAGAAATGCATATATTTAATAATTCAACAAAAAAAATACTACAGGATGATCAAAAGGAATTGTTATAGTCGGCAATACAATTCCAGAGATCTTTTTATTCCACAGTTGGCACAACGTCAGATAAAGGCGGAAATGCTATTTGACATTTCTAATAAATACAAATAGGTTATGTCAGAAGTGTGACAGCTAATAGAATTTTGACTTTTTAAATAATAGAAATACTTTAGAAATAAATGTAATAATAAATGTACATAAATTTTAATTTTAAATGTCACTGTCAACAAATGAAATGAATTTATGTATCAGACTTACCAATTTCAAGTAGTTTTTTTTATTGCCAATTGTAACAATTCCTTTTGATCACTCTGTGATTTGTTACTGTATAAATAAATAAAAAATTAATATATCATAACGCGATCTACCCGGGCGTGAAGTACCTACGGTTACCAGTCGTCAAATCATGACCCGTAAATATATTAGTGATGGAGCCACAGGGGTAGTTTTTAATGTGGTGAAAATTGTTTGTCGGTTATGAGAATCGAACCTGGGTTCTTAAATCTACAGGCCGATTCAGTACCACTGAGCTATTTATCCCATAAATAAAAATGCAATAAATATAAGACATATTCATAAATCATGAATAATCATGAAACAGTTCTTAAGAAAACAAACTGTTAATTAACTGGAAAGGATTAAAAAGGTCCCAAGGAAAAAATGCATTTAAATATCGTAAAAACCATCTGATATACCACACCTTATATAATCATAGATTTTGCTTTGTGGAAAGGTCGTCTTTTGACCAAGTCAAGATTGCGATAGGACTCTTTGCTTTCGTTTGTTGTTATTTTGTGTTGTACTGTTGTTGTTGTATGCCAAGGAAATGATTACTTTAACTCTAATTCAGGTGAAAGCAGATTTTTATAGAAGTATTGATGTCTGATGAGTAGTTGAAATATATTCATTGTTAACAATAAACAGATAAACAATGTTTACAACTTACTTCGTTTACTTTTTATCATTATACACAATTGGACAATTGGAGAAAGGTAAAAGTAAGTAATGCTACGGAAGACTATTAATTAGATTGGCAACTTGAAAAGAGGCTTAAGTGATTGGTATAGTGACTGTATCATCGACAAAATTAAAAATGTTTATATATAGTAATTCTGGTTAGAGTTCTTATATGGCGAATCCTTAGTTTTATTTGTAGATATTTTTAATGTTGCCAACTTTTGGCCTTTAAAATTTATTTTCGAAATGTCGTAAATTATGTCTAACTTAGCTTATTTACAAGTTTAACTTGAGTTTTATTTAATTAGAACCATTAGACATTGTCTTAACGGTCTTGACTTTTCGTTCCATCTTACATACATATATACATATCTTCACGCTATATCCCAAAAAATGGGGTAGCACGAATCCTAAAATCACTCATAAAACATTTACTCATCACACCTATCAAACAACCAGCCATCGTCAAACATTTTCATTCAAACAAACCACCCTCACTTCAACCACATTCATAGATCACTCCATATAAACTCATTCAATTATTACACTCGAAATCTTTATCACACAACAAACCTTCAATCACATCATTCCTATTATATAAAAGAAATAAGAATATTGTTTAACAAATGAAACAAAATCGGAACAAAAGTGTTTCCCTTAATTGAGAAAGTAGGTAGGGGTAGGTGGTTCCCTGGTATTGTGTCGGACTGTGGATTTTCTACTAACACCTTTGGGGAATTTAATTTGACAACTGGTAACCGTTCTTCACGCGTATAAATATATCACTTACCGAGATCTGCTTCGGTAGAGTGTCAAACCTAGTAATGGGTAGAAGGCGTGATGATATATTTATTTTGTTGTATTTTAATTGAGAAACGAGAGTGTTACATATCGATGACAATTGAAAAACAACGCAATGATTTGATATTTTAGTGATATCCAAATGATCTTTTATCTAAATTGCTGAATAATTAAACAAAAAACTTTCTGATAGAATAGTTAAAAATCACTTTGTGTAGGTATATACCCCACGTGAAGAAAGTGTTACTTTTCCCTCAGATGCTTTATATCTCACGTCTCGGAAAATGAAACGGTACTTTCGACAAGAAATATTTCACTTTCTTCCTTTGATGTACAATTATATTATCATATTGTATAATAAATATTTCATGTTTAATTTTGTACTAATATACTTTTTTATTTTTTCCAGGTAAGTCAATCAACTACAACCACAATTATTTATCTGCAATTTATAAGTAGTAAGTACCTGTTTGATTAACATTTATAACTTATTACTGAAGAATTAGTGTCATTAACCGGGTGCCGGAAAGTTCACCGAATACAATTCACCGAAAAACAATTCACCGAAGTAACAATTCACCGAACAAACAATTCACCGAAATACAATTCATCTAAAAATATATTCATCGAAATGATAATTAGATTGTAGTATTTTTAATGTTTCTTGGAACTGGTAGAAAAATTCAGGCATTTAGAAAAGGATACTTACCGTAAATTCCGAATCTAGTTCCAAATTAGTATCTAGTTCCAAATTACAACAAGAATAACATACATGAGTATTTACGAGGCATAGCAAATAATTTATGTTATTAATGTAAAACATATAGTTTCATAAAAATGAAACGAGATATGACAAAGGAATCAATTTTCTATTTTTAAATACGCCTGCATTTTGCTGCCATTCATAAGCCTGGATAAAGTGTAAAGGAAAATTAATTAGCATTTCGGTAAATCATATTTCGATGAACTGTCTTTCGGTGAATTGTATTTCGGTGAATTGCTTCTTCGGTGAATTGTTTTTCGGTGAATTGTATTCGGTGAATTGTATTCGGTGAATTGTTTTCGGTGAACTTTCCTAGATCCTCATTCACCATTTAAGAGAATAATACTTTAAGAATACTCTTGAACTTCAAAGCAGTACAATGACTTCATAGGTTTTTGAATTATGAACTTGACAGCTAATGTTTCAAATACCTAATAAACTAGTTTCTTAATCATTCCATACAAGACGTTGAAATGAGATCAGGTTACGATTTTGAAACATATTTTTAACTTGTTTATTTCTCTATCAACGAGACATTCATATGTCATATCACACTAGTAAATTTATTCACACATTATTTTACATATACGAGTATAAGAACATTTTTAGTAATCAATTGCAGTCACAACATTTACATTATTTTATATAAAACAAAAAGGTAATGGTCATTTTACTTTTAATATAAATAAAACCATGATATCACTGTAATATTACAGATCATCAACAACTCCTTTCTATTTCAAAGTAAATGATCAAATGTTAATGTATTCTTAAAGTTAATTTGTTGTTCTTAATTTAAATAGATTCATTTTAACTTCTTTTGAGATCATTTGCATTTAAATTTATGTGCTCTGCTCTATAAAACTAAATTTATTATTCTAACCTTGACTTTTGACGTTAAATCTCGTGTTTGAAACCAGACGTACTTAAGTGCTATGCGGACTTATATAAGCTACATACAAGCTAGAGAAAATGTTTCTTCCATATGTGTCTTTTACGTTCAACTCACTTGTTAGTTAGCTGGACTATGCGTTAGGCGATATTAAATGCTTGAAATTTTCTGTTTTATTTTAAAACCAAGGAGAGGGCAAGAGTACTTCGGTGTGTCTCAGGTATAATACCTTGTAGGCGATTGTTATTCTACAAATTTTCAGTTTGAGACTTTCGATGTTAAAAATAAATTCGCTTGCAGTTAGGTTATATTTCTTTATAAAGTATAGGTCACTTATACTTTCATTCGAATTAATATTTTGATATGAAGTTGCGGTCAACGGTATGAATTTTTTCGTGCTTCAATTAACATATAAACAAATTTTCAGTAATAATATAACAAGAGAGTGAGAATAAATCGGAAATAATTTGACATCTTTCGAAAACTTGTTGTCAGGCAATAGGCACGAAAGCCCGTAGGGCTTGAGTTATATTTAATTAGATTATTTTTTGACTTAGCTGTTGAGGTCGATTCATCCAACTTAAAAGATTTTGAACTGGGTCCATATCGATTGATTACTTATTAATGTAGTCTTGGAAGTTGTTTCCAAAATTTCATCATGTATTTCTGTATCTGAAATGGAACTAAATCGATATTTTTCACACATTTTACTTGACGCGTTGACAGTTTTAAATAATTATTTGACAACTACCTATCATTTGTCACAAACAAAAAAGCATGTACAGAGATAATTCCCGGGAATAATCACAAGAGCTTAATTCTCAGTATAATAATGATAGGATTGGTTAAAACGCAGACACGTGACATACAATGAAGCATTTTATTGGTTTTGAGAAACGTCAGAAAATAACCAGCAATATTTATATTTTAAATTTTTTTTGAAGCTATATCTCAAAAACAAAACAAGATATGGAGTTGCTCTCATTTTTTCGTACTTCAATGAAATTATAAATAAATTTATATTTCAAAAATTTTTCTAATAAAACAGTTTTATACAATATCTCAAAAATTAGAAGCTTTATGAACTTGGGCACTTTTCAATTGGATTCAGCGTGTTAAAGTATGTACATATGTATGTAAATGTTCATTACTATATTCGAACGAAAAAGAATTTTAGAGCAAATAGTCTAACATTGGTCTAAAATCGAAAAAATCTCAAGGGAAGAAATTTTCAAAAGATAAATTCGCTTCAAATTTACTAAAAATATGTTTATAAGTCAATTCGGACTCGAAGAATTCAATGCCGTTGGACGCATCTTCATATCTTGCTTAAATTTTACGATATAGTCTCCGGAAAAGTAAATTTTTTTCGAAATTCATCTCATATAATTTTGTATTTATTTCTGAAGCTATATCTCAAAAACTAAACAAGATATGATGTTGTGTTTATCAGCATGAATTTTTTCGTGATTTAATTAAGTTATAAATAAATTTTCAGTAATAATATAACAAGAGAGTGAGAATAAATTAAAAATAATTTGACAGATTTTTAGAAAACTTGTTGTCAGGCAATAGTCACGAAAACCCGCTTGAGTAGCTATTGCCAAATGGCAACAAGTTTGAGAAAGATACTTGAGAATTATTTTCTAATTTATCCAACTCTCGAGTTATATTTAATTAGATTATTTTTTTACTTAGCTGTTGACGTCGATTCATCCAACTTAAAGGATTTTGAACTGGGTTTATATCGATTGATTATTTATGAATGTATTCTTGGAAGTTGTTTCCAAAATTTGTTGGTGTATTTCTGACCTTAAAATACAACAAAATCGATTTTTTTCACACATTTGACTTGACGCGTTGACGGTTTTAAATAATTATTTGACAACTACCTATCATTTATCACAAACAAAAGCACCTACAGAGATTATTCCCGGGAATAATCACAAGAGCTTAATTCTCAGTATAATAATGACAGGATTGATTAAAACGCAGACATGTTACATACAATGCAGCATTTCATTGGTTTTGAGAAATGTAAAAAAATAATCACCTAAATTTTCTTAAAAAATCATATCAAATATTATATTTGTCACAAAATGGGGTGGCTTTATAGCATGTAATTTGCGAAATCAATAAAAAAAAAGCACCACTCTATTGTCGTCATCGTCCCTAAAAAATTAGTGTATAATATTAACTATTGATAAAAATTTAGAAAACAGCAAAAATTAATAAACAGTAATTCCAATCAAATCTTTTATTTGTAGATATAATTAATTAGTAATGATTACGCACAAAATATACTTACTTAACTCCTTTTAAAATTATAATGCAAGCAACTGTGAATAAGAGGAAATATATTACAACGTAGTTGTCGATGTTGTAATCAGAAACAATGCAGTGTTTTTTCATGCGGCTGCCAATGAAAATGAAAGTGCTACAATCGCAGCATTCAAAGTCGTGCAAATATTACAGATAGCGGTACACGCATACAACAACTCTATGCGAAACATAATAAACAACATAATAAAGTTTACCAGCTAATATACATTCATCCGCTACCGTGGATTTTATAATGTTGCTCGTAAATACGTTGTTGTCTTGTTGGTTGTTCTTGTTCTTGTTGTTTTGTATTCATACTTGGAAATAGTTGCAAGCTGTTATGTTCACTGTTTTCAAAAACTAGAACATTAGAAATTTTATTGGAATACTGTGGTCCTCGAATGATGATGATTCTTTTAGATTCATATGAAACTTAATTATTCTTAATGCTAAATTAACAGACAGACAAAATAAAAATTGTATTTGAATTTTAAGAAGCTATTGTCTTAAATATAATTGATTAATTTTTTGCACGTTCAGGTATTTTTAAATTAAGATTTACAATGCAGTAAGTTTTGTTTACAAATTATTTATTGGTAAGTAATATTCAAAAATGCTTTGTGTAAGATATATTGTCATATGAGCATGTAGATACGAATTTTTGGTTGAACCAGTTCAAAAGTTAAAAATTTGGAAAATATGGTTCTATATAAATCAGACTACGGGAAATCGAATGCCGTTGAGCGCATCTTCATATCTTTTTTAGTTTCCAAGTTACAACGATTTTTGACATTTTAAAAATCGCAACTTTGAAGAGCCATATCTCGAAAACTAAAAGAGATATTGAAATGCGGTTTGAACGAGTGTATTTCTCGTGCTCCAATTAACTTATACTGATATTATGAAAATTTTGAAAATTTTACAAATTTTTTCAAAATTTTCTTTTGCCCATATTTAAAAAAATTGAAAAGATAATAAAAATCTGTGAACAGCATTGAATTCCTCTCATAAAAGTACATAGGTATGCAAAATTTCAGGTAAAAATTTGCACAGATAAAGTTTTTATTACAAAAAACCGAAAAATCACTGTTTTTTAATTATTTTTGAAGGGGTACCCCTTAAGATTTTTACGAATTTTGGCCATTTTTCGTTTTTTTTGCTCTAAAAGTTTTATCCGTGGAGCAAAAATTCTAAAATTTTACATACCTGTGTACTTTTACGAGAGGAATTCACTGGTTGTCTCAGATTTTCATTATCTTTTCAATTTTTTAAAATATTAAGAAATGAAAATTTTGAGAAAATTAGCAAAATTTTCAAAATTTTCAAATTTTCTGTATAAGTTAATTGGAGCACGAGAAATACACTCGTTCAAACCGCATTTCAATATCTCTTTTAGTTTTCGAGATATGGCTCTTCAAAGTTGCGATTTTGAAAATGTTAAAAATCGCTATAACTCGGAAACTAAAAAAGATATGAAGATGCGCTCAACGGCATTCAATTTCTCATAGTCTGATTGATATAGAACCATATTTTAAAATTTTTCGAGTTTGGAAATGGTTCAATCAAAAATCACTGATGCTGGGTTGCATGAAACTTTTATCGGTTCATTAGCAACTAACGGTTCAACAAATTTCAGAAAATCGCTATTGATACTGTTGCTAGATAAACAATTCTTTAACTAAAGAGCTCTTTATTTTTTTCTTGCAACCCAGCATGAAACTAACAAATTACATCTTTCATAAAGAATTTTTATACATAAGTAAAAATTATTATGGAAAAACTTGCCAATACCAGGAAATATTTATTACAAACTATAAAAATGTAGAATATGTATTTTAATAATAATTATTTATTAATTCTTCGTGCGTCGTGCTGTTTCTCATAACATTACACACACAATATCTGCTTCGACCTTCGCTATTAATTCTACAATTTTTTGTGATAACTCCAGAACACATAACTAACTTGCGCTTAACTAAAACATACAGTCACCAAAAACGAAGGCTATTTACTTACAAAAACATACATTTCTACTGTTTTTAATACACCACCATTCCTCTCTACAAACTACGACTATACTTGAATTAATATTATGCATTCGCATTAAAAACACAAACAATTTATTTCCCTCTGCGGAGAAAGAATCGTCGAAGGTAAACGCTGTTGAAAAGCAAGAACTACTGTTGTCCGATTAAGTTATTAATTAGGTTTGAGTTCGAGGTATGTTAGATATGTTTAAATTTTAAGGACAGATGTAGAAATTCATCTACGTGAGCATTTCGTGATAAAGAAGTGACAACGGACACAAGGGCATGGAAACTGTAGCAGATTAAACAAATTTATTAGTTGTCTTTGAATAACTTTATAATTTGACCAATGAATATTTTTTCACGGAATTTAAATAAAATAAATAAATAAATAAATATATCATCACGCCTTCTACTCATTACTGGGTGTGGCACTCTGCCGAAGCAGATCTCGGTAAGTGATATATTTTGCGCGTGAAGTGCGGTTACCAGTCGTCAAATCACGGCCCCCAAAGATGTTAGTGGTGGAGGAGCCACAGGGGTAGTTTTTGAAATTATGAAAATTGTTTGTCGCCTGTGGGAATCGAACCAGGGTTTAGGATCCACAGGCCGACTTCATACCACTGTCTGCTAGCCACCCCATTTATTTTGAAATAAATTAGTTTTAAGTAGGAATGTAGTGCAAATCTAAGAGAGCTGCGTCAGTTAAATTACTGTCAGTAATTACAATTATTAGATAAATAATTGATAAAATTTAATTTGTTATTTATTTGTTTAGATTGTTTTCATTTATGTTATTTTGGTAAATGTTTGCAGAAATGACCTTTACTTTTTTTTTGTTAGTCTAAATGAACTTTTAATTTTGTTCATTCATATCCTAGGTTAGTGCTGTTACTTTCAATTTTTTAATCTATTTTTATACTTTGATAATTATAAATAATAATACATCAAAATAGCATAAAAAATATTTAAAATTTTCCGTTTTTATTTCCTTAAAATTGTTAGATAATAATGTTTTAAATAAAAAATAGAAACAACTAAATTTTGTACCACTTTGAAATATTTATGTAAGAAATATTTGACCGCGAAATCTGTAAATATATTTTGAAAATCCTATCTTAATTAAAATAAAAATATATCATCACGCCTTCTACCCATTACTGGGTGTGGCACTCTGCCGAAGCAGATCTCGATAAGTGATATATTTTTGCTCGTGAAGTGCGGTTAACAGTCGTCAAATCACGGTCCCCAAAGATGTTAGTGGTGGAGGAGCCACAGGGGTAGCTTTTGAAATTATGAAAATTGTTTGTCGCCTGTGGGAATCGAACCAGGGTTCTCAGGATCCACAGGCCGACTTCATACCACTGAGCTAGCCACCCCATAGTTAATAGATGTAATTTAGATATTTACGTTAATGATGTAAACATAAGAAAACTTTTCGGTTCATATTGACTCTACATTGACTGTACTGTTTAGGAAGATTCTTCTTTTCTTGAGTTCCACTAACTTCTTCATTATGTATGATGAGTTAATATTATATGGGAATGCTAGCTCAGTGGTATGAAGTCGGCCTGTGGATCCTGAGAACCATGGCTTGATTCCCACAGACGACAAACAATTTTCATAATTTCAAAAACTACCTCTGTTGCTCCTCCACCACTATTCTCATCTTCGTTTCAACCACATTCGTAGCTCATTTGCTCATTGTACTAATTTGCAATATTCTGATACAAGAATATAATTTCCAGCTAAGCAGAACTTAATGTATTCGTTAGCTTAGTATGGTGTGCTGATTAGCATACATCAATTCACAAATTAAATCAGCATTCAGCACCGACATAAAGATTTATCGCTAATATCCAATTTGTCCTTTTAATCTAAAATCGCTTGGACACAAGAAGTTAAATACTCATGGACATGACATATTTACAGCTAATAAACAATCCCAAACGAACTCAACCAAATCCGATAATAATCAAGATTGCTTTAGTAAATTAATTTGCAAATCCATGACAACATTCACATCGTCACCGTACTTGTCGATTTGACGATTCGTCGCCTGGTGAACTTGAATGTTAAATGCTATGAAGTGATAAGAACTGTGAAACGTTAAATGATTATAGTGCTAATGAGTTCGCCTACGCGCAAGAACTTAGTAATTAATCACCTGGGAAATAATGGCGTTCGTTTGGTCATTTATCAACACTTATACTATTAATTAAGTTCGTAAAAAGGAATAGATTTGTTGAATTATGATACTTCTAGGAATAGCGGTGAAGGGGAGTCATATTTGATCAGGAGTGGTCTTATAAATTTTTATCTTTTTTTTTTTTTTGTTTGTGATACGGTTTCAACTGCTTTGGTTATTAGCCGGTATGATGATGGAAGCGTCTGCGCTGTAGTCAGCTACAGACGCTGATTGATGCCAGCCCTAACCGGGAATCGAACCAGGGACCTCTGGGTCAGTAGCTTTTATCTTATATTGTGTCTTCTAATAACTGTCAAACAAACAAACAAAATAATGCAAAAAATACATTGAAATTGTGAAAATTATATTAACTGTCATTTTTGAATGTGCTATTTTTCGTTTATTAGAGGGAAAACTTTGTTGAGAGTTTGAAATATTATAAGTGCTTCTTAAAGATTCAAGACAATTTTAAAGATCGCGGCGAATGTTTCTTGAACGATATTCAAATGTAGATATATATATATTTTTTAATGGGGTAATGGCTCCGTGGTATCCGAGTCGGCCTGTGGATTCTAAGAACCCTGGTTCGATCCCCACAGCCGACAAAACTTTTTCACCAATTTAAAATTATCCCTGTGGCTCCTCCAGCACTAACATCTTTGGGGGTTGTGATTTGAAGCCGGTAACCGCACTTCACGCGCATAAATATATCACTTACCGAAATCTGCTTCGGCAGAGTGCCACATCCAGTAATGGGTAAAAGGCGTGATGATAGAGTTTTAATTTTTTTTGTATATTTTAAAGTTATATTTAAGCTACTGTTATTTGGTATTAAGTTCCTCGTGGACAGAGTACTTATTTATGTATTAAGGGCAGTAAGTGCGTCCTACTAATTGAGGATGATTTTGAAGGTCAGATTGAGCAGAAAGAAGAAAATTTAACAGGGTAATGGTTATATAATAGTTGGTATTTATTTATTTATGTTACTCTGCGCAATATGATCTTAATCCCAATTATAGTAAAGGATTCTGATTCACTGGGCCGCAGTGTGGTAGTTCTACATTTTTAGCTTAAGGTAGTACTAGTGTGACGGTGGCGTCATCGGTTGTCGAGTGGCGAAACTACGCTCAAAAAAATATAAAAATTGAATAAAATAAATGTTTTTTACCTATTATGATTTGAATATCATGAATTGTTAACAAGTTGTTGATCCAGTGAATTTTCAAATACCATACCACCGTGTGGTGTTGCCATTATAAATTGGGATTCTTAATTTTTCGTTAAAAACAAGGCTTTGCATGGCTATATATCCATTACTAAACGATAAAGAACTTTCTCCTTCTGATACAATATACATGAATAGTTCTAGAACATCGTACTAGTTTTTCAAATGAAACTGCAAAATTTTAGAGGTACACAAACCAAATATGTGCGATTCTGAGTGATGATCGCCATAAGCCCCGTGTATAAGAACTCAACTTTACAAGCGAATATATTTGTTCACAGACGATGAATGTGTTTCATATTTAACAGGATGCGTATGACTATCTAATATTTACGTGCGCCAAATTTAATTTGAATACTGAACTTTAGCTTTAATTCTTTAATTTTTGATTGGTTAATTCTTTTTTTACGCACGCTGTGTAAACTGGCGTTATTATTTTGCTTATGGGGTAGGTGGCTAAGTGGTATCTAGTCAGCCTGTGGATTTGAGAACCTCGGTTCAATTTCCACAGCCGTCAAATAATTTACACCACATTAAAATTACCCTTGTGCCTTTCGTTAGACTAACACCTTTGGGGGCAATGATTTGACAGCTGATAATCGCATTTCATGTTCATAAATATATCACTTACCAAGACCTCTCATGGTAGAGTGCCGTACTCATAATGGGTAAAAGGCGTGATGATATATTTATTTATTTCATTATTATTATTATGTTTTATTCCTATTCCCTATGAAACATTGCACAAACCAGCATTATCGCTAAAAATTAAAAACCTCTTTTATGAAAACATCAATTTCCTCATGATTTCCTCCTCCTAATTCCGTGTCTGTTTGTCGCCCTTCCTCCACGCACGCGTCCCGGCGACTTGTTGCCTCGTGTTCACGGGGGGTCGCGCTGCACGCACACAAGTCCTCGCTGGTCTATATAAACATCGCGGTGTGTGCGCCGCCGTATAGTGTCCGAGACGCGCGCCAAGATGCCCTCCAAGACTTGTTGTTGGGTGAGTTTGAGTTCTCTCTCTGCTTGGGTGATCGGGTGATCCGGTATCAGTGATAGATTTGTGATAGTGAAGACAAGCACTAAGTCAGAATGTGTGATGTAAAAGGTGATAGTGAAGTTTGATTATTAGAAGAAATTTTTTGATTGGTTTAGTAAATGAAAAAGATGAAATGTAGTATGATGTAGCAAGTTTTATCTTTTCCATTTAAAGCCTGTTTTTCCATCTTCAGATAAAGTTCTTGGTAACTATCGGCAGGATAATTGAGAAAATTACATTCAGTATAATTGTTATCATTTGTGCTATGATGTCGATGCGATAGTTTTTTATTTAAACCGCTGTTAGTTATTGGAAACTTTGTTATTTTAAGGGTTGGTATTTCAATTTTCTAAGAAAGTTTCTATTAAACGTTTGTGTCCTAGTTCAAATTATGAAAACTATATTAACTGTAGTTTTTGATATGTTATTTTTTGTGTGTTAAGACGAATTCATTTGTTAGGAGATTAAGATATCGGTCATAAAGAAATTTGTGAAATCAATTTACTTATTCATAATTCTGACTTAGTGCATTTTCTTAATAAGACTTAGTATAAACGTTGATTAAGGGTGACTAATTTTAATTTATTACTATCAACTATGGATTTCCCACAATCCTCTGAAACAAATTTAAAAGGGCGTCAAATTTTAATTGCAATTAAAACATGAAGAAGCTTAAAAGTTTATTATTAATATTGTTTTTAATTTAATTTACTTCGGACCAGAGTAAAGAAATTAAATATACCTCTTTTTATATCTTAGTGGTTTCAGATCCATTCGATTACCTTTGTACTATTTTTTTAAATATATGTAATTGATTTTTTAATACTTTTTCTTATGGTAATATTTATCAAATTGTTGGTAAGGAAATGGGAAAAACTATACACTTAAATAATTCATGACTCATTAATATTCGCAAAAAGTCATTGAATTGTATTCACATCTGATTTCTATTTTCAACTTTAGATATTTTTAATCTAATTCACCATTTGGTCGGCAAAAAGTTGTCGTCTTGTAGTCAGCGATTTTTTTTTAAAAGATCGATTAATTCTATCAATCTCTATCTGATTGTATCCCAGTTTTTCTATTTATAATACAAATGGATTTAATTTTTTGTCAATATTTACTCAAAATACTAATAGAATTTCAATTGGTAAATAAAATAAAAATTACTGTTCCGTTCTTGATAATAAATTAGTAATTGTTTAATATTTTTGTCGTAACAATTCATAATAATAATTAATGATTTTGTTTCTACAAATTAAGATCGCTTATTCAAGGATATAGTACTCAGCCTTTATTATAATTACACTAACACAAATAATTTGAAAAAATAGTATCATTTCCTTCAAGAATAACATTCAGACGAATGTGAATGGATCGGTAAAAAATTTATATAAATTATTTTCCTGTTTCACAAAAACAAATTCACTTTTTCTTCTGCACAAAAACTGCAAATTTAAATCACCTTCCACAAGAATTATAATTAGCTATACATTATAAATCAACTACATTTTAATTAATTGAGAACATATCGAAAATTACTCTTTTTAATTTAAATTATAATGTTAGTTCTAAAATGCATTCGTTCCAAATTAGGTATTATTTTTTTATGGTCCATTAGATGTAAATGTATGCAAATAATCGTGTTTTAATTGAATGAATTTGACATCTAAATTATGCCTGAAGGTCAGCATGGAACGTGTTTTTATAATAATATGGTTAAAGTTATTATCAGTAAGCATTGACTTCGTAACTATAAATTATTATAACACCATTGACTTTCTTATACTAATCTAGTTTTATTTTATATTCAATAGGTCAGTATATATTGTATTAAAGTGCAGGAGAAATACAATATACGCCTTGACTTGTTTTATTTATTGCTACTTATTGTAAATATCAAATGAAAGTGTTTATAAAATTTATTATTTGCGTTATAATAAAAAAAAGATTATGTCTTGATATATGGACATTATAAAATGTGACTACAGCCTAATCAATCAGGTATCTAAAAAAGAAAATGTTAATAGGAAAATTGGAATCAATGACTTTCAAATTTATTTATTTTTATTTTCATTGTTAAAAATAAATGCAAATTTATATTTCTATTTAGTTTGTCTAAATATCAGGGTAATACAAAAGTTTGACAACATTAAAAATAAAACTATTTGCTTTATTTTCATTTAAAGTTGTGTGCATTTCTTTTTAGAGATCTAGCAATAAAATTCTAATACATTCTTTTTTATTCTTTTTCTTGGACTATTATATTAGCAATTAAATAATTTCTTTCACGGCCCCTTTAGAAAGCAATCCTTTTATTCCTTAAAATTTCTCAGAGTAATAATTTAAAGTATTTCTATCACTAAAAATCTTATCATCTGTCAGACCTCTGTTATAACCTAATAGGATGCGGGCAGTCACGTGACACTGTGACGTTTTGTGACGTAAAACCAGTTGTTCGGGCAAAGATCACTGCGCCACCTACAAAATGAACTATGTTTTTTTGGGACGAAATTTGAAAAGAACCGTTCTTTTCAAATCTCGTCCCAAAAAGTGATCTTTGCTCGAACAGCTGTTTTTACATCACAAAAAGTCAAAGTGTGACGTGAGTGCCCGCATCCTATTGTATTTATTCTAAAAATGATATGCCAAATAGTATTTCCGCCTTTACATGGCGTTGTGCCAACTGTGGAATAAAAAGTTCCCCAGAATTGTATTGCCAACTGAAATAGTTACTACTGATCACCTGTAGTTCATCTGTACATATTCTGCATTTTAATTGGAATTAATCATTTACTGTCAAGCCCCGTTGAGAACACTAAATAAACCAGAGGACTCCTCTGAATTCGCTCCCCAGGTCCTCCTACTCTCCACCATCGCCGTAGCCATAGCTCAAAATAACCCATCCATCCTCGAAGACGCCCGCGTTCACCCAACCAGCGACGGTACCTTCGGCTTCCTTTACCGTACCCAAGATGGAATCTCCCACGCTGCAAAAGGTGACCCAGGTGGCGCTGTACACGGTCGTTTCACCTACACTGACCCCACAGGGTTAAAGGTTAACTTCAACTACAACGCAGGGGCTCAAGCAGTGAAGCAACCTCAACAGCCTCAAGCACAACCTCAACAATATCAACCTGCACCAGCTCCTCAACCGAGGTATCAACCTCAGCCTCAACAAGCTCAACCACAAGCACCACCTCGAGCTCAACCTCAAGGGAGGTTTACTCAAGCGCAGTATCAGGATGAGTATCAGCAAGATGAGTATCCTCCTCAGCAACAGCAACAGTATCAGCCTCAGCCTCAGTCTCAGCCTCAACAACAAAGTTATCAGCAACCGAGAAGTCAGCAGCCTCAGTATAGACCTCGACCACCAGTAAGAAATGATATTTATGATTATGATGATAATCAGAGGTACAGGCAGTAGAGTAAATTACTTTAATAAAATTATTTTCATTACCCATTTGAAATTATTTTATGCAAAACGAAAGGGAGACTTTTGTTCTTCAAGGTGTCATTTTATTTCCCGAACTGAGGATGAGGGATATAAAGTATCTGAGGGGAGAATGACACTCAGAAAGTACAATTTTCAGAAATAAATTAGAATTTTAAATACGTTTTATTATTCTGTCAATAGATGTCGTGTGGATGTCACTAATACCAAATCATACTGTTATTTTCCAGTTGTCATGGATATTACTTTTATTTCCTTTGTTAAGAAAAAGTTACTTTATTTAACGCCGAGTCAAAAGACGCATTCCATTTGCCATTTGGATCAAATCTAACTTACATTTACTGAACCAGATCACTTATTTATTTCGCAGGATTACTTCGCTGACTTTATTTCCAGTACTAGAACTACTGATTCTAATTTACTTTGAAGTAATTCATCCCAACAAGTGCATCAATTTGTCTAATTTATCTGAACTCTTTTAAATAAACCCAGTAATATATGGAATACAGCTACAATCACTCTCTTACTACAGTTATTTGAAATAAATAATATCAATCATTAGTTACTCAGTGAGAGAATAATAATAATAATCATAACAACCATTCCATAGTTACTTTGTAATTTCTCTTTTATTAATATCATATCAAATGTTTTGCCAGTGTCAAACAATAAACAAATGTATAATAACGATTTAAGACGTTTTAAGAGAGGTGTTGGATAAAACAGTATATTGGACTCGTGTGGAATACATACTAGTCACTCAAGAAAAGTAGCCACTCACCCTTCGGGCATCGTGGCAAAATTTTTTCTTTCGTTACTAATATTTCCACACTAGCACAATAAATTCTAAACTTTCTTAAGGATAACAAATATTACATTCTTCTTTCAATTGAAGGCAGAAAATTTGACTTTCTGACAGAATCGTAAAAAATATATATTCCTCATTTCACAGAAGTACGAGTTAAAGGCATCTTCATGAATAATTTTCTACTGCATTTTTAAATTCTGTTCCTATAAAACTATGTGTACAACTTAATTTGTTTTACAATATTAGGCGTATTCCATTTGCCATTTACATCAGATCTAACTTACATTTACTGAACTAAATCACTTGTTTATTTCGCTGTATTACTTCGCTGACATTATTTCTAGTACTAGAATTACTGATACTAATTTACTTTGAAGTAATTCACCCCAATAAGTGCATCAGTTTGCTTAATTCAATTCATTTAATCATGTTGTCTAATTTATCTGAACTGATTTAAGTGAACCAAGTGGCAAATGGAATACAGCTATTAATGCTGGGTTGCATGAATGTTTTATCGGTTCATTAGCAACTAACGGTTCAACAAATTTCAGAAAATCACCATTGATACTGTTGCTAGGTAAACAATTCTTTAACTAAAGAGCTCTTTATTTTTTTCTTGCAACCCAGCATTAGTGTTAGATTGGCGGACAAAATTTCGATTAATTTTCAACCTTAGCACAATTAAAAGCAATTTAAATTTACTACAAGTAAATTATCTAAGTTTCATCCAGAACTCAAGTGCAAAATATATATTTTTTCCTCGAAAAAATTAATTATGGGTAATGAAATAATAAATAATGAAAAATTACTGACTGCCGTAACGTGTAGGAGAATTGAAATAAATGACAGGTATAATTATGAGTATTATCTATTGCTGTATTCAAAATTGAATAGTTTTTTCTTATAGCAAATAATTGTAGAGTATAAATGAGGTATTTCTTATTTATCGAGACGGAAGTTTTCTACAACTCGAAGACTATTAATTATGAAGCAATTAATTATACTAGCAATGAGTTAAAATTGGCTGTGATCATGATTTATTTCTCCAACTTACAATTTACATTGAATTCTTCGCATGATATAAATAAACATATAATTAATACAATAAACGCATAATTTCACGTAGAGTATGGTATTTTTATTTAATAATAATGGAAATTATTTCCCATTTAATGAACCGGCATATTTAAAATTACGATATACTTGATTAATTTAAAACTACATTCTATAAATTTGCATATTTTATATTTACAGCATACATTATGTTTTTGCTTTTATATTAAATCATTTTTGCACATTGCAAGGAGGTTATACATTTTATACTTGTCATTTTTCTGTCAGTTTTATTGTATAAATATGATACAAGCCATGTTTATATCTAATCATAGTATTTTATACTTTTGTATATTGTAAAGTATTATTTGTATATCATATGTACAGTTATGTTTAATATTAAAAGAAATACAAAGAAACATATTCCCAATTATTTCTTAATTCTTAAACAGACACGTTTCATTTTGCGTAACTTTTGTAACTTCATTACAAATTAATTATATTTCATTAGATTATTTATAATTTTGCTGTTGTGTAAATGAATGTCATTTTATTTATTCAGTTGTTGAGATACCGTCTTCGAGTAAGTACTGTGTGAGAACTATAGTAGTGAATCATAAAATAGTTTTATTTTTTTTTAGATAATTTGAATTAGTGATAACTTATGGTTACAAAAAGAAATAAATGTGGGTTTGATACTAAGTGAGAGTGGACAATAACTCTGTGTTGGTATAACTGTGGTTGGTGTGCAGTGAGCAACTTTGGGCTGTAGCGTTTACTAGGTCGTCAACAGGTCATGAAAGGTTGGTACATGTTACAATATTTGATCAAGTAAATCTGTGAAGTATTTGACATGAATGTTGGAATTTACGTGCTTACAAAATTGACAATTAACAGATTCTGAATAGATGAAGATGTTTAGGATTTATAAAGCATTTGTTTTGTAGCTCTTCTAATAATCTGATATGTACAGGATGTTTGAAAAAATCTTGATTTATTTTTTTGTTCACGCAAAAAACCTTCAATCATATCCATCCATTTATTTTTATTTTATCCATGCAATCTGTCATTCTCAGCTTTACTAAAACTTTGTTGTTTCACCAATGGGCTTCGGTATATTTTCCTGTCACAAAAATTTCAATAAATTTTAGTGTTAAGTAGTAGATAGACTTATTATTTCATTAAATATGAAGAAATATTAGCGGAATATTCAATATAAAATTAATAAAAAAGAAACATAATGGTTTTTGTACTGAGCGTGATATCTGCGGGTTTCACTAGAAAATATTAATTATAATTATTCCGCTTTTTTTTCACAGTATATCAATATACATTACGTACCATGAATTGTAAGTGACAGTTTTTAGGTCAAGAATGTAGTTTGAGAAATCGAGGCCCGAAGGGTCGAGATTTCCTAAATCCTAAAAAAATCACTTACAGTTCGAGGTTAATATGATATTTTTTACAATACTTGTATAAATAGAAGGAAAATAAAAATAGGTTTCAAAATTGACAGTTGTCAAATTGTAATCAAAATAAACAGAACCTTGTCCACGGTGGATAGTAAGTAAGTAAGTCCTGATGTAACCATGAAAACCACTGTGCTATAAAAGTTACAGTTACTGTATTTAAATTTTGTCATTAGCTGCATTCCATTTGCCACTTGGTTCATTTAAATTAGTTCAGATAAATTAGAGAACATGACTAAATGAACTGAATTAAGTATTCTGAAGCACTTATTGGGGTGAAATACTTCAAAGTAAATTAGAATCAATAATTCTTGTACTGGAAATGAAATCAGCGAAATAATACAGCGAAATAAATAAGTGATCTGGTTCAGTAAATGTGACTTAGATCTTATCCAAATGGCAAATGGAATACGCTTATTAATAGGTAACTTAAAGTACAAGTATTGTAAAAAATAGATTTAATTTCACCTGTTTTATAAAAATCATATCAAAATTCGTCTGAGAAGAAAGTGTACCGGACCTCACCAATGTTTCATTTTGTGAGCTAAGTTTAATTTTATTTCTGTCTTTAGAAGATGTATTGATGTGCTGAAAGTAATGCAGAAGGCGTGGTGAGCGGCAACTTATCATTGACATTTCATTTTTATCTGAGCGATCTTTCACGCAAGAAGTAATAAAATCCAAGTAGTTATCAATTTTATAGTTACGCATATTTTCTATAATGCTCTAATTTATTGTTTCTCATTATTTTTATTAGACTAATTAGTATGTAAGCGGCATAAAAATCGATATGAATAAAATATTATGTTGATATTTCTAGTTCCTGCAGAGCATTTTTATGAAATATGTAGTTTAGCTCCAGCGCATTAAGTTATAATAGCATAATTAAAATTTTATATGTAGTAAATGCTGAAGGTAAACAAATTAGTAAACGATAGTTATGAGTTATTTTTTACTGCTTTGATTTTAATACTTATCTAAAGTAATTTGACATTGCTGCCATATTAGGTCATAAGTCATTTTTAGGTGTCAGTATATTTGCGAGATTTATTTTCTTAATTAAGTTTGGTCATTAGTTGCTTTTAACCATAATTACTTTACTGATAAACGTACAACAATTTTGTAAACTAAAAAAAAACTAGTTAACATTATTCGTACCACACCTAACTGTAATTATTTATTTCTTTTTGCATCAATTTTTCATTTGGATTTTCAAAATAATTTTGTTTGCTTTCGCTCCTAATAGTAGTTTACCGAATTGTACATGTTAAATGGGGTGACTAGCTCAGTGGTATGAAGTCGGTCTGTGGATCCTGAGAACTCTGGTTCGATTCCCGACTCGATACCACTGAGCTACCTACCTCATAATAAATGGGTGGATATGATTAAAGGTTGTGTGAACGAAATACATTTAAATCATCCTCAATTAGCAGGAAAAACTGCTCTTAATACTTAAATAACTATATTGACATGTTACACCTTGAAAAGATAATTTAAAACAAGAGCTTAGAATATATTAATCAAGTGCCCTTAGAGCACTGCGATCTATGTACGATTCGTAACGGCCGATGTGACGTTGGTCACCCCCTGATTTTGCGCGCTTTGTACCCTATTGGGCTTGAGGCAAACAAGGGTCATAGACAACAAGCATTTTGTTAAACAATACCCTAGTCATCATGTGTCTTCACCACTACACGAGTATATACTTTGGATTCTAGATATGACACTGGGGTAGTCAAAATGGCGGAGTTTGTGTTATTGTATGGCAGAGTACGTTAACGTGGTTAGGGACAGTTTAATTTAATTAATGCTCAGAATGCAGACAAGTGCAGATGGTTAAATTAATAACTGGCAGGGTTTATTTGAAAGCACATGATATGGTTCGAAATAGTTTTGTTTAAAATATTGTCGGTCGTATTTGTCATTTTTTCCGAAAAACCTTTTTTGATAATTTCATCCGAATTACGAATTTTGAAGAAAAGATATTGCGATTAGTAGTGTGTATACTAAGGGTGAGAAGTGTATGATTTTTTCCCGAGGAGTAAATTTGCAGTTCGAGTTGAAAAGGTTACAAATTAAAATATGACGATGGAAAAAATACACTTCTCTAATGCGGTGTATATACTATTTTTATTATCATTCGTAAAACTTTTAGAAATAATTATTTAAAATGTAATATTATAGTTGTCATTGGTTTGTTTATTTTGTATAAAAAAATTGAACAGAATATCAAGACGAGAATAATCATTTTCTTTAGAACCGGGATTAAAATACTTTACTTCCATCGTTATTGGAAACGATAAATGGTTGATTAAAATTGATTACTTATTTCATGATTTTGGTATTTTGGTGTTAGAAATATCAAATTTCTATCCCCGAAAAAATAGTACATTGTACAACAATTATACTTGCATGGAATGTCCATTTCTCAATGTAATTACTCACCTCTGTCTTATGCTATAAACTTTTATATTCGTACGAAATGACTACTATTACATGCAAGCTCTATTCTAGTTCTACGATTACAATATTGTTGCCCTATTAATTCATATTTAAATAATAAGTTTATCCTAGTATCCTAATAACGTAACAACTCAAGAGATATTACATTCATAAGTTGTATTCCATTTGCAACTTGGTTTACTTAAATCAGTTCAGATAAATTAGACATAACTAAATAACTGAACTGAGCAAACTGATGTACTTAATAGGGTATATTACTTTAATCGAAATCCACATCAGTAAATCTAGTACTAGGAATAAAATGAGCGAAGTATTCCAATGACATAAATAAGTGATCTGCATCAGTAAGTGTAAGTTTAGATCTGATCCAAATGGCAAATGGAATTCGTCTATTGCCGTATTTTATTTGACATTTGGTTCAGATTTACGAGTAACTAACCCCCTGTACTGTACAAATAAATAAATAAGTGGTTGTAGAGAAAATAAATTATTCTGTATTCCAGCCTTGCAAAAGATCTTTCAAATGACATCAAACGTTAGATCGCGCATTTACATCTCACAGATTTTTGTATAAAAAATACGACAGTAGATGAGCTGTTCGAATTCTACTTTTAAGCTACTGTAATTAGGATTAAGTTCCTGTTATGAAGAGTAGCAAATAAATAAAAAGGAAGGCTCGTATATCCGGGAGAATTAGTCAACTACCACAACTGACCTTACCAACAAATTTTTAAATTCTTATGCAGATCATATTTAACATCTAATGTTTAATGCAATAAATTTATGAATATGTCAATTCAAATAAGAGCCTTAATTAATATTAAAACACAATACAATTGACCAACACGGCTCCTTGTACATTCAGGAAGCAAATTTCAATTGTAAAGATATTTTATTGCTACAACAAGTAATTTATGTGTTTATAATAAACTTAGAAACATAGCAAAGGTATGCGTTTGTATGTAAGAATTTGGTTTTGTTTTGAGTTGTCTGAGAAACTATGCACTAATCTATATTTGCGCTTATTCTAGGAAAATAAATCTATCATAAAATGTCAGTTGTAAGGACTATATTAACATAAAGTGATTGTCGGTAGAATCAGATTATGAAATGAGTTGATAATTAATTCGAACCAGTAAATAATGGGATCTACGATTTACGTTAATTCGCATTTTATGTATAGCTTGTTCTATTACACCCACATATATTAGCATTAATATACATGAATTATATATTATAATATTTTTCTATTTCAAATAAAATAAAATAAATAAATATATCATCACGCCTTCTACCCATTTCTGGGTGTGGCATTCTGCTGAAGCAGATCTCGGTAAGTGATATACTTTGCGCGTGAAGTGCGGTTACCAGTCGTCAAATCACGGCCCCCAAACATGTTAGTGAAAACAGGTCGTTAAGGAGAACTATAAGCGCACTGTTTTTGGTGCATTTCATTTTCTAGGAGTGGTATACTATGAATCTGCTAGATGAATGAACCTCGTCCTTATGCCAATGGCACACTGGTCGAGGAGCATGAATGAGCGTCAAGGAACTCATCGATGAAACAACAGAACGCACCCTGACTGATAAAATAAACAAACACGAAAAATAGCACAAAGCAAAACCACGCTAACATAAAATGAGACACAATAATACGTGTGAAATGAGACACAATCGTTTCATCGAGGAACTCCTCGATGGAAATAGAGGCGCCTCTATTTTTCATCGATGACGGGTGCGTTCTGTTGTTTCATCGATGAGTTCCTCGACGCTCATTCATGCTCCTCGACCAGTGTGCCATTGGCATTACCCTAAGTGGTCAATAAAACCAAATAAATTAAAATAACGAAATAAAATAAATACTGGATGTGGCACTCTGCCGTAGCAGATCTCGGTAAATGATATATTCAGCGCGTGAAGTGTGGTTACCGGCCGTTAAATCACGGCACCCAAAGATGTTAGATGGAGAGACACAGGGTAGTTTTAATGTGATGAAAACTTATAAATATTCCGAAATGATTTGGTTGTCATCGGTATCGTGAAATTTTTCGTTTGAATTTCCGTCTTAGTGAACAACTATTCTGAATGATGTATTATTTACCGTTTTATACTTACGTATCTTGTAGACAAGGTCAGATGAAACGATCGCTTTTACTTTCATACTCAGTCAAGTCGGATAGTGAAATTAGATCGAGTTTTTCCGTGAGTTCCAACCTTGAATACAAAGTGTATCAAATATTCATTTCATGCAGCGATCTATTATGTAGGTAGAAAGCTACAAGGAGATACGAAACAAACTAAAAGAAGTTTCTACAAAACGTAGAATAATAAATAAATATTTATATCACCATGCCTTTTATCCATTACTAGAAACAAAATTTATGTCATTCAAATATAAAATGAACAAATATAAAAAATAACTAATATTAATTACTAAAATTACCCCAGTGGCCCTCCCTCAACTAACATCTTTCAGAGCCGTGATTTGATCTCTGGTAAACGCACGTAATTTGAATATCAATGGAAGAAAATAAGATATAAAGCACCTGATATCACCTGATATTTATGGTATGCTACATATCATTTTGATAACAATCAATAACTTTGAATTTAAGATTTATGGCGTTAAGTACTAAACAAACATAGAGATACAATCTGATATATTGATGTATTTGCAATATTTTATATTTTCATTCAATAAAACGCAAAATATAATAATCTTTAGTAGCATTTTAACATTTCTAAAACAAGTAATTAATTATTGTTACTTCAAGTCAAACAATTACTGCAAATTATAGTATCTCATTGTGGATTCAGGCGTGTCACAATTATAAATACACATTCCATAGTTGCATTCAGAATCCTCATAATCATTTACGTATGAAGTACCCGTCCTTCTTTATACTTCATATATATACACACGGTTAGTAGAAAGGTCAAGATTATATGCTGAAGAATCAAGTTTTGTATTTGGCTATTCGATTTCAATGTTTGTATCATTGAATATAATGCGTTCAATACACGACATTAACTTTTATTTTTAATATTGTAATTGCAATGAGTGTCATGGACGTTTAATTTTATTGTGTTTGGAATAAATAATAATCCGTTAGAATTGCAATATTTTTTATTTGTTTCACCATTTTACAAACAACAATAAGATTTCACAAGATTTTGACACCTTTAACATTAATTTGTTTCTATTGTCAAATGTCTTTAAATTAATTTAGAGAAAAATGTTTGTATTAAAAGTATTTAGTTGGTCTAAAATATTCTCTCCACTTCATTATTGATTTCTCATCGTTTCGTGCATAATTATGAATATTTTTATTCTTCCCCTTGATGATTTACATCCCTTGTCTTCGGTTCGAGAATTCAAACTGCACCCTAGAGAAGAAATATTCCACTTTCTTCTTTTGATATACAAACAACTTTTGTTTCGCATCAATTTGTTCTAGTACATATATGTTGTTTAATCTTAACGGCAAACATTTTCATGAATTATTTACTAAGATTACATATGTATATTTCATTTAACAAATAATAAATTATGTGTATAAATATGTCAATTATAATAAGAAAGTCATACACGACATAATTTAATTAATTATTGAAATAATATAACTGTTTCATTCTTAAGACATATTTAAATTTAAAATTAATTAGTTTCTTTAGGATCCTGTCCGCAGTATCTTTTTCCTCTTCCAAAGCAAATCTGAATTTTGTGGCATTACTTTCTGACGGTGTGCTTTTAATAACATCAATATAGTTTAATTATTAAATATTGTACATATCTGTGATTGAAAACAGTGATTTTAAAAGTTTAAATACGGTGAACATGCCTCACAACAGGATAAATGTATCATCGTCATTAGTAAGACTCCAAATAATTTGTATAAAATTATTCCAAACTACTAGAGTTCCACCACCCTGTAATCAAATTAATTATTATTTTTTTTTTTTTTTTTTTATTTGTTTATTCTGGTCTTTCAGCAGCTAAGGCTATTAAGACCCTTGTTAGTATTTACAGTTGTTTAGTTACATATCTCTGTGTATTGTATGATAAGTACATTGCATGTATTTTAATTATATTTGATTTACTATATTTATTTCTTGTAAAAATTTTATGACATTTTTTGTTGTTTCTGTATTGTTTGCTAGTGTTTGTTTGATTGTGTTTGGTATATTGTATTTGTGTCTTATGTTGTTATATTTTTGACATTCAATTAATATGTGTTTGACTGTGAGAGGTACGTTGCAGCATGTTGGTTGTGGTGTTTTTTCTAAAATGTGTTGGTGTGTTATTTGTGTATGTCCTATTCTAAGTCTGGTTAGAAGTATTTGATTTCTTCTTTTTTGGTTTGTGGGCCAGTTGCTTGTTTCTTCTTTTATTTCTCTTAATTTATTGTTTTTTTCTTCTTTCCATTCGTTTTTCCAGGCTTCTTTGATTTTTCTTTTTTGTTGTTTTAGTTCATCCCATATTGGTGTATCCATGTTTGTCGTTTCTTCTGTTTGGGTGGCTTCTTTTGCTGTTCGGTCTGCTTCCTCATTTCCTTGAATTCCTATGTGTGCTGGTATCCAGATAAGAATGACTGTTTTTCCCCTTTGTTGGATGTCGTGTATTCGTTCCTGTATTTCCTGGGTTATGTTGTCTTTCGGGTATGACTTCATCATCGATTGTAGGCTGCTGAGTGAATCGGTACATATTGCGATTTTGCTTGTTTCCTGTTGTTGACAGTGTTTTATTGCTTCGTTTACTGCTATTAGTTCTGCTGTGTAGTTGCTGAGGTTGTTTGGCAAGTGTATTTTTATTTTGGTGCCTTCTGTGATAATTGCGGCTCCAACTTTATCATGTATTCTGGATCCGTCCGTGTATACGAATTTGTAGTCGAGGTACATATTTTGGATTTCTCGGAATTTGTTGAGGAATATTTGGTGTGGGGTTTCTTGTTTCGGAAACTGAAGGAGATCGAGGATGTAACGAGGTTGTTTTATTGTCCAGGGTGGTACATTGCTGTAGACTGTATTTTGCATATTTGGGATGGAGTGGTTAATGTAATTTAGGGATGTGTTTATATATTGTTGTAGGGGTGTTTCATTTTTTATTATTGGTAGGTTATTTGTGTTTTTGTATATAAGTTTATGAGTAGGGTGGTTGGGATTTGTTGCCAGTTTTGATATGTATGCCAGGGTGATTTGTTTTCTTCGGTATTCTAGTGGTTGTTCGCCCGCTTCTATGAGTAGACTTTTAGCTGGACTGGTATAAAATGCTCCTGTAGCTATACGTATTGCTTGACTTTCTATAGTGTTTAGTAATTTTAATGTTGTCTTGCTAGCTGTACTGTAAGCTGTACAACCGTACTCTAGTTTTGATCTGATTAGTGCTTTATAAATTTTTATGATTGATTCTTTTTGTGCTCCCCAATTATAGTGCCTTAGCGTTTTTAATAAATTTAAGCGTTGGTTGCATTCTGTTTTTAATGCTTGTATGTGTTGCTTCCAGGTTAGTTTTCTGTCTATTATCATTCCAAGGAATTTAATTTGATTCACATGCTCTATGTCGGTGTTGTAGATTTTCAGGATCGGATTTTCGTGTCGTTTTCTGTATGTGCAAAAGTGCATGCATTTTGTTTTTGTTCTAGAAAATTTAAAGCCTGTTTTGTTGCCCCATGTTTCTAGATTTTTTATAGTGTTTTGGAGTTTGTTCTGCAGGGTTGTTGTGTTTTTGTTTTTGTAGTAGATAGCCAGATCGTCGGCAAATAAGGATATGTTAATTTCTGGTGCTATTTGGTCTGTCATGTTATTTATTGCTATTAGAAATAGTGTCACACTTAAGATTTCTCCTTGTGGTATGCCATTAGTTTGTAATTTTTGGGTTGATAAACAACCGTTTGTTTTTACCTGGAAGGTTCGGTTAGAGAGGAAATTTGTTGTGAAGTGGAGTATATTGCCTTCTAAGTTGTATTCTTTCATGGTTTTCAAGATGTTGTATCTCCAAGTTGTATCGTAGGCCTTTTCTATATCAAAAAATATGGCAATTAAATGTTGTTTTCTTGAAAAAGCATTTTGTATATCGGTCGTTATTGCTGTTATTTGGTCTATTGTTGATCGACCTTTTCTGAAACCACTCTGATATTTGTTTAATAAGTTTTTTGATTCAAGGTGCCAGATTAGTCTTTTGTTTACAATTTTTTGTATGACTTTGCTGAGGTTATTAGATAGGGATATTGGCCGATAGTTTGTAGGATTTGTTTTGTCTTTTCCGGGTTTTAATATGGGGATTGATAATACTTTCTTCCAACTAGTTGGAAAGACATTTTCTATCCAAATTTTATTATAGATTCTGAGTAAGTAATTTGTTGTCTCCTCTGAGAAGTGTTTAATCATCTCATAGGTAATTCCGTCTGGACCCGGGCTGCTATTACATTTAAGGCTGTTTATTGTATTGAGTAGTTCTGTTTTTGTTATTTCAGTGTTTATTTTTTCCGTGTTGTTATTTATTATTTGTATAGGATTTTTTTCTTCGTTTTGTTTATATGTTATAAATTCATTGCTGTAGTTTTCATTGCTAGAGTTGTTTTCAAACGTGTCAGCTAGTACGTCTGCTATATGTTGAGGGGTTGTGTGCATTTTGCCGTCTTTTAGTATGATGGATGTACTTTGTATTACGTTTTTTCCTTTGATTTTTCTTATTTTGTTCCATACTTCTTTTGGCCTTGTTGTTTCGTTTATGGACGTTATGTATTCCTGCCATGATTTTTTTTGTGCTGTTGCTATTGTTCATCGGGCTACTGCTTTTGTTTGTTTTAGTTTAATAAGATTTTCCTGTGTTCCATTTTTCCTGTATTCATAAAGCGCTTTTTTGTTATTTTTTGTAGCCTTTTGGCATTCTTGGTTCCACCAGGGCACGTTATTTCTCCTTTCTCCTGTTTTTGTTTGTCCTATTGCTGTTTTGGCGGCTTCTATGATATTTGATGTGAAATTATTTACGATTTTGTCTATGTCTTCGTTCTTGGTTTCCATAAATTCAATATTTTGGGTTAGTTCAGTGAATAATTTCCAGTTTACATTATTTTTCTTCCATGTTGTGTATGATGGGTGTATAATTTGTGGCAGGGTGGGGGATGTGGTTATTTTGATTGGGAAATGGTCACTATTATATAGGAAAGGGATGGTTTCCCATATTAGTTCTGGTGCGGTTCTTGGATCGCATAGAGACAGGTCTATTTTTGAAAAGTTTCCTGTTCTGGAGCAAAAATGTGTTGGTGATCCGTCATTCAATAAAACTATCTCGTTGTCTATCATTTCTTCCAATATTTTTCCTCTTGCGTTTAGTTTTTCTGATCCCCATAGTGGATGATGGCTGTTGAAATCTCCAACTAGGATGAACGGTGTTGGTAGCTGGTTTATTATGTTTTCAATATCGTTTTTGGATGTTGGGTGGTTGGGTGGGATGTATATGTTGCCGATAGTTATTTTGTGCGGTGTGAATGTTGTGATTGCCACTACTTCTAGGTCTGATTGGATGTTTATTTGTTGACTGTGTTGTGTTTTCTGGCTAAGTATTGCTACTCCTCCGCTGGCATTTAAATCATTAACCCGATCTTTTCTAAAGAAGTTGTAGTTTTTTAAGGACGTTTTTTGATGTGGGTGTGTTCTTGTTTCCTGTAAACATATGTACATTGGATTTGTGTCACTTATTAGTTTTTTTAATTCAGGTAGGTGGGCGTAATATCCATTGCAGTTCCACTGCGTTACTATCATTCTTATTTTTATATTTGTTTTTATTCTATTCTTATTCTTATTATTCCTGTTCTAATTTTTATATTAATTTTGGGTATTAGTTTGGTTATCTTGACTATCTATTTGTGATATATTATCGTCTGTATCGGATATTGTAGCATAGTCCTCTACAGATGAGGGTAGTGATATGTTGTCGTCAAATCCTTTGAAGGGTTTGGGATTTTTTAGTTTCTTGAGTAAACGTGTGATTTTATTTCTCATTTGGTTGCCGTTGACTTTGCTGTAAATATCTTTCATCATTTTTGTGAGTTCATGTAAGTCATTTGTGTAATCTTCTACTATTTCACGAACTTGGTTATGGCTTATTCCATTAGTGTTGTCCAGTAAGTCTTTGAATTGTTCAAAATTTAATATATAGTTTTTTGGGTTTGAGTTTATAATTTCTTCCGTTGATAGTAGTGATCTCAGGAATTCTTCGTTTTGGGTTACATTCGTGCTATTTTTATTTACTTGTTTTTTAGTTGTTTTTTTCTTCTTTCTTATATTCTGTAGTTCTTTTGTTGTTAGTTGTTGTTCTATATCTGAGTTTGATGATACATATCTTTTTTGTGGTGGACCTGTGTTTAGTACTGGGTTTTCTTTTTGCTTGTATTTATTTGGTATTTTAGTTGCAATTGGCAGTTGGAATTGGTGTTTTTGTTTGTCGGACGGTGTAGGTAGGTTTTGTTGCGAGTTAGGTGGGATTTGGGATTGGTTTTGTGTATTGTACGCTGTTGTTGGACTATCTTGTGGTGCAGGTGCAACTTCGGGCTGGTTGTTTTGTATGTTATCTTCTATTTGTGCGTTTTGTTGCAGTGTAGGTGGTATTTGGTTATTTTGTGTATTGGGTATTGCTGGTAGGTTTTGTTGAGATTCCTGTGTAGTTACGTTTCTGCATCTATTTTCTGGGTGTCCTACCATGTTACATTTTTTGCAGGTTGGTATTTCTGTTGATAGGAATATTAGATGGTTGGTATCTTCATAGTTTATAAGTAGAGTTTCTGGTATTTTAGTTTTCTCAGATTCTGGGACATATATTTGTCTTCTGAAGCTTAGAATGTGCGTAAATTCCGGTTCATGAAATCCTGCTCTTAAATGTGTCATTGGTGATATGGTTTTAATTGTTAGTTTATTGAATTCATTCATGATGATCTCGTTAGGTATGTGAGGGCATACGTTAGATATAATTACACGTGTTGCTGGTGTTATATATCGTCTTATTTCGGTTTCTTGGTTTTTTACTACAATTTTTTTATGGTGAGTTATTAGGTAATCGACTAATTTTTTGTTTTTTAAGTATACACATATTCTCTGATTTGAAATACGCGCTACATAAGTAATGTTTTCTGGTTTAATTATTTCACCGAGTTTTATTATATATTCTCTGATTTGAATTTCATTTGTTGAGTTAATTATTATAGCCTGTTCTTTTTTTGGATAGTTGATAGTAGTGTTTTTTGTTAATTCTGCGTATGTTTGATTTGTTGTGGTGGTTTGCCCTCCATGGGGGTCTGATGCACTTAGAGGCATCATTTCCCCAGTGAAGACTCAAACCACTAGATGGTGTTGGTGTCGAGGTTTTCCCATCTGTTGTGGGGAGCTCGTTGTTATACTATTCCCCCACAGATGTCGCAGTATGCCTTGTAGTGATGATGACAGGTGATACTGGTGGGACACCGTCATTCAATGGAATATAGAAGATTTTATGTGTATGAATATTTTGGATGTGTCGTAAAAGGTAGGATAGTTCAGGTATGGTAGGGATATAATTTAATATTAAATTTGTACCTCGTTATTCGTGGATGTTCCGAGAGCTGTCAGCTAGATGTCTTCACTATGAATCACCTAATTATTATTTAAAATATTTTAATTTATGTTTGATATTGGCAAAAAAAATATTGTGTGTACCATGAGCGTTAAATGAATTTAAACATCATTTACCGCTATTGATACATAAATAACTATTATCTATGACTAATATAATATATGTATATTAAATGTATGATTTTTGCTATATGTATAAATCCTGACGGGAATATTTTCGAGAGAATAATAGTAATTATTACCACGTCTATTAGAATTAGAATTAGAAAATTATTAAACTTAAATTAATTTCTCTATGGAAATTAAAATGCATAAAAAATTTCGATATTTCTCTATCACCATAGTTACATCACAAAATATTGCAATTTTATTTAGGTTCGATCTTTTACCCATTACTGGGTGTGGCACTCTGCAGTAGCAGATTTCGATAAGTAATATAGTTATGAGCATAAAGCTTCTAGCCGTCAAATTCAGCTCCCCAAAGATATTAGTAAAGGGGGAGCCACAAGGGTTAATAACGTGATTAGCTGGCAATGTGCTACGCAACTGGGCCTTAGTTTGACATTATTATGAAATACAATTATAAAAAACTTGTATATTAGTCGGAGATAAAGTACAGTATACAACTCGCTATAATGTCTATTATTTCCTCCGATAATTAGAAGCCTCGATTATTTACTCGCTTGTGTTGTAAACTTTATCGTTGGGAATAATAGCATCCATTATAGGGTCGTTGTATAATACACTAATTTACGAATATTTCAATTAAAATAATACTTAAAAGGATGTATTAAGCGTATTCCATTTATCACTTGGATCAGTTCTGACTTTTATTTACTTCACTCACTAGATTTTTTTTTCTTATTTATGGTGAAATTCTGTACTAAATCTTTAAGTTTATAGATCTATAGGTCTATAAATAATGAATAAAATCAAATCAGTATTTGTTGACAAGTAGAACATATTTCTTAAAGTTACAATTTTCGTTTTGATTTTGGTTATCACTTATAAATTTACGGATCTACAAAACTTATATTTACACAGAATTCCACCATTAGATTCACCTTGAAGTATTCAATCTTGCTATGTGAATTAGTTTTTTCATTTCTATTAATTAAGGTTTGATATATCTGAACTGATTTAAGTGATCCAAGTAGCAAATAGAACACTACTATTATTACGTACCAGATGTATGAATTGTGACAGCGTATAGAATAGATGCAGCTAGAATCTGAAACATTCATATATTTAAATCTACCTATAATCTACACCAAATATTTCTATCTTGGATGTATGATATTCGCCTTATTAATAATTCCATGCTCATATTATTTCAATAGGGACTTATACAATTCAAATTTTTCGGTTGCCATCTAGTGAGTAAAACAGAATTTAATAATTTGTTATGTAGCGAACATGGTATAGCTTTACAGTTTGACGTTTATCACGTGATCCACACGTTAAACGTCAAACAAATATTGGGATCTGAGGGCAGAATAGTTGAAAGGAGAAAACAGTTGTTCGACTCTGCAAGATATCACCTCGCTCTTTCTACAAATTTGTTGTTTCACACAAAATTGAGTGGGGGGGGGGGTCTGCTGCATGTGACGTCAAAATTGTAAGTCCCTATTGGCGTTGTTATATTAATTCATCATCAATCAGCAGTTTTGGAATTTGACAACCGCGATACATCAAATTGTTCTACATATATCTGGATAATTTCTAGTAAATACTTACATTGAATAGTAGCGTACAGTCAAGGGGTGTGATGCTACAAAGTGTGAACTCAGCACGAGTGTGTTTCAGCCGCGTCAAGCTCATAATAAACTGCAAACCATAATAATGCTCATTATAATAATTTATTGATTGGTTATTTGTACAATAGTAATTGGCAGGTGAATATAGCGCAATGTTATAATGTATGTATGCACTTGACTTACTTGGTCAGTGCTATCAGAATTCCGTTTGTTGCCATATCGAGACTGAATAATAACGTTGGCTGTATCGTTGATCTAAAAACAAAATTTAATAAAAAAGTGGATATGTGTTAGTTGAGATTTAAAATGAACTAGTAGATCAGGTGCATTGTATTGTAAGATTATGTGGACTATCTAGGAAAATGAATAAAGTAAAAATGTTTATCAAAGAATAATTGCAGGAGTAAAAAATAAGATTTTGAACAGCAAATAGGATAGAAATAATTAAGTGGACGGACAGGGTAAGAAAACTAGATGATGAATTACAGGATGAATGTAATGAATAAATGTTCAGTGGGTGATTTTCAGTATTAGTGTTTGTAAGAAAGAAATGATTAATATGAATAGTGTTTTAGGATAGGGATATTTGTAGCATAAATCTAATGAATGTTTGAAGGGTTCATGTTGTCCCCATTAGGTACCTTGTTTTGAACAATATGAAAAGCTAAAACTTGCAAAATAGGAAATATGAGATTACAGATGTTGCTGCAAATCTGGTAGGTGTAGCGCCACTTGAAGTTAGAAACTTGCAGCCATACAGACCACGTTATAAATATATTCATCATCTCAAGAAGTAAATACACATTAAATATTTGATTAATTCCTCGACAAATTAAAATGATTTTAGTGTGAGCATTAAGAATATCGTGAATATTTGACATATCGCACTTTATTTTTAAATGCAATAAATGCATTTTCTGATATATATCGTAGAGTATCATCAACTGTAAAACAGTCATGCCAACTAATGCAGAAAAATTATGAATAAATTTAGGTATAGTATATATTAAAGGTATATGATATTGTTTCAGTAAGTAGTCCAATAATGGATTAGTCAATATACCAACAATAACACATGCAGATGTTAATACAATTATACATAATGTATTCAGTTTAGAATAGTTTTGTTTTATGAACAAATTATTATTTAGTAGGGTTTCCAAGTCATCCCAATCATTAATCAACTTCACTATCAGATTATAATAAATTGGTAATGATAAATAAGTTGTTAGTTTTAATAACATTTGCACTATTTCACCCACGAAACACATATAAGCTAAAAGATAATTCATTTTTTCTGTTCGCCATAGTATTTTATATGTATATGGCAGTTGTTCTATCATCTGTGATAGTAAAATGTTAAATATAGTGAATATACGAAATAGTAAAACAAGCGTGTCTAATTGAGTAAAATCTGCTCTTCGCTGTCCTGGTCGTCCTTGCACAGAATAAGAACACACACCAAATACTTTACAAAATATAAATATTGGTCGAAGTGCAGTGTATGAACCCATTATTTATTTATTCCTTTTATGATATAGTATAGTGAAACTAATTTATTTATTTATTTGTTCTTCTGCACAGTAGAAACTGAAACTTGTAGTGAAATTCAAACCATGCAGACACAATCCTATTTTGGATGTAAGCACAAACTCTTGTTAAGCGCACGTTATATGCACAAGATTACGATTGCCAGTAGTATAACTTCTAGAATTTGCTACCATATTCAACCTTTTTATAAAATGAATAAGCTAATCGGTCAACCACAAGTGTCCTTTCTTATACATAATGCATATTTAAGGATAATTGCCATCAAGTAAAGGAAAGGTAATAAGAATAATAATTCTTATAAAAAAACTTTCAGTGTTATTGCTTGCTATGATACATATTGGATTAGTCAATATACCAACAATAACACATGCAGATGTTAATACAATTATACATAATGTATTCAGTTTAGAATAGTTTTGTTTTATGAATGAATTATTATTTAGTAGGGTTTCCAAGTCATCCCAATCATTAATCAACTTGACTATCAGATTATAATAAATTGGTAGTGATAAATAAGTTGTTAGTTTTAATAACATTTGTACTATTTCACCCACGAAACCCATATAAGCTAAAAGATAATTTGTTTCTTCTACTAGCCATAGTAATTTATATGCACTTGGCAGAAAGTCTATCATGTCCGTTAGTAAAAAGTTAAATATAGTAAATATACGAAATAGTAAAACAAGCGTGTCTAATTGAGTAAAATCTGCTCTTCGCTGTCCTGGTCGTCCTTGCAAGGAATAGGAACACACACCAAACACTTTACAAAATATAAATATTAGGCGAAGTGCAGTGTATGAACTCATTTTATAAATTGAATTTGTTATATATTTTATATTCTTTTTTCAATGTTTAGTGACTGTTATTTATTTGTTACGCTGCATAACAGGAACTGAACTCGTGTTGAAGTATGACGAGATAATAATATGCGCACTATTGTTTGATCGACACAACTTATATCTAGTGGACTACTCTTGTCATTAGTTATTAGTCTAATTAGTTCATTTTATTAAACTTGCTAGGACTTACTAACTTCTTACAATATGCTTCAAGTAATCACTCAACTACAAATATCTGTATTTATGCTTTATGAGTAGTTTAATATTTTTCATCATGTAAAATAAAGAATAATAATGTTCTAAAAAAACCTTTTAGTGCTATCACGTTCTGTGATATACATTATTGTATAATAAATTATAGTAGGCTATTCCACAAAAATTTTATTATTTTATATATTAATTTACGTAAAAATAGTTATTTTTATAACAAGTGCCGAGAAATCTTGTTACGTGCAAGTGCAGAATTTAACGCACGAGCACGTAACCTTTTTCGGCACGTGTTATAAACAACATTTTTCCTACTACTGTGCGATTTAGAAAATCACTAAAAAAATGATATTACTCGAGAACGATGTTTTATGGCGATGCTATCGTTTGTTGATTGCTTGCGCATTGTTCGGTTCTTTTTATTAATTATCATATTTAATAATGATATACTTGAGTTCTTGTCTGCTCAATGTGATGTGTACAGTTTAGATATACTGCAATTTAAGGTTATGTTTATAAACGTCAAAATATATTACTTTACATATGTGTCTAAAGTATGAAATTGCGTGCTCGGCGCGAAATTGATATCGCTCTCACTTAAATTTTCTTTTGGCAATTGCGTGAAGTACGGTTACCAGTCGTCAAATCAGGGCCCCCAAAGATGTTAGTGGTGGAGGAGCCACAGGAGTAGCTTTTTTGAAATTATGAAACTTGTTTGTCGCTTGTGGGAATCGAATCTAGGGTACCAGGGTTCTCAGGATCCACAGGCCGACTTCATACCACTGAGCTAGCCACCTCATTTATAAATTTTTAATTCTTCAAAAAATTCTCTACCATGGAATTGCCATATTTTAATTTTGTTATGTAGGATAGGAATATATCACATTTTTATTATTCATATTTTTTTATGTTTAACGTAATTTAATCCAAACTTTGTAACCGAAGCCAATCTGTCCAATTCCTGTAAATCTAAAGCCACATCTTTCACTGCTCTATAGATAACATACACCCTACCAATGTGCAAGAGAGACAACATCATCTGACATATGCACACACATACAAACGACTTCAATACTAGGATTAGCAAGACACAGCTGTTCTCGCTAAACGTACCATCATCACTTTCCACTACCCTGCAAATCATTTCGTCAATGTTAGAGTCATTTAGCCAGAGAAATCTAACTGTGGTAAGGGTGGATATTAGAGGGGAGAATAATATAGTTTGGTAAAAGTGACCTGCCTTTTCAACACTTTGTGTATTACCCTCCACGAGTGTATTATTAAGCCATGCATTATCCTGGAGATGTCATTTCTAGCTGTTGTTAGACTGTGAAGTTACAATCATCATCACTGCCTAATATTTAGGGTTGGAGAGAAACTAGGGATGATCTAAGTGGGATGAACTGAACTGATTTGGCTTCACGGACGCCATGTTGAACTTTTAGCCACAATGACAAAATGTCTAAATTGAGAGGAAGGGAAATGAAGCTGTATAAAAAAGATAATCCTTGGTCTGTGTTAGACACGAGGGAAATTCGCATATGTTGAGTATTTGGTTTGATGCTTGAGCTGAACGGTTGTATTTTTATGGACCTAACACTTAACTCATTATGGATTCAGTATTTCTTTTGTTAAGTCCTTTTTACTTTAGTGAGTAAAATTCATGAAAAAATATACAATGATGAGTTATAAAGTAATACCACCATTTTGTTTTATCTATCTGTTTTAAGTTAACATTTTTCTTCTTAGGCTGACTTCAGTTTTTGTAATGCTCAAATAATTTGTTTACATGTTGAACAACTTTTTTCTACGACCACTAAGATATCTGCTCATTGTATGCTTGTCGATGTTACAAAAATATAGTACATTAGACGTATTCCATTTGCCATTTGATTTAACTTACATTTACTGAATCGATTCACTTATTTATTTCATTGGATTACTTCATTCACATCTTTGTCAATACTACATTTACTGATCGAATTTAGTTTCTGTTTTGGCATTAGAATATCATATTCTCGTACGTATATTGATGCTAGAATGAGTTTTGAGACAAATGAATGTTAGAAAAGGTTATACAATGAACTAACAAATTTATTTTTTTTCGTTTTTGTTTGTCCGTCATTTTAATACATTTCCACATAAATAAGTATCATGTAAATTAATTTAATATTAGAATACCGATGGATCGTCGTTACATTTTATACAACTAATAACCAATGACAGTGCACAATTAGATGATAACAAACTACAACTGACAGATTAACTAATTAAACAAAAACAAATGAAATTTGTTAGTTCGCAGATTTCTACAACTTTTTTCACCATCAATTTATCGCCCCCTTAAAAAAACTGAACAAATCGTTATCTCTATTATTGTAAAACTTTTAGTAAGGTGTTTTTATGTTTTTTGCCTTCTTTTTACTGGTAGTATAACGCTTAAAAAAAAAATAAGAAGAAAACCGTGAACATTTTGTATAACTGTCATATTTAAATAAAGAATCTTCATCAAATTACAAACTACAAAGAACTCGTCATTAACCACGATTCACGTATCGAAATTCGCAAGTTTAAATCGATGCTTCAGATGCTTCAGATGCTCTCGACACAGTTGCAACACTTGGAGAGAGTCTGGAGTGGTTAGAAACGGTAACCGCATTTGGATCTCACGGGAACAACTCGCTAGCAATGCGGGCATCTTCCTTCCGGTAGCGTCGGAAACAGAGTACTGCTGGAGTACCGCTAGAGAGCCAATCAACACCCCGGGGTGTACACCACTTCCACCAAAAACATTCCCGCACATGAAGAGTAGTTCATAGGTTTCCAGGGAATACGACAGTTTGAGAAGTTTTTAAATATTTGTTGAAAGATTCGTTATTTGCTTAATGTCACTTTCTGAAATTAAACTCATTCGTTTTTCATAATAGAGTGATCAGAAGTTAGTGTTTCTGTTGGCAATACAATTCTGGGGAAATTTTTATTTCACAGTTGGCACAACACCAGGTAAAGGTGGAAGTACTATTTGGTATGTCATTTTTATAATAACTAATGGGGTAATGTCTCAGTGCTATCGAGTCGGCCAGTGGATCCTAAGAACCCTGGTTCGATTCCACAACCGACACACATTTTCACTAATTTAAAATTACCCCTGTGGCTCCCCCACCACTAACATCTTCGGGGCTATGATTTGACGGTTGGTAACCGCACTTCACGCGTATAAATATATCACTTGCTGAAATTTGCTACGACCAGTAATGGGTAAAGGCATGATGATATATTTATTTTTATTTAAAAACAGGTTGAGTAATAGAAATACCTTAGATTATTGCTCTGTACCGTGAGTAATATTACGAAATAAAAGATGTGGTACAGAAAACAACGATTTTTATTCATTTAAATTTTTAAATGGGATAAGAATTCTGTTTCGTAATACGTTGTTGCATTTTTGATGATTAACGTATGTCTTGTATTATAAAATTTATATTGTTTGTTCTTTACCATATTAATTATAAAGATACATTAATCTACTATGTACGATAGTTACTTTCGTAATCTTTACTTTTAAATATCAGCATTATTTTCGTCCTCAATTGAAACAGAATCTTCTTGCAGCAGAAAATCGACACTAATAAGCTTCTTAAAATGATTCTATCGTGTTGGTTACCATCACCATCACCACCAGGTAGCCAGCAATGACTGGTGGTTAAACCGCTCTCGCACCAGGTTAACTAGTAAAGGGTGAAAGCCTCCCCGCGGTTAGGGGGAGTTGTGTTAACATTTTGTTGTTCTTCTTTACAAAGCGTCGTTACCAAGAGCCGGATTAACTGCGTGCAAAAATGAAGATAGTATTTCTATTTTAGTTTCGGGAGTTAAATTTGAGAGTATATTCGGATATTTAGTTATGTTAATACTTCTAGGAATGTTTTTCTAAGTATCATATTTAGCAAAAGTCATATTGACATTGACCGGATAATATGTCTATAAATGCAGACCTTTTTTCACAACTACATGAAATTTAAGATGTCTAAAACTAAATTTTCTACTACTTTCATTTAAACCAAGCATTTACGGTTAAATTTTTTACGTGGCTAATAGTATACTAAAGTTGATCACGAAAGTAGGAACTTTTTTGCCGGTTTCAGAAAATATATAAATAAAATATAAATATATCATCACGCCTTCTACCCATTACTGGGTGTGGTACTCTGCCGATACAGATCTCGGTAAGTGATATATTTTTGCGCGTGAAGTGCGGTTACCAGCCGTCAAATCTCGGCCCCCAAAGAGGTAAGTGGAGGGGGATCCACTGGAGTAGTATTAATGTGGTATTAATAGTATTTCATATTAATATAATAGCACAGTGGTTATCGTGTCGGCCTGTGGATCCAAAGAACCCTGGTTCGATCCCCGCAGACGACAAAACATTTTCACCAATTTAAAATTACCCCTATGGCTCCCTCACCACTAACATCTTTGGAGGCCGTGATTTGACGGCTGGTAACCGCACTTCACGCGTATAAATATATCACTTACCGAGATCTGCTTTGGCAGAGTGCCACACCCCGTATTGGGTAAAAGGCGTGATGATATATTTATTTATTTATTTTATATTAAAATAAAACAGTTTTTGAAATGAGAAATTGACTGACGAGACGGTTAGGCGTAAAGTTACATATTATATGAAATAATGAACAGTAACGTCAAACATTCGATATGTTTTTATGTATTTAAACCAAGTCTAAAATTTAACTTATGGTGGTACAACTGGCCATTAGAAAATAAGAGTTTGCTTCAAACTAAAAATAAATCAATTACTATAATTTCCTCACTCGACAAAGCAAACATCCAAAAATACTTTTCTCATAGCCTATATCTACCTGCTGTAGTTAATTTAAAAAACATCATATTGCTACATTGCCACAACATAACCACCAACCTAAACATGTTCCTTGGAGCGCGAAAAGCTACTTCCTTCTTATCAGAGAACGGTAATAGCAACAGACGCTATCCTCCGCCACGCAGAGGTTTAAAGAGCTGCCGAAGAGAGCGGCTTCTTTGTTAATGTTCCTCACGCTTGGCCAGAGAGAAATTGCATGGAATCATGGAGAGTTTTGTAGAGTTTTCTACAGGAAATTTAATATTGTTCTTTGGTTTTCCTTCGCGAAATTTTTCTGCGTAAAGAGAAGTAGAGAATGGAATGGAAGATAGATTAATTGGAGGACTCTTCAAATTTGAAGGACTAAAAAGATGTATCACAATTTTAAATGTTTTATTAATTGTTATGCTCAATTTAGTACATTATTAAATTTTATGGGGTAGGTGGATCAATGGTATAAAGCCGGCCGGTGGATTTGAGAATCGATTCCCACAGCGGACAAATAATTTTTGACATATTAAAATTACCTTTGTGGCTCCTCCACCAGTAACATCTATAGGGGTGTGATTTGACGGCTGGTAACTGCAATTCACGCGTAAAAATTTATCACCTTTGAAATGTCATTAGCTACATTGTCATAATTAGTGAAAACTCAATCATGGAAAAAAATTATGTATGTAACTCGTGTTAAAAGTGTCTTTATTGCACTCATGGGTTTTCCGCCCGTGCAATAAAATGACGCTTTTGACACTAGTTGCATAAATAAATTTTCTCACACACATCTGTTATAGAAAAGTTCATACAAGTTCATAGTATGAACCCTTAAAATTTGTACATTTGTTCATCAGGTTTATTCCGAAATTAATCTTTGCCAAACATTCCTATTCTGTTATACCACTTTTGTTTTATGGATATTCATAATTGGGGTGGCTAGCTCAGTGGTATGATGTTGGCCTGTGGATCCTGAGAACCCTGGTTCGATTCCCACAGACGACAAACAATTTTCATAATTTCAAAAAACTACCCCTGTGGCTCCTCCGCCACTAACATCTTTAAAGGCCGTGATTTGATGACTGGTAACCGCACTTCACGTGCAAAAATATATCACTTACCGAGATCTGCTTCGGCAGAATGCCACACCCAGTAATGGGTAGAAGGCGCGTGATGATATATTTATTTATTTTATTTTTTTATAATTTCTTTCATACAAGCTCGTCTTATATTTCGTTTACGCAACAAACCTGCAATCATATCCATCCATTTATTCCTAGGTCGTCCACGCAATCTTTCATCTTCAATTTCTCCAACATACATCTGTTTCACCAGTCATTCATTCCACATACGTTCCACATACCAAATCATTTTAGCTGACATACAATTACTCTTCTAACAATATTAATTTCAAATCAAATTTAAAATCGGGTACATGATATTAATATCATCAGATGGCAACACATGCGATTGTACTAGTAACCTTCAATGACATTGAAATGGCAAGAACAGTACAGAATGACAATTGTAATAAATTTTAGTTCTGTGAACAATTTTAAATAATAATAAGTGTTATTTTAATAATAACATAATTTAATAATACCAATTAAGTTAGTAGTGTGTGTGTATATGCATTAATTTAATAATAAACTTTTTAATCTAATAAAAAGTGTAACATTTGTCTTCATCATCAAAGTAAGTGTCTAATATTTTTCCAAAATATAAATTGTATATTTCGCATAGATAAATAAATGCAATGATAAATAAATAAAAAATATATACAAGTGTTATAACTTATAACCAAACAACTATGTTTGAATGGTTTGGATTTTACTATTAGGTACTGTAATTGGGATTAACTTGCTAGCAAATAAGTAGGCGAACTGTTAGTATATCACAATAAGTGAAATTTCAAAACATTGCTTTATTGTGTCTGTAAAAATCAACAAATCTATTTTCGTCTTATAGGTAACTAAATAACCCAAACCCAGTATTTCAGCTAAACTTCTAGAAATCATAGTAACGTTTGCGATGATGCATGCTGGTAGTTTTGTCCATGCCTTACACATGATGTTTTCTTTGTGTTCGCGTTATTTGGTTCATGCAGCTTGACAATACGAAGTCTATGTTGACCGCGGGCTAGACTCTAGATTCTATTTAGTGTGTTTGACTGACGTATTGCTTTATTTGTCAGAACTTACAAGTTTATTTTTTCCATTTGATCTTTGTATGAGTGATCTACTATTGACAGCGGTATTGTGCAATCTGACGTATTGATCTTTGTGGTAATACCACGTTTGAAACTTCTTCTTGGATTTAGTTTTACTTTTTTGGAAGTTTAAGGAGAATTTCTCACGTGATGGAAAGGAATATGTACCTCTATATATCGTTCCATGAAAAATGTAATTTTTGGAACGATATTATTGAATCTGTACAAACATTGGGCAGCAAAAAAATATGACTACTTTTGAGTAAGATAGGTTATAATATTTTAAGGATTCTTTCTTGATTTTTCTGTTCTGCACAACAGGAATTTAATCCTAATGATACAAATTCTGATTTGTGAAGCAAGGAAGCTACCAAGGTGCTACTATCTGTTACTCATTAAACAAAAATTATAATTTTTATGGGGTGGCTAGCTCAGTGGTATGAAGTCGGCCTGTGGATCTTGAAAACCCTGGTTCGATTCCCCCAGGTGACAAACAATTTTTATAATTTGAAAAACTATCCCTGCGGCTCCTCCACCACTAACATCTTTGGGGGCCATGATTTGACGACTGGTAACCGCATTTCACGCGCAAAAATATATCACTTACCGAGATCTGTTTCGGCAGAGTGCCACACCCAGTAATGGGTAGAAGGCGTGATGATATATTTATATATAATTTTTTTTTTTTGGGTAATGGCTTAGTGGTATCGTGTCGGCCTGTGGTTCGATTCCTACAGCCGCCAAATATTTTCACCAAATTAAAATTACCCCTGTGCCTCCCCCACTAGTAACATATTTGGGGGGCGTGATTTGACGGCGGGTAACTGCAGTTCACGCGCATAAATATATCACTTACCGAGATCTGTTTCGGCTGAGTGCCACACCCAGTAATGGGTAAAAGGCGAGATGATATATTTATTTTTATTTATTTTATAAATGTTTTGCTTTTAAATTTAAAGCAAATAAAATTAAGTAGCAATATTTAAAGATGTTCCTCTACAAACAAACAGCTTCCAAATACTCAATAATTAACACCCCATCTAGTAAGTTTCACATGCACCCCAATGACGCAATCAGCTGTCGTTTACTCAGCGCCTGCTGCGAACTCAAGCCCTCTTAGTGACAAAACACTCTCGATCACCACTGCTACACACACGGAATAATTGACTATCAAGTGTTTCTCTCTCCGTAGCAATACGGAGCGAATTTTCTGCTTTGTTACCTCGAAACAATTGACGACACTAGCCCTGGTGGTCACAACCGCAGACCACTACACTGTTACCAACGTTGAGAAGAATTATAAGAGTGGGCTTTGTTTTAATTTGTTACTGTTTGTTACTAAATGTCGATGGAGAAGGGAGAACTGTGGGAGCTGATGTCAGCTGGTTACAAATGTTATTGTTGCGATTTACTTCCAAATGTTTCAAGTGCATTTTCTTTTGTTTTGGTTTGTGGAAGTATGTTACGTTTAGACTTAATCAATGATTTTATTGATTTATAAATTAATTCATTTGAGGACAAAGGTTTTTTATAATAGTTCAAGTAAGGTTTCTGGATTTTTTCTAACCCGTTGTAATTCGATAAAGAAACAGTTCGTGCATTTAAATCTCACTGACTTCAACTTATGTCTAAAAATACGATTGTGTCTGAATGGTTCGGATTCCACTATAAGCTGTATAAAATAAATAAATATATCATCACGCCTTCTACCCATTACTGGCTGTGGCACTCTGCCGAAGTATATCTCGGTAAGTGATATATTTTGCGCGCGAAGTGCGGTTACCAGTCGTCAAATCACGGCCCCCAAAGATGTTAGTGGTGGAGGAGCCACAGGGGTAGCTTTTTAAATTATGAAAATTGTTTGTCGCCTGTGGAAATCGAACCAGGATTCTCAGGATCTACAGGCCGACTTCATATACCACTGAGCTAGCTGTACGATCTCTGTATTATAAGTTTTAATCACATACAGATAGTTACAATTTTAGTATTATGCCATCATTTAAAAACGAATTTTTTACGTTTTCATAGTAGCGAACTAGTGTTGAAAAATAATAGTTATTTATGTACCAAGGGTGAAAACAGGCGTTTCTGGCCCGTGGCATGATTATTAGCACGAGGCGCAAAGCGTCGAGGGCTAATAACATGCTCGGGGTCAGAAACTCTAATTTCACCCATGGTACATACAATATTTTATGCACAACAAAATAACATTTAATTATATGTTCAAAAGATTAAAATATGTACATAGGTTATATGTCAAAATGACATTTTGCAGAATCAAGTATTCACAATAAACAAAAAAGTCATTTTATTTATGCATCCAAAGGAGTTATTTCTTTTTGGCCCATGGGTTTAAGGCCGCTTTTTAGGGCTAGAACAAATGCTTTTCAGCCCGGTTGTGCGTAAAATAAATAAATATATCATTACGCCTTTTACCCTATGTAGCACTCTGCCGTAGCAGATCACGGTAAAGTATATATTTATGCGCGTGAAGTGCAGTTACAAGCCGTCAAACCACAGCCCTCAAATATGCTAGTGGTGGTAGGGCAGGAGGTAATTATAATGTGGTGAAAATTGTTTTTCGGTTGTAGGAATCGAACCTGGATTCTCAAATCCGATACCACTGAGCCTCCTACCCCTTAAAAAAACCTTTTATTGAAACCGTTTAATTTGCATATTAATATTAATAACCCAATTCAAATTGAATACCTCAATAAAAATACTCTCTCCCTAAATCCACACACGTGCGATTCTGAAATGACAAAAGCCGACCGCAGCACTCGGCGATCCTAAATAAATCGTTCTTTTACAAAACGTTTGCGAGCTTGTGCAATATTCAAACCCTGACACTGGTGATGACACTGACAATGACAATGACGTGACGTGATTATAATAATATGACAGGCGAGCATCAGGACATCGAGGCGGCTACGATATTGTTCCTCCTCTTATGTTTTGAAGTGAAATGGAGCACGCGTTGTTGAAGTAGAGGATATGAGAAATATATGGTGTGTGTTGTTTTTTTTTTATAACTATTATATTTTTTTGTAATTATTGAAAGAAATTATAACTAACGAGTAATTAATGTTAAAATAAATTGTAAATAAAGAATAATAATTAATATTAATAGTTATTTATTATGCAAGTGTTTTATTAGGTATATAAAACACTCAAGAAAAGTTTAAACATGAGACCGAAAGTATTCTTAAGTGTTTTATATTTCAATAAAACACAAGTGTAATACAAAATTTTATCCACAACTCATAATTATAGGTATCGAAGAAGATTGGACGTAACGTTTAACGTTGATTCAGTTATAGATAGTTTCTCAAAATACGGTAGATCATGAAGTGGTTGCTAAGTAACAAGTTGTTTACAGTGTTTTATGGAATATAAAATACTAGTGTTTTATGAGTCATATAATTCCACTGAAATCAGTGTAATAATGTCTTTATTATATTTGAGTTGTGGATAAAAAAATTAATTACATTATTTTTTCAAACTTAAAATAAATAAATAATAATAATATTTAATTATAATCATATTTATTGACGAAAGTCAAAGGCAATATATCATCACGCCTTCTACCGATTACTGGGTGTGGCACTCTTCCGAAGCAAATCTCGGTAAGTTATATATTTTGCGCGTGAAGTGCGGTTACCAGTCGTTAAATCACGGCCCTCAAAGATGTTAGTGGTGGAGGAGCCACAGGGGTAGTTTTTGAAATTATGAAACTATATTATAATTAAAGTGCAACTTCCGGTGTCAGTTTAATAATTGTAGATGAAGTATAATATTTCACTCGTGTATTATCTTTATTATTAATTCAGATGACAACGGCCCTCGCCTATGACTCGTGCGGTAACCTTGAATGAATAATAGTTATCATAATACATTTATAGAATAATATACTATTACTCATTACTGGTTGTGGCACTCTGTTGTAGCAGATCTCGGTAAGTAATATTATGTGCGTGAAATATGTTTACCAGCTGTCAAATCATGGCTACCATGTTAGTGGAGGGGAAACCAAAGCGGTAATTTTTATTATAGTGTAAATCAGTTTGTCTTCTATGGAATCGAACTCGGGTTCTCAAATCCACGTGTTGCCACTAAGCTATCTATTTAATCATCAGAAAATGAAGTAAAATTTGTGGTTTTCTGTAGCAAGTTTGGTTGCCACTGTGTCGGCATGGGTTAAAAGAGTGTTTATCCCATCCCGTTGAATCTCTAGCTTCAACCACATCTCCCTAATGATGTCCTGCAACAATGTACTCGGTCAAACAAACCTTTCTAGCGTTCTGTCGGTCTCTCTACAGCATTAACTCCAACCAACTCCTGGCGGCCATTTGCAAATCCCCCACCTCTAACAGATCGTGCACTAAAGACAGATTTGTCAAAATGTCAGCGGCTTTTACACCGGAGATTAACGCTAGGCTCGTGTTGTACTTGTCTGGTGTACAAGGAACGTATAGCGGTATCTCTCTTCGAAGTAAGGGTAGATGTTAGATATTAGAATATTTTTAAAACGGATCTATGTGTACAGAAGCGTTAAAAGGCATTGTAGTTTTTTAGATGAAAGAAATTTTTGCTTGTTGGGTAAAAATAGTGAAATGTACAAAAAGATATTAAGCTACAAGGGAGGGTAAATGGGTCTTTGAATTTTGACCGCCTTACGAACTTTTATTTTGTACTATATTGTTCGTGTTTTCAAATTGAATTGAAATTTTGAAATCATTTTCTTAGTTATCAAATAAAAACCTTATTGAGAAATTTAACCGAAATTTGCAAGACCATTATTATAACGCAATTTTTGTTTTCAAATGTTTTTACAATACTTTGTACCAATAACTTGAAAAATATGTATAATATGTATTATACCGGTTGTATCGAGGAAAGCGTGTTAAGTGTTTCACATGGAAAAGTGTTTCACAAATTGCTTCTCAACTTAATTTAGACATATGCTTCAAATAAAAGTTGCAGATTTTAAAATTCTGCATTTAAATAAATAAACTAAATTATGTATGTAACTCGTGTTAAAAGTGTCTTACTTGTGCAATAAATTGATACATAGTTGCATAAATAACTATTTAAATAATGCAAAGCTTCAATGTGTCAAAATATTTGACAGAATTTAGGCGCGCATTTGTTTGTTATTTTGTTTTAACATTATTAATTTTGTAAATTGTAATATATATAATTTCTGCCTTTACAAAACAAAAAAGTTAGTTTATTGATTTATTGTTATTTGAAGTATTTTTATATAAAATTATTTTGGAAGCAACACGCACAGGAGAACTGTTTTCCCATGTTAAACGCTTATGGCCCGCTTTTTGTGATACACCCTGTAATAATAATTATCTTGTTTCAAAAGATTAGTAGTGTTTAGGCGCCAACTTCAGACCCAATTAGGCGCATGTTTCACTTAATCATAAAGATAATCAACGGTTATTATTTATCTTCTACTAGATATAAACAATAGTGCCATAAATTATTGGTGTGTGTGTGTATAGTAATTGTCTACCATCTGGAAATGGTAAATTTTGTCCGGTAGTGTTCTTGAACTATATAGCAGTTATTCCTATCTACATTTTTCATCATCTTAGTTGTGTTTGTGTTTTGTTTAATACTTTCAGCTCGTATTTAACTCAGGTATTAGTCGAGAAAGCAAAGGATACAAAAGAACAATTTCACGCTTGAATTATTCGAATCTACCATTGGCTTTATACTATGTACAGCAGTATCAAAACATTTTCACAATTGGTTTTGTATCTGACTTATACAAGGAAATGTTTCAAATTACAGTTGCACAAAATTAAATTCTGCATGTAAATCTTTTTAAACATTTCATTTTACTTATTTAATTATTATTAAAATTGATTTTAAAATGCAAACAAACGTTTAACCCTCTTATTAAAATTTTATACTTGCTTTTAACAATAACTTAGTAAGTAAAATGAAATGATATAGAAGAATTTAGATGCAGAAATAAGGAAGATTAAAGTAGATCATTTACTCCCGGAAATGCGAAAATGAAATTATTTTAATTTGTATTTTGACAATATATTTTTGAGGTTTTTTTAATGAACATAATGCAGTTGCGTGAAAATGCAACCACATAATCATTTCGCGACTTAAAATAAAAAAATAAATAAATATATTATCACGCCTTTTACCCATTACTGGGTAAGTAATATATTTTTGCGCATGAAGTGCGATTACCAGCCGTCAAATCACGGCCCCCAAAGATATTAGTAGAGGGAGAGCCACAGGAGTAATATTAATGTGGTGAAAATGTTTGTCGCCAGTGGGAATCAAACCAGGGTTCTCAGGATCCACAGTCCGAAAAGATACCACTGTACCACCTACTCCTAGATACACAAATAACTATTCTTTAGTAGGGACAAAATGTGAGACTTTAATTGAGAATGTTTTACTTACAAAATCAGGACATTGTTCTATCTGATTGTTCAAATTAGAACGCTGAAATCAATGAATAAAACACAACAATTACTATAAAAATTAATTAATTTATTGCTGTTGTAAAATAACAAATAAAAAATAAAAAAAATAATTTTTCCTTAATTACTATATACAAAAATAAAACTATATACAATATTATAATACTTGTGCGGTAAAGTCAAGGCACACATTGGTGAAATAAACCTAATATAAAAATATTAATCACAGTGGTAATTAAAGCCACAAATCCACAAAAGTTTATCAAAAATACATTCAGATATCACTTGCTTTATACATATCGCAAATAATCCTTTCAATTGGAATATTCCCAATAGTTCTTCTAAAGAACAATTCTTCAATCGTAGTATTTGAAACCGCCCGTAGAGCAGGCAAAAGCAAAAGCAGTTTGCCAAATCGTAACGGTTGTCCAGGTTGCGCCGTCTGTATATACTTATTCAACGTCAGCTGTGTCTGATCTTGCAACGTCGCAACAGTAGTCAAATCACTAACTACCTTCCCGTCGCCATTTTCCGATCCGCTGCTACCAGGCGAATCAAACGCGGTCTTAAACAACACAATCGCTCTAAGACAAGCAAATTCATGTCCATCAACTTGCATCTGTGCGAACTTCCCCAGCGTTTCCTGGAAGAGCTTCACCTCGTGGAGGAAGGTCATGGCGCGGTCTGGATACCTCGTGAGGGCTCCTGAAGAGTGGACAAGGTGGGATAGATCCAGAGGGAGCAGGAATTGAGCGGCGCCTAATACGAAGAGCTCGCGCCAACTTTCTTCTAAAAGTAGAAGTTGATCTGAGATTGGAAGCGTGGTGAATGTAGGAACGTTTTTTGCCCATTTGACGTTCATGAAGAGGAGACGAGCAGCTGATTCGCAGATTGTTTCGGTGGAGATTATTGGTGGTGGGATTAGTCCGGGGGGTACTGGCATTCCCAGAGGGTACTGCAATAAAAAATGAAAAATTAGATAAATTGTAATTTGAGAACCTCGGTTTGATTCCCACAATCGACAAACAATTTTCACGAGATTCAAATAACCCCTTTGGTTCGTCTACCACTAACATATTTAGGCGCCGTGATTTGACGGCTGGTAACTGCACTTCATGCGCTTAAATAAATAACTTACCGAGATCTGCCATAAGGCATGATATGTAATATATTTTTATTTTATTGTTTTTGCATCAGCAAATTAACAATCAATTTTCACCACATTAGAACAACCCTTGTGGCTCCCCCTCCAATACCATTCTTGGGCGGCGTGATTTGACGGCTGGTAATCGCACTTCACGCGCAAAATATATCATTTATTGAAATATCTGCTATGGCAGAATGCCACGCCCAGTAATGAATAGAAGGCGTGATGGTATATTTATTATTTAAAATATATATATATATATATATATATATATATATATATATATATATATATATATATATATATATATATATACTTGCTTTTAATAACTAAGTAAGTAAAATGAAATGATATAGATTAGATATATATTATTCTAGCTCCTTATAAAATAATATATTATTGTTTTAATTAAAAGTAAAACAAGAAAAATAAAATAGAATTTTAACTTCATAAAAAAATAAATATATCATCACGCCTTTTTACCCATTACTGGATGTGGCACTCTGCCGAAGCAGATTTCGGTAAGTGATATATTTTGCGCGTGAAGTGCGGTTACCAGTCGTCAAATCACGGCCCCCAAAGATGTTAGTGGTGGGGGAGCCGCAGGGGTAGTTTTTTTTGAAATTTTGAAAATTGTTTGTCGCCTGTGAGAATCGAACCAGGGTTCTCAGGATCCACAGGCCGACTTCCTGTGGCTCTCCGTCCACTAACATATTTGGGGGTCATAATTTGACGGTTAGTAAACGTACTTCAGGCATGTAAATATATCATGTACCGCACTCCTTATATTTTCATTTCAATAATAACTCATTATTAACGATAATTTGATTACCGGTAATAGTAGTATGTAAAAATAAATATAAATATATCATCACGCTTCCTACCCAGTTCTGGGTGCGGCACTCTGCCGTAACAGATCTCTGTAATTCCAGTGACGCATATTATCACTTATTAATTCTCTACTTTTCATGACAACGTGGTCAAATAATGAAATGCTATTTGAAGTATTTAATAAATCATTTAACGACTCATCTAAGTAACGATTCATTCAATTAAAACTATAATATGATTTCGTAATTTTAATTTAATATAACGGTTGGAAGAAAGATAAAATGTATAATTTATAAATATAGTGAATTTTTATTCTATGATGATACCAGAGAGTCAATTTATATTTTCTTGGTTATAATTCAGTAAAATAAATACTTACTCTGGCTAAGGCGGCCGCCGCAGCAAGGGGGTTACAAATGAAGGGTGGTTGCGGCATGAAGGGGTGAGGGTGCTCAAGTCTCGATGGAGACATGTCCGGTTTGGGTAGCGCAAGGTCCAGTACAGGACCTGGACTGCCCATCGGTTCCGATCCATCCTTAGAATAGAATAATGCCATCTGACGACGAAGAGTTGAGTTCCTTGGACCCCTCTCATGCTGAACAGCTATAACAAAAGAAAGATAAGTCACTGATTCATTTGTTAATTTAATCTCAATTACAGTAGCTTAAAGGAATTCAAACCGCTCAGACGCAGTCGTTCTCTTTATAATTTAATTTGATTGCTTTTATTTATTTGAACCAAGTTTAAAATATAACTCTTGGCGGTGCAAATAGCCATAACTGATTTTCAATATAAAATAAAGTTATTTTTTTCCTCTTACCATCTTTGTTCATGCCAGCTTCTTGGCATTTCGTGAGCCGACACGCTCGGCATTGGTTCCTGTGAGTCTTGTCAATAATGCAAGTTCCTTCTTCCTTCGCTTTGCAAACGTATTGACGATTCCGGCGAATCGAGCGTTTGAAGAAGCCGGCGCAACCGTCACAGGCGAAAATGCCGTAGTGCTTTCCGGAGCTGTGGTCTCGACACACTTTGCATGGGATGTCGTATAGAATGCGACCTGAAAGATGCAAAGAAGAACTTAAAATAAAGTTTCGTTGCATGGCATTTATTTAGTTTTAGTAAATAAATAAATAAATATATCATCACGCCTTCTACCCATTACTGGGTGTGGCACTCTGCTGAAGCAGATCTCGGTAAGTGACATATTTTGCGCGTGAAATGCGGTTACCAGTCGTCAAATCACGGCCTCCAAACATGTTAGTGATGGAGGAGCCACAGGGATAGCTTTTTCAAATTATGAAAATTTCTCGCCTGTGGGAATCGAACCAGGGACCTCAGGATCCACAGGCCGACTTCATACCACTGAGCTAGCCATTCCATCCTGTTTATTTTGACAATTTGACAGTCGTCAATTTTGAAATCTATTTTTCTTTTCCTTCTATTTGTGCAAGTATTGTGAAAAATAGATTATTTACCTCGAACTGTAAGTGATTTTTTTTAGGTCGCGAATGTTTAGGAAATCTCGCCCCTTCGGGCCTCGATTTCCTAAACTATATTACTGACCTAAAAACTGTCACTTACAGTTCATGGTATGTAATATACTATTACAATACTAGTAAATAAAGTTAGTCTTTAGTCACGAACGAGTTAAAATTAAAAAGCGAGTGAAGCATGAATACTAACAAAATTATTTATTTTAGTAAGCTAACAATGGCAACCACGCATTTTAGCGTGGTTAAAATTTTTAACTACTCGTTGCTTGGTAACCTAAGACTAATAAAATTTTGTTATTAAACAGTCATATTTCGTACTAAAAACAGTTACCTAAAAGTTACACACGGCCATAAATAAATCTGATTTAACCAGATGCTTTATATTTTTGATCTATCACTTTATTGTAATTATAGTATGTAGTTTATAATTTGTAATGAAAATACAACACAAAAGAACCGATATGCGATAACGATACAAGTTCAAAACTTCATACACCACGTAGGGTGATCCGCGCTGCGCACTTGAACGAATTGTCGCGTCGAATTTCAGAGGGTGTCACTTGTTTATTAGCGCTGATTGTCGATGGCAGGCATGTCTGGGTTCGTGGGTTCTAAAGATTGTGAATGAACTGGCACCGGGCTAACGCATCCGGTGTGTTGTTATAGTCCCTGCAATTACACAGCCCGGGTTCAAATCTCTTAGAATTACTAGTGCTCATTTTACTGCAGTGGGCGGGCAAACTCTTACATATTATATTCGTAAAGAGAAGGGGATACCACCCTTGAACAGGTATTGCTAGTAATAAAATAATCAGGTGTTTAAATAGGTTATTTACTTTTACTTTTATGTTTAGCTGTGCTAATTAGGTACGCGTTTTCTTCCTTGAATTATCAACAAATAAACAGTTATTTTGACTAACTCAACTTTTACAGTACTAACATATTTTATATAATTATTTATTTATTTGCTCCTCTGCACAACAGGAACTTAACCTCAATTATAGTACAGGAAGGCCACAGCCTATAGTGGAATCCGAACAATCGAATTACAGCCCAATTATTCATAAACTGCCTTTATTTATTTATTTATTTATTTGTTACTCTGCACAACAGGAAGTAAATCCCAATTACAGTACAAGGGATCTACAGCTTATAGTGGAATCCGAACCACTCAGACACAATCATATTTTTAGATATAAGTAGAAGTCAGTGAGATTTGAACGCACGACCTCTTGCTTGCTAATTAAGAAACGCAAGTTTTACCTCGCTTTTATCCACTGAGCTACGATTGCCTGTTGGCGTGTAATGTAGAGATTTTGCGCCATATGTTTGGGACATTAAAAGAGGACAGATTGAGTGGTGTTATCGAGGGATGTTTCGTGTGTAATGTGTTGGTATTTGAACCATCTGACGTGGAATCACGCATCACCCCATAGTTCACACGGACAGTAAAATATCCTGTAAATATCAGAGGGTAGTTTCAAACTATACATCTGTTTTAGTTAAATAATTGAACGATTTAAAAACTTGCGTAGATATAATTATTCTGACGGTAAATATTCCCCGTGGTTTTAAATTAATTAGAATATTTTACTTTTACTGGAATTACCGTTTAACAATATGTAGATATATTTGTATTTCAATATTTAATTAATTATGAGATAGTAGATAACAGTTATTTAAATAATTTCATGCAATCAAATTACTGTTAATGAATATTACTGTATATGGAATAAGAAAAATCTTGAAAAAATATTTAAATTACTACATTTACAGTTAATTAAAATTGAATAATTAATTAATTTGTAACATGATATCCTTAGCTAGTTTACAAAATGGATGTATTTGTATTAATACGCATTAATTGATCAATATGGATTAATGTGAAATTAATTCACTCTGGTAAATTAATGTACATTAATAATAACACATGTTTTTTTCATTTCTCATGAAGATAAAGACAGATTCGGAAAACAGAGTAGCTGCTACAAGTAATACCATTTTTAGTTCCGATTTTAATCGTTTGTCGTTAAACCAAGAATTAGATATTATTCGCTCATATCGCGAAAACAATTAATAAAATTGAGTTCATTTAAGTTTCAATCGATTTTTTGACTTAAATTACATTGTCCTAAAATACTCTTATACCTATATTTTGAAAAACTAAATTTTCTCTCCAATTTTCTTTTAAAATTACGTATTAAATTAATTTTCTGGGGGATGAGACCTAGTTAGATAATGGCTGAGGCTAAAAAGCATTAGAATACCATGTTTTATAAAAATTGTTAGAGTCGATTCCCAGATCTTTATTTTTATTTTCTTATTTATGCTACTTGGTATATATCATCAGACCATAACTGGATGTGATACTTTGCCGTAACAGATCTCAGTAAGTGATATATTTATACGCTTGAAGTGCGGTTACCAGTGGCCAAATTATAGCCCCCAAAGATGTTAGAGGGCGAAGGAGCCACAGGGGTAATATTAATGTGGTGATTGTTCGTCAGCTGTTGGAATCGAACCCGGGTTCTCAAATCTACAATCCGACTCTATACCATTTGTACAGCTGAGCCACATAACAAATTTGGTTAATTTGTGATTGCCCTAATTACTTCTTGTAAACAATAATTATTTGTATAGAATCGTTTTGATTAAGTAATAAAAATTTGTTATAAATTCTTACTTGACGACGGTGGCGACATCTTGGGAATGGGTTGCAACCTCGGATCCATCTGCATCATAGCACCATCACCCTGCATATTGCTCGCTTGCACTATATTCATCATCACTGTCACCCACTAACTCAACTAAAATACAACTTCCACAAAACTAAATCCAACTAAAAATACTCTTCTACCGTCGTGTTAACCGCCTAACTCTGGACGAGTCACTGACACTAACTTTGCTAACTTTAGGGCTTTTGCTATAAGTTTCGGCAGCTTTGTAGAAGATCTGGGATGATGAATGGGCCCTTGTGACTTGACGTGACTGGGAATAGCTGCTACGTGATTGGTTGAGGGATAGCCCTACTACTGGCGAAGGGTGGAAGGCACGCCCATGAATGCATGAGGGCTAATAGGATTCGATGTAGGCTTCAATGAGGGGATGGAGAATTAGTCACTTGATAAATAGGGGTATTGATTTTTTTAGGGGATGATAGAAATTGTTTAAAAACTATTGATTAAATTATTTATTAACGTAGAGATTAAATTAAATTTATTTACTTATAGAATGTTGAAAGGGAATGTTTTACTATAGTCAGATTTTTGTAAGAAACAAATTACGTTAACATTGCAATATTTTGTGATAACTATGGTGACAGAGAAATCTAATTTTGAAATATCAAAATTATTGCATAATTATTTTTTTAAATTTATAATACTCGTAATTTTTTGATAGGTGTAGAAGAGATAATGACTATTATTCCCTCGTTATTATTCCCTGCAGGATTTATTCATAGCAATATATAGCAAAAATCACACATTTAATGAACATATAATATATTAGTCGTAAATAAATTAGTTTATAAATTTTAGATGGATTTCAGAACTCGGGTTCGCTTCCCACAGGCGACAAACAATTTTCACCACATCTTTGAAGACCGTAATTTTACGGCTGGTAACAGCACTTCACGCGCATAAATATATCAATTACCGAGATCTCTTATGGCAGAGTGCCACACCAAGTAATGGGTAAATAGCGTGATGTATGTTTATATATTATTTATTTTCATTTGATGCTACTATAAAACGCGTGTCAATTTCCCAACCATGATTTTTATGTAAACTTTTCCCAGTTTTCTGTGATCAAATTTATTTATTTATTTACTATTTTGTATGTATTTAATTATAATTATAGTACAGGGGACTTATAGCTTCTAGTGAAATCTAAACTACTCAGATGCAATCGAGATTTGAACGCACGATCTTTTTGTTGAGATACAAGTTTTATCTCGGTTTAAACCACTAAACTTCGATAGCATAACTATTACTTTATTATGACTACAAGAAACCCTACTTACACAATAACAAATGATCATTTCCCCAATTAAAATCCTATTGTACGTAGTTCCAAATAAAACAAAGTAGCTAATGTTTAATTTCCTATAATAAAACAAAGCTCCCTAATCGGTGTGTCACCTGTGCACAGATAATCATTCGACCCTCCCTCAAATAGGTCACGTGATGATACGTAACATAGTGATAGTGGACCCCATACATTCCCACACATCTATGTTGGGGGTAAAGCGCAGTGCATCATGCACATATGACGCTAAATTTCCATAGCCCTCGTTGATGACGCTGCGGATGCTATGATCCTGACCAACATGTGATCATGCGGAATACCGTGGGATTGTTTCGCATTCTCACAGATATTAAGTACAATGGTGACATCATATTCAATCATATGGCGCTTTGAAAATTCGTAAACACCCTAAAATGTAATTATTAGTTTTCATTTTTATGTCTTATGGGGAAGGTGCGTCAGTCGTGTTGAGACGGATGGTGGATTTGAGATCCCGGGTTCGAATTTTACATCTAGCACACTTTTTTCCTACACCAAAGTTGACTAAATGTCGTTATTAATTTGATAATTCACAGAACAAAAAATTAATCCAAATACAGTCTTAACTTTGTTGACAAAGTCATTAGGAAGTGAACAATCCTACATCCAACACTTACAAACAAAAGAAACTATAAAACTTATAACAGCAATTTTCCAAATTTATTCCAAAGTTAAGCTGATATTTCCCTTCGTATTTACATTCATAAATAAGCCATTACCAGTTTCATAAATGCACATTTTGGTATCTATTTCAGGTACTAAAGTAATCTGTTTAAATTGACACAACACAATGTTGAGAGTTGATCCTAACGAGTGGAAAATCCGCTGAAACAACGACGAGATAGGTCTGAAGATGCCGACAAGGTTTGTTTAACTGCAGAATAATGGTTTACAATTTTATAGCTTCTCAACTAAGGATTAGCGAACGTTAATTTGATTCGGAGTATTGGGCATTATGAATAAGTATATTCAATGAATTTTACTTGTGCTTAAAATTTTAGCGTGTAATCCGATAATACGAGCGAATTGCTTTGCAAATTGATTCGATATTTGCAAATTATAAATTTTATATTTAATACCCACGAAGTGCTAGTTTATATTTGCATATTTTATAGGAAACCCCCATCCAAAGCTCTTTATATAGAATAAATTTTACACCTGCTAGAAAACTACCACTTTTCTATACTTGTTAAATAATCTGCTATTATTTATATTTCTTATAATAGTTCAATACAATAGTTTAATCAAAATATTTTGCTTCCTACGTTTTATTTTAAAATGAATGCTCTGATACAATAGGCGCAATCCATTTTCCATTTGGATCATATCTAACTGATCCAGATCACTTATATATTTCGCTGACTTTATTTCCAGTACTAGAATTGATAAGTCTAATTTACTTTAAAGTAATTCATCTAAATAATTGCATCAATTTGATAAATTCAGTTCTTTTATTCATTTTGTCTAATTTATCTGAACTGATTTAAGTGAACCAAGTGGTGAATGGAATACAGCTATTGCTGTTAAATTCCATGTTTCAAGTTAAAATAAACTCGCTGTACGTTAATTTTTGAAAATGTAATTGAAAGAAAGCTATTGTAAATTGACTCGAATTTCTGATGATATGTCTTTATTATACTAGGTAGGGTAATATTTCTGAGGGATGATATTATAAATTTTTATTGACAATTGAAGCGAGAAATATGTAAGGCGCGCAATATAATAGACAATGAAGAATGTTGTCATACATGAGTTATGAAGTTATGAATATGATTCACCCTAGTATATTAAACATAGGATAATGGTAGGTACAGTCCGCATAAATAAAAATTAATCAATCAATATAAAGTAAATCTACAGACGCTTTGATTGAACGGAGATTGATTTTACTTCGTATTTTATTTGCTATTTGAATAAATCTAAGAAATCTAATATTAATAAACATTGTAACAAATAATTTAATACTTCCTATTCTGTTTATTTATTTATTTATGCTACTCTGTATAACAGGAACTGTATTCCATATATTACAGGATCCGGGATCACCGAGCAGCAGTATGGAGTTCATATAAATGTTTGCGATTGGAATTCAAACTCGGGACCACCGGATTTATTAATTTCATAAATAAATACTTTTATATACAATTTCAATAAAAAAATATCTATCATTTTAATTTACCTGGTGTGTTTCCTACTCATAAGTTATCCCCTACTTAGACAATTATTAATAAACCAAAACATGAGCGATATTACTTTCCCGAGTTACAATACGAGGGTGAGTTACCCCTACCATTGTCAGCGGGGTAAGAGACGAGGCTTCAACAAGCCATGTGGTCCAGCAACAGATGCCCTGAGCGCTTAAACCCTCGGTAGGGTTTGAACCCGGATATTACCTGTGTACATCTAGTTATGAATCACGTTGATTCACACAGGGTTGCATCGATGTAATTGCGTGTAGGTAATTATATCATAAACAGAAGAGTAGCGGGTGTCATATGGATATAGAGGTATGTTTTTATTTATCAGGTTGGTAGCACGACATGTGCCATTAGGCTATGGGAATTTAGTCGAATACTGGCAGTCGTAGTCCAGTGGATATTATTTGTTTCTATCAAACAAATATGAAACGACACTTTGAGAAAATGAAATAATAATTTTAATGGTATAGTTTTTTTATTGCCACGGACAAATAAAAACAAAATAGAGGAGATTATTTTAAGATGGGGTATGTAGCTCAGTGATATCAAGTTGGCCTGTGGATTTGGGAACCTAGGTTCGATTCTCACAACCGACAAAAAATTTTCACCGCATTAAAATTACCCCTGTAGCTCTCCCACCACTAACATCTTACCGAGATCTGCTATGACAGAGTGCCTCGCCCAATAATGGGTAAAGGGCATGATGATTTATTTTATTTATATTTCAAGACGACTTGACTGAAATTATAGATGTAACGAATTTATCTTATTATTCATTATAAAACTGTTTTAAAATGAGAATTTATTACTTATATGTGAGAACCAATGAAACCATGAATTTGTTTAAAAATGAACCAATGAAATGGAACAAATGTTAAGTGAATGTTTTAAGAGTTCGTGCTGTTTCATTTGACGGAACATGACGTGATATTCAAGCATGAATCTACTATCTAGTCAAATGTCAGTTGACTATCTGTACGTCTGTCTCCACCTGGCCTCAGTCGTCAGCGTCACCCGCGTGTACCAAGGGCTGAAACATCCCTACATACACTCACACATATAGAGATGTGGTGCGTTGATTCCTCTCAGCAGTTGGGTTTGTAAAGAATTGACCTAACTCTAGTTATCCTCATTAGCTGGTCGGGCGCATCGCAACAATGCCAAATACGCTGTACGCTGACTGGATAACACGGACCAACGCATTTTTTACCTTCACCGCGGCCCGAGTAAATACACCCAACTAGAATATAGTTCCTTCTAAAGATGAGATGATGTATTCATTCTAGGGATGTACATTATTGGCAAAGCAAGGGATGCAGTACTTTTGTAGCTTCCTACTCGTGTAATAAAGTCCACGTTATTACTAGTTAATTTGTTTTATGAGGTAGAAAGTTCTATAGCAACGAGTCGTCTTGTAGATTTGAGAATCCGAGTTCGATTCCTGTAGTCGAGAAATTAACTTTCACTTCATTAAAATATTGAAGTCGGCCTGTGGATCCTGAGAACCCTGGTTCGAATCCCACAGGCGACAAACAATTTTCATAATTTCACAAGCTATCCCTGTGGCTCCTCCACCACTAACATCTTTGGGGGGCGTAATTTGACGACTGGTAACCGCACCCAGTAATGGGTAGAAGGCGTGATGATATATTTATTTATTTATTTTTTTATTTCATTAAAATATATACAAATGCTAATACAATTATTTCTAAATATTGGAAAATTGCAGGTGATTTATTGTTGTAATTGTGAAATTCAAGTAGATCATTTAAAACTATCAAATTAATCACTTAGTGACCCAAGGGTCATAGGTTGTTGATGCCAGCTATAGGCTGTGGCACTCTGTTGTATATTACCATAAACTGTAAGTCACAGTTTTTGATTTCCAAAACATTCGCGACCTAAAAAAATCACTTACAATTCGAGGTTAATAAGTTATTTTTTACAATACTAACACAAATAGAAAGAAAAGAAAAATAGGTTACAAAATTAACAGCTGTTAAATTGTTCTCAAAATAAACAGGACCTTGATATGTAATATTTACTTACTGTCCACAGTAAGTAAATATTAAATTCCTGATGTAACCATGGAAACCACTGTGCAATAGAAGTTCAACTTACGGTGTTTAAATTTTGTCATTAATAGGAAACTTACAGTACAGATATTGTAAAAATGATATATTTATGCATGTGAAGTGCAATTACCAGCCGTCGAATCACAGTTTTCAAACATGTTAGTGGAGGAAGAACCATATGAGTAATTTGAATGTAGTGAAAATTGTTTATCTGCTACGGGAATCGAACTCAGATTCTCAAATCCGCAAACTAGATACCACTAAGCCACCTATCTTCTAAAATATGTAATAAAATAACTCGTAAGTTGTTATTCTTAGATACTTAACATGAGAGACAGTTAGCTAATCCTCGAGTTAGTGTTTCTATCTCCCGTTGAAATCACTGCTGACAGCTGCTGATGGCTCTGTATTTTGTACATCCCTGCATACCGTGCCTACCCTGTGCACATCATCTCTCTGTTATCATCAGTCCATGGCTGCCTTTGTGCCTTTGCGACTAAATACCGGATTTTGTTCGTACGGACGCTCAAAAAGCCGAGATTCAATATTCTAAAGGCATCGGCAACGTAGGGTTCGCTATGTACTTCACCCAAGTGTTGAATTGTTGAATGCATCAGCAAATTGAAGCGCACGACTTTAATGTGCGAGTTTGCTGCCCTTATGACTTTTTAACTGTACGAATAATTTTAGAATAACAAGTTTTTCATATAATATAAATCTCTCTATATTTAATAGATCATGAATGTGGTTAATATTGTTGTTTTTTTTTGATATTATTGAAATTTGTTGCGTGAACGAAAGATTAGATGAGCTTAATGAAAAAATAAAAAATGAATGTAGATTAAGTAGATTTATAAACAGATGTTATTTGGTGAAACAAAGAGAAAGAAGAATTGACGACCTAGAAACAAATAGATGGATATGATTGAAGGTTTGTTGTGCGAACGAAAAATGAGATAAGCTTATATGAAAAAAAAAATGAATGTAGATAACGTAAATTTCTACAACATATTTGTTGGTAAAATTGAGAGAGAGAAAGAGAGATTGCGTGAACGACTAAATGGTTGGATAAAATTGAAGGTTTGTTATATAAACGAAAAATGAAAGGCATTATGTATGTAGATGAAGTCAAAATAAGGTTACATTTACTTTATAATAAAATAAATCTTTTCATGATACTTTAGACAAATTTTGTAATAAAATATTTGATATATTAATATTTGTATACGTTTGTAAAAAATGATCTGCTTATAGTCATTTATTTGCTGAGGGTCGAAGACGGTTATAAGACGTGTAGTGAGTGTATTAAGAGTCTGTGTTACCCTATTTAAAGGAACATAATATGGATACTGTGTCTTTTATGCTTTAATAGTTATTTATGTACCAAGGGTGAAAACTGGCGTTTCTCGTCCGTGGCATGATTATTAGCACGAGGCGCAATGCGCCGAGGGTTAATAACATGCCCAGGGTCAGAAACGCTAATTTCACCCGTGGTACATACAATATTTTATGCACAACAAAATAACATTTAATTATATGTTCAAAAGATTAAAATATGTACATAGGTTATATGTCAAAATGACATTTTGCAGAATCAAGTATTCACAACAAATAAAATTGTCATTTTATTTATGTATCTAAAGGAATTAATTAAGCCTGCTTTTTAGGGCTAAAACATATGCTTTTCGGCCCGGTTGTGCATACAATTTTACTTTTTTTTACAACTGTCAAAAAAACATGACATTTTTACGTGATACGTGAAATTTGTGTTTTTTTCATGGAAATATCATATTTCATAATCTTTGACACATTAAAAAAATTATTTATCAAACATTTTCACGTTTCCTTGGTTACAACACATCAAATTTATATTATTTTTCATTTTTTCTTTTTAATTTACTTAATTAGGGTTCGTGCTATCCCATTTGTTGGGATATAGCGGGAAGTTATGTATGTATGTAATTTACTTAAATAAATCAATAATTATTGTACTATTCATTTTTGACTGTTTTAGAAAAAATTTTGTTTGTATTTCGTGGGCGAAATTCATGTGTTTTGGCACGTTCGAATGACTTTTTTGTCTCAACCTAACGGTCTCGACCAAAAGTGACATTCTCACGCACAACAAAAAAAATTCTCATTTCACGCACTTAATACAAAAATAACTATTAATGAACAGACACACGATATTACTTATGAATAAAATACCTAAGATATTAAATATGAAAGCGCCTTTAAATTGAAATCATCATTTTTGTAGTGGCATGATGGCTGCGCAAATATTTCACTAGCGAGGGTTTGAAAGCCAGTTATAGCAATCACATTTATCTCACACATTTTGATTCTTATAATCCGTACCGTACTTATCTTCAACGACGGTTGCTCAATCTTTGAAGTACCTGCACGTATACAAACCTCTGTGTCTTCTAGTCTTATTGACTGTCACATCCTGGGCGTAGCACCTCGGGTATAGTTTCATGTAACCGCCGTCGACATCCGGTGCATCCTGACCTGAAGGACTCACGACCTGTTTCATCTTCAGGTACAACACACGTCAATAGTCGTGTAATTACATAAGGGACAATGATGCAAACAAAATGCATTCATGTCTTTGTTGAAAGACCGAAAGAAATCCTAAAGACTTGCCAGATTTCAAATTCGCAGAATTATTTTAAAAATAAATATATAATTACGCCTTTTACCCATTACTGGGTGTGACATTATGTCGTAGCAGATCTGATTCGTTTATCTTTAGAAAATTACATTAACTATTTTAGACTTAAATATTGTAGCTCTATTCCATTTGTCAACTGGTTCACTTACATCAGTTCAGATAAATTTGACACATGACTAAATGAACTGAATTTAGCAAATTAATGCATTTATTTGGGTGAATTACTTCAAAGTAAATTAGAATCAGTAATTCTAGTACTGGAAATAAAGTCAGCGAGGTAATCCAGCGAAATAAATAACTGATGTGGTTCAGCAAATGTAAGTCTGATCGAAATGGCAAATGGAATACATTTGGTGTCATTAATTCCTGATGATCAAACTAACAATAATTATTATTGTAAAATATTAATAAAACGAGAAACTTTTATTATGATACTAAATTTTAAAACCAGTACCTGCTTCATTATTATATTATTTTGTATATGTTTGAAATTAAGAAAAAAAAATTATATTAGCAAATTGATGGTTAATGAAATTCTCTGTATTTTTAAATAACTTTTTGGTTATAATCAAATAAACTTTTTGTACTAATTCGTTCTTCTTCTTCTTCTTCTTGTAGATTTGTCGTCATTTCAATCGTTGAGATCTTCCCAGCACAGCGTACAGTGGGCTCTATCCCTTGGAATTCATAATCTGTGGCTTTTTACCATCAGCAGAGTGGAGATTTTGTTGAGGCAAGTTGGCAGTCATTTCCTAAAACTAGCAGTTAAGTATTTTTAATATCTTACTAAAATACTTAAAAAACATACATACCTACACCTGCTTGCTATCCAAAAAACACTAAATAAATATTTATAAATGCAAGACATAGAAATACGTTCATGTTGACGGCGAGATTTGAACTGCTCTTCTCAACAAACAACTTTTGGTTTTATTTTTCTCTCCCTTTTATTGCGGTGTCAAGTACAGTTATTTTATTTTTAGTTTTTTTATAAATATTTATAAATAAATACATAAAATAAATATATCATCACGCCTTCTACCCATTTCTGGGTGTGGCACTCTGCCGTAGCAGATCTCGGTAAGTGATATATTTTGCGCGTGAAGTGCAGTTACCAGTTGACAAATCACGACTCCAAAGATGTTAGTGGTGGAGGAGCCACAGGGGTAGCTTTTTGAAATTATGAAAATTGTTTGTCGCCTGTGGGAATCGAACCAGGGTTCTCAGAATCCACAGGCCGACTTCATACCACTAAGCTAGCCACCCCGTATAAATATTTATAAATGTACTTTATTGCTATATTTATTAACGACGTTATTTTTAAAAAGAAAGTTAACCAGTTATTTATTTTCAAAGTCCCTTTAGTATCAATTTGAAAATATTTTTAAAATTATTTTTTAACATATAATTAATCGACTTTTTAATTTACGATATAAAATTGAGCTAATTAAGTATTTATTAGAGAAATAACAAAATTAAAAAATTAAACAAATTGATTAGTGAAGCAGATGTACTCGTATGTCGGAAAAATTGAGGGTGAAAGATTGTGTGTATGATCTAGAAATATATATGAACGTTTGTTGCGGGGTTTTACAGCTATTCTTTGTTACTAATATATTGTTTTTATGTTTATAGGGATATCACGAGACCTGCTAACATTTCCTGCGGCATCTGTATCATCGTGAAGCAGCTGGTGTGCTTTCCAGCGTCATCGGAGCTGCCACCATCGTGGAAAACGCCAACGAAGCTTGTATCATCATCTGGGAGCAGTTGAAATTCTTATCAGCGTCATTGAAACTGTTATCATCGTGGACATCGACACCTGAGTTATCGTCTTCTCTTGCAACATCTCATAAGCTTGGCAGCAACACCAGGAAATCAAAAAAAATTTGCAATAAACATTGTATTCAGAAGTAAATAAATCAATTGCAATAAACATTGTATTCAGAAATAAATAAAATAATTCCATTAAATATTGCATTCACAAGTAAATAAAACAATTGCAATAAACATTATATTCATAAATAAATAAAATAATTGTAATTAACATTGTATTCATAAGTATATAAAATTATTGCAATGAACATTGTATTCACAAATAAATAAGACAGTTGCAATGAAAATTGTAGTCATAAATAAATAAAACGATTGCAATAAACATTGTTTTAATATATAAATAAAATAATTGCAATAAATATTGTATTGATAAGTAAATAACTCAGAAATATACAATATAATTGCAATAAACATTGTATTCACATATAAATAAAATGATTGTAATGTAATATGTTAAGAACAATAATAAATATGTTTTAAATTGATAAGTTACAATAACTCTCTTTAAAATATGTTTATTCTTCAAGAATAAGAAATATTATAATAAGTTGTTTGCGAAAACATACATCTTGTTACAATAGTCCTTATACTTGGAGAATAAATATGTTTTAAAGACAGAATTGTAAATTATCAATTTAAAACATACTTTCTATTGTTTAAAACAAATAAATTGTACTTGGAATAATAATTTAAATATAAAATATTAAAAAAACATTGTATACAACTTTGAAATAATAATAAATAAGATTAAAATAACATGTCTTTATTTTGTTTAGAAATATAATATCCTATAGTATAAATTCGTCCCAAATAAGTTTAAATTTATTCGAACGAAGTTTAAACTAGCATCAATTCGGTGTTGAATTTTTAGTTCAAATATCAAACCAGAGATGGCGCCACTAGTATCTTTACATTCCTGGAATTCCATTCGCATTCCTAGCATTCCTGAAATTCCATTCGCATTCCGGCAGCCTCACATTCTATCCATTCTGTTTTGCCACCCACCGCTTCACAGTCTAACACCCGGATTTCAGAGGATGTTAGACTGTGAAGCGGTGGGCGGCAAAACAGAATGGATAGAATGTGAGGCTGCCGGAATGCGAATGGAATTTCAGGAATGCTAGGAATGCGAATGGAATTTCAAATATGCGAATGGAATTTCATTTGAAATTCCATTCGCATTCCTATCATTCCTGAAATTCCATTCGCATTCCGGCAGCCTCACATTCTATCCATTCTGTTTTGCCGCCCACCGCTTCACAGTCTAACATCCTCTGAAATCCGGGTGTTAGACTGTGAAGCGGTGGGCGGCAAAACATAATGGATAGAATGTGAGGCTGCCGGAATGCGAATGGAATTTCAGGAATGCGAATGGAATTCCAGGAATGTAAAGATACTAGTGGCGCCATCTCTGGTTTGATATTTGAACTAAAAATTCAACACCGAATTGATGCTAGTTTAAACTTCGTTCGAATAAATTTAAACTTATTTGGGACGAATTTATACTATAGGATATGATATTTCTAAACAAAATAAAGACATGTAATTTTAAACATATTTATTATTATTTCAAAGTTGTATACAATGTTTTTTTTAATATTTTATATTAAAATTATTATTACAAGTACAATTTATTTGTTTTAAACAAAAAAAAGTATGTTTTAAATTGATAATTTACAATACTGTCTTTAAAACATATTTATTCTTCAAGTATAAGGACTACTGTAACAACTTATTACAATATTTCTTATTCTTAAAAAATAAATATGTTTTAAAGAGAGTTATTGTTACTTATCAATTTAAAACATATTTATTATTGTTTTTAACATACATATTACATTACAATTATTTTATTTATATATGAATACAATGTTTATTGCAATTATATTGTATATTTCTGAGTTATTTACTTATCAATACAATATTTATTGCAATTATTTTATTTATATATTAATACAATGTTTATTGCAATTGCTTTATTTATTTATGAAAACAAGTTCATTGCAACTGTCTTATTTATTTGTGAATACAATGTTCATTGCAATAATTTTATATACTTATGAATACAATGTTTATTGCAATTATTTTATTTATTTATGAATATAATGTTTATTGCAATTGTTTTATTTATTTGTGAATACAATATTTAAGCGATTATTTTATTTACTTCTGAATACAATGTTTATTGCAATTTTTTTGTTTATTTGTGAATACAATGTATATTTCAATTGTTATATTTATTTGTGAACACAATGTTTCTTTGAAGTAGGTATAAAGCCTGGACCAGTGACCTGGATGATTTTCAGGAGCAAGCCGCTGACCCACCTTCCCAGCATTCGCTGTCATCACCAAAAGAAAACTCCTGAACAAAACTTTTGGTAGAAGGTTGGCTTCTTCACTGCAGCTGCAACTACGACTCTAAACAATACACAACAAAATCATTAGAAACTATCTAAAATAATATTAATAAAATAGTAAAGAAACATTGAATTATTGTACATCAATCGTTCATTATTTAAAAAATTGAAAAAAAATTGAGAGAAATAAATAATTTAAAACAGAATTTAATTATGAATAGCTAATCGTCGAATGAATGATTAACGTATTGAAAGTAAAAGTTTGGATAGATAATTTTGTTAAATGATTTAATATTTAATCTGTCAGTTTTCTCAATTTTAAAAATACAATCTATTTAAATATTGTATAGGAACCTGTTAAAACTATTACTTCAAATATTGGAAAGAATTATTTTAGGTTTATTTACTTCAGAGAAGTTAACAATCTACTAGCGTTATCATTAAAAAGTATCTAATAGATAGTCAGTTATTAAAAGTGTTATGCTACAAAATAAAGGATTCATTATTATTATTTTAATGTGAATCATTATGTAATAAATTTTCAAATAAATATTAAACAAATAACAAATATGTTTTAAAGAAAGTTATTGTAAATTATCAATATTAAACAATATAATTATTAATACTTTTAACTGACTTTTAATTCAAATAATTTAAAAAATAATAATTTTCTTACATTTATATTGCAAGCAGCGGACTTGATGTTCGATTTCGGATGTGCTGAAGTTACTGCCAAACTTCTGAGATGTAAGTGAAGACGATGATTCAGATGACGATGTCCACGATGATAACAGTTCCGGCTGAAGCTGATAAGAACTCTAGTTGCTCCAAGATGATAATTCCAACTTCTTTGACGGTTCCAAGGATGGTGACAGCTTCGGTGACGTAGTCCAAGATGGCGACAGCTCCGATGACGCTGGTGAGAACACCAGGTATTCCACGATGAACCTGAAACAGAAACTCAGAACACAAAGCAGTAATATAGAACAGTGTACAAATTATGGAAAATCAGCAAACAGCATTCACCATTCATACCATATACCACATTCGTACCACATATCCCATTCATACATTTCTTGTTCTTCAAATTGTTTTCAATGTTGACTTCTCTGGTTTTTCTTCGTTTCTTTCTTGCCTTTTCCCTACCTGAATTTGTGTGTACAAGTAGCTAATTTGAATCTACGACAAAGCAACCGAATTGTGCTTGTCAATTTATAAAAACGTGAGCATATTCCGTGCCCCGACCTCTCGGTTTGCGCCTACTGATCTACCCGGCTGTTGGGAAAATGTTAAACAGTGCTAGGCTGGCAGCACGGCTTCTAGACCTCCCAATGACTCATTGGTACACACCTCCGAAGAGGCTGGTTTGTGCAGATTCGGCTACGCCACCAGCTAAACATCGGTTTAACACTCTCTCGCTGGGTTTTACCAAACAACAGCACATACGCGTGTATCCGACATTGCCCGGGCCGCGATACGCTAATAAAGCTTGCCTGTTGTCTCGATGAAGTATGTTGTGCTTCACGTGAAGCTAGCGTTTATGGTGGACAATACAAAACCCGATATCGCGATAACCCAACCCACGAAACGATTTTTAGATATGAAGGCCTTCCGATAAGGCAGAAATGCAAACAAGTTAAAAGTACGTAGCACGTCTGTTCTCTTAAACGGTTGCGAGGCAAGTAATGGTCTTATGCGTGCTTGTCGTTTACCGTCCAATTAATGGCTATTACGTCTCTGGCAGGCTTGTCTTGTATAACACCAAGTCCGGCTTACACTGTAGCATAATTGTTTCTCCAAACTTGTGTTGCAGTAGTTTCTTTATTATTTTATTTTGAAACAATGAAATATTTAAACATTAGTCAGTTATTATTAAAATTATAATAAATGATATTCAATTTAAGCACGAAAATAATGTAGTTTGTTGTTATTCAAAACAAATCCGAGTTTATTTTATTCCTCCAGTGTAAATCCGACTTGCTTGAAAATTTATTCATTTAGTTACCAGTAAATAACTGTTGAAGAAATTGTGTAACTTCATAGATATAAAAAATATAAATATATGCTACAAATACAATTTTTATATTTTAACTTTTGATATTATTTTAAATAATAATTTTATTATTGCAATTATTATAATCATATGTAAAATAATTATAATATGTATGTATTATTTGTTTTTGAATAAATTTATAATAAAACGTTTAAATTATAATATCTCTACAATTAGTATTTAATTTAAAAACGTTAAATATATATTTTATGCACAACCGGACCGAAAAGCATGTGTTTTAGCCTTAAAAGGCGGGCTTAAACACTTCTTCCTATGGATACATAAATAAAATAACAATTTTTGTTTAATGTGAATACGTGATTCTGCAAAATGTCATTTTGACATATAACCTATGTACATATTTTAATCTTTTGATCATATAATTAAATGTTATTTTGTTGTGCATAAAATATTGCATATGCCACGGGCCAGAAACGCCTATTTTCGCCCTTGGTACATAAATAATTATATTACATCAAAAATACTTAACATAAAACTATGTTTTATCGTCCAATATAATTATTCAGCCCAGTTGATAGATAATAAAATTAAATGTTTTTTACGTGACACAGATGCACGTAAAATAAATATAAAATAAATATATCATCACGCCTTCTACCCATTACTGGGTGTGGCTCTCTGCTGAAGTGATATATTTTGCGCGTAAAGTGCGGTTACCAGTCGTCAAATCACGGCCCCCAAAGATGTTAGTGGTGGAGGAGCCACAGGGGTAGCTTTTGAAATTATGAAAATTATTTGTCGCCTGTGGGAATCGAACCAGGGTTCTCAGGATCCACAGGCCGACTTCATACCTCTGAACTAGACACCCCATGATTTGACGGCTGGTAACTGCATTCCTCGCACAAAATATATCACTTACCGAGATCTGCTACGGCAGAATGCCACAATCAGTAATGAGTAAAAGGCGTGATGATATATTTATTAATATTTATTTTATTTATATCCTTGTAGGATCCATATTTGCAACAAGACAGAAAATTTGAACAATACACTTTTCTATGATGACAGGTAGTCTCTTATCTAACTATAGTTCACATGAACGAGACTCTCCCATGCTGGTACATTATTCTAACTTCTTCCCATCAACTTCTAGCTAACATAAAGAACAAGATCTGCTTCTCAAGGCGGGTGAAACTCGATCTTACTACGTGCTCGTCTTACAGTCATTCAGCAAGAAGCAAGGCCTCGAAGACGATGACGGGACATGTGAATAGAGTGAAAAGTGGCGTGTAAGTATTGTCTTCAACAGAGCGGATGTTACCGCCTTCAAGACGTGAAAGACTTCGTGGACTTGTTGCTCCGGGAAGTCAAGAGACTTGACGACAAGATAACGGATTTTGTAGAGGGAAAAAAGAGATGTTAGATGATATTTGTTGGGGTAGTTTTCCATAAAAAAGCTGGGGTTTAAGGAGAATTGCATCTACGAAACTTCAGTTGTAAAATAAAATAAATATATTATCATGTTTTTTACCCATTACTGAGTGTGGCACTCTGCCGTGGCTGATCTCAGCAAGTGATGTATTTATGCACGTGAAGGACAGAAAATTTATTTATTTATTTATTTATTTATGCTATTCTGTATAACAGGAACTTAATCCCAATTACAATATAGGGTCCGAAATCACCGAGCCGAAGTGTGGTAGTTCATATATTATTTTAACAAAAAAATGAACACATTTATGTCCGGAATTATAAACGACAAATAAATTTACTACCAAATGCTCGTAAATAAAATTTGTTAATTCAAATGACTTTTGACTAGGTAAAGGGGTTCATAAATTGGTCTTAATAATAATTTTGTATCACATTTGGTTTTAGCGAAAATAGATGCAAGTTTAAATGGAGAATAGAGAATTAGTATTTTTAGTTTTTTTAGGGTATTGTTCGCCATTTTATATTTCAGGCGCCATCTTATATATTGGCCGCCATCGTGGATTCAAACACAATCCTATTTTAAAGTTTTATTTCTTGTAATACGTAAATAACTCTTGAAACATTCTCTGAGCATTAATTTATAATTTAATTAATTAATTTTTACCAAACATTTATTTCCTGATACATCATCCACATTTATAATTTCTTTCAAACAAGCTTGTATCATCTGTCATTCTTGCAACAATCCTTCAATCATATCCATCCATTTATTTCTGATCTTTAACATCATTCATTTGACATACTTATTTATTTATTTATGCTGCTCTATACAATAAGATCTATACCATTTTCTTAATAACTCGAAATATCGCGTTTGTTAAATAGGTGGCTCAATAGTATCGAGTCGGAATGTGGATTTGAAAATCCGGGGTCGATTCCCAAAACCGACAATTTTCATCACATTAAAAATTATCCCTATGACTCTCCTTCCACTAACATCTTTGGGGGCTGAAATTTTACAGCTAGTAACCGCATTTCACTCATATAAATATATCACTTACCGAAATCTGCTACGGCAGAGTGCCACACTCAGAATGAGTAACAGGCGTGACGATATATTTATTTATTTATTTTATTTTTATAAACTATCCGTACTGTGGATTTAAGAACCTGAGTTCGATTTCCAAATCCGACAAACTGATTTTCACCACATTAAAATTATCCCTATGACTCCCTGTCCACTAACATCTTTAGTGCCGTGATTTGACAGCTGGTAATCATTTCTACGTCACGTGAAATGCATAATTGAATTTCAAACTTAAAATATCATGTAATTATAAGTCGTTTTTATTACTATTATGAAACAACATAATGTTCAATTTTACAATTAGTAATTCTGATTAAAAATGCTTGTAGGATGACTTTCAATTACAAAAAAATACTTCTAAAAGTTTCATTCAATACCAATAAAAGATATCATTCTAAATCTAAAATCTTTTTACCTGCAGATAAAGTAGAACAAAGCACTCGAGTCAATAGTTCACATTTTGCATGCTGCCGTATCCGTGGGAGCGGGCCCATATGTTGATGGTAGCAGCGGTCCTGTATTCTTGTCTCTATCTCTGATCGACATGAATCTTTTGTCTCTTCTGTCTTTCAACCTCGTTCAAGTGATTGTATCTCTGGCATTTGTTTGTTGTGGGTTTTCATAGTGATGGTTTTGTTTGTTGTTTTGTATGTTGTTTTTGTGAGGGCTTCCTGATGATTTCTTTTGAGTTCAGTGGGAAAGTTAGGTCAGGTTCCTGCAATCATAAGTTCAATTGTATTATGATTGAAAGATTCTGAGTAGGAGGACTAAATGAGCTTGTATAAAAGAGATTATGAATGTGGAAGAAGCGAAATAGGGTGTAAATAGGGTGTTATGCAAGTTCAAATCTATATTTAATAAGTACAATTATTTTGATCATACATGATTTATTAATGAAATAGAATCAAAATAAAATATAAAATTTAAATTATATATGTACAGATTGCCATGAGAAATAACACTGGAATCAGTAAGAAGGCCTAGATTGTCCATTTTACTTTAAACATCATTTTAAACCAAATAAAATCAAAACGACTTTTATCGAATTTTTACATACATACGTACATACATATCTTCACGCTGTTTGTCGCCTGTGGGAATCGAATCAGGGTTCGCAGGATCCACAGGCCGACTTCATATCACTGAGCTAGCCACCATGAATGGAACTCGTAAAAAAAATTATTTGCGTTATTTTAATTATATATAATAAATCTATTGTTTAGTTTTGAACCGAACAAATCTAAAAGAAGCCATGTATCGACCATATGACAATTCATTCATAGTTACTTGCCCTTTCGGTTTAAAAGATCTATGAATTACCGACTGACTAAAATCGATTTCCATATTTTCTTCACAAGAAAGCATAAAGAAAGAATCATATCTCCCAAAATGTTCTTATAAACACGTCAAAATGTCAAATAAATAAACCCAAATTTCTCAGCCTTCCCATTATCACATCATCACTTACGGAATGTGTCATTTATCATTATTACAACTGGAACATGACATAGATGTAAAATAAATATAGTCCAGGTCCATTCACAACCCCTCTCTTACAATACGTCACTATCCACAGTTGTCAACGCTTTGTCAGAACTATTTGTTACAATTTGTCATGCTTTCTCACTCTTACCGCGTGCCTTCTTGTCACGTCGGTCGTCGTGTCCTTTGGAGATGTATGTTACCTGTGTGTGCGAGGTTCTGTGGCAGTATGTGTGGGTGTGTGTGTGAAAGGAAGATGAAAGTAAATTGTGAATGAATGACGAATGAATCTGGAGTGGTTGTTCGTAGTTGTGGTCGTTTCCGGTGAAATGAAAAGAATGAATGTGCTTTTGCTTTTTGTGAATGAAATGGGTTACAAATTGTAAGGGATTTGCAGGGGTTAAGAAAGCAATTTGTTAGTTGTGATGGCTGAGGAAATAACAATGAAGATGTTATTAGATGCAAATCAACTACAGGCAGATTCATAACGAGTTAAGTAACTCAAAAATTATTTTATTATTATTATTTTTTAGTTGCAAATCGAAAAATTTTAAAATATGGTTATATATCATTCAGACTACGAAAAATCGAATGCCTTTGAGCGCATCTTCATATCTTTTTTAGATTTTGAAATACAGCGATTTTTGACTATTTTAACCATATTTTAAAATTTTCCGATTTTCAAGTGTTTAAAAAAAAAATCGCATTTTCGTTAAACGAATTTTTTGTGATCATGACACCGGCGATTAAAAATATATATTTAGGATCAAAATATGCATAATTATGTAAAAATATTTGAGGAATTAAATGGTGAATTCCCAATTTCATATCTAGTTTTATATTTTCTTAAATTAACCGTAAACAGAAACAAACGTAAATAAATAAATAAATAAATAAATATATCATCACGCCTTCTACCCATTACTGGGTGTGGCACTCTACCGAAGCAGATCTCGGTAAGTGATATATTTTGCGCGTGAAGTGCGGTTACCAGTCGTCAAATCACGGCCCCCAAAGATGTTAGTGGTGGAGGAGCCACAGGGGCAGCTTTTGAAATTATGAAAATTGTTTGTCGCCTGTGGGAATCCAACCAGGGTTCTCAGGATCCACAGGCCAACTTCATACCACTGAGCTAGCCACCCCATTTTTTCATTTCATTAATGTTTAAAGTATAAATGAAAGTTTGCAACGAGATGAATCTTTGGAAACATGTATTTTAAATTTTGTAAATAGTATCCGACGACCCCCGTCAATATCTTTACGACCCCCCGGGGGATCGCGACTCACGTTTTGAAAACCACACATTAATTAATTATTAAAATGAGCAAATTAAAATAAAAGAACAATACCATCAGTAGGTAACTAAATTCACTTGTAAGCAAACACTACCTTACAAACAACTAATATAACTTTACAAAAGTTAAAATAAAACAAGTAATTTAATAAAAATTAATTAATAACTAATTGAATGAAGTTACGTTGTCCAAATTAATTTATATTAGTTATGCAAATCTAATAAGAACGCTGCAATAAAAATATAGTTTGTATTCGAAATCGACAAGCATAGAATGAAAAAAAAAAACCCACTTTGAAGATGGTTTAACGATCATGATAGTCGAGCGGCTAGCATAACAGTTGCTTGACATTACACGCCGTAAACCGCGGGTTCAAATCCCATCCAGGGTATGGATGCTCGAGCGTTGTATTTGTAGAGGTGTCAACTAAGGCTGGCTAAATTACTCAATATAGAGAGAACCCAATAAAAACGTAATTTAAAAAAAGATGGTTAAGAATTAGAAATAGTTATTATAAAAATATCACCCAATATGTCCCTTCAAATTAGGATCTCTCACCCTGAATTCCACCAACAAACATATAACAAGTCTTCTTCATCCACATTTAAAATTTCTTTCATACATTCCACATGCCCAAACCATCTCAACTGCAATTGTGTTCATTGTTATAGCGAAGCATGATTTATTTATTGGAAAGAAATTGAATGTAAGTAAAACGTGAAGGAAATATGCCCTTGTCAATGTTTTTTCGGGCACCCAGCATCACTTGTATGTGAGAATATTGCCAGGTGTTTAGTGATTAGTCAAAGAGTTTTTATTAAAGATATTTTATTAATAAAAATTTATAAACGTACACTTCATTTATAATAACTTACTATTTTAATAACAATAAGCTACAAAAGAAGCTACATAATTAAACTAATTACAAATTTATTATTTGATTAAAATTACGTATAAAAATATATTTATTAAAATGAGCAAATGTAATTGGCAACAAAATTTATGCTAATATTTTTTTTATCTGATTTATTTTTGGAGTAATTAAGTTTGTAATTATTGAAATCAATCGTAAAAATATAATAATTTATTATTTTATAACCTAATCTAAACATATAAATTTATAATAACCGTGAACATTAAACAAAAAAAACAAGTGTATATTTTTACAACTATTTGATTTCTTTGTAAATTACAAACAAATTACTATTTTTAATTATGTTATAATAAGGAACAGAATAATAGCACCTTCTTCGTATATAATTCGATAGAAATAATAATGATTTTAGAAGCAGTTTAATTTAGACACGAAGCTATATTTATTTACCTATCTAATCTAACAATGAACACAAATCTTTTAATTAAACGATTGTAGTGTAGCAAAACTGACCGAAAATTAACCCCCGACAAAAAATGAACAAATTATTCTTCTAGAAAATATGGTAAAATGATCAACTATCAATTGAGCAAGAAATAATAAAATAATAATAAATTTGATTTTCATTTACTGTCATTTGAATTGCCAAACAACGTTGGTATTTTATTATACCTAATTAAATATTAATCTTTGTTTAAATAAATAAAAGCAAATCAAATATTTAACGTCAATGTCAATTATTTCATATGCCATTTAACTTAGCTTGCTTTTATTTATTTAAACCAAGTTTAAAATGTAACTTTTGGGGGTAAAAATGTCCATTAAACATTGAGAGTAAGTATTATATAGTTCTTATCTTATTTGTGAATAATTATTTTTATATTACTTTACGAACGTGTAGTGTCATTTTCCAAAACAAATGCAAGGAATATTAATCAAATAAAGGGAAGTATAACAATTACATCATTCATTAGAAAGAAATAAAAAATTTGAATTATTATTCTCTTTCAGATGTTAAATAATACCATTGTTTTCCAATTACCATGGATATACTTTTCTTTCCTATACAACAATTTACTTTCTTCCATAGGTATGAAAAGTATCATTGTGTTCTTTGAATTGAGGAAAAAAAGTATTTTCTGACGGGGTCTTGAAAAAAATATATTACCTTTCATAAATATTAATTGACGTACATCGCAAATAATGAGAAGTGAACCCTGAAAAATATGTGAACTAAAGTGTAATTTAATTTGTATAATAGTATGTTATACAACGACGCTATAATGGATGCTATTATTCCCCAACGATGAATTATAAAACATGAATGAGCAAAGCGAGCGAGAGTTGTAAATCATCGGAGGAAATAATAACCATTATAGCGAGTTGTATACTTTACGACAAATGTATGACATACAAGATTTGAAAAAAAATTCGTTTCGTAATAATCTCAAATTAAATAAAGTTATGTTAACAATGTAATATTTTATGATGTAACTGCAAGAAATATGTTATAATTGACCATTGATAGTGAGTTACCTATATAGTGTTGAAAACAGCAAACAAATTTACTGTCATTTTAATTATAAAACATGTGTTTCATATTATTATATTTTATGCTGTTTCTAAAATATTAGATATTTTTGCGAGGTTTTTTATGATTGTTCATTTTGCGCATAAAGATAATTTTCCGTCAGTTTTGCTAAATATTTTCCAATTTCCTAAATCATTACTACACCTACAAAAACATGAAACAAATCTAAAACTATATAAAAATCTCAGTGCACGTTATTTAAGTATTAGACTATAAACATTAATTCTGTATTGTCACATCACTAGATTATCTTATAATCACAGAGCCAAGAATTTCATCAGAGCATCATAAATTACCCTAGGGTTTATCGTACCATCCGCAGTATACCTCACCCCTCTCAAACTACCATCATTGTTGCTAACAACCCCATACTCCCCTACAATAAACCCATCGGCAGTTCGTTCCTCCACTCTGTACTTCCGGTAGTTCCTCCCTTCGACAACGTAACCAACTTTTTGGTTGTCATCTGGTTTCACTGGTGGTTGGCCAACCTTTAACTGTAATGGTTTTTCAGTGGCTTTATTTTGCACACCATGCGCTCTACCGTTTGTCATTACACTTACTGCTTCGTCGACTTCGTAATTTTCTTCTTGTTTACCATAAACTGTTGGAAGATGGTGATGGGGTTCTTCGTAGTTCTTTTCAGGAATACCCCAGTTACGTTCAGTTGGTTCGTAATGTTTTTTTAGGTCTGGTTTGTTTTGTCCTTGTCGGTTTTTGTCAGTACTTTCGTTGTAATCGGTTGGGTTGTATTTACGCGTAACGAAATAGTCTTTACTTTCAGCTGTTGAATCGACATGACGATTGGTAAAGTTTTTATTCTGCTGGAGGTAATCAGGATAAGATTCCGTGTAGTCATAATCATCTAAGTTTTGATTATTGTTATTATGGGGTTTAGAATTGACTGGAGTGTTAATTCGTGGCTCTTCTGGTAACGACTGGCTTACAGAGCTGTAACTAACAGATCTACTTCTGGAAGAAGGTTGTCTGTTTAGGTAAGGATGATTATAACTAGGATTATCTCTGTGTAATCTTGATTGTTGCTGAGCTATATAATCAGGATTCGCTCCGATTGCTAGTAAATCCTCTGACTTCCTTTTAACTTTAACTTCTGGTTTGTTATTGTTTATTGTGATCGGTTCGGATTCGTCTATACTAAAGTCGTTTCGTTTGGACTCGGACACAATGGCACTAGGATTGTTTTTAACGAAGGTTGCTGTCTCCGTAGTGGTGGAGATATTGTCACCACTGTCGGTGACGGTGATGTCGTCTTCTAGAGTTGTAGGGATGTCTGTAGGTGACGTGGTGGTGGAAGAACGCTGTGGTGATGGTTCTGAGGCTGAGTTCATGAACATGGAGAGGAAGTCCACGCCCGCGAGGATGTCCTCTGAGCTGCGTGAAGACCGGGGTAAAGGTCTACTGGATATTTGGACACTCATTCCAACTAGTACCTACACAAAGAATATTCAGTGAATATTAAAACATTCTCATTTAATAATAATTGTGTTAATTATACTTGTAATTAGATAAATAATTGTAGAGATGAAACAGAAATGATTCATGATTAAAAAACACGACATAACAGAGTGTCTAATTAATAGTTAGATAATTTCGATATTATATAACGATAATAGATAAAAGAAATAATTTAGATTTTTGTATTGTTAAATTTGTCAACATACACACATATATGAGGACACCGATGTCAAGTTATTCTGAAAATAGGACAAATATATAAAAAGTAGAGCAATACTTGGAGTTGATATAGAGTACACCAGAGTTACAGCGCTGTATTGGAACACATGATTGCCTAGTTACTTACGAATAACATCACATATGATATACATGTCTAAGGGTCAGTTTTTTCATCTGCAGATAAAGTTTCCGATAACTATCGACGGGAAAATTGAATAAATATCGGATTAGAAAATTTTGTTTGGTATAATTGTTACCATTTGTACTACGATTTCGATTAAATATTTTTTTATTTATCTCGCTGATATTGGGAACTTTATCCAAAGATGGAGAAACCAACCCTTAACGAGGTATACTTATTATTTAATAGTTATTTGTGTTTCTAGACATCAAAATGATTGTGTGCGTTGAAGAAAAAAATCGGTGGCGTATGCGGACTATTTTCTAACTAAAAATTATAAATATGAATGTGTACCAAAGAGAGGTTTTTAGAAAAATAATAATTTGTTTGTTTATCGGCGGTGTTTTGTAATCTTGTTTTTGATTGATTTAAACAGTTCGCCAAGGTACAGAGTGATCAAAAGGAATTGTTACAGTTGGCAATACAATTCCGACGATCTTTTTATTCCACAGTTGGCACAATGGTAAAGGTGGAAATGTTATTTGACATTACTAATAAATACAAATAGATTATGTCAGGAGTCTGGCAGCTAATAGAATTTTGACTTTTTAAGTTTAATTTAAATTTTCAAATGTCCTGACAACAACAGAAAATGAATTTATGTACCAGGTTTACCAATTTCAACTACTTTTTTTTAATTGCCAACTGTAACAATTCCTTTTGATCTCTCTGCAGTTGACATGACGTAGTAAAAAACCTTTTCGGCCTGTTTTCAAAAAAGTCGTATTTCACGACCAAAATTGCGCATATAAATATCAACTTTCTTTGACAGTTGCGTGAAAATTAATGTTTAACAACATGGTTTTTAGCTCACGATATAATTCAGAAAATTTACTTCATTCTTAAATCAAGATTAATTTTGATTGTCAATTGTTTTTCCTAAGTAATAGGAAATGTAGGTACTGTGTTTAAGGCGGTTGACTACTTGTAGTCTACCGAAAAATACTTTTTCTATTAAAATTAATTTTAAACTTACGATTTCCGAAACAAATATGGATAATCAGTAATATCAGTACGCGATTATGTGTTGCATGAATCCGCGAAGTCTATGTTACTCGTAGCATGAGAGTCGCCGAAGCCGACTCGAGCAGTTATTCATTACAATTTTTAATGTACCTAATATTACTTAATATATTCATTCGCATTTAAAAACAACTTGCCTTTTATAGCCTACCATTGTATTAAGAAATATCAGTGTTGTAGATAAATATGTTAGAAAAAAAAAATTGTAATTTGTCTTCATTAGCATTTCAAAAGAATCAATAAAAGCATATAGATATGTAAATTCCATAATATTTGTGTTTCTACTTGCTACTGGTTATTAAATTATTAAATGTTATTTCTACATTTTTTTTCTACTTTAAAATCAAAAGGTCAAGCAACGATAATCAATTTATCTGTTCTCTAGAGTTGTTAAATATTGTTTGTTCTCACACTTAGTAATGAATAATTGATTTAATCTGATAAACGTGTAAAATTCCAATAACAATGCTTGTAATACGTGTCCAAATCATATTTTGAAACTATTAATTTTACTCCACAAGTTTTTCTGAATCTGTTTGTTGTTACACTTTTTGTTTTTCCTCTAGAATTTCAAGGCCACCTAAATAATAATGAGTTTATGCGCTACACGGCAACAAACTTATAAAAACCTCACAATTTTTGAACAAAGATATAAAATATTAATTATTATTTTTTGTTATTTATTAACATTTAATTGTTGTTATCGTGTTATTTTGACTTGTTTCTAGAGCTCTAATTTCAAGTTAATTAATGATAATCAATGTAAATTATTCATTAAAATTCCTCTTTTGTATGTTAGTTATTGGTCCAGTTTTTGTTAAATACCAAACGACATATTTCGCACAAACAATATTTTAATTGTTAGATAATAGTTCAAGAACATTAGGATTTTTTTTGCAAGATTTATTAATTATTTAATATAGTTTGACGCGAACTTATTTCTAGTAAGATACAGTAAAAAATATTTGAATGTGTTATAATTGTATATTAATTTAATAATAAGATTTTGATCTTATCTTTAACTAAGATATCTACTTGTAATTAGTTAGTAGTAGGTGTTTATACAATTATTTTTCGACCTTCTACATAGAAATCTAGTTTTTAATTACACTTATTATATGTTTTAAATACGGAGAAAACATATTTTATGCGTTCATTGTCAAGCTTATATAGACTTTCAAAAATCTTACGCAAAATTTTGTTTTACTGTCTTCATAAATTTTGTTTGTAAATCAAGAAAGTTTGGAAAATATTTCAGGGTTGATTATGCAAATCTACACTAATTAAATGAAACAAAAAACAATTAATATAATTAGATACAATCGCGTAATTATAAATTATTATTACTGTTATGAAAAATATTTCTGCATATCCTGGATTGAAATAAAAAAAAGAACATAATAGGCAACTCTAACTGAACTATTTATACGAGGGTTGAAGGTATAATAATCACAATTAATTTAGAACAGATACCATTGCAATAATGCAAGTATATTCATGTCTATTCGGTAACAAAAATTGCTAAGAATAGCAATTGCTAACATGAGCAGTATTCCATTTGCCACTTGGGCCACGTTTTTACGAGTTCGATATTATTGCCCTATTAATTTATATTTCAATACTCATTAGATACATTCTCATCCTAACACACCACCCTCGTTTCACCTTATAGTTCCCTCCATATAAGCACATTTACTCATCACATTCGAAATCATTCATCACACAACAAACCTTCAATCACATCTATCCAACCACTCCTATACACTTTTCATTAATCTTCCTTCGACGTACATTTAAATTTAAATATACTATATACGAGTACTATTGAAACTTCTAAATCACTTAAATCAGATCATATAAATTAGTCAACATGACTAAATGAACTGATTAAGTAAACTGATGCATTACGCGCCAGTTTTTCAATCTTCGGATAAAGTTCCCGATAACTATCGGCAGGATAATTGAAAAAAATATGTTGTCCAAAAGTGGCATTGATTAAAATTTGATGCAATATTTATTTCGCTTATATTCGGAGATAGAAAAACCGGCCACAAGCTAAATTCAAAAGAGTAAATTTAATACTGGAAGTAAAGTGAACGAAGTAATCTAATGAACTATGTAAATAAGTGATCTGGATTAGTAAGTGTAAGTTGGATCTGATCCAAATTAAAATTGGATTACTCCATATATCTCGCGTTGCTTATGTTAACCATGGCAGTCTCTCAATATTTTCTAATTACCTGTTTTCCAAATTTTATACTTTGTTTCTATCTCTGTTATGTTTGTATGTACTTACAGGTACTCAATGTAACTATATAAATAGATTGATTTGTAATTTTTCGTCACTTCTAATGATGGTGTAAAAACCGAAATACGTATAAAGTGTAAAAATTAATATTTTCTTTGAAACAACCAAGTGTTTTTATTTTCAACTTTTTAAATATTAACACCATGAAATATGAAAATGTATGTAGCAACGACAAGCATACAGTATCGTTATCTAAGAATTTTTTTATTATTATGACAGTGAACTACTTATTTTTTTTTTATTTGAAAAGAGTTTCACTTCCTTATAGATTTCTTATAACTAATAAAATCTCTAACATATATGATTTCATAATCTTCCCAAGGTCATTATCACATTTATTTATATGACCACATAATTTCAACATATCTTCTTGAATCTAACGGTTCTTAATTCTTCTTCTATGATTAAAAATCTAAATATAGAACTGCATCTAAAATAAATCAAGCTTAACAAAGCCTTCAAGCCTCCGAATCACAAACAAATTAGTTCCAGAACGGAATGAGAATTTTTTGTGCGCATTCCATCGAGTTCTTCGTTATAGTTAGAACTCCTTGTTCTGTTATTGTTACATCATTGGCTTAGCTGTTAGCTGGCGGACGCCAGGCGGCCTTCGAAGTCATCCAAGAGAACAACACCGCGGTGTGTGTGTGGAAAATCTGTAACGGCGCAAATAGCGGAATAACGCAATGCGGAGTTGTTGTTACAGAAGATAAAAAGCTGCGTAGAGTTTTCTACGACGTAGGTGGAGGATGGTGATTTATTTATTTGTTACTCTGCACAGTAAGAATTTAATGGCAATTACAGATGCTTATAGTGGAATCCGAACCACTTAGATACAAAAAAAAATTATATATCATCACGCCTTTTACCCATTACTGGGTGTGGCACAGATCTCGGTAAGTGATATATTTATGCGCGTGAAGTGCGGTTACCCGCCGTCAAATCACGGCCCCCAAAGATGTTAGTGGTGGAGGAGCCACAGGGATAATTTTAAATTGGTGAAAATGTTTTGTCGGCTGTGGGGATCCAACCAGGGTTCTTAGGATCCACACGCCGACTCGGATACAATTGTAGTTATTTGATTTAAGTTGAAGTCAGGGAGATTTAAACCCTCGAACTCTTGCTTGATGTATACAAGTTGTGTCAATAACTAAACTATAACTAAAATAAGTTTAATTAAACTCTAATGTAATATAGTAACATTTGCTTTTCGGGAGCTGAATTTGATTAACTTTTAAAAATTTAACTAGAATAAGATTAGCTAATTCAAAATTCAGGATGAGCTAAAACTTTTTTGAGAATCGGGCTGTATAGGACTATAAAATATATCTCAAGACAATAAATAAGAATGAAATGAAAAATTGTATTTAATTTTCCACTTAGTTCAATTAAATCAATTTAGATAAAAAAATAAATTATTATATCATCACGCCTTTTATTCATTACTGGATATGGTACTATGCCGTAGCAAATTCAGAAAAGGGGTTTATTTTTGTGGTTGAAGTGCGGTTACCAGCCATTAAATCATGATCTCAAAGATGTTAGTGAAGCCACAAGGATAATTTAATATCGTGAGAATTGATTGTCGGCCGCGGGAATCGAATCCGGGTTCTCAAATTCACAGTCTGGCAGTACGGTGGGATGGATAGTATTACGGAATTTGAATCCAGAGATTCCGAGTTAGAATCCCACTCAACCTAGAAATTATAAGAACAACCACTCTGCGGCTCGGTGAGTCCGGAATCCTGTACTGTAATTGGGATTCAGTTCTGTTGTAAAATAAATAAATAAATACCACTGAGCCGCCTACCCCACAAATTATTATGTAATTAATTAATTAATGTTACATATTATACATTGATGCACTTTAAACTGCATTCGAATTAATAAATCTAGTACTGGATATAAAGTGAGCGAGGTAACCCAGTAAAAAAAAGTAATCTGGTTCAGTAAGTATAAGTTAGATCTGATCCAAATGGCAAATGGAATACGCGTAAATTTGAATTTTATTCAGTTTTATAATTTCAATTTATATTTTTGTTTCCATATATAGCAATGTTGTTACTTTTAAAATTCAGTGTTTATTAGTATTATTTTTATATTTCGTCTAGTCTGGAAACACTAAACTTCACGAAATCAACATAACTACCATAAATTTAAGACCATTGCAATATATTTACAACATTTACTAGAAATATGAAGGGAAAAATAAAATTAGATGACTATTCTTAAAAGACCTTCACATCAAAAACCCATAAATAGCATCTAGTTACCCGAGAAAAACAAAAAAAAAACCTTAGCATTAACAAGCCATGAAATTTACGGTAAGAATCCGTACATTTACGACTAAAAAAAGAATCATCTTTCCCGTTTGTTTATATATCATTTTACTTTAAAACTATTCGCCATGACATTAATAAGATCGCACGTGGCTTAAACGCACGACTAAAGCACCATTGCTGTTTAAGAATACCATAAACTTGCCATTAAACACAGGGGGGATTAAGTTTTTTTCTTTGAAGCAAACTTGAACGACCTTGAGGTATTTAAGATTTTTTTGGTCCTTGATTCTTGAGATAATGTTACTGGTTCTTGTTTAGTGGTTTTTTAGTGTATGAAAAGTACGAAATGTTGCAGTGAGTTCTTTTGTTATTGCGTTTCTTTTTTGTTTTGTTGGGTGTTGGTTCGTTAAAATTTGTGTTGTGTCTGCGTGCTGATGATGTAGATTTTAATATTATCCATTGTACTGTAATTATCCAGACTTTTTACTTATTCGATTTAAGTATACTTTGTTTCTGAACTTGTATACTAATTATCAGGTTATATTCTCAAAGAAATGTACTTGAGTTTGCAATAAAGACAACCTCCTTGAGACGGTGCAGATCATATCGAATTTCAACACAATTTCCAAACAAGAATTTTAAAATACTTTGATAGACAGATGAACAAGGAACTTGCTATACCGGGTGTATCACTAAAAGCGGACTATAGGCATTTAACATGGGAAAACAGATTTTCTGTCCGCATTGCTTTCAAAATTATTTACGACCAAAATGCTTCAAATAAGCTTAAAATTCTGCATCTAAATCAATAAACTAATTTCATTTCCTATATTCTGTAAGAGCTGAAATTAAATATGAAAATTTACGAAATTACATTTTAAATAAAATATAAATATATCATCACGCCTTTTACCCATTACTGGATGTACACTCTGCCGAAGCAGATCTCGGTAAGTGATATATTTATGCGCGTGAAGTCGTCAAATCACGGCCCCCAAAGATGTTAGTGTAGGGGAAGCCACAGGGGTAATTTTAAATTGGTGAAAATATTTCGTCGGCAGTGGGGATCGAACCAGGGTTCTTAGGATCCACAGGCCGATTTGATACCACTGAGTCATTACCCCATTACATTTTAATAATGTTGAAACAAAATAACAAACATATGAGCGACTTAATTCTGACAAATATTTTGACCCGTTGAAGTTTTGCATTGTTTAAAAGTATGTTTTTGATCTGTCTGTAAATTTTATAATATTTTTACAAATTTATTACAAACGGAAAATTACGCACTTGAATTAAAATTACAAATAATTAAATGGCATTATTAACGGAAAAGTTTAACGGAAAAACATAATGAATTTGTTTGTTTTTTTTTTAATTCCGTGGTTAACAATATTAAATTGTGATTTTGTATATTTTCATACATAATTTCTGCTGTTACAAAACACAGAAAATAAATTTAGTTTTTTGATTTAGTTGCTGAATTTTATTGGAAACATTTTTATCTAAATAAGTTGGAAAGCAATTTTCAAGAAAAAGCTGTTTTCCCATGTTAAACATTTATCGTGATACACGCGGTATTTTTGCTCATAAATGATTTATTTATTTATTTATTTATGTAACATTGTACAACAGGATCTTAATCCCAATTACAGTACAGGGGCCGAACTCACCGAGCCGTAGTGTGGAAGTCCACATATTTTTAGCTTGACTATGATTCAAACTTGAAATCCTCGGATTCAAATGCCGTAACGTTACCCACACCACCATACTACTACACATAAGATATTTCTCTTTGGTTTTGAAATTGTCTAAAATGACGTTATCTTCTAATAATTGTTTATCGTTGTTTTGTAATTTGAATCGCATATTAATTATTCCCGTGTCCAAATTCAATGAACTTCATCATGAAATAATGACAGTCCCACTTGGAACAATTAATTCTCACCTTGCTTTGATGAATATGCATATCTATAGCCACAACTGCCCACGTAATAACACTTTATACACGAACACAAGTTGATATGTTCTGGTTCCGTGTTTGAATGCCGATTACACATGAATACATGCAGTGATAAATAGTATTCAGTCATCATTAATTCGCTACATGAATAATAGATTGCCAAAATATTTAAAGTTAAAGAGCAGTTTACAACGTACAATTTAATCACGCTATATCTCATCAAATATGTTGCACGAACCCTTGAAATATTCATTAGATCCATCCTACAAACATTCCCCTTTTGCATACCATTCATCTTTGATAATTCTTTTCAACAAACATTCACTCATATCTATACATTTATTCCTAGGGTGTTAGATTGTTTGTGCAATCTCTCACTCTCAATTTCATCAATCTTTCATTCCACACACGTTCCATTTGCCCAAACTATCTTAACGGATACACACCTACTCTTTGCAATTGTATTTATTGCAATAGAAAAGTTATAAATGTATTCAAAAGGCAACGCTTTTTATCAGTGACATTTGTAGTTTGCATTGCAGCACTGATATCTGCTATTAGTTCATGAACGATAAATTAGGACTTTACAATTTATTTCGAATGATAAAATAATTCCTTTTAAAATGAATTCTATACTGTGAAATTATACTGCCTTAATTATTCGTGCCCTAATTCAATTGTCCATGAACTAAATCGACCTTAGCACTGCAATACTGACATGTTCAGAACTATAAATTTCAATGATTTTTGTTTGACGTTTCTCAAAACCAATAAAATGTTTCATTGTATGTCACGTGTCTGTGTCTTAACCAATCCTGTCATTATTATACTGAGAATAAAGCTCTAGTGATTATTCCCAGGAATAATCTCTGTAGCTTTAGTTTTTGTTGACAAATGATAGGTAGTTGTCAAATCATTATTTGAAACTGTCAACGCGTCAAGTAAAATATGTGAAAAAAATCGATTTAGTTCTATTTCAAATACAGAAATACACCAACAAATTTTGGAAACAACTTCCAAGAATACTTTAATAAGTAATCAATCGATATGGACCCAGTTCAAAATCTTTTACGTTGGATGAATCGACCTCAACAGCTAAGTCAAAAAATAATCTAATTAAATATAAGTCGAGAGTTGGATAAATTAGAAAATAATTCTGCAGTATCTTTCTCAAACTTGTTGCCATTTGGCAATAGCCACTCAAACCCTATGGGCTCTCGTGACTATTGCCTGACATCAAGTTTTCGAAAGATTTGTAAAATTATTTTCAATTTATTCTCACTCTCGTGTTATATTATTACTGAAAATTTACCATTTATATATTGGAATCAATAGAATCACGAATTTGTTTGAAAATTAGCACTTTCTAAGCAAAATTTTAGAAATATGCAAACATGCTAAATTTAATCGAATAAATTCAAAGTAGTCGCGATATTTTGGTTGATAAAACTCTGCCATTTCAATATATTTAGTTAAACAACATTCTTCTCAATCATACGCTCATCACATACGATCATATTCCGGATACGATTCTATTTTGTAAACTTTTAATTATTTTGACATATTCTGTAATTGTTTATGCTCTATGTTATATGATAGTTTAAATAAGCATCTAGCCATTAAAATTTAATACTTCATTAATTAAATCAAGGCCCCCTATCTCATAGTTCATGAATGAGATAATGGTGAACAAAATACGTAAACTGATGTTGAGTCAACTTCAACATTTGCTCTGCTGAACTGTTAATAAATTTAAACAAATTTATTTAAATTACACACTCATTAAAACAGTGCAACACATTCATAATTAAATTGTAGGTGCTAAATTTAAACATTTGTATAGAAATTAGTCACTGTCCCACCCATTCGATATATTTTTCTCACGTTTTTGTTTTGTAACTTTTTTACCTTCAGCCATTTTCTGTTGCAAGAGGAAATAATATATGAGGTATTTTTATTCATTCTTAACAAGCGTAAAGGGCAAATATGCAATCAATAAATATTATTTTCTTAGTCCGATCGAAGGTAATCTTAACGCGTAAATCCGTAAGAAAATCAACTACTTAATTGAAAATTGTAATAATTATTCTTATGAAATGAAAAGTAGAATGACTAATGAAAAAGCTATTCAACCTAGCATTCTACAGTCCTGTTTGAATAAAAGTCTAATCCTATTTGTCTTCTTTGAGATTAAACCCAAAAATATGGGCAACATTATCTGTCTAGATTCCATTCGACCAGTTTGAAATACGCAACAAGCAAATGGATTCCAATGTCAAGATTCCAGCGCAGTTCATTAAATAAAGAATCTAATATTTTCTATGTGGAGTTAGATGTGATGACGTCAGACAGGTGTGGTGAACAGAGCATAATAATGTGTGTCTGTGTGTGTGTGATATATTTCCGCCTGAGTACATATATACACAAACACCCAATTCTTATTATATGTAATGGTTTATTAGAACTAAGAGTATTCAATAATCTAAGGATGAACGATGGTCGCTCATTGATGAGAAACATGCGCTTAATTAGACCTCGAATTAGACACCAAAATTATGGTGAGGCTAGAAAAACAGTCACATTACCAAGAAAGTTTTGTTTTGTTCGAAGATCATTTTCGCTATGCAGATTTTAATCAATTTAGCAAATAATTCAGAGATGACGAAAAAAAGTTTAAATAGTTAATTTTTGCTGACCAGTTTCTAAATAATAGTATGTTGCTAGCGGTACTATACAAATATATATAGATCTGCCCCTACAGCTTTTAGTATGATCGCAAAAAATTCCGTTATTGAAAATGCGAATTTTTTGTTTGAACCAGTTAAAAATCGAAATTTTTTAAAATATGGTTCTATATAATTCAAACTACGAGAAATCGAATGCCGTTGAGCGCATCTTCATATCTGTTTTAGTTTTCGAGTTACAGTGATTTATGACTTTTTTTAAATCTCAATTTTGAAGGCCAATATCTCGATAACTAAAAGAGATACTGAAATGCGGTTTAAACGAGTGTATTTATCGTGCCCTAATTAACTTATACTGATATTTTGAAAATTTTGAAAATTTTACAATTTTTTCAAAATTTTCTTTTGCCCATATTTCAAAACCTTGACGAGATAATGAAAATCTATAAACACCAGTGCATTCCTCTCGTAAAAGTACATATGTATGTAAAATTTTAGAATTTTTTATCCACGGATACAATTTTTAGAGCAAAAAAATTAAAAATGGACAAAATTCGTAAAAATCTTAAGGGGTACCCCTTCAAAAATAATTAAAAAACAGTGATTTTTAGTTTTTTTGTAATAAAAACTTTATCTGTGCGAATTTTTGTTTCAAAATTTGCATACCTATGTACTTTTACGAGAGGAATTCATTGGTGTTCGCGAATTTTCATTATTTTTAATTTTTTTTGAAATATTGAGAAATAGAAAATTTAGGAAAAAAATTTAAATTTTTCAAAATTTTTAAAATTTTGGTATAAGTTAATTAGGGCACGAGAAATACACTCGTTTAAACCGCATTTCAATATCTCTTTTAATTTTCGAGATATGGGCCTTCAAAGTTGCAATTTTAAAAAGGTCAAAAATCTATGTTTCTCCAAAACTAAAACAGATTATGAAGATGCGCTCAACGGCATTAAATTTCTCGTAGTCTGAATTATATAGAAATATATTTTAAAATGTTTTGATTTTTAAACTGGTTCTATCAAAAAATTTAAATATTCATTAACCGAAATAGTTAATTTCATTAGAATTAAAAATTTTCGGGTCGAGAATGAAGGTTGCCGGACGACTTAGATAATATTACGAGACTCGAAATAGTATTCAAGGAGTAAATGATCTATTTTATTCTTTCATTTCGAGGGCTAAAGCATCACTATTAATTCCGCTGAGATTAAATTGATAGATAAACAAGCATTACCATACCAACTAGTATAAGTTACCTAAGTAATTTTATAATGCTGTCATTGTGAATTATATGTCAAGTCAATACCATAATTAATCATTAATTAAAAAAACAACACTTATTTCGCGTACTTAATACAAACATAACTATAAGAATGAAGAATGTATTAAATCTTGAAATTCCGTGTCCACCATCACCCACACTGCAGCATCTGCTGCAAAGGTCACCCGGGGTCAGCTGACCACAGTCGGTGACGGCGAGTACGGCGATGTCGTACGGCATTGAACGGCCTTCACGTCTGCTGAACTCATTTCAGATGAACGCAGCAGTGGTTGCCGGCAGCAACGTTCACATTCACCAAAACAAAGATGGAGATTTGACTCAGGAAATACCACCAACGATAATTATCCATCCCTCCTTCTATTTCTTTTTCTTCTTGGAGAACTGGATTGCGAAGTGGCCAACCACGGAATTAGTTTTTTTCGTTTTGTCCGATTTGCGATTTGGTTTTAATTTTGACTAATCACGCTGAAGGATGTTTTTTGTTGCTGATGAAATGGATGTTGTTGTTGGATTGTTGTTGGATGAGATAATTTAGGTTTGGGTTAATTAAGAATTGGAAGAGATTTGTGGTTTCATGCCATTTGGTTTTTTGGAGGATAAAAAAGTAAATATCAAATGTAGATTCGTTAGTTCCTATTTGTAAAGAGCAGATTGAATACTTTATAGTTAATTATATACCAGTTAAATTAAAAGATATTAATAGTACAGAACAAAATTAGCAAAGATTTTAAAACCAATGACTTTCAATTATTATTAATATAGTACTCAGCTTAAGGATACTTTATTTTCTTTGGAATTTACAAAATTGTACATAATATGAGTAAGTTGAGATGTTTTGCGCAGGTGTAACGTATTTCGAAGAAAGATGAATGAAATGTGAATAGGAGTGATTGGATGGATGTAATTGAACGTTTGTTGCGTGATGAATGATGATCTATGAATGTGGCTGAAGCGAGGGTGATATGTTAGAATAAGAATATTTGACGAGGACTAACTATTTGATGCAACTGATGGGAAAATATTGTATGAATGATTTTAGGGTTCGTGCTACCTTATTTGATGGTATGTAGCGTGATGTTATGTATGTATATAAAATTGTACATTAAAATTTCTCCTGTAACTTCCCCTCCATTAACATCTTTAAAGGTCGTGATTTTACGGCTGGTAACCGCACTTCACGCTCATAAATATATCACTTATCGAGATCTGCTTCGGCAGAGTGCCGCACCCAGTAATGGATAAAAGGCGAGATGATATATTTATATTTTATTTATTTTAAAAAGATGGTTCTTTCTAACATCTAAGATTTGGCAAGTGTATGTACTGTACATGCAGTCCTTGGAATACATTCAAAATATAAAGAAAAATTGTATTGTCAGTATTGCACAGCATACAAATATAAATACAATTTATTTTGTATTGTATCTCTGAGGGCTTATGTACTTACAATTTATTTTGAATTGAGAATTAATTCCTTTTAAAATAAATATATAAATTAATTGTGTATTATGAAATTATAATTCCTCAACTACTAGTGTACTAATTCAATGTCTGCCTGTGGTTAGATTTAGAAATAAAGGATATTTATTAAGGATTAATGTAAGGTCATCAATTAGTGTTAGTAAAAATTGAAAACTATTTCAAATTATTCTAAACAAATTGTTTAGGAAATTTTCAAAATGTCAGCTGAAATATCAGCAAATTATTATTACATTTCTGCCAAGCAACTTTAATAATACCAATTAAATAATATACTTAGTTAAGTGAAATACCAGACATATTATTAATATTACTTAAGTAATTATCCTGTCTTCTTGGTTTTATTCTTCACTTAACCTTCATTATTAAATCAATTGTGGAACATTAAGTTTAATTTATTATAGATCATCTATTTTTACACCTACATTAATCAATTTTTAACATTTACATAATCATTTTGGAATGAATACAAATGAATTATGATACAGAGTTAAGATATATGTAACTAATGTTGTCTAAATATGCAAAACTATTTAATGGTTTTGTTTTGCTCATTCCACCAATCACATACTAAGATTTATTTATTAATAAATCATCTCATACCATTTAAAACCAATAATTCCACCTCCAACAGAGAAAGACGATCCTCAAGGTAATAAAATAGTTGAAGAAAATCAAAAAGTCTTAAACGCCACAGCTAAAAACTGTAAAGCCGATAAAACTGACTAAAATGTTTTATAAAGTGAGCGCTGTTATTATCCTGCCGTCACTACAAGCTATAACTTTAGCCTTACAGGACTATAATTTGTCCGGATTCAAGTGATTGTTGCAGCAGGATACTAAGACTTTGAATAGACTGCAGTTGCTTAGTGAGGAGTTTATGTGGTTATAAAACCATGCTGGTTTATTATGTGTGCGATACTCCTTCAGAATTTTATGTAGCAGATGAACCATAAAATATTTTTGTTACTCAAGCTTGAATGCTCTATCTTTGTTAAGTCTATATCCATTTATATATAGACTTACCAAAGATAGAACTTAAGATTTTTCAGTCTGTTATTCCCCTTATTTTTATTTATTACTCTGTACAACAGAACCTTAATGCCAATTATAGTAGCTTGTACTGAAATATCGTACGGATCACTCAGACCCGACCGTATTTTATTGGATACGAGTATAAATTGTAGTGAGCGAGATTTGAATGCACAACCTCTTGCTTTAGTTAGTTTAGTTTTATCTCGGTTTACAATTATTATATTTTGTTTACGTTAAAATAGAAATATTAATAAGAATAATTTTGTAAAGTGCATAGAATTTCTAACAAGAAAAACAATCACTCATGCTGGGTTGCATAAAAGTTTTATCGGTTCATTAGCAACTAACGATTCAATAAATTTCAGAAAAAAGCTATTAATACTGTTGCTAGATAAACAATTCTTTAACTAAAGAGCTCTTTATTTTTTCTTGTAACCCAGCATCAGTCTCTCAATTAAATTTCAAATAATGAATATTTATACATACGATACAAAACGATCACAGGGCTCTACTATGCCGAATTATAGGGCCGATTCGACGCCGAATTGCAGAAAAAATGGCCCCATTTGGCGAAGAAAAGAGTGCTCTTCCACCATGAAAATGCTCCGGCACACACCTCCGCCGTCGCCACGGCCAAATTGATAGAATTAGGCTACGAACTGCTGCCCCATCCGGATTCTCCGGATTTGGCCACGTGCGACTTTTTTTTGTTTCCAAATTTGAAAAAGTCTCTCGCCGGGCAGAAATTTGAGTCGAAGGAGGTAGTTATCGCCGCCACGGAGGCCTACTTTGCAGACCTCCAGAAAACGTATTTTTCAGACGGGTTAAAGAAGTTGGAGCATCGCTGGATCAAGTGTATCGAACTCAAAGGAGATTATGTTGAAAAATAAATCGCCACTTTTCCAAAATTTTTGTTATTCTTTTGTAGGCTAAGTACTTATCGGACCACTCTCGTAGTTCGCACATTCCGAATTAAAGAAATGATACACATTCGTATTTAAATAAATCACTTACTGAGATCCGTTACGGCAGAGTGGTTCGGCCAATAATGGGTAAAAGACGTGATGCTATATTTATTTTATTTTATTTACAACACAATAAAATTTATTAATATTGCATTGCTTCGTAAGCAATGCAATATTTCAAACAATTGTTCAAAATCTTGTTGAATATTGAATGTATTATAAAATAAGTTACAGTCAGGCACTTCATAGAGTCAAGTTTGCATAACAAAAAAATGATTCCACTAAATACTAATAATATTTCATTAAACTGTTCTTCCACTGACAGCAAACTGTCAGAAAAATCCAACTAGTAACAATCAAAGAAAGAACGAATGAAAATTTTTTAAATGCTATGAAAATTATAGATGATTTTCCGAAACTACCTATCATTAAACCTTGTAGGCTCTAATCTACAATCCAGAGGATTCATTCGCAAAACATGACACACGTCATATCAATTAATTGATATCAAGTTGAAACACTGCTATTGAACACTATAATGACGGACTTTACCGATATTAATTATTTAATTACATGATCGTGACTTAAGGGATGTCATTACTTGTGAGACGTGGACAAATTGACAGAGTATAAAAAGTGGGAAAAGGTGGTAATAAGCCTACTATTGTTTGTCAAGTTACGAGAGAAGACAAAATGGTGAATTTAGTCAGTTTTGCAGTGGTGCTGATTGTCTGTTGTTTGAAGGGGGCTACAGCAGATGAACCGGTAAGTTACATTTACTAAAAATTTGCATATAAGTCAATTCGGACACGAGAAATCCAATATCGCTGAGCGCATCTTTATATCTTGTTCAGTTTTTAAGATATAATACCCGGAAAATTTGAATTACCCAAAAATTTGACATCTTATTTTCGACTTTTACGACGCTCAAAAACTAGCTCAGTGGTATGAAGTCGGCCTGCGGATCCTAAGAACCCTGGTTCGATTCCCACAGGCGACAAACAATTTTCATAATTTCAAAAGCTACCCCTGTGGCTCCTCCACCACTAACATCTTTTGGGGCAGTGATTTGACGACTGGTAACCGCACTTCACGCGCAAAATATATCACTTACCGAAATCTGCTTCGGTAGAGTGCCACACCCAGTAATGGGTAGAAGGCGTGATAATATATTTATATTTATTTATAAAAACTAAACGAGATATGAAGATGCGCTCAACGACATTGAATTTGTCGTGATTCAATTAACTTGCAAAGAATTTTTCAGCTATTTTTATATTTTAAAAAAATATCATCGAAATTTTCTCAGAGAACAATTGTTGCACAATATCTCAAAAATTAGAAGACATATGCACGTGGTGACTTTACCATTGGATTTAGCAGATCAAAATACATATGCATGTAAATTTTCGTTACAATATTTGTACGAGAAAGAATTTTAGAGCAAACAGTCTGAAATTGGCCAAAAATCGAAAAAACTCAAGAAATTTTCAAAAAAATTAAATTGCTAAAAAGTTGCTTACAAGTCAATTCGGAGTCGAGAAACTCAATGCCGTTGAGTGCATCGTCATATCTTGTTTAGTTTTCAAGATATAGACTTCGGAAAAATTTAATTTTTCTCAAATTTTACATAATCATGTTTTGTATTATTAATTATTTATAGTACCCACCCCCAGAACTGTACGAAATCATCAACCCCCTCCACGAACTTTGCACCGGTAAAATTGGAGTCACAGACGGTAAGTTACCAGAAATTATTAAATTAATTAACAACAATAATCATTAAGATCCAAAAATAGATATTTACAGATATAATTAACATTCTATTTAAACTATTATGCCAATATCCGCTTAAGCTACTTGTTAACCACAAATTAATTATGCTAATTAGTATCTTTCTGTTTACAGACGAAGTGAAAAATTACAAAATCACCGATAATTCCGATAAAATGATGGTAAGTGCCTACGCAGATTCCTAGCGCGTATTTTCGCGAGTCAACAAAAAAAGTTCCGCGTTTAAAGATTAATTAGTGAAACAAATAAATTAATGATGAAATATTGAGGTGTTTAGGACGATGAGGCCTTCTAGTGAAAACAAAATGCAAGGACGACATGATAATTTATGATATTAGGATATTACATACATTCGTATGTACAGTGGAATTTATTTTGTTTTAAATAAGCTATAGAACTTATAGATTCATTTTTTTCGCGGTGAGATATTTAACTAATTTTACAGGCAATCGTAGCTCAGTGGATAAAAGCGAGGTAAAACGCGTTTCTTAATTAGCAAGCAAGAGGCCGTGCGTTCAAATCTCACTGACTTCTACTTATATCCAAAAATACGATTGTGTCTGAGTGGTTCGGATTCCATTATAAGCTGTAGGCCCCCTGTACTGTAATTGGGATTTACTTCCTGTTGTGCAGAGTAACAAATAAATAAATAAATAAATAAATAATGGTTTCTTGAAAGATCAGAACTTGAATAAAAAAAAAGTAAAATGGGGCAATTATTCAAATTATCACAGTAGGTGAACATTTAAATTTCGATTTGTTATTTTTTTAAGAATCGTTAATCATTTAAATTATATGATTTGATTTTAAATTGATCTAGGAAAAAATATATAAATGGCTATTTATTTCTGTAGACAGTCATTTATTTCGTAAATACTACTACCATATATTTACCTACTTTAGTACAAACAACATTATTTTATGAAATCAAAGTTTTTTTTTATCTAAAAGTTCAACTTTCAGTTTCAGTTTTATAAAATATAAAAAAACTTTATTTGCACTACAATTTTAACGGTAATAAATAGCAACATAATTTACACATAGTTCCATAATAGTTATTTGTAAATCAAGGGAAGAAAATGATACATTTCTTCCCAAAGGTGCCGTCTCATTTCCTAGGAGAAAAGTGACGAATATAAAGTATCTGAGGGATGACTGACATTTTCTTTATGAGGTGGACATATAATTTTTTTACTACCCTATCAGAAATTAAAATTAATTAGAAATTTAGGTAAAATTTATTAGTCTCTTCACAGATGTTATCTAAATGTCACAAACGTCTAATCATATCGTTGTTTTCTAGTTGCGATGGATACGGCTTTACTTTCCTTTACTAGGCGGATTTCAATTGAGGGAAGCAAATGTTTCTTTCTGATAGGGTCGCGAAAATAAACTATATACCTAATCCGTGATATGAATTTGGCATTTTTAGAATGTCAGCTGCTTCGGTTAACAAGTTCATTCTTCGATGCGCCAAACAATTAGGCGTAAGTATAATTATTTTTGTGTCTGTTCCAGTGCTACATGGAGTGTTTAATGAAGGAAACTAAATGGGTAAGTTAAAACTCACCCCTAAAATAAGATCCTCCAAAACTATCAGAATCTGTTGTTGTAGACCCATCATATCCAGATTAAATCAAAGTTTGATAAAGGATGTACAATTCTTAGGGCTAGTTTTTCCATCTCCGGATAAAGTTCCCGGTAATTGAAATAATATCGAATCAGAAAATGACATTCAGGATAATTATTACCATTTGTGCTATGATTTTGATGCGTTTTCTTTTTTATTTATCCATCTTATACGTATTGGGAACTTTATCCGGACATGGAAAAACCGGCCCTAAATAGATGTTTTCCATTTGCCACTTAGTTTCGGCTCACTTTATATAAAATTGCATGACTAACTGAAATGAACAAACTGATCGACCTAGGAACTAACAGTAATTCAGTAAATCAAGCAATGGGGGTAAAAGTAAGCAAAGTAATCCACTTAAATATAATGACAAGTAACTGACCTGTTTTAGAAAGAATACATTAAATTTAATCCAAATGGCAAATAACGAAGTTTGTATAAAGAAAAAAAGAGAAAAAATGGTTTTCTATCTAAAATACGTATAATTTGTATAGGATAATTAATAGTGAATTAGTTGATATGTTAATTGCTAGCTCTAAATGCATTACTGACGACTGTAGTACTATAGTGACGCATAAAACTATGACGTTATATCCGTTACTAATTCACTCTCAAAAATATAATTCCGTTATAAAATTTCCTTTGAAACCAACCTAAAAATTTCCCAAAAAAAGAAATACCTTTCACGTCGTCATAGTTACCGCTCCACAAAACAACCATACATAATGCTACCGCCGCCATCGGCACTGCCGTCGTCGCCGCCGCCGCAGAGAATGTCAAAGTTGGCCTTGCCACGCCAAGCACTCTACATATTACACTGATTTCATTTGCTAAACGACTTGACTACGCAACGATCAACGCTATCAACTATCGAGACTTTTTACTCATCGATGTCTGCGACTGCGGCGGTTGCTGATGCTTGTGGTGACCAACAGCCAATTAAATATCAGTAAATGAAACGCAAGATGCGAAGAGATTGGTGGAGGAGACGGATTTTGTTTTAGATTACTTTGTTATTGCTGCTATAGCAACAAATGGTCTGAATTATATTATTATTCAGTTAATGGTTCAAGTTTCAGATATTAGAATTATTTTTGGATTGGTTTATTTTGACCTTTAATTTAAGTTTATCTTTGTTTTTATCGAGCAGCAATTGTTTTTTAGTTACTGGTAAGTAGTTCAAGTTTCTTCAAAGGCAATTTGTTTTTTATAGATGTCGCCAGAAGGAGAGATTCAGTACAGTGTAATTAAGGAGTTCTCGCACCCCAGAATTAGGGAGATTCTTTTGGCTGCAATCTCTAATTGCATGGAGATTGATCGTAAGTTCCACATCATGCTATGTTCCATCAAATAAGGTAGCAAGAATCTTTAAAACACTCACTGAATATTTACAGCCAGATTCCCAAAAAAGTTTTAACTACTCTTTAATTTTGGATTAACTAATCTTACGCTAGTCCGATTTAAAAAAGTTAATCAAATTCACTTTCCAAAATTTAAATGGTAACAAGATTGTATAAAAGTTTATTTAAACTTTCCTCGGAATACGGTTAATTTAATTTGAGAAATTCAAAATGCAGGATTAGCTCGATTCTAGCTAAAACTCTTTTGAGAATTGGGCTGTTATTTCTTAAGTTCATTTTAGCGCACAATCAACATCAGACGAGCTCGTTCACGCAATGAACCTTCAATCATATCCACTCATTTCATCTTAGGTCGTCCATTCAATCTGTCGTTCTCAAATTCATTCATATACAGCTGTCAAAGCATAAAGACAAAATTTGCTTCATATATTATCTTTCAATTAATTCCTATGCGGTCATATAATGATGCCTCCACAATCATAATTGCTTTCATATAAACTTGATATATCTTTCGTTGATGAAGCATATTTTCACTCATTCCTTTATTCCTCAATCCAAGCTATCTAGTTTGATAGTTGATCGCACCATACTGATGAGTCCCTAAAAGACGAAACGCGTCTATGGTTAAAGCTGAACTGGCCAGCCGTTTGTTGATGACCTTTGTGGAATTTTGAGACAAGTGATGGAAAATTTGTTTTTTCCTTTTTCTTATTTTCAATCTATTACTCTAAATTAAACTAATATACTAGCTGTCAAATTATAGAGGGAAGATTTGCTTGAGATATTATCTTACGATTAATCTTCATCAAATATTTTTATACTGTCACACTACGTTTCATCCATAACCATAATTCCTTTCATACAAGCGCGTCTCATCTTTCGTTCTCGCAACAAACCTTCAATCATTTCCATTCATCTTCCTTTTTTATTAAATATATATAAATTTTATTTGATTAAAAAGATTTTTCAAAACAATTTAAAGTCTATATCATAAACAAATTCTATCACGAAATTGTCCAATTGGAGCAAGGAGTCTGGAATTCATATCAAAATTAGATCAGCTTTATTTTGTATAGAATGTAGATCCTGTTCTTGTTTTGTTACTAAATTAAATAATTTATACATTTCTGTGAAAATATTTCCATTTTACTTACTTTATATATTTTATTTACGATTATTAGGTATTGGGTTAGGTCATTTCTATTTTGTGTAGCATCTAAATAATCTAGTCAGACTATAATAAATTTTAAATTACGAGTATTATTTGTATTAATGATAATATACTGTCACATCCTTTTCATTTTTGATTATTTTTAAATTAATAAATAAGGAAAATAAAAAATGCTCACACTGTTTCATTGGAACACATTTTATGATATCATTTTTCGTTATTATTGGAAAGGATAACACGTTTTACTTTTTGTTTATATGCTATTAAAAATAATAATCTATTATATTATATTTGCTAAACAACAAATAAAATTGATTCAAGTTAAGTATTTCATTAGGAACTCATTCTACTTTATAGTATCAGGTTTTTAACTGTCATGTAAATTAAAAACAACGCATCAAAATCATGAAGATCAAATTACATGAATCGTATATTGGGTATTCATTGTCTAGTGGATATAATTTGCATTTAAATATTGCTGATTTCAACTTACAAAAAAAACAAATATGTCTGAGTGGTTCGGATTCCACTTTAAGCTACTTCAATTGGGATTAAGTTTCTGTTGTACAGAGTAGCAAATAAATAAATAAGTTACTTCCCAGATTAATTTACTTTTTATTTGATTCAAAAATACAGTCCTTTATTGTTATTATTTTAAATTTAGATTTCACGAGTATTTTGTCTGAATGGTTCGAGTTCCATTACAAGCTGCTCTAATTAGCATTTAATTTCTGTTGTGCAAAGTAGCAAATAAATAAATAAGTTACTTGCAAGATTAATTAACTTTTTAATAGGTGATTAAAGTCCTTTATTGTTACTATTCAAAATTTATAATACACGAGTATTTCCTGGTTAAACTTATACCAAAATAACGTGCAGTTTCTGCATTTTATGTGAAGGCAATGCAATTTTCTCTGTGTATTGGATCATACGTCCACTCCTTCGCGTCAACACGGGAAGTAGGTATTAACCATTCCGCGTACGCTACAATTAATTAAACAACGAATCTAATAATAATTCCACAACACGCAAGTGATATTTACCCACATTGAAGTTCCCTGCGGCGAGTTATCCAGTTCACATTTAGAATATTTGTCACTCAATTCTTTCACTTACAATATTCATAAACTTTTTGTAAATTCTTTGACCTTACATTCATGTTGCAGTCTCTCGGTCTTTCACTTTTTTATTGTGCTAAAAGTCAAATAGCTTATAAAGTCCATTTAAGATCGCCTTTGAAATGGTTGGAATGCTTCTGTGCGCTTATGCGTTACGGGGATTTTGAGACACTTGGTATTGACTTACTGGTAATTGAACTGAAATGTACAATTAAATTTGATGACGTTGGTAAACTGAAGGTGAAGGTGAGCTTTTGTTTTAATGAATCGATTGTTTATAGTTGTCATAATTGAAAGTGTGAAATGCAAAAATGCAGGCTAATGGAAACTTTGGACTTAACGTCTTGCACAATTTACACGGTTTTATTTGATCCTATTTTACTATTTATGGGGTAGATGGCTCAGTGGTATCGAGTCATGCTGTAGATTTGAGAACCCGGGTTCGATTCTCACAGTCGACACACAATTTTTGCCACATTAAAACTATCCCTGTGGCACTCTCTCTACTTACATCTTTGGGGGCCGTGATATATCCTATACCAAGATCTGCTTCAGAGTGCCACACCCAATAATGGGTAGAAGGCGTGATGATATATTTTATTTATTTAGTTTACGTAAAAAAATGAATTATTTTTAAATTATTTTTATATTAGAATGAATTCTTCGTTAGCACTTCCAATAAACAAATTCTAAGTAGAATTTATGGGATAGGTGGCTCAGTGGTATTGAGTCGGCCTGTGGATTTGAGAACCTCGGTTCGATTCCTACATTCGACAAACAATTTTCACCACATTAAAATTACCCCTGTGTCTTCCCCACCACTAACATCTTTGGGGACCGTGATTAGACAGCTAATAACTGCATTTACCGCGCATAAATGATCTGCTACGGCAGAGTGCCACACCCAGTAATGGGCAAAAGGCGTGATGATATATTTATTTTATTTATTGATGATCATTATTTTTCTTTCGTATGGAGTGGCTAGCTCAGTGGTATGAAGTCGGTCTGTGCATCCTGAGAACCCTGGTTCGATTCCCACAGACGACAAACAATTTTCATAATTTCAAAAGCTACCCCTGTGGCTTCTCCACCTCTAACATCTTTGGAGGCCGTGATTTGACGACTGGTAACCGCACTTCACGCGCAAAATATATCACTTACCGAGATCTGCTTCGGCAGAGTGCCACACCCAGTAATGGATACAAGGCGTGATGATATATTTATTTATTTTTCTTTCGCCATTCTTGTACAATTTTATAATTCTCCGCAAGAATGAAAACTTTTACTTAGAAGAGTCTGATGTTCCAACACTTTTCACAAAAATAAGTCAAAATTAAGTAAGTAGACTAGCGCATTAAAGCAATGGCTTATGACATCAGTTAATTATCTGCTACATATAAACCTATAATTTATATTGTTGCTAATTTACATTTGATTAATAAACTAGGAAAAAAATACGCATCTCAGATTTCACCAGAATGTTGAATTACTAAAACTAATTAACATTTGAAATTTAATTTATAAGTACTCTAAAATAAGTATAAAAGTTACACCAGCCGTCAAGAATTACTACATAAATTGTACAAAAATGTCAACCCTCTGAGTCTTAAGGAAAAGCATAATGATGTAATAATAATAATAGTAGCATATGAGATCATGGTTCCATATTTCCTTATTTCATAACCGCATATTAAATAACATTTAATTAAAATTATTAACTATTTCATAGTAATAAATAATTTTAGGGCCATTATTGTCATGTCTCATTATCGTTATTGTTTCATTCAATGTGAACAAGATCATTTAAATAATAATGTCAATTGACAAATTAATTTTTATTACAAATAATCAATAACAAATTTTAATATTCATTTGTTTGTATAGGTGGAACAAAAGATTGTGAGTTGAGCTATAACTTCAATGTATGTCTGCAGAAAACTGATCCAGCGGTAAGATAAAACATTTGGGTGTCTGGGTGATTATTCATTTGTTGAAATCAATTATTTTTTTAATTTTCAGCATTGGTTCCTACCTTAAGGAGTTTAACAGCGAGGCTGTACGATACATTACGTATAATTATGTTTTGTAATGATATAGAATTATTGTAGATTGTACTGATTTGTCATGTAGAATAATGTTGTAATACTGATTCATTGTTTAATTTAATGATATGTATTTGCTTGTAGTTTAAATATATTTTAGTGATTACTGGCATTCCGTTTATCTTATTTAGTGTTACTACAAACATTTAAATACTAAAGATTTATAGATTCTCTTAAAACTTTACCAGAGGAATATTAAAATGATGGAGTATGGACTATTTATAAATAAAGATTTCAGGCAATTATTCAATCTCTTACAAAATATTTCTTAAAAAAATGTAGCTATTTGGTACAACTGCCAGTCGTAGAAAAAAATATTTCCTGCACTTCTCTTATGCCAATGGCACACTGGTCGAGGAACATCAATGAGCGTCGAGGAGCTCATCGATGAAACAACAGAACGCACCCGTCATCGATGAAAAATAGAGGCTCCTCTATTTCCATCGAGGAGTTCCTCGATGAAACGATTGTGTCTCATTTCACACGTATTATTGTGTCTCATTTCATGTTAGCGTGGGCTGTCATTTTGGTTTTGCTTTGTGCTAATCTTTCGTGTTTGTTTATTTTATCAGTCAGGATGCGTTCTGTTGTTTCATCGATGAGCTCCTCGACGCTCATTTATGCTCCTCGACCAGCGTGCCATAGGCATTATAACATTCTGTTGTAAAATCTTAAAGTAGAGAAAACTTTTAATTCGTTCAAGAAGTGTAATGAAAGTGAGCTCCAATTAAAAAGAAGGATTGGTCCTGTGAAACATGTGGAATGAAAGACTGGTGAAAGGGTGTATGTTAGTGAAATTCAGGGTGTCAAACTGTGTGGGTGATCTAGGTATAAATGGATGGATTTGATTGAAGGTTTGTTGTGTGAACGAAAGATGAAACCAGCTTAAATGAAAGGAATTATGAATGTAGAATGTTTGCCGAAGATTTATTACAGGATGAAATTAAATGTTTGTGAAATCTCATTTAATGGGACATAGCAAGATTAATAAGAATTTATTTTTTAGTTCCACTTACATAACTTAAGAAAAATATAGGTATGGAAGTTTATGATATGTGATCCTTCATAAATTTGAAATAATTATCACCTGCTAAAATATGTTTCAACCTCGGCATTAAAATCTTCATTATGTTTTTGTCAATATTTAATAATTACAGGTGTTGACCAATACGTAGGTGGTAATTAAAAATTAAAGCTAAATAATAAAATGATAGTCGTAAATCAAATAAAATTTGCAGGTGCGAACACATTTAATTATTCGGTAATAAAATCATGCTATAGTTTTTATCTAAAACCTAAGAAATAGCTTAAAAATTGATTTAATTTTGATTCCGTGAATATTAATTAATAATAGGTGATAATTAAAATTTAAAGGTAGATAACGAAAATGTTCTCGTAAATCATAAAAATGCGCAGGTTTTGAATGATTTAATTACTGGAGTAGTGTGGTAATAATTTATTATCAAAATAAAATAAAATATCATATAGCTTTATGGGAAAATAATATAAACTATTAATCAATAAAATATATCTCAATTTATAATCGAAAACATAAATAAATTATGTTAAATTCGGAAGCAGATTAAATACCAAAATAATATGTAAATGTCAATATGAAAATTAAAATGTTTGTTTTTATTTCAATCATAAACTATGACTAAATTCAGAAGGACAAACTCAGTATTAAATTTGAATCTTATAAAGGTGTGTGCGGTATAAAAATGATAAATACAGGTAATTCAAAAACATTTTTGACATTTTTAATAGATTGATGTTTTAGTACCTACATTTTTATGTTTATAATACGTAGATTTAGAACATAATAAAAATACCTACATAATATTTTCTCGTTTTTCACTCGTAATCAGTGGCGTACCTAGAACTTTTGTCGCCCAGGGCGGTCTCCAATTTTCCGCCATTTCTAAGTCAAACACTTGGAGGTTTTTATAAATAAAAAAAAATCATCACGATTTTTACCCATTACTGGGTGTGGCAATCTGCCGAAGCAGAGCTCAGTAAGTGATATATTTACATACGTGATGTGCGATTACCAGCCGTCAAATCACGGCTCCCAAAGATGTTAGTGGTGGAGGAGCCACAGGGATAATTTTAATTTAGTGAAAATTTATTGTCGGCTGTGGGAATCGAACCGAGGTCCTCAGGATCCACAGGCCAACTCGAAACCACTGAACCATTACCCCATTAAATTAATAAACATATTAAATTATTGTAATTGAGACAAACTATAGGTGGGAAACTTTTTTACCATTGGATGGCAAATTTAAATTAGGCAGTAATAAAGAAATTTTTCGAGATAATATTTTCAACCCTACATTGACTTGACGATGAAGAAAAATATTCAAAATCATATAGTAATTCATAATTCGTAGAAATCGAATAGTAAACTTACGAAGTGAACAAGTTGTTTTTTACAACTAAAACTAAATATAAAAAATGCCGCCCCAAAATATGTGCCGCCCGGTGCGGACCGCATCCACCGTCCCTCCTCTAGGTACGCCACTGGTCGTAATGCGATACAATATTAGTAGTTCTGCGAAGGTTGCGATAGATATTTTAGAGAAAAATAGATATGATTGAAGAATTGTTGCCTGAACAAAATATGAGACAAGTTGGCATGAAAGCAATTATAAATATGGATTAATCTTCATGAACGTTTTGAAGGTTCCTGCTACCCAGTTTGATGGAATATAGTATGATGTTATTTATTTATTTGTTACTCTGCACAACAGGAACTTAATCCCAATTACAGTAGCTTATTGTGGAATTCGGACTAATCAGATATAATATTATATCAATATTTTGATATAAGTTAAAGTCAGCAAGAATTGAACACACGACATCTTGCTTGTTAATTAAAAAACGTATTTTTTCATCCACTAGACTGCGATTGTAATAATTTATAATCCAGAATCATCGATTTAGAAAAAAGGTGGGATAAGTTTTATAGATCCATAAATCTATATATGATGAACGAAATCGCAAGAAACTTATTATTTTTTATGAAATATTTTCTGCTTATCAACAAATATTGAATGCGATTTTATTGATTATTTGCAGATTTACGAGTCTATAAACTCAAAGATTATTCATAGAATTCACTCAAGTGGCTGGTCTTCCAAAATAATGCAACCCTTAAGTCTGCTATATCAGTTTCTCTGTTTAATATATTTTTATATAAAAATATAAATAAAATATAAATATCATCACGCCTTCTACCCATTACTGGGTGTGGCACTCTGCCGAAGCAGATCTCGGTAAGTGATATATTTGCGGTTATTAGTCGTCAAATTACGGCCCCCAAAGATGTTAGTGGTGGAGGAGCCACAGGGGTAGCTTTTGAAATTATGAAAATTGTTTGTCGTCTGTGGGAATCGAACCAGGGTTCTCAGGATCCACAGGCCGACTTCATACCACTGAGCTAGCCACCCCATGAAAATATAAATATCAAAATTAGAGTGAAGGTACTAATCCTGCAGGAAAATAACATTTGACAGTTCACGGGTACGGCTTTTTCCTTTGGAATACCCTATTCTAACTTACTAGTCAGAATATGGAAATGATTCTTTTGAATGTTGAAAAACCCGGAGGAAATTAAAGTTGAAGTTGAACATCATGCAAGAGTCACGTGTAGTTGTTTATTTTCAGTATGGAAATGAGTTCTTTTCTCACTTAATAACCGCCAGTAGTAAGTCGTTAACATTAACCGTATCACCAGCAGCACCGAAGTATAACCAAGACAACAATATAAATCTCAAGGATAGAACTACCTACCGCCTGCATGCATTAACATTCATTAAACCAATTCGCTTTTTATCCACTCTGCGACAGTTGACTACGAAACAACTGAATTTTGACAGTCCTGCGTCGCCATTTTGTGATTTATGGGAGGTTATGTGCAAACGTCATCTGTAATTAATTAAATTATAGCGGAGATTTTGATTTTGGTTTTCTAATGCGCAATCATTAAATCATATGGAATTACCGAAGAAAATTATTACTTTGTCAAGATTTATGTGACTGGAATAAAAAATTGGGTTAGGAAAAAACAAATAGAGATATCAAAAAGTAATTAAAATGTCTGTGCACCAATTATTTTTAATGGTTAATCAAGTGAAATAATAGCTTAGGATCTATTAATACCCAGATTTAGTTGTTTCAAGGAAGTCGACAATTTAAATTTTCAACGAAACTTATAGAAATTTTCGTAGGTTTTGAACCATTATGAATATTAATTTTTGCTTATAAAATTGTTTGTAAACTTTTTTATTGTCATTGTTTTTTACATCAAATTGATTTTAATTAACTAGCAGTTGATTAATTTTATTTGTGCAAGATAAAATATTTTAGGAAATTTTATAGCAAACAAACATTCTCCTCTTTTTAATTCACGAATTCATTTCTGAAATTTTATTTTCTAATATTAGCTATATTCCATTTGCCACTTGATTCACTTAAATCAGTTCAGATAAATTAGACAACATGAATAATGAAGTGAACTAAGCAAACTAATGCACTTATTGGAGTGTATTACTTCAAAGTAAATAGGAATAAGTAATTCTAGTACTGGAAATAAAGTCAGCGAAGTAATCCAGAGAAATAAATAAGTGATCTGGTTCAGTAAATGTAAGTTAGATCTGATTCAAATGGCAAATGGAATACGCCTATTATTATTATTATTTTATGGGGTGGCTAGATCAGTGGTATGAAGTCGCCTGTGGACCCTGAAAACCCTGGTTGGATTCCCACAGGCGACAAACAATTTTCATAATTTCAAAAACCTACCCCTGTGGCTCCTCCACCACTATCATCTTTGGAGGCCGTGATTTGACGACTGGTAACCGCACTTCACGCGCATAAATATATCTCTTACCGAGATCTGCTTCGGCAGAGTGCCACACCCAGTAATGGGTAGAAGGCGTGATGATATATTTATTTATTTTTATTTATTTTCTAATAGGGTCATGAAAAAACTATATGTGTACTTCGTTAAATAAGTATCATTTTTCCTGTAGGTGCTTTATATTCTTCGCTTTCTGCTCGGGAAATGAACCTATCCCTTCGAGAAGAAATGTCTCACTTACCTCCCTTGATATACAAATCACTATTAAAAACATTTTTGAAAGGAAATAAATAAAATTAGCTAACTTATAACTAGTTACACTTAGGGCCCGTTTATTAATCCTAGGATAAAGTAATAGATAATTTATTTCTTAGATAAACGGCAAATGAAAACAATGGCGAATCGAAATTATAGCATAAATTGCACAAATTTTATTAACTGGCCGTATTTGTTGGGGAAATTTGGATTCAACCCTGAACTGGTCTAGAACTAACTCGTGTTACTTCCAAATAAATGATGCAATCTAGTGTCAGTTGTAAACACTGGCGGTAAATTTAAAATCTGAATGCATGTTCGAAGCGGCATCTGCTTAGTTTTGTTTGTGTGTTAAATTGCGCTTTTAATTGGATGTTTTAAGTCATCTTTATATTTTTTATATGTAGTCAAAAGCAAATAACGTCAGAGTCTGTTAATTTTTTTATAATTTTGTCATCAGCAGTATCAAAATAATGAATTTCGGAGTCGCAATTATGTGTCGTAATATTATCCTCTGTGACTTATATTGCAAGAAACACATAATGCATATTGCTCTTCCATCATCTGCATAAATATTAGTTTAGTATATTTTTTCAAAATATTATTATAAAATTACTTACGTTTTTCATAAAAATAACTCCTAACCTCTCTATACTATTACAAATCGCGATGCCGCCACGGATAACAAGGAACACAAGTTGATTAGAAAGGGATAGTAAACGGGTTGAATCAACCAACCCGTTAAAATAGCTGGGGCAGTAGGGTCAGTTCAGAAACAGTTCCAGGTTATTTAAAGTGTGCCAATTAAACAAAAGTAACCTACCAGGTTACTTTAAAAAGCCCAAATAAATACGGCCACTGTGTCAAGTATATGTGATCTTTCAATCACCATTTGGTGTGTGTGTTTTTATTCTTTTATAACTGCAGTGATTTATTATAACTGAACAAACATTTTATTAATAATTGCTACTAATAATTAAATTAATTTCTTGTCATTAAATTATTAAAAAATAAATGCATATAACAAACTGCTGTATTATTAAAATTAGTCTAGGTTCCTTTTCCGATTTTTTCTCAAGTTTCAAGATTTTGTTTCAATGTCATATAGATATAAATCTCAATTCAGCGACAATCAAAATTTATAGTATTTGACATATTTCACCTACGGCTAGCTTATTAATAACCGAGTAATTAATAAATGTCAAAGTATAAAAATAATTAATACTTTATTTAAGAATCCCAAATATGTAGTTCCGGCAAAATTACAAACATTTAACATGTTATAACACATTAGTGTTCACACGTTATCAATATTTTTAAATATTAAAATATTATAACGATTTTTAAAAGCTGAATATTATTGAATGATAAATCGTGCAGAATTAATTTCAATTTATGAAACATGTGCCTGCCTTTCTATTTTTTATTTATCTAAAAATTTATCTCTATATTCATAAAATTCCCTTTCATTATTAACCTGACATTATCGTATTTAAATCTCGTATATTTCAATTTTAAATAAGTTATACCGTCAAATTTAAAATATTACAAGCAGATTTCAATTTATCATTCATCGTTCGATAAATCAATATATTTTCTGTCAATGTACAGACGAGTGGTTAAGGCAATAATAAGAACAACATGAAAACCAGGGTTTCAATTCAAGTATTTTTCTCTACAATAATTGGAAAATGCTTGGGTAATGGAACTTATTATTCATTCCCGATCATATTCCCGAATAAAATTCGCTGTATGTTTTTTTTCGGAATGACCGTTTTTTTTTAATTATAATTTTTCCGCTTGATTATATCCTGAATGTATATTTCCAGAATTTCCATTTTCCTGAATAATAATTTTCCCTAATATGTTTTTCAAGTATGCCTTTTTCTTGAATTTCCAGGTTGACAATTTTGCAACTAAATAATTTCCTAAATGTATTACCATACATGTTCTTCTTTAAAATTTCTCCAATATTATTTTTTCAAACACAAATTTTATAAATCCATTTTTACTTACGGTTTATTTCCGAAATAACCATTTTCTCGAATTGCCAATTTTTATCATGTTATATATTTTAGAAAATAATTTCCAATACAATGAATTTAAAAATGTATTTTTAAAATAGCCAGCAACTAAATTAATATTTTTTTTGTACACAATAATGTTACAAAATTAATTAATTAATTAATAATATAATATACAATATAAAAATAATCTGGAAATTTAAAGAAATTACATTCGGAAAATTGTATACGTGTAAATAGTATGCGGGAAAATTGTTTTTTTGTTAAATGAACATTTAGGAAATTTATATTTTAGTTATTCGGGAAAAAGGGTATTTGGGAAATTACATTCTGAAAATTTGCATGCTGGAAAATTGTCTTTCGGAAAAATGGTTATTCTGAAAATTTGCATGCTGGAAAATGGTCTTTCGGGAAAATGGTTATTCCGAAAATTTGTCACTCGTGAAAATACATTCTTGTAATCTGCGTTCGTGAAATTGTCATTCGAAATTATTCTTTAAAATTTTATTTTGGTAAATTTCTCATTTTATAAATTACCATTCGGGAAATGGTTTTCTTTAAAATTGTTATTCGTTGAAATTATCATTCAGACAATTGTATTCGTGAAAATTATATATGTTATAAACTATAAATTCCCTGTTGAAATTGGGACTAATATTCTTTTATCCAGCGTAGCAACTAAATAAAAATCAATTGAAATAACTATATTGCTTACAATTAATTAATATTTAGTTAGACATCAGACATCAATTAATATTACCTGTTAATTACATTTATATTTCATAAAAGAAAATAAAACATAATCACAGTAGTTACACCTGCATCTGTAGCCGTGAAAATCATTGGCAACTAATTGACAACAGTAGCAACGATACATAAAAAGTAAAGTTTATGGCGAATAAACTTCAACAGGTCATGTTGTAAATATTTTATTGAATATATCGATTACGATTGTTGTAACATTGAAAAGAAATGCGGTACAGGTGCACCATGAAATGTATATATGTTGTTCATGTCAATAACAACAAGAATGCTACTTGTTGTAAATTATAGGACATTCTTGAACTGTGATTGTTTACTTTTATACTGGGAATTTATGTATCTTTTTGTTTTTAAATTTTAGAATGATTTTAAACATGTGTTTTGAAAGAATAACATTTGTTTAACATACTAAAGTGTATGCTAAACAGTTTTAACAATTAGCAATTATTTTTAAGTTGTTTAAAACAACATGTCGTGCAGTAAATAAAAGAAAATATATTTAGTATCATTTAGGAGTGACAGGTGTACTATTAAATTTATCTTGGAATGCGATCTATGAATTAATTAGAAGATATGTAAATATTATATCTCATTTGAATCTTCTGTTACTGTTAGGTATTTTTATGTGTTTTGGAAACTCCCATAAAGTATATTTTTGCTACCTACAATGCAATTTTATTGTGTAAAGTTTAATGTTTCGTCCGATGGCATAAAAATAAATTTAAAATAAAAATATATATCATCACACCTTTTACCCATTATTAGGTGTGGCACTCTGCCAAAGCAGGTCTCGGTAAGTGATATATTTATGCGCGTGAAGTGCGGTTACCAGTCGTCAAATCATGACCCCCAAAGGTGTTAGTGATGGAGAAGCCACAGGAGTAATTTTAAATTGATGAAAATGTTTGTCGCTGGTGGGGATCGAACCAGGGTTCTCAGGATCCACAGGCCGACTTGATACCACTGAGCTAGCTACCCCCTAAATAAAAATGAATTTAGTAAAATATAAATCATCACGCCTTTTACCCATTACTAGATGTGGCACTCTGCCGAAGCAGATCTCGGTAAGTGATATATTTATGCACGTGAAGTGCAGTTACCAGTCGTTAAATCACGGCCCCCAAAGATGTTAGTGGTGGGGAGGGGGGGCATAAGGGTAGTTTTTGAAATAGTAAAAATTGTTTGTCGTCTGTGGGAATCGAACCAGGGTTCTCAGTATCCACAGGCCAACTTGATACTACTGAGCTAGCTACCCAATAAATAAAAATGAATTTAGTAAAATAAAAATATAAATCATCACGTCTTTTACCCATTACTAGGTGTGGCACTCTGCCGAAGCAGATCTTAGTAAGTGATATACTTATGCGCGTGAAGTTCAGTTACCAGTCGTTAAATCACGGCCCCCAAAGATGTTAGTGGTGGGAGGGCCATAAGGGTAGTTTTTGAAATGGTAAAAATTGTTTGTCGTCTGTGGGAATCGAACCAGGGTTCTCAGGATCCACAGGCCGACTCGATACCACTGAGCCATTACCCCATAAATAAATAATAAATTTAGTATAATTGATAATTCTTTAAACATCAATATTTAGTATATTTTCTCGATTCACTTCTTGCCATAATGTCAGTAATAGTTATCTAGAATTTGTATTACCGGTAAATTATTTTATGAATCTTTAATTAACGTTTACATAAATAAAACGAAGAGAGAGAGAGACAGTAAGATAAAATTAGTACCTAAGTTGCAATCCTACAATATTTAACAAAGACAATAATTTTTAAACGAGTTTTAAATGAGTGTATAACGTATTACCGATGATTTATTTCGCTATTAACTTTTAATACTTTTCTCATATAAATATAAAATATCATGTCAGTCGATCAGCCAATGAGCAATTTATCCTCACAATAAAATCACGCTCCGTATAACCTTGGACCGTAATTATTCACACAGTTCACATGTAGTCAGTTTCTTATAGACTTATAGTCCACTATAGTGCTATTAACGCCCAAGTCCGCGGGCTATTAGCTTAGCGCAACACTTCCCGTACGAGGAGGAGAATAGAAATGATTTTTTTTCTACGATCACTAAGATATCTAACTCCGGATCACGCCATATTGTATTATATTTTGTCATAATAGAATCGTTGTCCTCTGTCAAAACAAAATTATATTTTTTCTATAATCCACTTCAAAATACTCGATGTCTTCTGTATTATGGAGTATAAACTAACAATAAGCAATTGAATGTTGATATTAACGAATTAAATAAAATATATCATCACGCCTTTTACCCATGACTAGGTGTGGCACTCTGCCAGAGCAGATCTCGGTAAGTGATATATTTATGCGCGTGAAGCCATCAAATTACGGCCCTCAAAGATGTTAGTGAAGAGGAAGCCACAGGGGTAATTTTAATGTGGTGAAAATTGTTTGTCGTCTGTGTGAATTGAACCGAGGTTCTCAGGAACCACAGGCTGAGCCACAACCCCATATTAATTAATTATAATATGAAAATCTGAAAATATGTAAAATGTGGTGTCAGCCATCTTTGCTATTGTTAATTTTTAACATATTGTTAGCTAACAATATAGTTAACATTACTTTATGAAACCGGGCCAAAGTGTACTACTTGAAAGGAATATTAATTTTTCATTCCTAAGAATTGCCTTCATACGAAATGAGTACTACTCCATGCTTGTTATAAAATCTACTATTATTTATCATTGTCAAACATTTCTAACAAAATTTTCTGCAAAACGTTCCTAGAATTACTATAACTTCTTGGTTGGATATTATTAATATCATTTAAATTCTGAATATTGTAAGGTAGTAATGGACAAAAGGCTTGAAGTTGTATATAAATTTATTGAAGAATTACAACGACGTTTCGGCCAAAGTTATGGCCATCTTCAGGTCAAAAACGTTAATAAAAACGAATAACAACAAAACAAAGTTGAGCTACAAGTACTTATTTAGGGCGAACATATAACAAAAATGAGAAAATTAAGTACGAAGCTACATTGGCAAAAAACATGAATTTAAATTTATATATTCGCCCTAAAGAGTCCGATTGTCCATTACTACCTTACAATATTACTTTTGGCTTACTAAAATAATCTACTATAAATTCTGAATAGTTCGTAATACATCTCATTTCATTTAATTTCATATCGAATACAATAAGAAAGATTCGATTACAATGCATAATAGTTCTTGTCGAGTATAAAGTATGTTTCTTGTCTCTTGAATGTCAGGGCTGTTCACTGTTCCTGCGTCGTCTTGTGTACCTTGAAGTCTCAAAGAAGCAAAGCAAAAGCGAATTGTTGTGAACGCAGCGCATGTAACTGAAATGTGCATAATAAATGATACATACGCAGTTAGGACGCAGTCAAATAACGTTTATATTGTGTTGGCAGACCAATGCAAGGTTTATGTGGGGATTTTTGGTTCCGGATTTTTTGCAAGGATGGTTGTCACTTGTTTGATTGTCACTAAGTTGAATGTCATAATTTTGATTGGTTACTAGGAAGGGTAATCATTGTTTGAGATGACTAAATGTAATGGTAATCTTTCTATATATGTAGTTTAATGGTTAGACCTTCGGCCATATAAAATAAACAAACCATAGAGACATTTATTTTGAAGTCAACACATCCTAAAATGAGGGAAGGAAAATGGTCCATATATGTTTGTTTGCAAATAAGTGTCTAATCAGAACTGTTTCAAAATAATATTTTTGGGGTGGCTAGCTCAGTGGTATGAAGTCGGCCAGTGGATCCTGAGAACCCTGGTTCGATTCCCACAGACGACAAACAATTTTCATAATTTCAAAAACTACCCCTGTGGCTCCTCCACCACTAACATCTTTGGGGGCCGTGATTTGACGACTGGTAACCGCACTTCACGCGCAAAATATATCACTTACCGAGATCTGCTTCGGCAGAGTGCCACACCCAGTAATGAGTAGAAGGCGTGATGATATATTTATTTATTTTTTTATATTTTAATTTTACGTGACTATTATAAATTATATACATACATAACATCACGTTATATCCCATCAAATGGGGTAGCAGAATCATTCATAACACATTCACTTATCAAATTCATCCCATAATCACTTTTCGTCTTATCGTAACATACCACCCTCCTTCTAAGTTTAATTTCAAAGTAAATTAAATTTATTCATTCAAAGGAAAGTCGAATTTTTGACAGTAATGTTAAGTATGCCATAAAATAAATAAAATTTATTCGAATTTGTTAATTAAATTAAATTTACTATGGCAGTAAATTTATTCTGTCTTTAGTAAGACTGGGCATTAGACACTTATTTTTAATACAGTTCCTTCGTTCAGCTCAAGTCTAAAAACTCGTATCTAAAGAGACATCTATAAAACTTATTACATAATATACTATTAATTAATATATAAATGAATGAAAAATTTGAAATGCAACACCTTCAACACCTGATCATGAACCAGGATCTTTGATAACTTTTACTTGTCATTCATCTTTCACCCTTTTATCGTTTATCTAACTAATCGCAATCTCAATCTCCATACAAAACAGATAACAACCAACAAAGTTCTTGAACTTTGACACTTTGACACATTCATAACACAACACCAGCGCTACCAAGCGTTCTTTCTGTAAGAAATATGCTTTACCAATACGTATAATCTATAATCCAAGTGTATTATAACATTATCCACATTCTGACACCGCCCTTGAATATGAGGTGCGGCCAAGTTTGTGTGTCGTACGACTGAACGGTTAACGCTAACGTAGCGTTAACTTTGCACACTCTTTCTATTAGTTGATTGCGGTTACCTTACACTGTATTATGTACAATAGCGTGTGTTGTGTACGAGAACTAAGGAAGTTGAGGAACAAAAAAAAGTTAAATGTCGAAAATTGAACTTGACGGCAGGATGAAAGTGTCGTGGACTACTGAATTACGAGTACGTGCTGATATGTTATTTACATATTATGTTGGTATGCAGTTTGATAGTTATTTATTATGTAACTGCTGTTGCTTTTGTGATATACATATATGGCTTTAGGTGAATTTCATTGTCAATACTTATACAATAATAATAAAAATAATAACTTATTAATTCAGAACTTAAGCACACGTACGATACCTACAATCACAATAACTGATATTTGTGGTACATAAAAATTACCGTTTTATTTATTTATTTATTTATTTATTTATTTGTGCTATTCTGTACTACAGTTCCTTAATCCCAATTACAGTACACAAAGCCGCAGTGTGGTAGATAATATATTTTTAACTTGAATGGGATACGCACTCGGCATCTTCGGATTTGAATGCCTTAATGATAACTACACCTCCGTACTGCATATACGATCATATCAGAAATAAACATTTTCTTGCCTCAACTGAGAGAAAAAATTGATACTAGATAAGGAAATTAAAGTTATATCATGACAATTGGAAAACAATGAATCTTATCTAAATTTCTACTTTTTAACTCTGAAAATTTAACATTGTGACAGGGTAGTGAAACAGATTATATGTATACCTCGTAAAGAAAAAGTTATTTTTCCCTCAAGTGCTTTTTATCCTTCGTCTTCGTCTTGGAAAATGAAACAGCACCGTCGTAAAAATATGTGTCTCTTTCATCTCTAGGTATAAAAATATATATTTTTACGACCCTATCAGAAAGTAAATTTTTCTTTCCTAAATTGAGAAAAGAAAGTAATAATTTTTATCCTTAGCAAAAAAAGTATTTTTTTTTCTAGGAAACAGTATGATTTGATATTAGTGACATCTGTGACGAGAATAACACATTTTATTTAGATTTCTAATTAATTTCTGAAAATTTTGCTTTCTGAAAGGATAGTGAAAAAATTAAATGTATACCTCGTGAAGAAAGTGTTATTCTTCCCTGAGATGTTTATATCCCTTGTCTTCGGACCGGGAAATGAAATGATACCTTCGGGAAGAAATGTTTCACTTTCTTCCCTTGATATACAAATTCCATGTTCTGCGATTTATAGGGGTGATTTCATGAAAGTTTAGAGACATCTTACGATCGTTTGAACCAACGGAACTTACATTTTATGTCTGACTTAAATAAATAAAAGCAAATCAAAATAACATATATAAAGAAGTTTTATGGGGTGGCTAGCTCAGTGGTATGAAGTCAGCCTGTGGATCCTGAGAACCCTGGTTCGATTCCCACAGATGACAAACATTATTCATAATTTAAAAAGCTACCCCTGTGGCTTCTCCACCACTAACATCTTTGGGAGCCGTGATTTCACGACTGGTAACCGCACTTCACTCGCAAAAATATATCACTTACCAAGATCTGCTTCGGCAGAGTGCCACACCCAGTAATGGATAGAAGGCGTGATGATATATTTATATTTATTTATTAAGAAGTTTGTATTGCTGTGAAGCATTGGATGCGATACTGCCAGTTTACGGCAAACTTAAAATTTAATTTTCATTGGTGCAAACGGGCCTTAGAGCTTACAGATAAGACAGAAAAATTCAAGTTATTTCTTTTTATATAGAGTGACAAGTATCAGCATGCTTTTGATCAATTATAGATCTCCTTGGATTTATAATTAAAATATGATATTGATATCAATATTAATTAAAAATTTATTAATGACATATTTCAGCTATACCAACTTTTACTAAATGCAGTCAAATATTTCACGGTTCAAACCGAAATCAATTATTTCAAGTTTAATTAATAATGAAGCAAAATTATTCACTTCGCCAACCATATCAACTCTGTTATTAAACGCAAAACAAAAACAAAAACAAAAAAACAACATAATAAATAATTCACCATTCAACAAGGCAAGTAAAACAATAGTTTTTCATAATCCAACGAGCATGACATGTACAGTAACTTATACTGTCTCTATCGCAGTAAATGTTATTTAATATTTAGCATAAAATATACACATAATGTTGGTTAGTGGCAGCAATGCAATAGCGGTCGCCTTGACTTTGAACAAAGCAGTCTGCAAATATAAATGGTTATCTCCTTATTGCGTACACTCGTAAGTATGCATAATCACATATTCAGTTTCACGTACTGTTTATTTATAATGTGTAAAAGTGTGCAAATACTATGATAAATTTAAGATTGATATGGATAATTAGATTGTCAGTATTTATTAATTGTTATTGATTGAAATATTTGATTGAAAAAGTGTGGGTGTTGTCAAGAACGTGTTATTAAAAAATTAATTCAATGCTTTGTATATTTTTTTTGCTCTGTATGTCAATCAAGTTTAATTAGAAATATCTATTTGCATGTATGAAATTTATTTGAGGAACCTTAACGTATCGATTGGCATAAAAATTTAACTGTTTTTATGCAACTGTCACAAAGTAAACATTTACGTATGCAATTAATTCCATAACTTTCATCATTTTATTTTACATTGCTAACAGCGACGGCCGTCAAAATGGTTTTATCGGCCACTGTTCTTTTGCAACGTCCGGTAAAACTTCTAAAATACCAATAATATTCGTTGGTAATAAATTTCAAACATGGTTATTGTATCTTTATCATATTTCTAGTTATAAAAGAGATTTTAAATTATAAATAAATAAAATAAATAAATATATCATCACGCCTTTCATCCATTACTGGATGTGGCACTCTGCCAAAGCAGATCTCGGTAAGTGATATATTATGCACGTGAAGTGCGGTTACCAGCCGTCAAATTACAGCCCTCAAAGATGTTAATGGTGGGGGAGCCACAGGGGTAATTTTAATGTGATGAAAATGGTTTTTTTCATGCATTTTAAATTATAATTTGTAATAAATTGAAATGGGGTAGATTACTCAGTGGTATCGAGTCGGCCTGTGGATTTAAGAACCTCGGTTCGATTTCCACAACCGACAAACAATTTTTATTACATTAAAATTACAGCAGTGGCTCCCTCTTCACTAACACTTTTAGGGACTGTGATTTGATGATTGGTAACCGCACTTCAAGCGCATAAATATATCACCTATCGAGATCTGCCACATTAGACTGCCACACCCAAAATGGGTAAACAGTGTATATCTACAGCGGAAATATACGATATCAGAAGTGTCATTTTTTGCATGACAGTTTCAGTACATATATTGCAGAATGCATTATTCTATTTGCAATATCTTGACGCCCGCACCGTAGGTCGTCATCGTCATCATCTGTCGACGACGGTGGCGTTCCGAACTGAATGTGCAACAATTCACGTTGTCTGTCTGTTGCACAAATGTCAACCCGCGTCCTTGACAATTCACTGTACTCCACAGCCGCACCACGCTGTACTGTGCCACAGTACAGCTAGAACGGCGTTTGTTTGCACCGCCTGCTTGCCTGCCCGGTGCCTTTCTATTCATTTTTGTGTGCGTTTCATAATTTCATATTCCCCTGCTCACCTAGAAGAACTATGGTGCCTGTGTGTACCTAGTACCTACGTACCGGTAATGCAAGAATTCTTGCTTCGTTGGAATTCAATCATTGATTCCTCCACATCTGAATTATTTGTTTATTTGTTACTCTGCACAACAGGAACTTAATCAGAATTACGGTAGAAGTACAATCTAAACCATGCAAAAATATTAGATATTTTTTATTTTATTGAAAATTGTTAATAACTGAGGAAATCGTTTATAAAGGTTTTTGTGACCTGCTAGACGTTTGGAGTGAGACAATAATAATGACTAAGAAGGTTATCATTACGGAGTGAAATAGGTATAGTGTCAAATGAATCAGTGGTGCTTCTTGGTTTGATGAGCATGCGCACTGATTTCTATAGGATACTTAATACTTTATTTTTTATTTGAATCTATGTATGGGGTGGCTAGCACAGTGGTATGAAGTCGGCCTATGGATTCTGAGAACCCTGGTTCGATTCCCACAGGCGACAAACAATTTTCATAATTTCAAAAGTTACTCCTGTGGCTCCTCCACCACTAACATCTTTGGGGGCCGTGATTTGACGACTAGTAACCGCACTTCACGCGCAAAATATATCACTTACCGAGATCTGCTTCGGCAGAGTGCCACACCCAGTAATGGGTAAAAGGCGTGATGATACATTTATTTATTTATTTTATTTTTATGGGATGGCTAGCTCAGTGGTATGAAGTCGGCCTGTGGATCCTGAGATCCCTGGTTCGATTCCCACAGGCGACAAATTTTCATAATTTGAAAAAAAGCTATCCCTGTGGCTCCTCCACCACTAACATGTTTGGGGACCGTGATTTGACGACTGGTAACCGCACTTCACGCGCAAAATATATTACTTACCGAGATATGTTTCAGCAGAGTGCCACACTCAGTAATGGGTAGAAGGCGTGATGATATATTTATTTATTTATTTTATTTTTATGTATAAACAATCCGATTCTCAAAAAAAGTTTTAGCTAATCCTGATTTTGGATTAATTTATATCATTCTAGTCTGATTATAAAAAGTTAATCCAAATCACTTTCCATAAGCCAAATGGTAACAAATATTAGAGTATATTTAAAATAATTTTTGGTAATATGGTTTAGCTTTATTTGACTAACCAAAATTCAAGATTAGCTAAAACTCTTTTAATGATTGGACTGAAAATTATTAGATCCCTGTTTGTTTTTCCTAAGACAGAGCAAAAAGTACTCACTTTTCGCACTCATTTGGGTATAAAAAGTGATTATTTTTTGCACTCATGTGTCCACAGAATGACATTATTGTTTTTGATTAACATAAATGCAAAAAATGACAATGAGACAATGAAATCTGCAATAACTTTTAAAGATCCAAGATTTAAAAATTAAATAATTTCTTGTATTGTAAAATTCTGAATTTATGTACTAATATTATTTGTTTATAAAATACTCATGCTGGATTGCACGAAAGTTTTATCAGTTCATCAGCAACTAACGGTTCAATAAATTTCAGAAAATCGCTATTGATACTGTTGCTAGATAAACAATTCTTTAACTAAAGAGCTCTTTATTTTTTTCTTGCAACCCAGCATAAGTATTGTAATAATAAATTTATGAAGTTTTTATAAGCTTATTTGGATATTTGGCGACCATGTTGTTACGTACTACACCCAGGTAGTATTAGTAGTGAGAAATGACACGCATTTCTAGCATGGTATCTGTTGTTGAGTGAAAGGGCACAGTAGGCGTGGGATCGTACTAATACAATCACAATATGCACATTCGTACAAACTGAGTATAGTACGTCATATAGAACACGTGACTACAAAACAATAATTTAAACACATGTAATTTTCATTTTAAAATTACTTTTATATAAATATTATTTATAATTATTATTATTTTCTTATGGATAATATTAGAATGCAATATATTTTTTTAAATATTTGAAGCCACAAAATAAGAAATCCCCATTAGTCACATATTATACCTTAATACTTTTATTTTTGTCATTTTCATTTTAAATATCTTTTAGGATCGCTTTTACCATCTCCGCATAAAGTTCCCAACAACTATCACCGAGATAAATACAAAAATATCGTATTGAAATCATAGTACAAATGGTAATACAGAATATCATTTTCTGATGCGATATTTTGTCAATTATTCTGCCAATAGTTATCGGGAACTATATGCAGAGATAGAGAAACCAGTCTTTCATAAAATATCAGCATTTTAGATTGAATTTTTGACGGAATAATCTGTGAAACAAAACCGTGATACAGAATATCATTTTCTGATGCGATATTTTTTCAATTATCCTGCCAATAGTTATCGGGAACTATATGCAGAGATGGAGAAACCAGTCTTTGATAAAATATCAACATTTTAGATTGAATTTTTGAGAGAATAATCTGTGAAACAAAACCGTGATTTGACGACAATAAATTATTAACAACAAGTCCACCTAAAATTTTATAGTGAATTTCACTATAATTCCTTGAAAATTAACAGTTAATTACGTCACACATTCGTATAAAAATCCACGTATTAACCAATATGACTTTTATTGTTGTAGTCAATACTAAAAATTGAATATAGAGCGCTTAACTTTACTGAAATTCAAATTGCACGACAAGATCGATAAATCACGATTTATGTAACAATGTAATTGGCACTGTAACTGCCATGTGTTGTTGTACAGATAGTGTATTACAACTTGCTCACTGAACTTGACCTGGTTCGAATCTCAGTGGTCTTAATATAAACTTACAACCGAAAATTAACATGAAATTGTCGCAATAGATTGATAGATCTATAATTAATTTTGCTGTGTGATTTGAGCTTTAGTATTCTAGTATTCGACTTAGTAATGTTGTAAATTTCACGGGTGAGATAACATAACAAACGTTTCTTTGTTTAGTTGAATTTAAAATTAGTATTTGTTTCTATTAACGCAAGTTTTAAAGACACTATAAATAAACCATTTTCTTTTAACATGTTCTTGTTTTGTTGAACGTAGGTAGACGCATTAAAATCAGTTTTATACATAAAAAATATCATTTGAAAGTGTGTCAACTAGATCATGATAACATGTGTGCGTAAAAGGAATTATAATATCAACTACTTTTATAGTTTTGGACACTTTTAGTTTTTCGTAATGGTGTTACAAGTATTTAAGGTTCTGAATCTTACGAATTCAGTTCGTTTTATTTAATTATAGTGAACAGCTGAACACTTACTATTATCAATTGAACGAAATAAATAAAATAGTTTATTGCCAATCAATTTATAGTTTGGCATATTTTATTTGTTGGTTAAATGTCTCTTGTGGCATTAAATTAATATAGTTAATTGATAGATATCAATCTAGCTAATGGCAAGTTGGAGTGGAGTCGAAGTCGGAGTTGGAGTGGAGTCGGGAGTCGGGAGTCGGGAGTCGGGAGTCGGGAGTCGGGAGTCGGGAGTCGGGAGTCGGGAGTCGGGAGTCGGGAGTCGGGAGTCGGGAGTCGGGAGTCGGGAGTCGGGAGTCGGGAGTCGGGAGTCGGGAGTCGGGAGTCGGGAGTCGGGAGTCGGGAGTCGGGAGTCGGGAGTCGGAGTGTTTTCCGTTGTTAAATATTTACAAAATATTTTATTGAACAATTTTGACATAAAAAAATTCAACACAACGCATTTTACTCTTATAATAGTTAGTGAATGTTTAACAGTTTTATTTCGATATCCCGAATACTAAAACATGTCAATTTGGTATAAGTATTTTGTAGTCCTTTCAGATACGAATCTGTTATACTATTAATAAAATTTAATAAAGTATAACTAACTAAAGTTCAAATATTTAATAAGCAGTATTTAAATTTGCATCATTTGCTGACTGAATTATCATAAAAAGAATGCAAAGTAATGTAATACTATATTAGATCTATTACTTTTTCAAATGTACGAAGCTGATATATAAAATGAAACATGTGCCACATTGGGTCTAAAATTAGTACCTAAACACTGATCTTTTCCAATCAAAATATAATTACTAGTATAAATGAAACTTATTATATATTTTACATATTTTTCAAATCAAAGGTTCAAAATATTGTAATAAATTTATATTATTATAAACCTCAAGATTTTGTAAATAGTATATTTTATACCAAGGGACTAAAATGCATAATTGCATAGGGTGAAGTTTATTTCACGAGCCGCAGTCGAGGTAAATAATCACCTGAGGGATTAAATACCTTTTAGTCCTGTGATATATATCTGTCGCACTTCCAGCCATACATTTTGAATTAATCAATAATTTTGATATTAATTTGACATATCACAATGACAGGATTATACAAATTTTTATGTAACTTAGGCAACATAAACAAAATGAAATATTGTAAGGTTTATAATATACTTGTTGCTACGGTAATGCTTGTTTATCTGTCAATTTAATCTCCCCGGGATTAAAAATGACACTTCAGTCCTCGAAAATGAAGAGTAAGTAGATCATATATTCCCAAAAGTAGGAAAAATATATAAATATATCATCACGCTATTTAGTTTTTACTGGGTGGGGCAGTCTGCTAAAGCAGATCTTGGTTTAAGCGCATGAAATACAGTTAGCGGCCGTCAAATCACGGTCCCCAAAGATGTTAATAGAGGAGGAGTCGCAAGGGTACTTTTATGGCCGGTTTCAGCAACAAAAGTTAAATTTTAAACATGGATTAAGTAGACAAAAGCGAATCGAATATTTGACAGCAATGTCAATTATTCCATTTGACATGTAATTTCGATTTGCTTTTATTCATTTAATCCAAGTTTAAAATTTAATTTTTGTTCGTGAAACCGGCCATTTATGTAGTAAAAATTGTTTGTCGGCTGTGGAAATCGAACCTGGGTTCTCAAATCCACATTCGCACTCACTACCACTGAAATATATTGAATTTATTTGGTTTTTTTCTCCCAACCGTATTTAGGAAATTAAATAAAAATTTTGAAATAATTTGCCATTATTATTTGCACAATAATTTAATATTTTCAAATTCATTACAATACTTTCAACCTTAAACTTGAAAAATGTGTACAAATCAGAATGTGTATCATCTATAATAACAATAATATTTAGTTTCGAAAAGATATGTGTTAGGACTCATTTAGGCGTATGTTTTATCTACTGCTTTTACTCAATCATAACAAGTACTTATTATGATCATAATGTAGTTACAATCAAAGACTGCGGTTTGTATAAATCGAAGACATCTCAGTTTACAATAAAACTGATGTCAGTTCTGTAACTCTAGTATACCAAGTCATGCAAAAAGAGTGTATGTGTGTGTTTGTACTTACAATGATAGTGAGGAAGAGAGATATGTTGTGGCGGCTGGGACACATGTCTCCTGGCGGCAGCGTCGCTCTCGCTGGCGTCGGCACTACGTCACAGCATCGTCGCACACGCGCTTCACGCGACACAACACTCGCGGTAACACCGCCACTCGCCAACACAGCACCAGTACCAACAGTGTACTGACCAAACACAAGCGCAGCGCGCACTACCATCACACCATTCACCAACCAACACAACCAACAGCTGATGGTTACCATGGCAACGGAACACAAGACAACTGGAATTTTACTACTTCTTCGTCTTCTCAGATCTTCAATAATTGTCACATCCCTTGTAAAGGGGATGATGATATAATTAGGAGGAGTTGTCAATGTTATCTGTTAACTAAGTGGATACATCGAAATCACAACAAAAATTGCACAAATTTCATTAGAAATCTGTATCTTCAATTGACAATATCAGACTGAAAGATTTGACAGTAATGTAAATTATTATACACGAGCAAACAAACCTATCCCGCAATTCAATTATGAAATACTTTAATTTAATTTAATTACAAATTAATTCCATTAAATCTGGATTGAGTAATATCATCAAGTAGAGAGTTGTTCATTTTAAAGCAACCAATTTTGTTTTTTACTATTGAATATTTCTAAATTATTCAAAGGAATACAGGATGGTCCATTTAACTTGACTTGTTCAAATATCTTGCAAATTAAGCCCTTAACAACAAACTTTCATGAACAAAAGTTTAACCATTTTGAGGGGGGCATTCGATCTTGTTAACATTTTTCGCCCCCCACCCCTCAGGGGGTCGGAGAGGGGTTAACCTTAGATATCTTAAATAGGAACCCAATTTTTTATTACAGATTCGGAATCTCCATAAAAAAATATGAAGGTTTAATCTGAGAATTTTTTTCATATTATTGATAGATGGCGCTGTATTCGTAAAAACAAGTTTTTTTTTTAATATTCTTATTTTGAATTGTACCGTCCAGAGAAACCCGTGTTGCTGTTGACTATAAGACCTAAAATGCAGGATCAGGGCGTAATGGCGGCATATAACCATAGCAGTTGGTCCGCCAGGAAGACACAAAAAAAAAATGTCGAAATAATGGTAAAAACTTGTTTTTACGAATACAGCGCCATCTATCAATAATATGAAAAAAATTCTCAGATTAAACCCTCATATTTTTTATGGAGATTCCGAATCTGTAAAAAAAATTGGGTTCCTATTTAAGATATCTAAGGTTACCCCCTCTCCGACCCCCTGAGGGGTGGGGGGCGAAAAATGTTAACAAGATCAAAATGGCTAAACTTTTGTTCATGAAAGTTTGTTGTTAAGGGCTTAATTTGCAAGATATTTGAACAAGTCAAGTTAAATGGACCAGCCTGTATACTTCAAATAAAAGATTTGGGGAAACAAGCGCAAAATAAATAAGTTTTATTGGTGTAAATGACCATGTATTAATTGTGAAACAAAAATTTGCAAATAAGGCAAGATTCATTAATTAATTTAGGTCCTTAAAAGTGTCAAGATTTCTTTCTTCAGACAGCTTGTCTATCAAATTTTTAATTACTACTCTCTTTCTTCAAATAACTATAATACGACCCTGACTATAGTACGAAGGTGTTACTATAAAAATAGTAACATATGTATAGTACACGCGGATAATTTATGTATATTAGAACAAAAAGTTCCAAGTAAAAGTTGGAACAATATAAAAATATCCATATTACTATTACTTCCGGTTTAAGAAAAGGTCAAAATAGATTTTGGAACGGTACTTTACACTCATAATCTGATTTTAGTTGATAACATACATTTCTCTTCACCCACGAGAAAACCCCACAATGCAATTCTACTTCCTTCGGGGAACAAAAATGCAACGAAATTTTGGTAACCTTCAAAAGAGAAGTGACAAATTCTTTTTGCAATATTTCTTTTGTAATCCAACACTCTTGACATGATTGGCGCTCATCCAATCATACCAATCCGGGGAATATGACACATCTAAATAATTTAATTTGAAGTACGCGTAAGTTGCATTGGATTCCAGTTGTCTTGTGCAAGAACGATAGTGGTGGAGATATTAGTAACCGCAGGTTGCGGCCGTGAGCTTGGCCTCAAAACTTATCTTGAATTTGTATTAGCTGGTATCAAAACTAAATTAATAAAGTATTAAACGTTGTCTTTATATCGAATGTCAATCTTAGTTTGACTTATCAAATAATGAAGATGCATTTAAATACATAAATATAAGTCTCAAGGAAAATTTTCCCAAGATAATAATTACTTATTATTTTTATATACCAATAAAACTCAAGTGTAATACAAAATTTTATCCACAACTCATAATTATAGGTATCGAAGAAGATTGGTCGTAACGTTTAATGATTATTCAGTTATGTAAGCTATATTCCATTTGCCACTTGGTTCACTTAAATCAGTTCAGATAATTTAGACACATGAGTAAATGAGCTTAACCAAACTGCTGCACTTCAAAATAAATTAGAATCAGTAATTCTAGTACTGGAAATAAAGTCAGGGAAGTAATCCAGCGAAATAAATAAGTGATCTGTTTCAGTAAATGTAAGTTAGATCTGATCCAAATGGAAAATGGAATACGCCTATTGTTTCTCAAAATATGGTAGATCATGAAATGGTTGCTAAGTAACAAGTTGTTTACAGTGTTTTAGGGAATATAAAACACTAGTGTGAAATCAGTATAATTATGTCTTTATAATATATGAGTTGTGGATAAAAATTATAAAAAGACCAATAAATAAAATGTATGAAATTTAGGATATTCTTAGAAAATTTGTAGGGCGAACGAAAGATGAGACAAGTTTGTATGAAAGGAATTATTTATGTGGTTGAATGTTTGGGAGTGAAAATCTCGTAAAAATGTTTTTAGCTTATTTTAAATACTAGTTAAATGATCAAACAAGGAAACAATTTGTTTTTCCAAAACAGAATTCCTAATTCTGCATAAAAACATGTAGGAGTATATCATTAAAATTCCGTCATCTTGTAGTAATTAACTTAATAATCTTTCAAATAATCTCATCTGTAGACTCTAAAGTAGACGATAAAATAGTAAAAAAACACTTACCAAACATTGGCGCCAGATACGTCAAACCGTTCGTTGACCCACGGTGCACAGATTCCACGAGACGCCAGGCGGAGTCCGGATCAATGATCATCGCATCCAGCACTGTAAAATAACATATCGTCGTTATCTCTCGTAGTTACAAGTTTCCGGTGGCGCCGGACTTGCCGGTGCCTGTGACAAGTCCGGACTCCGGCCAAATTTGTTTTAGGTACCAAAAACCTTCATATTTTATCTATAAAATAAATAAAACTTTTATTATTATTAAAATTTGTAAACATGATAAGAAATTTACTCAGATTTCTAAAGGACTAAATTTTGTTAAGTTTTAAAAGTAGTCTAAGATCCCAAACCGTAGCTCAGTTGGTTTAGACTCTTTAACCGAAGTTAAAAAATCCCAGGTTCAAATCCTGGCAGTGTCTCAATTTATCTCTCTAAAATTCAATTTGATTAGAAGAAAATATTTGAAATAAAAGTTCGATTTGTGTGAGGTCTAATATTGTCATAAGCAATTTGAGAACACAGCTAATTGTTTACCGAACACTTAGATGCAAAAAAAACTGATTTCCTATGTTAAACGCGTTCATCTCTATTTATTTGTATCATACAGAATATCCTTGGGTATGACACAAAACAAAGTAGGTACCGAAACATCTCAGCACAAATTCCACTATCACCAAACCTCTCTTAGTGGTTTATGTTCGCTAAGATCACTATCAAGTCTCATATGTAAAGTTAGCACATGTTTCAGTGTCAGCAATCGCGATACAGTAATCGGTTTTGTAACAAGTTATGGCATTTTTAAGACGATTATAGCGCAAACACATCGCTGGATTAGGCGTGGAGTGTTGAATGTTGTTCTTGTAGATGTTGTGATTTGTCTGGATTGTTCGAGGCTGCGCCTGGCGACTAGGAGCGGGTGTTGGTGATGCTGTGGCCAGAGAATTGTTGTTCGGGGTTCTAATGATGATTTACTGAAGTTTAATGGTGTAATTAGGAGTAAGGAAGATGGATGTTTTGAGTTATGAGTACGGGAATTTGAAAATGTTGCAATGGATTAAAATTTTTGCTATTATTATCATTTGGATGCCACATTACCTTTCAAGGTTTTAAATTTATTTGTTTATTTGCTACTCTGCACAACAGGAACTTAAGGTCAATTACAGTAAACTTACAGTGGAATTCAAAGCATTCAGACACAATCGTACATTTTTGATATACCGTGAAGTCAACGAGATTTGAACACTTGAATACAACTGCCAGTAATTTATTACCTCTATTAAATCATTATTTATTCAATTACAAAACTTTTTGGTTGTCTAATAAAATTATACCTCAGACAAACTTGGTTATGTCACATAGATTAGATATATAATTGTATAGATTTTTTTTTAATGTGACGCAGAGTCGTTATTTATTGTAGATCTCCAAAGTTCAAATTCCTGCATTAAATTTTTTGCCCCATTTTGATTAAAATTCGAGTGATCTACATTCTTCAACAATACCAGTTTTCAAAATTCATTAATTTGCCGGTAAAAAAATATATTTTCGACTGTATCAAAATAATATAGACCACCTAATTTAAATTATGATATAGATAATAAAAGTTTTTTTAATGACTCTGACAGAATGTAAAATTTCCCACAGGCGACAATCAATTTTTATAATTTCAAAAACTACCCTTGTGACTCCTCCACCACTAATATCTTTGGGGGCCGTGATTTGACGACTGGTAACCGCACTTCACGCGCAAAATATATCACTTACCGAGATCTGCTTCGGCAAAGTGCCACACCCAGTAATGGGTAGAAGGCGTGATGATATATTTTATTTATTTATTTTATTTGAGAGAAGAAACTAATACTTTTTTCAATAGGAAAAAAAAGTAAAGCCATATCCATCATAACTGGAAAACAGCCATATAATTTGATATTAGTGACATCTAGAAGACATCTATCAAAATTTTATTTAAATTTCTAATTAATTTTACTTTCTGATAGGGTAGTGAAAGAAGTATATATATACTTCGAGAAGAAAGTGTCATTCTTCCCTCAACTGCTTTATATTCTTCACCTATGACCTAGTAACGGTATCTTCGTGAAGAAATCTCCCATTTTCTTGCCTTGATATACAGATAACTATTATATAACTGAATTATATTGTTATTTAATTTTATGGGGTGGCTAGCTCAGTGGTATGAAGTCGGCCTGTGGATCCTGAAAACCCTGGTTCGATTCCCACAGGCGACAAAAACAATTTTCATAATTTAAAAAACTATCTCTGTAGCTCTTCCACCACTAACATCTTTGAGTGCCGTGATTTGACGACTGACAACCGCACTTCACGCGCAAAATATATCACTTACCAAGATTTGCTTCGGCAGAATGCCACACCCAGTAATGGGTAGAAGGAGTGATGATATATTTATTTTTTTATTTAATACCGTTAAAATTATAGTGCAAATATAAAGTTATAGGGAAGAAAATAAAGACATATTCATGGCAAATGGAAAATAACGGCATGATTTGACAATGACATCTAGGTGACATCTGTCAAGAAAATATTAAAGCTTATCTACATTTATAATTTATTATAATAAGGGTTTGATTTCCACAGTCAACTAACAGTTTTCACCACATTGAAATTACCCCTGTGGCTTCTCTCTACTAATACCCTTGGGGGACTGTGACCTCTTACTGCGATCTGCTACAGCAGAATGCCACACCCAATAAAGTAAAAGGCGTGATGATATATTTATTTATTTATTTTACGGTACAAAATTTATGTATACTTCCTAAAGAAAGTGTCATACTTCCTTTCAGGTACTTTATATCTCACGACTTCGTTTTCGGGGCAATAAAACGGCACCTTCGGGGAGAAATATATTTCTTTCTTCCCTTGACATATAAATAACTATATTATTTACGATATATCTCATTAAAAATGTAAATAATGTAACACATTTTCTCTTTACGCATTACACACAAAATCCCCAACAATTACGCCATATCCACGTTATTTTCGAACGAGCAACGACCAATGAACAAGGTTACATGATTAATTATTACACATCCGGGGCCAGGCGTAAGTTACAAACTTGAACCAGGGAATGTATGTAACAGTGTAACACCTAGTGAGTGTCACATTTACTTCAATTGTCACCGCAGTGGAGACAGAACAATAGAACAACAAACAACACTCAAGCGTGGTTATTAGCACCTAGTGGGCTGGACAGTAAAAAAACAAAACAATAACGGATGTTGAATTGATTTATTTGCAATGTAGATGATGGAAATTAGTCAACCAGAAATATAATGATGTGATTTGTCGTTAAAACCCCGAATCAAACCACGAAGTAGCCTTAACCTTAATGGTCCGGTTAATTTGTATTTTTTTGGATGAATCATTGGTAATGAAATATTCCTGAAATTGAAACCTGCTTTGTCATTTATTTATAATGGAAATATCTTTTCACATTTTCCGTTACGGATCAAATAAAATATTTGTAGTTACGGTTGGCTAAAATAGACAAATGAACTGTAGTAATTAGCATGACATTGAGAATTTCAGTCAAAAGGGATTGATTTAGCTACATATAAGTCACGAAAAAACTTTTATTGTTGAGTGTATCTTTACAATTCTCTTAGTTTTTGTAGTTAGATTAGAATTTAAAAATTACTGATTTGAGAACGATAATAAATAAATAAATATATCATCAATCGTTTTACCTATTACTGGATGTGTCACTTTTGAAGGACTCGCGTACATAATAGATTTTTTTTCGATCGCAATTGTTGTAGTGAAAGAGTTTCGACACCTATCGTGTTTGGTACCGATTAAAAGGTCTTTGGAAGAAGAGAGATACACAATTGAAAAGTTTTTGATCGCCAATAATTCAATTTATTTTGTGTCAATTGTGTCTTACAGAAGTAAAGATAAAGATAAAGAAACTATTTATTTAGAAGCATGTTTTTATTCACTTTTGTTTTTGTTTACGGTTAATTTAAAATAATATGAAACTACATATTAAATTAGGGATTTTACCATCTAATTACTCATATATTTCTGCATAATAATGCATAGTTTAACCCTAAATATATTTTTCTTTAATCACCGGAGTTATGATAGCAAAAATGTCGGTTAATGAAAACGCCAATTTTTTTTGTTGAACCAGTTTAAAAATTGAAAATTTTTAAAATTTGGTTCTATATAATTCAGACTACGAGAAATCGAATGCCGTTAAGCGCATCTTCATATCTTTTTTAGTTTTCAAGTTACAGCGATTTTAGACTTTTAAAAAATCTCAACTTTGAAGGCCCATATCTCGAAAACTAAAAGAGATATTTAAATGCGGTTTGAACGAGTGTATTTCTAGTGCTCTAATTAACTTATACGAAAATTTTTAAAATTTTGAAAATTTTACAATATTTTTCAAAATTTTCATTTCTTAATATTTCAAAAAATTTAAAAAATAATGAAAATCTGTGAAAACCACTGAATTCCTCTCGTAAAAGTACATAGGTATGCAAAATTTCAGGTAAAAATTCGCACAGATAAAGTTTTTATTGCAAAAAAAGAAAAATCACTGTTTTTTAATTATTTTTGAAGGGGTACCCCTTAAGATTTTTACGAAATTTGGCCATTTTTAGTTTTTTTGCTCTAAAAACTGTATCCGTGGAGCAAAAATTCTAAAATTTTACATACCTATGTACTTTTACGAAAGGAATTCACTGGTGTTCACAGATTTTCATTATCTCATCAACTTTTTGAAATATGTGCAAAAAAAATTTTGAAAAAAAATACTAAAATTTTCGAAATTTTCAAAATTTCGGTGTAAGTTAATTAGAGCACGGCAAATACACTCGTCCAAACCGCATTTCAATATCTCTTTTAGTTTTCGAGATATGAGCCTTCAAAGTTGAGATTTTCAAAAAGACAAAAATCGCTGTAACTTGAAAACTAAAAATGATAGGAAGGTGCGCTCAACGGCATTCGATTTGTCGTAATCTGAATTATATAGAACCGTATTATAATTTTTTTTAAATTTTTAAACTGGTTCAATAAAAAATTCGTATTTTCTTAATCGATTTTTTTGCGATTATACTAAAAACAAAAGAGGCATATCTATTTGTATATTTGTGACTCTGCTAACAAAAACTTAATTTCAATAACAGTAATGGGAGATTACAACTTATAGTTGAATTCGAACAAAACAAATACAATTACATTTTTTGAATATACGAATTAGTTGAAATCAGCGAGTTTTGAACCTCGACCTCTTGCTTGTTAATTACTAATCACAATTTTTATCTCAGCTTTAGCCACTGAGCTACGATGGCCTATAACATTTTGTGAACTACATTTTCAGAAATTGGATATTTAAACTGAAATTTCAAATGAGCATTTACAATGAATTTATAAAATTGAATTTAAAAGTGTCGTTGGCTTATCCGCATTGCTGATTGACTCGCGATACGAAATCTAACATCTCAGAACATGTGAATCAACATGTCAAACACAATTCATCATGTACAGGGCGTGACCGAATCCCACACACTTAAACTCACCGTGATATTAACCTTTAAAAATCCATCTCGTATGGCGTAGGTTCACTCGCGATTTAATTCAAGAATTATGTATCCACAGACTTCGTGCTGGCGCCTGCGGATCATATATAAAGCAGCTCCACATCCAGACAAGAAATAGTTCAGGATTAGAGATAAAAATAGTTTAGTGTTATTGAGTTAATTTACGATAGTGTTAAATTGAAAGAACAGGTTTAGTTTTTCGTTTTTTGAAGAGGTGGTATCGTTGTTAAAAATGATTTAAGTTGTGTTGATTTCTTTATGGATTTAAATGTTTTATATTTAGATTGATTACGTAACAGATTAAATTATTTACTAATAGAACATCACGCTATGTTCCATTAAATGGGGCCGCACGAACCCTAAAAACTTGTATTCTTTAGAATCCCCCTACAAGTAATATTCAACAAACAATCATATTCTGATAAATTTCTTTCAAACAAGCTCATCTCATTTTTCGTTTACACAACAAATATACGTACATACATACATATCTTCACACTATATCCCAACAAATGGGGTAGCACGAACCCTAAAATCACTCATAAAACATTCACTCATCACACTCATCAAACAATCAGCCCTCGTCAAACATTTTCATCCAAACAAACCACCCTCATTTCAACCACATTCATAGATCACTCCATATAAAGTCATTCATTTATTAGACTCGAAATCATTATCACACAAAAAACCTTCAATCACATCATTCCTATTCACTTATCATTCATTTTCAACGTACATAACATATGCATAAAACATCTCAAATTACTCACGTTTACTCCTAACAACGAATCTAATAACGAAACTAACAACGAATCTACAATATTAGAAAAGATGAAAGCGATAGCCTGCACTTGTTTATGAAAGAAAAGTCCATACAATGCAGTAACTGAAAATGAAACAAAAAGATAAGAAAGGAGAGTCACCCTGCGCTTGTTTTTGAAAGTGAATTTCACACAATTGTAGTTAAACACTCTACGTAAGAACAGAAAACAAATTAAAAGATAAGAAAGGAAGGGAATGTCGCTCTACGCTTGTTTTTGAACGTGAATTCCACACAATTGCAGTTAAACACTCAATGTAAGATCACAAAACGAATAAAAAAGATAAGAAAAGAAGGGAGTGTCATTCCTACGCTTGTTTTTGAAAGTGAATTTCACACAATTGCAGTTAAACACTCTATGTAAGAACTGAAAACAAATTAAAAGATAAGAAAGGAAGGGAGTGTCGCTCTACGCTTGTTTATGAAAGTGAATTCCACACAGTTGCAGTTAAACGCTCAATGTAAGATCAGAAAACGAATAAAAAGATAAGAAAAGAAGAGAGTGTCTAAAATCATATTAATCCATGTATTTCTAGATCATCCACGCAATTTATCACCCTCAATTTGATCAATAAGTCATTCGACATTCCCAAAATCATTTCAACTGACATTCACCCACCCTCCTAGTGAAGAAAAGAATATTGTGTTGTTTATAAACATTCTAGCACAGTGGTATGAAGTCGGCCTGTGGATCCTGAGAACCCTGGTTCGATTCCCCCACAGGCGACAAACAATTTTCATAATTTCAAAAGCTACCCCTGTGGCTCCTCCACCACTAACATCTTTGGGGGCCGTGATTTGACGACTGGTAACCGCACTTCACGCGCAAAATATATCACTTACCGAGATCTGCCTCGGCAGAGTGCCACACCTAGTAATAAGTAGAAGGCGAGATGATATATTTATTTTTTATTTTATTCTAATTCAACTTTTAAAAGTTATTCCAAATCAGTTTCCGAAAACTAAATGGTAACAAGAAGAATTTACTTAAGTTTACAAAATTCAGGATTAGGTAAAAAATAATTTAGGAAGATTTCACAATAAAAATTAATGTTAGGTAATAATTAGTATGATCAATGAGATGAATGAATGAATGACCAGCTGTACAAAATACGATACTTGAACTTAGATTTATGATTGATTTGTTTTCGTAAATAATATTCCAAGTAGTCATAAAAAAGTAATGCGTAGAAAAATAGTTCAAAATCTATTGTTACCTTTATCTTACACATATCAAACAAATTCTGATAACATTTGAACAATTAATTTTATAGCTAATAAAAAATAATAAATTTTAATCTGAAATTAATTTCTTAAATGACGCGTTCTAAAAATTATAACCAATTGTTAGTTTTTTGACTCTTTTACCAAAAAACAGCTAATGCCTTTTTTATTAGTCTTTATAATGTTTAAAATATAATGGAGTGAATTTCCCCAAACACACTGCGAATACAATGAAACAGGAAATGATTCAATGCCATATTTTAGCAAAATAACAATTATATGAATACAGCATAAATAATTACGCGTTACTTTTAATGTTCCTAGTCATTTGAACTGTGATTCTCATTCGAAGAGTTGTTACTGCAAGCTGCGAGTTAGTTACAGTGATATTCATATCATTCAGAAATTATTAATAATTCTGTATTTGTAGATTTTTGGTAAGTTTGATGTACCTTTTATTTTATTTGTTTTAAATATTATTAAGAACTTTGTGATTGGTATATAAGTACTTGTTTATGACAAATTTAAAACTGATAACTTTTTTTATTTTCCTGTTATTATGTTATCTTAGTATGATTCATTAATAATTATTATTGCAAATCAAATTTAATTAATTAATGTGGAATTTAAATACAAAACATTTCAAAAGTAGTAGCAGAAGCATAAGTATTTGTATATTTTTATTAATAACCGTTACTTTTTTATAATCTAGATAGAAAAATGTGTTACTGTGTAAAAGAAATGAATGAAATTCAAATTATTTATTTATGCTAATCTGTACAACAGGAATTTAATCCAATTTACAATATAGGGTTCTAATTTATCGAGCCGCACTGTGATAGTTCATAATATTTTCAGCTTAAATGGGATTCAAACTTAGAATCTTAGGAATTCGAATATCATAACGAAGTGTAATGTTTGTATCCAGATAAAAATTGGTGAAATTATGGTTGAAAGATTGCATGGAATGATCGGATGGGTATAATAGAAGTTTGTTGCGTGAACGAAAGATGAGATGAGCTTGTATGCAAGAAATAATGCAAGTGAATGGTGTGTGAAGATAGGAATGTTTGGTGAAGTTTAATTGCAGAATGAATTTAATGAATAATATCAAAAAGCCGTAATAATAACGAATACTAATGGCCGGTATTTCCATATCCGGATAATGTTCCCAAGAACTATCATAGGTATAAATAAAAAATGTTGTATTGCAATCATAGTACAAATGGTAATAATTATTATTATGAAAGCAATTTTCTGATGCGATATTTTTTTAATTATCCTGCTGATTGTTATCGTTATAAATACAAAAAATATCGCATCGATGTCATAACACAAATGGTAATAATTATGTTGAATGCCATTTTCCCGGGTTCTCAAATTTACTACTTAAAAAAAATATATATATCATCACGCCTTCTACCCATTACTGGGTGTGGCACTCTGCCAAAGCAGATCTCGGTAAGTGATATATTTTGCGCGTGAAGTGCGGTTACCAGTCCTCAAATTACGGCCCGCAAAGATGTTAGTGGTGGAGGAGCCACAGGGGTAGTTTTTTAAATTATAAAAATTGTTTGTCGCCTGTGGGAATCGAACCACTGTTCTCAGGATCCACAGGCCGACTTCATACCACTGAGCTAACCACCTCATTTAATTTACTACCTAATAATAATAATACAATTGATCCACAACTCATATATTATAAAATCATAATTAAACTGATTTCAGATGTATTATATGGCTTATGAAACACTAGTGTTTTATATTCCATAAAACACTGTAAACAACTTATTACTTAGCAACCACTTCATGATCTATCGCATTTTGAGAAACTATATATAACTGAATCAACGGTAAACGTTACGTCCAATCTTCTTCGGTACCTATAATTATGAGTTGTGGATAAAATTTTGTATTACACTTGTGTTTTATTAGTATATAAAACACTTGTATAATAAATAACTATTAATTAACATCTTATATTCATATACTTTACAGCCGTTCGTAGCCCATTAATTAATAAGTAAGAGGTCGTGTATTGAAATCTTTCTGACTTCAACATACAGGTATATATAACAAAGATCGTGTCTGAGTTGTTCGGATTCCACTATAAGCTACTGTTACTGGAATTAACTTCCTGTTGTGCAGAGTAATAATAAATAATATTATTTTGTTAAATAATCGAATAGGTATAATTTTGAAATGCCCTGTATTAAACATACATTAAACATTGCAGTGTAGGTATGTTAATAGCTTTGAAACGAAAACAATAACAACTTAATATAACCACACTTAAAAGAATAATTTGTTATTCTACACTCAGTGCTCAATCATAATAATATAGCACACATACTTTGCAGTTACTCCTAAACAGTCATCAACAAAACTTCTACCATCATGAACTTCATCGTCTTGTGCTCCGTTTTAATTTCATTTACCCTGCTACAAGGGCAAGGGACTGATGCCCAGAGCCACAATATTGAGTGGGGATCAAAATCGCCAAGTGACAGACAACTTCACAGAGAAATTGTTACGAAAGAACATTCGTTTGCCAGGGTAAGATTCATCATATTTTACTTTCTTAAACTAAAATAAAATAAATATATCATCACGCCTTTTACTCATTACTGTGGCACTCTGTCGTAGCAGATCTCGGTAAGTGATATATTTATGCGCGTGAAGTGCGGTTACCAATCAAGTCACGGCCCTCAAACATGTAAGTAAAGGGGGAGCCACAGGGATAATTTTTAATGTGGTGAAAATTGTTTGTCAACTGTGGGAATCGAATCGAGGTTCTTAAACCAACAGACCGATTCAATACCAAAAAAAAAACTGAAATCTGAAAAGTTTGAAGTTTGCAAACATGTCTTAAGTGAGATTCAGTTAAGTCAAAGTACAATGATAATTTTATAGCAATGAACGTTTGCATTTATTTACATTAAACAAAGTTTAAATACAAAACATAAGTGAAATGACTAATTGAAATTTTGCTTAACTTCGGAGCTGTGAATGACTAAAGATGAGGAATATTTTCTGTTATGTTTCTTAGATTAGAAATGCATATTAAGTTGTCGTGGAAAAGACAAACAATTATCACTTTGGAAGACTATTTTTGGTGGACGTTTTTAGTTAACAGATTGATTTGTTTATAGTTACTATAGCAACTAGATGAAAATGCATGTTTTTCGTTATAATCAGCAGCTTATTGGTTAATTTAAGTGTATTTATATAATATGATTGGCTAAGAAAATAGTCTTAGTTACATTTGTTATAGCAACTATCAACATGAACATAATGTAAATTGACTATTAATTGATTGTTTTAGGTAGTAACACAAGATGTAACTTACGATGGGCCAAACCACAGCAAGATCACTTACATTAAAGTGACAGACCAATACACTGATGGCAACGGTGGATATGCTACCCTATTGTCTGGGGGTGTGGGATACAAAGATGTAACTCTTCATCTGAAGTCACAAAGAAATCATGGATTCAATTTTATAATTGAATTGTTTGGACAATAATTATTATTAGTTATTAATATTAAATATATAGCATTGTAGTTTTCAAATTTGTACTAATTATAAAATATGTATCTAATTGGCTCATTGAATTTACTTAAAATAATAAAATTGGACATCTAAATAATTTGTAATATGTAAGAAAAAAAATACATTCTAAATAAATATACATTTAATTATTAAAATGACATTTCTTTTAATAAGGACTCGTAATTTGATGTACCTCCATCAGAAAATAATTAAAATAATAAACAAACAAAACTTAACTACAAACAAGTAACTTAGTAACAAACAACAATTATATTTTTTGATCAACGGTAGCCAGGTTTCATTCAATTTATGTCATATATTAAATATGTATTTAGTTTCATGAAGCAAAATTTGTTCACTACATAACATATTATCATAGAAAGTTAAAATGAGGAAAAATCCATCTTTTATGCACGCCTAGACGATCCACAACCAAATTCACGCAAGTGTAACTTAGAGCAATATTTATGAATAGAATAAATGATGATAATTTTCTTTCGTCAATTGAAAAAAGAAAGTGATACTTTTTATTCCTAGGAAAGAAAGTAAATTTTCTTCCTTAGGGAAGGAAAATAAAGCCATATCCATGGCAACTGAAAACAAAGGTGTGATTTGTTAACAGCTGTAGTCCATTTGCCACTTGGGTCACTTTAATTAGTTCAAATAAACTAGAACACATGACTAACTGAACTGTACTAATTAAATTAATGTACTTATTAGGGTGAATTACTTCAAGCTGAACCCGACTAAGTAAATCTAGTACTAAAAAAAAGTTAACGAAATAACTCAGTCAAATAAATAAATGATGAGGTTCAGTAAGTGTAAGTTAGATCTAATCCAAATGACAAAAGGAATAAACCTATTAATGATATCTAGGTGACATCTGTCAACAGAATTATAAATTATAAATATAAATTATAAATTTTAATTACTAATATATTTTCAAAAATTTTAGTTTCTGATATGGTTGTGAAAAAATTAGATGTATATTTCAAAAGTGCCGTTCTTTCTTCAAATGCTTTATATCTCTTTGGCTCGAGAAATGAACCGGCACCTTCAGGAAAAAATGTCTCATTTTCTTCTCTTGATATATAAATAATTATTAAATCAACAATTCCTTGAATGATAAAATAAAATTTATCGATTACATACGTATTGAACAAGTAATCAATAATATTGTTTTAGATGATTCTAAGAAAAATAATCTCTTATCTTCAACTGATAGAAGATTATTCTCCACTAACCAGAACACATCCTTTGTTTTTTAAAACAAATTACACAATTTCTCGAAATTAATCACCTGTCAATAATTATCACCTTATCTCTAATCAACTCCCGGGAATCACTCAATCAAACACAAAAATCATCGGATCAAGTATTTGTCAACAGATAACGTCTCACAAATTTTGTATAAAAGATTCGATTTGTCTCTCATTGAGCACACATCACACTCTTCGTGTTCAAGCATAGTTGCAGTCAGCAGTACTCCACTAAGAAACTATTCAAGATGAAATTCGCAGCAGTTTGCGCTCTTGTCGTCGCTCTCGCCCTTGTGCAGAGCATCTCAGCGCAGAGTCACAACATTGAGTGGGGAAGTAGAGAAAATGGCGATAGGCTACTATTCAGGGAAATCGTTATCAAGAAGTCTGCCTTCCTTCAGGTATGTTTATTTTTTTATTTGTTTGTCTCAAATATGAGACATAATTTAGTTTATTTTGAACTTGACTTTTTGGATTGTTATTGGTTCGTGGCTGAATTATTAGCAAGTTAGGTTCAAAAACAATACAAAATTTGGTAATTACAACTAATTATTAAATTATTAGTTTCTCCCTAGAAATTTTTGCTATGGTCAAATAATATGGAAAATTATTATTTTTTGTATATCTAAAGAGTTAAGTAAGCAATTATAGCAGGAACCAAATTAAACAAGCCTTAATTAATAAATTACTTCATTTAACATTATAAGAAAAGTTATTTGAATGTTAAAGCATAGACAAAATATATACAGACGTCTAAATAAATGTAATCAATTGACAGCGGTTTTATCCATGAAATTTGTATTTCTGGACAAGTTTGTATTGCAGCGCAAATATTGATTTACTTCATGGAGGTTAAATTCGGTCTCTAATAGTTGGGGAATTATAATATCACAATGCACAATTCATTTCAAAAGGAATAAATTGAAAATTCAAAATAAATTATTAAATTAATTAAAATATATTGATATAGGGTAGGTGGCTAAGTGGTATCTAGTCGGCATGTGGATCCTGAGAACCCTGGTTCGTTTAACATAGCCGACAAACACTTTCACCATTTTAAAATTATCCCTGTGGCCTCCCCACCACTAATATCTTTGGAGGGGCGTGATTTGACGGCTGGTCAAAATACAAAATATATCTTTTACCGAGATCTGCTTCGGCAGAGTGCCATATCTAGTAATGAGTACAAGGCGTGATGATATATTTATATTTAGTTTTTGTTTATTTACATTTTCAACTATTATTTCCAAGACTATTACACCAATAATATAAATTGCGTACTATGATTCTATTGTAAATAAGAATATCGATAGGTATTTCAAATCACGTAACTAATAATTAGTCCATTATCAGTTGTTTAATTTGATGATGGATTAGTCCAGAATCTGATTGAAATTTGATCCCACTTATAAAGTAGTTTGTAATCATATTTTTCTGATCAATTGAAGTATTTGACTATTAAATGATTACAATAATGTAATGATTTCTACTTGCAGGTTGTCACCAAAGACATAGACTACAGTGGCTCTGCTCGCATCACCCACATCAAGGTAACCGACCAATACACTAATGGTGATGGTGGATATGCCACCCTCTACAGCGGTGGAGCTGGTTACACTCAAGCTACCATTCATCTCAAGTCGCAACGTGGACATGGATTCAACTTCATTCTTGAAATCTCTGGAATGTAAACATTACCAATAATACTGGATTGTATATAAGTTAATAAAGTATTTATTGTCATAAATAGTAACATTGTGATTTAATTTTATACTTCTTTTTTGCCCTTATATAGTTTTATTTTTATTTTGTACCTATAACAAAACTATTACAGCATTCAAAAGAGATCGTTAATAGCTTATTCAAATACTGTAATAGTACAGTACAATTTGTATTTTTAAGGTTGGTGAGTCGGCTGAATTATAATGTCAAAAAATATGGGACATGCTAGGAAGTAAACTATTGACGGTATATTCAGCAATTTCAAGTCAAAATGAACCGCAATGCGTTCTCAATTTTATTACGGTTACAGTTTTACCGTTACCATGATAAAGAAACGGAAATATTTCAGGAACCGTTTACCGAAATTTTACCGGTAAACTGAAAATTTTATCACGGTAATCGTGGTCTATTTTCGGAATTCATTAATCTAATATGACAATCATAAATTAATATCCTAGCATAATAACAATCTGTGCGATAACGAAAAATGAAAATGAGTACAATGAGCAGATATCTTAGTGGTCGTAGAAAAAATATATTATAATAATTATTATTATTACCGATTTGAACTGTAGATTTGAGAACGCGGGTTCGCTTCTCACAGCCGACAAACAATTTTTATCACATTATAATTTCCCCTGTGGCTCTCTTTCTCCATAAGATCTTGAGGGCTGTAATTTTTTATTTATTTTTTTTATCATGACTATAAATTGTCAGTAATAATATAACAAGAGAGTGAGAATAAATTGAAAATAATTTCACAGATCTTCCGAAAACTTATTGCCAAATGGCAACAAGTTTGAGAAAGATACTGGAGAATTATTTTCTAATTTATCCAACTCTCGACTTATATTTAATTAGATTATTTTTTGACTTAACTGTTGAGATCGATTCATCCAACTTAAAAGATTTTGAATTTGGTCCATATAGATTGAGTACTTATTAATGTATTCTTGGAAGTTGTTTCCAAAATTTGTTGGTGTATCGGAAATGGAATTAAATCGATTTCTTTCACACATTTTACTTGTCGCGTTGGCAGTTTTAAATAATTATTTGACAACTACCTATAATTTGTCATAAACAAAAAAGCACCTACAGAGATTATTCCCGGGAATAATCACAAGAACTTTATTCTCAGTATAATAATGACAGGATTGCTTAAAACGCAGACACGTGACATACAACGAAACATTTCATTGGTTTTGAGTAACGTCAAAAAATAATCACTTAAAAAATGTAAAAACAATATATGAGCAATATATGTGTGATAAAATTTTTGTATATGAATAATATTTAGCAACATGATTATGTTTAAACTGATCTAAATTGACGTCTGTATAAATTAAATTATCATCTCTACTCTTGGGAAGCATCCATTAAATATACGAATCATCTAATCAACCTCTCCCGCACTGAATTTTAAAAGATTCTATTTGTCTCTCACTAAACATACACCACACTCAGTCTTCAAGTATATTTGCACTCGGCAGAACATCATTAAGAAACTATTCAAAATGAAATTAGCAGCAGTTTGCTGCATTGTCGTCGCTCTAGCTCTTGTGCAGAGCATCTCAGCACAGAGTCACAACATTGAATGGGGAAATAGAGAAACTGGCGATGGACAAATTTTAAAAGAATTCGTTACCAAGAAGTCTTCTTTCCTCCGGGTAAGATGTCTTTTGTTGTTGTTTGTTTTATATCTGAACATCAACTTAGTTAATTTTTAATTATTATTGTTTTCTTTATTTCAATTAGAAGCATCTTTAAGCTTAAGTAAAAAATACAAACAATGCTGAAAGCAAGGGCAGTTCTATGGAGGGAGCCATAGGGGCCATGGCTCCACCTCGGGCTTATTAATTGTTTTTAAATTTTTTTATAAGTGTTATTTTTATTTGAGTTTGATAACCCTCTTAGAAATAAAACCGCTGAAAAACTTTGTAATACTCTGAAACAACTCTGAAAAAGATTTCAAAATTTGGATTGTCAGACATTTTTCGAGATTTTCAGTCTGTTTAAAATTTAAAAACTAAGAACAGAATACAAAACACATACAAATATATATGCCACACAAAAATTACAGAATTATTTGTCAATATTATGTTTTCCTTAAAAATGTAATGGTAATATGGCCCCCGCTTAGAAATTTTCTAGATCCGCCTTTCGCTGAAAGTCTGTCATTTTTAGGAGACCAAGATTAAAAAACTACCCCTGTGGCTGTCCCATCACTAACATCTTTGGAGACCGTAATATAGTGGCCGGTAACCACACCTCACGCGCAAAATATATCAGTTAACCAGATCTGCTATGGCAGAATGCCACATCCAGTAATGGGTAGAAGGCGTGATGGTATATTATTCTTTTATTATCTTCATTTACAGAAAGTCACCAGAGATATAGTCGTAGACTATAAGGGTGCTGCACGCATCACTCAAATCAAAGTGACTGACCAGTACACCAACGGTAATGGTGGATATGCCACCATTTTGAATGGGGGAGTTGGATACACTCAAACTACCATCCACCTCAGGTCTCGACGTGGACACGGATTCAAGTTCATCATTGAGATCTTTGGACATGAGCTATAATACTGACTTATACATAAGTTAATAAAGTATTAATTGTGATATAAATTGTAATATTATGTAGTTTGTATTTTTCTATATTCCCACTCCGTTCTGAATTGTATTTTTATCATTAAGCAATTGTTTTAGTGAAAGTACTTCAAAACCTATCGTGTTTGGTATCAAATGAAAGGTCTTTTGAAGAGTTCGCGTACAAAATTGGATTGTTTTCAAACGGCAATTCTTTTAGTGAAAGTGCATCAAAACCGATTGTGTTTGGTATCAAATATAAGGTTGTTTGAAGGGCTCGCGTACAATATTGAATATTATTCGATCGGCAATTGTTTTAGTGAAAATACTTCGAATCTTATCGTGTTTGGTATCAATTAAAAGGTCTTTAGGGGGACAGCCGTGCAGAATTGAATTTTAGATCAGCAACAATTCAAATTATATTATGTCAGTTGTCTTACAAAAGTGAATCCTACTTTAGTGTCCGCGGAGCCAAAGTGAAGGCCGACCACTAGTATAAATTATTATAGTTGCCAAATACTGCAAAATAATACCGCGAATAGCATCTGTCATAATATTACAATTATGTTTATCATAGTTTAAGTTATAAAATAATATTTAGTAGTATAAATAACCAACAAAAATATACAATTATTTATTATTCATAGATATTTATCAAGGTTTTATTATCGTACGAACGATGAGTTATGTTCTAACTATTAGGTTATTTTGTGAAGCGTATGAAGTGATTAATATTTGACCAGGAAATTATACGATGGCAAATCCGCTATTTTGAACCATAAAAATATATAAAAATAAAATAAATATATCATCACGCCTTGTATCCATTACTGGGTGTGGCACTCTGCCGAAGCAGATCTCGGTAAGTGATATATTTTGCGCGTGAAGTGCGGTTACCAGTCGTCAAATCACGGCCTCCAAAGATGTTAGTGGTGGAGGAGCTACAGGGGTAGTTTTTGAAATTATGAAATTTGTTTGTCGCATGTGGGAATCCAACCAGGGTGCTCAGGATCCACAGGTCGACTTCATACCACTGAGCTAGCCACCCCATATAAAAATATATCTAAAAGTAAATTTTCAGAAAGACTAAAAATTTAGAAATACCATACAGGAACAGGAAGTAAGGATTCATTCTTCTTCATAATACGACTAATGTTAATTATTATTTTTATTTAATAGTCTGATAGCATACAATATTAGATTATGTGAGTTATGCTTAATAATCATATAGTTCTCTTACTTCAATTTCAGTTTCAATACAAATTGAAATCTTACCACGCTTTGATGCACGAATTAAAACATAAAATCTTCCTGGCCATGAAATTATGGGAATATCTGGTTTAGGATTTCTGTCGAGATAATTTTTAACTTCGTAAAATCCCTAAAATATATTATTCCAGTTATCAAGATATTTGTCGTTCATCGTGCCAATCATTTTAAAATTACTTTAGAGAAAATACATGCATAACAATACGACATGACCCGATAAAAAGCACGAACTCTTGGAATATTCACTGCACACGTTTCATCAAATATTCCTATCCTGGCATACATTTACAGGCTGTAACATAAGGAAGGAATATTGATATTAGCTCTTGAAATAATTATTTAATCTAAATAATTAAAAATACATTTCGAGGGTTAATGATTGCGGATATTTTGAAAAGATCAGATATGGGGTGGCTAGCTCAGTGGTATGAAGTCGGCCTGTGGATCCTGAGAACCCTGATTCGATTCCCAAAGCCGACAAACAATTTTTATAATTTCAAAAGCTACCCCTGTGGCTCCCCCGCCACTAACATCTTTGGGGGCCGTGATTTGCCACTGGTAACCGCACTTCACACACAAAAATATATCACTTACCGAGATCTGCTTCGGCAGAGTGCCACACCCAGTAATGGGTAGAAGGCGTCATGATATATTTATTTTATATTTTAGAAATTTTTTTAACAATTTTTTTTCCCAATGAAGAGGATGGTATTTTTTTAAATGGCATGCTACACATTTATTTCAGTTTGAAAGATTATTTCTTTCTCTATACAAACATATCAAAAAGAAATTATATATATATTGCATCTACGAATCTTTAGTTGTAAAATAAAATAAATATATTATCACGCCTTTTATCCATTACTGGGTGTAGCACTCTGCCGAAGCAGATCTCGGTTAGTAATATATTTATGCGTGTGAAGTGCGGTTACCAGCCGTCAGACCACGGTCCCCAAAGATGTTAATGGTGGAGGAGCCATATCAGTAATTTTAAATTCGTGAAAATATTTGCCGGTTGAAGGAATCAAACCAGGGTTCTTAGGATCCGCAGGCCGACTCGATACCACTGAACCACTACCCCATAATACCCCCAGAATAACCCATAATATTTTATTGCTATGTTAGGTAATAAAAGGAAGGATGAGCAGAACAATAATTTTATTTATGTATAATTAAGAAAAATGTAACTAAAAACGAATAAGAACTAAATGTCCTCAAATTAATTTTAAATTTTCAAATGCTACTGTCAACTACAGGAAATGAATTTATGTATCAGGCTCACCAATTTCAAGTAGGTTTTTTTATTGCCAAACAATTCATTTTGAACACTCTGTAATATCAATATTCCTTACTTATGTTACAGCCAGTGGTGAAAGTAGGCCGGTACGGTCCGGTACGCTGTACCGGTAAGAGAAATAGATCCGGTACGGAGTACATCATTTTAAGCGCCAATTTGATCTTCTGTCATCTGTCACTGGCAGCTAAACTCAAATTTACGTGTTGTGATTGTTTTGCGAAGTGTGAAATTTGTTTGAAAAATGCCTGGTTGCAATTGTTGCATCCCGGTTTGTAATTTGAATTAATTAATTAATAAGGGAATATCGTTTCGCTTCTTTCTCAAGAGTAGTAAACAGACTTACATTTCAAATTAAAGATTTCATGTAAACTTCAAACATGCGGCAATAAAACAGTCAGAATTTATGCACATTAGTATTGCCAACATAATTGGACAAAATAAAAAGAAAGTTTGTCACTCTGGCACGCTTTTTTCATTTCATAAGTTTGGCGGCAGAGGCGCTATAGAAAGTAATATGGTCTATTCTATATATAAAATATAAAACCTTTTTTTTCTAGCATAACCCCCTCCCCCTCCCTAACTCTTTAAAAGCAGCGTACCGGTAAGTAAATAATTCTACTTTCACCCCTGGTTACACCCAATATGAGCTATGAGGATGGCAACTAAACCATTTCATCTGATGTACACCTATTCTATTTACCGGCTGTATGGGACATTCGTTCTTAATTTGAGCTGATGCAAGAACATTCGGCCACGTAGGACCTGCTATGAAGTATAAACTATTGCAAGCATTATCTCTATCCACATTGACGTAATTCATTTTCCATCCGCCATCGCCCCATTTTCTCATTTCTGCATGTAACTGAATAAAAATAATAATAATAATACAAATTAGGTACATTAAAAAGAAAGAATTATATATACTTTGTAACTGGAATCAAACGGCTCAGTAACGTTCCAACTGAAAGTTACACTGGACGCAGTGCGATTGTATTTCTTAGGAAAGAGTAAAAGAATTTGAGCAGTGTCTTTACTGGTTGGACAGTTTCGAATGTAATTATTTGACACATCAATTCTAGAATTCCTATTCTAGAAAAATTATCAATATTCATTACATGAAATTAAGAAAAGATATATTTTATTACAGTCTCAGTAGCGCAGTGGTTTTTAAACTTTTCGGCGCCATATCCTCTTTGGAGGCTAAAACCACAAATAAAATCTACCGCGACCACCTTACTTTCATGTTATCAAAATTTCTATTTGTAAAAGATTGATTGAATAATTTACATTACAAATTCGTTTTTATGTAATAAAAAATGTATCCGTAAGAAACTTTTTGTCTTTTACTTACTCATATATTCTGAGAATCCTGATTCGATTCCCACAGGCGACAAACAATTTTCATAATTTCAAAAGCTACCCCTGTGGCTCCTCCACCACTAACATCTTTGGGGGCCGTGATTTGACGACAGGTAACCTCACTGCACGTGCAAAATATATCACTTACCGAGATCTGCTTCGGCAGAGTGCCACACCCAGTAATAAGTAGAAGGCGTGATGATATATTTATTTATTTATTTTATATATTTTTTCATGATGCTTTCATTAAAATCTGTCGTATATGATAGTACCACAATAAGGATGAATTTAAAATAATATAACACTAGTTATGAAATTGAGGATTTCACCATTGGATTTCACATATATTTCTGCATAGATGTACATATTTTGATCCGCAAATTTTTTTTTAATCGTTGGATTCAGTATCTCAAAATGTGAATTTTTTAGGTGAACCAGTTGAAAAATCTAAAAAAATAAAATATGGTTTCATATAGATCAGACTACGAGAAATCGAATGCCGTTGAGCGCATCTCCACATCTTTTTTAGTTTTCGAGTTACAGCGATTTTTGACTTTATAAAAATACAACTTTGAAGGCCCATATCTCGAAAACTAAAAAAGATATTGAAATGCGGTTTAAACGAGTGTATTTCTCGTGCTTTAATTAACTTATACAGAAAATTTGAAAATTTAACATTTTTTTTTTTCAAAATTTGCTTTTGTCCATATTTTGAAAACTTGAAGAGATAATTAAAATTTGTGAAAACCAGTGCATTCCTCTCGTAAAAGTACATAGGTATATAAAATTTCAGGTAAAAATTCACACAGATAATGTTTTTATAACAAAAAAACGAAATTCACTGTTTTTGGACGATTTTTGAAGGGGTACCCCTTAAGATTTTAACGAATTTTGGTCATTTTCAGATTTTTTGCTCTAAAGCTTTTATCCATGAAGCAAAAATTTTGAAATTTTACATACCTGTGCACTTTTACGAGAGGAATTCACTGGTTTTCACAGATTTTAATTATCTTGTAAATTTTTTGAAATATTGAGAAACGAAAAATTTTTAAAAAATCTCAAAATTTTCAAAATTTTCGTAATTTCGATATAAGTTAATTGGAGCGCGAGAAATATATATAAAAACTGCATTTCAATATCTCTTTTAGTTTTTGAGATATGGGCTCTCAAAGAGATTTTTAAAAAGTTAAAAATCGCCGTAACTCGGGAACTAAAAAAGATATTAATATTAGATTTCTCATAGTCTGGTTTATATAGAACTATATTTTAAAAAAAACAAGTTTTAAATTGGTTCGACCAAAAAAATTGGCATCTTCATTAACATACATTTTTACGATTACGACTCTGGTCATTGCAAACATATATTAAAGATCAAAATATGCATAATTATGTAAAAATATATGAGGAATTACTTGGTAAAATTTCATTAATCCTTAAAATTTAAATAATAGTTTGCAACGGGATGAATTGTACATGTATTTTAAAATTTGTAAATAGCATCACCCGACGACCCCCTTTCAATATCTTCGCGACCCACACTTTGAAAACCACTGCTCTAGTGGAATTATAGTATCTGCTCATTCTTGCTATACTTACAAGAAAGGAACATTCTGCAATCAGGAACCATGTAGATAAAACAAAGAATATTGTTGTACTCAGTTTCAACATCTTCTCTACCGATTTTACAACGTGTAGGTTTATTTTAACAATATTTAAATTTTTCAGAACTATTTCATGTGATCATACGTCTGATGTTAAAACAAACAGAATAATATAACATAATAATAATGATTTGTTACAGAGGATAACAATTTGTTTTATACACTTTGAAGCAATGGTTGAACCTTGTGTTTGTGATGCACAGGAAATGATAGAATTTTTAAAATTTTAATTTACATGCTCATAATTGCAAAAAACATTATTATATCAATTTGGTGGCTTCTATTTCAAGCGTATCTTGTAAAGTAATTTGATATAATTATGTAAAATAATTACTGTAATTAATAATTATATTTGCTCAAAATATAAAGCCCAAATTACAATGGTATCTGATAGGTAACATGATAAGACACCAAGGACAAATTATTCTGGTATAATCAAGATCAATGATAATCATGATTATATAATAATATAAATTAGGGTTACTAATTATTGATCAGTTTAATCGGGAATAAACAAGTGATTGTAAAACTGGTCCTTATCATTAATTAAATCAAGTTAAATTATCAATTAATTTACTTCAGACAAATATTGATAGTTACAAAAAATAAATAAAATAAATATATTATCACGCCTTCTACCCATTACTGGGTGTGGCACTCTGCCGAAGCAGATCTCGGTAAGTGATATATTTTGCGCGTGAAGTGCGGTTACCAGCCGTTAAATCACGGCCCCCAAATATGTTAGTGGTGAGGGAGTCACAGGGGTACTTTTAAAATGGTGAAAATTGTTTGTCGCCTGTGGAAATCGAACCAAGGTTCTCAGGATCCACAGGCCGACTTGATACCACTGTGCTAGCTACCCTATAGTATTATAGTTATATCTGTATAAATTACATTAACAATTAATTTAGCATAATAAATTTAGTTTGTATTTATGACGTTAATTTTGTATTCTCTACGTTGTATTATTCAGCTTTGTTGGAAATAAAACAAAAATAAATACATCATCAAACCTTCTCCCCATTACTTGATGTGGCACTCTGCCGAAGTAGATCTCGGTAAGTGATATATTTCTGCACGTGAAGTGCAGTTATCAGTCGTCAAAGATGTTCAAAACCGCTGCTGTTTGGTGTCAAATATAATGGTTGATTGAAGGGCTCGCGTACAAAATTAAATATTATTCGATCGGCAATTGTTTTAGTGAAAGAGCTTCGAAGCTTATCGTGTTTGGTATCAATTAAAAGGTCTTTAGGACAGTCGTGTAGAATTGAAAAATTTTAGATCAACAACAATTAAAATTATATTGTGTCAGTTGTCTTACAGAATCCTGCTTTAGTGTCCGCGGAGCCAAAGTGAAGGCCGACCACTAGTATAAATTATTATAGTTGCCAAATACTGCAAAATAATACCGCGAATAGCATCTGTCATAATATTACAATTATGTTTATCATAGTTTAAGTTATAAAATAATATTTAGTAGTATAAAGAACCGACAAAAATATACATTTGTTTATTATTCATAGATATTTTATCAAGGTTTTATTATCGTACGAACGATTAGTTATGTTCTAACTATTAGATTATTTTATGAAGCGTATGAAGTGATGACTATTTGACCGGGAAAATATACGATGGCAAATCCGCTATTTTGAACCATAAAAATATATCTAAAAGTAAATTATCAGAAAGACTAAAAATTTAGAAATACCATACAGGAACAGGAAGTAAGGATTGATTCTTCTTCATAATACGACTAATGATTAATTATAATTTTTATTTAATAGTCTGATAGCATACAATATTAGTTTAATGCTGGGTTGCAAGAAAAAAATAAAGAGCGCTTTAGTTAAATAATTGTTTATCTAGCAACAGTATCAATAGCGATTTTCAGAAATTTATTGAACCGTTAGTTGCTAATGAACCGATAAAACTTTTATGCAACCCAGCATAAGTGATTTATGCCTAATAATCATATAGTTCCCTTACTTCAATTTCAGTTTCAATACAAATTGAAATCTTACCACGCTTTGATGCTCGAATTAAAATATAAAATCTTCCTGGCCATGAAATTATGGGAATATCTGGTTTAGGTTCTCTGTTGATATAATTTTTAGCTTCGTAAAATCCCTAAAATATATTATTCCAGTTAACAAGATATTTGTCGTTTATCGTGCCAATCATTTTAAAATTACTTTAGAGAACAATACATGCATGACAATAAGATATGGCCCGTTAAAAAGCACGAACTCTCGGCATATTCACTGAACACGTTGCATCAAATATTCCTACCCTGGCATACATATACAGGCTGTAACATAAGGAAGGAATATTGATATTAGCTCTTGAAATAATCATTTAATCTAAATAATTAAAAATACATTTCGAGGGTGAATGATTGCGGATATTTTGGAAAGATCAGATATTTTTTTAACAATAGTCTTTTTTCGCAGTGAAGGGTACAGTATATTTTTAAATGGCATGCTACAAATTTATTTCCATTATACGAGTATATATATTAGGGCGTCCGTTATTTTGGCAAAGTCGGAAATTTGATGCTCTCACCCTCTAAATCTACTCATAATAAATTTTAAAAAATTGAGTTAAAATCCCAGGTCTGTCAAATGACGTTAAAACGTGCCGCAAGAGGGCTCAATATTTGCATGTAGTTTAAATGGGGAAATTGCCTTTTCCGATACTTTTATGTATAACTTTTTATGATTTAGACCTAAAAATATTTCAAGATGACAGGCAGAAACCTTATGAAATAAGCTTCCAGGTACATTAAAATTCAAGTTATTTGGATAAAAATCAACGCCATAGTATCAATTTGAGTAATACGAAGTTTGAAGCATAAAAACGACAAAACTCTAATATAAGAATTACACTTAATATTTCAGATCTCACCCGTAAAATGTATTCAAAAAGGTCAAAAAATAAGATCTCCGAAGTTTATATACAAATAATTTAAAATTCATTTGAAAGTCCTAGGATTTTAACTCAATTTTTTTAAAATTTATTGTGAGTAGATTTAAAGGGTGAGAGCATCAAATTCCCGACCTTGCCAAAATAACGGACACCCTAATATATATATATATATATATATATATATATATATATACGAGCCCGGACCCACTTCAGTTGGCCAATTTTTATTTTTTCGTTTGATGTTATATTTTACTGTTTTATTTCTCGTGTAATACACAAGAAAATGAAATGAAATTTTAATGAGACATATACTAGTATGTTGTTAATACAAAGATAAAATTTTAAGTCAATCGATACATACATCTAGAAATGACAGCCATTGAAAGAGGAAGTGAATATTTCTGTTTTAACTAAAAAAAAATGTTAATGGTGGAGGAGCCATATCGGTGATTTTAAATTCGTGCCGGTTGAAGGGATCAAACCAGGGTTCTTAGGATCCACAGACCGACTCGATACCACTGAACTACTACCCAATAATACCCCACAATAACCCATAATATTTTATTGCTATGTTAAGTAATAAAAGGAAGGGTGAGCAGAACAATAATTTTATTTATGGATAGTTAGGAAAAATATAACTAAAAACGAATAAGAACTAAATGTACTCAAATTAATTTTAAATTTTCAAATGTCACTGTCAACAACAGGAAATGAATTTATGTATCAGGCTCACCAATTTCAAGTAGGTTTTTTTATTGCCAAACAATTCCTTTTGAACACTATGTAATATCAATATTCCTTACTTATGTTACACCCTATATGAGCTAGGAGGGTTGCAACTAAACCATTTCATCTGATGTACACTTATTCTATTTACCGGCTGTATGGGACATTCGTTCTTAATTTGAGCTGTTGCAAGAATAATCGGCCACGTATGACCTACTACGAAGTACAAACTATTACAAGCATCATTTCTATTCACATTGACGTAATTCATTTTCCATCCGCCATCTCCCCATTTTCTCATTTCTGCATGTAACTAAATAAAAATAATAATAAAAATAAATAATAAAACAGCAAATACAGGGTGATCAAAAGGAATTGTTATAGTTGGCAATACAATTCCAGAGATGTTTTTATTCCACAGTTGGCACAACGTCAGATAAAGGCGGAAATGCTATTTGATATTTCTAATAAATACAAATAGGTTATATCAGGAGTCTGACAGCTAATAGAATTTTGACTTTTTAAGTAATAGAAATACTTTAGAAATAAATGTAATAATAAATGTACTCAAATTTAAATTTTAAATGTCACTGTCAACAACAGGAAATGAATTTATGTATCAGACTTACCAATTTCAAGTAGTTTTTTTTATTACCAACTGTAACAATTCCTTTTGATCACTCTGTATAAACATTAGGTACATTAAAAAGAAAGAATCATACATACTTTATAACTGGAATCAAACGGCTCAGTAACGTTCCAACTGAAACTTACAGGGGACGCAGTGCGGTTGTATTTCTTAGGAAAGAGTAAAAGAATTTGAGCAGTGTCTTTACTGGTTGGACAGTTTCGAATGTAATTATTTGACACATCAATTCTAGAATTTTTATTCTAGAAAAATTATCAATATTTATTATAGGAAATTAAGAAAATATATATTTCATTACAGTCTCAGTAGCGCAGTGGTTTTTAAACTTTTCGGCGCCATATCCTCTTTGGAGGCAAAAATCTACAGCGACCACCTTACTTTCATGTTCTATTTGTAAAAGGTTGATTGAAAAATTTACATTACAAATTAGTTTTTATGTAATAAAAAATATATCCGTAAGAAACTTTTTGTCTTTTACTTACTCATATATTCTGAGAACCCTGGTTCGATTCCCACAGGCGACAAACAATTTTCATAATTTCAAAAGCTACCCCTGTGGCTCCTCCACCACTAACATCTTTGGGGGCCGTGATTTGACGACTGGTAACCTCACTTCACGCGCAAAATATATCACTTACCGAGATCTGCTTCGGCAGAGTGCCACACCCAGTAATAAGTAGAAGGCGTGATGATATATTTATTTATTTATTTTATATATTTTTTCATGATGCTTTCATTAAAATCTGTCGTATATGATAGCACCCCAATAAGGATTAATTTAAAATAATATAACACTAGTTATGAAATTGAGGATTTTACCATTGGATTCCACATATATTTCTGCGTAGATGTACATATGTTGATCCGCAATTTTTTTTTTAAATCGTCTGAGTCTTTACCTCTTAAAATTCGTTTAAAGAAAATGTGATTTTTTTTGTGGAACCAGTTGAAAAATTAAAAAAAATTAAAATATGGTTCCATATAGTTCAGACTACGAGAAATCGAATGCCATTGAGCGCATCTCCATATCTTTTTTAGTTTTCGAGTTACTACGATTTTTGACTTTATAAAAATACAACTTTGAAGGCCCATATCTCGAAAACTAAAAAAGATATTGAAATGCGGTTTGAACGAATGTATTTCTCGTGTTCTAATTAACTTATACCAAAGTTTTAAAAAAATTGTAAATTTTAACATTTTTTTCAAAATTTTCGTTTCTCAATATTTCAAAAATTTGACAAGATAATTAAAATCTGTGAAAACCAGTGAATTCCTCTCGTAAAAATATACAGGTATGTAAAATTTCAGGTAAAAATTCTCACAGATAAAGTTTTTATAAGAAAAAAACAAAAAATCACTGTTTTTTGTAGATTTTTGAAGAGGTACCCCTTAAGATTTTGACGAATTTTGATTATTTTCAGATTTTTTGCTCTAAAGTTTTTACCCGTGAAGCAAAATTTTTGAAATTTTACATACCTGTGTACTTTTAGGAGAGGAATTCACTGATTTTCATAGATTTTAATTATCTTATCAATTTTTTGAAATATTGAGAAACGAATTTTTTTTAAAAAATATTAAAATTTTAAAAATTTTAAAAATTTCGGTATAAGTTAATTAGAGCACGAGAAATACACTCGTTCAAACCGCATTTCAATATCTCTTTTAGTTTTTGAGATATGGGCCTTCAAAGTTGAGCTTTTTAAAAATTTAAAAATCGCTGTATCTCGTGAACTACAAAATATATTAATATTCGATTTCTCGTAGTCTGGTTTATATAGCACTATATTTAAGAAAAAAAACAAGTTTTAAACTGGTTCGACCAAAAAACTTGGCATTTTCTTTAACAGACCTTTTTACGATTACGACTCTGGCCATTGAAAAACATATATTGAAGAGCAAAATATGCATAATTATGTAAAAATATATAAATAAATAAAATAAATATAAATATATCATCACGCCTTCTACCCATTACTGGGTGTGGCACTCTGTTGAAGCAGATCTCGGTAAGTGATATATTTTGCGCGTGAAGTGCAGTTACCAGTCGTCAAATCACGGCCCCCAAATATGTTAGTGGTGGAGGAGCCACAGGGATAGCTTTTGAAATTATGAAAATTGTTTATCGCCTGTGGGAATCGAACCAGGGTTCTCAGGATCCACAGGCCGACTTCATACCACTGAGCTAGCCACCCCATAAAAAATTTATGAGGAATTAATTGGGAAAATTTCATTAATCCTTAAAATTTAAATAAAAGTTTGCAACGGGATGAATTGTACATGTATTTTAAAATTTGTAAATAGCATCATCCGACGACCCCCTTCCAATATCTTCGCGACCCACATTTTAAAAACCACTGCTCTAGTGAAATTATAGTATCTGCTCAATCTTGCTATACTTACAAGAAAGGAACATTCTGCAATCAGGAACCATGTAGATAAAACAAAGAACATTGTTGTACTCATTTTAAACATCATCTCTACCGATTTTATATCGTATAGGTTTATTTAACAATATTTAAATTTTTCAGAACTATTTCATGTGATCATACGTCTTATGTCAAAACAAACAGAATAATATAACATAATAATGGTTTGTTACAGAGGATTATCTATTTAACAATTTATTTTATACATTTTGAAGTAATGGTTGAACCTTGTATTTGTGATGACCAGGAAATGAGAGAATTTTAAAAATATTAATTTACATGCTCATAATTACAAAAAATATTATTATATCAATTTGGTGGCTTCTATTTCAAGCGTATCTTGTAAAGTAATTTGATATAATTATGAAAAATAATTACTGTAATTAATAATTATATTTGCTCAAAATATAAAGCCCAAATTACAATGGTAACTGATAACATGATAAGACACCAAGGGCAAATTATTCTGGTTTATTCAAGATCAATGTTAATCATGATAATATAATAATGGAAACTAGGGTTACTAATTATTAATCAGTTTAATCTGGAATAAACAGGTAATTGAAAAACTGGCCCTTATCATTAATTAAATCAAGTTAAGTTATTAATTAATTTACTTTAGACAAATATTGATAGTTATAAAAATAAATAAAATAAATATATCATCACGCCTTCTACCCATTACTGGGTGTGGCACTCTACCGAAGCAGATCTCAGTAAGTGATATATTTTGCACGTGAAGTGCAGTTATTCCGCTGTCAAATCACGGCCCCCAAAGATGTTAGTGAAGGGAGAGTCAGAGGAGTAGTATTTAATGTGGTGAAAATGTTTGTCGGCAGTGGGAATCGAACCTGTGTTCTCAGGATCCACAGGTCGACACGATACTACTGACCTACCTACTCCTTTGTTGGAAATAAGTTATTATTATCATAATTTTATATTATTGGATGAAACTAAGACAACAATTAATTTCAATTGTAATTTAGGGCAATCGTCGCTCAGTGGATAAAAGCGAGGTAAAACTTGCAGTTTTTTAATTAGCAAGCAAGAGGTCGTGCATTCAAATATCACTGACTTCTACTTATATCGGATTTCACTATAAGTTGTAGGTCCCCTGTACTGTAATTGAGATTAAGATCCTGTTTGCAGAGTAACATGTAAATAAATACATAAATATTGGACAAACAGTTCGTACTGGAATTCAAACCACTTTAATCTAGTTGTAGTTTTGGTTGTAAAACCACAGTGCAACAACCATTGTACCACAACTAGGTATTAATGTTGTAGATATCTAATAATTATTAGAAAGCAAACTACTTAATAGTTTAGCACATTAAATCGATCAGATAAAACAAACATTCTATTCTATTTTTGAATGATTCTGAACCTATATAAACTACAATACAATAAAATATCGTATAATAAAAGAAAATAATAAAAATGAAGTTTTTGGTAGCTGTTTTCTTGGCTACATTAGCAATTTTCTTAGTACCATATTCCCTAGCGCAAAGTAACAACGTTACTTGGGGTTTTGTTCAACCAGGAGATACATTATTGTATAAGGATACTATCAAACACACATATTCACCCCTACAGGTAAGTTATAGTTATTTGTATATCAAGGGAAGAAAGTGAAACATCTCTTCCCGAAGATGCCGTAACATTTTCTCAAAATTTTAAAATATTTAATATGTTTATTAATAACCAACGTTGTCGAAACACCAATGTAATATAATAAAAAAAATATGTTTATTTACTTATATGGAGTAATGGCTCAGTGGTATTGAGTCGACTTGTGGATCCTAAGAACCCTGGTTCGATCTCAACAGCCGACAAACATTTTCACCAATTTAAAATTACCCCTGTGGCTCCCCCACCACTAACATATTTGGGGGCCGTGATTTAACGACTGGTAACCGCACTTTATACGCATAAATATATCACTTACCGAGATCTACTTCGGCAGAGTGCCACACCCAGTAATGTGTAAAAGACGTGATGATATATTTATTTATTTATTTTATTTACTTATTTATTTGCTACTCTGTACAACCAAAATTTAATACTAATTATAGTAGATTATAACGGAACTCAAACAACTCAGACACACTTCTATTTATTGCATATAATTTAAAGTCAACGAGATTTGAACTTACGAACTTTTGTTTGACGTCTTGTCGTTATATGTTATATTTATTTATTGCAGGTGATATCAACGGACATCATCTTCGTAAGCCACAGAAGAATTTCTTGTATTAAAGCTACCGATGAATACCATAATGGAAATGGAGGGTATGCCACCCTACTAAAAGGAGGAGTTGGTTACAACAACGTTACCGTCCATTTGAAATCTCAAAGAAACCATGGATTTAATTTTACTGTAGAAATTTATGGACGATAATTAAAGTGTTTACAAAATTAACATATTTTTATACAAATTAATAATAAAGAAAGTAATTGTATTTTCAACAATAATTATTAATTAAAATTCCATTAGAATGACATATTTTTAGAAATTCAACAACATTAAGTTTTTTAGTACGGTGTATAAATTTAGTGTACTGTGATGATTTTATTTAGTTGTATAATAGATTCACACAAAAGCTTTTCTAAAATGAAATATTTGATTGCTTTAAATGTAACAGTTTTCTGTTTGTATGTTCTGAGCATAAACGCGCAAAGCCATAATTTTAAATGGGGAAACATGGACAGATTGGACAGATTATTGTACAGAGATATTATTGTGAAGAAAGCTTCTCCTTTAAGGGTAAGAGAAAAATATAATTTTGAAAGCTACAATTATTTTTGTTTTGAAAGTACATTACGTTCTATCGTCCAAATTTATCATTTTAGCAAGTACAAAATTTAATTAAATATTGATTTATACATCATACAATGCCCCAACAAATAAGGTAGCAAGAACCCTTGAAACAATAATTGTTCAAGATTGTATTTAAGCCTAGGCAAAATAGAAAAATAATGGGATGCTAAACAGTGGCGTACCTAGAACTTTTTTCGCCCAGGGCGGTCTCCAATTTGCCGCCTTTTCTAAGCCAATCAAATGGTGGTTTTTATAAATTAAAAAAATAAATATAAAATAAATATATCATCACGACTTTTACCTATTACTGGGTGTGGCACTCTGCCGAAGCAGATCTCGATAAGTGATATATTTATGTATGTGAAGTGTGGTTACCAGCCGTCAAATCACGGCCCTCAAAGAAGTTAGTAGTGGGGGAGCCACAGGGGTAATTTTAATTTGGTGAAAATTGTTTGTCGGCTGTGAGAATCGAACCGGGGTCCTCAGGATCGACAGGCCAACTCGAGACCACTCCATTAAATTAATAAACATAAATAATTAATGGTATACTTAAATTAGGCAGTAATGAAGGAATTTTTTGGGATAATATTTAACCCTACATTGACTTGACGATGAAGAAAAATATTCGAAATCATATAGTAATTCATAATTCGTAGAACTCGAATAGTAAACTTATGAAGTGAACAAGTTATTTTTTACAACTAAACCTCTAGGTACGCCACTGATGCTAAAATACCACGAATCTTCAACCACATTCATAATTCCTTTCATACAAACTCGTCTCATCTTCCATTCACGCAACAAACCTTCAATTATATCTATCCATTTAAACTTAGGGATCCTTGGTCGTCCACGCAATATTTCACAAATATTTCATTCGACATACGTTCGATATGCCCGAACCATCTGAAATGACACTCAGCCATTCTTCTAGCATCATCAATTCGTGAAAATAATGATGATGATGATAGAATTATTTGTTTGTTTTTCAGAAAGTAACAACCGATATTGTTTTCATTGCATACGGAAGAATCACATGTATCAATGCAACAGATCAGTATGTTAATGGTAATGGAGGAAATGTTACTATTATCAACGGAGGGATAGGTGCTAATAATGTCACTTTACATCTGAAGTCACAGAGGAATCATGGGTTCAGCTTTTTCATCGAGATATTCGGAAAATAAGAAACATGTAATTAAATACTTTCCATAGATTTTTACAAATTCAGTTATTATTATTTTATTTTATATATAATAACAATTAAATACGAGAACATATGTACCTCTCTTATTTCCTATTTTTATAATAGTTGTATTCCACTTGCCACTAAGCTCATTCAAAACGAACCATGCGCCTAACTGGGTCTGAAGTTGCTATATGAACAAAGATCTTTTTGGAACAAAATATCAATGTTATTATAAATTAAATATATTATTTGTTCCACGTATGTTTGAAGCTAAAGATTGAAAAATTATTGTAATACATTTGAAAATGTTAAATTTATTTATAAATACAAGAGATAATAATTTCAAAATTTGTAATGAATTTCTCAAAAACGGTTGGGAGGAAGGTAATATTAAAATAAGAATTTTTTTATTCACAAATTGTCTGATGGTAATTATTAGAAATAATTTTTGAAAAAGCAATGAGTGTTCGCCGGGATTTGAACTCAGAACCTTTCATTCGCATGATGACTGCTCTAACCAATTGAGCTACAAACACTCGGCGAATACTCATGCTTTTTCGTGCAATCTTTAGTTGAATAAATGTAAAGTGACATGGGTTGCGTCAATTCGTCACAAGTCAACAACCTAGTTCAAATCCCGGCGAACGCTCATTGCTTTTTCAAAAATTATTTCTAGTAATATTAAAATGTTTCTATGCTTCGGGAAAAAATTAAGAGTATGCGTAGTAATTATAGAATTTTCTTTTTTTAAAATTCGCAAAATAACGAACATGGTTTTTGAAGTGTGCAGTTTTAGTGCCACTGATCGACACTACGAGCAGTGATTTATGATATATGATGTTGTATAATGAATAAATTGGCTTGTAGTGTTTATAACTATAAATTACTTATTAATATATTAGAAATAACTATCAAATCAGTGATACTAAAAATATTTATTTAAGATAATCCATCCTTAATTTTTATTCCAACTAGAAAATAAAAAATAAAAGTGCGTTTTGGGTCTGTTTTATTTTTTGCATATTTGTAAGTTATATTTAATCTAAATGGCAAATGGAATATGCTTGTTATGTACGACTTCTGGTTTTCATTTTCCGTAAATTTCTATATCGTAGTTCAATCCTCTTCCTTTACCAGATACCAAAATAATCTTCATATAAAGTTTTCCAACACCATCGATATATACTATTCCAAAAGTTAATGTCGTGTTCCTATCTTCAACTTTAACAAATGTAACTACTTGAGGGCTTGTATAAAAAATAGTTTTGCTCACTGTCTAAAATAAAGTATTTATTACTGATTGTTTTTTTAACTAAATATAAATATTGTAGTAATACCTTCTGTGGATCGCTGTGAGCTGGTTTTTCTATTATATCATGATACAGTAACCGGTCGCCATTTTCTCTTTCTCCTTGGGTATATTCCACACCAAAACACTCATTTATTAATAATAAAATAGTGACAGATAAAAGGAAAAGTTTCATTTTGTAGTAAACAAAATACGAGTATAATATTTTATCGGTGACAGAATTGAAAAATATGAGTAATATTACTTATCAATTTTTGTAAAAGGATTGATAAGATACATCGAAATCTGTTTGTACAAGTACTTTGATAATAAAATATACTTATGTAAGTGTAATCACATATTTAGAAAAGATAATATAATTATTAAATATTTTGAAGTGATCGCATTTAATTGATTCTAATAATACACCAAAATAAAAATTCATCCTGAGTATTTTACGATGCCTCATTTAAATAATAAACATATTAACATCCAAATTTCCTAATTACTTAATAATTAATATATTTAAAAGAAGATATTTCCTAATAGCTTATTGACATGTATAAGAAGTATATAAACACAAGTTAATTTTAAAATAGTTTAATTTACAATAATAAAACTTTTCAAAATGAAGTGTTTAATTACGTATTGTTGTGTTGTTGGTTTGCTGCAGATTGTTGTTGCGCAAAATAGTCCAGAAATAGAGAAGCCAGTGATAGTGAGTTTATTAAAAAATAATTTTTTTGTGGCTATATCTCAAAAACTAAACAAGATATGAAGATGCACTTTTTCGATTTTAGGCTAATTTCAGACTCTTTCCCCTAAAATCCTTTCTCGTGCGAATATTGTAATGAAAATTTGCATACGTATGTATTTTGACCCACTGCATATGCCTTCTAGTTTTTAAGATATTGTTCAAAAACTATTTAGAAAAAAAGTTTTGAGAAAATTTAGTACATTTTAAAAATTACTGTAACCTTGTGTACACGTTGAAACATGAGAAATTCAATGCCGTTGGGCGCAACTCCATATCTTGCCTAGTTTTTGACATATGGCTTCGGAAAAGTCGAAAACCACAAATTTAAAATTTTTATATTTTTGTTTTGTTCGTATTGTTTTCTGGTTATGTACGTTACCAATTTGTATTAATTACTTGTAAATGTAGTGCACGCTTCTGGTTGAAAGTAACTTTACATACCTCGATTAAATTGCAGCCCTGGCTATGCTCATGCTAGTCTCGATCAGCAAGCAGCTTCTTTCAACGCTTGATATACAGATAAATTTGTTACTATTTATTCTACTCTGTACGACAAGAATTTAATCCCAATTACAGTACAGGGTCCGGTAGTTTACTAATTATTATTATATGTTAAAACACAAGAAATTTATTGCTGCTAAGCGCATCTTTATAACTCTTATAGTTTTTAAGATATAGCCTCTGGAAATATTTGATTTTTACATTTTGTACCATATAAAATGTTTTCCTCCAATTAAATGAATAAAAATAATCATACTTATGCAGAAAACTATCCTAAATTTAGGGGTGAAGTTATTACATCGATACAAGATATAGTTTTTGTGATATAGATTAGTTTATTTTATTGCAGGAATATCCTTTGGTATATGATAACAAAGACCATAGTATTTTATGGGGATCAATACAATCTGGAGATATTTTACTGACTGAAGAAGTTATTTATCAAAATGGCGTTGCTGAAAAGGTAAGCTTATATTAAAATATTATTCTTGGCAAATTTTAATCAATCTTAACTAAATCAACTCCAACTTTTATTAATATAACAAAGAAATTACTTTTGACAGGGCCCTTGTTTACACATTTAATCATTTATTTTCTTTTATGAATTAATATATATATATATATATATATATATATATATATATATATATATATATATATATATATTCCACGTAAAAATTGAACTTGTTCCACTTGTTCAAAAAAAATTATAAAGCAAGGCGATATATCAAACATTTTGATGTATGGTAATCTAATTAGATTGTTCCAGAAATTGTTTAAAATCATGTTCAATACTTATTATATTTCACATGAAGTTTGGTACCGTTGAAACACAAACATACATACAAAACATTCACATTCACTCCTCCCTTAATAACATGTATAAAATATTTCTTTTCTTGCAGGAAGTAGTGGCAACATCAAGTTTTGAAGGTGAATCTGACATTACAATAACTGCAATTAAAGTCATTCCAAATGATGCAGACAGTTTTGAAGGAACCGTGAATATTATCGAAGGAGGCATTGGACAAAAAACGGCAGTTGTTCAATTTACCTCCAAGACAGGACTTGGAAATTATTTCACTGTTAGTTTTTATGGGCGACTCGAATAACAATTAAAAACAAATCATATAAATGTGAAAATAAATTAGTAAGTAACGCAGTAAAGCGCACAACATATAAGTAACGTTGGTTGCAAATAAAGTTGAAAAATCTATCATTGCATTACTTTTATTAATTATGACACAGCATAAAATATCATTGGTCTATTTATCTACACTACTTAGTAAACAGTTAGTGTCAACATTATTTACGCATGTTAATAAATTAAAACTTTTAATATACGTTATTTAAATTAACATTTCAGAACAAGTAATAATAATTATATACTTTCGTATGATACTGCCGACAAACAATTTTCATCATATCATTACAACCCCTGTGGCTCCCTCAACATTAATATCTTTAGGGGTCGTGCTTGGACGGCTGGTAATCGCTCAATATACCACTTATCAAGAACTGCTACAGCAGAGTGCCACATCCAATAATGAATAAAAAGCGTGATGATATATTAATAAATTTTTGTCTTAGAAAAAATGTATTTCTTTTTAGGGTAACAAAATATCACTTCTCTTACTTGAGGAAAGAAAATTTTATTTCCTACTTCCACACTAATTCAATTCAGTGACTATGATTAAAAATAAGTAACAGCATAGCTATCTTGAAAATAATGATAGGTTCCAATAAATATAATTTTCAAAAACCTTGTTCTGGAAAATGCAGACAAATAATCGTTCATGCGCTTGCGCCATTCAAGGTCGCTTTCGCTGACTGTACAGGTACAGGCACAGGTGCTACACTTGTCTTACTTTGTAAATACAGGTCCGGTTTTATCGAAATTACTTCCAGATTATTCAGATTTATTTCATGATTATTTCCTTTTCGTTGCCATTGTCATTGACTGTGGTAAAAACCTAACCTTCAATATTGAATTTATGAAAATTTGACTGGGGAAATAAGGTAAACTTGTCGATAAATACACAGGAAAATGAACTAATGATATATTATCAATTTTTTATGGTAAGAGCTTAAGTATTTTTGCGTAAAATTATTTAGGAATATTTAACAGTTTTTAAAAAGAGGCTTGGTAATAGTTATTTACCTAGACGGCTCTGTAAACAACTGATTAAAAGTGATTAACTTTATTGTTCCCTTGTTGCGATGACTCGTTCATGTACTGTAAGTATTGTCACGAGAAAGAGGGATCGAGGCTGCCTGTGACAGATAACAAAAATAGAGAAAAATTGAAATAAAGTTAGATTTGAATTCAGCGACAGTAGCATAGTTGGTTTTAAGCATTTGACTGGAGTACATTGCTCCTAGGTTCAAATCCTGACAGTATTTCAATTTTTCTCTTTATAATTCAATTTGATTTCACTAATTATGTATTTACTTAAAATACTAATTAAATTTATATATATCGTTCTTTCAAATACAAGAGCAGGATATCACTTCTTTTCTAATCTTTGTAGATTCGTTGTTAGATTCTTTGTTAGAGGAGTAAGCGTGAGTAATTTGAGATGTTCTGCGCATATACGTCAAAGAAAGTGGAATGAAGTTGAAAGTTTGTTGTTTGATGAATGATTTCGAGTGGGATGAATAAATGAGCTAATTTGAAGGGATTTATGAATGTGGTTGAAGTGATTGTAGTGTGTTAAGATGAAAATGTTTGACTAATGAGTAAATGTTATACGAATAATTTTAGGGTTCGTGCTACCCCATTTGGTGGGATATAGCGTGATGTTATGTATGTATATATGTATGTATGTATGTATGTATGTATGTATGTATGTATAGGTATATGTATATATGTATTTATGTATGTATTTATGTATGTATGTATACTGTAATTTTTAGATAAGATTCATTAATTTTGAAAAGGGTGGTAAATTCAGTTCATTATCAAACATTCCTAAATTAATGTAAATAAAATGCGACACATAGAAGATTCTACTACTTTTCACCAAATTGTATTTCAGTCAATGACGTCTATATATCTGTATCTATTATGCAACTTGTTTTCGTGAAACAAATCTTTTGAACTAAAGAAAATTTATGTTACCAAGATGCCGATACTGGTCTGGATAACTATAATGTATCTAGATTGACAGATCATAATAAAAACTAGCCATTTGAATAAATTAAATGGAAACTTGTGAAATATAAAAATGTCGTGTGTCATTGGCTACTCGATGTCAGTGCGTTGGAATGTCAACTATGTGCTCTGTTACGTTAAATGTTTGTGTTTTCAGAAAAGGGCGGGAACACATACTTATATTATTCAGTGTAAGATTAGTTGTATGAAACGGGAATGCAGAATAAAATTGTGTTTACTTGACATGTTGCGTGGAATGTTTATTTATAAATAGTTTAATTTGACGCGTGCCCAAGATTAATTATTTAAAATTGAATCATTAGTTACCCATAAGTTTAATTTAATTTAATTAATTATGATTTCAAAATAAATAAATAAACAAAATCATATGGTTCCTTATTTAAATAGTTTTAAAAACCTTTCATGTTCTTATATTTGTCCAATTTTACGTTTTCCTTATAAAAGAAATATTAATAAATTGACTCACTATACATGTACTGTCCAAGAAGCCTCTGACGGTGAACTTCTGAAAAAAATAAAGAAAAAAAAATATTTTCAAATTAATCAAAACCTTTATGTATTTTTTAAAATACAAGCATTCGTAGTCTAGTGGATAAAATCAAGATAAAACTTGCATCTCTAGCAATAGTTAATGTCTTCAAATCTTGCTGACTTCAACTTCTATATAAATAAAGCTATTGTGTATAAGTGGTTCTGATTTCAATATGAGCTACTGTCATTGCGATTAAGTTTTTACTGATTTTGCGTATAAGGTATATTAGGTTCTTCCTGGTACATAATCCACTCTCTAATTTAATAATGCAAGCTCGTCTTCTGTTTCGATCACGCTACAAACTTTCAATTATATCCATATTTCTTTTAAATTGTCCACACAATCTATCACCCTTAATTTCATCAATATTGGACAATCATAGTTCAATGGATAAAATCTAAGTAAAACTTGTGTTAATTAATAAGCAAGAGATCGTGCGTTCAAATCTCGCTGTCTTCAACTTATATCAAACAAATATGATTGTAACTCAGTGGTTCGGATTCCACTACAAACTACTGTAATTGGGATTAAGTTCCTGTTGTGCAACAATTAAATAAATAAATAATAATCCAACAAATAAATGTCAATATGATGCATTACTACTTCTGTTTGAGAATTTACTAAAATTTCTCATTCTACATATTTAGATGGACATTTTTAAATTCAGGTTAAGTGCTGATACAACACTACTGACATTTAGATCACTACAATTTGGAGATCATCGTAAATCAAATCTCCAGGATGTTAGATTGGCCTACTAATAATACAAGACGAAGATCTTCAATCTTTAATCTATGTAGCACTGACAGCTTCTTGTGATCACTCTTACAATATATATATATATATATATATATATATATATATATATATATATATATATATATATATATAACACATGATTCAATCAGACCAAACAAATCTTTAAAACCACTTTACTCATAGAATAAGATCGACTAAAAGACACCAAATTACACCAACTTTATTCTACAATTAATTAAAACTAATAATTCTTCAAATAAAAAATAAATAGATATATCATCACACCTTTTACCCATTATTGGGTGTAGCATTTTGCAGTAAGTGGTATGAAATAGAATATAAGCTATGTTTAATTGAAAATTAAGTACATGTTATTTGTAATATTAATTATAATAATCATTTTACATGCAATGTTTCATCCATTCATAATTTGATTAATCTAAATGTCGTAATAATTATTCAATGTATTGTTTTAATAATCGATCGATCATATTATTTCAAAAACAGATTCATTAATAACATCAATTTCAATGCAATGAATGTTTGTTTGAAGAAGATGACCTATATTTTTGATCATTCAAAATGTACCTATAATAAAACTTTTTAATATTGTTTATAAATTGAGATTTGCATTTATTTAACATAATTAAATATGTAAAGTATATCATCCGGACTTAAGGAGTGTCGAGTTGTAATTTGTGATGATACTCGCCTTCATAACAGGAATGCAAATGTTCCAAATGTTCATTATATCATAGGAACATTTAAAAAAAACTAAACCAGATTATAAAATGGTGATATATTCATCCCAAATTATCATTAAAAAAACTTGTAGCAATTTATAATTTTGTTGTCCCCATCATTTCGTTAACGAAAGTTCATGAGTTCAATCTCGCTGACTTTAAATTATAATAATTACTTTTATAAGATAAATATAACTAACTGAATTTTGTTTTTCGATGGACAATCGTAGATTAGTTGTCTCTACTACATATACAATTTATTTTTTCAACGACTACAATGAAAAGTTTAAATTTATTCTTTCAGTTGTCAATGTAAAATTGATGGTTACTAAGGAACAAGCAAATAAACATTTTACCGCGAGTCTCCCAGGGCAACGCGATATAAAATATTTTATCGTCCACTTAAAAAGACTAATTTAATATATTTTTACCACTTTTTGCCTAAAACATGATGATTTTTAAAGAAATGACTCCAACAGAAGTTTTTTGTTTATTTATTTCGATTGTATATTTTGTCATGGTTCAAATAATAATATGGGGTGGCTAGCTCAGTGGTATGAAGTCGGCCTGTGGATCCTGAGAACCCTGGTTCGATTCCCACATGCGATAAACAATTTTCATAATTGCAAAAAGCTACCCCTGTGGTTCCTCCACCACTAACATGTTTGGGGGCCGTGATTTGACGATTGGTAACCGCACTTCACGCGCAAAATATATCACTTACCGAGATCTGCTTCGGCAGAGTGCCACATTCAGTAATGGGTAGAAGGCGTGATGATATATTTATTTATTTATTTTTTATTTTACAAATAAAAAAAAATGGTTGAAAGTTGATTAAGCTAACTGAATATAATTATTTTCAATTTATAAATACCTATTTTTATAATTTAATTGCTGTAATAATAATAAATTCAGTGTATTTTAAATTTATTCTATTTAAATTTAAAATTTTGGGAAAAAATAAAATATTTGAAAAACCGCCAAAACGCACTCTTAATTAAGATTAATTAATAATTAAAGACAAGCAATTTATACGAGTATTTAGTATTATAATTACGAATTATTTAATAATAAAAATCTATTTAGTTGTGCTCCAAAACACTGTGGCTTAATTATAGCGATAAATCAACGCATTCTGACAATAAAACTAAATTTAAAATTCCATAAAAGTAAAATAAATAATGTTAATTACTTATGTCACTAGTTGTGTGTGTGTGTGTGTGTAAGTAATTTGCGATTTAAGTTTAAGTTTAGAAAGATGACTCACGGCATACTTGTAAGTAGGCGAAAGTTTACTACAAGGTAACGACAAATAAAAATATCCGTTTGTTACGTGGGGGAGATAAATTGGTACCGGATTTCGCGCGGAGACTATCATTTATTTATTTATTTCTTTAATGTTTTTATTATAATAGTTTTCTTTACAGAATAATTACTATAATAAAATTAATTGTTGGTTACTAAATGAACAAACAAAATTATGAATGAAAAGGTTGATGTATGAACGTACTTTAAGAAGTTATGGTTTCTGTAAAGAAAAAAATCTCACATAAATATTAGGCTATAATTACCTCCCATTTTGTTAGAAAACAAGGACAGACGTCGGAAATAGTAGTAACTTCATTAATAAGATACAAATCGCACAAGAAAGAGGTGTCGAATTTATATTCAAATATATGTCCGGCGGCGGCGTACGATGGTGTGTACAGCGTATCGGCATTCGAATCCAGAGATTCCGAGTTCGAATCCCACTCAAGCTAAATCTATATAAACTACCACATTTCAACTCAGGAAGTCCAGGTGCTCTACTGTAATTGGGATTAAGTTCCTGTTATACATAGTAGGATAAATAAATAAAAAATTAAAAAAAATAAATATATCATCACGCCTTCTACCCATTACTGGGAGTGGCACTCTGCCGAAGCAGATCTCGGAAATGATATATTTTATTATTCATTTAATTTTAAAATAATTGTCCATTAAGGAATAATAAGAATATAACTAATAAAGGAATAATAAATTATTATTGTATCCTTGGCGAATCTTAATCGAATTAAAATATAGTTATCTGACTTTAATGTTTCATTTTACATAAATGTATTTTTTAATTTATTAACATTATTACATGAAGTACCTATGTAGGAGGAATGCACTAAAACATGTATGTTTAATCTGATTAATGAATTAATTAATTAAATATGTAGCGGAAGATCAATTTCACGCATTGATTCATACTGGTTCTGCCCACCAAAACATAAATTAAAATTATCAATAGGTATACTTCATTGCGCAGGCTAACAGCCTGACTTGTTCATCCTTCACTTCAAATCCTACCTAATATACAAACACATATTATTAAAAGGTTTTATTTAAAATTTAGAAAGTTAGTACCTATAAATAATTTCATATTTAGATTACCCGACATATAACCCGGAAGAAGAAAAACATGTCACTAAAACTGTATTGTTCGTTTATAAATAAAAATAAACATGAGAATCGTTTTTGTTATTTAGTAAAAAGTAGGATATTTTCATAAAAACGGTATTTGAAAAACATGCTAATAAATACACCTCATATACTGTAGCAAATAAGTGAAATTCTAACCGCTACTTCTGTAAATATGATAACGCACAAACGCAATAGACAAGTGAATTTTTATTACTGAATTCTTACCCAAACTTTCTACATGCACGAACGTCTATCTAACTAATATATTCCACACTTCATACTGGACTGTATGCTAACAGAATGTGCTTAATATTCTAATTGAAAATTAGAAGGGATTCACGCAATTAATTCTCGAACTATAGCATTTCTAATTTCATTAAATTAATTATATTTATTTAATCATTATCATTACTTTAATATGAAATGTGAAAATTTTATTGTTTCATGAAAATCGAAAGCAGACATGTTTTACGAAAAGTTATAACTTTTTTGGTACGTAAAAATCACTTCTAAAAAGTAATAGAAACAAATAAGAAATTAGAAATATGCTATATTCCATCAAATAGGGTAACAGGAACCCGTAACACATTCATTAAATTTGTCCTGCAAATTATATATCTTGTCATATCATTATGGAGTGGCTAGCTCAGTGGTATGAAGTCGGCCTGTGGATCCTGAGAACCCTGGTTTGATTCCCACAGGCGACAAACAATTTTCATAATTTCAAAAACTACCCCTGTGGCTCCTCCACCACTAACATCTTTGGAGGCCGTGATTTGACGACAGGTAACCGCACTTCACGCGCAAAATATATCACTTACCGAGATCTGCTTCGGCAGAGTGCCACACCCAGTAATGGGTAGAAGGCGTAATGATATATTTATTTTATTTATTTGTCATACCATCAACAAGCTCGTTTCATCTTTCGTACATTCAACTTACCTTCATTCACATCTAATCACACATTTTGAGGTCGTTCACGAAATCTCTTACCCTTAATTTCATCAACCTTTCATTCAACATACGTTTTACGTGCCCAAACCATCTCAACAGACACAGCCAATCTTTTAACAACATTCTTCTCAATTGAAACAAGAATACAAGAAATGTTATTATATTAATTATAAAGGTAGGAATTATAGAAACTCTGCAATAACATATCTAGGTTATTGACATATAAGTATATCATTTGGTTATCGAATAAGATTATCAATCTTTGAATCATTGCCAAAAGAAAGTTTCAGTTTGCATTCATCCATTTATTTGTAACATAATATTGCATAATCTTTCGCCATTTTGTTTTGTATAATAAAACAATACTCCCTTTAATGAATTTATGACTTGTTAGTACTACATAATGAGCAATCGTCATCCAGTGAATAAAACAGTAGTCAAACTTGCGTTTGAATTAAAAAACTGACTTCAACTTATATTTAAAAAATACGACTGTGTCTGAGTGGTTCGGAGTCCACTATAAGCTACTGTATTTGGGATTAAATTCCTGTTGTGCAGCGTAACAAATAAATAATATTGAATAATGCATTTCTTTATTTGTAAATTCCTGATCTTTCTGTTCGTGTTATGTGAGTTAGTATAAAAATGAACAAATTTATTTTAAGTAAGGTTGCAGTTTCGCTGTGTAACTACAAATAATGAAATGTTTGTAGAACTAATCGCTTGAATAGCCAATCAATGTCAGTTCAATTGTCTTACGATTATAGTTTATGAATGTACCTTTTACAAATACGTCCGTTATTATAAAATGTAGAGTTGGGCGGAACGTTGGTAGAAAGGTTAAAAGTTTAGAGTTTGAGGAATAAAAGGTCAAGAATGAAATTGTTTACGAATGCAATGCAAGATGCAATGAAAGTGTGTTCGTGGGAAAAACCAAAGACCAAGCAAACTATGGAATTATTTTATGCTTACAACTATAAAATTTTAATAAATATGTTTAAGTGGATAGGTGTCAATTTTATTTACACAAGTATTAAATTACGGTAATTTGATTTAAACAAGAAGAACTATAAAGCCACTTATTCACTTGACTATTGTTAATACATTTATTTGGCTTTATAAATTTATATAAAATATGGATTTCATTACAAAGTCTAGGCAAGTCGGCCCCCTGTACTGGAATTGGAATTAAGTTTCTGTTGTGCAGAGTAGAAAATATACCTATTTGTATAACATGGGAGAAAAGTATATTATTATATCACGCGGATGTTAACTAAGAATAGTAATCGCGCAAGGGAGAAAATGATACATTATTCCAGAGCTATACATATAATATTTTCTATGGCCATTATTTCATGTCATTTAAATGCAAATTATAAAATACTTACGATATATGAATAAATATATATTTAAGACTGCTGATGGTTGCTATGAAACCAACCATAAATACGGAAGGATAATAGTAGCTACGCTTAATATTTAAAGGATAGTGGTGCAACTGGCCATTAATCTCAATTTAAAACTATGAGTATTTGAAAATACTTTTTTTACTCACTCGAATATGACATTATTCTTTCATATTTTCCGTTTACAATAAGCGTATTCCATTTGCCATTTGGGTCAGATCTAACTTACATTTACTGAACCAGATCATTTATTTATTTCGCTGGAGTACTTCGCTGACTTTATTTTCAATACTAGAATTATTTATTCTAATTTACTTTAAAGTAATTCACCCTAATAATTGCATCAGTATGCTTAATTCAGTTCATTTAGACATGTTGTCTAATTTATATGAACTGATTTTATTGAACCAAGTGGCAAATGGAATACAGCTAATGTAATGAAATTTCAGGATTGTTATGTGACAAGTGTCACCATGGTAAATATACAGAAATTTATCAAAAAGGTTCAGGTCTAAAAACTAGTTGACGTATCCATACTGATGTATAACATTAAGCATATTCTATTTGAAATTTGGATCAGATCTAACTTCTATTTACTGAACCATATAACTTATTTATTTTGCCGGATTACTTCATTGACTTTATATCCAGTACTAGAATTACAGATTCTAATTTACTTTGAAGTAATTCACCCCATAAAGTTCATTTAGTCATGTTGTCTAATTTATCTGAACTGATTGAAATGAACAAAGTAGCAAATGGAATATAGCTAATATCATGTCAATTTGTTTTAATTTAATGAGTAGGTATATCAGTAGAATTTGATAGATAAGTGGATACAAATTAAACAAAAACAAAAATAGTATTGAATCTCTAAAATTCTGTACGTCTGGCCACACTAATCATCCTGCATCTTTACCATGTGCGTGAACGTGTGCGTGTGCAGCAGGAGCGTGACATTAAGACTGTTTGGCGGCGAAGTGGGGTGCGCGCGAGGGCGAGGCTCCGTGGTAGCCTTGCGAGCTACACCGCTGCTCTATAAAAGCACGGACACCTGACCGCATACTGTTTATACATCCAACATAGTCGTTGCCCCTTGTTCACTAAACACATCTCAACATGAAGTGCCTTGTAAGTACCATCAAACATTATAATAACTACCTTCATTTTAGGGGATGTTGTGTCAAGTGTGATAAAGATTCGGAAATCGGCAAGTCATTTTAATGTTACTAATCGTAGACGCAGTATTTAAACAAATTTTTGACAGTAGTGTAGTAGATTATTTGACAGTTTGTTTTGATGGGATATTTGGGCGTATTGAGTTGTTGTTGACTGTGTTAAATTTTAACAACAGTTGAGATTTTCATACAATACGCCCATTCATCTGTTTGAATAGCAACAGAACTACTAGACATTAATGGAATGTGTAATCAAATAACTGAAGCTAGATCTATCAAAAGTCATTCGGAATTAAGCTCAATTTTAATGTTTACGTTTTCATTGACTCAATTTTGGAATCTTTATCTACATAAATTAGTGTATATTTTGAGTGAATGTTTGTTGATTGACAGTGATTCATTCGGAATTAAGCTCAATTTTAATGTTTACGTTTTCATTGACTCAATTTTGGAATCTTTATCTACTTAAATTAGTGTATATTTTGAGTGAATGTTTGTTGATTGCCGGTTAAATTAACAATCAATTCCAGTTTTGCAAATAAAAGTGTTAATAACTAAATTCATTTAATTTACATCTATCAAATAAATATTCAAACTGTGTTTCAATTGTTTTGTTTACATTATTAAATGAATTAAATTATTAAACCGAAAAGTAGGAAATCGTTTATTCGATCAGATCTTTACGATGCTTCGACCTCAAATTTCAGCATTATTATTAAACATTGCTTTCTGTTGACTAGAAAAATTTATTAAGTATTACAATCATCTTTATGTCTTATTTTTTGATACTGATGATAATGTAGACTAGAAAAATAATTGCCAATAAGACTCAAAAATGCTTTATTAAAAACAATAAAAAATTGACATTTCCCGAAGCAACGCAACGCATCTTCAGCAAGTTAAATAAATAATTTAAAGTACATTAAGGCCCGGTTGTATAAAACGATGTTAACTGTGTTGTTAGCTAATAGTCTGTTAAAAGTTAAAGTTAAACAATGGCCAAGATGATGATAACCACCACATTTTACATATTTTCTTATTTTTATGTTATAATCAATTAAGATCAACATTAAAATGCTTATTGTTAGTTAAAAAATCATGATGAAACAATGTTTATAATAAACAATTATTAGTTTAATACATATTACATTATTTAAAATACTGAACTGTAACAAAATTTCATATTTCTTATATGAGTTTCGTTGTTCTAATTCAATATTTTCGCGTAGTTAACAACATAATTAGATAATAACATTTTATGCAGCCGTGCCTAAAATTTAAAAATTAAATATTCACAAGTATGTTTTTTGAATAAAACATATTATTCTTCCACTTTACATCATTATTTCGTATCCATCTTCTCCCAGATTAAAATTATACTAAAATGTTAATCACCCTGAGTTTCTTCTTTAGCAGGGTAAATTTGTACATTTTAAGTTTGAGTGAAGTGTTTGATTTGCTGAAAATAATAATGTAAACAAACCTTGATTCTTAAACCAATGTCTTTGTTGTTAAATTGATCTTTTTATCAGTTACAACCGGTTCTGGGTATAATAACTCCATGTTTCAGTAACGCGTAGATTTGTTTTGATATTAACAAACAAAGGATTACGTTATTTAGTTATTTACATATTAATTAATATACTGACAGTTTAAAAATATTTAATCTGATTAAAAGATATTTGGTTTACATGCAAAAATTTAAAATAAAACTAGAAAGTCAAAATGTTAACTATTTACATTAAATATTAATTTATGAACATGGATTTGAAATTTTTTCTAAATTATTTTTTAACCTGAATTTTTAATTATGAGTCTTGTATAATTTTTTTGTAGAATTCTCTTGACACAATTGGTTGACATTAATAACTTTAAACATAAAAACATTTTTGACAACAAATTGGTCTTGCTAATGTTTCTTTCCTTCTTGGAGAAATTGACGAACCAACAACATAATTTCCTAAAACTTTATGATTGATTGTATAGTAAACTATGTCAAGTATAATAATGCGCAAATTATTTAACAAATATTCGGAGATATTTCTCAATAAGTCAATAAAAAATGTAAGTAGACAAATATATGAGCCAGAAAGCAATAATTAGGTGCCTACTAGAAATTGGATTACAAAACTACATTCCGAAAATCGAAATTTCATAACTTGATCAAATCACGCGTGAATTTCTCCACATGAACTACATTCATTTAGAAATGTTGGACTTTTTCATAAATATCGTGTTTTTCAATCATTTATTTCGACAGAAGAACTCAATTACTTAAAATACTATTTATCATTTCGCACCAAAACAAATTAAATTTATATTTAATTTCGGCTTGCACAATATTATTTATTTCATTTTTTATATTCTCGAACAGCGAAAACTAGTTGACATAAGTCACAAAAATATAATTGTACTCCATTAAATGTTGTAGGTCCTTTAATGATAATTAATTTTCTTTTGTACATTAGTAGAAAAGAGATAAATTAAAATTGTTATTTACACAAATCTTTAACTGCTTTCCGGTCGTTATTACATGACAAATTTAACCTTGGTTTTACTTTCTCTGAAAGAAGTAAATTCTAGAACAGATCAACTGTCAAAGTATTTTAAGTATTACGTCATTACTTATTTATTTACTTTATGGGGGAGGTGGCTCATTGGCATCTAGTCGGCCTGTGGATTTGAGAACCTCGGTTCAATTTTCACAGGCGACAAACAATTATCACAACATTAAAATTATCTCAGTGGCGCCCACTACATTAACACCTTTAGGTGCCATAATTTGACGGCTTGTAACCCCATATATTTCTTACCAAGATCTGCTACGACAAAGTGCCACAACCTATAGGGTAAAAGATTTGATGATATATTAATTTTTTAATTTGTTTAACTGATACACTTATTCAGAAGCCCTTCGAAATAACTTCTTCAAATAAACATGGACTATTAATAAATATTAAAAAAAAAAACAATCAATCAATCTCGGACTCCTTATTCCTGCAATATTTTGTCTATTTTGCTTTGTGTTAAAAACACTCGTACTGTTCAAGAGTTCGCGCATTCAAATCGTGGCATCATCTACTTATATCCAAGAAAATACAACTATATCTGAATGGATCAGGTTCTACCTACAAACTGTCATCCCCTTATACTATATGTAGTTCATATTAAATCAATGTCCCTCTTATTCTAGTTGGTGTTAGGAGCCATCGCGCTCTTGCACATGACCCTCGCCCAGAAGCAACAACAATATACTACCCCTGTGCCAATCCTGAAGCAAATCAACAAGCACAACGAAGATGGCTCGTACTCGTACGGCTATGAAGGTGCCGATGGAACGTTCAAGATTGAGACGAAGTACGCTGATGGCGAGGTGTACGGCAAGTATGGCTATGTGGATGATGGTGGTCAAGTCCGGGAGGTGGAGTATGGCGCAAGTCGAAGAGGATTTGAACCTGCAGGTGAGAGAATACGGAAGTGGTAGATTTTAAGGGAAAGAGAGGATGGAAAATAGGAAATAAAATGTTCTTGAACAGCGAATTTATAATTTGGAATATTGATAATATAACGGAATGTAGACATAAGAATCTGAGTTTAATGGAAACATTTACAAAATGGGTTAGGTTTGAAAACCCGGGTGCAATTTCCACAGCAGACAATCAATTATCACCACATTAAAAATACCTCTGTGGCCTCCTCTTCACTAACATCTTTGGGGTCGTGATTTAACAACTAGTAACCACACTTCACGCGCAAAATATATCACTTACCCAGATCTGCTATGGCAGAGTGCCACATTCAGTAACGAATAGAAGGCATGATGACATATTTATTTATTTACAAAATTTGAAGACCTGGTGTTTTAATATTCTAACAATCCCAATCAATTTTTATAATAAACAATTAAAAAATATCGCATCAAAATCGTAATTCATATTCATTTAATTATGGTCCTCTATAAACAGGAACGTAATCCTAATTATAGTACAGGGTACGGATTTACCAAGCCATAGTGTGTTTGTTTGTATAATTTTAGCTTGAATAGAATTTAAACTCGAGATCTCCGGATTCGAACCAACCATACTGCTAGATATAAAAGTAAAAAAACTGACATTTTTAGTTCCATTTTTTGTTTGTTAAACCAATTATTTTAATAGGAATCTTATTACAAGATTGAAGTATTGATTCTAAATTCACAAAGAATGCTGACTAAGTCTTGCGGGAAAGTTTTTATGATTTGTTAGAAAAACAAGTGCGACAAAGGAAGTGTATCACACACACATTCACATACATGCGCACATATTACACATATGATTATAAATAGTTTGGAATGGCAAAAAATTGTTTATTTTTTTATACAATATTAAAAGAATGTTGTAGTCTTGGGTGTAGTGATATGTTACGTAGTAAGATAAATGTTTGGTACTGCTGGAATGTATTTATTAGGGCGGAACCTATAGGAGTGGTATCACTGATTGCTTATCGATGTTGTTAATTGTTGTTTGCAAATAAGTAGTCAAGAATTTAATTTAAATACCAAAGGTAAATACAGATAAAATAAAAGTATTTTGTCACACAAGTTTGTCTGTACAGTTTTAATAAACAAACCATAAATTAATCTCGAGCAATGATACTAGTTTTACATTTATAAAGTAATTAATGCCGCAATAATTAACACCTAATGTTTTTTTATGAATTTCAATGAAGTTCAAGAATAAAATTTACATTGGAAATTTAATATGAATGTCACGCTACAAATTATTAATGTAATTAAAAATCTGTTAATCGATTTATCTGGAAAGATCTACCGAAATGTATTTCCTGTTTGTCTTTTGACTATCATTCATAATAATAGTGGTGATTTAGAAAGTACATTCTTTAATCCTTGCATCTTTCAAGCAAAAATACCTAGGTTTTTGCCATAAGAACCTTGAGAGGCATAGTGCAATATAATCTAGGATATTCAATGTTCAAGATTTGTTCTAGACTTTTCTAATATTTCTTCATACAAATTCATACCTTTAAGATATTTACTGTAGTATTGCCCAATAGCGTGCCTAATACTACCGATTTTAGAATATTTAAGTACTTTCTTCATGTCTTTCTAAAATGACCTTACAATTTTCGTCTGCAGTTTTATCTCTACTATAATTTAATAATAATCTAATGCTATAGTCTAATGGATGTTATTTATGTATGTAAATTTCGTGAAGAAAGTGTCATTATTCCTTCAGATGTTTTATATCTCTTTGGTTCGGGAAATGAAACGGCATCTTCAGTAGCGCAAAAATAATATGTATACCCCTTTAAAGAAGTGCCATTCCTCCCTCAGATACTTTATATACCTCGCCTTTGGCTCAAAAAATGATACGGTATCTTCGGGAAGAAATGTTCCACTTTCTTCCTTTGATGTGTACAAATAACTATTTTTTGTTGATGCACTATAAATATGATAAAATTGGATCTATGTATTTTCTTCCGTCAAAGAATTAAAATAATTTACAAAAAAAGATGATTGTCCTAAACCGGCAAGAAAATGCCTACTTTACTGAGAAATTTAAGTATGGAAAGTAGGTTTTTACTAAAACAGTCAGGTAAAGTACAAAAGTCTGATAAAGACTTTACCATACTGTTTGTTACTTTACCTGACTGTTTTGTTGCTGTTGGATACGTAGTCTGCTATCAATGTGATCCTTATCCAAAAATTTAAATAATCTGTATTATTTATAATTAATTATTGATTAAATTGAACGGTTTCAGAGAAAAATAGTATACATAATACGTTAGAAAAATGGTTTTACTTGATTCAGCGGATTAAAATACTCGGTCTGCAGCCTTATATTTCAAACAACTGCTTCGTCAAGTAAAACATCACTTTCCTTACTTATTATATAATACTGTGTTATCTACTCCTAAATTTACCAGAAGAATATAAAATATAGTTCATTTACTAAACATCCTTGTTTGTTCCAGGCAACGACATCAACGTAGCACCCCCAACCCTCCGCGCCAGCAACGAATACCAAACTCCTCTTCGCCCTGGCGAAGAAGACGACGGCCAATATCGTGAAGATCCTGCAGTCTACTACAAAGATGAAGCTTACAATACCAAACCCGTTTACAAACAACAACCCCAACCCCAATATCAACAACCTCAATACCAACAACCTCAATACGAACAACCCCAATACGAACAACCCCAATACCAACGCCCTAAACCCACATACCGTCAACCCGCCCCTGTACAACAATATCAGGAGCCTGAACCCGCCCCTGTTTATCAACCCCGACCCCAACCAGTTTTCAGGCCCCAGCAGCAGAGCAGTAACTACGACTTCGAAGACTTTAGGTCTAGTTTAGGGTTCTCTAAGACTAAGGCAGCGCCTGCGCCGACTGCCGCCCCTCAGTCTGTGTATAGACCCGCCCCCCAACCGGTTTACAGGCCCACCCCTGCACCTGTGACTAACTACAACAGCTATAATCAAGGGTATAGTAGACCTAACAATAATTATAATAATGGTTATAGCAATAACTGGTGGAGTCCTGGTAATAATTATAATTCTGGTTACAGCAACAACTACAACCAAAGGCAGCCTATTGCACATGAACCACTACCCTTCAATGTTGACCTAAACACTGGATCCTACTCATTAAATGTTGGGCGTCGTTAATATTACTAACTTACTAACTCTTATCTTTACAGACCATATCAGATGCGAAGACAATACCACCTACTAAGATTCATTTCAAATATCCCTGTATTTATTATATTATTTGCACAAGCTTGACAACAACAATCGTGATGTAGCCAACCGCATTAGACTGTAGACCATTGCTAGTAGAAACGTAAAACACTCCTACAGTCCCGGGTTCAAATCTAGCATGTTTAATGTTAAAATGCTTCAATACTTGACACTCTGTACTATAATTGGGATTATGTTCCTATTATGCAAAGTAAGAAAGAAAAATAAAGTAGACTCTAATTGACGTAGCATTGAGCAAAATAAAATAATATAAACATGGATAATCATTTTGTATCTGAAGTAAACAACAAACGTTTGTTGGGGGTTAAATAATGGCGAAAATGTCTTCCCATTTGATCTATGGCTTATGTCCACAAAATAAATACTATACAAAAGCAATACTTGCTGTAATTACTAGAAACAAATCGTGCTGGTTTTCTGTAGTCATTTTGACTAGCAAAGTGACGTTCTACTTTTTAAATAGCATCAATTTTGCAGGACAATTTTTAAACCAGAAAGTACTAAAATAAATATAACGAAATAAACAATTAGCAGAAAAATAAATCAATGTCCAAACTTACCACCAAATTAAGTAATAGTATATTACATAATAAGTCAGGAAAATGAGTCATATAAAAACACTTACATGACGAATTATGTATAGTACTTTTTCTGAAACTGTTTAATTTAATCAATATTAATAATAAATAATTCAAAAGGTTTAAATTTTTTGATAAAAATCATATTAACGTCAGACTACGTATCCAAGGTTACAATAAATATACAAAACAATCAGGTAAAGAACAAAACAGTCAGATATATTGTTTTGGACTTTACTTGACTGTTTTTTTTTTTGCAACTTTGGACACGTACTTTACCTGACTGTTTAGATAAAAATCTACTTTCCTACTAAAATTGGTCAGGAAAATAGACACTTTCTTGCTGGTTTCAGGAAATAATATATACAACATTTTGTCACTTCCAGTCATGTTCATCAAAATGGCGGTGAACTTTCTAGACGATACAAACAACAATTGCTTCTATATAGTACTAATTTTGTGGTACAACTATTTTCTTCTACTTCTTCCAAGTTTCTTCCTCTCTCCCAGAAAATTCTTAACCAGAAAATGTTTATCAAGTTATATGCCTCTTTCGGGCTTCATTTTTAAAAGTGTTAAATTGTCCATCTGGAAAAGAATTTTCTACAAACCTTCCCGAGATATACCACAATCCAAGAACGAAACCTGTACCGTTAATTAATGTAAATAATATTTTCTCTACCTACTAGAAAAATATCAAATACACGACCTTGATGAAATGATACGTCATGTGCACTTGGTCCTTTGAATTTTCTTATTAATAATACTAAAAGTATGTTTCCATTTTAATGTCCTTGATAAAGAAGTAATAGTGTCTAACACTAGTAAGATAAGAACACAAAAGTTTGGACTTTGTAAAGACAAAATTAAAGTTCCGTTATTGGTATGTGGGGCATATCTTCCTGTGTCTGTTTTCTATCTAAGTTATTCTCTAGTGTAATTGTTACAAGTCTTCGTTGTATATACTTCATTTAATACTAGTCGTTAAGAATGAAATGTTCAAATACATTGACCAAAATATTGTATGTTTATTAAAGCCAACATGAATAAAATAATAAAGATGTGATATTACTTGGTCGATTCGTTTTATTTCCTCAAGGTTTCGCTTTTCGTTCTTCGCTCGATTTAAAGGAAAGTGATCGTGTTTGCATTGGTGATTGTTAAGGTTGTGTGTGAGTGTCTGACGTGGTATTTGTGTTTTGTGTTGAAAGTTCTAGTTTCCGCGACAAATGCTGGGTGGAGCTCGGGGTAACCTTGGAATTCCTTGCAATCACAAGGTAGTTAAATGCTAACATTGACATGTTTGCCTTAACTACGAATTGGTCGAGAAGTGGTCGAGTCATTTTTGCGAGAACTGAATGCATTTTAGAGCATTCTAAATTATTCTATTCATCTCCTAAATGAGTTAATTAATAGTTATCGAAATATTTGTTGTGTTTAGAATGAAGGATAAAGGATGAAGGCTGGTTGTAAATATGAATATATGTATAAGGAATTAATCAGAAATAAAATGAAATTGACCATGAGAAAAAGTTGTTTTATTTATTCTCTTGATACTGCTACTAAGATTATTTACTTAAATAAATTGCTCATACATTTATGAATCAATATCTAAGGCTTTTATTGAATAATAAATCTTCTTAATACTGACATAAAACTATTAGATAAATGACTGATGTGTTTCTAATCTCTAGCAACCCGATCTCAAAAAAATTTTAACTAATCTTAAATTTTGGATTAGCTAATCATGTTCTAGTTTAGAAAGTTAATCAAAATAACACAATTTAAAAAAAAAATTAATTCATATAACTCATCATGGTAACAAGATTATAATAGAGTTTAGTAGCGCATTTTAATAAGCCAAAATTAATATGGAGAGGTAATAATGGACGAAAGGCTTAAAGTTGTAGTTATTTTATTGAAGATGTAAAGACAACGTTTCAGTCAAGGTTATGGCCATCTTCAGGTCAAACGTTAAAATAAAACGAATAACAACAATTTAGAAAAAGTTACGAAATTAATTATTCAGGGCAAACATATATCGACGATCTGACTCTTCAGGGTAAACATATAATTTAAATTCATGTTTTTTGCTAAGTTTAGACTCATACAAATTTTTTAAATTTTGATATATGTTTGCCCTGAATAATTAATTTCGTAACTTTTTCTATATTGTTGTTATTCGTTTTATTTTAACGTTTGACCTGAAGATGGCCATAACCTTGGCTGAAACGTTGTCTTTACATCTTCAATAAAACTACAACTTTAAGCCTTTCGTCCATTATTACCTCTCCATAGTAGAGTTTAATTACCTATCTTGAAAATATGGTTTAGCTTAATTTGACTAATCCAAAAATCAGGATTATCTAAAAGTCTTTTAAGAATTGGGCTACAGAGTGTTTGTTCTAAATTATATTGGATGATAGAACCTGGTGTATCCAGGAATGCTTTAATATTTCGAAGTGAATTTGGCCAAATGTCAACTTGAAACAAATATAAAAATATTTAAAACCTTTTGGTATTTTTAAAAGAAGGACGGTAGAAAATTGTTTTAATACGAGATTAATATTCAAAACAAAGTGACAAATAAAATATAGACAGTAGCCAAATTAAATAAATACTTAATTTAGGAAAATGTTCCAATATTTATTCATTCAAAAAAGTGGAGCAATGTCAACCTCATGCGTCAATGGCATCTGACAAGTAGGTAGATGTTCATTTATTCTCGACCGCGAAAATGCGGAAATTTTCTTTTCATGAAAGTTATAAACTTCTTAAGAATGCGACAATCTACAAATCAGATCAGTTCAATGTAATTTGTGAAATGTAGGAAAATAGTTTATTGATCATAAAATCCTTCTATACATATACTTAAGAAAGGCATAATTATAACTGTAGTTACTCAGTAGATACGTTGTTATGACATGAATTTATGATCTGTAATTAATTTAAGTAAGATTAAAATTACGAATAATTATTTTGAATTAAAATATTTTATGTAATTTGACAAATTTTATTTCCTTCAATTTTTAATTATGTTTTATATTCTCTATATATTTTTATATATTATTTTAGTGTAAATCTGGAAGAGGATGATTAACTAACGTTTAATTTTAATTTTTGAACATTCTAAAATTACTTCTTTCCACGGTCGTATTGAAAAGTCAACATATCAATATTCAAAATGAGTGTGGAAAGAATCTTTTAGGCAACACTCAGTGCGAGAAATCGTTTATGATGAACGCCTATTAACTACAGTTAACTAGCAGTTGTTTTTCAGTTGTCAAATTGGTCTTAAATTACTTTTCAGGACTTTTTTCAAATAACAGTGGTAGAAGAGCATTAAATTTTGTGTATCTTTTATTTGAAAACTTCTAAAATAATTGAGAAATATTTCATTGCAGTTAATTTACTGCTAGTAATCAGTTGTTAATACTAACAGTATTTACTTAATTCAATTTAGGGATATTGTAGAGTATAATAGTAAAACTATAATTTGTTAATTATGAATCGTGCAAGTGTATCCATCTAGTGGCAAATTTCGCAAGTAAAGATAATTAGAAAGGACAATACAACCGTTGCATTGCAAATAAAACAAAATAAGCAGTGTTTAACATTCCTATGTAAGGATACAGGTCTCGAATTTGAATGTAAAATTTGCATACAAATAAAAAACGGTACTATTCAAATGTGTTTTTGATTGTGGTACACGTAAGCAATTTAATAATTAGCATCCGTCTTATTTACAGTCATAGCGGAGTGAGAATGTCCGTACTTTCAAGGTTGTTGTAAATATAAACCAGTCTTAATTTTACATTTTTTTACGAATATTTTTTAAAGCTATTGTGCGGTTTGCTAAATAATATCATTCTCTTTCTAAATGTGATTTAAATGAACTTCACGTCTAGACAATTACAACAAAAACAGAATGCTGAATTAAATGTCAAATAAAAACTTAAGGTTGCTTGCTGATGATCTATTTATTTATTACTGTTCTGCATAACAGAAAATTTGTCACAATTACACTAGCTTATAGAGAAGCCAAACTACTCAAATATAGATGTACTTCTTTGGTGTAAGATTTGAACGCATGAACTCTTGCAAGTATGAAAAAATAACTACAAATTACATCCGACAGTACGGCAGTTTGGGTAGTGTTCCGGCATCCGAATCCGAAGATTCAAAGTTCGAATCCTATTTAAGCTAAATATGGGATGGCTAGATCACCGGTATGAAGTCGACCTGTGGGTCCTGAGAACCCTGGTTCGATTCCCATAGGCGACAAACAATTTTCATAATTTAAAAAGCTACCCCTGTGGCACCTTCACCACTAACATGTTTGGGGGTCGTGATTTGACGACTGGTAACCGCACTTCACGCGCAAAAATATATCACTTACCGAGATCTACTTCGGTAGAGTGTCACGCCCAGTAATGGGTAGAAGGCGTGATGATATATATATATATATATATATATATATATATGATTCATTAAATTGTGGTTTTATGAGTTCGGATCTTATACTGTATTTGGAATTAATTTAATGTTGTACAGAATAGTACAAATAAATAAAATCACGAACTAGACAGGTTATTGTTCTATCGTGTTACATATTTTTTGTTGTTGTAAATTTTGATCATTGCAAACCCCTTTCGCTTCATTTGCATTAACAAATTTGCTCGAGATATTTTGACCTTTAACTCTTACATTTAACTTAGTCAAACTGCAAGTACCTTTTCAATAACAATATTTTTGTTATGCTATAAGCATTGAAAAAAAATTGCTTATAATTGGATGCGCAAAGTCTCATTTTTTAAACAAGAGCGTTAACTATACAACAACAATTACCCTGTAACAAATTTCGTTCTTCCTATTTTCCAATTTGAAGCATTATTTTCTACTATAATTTAGAATCGTTTAACAGGGATTTTAAGACCATATTTGGTATTTTGTTTTCATTTTATGTTATTAATCACTTAGGGTCAAGGGAGGCTTCAGCAGAGGGCTGTTCTTCCACGTAACCTTTGCAAATAAGTCACAAACATCTATACCTTGGGCGGGATTCGAATCTGCGACCTGCGACGTGTAATTATTACACTGGCCGTTCAATATCTTTTGAAAATACCTTAACACCCTATTGGCATACAGCGTGGGCATCTCTACATTCAATTACCCTTGCGTATAATTCACAAGACGCACATTGCACATTACTAATCACGCGTTTACTAAGGTTGAGGAATTTGAACTCCGCACCTATCACGTGTTTACAATACTCCACCTTCTAGCATAGCTCTTTGTTGTGGTGTTATTGAGATCAACACAGATAAGTATGTTAACGCATCAACGCCATGATTGATTTCGTTGCCAAAGACGTGATGATGTAGAAATCATTATTATTTAACTATAAATATACATCAAATAGGGTAACACGACCTTTAAAATATTGAGCAGATTCATCCTGTACTTAAACTTCAACAAACATTTTTGTCCTTGTATATCCAAATTCCTTTCATAAAAGCTCGTCTCATATTTCGTACACGCAACAAATCTTCAAATATATTGTTCAAGCAATCCCTCACCCTCAATTTCACCAACATACACATGTATTTCACAAGTCTTTCATTAAATCATTATTTAATATAATAGTTATTTATTATACTAGTGTTTTATATACCAATAAAACACGAGTGTAATACAAAATTTTATCCACAACTCATAATTATAGGTATCGAAGAAAATTGGTCGTAACGTTTAACGATGATTCAATTATATAGTTTCTCAAAATACGGTAGATCATGAAGTGGTTGCTAAGTAACAAGCTGTTTACAGTGTTTGATGGAATATAAAATACTAGTGTTTTATGAACCATATAATTCAACTGAAATCAGTGTAATAATGTCTTCATTATATATGAGTTGTGGATAAATAAATTTCTTGTCAAAATTGTTATTTTTCTAGATTTTAATTAAAATTATGAACCAGATAGACTGAGGATTTAAGAACCCAAGATTTTTCACCACATTAAAAATTGAGTCTGTAAATCTCCATTAAGATCTTTTGAGGCCGTGATTTGACAACTGGTATCCACATTTCAAGTGTATAAATATATCACTTAGCAAGATCTGCTACGACATACTACCATACCTAATAATGGGTGAAAAACGTGAAGATATATTTATTTTGTTTATTTAATAAAAATTATGTGGACATGCGTAGAGATTTCAATACTACAGCAAGAAACAAATCGATATCAAAATCCCTAGTTTGTGGTTACACGTTGCGTGGTCATTATGGAACGCTTGAATTCATTTGAAATTTTTAAGTAAAGGTTTATTACACGTTTAACTTGATTTTATTACAACACTGACCACTGCAAGTAAAGGTGAACTACATGTATTCACAATGCCAGTGAAATTTGTATTACAAAATTTTTATTTTTTATCCAAACAAAATTAAATCAACTTCATCGAAGGATTAAGGAAAGTTGAAAAGAATATATTTTTAAAACAATTCGCTGTTGCTTTGTTATTTCTTTGTGACTTTGCACAACAGGAACTTAATCCCAATAATTTCAGTAGCTCATATTGAAATCCGAACCGTTACGTTATCTATACCTCAGTACCGCCAGATTAATTCTAAACAATTAAATAAAATAAATAAATATATCATCACGCCTTCTACCCATTACTGGATGTGGCACTTTGCCGAAGCAGATCTCGGTAAGTGATATATTTTGCTCATGAAGTGTGGTTACCAGTCGTCCAATCACGGCCCCCAAAGATGTTAGTGGTGGAGAAGCCACAGGGGTAGCTTTTTAAATTATGAAAATTGTTTGTCGCCTGTGGGAATCGAACCAGGGTTCTCAGGATCCACAGGCCGACTTCATACCACTGAGCTAGCCATCCCATAAATAATTCTGCAATAGAAATGTTTATCTCTTTTATATACTCAGTTATTAAAAAAAAACAGCGATTATTTTGAATTGTATTATAGAAAATTATAATTTTTACTTCACAGATGCCAGTAATTTTTCTGTCACAAATATAGCGCGATCCATACTTTTAAATGAATTGTTAACTTATTTATTAGCAATTATAAAACAGTTATTAAAATTGAATTGTAAATATTGTTGAATGAATTAAAATTTAATAAAGGTGATAATAAATAATAAAACCAAGTAATGCATATTCAAAATAAATAAATAATGCATAGTACAAATTAAAATAACTGTAGCGCAAACCGTTTCTCATCTGAAGGTTGAAGATGATGCATCTTTCCTTCTCTGCGTTAACCAACATAAAAAACTCTGTTAGTGACCATTAATTACAGTTAGAAACAACGGATTCTATGATTCAGAACTACTGGCTACGACCGTGAGTATAGTCTTCGTCTTGCAAAGTGACATGAATGAGTTATGATATCCTGTTATTAATCCTTGGGGGCCCTAACCTCTAAAGTATTTATCACTTAATTTAAATCAAAATAAATATTCATACTCATGCAGAAAACTATGAGGAATACTTTGGTAAAGTCGCTAGATCCGTATTTAGTTTAGTTTTTTAGTTATAGGTTAGTTAGCGATCAATAATGAAATTGGATGAAATTTGAGAAATATTTTACTTTTCCTGAGACTGTATCTCAATAACTAAACGTAATATGAAAATACGCATAACGGCATTGGATTTCTCGTGCTTCAATTGACTTATAAACTTATTTTCACACAATTTTATTTTTTATTATTTTTGACCAAAATTTTTCTCACAAACAATTATATAAGCGATATCTCAAAAAAATATATGCGATACGCACTCACTGACTTCACCATTGGATTCAGCACGTTGAAATACATATGTATGTAAATTTTCGTTATAATATTGTAACTAGAAAGGATTTTAGAGCCAAAAGTCTGAAAATGATCAAAAATTGAAAAAAACTGAAGGGGTACCCCTTAAGAAATTTTCAAAAAATAAAAATCGCTAAAAATTTGTTTATAAACTAAATAAAACACGGGGAATTCAATGCCGTTGAGCACATTTTCATATCTCGTTTAGTTTTTGAAATATAACCTTCGGAAAAGTAAAATTTTTCATATATTTTATCCAGTTTCACATTTTATATCCTAAAAAATTAATTCCTCAATCTAACTCAATAAATATACTCATACATATGTAGAAAACTATGAGAAATGCAATGGTAAAACTGTCAAGACCATATCTGCTCTAGTTTTTAAGATATAATCTCAGAAAAATTGATTTTTTCTCAAATTTACCCCAATTCACATTTTGTGCTATAAATAATGTATTCATTAATTTAAATCATAAAATTAATAACACCTATGCAGAAAACTACGAGGAATTAAATGGTGCAGTTAGCAGACCCGTATTTAGTCTAATTTTTGAGATATATTATGACGACAACTATACCATAGTTGACATTGACTTGTCATGAGCGCGTGTGTGTTGTACGTGTTTGTCCTTGGAGACCTTGGTTCCTGTCCCGAGCCCGGACCGCACCTTTTCACAAAGAAACAGATCACTGTTAATTTCCATGGCAACGCCCGACCATATCCGATCACGCCCGAATACCAACCACGTAACAGGAAGTAAGTGTGAATTACTGTAGGCAGGACTCACATTACTGATTAATTGAAAGTGGAAGCTGTAATTTATTAATTATTAGTTCCTTCTTACATATTTTTACACATTTAATTTAGAAATTTACTACTAGATACAAGCATAATAAATTATTAAATCTGCTCTATCGAAATACATAAATTAACAGCGTTTTCTAGACTTTTATTATCGTATCTTGCTTGGCATGAACTGGAATTGAACCCGGATCACTTAAAGCGCTATTAAGCTATAAATTATAACTTTAATAACAAACATAAATTTAAAGTAGCACACTGTCTCACAATTACTAATTCTTAAGAACATATCTTTACAATCCTTTCCATAGATTTTCTTTAAATATTGACATATGGTACATCATATTTTGACACCCTCAATATTTTATAAAAATTTGCATAATAATTTTGAAAGTTCTTGTCTTGTCCGGACGATGTCACGATTGGTGGCAAAACTTTGGAAACAATTAGCAACATTAATTAGTTAGACGACGATATATTAACCAGGGTATTTAGCATTGCAAATTGGACTTCTAAAGCAGTCATATTTTATACAGAATGAAAGTAAAATGAATTACAAAATCAGGAACGAGTTCTCGAATAAATAAATCAGATTAATCTTCAAGTAGACAACTATTTGTTTACGGAACAAACTCAACTGATCAAGGCGAACGCATTAACACATACGCACATTCATACAGACTAGATGTGCTCTAATTCTGACACACTTAACACTCTTAAGAGTCTTAACGAGGTAGAAAGTGCTTTTAATATAAATAAAAACAACAATGTACCATTTCTTTAGCTAATTACATAACCAAATTATCTAATTTACAAATAAATTCAGGAAAAACGCCAAAATATTTGTTGCAAGTTGCTGTAAACCATTAAGCAGCACAAATGCGGAAGTTGAAATATGAATGTATGTATGATAACTTTCCGGTCCTATATTAGGCTAGTTGTGAGGCCAGTTACACAAGTATGCAAAAAAGAGCAAGTGTTTTAACTCTGTAAGGTGTGCCAACATGTAAAAAACTTATCAGATATATTTAAAATATAAACAGTGGAAATTTACAATAATAGCTGTATTTCATTGGCCACTTGGTTCACTTAAATCAGTTTAGATAAATTCGACATATGAGTAAATGAAATTAATTAAGCAAACTGGTGCACTTAATGGGGTGAATGATTTCAAAATTAATTAAAATCTGTAATTCTAGTGATGGAAATAAAGTCAGCGAAACAATCCAGCAAAATAAATAATAATTTGGTTCTGTAAATGTAAGATAGATCTGATGGTAAATGGAATACGCCTATTATTAACAATAAATTTATTGTAGAATGTACTTTTTCAGGACCTTCGACAGTAAAATTTACCCTAGGGAAGGAAATACATTTTTCTTTCCTAAGGGCAGAAAGAAAAACTATATCTATGTCAACTGAAAAACAATGGTATGGTTTGACTTATAGGTGATATCTCAAAAGAATAATAAATCTTATCTAATTTTCAGATTTGTTTTTCAAAATTTTACTTTCTGATAGGATAGGGAGTGAAAAAAATCTACATGTCTTTAGTTACTTCATGCATAAAAATTATTGGAATCATCATTTTAAGGAAATTTGGTTATAGAAATATTTAATTTTCGCTAAGTATTCCACTTTCGCTTCATCCACATTCATAGTTCCTTTCATACAATCTAAATAAATAACTATAATATATTAATTTATTTAAATTATTCTAGTATTACTAAAGTTAAGGTATTAATATTGTAAGAAATGCAATAATAAATAAAGTATGTTAATTAGCGGTTGATTTTATGAGATTGTTTTCCTTGTTTCCTCGGTCATATTCAGAGTGTCGGCTTCTGTTCTGATTCTAAATGCGCCTGAGTACCTAGGAGACAGTACCATGCAGAGATCTAACCTTGAAGACACCAAACACAAATTATTTCTCTAATGCGGATTTACGCCCTCGTCGTAGACATGGCATACTTTGATGAGCGATAGGTTCAACTATTTATCACTAGATGATCAATTATTAATATAAAATAAATATATAAATATATCATCACGCCTTTTATTCATTACTGAGTGTGGCACTCTGCCGTAGCAGATCTCAATAAGTACTATATTTATATACCAGCCCTCAATTAAGCCTCTCAAAAAGGTTAGTGAAGGAGAAACCCCAGGGTGTAAGATTGATCACCTATGGAAACCGAACTCAAATTTACAGTCCGACACGTTGTCACTAAACTATCTCTCCCATATAAATTAAAAACAATAGATTGATTAATGTCAAATATTATTCAATGAAAAGCTATTTAATTATTTAATTAGTAGAAAAGTAAAAGTGTAATTTCCATTTCTCTTTTTTGTTCGAATAAAATTAACATAAAAGATAACAAACTCGTAAATATTTCCGCACATTCTTGAAAAATAATAATAATTGATATTTATTGAATATTAATACAGGTAAAATATGTATAATTAAATTAATAAATAAGAAATAATCAATACGAAATGAATAGAGATTTCTAAATTATGAAAATATACCTACATGGGCATTGCAAAAATATTTCTAGTAATATATCTGAATACTAACTATAAGAGTAAAGGTCAGTTAGTACAGTTCGCACTCAATTATTAATAACTTTATTCTTAGTAAAAGAAAATAATAATAACGTATTAATGTACTCGTATATTCTTGTCTTAAACCAGAACCAGTTCTTCATCAATCTTGTAGTTATGTCAGTAGCTATACCAAGTAATAAACGAATAAAAGTAGAATAAATATATCCAGTATATAACAGCAAATAAAATCTTTTTAATTATGACATACTGATATGCAATTATCCAGTGACCTATTTATACTTTGAAATGAGATTCTAAGAGAGTATGCGGATATGAGATTATTAATTTTACTCTAATGTATGCTTATAATACCTACTGAGAATATATAGTAATCATTATTACGATCAACTTAAATAAGAACTTAACATCTAGGCTAGCAATGGTCTATACGTATATGCATATAAATATGTTGATGAAATTTAGGGCCAGAGATTGTGAAGACGATCTAAGATCCTTAAAAAAATGGATGGATGTAATGGAAGGTTTGTTGTCTGAACAAAAGGTGAGACGAGCTTATATGATCGGAATTATAAATGTGGATGAAGAAAACTGGTGAAACGGATATATGTTGGTGAAATTGCGGATGCAAGATTACATGAATGCCCTAGGGATAACTGAGTGGATATGATTGAAGGTTTGTTGCGTGATGAAAAGTTGAGACGAGCTTGTAAGAAAGGAATTATAAATGTGGATGAAGATGACTGAAGAAACAGATGTACAAGGGTGAAATTTAAGGTAAGAGATGGAGTGGAGAACCCAGGAACAATTGGATGAACATGACTAAAAGTTTATTGAGCAAACGAAAGATGAGAAGAACTTGTATGCAAGATATTATAAATATGATTAAAAAGACTGGTGAAACTGATGCATATTAGTGTACCTGAGGATGAGAGATTATATGGACGTTCAAGGATCTCTAGGAATAAATGGATGGATATGATTGAAGGTTTGTTGCGAGAACAAAAGATGAGACGAGCTTGTGTCAAAGGAATTATAAATGTACATGAAGATGAATAACTGATTAATGTTATTGAAATTATTGAGGGTAAAAGATTGCGTGGACAACTTAGAAATAAATGAATGGATATAATTGAAGGTTTGTTGCGTGAACGAAAGATGATATGAGCTTGTATTAAAGGAATTACAAATGTGGATGGTACATGTAGATCTGAATATTGATGAAGATTAATTATTGTAGAATGAATCTAATGAATAAATGTTCATTGAATATTTCAAGGATTCGTGCTACATATATGTACCATAAAGAAATTTTAAATAGTAGTAATTAAAAACAGTGATATGATCATACTATTACGATCTTAATAAAATATAAAATTAAAAAGCATTTAAAATTTAATGTATAAGTAAATAAAAATAACAGCTTATAACTATAAGAAACTTAAGGCTATCCAGTTTAATATTCCTGTCCTACACCTACTCAGCGGGATATTCGTATTGCTTATAAAAATGACATTCAAGCAATCAGGCAGCTTTTCTATCAATCAAAATGCAGTTAGCATGGCAAATAATTCAATGCATTTCACACTAAAGCACACTACCAATATCTGCTCTGTTGTGTATTTTAATGCATCATTAGCATATAAATATTGGGAGAACACAAACACAGAATGCTTCGAATTCAAATAAACCGTAAAAGAAAGCGAAAGTTTTCAAAGAAAACTGGAGCAAGTTCTTGGACACTTGGGCACGTCTACTGCGCGGGAATATATCAATACTTATTTCCACGAGAAATGTATCGCATCGCGTGCAGACAGTCACAGAAAGAAAACAGAGAGCTGATAAGTATCTCACCTTACAAGTACTTACACATGTTTTATAATAAAGAATATTAAAAAGTGAAAATTCAACATGAACCCTTTAACTTTTTACTGACATTTATCAGATTCTTCCTACAATTAATTTCCGTCAAATATTCCTACCCTTTGTTTCATACACATTCATTCTAGTATATTCCTTCAACTTGGAATCTTTTTTCATGCTACGAAAACTAAAAGAACATACATACATACACTAAGATTTCGTAGGAAGAAGATTCAACTTATTCTATTGCAATGAATTAAGGAATGATCGTTTGGATGAAGAAAGAAGATACGTACTCGTATATACAGAAAAGGTGTACTTTATTTAATTAATAAAATGAAAAATTAAGAGGAGAAAATTTTACGAACGGAACGGATAATCTGTAAAGGAAATTCAATGAGAAAGGAATATGGAGGACAAAATATAATTGAATGTATATAAACAGGAATAAGACTTGATGAAAAAAGTATTGAAAAAAGGAAACAAAATGTAGAAAACATGTAATAGAATAAAATATAAATATGTAATATATACCTCGCTGAAATGGGGTGGCTAGCTCAGTGGTATGAAGTCGGCCTGTGGATTCTGAGAACCCTGGTTCGATTCCCACAGGCGACAAACAATTTTCATAATTTCAAAAGCTACCCCTGTGGCTCCTCCACCACTAACATCTTTGAGGGTCGTGATTTGACGACTGGTAACCGCACTTCACGCGCAAAATATATCACTTACCGAGATCTGCTTCGGCAGAGTGCCACACCCAGTAATGGGTAGAAGGCCTGATGATATATTTATTTTATTTAAATGTATATTCTAAGCCCATTACGTATGAAAAAACATTTTTATAATAGTAATAAGAAATAGGTAATATCACGCTGTGTTCCATGAAATGGAGTAGCAAAAGCCTTTGTATGTCTGTGTGATTAATTACCGAATTGCAGTGAGCACTTATACAAATGATTCAATGCCCGAACTAATTTTGTTCAAAGAATTTCTTTTTTCAAAGATTTCAACATTGACCCATTGCTAGTGGCATGGGCGTCACCAACAGCTACAATCATCAAATGAAACCGAAACGTAAAATTATTTGGATCTGTTGCCCACGTATATTATTAAGACGTTCATAAAGTATTCAACAAGATTTGTGATAACCTCATTTTAAAATCAATTTATTGTGAAAGCCTTTCTATAGCACGCTGAACCACACAAATTATATAACTTCAATATTACGTCGTTAAAATATAAGTAAAGCAATAAATGTATACAAGATGTCTCATGAAAACTCAGCCACAGGCAACTATTCCTTACTTGCTTATTTTACCGAAAGTAGTTTTAAATATGGGGTAGGTAGCTCAATGGTATCGAGTCGGCCTGTGGATCCTGAGAACCTCAGTTCCATTCCCACAGCCGACAAACAATTTTCACCACATTAAAATTACCCCTGTGGCTCTCCCACCACTAACATTCTTGGAGGCTGTGATTTCACGGCTGGTAACCGCACTTCAAGCGCATAAATATATCATTTACCGGGATCTACCCGGTAGAGTGCCGCACCCAGTAATGTATAAAAAGCGTGATGATATATTTATTTATTTTTTGATTTTTAGTTTTATAAATATGTTGTAGAAAATTAATTTCTGCATCTAGCTCGCTCTGGATATTTCAGTATAATTTTTTAATGATTGTAAAAAACTAAATTAAAATGAGTACATGGTATTTAATTTTGTCATTCCAATTTAGACATTGATTTAAAGTAATTAAGATATTCCACTAATTTTTATTTTAATACACATATCAAATTAGGCAATCTGTATTAAAATGTAATAAAATAATAATTTAATTGGTTAATTGCATAGCCTCAAAAGGAAATAATTAAAGTTAAACGCTAGTAATTTAATTAATTGACAAATGATTTCGTGATATAATCTTCACAAACAAAAGTTAAAGTGTTGATTAGTCATGAATAATCAATTAAATCGGAAAAGAAATTCTGTTGATGTGTTAATTATAGGCATCAAATAATATGGCAGGTATTGCTCATCATCTTCACGCTTTGCCTGTCATAACGGTGTAGGATGTCTATTAAAGATGGCCATGAGGTTCAAGGTAGATTTTATTTGTAAACAAATGATCATCACCTTTTTATGCAACTCTTTTTTATATAATACGTTGTTATTTACAGTTGCTTCTTTTGTTTTATAACATATTACAAGTTGTTCCAATATTTGATTATGAAACAAGGGTATGTTGGTGGAACTGAGGGTGAGAAATTGCACTGATGAACAAAGAGGAAATCGATGAATATGGCTGAAAGTTTAATGCGTGAACGACTTTTGTAGCACTTGGTAAGGTCTACAATAGGGACTTACAATTTTAACGTCACATGAAGCAGACCCCCTCCACACAATTTTGTGTGAAACAACAAATATGTAGAAAGAGCGAGGTGACACCATGCCGAGTCGAACTGCCTTCTCCTTTCAACACTACTCTCCGCAGATCCCCAGATTTGTTGGACGTTTCACGTTTGGATCACGTGATAAACGTCAAACTGTAAAGCTATACCATGTTCGCTACATAACAAAGTATTAAATTCTATTTTGCTCACTAGATGGCAACCGAAAAATTTGAATTGTATAAGTCCCTATTGTAACATGTTTCATACATATTTAACACGAGAAATAAATTGTAGTAAAATATTACTTTCGTCTCTGGTCTCCTGTGCTAGCCGTCAAGTTGTAACCCCCAAAGATGTATGTAGAGAAAGGGTCACAGGAGTAGTGAAAATTATGGGGTAGATGGCTCAGTGGTGTCGAGTCGGACTGGGGATTGGAGGACTATGGGTGGACTTCTACATTTGACATACAATTTTCATCCCCAATTAAATTACCCACGTGGATCCCCTTCTAGACTAAACTACTAAACTAAACTAACTAAATCACAATTACAGTACAGGGTCCGAACTCACCGAACCGTAGTGTGGTGGTAATTCATAATATATATTTAACTTGAGTGGGATTCAAATTCAGAATATCTATATTCGAACACTATAACGCTATACACATCACCATACTGGCGAATGATTGTATTTTGATTGGATTGGATTCCACTATGAGCTGCTGTAATTGAAATTGAGTTCCTGTTGTGCAATGTAGCGAATAAACAAATAAAAACAAATATTTTACAAGTACTAAGTAGGTAATATGACTTGCTGAAATGTTTTTAAGACGACCTTCAGTAATTATTAACACAAAATGAAATGTTACTGACCAGTAAATTGCCTACTGAAAGTTAAACAATATGCAGGCGTGTTATTTTAAACGCTCTGCTGACTTTGATTAGCTTGCAAAATTATTTTAAATGTCTTAAGTAAATAGCTTACACAAAGAATCTATTTTAGTAACCTGTGTACAAGAATTACAGTAATAATTGAACAGTAAAACAATGGTAATATAATTATAATTTATTCTATTCCTGTCATTCATGCAAAAATATGAGAATAAAAGGTAATAATAATAATAACAAATGAGATTAGCAGTAGGCGTATTTGTAAAAATTATATAAGTTAATTAATTCATTAAAAACGTGCAAAAATATGTTGTATTATACATACAACATGTCGTTATTAATTACAAGTATTGTAGCAATCGCATAAATTATAATTAAACAAAAACTATGAGAACAAAATCAAACTTATTTTAACCAAGTACATGTTATATAATTTCTGTTATTTAATTATGCAGAGTGATCAAAAGGAATTGTTTCAGTTGGCAATACAATTCCGCAGATCGTTTTATTCCACAGTTGGCACAACGCCATGTAAAGGCAGAAAATACTATTTGACATATCTAATAACTACAAATAGCATCAGCCCGGCAAGTTGAAGGTCCTCGGTTCGAGTCCGGGCGTCTCCCGAATTTTTCTGTCATAAACTTTAACATTGTCAAACTTCAAAGTTATTCATATGACTTAAATTCTTTAAACTACAAATAGGTTATGTCAGGAATCTGACAGTTAATAGGATTTTGTCTTTTTGAGTAATAGAAATACTTTAGATTGTTGCTAAGTTAAGTAATAAAAGGAAGAGTGAGAAAAACAACAATTGTATTTATGGATATTTAAGAAAAATAAGGGCAATTTTCCATTCACCGATTTACTCTCGATTAATGTTTATCATAAATAAATAATAATGGAAACCATGGTTTCCTTTATTATTTAATCATGATTAACATTAATCGATGATTGAAAAACTGGCCCTTAAACGAATAAGAACTAAATGTACTTAAATTTAATTTTAAATTTTCAAATATCACTGTCAACAACAGGAAATGAATTTATGTATCAGGCTTACCAATTTCAAGTAGGTTTTTTTATTGCCAACTGAAACAATTCCTTTGTATCACTCTGTATTCTTAACAAATATTTTATATTTCTGGGTTCTAGCTATTCTTTAGTCTATATCTGACCTTTCAAATATATTAGCATGATCTAATCTTGAAGTTAATATCGTAAATAGTAGTTCAACTTTATCATCAAATTATACAAGTCGAAGTTGACCGACAGCATTTTTATATTTTGTCAAGAATTTCATTAGTGACACAAATAGAAAAAGCGTGAGATATTATCAAAGATTATAATTCTTAACCCTGAATATTTTAACTGGGATTATACTGAAGGTTGATATAGTTTTTTTATAATAAAATTTAATGAATATTAAATATATATTTCGATTAAATTTTATTAGTTTATGCACCAAATATTTTAACTTTCTTCATTTAATTTGGTGGTTTAATGAGTCATTTGCGTGAAGATATTTTGGTGTTAATTAATAAACCAATAAAAGTTTATCAAGCGTGCCATTGTTGTTTTAATTTTGAGAATTTATTTTTTGAAATATTTTTGTTGCACGACTGTAGTTTAATTGTTATATTAAAGCAGTTGTTTTTAATGTAAATAGGACAATAAATAATTGTGGTTAAAAATATACTTGCTATATGCCGTATGACTAAGTTATATACGATACGTATAAGTATAAAATTTAAAGGTCAAAATATCTCGAGCAGATTTGAGAATGTAAATGAAGCGAAAGGGGTTTGCAATGATCAAAATTTATATAAAAAATATGCAATGCAATAGATCAGTATCCTTTCCATTACGTGATATTTAGTTTATACTAAAGGATATATATTGTTTAATATAGAAAGGACGGTTGACAATTTGTTCTGATTGATCATTGAAGTCTCCAGTACAATTGCAATAAATACAACAAAGTTTAAGGCAATTTTCTCATTTTAAGAAGTCGTAGTTAATGTATATTACTTGTGACTACCAAGTAAGAGATAGCGCATTCGCATTTCTCTGACTTCAATTTATATCCAATAAATATATAGTTATGGGATGGCTAGCACAGTGGTATGAAGTCGGCCTGTGGATCCTGAGGTCCCTGGTTCGATTCCCACAGGCGACAAATTTTCATAATTTCAAAAAGCTATCCCTGTGGCTCCTCCACCACTAACATGTTTGGGGGCCGTGATTTGACGACTGGTAACCGCACTTCACGCGCAAAATATATCACTTACCGAGATCTGCTTTAGCAGAGTGCCACACCCAGAAATGGGTAGAAGGCGTGATGATATATTTATTTATTTATTTATTTTAAATATATAGTTGAATGGTGCGGATTCTACTATAAGCTACTGTAATTGGGATTCAATTCCTGTTATGTAGAATAGCAAATAGATAAATACATAAATATATGTAGTTTTAATATCGTTATATTTATTATAAGTAGTTTTGTATAAATTTAACACGATCTAGTAAATAAAATCGGTTCTAACGTATCGTTGAAGTCTCCACTGTAATTTTTACAAATTCACTGAAATTTAATGTAAATATAAAAAATATTCTATACATAGGATAATTCGGAACTAAGAAATCACATTATGTAATAGACTATATCTTAAAATCTAAACAAGATATGAAGATGCGCGCAACGGCATTGAATTCCTCCTGTCCGAATTGACTTGTAAGCAAATTTTTAATAAATTTTGAGCAATTTTATTTTTTTAATATTTCTTAAGGTGTTTTCGATATTTGCGAGGCTATATCTCAAAAACTAAACAAGATATGAAGATGCGCTCAACGGCATTGGATTTCTCGTGTTTGAAATCACTTGTATACATATTTTCAGCATTTTTTTATTTTTGATATTTTGACCAAAATTTTCGATACTCATAAATTTGAAAGGCCAATATCTTCTAAACTAAAAGAGATACAAACTCAGGGATTTCACCATTGGATTATGTGCATCGAAATACGTATGTATGTAAATTTTTAGTAAAATATTCGGATGAGGAAGATTTTTAGAGCAATAAGTCTGAAAATGGCTTAAAATCGAAAAATCTTAAGGGGTACCCCTTAAGAAATTTTCAAAAAATCTAAATCGCTGAAAATATGTTTATAAGTCAATTCAAACACGAGAAATTCAATGCTGTTGAGCGCATTTTTATATCTCGTTTCGTTTTTGAGATATAGCCTTAGGAAAGTACAAAATCTAATAATTTTGAGAAAAAAATCAAATATTTCGGAATCTATATAATACAAACTAAACAAGATATGAAGATGCGCTTAACAACATTCTATTTTCGTTTACCTGGTATAAAAATAATAATTACTATGTTTAACATAAGCATAATTTGTATAGATATAACAAAATGTGTTCTGACTGCTTATAGATATCTCCACCCTCACATGTATATTTGTGGATAGACACACAGACAGTGAAAGGCCGTGCCGTGGATCAGGAACCAGTGACCAGTGCGACGTGAAGGGGATGTACGCGCATGGCGGCGGTCCTTGCCACCACATCGCGCTGACATTTAGCCGCCCCGCGGCCGCGGTATAAAGTCCGCGTGCTCGCCCGCTCCCCGACCTAGTACAGTGCAGCCACGAACACGACATGCAAGCGACTCAGGCGGTTATCTGCACGGTACGACACATACACACACATACACACTTTCATCATCATTACATTCGGGTTGTGAATCGCGATCAGTGAATACTTTATGAGTGACTTCGTTCTGTAACATGTGTTTTCATTTAATGGTACTATCTGTAAACTTGTAAGTATCCAACAAAATCGCAGTGGAATAAACAAGAAAATTTATCACAAAAAGTGCGCGCGATTTTGTTACATATTTACAGGTTTACAGAACTGAACTACAGTCAGGTTTGCAACCCTTAATTACAAAATTATCCATCTTTTGTCTTAATTTCCATACTAATTTAGACCTAAAGTGCGCCCCCTCCGTAAGTATGAAATTTTAATTATTAACTGTGTAAGAAATACTTTTTTGAATAACTACTCAACCCGAATTAATAGTGTAATTAATATTTTCTTAAGTAAATACTTAACCTAACTTTATTATAAAATGATAAATTGAGGTATCACCAGAATTTGAAGGTGGAACCTTTGAACTCCAGTCAAATGCTCTTTATCAACTGAGCTATGGTTTCTAAGTAATTCAAATCTGATGTTGGTCCAATTTTTCTTTTATCCTGGAAGTATCACAATTTTTTTTCCATAATAAAGTTAACCTTCATCAATAAAAGTATGTATTCGTAGATTTATTAAAATTATAAAATTTGTTAGAAAAAGTGCCCGCGAATTTAATAAATATTTATAGGTTTACAGATCTAAAGTATACTCAGATTTACAACCCCTAATATTAAAAATAATTATATATAATTATTCCTTTTATATCCACACTAATTTAGATTTATAATGCGCCCCTTCGTAAGTATTAAATCTTTATTATGAATTGTTTGAGAAGTAGCATTTTCAAAAAGAAGTCATAGGTTATAAAACGTGTATTTTTGCCCTATTTCATAAAACTTTTATACTTGTAAATTATCACTACAGAAATATAAGACCATGAAACCTATTGCAATACAATAAAGATAAAAAGTCAATTACGATGTGGAACTGTGTCTTAATAAATAAGAAAAATAAGAAAAAAAATTCTATTACTTGATCAACTTATCAGGGCATCATCAAACGGTTGTTCAGCTTTAACCATAGACGCGTTTCGTCCTTTAGGGACTCATCAGTATGGTGCGATCAACTATCCAACTAGATCAACTATGGACTAGGGACACAGTTCACTAGTCCCTAGTTGGTCTAGTTGGATAGTTGATCATACCATACTAATAAGTACGTAAGGACGAAACGCATCTATGGTTAAAGCTGAACTGACCAGTCGTTTGATGATGACCTGATAAGTTGATTCAAACGTGCTGTAAAATTTTTTTGGGATTTGTGACAAGTGATGGATTCTTTTTCTTATTTTTCTTATCTATTGCAATACCTAAGACATACCTATTCCATTTGCCATTTAGATCAAATCTAATTTACATTTACTGAACCAGATCACTTATTTATTTCACTGGCTTACTTCACTCACTTTATTCCTAATACTAAATTTACTGATTATGATTTAGCTTAAAGTAATCCACCTCAATAAGTACAGTAGATTACTTAATTCAATTCATTTAATCATGTTGTCTAATTTATCTGAACTGATTTAAATGAACCAAGTGACTAATGAAATACAGCTCTAATTATAACCAAAGTTTTGGATTTCTACAGTGGTAATTTACAAATGAAGTTTTATGTTACAGTATTTCAAGTTAAATTCAAATCAAAGAATCCTAACATCGTGAAAAGAATTAAGTGTGCGTTGAACTCATGTGGCCTACGCGAGCCAATTGTTTCCGTAGTACTATTAGTCGTGATATTTATTTATAGTAACCTATACAAGATGTACTATGTTGTAATACAAGTGTTTTTTGTCTTCTTTTATCGCGGAAGATTTTGTGTTAAATGTTAAACTAATTACTGCGAATTGTATTACTCGTGTTCGTGACAAAAAATAAATATAAAAAAACTTCAAATTATAAATTTTGGAATGTTAAAGAACGATCAACAAACTATACAAATAATTTTAAAAAAAACAGATGATATAAACTATTTGGACAAAATTTAACTAATTTATTATTAACAGCTCTGTTATTGCAAATTTCACTAATGCCCGGTTAATCAATCGATTGTTAAATAAATGCTGACTAATAGCAATATGTAACATGTAGATAATTATAACAGGAACATAATATTCGAACGAAAAATTAAGCATATGTGATATATTTTTGTACAACACATGTTACCTGCCGTTAAATTATGATCCCTATAAATTGGAAAATCCACAGGGGTATTTTGAGTACATTTTTCTAGTAGTATTAATAAAAAGTTATTGTGTCCTATACTATATAAGGAATAAATTACAAATAACTGTCCATAATTTTCAAGGATTCCGGATACTCAATATTCATAAGATAACCATTAATTATCTACGGAAAATTAACTACACAAAACAGTAAAACAATATTTAATTACTTCTACCAAATCTCCATAATTATCTCTGAATAAATTAATTTATTACTGACTACAAATCGGAGCAAGTATTCTCAATTAGCTCAGTTATAATGACGTAAACCTCAAAGTTACTCTCGATAAAAAAATGAAAGTAAATACCAAGCATGCAGTCCCAAAATTACCCAAAATACCTGCCGTACAACTTCTCAAGAAATCAATCTAAAAATGAGGGCGTACTATAAAATCAAGTAAGCCGCTCTTAACGAAATCAGGTTACAAAGCCCACTAGGTTTGTACAATCAACAGCTGACAGTCGAAAATAAAAATCAAAAGTGTCAACTGTTACGTGAATTATGAATTACACGATTTAGAAAGTAAAATCTGGAGTTGGGATCTAGTTTGCGGCGGGCGCGGCAGTGCCGATTGGCTTTTGTTCAGTGTAGTTATTCTCGTACGCCCGCAAGTTATAATGTGAACATTGTACTGACGTGACGTCACGTTAGAGTGTAGTTAACGTGGCACGTATAGCGCCGGGTGTGGATGTAATGACGCCGAGTATGTGCTTTTGTTTAGTGGGAGCTGGTGTCCTATGGGATTTCTTTGTATGGTTTTATTTATTATTTTTATTTAAATTGATGCTATGCATTTCTAAATGTAAACTTAAAGTCTAATTATTAGTTTTGATAGGTAATTTCGAAAGATATGGGAATTTGAATCCGGGTACTTTAGATATCCTGTTAAACGCTATCTAGTCATCTGTACAACAAAATTGTCTCTTAAAATAATATAAACTAACTATATTTCTTATAATTCTTGAGATGCCAATTGTGACCCAAAAAAACTTATCAGCTTGTATATTGCAAACTTTAATTAATGAAATGTCTGTACGTCAAATATTTGTAAAATGTTTAATTCTGCAATTTATGTGAAATTTTACGTTCTATTTTCGAAATTCGAACAAACTTTCTTTCATCAATAAATTATTCATTCAATTCATTTCATTTTATGCTCCAAATTTTACTCGTAATCATAAAATACATAAATTTGGTTTATTACCAAATCAAAAGCTATTTAAAAATATCAAATAATAAATGCGTCCCTGAATTATACTCATTAAATTTACAAAAAGAAATACGAGGCTAGAATAACATCATTTGGTCCATAATTCTTTTTCCTTTAAAATTTTAAATGATACTAAAAACTCATATACTAAATTTTACAATTAATTTTCAACATTTTTAACTAAATTTAATATTAAATATACTTTAGACACAAAATTACTAGCAATTTTTTTTACAAAATACTAATTCCATACAAAAATGGACTACCATGATTATTATCTTGTAGACACTTTGACGGACAAAATCAAAGTTAATTATTATTTAAAACAAACCTTATTATTATTGAGTTTTTTAATAAAACTAAAAAGTTTTAATTAATACAGAAATGTGAACTTCCTCTTCCTATGACTGTCATTCCAAGATATATCTATGTATTAACAACATACTATTATATGTGTCATTAAAATTTCATTTAGCTCTCTTGCATACACGAGAAATAAAACTGCAAAATAAAACATCAAACGAAAAAATAAGATTCGGTGTAACTGATATAATGCAGGGAACTCGTATCAAACGATTTATGATTACAATTTCATTCTACAATGTTTTTATTTTTTAGCTGATAGGACTTTATAAGAAAACTCCTCAAAGAAAGTATATTATAAACACCTCCAATATTTTCTATTAATTTGATCCACTTCTATTAACCTACCTACCACACTATTTCATATTTCATCGTCATCATTATACATCAAACAGTTTAACATTAATAAGAAAGAAAATGTGAACTCACCGTGGTTGTTATAGGTGGCGTTCGCGCTTCTTGCAACCTTGGGGGCGGCCCAGGACTACTACGATGAGCCGGTACCGCGTCGTCCTGCACCCAGACCTGCACCCTCTTACAGCAGTCCACCCAGTCAGTCGTCAGCACCCAAGGCGGCGCCCATTGCCATCCTGAAACAGATCAACCGGTAAGAGTCTTCAAACAAATATAAATACTCCTCCTTTATTTTTAAGAAAACGAACTATTATCATACTCATACAGCCAGATTCTCAACAAAGTTTTAGCTAATCCTCAATTTTAGATTAGCTAATCTTATGCTAGTCCTATTTATAAAAAAAGTTAATTCAATTCACTTTTCGAAAACTAAATGGTAAGAAGATTACATTGAAGTTTATTTAAACTTTCTTGGTAATATGCTTTAGCTTATTTTGACAAATCTGAAATTCAAGATTAGCTAGATTCTAGCTAAAACTCTTTTGAGAATTGGGCTGTCTAAATACTCGTATATAATCAAGCTAAAAAAAATAATATGAACTAGCACACTGCGGTTCGGTGTACTAAATCGTAGTTGCGTTGAAAGTCATGTTAAATTGAGTAACATAAATAAATAAATATTGTTTTTAAAAAAAATTATTTTAAACGTCTCATTATAAGTTATTACAAATTGTAAATTTATTGTTTAGTAGTATTAGCTATAAATGAGCTGATAATTAATGAAGTCAGTTAAATTGATTTAATTTCATATCGCTAATAGTTAAATATAACTCACGACATTAATGTACAATTTTTATTTTTGTTTGTAGTCCATATAGAGTCGTATAATATTTTAGTAATTGACCAATTAATCTATATAGTTTCAAGGTTAACTTCTTGACTTTTTTAGAATACTAGTTTCCTAATGGAACCGTTAGTTTATTAGACTATTTATTACAAAAAAATTACTCTAGTAGAGAGATTAAATCTAAAATAAATTAATAATAATTATTAGGCGAATAAAAATTAATAATTACCTAACTAAATAAATAATACAACAAATATTAAAATTTGTAATAATATTTATCCAACACCGACTCATAAGACCCATTTTCCATTTGGATCAGATCAAACTTACATTTACTGATCCAAATCACTTATTTATTGCTCTGGATTACTTCACTCATTTTATTTCCTCTATTAGAATTATTTATTCTAATTTACTTTGAACTAATTAATACCGACAAGTGCATTATTTTGCTTAATTCAGTTAATTTAGTCATGTTTTCTAAATTATATAAATTATCTAATATATTTATTTGAAATAAATAATGTCTATCATTAGTTATTCAGTGAGAGAATAATAGACACAGTACCATAACAACTTTGTAATTTTGTATGTTTTATTAGTCGTGTCACTGGTCACACAAGAAAAGTAGCCAATCACCCTTCGGACATGTATCTAAACTTCTTCTCTCGTAACTAATATATGACATTCCACACTTGTACAATAAATTACTGTTATGTAAACCAAAATTAAAGCACAAAGTGAAATTAAACAGATTTTCTATAAATTCGATACGGTTTCTAATCCATGATTTAAAAGTGTAATAAAATACTACCACACTTAAATTAGCTCTTAGTAAAATATTAAGCAGACACTTTATAGTCTCAATAATTATAAGGTTCAAATTCTTCCAACCCTTTCAATACGTGATGTTACTATATTATATACATAAAATCATTCTATGTTCCAAAAAATAGTGTAGCACGAACCCTTGAAACATTCACTGAGCATTTATTTATTAGATTCATCCTAAAATTAATTTTCATTAAATACTTTTATCTCCATTCATAATTCCTTTCACACAATCTCGTCTTATCTTTCGTTCACGCAACAAACCTTCAATCATATCCATCCATCTATTGTTAGCTCGTCCACGCAATATTTTACTTTCAATTTCACCAACATATATCTGTTCCACCAATCTATCATTTATCTTACGTTATACATAACAAAACAGTCTCCATTAAAGTAAATGTATCCTGTTATCCACTAATATTAGCGGATAGTGTATTTAACGTTAAAAATGGGTAAATCATTTAAGATATTACGTTCTTGTCAATATTCTGTTAACAATTTAATTTCACCACATAAATATTACTCTTTTGGCTTTCCCTAAACTGATATTCTAGAGGGCCGAGATTTGATAGCTGATAAGCGCATGCGCATAAATATATCATATACTGAGATTTGGTACGGCAGAGTGCCACATTCATTAGTAAGTATAATGCGTGATGATATATTTATTTTTTATTTCTTCTTGTAGACACAACGAAGATGGTTCCTACACCTACGGCTACGAAGGCGCTGACGGCACCTTCAAGATCGAAACCAAGTTGAGTACCGGTGAAGTGAAAGGCAAATACGGCTACTTGGACGACGTTGGCAAAGTGCGCGTAGTGGAATATGGCGCGAACAGATACGGTTTCCAGCCAGCTGGTGAAGGTATCACCGTAGCTCCCCCAACTATCGTGGATGAGACTACCAACAAGGATGGTACTCTGAACCAGGAGTTCGCTGATCAAGGACAGTATTATGAGACTCAGCCTGCACCAGCACCGAGACCGATCCAGAGACCTGCACCAAGACCGGCACCGCAACCACAGCCGCAGCCGCAGTATGATTTCCAGAGTGCCCCCAGGTAAGAAGGAGTTATTAATGTTATAAGAATTCTATTATCTAAGTTTCGTATAGTCTTATTTAATATTTACTACTATTCTGTATCTAGATCATTATAATATAAACTTTGAGGGTATGTACATTTTAATGTGATGTGTTAAAAAAACTTTTTTCAAAATTCTCTAAATTTGCTAGTACTACCAAAAATTTCCTCTCATGACAAATGTAAACTATTTTTATAACGAAATTATGTAAAGAAAAGCCGAAACAGAGAAAATATTATAAACTCGTAAAAGAAGAACTATATCAAAAACAAATTAAACTAAATCTAATTCTAATAGTCCAGTCAAGAATTATTTATCTTAATCGTTGAGCTGAACTGTCAGAATGAGATTTAGTTTTATTTTTTATTGTTTTTATTTTTATGCCTAGCAGATTTTTGATAAAAACGTAACATTTTATTTTTCAAATATCCAGTATTACCCACATGCTAGTATAACAAATTTAAAGTTTTTAAACGTAAAATGTAATTTGAACAATTTTTTATTTTTGTACTTTTGCTTTAAAATGTACAAGAGTGCCCCACAAATATTTAAAATCCTGTGTTATATATTTGCACATTCTGTGTGTACATATGTCGTAAATAAAGTGTTATCTTTTCTATTTTAGAAAATTCTGTAAGAAAAATGTCGATCTTTATTCCCTTAAAATACAAATAATAATGGGGTAGGTGGCACAGTAGTATCGAGTCGGCCTGTGGATCCTAAGAACCTTGGTTCGATTCGCACAGACTTTTGACCACATTTAAATTACCCCTGTGGCTCCCCCACCACTATCATCTTTGACGGCTGGTAACCGCACTTGACGCGCATAAATATATCACTTACCGAGATCTGCTTTGTCAGAGTGCCACACCTAGTAATGAGTAAAAGACGTGATGATATATTTATTTATTTATAAACAAATAACTATTATTATATGTTGGTGTCTGTTTCAGATTCGCTCCGGAACCCGCGCCGGTGCGCCACGCCGCTCCTCCCCAACGCGCTCAAATCCCCGGCGCCGCCCAAGTAGAGATCGACTACAGCGCTCCTGCACCGCGTTTCGCTCAAGCCAGGCCCGCTCCTGCGCCTGTCCACACCTTCAGTCCTGCACCGCGTCCCCAACCCCGCCCCGCACCTGTCCAGGAGGACATTTCCTACGCTGAGCCCGCCCCTCAACCTCAGTACCGCCCACAACCGGCGCCGCAGCCACAGTTCCGTCCTGCACCTGCACAGCAGTTCGCTCCTGCGCCTCGTCCTGCACCTAGACCAGGACCTCAGCCGCAGCGAGGCGGGGGTGGTGTGCTGGATCAGTTAGCGAGGGATTATGCCTTGCCGCAGGATAGTGCTGCGCCCCTACATGATATCAGTTTTGGGTATTATTAATGGGAGTGTGATGGACTAAATTGAATGTTACAGGTCTTGTGAGTGCAGGACAATGCTAGTCGCAATTGTTATACCACCCTAAATCAAAAGCTGCACAGTCACTTGTATATAAGCAATCCTATCTTTTTCCTTCTTTCTTTAAGATTTGTCTATGCCATTATGACCAGTCTTATCAACCAGAGTTATTTATTCAGTTCTATGTATTCTTTGGAAAATGAAACTCTATCAATCAAAAGTTCACGTGATCAAACTTATATCCAATAAAAACGAATGTGTATTATAAACTACTGTAACTAAGATTAAGTTCCTGTCGAGTAGCAAATAAATAAAGGCATTGATAAGATTGGTCTTCCAGATAAACTGTATCTGTATATATCTACAATTTTTATTCTTCCTAAAAAAGCTTCAACTTAGCATAATTTAAAGATTTTATATTTCTTATTTTCGCAAATTCTTGCCATATTCTTCTTCTTTCAGTTCTATTTCTATTCTTACTTTGTAAATAATCTCTTCTTTCTAAATCTCTGTAGAAGTATTGTAAAACCTTCAAAATCCATTTGTCAAGCTTATTGAAACAGATCAGCCCTTAGAACGCACTATATAGAAGTCTACGACAATAGAATCGATGTCTTCTGTCAAGCAAAAATTATAATTTTTACATAGTATAGCATAAAATAACCGGTGCTTTTTGTACAAGTTAGTACGTGGATAAAGTAAAGTAAATTTTTTTACGACCGGACAGAAAGTTGACATTTCCATCTGTCAGTCGTGTGCAGAAAGATGCTATTTACCACTAAACGAGTGGTAATAAGATTTTTCTGCTTATCGAGCGATACAGTAAGAATGTATCCATGAATACATGAAAACTGTCAACATTTTCAAACGAATATAAAAACAGAAAAGTTGTAAAAAATTATTTTAAATTACTTTTCAAGGGCTACTAAAGGGTCGTAGAAAAAATATTGTATGCACCACGAGCAGAAAATGTCTTTGCCGCTCTCACATGGTTTTGCTCTTGGCTATGCCTTGATCAACAATTTTCATCAGCGAGCGGTAATAGACTACTTTCCGCTCTAGGTACACAAATAACTTTTCTATTATAAAATTATTTAGAACGTATTACTAATTTGGTGATATGAAAATTATTACCTTCATTCTATTACAGATGTCTTTATGGCACGATCTTACTAGAGTTATTTGTCAATCTACTTTACTGTCTTACTTTACCCTTACTTGTAGATTTACTGATTAAAACTCAACTCAAAGTAACTGATATATGTATGGGCTTAACGGCAAATGGAATACAACTTTATTTTCCAATTCTTTCTGCTATTCTATCCAACTCTTTTCTATACTTTTCTAAGATTTCTGTACCTATTTCTGTTACTTACTTGCTTTATAACTAAATTTCCTCTCAATTTGATATAACTATTTCCTTACAAATTAGTGATTTTACTCAATTTTTAACATGAAACGTATGTCGTCGCTTGCATGTTCTGAACTTGTAAAATACTCATGAAAACTTATGAAAATTACTTTTGTAAAAAGAAACACTTTTGTAAAGAAACGAAATATATTAATTGTTATTTAAAGCGTAGTTATTTCAACCATATTTCACCCACTCCGCAAAAACATGCAAATAACTTATTGATCGTTATCGATTTTAACTAGTTTTTACTGAAGGTTAACCACATTATACTTTCGATATTCTAGTATGTTTTGTTCTAATTTTCCACAGGCCAAATAATATTTCTACATTTTTAACACAGGCGTATTTATAGGTGTGTGGAGTAGCAGGGTCCCGGACAGTCTAAAAATATATATTTTTATTTAATAAAAATTAATTTTATTTGTTATTTTTGTTTTATCGTATAAAATGTAGCAAACAATAATACATTTCTTGGGAGATTTTAGTATTGCTACATTGTATACATGAATTACATTTCCCCGAATTATGCAAGGGGTAAGGGGTGACTCAGTAACTGTTTAAGCAATAACTCAGATTTAAAATTTACTTAATGAAATGGGGCCCCAAAAAATATTGCGCACAGGGTCTCGCTGATCATCAATACGCCACTGATTTTTAAGACTATATTTCTGCCCAACAGAAATAAATCATTCTTTCTAAAGTGCGCGCAACCATTACTACACAACTGTACTGTAGGTAGCTATTTAAGTATTTAATTTTAAAATATAAATAGCTAGTAAACGAAGTAAATGTATATTAAGTGAAAGCAAATGTGTTTGTATTTCTATGCATCTGATAATTCTGTTTGTTTAATTAATGCATTTAGTACGTAGATTATTTTATTTAGTTTTATTTGGTGTGTTACTTGCTTCACGGTGCGTTGAAGTTTCCACACTTTCTTCAGACTTAATAACTTTAAATAAATAATATAATTATTTTTCAACACTTTGTTCTTTTTATAATAATGAATATTTGTTTAACTAACAATTGCTATTAATTATTATTTTAAATAACATCTAAAAAATAATAATTTCTCCTATTTTATTGTGTGGTAGATACTCGTTAACAAATAAATGAATTTAAAAATAAAGACCTCTTTAGTTAAAGAATTGTTTATCTAGCAACAGTATTAATAGTGATTTTCTGAAATTTATTGAACCGTTAGTTGCTAATGAACCGATAAAACTGTCATGCAACACAGCATAAGACAATAAGTCAAATTAATTTCAACATCGGCCAGTAGTAATACTTAATGCATTTAAAAATTAGGCACAGTTTCTATTAGATATGTTCAGTAATATATTAAAAGTATGGCTGTATCTATTAGTATTACATTAATTACGTATCTAGCAGAAAGTGCAATTCAGCAATTGTATACTTATGCAGATAAGAAAATTGCAGCATATCTAAGAAAAAAATTTGCAGTATAATTGTGTTGTTAGCGTTATGGAATTTTAATCTGAAGATTGAGAGTTCGAATCCCACTCAAGCTAAAAATATTACTTGCACACTATGACTCGGTGAGTCTGTACCCTGTACTGTAATTTGGATTCAATTTCCATTTGCCCATTACTGGATGTGGCACTCTTAAATTACGGCCCTCAAAGATGTTAGTGGGGGGGAGACTCACAGGGATAATTAAAATGTGGTGAAAATGTACGACGGCAGTGGGAACCGAACCAGGGATATCAGGACTCACAGGTCGATTCGATACCATTGAGTCACCTGCCACATATAAATTACCATCAAGAAATAAATTAATTAATAAAAAATAACATCTTTTTTCTTAGAATAGGCGCATAATTCTAATTTGTACCAAAAATTTAATGTCATGTTGTAGAAAAAGTATGTTAATAATAAAATTTCTATATATTATTCACTTCATTACAAGGTTCATTAGAAAAACACACAAATTATCGTAAAAGCAGTGTATTAAATATAAAAGTGCATTGTTAAGAAAAACTATACTAGTATTATCGTCTAGTTAATAATACCTTATTTAAAATAATTACATGCGCGTCTCTTATTACTTAATACACGGTTCTAAAACTTAAAATTTCCATGTTAAAAATTGCATAAAACTATATTTACATTAAATTTCATCTCAAGGTGTGTGAATAGTTGTTGCAATTCCAACAATGAACAATCATTCTAAACGTTAAATTTTAACATATGTTCGCTTATCTAATTCATACTGTTCACGCAAGGTTGACTCGTTTCCTGGACAAAGTGCCAGAACAAACATTTATTTCTATTTGGAAGTTGGCTATTTTATTTGTAGTGAAATGAAAGAGCCAGGAAATGTGTAATTTATTTAGTAATTGATTTTTTCTGCGAGTATTTCTAATTCCCATGATTTGTACCAGAAGATAAGCTTTGAATAAATTAATTATGAATAATGGTTTGCAAGGTTTGTATTTTGTTTTATTGTAGAAATTATGTTTGTTAATTTAAGAATGTATAATAATTTAACAATGTTGAATCATTTATTACAAGCAATTGTAGTTCGCAGTAGATAAAGCTAAGATAAAACTTGGGATTCATTTAAGAAATAGAGTATTCAAATCTCGAAAACTTAAAAAAAATACTGTGCCTAGTTCGGTTTCCTATATAAGTTAGTTTAATTGTGGATTCGAGAATCCGGATTCGATTCTCAGAGCCGACAAATAATTTTCATCATATAGAAATGCTTCTATGGCTTCTAGTATGATTGCAAAAAATTCGGTTAATGAAAATACAATTTTTTTGGTTGAACCAATTTAAAAATAGATTAAATAATATATAATTCTACATAATTCAGACTACGAGAAATCGAATGCCGTTGAGCGCATCTTCATATCTTTTATAGTTATGGAGATACAGCGATTTTTGACTTTTGAAAAATCTCAACTTTAAAGGGCCATATCTCAAAAACTAAAAGAGATATTGAAATGCGGTTTGAACGAGTGTATTTCTCGTGCTTCAATTAACTTATACTGAAATTTTAAAAATTTTGCAATTTTGCTATTTTTTAAAAATTTTAATTTCTCAATTTTTCAAAAAATTTAAAAGATAATGAAAATCTGAGACAACCAGTGTATTTCTCTCGGAAAAGTACATAGGTATGTAAAATTTCAGAAATTTTGCTCCACGGATACAATTTTTAGAGCAAAAAAACTAAAAATGGCCAAAATTCGTAAAAATCTTAAGGGGTACCCCTTCAAAAATAATTAAAAAACAGTGATTTTTGGTTTTTTTGCAATAAAAACTTTATCTGTGCGAATTTTTACCTGAAATTTTGCATACCTATGTACTTTTACGAGAGGAATTCATTGGTGTTCATAGATTTACATTATCTTTTAAATTTTTTGAAATATTGAGATATGAAAATTTTGTAAAAAATTTAAAATTTACAAATTTTTTAAAATTTCGATTTAAGTTAATTGGAGCACGAGAAATACACTCGTTCAAACCGCATTTCAATATCTCTTTTAGTTTTCGAGATATGGCCCTTCAAAGTTGAGATTTTTAAAATGTCAAAAATCGCTGTAACTCGAAAACTAAAAAATATATGAAGATGCGCTCAACGGCATTCGTTTTGTCGTAATCTGAATTATATAGAACTATGTTGTAAAATCTTTCGATTTTTAAACTGGTTCAACCAAAAAATTGACATTTTCATTAACAGACTTTTTGCGATTACGAATCCGCTGATTAAAATATATATATTAAGGATCAAAATTTGCATAATTATGTAGAAATATATGAGGAATTAAATAGTGAAATCTACAATTTCATATCTAGTTTCATATTATTTTAAATTAACCGTAAACAGAAACTTATGCATCTAAATAAATGGTATCGCTGGTGAACCAATAAAACTCCTTGATTTTAACGAAAGTCAGAAACAATATTTGTCAAACTAACTGTTTCTACACTATGTAGTTCTGAAACCTCATTTTTTTCTAAAGTTTGAATAAAAAATAATATACTTATCAGATTCATATACTTTCATAAATAAATAAATTTAAAATAGGTTAATGAGTAATATAAATGTTTAACAGGAAACACAAGTACAGAAAAAATAACATTTTCCAATAGATACTAAACTTTCTTCAAGGAAATAATAGAGTTAATTCTTTATTATAACCGCCATTATTATTATTATTTTTTTAGATTTTTAAATGTTTAATAATAATAATTTAATATGAAATTATTTATAAATCGTATTTATCTTAGGAAATCCTTTTATTAAAAGTATTTTTATTTTCATTTTCTCTAGTATTACGTTATTTTTGCGCGTTACATTTATTTATGTTCCAGATAAAATATATAGATAAGGTTAGAAACGAGGTGGTATTGTATAGAGTTGCAAAGAAAATCATGTTATTGGGAGCGATTAGGAAACGAAAGAAAAATTGGTTTGGTCCTGCGATGAAGAGGAATTACAACTTAATCCAAATTACAGTAAACTATAGATATTCACCGAGCTGCAGTGTGATAATTCTTATATTTTTAGCTTAAGTGGTATTCGAACTCGAGGTCTTCTGATCCGAATACCATATTTTAATTTATTTACTAAGTGTTGTTAATATTACTGTAATAAATTTTCCATCAGCATATTGCTTCACAATCCCAGTTCTTATGCCAAGCAACATTTTCACTTTTCAATCCATACACAATACATTGCATTCCATATTTCTTCACCATACAAATCAGTATTTCTTACTACTATTACTATAAGTATGCGTAACTTGAACAGGTGCCAATCCGTCACCCGATGACGACTCGTCGTGTCAAAGTCGACCATGTTTGTGCCTGGGATGTTATCCGTCTTAAGTTATGTAACACATAACGTTAAGAATAACAACTTATCTACATTGACACAGAGCAGAAAGTTGCATTATAAAAATTATGATGTTATGTTAATGTCTACGTTAAGTTAGGTTATGTTATGTCAGGTCTCCTTGACAATGTCATCAAGTGAATATCGATATCTTAATTTTCTTTACGTATTACGTACAACGTACATGATCGGTAAAGTGTGTGTCAACATTGTAGAATGTGTTACGTAAAGTTTGTACCATGGTGATGAATCATGGTAATATTATATGGGTATATGGAGTATATTTTTGCATTGTTTTTTGATTGATACTTTAGTAAATTTGTTGGGAAATTTGTGTGAGTAATGGAGAAATTTAATAGAAATGAAAAGTGTTTCTAATGAATTGATTAATGTAATTAGAGCATGAGTGTGTTTGTAGAAATGTCAGGACAATCAAATAAATAGATTATAGTTATTTAAGTATAAGTATTAAGGGCAATATGTGCTTTCGACCGTTTGAGAAAGATTTTTGAGATCGAGACGAAGTCGATACCAGTAGGATATTTACTGACTGCAAAATGATATATTTATTCGCATAAAGTGCGATTACCAGCTGTTAAATTACATTCCCCAAAGATGTTAGTGAAAAGGAAACCACAGGCATAATATTTATTTGGTGAAAATTGTTTATCGGCTGTGGAATTTGAACCCGGGCTTTATATATCCATAGGTAGAGTCGATACCTTTGAGGCACTTACTCAATAATTTTAGCAATATGAATAAAATAAAATAAATATGTCATCACGCCTTTTACCGACCACTAGGTGTGGCACTATGACAAAGCAGATCTCGGTAAATGATATATTTATGCGCGTGAAGTGCAGTTATCAGCCGTAAAATCATGGTCTCCAAAGATGTTAATAGAGGGGGAACCACTCAAGTAATTTTTACTTGTGAAAATTGTTTGTCGACAGTGGAAATAGAACCTGGATTTTATATCCACAGGTTGAGTCGATACTATTGAGCCACATGCTAAATAATTTTAATAACATGAATAAAATAAAATAAATATATCATCACGCCTTTTACCGATCACCGGGTGTGGCACTCTGACGAAGCAGATCTCAGCAAGTGATATATTTATGCACGTGAAATACGGTTACTAGTCGTAGCTCAGTTGATAAAAGCATTTGGTTAGAGTTCAAAGGTCCCAGGTTCAAATGTTAGTAATATCGCAATTTTTCTTTAAATAATTAAATTATTTAATCAATTGTTTATTTATTTATTTATTTACTCTCTGCACAACAGGAAGTAAATCCCAATTACAGTACAGGGGGCCTACAACTTATAGTGGAATCCGAACCACTCAGACACAATCGTAATTTTTGATATAGTTTGAAGTCAGTGAGATTTGAACGCATGACTTCTTGCTAGTTAATTAAGAAACGCAAGTTTTACCTCGTTTTTATCCACTGAGCTACGATTGCTTGTAGGGGTAGGTAGCTCAGTGGTATCAAGTCTACCAACGTCCACTAACATCTTTGGGGTGATTTGACGATTGCTACGGCAGAGTGCCACATCTAGAACGGGTTACAGGCATGATGATATATTTATTGTATTTATCAACTGTTAAGTACGTACTTAAAAAGTACTAATGATTAAACTTCTCAGTCACTTTTACTTTGAAGGAAATTCCGTTTGAAATTAATCTTGTTAAATTGCTCCACTCTGAGTAATACATCACGAGTCAGTCTTGTCATGTTTCCATTAAACCACGAAATCCATTGTCAAAAAAACAGTGAATTTATGTCCGTATCCTTGCGCCGTTGTCTCAGCTTAGTTCTACTTTCAATCGATCGTGTTCTGTCTGAAACAATCGCCTGCTGGCCGCCCCACGTGTTAAAGTTCAAGACCGTTACTGGCGTGGCGTATATCGTAATCGTAATAACCGTATTGTCTAATATTGCCAGAATGCCACAGCGCTAGATCTTAATATCGTAGGTTCATTAGATCTAGACTTGCTACCTACGAGTTTTCTGATTTGAATCTGCGCGATATTTGTGGGGTATTGTGTAAAAGATTAATTGATTTTATTAGTTTACTTAAACAGTTATCGATGAAAGATGAGATTGAGTTTGGTTAGACTATGGTATGATTTAATCTGCGATGCATTATGCATTGTTTAAGTATTAACTGAATACGGATTTACCTTGAACTAGTTACAAAGAAAAAGATGAATTTTCTAGAATTGGTTTCTTCATATCCGTTTCTTTGGAGTTATTCTTGTTGTCCATGTTCTTGTTTAACAACAATGCAAAAATTGTTGTTGATGTGAGTCATTAGTCATTACCATATCTGTCATATTTATTTATTACAATAGAAACTTAATCCCAATTATAGTAGCTTACAGTGGAATCCGAATCATTCTGATATAAAATTAAAATAAATAAATATATCATCACGCCTTTTACCCATTACTAGGTGTGGTACTCTGCAGAAGCAGATCTCGGTAAGTGATATATTTATGCGCGTGAAGTGCGATTATCAGTCGTCAAATCAAGGCCACCAAAGATGTTAGTGGCGAGGGAGCTAGAAGGGTAGTTTTAATGTGGTGAAACTTGTTTGTCGGTTGTGGAAATAGAACCCGCGTTCTTATATCCACAGTTCGAATCGATACCACTGAATCACCTACCCCATAGTTCTAATTTTTAGGAGTTTTATTTTCAGGAATAAATGGAGATCAATAATGTCATTTACCGTTGTTTTTCAGTTGCCATGAATAGTTCTTCTCTAAAATTAATAAATACAGAGATAATAGCTGTATTCCATTTGCCACTTGGTTCACTTAAATCAGTTCAGATAAATAAGACAATATGACTAAATGAATTGAATTAAGCAAACTGGTGTACTTATTGGGGAAAATTACTTCAATGTAAATTGAAATCAGTAATTCTAGTACTGGAAATAAAGTCAGCGAAGTATTCCAGCGAAATAAATAAGCGATCTAGTGCAATAAATGTAAGTTAGATCTGATCCAAATACCAAATGAAAGCCGTATTCCATTCCATACTGAACCGGATCACTTATTTATTTCTCTGAGTTACTTCGCTGACTTTATTTCCAGTACTAGAATTACTTATTCTAATTTACTTTGAAGTAATTCACCTCAATAAGTGCATAAGTTTTTTTTATTCAGTCCATTTATTCATTTTGTCTAATTTATCTGAACTGATTTAAGTGAACTTAGTGGCAAATGGAATATAGCTGAAATATGCCTATTGCCTAATGAAAATTTTAACATTGAATGTTTAGGAGAAATATAGACACCCGATAAATTAAAAAAAATTATCTACTGCAATCTTTAATTGTAGAATTGTTTCTAACATATTGTTATTTAAACACCAATTTTGCTGTCATTCAAATAAAAGAAATAAAAATAAGTTTTTGCCAACTCATAACGCGTAGGCAGTGCCATTCTTTGTGTTACAAAATCCGCGAAATTGCACATACATACATACATACAAACACACCGTCACATATACAGCAAAATAACAAACATTGTCCATTAGTTGCAACACAATTTCAACGTTAAGATAGCTCACACTCGCGAATTCAAACCGCTTTGCATAGCATGGAATGCACTGTGCACATTAAAAACTAAGACATAATTACAATCTTAATGGGCGGAAGACGCGGATTTCAACAGTTCTGCAGAGAAGAATCAAGACATCTCAGTTCTGTCGGCTACATCAGGTAGGCTCGTCTGGTTCCCAGAGGAACAATTGCAATTATAACAGATTCACACTGATTGTTTTCGCTGGTATGGTGTTATGAAAAGTTCGACGAATTTTGCCAAATCAAATGCACGAAATGATGGTTTAATACAATAAAGGGCTATTAAAATCTAACGAAAAGAACCATTATATAATAATTATCTTGGTGGAATATTCTCACTGAATGTTGACGAGAATCTTTTCCTGATATTGCAAGTACATTAATTAAACCAATTTATTGTTTCGTGCTAATTTTAATTAAAAATTTAATGAGAAATATATTCAAGCAAAACTACAGTAGAATTTTTACCAGTTCTTCAATTGCAAATGCTGGTATTTAAATAATTAGAACAATTATTAGTTTAAGTTCTGTAATAATTTATTTAATTCGGCGTTTCGGTATACTACCTTCGTCAGAAAATATATAAAATAAATAAATAAATATATCATCACGCCTTTTACCCATTACTCGGTGTGGCACTCTGCCGAAGCAGATCTCGGTAAGTGAGATATTTATGCGCGTGAAATGCGGTTACCAGCCGGCAAATCACGGCCCCCAAAGATGTTAGTGGTGGAGGAGCCACAGGGGTAGCTTTTGAAATTATGAAAAATGTTTGTCGCCTGTCGGAATCGAAGCAGGGTTCTCAGGATCCAATATTTAAAATAAATAAATAAATATATCATCACGCCTTTTACACATTACTGGGTGTGGCACTCTGCCGAAGCAGATCTCGGTAATTGATATATTCATGCTTGTGAAGTGCGGTTACCAGCGATCAAATCACGGCCCCTAAAGATGTTAGTGGTGGGGGAGCCACTGGGGTAATTTTAAATTGGTGAATATGTTTTGTCGGCTGTGGGGATCGAACCAGGGTTCTTTGGATCCACATGCCAACTTGCTACCACTGTGCCATTATCCTATAAGAATATATATGAAATCAACAAAATTTAACTATAAATAAGTAATTAAGTATTTTAAACATGAAATCTTTTCCCATATAGTATTTAATTTATTATTTATATTCTATCGCATCAAATGAGATAGCATGAAGCCTTATCGCATTCATTACATTAAAAAAAAAATACTTTTTCCATCATCCAATCAAGTGAATAATATTTATTCTTCTGTTTGAATGAAAAATTCATTTCTTACCTAAGGATGTATAGTATCTCAATTGCGAGAAGCAAATTTCTGACAGAATCGTAAAAAAATATTTATATATAATGTCTTAGACTTATAAATAAAGACACGAAAAGACATTTGCAATTAAAAAGGACCTTGATATCTTTCACATAATTCTTAAAATCAAGATTTCATTTTACAGATAATCTTTATATTTATTGATCCGTATCTGTCGATCATGATCATCTACTGAAACAAAATAAAAACGAAATGTGTGACCTTGTTTCTTTTACAAATTGTTTTCGACCTTCTGTTTTTGTTGAATTATCATCATCAATAAAGCTCAGAGCACAATTTAAGAAACTTCTGCATTTAACAGAGAATATGACAAAAATCATAATTAATGAATCTATAAATTAATAAAATAGATTAACCTTTACCAAAGTCCTAAAATATAAACGAATTAAAATAATATTATAGTAAATAAAAAACTAGTCTATAAAATGACTCATAATAAAAAATAATAGTTCATCTATGAATCTAGAACGAGATTGGAAATTATAGAAACCATATCTCGATGATTTTACGGTTTTGGGTCAAAATCCGGGTCATAAATTAAACCACGGGAAAATCCAGTTAAATACCAAACCACGCCATGTAAAACTATTTCAAAAAACTGTGTTTAGTAAAAGTACTTCCATTCTATGCGGAATTATAATTACTATGGTCTGTTAGAAAATGAAAAGAAATGAACTCTAACCTACTGTATCTGCGTATATAAACAATACAGTCTGGTTCAGCTGACCTGTGACCTATGTGCGTGCCGGTATAATTTTCTACAAACTTTTCTAGAATTGTAATATTATTCATTGTTAATTATTTTTCAAGGATTTGTTCTACAAAAAAATTTGAGAATAACGAAATTTTTTAAAGTAATTCAAATAATTATAGAGGAATGTTATCTTGAAAATTAATTTGGAATATTTAGCCATTGAGTCCAGCAAATTAGATATAATCTTTCAATTAGCATTAATCATACAACTATTTCAATCAAAAGTTGAAAAACACTGGTCTTTTTGAAATAAGATATTATTGTTACTATAAATGAAACATATTATGATTGTACGTTTTTGAAAGTTAAAGGTTGAAAGTAAATAAAATATATCATCACGCCTTCTACCCATTACTGGGTGTGGCACTCTGCCGTAGCAGATCTCGGTAAGTGATATATTTTGCGCGTGAAGTGCGGTTACCAGTCGTCAAATCACGGCCCCCAAAGATGTTAGTGGTGGAGGAGCCACAGGGGTAGCTTTTGAAATTATGAAAATTGTTTGTTGCCTGTGGGAATCGAACCAGGGTTCTCAGGATCCACAGGCCGACTGCATACCACTGAGCTAGCCACTCCATTATTTTTTACATCTATTTCATTAATCTTTCATTTTACTTTCGCTCCACATGCTCAAACTATCTTAACTCGCTTACGCCCACTCCATGAAGCTAAAAAGATAAGAAAGGAAGAGAACATCCCTTGCACTTGTTTTGAAAGTAAATACACATAATTGTAGTTAACCGCTCTGAAAACAAATCAAAAAGATAAGAAAGGAAGAGAATATAAAATACGGTTTAGAAATTTGTTTTCCACATTCAACTTTTGTTTTCTTATTTAATTGCACCTGCTCGCATTATCGAAACTGTAAAATTATGTGTTTAATATCACAGGATAATTTATGTAAATCGTATCGTGTTTATTATTATTTATTGATACGTATTGATAAGTATTTGTTTGTTTATTTCACACTTTATTTTAATATTATCCAGATATACTCATTCAAAAAACGAAACAGTATGAACTAAGGTCTAAGTTAGTTAAAACATTGTTAAGGAAACATAAACATAAACATAAATGATATTGGCGCTATTTTAATTGCACTTTATATAAATAATAAATCACTTGTAATGATTAATAAATGTGGAAGTAAATTGCATTTAATATCAATAAGAAAATCAGAAAAGAAAGTAGTTTTAATATCGGAAGAAGAAGTGTAAATATGCACAAAATACTTAGGAAAAAGTAATTTTAATAGTTTAGTTACGCATTGTGCTGTTTCTAATTTATTCAAAGTAATCATGAATATTTATAGAACACGACTAATTTAGATATAATGGGGAACAATTTAACGCAATTTCTTTAAAAACTGTAAAAGTGTTGCATGGTTAGTTCATACGCAAATTATTTCGCTATTATTTTTCAACAACTTTTATCTCATTAACTTTAGCATAATAGCAAACTTAATTGTAGGGTTCATATGTAGTATTTTCACATTTTTTTGACACGCCATCGTGTGCTTTTCACTATCATGCATTTTAAATTATTTTAGAAAAAAAATAAGTAATGGAGAAATAAACAACAACCCTGTCAAATAGTAAAATTTCTTTCCTCAGCAAACAAAAAAGTGATACCTTTTATGCCTTGGAAATAATAGTGTATTATATACTAAAGGAGAAAAGTGCGCGATTTTTTCCCAAGGAAAAATTTGCAGCACGAGCTGAAGGCGAGGGTTACAAATACGAGGGAAAAATCCACTTCTCTTTTTTCCACGACCCCAAGATATATAGTTATTATTCTTTTGTGGCTAGCTCAGTGGTATGAAGTCGGCCTGTGGATCCTGAGAACTCTGGTTCGATTCCCACAGGTGACAAACAATTTTCATAATTTCAAAAACTACTCTTGTGGCTCCTCCACCACTAACATCTTTGGGGGCCGTGATTTTACGACTGATAACCGCACTTCACGCGCAAAATATATCACTTACCGAGATCTGTTTCGGCAGAGTGTCACACCCAGTAATGGGTAGAAGGCGTGATGATATATTTATTTATTTATTCTTTAAAATATTAGAAATAATTATTTTAAAATGTAATACTTTTTTTCTTTTCTTAGCACCGGGACTAAAATGCTTTACTTTCGTCATCATTGGGTTGATACTGATTATTTCTATCATGAGTTTGGTATCATAAAAATTCAATTTCTATCCCGGTGGCAATTAGAAATATAAGAACATAACTAAAATTTAAAAGAGAGCAACTAAAAACAACAATTCTTTAACGTGTATTGAAACTGGGACCACTAAGGCCTTTATCCATCGCTTCTGTAGCTTCTACATTTACAAAAATATTGAAGTATTCTTTTGTATTATATATGTAAAGCAACCAGAGAAATTTGTATAACAGTAAACAAAAGCTATTTTGAATTGGAGAAATCGTCATATTTTCTACAATTCAGTCACGTATCCAAAATTAATTACTTTATTAATTAACGGTAAAATTTCGGTAAAATATATTTAAAATTGATATTCATTAGCAGTGTTACGGTTTGGTTTAAGTGCGCTTCTTGAATTTGGGTGCTTCATTTAAAATTTGGTGAAAGCCTTGTATAAATTTTGTACCAACTGTTTTACGCTTTGTTAGTAGAATGACACGCCAATTAAATCAGCTATTAACTCCTTAGCAACGCATATCATAGAGCACTGACTTAATACTGACACCTACTATTAAAATTTAATTTTAGTATAGCCCAAGAAGAGCTAATTGGCATATGAAAATAGCTAATTGAAGAAGCAGTAATGCAGAGTAATTAGTATAAAACCATAATTCATTAAAATTAAAAGTATGTTTTGTTTATTTGTTTTTGTTTCAAGACGATTTGTAAAATTCATTTTGTAATTAATTTTAAAATGTATAACTTTCTTAATATGAATTTGAGGAAGTAATAATATATCCCAAATGTATACTTTTTACGAATTTGTTTTATCATAATCGAAATTTTTGTAATAAAATTAACATGAAATATTAATTAAATGAATTTTTATTTTGATATGCGTATATGCGTTAATTGATTAATCTGATTTAAAATTTAAAATTGTGTACTTTTACTTCAAGTAATATGTAAAAGTATATTGATCTAAATCCGACTTAAAATTTAAATTTCAATAAATAGTAGAATGTGAATTATATTTAGTAATGTTGCACAATTATGTGAAAGGATAACATTTACTAAAATGGGTAATTTATAAGCAAGTTATGTACCTGGGTAATTTGATTAAAAAATAATAATAAATAATTAAATATTGCAATTAATATTGATTAAATTAATTATCTGTACTGTTTAATTTATTTATGACTCTGCATAACAGGAACTTAATCTTATTTACAGAAGCTTACGAGTGTATAGTGGAATCCGAACCACTCATATACAGTCGTATTTACATAGTTTTAGATATAGCCTAATATTTGATTTATGCACTGATGTTTATCATTAATAATTAAGTTCTAAGTAAGATTGATTAAATAGTGTGCAAGATGAAAAATAATTCTAAGAATGATTCATAATTATTAGGCATAAATGACCAATTTCACCGCTATTAAATATTAATTGTAACTTCAGGAAAACAATATAGAATCGGGAGATAATGTAAGCATTAATTTAATATTTCTGTCTATAATTCGGTTCGGTATTTTTTGACTTAAATGACATTTGATATTTAAGGGATGACGACGGTACAACTGGTAAAAATTCAGTACTATAGAATATAGTAACTTATTTTATTTATATGGGGTAGGTGGCTCAGTGGTATCAAGTCAGTCTGTGGGTTTGAGAACCTGGGTTTGCTTCCCACAGCTGACAAACAATTTTCACCACATTGAAATTATTCCTATAGCTCTTACTTCACTAACACCTTTGAGGGCCGTGATTTGACGGCTGGTATCACAACAGCTTTATTCCCACAATAATAATGACAAGTAATGTGGTAGGTGGCTCAGTGGTATCGAGTCGGTCTGTGAATCCTGAGAACCCTGATTCAATTCCCTTTTTCACCACATTAAAATTACCCCTGTGGCTCCCTCTCCACTAACATCTTTGAGGGCTGTGATTTGGCGGCAGGTAATCGCACTTCACGCACTAAAATATATCACTTACCGAGATCTGCTTCGGCAGAGTGCCACACCCAGTTATGGGTAAAAGGCGTAATGATATATTTATTTGTGTATTTATAATGACAGGATTGGTTAAAACGCACAAACGTAACAATAAATAAAACATTTCATTGATTAACTTTAACAAATCTGTAACAAAATTTTGAAACATTTAATAATAAATATGATGCACATCCTATATAAAATCCCGATTGCATATCGCATTCCAACCACCATATACAGGGTGTCTACAACACAAGTTTCACTCTTGAGTGCACGTTGCGCTAGTTCTCCCCTCCAGTGCAGACGGCGCTATATAGTCCTCCCCACAACTTCACCAGGTATCACTTTCGTGTTTGCGTTTCTTGTTCTTGTCCGCAGTGTCCGTCCGTGGAAAAGTTTTCTAGTTACTATAGTTACTAGTTCTAGTTCGTGTGTTTGTTTAGTGCCACTGGTTAACATGCGCCTGGATAATTATGTAAGTAGGGGTGAGAAAAGGGAATTGTTAAGGGTTGGGGATCATACAATAAGGGATGCTGGAAATTGTACTTTTAATTCTTTATAACTAATTGAAATACCACCCTTAATTTACATACAGACGTAACTGTGTATGAATACGATATAAGGGTTGTATTAAATATAATGTAATGTAGGTCCTTATTACAATATAAACATTTAAAATTAAGCCTGTCATTCTCTTATATTTATTTTAAAAATATTTTTATGCCTTCATTATAATATATTTCAAAAATAATGTTGTTCAGAGTTTCTAAAACTTCAGTTACCCGTGAATTCCTTCTTAAATTTTCATTGTTATCATGTACCCCCTTATCAAAATAATAATGATAATAAAATATGATTGATTTTTAATTACAAATTTGTAATTCATTTAAATAATATATTTTCACTGATAGGAGTGCCCCCTGTAGACTTTTCGCCCGGAGGGTATGCTTACTTTAAGAACTATTGTTATTATAGGTTATTAAACTTAAAATTTAAAGTTGATAAAAAATGTGTCATAATAATATTTAATTAAAAGTCATTGTGTAAAAAATATAATATTCTAATTTTTAAAATACTGATTCTCTACATATAGGTTGAATTTTTATTTTTACTCACTATTGGGATCTAGAGAACAATAAGAGATATACAAAAAAAATTATGAATTAAAAAGTGTAATATTACAAAAATATAATTTTCTAAATAAAAAAATGACCTTTTTTTACAATTAACTTTATTAAATATTAAAATGGGGTAAAGGCACAGTGGTATCGTGTCGGACTGTTGATCCTAAGAACCCTGGTTCGATCCCCAAAGCCGACAAACGTTTTCACCAATTTAAAAAATTATCCCTGTGGCTCCTCCACCACTAACATCTTTAAGGGCCGTGATTTGACGACTGGTAACCGCACTTCACGCGCATAAATATATCTCTTACCGAGATCTGCTTTGGCAGAGTGACACATCCAGTAATGGGTAAAAGGCGTGTTGATATATTTATTTTCTTTTAAATATTAAAATTATTTTTTTAAATATCAGTACATAAAATTAACCTTTTCCTGAATAATTTTGTAACTACAATTTTTTTTAATAATAATTTGATTCAATTGTTTAGTACTACAAAATTATATTAAGAAATATTTATTCTCTATGTATATTTAAAACATTCCTGAAAATTCCTGTAATTGCAGATCCAAATTATTACGTTTTAATTAAATTAGATAATAATAAAATACTGCAAAATTATGGTATTCTAATTAAAACGATATCTATAACTAATTTTATTGTCATAATTAATAGCAGTAATTTTCTCCTGCTAACTACGATAGAAAAGATTATGATTTATTGTACAATAAATTGTGGGATATTTACCGACAAAGCAAATAAACCCAACAAATAAAAATTTCTTATTTTCTCCCAATTATTGCGAGTTAACGAGGCGTGTTTACATAAGTCATGTGGCCAGTTTCACGTACATAAAAACCTTATCAAATCTATGCCAACAAACTTGGAAACAATTGCCGAAATGCTTGCATGCGTACATACATACTTAATGCAAAGTTAACATGCCTTTTGATCGCTATTAAAATAGTATTGCACATTAAGATATAATATACGAGTATAGTATAATGTGAATTAAGAAAATTAATACCGACTTAATAATTAACAATGTTTTAAAAATTCACAATCATAAATAAACTATTGGCATAATCTAAAACATAAATTAATATTTTATAGTTCGAAATAACTTGAAAAATTCTTCATTAAATACAATAAATACATATATCATCACGCCTTCTACCCATTTCTGGGCGTGGTATTCATCCGTAGCAAATCTCAGTGATATATTTCTGCGCGTAAAGTGCGTCAAACCGCGGCCCTCAAAGCTGTTGGTAGAGGATTAATTTTAATGTGATAAAAACTGTTTATCCACAGGCCGACTCGATACCACCCCATAAAATTGAAAATTATTTAATAATAATTAATATACTCCACCACTAACATCTTTGGGGGCCGTGATTTGACGACTGGTAACCGCACTTCACGCGCAAAATATATCATTTACCGAGATCTGTTTCGGCAAAGTGCCATACCCAGTAATGATGATATATATATATTTTTTATTATACTTTTTATGGGGTAAGTTTCTCAGTGGTACCGAGTCAGCTTGTTGATTTGGGAACCCGGGTACGATTCCCTCAGCCGACAAACTATTTTTTACCACATTTAAACTACCCCTGTAGTACACCCCTTTAATAACTTCTTTGGGGACTGTGTCTTGACGGCTTATAACAGCACTTCATTTTTTATATTTCATAATTAATTTCTAAATTGTCATAATTTGAAATTTGTTTAATTTTACAGGATGACTAGAAATGATTGACAAAAATTTTTGAGGTGGCTGTTTTTTTAGTTTTCTCAATTTGGTGTTATTGTAAATGACCATTTTTATAAATAAAGGTGAAATAAAGGTTGACAATACCAGGTCATCAAATTACAATTATATTTTATTTGACATATTTGAATTTGACAATCTGGTACACCAACATAAAACTGAAAGTATATAGATATTTTTAAAAAAGAATGTCAATCTTTTGTAGTCACCCTGTATATGTATCTTTCAATATAAAAGTAATATAATTAGAGCTTTATGGGGTTGCTGGCTCAGTGGTATCAAGTCAGCCTGTGGATCCTGAAAACCCTGGTTCGAATCCCACAGGCGAGAAACAATTTTCACCATTAAAAAAAAACTACCCCTGTGGCTCACCCACCACTAACATCTTCGGGGCTTTGTCGGCTGGTAACCGCACTTCACGCGCAAAATATATCACTTACCGAGATCTGTTTCGGCAGAATGCCACACCCAAGAATGGGTAGAAGGCGTGATGATATATTTATTTTATAATTAGAGTTATGTGGTATGAAGTCGGCCTGTGGATCCAGAGAACCCTAGTTCGATTTCCACAGGCGACAAACAATTTTCACCATTTAAAAAAAAACTACCTCTGTGGCTCACCCACCACTAACATCTTTGGGGCTTTTTCGGCTAGTAACCGCACTTCACGCGCAAAATATATCACTTACCGAGATCTGTTTCGGCAGAGAGCCACACCCAGTAATGGATAGAATGCGTGATGATATTATTTATTTATTTATTTTATAGAGTTCACTGAGAGCTTCATAAAAAAATTGAGTTAAAAAGTAATATTTAATTTAGTAATTAATTAATAATACTAGTAATAAATATAAATAAAGTAAAGTAGGTAAGATGAAACTCATAGTGAAAACAGAAATCTTGCTACACATATCGTAGACAAGTAAAAAAATACCTTATCATTTTTCATCATTAATACCGCAAGTAAAACGGAAAGGTATACGTAAAAGTGAGTGATACAGTTACCTAAACACATTAAGAAAGTGTGTCTTAATAAACTTATACTTCGTCCAAACAGAGATAAGTTTTGACATACTAAAGTCATCAGCACCTAACGGTACTACCTACTGAGAACTCAAGAAAGCCATGGAATGTATTGTGAGTTACGACAACTGACAGTCACAGCAGGCGATACTCATTTTCGCCTGTGATATAGTTTCTTGCAAGGCGGAATTATTCTAATGATAGAGTCATGAGATTGTTAGGTATTCATATTTTTATTGCACTATTGCAAAAGTTTTTTTGTTGGTAGATTATTAAATGTTAGGTAATTTTGTTAATTAGTAGGAAGTGACAATTATTTGATTGAAATGAATGGAATTGTTTTGTGCGTGAATAGTTTCACGCATGAAGAAGTTTAAAATTTAAGAATGTAATTTATGTCTATAGATAAGTTTTTATACTGCTTACATGACACTAGATTTACTTTCATTTTAACGGTGTTACTAATTTAACTACGTTTTCCAGAAGAACTTGATAACTTATTTATTTATTTTGTTTTGTTACTCTGTACAACAGGAACTTAATCTTAGTTACAGTAACTTACAATGGAATTCAAATCGCTCAGACATAATCGTTAAACAGTCATATACCGGATGACTTTAAATGATTGTTTCTTTTTAGTGATACCTAATATTTTCAGTTTTATGTTGGTGTGCCTGATTGTCAACTCTCCTGAGTGCTTAGGACGTTTTGCTAGCGTTGTTAATTTTAGGCATGCTGAGGTTTCTGTGCAAATAAAAATGAAAGATTTTTAGAAACTATTCGAAAGAAATATTGGATGAATTTGAGTTTGCATAAAGAAAATAAGTACCAAAGAAGTCTAAAGAGCTTTACGAAAAACAAAACGAATTTATTGTGTTGTCTGACATTTATCCATCAATTACGATTTTGATTTGTTTGAATAGCTGTTGTTTGATAACTTTATATGCCCTAGGGTGATAATAGCTAAGTTACGCCCGCTTTTGGAAAAAATGTTTATAGTGAAGTCTTATTTTCACAATAGTCAGCGAAATGAAAACGGAATTGCACTTTCCTCATTTTGAATGACGTTTGAAGATTTAAGGTTAAATTGTATGCATAGAGTACAGACATACGTTTCACAGGCCATAGCTGCCCAGGATGACAAGACTTATTTAACACACTACAGTTTATGAAGCCAAAATAAAATTAAATCTAATACAACACTCTTTTCTATTCAACCCTACTTCACACCTCAAAACAACGGACGAAAAGTGAAAAAAAATATTACACATATAGATTCAGATCACTTATATGTACGATTAATCATATTTACTTTATATTTCCCTTACTAGATTTACTGATAATGATTCAGCTTGAAGTAACCCACCTTCCTAAGTAAATAAGTTTTTAATATCAATTGATCACGGCATTTTATCTGAAAATGGGGTGGCTAGCTCAGTGGTATGAAGTCGGCCTGTGGATCTTAAGAACCCTGGTTCGATTCTCACAGACGACAAACAATTTTCATAATTTCAAAAGCTACCCCTGTAGCTCCTCCACCACTAACATCTTGGGGGCCGTGATTTGACGACTGGTAACTGCACTTCACGCGCAAAATATATCACTTACCGAGGTCTGCTTCGGCAGAGTGCCACACTCAGTAATGGGTAGAAGGCGTGATGATATATTTATATTTATTAGTTTATTTTATTTGAAAGGATGTAAGTAAACTCAAGTGGCAAATGAAACGACTAATATTATTTTGTAACGAATCAATTTAAGAAAATTTCAAATAGCTTTATCCATATTAATTTTCCTACTTGCCAACTGACTTATGCAAATAAATTTATAATTTTAACTATAAAATTAATAGAGATAGTAGTAAAACTTTATACGTGCTATTAAGCTATAAACCATTTACTTACAATAAAATTTTACCATGTAAGTAGGTAATGTATTTACTTTTGAAAAGTTGCATAGCATACTAATCTCAATTGAGCCTTGACTAAATAAAACGTAAAAAGTGATTAAAATTTGCATTCAGTCGAATAGTGCATGTCCATATTACAGTAGCTATTTAATAATCAAGTGAGCGTGTTAGCGCTTTGAAATGTTTCACTTTCAACTTTTCATTTGGGCGTCAACTGTTTTGTACTCTGTTATTGCAAATCATATTGTTTAATATGATGTAAGATTCGATTGAAAGATGCCTGATTAAACTAATAATGAAGTGCTGATGAAATGTGAAATGGTTAAATGTAATTGTTTTTACTTTTACTTGCTCAACGGAAGACTAAACTGATTGCTCTTTTGATATACCCGTATGATGTTTACTATTTGTTTGGGTTTTTTATATGCGGTAGTGAATGTTTAAATAAAATTAATTATAAATTTTTTATTGCATATACCTAATGAGAAATTGTATTTATTATGTTAAATTTGTCATTGTTGTAAGATAAAAATATTAATTAATTAATTTATTTATGTCAGGAGTTCCTAAACCTTGAATTAAGATCGAAAGCTAAGAAGATTTTCTGTCCTGTCTCCAATATTATTGCAATAGTTTTAATTATAAAATTTATTTTAATATAGTCTTATAAATATATATATATATATATATATATATATCTTTGGTTCCAAGACTGTTATTTTATAGTTGCCACTTATCTTTCCTTTTCTAGGGATGAAAAATATCACTTTCTTCTCTCAAACGAGTGAAGAATTTTTTCTTTCTGATAGAGTCGCAGAAAAAATAATTTAAATAATTCATTTGAAGATAGAAATGGTGTTTCTCTAACTTGGTTTTAATACATTTACTTTTTGTACTTGCATCATTCAAAATAAGGTTTACATTACCCTGGAAACCGATGGAAAGTTTGATTTTGCGCATTAGTGCGCAAAGTAAATGAAAAAACACCCATTTTTATGGTTCTAAATTTTGACTATTAAAACACTAATTGTACTTATATACACACATTTCAAGGAATTTATAAAAGAAATAGAGACATTGGCTTATAACGTCATCAAACAGACATATTTTCACAAGTTTGACGAGAAAAAATAAAGAATTTATTTTCAAATAACAAAAGTCATGGCATACTAAACTGTCAATATAAATTTACGCTTCAAATTTAATAAATTTTCTCATTGTCGATTATATAATTTTTGCTCGTTTGCATTGTACAAAATTCGTGCACGATGACGCCATTTGCACCATTCCCGCAAATTAAAGCACTCGCTTCGCTCGTAGTTTAAAACTGCGCTCATGTGCACAGTATGTCTTTGCGCACTTGTTATGTAAATACCTATTATTTGCGCCAAATGGACGACGTTTCGCAACTGTTAGTTGTTCCATTATCAAGGCACTAAGAATTTAAATTATAAAAAACAACATATTTTAACAAAATGTTCAAAACTCAAAGTTAAATTTACATATTAAATTTAGTTGCATTAAAATATTTTAAATTCAAATGATTAGACTCAGGCTAATTATGACTGAAATGATTTAAAGAAAAGATACGAAGAACTAAATGTTTGCCATTTTTATAAAATGAGTATTGGAAATAATTGAAGATACAAGTTTCATAATCATCCTCGTATTAATTTCATCAATCTAAAACAGTTTAAATGAAACTTATGTAATTATGCTATTGTGTAGGTTTGATCCGAGTCCAAACCAACAATCAAATTAAATAATAGAGTAAAAATATTATGAGAAAGTCTTGGAACATTAATTACAAATATGAACGAATGAGCATGATAATCAGGAGCAGGAAACACTACCGTTTGTTTTTGTTGATTTCCGTTTACATAATGTGATTTAGGTTTACCTACACTTTTCATTACAAATTTTAGCAACTCATTATTGTATTACATCGCTAGTGAGCGAGTTCCTGTTTGATGTGGGAGTGTCCTCTACTAACGTGCCTTTTACATATTCATGCACTCTGTTTTTTGCACTCTAGTTTTTGTTGAAAGAATACTATCAATCAACGGAACTGGAGACACTTTCCTTTTATTAAATACTTTCGTGATAAAATTAATTAATAATCTGATTCACATTTACTTCCTGCATTATTTGACTGTAATCCCTCTTGATATATGTAACGACTAGGACATTATCAAAATAGGTATTTTAAAATTGAAAATAATTATATTTGGTTAGTCCAATCTACGTTCAATCAATACATGCTTTATTTGTAGCCAAGACAATACATACAATCGAAGTAAATAAAGTCTATCAATTCTTCAAAAATCGTTATATTTTAGTCATTAATTAGTGAAAATATATTAAATTTGTCTTTTTAAGCCCGCGATAGAACTTTTGCTCTTTCAGTAAACTGTAAACTTTTCATAGTTGAAATGGTTCAATTTTTTAAATATAATTCTATATAATTCAATCCAAGAGAAATCGAATGCCGTTGAGCGCATCTTCATATCTTTTTTAGTTTACGAGTTACAGCGATTTATTATGTTTTTAAAATTGCAACTTTGAGAGGCCATATCTCGAAAACTAAAAGAGATATTGAAATGCGGTTTGAACCAGTGTATTTCTCGTGCTTTACTTAATATAATAGCAAATTTTGAAAAATTTTAAAAAATTTCAGAATTTTTCAAAATTTTCCTAGGCGATATTTTAAAATCATGACGAGATAATAAAAATCTGTTAACACCCGTGAATTCCTCTCGTAAAAATACGTAGGTATGCAAAATTTCAGAAGGAAATTCACACGGATAGATTTTTTATTACAGAAAAACGAAAATCGGCTAAAAATTGAATATTTTTGAAGGGGTACCCTTAAGATTTTTATGATTTTTGGTCATTTTTCGTTTTTCTGTAATAAAAAATCTATCCGTGCGAATTTTGTCGTGAAAATTTACATACCTATGTATTTTTACGCGAGGAATTCACTGGTGTTCACAGATTTTTATTATCTCTTTTACTTTTTAAAATATCGGCAAGGAAAAATTTTGAAAAAATCCCAAAAATTTTCAAATTTTTTAAAATTAGCTTTTATATTAAGTAAAGCACGAAAAATACAGTGGTTGAAACCGCATTTCAATATCTCTTTTAGTTTTCGAGTTATAGCGTCTCAAAGTTTCGATTTAAAAAACATCAAAAATCGCTGTAATTCAAAAACTAAAAAAGATATGAAGATGCGCTCAACGGCATTCGATTTCTTGTGCCTTATATTATATAGAACCATATTAAAAAATAAATATTCAGTAAGAATTTTTAACATCAAATTTGAGAAGCAGTATTGCAACAATGTGGTTTAAACTAGTATATTCCTCATGTAAGACCATATGAATAACTAAATTTTTATAAAAATATTCGTACGGATGCATTTTTGTACATAAAAACGAATTTGTAATGTAAATTATAATATAGCAAGTAGCGATTTGCTGTAGAATTTATTTGTGATTATTGCCTCCAAGAGGGTAATGACCTCGAAAACTTTTAAAACCACTACTTAACAGGAAAAATATTCAAATGAATATTTAGAGTATTCAATTATTCGTCTAAATCAATCTAGATATTACATTTCACTTATTTAATTACTGTTAAAATTAAGTTTAAAATATGTATGTGACAATTAAACGTTATACATACTCGTATGTTTGCATTTGTTCCAGTTTCATGACTAACTATGTAGATAATATCAATCTTTGACAAGTTTTAAAATTAATTTTAGCAGTAATGAAATAAGTAAAATGAATTGTATAAAGTAATCACTCACGGAATAATTTTTATACCGTATATTTTCTATTGTCAATCGTTCTACACTTTTTTGTGAAGATCTCCAGAAATTTTTTTGAAAGTAATATATTCTAATTCCTTGATGACGCAAAGTAATTAACCGTACTACGTAGTACGATTTGAATTTGTGCAAGTAACTGTACCTTCTAGAGTGTACAAATACAGAGCCACAGAATTAATAACAAATTAATTGTCCCTGAGGTCGCCCACAGTCTCTGACTGATTACTCTATTGCTCTGGTCCGGTTATTTTGCTCTCAGCTCTAGAAAATACTTTGCTTGCTGGATGTATGCTTAAGCTTAGATGTTTGTTACATAATATCGCTTTGTCATCGGTTTTTTACGTGTAATGGATACCTACGGATATGTATATTACGCCATGCATATTCAAGACGGTATTGAGATGTTGCTAATTTGAGTCATGTGCAAGTTTAATAAGTTAAACTGTTGTAAGATTTGAAGTGTGGGGCTTCCGAATCTGTTCAATATTTATGAGCTATTAATACGAACATATGTGGCATTAAATTAAACTAGAGTGATCAAAAGTATGTTTTTCAGTTGGCAATACAATTCTGGGGATCTTTTTATGCTACAGTTGGCACAACGCCAGGTAAAGATGGAAATTCTATTTGATATGTCATTTTTATAATAAATACAAATAAGTTGAGTGAGGGCAAGGTGAAAAGTCCTTGAAAAATGAAACAAGAAATGATTTATTTGGTCAAAATATATTTTATTTCTCAACATAATCTCTTTGTAGCTCAATACACTTCGTCCAACGTTTTTCTAATTTTTCGATCCCTTCCAAATAATACGATTTTGGCAATCCTTCAAAATAGGCGTTTATCTCAGCGATGACCTCATCGTTGGAGCCAAATCTTTTTCCGTCGAGCCATTTCTTCAAGTTTGGAAATAGATCAAAATCGCAGGGGGGCAAATCTAGAGAATATAGTGGATGACGAACCAATTCGTAGCGCAATTCATGCAATTTTGCCATTGCGACTGCGGTCGTGCTTGTTGTCAACAGAGAGTAAATGCGGCACCCATCTGGCAGATAGCTTTCTCATATCCAAAAATGTATGCAAAATGTTCCGTATCCATTCGGTGGAGATGCTCATAGCCTCAGCAACCTCGTGCACTTTAACTCTCCGATCGTCCAATATCATACTACGGATTTTATCGACGATTTCTGGCGTTGTAACCTCAATTGGACGACCAGAACGTTCGGCGTTCTTTGTGGTCATACTACCACAACGAAAATCAGTAAACCACTTGTTAATCGTTCCAATCGATAGTGAGGAGTCCCCATAATGTTTAACAAGCGATGCTTTGGTTTGCGTAATGTTTTTTCCACGCAAGAAATAATGTTTAATCAAAACGCGAAATTCACTTTTTTCCATGTTTTCAAAAATCTTCAAGGTTGCTTGCTTTCGATGGGTGTCAAAACAGAACTGAATGACATATCAGTCTGACAATTTTAATGCGTTCTAGTTAAAGATGGTACATCACAAATGTCACATGAGATTTGCGATTGTGGCGCCATCTGTTTTATTTTTCAGGGACTTTTCACCCTGTCCTCGTACTTTAGATTATTGCTCTGTGAGTAATATTAAGAAATAAAAGGATGTGGATAAGAGAAACAATGATTTTTATCCATTTAAATTTTCAAATGTCACTGTTAACAACAGAAACTAAATTTATGTATCAGTCTTACCAATTTCAAGTATATTTTTTATTGCCAACTACAACACTTACTTTTGATCACTCTGTATTACATTATTACGAAATATATTTGTTAAACTTTAAAATACTGTTAATTGCCAATTATTTCATGTATAAAAGGTTACCTACACTTAGTAAAACATATATTAAATTTAAATTAATTGACAATAAAATCAAAAGGTACAAGGTAATTCAATGCCATCATAATATATTAACAAGTAATATTTTATGTGTATTCACCCACAATACCTCAAGAAAGGAAGGAAATATGACCTAATATCATCATTAAACTTTATTTTAATGACCTCATTTCCTTTAGATAAACCTCAATGAGCAAAAAATATTTACATTCGATTTTGCAATGTTTGACAATTAGAAATATCGCAGTTAGACCTGTATCCTGTTAGACAGCTACCTGATTCCTTTTGCGATTTGTTTATTATACATTTTAAAATAAACTAAAGTATACAGAATGACCTTGCGAAAAAGTATCAACCACACCTTGAAGTGTGTGAGTGAAATGAAAACTTAACGTGCGTGTAACTGTTTCTTTCTGAAAGATATTCTTTATTTTAATGGTTATTAACTTTGTTATTATTGGAGAAAATATTGTAGAACCAATCTTGGTTTTATGGTTATTAGTTTTGGTTTATTTATTTTGTGAAATCTGAAGGTTAATGTTAATATATTAGATCAAGATATTTTGGTAATAATTTGAGACAGATACAATTAATTAAAAAGATGGTTTCGAAAGATGAACTACATTAATTAATTTTTGAAATATTGGTTCTGATGTTTAACCATGACCATAATTAATATTTAATGTAACTTACAATAAAATAAGGAAAATAAAAATGTTTTCTAGGTATCATAAAGGTTAGCGAAATTAGGTTAAATTTATAAGAAACATGTTTACATTAATTATTTTATTATTTCAAATTAAAATTAAATATATCATCACGCCTTTTATCAATTATTAGGTGTGGCACTCTGCCGTATCGGATCTCGGTAAATGATATATTTATGTGTGTAAACTGCAACTACTAACCGTCAAATCACGGCCCTCAAAAATGGTAGCGGAGCACAGGGGTAGTTTTAATGAGGTGAAAATTGTTTATCAGTTGCGGGAATCGAATCCAGGTTCTCAAATCCCCAGTCCGGCTCGATACCATTGAGTCTATTAAAGTGAATTTAGTCTAAAGCTGGCACTGTTCTTTTTGGACCCAGGTTCGATTACCACAGTCAACAAACAATTTTCACCACATTCAAAATTACTCCTGTGGCTCCCTTTTCGCTAACATCTTTGGGGGTTTACCGAAATCTGCTAAGGAGTACTACGCCCAGTAATGGATAAAACGGCGTGATAATATATTTTATATACTTTGGAAGTAAATTATTTGTCGTTTATAATACCGGAAATTAGTGAGCTACACCTCAGTAAATTTTAATTCCATTTCAACTCAACAATTAAGAAAAAAAAAATCAAAATAAAACTTGCAATATTAGTAATAGCGGGTTGAAATGTAAAGCTGAATTCTTGAAAAAAGTATGAGAAAAGATTTTCAACTGTCCAACTTTCAAATTAATAAATCTGGCATGTCCTTCAAAAATAAAAATTAAATTCATTAGACATATATAATTAACCATAATGTACAACGCCGTAAAATTGCTGAACCACACAGAAAGCATTGCAAACCTAACAACATGAAAAAGTTGAAAATGCCGTTAGAAATTTAATAAAACACTTTCAAAAAACATTGTCTTTTATTAAGTACCTGCTAGTAGCCTAGATTCGGGGAAACTTGCTAAACTTCACCAAAAAACTCGTTATTGTTAATTAGAGCAATTTAATTAATTCGTTTCTCTGCTAATAAGTGTTCTATTCATGAGATACGTAGGCAAATTAGCAAAAAGATATGTTTAATTAATTAATATTAATTTCTCTTACATAACCTACATAATTATTTAAAATTTAGGTGGCCATTAAACTCACTTAAAAGAAAGCAAAATTTCACAGTTGTTGCTTTATGGTTACAATGATCGCCCTACAAGAGAGAACTAAATTAATTTACAACAGGCAATCGTAGTCCAGTTGCGTCTATCAAGACGTCGTGCGTTCAAATCTTGCATAAAAACAATTGAGCATCAAGTAGGTACTCATTACATGCAGTTCTTAATTTCAAATATATTTTGTATTTATATAAATAAAATAAATATATCATCACGCCTTCTACCCATTACTGGGTGTGGCACTCTGCCGAAGCAGATCTCGGTAAGTGAAATAATTTGCGCGTGAAGTGCGGTTACCAGTCGTCAAATCACGGCCCCCAAAGATATTAGTGGTGGAGGAGCCACAAGGGTAGTTAATTATTACTGTAATCAATATTAATTAAGTTTATGGGGTAATTACTCAGTGGTATCAAGTCGGCCTGTGGATTCTAAGAATCCTGGTTCTATTCCTACATCCGACAAACATTTTCACCAATTTAAAATAACCCTTGTAGCTCCTCCATCACTAACATCTTTGATGGCTGGTAACCGTACATCACGCGTATAAATATATCACTTATCGAGATATGCTTCGGCAGAGTGTCGCACCTAGTAAAAGACGTGATGATATATTTATATACGAGTATTTATTTAATATTAGTTTGTTATTGAGCAGAGTAGCCAATAAATATATATAAATTGAATTTTTAGTACACGAAATTGAATTATTCACAAAAATTTTCATTTAAATATCAACAGCGATGCAATACGTCTGGATAAAAAAGATTTAATCTTATTTTGCAATAATTTAATTAATTAACTGTAATAATTTCATAAATATTTGAAATTCCACCTTAAGATTAATCACGTGATACGATTTGCTAACAAAATTTCACTTATTACTCATTTTCAAACACGAGCAAGCTTTCGCTACATAACAATAACTAAGATTCACTTTTGTTTGGCAATGATTTACGTCGTAGCAAGTTGATCAGTGTGTTTCTAGGTCGAAGCACAGCTGTTCAACTTCAGCAGAAGAACAACACCCAGTTAACATTGATCTCTGTACATAAAAACCGGCCTGCTTCGATACGCAGGAATGCTAGCAATTACTCTGACACTTGTTGTTGTTTTGCGTGCGATTCAAATGTGGCAATACAAGAATTTGTTTGTGGTATCGACCATATGGAGATGTAGATGTTTCTAGAATGAATTTCTGGTCACATTGTTATGCACAAAATTTATTATATTTAATACATATTTTATTTATTGTTTTAACTTCTTGGTTACTAGTTTAATTGCTTTAGAAAATTATGCAAACTAAACAGAAAACGTAAGAACTAAAATAAAAAAAATTAAATAAATAAATATATCATCACGCCTTCTATCCATCACTGGTTGTAGACACTCTGCCGAAGCAGATCTCGATAAGTGATATATTTTGCGCGTGAAGTGCGGTTATCAGTAGTCAAATCACGGTCCCCCAAAGATGTTAGTGGTGAAGGAGCCACAGGGATAGCTTTTGAAATTATGAAAATAGTTTGTCACCTGTGGGAATCGAACCAGGGTTCTCAGGATCCACAGACCGACTTCATACCACTGAGTTAGCCACCCCATAAATAAGTAATTTTTTAAAAGAAATTAGCAAAGGAACTATGGTATAATTAAGTGATAAAAATGGTTGACAGAATCTTTAGCCGATGCGCGACAGAACTGCTCAAAGTGAGCAATTTTTATAGTGTTGCCAGTAGCAACAATCGTTAAACCATTTTAATAGCTACTCATAGCAACGTATAAAAAATTAGTGTTGTACTAAAAAGATGAATTTAATGAACAGAATCGCGTACGTAAATGTTATTATTTTTACAGTTGCATAAAACATAATCAAAGAAGCCGGTTGACGATTTTAGTTTTCAATTCTGCAAAGTATTATTATTATTATAATTTAAAGTGATGAGTGGCACGCTAAAATATATGCCTATTTAAAAGAACTTGGCAAAGATAATAGTGAAAATAAGAAAAGTAGCTTATTAGAATTCAAAACGCTTAGTAATAAACAGTACCTGCTGGTGCGATTATTTAAATGGAGGAGAAAATCAAGCAGAATAGAATTGCTGTTTGCAGCCTTCATGTGTGAAAGATTTGCATTCATTGTAAAACAATTTCTTTTTATTTGTTTTACTTGCATTACACTAGAGTTTCTCTTCAATTTATCAACAGTCAGCACAGCACAATACCACGATAAAAATCTACTCCAATTATGTTATTTATTGTGGTAATTCAGCCAATTTCATCCATACAATCTAGCATACGACGATGACGAATGATGACTACTTGCGATTTCTAATATTTCATATTTTCTCAGAAATTGAAAAACCATATTATGTACCTTTCTCATTTGGATACATATATAACATCACGCTATATCCCATAAAATGAGATTGCAAGAACCTTTAAACACTCCTTAGATTCATCCTGAAAATAATCTTCATCAAACATTCCTGTCTTGATATACCACACAAGCTCGTTTCATCTTTCATTCATGCAATAAACCTTCAATCATAATTCATCCATTTATTCCTAGAACATCCATCTAATTTCTCAACTTCACCCCAATACAACTGATTCACCAATCTTTCATTCGATATACATTCCACTTGACCATTACATACATACAGAAATACAGAAAGTACCATAAGTAAGGAATATTGATATGCTCCCTATTTTGTAGTATACATTGCTAAGTCTAGCAATTGCTAAGACCCCAAACAACAATGGTTGCAAGGAAGGTTGCTATCAAAAGATCATGTTAGCAATTGTTATACTTAGCAATTTTTGTTACAGAATAGGTTCAATTATCTCCTGAAATAATCGTTTAATATAAGTAATTAAAAACAAGTTTCAAGGGTTTATGATTGCGGATATTTAAATATTATTTAAATTAAATGATTATTTCAGAAGATAATTTGAATACTCCTTAGTTATGTTACAGCCTAATATCAGGTTATATGCCGTCAAATGCAGTAAAACCCCTTAAATATTCACAGATATATCAAGAACCAGTCTCTGTAAAACATTATCATTCTCATACAAATATAAATTGTGAGTTTGCAGAAATTTAATAAATTATTTACGGATTAAAATATGTTCGTATCAGATTAGATAAAGAACTTAACCTTTAAACTAAAGGAAAACATTAATAACAACAACAAATTTAGGACCGTGAAACAAATGAAAATGATTTATGTCAAACCAAAGGAAACTATTAATCCTTTTCTGACATTAAATGTACATTAGAGTCAAATTCATTTCAAACAAATGTATTACCTAAATAATTTGTGTAGACAAATGTTAAGGACTAATTTTCAATGTCATCTTTCTATTTTATCTTGACAAAAATCTTATGAATCATATCCGATATAATTTTTGACCTTTAAAGTTCAAGACAATGTTTTTTACAGATAAAATATAGAGAATGAAAATATAGTGCGGCTCCACCTACTAAATACACTATCAGCGTTATTAAATTAGTTCTTATCTTGTTTTCAATCTAAATGCGATTTTTATTTGAAATGTTACGCATTTCATACAACTTTCATTTGAATGTTGATTTCATTTACTTACTTAGTGAAATCTATGTAGATACAATAAAACTAGTAAATCATACGCATTCACGTAGCATATTACAGATAATAAAAATGTTATTAGATATATAACATTACACTACGTCCGACTAAATGGGGTTGCATCAACCCTTGAAATATTTATTAGATTCATTTTGTAATTAATGTTCGCTCAGTGGAATCAGACTGTGAATTTGAGAACTTGGGTTTGATTCCCACAGCCGACAAATAATTTTCACCACATTAAAATCAACCCTGTGGCTCTTTTTCCACTAACATCTTAGAGGGCCGTGATTTGATGGCTGGTAACTGCATTTCACGCGCATCAATAGACTGGTGCTGGGTTGCAAGAAAACAATAAAGAGCTCTTTAGTTAACGAACTGTTTAACTAGCAACAGTATCAATAGCAATTTTCTGAAATTTATTGAACCGTTAAGGCGTATTCTATTTGCCATTTGGATCAGATCTAACTTACATTTACTGAACCAAATCATTTATTTATTTCGCTGGATTACTTCGCAAACTTTATTTTTAGTACTAGAATTATAGATTCTAATTTACTTTGAAGTAATTCATCCCAACAAGTGCATCAGTTTGCTTCATTCGGTTCATTTGGTCATGTGTCGAATTTATCTGAACTGATTTAAGTAAACCAAGTGGCAAATGGAATACAGCTTTAGTTGCTAATGAACCGATAAAATTTTCATGCAACCCAGCATGAGTCAAGTAAAAACACTTTCCTGACGTATTAAGTATACTATTTTTTCTGAACCCGTTTAATTTAATCAATATTTAATCATAAATAATTCAAAATGTTTCAATATTTTTATATGAATTGTTCTAACAGACTTTGTATCTAGGGTTACAGCAAAAATAACAGTCCTGTAAAATATTTACCAGACTGATTTGTACTTTACTAGACTGTTATTTTTGTTGTAGCCTTGAGTACATATTTTGCATGACTGTTTTTATAAAAACCTACTTTCCTTACTAAAATTGGTCCGGAAAGAAGATACTTTCTTGCCGGTTTCAGAAAAATGATACGTAAGCAACAAATAAATTAATAAACTCAAGTTATACTTCAGTTTTATCCACTGGGCTACGATTGCCTGTTTTTTATTTATTTAAACCAAGTTTAAATTTGATCATTTGATGATGAAATTGACCATGATTTATTTAATTTTTTCCATCAAATTTAAATTACTTTCTTTAATTCTAGTAATTACTCCAAACAAATTTCATTGTAACATTTACAGACTTAGCTATTCAATCAATTTTACAACATTTCAATTATCTTCAAACTTTACTCATTAAGTCCACCGCAACATTGCAATAAACACATTTCATCAACACATTCAATCGCTCTTTGTATATGTATGTTTATATGCACACATACGGCAGCAAGCATGCTTGCACTTCGCACCGTTTAAGATAACTGTTACTCAATGCTTGCGTCATTGAAAGGTCAGTAGTTCGATACCAGGTCGCAAAGAAGGAGACAGTCTTGCTGACATACGAGCATTAGCAGCGGATAGCGTTCTCACGACGTGGAGACTTCGATACTAGATCAGGAGCGAAAACTAAAAGACTCTACGCCTACTATAACTGCTAACTACTCAGACGTTTAGTGGGATTCTTTGAGAACAATGCGGAATTAGTTTGATGTGGGTGGTCAACTGGATGATTAGCTATTAGATTAAGTACGTTGTTGAGTTAAGGGTCATTTGAAACTCCAAAATTAAGGGAAATTTCACTTAGCAATTATATTTACATTTAAGGATCAGTGGCGGCGCCAGAAGAAAATATTTTGGTGGGCATACTAAAATAAAATGGTTTTTTAGTTGAGCATCAATTTATTTTATATTTACATTCAATTAACATCATTAAAAAATAAATAATGGGGTAGTGGTTCAGTGGTATCGAGTCGGCCTGTGGATCCTAAGAACCCTGGTTCGATCCCTACAGTCGACAAACATTTTCAGCAATTTAAAATTACCCCTGTGGCTCCCTTACCACTAACATCTTTGGGGGCCGTGATTTGATGGCTGGTAACTGCACTTCATGTGCATAAATATATCACTTACCAAGATCTGTTTCGGCAGAGTGCCACGCCCAGTAATGGGTAAAAGGCGTGATGATGTATTGATATTTATATTTAAAATAATAAATTTTAATAAAACAAAGCTAATTATGTTACAAATAAATGAAAAAAAATCAACTGATCAGTTAAATTAAACTTATCCCAGACTTATATTTAATAGCAAATTCATTTACAATATTACTTAAATCTAATTATTTTGTAATTTACTTTTCAATATTAATAATAAGAAAAAATATTAAACGTAAATTATTAGAATACAAATTAATAAATTATATTTGATTAATAATAAAACTTAGTTATTAACAACATTCACTTATGTTACAATTAATTAAAATTTATAAAGGCAACACTGATAGAAGAAGAATAATTTTTAGTTAAGGACTACAAGAATTATTAAAAATATATAGTAAATAAGCAATAAACACATTCGATTACAAAGGGAAATTCTGCTACTCTGTCAAATTCTTGTCTGGAAGCAATTTTCCTAATCTGCTGTTTTAATTAAACTAGATTGACTGGATGAACCAACAATCTTTTTGTTTTTCTTTTTTGCTTTTCTTAATTTTACTCACTAACTGTCTTTTTGCATGAAACTTCTGTAACACTACTTTATTACTGAACTGGTCCATCTATTCTATTTTCAATGGTTTTCTATAGAATCATATTTCTGCTGCACAAAATTTCTTTTATACTCAACCAAACAGAAAAGCATGTGTTTTAATCCTAAAAAGGCGGGCTTAAACACTTCTTTTGCCCCAAGGGCCATAAAAATAATTCCTATGAATACATAAATAAAATGACAATTTTGGTTTATTGTGAATACTTGATTCTGCAAAATGTCATTTTGACATATAACCTATGTACATATTTGAATCTTTTGAACATATAATCAAATGTTATTTTGTTGTGCATAAAATATTGTATGTACCACGGGTGAAATTAGCGTTTCTGACCCTGAGTATGTTACTAGCCCTCGACGCTTTGTGCCTTATGCTAATAATCATGCCACGGGCCAGAAATGCTTGTTTTCACCCTTGATACATAAATAACTATTGTAGACTGCTTATAAATGATGTAAGGATCCTGTCTCTACCTTCAATTTTTTCACTGCACATGACCACTCAAAACCTTTTTCTCTAATTATGTATCTTAGAAACTTAAATTGTTATAAATACATTCAAAAAAAGACTTGGTTTGTTTCACAAAATAAAAGAAAATTCTTTATTGTACAATTTCGGCTGTTAAGTCATCATCAGAAGAATAATTTATTCTTCTGATGATGGCTTAACAGCCGAAATTGTACAATAAAGAATTTTCTTTTATTTTGTGAAACAAACCGAGTGTTTTTTTAAATTTATTCCACAATGTTTCACCTAGTGCCAACAGCTTCTTCAATAGAGTTTATTAAATTGTTACTTTTTAATTTTACTCGCTAACTGTCTTTCTGTATAAAATTTCTGTAATACTATTTTATTACTGATCTTATCCATCCATTTTATGTTCAATGCTCTCCAATAGAACCTTATTTCTACTGTATAAGTTTCTTGTATCTTACGAAATTAAAAAAAAACATGTTTTAATATTTGTAAATAGTTGCACGATTAGCAATATGAGAAATAATTCAATAACTCTTCTCATATCTTCAGTTTCACTTTTGATTGTTGTACTTGGGAACTTTCCCGCCATTATTCCTGCCATCTTACAGCGGCACACCACATCACATCTTACGAGATAAGGCTGAGAAAAACGCAACACAAGGACGAGAAACAAACACAACAAACTGCGTGCTGAGATGTGACGCGACAAGGATACGAGATAGCATCATGTGGGAGCGAAACAGAGAGACAGATGTGGTGTGTTGATAAAAGTGTTGAGTAATGCGCATGCACAACGCATGCACGAAAGTTAAATGCGGTTCGCATATAAATCTAAATGTAACGGATTTGAATTCATGTGCAGAGGCTGTGAACTGCAGCTAACTTCAAGTTGCATAGGAATAGGAAATGTTACCAACAAGGAAATCTAAATCTTACTTCGTTTTTATAAGATTTTACAACTCTTTATTATTTTCAACATTTGTTTCTACATTATTTTAAAACAAACTAGTTATATTAAAAGTGCACGAAAATTTCGTTTTTCCTAATATTTATTCAAAATGAACTATTTTTGGGACGAGATTTGAAAAGAACCGGGTTCTTTTCAAATCTCGTCCCAAAAAATAGTTCATTTTTGTAGGTGGCGCAGTGTTCTTTCACGGGACAGCTGTTTTCACGTCACAATATCACGTGAGTGCCCGCATCCTATGAGCGTCGAGGAGCTCATCGATGAAAAAACAGAACGCATCCTGACTGATAAAATAAACAAACACGAAAGATAAGCACACTGGTCGAGGAGCATCAATGAGCGTCGAGAAACTCATCGATGAAACAACAGAACGCACCCGTCATCGATGAAAAATAGAGGCTACCCTATTTTCATCGAGGGGTTCCTCGATGAAACGATTGTGTCTCATTTCACACGTATTATTGTGTCTCATTTCATGTTAGCGTGGGCTGTCATTTTGGTTTTGCTTTGTGCTAATCTTTCGTGTTTGTATTTTTATCAGTCAGGGTGCGTTCTGTTGTTTCATCGATCTCGACGCTCATTGATGCTCCTCGACCAGTGTGCCATAGGCATTATAGTCCTAAATATATCATTCTTAGCAAAATTAATAAAAAAAGTGATGTGGCCCGAGGGACCCTTTTCAAAAATACCCGTGGCAATCAACGTGTTAAATACTTCCCTATATTCTGTAACTGTATCATTATCTGTCGTATAAACCGTGTTCTTTATACAATTTTGTTCTATTGAGCTAATTTTATAATTCTGTTAGATTTAAAAAAAATGCTACTTGGCAAAAATATAAGTTTGTATTTTTTATCAGTCATGTTGGTAGCGCTTTTCATAACACAAATAATTGAAATTTCAATTTTTTTTTCTGTATTGTGAATGCTGTGAACTTTGTTACTCGTAGCATATTTTTTTTAGTCCCATCACCTAAAGAAAGAATAAAAGACTCATAATTAAAAGTAATATTTCGACACCAACAATTAATAATTTTGAAGTTATATGTCATTCACCTGTCAGATTTAAAAACATTAATACCACTCTTAGAAAATGAAAAGCACCAAAAACAGGGCGCTAATAGACCTTCTTAACAATGTATTTTCAATGCTTTTATAGATTTACAAGACCACCGAAATAGAAAAAAACAATTTCGAAACTATTGATAGCGGATAATATGCGATTGGAAAATAAGTTTTTCTGCTTCTTATAATTTTAGAGAAAAACTTTAAATTTGTCATCTAGTTCAATAACAAAATTATGTTTTCAACAATTTGTTACCTCAAGATGTATATATAAATGTTATTTTATTTTTATTTATTTTTTTTTTTTTATTATTATTATTTTTTTTTTATTTTTGCAGGCTATCGCTTTTATCTTTTCTAATCTTTGTAGATTCTTTGTTAGGTTCGTTATTAGATTCGTTGTTAGGAGTAAGCATGAGTAATTTGAGATGTTTTATGCATATGTTATGTACGTCGAAGAAAGAAGATGAATGATAAGTGAATAGGAATGATGTGATTTAAGGTTTGATTGTGATAAATGATTTCGAGTGTTTAAATGAATGAGTTTATATGGCGTGATCTATGAATGTGGTTAAAGTGAGGATGGTGTGTTCGGATGATAATGTTTGACGAGGGCTGATTATTTGATGAATGTAATGAGTGAATATTTTATGACTGATTTTAGAGTTCGTGCTACTCCATTTGTTGAAATATAGCGTGAAGATATGTATGTATGTATTTTATTTTTTATTAAATAAAGCTTAATATATAGTGTAGAGCTGTGTGAAGATACATGTTTAAAAACAACACAATATTATTTTCTTCACTAGGGAAGTTTTATTATATTAAATGTACATTTAGTATAATAAAACTTCCCTAGTAAAGAAAATAATATTGTGTTGTTTAAATAAAGCTGTTGCAACAAACGCGAATAAATGAAAAAGTTTTTATTGTCAAATAAATATTTAATATGTATAAATAAATAATTATTTTTATGATCTAGGTTATATAATATATTATGAAGAAGAGAATGAGGAAGTATTCAGTAGAGATTGATCTTCTTCAGCAGGAAATGCATAAATATTTATTTCCTATACATACTTTTGAAAGAAGTATCTTACATTTATTTCCTAGTGCAAAAGCTAAAACATCTGATTCTATTAATTTACTATCTAAATCAGTATTCAGTATCATCTTCATCTCAGTAAAAATTCGCAGAAAATTTAAATAATGTCTCCGATTAGTCACACACCGACCACTTTCATCATTTCAAATAAATTGACTAATCTGATCTTCAAAATATCTCACCAAACAACTTTTTCCATAAACTAAAGACTTTCTTATATAATTCAGATAAATTTACGTGTGAGAAAGAATTCTTAATCGAGTCATTAAAAAATTAATAAGATGATGACACAGTAAAAAGAATCTAATGATTTTGTATCTCACTGGAAACTAGTATTCTGTGCTCTAGTTGTTATATTTTAATTCAAAGTTTCGTCATCTGCTATGAAGTTGTCTCATGTCTCATGATACTCGCTACTATATTCGTGTTGCCTCGGCTAGACATGGTTTTGTTTATAATTGAATAACCGACAATAACAATAGAACAATAACAAAGTACTTGCTTTATCCAAATAAGATGAGTAAGTAAAACATTGTGAAACAGAAGATGGTGAATTTCATTTGTATAGTGCTTTTATTTCTTAACGTTTTATGTTTCAATTGTGCTATTATATATAATGGAATTATTCTGTACTGTACTATTTTTTTGAAATTTTAATTATCTTTGATTTCATTTGTTTCATAGAGGTCAACATCACTTTTCTCAGGGAATTATTCAAGTCAAAACTTTTATTAAAATGACTTATAAGAGTATGTAGAAAAGGGTCTAAAACTGATACTTGAACATTGATTATAAATGAAACATATTATGTAGTATTTATATATTTAAAGTTGAAGATAAAATTAAAAAACACAATATTTATGTGCAAATAATAATGGGATAGGTGGCTTAGTAGTATTGAGTCGACCTGTAAATTTGAGAACCTCGGTTTGATCTCCACAACCAACTAATAATTTTTACGATATTAAAACTACCCCTGTAGCTCCTCGCCAACTTACATCCTTGGGGGCTGTGATTTAAATAAATAAAAAAAATAAATATATCATTACGCCTTCTACCCATTATTGGATGTGGCACTCTGCCGAAGCAGATCTCGGTAAGTGATATATTTTGCGCGTGAATTGCGTTTACCAGTCGTCAAATCACGGCCCCCAAAGATGTTAGTGGTGAAGGAGCCACAGGGGTAGTTTTTGAAATTATGAAAATTGTTTGTCGCCTGTGGGAATGGAACCAGGGTTCTCAGGATCCACTGAGCTAGCCACCCCATGATTTTATGGTTGATAACCTACTTCACGCGCAAAATATACCACTTAACGAAATCTGCTATGGCAAAGTGCCACACTCAGTAATGGGTAGAAGGCATGATGATATATTTACGACTATTTTAATAATAATGAAAAATTAACTCAAAATTTAAATTTAATTTCTCCAAAATTGTTGGAAAAAGAGTAATAATAAATGCAGTCTATTTCTAAATTAATATTATGATTTATATCTCTATAAACTTTAATTCCATTTGAACTCGACATTTAAAAAAATAATATTTCTACACTTATAAAAAAAAAACTAAACCTGCTTTAGTAGTGAAAATATGAAACTATTTAACTTTCATTTACGAATAAATTATTATGAAATTACTCTATAAATAAATTAATCAAGTATTTTCTTTTTTGTTTCAAATAAAAATATTCTTGCACATTCTACCTGTATTTAATTGTGAAATTATAATAATTATCTAGCAGTACGGTGTTGTGGATAGCGTTACGATATTCGAATCCAGAAATCCCAAGTTCGAATCCCACTCGAGCTACAGTCAATCAAGATCTTGTACTGTAATTGTGATCAAACTCCTGTTCAAAGTAAAAATAAAATAAAATTTTTTCATGTTTCAATTTAAACGAATACATCGAGTTGGTTTCTATGCAAAAAAAAACAAAACTTACATAACAATTCCGTTAGCACAAGAGAAATTCACGAGATCACAGATAACCTAAACTGACTTTATGCAATCTTTAAAGCATAGAATTAAACATAGTCGATCATATTTCATTTAATTAATTATTGGTGCGTGTTCATTTCGTAGAAAGAGAAACTGTCAATGCAGTAAAACTCAAATTTATTTCATTGAAGATGAAAAGAAATTTTTCCGCCAACCTTGTTAGATTAAAAACCTGTCAAAATGACGTTCTCTTTCACACGTTATAAAGACGCTAACAACTAGATAATTGCAGTTACACCTTTTAAAATTCAAAGAAAATCAGTACCTTTATTCTTAATGTTCAATAAAAACTTTGGAAAAAGAACATAATTTAGAGAAAATAAATATAACATATAACGCATTTCAACCAGTACTGAGTCTAACCTAGACGATATTCGCCTACACCTGGCGTCATGTCCATGTTCTGTACAACATAAACGTTAATGTCTTGCTATTGTTAGTTATGGCGCTCGTATAAAATCTAGGTTTGGTTTACACGTTACACTAGAGACAGGACGTGGACGTTAGTTGATGCCGACGTCGATTTATTTGCAAAGATTTCTTGGTATGAACGCGTGGGTGTGACTATATGTGTAAGAATGTCGTAACTGTCTCAAGAGCTGGCAGATGGAGGCTTCGAAATATGATTTAGGTGACAGACAATAATTTAGATATGTTTAACTTCATTCTAATTATAGTACAGCTATACATAACTTTGTTTGCAGTATTAATCATTCACAGACAGACACATAAAATGGATTGCTAGTTAAGAACGGTAATAATTTCAATTTTAACTTCTTAATCATAAAAACAAGTGATAATTATGGCACCAAGTATTAAGGTGCTTTAAATACAACCTATTATGATCGGTTCGAATGATTTAGCGAGCGAAAAATAGAGTTGAGGATAATTTAATAGACATAGGCTTCATTCGTCAAAGTCTTTATTATTAGATAAGTCGGATTCTTTAACATTAAACTCGTAACATAAATAATGCACTTTAGCCTGGTATGCCGCTGCTGAGCGACGGAACTAAAATAATATGTTTGTTTCGTTGTCAATAATGACGGGCGAAAATTTATATTTTAGTCTCGTTACTAAGAATATTTTACTTCCATTGCTGAGGAAGAAAATAATAAAATATTGTAGTAATTCGTTATTCATATAAATTTTAGCATTATTTCTAATAATTATTTAATTTAACCTCGTGAGAAGAAAAGAACTTCCCTAGGGATGAAAAGTATTACTTTCTTCTCTGAATAAATTAAATAAATAAATAAATATATCATTACGCCTTTTACCAATTATTCGGTAAATGATATATTTGTGCGAGTGAAGTGCAGTTAGTGGAGTGTAAGCTTCAGGGGTAATTTTAGTGCGGTGAAAATTGTTTGTCGGTTGTAGGAATTGAACTAAATTGAGGGCAGAGAATTTTACTTTCTGACAATGATTGTAAAAAAATAGATAGTTAATTCAAAATTTAATCCTGCCTATAACTGCCTGCAATATATTCTTTCCAAAATCTCAATTACCAATTTAATATAAACACGCCATTCAATAATCACTTAAATCAATTAAAAATCTTCGTGCAACTCATTCATAAAAACGTATATTCAAACTGCGCACCATTTAATAAACCAACTACCTCTTTACTAAAACATCGCATCAAGGCCGTCATGTAACCATATTCATTACGCAGCTACTAATCTCGAGCTAGTCGTGCGCTAGTGGAGAAAGGAATCGGCGACTATAGCCTCCGGAGAGCCTCACTAAAATCACAAGCCACATCTGAATCAGCGGACCACACCCAAACCAAGGCTTTGAAGTTCTATATTAGACTCTAGACTCTATGTAATTATGTTGAATCACAGACTTGGTTGTTATACGGTTTCTATTTTATTTTTTCTTTAATAGTGAAGTGAGAAATGAATGTTTAGTACGCAGTTTGTTGAAGGAATGCGGATAATTTAAACGCGGAGTAAATATGAATTAGTTATGGAAGTATTTCATAGATATTGCTCATTTCTTAAGAATTTTGTTAGTATTAGAAGTAAATGAGATTAATTCATTCACTGGTTTTTAAAATACAAAACCAGATGTGGAAGCTAGTAACAAGTAATTAAGAAATAAGATAAGAATTATATCTATATTTTGAAATTGTTAGAAACTCAATATGTAAGAAATAGAATATATGAAATATTACTAATTCTATTAGGGCCAGTTTTTCAATCATCGATTAATGTTATTCATGATTAAGTAATAATGGAAACTATGGTTTACATTATTATTTAATCATGATTAACATTAATCGAGAGTAAACCGGAGATTGAAAAACTGGCCCTTAGTTATCTTTTTATGTAACTAGTCAATAAGAAACTGTCTTCGAACTCCAAAACTAGTTAGAATAAAATATATCGTTAACCATCCTTTTGTAATAAGATTAAAATTTTATATTAGGGGATTAAATTTTTAATTTAATCTTCCGTACACAAGCATTACCATAGCAACAAATATATTATAAACTAGTTTTGTAATAGACATACAAAATGGTATTTCTTTTGTAATTTAACCAACCTTGTAGCTCTTATAGTTCTCGAGATAGCAATGGTGGTAAAACTAAATTGAACAACCTGCATATTATACTATTTATTTATTTATTACTGTGCACAATAGGAACTTAATCTCAATTACAGTACAGTACTATTCTCGTATTTCTAAAATTACTTAATATATAGTAATCTACTAGCAATACTAAATATCATCATAGCACATTTATTGTTAATTCAAACATTCTTTATTCTCATCCCTTGCTCTTTTTTTCCAGTGGTTGTTCGGCGTAGCAGTGCTAGTCGCCACTCTCTCCGTGCTCGAGGCCCGTCGTGTCCGAGTCCAGCCAGTGGACTACGACGATGACGCCGCATATTATGCTGATCCACAAGACGACGGCTCCTCTAGAGCAGTTGTCCTAGTGGGTGATGATGGTTACTATCAACCCCAGTCACGTGGAGGTCAAGACAACTATATCCCTGTCACGCATAGAACTGGTGGAGCTACTAGAGGAGGAGGTCAGTCGTTTAAGGACTCCAGGACGCAGCCGGTTAAGGAGAAGGCGCCGCCTGTACAGACTATCAGGAACTACAATAAGGTAAGGGGGCAATGGTGAAGAAACAATTCTTAAGATGTTGACTAGGGAAAATCAAAAGTGTCAAGCAAAAGATTACTTATCCTATCCACACATCTAGCACGGTTTGAATAGAGTTCTGCCTTGTGCAGCGTAGAGTGAATTTTCGTAATTCAGAACTGTCAAATTTCTAACAATAATACAGAACGAGTGCGATATCAGGCCTTATGAAACATGTTCTTTATACTATTTTTTCTATTGAAGTAATTTTATAATTCTGTTAAATTTTTAAAAATGCGACTTGTCCAAAATATAAATTGGTGTTATTTATTCAGTTGTGTTAGTTACGCTTCTCACACAAATAATTAAAATTTCAAGTTTTTTGACAATTAATTAATATTTTTTCTGAATGTCGTAAATTTTGTCTAATTATAGCATTTTCTTTTTAGTTCCATCACCTAAAGAAAAGATAAAAGATCCAGAATTAAAAGCAATATTTCGACACTAACAATTTATAATTTTGAGAGGTTATGTCAATCATCTGTCAGATTTAAAAGCATTCATACCACTTCTAGAACCCATAAAATAAAAAGCGCCAGAAACAGTGCGCTTATAGATTTCCTTAACGACATGCTTTCAGTACGTTTATAGACTCATAAGAACACCGAAATAGAAAAATAAATAAATAAATAAATATAATTCAATAAAATCGCCTACTAATTTCTAAAATTGACAACAAAATTGACAATCAAGATAACTGTCATTATTTCCATATCGTATCATGGAAACCATAGCTGTCACTCTAATTGTCAATATCGTATTGAATCTAATACATGTCTCTTACATTCTCATTAAAGGTAAACGACGACGGCTCCTTCACCTTCGGCTACGAAGCCGCCGACGGTTCCTTCAAGGAAGAGACCCGTGGTACGGACTGCGTGGTCCGTGGCAAGTACGGCTACGTGGACCCCGATGGTAACAAACGAGAGTTCACCTACGTATCCGGCAACCCTTGTGATCCCAACGCCGTCAAGGATGAAGACGAGTCCAGGGAGAGAACTGCTGAGGATAGCGCTGAACCGGAGAATGTTCCGGCGAATTATCCTACGAGGCCTATCAGACCGCTTAGGCCACAGGTTGCTACGACACCGGCGCCACCACCACCACCACCACCACAAAGACAACAGATTTATCAGCAGTATGTGCAGGAGGAGGAGGAGGAGGAGGAGGAGCCTCAACAGATCCTCAGGGCGCAACCACAGGTAGGGAACCAACTCTTTATTTAACAATCTTCGACCGTACAAAGTAAACAATCCATAGGGACAATTGTTGTGAAGCCAACACATCCTAAAATGGGAGGAAGGGAAACGGCCCATATAAACTTTTATATAAATAAGTTTCTAGTCAGAACTGCCATAATATGAGTTTGTTTATATAATAATATTTTAATTATTATACATTAATAATAATAAATGAAAATTCCTAACGCTTCGCATATTTCAAATAAAATAAATATACATAAATATAACATCACGCCTCCAACACATTACTGGGTTTGGTACTCTGCCGAAGCAGATCTCGGTAAGTAATATATGCATGTGCATGAAGTGCGGTTACTAGCCGTCAAATCACGGCCCCCAAAGATGCTAGTGGTGGGGGAGCCACAGGGGTAAATTTAATTTGGGGAAAATATTTGTCGGCTATGGGGATCGAACCAGGGTTCTCAGGATACATAGGCCGTACGATTTTAAATTAATAATAGTAAAAGAAAATTTCTAAAATTTCGCATATTTTTAATAAAATAAAATAAAACAAATAAATAAATATGTTGTCATGCCCTTTACCCATTACTGGGTTTGGTACTCTGTCGAAGCAGATCTCGGCAAGTGATGTATGTATGCGCATGAAGTGCAGTTGTCAACCATCCAATAACGAACCCTAAATATGTTAGTGGGGAGAGCCACAGGGGTAATTTTAATATAGTGACAATTGTTAGTTAGCTGTAAGATTTGTACCCGGGTTCTCAAATCCAGTTCGACTCGATATCACTCAATTATTTTTTTTTAAATAATTAAAAATTTTGGAGTCTAAACTTTATATTTTATATGAATTCACTTTTATTCGAGTCAAAACAATTTCATGATTAGTTTGTGATTATTATCCATGAAAATAACAAATTATTTACGGATGAATAATAATATTTACAAATATAATATATTGTTCCACTTCAAAAAATTCATCACAGTTTTAAAAACCAAAATAGAATCATATAAACAATTTGATATAACCTACTTTATCATCAGAACTAATAAATGATTAATATATTCTCTTTAAACAAATATTTATAGCTTATGACAGGTTGCTTGGGGAAAGTTTTGAATCAGAGAAAAATTTCTAAATATGAAATTTCATATTAACTGTATCAAATTGCCACAAAACGAGAAAACTAGAAACAACATTTTTCCTTATAAGGCAATTATATTTCCTTTATATCAATGACTTTATTAGTATTACAACATTAGTATTTGGAATTTAATAAGTTCCTACTTTCCTAGCAAATATTAACACATTAATGCTGGGTTGCAAGAAAAAAATAAAGAGCTCTTTAGTTAAAGAATTGTTTATCCAGCGACAGTATCAATAGCGATTTTCAGGAACTTACCGTTAGTTGCTAATGAACCGATAAAACTTCCACGCAATCCAGCTTTTGCATCGTATAATTTCTGTCAATTTTTTTTAAACTGCTTTAGAGAAAAATGCTTCAATAGTATCTATTGTATTAAATCTACTACTTTTTTTGCCTAGTTAAACAAAAAAAGCATTATTTACCAAACTGTTGAGGAAAACGATGCTTTTTCCTTTTGAGTTCGAAGCATTCAAATACAAGTGGAAAAAATGATTTCCTCTCGTGTTAAACATAACAATATTTTCCACGACATGTTTTATTTATTTTAACTTTATATACATTCATGAAAAAATGTAGTAGATACAATAAAGATACTATTTTATTTATTTGAACATCAAAATAATTCATATTTGCATTGCAATTACTGCAACTGTTTAATGTTAAATAAGGAAGAAAATATATAATAGCATCCATGTAACATTCGCATTTTTCTCTAATTTTCCTCGTTAAAGTATATACAAGTTGAATTTTCTTTGCATGTTGTGAAAAATAACTACGTTCTGTATTTCTTTTTCCAGCCGGTGCGTCACCGTCTTCTTCCAGCACGCCCAACCTACATCCCCGAAGAACGCCCAGTAATCCAATCTCGCCCTCGAGTAGTCTCCAGTACTACACCCTCATACGAAGATACCCGCCCCTTAACAATAACTCCCCGTCCATTAACCGTGACTCCTACTCCTTCTCGTCCTCAACCCCCTGCGACAACATACCGCCCTCAGCTTCTCCAAGTAGCAGTCACCCCTCGACCTGCCTTAGTTTACACCACGAAGCAAATAGCCGTTCAACCCCAACATCATCGCGGTGGTCAACCTGGCACCGCCGCCCGAGACTTTGTTAATGAGTATCAGAAGTTCCAATTGGACAATCAGATTAGCTCTACCCCCACTCCTACCCCCACTTATCGTACAGCGAAACCGGTTACGTCTAACAGAGGACACGTAACTCAAGCAGATGTTCAAGCTAACAGCAATCCTGTTTATAGTTCTGAGTTGGTATTCGATCCAAGTTCTGGTCAATACAAAACTGCTTTAACCCAATTCCTTCCTCAAACTGAGGGCGAATTTACCTTCAATCATAAGATTCAACCTTATGTTCACCAGCCTCAACCTCAATTAGTCAACATTCGACAACTTCAACAACAAAGTCCGTTGTACCGTCAAGCGTCTTCAACAACACCTCGTGCCACCCAAGCCGCTTATCAAGCACAACAAGCTGAAATACAATTCCAGAACTCTCAACAACTGTTTGCGCAACAACAACGCGCAAGAACTAATCAACATCATCAACAACAACAGCAGCAGCAGGAAGAGAGGCACGCGCCCCGTGGGCCAATTAGAACGGAACCTCAACAGTTTTACTATATTCAGCCCCAAGCTCTTCAGGGGGTGTCTGGGGGGCAAATTGATGCGTTTCTTCGTGGACACAACATACAGTATTAGATTGAAGAATGAAGCAAGGTCAAACAAGTGTGTTATGAACTGTGTGTGACCCACAGTGAAAGTGTGCTGCTGGCGGATAACGGGATCGAGCTTGTGTAATTTTGTCCCGAAGTGGAGATCTTGGTATAAGTGTGCTGTGTAAATGTGTATCACTTCAAATATGTCCTTTTTTACTTTTTGTTAGCGAAAGTGGAATTACTACTTGTTGGTGGACAATGAAAGCAGGTTAATTATTGTTTTTATACTTTTTTAGAAAAACAACAGAAAATTAAAAACTAGTAAATTATAAATAATAATAATAAAAAAAATTGCTTATATGAGAAGAGGTGTTCCACAGACAGATGTTGTTTCTTGTTAAATTTAATTAATTACCAGTTATTATTTTTAATAAAGAAATCCAAAACGTGCAGTGTTTCTTTAAGTCATGGAAAATGAAATAAAATATAAAAAAGATTTTACAATTTTAACAACAGTTAATAGTTATTTGTTCGTTTGTTTATTGCCGCTCGAGGTCCAAACAATATTTCTTCTACGACCATTTAAAAAGACTTGAAAAATAATTAAAACAATTTTGATGTTTTTCTGTTTGGAAATTCGGGTGACAGTTTTCATGTATCTATGGATACGATGATACACTTTCTGCTTTCAACTGACAGTTGGAAAAGTATATTTTCTGCACGGTCGTAGAAAAAATATTTGCGCAAAATAAATAATCTGATGAACATGGAACAGTATATTATGTACCATGAAATGTAATTGACAGTTTTTAGGTCAAGAATGTAGTTTGGGAAATCGAGATCCGAAGGGTTCAGATTTGCTAAACATTCGCGATCTGAAATATCACTTACAGTTCGAGGTTAGTAAGCTATTTTTTACAATACTTGCACAAATAGAAGGAAAAGAAAAATAGGTTTCAAAATTGACAGCTGTCAAATTGTAGTCAAGATAAACAGAACCTTGATATGTAATATTTACTTACTGTTCACGGTGGATAGTAAGTAAATATGGAAACCACTATTCAATAATAGTTGCACTTACTGTGTTTAAATTTTGTCATTAATAGGTAACTTACAGTACAAGTATTGTAAAAATATTAATTTTCTGATTTCTTTTGACAATTTCGGGATCGGAAAAATTTTACCGATCCCTCCAATCTAGTACAGACTGATTTTTTAGTCTAAAAAGTGATCAAAAAAGAGTAATTTTCAGTGCGGTCACAAAAAAAATAGTTTACTTTTTAGCTCATGTTTAACTGATTTTGGACAATGACAGTAATTTTTTTTAGTAACTTAATAGTATATTATCTTATAAGGAGCTGAAGTGATACTTTTTGTGGCGAATCTATAAATATTGACGGACGAGAGTAACGAGATCAACAACTACAGTTGAGGCACTAAAAGTATCACTTTAGCTTCTAATGAAACAATATACTATTAAGTTACTAAAAAAAAATACTACATATCATGCTTTGCTTGAATACAAGAAGAACAAATATGGCGGACAAATCTCTGTTACACTCTAACTATGTTACGTTACTGAGCCATCTGTCTATTAACCAAGCATTAAACGGATTTTAAAATTGTTATACTAAATACACATTTCTTTAAATACGTTCAAAATGTTCCTCATTTCAAACAAATTATAGAATTGCAAGAAATAGAAAATTAAAAAAGATATCTAAATTACTACTGCTCGTAATGTTCTTCTGTAGAAATAATCTCCAGCGTAATTTCATTGTGAAATTATAAATCGCAGTATTTTCGTAATTCCGAGAACAATTCACAATCTTAATTCTGAAAATGACCGCAATGAAGTAAATTCCCCACAAGGTCGAATTTCTAAAACCAGCAGGAATGCGAGCAAATTATTACTTCGCATAATCTCAATAGAAACAAAACAACATCTGAAATGATTGTTCTCAATCTCATTGCCTATTTTGTAAGAGCGGCCTCTTGCTTTCTATCACCGACAAGGTCACGAACCATCGCTTAGAAACAAAACAATTATAATAGTAATTGTCACTAGGTACATCATTATAAAAGTAGAGACCCTTGATATAGAACAATATTTCTACTGTCAAATGTTTCTTAATTTGAAGAGTTCTTCTCTGAAATAATTAAAAACGTTTAAAACGGACAATATATTGTTTCAAATAGATTGTTTTTTGACATCATATTTTTCTGATTGTCAAAGGTTTCAACCAAAAGTTTCAGTGATAAATAAAAGTATTTATGATCAACTGCACCGTACACTCCGTACTGTGCACTTGATTGGACTAGTACGATAAAATTGGACTCCTGTCAATGACAATAAACAATTATTATACCTAATTAATTAATTAATTTCTTTGCAATTATTTAAATATTTTCTTAGTATTCTTCTAAGCCTCGAGAAAATAAAAACACTTTATTACATCTTTTTTTGACAAATTTTACAGTTTTATGATTTTAACTAACGATGTTAAACAAAAGCAACCAACTAATCACTTTTTAAGATACAAATAATTTTTTTATCTACGACTAATGTATTATTTGTACCATAAATATGTGATTTTTGCTACATAATGCCATGTATAAATCCCACGGGGAATAATAACGAGAGAATAATAGTCATTACTCCCTCTTCTGTACCAATCAGAAAATTATTATGCCTGACTCAATATCTCTCTGGAAATAAAAAAAGCATAAAGACTGGTAGGTAATTATGAAAAACCAAATAAACAAAAATAAATATGCAAAAATTTTGACATTTCTTTATCACCATAGTTATATCACAAAATATTGCAATGTTAACGTAATATGGACCTCCCCTGTACCAAAAATTGCTAAGTTTAGCTATTACTAAGTCCACAAACAATAATGGTTGCTTAGAAGTTTGCTATCTAAAGATCATCTTAGCAATTGCTATATTTAGCAATTTTTGTTACAGAATATGTCCATTTATTTAATTTGGGATTGTTTTAAAACGAAACTATAAAAAAAAAAACTTGTATGTAATACATTAGTCATAAATAAAGTATAGTTTACAATTCGCTATAATGGTTATTATTCCCTCCGATGATTACAACCATCGCTCGTGCTGGGAATAATATCATCCATTATAGCATCATTTCATAATATACTATTACATTAACATATTTTGCCTTTAAGGCAATGGAACATAAAGCTTTGTATATAACTCTTACAAAATCGGACTTTATAGAACTCGCCTTATTTATTAGCCTCGCTTGCTGCGTCGCTGGAGCACAAACTACGGCTCGTCCAATAAAGTCTACATTATGTACTTGTTACATAAATAGCTACTAAGGGCCAATTTTTCAATCGCCGATTAATGTTAATCATGATTAAATAATAATGGAAACTATGGTTACTATTATTATTTAACCATGGTTAACATTAATCGAGAGCAAACCGATGATTGAAAAACTGACCCTAAATCATTTTACTGCCAAATAATTCAGAAACAATTGACAACCGAAGTAAGATCAAGGATCTCTATGAAAAATTGAGGGTAGAAAAGGACAACTTCATTGAAATTAGTAATCAGTAATTCTTTTGTCTAATTGTAAATATTTCTCAATTATAATTAAGCAATAGATGTGTTGAAGATGACTATTGATTAGCTCTAGCTCTGTATTAATGAATGAACCGTCGAATTTATTAATTAATATATTTATATTAATGTATTGTATATTGTATCGTTGTAAATCGAGAGATATGATATGCAAATACAGACTTTAGCTTTAAGTTTGTAAGGGAGTGCAAACGGCTTAATGATACCTTACTGTTTTTATTAATGTTATTTCTTTCTTATAAATAATAAATATTTTTTATGAAAGTCTTAAATATTATTGTTTCTTTTCATTGTTCATTTTATGGAACATTTTCAGAGAGGGTTACTCGTTTGATGCACCGTGGGAGTCACTTTTTTATAATTACCAAGGTAAGATTTTTTTTGTTTTATTTATTAGTCTGCACAACAGAAGCTGAATCAGAATTACAGTCGCTTCTAGTCAAATCTGTTTAGTGATGCACGCGAGGCGAGATCTTCATTTAAGATAGTACTAGTGTGACGGTGGCGCCATCGGTTGTCGAGTGGCGAAAGTGACGCTAAAAAAATATAAAAATTGAATAAAATAAGTACCTATTATGATTTGAATATCGTGAATTGTTAACAGGTTGTTGGTCTAATGAATTTTCAAATACCATACCACCGTGTGGTGTTGCCATTATAAATTGGGATTCTAAAATTTTCGTTAAAAACAAGGCTTTGCATGGCTATATATCCATTACTATACGATAAAAAACTTTCTCCTTCTGATACACTATACATGGATAGTTCTAGAACATCATACTAGTTTTTCAAATGAAACTGCAAAATTTTAGAGGTACACAAACGAAATATGTGCGATTCTGAGTGATGATCGCCAAAGCCCCGTATATAAGAACTCAACTTTACAAGCGAATATATTTGTTCACAGACCATGAATGTTGTTTCATATTTTAACAGGATGCGTATGACTATCCAATGTTTACGTGCGCCAAATTTCATTAAGATCTGCAAATATTTTTTTCACGCTAGTACTACCTTCATTTTTTAGATACAAGTGTAACCTTGAAAAAGGAAGAAGATGAACGTGCAGGCCTACTATAGTTTTGTGAAATGTATTGTTTTCAGCTTTTAGTAACTTTCAAAGATGTTCTTTGTTTGGAGCAGTTTACCCATTTGCCGCTTCATTAAAATTACTATTTAATAATTATGCACGGTAAGGTAATTATAATAATAAATTGAACAAAGTGAAAATTCTTACGGTTTACATCATATTGCTAGCAGAATAGTTTAATAAAAAATTATATACCAACGCCTTATAATTCTACATATAATATTTGTAATTAAGTTTCATGTTAGATACAAATATGACGTAACTTTTTGTAATAACTCATATTTGATTTAAAGACGGAACATACCTGCAAGCCTTAATATAATTTTTATAAGAAAAAATATAATAAATTAATAAATATATCATCACACCTTCTTCCCATTACTGTTTGAAGCACTCTGCCGTAGCAAATCTTAGTAAGTGATATATTTAGCGCGTAAAGTGAGGTTACCAGTCGTCAAATCACGACCCCCAAAGATGTTAGTGGAGGGAGAGCCACAGAGATAGTTTTAATGTGGTGAAAATTGTTTGTCAGCTGTGAGAATCACACCACTGAGCTACCTACCCCATAGAAAAATTAATGTAAATAAACATATCATCATAACTTTTACCCATTACTCTTTCATAGCAGATTTCGATAAATGATATACTTATTATTGAATGTACCGATGATAATGCATAATACAAATTTGCATATACAATTGAACATTTTTTAAAATTAAAACTTTTTGTGGTAGGTTACAGTAATGAATAAAAATTATGAAACATTAAAATTACTTTAATTTAATTGATGTAATGTAACAGTAAGTAAGTAATAAACATTCATTTTTAATAATAATATCACATTTGGCATCTATGGGATAATGGCTCAGTGGTATCAAGTCGGCCTGTGGATCCTGAGAACCTTGGTTCGATCCCCACAGCCGACAAAACATTTTCACAAATTTAAAATTACCCCTGTGGCTCCCCCACCACTAACATCTTTGGGGGCCGTGATTTGTTGGCCGGTAACCGCACTTCACGCGCATAAATATATCACTTACCGAGATCTGTTTAGGCAGAGTGCCACACTCAGTAATGGGTAGAAGGCGTGATGATATATTTATTTATATTTGGCATCTCATTATAAAGTAACGTTACTTTAATTAGAAAAATATGAACTTCTCTGGTATAAAATATTAATGGACATTTGCTCAAAGGAACTTGTCACCTTATTTTTAGATAATCCATAATCTGGAACACCCTGTTTAAAAACGGAATTAAATATTAGTTCGCGCTTGACGCATCATTAAACTCTCTCTGTTGCTCATCGAATAAAAACTAAAACTCAAACTTTTTTTAGCCATTACATCAACGAAATTTCACACGTGCCTCGCTGCAGACCGGACGAAAGTGAAATTAATATTGAATTAACCCAGCCATCGGACATACAACTAATACTATCCACTTACAAGAAGCGAGCTTCTAGTTCGGAATTTTTATTGGTAATTAATATGAATGTCTCGCAGCTAATATCCGGCTACTCGCGATTTCATTTAGCGGCTTGTGGCGTAGTTAGTTTCACTCCAGTTTCTGTTTCCTTCGAACGAAGAAAGTGAATCGTCGGGAAAACTGCACGAAAGTGGAGTGTGTGTATGAAACATTACTAACAACGTCACTTGTTTGAAGTTGATGATTGTCATGGTATGTGAGTTGCAATTGTTCTGGAGGAAACAGAGCGCACGGGAGGTAATAATATGTTGACAATTTTTACTCATAATATGAGTGGAATAATAAATTTTTTACTGGCAATATCTTAAATGTCTTGCTTTTATTTTTATTTTTTTAGTAAAGCTTAAGTTTATCAATCCTCACTCAAGTAAATTTAGTATATACTAAAGGGATAATACAGACAAGTGGTCTTCAAACACTGGTGGGTTGCGAAACTATAGATATGCCCTTAAGGCTTTTAGTATGATCGCAAAAATTCAGTTAATGAAAATGCGAATTTTTTGGTTGAACCAGTACAAAAATCGAAAAAATTTATAATGTGGTTCTATATAATTCAGACTACGAGAAATTGAATGCCGTTGAGCGCATCTTCATATCTTTTTTAGTTTTCGAGTTACAGCGATTTTTGTCTTTTTTAAAATCTCAACTTTGAAGGCCCATATCTCGAAAACTAGAAGAGATATTGAAATGCGGTTTGAACGAGTGTATTTCTCGTGTTCTAATTAACTTATACCGAAATTTTGAAAATTTTGATAATTTTACTATTTTGCTCAAAATTTTCTTTTGCCCATATTTCAAAAACTTGAAGAGATAATAAAAATCTGTGAAAACCAGTGGATTCCTCTCGTAAAAGTACCTAGGTATGTAAAATTTTAGAATTTTTGCTCCACGGATAAAATGTTTAGAGCAAAAAAACTAAAAATGGCTAAAAATCGTAAAAATCTTAAGGGGTACCCCTTCAAAAATAATTAAAAAACAGTGATTTTTGGTTTTTTTGTAATAAAACCTTTATCTGTGCGAATTTTTACCTGAAATTTTACATACCTATGTACTTTTACGAGCGGAATTCACTGGTGTTCACAGATTTTTATTATCTTTTCAATTTTTTGAAATATTGAGAAATGAAAATTTTGAAAAAAATTTCAAAATTTTCGAAATTTTCAAAATTTCGGTATAAGTTCATTAGAGTACGAGAAATACACTCGTTCAAACCGCATGTAAATATCTCTTTTAGTTTTCGAGATATGGGCTCCCAAAGTTGAGCTTTTCAAAAAGTCAAAAATCGCTATAACTCAAAAACTAAAAGAGATATGAAGATGCGCTCAACGGCATTCGATTTCTCGTAGTCTGAATGATATAGAACCATATTTTAAAAATTTTCGAGATTTTAAACTGGTTCAACCAAAAAATTCGCATTTTCATTATCCGAATTGTTTTACAATCATGACTCCGGCGATTAAAGAAATATATATTGAGGATCAAAATATGCATAATTACGTAAAAATATATGAGGAATGAAATGGTGAAAACCCCAATTTCATATCTAGTTTCATATTATTTTAAATTAACCGTAAACACAAACAAAAGTAAATATAACCATATGCATCTAAATAAATAGTATCTTTACTAGCGATCGGCCCCGATTCAATTCTGTAAGACAATTGATACAATATAAATTGAATGATTGCCACCTTACGGCTTTTAGTATATCTAAGAGCCTACGAAACTTTTTGGGCCTACTAGAAACTACGAATGAGGAAAATTATAACTTTTCCAAATAAAAATTTTACTCATTGGGTCGCAATACATATTCTGTGTCGCATACTTAAAATGTTTGGAGACTACTGATATGGAGAAACAGACAACCAGAGATTCAAAATTTTAGTTTGAGTGGGAGTCAAACTTGGGATCTTCGGATTTAAATGTCCTAACGTGAACTACACTACCGTACTGCCAGACATTTGATATAAAACAAACAAATGTAATATTTAATAGTTATTACTTTGATAGCTGTAAATGTTATTTATTGTAAAACATTAAAATTTGCTATTTGATCTTCAAATGCAATGATTTAGTATTTAGTTTCGAAATTTGGCGCAAGTTCAACCAGATAAACCATTAAAAAGGAATTTAATAAATTTTGCACTCTAATTTTACCATGTAATCTTCAAACTTTCAGACGTTATTTATGTAAAGTAATTTCTAAGTTAATAAGAATGATTGAGTTCTACTTGAATTTTAATGGTAATATTTACACAGACAGGATTTCCTCAGACCATTTAAGTTGTCAAAGTTGAGAGCATGTCATGCAAAATGTGCAAATTGCCAATTGAATGATTACAACAAGGCTTTCCTCATACTACTTACACTAAAAAGCTTTGGGCATTTCCTTTTCCTTTACGCTATGAGCTACAATTATTGTAAATAATCAGGTGGATGTGTTGAACAAGACTCTCGTTAAAACAGACTATTGCCTTACTCACTAAAATTAATTTTAATAACAATAAAAAGATTTATAAGTAAATATAACTTGCATCTACCAAGTAAGACTTCTCGTGCCCAAATCGGACTTACTTCAATTTATACCAGGGGTGGCTAGCTCAGTGGTATGTAGTCGGCCTGTGGATTCTGAGAACCCTGGTTCGATGTCCACAGACGACAAACAATTTTCATAATTTCAAAAGCTACCCCTGTGGCTCCTCCACCACTAACAACTTTGGGGGCCGTGATTTGACTACTGGTAACCGCACTTAACGCGCAAAATATATCACTTACCGAGATCTGCTTCGGCAGAGTGACACACCCAGTAATGGGTAGAAGGAGTGATGATACATTTATTTATTTATTTATGAAAATAACCCGGGTTTTTTAAAAAAGCCAAAACCACTTCGTTTTTTGTTTTTTTTTGGTTTATTTGGGCATTATCGGGTTTTTTGTAATATTGACAAATACACTTTTTAATTCAAGTTATTTAATTCTAGATTAATTTTGTATATGTTTAAAATATATATTGTACACTACTAAACATAAAAACAAAACTTATGTACTATTATGTAATAATTGCAAAAATATTTATTTTATTGTGAATTAAAAACATAATACGCTCAATCATGTTATTGTCATACTTATTTAATTTAAAATTATATTTCAAATTGGAAATCAAACAGTTTTTGTAATGCTAATATAAGACAAATAATATTTGGTCTTAAACTAGTTTGATATTGACATTTGTCAAAGTAATGCAATGTGATACTACGATGTGATGTAATAAATGATAATTTGAGTTAAACGTTTTATTTTGTAAAGAGATTATGTATTATTACATTGTAAAATAAATAAAAGATATACGAGCCCGGCCTAGCTTCAGTTGGCCCAATTTTATTTTTTCGTTTGATGTTATATTTTACTGTTTTATTTCTCGTGTAGTATGCAAGATAATGAAATGAAATTTTAATGAGACATATACCAGTATGTTGTTAATACACAGATAAAGTTTTAAGTCAATCGATACATACATCTAGAAATGACAGCCATTGAAAGAGGAAGTAAACATTTCTGTTTTACTAAAAAAAAATTGTTTTATTAAAAAACTGTATAATAATAAAGTTTGTTTTAAATAATAATTAACTTCAATTTCATCCACCAAACTGCCCACAAGATAATAATTTAGTAAATGTAGGCTACCTGGGTTTTTAGTATTATTTAAATTTTAACGATAAAATTATTCAGGCCAACTGAAGCGGGACTAGGCTCGTATATGTAAATTTTCAGCCATTTAGCCAAATGGGTTTTCATTGGGTTTATTTGGGTTTTTTAGGTGAGTTTTATTAAAAACCCCAGGTGAGTTTTATTAAAAAAACCCAGGTGGGTATTTCTGGTTGGGTAAAATATGAACAACCCTGATTTATACGCAATAACTTGGACTGTGTCTGAGTTGTTCGGATTTCACTTTAACTCTTTAGGTCCTAGAATATTTTTTGTGTTTGGGTTTACTTCAAATTAAAAACTGACTAGGACAAAATATAGTCTGTGTACTCTACTATAATCTAGTAGAATTTCCATGTTTTTCTAACGATGCTATTAATTATTGGTTGAATTTTACGGTTTGATTCTTCACGGTCGTTAGTCCTTTCACTCGCTCAGCAGTTTGTAGACGCCGTGACTCGCACGTCCTATGATGTGTCCGAAGCAAATTTTCTAGAACGATTTTTGCTTTTTTATCTGTCCAGTCCCTGCCCGAGATAATTTGATAATAACCTGTGGTTAAAATCATTTTAGTGACAGGACGAATTAGCTAAATAAGTGGTGGTCAATAAGTATAGTTAATCAATGAAGTTTAATGGAAGGTTTGAATTGTATCTTTATATATCGTTCAAATATGAAAATTGTTATAAATGAAATCTGCATCTACATCAGTTTGAATATTTAAATAATATAAATAAATATATCACGTCTCCATTACTGGGTATGGCACTCTGCCGTAGCAGATCTCGGGAATATATCTTGGAGCGTGAAATGCGATTACCAGCCGTCAAATCACGGCTCCCAAGGATGTTAGTAGAGGGCGAGCTACAGAGGTAGTTTTAATGGGCTGAAAATTGTTTGTTGGTTGTGAGAATCGAACCCGAATTCTCAAATCCACTGGCAGACGTGATACCACTGTGCCAATAATTAAATTAATTGAAAATGGAAAATTTTAGGCTTTACAATATACCTAATCAATTTATAGATTTACTATTTTTTCATTGGGATAGGTGGCTCAATGGTATCGAGAGCTCGAATTCGATTCTCACAATCGACAAACAATTTTCACTATTTTAAAACTACCCCTGTGGTTCTCTTTCTACTAATATCTTTGGAAGGCAAGAGTTTCCGACTGGTAACAGCACTTAACACGTGAAATATATCACTTACCAAGATCTATTACGGCAGAATGCCACATCCAGTAATGGATAAAAGGCGTGATAATATATTCATTTTATTTTACATTTTTTTCAAAAATTGGACGTTTTGATGGTTAAATCATCACCATTAACAATACCTTTAAATACTTACAGTTACAAATAAGTGTGTTTTCGTTGATGACACGATTAAATTAGTTTAAAGAAAAATACGCAGACTTCCATTACACTACCTTTAGACTTTTATGTTAATTTATATTCCTTCTCAAAGTCCTTTGCAATTTTCATTTTTCTTTCATCACTTAGAGTGCTTTAATTGTATTTTAAGACGCTTCTAGTAATTAATAATTATAATTGCTAATTGGATAACAATGAACTCAACTGTAAACAAAATAAATATATCATCACGCCTTCTACCCATTACTGGGTGTGGCACTCTGCCGAAGCAGATCTCGGTAAGTGATATATTTTGCGCGCGAAGTGCGGTTACCATTCGTCAAATCACGGCCCCCAAAGATTTTAGTGGTGGAGGTACCACAGGGGTAGTTTTTGAAATTATGAAAATTGTTTGTCGCCTGTGGAAATCGGACCAGGGTTCTCAAGATCCACAGGCCGACTTCATACCACTGAGTTAGCCACCCCATAAACTGTAAACATATTGAAATAATGAGATATTTATTAAAATATTCATGTCAAATTTATTGAACGCCCAAACCAATTTGAATGAGCCAATATTTTATTTACCTGTCATGTAGGTGTACAAAACACAACACAAATACTACATCCATAACAATACACTTACGTATTACATCAACAAACAATGCCTTATATTTATATTACAATTATTATTATAATATACTTCGTCGAACAACGTGACCTTTCAGAATATTCGCTACAGTCCTCATATATCACACCAAATACAATCAACTCGTTACAGTAAGAGTTTAATAGTTGAGATTGAGAGCGGTTTAGTTCAACGGTTCAAGTTCTGAACTTTCTCTACTTTGATACAATTCCATTCATAAATAATTCATTTATCTAATATCTAGACAACTTTACACGGGCGAAGAATGAAGAAATGTGTAAATGTACAAACAGCACGTAGTGAAAAGTTCATTTTAACACGTCGCAAATGAAGAATTGAGTTTTATGATTGATGAGTTCTTTAAATATTTAATGTGACATAATTTTAATACAACTAGGAATTATTATCAATCATGTTTGTTAATTCTTTAGTATGTAAATCTGTTTCAAAATATTACAACTTGTTTATCGAGGTGGAAAAATAATTTGCGAAATAAGATTTCTATCAACGTAATTAAATAAATATATCATCACGCGTTTTACTCATTACTGGGTGTGGCACTCTGCCGTAGCAGATCTGGGTAAGTGATATATTTATTTATATATATATATATATATATATATATATATATATATATATATATATATATATATATATATATATATATATATATATATATATGGCTAGCTCAGTGGTATAAAGTCGGCCTGTGGATCCTGAGAACCTTGGTTCGATTCCCACAGGCGACAAACAATTTTCATAATTTCAAAAGCTACCCCTGTGGCTCCTCCACCACTAACATCTTTCGGGGCCGTGATTTGACGATTGGTAACCGCACTTCACGCGCAAAATTTATCACTTACCGAGATCTGCTTCGGCAGAGTGCCACACCCAGTAATGGGTAGAAGGCGTGATGATATATTTATTTATTTATTTTTATATAAAGTGCGGTTAACGGCCGTCAAATTACGACCCTCAAAGATGTTATTGGAGGGGAAACCAGAGAGGTAATTATTATGTGATGAAAATTGTTTACCGCCTGTGGAAATCGAACCCGGGGTCTCAAATCCACAGGCTGACTCGATACCACTGAGCCAGCTACCACAAATAATATATAATTAATTTAATTTAAACACATCTCTGCTTGGACGCGTATCCAGGATTTCGTGAAAAGTATCTATTTTATCTGAAACCGATTGAAACATATTTTTTTTACGCACTTATTTCGAAAATTTCGCAGTTTTATTCAAATTAAAATGAAACAAATTGACGAAATTATTTTTATTACTATGACAACTTTAGAAAAATGCAATTTTTCGTCCTAAGACAAAAAAAAAACATATTCATGGTAATGTAAATATTCCTGAAATAGAGATGTTTTACTATTGTAAAAGTTAAAACAATAGTGTAATATTCAAAAGAGTGAAAAAATAATAAGTTCTCAACTTTTTTTGTTAATGATAAAATAGAATCTATGCCATTCCGTGAAATAAGTACATTACATAATCTCTATCAAATTGATTGATTTGATTGTTTTTCCTATAAAATTCAACATGTTACAGAATCTATAATCATGTCGTAAATAATAATAAGTATCATTCACGGTAGATTACCGAGCAGGTTTCCAGGGCAACTCCGGTGTCTGCCGGGCACGGAAAACTAAGCGAAAACGAAACTACTCCGAGTTGGCTTCGCTTTCTTTGTGCTGTGTGATCAATGATAGCGATTTTTCATTGGATTTACTGTTATTTTGTTTACCTATTTATTAGAGCAAGTTATCTAACTGTTCTTGGAATCCGGAAATTGTTACTGGATTATATTAAGAGTAGAAATGTTTACGTTTGTTGATAGAGTGTAAACTTGTGACACTGCAGCACGTGTTGCAATAAAACTAAGGCGACATGTGTGACACGTATTTCTTTATTTTTATTTTGTGTAGTTTTGATTGAGAGTTCTAGTTTGTTGCTTCATAGTTGGCTATTCAAATTTTATGTTCTTTTATGTGGTTGTCAATTATGAGTAATATGATAAATGATTTAGTTATTACGAATGAATTGTTTGTTAAAATTTAATATCTATATGGGGAAATAATAATACCTTGATCTAAATTATTTGTACCTAATTGTTTAATAATTTAAACTTGCAAGAGGAATTAAAAATGCATCAATTTCTTGCAAGTGCACTGAAAGAAAGACAAGTTTCTTTGTAGATGAGAAAAAAAGATATTGTTGTCTTGAGATATAGGTACTTGTATACGACATACAGGATGTATCATAAGTAAAGAATATTGATATTATCTCTTGGAATAATCATTTTTATGAAACCTGCAAGAAAGTGTCTACTTTCCTGACCAATTTTATTATGAAAAGTAGGTTTTTACAAAAACAGTAAAGTAAAATACGGAACCAAGGCCTACAACAAAAATAACAGTCTAGTAAAGATTTTACCTGACTGTTATTTTTGTTGTAACCTTGGATACGTAGTCTGCTGTCATATCAAAAAAATTTTGTATTATTTATGACTAAATATTGATTAAATTAAACTGTTTCAGAAAAAATAGTATACATAATACCTCAGAAAAGTAATTTTACTTGACAAAGCGGTTGTTTGAAATACAAGGTCGCACACCGAGTATTTTAATCCGCTGAGTGGTTTCAGAAAAAAATAGTACCTATACATAATACGTCAAGTAAAATATCACTTTCCTGACTTATTATGTAATATACTATTAATTTAAATAATTAAAAAAAAAATGTTTCGAGGGTTTAAGATTGCAGATATTTTGGTAATTTTTGTACAGTGAAGGGAACGACATTTTTTTAAATTGGCATTCTATAATTTTTTTATCCCATTAGAATGAGTAATTTTTCCTCTATACAAACATGGGATGGCTAGCTCAGTGGTATGAAGTCGGCCTGTGGATTCTGAGGTCCCTGGTTCGATTCCCACAGGCGACAAATTTTCATAATTTGAAAAAGCTATTCTTGTGGCTCCTCCACCACCAACATGTTTGGGGGCCGTGATTTGACGACTGGTAACCGCACTTCACGCGCAAAATATATCATTTACCGAGATCTGCTTCAGCAGCGTGCCACACCCAGTAATGGGTAGAAGGCGTGATGATATATTTATTTATTTTATTTACAAACATATCAAAAAATAATAATACTTTAATTGCAAAAAATTAAGAAAAATCTTATTGAATGAATGCAATTTTACTGATTTTTACCGGAAATGGATTTTAGTTGTCATAGATACACTAGTGTTAAAATAAACAAAAACCATAGAGACGGCTGTCATTTGGAATGACCGGTTTAAAAATGACTCTCCGTTCCGGTAAATTATGTTCATGTAGGTACGGGTCATTTATTTTGTGCTTGCCGACTTCAAATTACTATAATAATAATAAAAGGAAATATAACTATGTTAAGCTTGACTCTGTCTATGTGTACGATTGTAGTCGGGCGGGTCACTCGCTGGCTTGACCTATGCTTGTGCGACGAACCACTTTGGTCTGGTATTTGGTCCAAAGAAAGCGAAAGTTATAGTTTTGGCGCACGACTAGACGAATAGATTTAATTTTGATGTTGGAATGACGTCACCTGCAGGTGACTTGTGTGGAAATAATATTTTTATGATGTAAAGTTGTTTGAATTAAAAATATTATTGTTTATTTATTTGGTATGTACATAATAGAAGATTATATCCAACAGTAGTAGATCCATAATTTTATATACGTAAGCAGTGTATTTGTTAACCATTTCAAACATGAAATAAATATAATACCAAGCCTTTTACCCATTACTTGGTGTGGCATTCTGCCATAACAGAGAGAGCGGAGGTATTCTTTAAATAAATAAATATATCATCAAACCTTTTACTCTATAGGGTATGGCATTTTGCGCAGTACGGTAAGTACGAGTAATATATTTATACACGTGAAGTGCGGTTACCTGCCATGGAATCACGGCCCCCAAAGATGATAATGGAGGAAGAATCACAGGGGTAAATTTAATGTGGTATCAAATCCACAGTTCGACTCGATACCACTAAGCCACCTACCCCACAAGCTAATTTTTAATATTGTGAAAATCAGTGGAAATCGAAAAGTTAGATTCTTAAATCCACAGACCTATAAGCTATATATTACATATGTAAATACATCAAAATAGTGCCAATATTCGATCATATTTTTATAGTAAATTTAATCCTTCAATTTAAATAAGTAGACTTTTTCTCAAATTTGGATATTACAGAATAAATTTAAAGAATGTTTTAAGCTTTTGTGCTACCCCATTGCTAAATTGCAAATAAATTAAAAACGGATTATCGTTTCGGACGCACGACCCAGTAACTACACACTACAAACGACATGTGCCTTGAAAAAATAAAGTTCTACTAAATATGACTTCAACCCGTTTTGAAAGTAAATTTAAAATATTTTGCAGTAGGTAGAAGGCAACTAAAATTACAGTACTGCATTGCTGTAAGAAAGCTATTTTCTTTTTATACATAAATGGTGTAGTAACAGGTTGAAAATCACATTAAAACTACAAGAGTAAGAAAAACGAATGTAACTAAGAAAATTGTAATGAAATTGTGCAGGCATTAATTTTATGAAATGAAAAAGATAGAGAAGAAAAGGCACATGTATTTTATCCTGACCTTAGCCTTCTGTAGTTCTCCTGAACCTGTAACAAATAAAAAATAAATTAGTATACAAAAGAATCAACTACAAAAATATATCAATATTTATTTATTTATGGGGTGGCTAGCTCAGTGGTATAAAGTCGGTCTGTGGATCCTGAGAACCCTGACTCGATTCCCACAGGCGACAAACAATTTTCATAATTTCAAAAACTACCTCGGTGACTCCTCCACCAATAACATCATTGGGGGCTGTGATTTGACGACTGGTAACCGCACTTCACGCGCAAAATATATTACTTACCGTGATCTGCTTCGGCAGAGTGCCACACCCAGTAATGGGTAGAAGGCGTGATGATATATTTATTTTTTTATTTAATTAAAGAAAAGTAGTATACACAATACGTCAGGAAAGTGTTCTTACTTTCGTGACTTATTATGTAATATACTAATATTGTGTAAAATGTGAAATGGCGTAAAATTTGGAAAAAAAATGGTCTTCCAGAGGTTATATCTCAAAAAATAAGCAAGATATGAAGATGCGCTCAACGGCATTGTATTCCTCGTGTCCGAATTGACTTGTACACATGTTTTCAGCAATTTTTTTATTTTTCATATTTTGACCAAATTTTTCAATATACACAAATTTCTAAGGCCAATATCTTTTAAACTAAAAGAGATACACACTCAGAGATTTCACCATTGGATTCTGCGCATCGAAATGCGTACGTATGTAAATTTTTAGTACAATATTCGGATGAGGAAGATTTTTAGAGCAATAAGTCTGAAAATGGCTTAAAATCGAAAATTCTTAAGGGGTACCCCTTAAGAAATTTTCAAAAAATCATAATCGCTGAAAATATGTTTATAAGTCAATTTGAACACGAGAAATTCAATGCCGTTGAGCGCATTTTTATATCTTGTTGAGTTTTTGAGATATAGCCTCCGGAAAAGTAAAATTTTGCTCAAAATTCATCTCGTTTTGGCCATTTTCCGCTAACTGTGCTATATGTCAAAAACTAGTCGAGATACGGGCCTGGAAAATGCACCATTGTATTTCTCATAATTTTCTGCATAAATATATATATTTTTAATGATATACATTAAAAGATAATTTTTTTTATTACAATGTAAAACATGGCCAAATTTGTTTTATATTTATTTATGATACTATGTATAACTTATTCTCAATTACAGTAGAAGATCCGGGTTCACCGAGCTCATATTATTATTTTTTAATTACTAATTAATTTCTTTAAATATACTGTACACAAGTTTTTAAAATTTATTATTTTATTGGGTCAATAATGCATTTCTTATTCCAAATTTAACGGGAGCGACAGTGGCGTACCTAAGAGGGGGGTGGTGGGTACGGTCCGCACCGGGCGGCACATATTTTGGGGCGACATTTTTTATATTTAGTTTTAGTTGTAAAAACAACTTGTTTACTTCATAAGTTTACTACTCGATTTCTACGAATTATGAATTACTATATGATTTCGAATATTTTTCTTCATCGTCAAGTAGGGTTGAAAATTCCTTTATTACTGTCTAATTTAAATATGCCATCTAATGGTAAAAAAGTTTCCCACCTATAGTTTGTCTCAATTACAATTATTTATTTATGTTTATTAATTTAATGAGGTAATAGCTCAGTGCTTGCAAGTTGGCCTGTGGATCCTGAGGACCCCGGTTCGATTCCCACAGCCGACAAATTTTCACCAAATTAAAATTACCCTTATGGCTCCCCACTAACATCTTTGGAGGCTGTGATTTGACGGCTGGTAACTGCACTTCACTTACATAATATATCACTTACCGAATAATGGATAAAAGTCGTGATGATATATTTATTTTTTTTAAAAGAAAGGGTGGCAAATTGGAGACCACCCTGGGCGGAAAAAGTTGTAGGTACGCCACTGGGGAGCGATAAGATTTGTAAATGTCCCGACGGGTGAAAATTTCATTTTGTAACTGTTTTTAAAAAATTAATCAGAAAGTTTTAACAAAATTTGCATTAAGGGATACACAACATATTTTTGTACCGGTTTGTTGTTAACATTATTATAGCAACTATGAATGTATTACATAATGTACCTCGTGTCCAAGTTAATAATAGACAAAAATATGCTTTTAAAACATAAAAATATATTTTTTAAATGCAATACCCACCTTCAGAAGACAATTTTCGAGCTCTCAGCAACCTGGAACCGCCTTCCTCAGCTGTTTGCCACTTTTTACTCACTACACATTCACTATATTGACTTTTAGACGCACTCACAACACTTAGCACTTCATTTCACTACTTTTCACAAAACACGAGGTTTAAATTCGCGCACTACACTCACAATGCATGTTAACTTATTCAATGTAAACACTAAAATGGCTTCGATGTTCTGGAATATCTCAGAAATTGACCAGAATAAAATTCTAACTTGTTCAAAATGGTTAGAACTACTGCGAAGCACCTGCGCTTGGACCCGGCCGAACGGACTTGTCGAGTTCGGCAAATTAAGAAAGGAATTTATCGTTTTCAATGCTATGATGAGACTGTAACAAATAATATATTTATTGATTTTTGCAATGGAATGTATATTGTTTATATGTACTGCAGTTCTATATTTATGATAGCAAATAGCAAATAAAATGTAAATATGAATCTGTACCTATGTTTGACAATAAATATGAATTTTAATAAATAAACAAATGTACTCACATTGAAATATAAAGTGAAAAATTGAGATACCACCAAGATTTGAACCTGGGGCCTATGAATTCCGGTCATATGCTTTAAACAAACTAATTTTGTTCCAATTGAAATAAAATCAGATTTGAATCAGTTGGCGACCGTAGCTTAGTTGGTACAAACATATAATCGGAGTTCATATGTTCCATGTTCAAATCCTGGCGATATTCAATTCTTTTTCTATAAAATTTAATAAGAATTAATCAATTGTTGTTAATTAATGGGGAAATGGCACAGTGGTTATCGTGTCGGTCTGTGGATCCAAAGAACCCTGGTTCGATCCCCACAGTAGACAAAACATTTTCGCCAATTTAAAATTACCCCTGTGGCTCCCCACCACTAAAATATTTGGGGGCGGTGATTTGACGGCTGGTAACAGCACTTCACGCGCATAAATATATCACTTACCGAGATCTGTTTTGGCGGAGTGCCACACCCAATAATAGGTAAAAGGCGTGATGACATATTTATTTTATTTATTTATTTAATTGTTGGTATTTGCATTGAAAAATACAAATTAAATTAATTATGAAATATAAAAAATTGTTATTAAATATCGATCAATAAAGACAATGATTTAGTTCCAGAACTCCGGTCATATGCTTTAAACCATCGAAGTCACGATCACCCTGGATTCAAATTTGATTTTATTCCAATTTTTCTATTTATAATTCAATTTTATCTACATTCAAATTAAGTACCCCTTTGGCTTCCCCCACTAACATCATGATTTGACGGTTGGTAACTGTACTTCACGAGCATAAATATATCACTTACTGAGATATGCAAAGACAGGGTACCACACTCAGTATCCAAATAAATTTATACCCAGTTATTGATTTTTTATTTCATGAAAATAGGGGTTATATCAATTAAATAAATATTGGGTAGTTAGTGAAAATAATGTCAATGTCGCCATCTAGCGGCAATATTTTGAACTAGAACTGACTCCTTTTTAATAAATGAGTAATGTTATTTATGTTAATTTATCAGTGTGAAGGTCGATCGTTTTGATTTATTTTCTCTATTGCATATTTTTTTGTGTTGTGTCCGGTACCATTTGTAACCTAGTACCAATACCTAGTACTATTATATACCAACGCAAAAACGAATGAAGCCCACATGTCATGGGTGTGTTGATCTCAACGCTTAGCATGACAATTAATCTCAAAATAATTTCATATTCATTTATTCATAATTTTAATTACTGACACGATTTTCAACACATTTTTGACATACTCATCAATTTAAATTAATTGCTAATATTTATCATATTAATGTACATTTAATAAAATATAGTTTTGTGGGTATGGTACAATTTATTATTATTATTATTAAATAATTCGAGATATAGATTTGTTATTGAAAACGTCTACTTGTAATATGTAAATATATGAAATTTATATTATTTTAATTTGTACGAACTGTTAGCTCATATTTTTTCCCACATAAAAATATTTTATATAAGTGGTTTTCAAGCCCAGAGGGGTCGCGACTTACAGTTTAAAAACCAATGTTTTATACTAACAAATTTGTAATATGTAATAAAATTAATTATTGTAATTAATTAATTAAAGAATTCACAAATTATGTAGGAGTAAGAACCGATATTTTAAGTTTTTAATTATTTTATCCGTCAAACAAATAAAATGTAGCTGATCTAAAAATGACATTTTCAAAATTTTAACATTGATTCAGATGTGATATTTTTGTTTCTGAAATAAATACATTTATTAGAAACTTTGTTAAAAGACTGAAATATCGGTCCTAAATGTAAAATATGTATAAATCTAGGTATTTATATTTATGTTCGCAGTTTGCATTGAAAAAAGAGTAGAATTATATTTCGCCTCTCAATTTTGCAACCAGGTTAACTTTCTAGTTCTGCAGCAAAACTGCCAGGTAGGATGATTAAAATAGAAATTATCTTGCAATGTTTTAAAACATAAGCTAACTTAAAAAATATATTTCTTCTTGTCAAATCTTCCCAAAATAATAAAAAAACATATCCTCACGCCTTCTACGCATTACTGAGTGTGGCACTCTGCTGTAGCATATATCGGTATGTAATATATTTTACGCATGAAGTGCGGTTACCAGCCGTAAAATCATGGCCCTCTATGATGTTAGTGGAAGGAGAGTCACAAGGATAATTTTCAATGTTGTGAAAATTGTTTCAATGAAAAGATAAGGAAGAATCTAATTTTCTATAATTTTGTTTGCATTAAAAAATAATAATTTGGGAACAAATACAAACAAATATTGTTTATTATTAATTTTTCATATTAGAATGTATTACTGGAACAAAATCTCTTTGCTCACATTTTTAACATTTAAATCCTAAGCCCGTAGAATACATGTTTCACACACGCAAGAAGAATTAAAAAAGAAAACGCTAACCTCATATAACTTGAAAAAAAGGCAAAGAAAAAGAAGAATTAAAATTTAATTAGTATTTGAAACAAATACTTAACAATTGATGAAATCAAATTGAATTATATAGAGAAAAATCCTGGTTGTATTCCAATTTTTCTCTTTGTAATTCATTTTGATTTCAAGAAGAATTAAATTTATGTTCCTGATCCGCAATTAATAAATTCCAAGAATACAAATGTAAAAAATTATAAAAACTGGAGCAAATCGTCTTCCTTCTTCATCATTTGTCAAATTTACTCATCTAACAATAAAAAACACTTTCATTTTTCCATAAAAATGAAACCTATTCCTAACCAATTTACCAAAACATTGCAACCGGAAACTGCATTTAAAACACGGAAGAACTGTCAACAACTCAACAAAAGACAATCGCATACACATATCACATACGATCCACACACACAAAACAAACACATCGCGTAGAAACAGAAAACAATTAAATCCATGTTTTTCTCAATCCAGATAAATACACACATTAAATGTTTTACGTAATATTTTCCCCGCATTTTGGCCAACATGGGAAAGATTATGAAACTACGCTATGGACCATTGTCTGTCTGATATCACAGCAAATGTAACATTACAACTATATTTCAACAATGACTTGACTGTCTACTGTTTTCTGTGTGAATTTCTTAGCCTACTTTGATCCCAAACACGCTGCTGACATCCAGAGATGAACTAGCCAACAAGCAAAGGGGGCCTCAATATTTTACAGCCGACGTCAATGCAGAAATTATTTAGCTTTTGAGGCAAAAGCAAATCTACTGGATTGCGACTATCTTAAAATACATTAATTCAATTCAAATTAGGGGTAAATAGCTCAGTTATCACTGTGCCCCGTCCATCATCTTTTGGAGTCATAATTTGACGGATGGTAATATAATACGACAGAGTACAACCACCAGTAATGCATAACACCATGTCTTGTCCTATCAAAGAGGAATGCATAAATCTTTGAAACATTTATTATGAAAGAGAATTTTCATAATTTCGAAAAGCTACCCCTGTGGCTCTTCCACAACTAACATATTTGGGGGCCGTGATTTGGTAACCGCACTTCACGCGCAAAATATATCACTTACCGAGATCTGCTTCGGCAGATTGCCACACCCAGTAATGGGTAGAAGGCGTGATGATATATTTATTTAATTTATTTAATCTAAATATCTTTCCATAAACCAAATGGTAAAAGGATTATATTTTACTAATCTAAAATTCAGGATTAGCTAAATCTCTTTTGAGAATTGAGCAGAAAATATTTTGGGGCTCCTGGTTGCAGCATTTTTATACTTTGTAAGTAACATTTTGTTTTATTTTGCCGCTTTCCAAAATATTTAAGTTCGGCTCTGCTGCCAACTGCTGAGTGCAAAACTCCCTGCTGCATCTCATTAAGAGATAATAAAATTTTAATTATATTACAGTGGTATGATGAAAGGTGAAAATTGTTTTATTTGTTGTTTAATGGTGTTGCTATTGAAGTAATTGTAGTTTGATTTTAATTGTTAATTGTTAATTAATGTAGTTGAATTTGAACTTGTAGTTTAATTACTATTCTTGTCAACCTCATTGTTGGTGTAATTTTTAGCTTGTAAATTGTATGTAATTGAAATTCAAATAAAAGTTATAATTGTAATAGACGTATTTAAATTTTAATTTGTATTTAAACTGTAGTAATTTAAAATTATCCCAGTATTAAAGTGAAACGTGCTACTAATAATTGGGTTGGAAATTGCCACCTGAATACTGATCTTTTTGAAGCAAGAAAATGTTAATATAAATAAAATATATAATCACGCCTTTTACCCATTACTAGGTGTCTACTAAGATGCGATTACCATTATAAATTATGTATATTATTTGTTGTACATATTTTTGAAGTTGGAGATTGAAAATATTATAAATGAAACATGGAAATATTAAAATTATTAGCAAATAACAATAAAAAATGATTTAGAAATTTTTATTTAATTTCTCGAAAACGTATAACAGGATAATAAAAAAAATCAATATATTAATAAATATACTGATCTATATCTCAGTAAATTTTTATTTTATTTGTTCTCAATGATTTTGAGATAAAAAGAACGCACTCTTGGCGACAATAAGTAATAATATTGTATTAAAAAATTGTAAAATTCAAAAAACTATTACATATTTTATGTCTAAAAATTTTTCTACAACCTTGAAAACAAATAGGTATCTCTGTCCTTACATAAAAAATATAATTTATTTAATTGTGCACAAAAATAATTAAACTTACAAAATAAAGAAACATATTTGAGTACTTTATTCTTCATTAGATCTTGTTTCATCTCTCAAAATTTATAACAATCTGAGAAATGGGACTCGAAATTATATAGCGCGTTACGCACACGCTACCATAGTCGTAGAAATCATATTTTACCAAGCGAACATATATACATAACATCATGTTATGTTTCATCAAATGAAGTAGCACGAACCTTAAAAACATTTATTTGTTTCATCCTATAATTAATCTTCACCAAACAATTTTATCCTGACACATAATTTTCGCTTCATCATGATTCATAATTTCTTTCTTTTAAGCCCGTTTATTCATCTCATAAAACTAATGAATAAAATAAGATTTAAATAGCTCTTACTGGGTAACTTTTAATGGAAGAATGTTGCTAAACGTTTCAATAATATTCATTTCAAATTAAATTTATACAACTTAAATAATTATCAATATATAAAAAGATTGTAAGAAAAATACTTATTTCCCGTCCTTGTCAGAAAGTAAAATTTTCTTTACTCAATTGAGAGAAGAAAGTGATACTTTTCATCACTAGGGAAGGAAAGTAAAATGAAAAACAACGGTATTATTTAAAATTAGTTTCACACTGTTAAAAAATTTTCTTTTGTCAATAATTGAAAGAAGAAAGTAACAGTTTTCGTCCCTAGGGAAAAGAGTACATTTTTCTTCCTCATAAGAAAAAAGTAAAATGGTATGATTTGACATTAGAAACTACAGGTGACATCTGTCAAAAAAATAAAAATCTTATCTAAATTTCCAATTTATTTTAGAAAATTTTACTTTCTGACAGTGAAAAGAATTTTTTGTATACCTCGTGACGAAAGTGTCATTATTCTCTCAGGTGTTTTTTTATATCCCTCGCTTTCAGCCTAAGAAATGTAATGGCATTTACAGAAAAAAAAGTCTTACTTTCTTCCCTTGATATACAAATAACTATTAAAAATTCCACTAAAAATAAAAATAGCGCCCCAAAATGAATATTTCTTTGTGCGCTACTGCCCTTACGATTATATTTGCCTGTGCTAGCATTATACATTATACTCGTATACAGACACAATACCATCTTTCGCAATTTAGAATATTACATTTTAGCTCCACATTTACGGAGAGGTTATTCGTTATGAATGGCACACTTCTAACTTCTCTTTCTAAGTAAACTGCAAGAAATAATTGCACATTGTTTGTGTATCACAGCACGACATACAATGAGCTGCGCAATGCAAGCAAGCGACGCCATTCGTTCGTTTACGTTTATCTATTAAATAGAAAAATGAGAAAAAACAATTGCAACGAGATGCGTTATTCGCTTCGTTACCTAACGTGCTGTTAATTAAATTATTTCATTAATTACCTGTTAACATATTGCAAAATTATAGAAATCTTGCAAATTATACTTATTTTCTTTCATGCAATTGCTCTCGTTATTAATATTATTATTATTAATCTTAAAAAAACATTTAGTAAGCTAGCTTAGTAGTATCAAGTCTGCCAGTGGGTCCTGAGAACCCTGATTCCATTCTCACAGGCGACAAAAAAATTTCACCATAGGGTCTTCCAAATAATGTCCTTGTTCACATAATCACAATACTTAGAACTACACTACTGTACTACACAAAAATTGCTTGAATACTGATCAATATGTTTCAATGTACCTACACTAAGACAAATTTGAGTACTTACAAGAATTTTCAAGCTTATTCTCATTTTAAACTTAATAATTGTTCACAAAAATCTAGCAACAAGATACACTGATAAAAACAAATGAATTACTGTTTCTGGTAGCAAGTCACGGCCACCTGCCATCCGTATTTCGCTGAACAATTTTTATTTCAATATTAGCTCTATTTAATAATAATTTTTATTTTGTAAATTGTATTTATTGTAAATATAAATTAATATAATAACAATAATGTTTTAAAACTAATTTCTAGAAGGGAAAAGTACAATAAAAGTAGAAAACTTGTATTTGTACATCTGTAAAATAATTAAGTGCATGCGATTTTGTATTGCACTGTATGTTAGTATTGTTTAATGAATATTTGACAGTTAAATATAATTATAATTAATATAATTATACAGCATGGAGCTAAGGTGTGGAATGTCGCTATTACTGTCTCCGTAAATAATAATTTTACTAATTTATTTAAATTTTTAAATATCGTAATTAAAATTTCACAGTTAATTTTCATTTAGAACGAAATGGAGAAGAATATAATAAATGCAACATTATCTAAAATAGTAATTAACTTTCTGTTTTATATTCTGGCTAAATCATTTCAGCCATTTTGTACAAAGCCTAAATAATCCACACCATTTTATAAATTGAACTTAAATTAATTGTCAAAAGCAAAAAACATTTTTTTAAATTTTATTTTTTTACTTACAAAACAAATTTAAAAAAAAATTATATATAACTATGTCGACCTACGGATTTGAGAACCCGAGTTCAATTTTCAAATAAGTGATAATAATAATAATAACAAATATATATTATCATATCTTTACCCATTACTGGGTGTGGCACTCTGCCGCAGCAGATCTCGGTAAGTGCTCGTGAAGTGCGGTTATCAGACGTCAAATCACGGTCCTTAAAGATGTTAATACAGCGAGAGCCACAGGTGTAATTTTAATGTGGGAAACGAACGAAATTCACAGGCCGACTCGGTACTACTGAGCCACCTACCCCATAACTGATAATTATGCCTTCAAATGGGGTAATGGCTCAGTGGTATCCGAGTCGGCCTGTGGATCCAAAGAACCCTGGTTCGATCCCCACAGTCGACAAAACATTTTCATCAATTTAAAATTACCCCTGTGGCTCCTCCACCACTAACATCTTTGGGGGCCGTGATTTGACGGATGGTAACCGCACTTCACGCGCGTAAATATATCACTTCCCGAGATCTGCTTCGGCAGAGTGCCACACCCAGTATATTTATTTTATTTTTTTATGCCTTCAAAGGGCAGCAAAAATACAATTTTATATTAAGTACTAATGAAAAATTCGTTTTCAGTTATTACGTAGTGTTTAACTGCAATTGTGTGAAATTCACTTTCAAAAACAAGCGCAGGGCGACGCTCCCTCCCTTTCTTATCTTTTTGTTTCATTTTCAGTTACTGCATTGTGTGGTCTTTTCTTTCATATATAAGTGCAGACTATCGCTTTCATCTTTTCTAATCTTGTAGATTCGTTGTTAGTTTCGTTATTAGATTCGTTGTTAGGAGTAAACGTGAGTAATTTGAGATTTTTTATGCATACGTTATGTACGTTGAAGAAAGAAAATAAATGCTAAGTGAAAAGGAATGATGTGATTGAAGGTTTGTTGTGTGATAATAATTTCGGGTGTAATAAATGAATGAGTTTATATGGAGTGATCTATGAAAGTGGTTGAAGTGAGGGTGGTATGTTTGGATGAAAATGTTTGACGATGACTGGTTGTTTGATGGGTGTGTTGAGTGAATGTTTTATGAGTGATTTTAGGGTTCGTGCTACCCCATTTGTTGGAATATAGCGTGAAGATATGTATGTATGTATGTATGAAAAATCTATATTTATAAACAATTAAACTCTCCAAAATAAAATATAAATCTGTCACTACAACATTCATCAGATTTGTCTACATCTATAAAAAATCATCCAGCTATCCATCATCATCAATCATTCTTCATCATCACAAAACAACAATCTACACCCTGTTTCACAAATCATCAACACATCAACAATTAATGCCATATCTCCCTACAACAATAACAATACAATACCCCATATAACATCGTGAGAACCACCGACGTATTTGTCACTTTCACTGAGTCCTAGTGCGCGGGGGTGGTGGGGGATCTGTCAAGGTCAGCAACAGCACCGCGACGAAGACTCGTGCGGCTATATAGCGAACCCGGGATCATCTTCAGAGGTTAGTGCTCGTGAAGCAGTCAGTTTGAGTGTCACGAAATGATTGTGCATCTGAAGGTAATTGCATTGTGTGCTGTTGCTTTCATTTTCTACTTAAATACCAAGTTGTGATGGATGAAGGAAGAGACATTTGAGGAATTTGTTTGGTTTGAATTGTAAATCGTGTCATGTGCATAAAAGGGTGATATTCAGTAGGATATATAAGGTACTACCGTAATTTTTGGCTTCCGTAAATATTTTAGGTAAAAAAGCTTCGAATATAAGTTTTGGTACATAAAATGCTGCTTATAAATATACAAAATTAACAAAATTAGTTTTATAACAGCAGAAATTGGAGATAAAATTGTCGAAAATTGCGAACAACAAACATTTGTTTGTATTGTTGTTTGAATTGCATTGTTATTTCTATTTTTGGAGTAATTTTGATTCTCGATGACTTAAGTGCATAAAATATCCAACTTTATCTTGAAGCTTTTTTGCCTAAAACACTAATTTGGGTAGCAAAGGAATTACGAAAGTACGATTTTATATGTGAAACTTCTTTTACCAAGATACTTGGTCACCATTCTATATATTAGGCTGTTTTAAATAGTGTAATATTAAAATATTAAAAAAATACTTAACATTAATTAAAACAGCGTTAATTACTGACGTTAATACAACCGACTGAATAGCATCCAATGTGTGCAGATTAAAAATTAGAAATCTAATTCGTGGTTCAAATTTCGCTGATTTTAACTTACATTATATAAATAAATAAATAAATATATCATCACGCCTTCTACCCATTACTGGGTGTGGCACTCTGCTGAAGCAGATCTCGGTAAGTGATATATTTTGCGCGTGAAGTGCGGTTACCAGTCGTCAAATCACGGCCCCCAAACATGTTAGTGGTGGAGGAGCCACTGGGATAGCTTTTTCAAATTATGAAAATTTATCGCCTGTGGGAATCGAACCAGGGACCTCAGGATCCACAGGCCGACTTCATACCACTGAGCTAGCCATCCCATAAACATAACTTACATTATAAAAATACAATTGTGTCTGAGTGGTTCGGATCCCACTATAAGCTACTATAATTGGAATTAAGTTCTTGTTGGGCAAAGAAGTAAATAAATAATACAGTTTTGACATCATTTGATTATAAAATATAGTAAATAATCATGCCTTTTACCCTATAAGGTGAGGCACTCTGCCTTAGTAGATCTCGATAAGTCATATATTTATGAAGGAGCCAAAGGAGTACTTTTAATGTGATGAAAATTGTTTGTTGCCTATTGGACTCAAACCCGGGTTCTCAATACCACTGAACCACCTACCTCATATCGTTTGATTATGTTTAGTTTAAAAGTGACAATTCTGATTACATTTAACTGTTTATATGAATTTTAAATTAGATTACAATGATTCTGAAAAAAAGTTTTAGCTAATCTTGAATTTTGAATTAGTCAAATTAATTAATTAATTAATGGCACAGTGGAATCCTGTTGGCCTAAGAACCCTGGTTCGATCCCAACAGCCGACAAACATTTTCATCAATTTAAAAAAAAATACCCCATCACTAACATCTTTGGGGGGCGTGATTTGACGGCTAGTAACCGCACATCATACGCATAAATATATCACTTACCGAGATCTGCTTCGGCATAGTACCACACTCAGTAATGGGTAGAAGGCGTGATGATATATTTATTTTATTTATTTAAGCTAAATCATATTCTCAAAAAAGTTTAAATAATCTCTAACATAATGTTTTGTTACCACCTAATTTTCAGAAAGTGACTTGGATTAACTTTGTAAAAGTCTGGGGCTGTTAGAGTTTAACGTCTTGAGTTTGTGGGGCGTTGAGTGTTTTCACTTTATTGTTAAATTGTTTCATTTTTATTCAATAAGTGGTTTATTGTTGACCAAAAGTAGAATAGTATATAACTGAATAGGACTAATGCTAATTTAAATTGATCGAATATCAAATAAATTTCAATGTTTAAATCACATCTAATAGTTTGCTTTTCTTAAAATTTCTAGAAATTATCTTGTCTCTTTCTGGAGATGAAATCTTTGTAAACTTGAAGAATTTCACGCGTGATGAGCATAGTTACTTTTAAGATGTGTGATTGTGTATTTTTTCTTATTTTTTGCTAGAAAACATAAGTTGCAAATACATACGAACATACAACAATAATAAGATGTCATTTTAATGTTTCTAAATAAAAAAATTATTTACAAATTGAATGAAATGAGTTCACTTGAATTTGGTTGGCACGTTTTTGAATAACGACAATTATGGTCTATTTACATCATGTTTCTCTTGAAAAAAGAGAGTAAAATTTCTATTGTTCAGAAGAAAAATAAATTGGTCTGAAGTACACGTTTTTTAAATTTCTTGGGAGCTTCTTAAGTTATTTAATTTTACATATTTCTTGTTAATGTTCATTTACAATAAACAGTACATTACAATAATAACTATTTATTTACTAAACTACATAACAGGAAATGAATCCTAATTACAGTACCGGAGATCTAGAACTTATGGTTCAAACACGGAAGAAGAATTTTAAATTATAATATTTAAATTATGGTTTAAATAAATAAACCAAATTAGAGTTATGGCTATGCTATCAAACAGCAGTACGGTGGTGTGTGTAGCGTTACGTCATTCGAATTCGAAGATCCCGAGTTCGAATCCCACTCAATCTAAAAATATATGAACTGCCATACTATAGCTCGATGGGCCAGGACCCTGTACTTTAATAGGGATTAAGTTGCTGTTTTACAGAGTAGCTTAAATAAATAAATAAATATGGGATGGCTAGCTCAGTGGTACGAAGTCGGCCTGTGGATCCTAAGAACCCTGGTTCGATTCCCACAGGCGACAAACAATTTTCATAATTTCAAAAAAAAACCTACCCCTGTGGCTCCTCCACCACTAACATCTTTGGGGGCCGTGATTTGACGACTGGAAGCCGCACTTCACGCGCAAAATATATCACTTACCGAGATTTGCTTCGGCAGAGTGCCACACCCAGTAATGGGTAGAAGGCGTGATGATATATTTATTTATTTATTTTAAATATCGGATTTATTTTTATTTATTTAAATTATTATTGTTGGTTTATACATACATACAAACATACATAATATCACACTATACCCATCAAATGGGGTAGCACGAACCCTAAAATCATTCATAAAACATTTACTAATTAGATTAATCAAATAATCAGTCCACGTCAAACATTCTTTTCCACATACACGAGTAATATTAATCTTCGTTATATTTCCTTTCAGATTCTTTCGCTCGCAGTTTTACTGCTTTCCTTCCAATCCTCGCGTTGCGAAGAAACAACAGAGCTCCCTAAAGATGACTTGATGGAATCTGAGAGCAAAGACCCAACCAAAGTGGAAATCATCAAACAGATCAAACGCGTCAACGATGACGGTTCGTACACCTTCGGTTACGAGGCCGAAGATGGGACCTTCAAGATCGAAAGCCGCGACGTCTTAGGCAACATTAAAGGAACATTCGGATTTGTTGACACAGACGGAGAAATTAAAAGAGTTTCTTACAGTACTAACAATAACTCTGAAACTGCCACGGTTTCGTCAGTAGGAAAGGATAGTTCATCGGTGATTCAACAGATTCCAAAGAGTAATAGGACTAGTTCGACTACGAGACGACCGAATGTTATTTATCCAAGTCCTTCAAGTACTGTCATTCAAAGTATTCCAAGACGACGACAACAATCTTCATCCTCCAATAACAATTCCTCTTCTTCTTCTTCTACTTCAAATGACCGTAACACCGATCGTCCTTCCTACAAGAACATCGCAAAATCCTCTGACTTTGAAATAACTACTACCACTCGTAGTTCAACAACTGAATCAACCCCTACTAGATCAAGTTCAACCGCTCGTCCTGGTCACTATATCCGCTCAACCATTTCCCCACAAAGTGATTCTCAACGTTTCACCGAAGGACAATTGATTCGACCCACTCAACCTGATAATGTTACCCCTCGTCCTACTGAGACTTCATACCCAAGACGATTGTTAGTCGCAAGAAATCAGTATTTGGATGAAGGGGTTTCTTCTACTATTAAACCAATTGTAGAAGAAAACTTTGATGATAATGTCAGAGGGAATTTATTGAGAAGACAGTTGAACCAAGAGAAGATTTCCGGTTTTGATACAAGGCAACATGTCTTAAGTTTACAACAATCAGTAGGGGATGATTCTACTGATGTTTACAGTGCTTCTTTGACGACTGGAACCCCTAGGCCTTTATTTACTACTACCGATCGTTCGAGAATATATGCTACACCTACTGTAGCAACAATCAAAGGAATTACTCCAGCTAAATACCAAGCAGTTTACCAGAATAATAATCTCAGAGGTCCAAGGCCAACTCAGAATTACATCCAAGAAACTACAACAGATACAACTAACACCGACATAAACTATGCATCACCTACTGCAGTTCCTGTTCTACAAATTCCACAAACAGATGACAATCAGCAGATTCAACAAATTCCAGTAGTGCGATCTAGACATCCATTCCATCGAGGAGCTATCCTCATACCTGTTAACCAGTTACAAGGAGGAAGGTTTATAGTACAAGAACCACAAGAAGAAGAACGTCAACCTCAATACATCACTCAATATGCTGTACCTTCTGATCAACAGTACTTACGAGAATCAAGCCAAATTCAACAAGTACCTTATCAAATTGTTCCTCGTAGAAGACCTGCCCCTATTCCGGTACAACTTGATGAGTACCGCCGTCCTCAAAACTTGTTTACTCCTAGAGAATCGTACCAGGTTCCTGTCCAACTAAATCCAACAGATATCCAAGATGAAATCGATAGTATTAAACCTCCTGTTAGTACCAAAGATTTCCAGAAACTATTAAACCGTTTAATTCTTCGTCAAAGTCAGCTACAAGAAATTAGTAGACTAGAAAATAAGATGCAACAACAAACTTATATCCCGGAAAGGTATCAACGATTGGTACAACCAACTCCAGTGAGTGTTTTCGTCCGTACTCGTCCAGACAATCGCCATCACAGTAACGGCCCAGTTCAGTTCGTTGGCCAATCACAGAATCCTCGTTCGCGACCATTTATCAGTATTCAACAAAACCAGCAACACATACCAATGCAGAAGTTTATGGAATCCCAACAACAGTTCCATACTGCAGATCCTTACGACAACTACAATCCTTCTTACAGAGGTGGAAGACGCGTGGCTCGACTTCTCCATCCTGCTTCTCGACCGAAGGAAGACGATGAGAATTTTCTTCCAGCGGATGTTAGGGAAATGTTGCTGCTGAGGATGCTACAGTTGGCAATCAATCCGAACTTGCCTATACAACCAAATGAAGGCGAGACCATGGCCACGGCCATCAGACAACATAAGAAGGAGGCTGTTAGGAATGTAGAGATTATTGGGGAAGAAAGGGAGGAAGAAAAACCTGTTTCCAGGAATAAGAGGTATAGGGAGTCGGATGAGTATGAGTATTATTAAAAGAATTGGAATTGTATGAGGACGTGGCCGCCCAAATGCTTAAATATAACTGTTTCTTTTTATTATATTCTGTTCTTTTCATATCATCTGATCAAACTGAAGCTCAAAAGTTAAAAGGTATTATTTTTTTATTTTAATAATTTACATTGTTTTATCACTTTTGTTTGAAACTTTTTACCTAAAATAGTATAGAAAAATTTGGTAACAGAAAATAGAGTTGTATTAGCACGCTTCTAAGTCTCAGACAAACAATAATTGTGTCTTTTTCAAAGTATAAATATAAACAGAAATAAAAATAATAAATAATTTTGAATATTGGCATCATATATTAACGATCGATCTAACGTTTTAAAACAAATAAAATAAAATTTGACAGAATGATACACAATATGAAATATTTCAGATAAAAGAGTTTTAATAATAAAAATAAGAAAAAATAGGAAAAAACAAATTTTCCATCACTTGTCTCAAAATTCCACAAAAGTTTTTACAGCGCGTTTACATCAACTTATCAGTTTTATTAATAACTATTTAAAAATATCTTTGCCAATTTGTGTCGTCAAAAATGACGGCTCACCAGAATTTGCTTCTTTTGCCTTGTCGGAAAATAATAAATTGTCAAAATATTTGGAAAATGGCATACTCTAAACGCTGTCCAATTTTTCAAAAGATTTTTCAGAGAAAATTCAATTTTCTGCCACATTTAATGACGCATTTTTGTTCCAAATAATTAGACAGCAGAATTAACAATTACCATTAAAAGTACCCCTATGGCTCTGCCTCTATTAATATCTTTGGGAGCCGTGATTTGTCGGCTAGTAACCGCACTTCACGTGAAAAATATATCACTTTCCGAGATCTGCAACGGCCGAGTGCCACACACAATGGGTAGAAGGCATGATGATATATTTTTATTTATTTATTTATATTTTTCCTTTCTTAATGTCGTATTTTATAAAAAAATATATATTTTGTTTCTTTCTTGTGCTTCTTAGCGGTGTCCATATAATCTTGTAATAAACCAAAGTGTTTCAGAGTATTATTATTTTCGGTGCTGTAGCCCTGAAAATTAAGTATGGAACAGGTGATAATTATTATTTATTTACATAAAATTAATATATTGTTAGTCATAGTTAGCGAAAGCAATCCTGTTAAATGTAAATAGAATGTACCTATACTTTTATTTTTATAATAAATTTTAATGAAGAATGTATAATTATAAAAGAATGGCTTGTTAGTTTCGTTTGCGACATTTTGACTTGAATCCCGTGAAAATCGCGCGAGAATAGTAAAACAGCAGTTCCCATCAGAACTATTGTGCAATGGTGAACGATTACCACACAGTTTGTTGCCTCTGAAGATTGTTTCACACACAGATAACATACATACACATGAGCGAGCATTCATAAACAGTTTAAATCATGTAAGTATTCCTAATTATTTAATTTCAAAGTATAAACAATTGCAGATTTCCTTTCTACAAGAAATGCAATGGGAATTAAAGGTAAACTGATGCATATTACCAACTATTTTTTTTTCTTGAAAAGTGGGGAGAGTTAAATCATCTATTTAATTCTTTTTATGATGCTATTAATATTTAAAATATAAAATAAAAACTTGTTTTATTTATTTACGCCACTGTACAATATGGACTTAATGTCAATTACAATACAGGGTGACTCAGTGAGCCGTAGTATCGTAGTACATATATTTTTAGCTTGAGTGGGGTTCGAACCAGGGATCTCCAAATTCGAATGCTGTAATGCTATTCACACTATAGTACTGCCGGATTATAATACATATATTTATTTACATACTTGTTACTCTGCATAAAAAAAAATATTCAATTTGGAATTTGAATGGCGCAGTATTTAAATTTATTGTTATAAGCTGAAGCCAACGATAATCGCTTGTTTGTGAAGCTGCAATACTACCATGGTGCTATTATTTATCGATACGATCAGTAAAACAATATTATATATGGTTTCAAATTAATTTTATTTAACTAAATATATTTATTATAATTTCATTGTATACAAAATTAAAATAAAACATTATAATACTAAAATTGTATATTTTAAAATTATGTTTAAAAACAAATCTGGCACAAAATTATTTGTTTATCATCCAAATAATGCTGCTAGTATGAACGCCTAATTACTAATGTACTAACTTAATTTTTGTATGTAACAAACTTTATTAAACAATTTTATTTTAAATATTCAAATAAAGATGTTAACAGTTATTTGTTTCATAAAAAAAATATATATCATCACGCCTTCTACCCATTACTGGGTGTGGCACTCTGCTGAAGCAGATCTCGGTAACTGATATATTTTGCGCGTGAAGTGCGGTTACCAGCCGTCAAATCACGGCCCCCAAAGATGTTAGTGGTGGGGAGCCACAGGGGTAGTTTAGAAATGGTGAAAATTGTTTGTCGCCTGTGGGAATCGAACCAGGGTTCTTAGGATCCACAGGCCGACTTGATACCACTGAGCTAGCTACCCCATGTTTCATTAGGAATAAAAATTCAAGTTTTCGGGTTGAGTAGTAAAAGTTGCCCCATGTCCTAAAATAACGTTCTTTTGTTGTTGAAAAAGTTGAAATAATGGTGTCATATTCAAGTGGATGAACAAAAAAGGTTTTTATATATCGATAGAAAAAAGTGATACATTTCTTCTCGAAGGCTCCGTTTCATTTCCTGATTAATGTCAAATCACACCGTTATTCTTCAGTTGCCATGGATATGACTTAACTTTATTCCCTAGGGTTGAAAAATATCACTTTCTTCTATCAATAGAGGTAAGTAAATGTTACTTTCTGAGAAGAAGGCGCAAAATTATTATTTGCATAATTATCTTATTAATAAAGTTTTAATATTTCGTTATTCAACTACTAATTATATTTATTTAGCATTAGGCCTTCATACTAACAATATCTTCAGGCGGTATTCTTCCTTCAGATCTTAAAATCATCTTCATGAAGATCATTATATCTCCACATTTATTTACTATGGTTACAATATTCTTAAGACAATCTTAAAATTCATTTATGACTACCGCCATTAGTATCTTACTTTCTTCAGGGCACTATAATTCATCTCTATTCCGAGTCATCAATAACAATAGTAGGAACAAGCATAGCTGTATTCTCTTCAGCAGGAACGATAGCTTCATCAGCAGTTTCTCCTGCCTCCGGATCCGGTGTGACACTTGTAAGCGTCATCTCCGTGGAGTTCTCACACTCGGGGTTGTTCCAGTCCTGAACGGAGCCACTTCCCCACGCCATGAACACGATGGCGGTGATGAGGAGTACTGCTGAAGATGTCCCGAAGACTAGGCGCCACCAGCCTGCGAACTGGAGATAGAAGAGAGTGATAATAACATAATATAGATGACAAGGGTAAGTTGACTTTCTGTCAAATAAGGGCTGATTTTCTTTTTACAACTCCGGATAAGTTCTAACGTTTAACCCTGTACTGTAATTGGAATTAAGTTCTTTTTTTAAAGAGTGGAATAATGAAATACATAAATAAATAAATAAATACAGTAGCTTTACAAAGTGAATTGTTTCCCAGTTATTTTACACAAAAAAAAACTTGTAGGGCTTAAAATTCTGTATGAAAAATTAATAAACTAAATTTATTTTCTGTGTTTTTCAACAGCAGAATTTAAATATTTATTTATTTATTTGATACTCTGCATAACAGGAATGAAACCCCAATTAGCTTATTTATTTATTTATTTTGCTATTCTGCACAACAGGAACTTAATGCTAATTACAGTACAGGGGGCCTACAACTTATAGTGGAATCCAAACCACTCAGACACAATCGTTTTTTTTTTATATAAGTAGAAGTCAGTGAGATTTGAATGCACGACCTCTTGCTTGCTAATTAAGAAACGCAAGTTTTACCTCGCTTTTATCCACTGAGCTACAATTGCCTGTACAGTGGAATATGAACCACTCAGACACAGTCGTACGTTTTGGATATAAGTTGAAGTTAGAAAATATGAATTCTCGTTTTCTTTTTGATAGGTTTATGAGTGCACATGATGCATACTTTTTTATTGAAAATCTACACATTACTTGATGATCCATCTATGTACAAATAAATAATTTATGATAGATCAAACATAGATATAACTATATAAAATATTCAATTTCATCAAAAAAATTGCTAATTAATAAATCAATTCTAGTAAAACAAAGAAAAGTGAAATCAATTAATAATATTAATAATAAATGTAAATTTAGATTTATTACTTCATCTGCACGGCACTGCAACTTAAATAATTATCGCGTATTAAAAATTACAAAACAATAACAAATATCATTAAATTATTTTAATTTGTATATATTATCATGCATTAAAAAGAAAAATTAGCTCTTTAAATACTCGAACATTCATATTGTGTTATTATCAATAAAATCTTGAAATAATTAAATACTTCGGAGATATAATATTGAAATAATAATAATAATAATAATATCAATGACATTGAAACCAAAATAATGATTTTCGTCAGTCCGATACAATTTGTGTATATAAACCATTCAAACATGAAATGATTTGATCGCATGATCAGTTAAGAAAGAGGATTTAAGCCTTAAGTCTTTTACGTTCTGGTCGGTATGATTGCGATCTTGACATTTAGATTTTTTATTTGAAGGAAGCGGATTCACTCGGAATATCGTGCAGCAAATATCGAGTGAAGAGGAGACCTTACAAGCAATGAAATAGTTTTTGCCATACTTGTATCGTACGATACGCACCTACCAGCATTGCGACACACTATAATTAACTTTTAACATAGACCTACTTTACTTCTTTTACTTTGAAATATAATAGAATCTTCGATGTAAATAAAATAAGATGAAACATGCGCCCATTTTGGCCTGAAGTTAATATCTGACAATGATTTTCTTGAAACAAGATAATAATATTAACCAAAAATTGATTTAATTTGTCTGATAATTATCTAAATAGTCGGTGGTCATTTCTACGAAGTATTCAGATATCTGTCCTGTACTGCGGCTCCCAAAATACATTCTAATAATATTTACGCGCTCTTCAATACTATTTATGATGATAGTGATAGATTAAAATATTTTTTTCTGAAATCGGCAGGAGAGTGTCAACTTTCCTGATCAATTTTTGTAAGGAAAGTAGGTTTTTACAAAAACAGTCAAGTGAAGTACGTATCCAAAGCTACAACAAAAATAACAGTCTGGTAAAGTACAAAACAGTCTGGTAAAACATTTACCTGACTGTTTTGTATTTTATGTAACTTTTTATTGTAACCTTGGATACGTAGTCTGCTGTCAATAAAATTCATATACAAAATAAGGCATTTTGAATTATCTATTATTAATTAAAGAAAAGTAGTATACATAATACGTCAGGAAAGTGTTTTTACTCTCTTATGTAATATACTAATATTGTGTAAAATGTGAAATGGTGTAAAATTTGGAAGAAAATGGTCTTCCAGAGGTTATATCTCAAAAAATAAGCAAGATATGAAAATGCGCTCAAAGGCATTGGATTCCTTGTGTCCGAATTGACTTGTACACATGTTTTCAGCAATTTTTTTATTTTTCATATTTTGACCAAAATTTTCAATATACAAATATTTCTAAGGCCAATATCTTCAAAAACTAAAAGAGATACGAACTCAGGGATTTCACCATTGGATTCTGCGCGTCTAAATACGTATGTATGTAAATATTTAGCACTATATTCGGATGAGGAAGATTTTTAGGGCTTAAAACCGAATAATTCTTAAGGGGTACGTAGTCTGCCGTCAATACAATTCATAACAAAAAATTTAAACATTTTGAATTATTTATGGTTAATTATTGATTAAATTAAACGGTGGCAGAAAAAATAATATACATAATACGTCACGAAAGTGTTTTTACTTGACTTAGCGGATTAAAAAACAAACGTTTCATTAAGTAAAACGTCACTTTCCTGACTTATTATGTAATGTACTACTTTACTAGTACTACTGATATATAAATTAATAATTTATAAAGTAGGAATATCATTCCATCTTCCTTTCAGCAGAAACAGACTTTAATCATTTAATTTAATTTCTATTAACTTCCATGACAAAACAAAGCAAACAACAAATTAAATCTCAGCGAAAGTAAGATTCGTCAGCTGCTCTAATCATCTACTCAATAACTATAATTAGTTCAAGCAGGATAGCAAGAAGTTATAAGAAAGAAGTTCTTACCGAGCCGTGAAGTCCTTCTGACACCACATAATTGGCAGCTAGGAGGCCTGCAGCGCCAATCGTCTGACAAAGACCGAACACCGTGCCTATAATACACAACATGTATCTATCATTAAATACCCATCATAAATAGTACATCCACTGTATACGGCATATCCCAAATAAGTACAGAGTGATCAAAATGAATTGTTACAGTTGGCAATAAAAAAACTACTTGAAATTGGTAAGCCTGATACATAAATTCATTTCCTGTTGTTGACAGTGACATTTAAAATTTAAATTTGAGTACATTTATTATTACATTTATTTCTAAAGTATTTCTATTACTTAAAAAGTCAAAATTCTATTAGCCGTCAGACTCCTGACATAACCTATTTGTATTTATTGGAAATGTCAAATAGCATTTTCGCCTTTATCTGACGTTGTGCCAACTGTGGAGTAAAAGGATCTCTGGAATTGTATTGCCAACTATAACAATTCCTTTTGATCACCCTATAGTATATGCAGCAAAAAATTGGTTTTTTTTTCGCCCTCTTCAATATGACACTATTATTTCAACTTCAACTTCAACAATAGTAAAAGGATGCTATTTCAGGAATGTTTACGTTACCATGAATATGTCATCGTTTTTTGGTCCTAGGACCAAAAATAGCATTTTTAGTACAGTTGTCATGGCGATAATAGTTATTTGTTTCATTATGTCTAAAAATATGGGGTGGCTAGCTCAGTGGTATGAAGTCGGCCTGTGGATCCTGAGAACCCTGGTTCAATTCCCACAGTCGACAATTTTAATAATTTCAAAAGCTACCACTGTGGCTTCTCCACCACTAACATCATTGGGGGCCGTGATTTGACGACTGGTAACCGCACTTCACACGCAAAATATATCACTTACCGAAATCTGCTTTGGTAGAGTGCCATACCCAGTATTGGGTAGAAGGCGTGATGATATATTTATTTTATATCTAAAAATACAAGTTTTCTAGTCGAATAATAAAGGTTGCCGTGATCAATTACATTTTAATTTAAATAAATTTTCTAAATGGATAAAAATAATAATATGTATCAATCGAATTAAAATAGTATATTACGTACCATAAACTGTAAGTGACAGTATTTAGGTCAAGAATGTAGTTTGAGAAATCAAGGCCCGAAGGGTCAAGATTTCCTAAACATTCGCGAACTAAAAAAATCACTTATAGTTCGTGGTTAGTACGATATTTTTTACAATACTTGTACAAATAAAATGAAAAGAAAAATAGGTTTCAAAATTGACAGCCGTCAAATTGTTGTCAAAATAAACAGGACCTTGATATGTACTATTTACTTACTGTTAACGGTGAACAGTAAGTAAATATTAAAGTCCTGATATAACCACGGAAACCACTGTGCAATAAAAGTTGCACTCTGAATTTCTATTTTGTCATTAATAGGTAACTAATTGGTACAAGTATTGTAAAAATATTATGTCGAATCTTGTAATATTGCCAAACTGTGCTACGCGTGCTTCAGTTGTAGTTCTAATTATGAAAAAACTATTTCTATGTTAATCTCCCATGTTTGTATTTATTTAGGACACCAGTACAACTCAAGATGTTGCTGTTGGTCTTGTTTGAAGATCTGGCCTCAAGATAAAGAGAAATGTGCTAATGAAAGTGTAACAGACAATGTGGAGATACAAGTGTTGTGTTTTGTGTAGACTTTTGTTATTAATATTGTAATAAAATATTAATTATTAGGTTGAAATTTCAATTAAAAAATTAGTGAGAGAAAATTCGTTACAGGTTTGTTTTTCATCTTGATTATAGGTTTGTACTTTTAAAAGTTGCTTATTAGAGTAATGAGCTAATGAGTAACTATAGTTATTTAGGCTAAATTTGAATATGAATAAAATAACAATAGGGCAGAGGTGAGAAAATTTGCTAATTTCATTCTCATACAAATTGAATTACGAGGCCTTAATTAGCATTACGGTATGTTAGTGACCTTATGTTTTCGCTTTCATTAAACCTTTCATTCATAGGAGTTACTTATTGCAGTATATATTTCACAGTTGAAATAAAGTATAAATATAATATCAAGTCTTTTATTCATTACTGAATGCGGCACTCTGCTGTAGCAGATCTTTTAAGTGATATACTTTGACACACGAAGTTCATTTACCAGTCGTTAAATCCCCCCCTCTCCAATGTATTAGTGGATGGAAGAAATTTAAATTTATCAAACTTAGTTTCTCAAATCCACAATTCGACGCGTTGTCATTGCGCTATCTATGTCTTTATTTAACAAAAAGGTAATTTAGGAATTTAAATGTAATTGATAAAAAATATTCTACTACTGGATTTAAAACTAAATAATAAATATATCAACACGCCTTTTACCCATTATTGGGTGTGGGTAAGTGATATATTTATTCGCGTAAAGTGCGGTTACCTGGCGTTAAATTACGGCCCCCAAAAATGGTGGGGGAGCCACAGGGGTAATTTTAATTTGGTAAAAATTGTTTGTCGACTATGGAAATCGAACCGGGATTCTTAGGATCCACAGGGCGACTCGAAACCACTGAGCCATATAGTCAGTTAAATTAAATTATAAAGAGAAAAATGCTGTATCTCGTACATAAAATTTTATTGATAAAAACTGAAAAGTTGAGGTCAAACTTTTGAAAAATAAATTAAGGCCACGAGCCCAGTAAAGGGCCCGCGAGCTTCCAATTTGCGCCAACTAAGTTTAGGTGGCTCTGAGATTCAAATCTGTTTTTATATGAATTTTCTTTCTATTTTTGTTATGTGTCATTTAATTTGATCAATTGCTAAGTATTTACTTAGAAAATAATAATGAAATTATAGTAAATCAAGTTTTAAGTTGAATAAAATCTAAGAAACAAAATTGCAAAAATTTTAATAATTTGCAAAAATTTGTAGGAGGATTGCTATTAACTTATGAGTCACAGAAAACAATTCAGTATCAATACTAACTTCACATATCATCCCTTAATTCAAACATCGCGCCCTTCACACAACCATATCGATCCCTGTCACCCCAGACGCAAACCATCCCTCACCAGCATAATTCGGTGCAATATCGGCCGCACTGGCGTACACTCCGGCAGGTGTCGCCCCCGTGAGCAGCAAAGCCGCTGTGTAGAGCGCAGCGGGGGCGGCGGGATCGCATCCCGTGTAGCCAAGTACGAACAGAAGCGTCGCGGGAAGGAAGTGCGACACGTAGACGAACAGCTTCCTCGCAGTGGTGCTGGATACCAGACCCGAGCTGCGGATGTGGTCCACGGTGTAGCCGAAGAGAAGAGCGGATAGGAAGTGGCCTATGTGGGGCAGGGAGGCCAGCACGTGCTCCTGAGGAGAAAGAATTGATTTATATAATAGAAATGTCGTCGAATTTAGAAAATAGAAAATAGTAAATAACAAAACGTAACTATAAACATGCAATTATAATATCTTGAACAACGGAAGTCAAGTTTTATTCAATCACCACAATTGTACATATTAATCTTGTTCTTGTAAATTTCAATAGCTTTTCTAATCAATCGATCTTTCATATATTTAGGCTTGGAAACGATGTTTGTGTCTTCAAATGTAACTTTGTGTAGAAATTGTATTGCAAGCTGAGCAATAGAAAATTTATCTGGATAACTCATTCCAATGAAGACATTCAAATTTCCTGTTGCATAAAATAGCAAATAAATAAATAATTATTAATAAAAAAGTAGTTCCTCTTGTTGACTTACATGAGCAGTGGAGAACCCGTAGACGAGCTTCAGATACTTGGTGACTCCTAACATGAGGGTGGCATCGGCCCATTGGCTACCCACCACCGCGATACCGCACGCCCAGGCCGGCCCAGACAGCAACAAGCGACGCCATGGCAAGTTGCGATGCTCCTATAATATGAACACAATGCACCAGGTCACTAGCCAATCTTCATCATTAAACAAATTTATAATGCTGCATATTATAAAAAAATACTTCAAATAGAAGATGTAGCTAATTAAATGATAAACAATTTTCCTTATTATGAATTTTTTGTGGAATCAACCATTTTGCCATCAATTTAAAATTTTGTCGGCTGATGTAAAAGTCCTTGATAGTGTCTTTTGTATTCAGATCAAGAACAAGTACAGATCTTCCATCTTAATTTCGCAACTTTAATGATCTTTGTCATTTACTCCAGTTTGCAATTCGTTTTCAGCAGTTTTCAACAAATTTCGTAAATTATTTCACAAACTATTCAGACAAGATACTAACTAAACTGGTGGGAATATAAGAAATTGTCCTTGAATTATTTTAATGTGTCTTTGTGTAAGTGTTCTTTAATTCTTTTTAGTGTTTGTGGACAATTTTCTAATTTCAAAGTGGCGTTTAGCAAAAAGTAAAAATTAGTTTGGTATAAAGTTGACAGAGAAATAAACAGACCGTGCTAGTATTAGCCTAATGATAGGTCTACATCTTCATGCAAGGACGATTAAATTCTAGAACAAAACTTACTAATTACGACTATGAGGACGTTAAATTCATTTATATGTGACTAGATTCTCGACAACAATTTATCAATTTATACATAAACTGAAGAGTAAAATGGACAATGATTTATAAATACAGAATGTTCAGAAAATGGGTGAATGTAAAATTAATTCGATAATCCTAATGCAAAAAAATTGTTCCGCCCTTCGTAAAGCCACACGAAACCATCAAACTTGTAAAGGTACGACTAGAACTGAGCGAATTTTTAAAAATCTTTCATGAAATATCATTGTTGTTTACATTCAACAAGAATTGTAGAAAATTGCGTTAAAGTAATTCATCGTTTAATCTTCTTCCACAGTACTTTTTTAATGTTAGTTCATATGGCAACCTTGCACAATTTTTTGTTTTTGTTTTAAATAAAAACAAAAACAATTTATCAAATTTTTACGTTCGTCAGATCGATTTGCATAGTTACCTGATAACTGCTATAACAGTTTGATTCGGAGTTTTTTTTAAGTAGCTCGTATGTCTTTACGAAGAGCCGTACAAATATATTTGATTTGTCGACTCAAATCAAAGAATCGTTCTACTTGAAGCTTTTCTTCCATTTTCTGAACATATTGTATTTTGTAAATCCTGATTACTTAACTATTATAAACTAGTAAGGAAAATAAAAGAATGTAAGAACATCTTGCGATTAAAATGCTTTAAAAATATTATCACTTTAATAGATTAATTTCCCAAGTACATGCTCGTAAAATAAGACTATCATCTATCAGGGACGCATCTCATTTTCTTGTAACCTCCTTTGCTGTTTAGCTATAAAAGAGATTGTTTGCTTTGAGCAAAAAATATAAAAAAATGTAAAAGCATTTATCATAAATCAGTGCATCTGTGCATCCTACATGTTTGTGGCATGACGTATATTATCAAGCTCGTTCTACATAAATTATAAATAAAGATGAATTCATTATAAAAGATGCACTTGTAACAGACTGTGAATGTGGAATGATTAAAATTACATTCTCATTAGATAATACTAGTATTATTTTTAAAACAAATAAAACCACGTGACTATCTGAAGTAAACAAATTGTTACGTTCCAATTTGATCCTTTAGTCCTTTCAGTCATATTCCTTGTCCTTTTAACCTAAAATATAATTTAGTCGGTTGTAATTTTGTTTAGTAAATATTTCAGTTAATAGATACTTACGCAGATTTAAATTTTTCATCGTTTCATTAAGTAAAACTTCATTTGTTCGTATATTTAACTAATTTCCTTTTTTTATTTAGTTTTGTCCAATCCGTTGTTGACACTAATTCATTAGTGATAGCGATTAGTCTATTGTTTTGCCGCTGCCGCGCGGTTTGGTTTTAAATGTAAAGGCTGGTTCACCAGCGCAGCGTCAGGCAATCGTCAGTAGGTAGTTCCACAATAAATTAATGCATTGAAAATTTCCAGACTCCTTACCCCCTTGTTTAATTATCCCAGATTGCGTTCGGAAACAAATCTTTCATGTCGTATTTTCATGGCGCGCAATATTTTCTTTCTTTCTCGTTCTGCTATTCTTTTCTCATTCTTTCTCTATTTCTTATTTACTTCTCGGTAGGCCACCCTAACTACGTGGATGCTTTTGTGGACGTCAAGAGTAGGTGCTATGTGGGACGGTTTCTTGGAATAGTACGAATTTAAATAGAATCAATTAAAGTAATGACTGATGAGACGCGAAATGACTGGATGATTTTTGCTTAGTTTTTCTTAAACGGCGATTGAGAAATCAGCATCTGAAGCGAAAGGTTGTACTATTGAAATTGTGATTTTGCAAATTTTGAAGTGTGAATTTTGTTGTAAAATTATTACCCGGTTGGGGATTTAAAGTAGTTCAGCTACCCAGAATAGTGTTTTATTCGTCGGACGTAGTCCGGATAAATATCGCCGAAGATTCAAATATTTTTCTTCTCACTCTCAAGCCGCATACGAACCAAGGTAAATATTACTGTTTTCTCAATACCGTAAATTAAACTTTGGATAGTGTTTCGCGTGATTCGGTTATTCGTTTGTTGAGTTTTGCACGAATCAGTGCTGTTCCACCGTCCTACGTGAACCTAATCTTGACTTCCCTTTGTTTTAGGCTTGTTGTTTTGAACTTTAACTGGGTTATCCAGTGTTTTATTTGACGGGTTGAGTTTTCCTCTTGTCCGAGGCATTTTTGTTGACGAGGAACTGACCCCAGCTTCGATTTACGAGGATCTGTGTGACGTCACGAGGCTACGAGAGACGCCGCCATTTTGGGTGCGGTCAAGTGACATCCATATTGTGGAATAGAGCCGGTGCTGCCGATTTCGCATCCTGCCAACGCCTAGACGCCACCTACAGGCCAGATACTTATGATTTATTACTTTGATTTATTTTTCTTTTTGTTAAATTTCATACATATCTGAAATTACGGACAATTATCGTTAAAACAGTTTTACAGTAGTTTATGTGAATTTTAAGTACTTACCTTATTTTTGTACAAATCCAACTAAGCGTTAGATTTTGGATTTCGTTTATTTATTTGTTTTGGACGTTGTCTGTCACACTTAAGGTGTGTTGCTGATGTGACGAGTAGCCAGTAGGATCTACGATTTGTTTTACGTCAGTCTATCGAGTCGCGTATCGTGCATCGTTGGCCAACGACTCGTAATACGTCGAACTACGTGTATTGTTTTAGGTACTCTAGGTATTTTGACCATTATCGTGATCCTAGTCTCTATTGTGGGACACAGCGCCCCGCCTTTATTTTCATTTGTCTTGCGTTCAGTACTTTGTTTAATTTTCCTTCCTGATTCTTAATTGGATTTACCGCTTTAGCTTTATTTATCATTTACGTAGCTGCAACGCTATTGTTTGCTTTATTTTGTATTTTCTTACATGCAATATAGTCCGTCAATTTCCGTTTTCTGCAACAAATTAGCATTTCTTTTAATTATTTCCAACTTACCTGCGAACACATCCTTTTCCGTACAGTCGTACCACGTCGAGAACTATCGTTTTTCCTGTCCGCCTTCACAATTAGGTATTTGGGTGAGAGAGCTTTCCCAATTGTGTGGCGCCCTTATTTTCCGAGTTAGAACCACCCCGTCTCCACTGAGAGCCGGCACCTCATCCTCACGGTAAGGAAAAACCGTGATATAATCACGTTTACCGTTTATTATTATTTTAACCCTCGAGCGGTATGTGATAAATTGACACCCTGTCGTGGGGCATTGTTTTGCGTTGTTTCATATTTTGTTGCAGTTCGTTTTGTTTTGTTTTGTTGTACATAGTTGTGCATTTGTTTTGCACATTATTACATTGTTGCGCATTGCGTTGCATTGTTTTGTTTATTTTGATTACAAGAAAGAGTCTTACAGTCTCTTTCTCCTGTTTTGTAAACTTTTTCTTTTCTTCTTACTTCTTATTTCGAGATGGATCCGCGCATCGATCCCAATCGATTACTTTCCGACGAGTTATCGTATGAATTACTTTTGCGAGGATGCCCACATTCCGGCACAGTTGTGGAGAAACGCACAAAGCTTCGAGACCTTTTGCGGAAGGAACGTTCAGGCGAAGCAATTGCGCAGTTAGAGTTGCCATTACTTCCAGCATCTGAGTTACGAATTTGCAATGAAAAATTGTTAGAGTTAGAGAATATGGTCAGTAAATTTAATGTTGAAAATTACCAGAACGAGTATGAGAGATTAGGCAGTAGACTTATGCATGTGAGCCAGCGACTATCTCGTATTAGTACTGACAAAGACAGTAAGGCTTCGTACGACATCCTGCGTACGAAATGTGATGTTCTTTTGAGACAAATTAAATCAGAATTTTCGGCTAAAGCTTCAGCAGTTTTGTTAGCGGAACACGAGACATCGTTGTCAGAAGATAAGCAACCGGAATCAGACGAGTTTGGAGATGGTAATTTTGAGAGTGATGCAGTTCCAGAAGCAACCTCTAGTCCAGGTCGTGTTGTATCAGATTTCGAAAGACGGTTGACTCTAGCGGTAGAAGATATTTCGGCAAATCTACATGTAACTGGTAGATCCGATCATATTTCAGGTGCCATCCATAAATGGAATCTAAAATATAATGGAGATGCAGGTTTATCAAGTTTTCTTGTGCGTATTGAGGAATTAAGACAGGCGCGAAATGTAAGTAAAGCACAATTATTTTTGTCAGCAGTAGAATTATTTACAGGCCCAGCTTTAACTTGGTTTCGATCTAAAAAGGATTCATTTACTTCGTGGGACGATTTAATATCAGCATTGCGACGTACTTTTCTGCCATGCGATTACGAATTTGAGTTATGGGACGAAATTCGCCACAGAACCCAAGGTAGCGACGAAAGAGTTGCCGTGTTCATAGCCAACATGCAAGGACTCTTCAACAGACTATCACATCCACCAAGCGAACAGGAAAGAGTAACTTTGATTCGACGTAACCTCCAACCGTATGTTCAGTTACATCTTGGGAAAGAACTGTTGCGCTCTGTAAATGAAGTAGACGAATTATGTTGTCAGTTGGAAGCTATTCACTTACGTACTCAACGTTTTAGAAATCCACCAGCTGCTAATCTCGCATTGGAACCCGATTTAGCGTATCACCGTCCACAATCCACATCACGAGCTTTCACAACACACACCCACTCTGCGAGTGTCGAGGCTACCGATTCACATGCAGCAGAATCAGCAACTAGGAACCGATTTAATTGTTGGAATTGTCAGACTCCAGGACATCGTGCAGCCAACTGTACCGCTCCTAAACGTATCCATTGCTTCAGATGCGGGAAACCAGACGTGACGATAAGGAATTGTCCTGCGTGTTCGGGAAACGGTCCCAGGAGACGTTAAATTGTCGCGTTGCGTCTCCTCGCCCAATTTCATCATTTATTGCGACCACATCAACCTCACATACTTCCGTTAACCACATGACAAACAAGACCGCCATGTTGGACTATCTTCTGTCTCATTTGGGGAATGATGAACGACCTTACTTAGAATTTGCGATTTTTGGATATAAATTTTTGGGTTTGTTAGATTCGGGAGCATCTCGCTCCATTATTGGCAGTAAAGGTTGGGAAATCATTCGGAAGTTAGGTATTACGTTAAAAGATACTGATAATCCTCAATGTAAAGTTGCGAATGGTAGTTTTTGCTCGAGTATAGGTTCAGTTCTTTTGCCTGTGAGCCTTATGAGTAAAGTCAAATTAATAAATTTCTTAGTCGTGCCCGATATATCTAGTGTTTTTATTCTCGGGATGGATTTCTGGTGCACTATGGATATTATACCTGATTTTAGAAGAGATGAATGGAAGTTTGCGCCGGAAATGCATATTGGTTTATCGTCAGTTTTATTGTCACACAGCGAACTTACATCTTTTGAACAACAAAAGTTAGATTCGTTTTTGAGCAATAATTTTTCGCGCATGAAATCGTCATTGGGTTGTACTACGTTAGTAGAGCATGAAATCAAGCTGGTATCGGATGTTCCCATCAAGCAGCGCTACTATCCAGTGTCACCAGTCATGCAGCAGCATATTGACAAAGAGCTCGACACAATGCTCGCGGATGGAATCATCGAACCTTCCAACAGCCCATGGTCATCGCCAATTTTAATGGTGGCTAAGAAAGATGGAGGATTTAGATTTTGTGTTGACTTTAGAAAAGTTAATCAGGCTACAACAAAGGATGCTTACCCCATTCCTTACGTGTCTGCGATTTTGGATCGTTTGCGAGGCGCAAAATATCTTAGTTCACTAGACATTAAGTCTGCATATTGGCAAATTCCCATGGCGGAATCCAGTAAGCCATATACAGCATTTACGATTCCTGGTAGAGGGCTGTATCATTTTCGACGCATGCCTTTTGGTCTTACTAACGCCCCTGCTACTTGGCAGCGCTTGATTGACCGTGTTTTAGGTGCAGATTTGGAGCCACACGTCTTCGTTTACTTGGACGATATCATCGTGGTCTCAGAAACGTTGGCCCAACATCTGGATATCCTGAAAAAGATTTTTGATCGGTTAATTTCGGCTGGGTTGACGTTAAGTACCGACAAATGCAAGTTTTGTAGGCCAGAACTACAGTACCTTGGATATATCGTCAATAAACAAGGTCTACAGGTAGATCCCGGAAAAATTAAGGCAATCTTGGACATTCCCACTCCCAAATCTGTTGCTGATGTTCGTCGTTTCCTCGGCATGGCTTCCTGGTATCGGAGGTTCGTGCAAAATTTTTCGAGTGTTAGTGCTCCGCTCTCGAACCTGCTGAGAAAACACAAGAAATGGATGTGGGATGATTCGTGTCAAAAAGCGTTTGATAACTTAAAGGAGTGTTTGGTATCGTCACCTATCCTTAATTGTCCTGATTTTTCGCGTCCTTTCACTGTGCAAACTGATGCGAGTGCGTATGGGCTTGGTGCTGTTTTAACGCAAGTATATCCTGAAGGTGAGAAAGTAGTTTGCTTTTTGAGTCGTTCACTCACTAAGCAGGAACGTAATTATAGCACGACCGAGCGAGAGTGTCTTGCGGTTGTTTGGGCTTTGGAAAAGCTTCGGCCATATCTTGAAGGGACGGAATTTGACGTCATTACGGACCACCACTCGCTTATTTGGTTGAATAATTTGAAGGATCCGTCGGGTCGTCTTTGTAGATGGGCTGTGAAACTACAACAGCATAAGTTCAAAATTCTACACAGGAAAGGCAAGGAACATTTGGTGCCTGACTGTCTTTCCAGATCAGTACCTCCTATCGACGGTGTCTTACTTGCTCCTCTCGAGGCATCAGCTGTCCTGGATCCGTGGTATAATAGGATGCGTGACCGTGTTGTTCTTCAGCCACGCAGGTTTTCTTCCTGGAGAATTCAAGACAACGTACTCTACAAATATGTACGCTCTCCCACTCCAGACCTGAGTGACGACTTAGAGAGGTGGAAGCGCGTCATTCCGCGAGAACAACGACGCGAGGTTTTGCACTCAGCTCACGACACACCTACTTCCGGTCACCCAGGGATCACCAAGACGTACCATCGGTTGCGTGCGCGGCATTATTGGCCGAAGATGAAGGCAGACGTGGTGACGTACGTCAACAAATGCGTGGTATGTGCGGAGCATAAAGTTGTTCAGAAGCGTCCCCCAGGTTTGATGGGTTCCCGTCCTCGCGTTTTTCGACCCTTTCAACTCGTTAGCACCGACATTATTGGTCCACTCCCTGCAACGTCAAAAGGTTTTCGTTATATATTAGTAGTTTGCGATTATTTTAGCAAGTTTGTGCTTACGTTTCCTTTGCGCAGTGCTACGAGTCAGGCTGTCGTTCACAGTATTGAGAACGAGGTGCTACTTCTTTTTGGTGTGCCCCAATACATTATCTGCGATAACGGAGTCCAGTTCCGCAGTGGAGACTTCCGGCAGATGTGCGAGAAATATGGCGTGCGTATCCTGTTCAACGCGCTGTACCACCCGCAGAATAACCCGACCGAAAGAGTGAACAGAGTAATCAAAACCATGTTGTCGTCCTACGTGAAGGACAATCAAAAGAAGTGGGATACATTTTTACCTTCTGTAAGTTGTGCGATACGTACTTTAGTTCATGAAGTCACCGGCTTCACTCCGTATTTTGCAAACTTCGGTAGGGAGCAAATTTTGTTGGGATCTGACTACGTTGTGGATGCTGTAGCTCAGGATGGCGCCATTGAGGTCGACCGCAGCGGAGTGACTGATCAAAAACCTGCGCAGTTACTGAAAATTTACGCCGAAGTACGACAGCGCTTAGACCAGGCCCAAACGAAGACCAGGGTTCGCTATAATCTGCGACGTAGACCGGTCAACTACACTGTAGGACAGACTGTGTGGCGACGAAATTTTAAACTGTCCAACGCCGCCGAAAACTATGCTAGTAAACTCGCAGCAAAGTTCATCGGACCATTCAAGGTGCGCAAAAAAGTCTCACATTGCGTTTACGAGCTGGAGGATAAAGCTGGAAACTTACGTGGAACATGGCACGTGAAAGACTTGAAGGCTGGACCAGATAGAGACTTGAGCGATGTTGAGGATGCTGCTGATGGTTCTATGGATGATGTCGAGTTGAGTTAATTATGTATTTGAGTTTTCTTTTTTTTCTTCTTTCACTTCTTTTTTTTTGTTCTTATTAGTCTTTGTTAAATCGCTAGTTTATTTTCTTCTATTGTGAGTTTTAATTTCTTCGTAATTAAACCTCAAGGAAGTTAGGGAGGGATTTGTTACGTTCCAATTTGATCCTTTAGTCCTTTCAGTCATATTCCTTGTCCTTTTAACCTAAAATATAATTTAGTCGGTTGTAATTTTGTTTAGTAAATATTTCAGTTAATAGATACTTACGCAGATTTAAATTTTTCATCGTTTCATTAAGTAAAACTTCATTTGTTCGTATATTTAACTAATTTCCTTTTTTTATTTAGTTTTGTCCAATCCGTTGTTGACACTAATTCATTAGTGATAGCGATTAGTCTATTGTTTTGCCGCTGCCGCGCGGTTTGGTTTTAAATGTAAAGGCTGGTTCACCAGCGCAGCGTCAGGCAATCGTCAGTAGGTAGTTCCACAATAAATTAATGCATTGAAAATTTCCAGACTCCTTACCCCCTTGTTTAATTATCCCAGATTGCGTTCGGAAACAAATCTTTCATGTCGTATTTTCATGGCGCGCAATATTTTCTTTCTTTCTCGTTCTGCTATTCTTTTCTCATTCTTTCTCTATTTCTTATTTACTTCTCGGTAGGCCACCCTAACTACGTGGATGCTTTTGTGGACGTCAAGAGTAGGTGCTATGTGGGACGGTTTCTTGGAATAGTACGAATTTAAATAGAATCAATTAAAGTAATGACTGATGAGACGCGAAATGACTGGATGATTTTTGCTTAGTTTTTCTTAAACGGCGATTGAGAAATCAGCATCTGAAGCGAAAGGTTGTACTATTGAAATTGTGATTTTGCAAATTTTGAAGTGTGAATTTTGTTGTAAAATTATTACCCGGTTGGGGATTTAAAGTAGTTCAGCTACCCAGAATAGTGTTTTATTCGTCGGACGTAGTCCGGATAAATATCGCCGAAGATTCAAATATTTTTCTTCTCACTCTCAAGCCGCATACGAACCAAGGTAAATATTACTGTTTTCTCAATACCGTAAATTAAACTTTGGATAGTGTTTCGCGTGATTCGGTTATTCGTTTGTTGAGTTTTGCACGAATCAGTGCTGTTCCACCGTCCTACGTGAACCTAATCTTGACTCCCCTTTGTTTTAGGCTTGTTGTTTTGAACTTTAACTGGGTTATCCAGTGTTTTATTTGACGGGTTGAGTTTTCCTCTTGTCCGAGGCATTTTTGTTGACGAGGAACTGACCCCAGCTTCGATTTACGAGGATCTGTGTGACGTCACGAGGCTACGAGAGACGCCGCCATTTTGGGTGCGGTCAAGTGACATCCATATTGTGGAATAGAGCCGGTGCTGCCGATTTCGCATCCTGCCAACGCCTAGACGCCACCTACAGGCCAGATACTTATGATTTATTACTTTGATTTATTTTTCTTTTTGTTAAATTTCATACATATCTGAAATTACGGACAATTATCGTTAAAACAGTTTTACAGTAGTTTATGTGAATTTTAAGTACTTACCTTATTTTTGTACAAATCCAACTAAGCGTTAGATTTTGGATTTCGTTTATTTATTTGTTTTGGACGTTGTCTGTCACACTTAAGGTGTGTTGCTGATGTGACGAGTAGCCAGTAGGATCTACGATTTGTTTTACGTCAGTCTATCGAGTCGCGTATCGTGCATCGTTGGCCAACGACTCGTAATACGTCGAACTACGTGTATTGTTTTAGGTACTCTAGGTATTTTGACCATTATCGTGATCCTAGTCTCTATTGTGGGACACAGCGCCCCGCCTTTATTTTCATTTGTCTTGCGTTCAGTACTTTGTTTAATTTTCCTTCCTGATTCTTAATTGGATTTACCGCTTTAGCTTTATTTATCATTTACGTAGCTGCAACGCTATTGTTTGCTTTATTTTGTATTTTCTTACATGCAATATAGTCCGTCAATTTCCGTTTTCTGCAACAAATTAGCATTTCTTTTAATTATTTCCAACTTACCTGCGAACACATCCTTTTCCGTACAGTCGTACCACGTCGAGAACTATCGTTTTTCCTGTCCGCCTTCACAATTAGGTATTTGGGTGAGAGAGCTTTCCCAATTGTGTGGCGCCCTTATTTTCCGAGTTAGAACCACCCCGTCTCCACTGAGAGCCGGCACCTCATCCTCACGGTAAGGAAAAACCGTGATATAATCACGTTTACCGTTTATTATTATTTTAACCCTCGAGCGGTATGTGACCTAGGAATAGAAAGAAAAATATATATCATCACGCCTTCTACCCATTACTGGGTGTGGCACTCTGCGCGTGAAGTGCGGTTACCAGGCGTCAAATCACGGCCTTCAAAAATGTTAGTGGTGGAGGAGCCACAGGGGTAGTTTTTGAAATTATGAAAATTGTTTGTCGACTGTGGGAATCGAACCAGGGTTCTCAGGATCCACTGACCGATTTCATACCACTGAGCTAGCCGGAAAGGTGGGTTATTTCAAGTTCAATCTGAAGGAAACCACGCTTGTCAAATAGAATGGCAAATAAGTGAACTGATATAAGCATTAGATTTTCTTTCAGGATATTGTTAGAAAATGAAATTTTCTTTTTTCAACTGAGAGAAGAAAGTGAAACTTTTCATCTCTGAGGAAGAAAACATTACTTAAAGTAAAGCTATAAACATGGCAACTGCAACACAACAGATTTGACATTAATGACAACCAAATGACATCTATTAAAAGAATAATAATATGGAGTAGGTGGCACAGTGGTTATCGTGTCGGCTTGTGGATCCTGAGAACTCTGGCGACAAACATTTTCACCACATTAATACTACTCCTGTGGCTTCCCCTCCGCTAACATCTTTGGGGGCCGTGATTTGACGGCTGGCAACTGCACCCAGTAATGGGTAGAAGGCGTGACGATATATTTATTTATTTTATATCTAAATATTTAATTTATTTCCGATAATTTTACTTCCTGATAGAGAAGGAAAAAAAGTATTGTAAACCTCATGATGAAAGTGTCAAATGCTATATATCCCTCACCTTCTACTAGGGAAATGAAATGTTATTATGAGGAAGAAATGCACCACTTTCCTCCCTTGATACACCAACAACTATTCTTTTTTTATTGTCCAAAGCTTTTGTCAGTTATTAACCACAAATTTATAATTTCTAAAACCATGTGTAAATTAATGACGTTTTTTGTATTCACAATGTAATAACAAACAAAATATGAAACAGATAAATCATTTCTGATTTTCATCCAAAAGTCATAAATTTGAATTATTCGAATTCGTAATTTTTCATTTCCAAATATCAGATGTTCGCGGTATTATTCCTACGGATTTTTGCCCTGGATTTCACATTATTTCAAATGAAAAATACATCCCATCATTTCTAAAAGTTGAATCAATACATACGTTACAGGGTTTTAACATTTTTATTACAAACGATTATTATTAGATGCCACCAGAACAACTATACAACAAGAATTTAAATGATGAAAGGACGACCTACGAGTTGTAATAATTAATTTGTTGTTCCCTGAAGTTATGTTTTAATCATGTGTACTAAAATTATTTTATGTATATACTAACAGGTTTAGAGTCACAATAAATTGTAGGTCGACAATACCTCAACCTCACTGTAAGTAAATATCTCAATATTTATTATACAGAGTGATCAAAGTAAGTGTTTCAGTTGGCAATGCAATTCTGGGGATCATTTTATTGTACAGTTGGTACAACGCTAGGCAAAGGCGGAAATGCTATTTGATATGTCATTTTTATAATAAATACAAGTAAGGTGAGTGATGGAAATACTTTAGTTTATTGCTCTGTGAGTAAATAAATATAAATATATCATCACGCCTTCTACCCATTACTGGGTGTGGCACTCTGCTGAAGCAGATCTCGGTAAGTAATATATTTTTCCGCGTGAAGTGCAGTTACCAGTCGTCAAATCACGGCCCCCAAAGATGTTAGTGGTGGAGGAGCTACTGGAGTAGTTTTTTAAATTATGAAAATTGTTTGTCGCCTGTGGGAATCAAACCAGGGTTCTCAAGATTCACAGGCCGACTTCATACCACTGAGCTAGCCACCCCATAATGTGAGTAATGTAAAGAAATCAAACTATTTTTATTAATTTAAATTTTTAAATGTCACTGTCAACAACAGGAAATAAATTTATGTATCAGGCTTACCAATTTCAACTAATTTTTTGTTTATTGTCATCCTTTTGATCACTCTGTATTTATGTATGTTTGCGAAATTGAGGATGAGATTGCGTGGTGCTTCTAAGAATAATTGGATGGGTATAATCGAAGGTTTATTGCGTGAACGAAAGATAAGACAAACTTGTAAGAAAAGGAATTATAAAAATAAAGAAAGAAGACTGGTGAAACTAATATATGTTGGAGAAATTTAGGGTGAGAATATTTGAATAGTTCGTGCTGCTCCATTTATTGGAACAACAATACAAATCTTTTACTTACGTCTCTGATGGGTCTGATGGGTGACAATTCCTCCTCGACAAACCTCCACCAGAGTACGTACCAGGCGACGGCTAAGGCGCAACAGCTATAGGAAAGAGAGTCACGACCTAGTGCACGCACCAGCGGTGTACCCAGCAGCCCGGCGACGGCGTACCCCAGGTTCACTGCTGTGTAGCATGACACGAACCCGGAGACAGAGAGAGGCTTGAACCAGGTGACAGCGAGCATGTGGGCTGCTGGCCAGGTGCAACCCTGGAAGAAAATAAATCATGAAGAACATCTCCCAAATAGACAATTGTTAACTTCAACTAATAAACATATTTATCTGGAGTAAACATTACCAAAAAAATTAATCCTTTTCATTATGTACTAATTTATTTATTTGGTACAGGAATTTAATCCCAATTACTGAAACTTTTAATTGAATCATAATCACTCAGACATTGTTTCACTTTATTGGATTTATATCCAAAAATTTTGGCAGGCAGATTCATCAAGCGGGTTAGCGTTAATACCATTTTTTATTTCGTTTTTTACTCTGTTTTAAATGCATGAAACAAGTTTATTTTTACTTAGGTTAAAAAGAGCGTTAATTAGCATCAAATTTAATTTATTTCATTAATCTGTTTTAATTTAATTCAGAGTTATAGATAATATTAAAAACGGTGTTAGCGCTAATCCGTTTTATGAATCTACCTGTTAGTGATTATGATTACAATCGATCACATCTTTTTCTTACCACACTCATGCCTTGTACAATCCTCAGCGCCACGTGATATGGACTCAACCAGGCTGCAGGGACCAGGAGAGCTACGACACCGGTGCCCAATACCCCATACCCAAACAGCGTCTCGGCGCCGGCACGAGCAGCTACCCGACTTGCCGCTAGAGGTGACACCAGCGTACCCCACATGAATGCTTCCCGGAGCACGGATTCTGTTTCGTCTGTGCGCGTCATCGGAATCTGCAAGACAAAAAAAGAAACAAATGATTAAAAATCCACATTTGTATATGGATTTTAATAATTTGTTTCTTAGATTTCTCAATTTTGACTCATTTTTAAGATGGTTGTCTTCCCTAAAAGAAAATCTCGAATCTTTTTAAAACATTTATCTTTCCATTTATAAATAAACATATTAGAAGAAAATAGCCATTAACAAATTATATCTGCAGGCAAAAATCCAAATAAAATAAATGGATGGTCTCAGGGTAAAAGCGAATAAGTCAATATTACTGGATTTTTGTTTACCACGAAACAGGTTTCTTGTTGCAACCTTTTTCACGTGATTATTTCATTTTGTAAAACAGTATTTTTCAATATACCAATCAAGCATAGACTTATTTCCTTTTATCACGTGAAAAAGATTGCAACAAGAGACTTGTTTCATGGTAAAGAAAAATCCGGTAATATTGACTTATTCCCTTTTACCGTGAGACCGTCCAAATATATCATCACACCTTTGATCTACTATTGGGTGTGGTATTTTGCCGTAGCAGATCTCGGAGTAGTTAACTGTTATCAAATCCCGGCCCTCAAAAATGTTTGTGATGGATCTATTTCAATGTGGAGTATAGTTTGTCAGTTACTGGAATCGAACTGGGCTTCTCAAAGGCCAACGCGATTCCATTGAGCTCTGTACCCCATAAAAGTACTTGCATGTCTTCACAGTACATTGAAATTAAAAAACAACTTGCCTCTCGTTAATGTAATGCTGTCAAGTATTTCTGCAAGATATTAATTTTAATAAAAATTTGGCTACACATAAAGTGTTGCTAATAAACTTTTTCATTTATAATATTAAATGTCAGAAAAGCAAGAAGTTAGTAAAAGAATAAAAAGCTAATTAAAAAATTCTCTAGTGAAAGTTTTCAAATTTTCTAATTGATTTCCTGTCAAGGAAAGTTCCTCGCGCGACTAAATAAAGCAAAAATTTTAAAACATTAATATTCACGTTTCGTCGGCAAGATATAAAATAGAAACCCTCCTATTTGTTGTTGATACAACTTTTATTTTTCATTTTTCTCCAAAATAATTCAAAAAATTTTAACAGGGAAAAATATATGAGAATGAAAAACTACGTGGATAATCTAGAAATAAATAGATGAATACGATTGAAAGATTGTGACCTGCCCCCGGATCGCGCCATATAGAATTCTATTTCGAACAATAGAATCGCTGTCATCTGTCAAGTAAAAATTATGATTTTCTCTAATATAGCATAAAATAATCGGTGCTTTTGTATCAGATAGTGCACAAATGATGTAAACTACATTTCTACTACAAAATCATTTAGAATGGAATGCTAATTTGACGATTTGAAAATTATCGCCAGAATTCTATTATAGAATTCTATATGGCGCGATCCCACTACTGAACAAAAGAATGAGACCATCTTATATATAAATATAAATATATCATCACGCCCTCTATCCATTACTGGGTGTGGCACTCTCCCGAAGCAGATCACGGTAAGTGATATATTTTGCGCGTGAAGTGCAGTTACCAGACGTCAAATTACGGCCCCCAAAGACGTTAGAGGTGGAGGAGCCCAAAGGGTAGTTTTTTGAAATTATGAAATTTGTTTGTCGCCTGAGGGAATCGAACCAGGGTTCTCAGGATCCACAGGCCGACTTCATATCACTGAGCTAGCCACCCCATACTATCTTATATAATAGTTATTTTCCTAAAATCGGCCTGAAAGTACCTACTTTCTTGACCAATTTTAGTATGGAACGTATATTTGTACCAAAACAGTCAGGTAAAGTACAAAACAATCTGGTAAACACTTTACTTGACTGTTTTATATTTTACCTGACTGTTTTTTGTTATTGTAACCTTGGATACGTAGTCTGCTGTCAATATGATTCTTATCAAAACATTTAAACATTTTGTATTATTTATGATTAATTATTGATTAAATGAAATGGTTTTTGAAAAACATAGAATACATAATACTTCAGGTAAATGCTTTTACTTGTCGAAGCGATTGTTTGAAATTCATAGGCCAAGTATTTTAATCCTTTGTCATCATCATTCCAGTAATGTTTTTCCTTACCTCAATGTGGGGTAAACTAAGCACCACGTGCACCTGGCGCTCCTCGCCTTTATCAGTGATGTTAAGATGTCCTGGATCGCTAGGTTGACAATACCTGGTGATGTAGCTGGTGTTCTCCACGTAGTCGGCGAACTCTGCGGCGGAGATCGGCGACGGGTGGTTGGCTAACAACGCCACAGTGGCAGATTGCTCTACCACACCGCATAATACGAACCCGGTGGTCACGAAGACTGTTAATAGTTGACGAGATCCAATCTTGTCTGGAAGAAGATTATTATTCAAAGCTACTTTGAGATGCCAGGACAATTGAAGATCCGTTTGGGCTCTAGGTAAATAGGTTTGATAAACCCCTTTTTAAAAATTTCAATCTAAAATGATTCAAATAGAGAAAATGATACTTTTCATTTATAGGGCAGAAATTATTTTTTCGCTCTTTCAGAAATGTTATTTTTATTTCCGCTGGGATTAAATTGATAGGTACAGGGGCATTACCGTAGCAACAAGTACTCTGTAAACCTGGAAATATTGCAGTTTGTTTATGTTGCCGAATTTACCTGTGGATCCTGAGAACCCTGGTTCGATTCCCACAGGCGACAAACAATTTTCATAATTTCAGAAGCTACCTCTGTGGTTCCTTCATCACTAACATCTTTGGGGGCCGTGATTTCACGACTGGTAACCGCACTTCACGCGCAAAATATATCGCTTACCGAGATCTGCTTCGGGAGAGTGCCACACCCAGTAATGGGTAGAAGGCGTGATGATATATTTATTTATTTTTTATTTATAATACCAAAATAATCGTTAATTCAAAATGTATGATTGGAAGAGCGAAATATAGCGTATAAACCACAGGACTGAAGTGCATTTCATTCCTCAGGAAATAATTTCACTCGCCAGAAAAATGAAAACCCATTTTCATGAAGAAATGTCGCACTTCCTTCCCGTGTTATACAAATATCAATTATTGAATGTTCCTAAATAATTTTAGAAGAAAATACTTTAAATAGAAATGATGGAAAACTACTTTTTCTATCACTTTTATTTCAAGCATTTTCCTTATTTCTTAAAATAATTTTTAATCATTTTATACCAGAAAATATACCACATCAAATATTCAAAATAAAAAGGTACTATTAAGAAATGTTTAAATACTTTGCTATCCCAGGCCCCCGAAAATGACGGGCCCGTAATATTTGCCTATTTGTCTAGGATTAAAGACGACACTGAAAACAGATCTGTAACTTAAATTGTGGAATGGTGTCCTTAATTTCGATAACTTTACTTACACCAACGAGCTGGTGTTGTATATGCTTCAGGTTTTAAAATAATTAAAATTGCTGCCTTGTACAAATTAATTCAGTTTAGTTCTGACGTAGATAATATATATACAATTCTTTGAAGTTGATTCTAAGTAAAAAAAATTAAACTATTTTCTTTCCTACTCATTTCAATTTGTTGATTTAAATATCTTAAAAACCTGTTTGATAATGTCAAAGTTTATTTGAGTCGAATTACATACCTGCGCACATTAACAAGAAACAAAATAATTTCCTTACCTTTAACTTCTTTGGCAGCTTTCTGAACTTGAAAGCTGCTTCTTTTAAGTGTTCCTAAACTCGGCGACATTATCACAATTCACAAACTATACTAAACAACACAAATCTATAATTCCACTCCAGTCAACAAAAATAAAAAACATATCGACAATATTACAAACTATTTCACTTAGCTTCATGTGGTAATTTTAACAGTTACAAATACCGGACGACAACTTGTTCTTGTACTTAACACTGAACTGGTAACTGGTCATTGTGTTGATATAATAATTGAAGATGAGTGGATCCGTCGAGAACTGAACACCTACGGACAGACGGTTCATGCCAATTTATACAATTTAATAAATTTAATCTTTCAGAAAGAATATAGCTTGCTGTGTTTATACCGAGGCATTGCCAGAGAATGATGTGGATATCTGAGATATGTATTTATCAGTAATTTGATTATCTGTATTTTAAAAAAGATAAGAAAATTTTAAATATTCAATTACATTAGTTCTTCTACTACTTATTACAACCATAATATGTGTACAAGATAATAATAGTATATGAGCTTATAATATAATACATAAACATTTATAAAATATCATATTTTATTTTAAATAAATATTTTGTTGTTGTAGTTCCTTGGCGGTCAATATTTGAATTCAAACATCAAGAAGAAGTCTTCAAACAGCTTGTTGCTGTTGCTGCACTGCGCTTGCGTGTTTCTCTGTTTATGTTCTGTCTTCTGTATAGTTTAAAATGACGTTTTGAGTGTTAACTGTTTAATCTAGTTTTCTGTTAATTTTAAGTTGTAGTGTATGTGTTTTTATTGACTATGAATTGCTTAGACTTTGTGTGATTATTAATTCCAGTAAGTTATATCGTTGATTGGAATTTGTAGTGTACAGGTTTTAAGGTTATCTTTTGGTTCCAGATTTTTGTTTAAATTTGCAACATTCCTGTGATATCCTAACGATGGCATCGAAACTGTAAGTTTATTTAACCTTTATTATTATATTACAATTGTTTATTTATACGGTTTAATACAATATTAATCATGAATACATAACTTTATGTAAGGTATTATTAGCTAGTAGGAGAGTAGGTATAAAATTAAAATCATTAAAAGAACTTGTATTTTGACAACATAATCAATTATATAATATGTCACACTAAAGAGCTTTAAAATGACAGCTAAAAACAATCATTTATGTTCATAGTAAAACTGTAAACACTACCAGGTAGATTCATAAAGCGGATTAGTCCTAACACCATTTTTTATTTCATTTTTAACTCTCTTTTCAATGTACTAAACAAGTTTATTTTAACTTGAGTTAAAAAGAGAATTAATTAGCATCAAATTTACTTAATTTCTATAATCTGTTTTAATTTGAAACAGAGTTATAGATAATATTAAAAACGGTGTTAGCTCTAATCCGTTTCGTGCCTGTTAAAGTTTTAAGTGATTTTAGGACACAATTTACTTATTACATGTAAAAAACTAGATTTAATACAAACAGAACCAAATTCAAAATACTCTGGAACTACAAGACTTGTCAAATTGTAACTAGATCCATCAATAACTAAACTAGAACCATTACTAAGTGTCAAATTACTGACATTATGATAACTTAAAAACTTTTCTGTAAAATGACTATCAATCATTTTCCAAATACTGACACTATACTGTAAAATAATAACAAACATAAACAAACTTCGTAGCAGTATGCCAAACATGATTAAAAATATTCTTCTCCTGTCGCAATTTCATAAACCACGTTGAAGGCGGTTTCCAGATGAGGCCAGGTCATACTGAGGAACACAATCAACGAATTGCAGATGACAAAGAGCTTCATGAGTTCAACGCCATCTCCAGAGCGTAACCAGCCGGAGAATGTATAAGTGTCTTCGGTGTCGCTGTCGTAACCTGGTGGTTCGGGTGGTTGAATGGGTAGCTCTGGAGATGGTTTCGGTTTTTTTGATTTTGAGGGTTTTTTCATTATATATTTAACGCTGAAATAAAGACAAGAAAATAAGAGTAAAATTTATATAATTTGTTTCGGTGACGTCAGAATGATTTAGTATTTTCTGTCTTCCTTAATTTCATCATTATTGTTTAACCTTGAGTATTATTCACGCAATATGGCTGAATGATAATTCTGAATGATTAATTAAAAATATTATTTTGTAACTGGAGGTATCTTGGGAAAGCGATGCAAATAATTTAATTTATTTGGCAATAGTACTGTTTTCTACTAATTAATTAAATAAATATTATATATATTCTCACGGCATTTATACATTTTTTATTATATTGGTGAGATTTTTTGTCACGTTTTATAGATCCATAAATCTATAAATGATGAACAAAATCGCAACGAAACTTATGACTTTATGAAATATTTTCTACTGATCAACAAATATTGATTAGATTTTGTGGGGTGGCTAGCTCAGTGGTATGAAGTCGGCTTGTGGATCCTAAAAACCCTGGTTCGATTCCCACAGGCGACAAACAATTTTCATAATTTCAAAAACTACCCCTGTGGCTCTTCCACAACTAACATCTTTGGGGGCCGTGATTTGACAACTGGTAATCGCACTTCACGCGCAAAATATATCACTTAGCGAGATCTGCTTCGGCAGAGTGCCACACCCAGTAATGGGTAGAAGGCGTGATGATATATTTATTTATTTATTTTTATTTGTTCATTATTTACGAATTTATAAACTTACAGATTTATCACAGAATTCCACTATAAATTTGGGGTATTTGATTCGTTATGTACTATTCTATTAATTTTGGAAGAAATATGTAAATAACAAATATGTTGTGAATTAAAAACTGCATTCAATGAATCTAAATTTATTGATATAATACATTCCTGTCACGATATAGACACAAATTAAAATTATCATATTTAAGCTGTTTACAGATTGACATAAAAAATCAATTAAATAATTGGACAGATCTGTCAATACAAAAATTTAAATTGGCTATTTTGCATGGCTTTCTGTAAACAACTTAAAGATGATAATTTTAATTTTATCTTGTGACAGGGTCGTATTATATCAATAAATTTGGATTCATTGGATGCAGTTTTTAATTCTGAACATGTTTTGTATTTAGCTGTATTCCATTTGTTACTTGGCTCACTTAAATCAGCTCAATTAAATTAGACAACATGACTAAATAATTGTTGGCGCAGTGGTATCAAGTCGGCCTGTGGATCCTGAGAATCTCGGTTCGATTCCCACAGCCGACAACCAATTTTCACCGCATTAAAATTACCCCAGTGGCTCCCTTCCACTAACATCTTTGGGGGCTGTGATGTGACGGCTGCTAACCGCACTTCACGCGCATAAATATATCACTTACCGAGATCTGCTACGGCAGAGTGCCACACTCAGTAATGAGTAAATGGCGTAATGATATATTTATTTATTTATTTTACTAAATAAATAATAATAATTTTTGTGGAGTACCTAGGTGGTACAGTGGTTATCGTGTCGGCCTGTGGATCCTGAGAACCTTGGTTCGATTCCCACTGGCGACAAACATTTTCACCACATTAATACTACTCCTGTGGCTCTCCCACCACTACCATCTTTGGGGGCTGTGATTTGACGGCTGGTAACCACACTTCACGCGCAAAAAAATATATCACTTACCGAGATCTGCTACGGCAGTGTGCCACACCCAATAATGGGTAGAAGGCGTGATGATATATTTTTACTGAATAAATATAATTAAGCAAACTGATGCATTTATTAGTGTGAATTTCTTCAAAGTAAATTAAAATAAGTGATTCTAGTACTGGAAATAAAGTCAGCAAAGTAATCTAGCGAAATGAACATGTGATCAGGTTCAGTAAATGAAAGTTAGATCTGATCCAAATGGCAAATGGAATATGCCTCTTACAATTTTGTTTTAAAATTAATAAGGAATAGATTATTGCCAAAGGAAATATATACGGAGACACCCTGTATAGATTTTTGATAGTTTAAAAATAAAAATATAAATTGTTTCGTTAAAAGCTTGATTGCACACTTTTTATTTATTTTATAAATTGAGCAAGCAAAATATAAATCAACTGCAATGCTAATGCTTGATTTTAAACAAAGCATAAAAAGCAAAAAGTCCCTAACAAAAACATTCAAAACAAATTTCACTAATTTCCGTCAGAGTTCCACAATAATGTTTCCACTAGCAATCCCGTAATTCTATTTACAATTGGACAGAACATTCGTTCGGTATATTCAAATTTGATTTGCATTCACGTGCTTCGCAAATTAGATTCTGGGACAATATCGTAAAAATACAATCACGTGGCTTGTCTCTAGCCCCCTTACTACCCCTTGCCGCCCCTTACCACCTCCTGTAAGCATTACTGGTTCAGGTTAAAAAGGGAACTAATATTTTTCAGAGAAATTAGATTTACCGATGGTGAAATTGAATTTGAGACGTGCTTAAGCTCAGATATCTTCCAGTTATGTTTATGGAAATATGGAATTATGTTTACTTTTCGATAAACGTCGTTTAAGTTAAGTCAATATTTTACAATTAAATAAACTGTTAGGTTTCAGATTTAACTTGCGATTTAAGTACACACCTTCAATGATACTTTTTAATAAATAAATATAAATATATCATTACGCATTTTACTCATTATTGGTTTACCAGCCATCAAATCACGGCCCTTAAACATGTCAGTGAAGGGTAGCCACAGAGGTAACTTTAAAAATAAATATATCATCACGCCTTTTACCCATTACTGGGTGTGGCACTCTGCCGAAGCAGATCTCGGTAAGTGATATATTTATGCGCGTGAAGTGCGGTTACCAGTCGTTTTATCACGGCCCCCAAAGCTGTTAGTGGTGGAGGAGCCACAGGGGTAGTTTTAAAGTGGTGAAAATTGTTTGTCGCCTGTGGGAATTGAACCAGGGTTCTCAGGATCCACAGACCGACTCGATACCACTGAGCCACCTATCCCACAAATGATACTTTTCGAAAACTGTAAAATGTTTGTATTTGTGGGATTCAAACCCGCGTCCTATAACATGCAATGCCAAGTAACTGTTACGTTAGCCGCTTGACTACTGTGGCTAGTAGCATCACGCCCATCAAATGGGGTAGCACGAACTTCTAAAACATTCATGGAACATCCAATCAACTGATTTATCAAAGAATTAGTTTTTGTTAAACATTCTCATCCTGTCATCCTCGCTTCAACCATATTCACGTTCCCTTCAAACAAGCTCATTTATTCCACATTTATTTCTAATTAGTCCTTATTTCAACAGTATAAATTTCGCTTTTCATAATAATAAATATAAATAAATATATCATCACGCCTTCTACACATTACTGGGTGTGGCACTCTGCCGAAGCAGATCTCGGTAAGTGATATATTTTGCGCGTGAAGTGCGGTTTCCAGCCCTCAAATCACGGCCCCCAAAGCTGTTAGTGGTGAGGAAGCTACAGGGATAATTTTAATGCGGTGAAAATTGTTTGTCGGCTGTGGAAATCAAACCGAAATTCTGAGGATCCACAGCCCGACTTGATACCACTGTGCCACCAACTCCATTATTTAGTCATGTTGTCTAATTTATTTGAATTTTATCGCTTTTCATCATTTATTAAAATAGACAGTCCATGTTTTTGATCATCCAGCAATACCAGTTTGTAATTCAAATGTCTTCTCGCTACAAATGCAAAATATATCTCTTCGCCATGACACCGACTGCGACCCGGGACTCGCGACTAAAACAACAAGTAGATGCACCAGTTTGCATATGAATCAGGCTAACAAGCCAGCAGCCAGCGACTCTTGAAACTTAGTTTCCGCGCTCAATTTATTCGAGTTCGCTTGACGCCAGCTCGTACTTCATAGAATGCTTTACTGCTTCATCTAAAGCTATTTGTAAGTGATGATTTTATGTCGGTTTTTGTCGCTGCAAAAACTTGGAGTTTTATTCGATTTTGCGATTTGTTTTTCAAGGAATATTAATAGAGATGCTTGCGGATATTTATGAGTATGTCGGTGAATCACTGAACAGATTGAAAAAGAGTAAACATTTCTTAGCAGTTAATCCATAATTCTACACCTTTTCGAATTTAAACAGATACATAAATAGCACAGTGGTATCGTGTCGGCCTGTGGATCCTGAGAACCCTAGTTCGATCCCCACAGTCGACAAAACATTTCCACCAATTTATAATTACCCCTGTGGCGCCCCTACCACTAACATCTTTGGGGGCCGTGATTTGATGGCTGGTAACCGCACTTCACGCGCATAAATATATCACTTACCGAGATCTGCTTCGGTAGAGTGCCACATCCAGTAATGGGTAAAAGGCGTGATGATATATTTATTTATTTAATTACATAAAATTACTTGTAGTTCAATTATATTTTACAGCCAGATTCTCAAAAAAATAAATATATCATCACGCCTTTTACACATTACTGGCTGTGGCACTCTGCCGAAGCAGATCTTGGTAAGTGATATATTTTGCGCGTGAAGTGCGGTTGCAAGTCGTCAAATCACGGTCCTCAAAAATGTTAGTGATAGGGGAGCCACAAGGGTAGTTTTAAAGTGGTGAAAATTGTTTGTCGCCTGTGGGAATCGAACCAGGGTTTTCAGGATCCACAGGCTTTAATTTCCTTTCCTAAATAAAATAAATATATCATCACGCCTTTTACCCATTACTGGGTGTGGCACTCTGCTGAAACAGATCTCAGTAAGTGATATATTTATGCTCGTGAAGTGCGGTTACTAGCCGTAAAATCACAACCCCCAAAGATATTAGTGGTAAGAGAGCCACAGGGGTAATTTTACATTAGTGAAAATGTTTGTCAGCTATGGGGCTTGGACCGGGGTTCTTAGGATACACAGGCTGACTCGATGAAAAATATAACTTCTCACAGTTGAGTACAGTATATATTTATATGGAGCATGCACAAAATCTAACAGTAATAATAAAAATAATTTCAAACGAACTTTTGAATAATTGCATAAATGTCATTAATAGTTACCAATTACATTTGAAAGATTTTAGTGGAGGGGGAGCCACAGGGGTAGTTTTAGTATGATGAAAATTGTTTATCGGTTGTGAGAATCGAATCCTGGTTCTTAAATCCACCCCTACTATATCTTTGATAATTAATAATATATTTTCAATACAAATCCAATCATTCATTCCTCAAATTTAAATTCAAATTGAACGTCAATCTATAACATAACAATTCTCCAACATTTACGCACAGAATACACACCTACTCGTATCATATATATTTGTAAAAGTGTGCGTAACAGCGTACGCAAGAATCCGCCATCCACCTGGCTGGTTGACAATGATAACAGAAGCACTTACGCTGTGCTCACAGCAAACAACGCACTTGACACGCACATATAGCACGCAACACGCGAACCGGAACCGGTAGACGAGGAAGCGGTAACGGTAAAGCGACACACGGTATTCGCACCCCTTGTTGACGTTTAGTTACCTGTTTGTTGTTTAACGGGGTAGGGGGGGGGCGATTATGTAATTATGTTTGATGCGTGAATACTCCGAAAGGTAGGTCTAGAATTTTTATAAGTTCTTCACAATAACAGGATTAAAAATGTACGTATTTTTCTGGTATTAACATCCTAAATATTCCTAAAATGTTTTACAGGGATTTATTTCTAAATATAATAAAGATATGAAATATTTGTTTTTTTACAACCAATAAAATAGTATATTACTAGCCTTCTCGCTAGACTCCGCGAACACTGAAGTAGGATTCACTTCTGTAAGATAATTGATATAATATAAATTGAATTATTGTCGATCTAAAACTTTTAAATTCTGTATGTCTGTGGCAACTGACCGTGGTGAATCTATACAAATATATATCTACATAGATATGCCCGTATGGCTTTTAGTATGATCGCAAAAAATTCGATCAATGAAAATGGTGACTTTTTTGCGTGAACCAGTTTAAAAATCAATAAAAATTTAAAATATGGTTCTACATAATTCAGACTACGAGAAATCGAATGCCGTTGAGCGCATCTTCATATCTTTTTTCGTTCTCGAGTTACAGAGATTTTAGACTTTTTAAAAATCGCAACTTTGAAGGCCCATATCTCGAAAACTAAAAGAGATATTGAAATGCGGTTTGAACGAGTGTATTTCTCGTGCTCCAATTAACTTATACCGAAATTTTGAAAATTTTGCATATTTTACAATTTTTTTCAAAATTTTATTTACCCATATTTTAAAAATTTTAAGAGATAATGAAAATCTGTGAACAGCAATGAATTTCTCTCGTAAAAGTACATAGGTATGTAAAATTTCAGAATTTTTGCTCCACTGATACAACTTTTAGAGCGAAAAAACTAAAAATGGCCAAAAATCGAAAAAATCTTAAGGGGTACCCCTTCAAAAATCTTCAAAAAACAGTGATTTTTCGTTTTTTTGTAATAAAAACTTTATCTGTGCGAATTTTTGTCTGAAATTTTGCATACCTGTGTACTTTTACGAGAGGAATTCATTGGTGTTCACAGATTTACATTTACAGTTCAATTTTTTGAAATATTGCTATATGAAAATTTTGAAAAAAATTGTAAAATTTTGAAAATTTTCAAAATTTCAGTATAAGTTAATTAGGGCACGAGAAATACACTCGTTCAAACCGCATTTCAATATCTCTTCTAGTTTTCGAGATATGGGCCTTCAAAGTTGAGATTTTTAAACAGTCTAAAATCGCTGTAACTTGAAACCTAGAAAAGATATGATGATGCGCTCAACGGCATTCGATTTCTCGTAGTCTGTATTATATAGAACCATATTTGAAAAATTTTCGATTTTTAAACTGGTTCAATTAAAAAATTCGCATTTTCATTACCGGAATTTTTGCGATCATCCCTTAACAATGAGAGTAAAATATTCTGGCAACGGCACAGCAGATTTAAATGTATTATATCTGTCACTATTTTGATGCGATAGAAATCGATTCCCAGTCGTCGAAAGAAATCATTTATTCACTTTCTTTTCACGTTTGTCATGTAGGTAAGTAAAAATAAAGCAAATAATGGATGAGCACTATAATTTAAGCATGATTTCAGGCGTGGGTAATATTTTATTTACACAACGTTTTAGGTGATTTATCGCATTTTCCGATATACCTGATAAATATTTAATAGAACCTGTTAGTCTTTCGGCCGAGGCCTGTCCGCTTGTCGTTTACTATTTGTATTTATATTTTTATTTAATCCACGATGAAATATGACGTCTCGTTAGCCGTGTTTTGTAGATGGTTATTGATAAAATTGACATGTGGATAGAGTGCTATGAATATTTTAAGAATTCCATTTGTGAAGAAAAATATTCTGAGTATGCTAGGGTTTTTATGAGTAGAACAATATAAAAAAATCATTTCGACACTGTTTCGTATTTTATTTCTCTCAATTTATATTCATTTTATTTTTGAAAATATTAATAAAATAATGCTTCAAGGATCCAATAAAAAATCATATATTTTGATAAGACGGACGTTTTGAGGTTAAATTAAACTAATCATCTAAAAAAAAAACAATGTAAATAAGCAAATAAATATACAAAATAAGTAATATAAAATACCTTGAAACAATACAAAATAATACAAATTAAAACAAAATGCTATTCTGTTGTCGTTTTAACCATAGAAATAATAAAATGTTTTAATACAAAATTTTACAATAATAATTGTAGGTTATCATGAGGAGTAAACTGATGTTAACCTATCTACGCCGGTAACATGACATGAGAGCTAAGGAGCAACTCGTGGTGCCATCTCAGTCAGTTCAGCTAAGTCGGTATCACAATCCACTATTCCCGAGTTGGTCTAGTTGGATAAATGATCGCACCATACTGATGAGTCTGTAAGGACGAAACGCGTCTATGGTTAAAGCTGAACTGACCAGCCGTTTGTTGATGACCTGATAGTTGATGCAAACGTGCTGTAAAACCTTTGTGGAATTATTGAGACAAGTGATGGAAAATTAGTTTTTTCCTATTTTTTCTTATTTATTAAGTATTTTTTTCTAAATAAATTTAAAAACATTTAACAGTAGAAAATATACAATGACAACTACTAAAACATAAAATTTATTACAAAGCTATAAACTAGACTATTCTAAGCTTCTAATTACCATTCTACAATCTTCCATCATAAATCAAACACATCCATATTTTCTCTATTATCACAAATTCCTCTAATTACCTTCCTATCCTAGCTCTGCTCCTTAATCCTCGCCATAAATCGCGATCGCTAAGCCTTGTTGGTCGAGTGCGTCTCGCGTTTACCGGTTGTTCCGGTGTGTGTTGTATAATTCCGGGATGATTCCGGTACCGTGGCTACAACTCCAGGGATTTTTACCGTAGTGGACGGTGATCACGGTACGCAGTAGGTACAAGGCTTCTTTAGTAGGATATAAGGTAATCTCATTACGATATGCTTGGAAACCTTACATGTTGGGAAAGATGGATTTGTTATTTTGTGTACAGGGTGGGATGGATGTTAAGTTTGAGGGTGGGTGAAATTTAGGGGATATAACGGTTTGGAACTGAACCTCATGCGCATACATATATTACGTACTGCATTATTCTAATTAATAAAGTGGTAGGTGGCTTAGTAGTTTTGAGTACCTCGGTCGATTCCCACAGCCGACAAATAATTTTCATCACACTAAAACGACCCATGTGGCTTCTCTTCCTAACTAACATCATTGGAAGCCGTGATTTGACGACTGGTAATCATACTTCATGTGTAAAATATATTACTTACTGATGTATCACGAGGGGGTATGAACATCGCGAGCGCGAATTATTTGATGTGAATGAAACGTTTCACGGTTACTAGTGATTAACTAAATAATAATGCACCCTAAAACACATATAACTTTATTTAACTTAATGGACTATATGACGAGTAAAATTATAACAAAATAAAACTAGAAATATATAAGAATAATTGAATGCTAATTAAATACGCGCGGAGCGCAAAACGGTTCGACGTCGGTCACATCTTGACCGGCCGACGGAGCAAACTTCGCTTGACTGATGCTGCAGTTCAAAAACAGACGCTAAGTTCTTAAGCGGGGGTGAAGAGTGGTATTTTGGGGATGCAACACATGGCCGAAGACTGCAGGTGAAACACCTTGTTACACTGAGATCTGCTACGGCAGAGTGCCACATCCAGTAATGCGTAAAAACGTGATGATATATTTATTCTGTATTTATAAATAAAATAAAAATATATAAATACGCCATCTGACATTTGTTATTTGAAAACAAATTGTTTATTTTTCCTTGAAAAGTTTGTTAAAATATGTCTGATTGATGACCTTATAAATTCCTGAAAACGTGTGTATATAAGTACAATTAACGTTTTAATTTTTTTAAATTTAGAACTATAAAAATGAGTGTTTTTCAATTAATTTGCGCGCCGCGCAAAATCAAACTTTTTATCGATTTCCAAGGTAATGTACAAAGAATTCATTAATCCATCATACATACTTTTTTTTTACGCCTTCTACCCATTACTGGGTGTGACATTCTCAGTAAGTGATATATTTATGCGCGTGAAGTGCAGTTACCAGCCGTAAAATCACATCCCCAAAGATGTTAGTCGAGAGCCACAGGAGTAATTTTAATGTGGTAAAAATGTTTTTCGTCTGGGAATGGAACCCAGGTTCTTAAATCCACATACCGACTCTATACTACTGAGCCACCTACCCCATCAGTATAAGAAAATACTTCTCAAATACTTCCGTGGCAGCATGTCCTCGTTTATACCCCATTCCAACTCCTTGGCACATCTTCGCTATCACCTAGCACCATCTATGCTCCAAGGCACATACTACACTACAGCACCCCATTCCGTGATATTTACGTGAGACATTATCAGCGATAAGGGCGAGGTAATGAAGTATACAACCCACACACGTACATTCACCCGTTCTCTGAAACTCTACCGAAGCCGTCTTGGGTTCTACCGTGATGTTTGTTATTTTATTTGTGCTCATCTAATTTGTCGCGCCTGACTTCAACCCGGCTTTGGCTTTCACGCGGGGTTAACTTCAAGTTACGGCTAAGGGTGGTGGTTGGTTCTTTGTGGAACGTGAGCAGGGTTAAGTTACACTGATTGTTTTATTGTTTTAACTGTGATGTGATTAAGAGTTGTGTTGGAGGAAACACGATTGCTAGAGCTTTTACGCGGCAACTAAATTCGGAAAATTATAATAGTACGTTTCATTTATGCATAACATTCATATCTGCACTAACATATTTGGAAGGCGTAATTTGACGGCTATGAATTGAATAAAACTTGGCTATTGTTAATTAAGAAATTATAATTACTTGTTTACTTACTTATCTACTTGTTTGACACAAAGTTATTTAGTTTATCCAGAACTCATATATTATAAAGACATAATTACACTGAGTTCAGTTGTATTATACGGCTATTAAAACACTGCAAACAACTTGTTACTTAGCAACTACTTCATGATCTACCGTATTTTGAGAAACTATAGCTGTATCCACTGGTTCATTTAAATCAGTTCAGATAAATTTGACAACATAACTAAATGAACTTAATTAAGCAAACTGATGCACTTATTGGGGTGTATTACATCAAAGTAAATTATAATCAGTAGTTCTAGTACTGAAAATAAAGTCAGTAAAGTAATCCGGAGAAATAAATAATTGTTCTTGTTCAGTAAATATAAGTTAGATCTGATCTAAATGGCAAATGGAATACGCCTTATATATAACTGAATCAACGTTGAACGTTACGACCAATCTTCTTCGATACCTATAATTATGAGTTGTGGATAAACTTTTCTTGCGTGTTTTATAAACCTAATAAAACACTTCTATAGTAAATAACTATTAATTAAGTTTTTGTTTTTATTTCCCTGACGATTTTTAATTTATATTCATTATCATATTTTTGAGTTAGATGTTGGAAGTATAAAAATAAATTTTACAATATTAAATTTATTAGGAAATAACTATAGGATATTATTTCAAAATTAAATTTTATTATCCAAAACAATATAAAATGATGTGTGTCTAATTAACAGTTACTCGTAAAGCATATTGCAAAACAAAATCCTATAACACAGGAAATGATTAATTAATTGATTCTCTTTGTAAATAGACACATGCCTCCTATGATTAATTTGTAGTCACATTACATTAGTCTAGTGTTTATTTAGCCATATGTCATGTTTAACAAATTGTTATAAATATCCGCTTAATAACTAGTTCAAATTCCAAGTTTGTATAAGTAACCGCTGCGGTTTCGTTATAAAACAAAAGATTTATTCCAGTCACGTTCGAATAATAGTAACGCTATGAGGTTATGATTTTGTTTTGTTGAGGTATGAAATAACGGTTGAAAGTTGAACTTGATTATATCCTAGGTGGCTTTGAAAGTTTGCAGCTGTTGCAAATTGGTTATAATCTCCTACAGCAACGGTATTTATGGTTGTTTTGTTGTTATTATTAACCGTATCTATGCAATTGTTTGTTAAACTTTTCGATGTAGCAAATATATGTTAATTACATGTTCATGATAATTTCCTAAACTAATTATAATTACATATTAGTATATAATTACATTAAAACTTTATTTTAATTCCAAGAAATTTATTTAACATCCTTCTGTGAAACGTCACTGCCTTATACAATATATAAGTAAAGAAATAGCAGATATCTTAAAGTAGTCATTGTCAGACGCCAACTAGGATTTAGGACCAGCTGTTTTAAATTAAGTTTCACTATCAACTATTTAATTATTACACATGATAATATATGATTTACAAATAATATATTGCACAGTACAAACTATTTCATACAGATAAATCACATCCAAGAGATAACATCACATGACACGATGTACCACCCCCACTATTTATGTCGTATGATGTGTGAAACCGCGGAATATCTCTAGCTGAACGCTGCAGTGAACTCCGGTCCCAACTCCGGGCTCCGGACTCCGGTCGAGTTCCACAAGCGTGAGATTTGTAACTGTCGCATGAAATATCACATCGCTTGGTTCATGCACCCTGCTTCAGCGATGTCCCAGGGGTTGAAAGTGTCGACAACCCCAACGCGTGGACGTGAACGCAAACCGCTAAAGTTATGGAATGGTATATTTGGGGAAGTTGGAACACAAGTGGAGGAGTTTTGTTTGCTCGTTTATAAAACTGTTGTCAAATATATGACACGAATACGTAACCTTTATAAATGATAAAGTTGAAGCCATAAAAGTAGGAAAGTAATATTTATTTGTTACTCTGCACAACTGAAACTTAAGGTAGTACTAGCGTGAAATTTTTTTTGCAGATCTGAATGAAATTTGGCGCACGTAAACATTGGATAGTCATACGCATCCTGTTAAAATATGAAACACATTCATCGTCTGTGAACAAATATATTCGCTTGTAAAATTTAGTTCTTTTACACGGGGCTTATGGCGATCATCACTCAGAATCGCACATATTTGGTTTGTGTACCTCTAAAATTTTACAGTTTCATTTGAAAAACTAGTATGATGTTCTAGAACTATCCATGTATATTGTATCAGAAGGAGAGAGTTTTTTATCGTTTAGTAATGGATATATAGCCATTCAAAGCTTTGTTTTTAACGAAAAATTAAGAATCCCAATATAATGGCAACACCACACGGTGGTATAACATTTGAAAATTCACTAGACCAACAACCTGCTAACAATATATGGTATTCCAATCATAATAGGTATGAAACACTTATTTTATTAAATTTTTATATTTTTTTGAGCGTAAGTTTCGCCACTCGACAACCGATGGTGTCACCATCATACTAGTACTACCTTAATCTCTATTACAATACAGGGGGCCTACAGCTTATAACGAAATTCTAACCACTCTGACTCAATTGTATTTTTTATGGATATGAGTAGAAGTCAGCGAGATTTGAACGCACGACCTCTTGCTTGTTAATTAGTAAACGTAAATTTTACCTCGCTTTTATGCACTGGGCTACGATTGCTGTATTTCAAGAAGTTCAGTACAAAATAAAACATCATAATTTGTACAGCTTCTAGTTTACTCCTAATTACCATCGCCTTTAAGGTAGTACTACTGTGACGGTGGCGCCATCGGTTGTCGAGTGGCGAAACTGACGCTCAAAAAAATATAAAAATTGAATAAAATAAGTGTTTTATACCGATTATGATTGGAATATTATGAATTGTTAACAGGTTGTTGGTCAAGTGAATTTTCAAATACCATACCACCGTGTGGTGTTGCCATTATAAATTCGGATTCTTAATTTATATATCTATTACTAAATGATAAAAAACTTTCTCCTTCTGATACAATATACATGGATAGTTCTAGAACATCATACTAGTTTTTCATATGAAACTGCAATATTTTAGAGGTACACCAATCAAATATGTGCGATTCTGAGTGATGATCGCCATAAGCCCCGTGTATAAGAACTCAACTTTACAAGCGAATATATTTGTTCACAGGCGATAAATGTGTTTCATATTTTAACAGGATGCGTATGACTATCCAATGTTTACGTGCGTCAAATTTCATTCAGATCTGCAAAAAAAATTTTCACGCTAGTACTACCTTAAAACCTTGTATCCACTTAAAAAATAGTAACAAATTTGTTAAGAGTTTGCATAATCCATTTCAAGATCCGAGAACCGCTACTCCACTGCGAGTGTTAGACAGACACAGAGGCAGAACAACATGATTAATAAACCGCCAGTTAGTTGCGCTAGACATGAGACATAGGACTACAGCGAACAGAGAATGCCATTGAAATGAAACTAGCAACAGACAGAGGCAGCGGCAGAGACATCTGCTGTGCGGTGAGGTTCCTCTGACGGTCTGTCTCAAGACAATGTTGATGTCTGTGGAAGAAGGACTAATGATGCAGGTTTTGTCCGAAAGATATTTGCCCAACATTGGTTTCACAGAAGCGGAAGAAATAGCAGGGTAGTAAAATTCAACTCATTGTAGACACCTGAGATCATTCAAATTATGAAATAGTTATGTATGTACCTAGAGTGTTATGAAGATGTGTATACCCTCCGAGGACGATGCTTACAATGCAGAGGACCTCTGACCTAAGGGTTTGTAAGTCGCCCGAGGGGTATAAACGTCAAGTAATGCCCGTGGTGCATACAATATTTTATACACAAATCGGACAAAAATTCTTGTGTTTTAGCCATGAAAAACTGGTTTAAACACTTCTTTTTGGCCCTAAGACTATAATAAGATATTTGCATATGGATACATAAACAAAATGACAATTTTTGTTTATTGTGAATACTTGATTTTACAAAATGGTACTTTGACATGTTTTAATCTTTTGAATATAAAATAAAATGTTCTTTTTTTGTGCATACAATATTGTATATACCATGGGTGAAATTAGCGTTTCTGACCCTGAGCATGTTATTAACCCTTCACGCTTTGCTCCTCGTACTAATAATCATGCCACGGGCTAGAAACGCCTGTTTTCATCCTTGATACATAAATTACTATTATGTCTTGCTAGTATTTTAATCTAAATAATAAATGACACAACCGAATAGAAGAAATGTCAGTTTTTCATAGTATTACCATAGTAACGTCACTTTTAATGCTCTAGGGCCTACTAAAATCATATAATGCCCTAGAGCATTAGGAATTCAATAACATATCTTGTATCCATGATATTAATAAGCAATAATGAACTAGAACTGTCATTTTCTGATGCGCAATTATTAGTTTGTTAGACGAATAAATTTGTTAGGAACTATGTTAGGAAATTAAAATATCGGCTCTTAAAAAAAGTAAATCCCAATTACAGTAACTTATAGTAAAATCTAAACCACTCAGACACAATCGTATATAATTTAAATAAATTGAAGTCAACGAGATTTAAAACCACAAACCAAAAGCTCAACTATTGAACCACAAAAGTTTTTAGATTTGAAAATGTAAAAATTGTACAAAACAGCACCACCCATATTATTTATTTATTGTAAATGTTGTTCAGCGGTCTGGGCTGATGCAGCAACAACACGGATACATCTCGCATCCAGCGCGAAGCCAACCAAACTCACATAATTAATCTTCGTTCACACTGTTCGTGTTCTGCGAGTGTACCTCCCAGCCAGTAAACTCTCCTCTGGGAGTCCACATTCAATGCGATGGATTGGTGTGGTTCGCTTCGGAAACGATGCTTATGGTTCCTGTTTCTTTTCTGTTTTGTTTCAACCAGTCTCATTTATTTTATCAGTATACGTATATACAGTTTGCATGAACTAAAGAGTTATTCATATACATGGTAGTTGTAGGTTAGTGAATGATGGAATGATGTGTTCAAATCGCATTGATTTTAACCTATATAGGATGTTCATAGAAATTTGGAACATAGGATTTTAAAAATATGCGGACATTGGCTCTCCTTTACATTTTAGAGCAAAACTACAAGAATAAATAGTTGTTTAAATAACAAGTGTGCGAAGACATTCTTTTCACAAGAGCGCAATTTTGAAAACAAGCGCTTTAATTTACGCGAATGGTACAAATGACGTCTTCGTGCACGAGATTGGTACAATGTTTTTTGTAACGAGCAAAGTTTATATAATCGACAATGAGAAAATTTATTAAATTTGAAGCGTGAAATTATATTGACAGTTTAGTATGCCACGAATTGATATTTGTTATTTGAAAACAACTTGTTTATTTTGTCTTTAAAAGCTTGTTAAAATATGTTTGATTGATGGCATTATAAGCTAATGTCTCTATTTCTTTTATAAATTCCTTAAAATGTTTGTACAATTAGCGTTTTAATAGTCAAAATTTAGAACCATAAAAATGGGTGCAAAACCAAACTTTACTTCAGTTTTCAAGGTAATGTAAACCTTAATGATGCGAGTACAAAAAATTGTTTAAAATTAAATTTCACTTCTAATTTGTTATACTAGCATGTCAGTAATACCAGATATTTGAAAAATAAAATGTGATATTTTTGACAAAAATCAGATAGCCATGAAAATAACAAACAAATAAAACAAAATCTCAATCTGACAATTTAGCTCAACAATTAATATATGAAATTCTTGATTTTAGAATGCAGTTTAACTGTACAACCCTAATATAAAACTTCTTAAAAGCATCTGTTCTCACCTTCGCATTGTATAGGTCACTGGTAGGTGCTGTGAAGATGCTTGAATGGATGTTACCTACGGAAGATTTATGAATGAGACGCGATGGTCACGCACCGTCATTTGTTTTGTGGTATGTTGTGTCCCGGGCTTTAGTTCCTGATAATCCTCTCCTTGGCTTTATAGCTTCTTCGCTAGATTTATTACTGCCTCCTAGGTCCTATTCCTTCAGGATCGCTTGTCTGGAGTATTAAATTCTTATTCTTCTTATTTTGTAGAATAAAATAGTATTTTACCATTAGCTTGAATATTTTATATTGTGTATTACCGTTATCAAACGGGTTTAAGGAAAACATGTTTGAAATAAAAGTAGTAATTTGTTTTCACGATATTGTCAGAAAATAATTGAGAAAAGAAAGTGAGACTTTTCATGCCTAAGGAAGAAAGTATAATTTTCTTCTCTAACGAAAGAAATAAATAAAATAATAAATAAATATAAATATAGTCAACGGCCATGGCTTCACTCGTTGGAACTGATCTAAGCGATAACGCGAGTTAAGTAACGTTGCGCGCGGATAGTACTTGGATGGGTGACCGTCCAGAGAAAACCCGCGTTGCTGTTGACCATAATACCTAAAACGCAGATCAGGGCGGAATGGCGACCTAAGTAGTTGGTCCGCCAAAGAAGCCACAGGAAAAAAAAATATATCATCACGCCTTTTACCCATTACTGGTAAGGCATTCTATAGTAGTGGATCTCGGTAAGTGATATATTTATGCGCGTAACGTGTAGTTACCAACCGTCAAATCACGACCTCCCCAAAAGATGTTGGTAGTGAGGGAAGCACATGGGTAGTTTTAATGTGGTGAAAATTGTTTGTCGGTTGTGGGAATTGAACCCGGGTTCTCAAATCCACAGGCTGACTCGATACCACTGAGCCACTTACCCGATAAATAAAAATAAAATTAATAAATACACCATCACGCTTTTTATCCATTGCTGGGTGTGACTCTGTCTGAGCGGATCCCGATAAGTTATATATTGGAGAAATTATTTGTCGGTTGTGGAAATCGAACCCAGTTCTTAAATCCACATTCTGACTCGGTAACTAAAGTATAATGTGCTTTTTGTAACGTCGAGGTGAAGCACGACCTTTTGCTTGTTAATTAAGAAACGCACTGGGCTACGATTGCCAGTAAATTTTACATTACTGCCACCTATCAAGAGAATAATAAATCTAAATTTTTAATTTATTTCTGGATATTTTATTTTGAGATAAAGTAGTAAAAAAAATTATATGTATACGTCGTGAAGCAAGCGTAATTTTTCTCTAAAGTGCCTTATTATCTCCCTTTCCACCTTCTGGAAGAAATATCACATTCTTCTTTTGATATACAAATAACTATAGTTGGTCTCACTTTTAATTGAAGACTTTTTCTCTAATGCAATTCAGAAACAGTTGAAAATGCTATATTTTATTTATATGTAAATATCTCACAAACTGTCAAGCTTATAACAGATACAATCATTATTTACTGACATCATTTCAACTTCTATTTTATGATAGCAGCATCAAATATGTTCCACATCAAATAAAAGTATACTAAAACTTTCACAGTTAGCAAACTGAAAATAATACCAAGAAAGCAAAACATAAAATACTTCAGGTTATAAAATATGACACGGAGTATCTTTGACAGCGTCGGCGTCGGGTCGGGTAGAAACTTGGGACAGATTTTATCATGAAATATTTAATCAGTTATTCCGATAAAACGCGCTGAAAATAGAAACGACATTTAATTTTCATGATTTTGCCGTCAAGTTTATTTTAGAAAGGTTGAGTGGATTGCTTGTTGTTTATACGATTCGAAATTGTTTATTTTTCATGGTATTTCCATTTCCTAACAAAAGACGTATCCCATTTGCCATTTGGATCAAATCTAACTTACCCACCACTAACATCTTTGGGGGCTGGTAACCGCATTTCACGCGCATAAATATATCACTTATCGAGATATTTTAATTGTTGTAAGTTGTATCCACTGGACTATCATTGCCTCTAATTTCCAAATTAAATAGTTTACTTTTATGGGGTGGCTAGCTCAGTGGTATGAAGTCGGTCTGTGGATCCTGAGAACCCTGGTTCGATTCCCATAGGCGAGAAACAATTTTCATAATTTAAAAAACTACCCCTGTGGTTCCTCCACCATTAACATCTTTGGGGGCCGTGATTTGACGATTGATAACCGCACTTCACGCGCAAAATATATCACTTACCGAGATCTGCTTCGGCAGAGTGCCACATCCAGTAATGGGTAGAAGGCGTGATGATATATGTATACTTAAACCATGCGCTTGCACTCCTGATAGAATCTATTTAATAATGCAATTCCGGAAACGAAACCCACAATATTTTCCGTTAAAATTAATCAAAAGTAATCAATAAACACAACGACTCTCAGCTGGAAACAATTGCCGACTCTCATCTTGTGGGTAGCTGAAGAACAGAAAGGTAAAATAATTGAAAGCAATTGATCATCGTTGCAGAGGCTCCGGAAACCTGGAGTCCTGGAAAGCTCGTGTAGCTCCAGAGTCGTGCACCCGGAGCGTATAAATGAAATTCTTTCGCTAGCGACGAAGCGAAGGTGGAAGCGATAGCTCCGCACGAAGAATACGAAACAGAATCTGAGATTTTGTTTGCGTCGATGAATCGACGCACCTGTGAAATGCAGGGATGTAGTTAGGAGGATAATTAATTAATAAAGCTCTTGTGATTATTCCCGGAATTAATCTCTGTAGGTGCTTTTTTGTTTGTGACAAATGATAGGTAGTTGTCAAATAATTATTTAAAACTGTCAACGCGTCAAGTAAAATTTGTGAAGAAAATCGATTTAGGTCCATTTCAGATACAGAAATACACGAACAAATTTTGGAAATAACTTCCAAGAATACATTAATAAGTAATCAATCAATATTGATTCAGTTCAAAATCTTTTAAGTTGGATGAATCGACCTCAACAGCTAAGTCAAAAAATAATCTAATTAAATATAACTCGAGAGTTCTATAAATTAGAAAATAATTCTCCAGTATCTTTCTCAAACTTGTTGCCATTTGGCAATAGCCACTCAAGCCCTACGGGCTTTCGTGACTATTGTCTGGCAACAAGTTTTCGAAAGATTATTTTCAATTTATTCTCACTCTCTTGTTATATTATTACTGAGAATTTGGCTGTTATTTAATTAAATAATAACACATACTATACTCTGTTTTTTTTTTAACCAGGAGGAGTAATTTAAATGTTAACCGCTAAAACTGATGCTTCTGATTGGCTAGCGCTTCGTCCAGTTTACACTGTACACAAATTTTACATTTGATTTATTAGAGCTGTCATAAGTTTTGAGGTTATCTGTTTTCTTGTTGGTTTTTTGCATTTATGTGACATTAACATAAATCAGTTCTTTAAGAACTAATAATATACGGAGTGACAAATTAGAGTTTATAATGTCATTTGAATTTTAAAATAAATGCCATTAGACTTAATCAGTGCAGATGTGTAAGAAATTTTTGTATTTCGCGCCAACAAAAATCTAGTAACTTTCTTTGGTAACTTTCTATAGTGTAAATCTGACTTGTGCATTTACTCCTCCTGGTTAAAAACTAGACTATAATACACATAACTTTATTTAATGTAAGTTACTATAATACGAATAAAATTATAACAAAATAGAACAAAAAAAACATATAAGAATAATTAAATGCTATTTAACAGCAACAAGTCTCGCATCAGCAACCAACCTTTGAATCCTCCTGATCCATCCCTGTCTCATCACCTCCCCTCTTCCGTTTCCAGACAGTGCGTAGTGCGTATCTTCACTTCTCCAGTACTTCTCTAGTACTTCTCCAGCACGTCTCCTTTCTCCATCGAAGCTTTTCAGTTTCCTGCTTGCCAGTTTTACTACCAAACGGAGCTTCTATTAAATTACAGATGTTAAATTTAATTCTATTACAAGCGAGGCGGCTCTCATGCCATCCCCACTCCTGTTTCCTGCTATCCCCTCCGCTGCTGGAGGGTGCGACGTTGTCAGATTACGACTGGAGTATCCTGGATGAGGATGATGCGGAGTTAGAGTTAGGAGGATGGTTAAGTATTTAGTGGACGTTAAGTCCAATGATGGGTGGAGTAAATCATGAAGGAGACAATGAGTAAACCGATTAAAAAGAGGAATGAGGAAAGGGAAATATGTGGGTTAGGGATTTGTGGACTGAAATAGAATTGTTGAGGTTTATAAATAGAGATCAAGTTAAATAAAAAAAATGAGTTGGGTCTGGGTTGTTCGGATTTAAGTATAAGCTACTGTATTTGATAATTGAGAGAGTTTTCGTAGTCGATGCTTGGTGGAATATATTAACGGTAATAAATAAACACAACGTACTTGATTTTTTCGCAAATCATGTAACTGTTAGCTGTTAATGATCGATAAGTTAACAAGTTTTATTTTTCATAGTTATTTTATAGATGATCCTAATTTCGATATTCTGTGACTAGAATAATTTACCCTGACAATTTAATGTTATATTCAGGTATTTTGTTTACTAATATTCGTAGCTTTTATTATAAAAAGTAATATAATGACAGTTTACTGACAGTTTAATAAAAAGTGAGGTTAAAAATAATATTTTTTTAAACTGGCAGTTTTGTACGAAAGCAAAATGCATAAAAGTAAAATAGAAGTAACAGAATAAATTATTTTAATCACAAAATGGCGAAATGGTAGTAATCTGCCGATTAATCATAAAAAATAAAGGTTGTCATTATCTTAACGATCATTAACAGATGATCGAGTTATTGAATAGGGCAGTTTATTTTATTTTAATATAACGATCATTTCGTCCTCGCGGACATCATCAGACAATAATCATATAAGGATAGCAACATTTATTTATATTTTATAAATAAGGTGTTCACAATATTTTTTCTTTTTAAGGTCGTGTTGAAAAGTCAACATGCCACTATTCTAAATGCGCATGGAAAGTTTGTGGATAGAATTGCGTATCTGAATGTCAAATTTTTATCCACACATATTACGAGTGGATGCACTATAGCAAAGGTTTATAAAAATAATTGTGATCAAAATAATATAATAGTCCGAATTATAAAAAAGTCTTCAGGACTTCAGGAGAATGGCATTTTAACTTGAAATTTAATTAATTTTGTTTGTATTACGAAGGAGGAAATTAAAAACGAAGTTCTTTTCAACATTTTTCATTCTTGGATATACTCATAATATTATCTGTTAATTTAGATGTGTATATGATAAAATTTGGGTTAACATTTTATCACGTACCGCTCGAGGGTTAAAATAATAACAAACGGTAAACGTGATTATATCACGGTTTTTCCTTACCGTGAGGATGAGGTGCCGGCTCTCAGTGGAGACGGGGTGGTTCTAACTCGGAAAATAAGGGCGCCACACAATTGGGAAAGCTCTCTCACCCAAATACCTAATTGTGAAGGCGGACAGGAAAAACGATAGTTCTCGACGTGGTACGACTGTACGGAAAAGGATGTGTTCGCAGGTAAGTTGGAAATAATTAAAAGAAATGCTAATTTGTTGCAGAAAACGGAAATTGACGGACTATATTGCATGTAAGAAAATACAAAATAAAGCAGACAATAGCGTTGCAGCTACGTAAATGATAAATAAAGCTAAAGCGGTAAATCCAATTAAGAATCAGGAAGGAAAATTAAACAAAGTACTGAACGCAAGACAAATGAAAATAAAGGCGGGGCGCTGTGTCCCACAATAGAGACTAGGATCACGATAATGGTCAAAATACCTAGAGTACCTAAAACAATACACGTAGTTCGACGTATTACGAGTCGTTGGCCAACGATGCACGATACGCGACTCGATAGACTGACGTAAAACAAATCGTAGATCCTACTGGCTACTCGTCACATCAGCAACACACCTTAAGTGTGACAGACAACGTCCAAAACAAATAAATAAACGAAATCCAAAATCTAACGCTTAGTTGGATTTGTACAAAAATAAGGTAAGTACTTAAAATTCACATAAACTACTGTAAAACTGTTTTAACGATAATTGTCCGTAATTTCAGATATGTATGAAATTTAACAAAAAGAAAAATAAATCAAAGTAACATAAATAAAGTAATAAAACATAAGTATCTGGCCTGTAGGTGGCGTCTAGGCGTTGGCAGGATGCGAAATCGGCAGCACCGGCTCTATTCCACAATATGGATGTCACTTGACCGCACCCAAAATGGCGGCGTCTCTCGTAGCCTCGTGACGTCACACAGATCCTCGTAAATCGAAGCTGGGGTCAGTTCCTCGTCAACAAAAATGCCTCGGACAAGAGGAAAACTCAACCCGTCAAATAAAACACTGGATAACCCAGTTAAAGTTCAAAACAACAAGCCTAAAACAAAGGGAAGTCAAGATTAGGTTCACGTAGGACGGTGGAACAGCACTGATTCGTGCAAAACTCAACAAACGAATAACCGAATCACGCGAAACACTATCCAAAGTTTAATTTACGGTATTGAGAAAACAGTAATATTTACCTTGGTTCGTATGCGGCTTGAGAGTGAGAAGAAAAATATTTGAATCTTCGGCGATATTTATCCGGACTACGTCCGACGAATAAAACACTATTCTGGGTAGCTGAACTACTTTAAATCCCCAACCGGGTAATAATTTTACAACAAAATTCACACTTCAAAATTTGCAAAATCACAATTTCAATAGTACAACCTTTCGCTTCAGATGCTGATTTCTCAATCGCCGTTTAAGAAAAACTAAGCAAAAATCATCCAGTCATTTCGCGTCTCATCAGTCATTACTTTAATTGATTCTATTTAAATTCGTACTATTCCAAGAAACCGTCCCACATAGCACCTACTCTTGACGTCCACAAAAGCATCCACGTAGTTAGGGTGGCCTACCGAGAAGTAAATAAGAAATAGAGAAAGAATGAGAAAAGAATAGCAGAACGAGAAAGAAAGAAAATATTGCGCGCCATGAAAATACGACATGAAAGATTTGTTTCCGAACGCAATCTGGGATAATTAAACAAGGGGGTAAGGAGTCTGGAAATTTTCAATGCATTAATTTATTGTGGAACTACCTACTGACGATTGCCTGACGCTGCGCTGGTGAACCAGCCTTTACATTTAAAACCAAACCGCGCGGCAGCGGCAAAACAATAGACTAATCGCTATCACTAATGAATTAGTGTCAACAACGGATTGGACAAAACTAATAAAAAAAGGAAATTAGTTAAATATACGAACAAATGAAGTTTTACTTAATGAAACGATGAAAAATTTAAATCTACGTAAGTATCTATTAACTGAAATATTTACTAAACAAAATTACAACCGACTAAATTATATTTTAGGTTAAAAGGACAAGGAATATGACTGAAAGGACTAAAGGATCAAATTGGAACGTAACAAATCCCTCCCTAACTTCCTTGAGGTTTAATTACGAAGAAATTAAAACTCACAATAGAAGAAAATAAACTAGCGATTTAACAAAGACTAATAAGAACAAAAAAAAAGAAGTGAAAGAAGAAAAAAAGAAAACTCAAATACATAATTAACTTAACTCGACATCATCCATAGAACCATCAGCAGCATCCTCAACATCGTTCAAGTCTCTATCTGGTCCAGCCTTCAAGTCTTTCACGTGCCATGTTCCACGTAAGTTTCCAGCTTTATCCTCCAGCTCGTAAACGCAATGTGAGACTTTTTTGCGCACCTTGAATGGTCCGATGAACTTTGCTGCGAGTTTACTAGCATAGTTTTCGGCGGCGTTGGACAGTTTAAAATTTCGTCGCCACACAGTCTGTCCTACAGTGTAGTTGACCGGTCTACGTCGCAGATTATAGCGAACCCTGGTCTTCGTTTGGGCCTGGTCTAAGCGCTGTCGTACTTCGGCGTAAATTTTCAGTAACTGCGCAGGTTTTTGATCAGTCACTCCGCTGCGGTCGACCTCAATGGCGCCATCCTGAGCTACAGCATCCACAACGTAGTCAGATCCCAACAAAATTTGCTCCCTACCGAAGTTTGCAAAATACGGAGTGAAGCCGGTGACTTCATGAACTAAAGTACGTATCGCACAACTTACAGAAGGTAAAAATGTATCCCACTTCTTTTGATTGTCCTTCACGTAGGACGATAACATGGTTTTGATTACTCTGTTCACTCTTTCGGTCGGGTTATTCTGCGGGTGGTACAGCGCGTTGAACAGGATACGCACGCCATATTTCTCGCACATCTGCCGGAAGTCTCCACTGCGGAACTGGACTCCGTTATCGCAGATAATGTATTGGGGCACACCAAAAAGAAGTAGCACCTCGTTCTCAATACTGTGAACGACAGCCTGACTCGTAGCACTGCGCAAAGGAAACGTAAGCACAAACTTGCTAAAATAATCGCAAACTACTAATATATAACGAAAACCTTTTGACGTTGCAGGGAGTGGACCAATAATGTCGGTGCTAACGAGTTGAAAGGGTCGAAAAACGCGAGGACGGGAACCCATCAAACCTGGGGGACGCTTCTGAACAACTTTATGCTCCGCACATACCACGCATTTGTTGACGTACGTCACCACGTCTGCCTTCATCTTCGGCCAATAATGCCGCGCACGCAACCGATGGTACGTCTTGGTGATCCCTGGGTGACCGGAAGTAGGTGTGTCGTGAGCTGAGTGCAAAACCTCGCGTCGTTGTTCTCGCGGAATGACGCGCTTCCACCTCTCTAAGTCGTCACTCAGGTCTGGAGTGGGAGAGCGTACATATTTGTAGAGTACGTTGTCTTGAATTCTCCAGGAAGAAAACCTGCGTGGCTGAAGAACAACACGGTCACGCATCCTATTATACCACGGATCCAGGACAGCTGATGCCTCGAGAGGAGCAAGTAAGACACCGTCGATAGGAGGTACTGATCTGGAAAGACAGTCAGGCACCAAATGTTCCTTGCCTTTCCTGTGTAGAATTTTGAACTTATGCTGTTGTAGTTTCACAGCCCATCTACAAAGACGACCCGACGGATCCTTCAAATTATTCAACCAAATAAGCGAGTGGTGGTCCGTAATGACGTCAAATTCCGTCCCTTCAAGATATGGCCGAAGCTTTTCCAAAGCCCAAACAACCGCAAGACACTCTCGCTCGGTCGTGCTATAATTACGTTCCTGCTTAGTGAGTGAACGACTCAAAAAGCAAACTACTTTCTCACCTTCAGGATATACTTGCGTTAAAACAGCACCAAGCCCATACGCACTCGCATCAGTTTGCACAGTGAAAGGACGCGAAAAATCAGGACAATTAAGGATAGGTGACGATACCAAACACTCCTTTAAGTTATCAAACGCTTTTTGACACGAATCATCCCACATCCATTTCTTGTGTTTTCTCAGCAGGTTCGAGAGCGGAGCACTAACACTCGAAAAATTTTGCACGAACCTCCGATACCAGGAAGCCATGCCGAGGAAACGACGAACATCAGCAACAGATTTGGGAGTGGGAATGTCCAAGATTGCCTTAATTTTTCCGGGATCTACCTGTAGACCTTGTTTATTGACGATATATCCAAGGTACTGTAGTTCTGGCCTACAAAACTTGCATTTGTCGGTACTTAACGTCAACCCAGCCGAAATTAACCGATCAAAAATCTTTTTCAGGATATCCAGATGTTGGGCCAACGTTTCTGAGACCACGATGATATCGTCCAAGTAAACGAAGACGTGTGGCTCCAAATCTGCACCTAAAACACGGTCAATCAAGCGCTGCCAAGTAGCAGGGGCGTTAGTAAGACCAAAAGGCATGCGTCGAAAATGATACAGCCCTCTACCAGGAATCGTAAATGCTGTATATGGCTTACTGGATTCCGCCATGGGAATTTGCCAATATGCAGACTTAATGTCTAGTGAACTAAGATATTTTGCGCCTCGCAAACGATCCAAAATCGCAGACACGTAAGGAATGGGGTAAGCATCCTTTGTTGTAGCCTGATTAACTTTTCTAAAGTCAACACAAAATCTAAATCCTCCATCTTTCTTAGCCACCATTAAAATTGGCGATGACCATGGGCTGTTGGAAGGTTCGATGATTCCATCCGCGAGCATTGTGTCGAGCTCTTTGTCAATATGCTGCTGCATGACTGGTGACACTGGATAGTAGCGCTGCTTGATGGGAACATCCGATACCAGCTTGATTTCATGCTCTACTAACGTAGTACAACCCAATGACGATTTCATGCGCGAAAAATTATTGCTCAAAAACGAATCTAACTTTTGTTGTTCAAAAGATGTAAGTTCGCTGTGTGACAATAAAACTGACGATAAACCAATATGCATTTCCGGCGCAAACTTCCATTCATCTCTTCTAAAATCAGGTATAATATCCATAGTGCACCAGAAATCCATCCCGAGAATAAAAACACTAGATATTTCGGGCACTACCAAGAAATTTATCAATTTAACTTTACCCCTAAGGCTCACAGGTAAAAGAACTGAACCTATACTCGAACAAAAACTACCATTCGCAACTTTACATTGAGGATTATCAGTATCTTTTAACGTAATACCTAACTTCCGAATGATTTCCCAACCTTTAGTGCCAATAATGGAGCGAGATGCTCCCGAATCTAACAAACCCAAAAATTTATATCCAAAAATCGCAAATTCTAAGTAAGGTCGTTCATCATTCCCCAAATGAGACAGAAGATAGTCCAACATGGCGGTCTTGTTTGTCATGTGGTTAACGGAAGTATGTGAGGTTGATGTGGTCGCAATAAATGATGAAATTGGGCGAGGAGACGCAACGCGACAGTTTAACGTCTCCTGGGACCGTTTCCCGAACACGCAGGACAATTCCTTATCGTCACGTCTGGTTTCCCGCATCTGAAGCAATGGATACGTTTAGGAGCGGTACAGTTGGCTGCACGATGTCCTGGAGTCTGACAATTCCAACAATTAAATCGGTTCCTAGTTGCTGATTCTGCTGCATGTGAATCGGTAGCCTCGACACTCGCAGAGTGGGTGTGTGTTGTGAAAGCTCGTGATGTGGATTGTGGACGGTGATACGCTAAATCGGGTTCCAATGCGAGATTAGCAGCTGGCGGATTTCTAAAACGTTGAGTACGTAAGTGAATAGCTTCCAACTGACAACATAATTCGTCTACTTCATTTACAGAGCGCAACAGTTCTTTCCCAAGATGTAACTGAAGATACGGTTGGAGGTTACGTCGAATCAAAGTTACTCTTTCCTGTTCGCTTGGTGGATGTGATAGTCTGTTGAAGAGTCCTTGCATGTTGGCTATGAACACGGCAACTCTTTCGTCGCTACCTTGGGTTCTGTGGCGAATTTCGTCCCATAACTCAAATTCGTAATCGCATGGCAGAAAAGTACGTCGCAATGCTGATATTAAATCGTCCCACGAAGTAAATGAATCCTTTTTAGATCGAAACCAAGTTAAAGCTGGGCCTGTAAATAATTCTACTGCTGACAAAAATAATTGTGCTTTACTTACATTTCGCGCCTGTCTTAATTCCTCAATACGCACAAGAAAACTTGATAAACCTGCATCTCCATTATATTTTAGATTCCATTTATGGATGGCACCTGAAATATGATCGGATCTACCAGTTACATGTAGATTTGCCGAAATATCTTCTACCGCTAGAGTCAACCGTCTTTCGAAATCTGATACAACACGACCTGGACTAGAGGTTGCTTCTGGAACTGCATCACTCTCAAAATTACCATCTCCAAACTCGTCTGATTCCGGTTGCTTATCTTCTGACAACGATGTCTCGTGTTCCGCTAACAAAACTGCTGAAGCTTTAGCCGAAAATTCTGATTTAATTTGTCTCAAAAGAACATCACATTTCGTACGCAGGATGTCGTACGAAGCCTTACTGTCTTTGTCAGTACTAATACGAGATAGTCGCTGGCTCACATGCATAAGTCTACTGCCTAATCTCTCATACTCGTTCTGGTAATTTTCAACATTAAATTTACTGACCATATTCTCTAACTCTAACAATTTTTCATTGCAAATTCGTAACTCAGATGCTGGAAGTAATGGCAACTCTAACTGCGCAATTGCTTCGCCTGAACGTTCCTTCCGCAAAAGGTCTCGAAGCTTTGTGCGTTTCTCCACAACTGTGCCGGAATGTGGGCATCCTCGCAAAAGTAATTCATACGATAACTCGTCGGAAAGTAATCGATTGGGATCGATGCGCGGATCCATCTCGAAATAAGAAGTAAGAAGAAAAGAAAAAGTTTACAAAACAGGAGAAAGAGACTGTAAGACTCTTTCTTGTAATCAAAATAAACAAAACAATGCAACGCAATGCGCAACAATGTAATAATGTGCAAAACAAATGCACAACTATGTACAACAAAACAAAACAAAACGAACTGCAACAAAATATGAAACAACGCAAAACAATGCCCCACGACAGGGTGTCAATTTATCACGTACCGCTCGAGGGTTAAAATAATAACAAACGGTAAACGTGATTATATCACGGTTTTTCCTTACCGTGAGGATGAGGTGCCGGCTCTCAGTGGAGACGGGGTGGTTCTAACTCGGAAAATAAGGGCGCCACACAATTGGGAAAGCTCTCTCACCCAAATACCTAATTGTGAAGGCGGACAGGAAAAACGATAGTTCTCGACGTGGTACGACTGTACGGAAAAGGATGTGTTCGCAGGTAAGTTGGAAATAATTAAAAGAAATGCTAATTTGTTGCAGAAAACGGAAATTGACGGACTATATTGCATGTAAGAAAATACAAAATAAAGCAGACAATAGCGTTGCAGCTACGTAAATGATAAATAAAGCTAAAGCGGTAAATCCAATTAAGAATCAGGAAGGAAAATTAAACAAAGTACTGAACGCAAGACAAATGAAAATAAAGGCGGGGCGCTGTGTCCCACAATAGAGACTAGGATCACGATAATGGTCAAAATACCTAGAGTACCTAAAACAATACACGTAGTTCGACGTATTACGAGTCGTTGGCCAACGATGCACGATACGCGACTCGATAGACTGACGTAAAACAAATCGTAGATCCTACTGGCTACTCGTCACATCAGCAACACACCTTAAGTGTGACAGACAACGTCCAAAACAAATAAATAAACGAAATCCAAAATCTAACGCTTAGTTGGATTTGTACAAAAATAAGGTAAGTACTTAAAATTCACATAAACTACTGTAAAACTGTTTTAACGATAATTGTCCGTAATTTCAGATATGTATGAAATTTAACAAAAAGAAAAATAAATCAAAGTAACATAAATAAAGTAATAAAACATAAGTATCTGGCCTGTAGGTGGCGTCTAGGCGTTGGCAGGATGCGAAATCGGCAGCACCGGCTCTATTCCACAATATGGATGTCACTTGACCGCACCCAAAATGGCGGCGTCTCTCGTAGCCTCGTGACGTCACACAGATCCTCGTAAATCGAAGCTGGGGTCAGTTCCTCGTCAACAAAAATGCCTCGGACAAGAGGAAAACTCAACCCGTCAAATAAAACACTGGATAACCCAGTTAAAGTTCAAAACAACAAGCCTAAAACAAAGGGAAGTCAAGATTAGGTTCACGTAGGACGGTGGAACAGCACTGATTCGTGCAAAACTCAACAAACGAATAACCGAATCACGCGAAACACTATCCAAAGTTTAATTTACGGTATTGAGAAAACAGTAATATTTACCTTGGTTCGTATGCGGCTTGAGAGTGAGAAGAAAAATATTTGAATCTTCGGCGATATTTATCCGGACTACGTCCGACGAATAAAACACTATTCTGGGTAGCTGAACTACTTTAAATCCCCAACCGGGTAATAATTTTACAACAAAATTCACACTTCAAAATTTGCAAAATCACAATTTCAATAGTACAACCTTTCGCTTCAGATGCTGATTTCTCAATCGCCGTTTAAGAAAAACTAAGCAAAAATCATCCAGTCATTTCGCGTCTCATCAGTCATTACTTTAATTGATTCTATTTAAATTCGTACTATTCCAAGAAACCGTCCCACATAGCACCTACTCTTGACGTCCACAAAAGCATCCACGTAGTTAGGGTGGCCTACCGAGAAGTAAATAAGAAATAGAGAAAGAATGAGAAAAGAATAGCAGAACGAGAAAGAAAGAAAATATTGCGCGCCATGAAAATACGACATGAAAGATTTGTTTCCGAACGCAATCTGGGATAATTAAACAAGGGGGTAAGGAGTCTGGAAATTTTCAATGCATTAATTTATTGTGGAACTACCTACTGACGATTGCCTGACGCTGCGCTGGTGAACCAGCCTTTACATTTAAAACCAAACCGCGCGGCAGCGGCAAAACAATAGACTAATCGCTATCACTAATGAATTAGTGTCAACAACGGATTGGACAAAACTAATAAAAAAAGGAAATTAGTTAAATATACGAACAAATGAAGTTTTACTTAATGAAACGATGAAAAATTTAAATCTACGTAAGTATCTATTAACTGAAATATTTACTAAACAAAATTACAACCGACTAAATTATATTTTAGGTTAAAAGGACAAGGAATATGACTGAAAGGACTAAAGGATCAAATTGGAACGTAACAATTTTAAGCAATTTATAATTATTCTTATCTCCATGCAGATATAAACGAAAACCCTAATATACTTTTGTATTTATTCCATTTTCTGAAAAACCCATTAGGCAGCAAACATTCTTCCTGAATATGATTTAACCAGATAACACATTAACTTTTTTGAAAGACCTATCAACCAGCCAATTTACTGTTTGAATATAATTACACATTATTAATATAGTGAACTATTTCATGTTTAGTATCTGCTAAGGCTTTATTAATTTCCAACACAGCCTCTATTAATCCCATAAATGAATCAACAGACTATAGTCTACTAGGGTGCTAGTACTGCTACCAAATCTTACCCAAATCACCATGGTGACAAGCGGACAATTCGGCAACGTTGTCCGGAAACAGTCCCGGACCCAGAATTCCCATCTTTCACGTAACCTCACATCACTAGGAAATAGTTGATGTCATTATAAGTATAAAGCGGCAACACGTATTTTGTTGTTGGTGTAAAGCTAGTTTTGCATGAACAACGTATGCGTTTAAACACAATTTGTTGGCGGTGATGATTTTGTTTTTATTATATGTACAGAATGGTCAGTGTAAGTATGCCACCATTACTATCTCGAGAACTATAAAAGCTACAAGGTTAGCTACATTAGCAAAGAAATATCATTCTGCAAGTCTATTACAAAACTATTAACAAAAAGATTTTTCGACCAATGGTTTTAAAAAATCGGGGTGCAACTTTCTTATTTTAAATGGGAACCTATTTTTTTTTTATATTTGCTTATTAGATTCAGTATTTTTTTCTGAATCGACGACTACAAAGTACTGTACCCTCACATTACATTTTTGTGATAAAAATACGTATATGGTAAAAAAGAATATTGATATTATCTAAATTATTTTAAAATGTTTCAAGGGTTTATGATTGCGGAGAAAGACAGCCGTCTCTATGGTTTTTGTTTATTTTATCACTAATATATTTATAAATATATAAATATATCATCACGCCTTCTACCCATTCCTGGGTGTGGCACTCTACCGAAGTAGATCTCTGTAAGTGATATATTTTTGCGCGTGAAGTGCGGTTATCAGTCGTCAAATCACGGCCCCCAAAGATGGGAGTGGAGGGGGAGGCACAGGAGTAGTATTAATATGGTGAAAATGTTTGTCGGCAGTGAGAATCGAAGCAGGGTTCTCAGGATCCATTTCCGGTAAAATCAGTAAAATTGCATTTATTCAACACAATTTTTCTGAATTTTAATTAATTGCAAGGATGAATCTAATTAATGTTTTAAGGGTTATAATGTATCCTACCATTTTAAAACTAGCTTTACCATAATTTAGTAATTCTCCTCAAATCATCTTTGGTGTAAACACTTCCCATCTCTCGAACATATGCTTCCACCCTTCTCATCGCCTTGACAATCTGTTGAATGCCTCCAAACACTTCTCTGCCTCCTTCTTCTGTTGGTTGTTAAACTGAGTCGAATACAGTGTGCTGAGGATGTTTAGCGCGTGATGCGATGATGTCTTTGAGGCGCGTGTTGTACTGATGCCGCGCGTTCCTGAATGGAGTGATGATATCTGCGTTTTTAGGAACTAATTGTAATGTAAGATTGTTACTTCAATGGGTTATAATATTGAGGGGTGGAGCGAAGGGTTGAAGGTTGAATAAGAGGTGGGAATGGGAACTTTGATGGGGCAGAAAACCTTTGAATTCTCAAGGAATTCGAAGACCCAAGGATTTTGTTTTTATATTACTATCAAATATTTTCAATCCTTTTTATAAAACTATTTACAATACGAGTATAAGATAAATTACAGTCTGTAGGTTAAATTGTTTGACGTTTAGACGTTTAAATATTAATAATAATATTATTAACACTTTTTAACAGTCTGTAAACGTCCAAAAATTATTCTTGTTTGGCCGTAACGCGAATGATTTTTAATTTAGTGCTTATCAACTTCAAGGCATAGTGTGCTCTTATAAATCCTAAAATCTAATTGTTAAAACCCTAAATTATGATGTCATTTAGGGCATACAAATTTAGGATTTGTATTAGGGTGATAAAAGTGCAACCCCGAACACAGCCTAAATCAAGTACGAGCTTTCTGTCTAGGTTCAACTGCAAAATATCTAAACTGCAATTAGGATTGTTGTACAGAACAACAAATAAATAAATAAATATTCAGTGGATGTACCCCCATTTTATGGGACATATCGTGCTGTTCTGTACTGTTTTGATAAACATTTCTAATGTAAAGTTAATTAATTCGTCACCTAAAAATGCCTAATTAAATTCTCTACATCCGCGTGTTAACTATAACACTGCATCAGACATATCAGTGTAGTAAAGAGCGCGAACCGTTAGACGATATTAAAGCGCATTGTCTACATAGCGTATAGCATCACCCACACTCAGATTTACCAAGCGAGTGTCACTGCATAGAAAACCATTAAAACGCGTTCATTAACATCGTAGGAAAACACTGCAGACACTATACTGTACGATAGTATGTACGTGTCTAGAGAAGAGATGTACCATCTCAAGGAGAGAGCGAAGGAGAAAACGTGCATAGGCGAAGGATATGTTAGGTAATATTGTAATTTTGTAATTCAACTTGACTTGCTTGAAGATTTACACATACAGGATGTAAAATACATAAAGAGTATTGATATGGGGTAGATGATTCATTGGTATCGAGTCGGTCTGTGGATCCTGCGAATCCTGGTTTGATTCCCACAACCTACAAACATTTTCACCACATTAAAATTACCCCTGTGGCTTTTCCAGCACTAACAACTTTGAGGGCCGTGATTTTACGCCTGGTAATTGTTCTTCACGCGCATAAATATATCACTTACCTAGATCTGCTTCGGCAGAGTGCCACATCCCGTAATAGGTAAAAGGCGTGATGATATATTTTTTTTTTATGGATTCCTGGCGGACCAACTGCTAAGGTCATATGCCGCCATTACGCCCTGATCCTGCGTTTTAGGTCTTATAGTCAACAGCAACGCGAGTTTCTCTGGACGGTCACCCATCCAAGTACTGCCCGCGCGCAACGTTGCTTAACTCGCGTTATCGCATAGATCAGTTCCAACGAGTGCAGCCATGGCCGTTGATATTTTATTTTTTATTTATTTATTTATTATTGGAGCGCAAATAAATTATTTTTGGGTAGTAAATCTAGTTGAAATATGTAATTAAAATATAATTCAAAGTTTGAACAATTATTTGTTTATTTCACCGCAATAATTCGAACATAATGTGTTATTGATTTTATTTTATAAAATGTATATTAAATAATTGAATATTGACAAACAATAGCGCATCTGTGGATTGATAATTTGCTGCACTTACGAATAAATTACAACTATTCATAATTCGTTTTCAATTGTTAATTAATATTAATTGGTTTGCAAATAACAAATGCAATTTATTATCATATAATACGTTTTTCCTATATCGCATTTACAAAGACAATTTTGTACAGTACTACAAAATTCAATTTGGTACAAATGTTATAATAAAATCATTACATTAAACTGCATAAGTCTTCTGTATTAAAAATTAAAGATATTTTTTTATTTCGCCGGAGTCATGAGCACAAAAATTTTGGGGTAATGAAAAAACGATTTTTTTGGTTGAACCAGTTTAAAAATCGAAATTTTTTAAAATATACTTCTATATAATTTAGACTACGAGAAATCTAATGCCGTTGAGCGCATCTTCATATGTTTTTTAGTTTTGGAGTTACAGCGATTTTTGACTTTTTTAAATGCTCAACTTTGAAGGCCTATATCTCGAAAACTAAAAGAGATATTGAAATGCGGTTTGAACGAGTGTATTTCTCGTGCTCCAATTAACTTATACTGAAGTTTAGAAAATTTTGAAAATTTTTACTTTTTTTTCAAAATTTTCATTTCTCAATAATTCAAAAAATTGAAAAGATAATGAAAATCTGTGAACACCAGTGAATTCCACACGTAAAAGTACATAGGTATGCAAAATTTCAGGTGAAAATTCGCACAGATAAAGTTTTTTAAACAAAAAAACGAAAAATCACTGTTTTTTAATTATTTTTGAAGGGGTACCCCTTAAGAATTTTACGAATTTTGGCCATTTTTCGTTTTTTTGCTCTAAAAGTTTTATCCGTGGAGAAAAAATTTTGAAATTTTACATGCCTATGTACTTTTACGAGAGGAATTCACTGGTTGTCACAGATTTAAATTATGTCGTCAAGTTTTTGAAATATTGAGAAATGAAATTTTGAAAAAAAATTGTCAAATTTTCAAAATTTTCAAAATTTCGGTATAAGTTAATTGGAGCACGAGAAATACACTCGTTCAAACCGCATTTCAATATCTTTTTTAGTTTTCGAGATATGGGTGTTCAAAGTTGAGATTTTAATAAAGTTAAAAATCGCTGTAACTCGAAAACTAAAAAAGATATGAAGATGCGCTCAACGGCATTCGATTTCTCGTAGTCTGAATTATATAGAACCATATTATAAAATTTTTCTATTTTTAAACTGGTACCACCAAAAAATTCGCATTTTCAATACCCGAAATTTTTGCGATCATGATTCCGGCGATTTAAAAAAAAATAACAAAATATCTTTAATTTTCAATATAGAAGTGTTGTTAATTGTAGCACGAGAATTACACTAGTTCAACCGCATTTCAATATCTCTTTTAGTTTTCGAAATATGTGCCTTCAAAGTTGACATTTTTAAAAAGTCAAAAATCGCTGTAACTCTAAATTTAAAAAAAGATATGGAGATGCGCCCAACGGCATTCAATTTCTAATCTTTATTGAATCTATTAATCTGTTAACCTTGAAATTCTATTACTATAGGGTGATCAAAAGGAATTGTGATGGTTGGCAATACAATTCCAGAGATATTTTTATTCCACAGTTGGTACAACGTCAGATAAAGGCGGAAATGCTATTTGACATTTCTAATAAATACAAATAGGTTATGTCAGGAGTCTGACAGCTAATAGAATTTTGACTTTTTAAGTAATAGAAATACTTTAGAAATAAATATAATAATAAATTTACTCAAATTTAAATTTTAAATGTCACTGTCAACAACAGGAAATGAATTTATGTATCAGGCTTACCAATTTCAAATATTTTTTTTATTGCCAACTGTAACAATTCCTTTTGATCACTCTGTATTATTATTAAATAAAAGTAAATTAATGCTATTTAGGAAAAATAGTTCGAAAAACACATATTAGGATGACCAATTATAATATCCGTACTTTGTGTACTCATATTACAATAACGATTATTATAACACTTGTTTAACAATATACTAATAATCATCTATGACAAGACGAATAATGAAATAAATTAAAAGGTGTCATGCTTTTTTAGATTTTTATAAATCTGTAAGATTCCGGAAAGTCAATCTTCAAAGGTCAGTAAAATCAATTATTAATTTCAATTTTAAATTAATGCTATCCTCATTCTTCTTACTGAACATGGCATTTGAGTCTAGCGAAGCATTTATCGTTCGAATCCCAGGGTATTAATAATTAAAAATGGTGGAATGGAGTAATTAAAGTACGATTACTAAATCAAACTGTACAACTGCACCTGGCGACTGAATAGAATCCAGAGGCGAATAGAACTGCGTAGTATATTACGAGTTCAATCCGATTCGGTTAAAACTAAAATCATTTAAAACCAAAGCGTAATGCTTTAATAGATGCTGAACGATTCCGTGCCACGAGGATTTGGAACATTTTCATTACCCTGCAGATAATATTACTTCTAGAAATGTCTGTGACTATATCCTACCAAATAGGGTAGCACGAACCTCTAGAAGAGGCGTCGAATTGGACTATGAATTCCCACAACCACTTTTCACCACATTAAAATTACCTCTGTGGTTCCTTCAGTAACATCTTTGAGAGGCGTGATATAACGGTTGGTAATCGTATTTCATGCTATGGCAAAATGCCACTTTTAGCAATAAATGTGTTAGAATTTTTGTATATTTTCATTTTCAAAAAAGTATAATATATAAAAATAAATTATTAAACATAAACATCAACCCTTAAAATGTTCATTAGATTCATCTTACAATTAATCTTGGCCAAACTTTCCTATCCTAGCAATATCAATTTCGAACTGATAATCCACTATCGATATTTTCAAATCAAACAGGTGTTAAATCTACCGGGTACGAATCAGCACCTTGCAGTCCTTCAGCTTAGCGTCCTGACACAACACTGCCATCAGCAGCAAAGCACGAGGGCAGTAGGACTGGCGAAGCTATGCGACCTGCACTTTAATTCCTGCAGCTGTCAGCGCTGTGAGGGGCAGTAATTGACCTGCATTGTTCACTAACGAGCTTTCAGAGTACGTCTCGCCCACATGCTCACACACACACCCACCCCTACGCACACATACGCACACACTGCGTAGCCCGACGCATACTTTGCTGGACTATTAATAGGCCAGTAGGAAAATAACTGAGTGGAATTTAGAGATTCATTTACTCAGTTGCAAAGTATAAAAAAGATTGTCATATAATAAATATCTAAGACATGTTGCCGTGCAACCAAACATAAATAAAGGAGGAAAACAGTTAGGAACAGGTTGGAAAATTTTATTTTGTCGGCTGGGAAAGAATAGCTTGTTTTCGACCCGCATATAAGTAACGTAAAAAAACGCTACAGGTATAATTTTTAGATGACCCTATCAACAAGTTAAATTTTCTTCCTTCAATTAAGAAAAAAAAAGTTATTTTTTTCATCCTTAGGAAAGAAAGTAATTTCTTCTGTCCTAGGGAAGGAAAATAAAGCCTTATCCATAGCAACCAAAGAAAAACGGTTTGATTTGACATTAGTGACATCTAAGTGATATCTGTTAAGAGAATAGTAAATCATATCTAAATTTCTCACTTATTTCTAAAAATGGGGTATGTCTAGTTCGATTTCCACGTAAAAATTTATCACTTACCTCTATCTGCTACGACAGAGTAACATGCCCAGTAATGGATAAAGGCGTGATGATATATTCAAAAAATTTATTTTTTAAATTTTAACTTATCTGTATAGTCAGTAGTTGCTAACACAATGTCCCACAATTACCACCATCGTCATTGAAATATATCAAATTCTGAATATTCTGTAAAAATCCTCAAATAAAAAATCTGGAATTTCTAATTAAAAGCAAACTTCAATCAACCGTCTGATCTTCTTAATACTCGTACATCTTGCTAGAAAAATTTCAATTAAACCAAGTGAACTACTCACAAAAACTAAATTACTTCAATAGATCTCGACGCCGAGAACCAACCCCACTCCTTAAAAGTTAAAATACAAAAACAAAACATCGCACGTCGCTATACCCTTAATCCAATACTCGACATTTCACATTTCTCTGCCGTCACACAAGTATGCAATATCGTTTCGTTATTTATTCCATTCCTACGGAAACAGCGAAGCAACGAAACAGTGGAACAGCGAAACAATTGCACGATGTGGTCCACAGCCAACCTGGCAATAAGTTGCAGCCCGTGAAATTGCTCTCCTGCTACCACTGACGGCGGAAGGGCGGTGTCAAGATATTTGTACTAACCGACAAATTGTTTCACTACTCTTGGTGTTTCAGGGTTTTGTTAAAAATTGGTTTTAATCTAACGGGTGGAAATAAGGGTGCGATTTGTTGCAGGTTGTAAAGTTAAAGGTGGCGTTTTGGTTTTTGTTGAATTTAAATTGTTTGTTTATACTTCTGAATAAAGTAATTGGAACTTCTATTGCATATGAAGTACAGATGTTCATAAAATAAAAAGTAAATATAAATATATCATCACGCCTTCTACCCATTACTGGATGTGGCACTTTGCCGTAACAGATCTCGGTAAGTGATATATTTATGTGCATGAAATTAAATCACGGCCCCCAAAGATGTTAGTGGAGGGGAAGCCATAAGGGTAGTTTCTTAATGTGGTGAAAATTGTTTGCCGGCTGTGGGAATCGAAGCCGAGTTCTCAAATCCACAGACCGACTCGATACCACAGAGCCACCTATATCCCATACTTGCACAATTAAGAAATATATTGTTACATTCATTCATTCATGTGGTGGCTAGCTCAGTGGTATGAAGTCGGCCTGTGGATCCTGAGAACCCTGGTTCGATTCCCACAGGCGACAAACAATTTTCATAATTTCAAAAGCTACCCCTGTGGCTCCTCCACCACTATCATCTTTGGGGGCCGTGATTTGACGACTGGTAACCGCACTTCACGCGCAAAATATATCACTTACCGAGATCTGCTTCGGCAGAGTGCCACACTTAGTAATGGATAGAAGGCGTGATCATATATTTATTTTTTATTTACATTCATGTGTGAAAATGATTAATAGGGAAATATTAAGTAGAATGGGGTAGGTGAATCAGTGGTATCGAGTCGGCCTGTGGATTTGAGAACATCGATTCGATTCCTACAGCGGACAAACAATTTTCAGCACACTGAAATTATCCTTGTGGCTCCCTCTGCACTAACATCTTTGAGGGCTGTGATTTAACGACTGGTAATTGCACTTTACCAAGGTTCGTCAGTTCGAATCCGCCTGTTGACAAAGTATGATTTGTCGTTAAATTAAAAAAATGCAGTTACTTGTATTAATCATACTCGGGCGCTATAAGCTAGTCACTTATACATATGCCTTAAAAGTAAGTAACATCGACTCAGAAAACCGGCAGTATGGCAGCGTCAAAACTGCGGCTCGGTGTGCCCGGTAGGCCCAGGCCCGATTCGGCCTGTGGTGCCATTAAAGAAGAAGTAGAATCACACTTTACGGCAGAGTACCACACCCAGTAATAGGTAGAAGATTTATTTATTCATTTGTTATTCAACATTGGTTATGTGATTAAATAATTCATTATTGAAGTAAGACGCTAGATAAAAAAATCAGAATTGTAAAAAATAAACTAAATTAAATTTAATTTGAGACGAACTCAATAATACTATAGTAACAATTGAATAGTAAATGGTTTTTTACTTTATATTTAAATAAACTATAAGTAGAAATATTCCTTAATTCTTCTGGCAAAAGATTATACAAAATTGCGCAAAAATTCAATGTCGTTAGGACTTTCTATCTTAAGATATAATTTTATTCATTTTAATATAACTTCCAATTGTGTTTTATTTATAGCACACATTAATTTCTTAATTACGAGTATTAAAGCTTTTTAAGGTGAATGTACTCAATGCATTACGTCCATGATTTTATAACGTCTTATAAAACCAATTAATTTCCTTTTAAATCACCGAATAACCATTCCCCAACCATTATTCACTTTTCATCCATTGAACTCCTTTTCAAAATCCACTTAATTCATTCATTATTCCATTCCAAGGCTCACTACTTGCTTCCAGTGGGAAAAAATCAACCAACGCTTGAATTATAAGACTGGCTCTACGTAGGCGGGTGGTATGAATAGTTTCCCCTTTAATTAGGGTATAAATCCCGGACGGGTATGTGCAGCGACCTACTTCTCGCCTTGCACCTGTGACACCCCCGGAGATTTAATAGTCCTAGGGACTTTTATTTCTTTTTGTTACAAGATTGGTACTAGATGGGATTAGTGGTCGTGGGTGGTTGATGTTGTACATAAAATAGAATTTTTAATATTAATTAAGCTTTTTGTATAATGAAAATTTTATGTTTATGTGACTAAGTTAATTATGACATAAAACCATGAACATAATGACTCTTTTTGGTGCTTACCCTTTTGTAATTACGATAAATATTGTCCCAACAAATGCGGTGTCACGAACATTTGAACCATTCAAAAAACATTTATTCATTGGATTCAGCCTGCTATTCAGCTTCGCCAATTATTTCTAGTCTGTCGCACCACATTTCAGTTTCTTTCATACGTCTAAATCGTCCTATTTTTCGTTCATGCAATAAACCTAACCTAACCTAACCTAACCGAAACGTTGTCAACTATATTTAAATAAAATTGACTACAACTTAAGCCTATGTCCTTTAATTACTATCCTAACAGCTAGTAACTTCTCTCTTAACTTGCATAAATATATAGGTTACCAAGAAATCTACTACGGTAGAGTGCCACGCCAAGTAATGGACGTATGGCGAGTGATTATTTAATTATTTTATTGAAATTAAATTTTAAGAAAATTAGATTTTAATAAGAAATAAAGTTCGTTAATTTGAATATCAAACAAGTAATTTGCTGAGTTAGGCAACAAGAGATAAAGTAAAAAAGCACAAATTATGCTTAATTAAGGAGTCCGCTAAGTCGTTTAATTTAAAATTCAAATTTTGTTATTTTGACTAATTGAAACGACACTGTACTGAGACCCTTTGTTAATTAATGGTTCAAATAACACCCGGCGTATCGCTTCCTACCCCACATGCGCCGCTCCCCTATGGGAACGAGTTACTCTGTTTATTTTTCGAAATCGCTGCAACGGGGATCCAATTTGAGAATTTAATTAGATTTAAGTTAACGCTATCTCAATGCTTGGCTGGTATTATACTTTTCACGCATTTTAAAATGGTTCTAATTTATTTGTTAATTTTATTTATATATTTCTTTATGTTATTCTGTAACACAGGGATGAATCCCAATTATAGTACAGGGTCCGCAGTATGATAGTTCCTACGACCAAGTAGACAAACCATAAGGACATTTATTGTAAAGCCCTTATAACTTTGTCTACAAATAAGTTTATATGAGTTTGTTTTTATAATAATATTTTCATTTTACGTGACTATTCTAAATTAATAATAACAAATTAATATTTTTAGCGGTTTGCATATTTAAAATATAAATAAATATATCATCACGCCTTCTACCCATCATTGGGTATGGCACTCTGCCGAAGCAGATCTCGGTAAGTGATATAATTGCGCGTGAAGTGCGGTTACATATTTAATAATATAAAAATAAAATAAATATATCATCACGTCTTCTACCCATTACTGTGTGTGTTACTCTGCCGTAGCAGATCTCAGTAAGTAATATATTTATGTGCGTGAAAGGTGGTTACCAGCCGTCAAATCAAATCACGGCCCCCAAAGATGTTAGTGAAGGGGAAGCCACACAGGTAATTTTAACGTGAAGACAATTTGTTGGCTGTGGGAAAGAAACTAGGGTTCTTAGGATCCACTCACTGCCACTGAACCACCTACCCCATGTAATATAAAAATATGAATTCATATTTTGTAATATTTATCGTAATATATTCAAAAACAGTTTCATATTATAAATAAATAATGAGAAACTAAAAACTGTTTTAATTATATGATATCACAACACAACTGTTAGAAAAAGATAAACAAAAACATAGCTATGGGGGTTAATCCCCTTACCCCTCTATTACAGGTATTGGCTTCAAAACATTGTGTAGCTGAGTAAACTAGATATCAAAGAGGGAGGGGGTCCCTCAACTCTCTGCGGATGCCCATACTATTGATGATACTACAGAATGACCAAAAGTAAGAGTTTCAGTTGGCAATACAATACTGGGGATCTTTTTATTCCACAGTTGGCACAACGTCAGGTAAAAGCGGAAATACTATTTGACATGTCATTTATGTAATAAATACTCGTACAAATAGATTAAGTGAGAGAAATATTTTAGATGATTGCTTTGTGAGTAGCGTTAAAAAATAAATGGATATGGTAAAGGAAACAACGATTTTTAGTAATTTAAATTTTCAAATGTCACTGTTAACAACAGGAAATAAATTTATGTATCAGTCTTAACAACTGAAACACTTATTTATGACCACTCTGTATTATCAAGTTGTACTGTACGAGCTCGGCCCCACTTCAGTTGGCCCAATTTTATTTTTTCGTTTGAAGTTATATTTTATAGTTTTATTTCTCGTGTAGTATGCAAGAAAATGAAATGAAATTTTAATGAGACATATACTAGTATGTTGTTAATACATAGATAAAATTTTATATCAATCGATACATACATCTAGAAATGACAGCCATTGAAAGTGGAAGTAAACATTTCTGTTTTAACTAAAAAAAATTGTTTTATTAAAAAACTGTATAATAATAAAGTTTGTTTTAAGTAATAATTAATTTCAATTTCATCCGCCAAACTGCCCACAAGTTAATAATCATGATAGTTCATTGGTGTGTTAATTTAGTTTATGTGAAGAAAAAAAAATGAGAGTTATACTGCTACACATTTTGTGTTTAACGTATATTTAATGTTAAATTTAGTTAAAAATGTTGAAAATTAATTGTAGAATTTAGTAAATATAAGATACCTGGATTTTAGTATTATTTAAATTTTAAACGATAAAATTAAATTCGGGCCAACTGAAGTGGGAACGGGCTCGTGAATGCTATAAAATAAATAAATATATCATCACTTCTTCTACCCAAGAAACTTGTTATATTACATACTATTATGTGTATACAAGTGTTTACCGAACTGCAAGCAATATATTCTTCTTAGAAACTCTCCCTCTCCCTCGAAACCCCAATGTAAGCAGACGGATGACCACATATTATGCAGAGTTGCCGAGTACATACTCTAAAACCGGCAGTGAACAAATATGTCCTGTTATCGTCCTTGCACCAGTGTCACCACAATGTGTATGTGTATGTGTGTGTGTGGAGTGTGCTGCCATCTAGTCGATATGAAATTCTATAGCACGACATCACGAGGCTTAATCTGGCTGTGCTTGCCCGGAAACAATGGCTGAGTTAATCCGCGGATACGCGGGAAATGACCGGGAATAGGGCAAGGATAGAAATAGAAATAGTCGGGGGCTGTGAATTTGACCGCTTAGATTGTAAAGGATTTGAGCTATTTATAATACTGGTTTTTATGATTTACATTCACATAAATTTATATTTTATATTATTATGCAGTAGGTGGCACAGTGGTATCGTGTGGATCCTGAGAACCCTAGTTCGATTCCCACTGCCGACAAACATTTTACATACATATCTTCACGCTATATCCCATCAAATGGGGTAGCACGAACCCTAAAATCACTCTTAAAATATTTACTCATTACATTCACCAAATAATCAGCCCTCGTCAAATATTATCATCCAAACACACCACCCTCACTTTAACCACATTCATAGATCATTCCATATAAACTCATTTATTTATGACACTCGAAATCATTTATCACACAATAAAACAAAAGATAAGAAAGGAAGGGAGTGTCGCCATGCACTTGTTTTTGGAAGTGAATTCCACACAATTTCAGTTAAACACTCTACGTAAGAACTGAACACGAATTATAAGACAAGAAAGGAAGGGAGTGCCGCTCTACGCTTGTTTTTGAAAGTGAATTCCACACAATTGCAGTTAAGGTAGTACTACCGTGAAAAAAAAATTTGCAGATCTTTAATGAAATTTGGCGCACGTAAACATTGGATAGTCATACGCATCCTGTTAAAATATGAAACACATTCACATCTGTGAACAAATATATTCGCTTGTAAAGTTGAGTTCTTATACACGGTGCTTATGGCGATCATCACTTAGAATCGCACAAATTTGGTTTGTGTACCTGTAAAATTTTGCAGTTTCATTTGAAAAACTAATATGATGTTCTAGAACTATCCATGTATATTGTATCAGAAGGAGAAAGTTTTTTATCGTTTAATAATGGATATATAGCCATGCAAAGCCTTGTTTTTAACGAAAAATTAAGAATCCCAATTTATAATGGCAACACCACACGGTGGTATGGTATTTGAAAATTCACTGGATCAACAACTTGTTAACAATTCATGATATTCAAATCATAATAGATATAAAACATTTATTTTATTCAAGTTTTATATTTTTTTGAGCGTCAGTTTCGCCACTCGACAGCCCATGGCACCACCGTCACACTAGTACCACCTTAAACGCTCAATGTAAGATCAGAAAACGAATAAAAAAGATAAGAAACATTTTCATTACGTTAATACTACTCCTGTGGCTCCACCTGCACTAAACAATAAGAGAGATTTGAAAGCACGATCTTTTGCTTGTTAATTAGTAAACGCAAGTTTTATCTCTGTTTTATCCACTGGGCTACGATTGCTTTTATCCTACATTCGTTACATGAATACATATCAAATGAATATAATAACCTATTCTCTCATCTTATTCAGTGATACCATCAGCGTCAAACACACACCCTCTTTATCTTCCCTCCAACATCCGGTCAAAGCCGACTGGATGTCACATCCACTACGTGCCTACCACCCAGTGGTATTCAAACAACGAAATACAAAACTTTAATTATATTTACGTGAGCAGATGCAATCAGATGGCGCCAGTCCTCTAGTATAAATTGTTCGGACATGAAAGTATAAATCACGTACGTCACGCTGGTGGTACGTGCCGTGGCCGCTATGGATGTGGCGCTCTTGCTAGGGGTGGAAACAGAGGCGGAGATGGATATTTGTTGAGCTTAAATTCGTTTTACATTTGGAATTTATCTTTCGATCAAAAGTTACAAACTCTAACTGGGCCTATAGAAACACAGACATTTTTATTTGTGTCTATTTAATATTCATGTAAATTACGTGGAATTCAGAGAAAGGTTTGCACATTAAGACGATGGCAATCAGCTCTACATACAAGCTCGCCAATGTTTTACTTTATACAACTGAATCCCAATTACCATAGCTCATGGTGGATGGCTAGCTCAGTGGTATGAAGTCGGCCTGTGGATCCTGAGGTCCCTGGTTCGATTTCCACAGGCGACAAATTTTCATAATTTGAAAAAGCTATCCCTGTGGCTCCTCCACCACTAACATGTTTGGGGGCCGTGATTTGACGACTGGTAACCGCACTTCACGCGCAAAATATATCACTTACCGAGATCTGCTTCAGCTGAGTGCCACACCCAGTAATGGGTAGAAGGCGTGATGATATATTTATTTATTTATTTATTTATTTATAACAAAAAAAAAACATAAAATTGTTGGATTAACAGGCTTGTCGAATATATATACAGGGTAATTTTTTAAAAAGCTATGAGCGTTCGCCGGGATTTGAACCTAGAACCTTTCATTCGCATGATGACTGCTCTAACCAATTGAGCTACAAACACTCGGCGAATACTTATGCTTTTTCCTGCAATAGGGACTTATACAATTCAAATTTTTCGGTTGCCATCATCTAGTGAGCAAAATAGAATTTAATACTCTGTTATGTAGCGAACATGGTATAGTTTTACAGTTTGACGTTTATCACGTGATCCAAACGGGAAACGTCAAACAAATCTGGGGATCTATGGAGAGTAGTGTTGAAAGGAGAAGGCAGTTGTTCGACTCGGCATGGGGTCACCTCGCTCTTTCTACAAATTTGTTATTTCACACAAAATTGTGTGGAGGGGGGTCTGCTTCATGTGATGTCAAAATTGTAAGTTCCTATTTGTAGTTGAAGAAATTTGTAAAGTGACATGGGTTGCGTTTAATAATTTCGTTACGTAGATTAATATATAAAAATTGCAAGAAAATCTTGAAAGGCCTATTGTAAAAAAATCGGAGCGTAAGTCACAACATTTGTGGCACCATTTGCATTTTTTTAAATTTAATTACTATTTAAAACAATCTTTATTATTATATAGTTTTTGAATATAACCCGACACCTTAGGGTATAAGGGAAGGGAAAAGAAGAAGAAGAATAAAACAAAAAGTTTTAGTTCATACAGAAATGTTTACTTATTCTTTCAATGGCTGTCATTCAAAGATGTGTGTATCGATTAACTTCAAATTTTATCTGTGTACTAACAACATACTAGTACATGTCTCATTGAAATTTCATTTAATTATCTTGCATACTACACGAGAAATAAAACTAAAAAAAAATAAAAAAACCAAAAATAGATTCTGGCCAACTGATATGACGTACAGTTGGTTTGACTAAAAATCAATTGTATCTGAGTCCTCAGGATTCCGTTATAACCTACTGTAATAAGGATTAAGGTCCTGTTGTGTAAAATAACAAATAAATGTATAATGAGAATGTGTCCTCTTCGAAGGGTGTGTGGTACGCCACTGGTTGTTATGGGGATGATAATGTTCGCATTCAGTGCGTGCGCGCTTCAAGTTTGTAATCGCGCCGTGTGCCGTAAAAATGTATTTATGTCGTGGAAATTGTACTCTAATGCTTTATTATGTCATGAATATATTTTTTATTGTCAGCCATTTACATATTCTCCCACAGCTTCTCATCAAATAAATGAGTGCTATTTAGAATTGAGGTGATAGCATTGATTACACATTAAACTGATTAATTATTATACGTCAAATTTTTCAAAGAATTTGATGTTTTTAAATATTGGTATAGGGACAGTCTTATAAATTACACATATATTTTCTGTTGTCAAACAGTTGAATCCCCCCTATTCTGTAATTTGATCATTATCTGTTAATGATCTATAAGTTAATGACAACTTTTATTTTTTTATGATTATTTTATAGATTTTTATAATTTTGGTATTCCCTGAACAGAATAATTTACACTGGCATTTTTATGTTATTTTCATAAATTTTTTGCACCACCGGACCGAAATTAATGTGTTTTAGCCTTAAAAAGTGGGCTTAAACACTTCTTTTTGGCCCTAGGGTCATAAAAAAATCATTTCTATGGATACATAAATAAAAGGATATTTTTTGTTTATTGCGAATACTTGATTCTGCAAAATGTTATTTTGACATATAACCTTTGTACATATTTTAATCTTTTGAACATATAATTAAATGTTATTTTGTTGTGCATAAAATATTGTATGTATCATGGGTGAAATTAGAGTTTTTGACCCTGAGCATGTTATTAGTCCTCGGCGCTTTGCGCTTCGTGCTAATAATCATGCCGCGGACCAGAAACATCTATTTTCACCCTTGATACATACTCGTAAATAATTGTTTCTTACTTATTCCTGTAGGTTGTTATTATAAAAATGAATGTAATGACAGCTCAATGACAATTTCGGATAAAGTAGGGTTAAAAAGTAATATTTTTATATTGATAGTTTCGCTGTTACACCCTGAATATATTTTATCTGTGATAGGAGCAAAACGAGCTTCGCCCAAAAGTAACATATAAAAATGATACAAATTTATATGGGGTCAGGCATGTATATTGCTTCAAATGCAGAACATAATTAACAAAGAAGCAATAGAAGGTTATAATAAGTAGCTGCATTGAACGCTGTCACCGTTACGAATGATTCGTCTTTCGTTCTAATTTATTCGTGTTCGATTCTCTGCAGTACATTACCGTCGCTTGTCTTCTATTAATGAAAGAAGATTGTTGAAATAATGGAAATAATTCGTTTATAAATGTTCTTTCTCAAATCCAGGAAATGTTGTCTTCATTGTCCCCGCCTCTGAAGTGCTTCAGTGTCGATGTCGTCGCTGTCTTGTGCCGTTGTGACGTCATTTCCGTGCCGCGACAAGACTGACACCTGAACATCAAACTTTTAAAAGTTTCTTTAACTTTGGAGTTGGAGTTCGCCGGGAAATTCGATTTTAAATTTCCCTAGAATAGTGACATTATCCTCATGAATTTATTTATTTCTTTTTGCTTCTTTTTTTCTCTTTAATGTTTAAAAACCCAGTTTAAAATCGTATTATAAACTAAAGTTGGTTCTTCATTGTAATACAGTGACAAAGCTCTACATATATTTTTTAGTTTGGTTGTAAATAAATCGGTTTTTAAAAATAAAAGCATCTGCAGTACTCCACGGGTTTAATATTTAAATATACTTGGCAATAACTTATATTACATTTCGGCCAAACTATATTCTTTTTACGGAGGTTTCCATAAATTAGTAAGTGACACAGTGGTATCGTGTCGGCTTCTGGATCTTGAGAACCCTTGTTTGATTCCCACTGCCGACAAAAATTTTCACTACATTTATACTACTCCTGTGATTCCCCTTCCACTAACATCTTTAGGGGCCGTGATTTGACGGCTGATAACCGCACTTCACGTGCAAAAATATATCACTTACCGAGATCTGCTTCGGCTGAGTGTCACACTCAGTAATGGGTAGAAGGCGTGATGATATATTTATTTTTTTTATTTTATTTTAATCTAGAGAGAATGTATCTCCATTTAAATTAAATTCAACTTAGTTTGAAATTCTGTTTAAGGTAGTACTAGTATGACGGTGGAGCCATCGGTTGTCGAGTGGCGAAACTGAATAAAATAAGTGTTTTATACCTATTATGATTTGAATATCATGAATTGTTAACAGGTTGTTGGTCTAGTGAATTTTCAAATACCATACCACCGTGTGGTGTTGCCATTATAAATTGGGATTCTTAATTTTTCGTTAAAAACAAGGCTTTGCATGGCTATATATCCATTACTAAACGATAAGAAACTTTCTCCTTCTGATACAATATACATGGATAGTTCTAGAACATCATACTAGTTTTTCAAATGAAACTGCAAAATTTTAGAGGTACACAAACCAAATATGTGCGATTGTGAGTGATGATCGCCATAAGTCCCGTGTATAAGAACTCAACTTTACAAGCGAATATATTTGTTCAGAGACGATGAATGTGTTTCATATTTTAACAGGATGCGTATGACTATCCAATGTTTACGTGCGCCAAATTTCATTCAGATCTGCAAAATTTTCTTTCACACTAGTACTACCTTAAATTAAAAATCAGTCTCTGTTGATTTTATTTTACAGTTATCAAACATTCCTAAAATTCATTATAAAATATGTCACCAATACGATACACTGACATTTAGACTCATCACATTTCTCTGCCCATTCCACAATTCTTCAACAGGTCATTCAAAACTCGTTGATTACAACTTACTCGTACATAAAAAAATACGATTGTATCGGAGTGGTTCGGATTCTCCTATAAGCTACTGTAATTGGGATTCAGTTCCTGTTGTGCTGAGTAACAAATAAATAAAATAACAACAAATTTTGAACATCTTTGTAACATTTTTCTGACATTTGAAGGTATGTAAATTTACTGAACGGCGAAATATTCTTCTAGTATATAATTAACCAAGTAGGTCACGATGACACATGAAACTGTGGTACTAGCTAGAGGAGCAGAGGGTGGTTAATATTGAAGTAATGACGTCGTATCCGGCGCGGCTCGTATCGATATATCCATCAGTCTGTTTGCTCTAGGGTGGCTTCTAGCTGCGCCTTTGTGTGTTCACAGCAAAACATGCCTCGGAACGGTCAGGAAGGATATGAAATTCTAGAACGTATTTCACATATTTGATACACTATATTTTCTGCTCCCAAACATTAAATAAATAAATAAATATCATCACGCCTTCTATTCATTACTAGCTGACTCACTTCGCTTACTTTTCTCTAAGTACTAGATTTACTTATCCGAATTTAGCTTGAAACAATCCACCCTAATAAGTGCATCAATTTGTTTTTGTAAATCACATGATCCAATTTAATAAATAAGAAAAAATAGGAAAAAAAAAATTTCCATCACTTGTCACAAATTCCACAAAAATTTATAGCACGTTTGAATCAACTTATCAGGTCACCAACAAATGGCTGGTCAGTTTAGCTTTAACCATAGACGCGTTTCGTCCTTTAGGGACTCATCAGTATGGTGCGATCAATTATCCAACTAGGGACTAGTGATCTGATTTAAATGAACCAGTTGACAAATGAAATGCAGCTGATAATGACAATCCTAGATAGCCCTAGAAACAGCAAATCATTGACAGATTTATGGTCAGTTGCACCAACAAAACTTAGATGTGGATGCATACAACATTGTTAAATACACGAAAAAATTTAACTAGATTCAAAAACGCATTTAAAAAATGTGACAATTATTAACAGTGAAATATTTTAAAACGTTATAATTTCTATAACTAATATATATATATATATATATATATATATATATATATATATATATATATATATATATATATATATATATATATATATATATGTGTTACAAGTATTGTTGTTATTTAACTAACAATAAGCATTTGAATGCTGTTTTTAATTAATAATAAAAATATTTAGAATCCAAAATTATAAGTATAAATAAAATAAGGCTTCAGAGATGCAAAAATTATTTATATATTTTTTTAAATTGGACGTTTCAAGTTTCAAACGAAACTCATCATCAGCATTAACAATACAATATAACAGAAATTAAAATAAAATGTTGAAATATGTCATAAATAATAAAAAAATAAAAAATAATAAAAAAATGTGTTTAATGAATTATAACATAAAAATATGTTAAATGTAGTGTCAGCCATCTTAGTAATTATTAGTTAACAACACAGTTAACATCGCTTTATACAACCGGGCATTTAATTTTAAACTTAGTCTAAATAAATCAAGGTACGAGTATATCAAATGCTTGACAGGAATATCAATGATTCCATATGCTTTGCTTTTGTCAATGTAAACCAAGTTTGAAGTTTAAGTTTTGTTGGTAGAACTGGCCATTACTATAGTGATTTGAATCGTGGAAACATGCCTTCTATTAATTTTAAATAAGGTCCAAACAGAAAATCAAGTAGTATATGGTGTGTTTACTCTGTCTGAATATTGTTGATAGCAACATTGCTGCATTTTTGTAACGTTGCACGTGGAAACCTTTTCTATGATTTACTTTTGACTGTTTTATTTTGGTCTGGAAAGTACATCTAAAGTGGCATGAAAGTAAACATGTTTTCTAGCTCTGAAAGTTGAGGAAATGAGGTATGAAATTTGTGTTCTTTGTTAACGAAAGTCTACCATGTTTTACAAATAAGCGTTTACTTATAATACAAACTTGTAAAGCACTATATACACTCTACAACGAATAAACTTTTGTTGTGAACCTCAGGATTATTCCTATTACAACTTTGTTCGAAACATACGAGACATGATTCTTATTAACTTCAACATTTGACACCTCAAATTTTCAACGCTAAAATGTTTTTAAATTATTGTGGAGAAAAATGCTTTATGAAAGTTTCAATTTTTATCGTTGAATCTAAATATTAAACTATCTGAAATTAATAGTAATAAAAAATAATAATATAGTATATCATCACGTCTTCTACTCATTACTGGGTGTGGCACTTTGCCGTAGCAGATCTCGGTATGTGATATATTTATGCGCTTGAAGTGTGGTTACCAGCCATCAAATCACGGCCCCCAAAGATGTTAGTGGTGGGAGAGCCATAGGGGTAATTTAAATTTTGGTGAAAATGTATATCGGCTGTGGGGATCGAACCAGGGTTTCTCAGGGTCCACAGGCCGACTCGATACCTTATAAAATTAATAATATTAAATAAAAATATAATATATCATCATGTCTTTTACCCATTACTGGGTGTGGTGCCGTAGCACATCCCGGTAAGTGATATATTTATGCGTTTGAAGTGCGGTTACCAGCCGCCAAATAACGGCCCCCAAACATGTTAGTGAAGGGGAAGTCACAGAGATAATTTTAAAAATAAATAAAATTAATATATCCTCACGCTTTTACCCATTACTGAGTGTGGAACTCTGCCGTAGCAGATCTCTGGAAGTGATATATTTGTGCGATTGAAATGCGGCTACCAGCCGTCAAATCACGGCCCCAAACATGCTAGTGAAGGGTGAGTCACCAAGGTAATTTTAAAAATAAATATATCATCACGCCTTTTACCCATTACTGAGTATGGCACTCTGCCTTAGCAGATCCCGGTAAGTGATATATTTATGCGTGTGAAGTGCGGTTACCAGCCGTCAAATCACGACCTTCAAACATGTTAATGGCGGGAAAGCCATAGAGGTAATTTTAATTTGTTGAAATTTGTCGGCTGTGGGAATTGAACCGAGGTTCTCAAATTCATAGTCCGGCTCGATACCACTGAGTCACATGAAATTGAAATCTTTAATACTTAATTTCTTTTTCTTACCTTTTAAATAACTTCCATATCTCGTTTATCGTGTGAAGCGTTCTTTGGGTGTTATTGGAAAGAAAAATGAAGTTTAACGATAGTTTCGCTGACGTGAAGTTGAAGCTGAAGACGATAAACTTTGTTATTCTGTTATATTCCGCCGCGTCTTGTTTTATTTTCAATTTTTTAAACTTCATTTCGTCGTTCGAAACCCTCGGAGGTCTATCCTCTGATAGTTATTTATTTATGATTTTTTCAACGGTTTCACTTTTGATGTGCAATCTTATGACGAGTTTATTTTTAGAAAAGTTTACGGAAGAGAATCTACTCGTATTTCTAACGGATATTTGTTTTTTATACAACCATGACGGAAAATATATTATTTCAGCAGTCATTTGACATTGAAAAATTATCGTTTCCCGAACAAGCGTTTAGTTTACATTCCCGATTGTTTCCAAAAGCAACAAGCGGGAAAATCACTCAGACACTTTCATAGTTTTTCAGACGACCGCTTATGAAAGTAACCATAACACCATAAACTACTACGGAAAGTTGAAAATAACATACAATGATATGTTATTATAACGCACATAACTTATCAGGTGAAGTTCCACTGATTGACAACAGATGGTGTTACGATGAAAGAAAATAATAAAATAAATGAAAAGAATTTATATTATTATTTGAATCGATGTTTGGGTTGATTTTCCAACACATTTGCACAGATAAATCTTTTTTTTTTAAATTAATAACTATTTATTTACTAATATTTTAGCATTATTTAATATTTTGACAGATAAATAGTACAGTTGGTATCACCACACCTAACCTCAAACGTCAACGTCAACATTGCTCTTGTAAATTTGTTTAAGAAATATTTTGTGGTCGTCTGAAAAATAGTGTACATAACTCGCTCCAAAGTGTGATAACTGTGTTCGTGTACTTAAATTGCTCGGCGCTACACTCGCACGTTATCCCACACTTTCGATGCTTGTTATTATCCTCAGTGGTATGAAGTCGTCCTGCGGATCCTGAGAATTCTGCTTCGACTCCCACAGGCGACAAACAATTTTCAAAATTTCAAAAACTACCATTAACAGCTTGAGGGGTCATGATTAGACGACTGGTAACCGCACTTCACGTGCAAAATATATTACTTACCGAGATCTGCTTCGGCAGAGTGCCACACCCAGTAATGGGTAGAAGGCGTGATGATATATTTTTTGTATATTTGTACTATGTAAATATAGGTAAGTAGAAGTCAGTGAGATTTGAACGCCCGACCTATCGCTTGTTAATTATTAAACAGAAGTTATACCTTGGTTTACCCATTGGGCAACTTTAAATAGAATTCAGTTCCTGTTGTACAGAGTACCATATAAATAAATAAATAAATATTGAAAGCTTTAATTTGCTTGCATCAAACGTGCTCCATTCATTCACCGCGCCACATCACACTATTTACATCTGTGCGCTCTCATCCCTCACCGGATGTAAGTCTTTGCTTTGACGCTCGTCGTTCGTCGACGCCGTGACGTCACTACCGCCAACACAGAAAGAGACAGGAGATGCACTCCTCTTCAACCAAGCCAACATCCATCGCTTGCTTTGAAGAGATGCACGTTTTCGTTTTTTATTTCATCCGATTTTACATAATGAGATTTTTATTTCCGTTATTGAATTAAATGTTCAATCTGGTTGAGATGATTTTTAAATTGAACTGTAATTAATTTTTAACTAGTTTAAAAAATGGAGTTGGTAGAACTGAAGAAGGAAATAGGATTAAGGGGTAATTAGTTTAGTTGGTAGCTCAGAAAAATGTACATATCTACGAAAACTATCTATGGCGGAATACTTGTAGAATTTTTAGAAATATTTGAGAAAGGTTTATTCAAAATGGGCCATATCCAGATAAATCTTTTTGGAAAAATTTAAAAAAACATTTCTTAAAAAAACTACAGAAAAAGTTATTACCATTAGTTTAATACTAACATAATATTAATGGTGTTACAGTTATTTATGTCATAAAGATGGTAATGTCACTCATTATGGCCTCGTTTAATAACAGGACGTGTATCATAATGATTAATTGCGATCTGTTTATAAACAAAATTATTTGACGTTTAACAAAAAACAATGATCAACAATCAGGTATTTTATTTTCGATGTTTTCTATGTAACAAGCTATAGTAGCTGTATTCCATTTGCCACTTAGTTCACTTAAATCAGATCAGATAAATTCTACACATGACTAAATGAACTGAATTAAGAAAACTGATGCATTTATTGGAGTGAATTACTTCAAAGTAAATTAGAATCAGTAATTCTAGTACTGAAAATGAAAATGGGGTGGCTAGCTCAGTGGTATGAAGTCGGCCTGTGGATCCTGAGAACCCTGGTTCGATTCCTCAGGCGACAAACAATTTTCAAAATTTCAAAAACTATCCCTGTGGCTCCTCCACCACTAACATCTTTGGAGGCCGTGATTTGACGACTGGTAATCGCACTTCACGCGCAAAATATATCACTCACCGAGATCTGCTTCGGTACAGTGCCACACCCAGTAATGGGTAGAAGGCGTGGTGATATATGTATGTATTTTATTTTAAAATAAAGTTAGCGAAATAATTCAGGGAAATAAGTAAGTGATCTGGTTCAGTAAATGTAAGTTAGATCTGATCCAAATGACAAATGGAATATGCCTTATAACGTATTAATTAATGTTTAGTACTCAAATTGAGGATTTTGGTGCTGTTATGGTACGGAAGTATATAGATGACATTTTGTGTAAAAGGAACCATGAAAAAAAAATGCAAAACGCTACGTAACTATTTTTTGCCACATATTTAACATGTTCTCAACGTCATCAAAAAACTGCTTCAAATATAACTGAGAGAATATTTAAAATTATGTTTCTTTTATTTAAATCATTTTGACAGTCATGTATTACTCGCCATTTTACTTATTTATTTTCTATTCTGCATAATAAAACCTTAACTCCAATTACAGTAGCTTATAGTGAAATCCGAACCACTCAGACACAGTCCACGACCACTTGCTTAATATATAGATTGCATTACGATCGTCTGTTATTAAAGATATTGTTGCATTATCATGATTGTAATTTTGTAATTTTCCGTTTCAATTGCAACATACAATAACGTATGTGTATCACGAATTTTTAAAGTGAATAAATGGATTTATTCTAGTGGAAATGATATAAATTTAAGTTCAGCTTTGCGTGAGTTTCGTTTTATATTTAAATGAAACGCGTACAATAAATAAATTGTGTTGTTTATGGGTTGAATCTGATGTTTTTGTGTGTTGAAGTATGTATATTATGATGTTATACACAGTGTACTAGTTCTACTCATAAACATAACTTTGTAGTAAATTTTCATAAAAATGTCTGTGATACACATTACCTTGTTTTAGAGGTAGTTACTGTTGAGGTCAAGGCAAACTATGTCATTTACGTTTTACATACATGACATCGCGCTATGTCCCATCAAATAGGGCTATATGAACTCGTGAAATATTGACAAGTCATTTGTATATCAAGGGAAGAAAGTGACACATTGCTTCCTGAAGATGCTGTTTCATTTCTCGAGCAGAGAGCGAGGGATATAAAACACTTAACGGAAGAATGACACATTTTGCACGAGGTATATATATATACGAGTATAATTTTTACTGATATTTTCAGGAATAAATTAAAAATTAAGATGAGATTTATTATTCTCTTTACATGCCATCTGAATCCAATTGCTATGGATATGGCTTCAGTTTCTTGCTCTAGGAAAGAAAAACTATCTTTTTAAAATACCTGTACTGTAAGTGACCCATTAATGACAAAATTTAAATACAGTGGAACTTTTATTGCACAGTTGTTTCTATGGTTACATCAGGACTATAATATTTACTTACCATTCACCATGGACAGTAAGTAAATATTATAGATCAAGGTCCTGTTATTTTGACAGCTTTTAATTTTTAAATCTATTTTGCTTTTTCTTCTATTTGTGCAGATATTGTAAAAAATAACTTACTAACCTCAAATTGTTAGTGATTTTTAGGTCGCGAATGTTTAGAAAATCTCGACTATGTGGGCCTCGATTTCCTAAACCACCTGACCTAAAAACTATTACTTACAGTTCATGGTACGTAATATACTATTTTCCAATACCTGTACTGTCACTTACCCATTAATGACAAAATTTAAAGATATTAAGTAGAACTTCTATTGCACAATTGGACAATAAGTAAATATTACAGATCAATGTCCTGTTTATTTTGACAATTATCACTTACAGTCCATGGTACGTAACATACTATTTTACAATACCTGTACTGTAAGTGACCCATTAATGACAAAATTTAAAGACAGTAAGTGGAACTTCAATTGGACAATAAGTAAATATTACAGACAAAGGTCCTGTTTATTTTGACAACTATTGTTTTGAAACCTATTTTTATTTTCCTCCTATTTGTGCAGGTATCGTAAAAATAGCTTACTAACTTCGAACTGTAAGTGATTTTTTTAGGTCGCGAATGTTTACGAAATCTACAGTTCATGATACGTAATATACTATTTTTGCGTTCTTAATGGGCAACAGCCGTTTCCTTAGTTACGAATCACCATAAATTGTATTCTATTTACCATTTAGATCAGATCTAACTTATACTTACTGAACCAGATCACTTATTTCGACCATCTGACACATAGAACCGATTATTTGTAAAACACTATATCCCACTAAGATATTTCATATTAAAATCCAGCAACATATATCCGATTCTGGATCGCAGTTTCTACATCTCTAAATCTAGAACATCACATATACGTTTGCCGTTATCTTTAAAAACGGCTCCACCACAAGTATTCCTGTCTTTCTTTCTCTCCTACTCCTGTTTATCCTGAGGGAAGATCAAACGTAAAACACCGACACATATTTGTTGGTTCGTTGCAACGGAATGTTCTGCAGTTGCTGTTTCTGTTTTGCCCTTTGCCCTTTGCGTGACAAATTGGATGACATTTGAAGCACCCACGAACGAAGTTGTCATGCGTGATGATGTTTGTTTCAAAAGATGTACTGTAACATTGATTTAACAATATTTGCTAATTTTTTATTCATTACTATTTATTTGTTATTTATGGAGTAATGTATACTATATATTTAGAAGTATATGTTTATATTTACGTTTGTTTCTGTTTATGGTTAATTTAAAATAATATGAAACTAGATATGAAATTGGGGATTTCATCATTTAATTCCTCCTACATTTCTACATAATTATGCTTATTTGGATACTCAATATATATTTCTTTAATCACTGGAGTCATGATCGCAACAATTTCGGTTAATGAAAATGCCAATTTTATTTTGCTGAAGCAATTTAAAAAAATTGAAAATTTTTAAAACATGTTTCTATATAAGTCAGTCCACGAGAAATCGAATGCCGTTGAGCGCATCTTCATATCTTTTTTAGTTTTCGAGTTACAGTGATTTTTGACTTTTTTAAAATCTGAACTTTGAAGGCCCATATCTCGAAAACTAAAAGAGATATTGAAATGCGGTTTGAACGAGTGTATTTCTCGTGCTTCAATTAACTTATACTGGAATTTTAAAAATTTTGAAAATTTTAGTATTTTTTTCAAAATTTTTATTTTTAAATATTTCAAAAATTTGAAACGATAATGAAAATCTGTGAGCACCAGTGAATTCCTCTCGTAAAAGTACGTACGTATGTAAAATTTCAGAAGGTTTGCTCAACGGATACAATTTTTAGAGCAAAAAAACTAAAATTGGCCAAAATTAATTAAAATCTTAAGGGGTACCCCTTCAAAAATAATTAAAAAACAGTGATTTTTCGTTTTTTTGTAATAAAAACTTTATCTGTGCGAATTTTTGCCTAAAATTTTGCATACCTATGTACTTTTACGAGAGGAATTCACTGGTGTTCACAGATTTTCATTACCTTTTCAAATCTTTCAAATATGGAGAAATGAAAATTTTGAAAAAATAGTAAAATTTTCAAAATTTTCAAAATTTCGGTATAAGTTAATTAGGGCACGTGAAATACACTCGTTCAAACCGCATTTCAATATCTCTTTTAGTTTTCGAGATATGGGCCTTCAAAGTTGAGATTTAAAAAAAGTCAAAAATCGCTGTAATTCCAAAACTAAAAAAGATATGAAGTTGCGCTCAACGGCATTCGATTTCTCGTGGTCTGAATTATATAGAACCATATTTTAAAAATTTTCTATTTTTAAACTGGTTCAACCAAAAATTTTGCATTTTCATGAACAGAATTTTTTGCAATAATAACTTTGGCGATTAAAAAAAAATATTTTGTGGATCAAAATATGCATATCTACACAGAAATATATGTGGAATCGATTGGTGAAATCCTCAATTTCATATCTAGTGTCATATTAATTTATATTAATCCTTAAAGTGGTACTATCATGGTATCATTTTCACCGCTTAAAAAGGATCCCTATGTCATCTCTTTTATTATCAATTTTAAAGGTCGTAATTTGACGGATGGTAGCGAAGATATATCACACATAGAAATTTGCTCTAGCAAAGTTCTATTCCCAAAGCTATATAAACAGCATGATAATATATTCATTTTAAAATTGATCACGTCAGTATGAAACATCGCCTCAAATATAATTCAATATGGCTACCATAGGCTTCAGCACCGTCAACAAAAGAAATATTACCCAGCCAATTTAATTTAAATTAACGCTAATAAATATGCAGCGTGTAAGCCTGGGGACAAGACGTCGTCCGTCGACAATTTATCACGTGACATGCGACACTGAATGTCTCGTCCGCGTCCTTTGAAGAAAGATGAAAGAAGAACGATGGCAAGCGGAGAATTATGGCGAGAGAATTAAAAAGACTCGAGAAAATGTTAGTCTGGAAGAATAGACCACGACACGCATAATAGACATGAGGTGATAATTGAATAATGCGGAAGGAAATTAATTTTTATTTTTAATTAGTCGGCAAGTTTGAAGCTAATTTTATCCCGGACCTGAATTTTATTTTAAACTTTTTTTCTTTGTTGGTGTGATATTAAAAAGAATAAATCTTTTAATGGTATTAACACATTACTTTGTGAAGCCATATTTTAACACCTATGGTATTTCTAAAAGAATTTAACAATGATAAAATAAAAATATAAATATATCAGCACGCCTTTTACCCATTATTGGGTATAACACTCTGCCGTAGCAGAGCTCGATAAGTGATATATTTATGCCCGTAAAGTCAAATCACGGCCCACAAAGATGTTAGTCGAGATGGAGCCACAGGGTGAATTTTAATGTGATTATTTTTTTATGATATATTTATATTTATTATTTAAATTTTTAGCAAATTGTACGCGATTAAATTTTTTAATAATTTCTAAAGGGTTAGGTTTTTTTCTATATTAGTCTAATTTCAGACTGTTTGCTCTAAAATTCTTTCCTATACGAATATTGTATTGATTATTTTTTGACGTTTCTCAAAACCAATAAAATGCTTCATTGTATATCACGTGTCTGCGTTTTAACCAATTCTGTCATTATTATACTGAGAATAAAGCTCTAGTGATTATTCCGGGGAATAATCTCTGTAGGTGCATTTGTTTGTGACAAATGATAGGTAGTTGTCAAATAATTATTTAAAACTGTCAACACGTGAACTAAAATGTGTAGAGAAAATCGATTTAGTTCCATTTTAGATACAGAAATACACCAACAAATTTTGGAGCAACTTCCAAGAATACATTAATAACTAATCAATCGATATGAACCCAGTTAAAAATCTTTTAAGTTGGATGAATCGATCTCAACAGCTAGGTCATAAAATAATCTAATTCAATATAACTCGAGAGTTGGATAAATTAGAAAATAATTCTCCAGTATCTTTCTAAAACTTGTTGCCATTTGGCAATAGTCACTCAAGCCCTACGGGCTTTCGTAACTATTGCCTGCCAAGAAGTTTTCGAAAGATCTGTGAAATTATTTTCAATTTATTCTCACTTCCAAGAATACATTCAAAAGTAATCAAACGATATGGGCCAGTTAAAAATCTTTTAAGTTGAATGAATTGATCTCAACAGCTAAGTCAACAAATAATTTAATTAAATATAACTCGAGAGTTCTATAAATTAGAAAATAATTCTCTAATATTTTTCTCAAACTTGTTGCCATTTGGTAATAGCCACTGGCAACAAGTTTTCGAAAGATCTGTCAAATTATTTTCAATTTATCAGGTCATCATCAAACGGCTGGTCAGTTCAGCTTTAACCATAGACGCGTTTTTTGGAACTTTGACAAGTGATGGAATTTTTTTTCCAATTTTTGTTTATTTATTAAGACTCAGTTCCACATCGCAATTGACATTTTGTCTTTGTATTATTATTATTTACTTGGAATTAAATTTTTTATCATTTTTATGAATTCATCATGACAACAGCTAAATTTTTTAGATGAATTAAACTGAGATATTAAAAGGCAAGACATTTTGACATTTGACATTTATTATCTGATACTCTAAGGGTGTTTGTATGTGGGTGCGGGTGGTGGTATGATCGTGTTCGTGTCGTTTCGCAATATTGATGGATGTCAGTTGTTAGCAGTTAATAATACCCTCCATAGCCCACGCTGCTTTGTGTTGTTCGTGAAGTGTACTGCTGGAATTTTCAGAATAATAGCTTCAAGCGCATCGGTTGTGATTCCACTGAAGCTCTATCAACTACCCTCGTAGCAAGACGTCAGCCTGACTCCACGAGTATATTCAATTTTATATCTAAACGCCCACTCTTCACTTCAATGGATGTAACCGAGACGTGACAAAATAAAACTGCACTTTCCTAACATCAAACACAATTCTTATTGCTGGAATACGACAAAAATACGTATACACGACACGACTTAATTATTAACTAGCTAATGATGGGTTGCCAGACAAAAATGAAGAGCTCATTAGTTAAAGAATTGTTGAAAGGGGTAGGTGGCTCAGTGGCATCGAGTCGGCTTGTGAATCCTGAGAACCCTGGTTCGATTACCACTGCCGACAAATATTTTCAATAATAATATAACAATAGAGTGAGAATAAATTAATTATAATTTGACAGATTTTTCGAAAACTTGTTGCCAGGCAATAGTCACGAAAGCCCGTAGGGCTTGAGTGGCTATTGTCAAATGGCAACAAGTTTGAGAAAGATACTGGAGAATTATTTTCTAGTTTATCAAACTCTCTAGTTATATTTAATTAGATTATTAACCTTGATCTTGACCTAATTATTGACAAATTAATCAATTTTACAAGTTCTTTTGATAATAAATTGCAACGACTTTAGCCATTTTTAGCGTATCCTTGACCTTGAGAGAGTGAGAATAAATTGAAAATAATTTAACAGATCTTCCGAAAACTTGTTGCCAGTGGCTAATACCAAATGGCAACAAGTTTGAGAAAGATATTGGAGAATTAGTTTCTAATTTATAGAACTCTCGAGTTATATATAATTAGATTATTTTTTGACTTGACTGTTGAGGTCGATTCATCCAACTTAAAAGATTTTGAACTGGGTCCATATCGATTGATTACTTATTAATGTATTCTTGGACGTTGTTTCCAAATTTGTTGGTGTATTTCTGTATCTAAAATACAACTAAATCGATTTTTTCACACATTTTACTTGACGCGTTGACAGTTTTAAATAATTATTTGACAACTACCTATCATTTGTCACAAACAAAAAAGCATCTACAGAAATAATTCCGAGGAATAATCACAAGAGCTTTATTCTCAGTATAATAATGACAGGATTGGTTAAAACGCAGACACGTGACATATAATGAAACATTTTATTGGTTTTGAGAAACGTCAAAAAATAATTATATTTAAATCAACATCTTTGGAAGTCGTGATTTGACGTCACTTTGATACTTCACGTGCATAAATATATCACTTACCAAGATCTGCTTCGACAAAGTGCCACACCCAATAATGAGTAATATTGAACCATTAATTGCTAATGAACCGATAAAATTCTCATGCAACCCAGCATAAGTGGTTTACATTCCACTATAAGCTGCTCGTATACTCCCTTCTACTTCATATAAACAAATTTAAAATAATTTAAACAACGCACGTTCGTCTGGTGTAAACGCTGATAGAGGGGTGGTTTTAACGCCGGGTAAAGTTTAATTAAAGTCAAGCACGTGCCGGATTTATTACATGTGCTGGCTGGTGGATGCTGGAACACTCGTTCCGATGATGTAGTGGTGACTACGAGAGCTGCAGCTGGACCAGGGACTGCACCGGGTCGCACTGGATTACAGGGAAGATGAATGGACCCGGCAAACTTTCCAAACTTGAGATAGTGCTGGGAATGGACTCATACTCATAATATATTAATTTGTTCTATATTTAAACATTGTTTTATCTGAGACCTTAATAGTATATTACGTACCATGAACTATAAGTGACAGTTTTTAGGTCAAAAATGTAGTTTGGGAAATCAAGGCCAAAAGGGTCGAGCTTTCCTAAACATTCGAGACTTAAAAAAATCACTGACAGTTCGAGGTTAGTAAGCTATTTTTTACAATTCTTGCAGAAATAGAAGGAAAAGAAAAATAGGTTTCAAAATTAACAGCTTTCAAATTATTGTCAAAATAAACAGGACCTTGATCTATAATATTTATTAACAGTCCACGGTGCATGGTAAGTAAATATTATAGTCCTGTAACCATGGACATTACTGTGCAATAAAAGTTCTTCTTACTGTGTTTAAATTTTGTCATTAAAAGGTAACTTACAGTACAACTTATTGTAAAAACTGATTTACTGCATTTGGAAAAAATAAGTTATTGTTAATACATCTGAATTTAAATATCCTTACTATTTTTTGGAACCATGATTTGACACGAGACTGGGGTTGGAAAAACAGGTGTATATTGTTGAAACTAAACGTAGAAATAAATGGATGTAATTTATTTGTAAAGTTTTCTTATTCTTACTATTTATTTATGCGGTAAGTAGCTTATTGGTATCGATCACCATATTAAAATTATTCCTATGGCTCTCCCTCCACTAAAATCTTTGAGGGTCGTTTTAGGGTAAAAGGCGTGATGATATATTTATTTATTTTTCCTGAAACTAGCCAGAAAGTAGATTTTTACCGAAACAATCAGGTAAAGTATATATATATCCAAGGTTACAACAAAAAAACGATCTGGTAAAGTACAAAATAGTCTTGTAATGACTTTACCTGACTGTTTTGTATTTTATCTAACCTTTTTTTTGTTGTAACCTTGGTTACGTAGTCTACTATCAATATGATTTTTATCAAAAACATTTAAACATTTTGAATTATTTACGATTAATTTTGATTGAATTAAACGGTTTTAGAAAAAAATAGTGTACATATTACGTCAGGAAAATGTTTTTCATAGCATATTGTATAAAACAAAAATTAACCCAAATATATTCTACGCAAACTTATGACGTAATTCATGAAAAGACCAGAGAAAGTTATATGACAACCGCAATTTTTTTCATCTGTTGGTCAAGAGACGCGTAAAATAATCACGAACACATGTTTCACCACAACAGCTACAGTTAAAGTATGAAACGTTTTTTTGCCCGAAATAAAAAACAGTCGAGTGGCGAGCTATTGTGTTCATTCGGTCGCTCCAGTTGGTAGTTGTCCTGTACGCTCGCTCCGGAGCCGGAGCGCCGGAGTTACGCTCCGTGAACCCGAGCCACAGTGAAAGAAACCCGGAAAAACCGACTGAATGGTGATGCTGGTTTAATTGGATATTTGTCTTCTGCTTCGATGATTTAGAAGAGTTTGGGGACTGCTGGTTAAGATTTATTTTGATTAAGTTACATTATTTATTAAAGCAATACCTATAACTTTTTTAGAGCAAAAACTCTATTCGCAAAAACGTTGTTCATTTTTGGGGTAGGTGGTTCAGTGGTATCGAGTCGGGCTGTGGATTTAAGAACCCGGATTCGATTTCCACAGTCGACAAATAATTTTCACCACATTCAAACGATCCCTGTGGCTCTCCCTCTACTAACATCGTTGGGGGCCGTGATTTGAGGGCTGGGAACTGCACTTCACGCGCAAAATATATCACTTATCAAAATTTACTTCAGCAGAGTACTGCATCCATTAATGGGTAGAAGGCGTGATACTATTTATTATTTTTATTTTTGGTATAAATATATTATAATTAATTATCCAGATCGTTAGATCCCACGGTGCCAGATTTTTAAAGTTTTTTTAAATCCTATGTTTATCTAAATTTTTTTATTAATATTATTTCTATCACTCAAAATCCTATTAACTGTTAGGCCCCTAACATTATCTATTTGTATTTATTCTAAAAATTACATGTCAAATAGCATTTCCATCTTTTCCTATCTTTGTACAAACTGTGGAATAAAAAAATCTTCAAAATTATGTTGCCAGTTGAAACAGTTATTTTTTACCAAGTTGTAATTTGGTTCCGTAACTAAAATAAAGAAGACTTCAAATTATAAAAAAAAAAAAACTATTGTGTTTGAGTGGTTCGGATTCTTCTATAAGCTTTTGTAATTGGGATTAAGTTCCTATTGTGCCTATTGTGCCAAATAAATAAATGAACATGTTATATTTCTTCTTCGCTTGTTTTTTAAGCATGTTTACATATTATTTTTTGTTTGCCTATAAAAAGGTTAAAATTATTGTAACCCTCCCTATGCAAAAGATAATTAACAAATAATTTTTAATGGAGTCTTGTCTGGAGAAAGGATAAATACTAGGGTTTGTAGAAATAATTATGTCCTTATAGTTTTCATATAACAAACAATAATGATTTATTTACTGTCACACTTATTTTAAAACAGATCTTTCTCCTGCTCTCTTTCCCTTCACTCTCTCTCTTCAACTTACTACGTAGCTGAACTCTGTCTACTACTAAATGAATACTGACCTAATGCTACAATATATCTAATTACAAAAGTACTAAGTCAGCAAATAGTTAGCTACTTACGTTAAATAATATTATTTTGAATACTTGACCTCATTACAACATAACCTAATTTACTCAATCGTATTCACTAAGAATGTGCTGACTTTGCCTTGTTACATTATGATTATTTTTCTTAGGTTATTAGAAATGTATGCTTACGTAACGTGTTTTATTTTCAGACCTCCCTCAAGTATTGAGTACACGCAGACAAGAAATTTTTTACCTCGGGGACCTACGCAGTACAACAGGTAAGATCCTGCCAAAGGAAAATCTTATAATTTATTAAAATTCATACTCCAAATTTATACCCCTGCGTAAGTATAAAGTTCCACTTACCTCTAGTTAGTAACTAAATATTTCAGATTGTGTTTCTACCAGCTTTTATTTGAAGTTTCTTGATCCAAAATAATTTAGAATATTCAACAGCGCAAAATGTACCAAACATATATTATATTCTATCAAATGAGGTAGCTCGAACCCTTGAAACTTTCATTACATACATCTTTGACAAACATTCCTATCCTTATTAATAATTCCTTTCATACAAGCTCATCTCCCCTTTTTCCGTTCACGCAACAAACCTCCAATCTTATCCTTCATTTATTCTTTACCATCACCTATTTAATTTCTTTTGACAATCCTATTTATAAAAATGATGCCGTCCATTTTGTCCTGGCGATGACATCCAAAGCAAGAAAATAAGTAACTAACAGCAACAGTTTTGTTTTCTGCATCATTACGAGCATTAATTAGTTCTGGGGTCCGTCGCCAGCATCACCACCGTCGCTAAAACAAAGCAAGAGAACAAAAACCACCGATGTCATTGTGGTCCGATCACCCGGCCATCATGTGCAATAACCGGAAGTGGTGGGGAACATTGTTTAGCTCATTTCTGTGCCCGGACAATGAAGTCAAAGGATTTCTGTTTCATTATTATCATTAGCTTTTGTTTGTACTGAAGGTGAGGTAGAAAGAAGCAGGTTGCTGTGGGATGTTATTAGGGAGGTGTTAGATCCTGATGTTTACTTGTTTCTTTTGGTCGTTAGGAAGGAATCAGCAGGTGGTGTGTTTGTTTAATGGCCGGTTTCACCAACAAAAAGTTAAATTTTAAAGGTGGTTTATAGAAATAAAAGCAAATATAAATTATATGTCAAATGGAATTATTGGCTTTGCTTTCATTTATTTAATTTGCTTTTATTTATTTAAACCAATTTTAAAATTTTACTTTTGTTGATGAAACTGGGCATAAATATTTGAAACAGGAACATCTGAAGTTTTAATACAATTCTTTTTTGAATAGTACAAGAGAAATTGAAACAAATATCATGTTTAGTTTATTAGATTTTGTTTAAGGTTACAATAACTATTTACATAACAAATGCGCGCAGATATACTTTTCATGTGAGTTCTTTAATTTGCGCGAATGGTGCAAATGACGTCTTCGTGTACGTGTTTTGTACAATGCTTTTTGTACCAAGCAAAAATGATATAATCGATAGTGAGAGAAGTTATTAAATTAGAAACGTGAATTTATATTGACAGTTTAGTATACCATTAATTGACATTTTTTATTTGAAAACAAATATGTCTGATTTATTGTGTTATAAGCCAATGTCTCTACTTCTTTTATAAATTTCTTAAAGTGTGTGTGTATATAAGTACAATTAGCTTTTGAATAGTCAAAATTTAGAACCATAAAAATAAGATTAATGAAAAGTCCTCAGTTCTATAAAACTTCTCAAATGAAATAAACAAACTTTCAATCCAAAATAATGACAACAGAATTTAAAAGGATTAAACTCTAATTAATATCCATCGCCAATTAATTCCAGTGAATGAACATCCATTAAACATTATCCAAAAATAAACTTCCAAATGTAATTATTAATCCAGAAATCCAATTACATGAAACATTAAAAACATCCTACGTCCATAATCAAGGCTTTGCTTAACTTTCCAACTTAAACAAAATTCGCGTCTTTTAATAAATCGCGTATTACTGCCAAGGGTTGCAGTTGTCGAATTACGGGCATCACGTCGATCGAAGTCGACTTGAAAGAAAACAAGCTCGAATCGCGCATCCACCAAGAATGGATTGACGCGTAGCTGCCATGTCAAGTCAATTGTCTTAAGGTGAACGATAAAAACCCTTAATCAAATGGCCAATTAAAGATGATTTCAAGAAGGTTAAGGACAAATTCTCGGGGGATGTTGGATGTGATGTTCTAGTACATTCTCTACCATTTCAACATACGAAATTATTCTCTTTTATTGTATCTATCAGATTTATCTAAAATCTAAGAAGAAGATTTCAATCATTCCATATGTATCTTAAATTAGTTCAAGATCATTCCACTCAAGCTAAAATTATATGAACCAGGCAGCAGAAAGTTATATAGGTAACCATGGGACTGTGTTTATAGTTAGACTTCCACCTAAGTAATGGCGCTAATAGTCTTTATGTCAAGACATTTATTTTAGATAACTACAATATCGGAAATCATTGATTACTAGATTCTTCCTGTAGTTGTCATTTGTATGTATACTCCATTCCCTGTATGAAAACGATGATGTCATATTTGGACGAGGTTATCATAGATACGATGAAATATAGCTATCTTTTTTTAATCATATTCGTACCTATGCGAATAGCATTAACGTATATCTTAATAAGTAAAGACACACGTTTCATGTTTTTTTTCACGTTCTATCACATTAATTATTTTAATGAAAACGTATGACAGTTCTTACTAATACGAAAATTTATATTTACTTTGTTCACATTTGTTTATAAAATAAAAATAGAGACCTATGGCCATGATTTTGTTATTTTCTCGGCTGTCATTTCTAAGTTTGTGATATAAAATGTTGGGTAATCAAATGCAGAAATGCGTTTGTCATCTTCATGATTATTTTGCGCTGGAGTTGAGAATCGAGGACCTTTAATTAATTTAACTGTAGTACAAGAGGTAATATGCATTGTATTTTCATATATTATTCATTTATATATAATAATAATACATATAAAAATGTAAATTCCTTTGAGTTTTATTTATATATTTCAATAAGGTAGGTAATATATTTCGTGGGATAAGATAAATTTATATTTGGTTATTATTTAATATATGCAATATTTGGTTTCATTTATAAACTAATTATATTTTATACAGTAATAAATATTTTAATCAGACATTTAAATTTTAGGTTATGTTTTAAAAATGTCAATCCGATACCAATGTAAACGTTTTAAGTACAAAATCTTGAATCACATGGATACCAAATGTGACGTAATCGTTTTCATACAAGGAATGGAGTTTATTTCAAATTTTTTAATCTGTCAAATATCCAATTAATTTTTATTTGTGAAATAATTTCATATAAATAATGTCATCAACTAATATCAATTGTTGTGTAAAAAACTGCACTGGGACTATACTTCTAATTTATCTGAAGCAGCATTGGTCGAAATGCCTCGCGATAGCTTCCTCGCTAGTGGCGCCATCATTAGCCGCGGGCTATCCTGACACTGTTTTCAATATAAACGTCGGAGGAGCGATCCTAGAGTAGGCCCTAGGGATGCAAACAGACATTCTAAGTGGATTCTTCAAATATTTTCACGTTCTTCATTCCTCGCCCGCGCCTTGTTGGCCAGCGCCTCTCGCGGACTGTAATGAAAACTCCGGTTGGCTCTTGATATTATAGAGCATACGCTATGCAAACAATAGCGCCGATGAAACGGTTTGTTGGCATAGTTTTCGATAATATTGATTAAAGCGCAAAGGTTCAATTTGGTATTTTTATTCTTTTATTGAATAACTATTCGTTTGAATCGTGGCAAAATTATATTATTTTGAAATAGACAAGTTAAGACAATATTTTTATTAGCAAAATTTCTACAAATTCTTAGTATATTTCCATAACTTCGATTCCCACGACTAACAGTTTTCACTACATTAAAATTACCCATTATCTGGTAGGTAGCTCAATGGTATCTAGTCGGTCTGTGGATCCTGAGAACCCTGGTCTCAGCTATAGTTATGTTTTAAGTTAGAGTTAACAACTGGCGCCAATATTTATATTTATGACATTATGATACAGGCTTCGCTGTTGGTAAAAATAACGCAGCTACTTGAGAATACATTCATGTGAACGTACTGATATCCCTAAGGCGGTTGCGGTTATAAAACCGATTTAATAATATAATACAAAGTGTGTTTGTTGTCATGGAAACTACAGCATAACACACAACATGTTTAGGATGTTTCTGCACGCGATGTTGGTTTGTTTCCAGCGTGGTAACACACTAATGAACGCGTAATTAGTGCGTATTCTTTGAGTTGAATCATTAATGAACGTCTTTATTTAATTATTAAATCTTTGAATTTTGAAATGTAATAAATAAGGAAATTTACTTATACAATCTTACACTAAGGACAAGTTTTTCAATGACCGGTTTACTCTCGATTAATACTAATCATAATTAAATAATAATGGAAACTATGCTTACTCATAATTCATAAACTTAATCGGGAATAAACAGGTTATTGAAAATCTGACCTTAAGTAATATTTTTATGTAATTTTCAAGAAAAGTGCAAAAAAATGTTCATAATGTCTCAAATATTAATTAATATTATATTATATATTAAACAGGACAGGAGTCAAATGACAAATTTTGCCATTTTATCGTACTAGTCTAATAGAGTGCCATTTATGAACAGTCGAACATAAAATTATATAATTTATATAATGGGTTCAATTCCCACAGCCGACAAACAATTTTCACCACATTAAAACTACCCCTATGGCTCCCCGTCTACTAATATCTTTGGAGGCATGATTTAACGGCTGATAACCGTACTTCACGCGCAAAAATATATCACTTACCGAGATCTGCCACGGCAAAGTGCCACACCCAGTATTGGATAAAAGGCGAGATGGTATATTTATTTATTTATTATTGAAGAGAGTTGTAAGAACAACGCGTTAAAGGAAATATCAAATTAGATAACAGACGATGTTTATTTATTTATTTATGCTACTCTGTATAACAGGAACTTAATCCCAATTACAGTACAGGGTCCAGATTCACCGAGCCATAGTGTGGTAGTTTATATATATTTACCTTGAGTAGTATTCAAACTCGGGATCTCCGGATTCGAATGCCGTAACGCTATCCACACCACCGTACTGCTGGACCAAAACTAAAAAGAATAATACCGAAGCCTCTTTTTTGCTCTACTACGCTAGTACATTATACATATTTTTTCATTGCATATTTCGCTCTTGAGCATTTGAATGAATCTCAAGCAAGGTTTTATCAAGCCCCATATTCTTGCAAAAACAGTTGGTAACCATGACAACTAATACAACGTACTTAAAACGACAGATAATTAAGAAGTTGTACACGAGTACATCAAGCATATTCTCTCAAAATATTTCCATAAGAATCATCAACACTCCAGTTTTAATTAATTTATAATTAACATCATGTTAGTTACTGCATTGTCTGGACTTTTCTTTTATATACAAGTGCAGGCTATCGCTTTTATCTTTTCTAATCTGTAGATTCGTTGTTAGTTTCGTTATTAGATTCGTTGTTAGGAGAAAGCGTGAGTAATTTGTGATGTTTTATACATATGTTATGTACGTCGAAGGAAGAAGATGAATGATAAGTGAATAGGAATGATGTGATTTAAGGTTTGATTGTGATAAATGATTTCGAGTGTAATAAATGAATGAGTTTATATGGAGTGATCTATGAATGTGGTTAAAGTGTGTGTTCGGATGGTAATGTTTGACGAGGGCTGATTATTTGATGAATGTAATGATTGAATATTTTATGAGTGATTTTAGGGTTCGTGCTACCCCATTTGTTGGGATATAGCGTGAAGATATGTATGTATGTATCATGTTGCCAAAAAATAAATTGGACAAAAATAATTGCAAAACTGACATTTCCATTCAATTGCCGGGATGCTTCGTGTTTGTTTTATTTTACACAACATATAACACAAATAAATAATATCAAAATGGACATATGTAATAATTTTAATTTTACCATTTCAATGCAAACGAAGAGCGCAGATGTATAATATTGATTTACAAATATTTAACTATTGTTCCAACGAGTTGAATAAAAAGCGACAAATGTGAATTACATGACATGGGACGCGGATTGGAATCCTTGAATAATGCAACAAAGACAGGTGATTGTAATTGTGCATAGATTTATTACAAATAGTTTATATAGCAAAAAATTTGTAATATTTGTTGCAGGAAAATGTGGACATTTAACTTGACAACTTGTTATGATTAATTTTTTTGTAGAAACCATAAATTTCATAGCAGATAGTGGTTAACTTTATTTTTACTATCGCAATACTTCTAATCACTAATGAAAATACAATTTTTGTACGAGGTATTCATTTTGTTTTTTTGGTCTTATCAAAATAAATTATTAATATAAGACTAGTTTAAAAATGGTTTTAAATTCTTTTTCAGATATTTTTAAATGATCGTATTAAAAATATTGTATGCACTTGGAGTAGAAAGTATCCTTGTCGCTCCTGTATGACTGTTGTTGCTCTCGGCTGTGTCTTGATCAACAATCTTCAGGCTTGAACGGTAATAGACTACTTTCTGCTCTAGATACACAAATAACTATATTATTGTTTTCTCAAATGTTTTTCAGAAGATTTATCGAAATTTTGAAATAATTATCTACTACAGAGTGATCAAAAGGAATTGTTTCAGTTGGCAATACAATTCCGGAGATCTTTTTCTTCTACAGTTGGCACAACGCCAGGTAAAGGCGGAAATACTATTTGACATATCTAATAAATACAAATAGGTTATGCCAGGAGTCTAACAACTAATAGGATGTTGACTTATTGAGTAATAGAAATGTTTAAGATTATTATTATTATTATAAAATAAAATAAATAAATATATTATCATGCCTTCTACCCATTACTGGGTGTGGCACTCTGCCGAAGCAGATCTCGGTAAGTGATATATTTAGCGCGTGAAGTGCGGTTACCAGTCGTCAAATCACGGCCCCCAAAGATGTTAGTGATGGAGGACCCACGGGGTAGTTTTTGAAATTATGAAAATTGTTTGTCGCCTGTGAGAATCGATCCAGGATTCTCAGGATTCACAGGCCGACTTCAAATGTCACTGTCAAGAACTGGAAATGAATTTATGTATCAGGCTTACCAATTTCAAGTAGTTTGTTTTTTTATTGCCAACTGAAATAATTCCTTTTAAGCACTCTGTATTATTTGTACATAACTTTAATGTCTCTACCTTTAATTTGCGAAATATGTATAATACATATATTTTTTTATAAAGATCAGTGTTCAGGCATCACCGTTAAACCTCAACAGTTCATTGTAATTCCATGGTTATTCATCTGCTTCCGAATATTTCAGATATCACTATAAGTTAAAATAAAATAAATATATCATCACGCCTTCTACCTATTATTGTGTGTATCATTCTGCCGTAGCAGATCTCGGTAAACGATATATTTTGCGCGTGAAGCCGTCAAGTAGTATTCTATAATTGGAATAATGTTCCTGTTGTGCATAGCAACAAATAAATAAATAAATGAGTAAACAATAAACACACCAGAACGTGCTGACACATATATTTTTTAATAGAAATCCCTGGTTTATATAAAAACCACCCTCGCCTCATACATTAACACGCACATAAAATCCAATCACCTAATCACCCTGTCACGTATCAACACAACCGAGCATGATTACCCTGTATTACCGCACTGATCTCTACGCACGTTCACGCGGCTTGTACACGCAACTCTCACGCTGTCACGCACGAAGCGGTGACAGTGGTGGTAATATTGCAATTAAATGATAGGCATCTCTAATCGACGCGTGTATCTGTTGTTGAGAGATGGTTGGTTGTTTGTTGTTGGGGGTTGTTGTTGTTGGTAAGGGATGAATGTAGAATGAAATGTCACGAGGCAGATTGATGTGATTATTACAATGCGGTGATTGTGATCCTTCAAACAGGAAAATTGCAGTCATGGAAAAATCAATTTATGAGGTGGAATAGAGGATTTATCGGCGGGTTGGGGATTTAATGGTGCTAGGTTCAAATCCATGGGGTGTGGCTTAGTAGTATCGAGTCGGTCTGTGGTTCCTGAGAACCCTGGTTCGATCCCTACAGTCGACAAACATTTTCACCAAATTAAAATTATCCTTGTGGCTCCCCCACCACTAATATCTTTGGGGAGGTGTAATTTGACGACTGGTAACAGCACTTTACACGCATAAATATATCACTTACCGAGATCTGATTCGGCAGAGTGCCACACCCAGTAATAAATAGAGGGCGTGATGATATATTTATATATTTATTTACTAATCCCGCAGGAAAATTACGTCTAATAGTTCATGGATACGATTTATTTCTAGAAAAATACATATATTGGTATTATCTAGTATGGGGTAATGGCTCAGTGGTATCAAGTCGGCCTGTGGAACCCAAGAACTCTGGTGCGATCCCCACAGCCGACAAAACATTTTCACCAATTTAAAATTAGCCCTATGGCTTCCCCACCACTAACATCTTTGGGGGCCGTGATTTGATGGCTGATAACCGCATTTCACTCACATAAATATATCACTTACCGAGATCTGCTTCGGCAGATTGCCACACCCAGTAATGGATAAAAGGAGTGATGATATATTTATTTTATTTTATCTAGTATATAGCCTATACTAACTCAATGGGTCCAGCGTTAAAGAAAGTTGGTATTATAAATGATTGTAAAACTTGTAAGCTTGTGTATACAATATATACCTAGTACTCGAGGGCCGTAGGATACTTAGTATCCTAATCCTTCGTCCGCAGGCCAAGCAGGATCTGGAAAATATTGCAGCCCGTTAGACGATCGCTTGTTTCAATAAATTCCACGCGGCGGGGATCGAGAGCTGTTCGGAATGATGGATATCGTGACGTAATTGCTTTATTTTTCGATCACGCTAGGGATATATCTTGTTTGAATGTTGGTAGCTCTACTGGGAGTTAAGTTTGCTTCAAGTTCAACTTGTCTTCAGCAGGATAATGCTACAAAAGAAACGAAAAGTTGACTTCTAACTGAAAATGGTTCAATAATTTTGTAGATACATTTTGTAGTGTAACATTTAAACATCTTATTATGAATTTTATAAACTGAACAATTATTTTTGTGACATAAAATAGAACTTTGTTAAATAAATAGAATTAAACTTTTTTTATTATTACTCTACTCAGAATCACTTGAATACAGTTGCATTTTAGTTGAACTTTCGATTGTGCAGTGATTATTGGTATATAAAGAGATAAGAGTAAAACATTTCTTTCGAGGGAAAAGTGATACTTTCTTCACGAGGTATACGTCAAATTTTTTCGAAAGTAACTTTGAGCACAACTTTAAATACATTCATACAAAATATTTATTTCATTCATTTGAATATGACACTATTATTTCAAATTTGTCAATAGTAAAAGAACCCTATTTTAGGAAAGCTTATGTTACCCTGGACACGTCATCGTTTTTTGTTCTTATAACCAAAAATAGACTTTTTACTTTCTTATACACACAAGGAAATATTGTAATCGTGAAAAAAATCGTTTACGAGATTTTCGCGGAAATACGTGTTTTGAGGTCCACTGAATCCGTTTTCATCATTTTCTCAATGATGTCTGTGTGTGTGTGTGTGTGTGGATATGTGTCCGAGTGTGCAATATCTCATGAACGAGATAAGATTTGTTAACGAAACTTGGTAATTATAAGTTTCATGAAAATACGAAGAGCGGAGTTGATTTTGAATGAAATTGAAAAACCGGAAGAGGAAGTTTACTGGACACACAAAACAATAAATTCCATTTATTTAAAAACTGGAATCAGTTACGAAAAAAAGTTTCAATTAAAAGATGTCAAAAATATTTGAAACATAAAATGTTATTTGCAGTTTTCCTGTATATGCGTCTAATTTTGAGAAAAATTTATTTTTATATTTAATAATATATTTTAATAATCATAGTAGCAGTAGAAACAAATAACATAGATTTTAATTTTCTCTTTATTTAGTTATCTATGTCTTTTTTCGAAAAAACAAATACATCATTAAAATGGTCAACTAATTTGGCATCGTTACCTCAATTTATTCGACTTCGTATCTCACGGTTCTTGAGATACCAATGGTTAGGCTCGAATATGCCTCATAAGTAAAGTTAGACGTAAAGTAATCAGCATTACTAAAAAATTATACGTAAACAAATTTGATATTTGATATGTTTCAAACAGATAAATGCTGAATTACTAAAAATCTAAATTACATGTTTAATAATATTCTATATTCTAAATATTAAATATGCTGTGTATAAGAAAGTCGTGTGGTGACCACACCAGATTTTTTTACAGTTGTCATTGTGATATTTTTTTCATTTTGTTTCATTTTAATTTGGAGAAATTTGCGAAACTTTCTAAATAAGTGTGTACAAAAAAAAGTTTTGAGAAATTGTGTTGCAACTGGACATAATTGTAAATTACGTAGTCAAATTGCACATTCCGCAAAAAATCTTTAAAAACAACCATTAATAAAAATCCGTAAGATGTCAGCCACCAAGAATAAACTCTAGTTCCATCGGTATCATGTTGACAGAGCAAAAACCTATCAGGAATCATCCCCAGCTCTAGAATTTAATATTCTACCACCACAGCATCAGTGATGGCGGTGTAACAAGTTATTAATCACCCAGGAGGTACGGCAGACGTCGTGTTTGGCAGCGGCACAAAGATTATATCAACACGAGGGACAGTGAACCCTTCTATGAGCTTGGTTGGTGAGCAGGATGATAGAGGATGATGTAATGTTCCCTAGAAAATCATGCGATCTATAATTTTCTAATTGTAAGGGTGATATTTGACTGGACAAAGGATAATTATTATTTAATTTTTCCTCAATTTAAAACAGTTTAAAAATGATTCTCTAGCTACCCTATATTTGTAAAACAACTAGATAACACCCTGAAAATTTCACTATTTAATTCCTCTTAGTTTGCTACATAAGTATGATGAATCTTATTAATTGATGGAGACATGTTTATTGTACAAAATGTGAAGTGCAGTAATAGTTATTTACGATATAAGTGGACGACGGTCGAGTTGTGTAATGATGCATTATCACACGTATATGTACATAATTTTAACTACCACCACGAAATAAATTAAGATTAAAACAAAAATAATTTTAAATTGACAGTTCTCATAATTTTTGGACATTTTAATAATTTAATTCAACCATGCTAACGGGGTAATGGCTCAGTGGTACCCGAGTTGGCCTGTGGATCCTAAGAACCAATTCACCAATTTAAAATTACCCCTGTGGCTCCTCCACCACTAACATCTTTGGGGGCCGTGATTTGACGGCTGGTAACCGCACTTCACGCGCATAAATATATCAGTTTCTCGAGATCTGCTTCGGCAGAGTGCCACACCCAGTAATGGGTAACATGCGTGATGATATATTTATTTATTTTATTTATGCTATCATTTTGAGTGCGATAAATACTTTATTAAAGCACTAGTGCGTTAATAAAGTACTTATCTCACTCAAAATAAATGCGAGAAGTGATATTTATCGGACGGTCGTAAATAATTCTTATTTGTGTATCTTGATCGCGAAATGGTTATTTATGTGCTTCGAAGAAAAAGTTGTGCAGACGAGGCAGACTATATTCTGAGCACACCAAATCATTTTGCAGTTGAGGTAAACACAAATTTTTTTACAATATTAATTTTAAAAAATTCAAAATTTATTATAAATTTCGAATTGATGGTTATTATACATTTGTTTATAAAACAAAGGAGACGTTTCCAGTAATAAATAACATTTTGTTTGTTTATCGGCGCCATTTTGTAATCGTGTTTTTGATTGGTTTAGAACAACCCGCCAAAGTTGCTGTCAGTCCAATAATGAATTTTTGTCGGGCTGTTCATCTCCTAACAAGTATTTGGAAGAGCCCAAACCAAAATATATTAGTGGAAGTGTTAAAGATAAAATGTGGGTAGAACCTGTCTGAAATTAGTTTTAGGATAGAGCGGAAATTAGATCCAGGACTGGAATAAACTAAAAATCCGTTCGACTGGAAACATCCTGAAATCCTTTCCCAGTAGTAATACCTATCCCTAGACTTCACAGGCGTACCAATCTAAATCTATCAAACATTCCAAGCTACGCCTCTCTCAAAAAAAGATACAAATTCCATCAATTCAAAAAACAATCGAGTGAAACAAAAGATAACCGCATTAGAGCACACAACAAATGAACATCGAAACAGTGAAACACCGCGAAACAAAAAACACGACAAAACAACACAGTATAGGTCTTATCAGCACAGGTCGTTCACCTTATCTCTACACACAGCAACATGGCAACACGGTAGGGCCCCAGCCACGCAACGGCAACACCGCCTGCGGGTTTTTGTTTGGGGTTCAGAAAAAATATTTGTATATTTGGACTGGATGCTGGGTACTCTGCTTTTGTACTGATTTCTTTATATTAATTATAGCTATTATAACAATTTATAATAATTATTTATAGCTGTACAACCATTGTTACTTTTCAAATGATAATGAGATCTTACTAATTTTTATAACATTTAATTTTTATACTGTAAGTGGCTTAGTGGTATCTAGTCAGCCTGTGGATTTGAGGAACTCGGTTCGATTCCCATAGCCGACAAACAATTTTCACCACATTAAAATTACCCCTGAAAAACCGTACTTCATGCGCTTAAATATATCACTTATCGAGATTTGCTACGGCGGCGGGACACATCCAGTAAAAGGCGTATTTACCTGCCCAGTGGTATCGAGTCGGCTTGTGGATCCTAAGAACCCTGGTTTGATCCCCACAGCCGACAAACATTTTCACCAATTTAAAATTACTGGATGTGGCACTCTGCCATAGCAGATCTCTGTAAGTGACATATTTATGCGCGTGAAGTCCGGTTACCAGATATCAAATCACGGCTTCCAAAGTTGTGGGTAAGCAACAGGAATATTAATGTGGTGAAAATTATTTGTGAACTGTGGAATTAGAATCCGGGTTGTCAAATCCTCAGTCCAATTAGATACCACTAAACCATCTATCCCATTACGTTATTAATATATTATCACGTCTTACCCATTACTGGGTGTGACACTCGGCTTAGCGAATCACGGCCCTTTAAGATGTTAGTGACGGAGCCACAGGAGTAATTTTAATGTGGTGAAACTGTTTGTAGGCTGGGAATCGAACCTGGGGTATCAAATCCTTAGTCCAAAATCACGGCCCTTAAAGATGTTAGTGACGGGGCCACAGAAGTACCTAATTTTAATGTGGTGAAACTGTTTGTCGGCTGGGAATCGAACCTGGGTTTACAAATCCTCAGTCCAATTAGATACCACTAAGTCACCTACCCCTTATAATACAGTATCATTCCATTGCAATATGGATATTTTTTATTAATTGATAAGTTTACCCAAACTGAAAAGTAGCATTTAACTTTCTTCCACATCTTGCTTTCATAATCGCAATGAACCTCAAAGCTCACTGCTCTAATTTCCACGCCATCAGCCATGTCACTGTTCACGACTCACTTAGTCCTAAACCTTACCTGCCCTATAAACCACCCTTCCTGCCTGCTGCCTGCTGCTCGTATTAAATGGCACGTTTCTTAAGTACTTTCGATCGAGCCGCCTCCACCGTCACCGCCCGGACCCCGCGGACAAGAATTTCCGATAAATTTGTGCGCTATTTATAGAGAGATTTTGACGGGGATGTTGTTGATGCATTCATAGAAAGTTTGTTCTTTTGGGGAAGAGAAAAATTATTACGTTTGCAAGACTATTTTATATTATTAGGTTTATTTACAGTATACCAACTACAGATAGTTGTACCTACAAATTGTGGCTACCTATACTGAATGAATTTATACTTACAATTTTTTTTTAATATATCATCATGTCTTTTACCCATTACTGAGTGTGGGTGGCACTATTGTCGTAACAGATTTCGATAAGTGATATATTTATGCACTTGAAGTGCGATTACCAGGCGCAAAACACTGCTCCTAATTATGTTAGTGGAGGAGGAGCCCAAGGGGTAATTTAATTTGTGAAAATTGATTGATGCTATGGAACTTGAACCATCTACTCCATATACTGCGGAAAAAGAAATTAAGGGTATATATTATATAGTGTACTAATCAGAGAGCAAAATGTAGGTATTATTATTTTTATTTTTTTTTCATTCATAAAATTATGAACTTTATTCTTGGGGAGTATATTTTGAATGCTATTGACTGACACAATAAACAGTCATTTATCTTGTTTATAAATTAATTGAAGCACGAGAAATTCAATGCCGTTGAGCACATCTTCATATCTCGTTTAGTTTTTGAGATATAGCTTCGAAAATGTCGAAAAAACTGAGATGTTAAAAATTTTTAAAAGTTAACACTTCCATTGGCTATATCTCAAAAAATAAACAAGATATGGAGATGCGCTCAACGGAATTGAATTCCGCGTGTCCGAATTGCCTTATAAGCAAATTTTTAGCGATTTTTATTTTTTGAAAATATCTTAAGGGGTACCCCTTCAGTTTTTTTAGATTTTAGGCCAATTTCAGACTATTTGTTCCAAAATACTTTCTCGTATGAATATTGTCCCGAAAATTTACATACATGTATATTGAAACCCGCTGAATCCAATGGTAAAATCCCCAGGTGCATATGTCGTCTAGTTTTTTAGATATTGTTCAAAAGCAGTTTTATAAGAAATTTTGTTTGGAAATTTTAAAATTGCTGAAAATATGTTTATTAGTTAATTGAAGCACGAGAAATTCAATGCCGTTGAGGGCATTTTCATATCTTGTTTAGTTTGTGAGATATAGCATCGAGAAAGTCGAAAAACGAAAGTGTTAAATTTTTTTGGAAAGTTCAATATTTTTGGAGGCTATTTCTCAAAAACTAAACAAGATATGAAGATGCGCTTAACGGCATTGAATTCCACGTGTCCGAGTTAAGTTATAAGCAAATTTTTAGCGAATTAAATTTTTTTTAAATTTCTAAAGCGGTAACCCCTTAAGTTTTTTTAGATTTTAGGCCAATTTCAGATTATTTGTTCCAAAATACTTTCTCGTATGAATATTGTCCCGAAAATTTACATACATGTGTATTAAAACCCGCTGAATCCAATGGTAAACTCCGCAAGTGCATATGTCGTCTAGTTTTTTAGATATTGTGCATAAACAGTTTTACGAAAAGAATTTGGTAGACATTTTTTGAAAATTTAAAAATTGCTGAAAATATGTTTATAAGTTAATTGAAGCACGAGAAATTCAATGCCGTTGAGGGAATTTTCTTATCTTGTTTAGTTTTTGAGATATAGCCTCGAGAAAGTTGACAAACGAAAATGATGAATTTTTTGGAAAGTTCAATATTTCTGGAGGCCATATCTCAAAAACTAAACAAGATATGAAGATGCGCTCAACGGAATTGAATTCCACGTGTCCGAATTGACTTATAAGAAAAATTTTAGCGATTTCTATTTTCTGAAAATTTCTGAAGGGGTACCCCTTAAGTTTTTCTCGATTTTAAATCATTTTCAGACTATTTGCTCCAAAATTCTTTCTCGTATGAATTTTGTTACGAAAATTTACATACATATGGAAAAAAACCCGCTGAATCCAATGGTAAAATGCCCAAATGCATATATACTCTAGCTTTTGAGATATTGTTCAAAAACTGTTTTATGCGAAAAATTTTGCGCCATTTTTATGAAATTTTAAAATTGCTCAAAATATATTTAAAAGTATATTGAAATGCGATAAACTCAGTGTCGTTGAGCGCATTTTCATATCTCGTTTAGATTTTGAGATAAAGCCTCAAGAAAGTACAAAATAAGATTCAATTTAGCAAAAATTTAATTTTCTTGATTTTTTATCTTGCATTGAATGTCCATTCCTCCCTTGTATAAATTTCTCCATTCAGCGTCAGCTCATACTTCAATTTTTCATACTCTATACTCGTTGTGGAATATACTATTTTATACGAATAGAAATAATACCAGTTAATACCATTTACTGACTCCATATTCTCAAACAAATCCCGCCATTCAAAATCTATCATGCAAATCCTAAAATCCTTTAATCGTCTGATAAGTACTCATCTAAAAAGTAACCCCAACGCATCTTGAACCCATCTTCTATCTCCGCAGTGTTACCAACCTAGTGACCACATAATGATGCTAAAAAATTCAGCAGACGTCACCGGTGACAATAGACTGTCGCACGACGCTGTCGACGTCAACTTAACTCGAATGCTGCTATTCTTCCTTCGCTTATAAATGTTTATGAACGTGGTGCATTGTGGGAAAGTGAAGTAGTATCCTCCGGAAAGGCTCTCGCTCCTGGAGTATTCCGGGAAGATATTGCACAAATGGAGAAGGGATTATGTGAAGTAGGGGATGATATTTGATAGGAGGTTATTATTTTTGGGGTGGTTGAATCTTGTATTGAGAGATTAGGTAATGTAGCATTAGTGCGTTTTGGAAAAAGGACTAAGGTTTAACAAAACTAATAGGTAGTATAATTATAATTTTCCATTCGTTCAAATGAAAGCACTCGCTTCGCTCGTATGTCTTCGCTCACTTGTTTTGTAAATAGCTAATGTGTAACCCTGGATACTATTAGAAATTTACATTTCCGCACTAGTGCTTTGATTAACTCTTGTGAATATTTAAATCAAAGTCTTTTTCAAATGGTGTTAGAAAAAACTTTTTTTCTATCCTATTTTCTAAAGGCACATTTATAATGGAACACACTATATATTCATTTTAATTATTGTCTACGATACAGTCACTGAACCAACTACCGATAACTAAAGCTCGTCTCTTTGAATATCAACTACTAGCATTTTGTTTGATCTCATTTTCGTAATTGATTCTTGATTCTTGGAATTGTATATTAAATTTCCAGGAAATGTTTTCAATTTTCTTTTGTATTAAAATCATAGATGAATGATTTACATTATTTTATTATTATTTACATATACAATAGTTTATACATGAGAAATATATATCTTTAAGTTGTTATAGAGTATGTTTTATTACACTATTTAATTTTTATCTAGCAGACATCTGTAGCTTTAATAATAATGACTATATTAGAATGAGCAATCAAGATATAATAACTATTTATGAACACCATTAACTTTAGATAAGTGACAATCAGTCTTTCCTTCTGCATTTGATCGCTATTGTCTGTCTAAAGGGAAAATGTAACCCCAGACATAATTATCAACATAAACTTGGTAATATCATTCAATTACAAAGACAACATGAATGCTAAATGTTTATACACTGCGAAAGTAAACTATTATCCAGTGTTTATTAAGGTTCCCTTATTTTAATAGGAACGTAGTTTAATGATTTGTAATTAATTAATTTTTTTAATTTATTATTGCAGTCGTCGTCGTAGTAGATCTTAATAAGTGATATATTTTACGATTGTAATGCGGTTCTCAGCCGACAAATCACGGTCCCCAAAGATGTCAGTAGTGAGGGAGCCACAGGGGTAGTCTTAATATAATGAAAATTGCTTGTTGGCTGTCTGTGGGAGTCGAACCCGCGTTCTCAAATCCACGTTGACGCACAGTAGTTTTTAAAGGCTATATTATTGTCAAAGGTATGCAATTGCTGATTCTTCAGTTAATATTTTATTTTACACAAAAATATGCAAATAATGAACCACTTTTACTCCAAAGTGCTGTACGACAGGTAGATTAGTAAATATGTCATTAATTTTCATTATTAATTTAAAATTTATTAGAGAATACCTTCTCTAAAATATCTGCGAAGTCAAAGAAAAATGTAATCTTGTCGTCTTCGAAGAAGCAATGCTCTATACAATTTAAAACCGGTTACATATATACCATGTAAACGTAGCAACACCCTATATAATTCATCTAGTTATATTTTTTAATGACGTCAGTTCATCCTTAATAACGTTTTCAGTATATACCATATAAGATCTTTTGGAAATCATATTGTTTAGTACATTCCAAGTGAAATTTACTTTTTCGTATAGATTTTTGGCACAATGAAACATTATTTTTGTCATTGTTAATTTCGTTAATAAAAGTTTGTATGCATTGTGAAATTTATGTCTTTTTAAAAATGATATAAATGGAAAAATATGTGCAATATCTGCATATGTGGGTGCGTATGTGTACCACTGCATATTTCATATACGGCAACAATTTCGATTCCATATCTGAACACCAAAAGCGAAATGCAGGAAATCAACATTATTTATTAAATATTTATGATTTATTCTCTATTAAATACATTTTTGTAATATTTATGAATATGTATTGATTTGTTTGATTTTAAAACACGGCATAAAGTCATGTAATATTCAGGCTTCATTATTTTGAATTAGTTCATAAAATAAATATGGATTTTCCACAAGACAGTATATCAAATTTATATACATAATTATTTAATGAGGTATATACATATATTTAATTAATATATTCAATTAATTATAGAACATATGTAAAATGAACTAATTAATGAGAAATCAAAGGCAATAATTAATAATGTCTTTATTAATTTAATTAGTATGATAAATTCAATTAATTAAAACGAATTATTATATTTAATATGCCTCCAAAAACCGTATACTATAAATATGTTTCTATAACCAATGAAACGGTCATCTTATTACAAACATTTTGGAAAAAAATCACTACATTAAAACTACCGCTGTGGCGCCCCCACCGCTACCATCTTTGGGGGCTGTGATTTGACGGGTGGTAACCGCACTTCACGCCAAAAATAATGCCGTAAAAGATAAAAAAAAATTCTTCTAAAAAACATATAAAATATACAGGGTGATCAAAAGGGATTGTTATAGTTGGCAATACAATTCCAGAGATCTTTTTATTCTACAGTTGGCACAACGTCAGATAAAGGCGGAAATGCTATTTGACATTTCTAATAAATACAAATAGGTTATGTCAGGAGTCTGACAACTAATACAATTTTGACTTTTTAAGTAATAGAAATACTTTAGAAATAAATGTAATAATAAATGTACTCAAATTTAAATTTTAAATGTCACTGTCAACAACAGGACATGAATTTATGTATCAGGCTTACCAATTTCAAGTAGTTTTCTTTATTGCCAACTGTAACAATTCCTTTTGATCATCCTGTATATTGAATTATGATTATTAGTCTCTCTCATTTACTGAATTCAATGGTCACTAGTCCCAGGTTCAAATCCTGACGGTCCTCATTTATTTTTTTCTTTTTATAAATCAAATTTAATTATTTTTGTTTAAATTATAAAAGACTGAGCAAATTTCACCTCAATTCTTTATCTAGTTGCCTAGCTTGCATAGAACATGTGAGAGTAGACGTATACACGACAAATACATTAACACCCTCACTGCGGGGGTGGCTAAACAAGGATAGTATTTCATTCTTAGCTGGTAAAAGAAGACAGAACTATCTTCTCGCCTCGCAACATGATGGATGCGAACAAATGACGGGCACTTGTGGTTTCATCGAAAAAAATTAGTTAACTAATCGTTTTACAACGTCGTTCTACATAAAAGTTCCGGGTTTTTGTCCGGGTACTCCGGTGTTTTTACTTGCTGGACTCCGAAGGTTGATGTATATTTTATATGGGAATACGTTAGAAGGGATTTGAAATATGTGTAGTGCAAAAAATATTTAGATATATCATCGCCGCTTTTTGCGAATATCAATCTGGTGGCTCTTACAAGAGATACATATTGTTTTTTAATGGAACAGTTCGTCTATTGTACATAGGTGTACCACGAGAAAACTGCAACACGACGGGGGTCTGTACATCGCGAACGCGTATTGATTCTTGATGGCGATTATTTAAACGTAATTATAATAATAATAATAATATATTTATTGCCCAACAGATAAATCCAATTATAGGACAAAATACAAAACAATTTTAAATTTAAATATTCAAAAAATACAAACAATAACGAATATAATATAAATTATATATAAATTATAGAAAAAAATTAATATAAATAAATGTCTTCATAACGATTATCAGCATTTCGACACATCGTATGATGGGTGAGCGGCGAATAATGTCGGAATGACCAGCTGGTGGATGGAAAGTCATGGTAAACCTGGATGCTAAACGTGGAACATGAAAATTTATGCATGAGAGTAAATAAGGTGCATCAATATGGTTATGTAACAACATCCAAAGAAACCTAGCACTGAACGTTTCCCTTCTAGATGTTAATGAAGGCATTGCATGACGCAAAAGAAGTAAATTTTGATCAGTTCCTCTTTCTGGATAATTTTGATCAATTTTGAAAGACAGATATTTTAAGAATCTACGATGTATCCTCTCGAAAGCAAGACATTGATAATTATAGTAAGGATGCCATACTAAATTGGCATATTCGAGTTTGCTGACGACGAAAGCAAAGTATAAAGATTTTAAAACAGTTATGTCACTAAACATTTTACATATTCTTATAACGAAACCAAGGGTTTTACTTGCTGACATGCAGACATTGTGAATGTGTTCAGAAGAGTTAAAATTAGAACAAAAAGTGACACCTAAATCCTTTACTAATTATGACGGAAGCCCGATTATTAAGACTATTGTTGGATTGTTATTATTTAGAATAATACGCACAATAAAACACATAACTTTATTAACAAACTTAATAGAATAATTAAAGTATTAAAACAAAATACAAGCTAAAGCGTAAAGTAAGATAAAATAACCAAATATCTGCGCGGAAAGCGGGAACGGATGCCTTTTTGGTCACATCTTGACAGGGTTGGTAAATTTTGACCAGACTGGTTTTAACCACTGGTTAAAACCAGGTTAACACCGCCCTGGCCAACATTAAATTTTGGACAGTGGTCAAAATCGACATAACGAGGAAGGCTGTAAAAATATTCATCTACGGCCCTCTCAACTTCTTCATTGGAGGCGAAGCGCTTCCCAGAAACAAATTTCTTCAAGTTTGGGAACAGATAGAAGTCTGAGGTTGCCAAATCAGAAGAATATGGGGGATGGCAGAGCAAATCGTACCACAAATCCCACAGTTTTCCCATCGCCATCGCACCATTGTGTGCAGGTGCGTTTTCCTGGTGAAAGATGATTTGTTTTTCTTCTGCAAGACAGGCATCTTTTCGCGAATTTTGGCATAAAATAATAATAATAAATAATGAACAAAATCGCGATAGTGGATAGTTCATTTAGCTTGAATAGGATTCAAACTTGGGATCTTCGGTTTAGAATACCGTAACACTATTCACACTACCCTACTGCCGGATGGTGATAATGTTAAGAAAGAATTTTAGAATGAAGTATTAACGTTACAACACTTAGATGAAAAATTGTGTGGACGTCCCGCGAATAAATGGATGGATATGATTTAATGTTTGATGGGTGAACGAAAGATGGAACGATTTTAGTTTATTATATATGTGAATGAGGCACGCTGTGAGGGGTAAGGAATGTTTGGTGAATATAATATTCAGTGTATGTTTCTTCTACTCCATTTTATGGAACAGAGCATGATTATGTATGTAAGCGTAAGCCCGTAGGCTGGTTGAACTATTTGTTTGTTTGATATATAGAGAATGTTTTTATGAAAATAATCTGTGGCAAAAAAAAAATAAATGTTATTTACATTCTCCTACGCATTCCATTTGACCTTTGTGTCTCTGAATCCATTTTAAAATATCATATATTGACATTTATTTGTTGACTGTATAAATATATTTATTTTAATTTCATTATTTAGTAAATAATTTTTTTTCAGATTTGTAACGTCGGAGATTTGCGGTGCACCAAATCAATGGTGAGTCAGTTATTTTATTTTTATATTAACATTGTTTTTTTTTTATGACAGTGAAAATTCATTGAGATATAAGGGCACATATAGAGATTTTATACCTAGAGGCATAAGAATTAAATTAGAGATTCAAACTAGAGAGCTGTCAATGCAATTTTAGTTGAACAGGGCTTTCGGTTTACTAGGATGCTTTAATTTATAGATATATTCCTGCATAATTATATATTTATTCTACTCTGTAGAACAAAAACTTAAACATTATGAATTATTTATAATTAATCATTGATTAAATTTAACGGTTTCAGAAAAAAGATAGTATTCATAATACGTCAGGAAAGTGTTATACTTGACTCAGCGGATTAAAATAGGAATCCTTCGTTAAGGTAGTACTAGCGTGAAAAAAAAATTTGTAGATCTGAATGAAATTTGGCGCACGTAAACATTGGACAGTCATACGTATCCTGTTAAAATATGAAACACATTCATCGTCTGTGAACAAATATATTCGCTTGTAAAGTTGAGTTCTTATACACGGGGCTTATGGCGATCATCACTCATATATCAAACATATTTGGTTTGTGTACCTCTAAAATTTTGCAGTTTCATTTGAAAAACTAGTATGATGTTCTAGAACTATCCATGTATATTGTATCAGAAGGAGAAAGTTTTTCATCGTTTAGTAATGGATATATAGCCATGCAAAGCCTTGTTTTTAACGAAAAATTAAGAATCCCAATTTACGAGTATAATGGCAACACCACACGGTGGTATGGTATTTGAAAAATCACTAGATTAACAACCTGTTAACAATTCATGATATTCAAATAATAATAGGTATAAAACACTTATTTTATTCAATTTTTATATTTTTTTGAGCGTCAGTTTCGTCACTTGACAACCGATGGCGTCACCGTCACACTAGTACTACCTTAAGTAAAACATCACTTTCCTGACTTATTATGTAATATACTTTTTTTTCTGTTAGGAAGTTATAAGTACCTTGCCTATTAACGTAAATAGATTCCATGTACCTGATGGTAATGTATTCGTTACTATGCATACGCAAAGTTTTAAAATTTAATTTATTGTTTTATAAAAAGAACTTGATTTCCTCTGAAATTAATTTTGGAATTTAGAACCTTTTGATTTGCAAGTCTTCAATTTCAACGATGAAAGAAAAATCAAAGTATATAAAAAAAAATTATTTAAAGTTTTTTTTTGTGAAATAATTAAGAAATGCTTGACAACGTCATTAAAATATTTTAAAAACCTTTAGAAATATTACAATTGGAACAATTTTCCAACATATTTACTCGTACATTTAATCATATAACTAATTATTAAAATACAGTATTCAGATTCGGATCAATATTTCGTTTCATATTTGCATGATACCAACATAAGCATCAAAAATATCCTAGAATTCCACTTTGAGCTAGAAAGCAAAGCAGCAGAAAAGCAATTCATGTCTACAGTTGCAAATATAAACACGCGAGCAAAATTGCAACGTTTTCATCCCTTCCCCCTCTCCAGAGAATAACTACGATAGTGAACGTTGGCGTCGCGGGACTTCTGGGAACTTGTGCTGTGTTTAAATTTCAATTTGGAAGTTTGAATGCTAAAGCTAATCCCTTTATTACGGAGAATTAATAGGCGAGTGATATATGCATCTGTTCACGCTGTACAGGGGTTTGTATCGCGGGGGTGGGTTTATTGAAATGTGTGGATGTTTTATTAGTTTGAGTGAATAAATATTATTTTACATTTGTTATTTATTGGCGTGGGTCTTTACTTTATTAACATGCAGCAGTTATTTTTGTTTGATGTGAATGTGTGGCACTCTGCCGCAGCAGATCTCGGTAAGTGATATATTTTGCGCGTGAAGTGCGGTTACCAGCCGTCAAATCACGGCCCCCAAAGATGTTAGTGGTGGAGGAACCACAGGTATAGCTTTTTTGAAATTGTGAAAACTGTTTGTCGCCTGTGGGACTCGAACCAGGGTTCTCAAGATCAACAGGCCGACTTCATACCACTGAGCTAGCCACCCCATAAATGTAAATGTTTACTAAATGATCAAATTAAATTTGGCATTCTGCCATAGTAGATATGTTTTGTGTGTGAAGTGCAGTTACCAACTGTCAAATCACCCCCCCCCCCAAGATGGTAATGAAAGGGGGGCTACAAGGGTAATTTTAATGTGGAGTAAAAGTTATTGGCTTCAAAAATCTAATTTTCTTTTGCACTGATCTATCTATACTATATTATCCATTTTAATGAACATATCGCTCTCTCTATCCATCCATCGTCTCGTGGCCGCCATCGTCACAAGCTAAACCTCACCTTTCATCTATTCACTCTGTGACGTCACACGATGGAGGTAAAGTGCATAGAGAACGTAGGAGGCCAGGCGAAGCTTAGCGCCTTGTCGAAGAGTGAGGATAAATGTGTAATTACGTGCTGTGGTAACAGGAAAGTAGTTTATAGGAGGTGGCTTGATAGAATAGAATCTGAATTGAGTAGGATTTAAATTTGAAGTTTGTGGACGATGAAAGGGTTTGATGAAGGGATGAGCTAAATAGTTCCGTGGTAATAAATTGTATTTTGGTACTCTACACAACAGGAACTTAATCTTAATTACAGCACAGCTTATTGCGGAATCCGAACCACTCAGACACAATCGTATTTTTAGTTTGTTGACTCTCAAGGGGATGAGCTTGAGCGGATGGTGTCTGTGTTATCAGCAAAAAATAAATAAAAAAAGTATATAGGAAGCCAGGACAGAGTCCCTAGATGATGAATACGACTTTGGTTTAGATGTATGTATGTACATCGTCCATTCGGTCGTCAGATGCTCATTTATTTTCGTCTTTCAAAATCTTTCTGTAGTTTTCTACCGATTTTCAACAAAGTTCAACCTGTGGATGATCTACATATTTCAATTATTTTTCAGAATCGACAGAAACTTTCAATTGACTTTAAATATTGCCAACTTTAGGCCAAAACATGGACTTTTATTTTTTTTAATCTATATTTGACATGTATTATTTATTGCTATATTTTCCATTAATTCAAAAGAAGATTGTTCAACAAAAGCTGTATTCCATTTGTCACTTGGTTCATTAAAATCAGTTCAGATAAATTAGACAACATGACTAAATGAACTGAATTAAGCAAACTGATGCACTTATTAGGGTGAATTACTTCAATGTAAATTAGGAAAAGTAATTCTAGTACTGGAACTAAAGTCAGCGAAGTAATCCTGCGAAATAAATAAGTGATCTAGTTCAGGAAGTGTAAGCTAGATCTGATCCAAATGGCAAATGGAATATGCCTAATGATTGCCTTAGAAACATATTTATACACGATTTCTTGTCGCACTTAACTGGGTTGCATGAAAGTTTTATCGGTTCATTAGCAACTAACGGTTCAATAAATTTCAGAAAATCGCCATTGATACTGTTGCTATATAAACAATTCTTTAACTAAAGAACTCTTTATTTTTTTCTCGCAAACCAGCATGAGTGTTGCAAATGCAAAAAAAAATAATATTTTTGCAAAACTGGAATTTCCAATCGATTTAAACAATAATAATAATAAAAAATAGATGTCTCAAGCTTGACCTGTAAACGTCAGACACGTTTCAAATGATTTTATATATTGGCAACTTTAGACCAAAAATAATATATTGTAAAACAAATGTTGCAATAGCCGTTGCCACACCTTACCAATTTTACTACGGTTATAAACTTTTATTTATTTAAATCGATAATTGACATTTGTTATTTACTGTTATCTTACATTAATTCTCAAAAAATTGTTCAAAAATAGTTGTCTTGGAAACGTCATCATAAAAGCTTTCTTGCCGTACTGATTGAATTGTAAATAATTTGTTGAAAAAACTATGAGCACTTGACGGAATTTGAACCCAGAGCGTTTCATACACTAGATGACTAACCAACTAACCTACAAACACTCGGCGAAGTACTATTTTTTAATTCTTTGTAAATGGAGGCAACACAATATCAATTTACACAACCGTTTTATGAGTTTATCTGCAAATGGAAAAATTCTTAGGAAAATTGTTGAAATACAAGAAGATGCTTTTTCATTATGTTTAAAGGTGTTCGCCGAGTACTCGGCTGAATTCAGCATCTTGAATCTTGTGAAGGTTTTTGTGTAGATAAACTTCTCCTAGACTACAGAAGCGATTTCTGCTTTTTGTATGGAAGACAGTCTAGACTCAGTCCGAGACTTATTTCATTGCAGAAACAGATGTTACAGGGTTTCATAAAAAAATACAAAGGAATAAGAAATAGAAGCGGTATAGACTGATAACCGAGTTTTTTGCAAATGGCGAAAATTATTTGTACGATATTTTCATGTTGAGTTTATTCGGCTAACTAAATTAAAAAATACAATGCGTGGTGATATATTTATTTTATGGGGAATTGAATCCTATAAAAATAAAATATCTGTATTTAGAGTAAAACATAAATGATACCAAAATAATGGCAAAAACAATACTTATATTTAATTATTTGTATAATTTAACAATATTTTCTCTTGAATATTCAAAAATTTTCTACTTTTGTTTCGAAACAATTCGAATTATTTCCAGTTAAAATTTTAATTTGGTTTTACATTCCTCTGGTGCTTAAAATATTCAAACACAAAATAAATTTTTCTCCACAAATAAAATTCGTCCACCTGAGTATTAAATCAAATGAAGAGATGCCAAAGAAGTCTTCACAGGCGGTAGTACATGATTGAAATTTGATTTGGCGGGCGTGTAACAAGCTGTGAAATGCTGTAAAATCTGTGAAGACAGAGTATTGAATAAAGAGGGACGTAAAATCCTATTTGCATTCACCGATTTACCGGGAGGACGAAAGAGGGAGGAGGGAAGAAATGACACACAGATGTGCAATTTTATTGAGAGGAATTCTGTATTTTCTTGCGATGTGAATTGTTGTGGAAAAATGTGTAGCATATTGCAGCAAAAATTTACTAATTTCAAACTTAAATACCCCTCCACAAAATATGTTAAATTTATCAGCTGACAGTTCAAAGACTAATTTAATTTTTTATTAATTGTTATTTGATCAATGTGTTTAATTAGATGGACCGTTTATTTTGAAAGTGGTGTAAGTCCATTTAAAAAAATAATGAGATATCAAGTAATTTATGGGGTGGTTAGCTCAGTGCTATGAAGTCGGCCTGTGAATCCTGAGAACCCTGGTTCGATTCCCACAGGCGACAAACAATTTTCATAATTTCAAAAGCTACCCCTGTGGCTCCTCCACCACTAACATCTTTGAGGGCCGTGATTTGACTGCTGGTAACCGCACTTCATGCGCAAAATATATCACTTACCGAGATCTGCGTCAGAAGAGTGCCACACCCAGTAATGGGTAGAAGGCGTGATTAGAAAATTATACCTAATAATTGAATAATAATCTGTTGTCGACTATTAAAATCAAACGCAAGTTCTAATTTCCACATTTCTTTTTATACAGTACTGAGGTCAAATCCATAAATAAAATAAAATATCTCATAACATAATTTCATTCCTTCAATATCGTCTTGAAGGAAATTTTCAATATCTCAAACGATAGCACCCTTCTGTCGGTTCTCCAGCACCTGATTACACATTAACCGATGTAATTACGGACATGCCCGAGTCTCCTCGGGGCTATTACATCACCATTCACCCTTTACCACCCCTCAAACCACCCGCAGCCGCCAGCGTAGCGATTTATTTCAATAAACGTCCGGCAGGTGCGCTGCAGTTCTTCGAATAAGAACCTTGTTAAGAGTATTACACTGTGAGTGAAAAATGCGAAGATGGTTTTGAATTTGTAATTAGGTTATTTAAATTAGTGGCGGATGCGGTTGGGGACAAGGAAATTAATTCTCAGTAATTGAAATAAATGTTTGTGGCAATTTTTTAACACATAACTGATGAAAGTGAATTTTTCTTCCGTGAATTTTGGAATTATTTATTTAATTTTTCATTTTGTCTTCATTATTATTTTCTAAAAATAAGTAGGTAAAATAAGAAATAAATATATCATCACGCCTTCTACCCATTACTGGGTGTGGCACTCTGCCGAAGCAGATCTCGGTAAGTGATATATTTTGCGCGTGAAGTGCTGATACCTTACGTCAAATTACGGCCCTCAAATATGTTAGTGGTGGAGGAGCCACAGGGGTAGCTTTTGAAACTATGAAAATTGTTTGTCGTCTGTGGGAATCGAACCAGGGTTCTCAGGATCCACAGGCCGACTTCATACAACTGAGCTAGCCATCCCATAAGTAGGTAATGAAATAAAATACAGTTAATTGTATTAATTATACTCGGGCGCTATAAGCTAGTTACTTATTCATATGCCTTAAAAAAGTAAACATCGACTACAGAAACCGGCAGTACGGCAACGTAAAAACTGGGGCTCGGTGTGCCCGGTAGGCCCAGGCCCGATTCGGGCTGTAGCGCCATTAAAGAAGAAGAAGAATACAATTATGGGGATAATAGGTAATCGCACTTTACGCGCAAAATATATCACTTTCCGAGATCTGCTACAGGAGAGTGCCACCCTCAGTAAAAGATAAAAGGCGTGATGATATATTTATATGTTTATTTTATAATAGGGTAGGTGACCCAGTGGTATCAAGTCGGATTATGGATTGGACTACCCGGGTTCGATTCTGACAGTAGACAAACAATTTGCACCACATTAAAACTACCTCTGTTGGTCTCCTTCCACTAACATCCTTGGGGGTTGTAATTTGACGCATGAGAATCGCACTTCACGCACATAAATATATCACTTACCGAAATCTGCTACGGCAGAGTGCCACATTCCGTAATGGATAAAAAGCGTGATTATATATTTATTTCGGCACAATCTAAATCGTGACATTTCAAAACGCTCCATTAATTTATATTTCCTACAATTTATGCAAATCGGCTTCTTTCGTTTATTATCGTAAATTAGCCGAAAGATACAGACGCTGTACACATTAAAATATCGATTTTTATTGCTTCAATAAATCCTGACGCTATCTAACAAGTTCAAACCAACCATAAGTAGACGGAGAACAACGGCGTTTGTTGTGAAGTAGAAAGGGTTAGAATAACTTGGTGATGAGACGGGTGCGCGGCAAAGAGCTAGTACCCCTTGGTGTTATGCGGGTTGCATTTTTGTTGATGACAGTTATCAGATGCGAGCATTTTATTTATTTAAACACAAAAGTACGTATACAAAACACTTAATATGTCAAAAACTAACCTTTACTTTGATGTATAAACAGTAAGTAATTGAATATAAGAATAACTATACAAATGTTTGCAACTCGCATAACATCAAAGGATACTCGTTCCTTGCCGCGCACCCCTCTCACCCACAACTTACTTTAACTCTCTCTACTTCATAACACTGCATTGACTTGAATACGACAGACTTTGTCTAAGGTATGGTTAGTCTGAGCTAACAAGTAAAGGCATATCATACTAATTACTTTGCCCCGTTTATTCGTGCTGAGCTACCATTATTTAGTCTACTGCGGGCTTCTGTAGTGATCGTAGTGTTTACAACGTTTTATGAACGTTTTAGTGGACATTTTGTGATATTTGAATGCGTAAATTTGCGTAAATTTGCTTAAATTGTGTACTATTGTGCGTATTAATACGTGGTGTGTAAACCAAATTAATATATGAGTGGTAGTGGTGTGGAATAGACTGTATGGACCTCTTTGGATCCCATGATTTGCTGATTCAACATTGGGCAGCGTGAGACATGGCCTGTAGCTGATTCCTGCTCAAAGTAAGCAACAATATTAATATTTTATTATACTTATATTATGTGTGAGCCGCGAATCAATTCGTTTCCTTACTTTTAAGTATTGGCAGAGAATTTTGTTTAAAACAAAAGGAAAAATATATTTAGGTTGTAACTCGTTTAGTTCCAAAGATGTATGGACTTGTTTCATTTGAAAATCATGAAATTGACATTCGACAATTGGCCTGGCGCAAATAATGCAGTAGTACAACAATGAACAAAATAACATTTTTGCAGAGTTTATAGGGTACCCATTACTCATATGACAACAGAATCATATTTCATACAAAATTTTTATATATTTAAATGACAAATCAAATTTACTTCTATAGTAAATTTATTTAAATTTTAAAATTAACAAATTCAAATGATTTTTATTTTTTATGGCATATGTAATACTAGACTATCATTTAAATAAATAAATTTGTCCGGCTAACTATACACAACATATAGAACTACAAATCCATGGTTAGTTACAATATGCCAGTACAAGAAAGTATCATGGCGGCCATTTGCAGGGCAGGCAAGTATATGTAAATGTATCATAAGCATTCATATTTTAAAAACATATTTTAATTTACTGAAAATATTAAATAAATATTTTAATAAAGAAAAATACGTTACGCATTATAATTGAAAATTAATTATAATAATACAAACAAATATAGACACAAGAAAAAACTATATAACGGATATTATTATTGAGTCTATAATTTTTTAATTTATAGTAAATACAAAAAATTATATATATTTATATTCGGAATTAAAAATTGTTTGTAATGAGCTCGCAATTGATTAAATGGCTTTCTTCCGCTAGAAAGAGCCAAAATAAAATTAATAATTTTTAGATTTTATTCTGAATTCCACAAGAAATAAAATAAACAACTTAATCGATTCCCACAGGCGACAAACAATTTTCATAATTTCAAAAGCTATCCCTGTGGCTCCTCCACCACTAACATCTTTGGAGGCCGTGATTTGACGACTGGTAACTGCACTTAACGCACAAAATATATCACTTACTGAGATCTGCTTCGGCAGAGTGCCACACCCAGTAATGGGTAGAAGGCGTGATGATATATTTATTTATTTAAACATTTGTTTCATTTGATTTTAATATATCTTATTAGTTGCAAGTGGTAATAATTATTGGTTTGATTCTACTTATTAGTTTTGATCAACAAACCAGTGGTACTAAAAATGTACACTTCCAGGAGAGGAACACCAATTTTTGGGAAGTTCAAAAAAATTCTTATTGTTCTATAATCAATATATCAAATTATATAACCCACTAAAGCTTTATGCATAGGTATAGAAACACCCTGTACATTTCTGCATTGCTATTTGCTTTAATTCAATTTACTTCCTCGTTTATTTAAGTTTCTTACAAGTGTTTTTATCATCGCAAATACATTTCAAACCTTTCTTATTCTCTGCTTCTTCAAATATCGATGACACTCATAATTTCCTCGAGTCTTAATGATCCATTTTTTTTCGAACATATTTCACAGTAGCGTCGTCGACGTTTTAACATCTAACTGAAGGCAGCAAGCTCGCTTAAGCAGTGTTTTGAGAGCGTGTCATCGTTTCACGTGGCTCGTAGCTCGTGGCCTGTTCCTTTCTTCTTTTTTCCTTCTTTTCTTCTTTTCTTTCATTCTCTTCGAACGTTTTTCTCATTAAAATGTCCTGAGGCGATGAGGCTAATGAAAAATTTAGCGCGTACTGTCAGACAGTCACTGCTAGAAAACCAATATTTGTCCACGCTTGATAACAGAGTATGTCGCTTTTTTATTTCTGACTTGGATGAATTTTTAATTACGGAATAATAGCTGTACTGCTCTTTTGTTAAATACATATTGTAGGTCATGCCAAATAAAATGACAATTATGTAATCATTGATGCTTTATGGGGCAGGTGGCTCAGTGGTAGTATCGAGTAGGTCTGTGGTTCGATCCACACAGCCGACAAACAATTTTCACCACATTAAAACTATCCCTGTGGCTCCTCCTCCGCTAACATCTTTAAGGACCGTGATTTAACGGCTAGTAACCGCATCTAAGGTGAAAAATATATCACTTACCGAGATCTGCTACGGCAGAGTGCCACACCCAGTAATGGGTAGAAGGTGTGAATATATATTTATTTTATTTATTTAAATGTGGCCCAGTGGTATCCTGTCGGCCTGTGGATCCTAAAAACCATGGTTCGATCCGCATAGTCGACGAACATTTTCACCAACTTAAAAATTACCCCTGTGGCTCCCCTACCACTAACATCTTTGGGGGCCGTGATTTGACTACTGATAACCGCACTTTACGCGCATAAATATATCATATACCGAGATCTGCCACGGCAGAGTGTCACACCCAGTAATGGGTAGAAGGCATGAAAATATATATTTTATTTATTTATTTAAATTCATCTTCTTTCAAGTTCTAGTTGTCTAATAAACAATTAAAACGATACCAACAACATCGTCTTGTGCTTCAACTTCACACCTTAGAAAAAACATGCACTTCTCTCCCTCGGTGTATAATATATTTATTATTTCTGTCGAAGAAATATATTCCTGTTTTTTTTTTCTTTCTTCGGTTGACATCAGTTAACTAATGGCATCTATGCATTTATATTGCACATTTTCGTTTTTACCCTCTTCGTATGAATAAAGATTTTTTTATTATATAAAATTGGATTTATATCTAAGTTTTTTTTTTTGTTAGATACAATGAAATTGGAAAAGAACATTTTTGTTTATAGAACAATTATTCCGTAAACAAATACAGTAGAATTTAGTAATCAAAATTTGCATATCTCGTTTACTTCGTGCTGTAAATCGGAATGAAAATAATGAAATAACAGTTAGCATTTGTTTTACATTTTATCGCTGTTCTTATGTTTATTCATATTGTTCAATTTATTAGGGACATTTAGCCAAGTATACAAATGAACAAAACAAGATAAAATATTTACATATTAAGTTGATGTGCCATATGATGTTCATCTTGATACCTCCTCAGCGACTTTATTTATTTATTTTGTTACTCGAGACAACAGGAACTTAATCCCAATTACAGTAGGTTATAGTGAAATCAAAACCATTCCAACACAAGAAAAACAATAAGACATAGAACACCTCATCCTAACATTTCTCTAGAATTCTAAGATTTGCTCCTTTTCGTCTCTCTTTCTCTCTCGTTGAACTCTGAACCCTGTGGCCTGAAAACGATTGATAATGCCTCAGCAGCTGGCAAGCTGCTGCAGCTGCTGCTTCTGCCATTCAGCTGACTGAACTCTGTAGGGAGACACACAATCCCAGACACAGAGGGTATAGAACTGTCACTGAGATGTGCTACTGTTTTAATTCAATTATTAGGCGGCTGATGAGTGTTTGATAAGTAGTCAGTGATATGCCGGGAGTAGAAAGAGATAGGTGATAAAAGGAGGAATCTCTAAAGGTATACTTCAATTATTTTTTGCACAGTCGGGTTTTTTATAATGTTTACCATGTGGTATCTTAGACAGTAAGTTATATGAGTCTTATTTCATAGAGTCCTAAGTTTCGTTGCGATTTTGTTTATTATTTACAGATCTACAAAATTTATGGATTTTCATAGAATTCCATCATTAGTTACTTATTTACTTGTCTGTTACTAGTCTTTAGATATTGCAAATAAAATATAATAATAAACAGTTGTTTCACAGAGGTTAGAATGAACGCCTTGGAAGCTAGAGTTCATGACTTCAATTTATAGCTAGATTTGCTGGCTAGGCATACATTCAACTTATCCTAAGATTCGTCAAGAAAAAATGATTCTGAGTAATTAAAATTTGATAATAATTATACGAGAAAATTTTCTTTTGATGTCTTCAACCTTTTGAATAATTTGAAAATAATCCGGAGCAAAAATAATAATTTGTATAATAAGGAAAGAAAATGAAACATTTATTCTCAAAGGTGCTGTTTGACTTTCCCAGATAAAAGCATGACATATAAAGCACTTGAGAAAAGGATAACACTTTCTTCACAAGGTATATATATTTTGATATTCAACCGGTAAATAATATTAACTTTATTCTTATTAAAATCAATACTAAATGTGTGTATATATCATCACTCCATTTATTTACTCTCAAGAATGATAGATAATCAACTGCAGATTGTAGCTACTTTGAAATATTCAATAACAGCCTTTTGATTTGTGAAACTAAAAATGACCCTTTCATTTTTTTGAAATGAAAAATGTAGTAGGTGGCACAGTGGTTATCGTGTCGGCCTGTGGATCCTGAGAACCCTGGTTCGAATCCCACTACCGACAAACATTTTCACCACGTTAATACTACTCCTGTAGCTTACCCTCCACTAACATCTTTGGGAAGCGTGATTTTACGGCTGATAACGCGCAAAAATATATCACTTACCGAGATCTATTTCGGCAGAGTGCTACACCCAGTAATGGGTAGAAGGCGTGATGATATATTTATTTATTTACTTATATTTTTTTGAAATTAAGAACGTTGAACCAGTAAAAATGTAGTTCCATAATAATAATAATTTATAAAATGGAAACAAGGAATGAAGATGTTTAACCTACTAATACAGTGACAATGAAAACATCTTGTTTTTTTTTTTTGTGGCTTCTTTGGCGGACCAGCTACTTAGGTCATATGCCGCCATTAGGCCCTGATCTGCGTTTTAGGTATTATGGTCAACAGCAACGCGGGTTTTCTCTGGAACATCTTGTTTATTTATTGTTTTGTTTTTTATACGAAATAATTTGCAAAACTAATTTCCAAAGTAATCTAAAAACATGAGTACAGTCGTAATAAAATATGTCAAGTAGATACATAACTCAAAATAACCAGAAAAATATATTCAAATTATGTTACCAACTCCATTCATTTGGTGAATGTATTCTTTACACTTGATTCTTCCAACAATTCTCAATTTGTCGTGAGTTAGCTCGCTACAGGGTTGATTTCAGCCACATTGTTGTTTAAATTACGTCGAGAAATCTAATAAGATCGAGTCGGGCAACAGCAGCATCGGTGTCAAGAAATATACGTGTTCAGTGAGTGTAGAGTTGCCGACCGCTTGCGCCCAAATTGAGGGCGGTTTTTGTGATGAGGGAAAAACGCGGCAAATGGGTAATTAGGTTCAAACCCTCGCCTACACACATGCCAGAGCAGAAATGGCCAAAGCGGTAATGTGTCTGATAACAGGAATTGTGAATTGAAATGGTGAGCTGATGAATGGACGCCATCTTGTAGAAAATTAATAGAAGGTAGAGATTGTATCTGTTTTCATTAATTTACAACCTAAAAAAATTGTTGGTGTTATTAATACTGGGAATAGCAGACGGGAAAAGCTTTTAAAGATCATATTTCAATAATTAAAACAACTTTTGAATAACAAAGAGAAAAATTGGGATATAAAGCTACGATCGCCCTGGATTCAAATCTGATTTCATTCCAATTTTTCTCTCTAAAAGAATATGACCGGAGTTCATAGATACCAGGTTCAAATCTTGGTGATATCTCATTTATTTTCTCTTTTTATAATTGTTAAGTTTTTTACTTAAAATATTAAATATAACTAATACAATTCTGGCGATCTTTTTATTCTACAGTTGGCACAACGCCAAGTAATGGCGGAAATACTATTTGATATTTCTAAAAAATACAAATAAGTTACGTCAGGAGCAGTGGCGTACCTAGAACTTTTGCCGCCCTTTCTAAGTCAATAAAATGGTGATATTTATAAATTTAAAAAATAAATATAATATAAATATATCATCACATCTTTTACCCATTACTGGGTGTGGCACTCTGATCTCGGTAAGTGATATATTTATGTACGTGAAGTGCGGTTACCAGCTATCAAATCACAGCCTCCAAAGAAGTTAGTGGTGGGGAAGCCACAGGGGTAATTTTAATTTGGTGAAAATTGTTTGTCGACTGTGGGAATCAAACCGAGGTCCTGAGGATCCACAGGCCAACTCGGAATCACTGAGCCATTACCCCATTAAATTAATAAATAAATAATTTTAATTGAGACAAACTATAGGTGGGGAAATGTTTTACCATTGGATGGCATATTTAAATTAGGCAGTAATAAAGGAATTTTTCGAGATAATATTTTCAACCCTACATTGACTTGACGATGAAGAAAAATATTTGAAATCATATAATAATTCATAATTCGTATAAATCTAATAGTACACTTATGAAATGTACAAGTTGTTTTTTACAACTAAAACAAAATGTAAAAATGCCGCCACAACCCCCCTCCCCCTCTCTAGATACGCCACTGGTCAGGAGTCTGACAGCTAATAGAATTTTGACTTTTTAAATAATTATAAATGTACTCAATTTTAAATTTTCAAATGTCACTGTCATCAACAGGAAATGAATTTATGTATCAGGCTTACCGATTTCAAGTAGGTTTTCTTATTACCAACTGAAACAATTCCTTTTGATCACTCTGAAGTTATTTGCTACTCTGCACAACAGGAACTAAATTATAATAGAATCCAAACCACTCAGACACATTCGTATCTTTTTGATGTAAGTTGAAGTCAGCGAGATTTAAACGCGCGTAATACATCAATCTGTACAGTTGAGCTACAGGTTGAACGACATAGAAACATTTTAAGAGTTTAAACCATTATTTTTTATTAAACCATCAGCTGTCTTCAACTAAAGCAACAACCCATCCATCTCTGTTATCTACCACAACTTTCACTCCTAACTTAAAAACTCTCAACCCCAATTACACCCCTCGACAACACCCCCCACATGTACAACACATCCTCAATATATTCGCTTCACATACATTTCCGAACGTGATTTCGCGATTCGTGCCGAGTTCAGCCGAGTGTCGGCGAGCACCGCCACCGCGTGAACAGATGCGGCGGCCGGCGCGACGCCCCCGCAGTTGTAGCCGCACACCGGAGCGAGCCGCCGCCACCGGAATTGTCGCAGTCCGGAATAGTCCGGAGCGGACGCGAACGAGCGATACTGGTTGTGTGTTGTGGAGCGTGAGTGGTGAACGAAAGTGGGGTAGTTTTTTATTCTAATGTGAGTATTAAATTCGTTTTCAAGTTATATTCAAGTACCAGTAACACAGTTATTTATTCGGTACTTTATTCTATATATTAAAATATTTTGTTTTTGGAATGAATTAAACAAACTAAAAATGTTGTTTCGATGTATACAATTTGTTTAGTACTTTATATTATTATCTATATTTATGTGTATATTCTTTATTTTTCTACTAAACAGTTTCAATTGTTTTAAAGCAAATTACTGCAATGAATTTTTTACTACTTTTATTTCAAGAATTTTTATTTTATTATTAAAATTGTTTGATAGTAAATTTGTCCCTAATATTTCGTACAATAAAAGATTACTTAAATTTATCAATTTATTTCAAAGTTTGTAGTTGTTACAATCCTGTATATTCTTAAATAATAAGTCTAATTAATTCAATAGTACTTTATTTTAAATATTACATTTTTTAGAGAATTAAATAAACTGAAAATGTTGTTTCGATGTATGTCATTTATTTAATACTTTTTATTATTATCTATATCTATATTCTTCATTTTAATATTAAATGTGAAATAATTCTAAATTGTTTTAAAGAAAGCAGGGATACAATTATCTAGACAAATTTTAACAGCATGTTGTTAAATTTTAAATGTTCTCCAAGAAAACAAATAAATTAAAATGAAAAAAAAAGTTAACTCAAACCATTGAGAATGTATTATTTACTTTTTTCATTACTTTAAAAATAATTGTAAAAGTGTCATTTTGCGATTATTCGTTTCAAGTTTTATGATCAATAATATAAATAAATATATTTCGCAATATAGCCAATATTATGATAGCAATTGAAAAAATATATATTAATAATAATAACTAAAAGAATCGCTTTTTGATTATCGGGCTGTCATTTTACATTCCCATTTGTTAGTTTATTGAATCTATATAAATAAATAAATAAATATATCATCACGCCTTCTACCCATTACTGGATGTAGCACTCTGCCGAGGCAAATCTCGGTAAGTGATATATTTTTGCGCGTGAAGTGCGGTTACCAGCCGTCAAATCACGGCCCCCAAAGATGTTAGTGGAGGGGAAGCCACAGGAGTAGTATTAATGTGGTGAAAATGTTTGTCGCCAGTGGGTATCGAACCAGGGTTCTCAGGATCCACAGGCCGCCACGATAACCACTGTTCCACTTAATATAAATTATGTATTATAACTCAACTTTTATGTATTTTAACCATCTTATGGTTTTTGTTTAATTGGCTTAAAAATATCCACGAATATGTAAGCAAAATGATGTCAAATTTTTAAAAATATTTCGATATCTAAAATCCGGGAAGTAAATAACTTTTTTCATCCTTTTAAAATAATTAAAAGTGGTATTTGTATTAAAGCAATATGTTTCCGTATGCAATATAATGTTACGAAGACAATAAACTCTATGAAATTGTATAAATTGAGTAAGTAGGATTTATTCAAAATAATCATTTAAATTATTTAAAATTTTCTACGAAATGCCTTCAAGATTGAATTTTCTTTCTAATGATGAGTTGATTAAAAATTCTTGAATTGAATTCATATAATATAATGTAATAAATTTAATATTTCATAATAAATTAAATTTACTTACAAGTGTAATAATGAAATTCTCCCAAATTAACTTCCTCTTTATAATGTTAATATCTTTTATGAATAATATATTTGATCACGCAGTTCAAATTATACTGTCTAAGATATTAAATGTACCCTTGCCTTTATGAAATCAAAATCAACATAAAGTCAGCAAATTTATTAAGCTACAAACAACAATTAATTCTGAATGTAAATCGCGTTCTGTAATGCAACAAAGTGTAAACTGTAAAATTACACCCTTCTCAAATCCTATTACACCCATCAGGTTTGTGAGGAAACATCATAAATAACGCTGTCTAGATAAATCATAATGATTTATTTTATGACGCAACAGTCAGCGTAATTTTAATGTCACTATGTACATATGTCCATAGTGAGTTTCGTCAAAAATGAAGTTACCCAAACGTTCCTAAATTATTATTTTAGGAAAAATAATAAATAATAATAAATAAAAACGGTAGAAAAATTAATTTCTTAATGACCCAGTCAGAAAGTAAAATTTTCTTCCCTCGACTGAGAAAGAAAGTTATGCTTTTAATTTCTAAACAAGAAAGTAATCTTTTGTACAACCATGACGAAAAGTATGCTATTTCAACAGTCATAACAGAAAGTTATCATTTCCTGAACAACAAGCGTTTATTTTACTTTTCCAGTTAGCTCAAATAGCAAAAAACAAAAATATTTATTTACGTTATACGTCTTGTAAAATTGTTAACGGATGCTCTAGGTACATAAATAACTATTCTCTTCCCTAGGAAAGGAAAGTTAAGCCATATCCACGGCAACTAGAAAATAATTGCATGATTTGACATTATTGACATCCGTCAGGAGAATAATAAATTTTATCCACAACTCATATATAATAAAGACATTATTACACTGATTTCAGTTGAATTATATGGCTCATAAAACACTAGTGTTTTATATTCCATAAAACACTGTAAAAAGCTTGTTACTTAGCAACCACTTCATGATCTACCATATTTTGAGAAACTATATGTAACTGAATCAACCTTAAATATTACCATCAATCTTCTTCGATACCTATAATTATGAGTTGTGAATAAAATTTTGTATTACACTCGTGTTTTATTGGTATATAAAACACTAGTATAATACTATTATCTAAATTTCTAATTTATGTTTAAAAATTTTGCTTTTTAATAGGGTAGGGAAAAATGGTGTCATTTGTTTTCGACTCGGAAAACGATACGGCATCTTCAAGAAGAAATATATTACTTTCTTGTTTTACTTTTAAATAAACGTAATCATCGATGAGTTGTTTTGAAAATTTCAAATTTATAAATTAGTTTAAAATAAAGTGGTTGAAATAAAAATGGTACAGAATTTTGTTCTTCGTTTTTGAATCAGAAACGTGATTGAAACTAGAATGAAATATATACTAGACGGGTAAACATAACATTTATATAATGTAAATTGATATTCTTGTGTTTATATGTGTGTAATTGATTGAACAAGATAACTACATTTTCATGCGAGGCTCATTGTTAATGTCTCCTGAAAATTCTATATATGAGATATACGAGTATTTGGCAGCAATGTACAAATTACTGAAAATGAAGTAAATGGTACTTGTTGATAATGGCTTAAAGGTAAACATGATTTAAAACTTGTTTACTGTAACCCAAAACGTGCTTATCAATGAATATCACAGAATTGATTTTTTCGTTAAAATTCGTGACTGATATTTAATGCTTTGCTCTCATTTTGTGTTTATTAAAAATGTGCTAAATCAGAAAAATATTTCAGATTGTATACAAAATTAATTTGCAGAATTATATATCGTATATTTTTCAAAAACATCCTTAAATTGCTTTCAATAAAAGGAAACGAAGAAATAAATTTATATCGCTTTTAATGGAGAATTATACAATTGACGTCACGCTAGGGAGAGATGAAAGGAAACCAAAAGCAAAAGATATCTCACACTAGTGAGAGAATTAGTTGACAGACCATGATTAACCAGATCATACTTTTAACATACGTTCCAAAATATGCTCTAGTTGATCATGGTCTGTCAACTAGCTCTCTCCCTAACGCGAGATATCTTTTTTTGTTTCCATTTTTAAATGTATAACTTCCCATTATATTGTATGGGGTAGGTGGCTCAGTAGAATCGAGTCAACTTGTGGATCCTGAGAACCCGGGTTTAATTCTCACAGCCGACAAACAATTTTCACTTTCCGAGATCTGCTAAGGCAGAGTGCCATCCTCAGTAACAGATAAAAGACGTGATGATATATTAATATTTTTATTAATAATAGGGTAGGTGACTCAGTGGTATCAAATCGGACTGTGAATTTAAGAACCCTTGTTCGATTCCCGCAGCCTACAAACAATTTTCACCACATTATAATTACCCATGTGGCTCTCTCACTTCTAACATCATTGCGGGATGTGATTTGACGGCTGGTAACCGCACATCACGCGCATAAATATATCACTTACCAAGATCTGACACGGCAGAGTGCCACACCTAGTAATGGATAAATGACGTGATGATATATATTTATTTTTTATCTCTGTCATAATTTAGCAATATTTGATGTTGGAATGTCACTGTTAAAAACAAAAAGAAATTAACAATATCTTTAAAAGCTTAAATTAAATTAATAAACCCGAAATTCTAATAATAAACTGTATTTAAAAATGAAAATACGTATCTCATATAACAGAATCATTTTTCATTCAAAAAAGAACTTCCCACGCAAGAGAAAATTTTCTCCGTTAAACGCTTAGCTACAATTGAAAAACTTTCCAAGCCTACTTTCTTAGTTAATTAAATTGAAAAACTCTTAAAAACCTGCACATACCACCCCCAATGTTGCCAACGTTTCAAAAACCAACCCTGAAATTGAAACGAATTAAATTCTCTATATTAAATTGTATGCGAAATCAGCATATTGTTGAATTAAATAATTTATAAAATAGGAATTGGGATTACCTCATCTGCAGATCAAAATATTCAAATGAAACAGGTTGTAAAATTAGCATTTGAATAACCGCGCACCGAGTATTCATCCTATTATGTTTATAGAATAAATGGAGAATTTTCAATTCTGTAAACTTTATTATCTACCTGAAATTACACGTAATTCTAATTTCTGAATAAGTAATATGTATTTATTATTTCCATTTTCAGTTGGACCTGATAATAATCAAGAGTAATTAAATATTTAGAGCGATTGTTTTGTAACAATGTTGTAAATATTTATAGAATTACTGACGTCAAAGTTTGCGTGTTTTCTTTCCTCTTTCAAATGTTCATAAATTATTTGATAAATACATTATTCAAATAACATTGATTTATAATTTATTTCTTATTATGTTTCAAGCTTTTGTTATCTCAAATAATTGAAGAATGTTTAACCATGTAAACGATTTTACATTTTTGATTGTTATTGCTTAATTAATTATTTATTGCTCTGCATAACAGGAACTTAATCCCAATTGCAAGAGTTTACAGTGAAATACAAACCACTCAGACACAATCGTACTCTTTGAATATAAATTGCAGTTAGCGAGATATGAATGCACGACGATAGTATTATTTATTTACCCTGTTAAATCCTTATAAAATTTTGATAATAAAATTCAAACGACGTCAGTGTACCAATTTGAAATTTGCGTAGTGTGGTTGGAGAATCCGGGTTCAATTTCCACAGCCGATAGTAAATTTTCATCACATTAAAAATTTAATGAAAATGTTAATTTTTTGGTTGAACCTGTTCAAAAATCGAAAAATATTAAAATATGATTCTATATAATTCAGACTATGAGAAATCGAATGCCATTGAGCGCATCTTCATATCTCTTTTAGTTTTCGAGTTACAACGATTTTTGACTTTTTTTTTATCTGAACTTTGAAGGCCCATATCTCGAAAACTAAAAGAGATATTGAAATGCGGTTTGAACGAGTGTATTTCTAGTGTTCCAATTAACTTATACTGAAATTTTGAAAATTTTTCAAAATTTTCTTTTGCTCATATTTCAAAAAGTTGATGAGATAATGAAAATCTGTGAACACCAGTGAATTCCTCTCGTAAAAGTACATAGGTATGCAAAATTTCAGAATGTTTGCTCCACGGATATAATTTTTAGAGCCAAAAAACTAAAAATGGCCAAAATTCGTAAAATTCTTAAGGGGTATCCCTTCAAAAATAATTAAAAAACAGTGATTTTCGTTTTTTTGTAATAAAAAATTTATCCTTGCAGATTTTTGCCTGAAATTTTGCATACCTATGTACTTTTACGAGAGAAATTCACTGGTTTTCACAGATTTTAATTATCTTGTCAATTTTTTGAAATATTGAGAAACGAAAATTTTGAAAAAAATACTAAAAATTGCAAAAATTTTAAAATTTTGGTTTAAGTTAATTGAAGCACGAGAAATACGCTCGTTCAAACCGCATTTCAATATCTCTTTTAGTTTTCGAGATATGGGCCTTCAAAATTGAGATTTAAAAAAAGTCTAAAATCGCTGTATCTCGAAAACTAAAAGAGATATGAAGATGCGCTCAATGGCATTCGATTTCTCGTAGGCTGAATTATATAGAACCATATTTAAAATTTTTTCTATTTTTAAACTGGTTCAAGGAAAAAATTGGCATTTTCGTAGGATTAAGACGGCTCTGATTATGGCATTCTAATCCGGAGATCCCGAGTTCGAATTCCACTCATGCTGAATATAGTACGGCTCGGTGTGTTCGGACCCTGTGCTGTAATTGGAATTCAATTTCTGTTGTACAGAGTAAAATAACTCCTCTGTTTCATTATTTCAAACTCTGTTTTTAAAAAACCGATGAAATAATTAAACTAATCAATCTAATAAACCTTCCAAACCGTTCATATTGTTCACAAACAAATAACAATTTTCATTGGTCGATAAATCGAACCAATCAGAAAACAGAATTTCAGCATTCCGAAACATTCTTCCACAGTTATTATAAACTAAAATTATACCAATTTAAATTGCTAAGTTCGCGTTAGCATAATTACGAAAATATAATTCAGTTGCACTTCGTTTTGCTTAGAAAGTGATTTCGACTGAAGTTGCACGAAGTTGCATCAGTACAAGTTGCACGGAGCGCTCGTCTGAAATGAGATTTTGCAAAGGCGTGATTTAACGCAACCGTGGGGGTGTCGCGTTGCCTTGCTGAGAATTTTAGAAGCGGAAGTAATTGTAAGACGTGAAATTTAATCCAGGATTTCAGCAATTATTTTTAATGCCAATTAATTATTGTTTTACAAACTCGTTTGTTATAACCTGTTGTTTTTTACAAATCATTGAAAATTTATTAGGGAGATTGTACTTTAATTTAAAATTGAATAACAGATCTTTAAAAAAATGTCTGCGTAGCGGCAAGAATTAATACTACTTGATACATGAGTATAAAATTGGTTTCAATCTCTTGGTGAATTATAAAATGCACAGAAAACTCAAATTTCTTGCGAAATACTGATGAAAATTAGTTTTTCGCCCTAGAGAGGAAAATGTAGTGTTTCTTCTTCTTCTGCTTCTTCCTCCTCTTCTTCCTTTTCTTCTTCTTCCTCTTCTTCTTCTTCCTCCTCTTCTTCTTCTTCCTCGTCTTCTTCTTCATAATTCTTATACCATTTTTATTCATCTTTTCATTTTTCCTCTCTCTTTTCTTATTTCTGCTATTTCTACTTCCCTTGTTTTACTTGGTTTCCCTCTTTTCCTTCTTTTATCGATGCTTCCGGACTCTACAATTTTCCTACCTAGATTGTTTTAGCCAATCATCATTATGTGTCCGTACCATACCAGTTGTTTTCGCTTTATGTTTTTTAACTATATTTTAATCTATTAAAAGCCCTTTCATATTATACCAAATAAGCTTGGTAAGATTCGGAATACTTTTTGGACAAAACAATTGTAGATCGCAAATGGTTTTTTTTTTTTTTTTTTTTTTTTTTTTTTATTTGCTTTATTTATGGGTCTTTCAACATCGTGGTTATTTAGACCCCGGTACATTTCGATACATTAATTTTTTATTTGGTTAACAATTTCTAAGGTGTACGTTTATACATTGTCCAGTAGTTGTGCGTCTTTCAGGTAGTTGATGATATTCTTGATGTGGTTGTTGTTGGCTAGGGCATCGGCGATGTTTGGTGGTATCTTGTGTCGGTGTCTTTCCTGATCATATTTATGGCAAGATTCTATCAGATGCTTCACAGTTAGTGTGGTGTTGCAAGTGTCGCACTGAATTGGGTTGGTTTTTGTGAATAGGTGACTATGTGTTAGTTTGGTATGGCCTATTCTTAATCTAGTTATACAGATTTGTTCTTTCCTATTTTCCAGTACTTTCCATGCTCTTGTTGTTTTTTTTAAAGACCTTTAAAGATCTTTAATATGATATCAAACACGATATGATTCGGAAAACATTTGCTCAAAACAATTGCGGATCATAAAGTTCATTTAATTTTTTTTTATTCGAAAGACCTTTCATTACATATATGAATAGTATGGCTGTTTAGTTAGCGTTATGACATTCGAATCTCGGGTTCGAATCCCAGACAAGCTAAAAATATATGAAGTATCAGATTTGGGTCCGTAAATCCGGACCCTGTAATATGATTCGGATTAAGTTCTGTTGTACAGAATAACATAAATAAATAAAAATAAATGAATAAATAAATATATCATCACGCCTTCTACCCATTACTGGGTGTGGCATTCTGCCGAATCAGATCTCGGTAAGTGATATATTTTGCGCGTGAAATGCGATTACCAGTCGTCAAATTACGGCCCCCAAAGATGTTAGTGGTGGAGGAGCCACAGGAGTAGTTTTTTGAAATTATGAAAATTGTTTGTCGCCTGTGGGTTCTCAGGATCCACAGGCCGACTTCATACCACTGAGCTAGCCACCCCATACATAAAATAAATAAATACTCGAATTACTCCAAACATGATACAGTTTGGAATACAATTGTCGATTGAAGCAACTACATTATCTGTAATTAGGATTAAGTGCCTGTTACGTAGCAAAATAAGAAAATAACTAGATCTGTAACGGTTATTACAAATATAAATTAAAATTAAATATATATACACATAAACTAGTAATACTAATGTAGTAAGTTTATCTCATTACTTAGATAATAAATTACAATTCTTCGAAACAATCATTTATTTTTTATTAGTTTAGTAAGTTAGCATCCATATTAGAAAATTGAGAATCCATGTAATAAAATAGTCGCTTTTGCATTAGCGAATCATTAATTTGAACTTTTCGTAAAGTTAGTGGCAAAGTTGGACAGCTTTTGTTTCCGCGTGGGGTAATGTTTAAACAAACGACAAACGCCGGAGTGGTAACTGCATCCGTTGCCACCAGATGGTAGTAAAGTGCCAGGAGCGTCTAGGCCTATGTAGAATTATAGTTGAACACACAATGATTGTGTTGAATGCGTGTGAGTGTGTATGAGTGATAAAGCAACAAGTTTATAAACATGTTAGGAAAGTTTAAATGCTAGTTTAAGTTCTACAGTGATAACGACCTCGTTATATGGAAATAATACAAAGTTGGAGCTGCTCGAGAGTCTAGGAAGAAGGAAGATGAAGTTACATATATCTGTTACTGACAGAGTAGCAAATCCAGACGGTAAATGTACTGCATTGCATAGGCAATGAACAAAATTCCAAATACAAAAATTGTAATATTTGCCACTTATTTTTTATATTAGAGCGCATTTTTGGCGATGCTCGCTTCATTTGCACTTCTGACAAACAAATTCTTAATTCGTAGAATACATGCTTCACACACCCAAGTCTTTGTATTCGATTTTAACTCAAATTATTCCGAATATTAATATTATTTAAATTTTGAATGTGTTTTTGATAAAGCTCGCTTCAGTCGCGTTTTATACAACTAAATCTTAAGTCCGTAGAAAACAGGCTTCAAACTTTATATTAGTTTTTGGCAAAACTGGTGAAAGTGACTTTTTTTCCTCACCTATAAGTTACTTACAGATTCATCACAAAATGTATCAGAATATACTATTTTACAATACTTGTACTGTAAGTTACTTATTAATAGCTGTATTCCATTTGTCACTTGGTTCACTTAAATCAGTTCAAATAAATTAGACAACATGACTAAATGAACAGAATTAAGCAAACTGATGCACTTATTGGGGTGAATTACTTCAAATTAATTTAGAAACAGTAATTCTAGTACTAGAATTAAAGTAAATAAATAAATATATCATCACGCCTTCTACCCATTACTGGGTGTGGCACTCTGCCGAAACAGATCTCTGTCGTTAAATCACGACCCTAAAATATGTTAGTGGTGGAGGAGCCACAGAGGTAGTTTTTGAAATTATGAAAACTGTTTGTCGCCTGTGGGAATCGAACCAGGGTTCTCAGGATCCACAGGCCGACTTCATACCACTGAGGTAGCCACCCCATAAAAAAATAAATAATAAAGCGAAGTAATCCAGTGAAATAAATAAGTGATCTGGTTCAGTAAATGTAAGTTGTTTCCAGGGTTATATCAGGACTTTAATATTTACTTACTGTCCACCGTGGACAGTAAGTAAATATTTATTTTGACAACAATTTGACAGCTATCAATTTTGAAACCTACTTTCTTTTCCTTCTATTTGTGCAAGTATTGTAAAAAATAGTTTACCTTGAATTGTAAGTGATTTTTTTAGGTCGCGAATATTTAGGAAATTTTGACCCTTCGAACCTCGCTTTCCTAAACTACATTCTTAACCTTAAAACTGTCACAGTACGTAATATACTACTCTTGCAATCCAGCATAAATATTGCATTTCGCAATATGAAACAAATAAGACTATTTCTGATTGGTTCGAATTCCACAACAAGTTACAATAATTGGAATTAAGTTCATGTTATACAAAGTACCAAAATAAAATAAAGAAACATCCATATTTTTCTCAGTACAAAATCTGAACAATTTTCCCAGCAACATTAAATTCTTTCCATGTTTCCCTTAAAGCAATATTTACATTTGCTAGTAAAAATAGTCATTAGTAAACCAAAAAAAATCTGCTCCATTACGAATAAATTTACATGAAATTCCGCATATCCTCTTGCTGTAACAAAAGAGCATCGCGGCAGCATTGCTATTTACAAGGGACAGTTTGCAGAATGAAATGAACATCGTGTACGGATTAGTAGTGTTTAATGTGCCGCGGTGGTTAATCGCCCAAAAAACGCACGAGAGCCAGAGACCAGAGAATGAGAGTCGAGCACTTGCTCTGCAGTTGCGGATGGAGCATGCAGCGAGCTCGTTAAATTGATGATGCTACATTATTTTACAGTATGCAAAGAGTTCTTGGTAGTGGAGTATTAGTTTGTTACAAAAGGATGTTTTTTTTGTTTTGAAATGCGCTAGTTTTTGTTGATTTTACGAGACATATTTCGGTTCGATATTCAGGTGTCTTCTTTACAAAGGCCACCATTGGGATCTCGAGGACTTATTTTAATTATTTATATATTAAGGGCATAATCGAAAGGTTATAGTACTGAGGAAATTTTAAATGTTTTAAATTTCCGGCGTGCTAAAATCTTGATTATGCCCTGTAGTACATACAACGTTTTATTTTATTTTGATCCTCGAAATTTAATAATTCAACTTTTGATTTCATAAAGTAAAAAGTAAAAACTAAGATATAACTAAGAAAAAATTAAACCCCTAAGCCTTAATAAATATAAAGATAAATCTAAATACGTATTTCGAGAACTAAGTTCTCATCATCAGTAGACGAAGCAAGGAAAAAACCAATTTTTTCTTAGTTTTGATATCATATTTTTTAGTTTAGCGTTCCTTAAAATTCAAATGAAGACATTACAATTGGTCTTTAGTGACACGTGACATATATTGAAGCATTTCATTAGTTTTGAGAAACGTCAAAAACTAATAATTGTTATTTAATTTACAATCTCAGTTAAATATTAATAACATTCTAAACAAAACCTAAACAAACTGTAGGATTGTCGTAATGTACGAAGATTTCCGTGATTTTTTTAAGGACAGCTCTACTTATTAAATTTTCTTGGTTACCTTTTCGAATCATATTATGTATTTAGGTTTGTCAGAATATTGTATGACTTGAAAGAGAGAAATACAGCCTGCTTTGCAATGTTGTTGCTTCTAATTAATATGAATGGGCCATTGGCAGGTCGCGAGTCGGATGTGTAAGGCAATTAGTAAAAGCTCGTTAAATAATTAGTCCCAGTGCTTGTTGAGGACTTGACCACGACCAGCTGAATTAGTCCCTGGCCGGAAATTCTTCACGAAGGTTAACCTCATTGTTCTCCTTACTTTACTGGAGGAACTGAGCGATTTCACAAGTCGCATCCCTCTGTATACATTCATTTACTTAAGTATTTTCAAAAGCAACATCGTATACTTTCTGCAATCGTAGTCCAGTTTATAAAAATAAGGTAAAAATTGCGTTTCTTGACATCAAGAAAGTGGTCGTACGTTCAAATTTTGCAGATTTATACTTATATCAAAAAATACGATTGTGTCTGAATGGTTCAGATTCCACTATAATCTGTACGCCCTCTGTATTGGGATTAAGTTCCTGTTGTGTAGAGTAACTAATAAATAAAAAATAAAATATACATTTCTAAATTGTTTTTATTTATTTTTCAAAATAGACGATAATGATTTATTTTTGATTGATAATACTTCCATTATCTTGTTTATTGATTATACTACAATTAATAAAAATTAAGAATTATAACTCAAATTACAATTAAATAATTAAAAATTATAACACATATGGATTACTATGATCTACAATCGTCATCAGGTGAACTGATACTGACTAATTCTTTATTTTTAAGAGCTTTCTAAATAGTCTTAGAGAAAAATGCTTCAAGGAAAAGTTACGGAGAACTAAATCTTTCACAATTTGTATTGAAGAATTTTTCCCTAAAATGATTTATAAACATTCGGTAGCGGAAAGTATACGATGGTTTTATCATTGCTTTTTCTGGTAGGTAGTACAACAGTTATTTTCCGAATGTTAGTGATGATTGTCACTGAATTTGAGGTAATATGCGATGAGGAAATAATCTAGTTTGGTTTCCTCTTCCTCTCAGTGCAACAGTAGGTAATATCCGTATTTACCCACATAGGAAATAGGTTCGAAAATGAATCCTTATTATTTGCTATAGCATCGCGTAATTGTTTGTGAAATGTCATGGTAAAATATCGTGAATTTGATCTAAAAATACCTAAAGGTATCTATACTATACTTACTTTTTTTGGCAGTTGATTAATAATATATTGTCTAACTAGTACAAAAGTGATATATTATAAAACAAGACCTTATTCGAATTCTGCAACCACAAGAATTCGGGAACGTTCACTTTTTCTACGTTTAAAGATTATAATTTTTTATCCGATCGAATTCTAGATACAAAAAATAATACCCATTTTATTTTTCATCTATAAATATCAGTTTTCAGACGTAGGCCAGAATAATTTATATACCAAAGTAAGAGATTGAGAAATTTCTTCTTGAAGGTGTCGTTTCATTTCCCTAGCCAAAGACAAGAGATATAATGCATCTGAGGGAAGATTACCCTATCATAAAGTTAAACTTTTCAGAAATAAATCAGAAATTTAGATATGATTTATTATTCTCTTTGTAGATGTCATCTTGATATCACTAATGTCAATTCATACAGTTATTTTCCAATTGCCTTGTTTATGACTTTACTCCTCTTCCTGAAGACATAAATATTTACTTTCTCCGAGACCAAACAATATCACTTTCTTCTCTTGAGACAATTGTTTAAGGAAAACAAAATTAAGTTTTTTAGAGGGTCGTAAAAAAATTGTAAACATAATGACAACTATCACAATAATCTCATAATACATAGAACACATTCCTTAATTTCCATCTCACCTCCACTAACTCCCCATTACTTCCCCAACTAAAAAAAACTTCCATTGTTACATCCCGCGAGACCTCCCTCCCATCGCATCACCTTTAATTAATCCTCCCTCCCACAGCGTGTTTTAATTTCATCTCGGGGGATTTACCCTAACGTTTCAGCTCATCAGTGGCCGTGCATCACTTCGTTGTGTTATTGTCCCTTCCGTGCTGTGACACCATGGGTGAAAAGTATCCGCATGACTGCTCGCGGACACTTGCCACCCGAAGAACACGCGATTATTAATTATGAAATTGTTGACACTGGAATGTAGAGAATGCACACGAGGCTGAGAGAAACTCTGGCCAAGAAAATTCCTCTGGGAATGAGTTTTGTGTTGCGAATGTTGCGATATGGAGATTCTTATGAAATTAAAATGAGGAAGGTTTGAAAGTTACTTAGAAGCTATGATTAGGTTCGACATTCATTTATTTATTTGTTACGCTGAAAAACTGGAACTTAATTACAAGTAATAGCTTACGACTAATGAGTTGGAATGGGATGTAGTAGTATATTAAAGTTGCTGATATCACATTTAAATGAAGGTTGTCCAAAAGTATTTAACTCAAATTTAATTATGCATTGTCATTTTCTCATTAACGTAGTTAGAACTTACATGGATTCGCTTGTATGGGGTGGTATGAAGTCGACCTGTGGATCCTGAGAATCCTGGTTCGATCCCCACAGGCGACAAACAATTTTCATAATTTCAGAAACTACCCTTGTGGCTCCTCCACCACTAACATCTTTGGAGGCCGTGATTTGACGACTGGTAACCGCACTTCACGCGCAAAATATATCACTTATAGTGGCTCAGTGGTATCGAGTCGGCCTGTGAATCCTAAGAACCCTGGTTGGCTCCCCACAGCCGACAAACATTTTCACCACATTAATACTACTCCTGTGGCTCCCCCTCCACTAACATCCATGGGGGCCGTGATTTAACGACTGGTAACCGCACTTCACGAGATCTGCTTCGGCAGAGTGCCACACCTAGTAATGGGTAGAATACTCGTAAATACGGATAAGTTTACAAAGAGGCCAATCGAAAACTAATCTAGTTTTGATTTCGTTGATATTTTAAGGATGACGCGAGCAATAATGAGCCCTAATGATTTTGTAATTTGATTTAGAAGCAGATGTTCTTTAGATCGATAAAAATTGCAATGCAAATTTCTATCTGATGACGTTCATTAAATGCAAATTCGATACTAACTACAAATACATTAAATACCCATTTAGTAAATAACTATTAGGTTGCTAAGCAACACAACAAACTGCTGATTCAGTAATGGATTATCAATAAGGCAAAAAATATTTCTTTTTATACCAGTTTGACTCATAACTCACCAATGTATTATTCAGTTAAACCGATTTGAAAGGAAAATTTGTGGAAAACTTGATGCTATAGAAACATATAATCATATAAAATTTTGAATAGAGGTCCACAATATAGTGTTATAATTAAAATTAATTTATTTATCTATTAAATCTCAAATTGAAAATTTTCCATATTAGTTCAGTTTAATATAATTAATTTTCCAATAAAATCAGGTACAATGCACTCAATAATCTTGCGTAAAATTCAATTTATTCGCCTGTGAAATCAAAATAACGATCAATTAAAACATTAATTTTATTAAGCGAGGATAATACAATAAAATAAAACAATCTCTAAATTTTATAATTAAAATTAACATGACGTTTTTATTGTTATTTGCACAATAATAATTTAGAAATATTGCATATTTATACGTGTTTGCTATCAATAATATTCATAGATTTTATTTACAGAGCTTACCTAATACTAGCAGTATAGACTTTATTTAGTATTATCACTCATTCATGAATTATTTTAAATGATAAAAAGACAAAAAAAAATACTCTACCACTTCTAGTTGATAATTATTTTTATAAAAACTTTTTTATCCGTTCGTTCAGAAAATAGCACTTTTCCTATACGCTTTGATTCGCAAAATTCCTCATTTCAATATGTTATAGTCGTTGCTAGACAAGAAATAATAGTTAAGAATTAATATTTTTCTACGATCAATGATATCTAAGGCGTACTCCTTTTGCCATTTGAATCAGATCTAACTTACACTTACTGAGCCAGATCACTTATTTATTTCAGTAAAGGCGTATTCCATTTGCCATTTGGATCAGATCTAACTTACATTTACTGGACCAGATCACTTATTTATTTCGTTGGATTACTTCGCTGACTTTATTTCCAGTACTAGAATTACTAATTCTAATTTACTTTGGAGCACGAACTATTATATTTGGAGTAATTCAGTATGTTTAATTTAGTTCATTAATCATGTTGTCTAATTTATCTGAACTGATTTAAGTGAACCAAGTGGCAAATGGAATACAGCTTATATTACGTCGCTCACTTTATTTCCTGCACTACATTTACTGATTCGGATTTAGATTAGAGTAATACACTCCGATTTAAGTGAATTATTTCAAAGTAAATTAGAATCAGTAATTCTAGTAAAGTCGGCGAAGTAATCCAGCGAAATAAATAAGTGATCTAGTTCAATATATGTAAGTTAGATCTGATCCAAATTGCAAATGGTATACACCTATTATTATCATGTTTCATGAGTTGTTACGTTTCTAGGATACTAATTTAGGATTGTTATGTTGGAATAATGTGGGGTAGGTGGCTCAGTGGTCTCTAGTCGAATTGTGGATTTGAGATTCAAGGTTTTCACAACATTAAAATTATCCCTGTGGCTATTGAAAACTATTAATAGTCTCTTCCTTTCGGTAACATTTATTTCTTCTATTTTTCGTAATATGATGAAGACAGCATGATTTGAACTATCGAATTGTCTCAGTGCACAATTATTATTATTCCAAGTTGGTCATAAATTTCAATGACAGTTCTGCACCGTTTATATTATAGAATACAATTAAATTCATTTGATCCAAGCATTAGTAAGTCAAAATCAGCATCAAGCACACGAGAAACTTTTCTTAACACTACACAGCTTTACCTCTTAAGATAGTCAATAAATTAATCAGACACTTCCAACCCAGCATCTTAAATTCCCTCCCTTACACTTCGTGCTTCCTCTACACAATTTCCTTATAAATCAGTGGCACTCAACAGCAGGCAACGTGGCAGCATAGCAGCGCTAGCTGTATCGTTGTATTCCCCTGGCGAAATGAATAAACAACGCGAGCGTAGAACGGAGAATGTGCGGCACTATCAGGACCGGAGAAGAAACGGTAAACGGTTCGCTTTCAAGCAATGTGCATAAATCTTCACAGGGGTGAAGAAGGGAGAAGGGTTTCAACGCCGGCTGCGAGTTATTTACAAACCGCTAATCGTGCAACCGACTGTGCGAAATTATCACGCATGCGTAGATGAAGGAAAAGTCATGTTTAGGGTGAATTGGGGTTATGACTTTATTTGGAACTGTCAAAAACAGTTTGAGGACGAGTATTTTGCAGTTTTATTTCGTAGAATATTAAAAATATGGGGATGAACACTTTTATTTATCCTGACTCTTTCATTTTGTGATCACGAAACGACAATCCCCCTACCCTTCTGAATCATACTTTTTCTATGATTCATGTGGACTGATTCACATCGAAGGTTTAAAAATGGCTTCTGATGATAAATTTATGTGCTTTATTTGTGGAATTAAGGGAAATTGGCTGCTTCTGGAAGAATTTTTAAATGGCTTACATGGACACTCATTTATGAAATTTTAAAATAGGTTAGTTTGTGTATTTGACATTTGCAGTTATTTTAACGTTCATACTATAGTATCGCGTCGATCGGGTTGGATTTGAATCATTATTCCTGTTCGATGTTTTCTTCAGTATCATATTTAATCATGATTCAACGCAATCACGATCAAAGGAATCATGATTTAGAAAATCACAATCACAATCCAAAGAAACACGCCTATTGAACTGACCCTTACTTATTTTTCTAACAACGCTAAACTAATTTCTGAGATATAGTACTCGTACCTAGTTAGCTAAAATTGCTTTGTCTTGCTTGAATATTATCCGTACTTTTCATGAGATTGTAATATGAAAATCATCCGTTACAAATACGAATTTATATTAAAAGACTCGAAAATTTAAGATAAATAAGCTGATACAAGAATCCTCTTATCCGTTTGACTTGTCGTTCTCGAGTTCTTTCATTTCAATCACATTTCCGTACTTACTAAACACGCGCTCTGTTATCATTGAATTTAAAGGGAATCGCGCAGCGTATAAAATCCATAACTTCTTTCACGCTTATTCATATTTCCTCGCACAATTTACCTTATTCACAAACGAGAGCAACGCCGATTTGACTTAAAATTGCTAAATTCAAAGTCCAGAGTGCTGAGTGGTTCACCAGTCGACCGGAACAAGGCGCGAGATACGCCGGAACGCCGGCTGGAGCCAGTGTACGGTGTCGGACGATGACACGTCACTTGCCGGCATTGCTAGAGGAACGTGCTGGGAAAAAATATTCACGAGTCACAAACAGGAGAGTGTACAGGAGTGTTTCAATTCAGGACTTGGTTTAAATAAAGTGTGGAAGGGAATAAATGGTATAAAAGTTGGTTTAATTTTTTTTTAAGAAAGTTTATCTTTACATGAGAGAATTAAACATTGTTTAAGAGCCTGCGGAGAGACCACGAGGCTATTACCTCATTTTTATAATAATAATTGATTGATTTATTTATTTATTTATTTTAATAATTTCAAAAACTACCCCTGTGGCTCCTCCACCACTAACATCTTTGGGGGCCGTGATTTGACGACTGGTAACCGCACTTCACGCGCAAAATATATCACTTACCGAGATCTGCTTCGGCAGAGTGCCACACCCAGTAATGGGTAGAAGTCATGATGATATATTTATTTATTTATCCTAATCTGAATAACAGGAACTTAATCCTAATTACAAAACAGGATCCGGACTCACTGAGCCAAAGTAAATAGTTATTTTCCAAAATCGACAAAAAAGTGTCTACTTTTCTGACCAATTTTACTACGGAAAATAGATTTTTACCTAAACAGTCAAGTAAAGTACGTATCCAAGGCTACAACAAAAATAACAATCTGGTAAAGTACAAAACAGTCTGGTAAAAATAAATATATCATATCTTTTTACCCATTACTGGACGTGGCACTCTGCCGAAGCAGATCTCGGTAAGTGATATATTTATTCATGTGAAGTGCGGTTACCAGCCGTCAAATCACGACCCTCAAAGATGCTGGTGGAGAAAAGCGAAAGGGATAGTTTAAATGTGATGAAAATTATTATTTGTACAGAGTAATATATAAATTATGGGGTAATGGCTCAGTGGTATCAAGTCGGCTTGTGGATCCAATGAACCCTGGTTCGATTCCCACAGCCGACAAAACATTTTCATCAATTTAAAAACTACCCCTGTGGCTCCCCCACCACTAACATTTTTGGGGGTCGTGATTTAACGGCTGGTAACCGTACTTCACTCGCATAAATATATCACTTACCGAGATCTGCTTCGGCAGAGTACCACACTCAGTAATAGGTAGAAGGCGTGATGATATATTTTTTTATAGTAATAAATTAAAACAAAAATCTTAGAGGATTTGACATGACTATACAACCACCTTAAAATCTCAAATTAAAACGACCATCTTACTTACTTAGTTTAATCCATCCATAAAACACATTATCCTTATACATACTTACACCAAATTAACCCTTACACCCATAAAATAACTTAACCACCCCCTGAACATCAATTCCATCCCTAGATAATCCCACATCAACCTCCCTCATAACATCCGCAACCTCCAGCATCTAAGCACTCACCTCTGAAATTGAACACTCACTAAGCAGTGTTGCCAACCAGTACGCCTGCGAAAAACCCTGTTAGCACGAACACGGACATGTTTATCACATCGGCCAGCCTATCTCTACTCGTGTAATAAACTCCCGCAGAGTGTGAGGACCGGGTACTCACTCCACCAGCGGCGATTTCATTAAATTTGTATCGAACAGCGAGATGGCGAGAGTACTTCCTGATGGTCTGGGAGGACTTAAGTGGTGGGGTATCGATCCAACTTTGATTTAAGCTGCCGAAGAGTGAAGAATGAGTAGGGGTGGAAGGAGCTTTTTTATAGATGGTGTGTTTATTCCGTCAGGGTTGTTATTTTAATTATAGTGATTAGGTGGTGTTTGAGTAGGAGTTAATTGTAGGGTTATTGGGTTGTTATTGGGAAATATTTGTTGCGCGGTAGGTATAATGAAATTAAATCTTAATTTGGGAAATATGACCGTCAGATTATTGTTAACTTTTTAATTGTAACAGTTAGAATTCAGTTCAGTGGATTTGAGAACCTGAGTTTATTTTCTCTTTAATAAACTTTTTTCAAAATGTTATTTTCTATCATCTGGCTAGGACAAAACAAAACTAAAAATTCTCATACTCCATTTCTTGTTGCCTAGCAACAACTGTAATGCACTGGAATATTGTATTTTTTGTAAATTTTCCCTCAATTGGAAGACAAAAGTGATGCATTTCATCCCTAGGGATGCCTGAAGACGGAAAATAAAGCCATATCCATGGCAACTAAAAAACAACGGTATGATTTGACATTAGTGGCATCCAGGTGATATATATTAAGAAAATCATATATCTTATCTGTATTTCTAATTTATTTTTAAAAATTTTACTTTTTGATAGAATATTGAAAAAAAATTATATGTATACCGGTATTTTATATTCTTCATCTTCAGTTCAGGAAATAAAATGATATCTTCAGAAAGAAAAGTTTAATTTTGTTTCCTTTCATACACAAAGTACTATTAAATGGAATCAATTTGACACAGTGCACTTCTAATATTTGTGTAATTTGTTAATCATTTTATTGTTGCTATTAATATGATTTCGTTATTATGATTCATCTGTATCCACTCTTTTGTATAGGCTTCGCCTTTTACAATAAATTATTATTATTATTTGTGTAATACATGCATTATTAGGCAAATTCATAAAAGCGGTTTAACGCTAACACCACTTTTTATTTCTTTTTAACTCTCTTTTCAATGTACGAAACAAGTTTATTTTAACTTGAGTTAAAAAGAGAGTTAATTAGCATCAAATTTAGTTAATTTCTTTAATCAGTTGTAATTTGAAACAGAGTTATAGATAATATTAAAAACAGTGTTAGCGCTAATCCGTTTTATGAATCTGTCTATAAGTGATTATTGGTAGACAAAAAGTGCAACATTAGTTTTGTGGTTTATATGTTAATTTTTATTTCTTTCTGAATACGGAAAATAGGAAAATAAATTTCTAGTCCATGTACTTTAAAAAGAAAGTACAAAATTAATAACATTACAGCTATCTCTCCAGAGCTGTGCACCTCCATTAAAACAAAAAAGCATCTTCATAATCCCGCGTCTACAGATATCGGAAATTACATCCATGTAACATTCTTCCTTTCATCGTCACTTCCGCTGAGCCGCGCAGCTCGGTCGCTAGAGGCGCTAGTTATGATAAATGACACGAATTGCATTGCCTCATTTTTCACATTTATCTACGCCAAACAAAAAACCTCTCTAATTCTGACACATCCTGCCGTAATTAATAATCACGAGCGAAAACATAATGTACATCTACATATTTAATGCCAGCCGATGCCATAAAAATAAGAAATATTGCAGTGGAAACACAGCTAAATAGGTTGCGTTACCAGTAAACTATAATTCATAGCACAGTTACGCGTTTTCTACGTAATAAAAGCAACGTGGTGGAATAGGTAAAGCTATAGAAAAGTTTAAAAGCAATGTATCAGGCTAGATATGTCTGCCAAGCAAGACTTTTCGAATTTAGATCTCGCTGACGACTTCAATTTTTACCGGGTGGACCTTGGTAATGGTAAACATAAGGATTTGATATGTAAAATCATAATGATGTAATTTCCTGCTTCTCTAATTACTTTAGCAAACAAACTTCAAATAAAACTTCAACAGGCAGATTCATAAAGCAGATTAGTCCTAACACTATATTTTATTTCGTTTGTAACTCTCTTTCCAATGTGAGAAACAAGTTTATTTTAACTTGAGTTAAAAAGACTATTAACTAGCATCAAATTTAATAAAATTATTGAATCTGTTTTAATTTAAAACATAGTTATAAATAATATTAAAAATGGTGTTAGCGTTAATCCGTTTTATGCTTCTGCCTGTTAAGGTATAAAATTCTGCAGCTAAATTAATTTTGCATGCTATGTAACGGCCAAAATTAGATCTGAAAATAACGAAAATTGCCTGAAAACTATATATAGCCATGGAATTGAAACAAAATTAAACGAATGTTTGACGTTTTATCTATCAAAACTGTCAAAATAATTTCTTTGTTATTACCTTCATTTATTTTGCTAGTTTTGACAGATAAAACGTCAAATATTTGTGTAATTTTGATTCAATTCCATGGCTATCGATAGTTTTGAGGCAATTTTCATCATTTTCAGATCTAATTCATGCCGTTACATAGCATGTGACACTAATTTTGTATATTGATTTATATGTAGAATTTTATACAGTTTTTGACAAAATCATTTCTGTATATTATTACCTTTAATTATTTTGATTCTAATTTACTTTAAAGTAATTCAGCCTAATAAGTGCATCAGTTTGCTTAATTCAGTTCATTTAGTCATGTTGTCTAATTTATCTGAACTGATTTAAGTGAACCAAGTGACAAATAAAAGGCGAACTCCATTTTCCGTTTGGATCAGAACTAATTTACATTTACTAAACCAAATTACTTATTTATTTCGCTGGATTACTTCGTTGTCTTTATTTCCAGTATTAAAATTATTGTTTTTAATTTACTTTAAGATAATTCATCCCAATAAGTGCATCAGTTTGTTTAATTCAGTTCATTTAGTCATGTTGTCTAATTTATCTGAACTAATTTATTTGAACCAAGTGGCAAATGGAATACAGCTATAATAGGCGTATTTCATTTATCATTTCGATCAGACCTAACTTACATTTACTGAACCAGATCACTTATATATTTTGTTGGATTACTTCGCTGACTTTATTTCCAGTCCTAAAATTACTGATTCTAATTTACTTTGAAGTAATTTACTCCAATAAGTGCATTTGTTTACTTCATTTAGTTCATTTAGTCATGTTGTCGAATTTACCAGAACTGATTTCAGTGATCCAAGTGGCAAATAGAATACAGCTAATATTGCTATTGTTATCAAATTCGTAACCATGGATATGGCAAACCCCATATTTCACGTGAAAATGATCGAGTTTATTTGCAAATTACTTTTATTATTAGGGACAGCATTCTTCTAAAGTTCCTATTAGCAGTATAGTAAATAAATACATAAATAATTAAATAATCATCTAGAAATATTGAAAACTGTCTCAACCGCAGTATTCCAACATCACGTACAGAACATTTCTGGAACATTAGATAAATCTAGTTATAATGAGATAAACTTATAAATTATGAAATCATAATTAAAGCAATACAGTGTAACCGCATAAATTTCAACTCAACGATAACTTGTAAATCTCTATTACAAATATTACAATGCATGTTCTTGTCTAGAACTTTAACTACGATCGAGTCTTCTATAGTTTATTAGAAACTATAACTTCTTAGATACTTGTAGATAGTTCGTTCGTGAACGAGACTGCAAGTCTCTCGTTGGCTGGTGCGAGGTCGTTCCCGGGTGCAATAGAGATTTATGTCGGTTTGCGCGCGACATTCCACCGAAACAGTGAAACAGAGCGGAAGTATCGGAGCTGTAAAAGGCAGTTCATTACTCACCACGCCACACCACACACACGTTAGTTCATCCCCTTCCTGCTGCGTTCCTTCAGGACCTCCCACACCTACACACGCATACATTCACGCACAATGTGTGGTAGAATGCGTGGGACACTAAAAGATTTTGCAAAGTGTGGGAAATACCACAAAGTTTTTATACTCTTTTAGCATGATCTGGTTTTTTTATTTTTTATTTTTATTGATAGGGTTTTCAAATTTTAGTTGTTAATACAATTGTTGGAATCTTTTTATTCCACAGGGCACAACGCCAGGTAAAAGTAGAAATACAATTTGGTATAAATAAGAAAAATAGAAAAAAAAAATCCATCACTTGTCAAAGTTCCAAAAAGATTTACAACACATTTGAATCAACATATCAGGTCATCATCAAACGGCTGGTTAGTTCAGCTTTAACCATATAAATATAAATATATCATCACGCCTTCTACTGGGTGTGGCACTCTACCGAAGCAGATCTCGGTAAGTGACATATTTTTCGCGTGAAGTGCGGTTACCAGTCTTCAAATCACGGCTCCCAAAGATGTTAGTGGTGAGGGAGCTACAGGGATAGTTTTTAAAATGGTGAAAATTGTTTGTCGCCTGTGGGAATCGAACCAGGGTTCTCAGGATCCACAGGCCGCCTTGATATCACTGAGCTAGCTATCTCATTTTAACCATAGATGTTAAAAACTATGTAAGCCGGCAACATCCGTCAGTTCAGCTTAAAAAGTATCACAGTTCACTAGCCCCTAGTTGGTCTAGTTGGATAGTTTATCGCACCATACCGATGAGTCCCTAAAGGACGAAACGCGTCTATGGTTAAAGCTGAACTGACCAGCCGTTTGATGATGACCTGATAAGTTGATTCAACTGTGCTGTAAATCTTTTTGGAACTTTGACTAGAGATGGAAATATTTTTTTCCCATTTTTCTTATTTATTAAGACACAGTTCCACATCGCAATTGACTTTTTGTCTTTGTAGTATTTGATATGCTATTTTTAGAATAAATACAAATAGGTTATGTCAGGAACCTGATAGGGGATTCAATTATCCAATTGTCTTAGAATTTAAATTTAAAATAAATATATCATCACGCCTTCTACCCATTAATGGGTGAGGCATTCTGCCGAAGCAGATCTTGGTAAGTGATATATTTTGCGCGTGAAGTGTCGTCAAATCACGGCCCCCAAAGATGTTAGTGGTGGAGGAGCCACAGGGGTAGTTTTTTTTTAAATTATGAAAATTGTTTATCGCCTGTGGGAATCGAATCAGGGTTCTCAGGATCCACAGGCCGACTTCATACCACTGAGCTAGCCACCCTGTCTTTGAATTTGTATCGTATAATTCTAAGAAAGTCATACCTGTCACCTTTACTTGCTCTTGAATATTATAAAACATAGTTCCAGTTCAGGTTTCTTAAAAATACGTCGATTCATTCGGTTTAGGTTCTTTAACCGTTCTTTGCTACTTTGTACTACATAACTTATAAATATTTTATTTTCATTAACAGTATTAATCCCGTTGTTTTATTTTTTCATCCTCCAGGACATATTAATACTGGAGATAAATCGTCACAATGGTTGCCTCGATGAAATTGGCTTTTGAATGAAAGCGGTTGTGGTTGTGTATTTAAAACCACTGACATGTTTATTTTCATTGACGTGGCCCTTTCCATATTTGTCCGGAGTCCGGAATCCGGACTTTCAAACAATTCGTCGCACAGTGGATGGGGATTGTTTCGCGAACACCAATTATCTTCAGTGAGGGTGTGAGGCACTGTATGGGTGGATATGTATGTGAGGGTGTATATGAAAGGGTTAGGGTCACTTTAGGTCATAGAATAAAAGAGGATATAAATTGAAAAACGGTGCGTCTCCATTTTGCAATATTGTACATTATTTTCAAAATATCGTGAACATTTGCGTATATATTTCTAAATTATTTTAGACAAAGAAAAAAAAACCATAATATTTATTTATTTATTGAAGTCGGCCTGTGGATCCTGAGAACCTTGGTTCGATTCCCACAGGCGACAAACAATTTCAGAAGCTACCCCTGTGGCTCCTCCACCACTAACATCTTTGGAACATTACTGTTTGAAAGTGAAGCTTCACTTTCAAACAGTAATGTTAAATTTAAAATTCAATTTATTTTTACTTCAACCTTACGGTTGCAAATTTTATTTATAAAATGTCAATTAATTTCATTTAATTAAGACTTGATAATGGTTCTAATCAGAACCGAAACGTCGTCTTTTTAATAAAGACTTTAAAAAAAGCCAGTTATCCATTTATTTAACAAATATATCCTATCGGCTTATCATACATTTACCTATTTATTTATTTATTTACTCTGCACAATAGGAAATTAATCCCAATAACAGAAGGTGGTTCAGTGGTATCAAGTCGGCCTGTAAATCTGAGAACCTGGGTTCGATTCTTACCGAGATCTGCCATACCCAATAATGGGTAAATGGCGTGATGAACAGGAAATAAATTAATGTATCTGTCTTATCAATTTCACGTATTTTTTATTGCCAACTCAAATACCTCTAAAGAATACTAGTAATAATTAAATATAAAGTAAAATAAATATATCATCACGCCTTTTACCCATTACTGGATGTGGAAAATTACAGCCTCCAAAAATGATAGTATTGGGGGAGACACAGGGGTAATTTTTAATGTGATGCTCTGTGGGAATCGAACTAGAGTCCTCAGGATCCACAGACCGACTCGATACCACTGAGCCATCTACCCCAAAATAATATAATGTATAATTAAATATAAGCATTGTTATATGAAACAAATTAATTTATATTTCACTACAATTCCGAGATGCTTAATGTTATAATCGCATAAGTTATGGAAACCATCTGAAACTAATTTCACACAACATCGTCACGTTTTATTTAATGTAATTCTAAATCAGATTGAACATACCGCAATTCTATTTATGTGTGTGATGATTCTATTTGGCATAAAATGTACAATTAAATACATGTATTAATGTCAGAGGCTTAGCTTAGTTCGGCGTAGTGATCTGAACTCAACTGAATACTCACTGAAATTAGAGGAATGTTTGAGAATAGTTTCGCTGTCTATGTGTGCGCAGTTTGCTGTTGTTATTGTTATTGTTTACTGTTAGTAAAACTATGCCATTCTGAAATGTATGGAAATATATTTGATTATTTCAACATCTATTCAAATATGTGAACTAAAATGTAATTCTACACGTCACCTGATGATAGTCTAGTCGACCGAAATACGTATTGTAAATAAATTAATGTTTGAAACTTATTAGTAATTTTCTTTTTATAAAACTTGCACTGTAAGTTACCTATTAATGACAAAATTATATCAGGATTTTAATATTTGCTTACTATCCACCGTGGACAGTAAGTAAATATTACATAGCAGGGTCCTGTTTATTTTGACAACAATTTGACAGCTGTCTATTTTGAAACCTATTTTTGTTTTCCTTCTATTTGTGCAAGTATTGTAAAAAATAGCTTACTAACCTCGAACTGTACAGATTTTTTTACGTCGTGAATGTTTAGGAAATCTCGATCCTTCAGGCGTCGATTTCCCAAACTACATTGTTAACCTAAAAACTGTCATAAAACAAAATACAAAATGTCTATTGCGATGTGGAATTGAGTCTTAATAAATAAGAAAAAATAGGAAAAAATTTTCCATCACTTGTCTCGTAATTCCACAGAGGTTTTACTGCACGTTTGCATCAACTTCTCAGGTCATCAACAAACGGCTGGTCAGTTCAGCTTTAACCATAGACGCGTTTCGTCCTTCCGGACTCATCAGTATGGTGCGATCATTTATCCAACTATCACAATCCACTATTTCCTAGTTGATCTAGTTGGATAAATGATCGCACCATACTGATGAGTCCGGAAGGACGAAACGCGTCTATGGTTAAAGCTGAACTGCCCAGCCGTTTGTTGATGACCTGAGAAGTTGATGCAAACGTGCTGTAAAACCTGTGTGGAATTACGAGACAAGTGATGAAAAAATTTTTTCCTATTTTTTCTTATTTATTAAAAACTGTCACTTACGGTTCATGATACTTAATTTACTATTTTACAATACTTGCACTGTAAGTTATCTATTAATGACAAAATTCAAACAGTAAGTGGAACTATGATTGCATAGTGGTTTCCATGGTTATATCAGGATTTTAATATTTGCTTACTATCCACCGTAGACAGTAAGTAAATATTACATATCAAGATCCTGTTTATTTTGACAATAATTTGACAGCTGTCAATTTTGAAACCTATTTTTCTTTTCCTTCTATTTGTGCAAGTATTTTAAAAAATATCTTACTAATTTTGAACTGTAAGTAATTTTTTTTAGGTCGAGAATTTTTAGAAAATGCCTCAATTTCCCAAACTACATTCTTGACCTAAAAACTATCACTTACAGTTCATGGTACGTAATATACTATTTTACATATTCACAGAATAATCCTTTAAGCATATCCATCCATGCACACGTCGCTGCTGAAACTCTTACACAAAATATATAAAAAACTTAATGAATGAAACTTTTGCGAGTGGAAAAAGTCCTCATACACAAATTGCTAATTCCTCTTGAAAACTCAAATCAAATAGAACAACAAAAAATTCAATAAAAAGAACATGAAATTGTTTTTAAGCCAAGATGTTTTCCCCAGACAAAGACATTTCTCGCCGGTCGATGCTGCTCGACTCAGCGAAGATTCGAAGTTGCAGCACTTTAATTTCCAGCCACAGAACCATGCAGTTTTGTTCGGGAAATCTCTGCACTTTTCTTTCAACTTTCAATCCAGGAAATTAGTTTCTTTCCACGAGACGAGATATGGAACTATCAAAAAGGGAATAAGAGTGTTATATAGAACCGAAGAAAAACTATATATATAGAAAAAGGCATTTTTTCATCAATTTCTTATTTTAATCGCCGGAATCATGATCGAAAAAAATTCTGGTAATGAAAATGGGCTTTTTTTTGTTGAACCAGTTTAAAAAATAAAAAATTTTAAAATATGGTTCTATATAATTCAGACTACAAGAAATCGAATGCCGTTGAGCGCATCCTCATATCTTTTTTAGTTTTTGAGATACAGCGATTTTAGACTTTTTTTAAATCTCAACTTTGAAGGCTCGTTTCTCGAAAACTAAAAGAGATATTGAAATGCGGTTTGAACGAGCGTATTTCTCGAGCTCCAATTAACTTATACTGAAATTTTGAAAATTTTGAAAAATTTTGAATTTTTTCAAAATTTTGTTTTGCCCATATTTTAAAAACTTGAAGAGATAATAAAAATCTGTAAACACCGGTGGATTCCTCGCATAAAAATACATAGGTATGTAAAATTTTAGAACTTTTGCTCGACGGATTAAATTTTTAGAGTAAAAAAACTAAAAATGGCCTAAATTCGTAAAATTCTTAAGGGGTACCCCTTAAGAAATAATTAAAAAACAGTGATTTTTAGTTTTTTTGTAATAAAAACTTTATCTGTGCAAATTTTTGCCTCAAATTTTGCATACCTATGTATTTTTACGCGAGGAATTCACTGGTGTTCTCAGATTTTCATTATCTTTTCAATTTTTGGAAATATTGAGAAATGAATTTTTTTTTTTAAATTGTAAAATTTTCATAATTTTCAAAATTTCAGTATAAGTAAATTAGAGCATGAGAAATACACTCGTTTAAACCGCATTTCAATATCTCTTTTAGTTTTCGAGATATGGGCCTTTAAATTTGAGATTTTTAAAAAGTCAAAAATCGCTGTATCTCTAATACTAAAAAAGATATGAAGATGCGCTCAACGGCATTCGATTTCTCGTAGTCTGAATTATATAGATCCATATTTTAAAATTTGTCGATTTGAAACTCGTTCAACCAAAAAATTGGCATTTTCATAACATTTCGTATTCCATTATAAGCTACTATAATTTTGATTATGTTCCTGTTGTGCAGTGTAACAAACAAATAAACATTGTAATGTTCTAAATAATATTGAGTGTAATACAAATTTGTCGGTCTACCCTCCATAAAATTAACCCTAATTATAACGAAATCCCTCTCAATTTTGAATAAATAAGTTATCTTTACAAAAATAAAAAATCACTTTCATATTCTTCGTGTGCACAATTTGCGACTGGATAATATTGTTAGTGTTGCGAAATAAACGCTTTTCGTTTTTGCAGAGCAGCAAAAAGTCGAGCAGTCTTGCCAAACACGCAGATATAAAAACCTCAAAGAGTGAGACAGTAATACAGGGCGGAAAAGAGAGAAACATAGAACCGGGTAGTAATATTAAGTTATTTAATTACACATCGTTCGTTCTACATTCCCGGGTTTAAAGTTTTTGTCGTTTTTTTCCATTATTTCATACGATATGTTTCACTCAAATTTCATTTAACTATATGTCAAATATTTGTATGAATAAAGTATTCTTTTATTGAATTTAATCCACATTTTTATTAATATTTAAATTGTTTATTTTGTCTTTTGAACAAACATTTAGGCTGTCTCTCATCAAATTAAATCGCTCGACCCCTTGAAACATTCATTGAACGTTTATTCATTTTATATAGCTATGGGGTAGGTGGCTCAATGGTATCGAGTCGGCTTTTGGATTTGAGAACTAGGGTTTGATTCTCACAGCCGACAAACAATTTTTACCACATTCATTCTACCCCTGTGGTTCTTCTATCACTAACATTTTTGAGGGCCGTAATTTGACGTCCAGTAACAACACTTTACACGCAAAAATCTATCACTTACCGAGATTTGCTACGGCAGAGTGCCACACCTAGTAATGAGTAGAAGGCGTGATGATATATTAATTGTATTTAATTATATTTTTTATTTATAGCTGACAGATCTTGGTGATATATTCATGCGTGTGAAGTCGTCAAATCACATTCCCCAAAGATGTTAGTAAAGAGAAAGACGGTAGTTTTAATTTGGTGACAAATATTTGTCGTCTATGGGAATCGAACCGAGATTTTCAAATCCACAGGCCGACTCGTTAATACTGAGCTATCTACCCCTTATATATCTGTCTGATTATTTAGAAACTTCAATACAATCAATAAATATAATATATAAACTAGCAAGCAGAGCTGGGCAAGCTACTTAAAAAAAGTAGCTAAGCTACAGCTACAGCTATTCTTTAAAAAAGTAGCTAAGCTACAGCTATAAGCTATATTTTGTAAAATATAGCTAAGCTACACCTAAAAGCTTTCGTTAAAGTAGCTGTTAAATTTTAAAGCTACTTTTTTAAATTATTGTGAAATAATTAAATTTGCCATTGTCATATGATCAGTCTTTTGTTATAATGACTGTTAATTTACTATTATATACATACATATCAAAAATAGCAAATACCATCTGGCATCTACTGTGTATTTTTGCGTATTAGAGCCAGTTAGAACCGGCAATAAATAATTATTTTGTGTGGGTTTAGCTTGTACGCATGCGTACATTGTTGACCTTCTGCTTAAAAAGTAGCTTGAAGCTACAAAATGTAGCTTTAAGGTACAAAAAGTAGCTTTAAGCTACAAAAAGTAGCTTTAAAAGTAGCTTCAGTTGTTATTTTTAAGCTAATAGAAAAAAAAGTAGCTACCTACAAGCTACAGCTACATTTTTTCACAGTTAGCTAAGCTACAGCTACAGCTAAGGTAAATGTAGCTAAGCTAGTAGCTAAGCTACAAAAGTAGCTAGCTACTGTCCAGCTCTGCTAGCAAGAAATGATAATAAAACTAATATTTTATTGAATATCCTTATTTTATTTCGCTACACTGCATCGTACTTTCGTGTGTAGTCAATTTGATAATATATTTATAACTGTCCATTTTTCACTTTGAAGGCATTGATGAATGATGTTATATTGACGCATGCGCCTTGGCGCTAACTGAATGAAAGAAATGTTCTGCTTCGGTATCGTTCCGGGTGTCGTCCGGAGCCAGGAACACACCGGAAACCCGCCACCGCAGGCAGATTGTTATTTATTATTTGCGAGCGAGTGATAAACGGTACATGTCACAGAGATGTTTTTCAAATAGGAATCAGGACTCACGAATCAGCCTGTTGGACTTGAACATTGTATATTGTGTTTTGATTTTTGGCTACGATTAAATATCATCACTGAATAAATAAAATTCAATTCAATTTTATTGAGGTTTAAATACTGTAGGGCACGCGATCTGAATCAAAAGATCTTGCTCGTATATAAAAAAATGACGAACAAAACTTGTTGACTATAGCTTTTATTTATACGTTTGGTCTAATTTTATTAAGGAATCAATAATCGCCAAATTGAAAAATAAAATTATATATTTCAATAGCATCTTTAAATTTCATTTAAATCGTTTAAGCCATTTTCAACATGGATGGCCACCATTTTGATTAAATATGGCGTCAGTAAATACTTAGGGTCGGAATATGGCGTCAGTAAATACTTAGGGTCGGTCTTATTTCTTAAAAGAAAGTCAAAAGAATCATTTATGGGAGATAAACATTGCTGTCAAAATTTAAACTGTAGTTAACGATAAATACGCATTTCAAAGTTTGATTATTCCTGCCAGTAGCCTATACCATAGAACAGATGGTTTCGAACAAGGAATCCATGGAATCCAAAGGGGTACGTGAAGCTTCTGTGAAGACTACATAAATTATATATTTCATGATCGGCAGTAAAAGTCTGTTTCTATGGCATCAAAATCATGACAGAAATAATACATTTTGGCCCATCTTGTTATTGCATTTTCTCCCGTTGCTAATAACCACGAAAGAAATAGTATATTTTAGTCCCGTTGCTAAGAATTTATTATTTCCGTTGCGAAGGAAAGAAAAAATAAAACAAATTTAAGTCGTTCATTTATTTATTTAAAATTTTTCATACATACATACATATCTTCACGCTATAGCCCAACAAATGGGGTAGCACGAACCCTAAAATCACTCATAAAACATTCACTCATCACACTCATCAAACAATCAGCCCTCGTCAAACATTTTCATCCAAACAAACCACCCTAATTTCAACCACATTCATACTAATATTATTCATAAAAACAAATATTCGTATTAAATACTGAAAGTATAAACGTTTCATGAAAGACTTGTATTTGCCCTCGATGTATTATAGCCTATGCCTTCGTCTTGTGTTACAATTTTACAGTTCGGGGGAAAATATGGTCTTCCCTCTCTTGATTTATAATGTATTATTTCAATTCGATTCCCGCAGCCAACAAACAATTTACACCACATTAAATCTGCCCTTGTGGCATCCCTTCCCACATTAACATCTTTGAGGGCCGTGATTGTACGGCTGATAACCGCACTTCACTCTCATAAAAATATCTGGTATAGCAGAGTGCCCATCTAGTAATGGGTAAAAGGCGTGATGATGTATTTATTTTTATTTTATTTTGTATTTCAAAATATACGTCCTTTTAAAACTAGTAATTCATAATATATTAATTTAAAATAATTTAGGACATCTTGACTTGTAGATATTAATAACTGAATTTTTAATGTTGTGTGAAAGTCAATAGTGAGGGGAAGGATGCTAGGGACAAGGGGAAAGAATTTACATTGTTGACTTAAACGTTGATGGTTATATTTCGGCAACTGGTTAGTGCCATCTTCAGATCTACGTGATGATGTATGAAATGTGATGGAGGTGCAAGATGACTTGCACCTCTGAAGATGGCACTAACCAGTTGCCGAAATATAACCATCAACGTTTAAGTCAACAATGTAAATTCTTTCCCCTTGTCCCTAGCCATTCTTCCCCTCACTATTGACTTTCACACAACATTAAAAATTCACTTATTAATTTAAAATAAAAAAAATGTCTGTGACATTTCACAGTAAGATCAAAGGGTACATTAATTGAGCCGCTGCTATATATATATATATATATATATATATATATATATATATATATATATATATATATATATATATATATATAATATAATATAATATAATAGTATTTATTTGATAAAAAAGCCTCAGCTTTATACAAATAGATTGGTAACATTCTAAGTTTGTAGAATAATTGTATTTTATATTACATAACAAAAGCTAATGTTTATATATTCAGTATGAATGCTCTGAGTTTCAAAGCAGCTTGGGTGTACCGGAAGACATCGTATATGTTGTCCTTGGATGGGCTTCCCAGCAGTACCTTGATAGCTTCTTCTTCGGAATTGGTTTGATGGATATATTTTTTAATGTACTGCTCTCGGAGGGGGTTATAGATGGGACAATAAAACAGAAAATGGATCAAGTTATTTTCTTGTAGTAGGTTGCAGATGTCACAAATTGCGTCATTATTAAATTTGTGGGAAAAACCATCTTGATACAGGGATATATTATTTGGGTTGGATGTTCGGAGCTGGCCAATTAGCTTTAGGATGTTGTGTGGGATATTTAATAGAAAATAATTGTAACTAGAATTGTAGAATCGAAATCCTACAATCCTCTATTTCGATTCTACAATTCTAGTTACAATTATTTTCTATTAAATATCCCACACAACATCCTAAAGCTAATTGGCCAGCTCCGAACATCCAACCCAAATAATATATCCCTGTATCAAGATGGTTTTTCCCACAAATTTAATAATGACGCAATTTGTGACATCTGCAACCTACTACAAGAAAATAACTTGATCCATTTTCTATATATATATATATATATATATATATATATATATATATATATATATATATATATATATATATATATATATATATATATATATATATATATATATATATATATATATATATATATATATATATATATATATATATATATATATATATATATATATATATATATATATATATATATATATATATATATATATATATATATATATATATATATATATATATATATATATATATATATATATATATATATATATATATATATATATATATATATATATATATATATATATATATATATATATATATATATATATATATATATATATATATATATATATATATATATATATATATATATATATATATATATATATATATATATATATATATATATATATATATATATATATATATATATATATATATCTCTATCCTTATTTACTAATCTGATTATGAGTTGAATACATATTATTCCTTTACGTGCGACTGCAGTTTCTATTCTGCACGAATTGCGAAGTAAATACACCCCAACCTCTAAGTTAATTAGCACATACCTGACATCACAATCAAGGCAGGCGGCATCCACAACAAGGTGCAGGAACACAGTGTTATGCTAATTATGTTGTGCACGTGTTTATGCACTAAATAATTCATTATATGTACTTCATTTAATACGTGACTATTTCACAAATTACTACAACGGGAATTATGGATCATACCTTGTTAGTGTAATTTAATTATGATAATAATACTGGAATATACATGACCACTATAAACTGTATGTTATCGACATTCATTTTTCTTGTATATTTCTTACAATAGTTATTTGTATATTGAGGGAAAAATGTAGACATTTCTTCCCAAAGGTGCCGTTACATTTACTGAGCAAAAGGCGAGGGATATGAAGCACCTGACGGAATAATATCACTTTCTTTACAAGGTTACATGACATTTAAAAATACATTTAAAAAAATTATTTTTCATGATTTATTTATACACGTCAGTAGATTGACATTTATAACCTTCAAGTATGGATTAGGTGGCCCAGTGGTTATCGTGTCGGCCTGTGGATCCAGAGAACCCTGGTTCGATTCCCACTGGCGACAAACATTTTCACCACATTAATACTACTTCTGTGGCTCCCCTCCACTAACATCTTTAAGGGTCGTGATTTGACGGCTAGTAACCGTACTTCACGCGCAAAAATATATCACATACCAAGATCTGTTTCGACAGAGTGCCACACCCAGTAACGGCTGGAAGGATTGATGATATATTTATTTTATTTAAAATTATTATAAATAAAATAAATAAATATAAATATATCATCACGCCTTTTACTCATTACTGGATGTGGATGGCACTCTGCCGAAGCAGATCTCGGTAAGTGATATATTTATGCACGCGAAGTGCAGTTACCAGCGGTCAAATCACGGCCCCCAAAGATGTTGGTGGTGGGGAGCCACAAAGGTAATTTTTAAATTGGTGAAAATGTTTTGTCGGCTGTAGGGATCGACCCAAAGTTCTTAGGATCCACAGACCGACTTGATGCCACTGAACCATTACCCCATAACGTTTATAAATAAATAAATATATCATCACGCCTTCTACCTATTACTGGGTGTGGCTCTCTGCCGAAGCAGATCTCGGTAAGTGATATATTTTGCGCGTGAAGTGCGGTTACCAGTCGTCAAATCACGGCCTCCAAACATGTTAGTGTTGGAGGAACCACAGGGGTATAAATAATTTATGAAAAAGTCATAACTATTACTAAAATATAACATAAATTTTGAAATTTATTTTTAATATTGCAGCTAACCAGTAGAAATTACAAAGTACCTACCCATGAAATGGTTGTTATTGTACCGTGATTTTTCTATTGTTATCTCACTGAGTGACTATTATTATTATTTATTTTAAATAACTATAGGAGCAACAGGTATATTATGAGTCGATGTTGGATAAATGATAGGATCGTGAAAACAAAAACTAAATATATTTAATTTAGTCATCATCAGTAATACTATCATTCTCCAAATTTTCCCCAGCATTCTAATTGGTCCAATAAAGATAATTGACAGTAGTGATCAACTGTATTTGATATTCAAATTAATTTATATCTGCACCATCACCACTACGCATATGTTCCAGCAATTATAAAGTTCCATCGACATCGACCACTAATTTCTGCACGTTCATGTCCGGGGTAATTCTCTTACCCCAGACCAGAACTTTCAGTGGTCCGACGCGAGCTCATGTAGATGTTCAACTTTACGAACATATTGTTTTCAAAGCCATATTAGTTCGTAATTAATACCTAATGAAGTTATTGTTGGAAGGTCGATGTGGACTATTAATTAGAGAAGAATTTTCACTAGAGATAATTCAATTTTCATGAGAGAAATTAGTGTTGCAATTTTAATGGTATTCTACTAAAATATAGAGCTAATTGTGCTAAATTCAAATCTGAAAACCGCATTTGAATATCTGTTAGAGTTTTCGAGATTTGGCTATCCAGAAGGATTTTTTGAAATTTATTTTACTGGCATTTTATTCAACATTTTTGTATTCGATGTAGTATTTACGGTGCGGAAAATACAACTTTTCCTAACTTCTATTGAAATCAAACACTTTTTTCAAATGGCGATAGAAAAGTGACTTTTTCCGTTCGAGTAGATTATCCAACTATTCGCGTTGTCAAGCGAATTTTAAAATGCTATATCAATTATTTTTCAAGAGTTTTTAAATGGCTATATAAAAAATAGTGTGTACTCCACGAGCAGAAAGTTCTCTTGCATGATTGTTTCTCTGGGCTGTTTCTTGATCTACAATCTCCAATGCGCGAGCGACAATAGGCTACTTTATGCTTTAGGTACACAATAACTAGTTCAACTTAAAGAAGATTAAATTTGGAGTTAACTAACTTCATTTTCATTACAAATTTATTGATGAACAGAATAAGGTTATTACAATTGAAGTCGACCTGTGGATCCTGAGAACCCTGGTTCGATTCCCACAGACGACAAACAATTTTCATAATTTCAAAAACTACCCCTGTGGCTCCTCTACCACTAACATCTTTGGGGGCCGTGATTTGACGACTGGTAACTGCACTTCACGCGCAATATATATCACTTACCGAGATCTGCTTCGGCGGTATTAGTTTGTAATCTGTTTATGAATCTGCCTGTTTTTGATAAATATTTATTATTCACGTTCCTTATTTTCGTCACAATTTGAAGTACTTCATTATATTTGGAACGAAACCACAGAAGACTATTTTTTAACCATTTCCATTTCTCAAATAATTCTCATCTGAATAAAACATCGTCGTCATGTGCTTGCCAGACAAGGATAGAACACCGTATTGATTAATATGTTAAAGTGTGACAGGGACAGCTGCGTAGCCCCCTAATCCACGCTCATAAATTCCATGACAAATGACGGTGAGGTAAAGCTCACGTGGAAAGACTGTGTCTCTGCATAAAATTGTTATTGGTTCATATTTTCCAGCAGTTTGTAGAAGTGGAATGAACTGCTAATGTACTTTATTATGATATACTTCCAGCCTTCAGGACAGGATTGAAATTTATTAATTTTTCGTAGATATTTTTTACTTAAATAAATTGGCACTTAACTTGAGAAACTATTTTTTAGTATTTTAAGATGAAGTATAATAACAATCTCAGATTAATGTAACACATCAAATAACTCATCGTTAAATATTTCTAAATGATTTTTTATCCGATCAGACGAAAGATACCACTTTTCCCATCCGGAAATATATATCACTTTTCCTACTACATACTTAGGCCGGAAGTGAAGTAAATTAGTGATCTAATTCAAAAAGAGTAAATTAGATCTGATCCAAATAGCAAATGGAATACGCCTATTTTGATTCATATACTGTATTACTTGTTGTCTAGTAACGACTAAAATGTACTGGACTAATGCATTTTGCAGATCTAAAACACATTGGAAAACTGTCATTTTTCGTCTAGTCATATAAAATAGTTATTTCTATATCAAGAGATACATGATACTTTCTTCACGATGTATAAATAATTTTTTCCACTATCCTATCGGTAAGTAATATTTTTAGATATAAATTTGAAATATTATTCTCTTGATAGATGTCATCTGGATTTCAATAATGTTAAATCATACCGTTGTTTTAGGTTTGTTACGGATATGGTATTACTTATTGGAGTGGCTAGCTCAGTGGTATGAAGTCGGCCTGTGGATCCTGAGAACCCTGATTCGATTCCCACAGGCGACAAACAATTTTCATAATTTCAAAAAAAACTACCTCTGTGGCTCTTCCACCACTAACATCTTTGAGGACCGTGATTTGACGGCTGGTAACCGCACTGCACGCGCAAAAAAAAATCACTAACTGACAGCGATTTAAATTTATAAGAAGTATCGAACAATGTTACGTTCGTTATAAAAATAACTATTGCGGATCAAAAACACATCCGAATAAATAATAATTTTAAAATATTGGATGGCTTTAGGACCAAGAAATAAAATTTACATCATTTTCATCATCTTTCTAGATTGCATTCAAAGCAAAATTGGTATAAATTTCATCATTCCAACGCGTATGAAATATTACCACCTATTATCCATGTCTACCATTCTACAACCATGCTCCAATTCATCTCCTTAGTTCTCGTCACCTCAACACACCCTCCGTGCAAGGGTGAGGATGAACATCATCCCTACAACAGTACAGAGTCTTGACAGCATCCCCCACATGACGGTGGTGATAGTAGGCTGGCAGGTAACACAATAGTCGCGTCTGGTGCGTCAGTGCGATGTAGCGTCGGGTTCTAGGCGATCTGTCAAGCGGATAGCGACGCCGATGTGCGGTTGTTTGGAAGGGGTTGTAGGTAATCTCGGAAATGGAACATGGAGGGTGTGTTGATTAGGGGAAGGGATAGGATTGTGTTGGCTAATGTTAAATGGAGGTGTTATGTACTGAAAGATATTTCACAATAAGTTAGGTCAATAACCTTCTGATGTAGGTCTATATCTTAGAAACATATTATTGTTCATTAATAACTTGGATACGAAATACATTATATAAATAAATAAAATATCATCACGCCTTCTACTCATTACTGGATGTGGCACTCTGCCGAGGCAGACCTCGATAAGTGATATATTTGTGCGTGTGAAGTTCGGTTACCAGTCGTCAAATCACGGTCCCCAAAGATGTTAGTGGAGGGGGAGCCACAAGGATAATAAGTATTAATGTGGAGAAAATGTTTGTGGGCTGTGGGAATCGAACCAGGATTGTCAGGATCCACAGGTCGACTCGATACCACTGACCCACCATATCCTAAAAAAATACATTATAAAATAAAAGATAAATATATCTTCACGCCATTTACTCATTACTGGTTGTGGTACTTTGCCATAATAGATCTCTATAAGTGATATATTTATACATGAGAAGTGCGGTTAACAGCCGTCAAATCACGGCCTTCAAAGATGTTCGTGAAAAGGAGCCACAGGAGAATTTTATTTACATCATGTAAAGACTACTAACTAGAGAAATTAATTAAAATGGTAAAATAATCTCCTGTTAATTATAATTCAATTTGTTAATATATTTTGAATTATTTTCTGTAATTTATGCCATTTGGACCAACTAAGAAAAAATTAAACCCCTAAGCTTTAATAAATATAAAGATAAATCTAAATACGTATTTCGAGAACTAAGTTTTCATCATCAGTAAAGGAAGCAAGGGAAAAATCAAGATTACACGACTTGTCAACCAAGCTAGTGGTCAAGGTTGAATCCATCTTGCCGAAGAAGTACATACATACTCTTAGCCTTATATTTTTACTTTCTACTTCATTTAGGACAAGTTTTTCCATATCTAGATAAAGCTCCCGTTAACTATCAACAGGATAATTTTTAAAATGTCGCATCAAAAAATGACATTCTATATAATTATTACTATTTGTGTTATGATTTCGATGCAATATTTTTTATTTATCCCACTGATTGAGAACTTTATCCGGAGATGGAAAAACCGGGTCTAAATGATGTAATCTGTATATTAAATAAGGTGTTTGCTACTATAATTGTTTGACGTACATTTTTATTTACATAATTATTTTTCCTGTTAAACTCATGTGCCTATTTCATTTATGTGCTACTCCGCACAATAGGAACTTAATCCCAATTACTATAGCTTATAGTGCAATCCCAACTATTCAAAAGACAAAATCTTTTTTTTTAATATAAATTGAAGAGATTTGAATGCACGACTTTTTGTTTGGTACCTACTCATAAACGTAAGTTTCATTCACTGGACTACATTGCCTGTTATGGTATTCGAATCCAGAGATCCCAAGTTCGAATCGTATTCAAGTTAAAAATACATGAACTAGCACACTGCGACTCGGTAAATCCGAACCCTGTAATTGGAATTAAATTTCTGTTGTACACAGTAGCATAACTAAATAAAATAAATAACAATAACTCTGTATTAAGATAGTAATAACGTAACTTGAAGCAATTTGCAGTCTTGCCACTCCACTAAAACTAATCTCCCCTGCTGAGAACATATTATCACGGCTGCAGATAATTTCCACAATGAATTTAACAGCGTTGTTCTACTAATGTAACAAATGTAAGTGTGAGAATTGCATGAGCCTCGTGGGTAGTAATTTGAAAAAGCTGAAAACGTTTGGTAATGGCGGTAATGTTTCAGTGGGAGCGAAGTACAGCACTCCTGTCTTGTCTTGCAGGGTGGTGATTTAACCCTTTGAGGGTGGTACACAGAGGAGGGGGTTGATTTAATGCCGGGTTCCACAGACTGATGAGTGTAGGCGTGATGAAATTGGATTGTTTGTATTAATTAGGTTTAGGGGTGCTTCTGTTAAACAGTTTTTTAATGTCTCGAGGAATTAATTACTTTGGAACTAAATACAATAATTAGAAATAATCTGATGTTGTTTTGTAAAAATAGTCGTACATTTTCTGCTGTTGAACGAGAGGGATATAATATAAAATCCAATTATATTGAACTACACTTATTTTTAAAAAAATATTACTGCATCCGATTAGTTAGAGTACACTTTCAACTTTATACTGTAATTGGAAATAATGATGTACTTGTGCAGCAAATTGATAATAAATAAATAAATTTCATTTTCAGCTAATAGTCTATTGATGCTCTTTTATGCAATCATGTACCATAAAGTTTTGTAATTAAAAACGTTTTATTTGAGTAGATAATTAATGAACAAAAATTAATTTTTGTTCAGTCAATTATTCCTTCATTCTAAAACATTTTCAAACACGCAATAAATAGATATTAGGTTAAAAACAAATAAATACACTATTTTTAATATATAGTTTAGAGCTGTCTGAATATAAATGTTTATAAACAACACAATATTATTTTCTTCACAAGGGAAGTTTTATTATACTAGATGTACATTTCGATTAGAGCTGGGCAAGCTACTTAAAAAAAGTAGCTAAGCTACAGCTACAGCTATTCTTTAAAAAAGTAGCTGAGCTACAGCTAGAAGCTACATTTTGTAAAATATAGCTAAGCTACAGCTAAAAGCTTTCATTAAAGTAGGTGTAAAATTTTTAAGCTACTTTTTTCAATTATTGCGAATTATTAAATTTGCCATTGTCATATGATCAGTTGATCAGTCTTTTGTTATAATGACTGTTAATAAATATAAGAAATCGCAAATGAACAAATGTACTGTTAATTTGTTATAGGTAATTCTTATTTATATCGGAATAAATTAACAGTCACATTAACAGTCAATGTTTAGTTCATCTAATATTTAATACAAAAGTAGGATAGATTAAGAACAAGTGAAAAATAAAATATATTAATAGATTTTACACTATATAATAACTTGTTATCCTACAGTTATAGAAAACAATAAAGAAGGTACAATTCAAATACAAAATAAAAATTAATAGGTACTTCTTAATGAACAGTTGTGGTATTAAGCTACAAAAAGTAGCTTTGGGCTACAAAAAGTAGCTTTAAAAGTAGCTTCAGTTGTTATAACAATATTTTTAAGCTAATAGAAAAAAACAGCTCGCTACAAGCTACAGCTATAATTTTTCACATTTAGCTAAGCTACAGGTACAGCTAAGGTAAACGTAGCTAAGCTACAAAAGTAGCTAGCTACTGCCCAGCTCTGATTTCGATTGCTAAGCAGTCATCGTCAGTAGTAAACTAACAAATTAGAAACTGGTACGTGTATTTATACTATTGCAGGTAATAATTCTTGGAATCAAGTACGGGAATTTTTAATAACAATGCATAGGAAATTTTACTGTAACCATGCAGGTGTAACGGCTTAAACTTAATTATTTGTACATCTTATTTAACAAATTTCAATAACGTACTTTTTTTTATCCTCAATGGAATCTCAGGAATCTAGATCTGTAAATAATGAACAAGATCACATCAATATTTGTTGGTAAATAGAAAATATTTCATAAAGTCAATAAGTTCATTGCGATTCATCATTTACAGATTTACATATCTACAAAACTTGGATTTACTTAGCATTTCACCATAATATTTGAAAGTTAGTAATTTGTAAAACTAACTTTTTTTTCTTAGCAACAATCAAATTATCTACAGTTGTGATTGGGGTGGCAAGCTCAGTGGTATGAAGTCGGCCTGAGGATCCTGAGAACCCTGATTCGATTCCCACAGGCGACAAACAATTATCATAATTTCAAAAAAAAAACTACCCCTATGGCTCCTCCCACCACTAGCATCTTTGGGGGACGTGATTTGACGACTGGCACTTCACGCGCAAAATATATAACTTACCAATATCTGCTTCAGCAGAGTGCCACCACCTAGTAATGGGTAGTAGGCGTGATGATATATTTATTTCTTTATATTTATGCGATTGTTTAACTGCAGAACAATTCAAGCGCTATATTCAATTTTAATTTTGGCTCTATTTTTAGTTTCTCTGTCTCAAGCTAAATAATTACTAGCAACAATTAGAACTGAAAGTGTCTATTGATTGTGTTTTGTTCAGTAATGAGTTTGAGAAGTTACGTTGAGCTGAGTGATGGCTTGTGTTTAGTTATCTGTTTGTATTAATTTGATTTGTGTCTGCATCATCACCTTACATTTAGCATCATCACCAGAGATGATTAGACTGTAGTTAAGTCTAGAACTATCGACAACACTACCAACTTGCTAATAGTTTAATAACGTCGAACGCGAGACGTAATTGCCACAGAGTTAACGATCACAATCGTTCATTAAACACGTGACAAAGATAATTCCAACACGACGAAATAGCTCTATTAGATCAGAGATATAATTCCTTTCTTGGTGACAATTTATACTATCTTAATGGTAAAATCATGGAATAGTATATTACATAGTAAGTCAGGAAAGTAAGAACACTTTCTTGACGTATTATGTATACTATTTTTTTCTGAAACCGTTTAATTTAATCAGTAATTAATCATAAATAATTCAAAATGTTTAAATTTTTTGATAAGAATCATATTGACAGGAGACTACGTATCCAAGGTTACAACAATAAAAAACAGTCAGGCAAAGTCTTTACCAGACTCTTTTGTAATTTACCTGACTTTTTTTTAAATCTTGTATACGTACTTTACGTAAAAATCTACTTTTTTGTACTCACATCATTCAAAATAAGATTTACATTACCTTGGAAACCGATGGAAAGTTTGATTTTGTCCAGTAGTGCGCAAAGTACGAGTAATTGAAAAAACATCCATTCATTAATGGTTCCAAATTTTGTATATTAAAACGCTGATTGTACTTATATACACACACATTTTAAGGAATTTATGAAAGAAATAGAGACATTAACTTATAACGCCATCAATCAGATATATTTTAACAAACTTTGCGAGAAAATATAAACAATTTGTTTTCAAATAACAAATGTCAATTTATGGCATACTTAACTGTCAATATAAATTGACGCTTGAAATTTAATAAATTTCCTCATTGTCGATAATTTAATTTTTGCTCGTTACAAAAAGCATTATTGGGGTGGCTAGCTCAGTTGTATGAAGTCGGCCTATGGATCCTGAGAACCCTGGTTCGATTCCCACAGGCGACAAACAATTTTCATAATCTCAAAAGCTTCCCCTGTGGGCTCCTCCTATCACTAACATCTTTGGGGGCCGTGATTTGACGACTGGTAACCGCACTTCACGCGCAAAATATATCACTTACCGAGATCTGCTTCAGCAGAGCGTCACACCCAGTAATGAGTAGAAGGCGTGATGATATATTTATTTATTTATTTTACAAAAAACATTTTACAAAACTCGTGCACGAAGACGTCATTTGTTATTCCACACTAAAATTTGTCAGGAAACTAGTCACTTTCTTGCCAGTTTCAGAAAAAATATATTAAAGTGTTGCATGAGCATATAAAATGTGGCGTAGCAGTGACATAAGGAGTTTCTCTTTAAAATGCATTAGTAGAAAATGCAATAATACGAACATGTATCGCTACAAATGTACATGTTGAACATGTTTTAAAAGTTTAATGTTTTCAGGGTAAGAAACTTTTCATATTGCAGACTTGTGTAATAAAAAGTTGACAGTAAACAAAAGTTTTGGTTGCCATGAAACAGACATTTTTGTTCCTTTTCTCTATCGTATTCTTCACTACTCAAATATTTTATTCTCGTACTTTCAAATGAATAAATGAAGCAAATTTATATTGTCTGTGTAATTAACAAGATTGAAAGGAAAGAAATTAGAACGTCTTTTTTTTTAGAAACATCTGAAAGTAGGTATGATTACACGCATTTTTGATGATCATTGTCAAGTTCTGTTGTGGTTAAATAATCAGTAATAATATAACAAGAGAGTGAGAATAAATTGAAAATAATTTGATAGATCTTTCGAAAACTTGTTGCCAGGCAATAGTTACGAAAGCCCGTAGGGCTTGAGTGGTTATTGCCAAATGGCAACAAGTTTGAGAAAGATACTGGAGAATTATTTTCTAATTTATCGAACTCTCGAGTTATATTTAATTAGATTATTTTTTTACCTGCCTGTTGAAATCGATTCATCCAACTCAAAAGATTTTGAACTGGGTCCATATCGATTGATTAGTTATTAATATATTCTTGGAAGTTGTTTCCAAAATTTGTTGGTGTATTTCTGTATCAAAAATACAACTAAATCGATTTTATTAAATTATTATTATTATTATTATTAAATTATTATTATTATTATTATTAAATTATTTTTAAATTATTATTATTATTATTAAATTATTATTAATTATTATTATTATTAATTATTATTAAATTATTTGACAACTACCTATCATTTGTCACAAACAAAAAAGCATCTACAGAGATAATTCCCGGGAATAATCACAAGAGCTTTATTCTATGTATAATAATGACAGGATTGGTTAAAACGCAGACACGTCACATACAATGAAGCATTTCATTGGTTTTGAGAAACGTCAAAAATAATCGGTTCCATTTTTCGTTATACACTTATTAATTTATTTACAACGCTGGGATGGCTAGCACAGTGGTATGAAGTCGGCCTGTGGATCCTGAGGTCCCTTTGTTCGATTCCCACAGGCGACAAATTTTCATAATTTGAAAAAGCTATCCCTGTGGCTCCTCCACCACTAACATGTTTGGGGGCCTTGATTTGACGACTGGTAACCGCACTTCACGCGCAAAATATATCACTTACCGAGATCTGCTTTAGCAGAGTGCCACACCCAGTAATGGGTAGCAGGCGTGATGATATATTATTATTATTATTATTACAACGCTGCACAACAGGAATTTATTCTAATAACACTTTAGATGGGTTACAGCTTCTAGTAGAATCTGTACCACTCAGACGCAGTTGGTATTTTTATTTATAAGTTTAATGTGATCGAAATTTATATTCTTACACAATAGCTTGTAAGACACCACTGTAAAAAAAGATATAATTATTCTTTGGCCAGTAGAAAATACACAATTTTAGAATTCTACCGTCTGTCAACAAATAATTTATGACGACGTCAAAACCGTACTTAAAATTTAATATTTCATACCAAACTTAATATTTACGATATTATATATCCCACGTAATGTGCAATAAAGTATATGGTTGAAATAAAATGTTCTGCAATAAAGTGCATTGTCCTAATAAAATATTCAGTAATAATAGTATATCCTGTCACTAATAGGAAAAGTGGTATATTCCTGGAAGATGGTGGTATTCGTGAAACGAGGTGTTTTTATCCGATTATTTAATTTCTCTTTTATAAAGGTCAGAATGAATTACTTATTTCTGTAGGATATAATTGTTACTAGACATCAAGAAGTAACCGTACGAAAAAGTCCACTCGTAGGTCGGTAATAGTATATTGTAACGCAAGTTTTGCGATGACTGTTGTCACACGTATGTTACATACTATTTTTTCTACGGTTATGAACTTTTATTTCCTAAAACCATCTGATATCTGTCATTTACTGTTATATTTCACATTAAATTTAAAAAGGACTATTCAAAAATGATTGTCTTGGAAACAACTTCATGCCGTACTGAGTATTGCAAAGGGATACTTTCCACACAAATTTTGACTCTTGATATATTGCCTTTTCAACATGATCATTGAAAAAGTATTCCTGTCCTGCATTTCTTATTAATAGATTTTTTTTGTCGAAATTTGGTTGGTAAAATATAATATTTTGTTCGATCAGATAAATACATACATGCATATCTTCACGCTATATCCCATCAAATGGGGTAGCACGAACCCTAAAATCACTCATAAAACATTCATCAAATAATCAGTCCCCGTCAAACATTATCCTCCAAACACACCACCCTCACTTCAACCACATTCATAGATCCTTCCATATAATATCATTTATTTATCACACTCGAAATCATTCTTACATAACAAACCCTCAATCACATCCATCCAAACACTCCTATTCACGTATCATTCATCTTCTTTCTTCAACGTACATAACACATAAATAGTAAATTGTATAACAAAAATGAAATGGTTCTCATTTCGCATGAATATGACATTCATACAATTAAGAAATGAACATTCCATGCTTCTTTTACAACTACGATACTGTTGCCCTATTGATTTATATTTTAATAATAAGTTTGGCCCGTTTGTACTTTTCGAAAAGATATAATTTTTCATCCAATTAAATAAAAAGTATTTGGTCGAAATGAAATCTTCTATGCCAGGTACCCAAGCAACATTTACGAATGATTGTTCCTCTTGGTTTAATTTCACGACTATATCTATTGCATCCCCTAAATATAGGGATGGATCTCCTCAGTCCCATGCGTAATGCGTCTGTTAAACCGATCAATACACTCGTGTCACGAATCTAATCGATTATAGTGTGATGGTTGTGTAAATCAACTTAGCAGAGTATTGCTTCCTTGCTTCTACTAACACCCTGCTATCCTTACTCCTGTTTACTTGTCGGATTCTAGACGAGAACTTATGTGATGTTGAGTTGATTATTTGTCGGGATATTCACACATTACTGTTATAGATTCTAATTGAGTACTAAATTATATTCTATCAATTAGTTCTAATCTTAACTCCATTTTAAATTCACAAAAATAACCAATAATAGGCGTATTCCATTTGCCATTTGGATCAGATCTAACTTACATTATCTGAACCAGTTCATTTATTTACTTCGCTGGATTACTTCGCTAACTTTATTTCTAGTACTAGAAATACTGATTCTAATTTACTTTGAAGTAATTCACCCCAATAAGTGCAGCAATTTGCTTAATTCAGTTCATTTGGTCAGGTTGTCTAATTTATCTGAACTGATTTAAGTGAACCAAGTGGCAAATGGAATACAGCTTTTTATGGCAATAAATGCAGTTCAAATTTTGAACATGGTTTAAGCAGTTCGTATCCATAGTTATGTTCATAATCTTAAATCAAAATCTTAAATATTCGTTTCAATTTAAACCTGCTATTTTCACGACCGGGGAATATTTGAAAATTCTATGATACTAAAATCGGGACAGAAGTAAAACATTTCAGCCCTAAAAAAATAATGTGCACATTATTCTACTATTAAGTTTCTATTATTTTGTCAATTCAGTTGTCTAATATAAGTAAAATACACTACAGTACAATGAAACAAATAAAACCTAAAATAGTATATTATTTTATAAGTTAAAGTGATACTTTTTCTGGCGAATATATAGGTATTGACAACAACAGGCACAAAAAGTCACTTTCGCTTTATATAAAAACGCCACAATATTTACCCAATTAAACATATTTATGTCATATAATTTTTCTGACGTTCGTGAACCAATGAAAGTGCTTGATTTTAACGAACGCCAGAAAAAGTATTTGTCATATAAATCAAACTTTAATTGTTTTTATGGAGCATATTTTAATTTCTTGTAATATTTAAGTGAAAAAAGAAATATATCATCACGCCTTTTACCCATTACTGGGTGTGACACTCTGCCGAAGCAGATCTCGATAAGTGATATATTTATACGCGTCAAGTGCGGTTACCAGTAGTCAAATCACGGCCCCCAAATATGTTAGTGGTAAAGGAGCCACAGGGGTAATTTTAAATTGGTGAAAATGTTTTGTCGGCTGTGGGGATCGAACCAGGGTTTTTAGGATCCACAGGCCGACTTGATACCACTGAGCCATTACCCCAAATATAATCCTCTTTATAAATCTATAAAAAATAATTTTAAACTTTTTGTCAGCGGGACATGTAATTTTAAAGTTATTCTACAAATCCTATTCAAACTCATCAATACAATTCCTGCAAACTGTTAACACTCACTAATTACCTATTCTAGTCAATCAATAGGATACCTATCCTTTCTTAAATAATTTAACAACTCTAACCCTCCATCTGTATTATCTCCGATACAATTCAGGACTACAGGAGGTACAAAGATATTCCAGGCTCCGGGTTAGTTTCCGTTTCCGGTAGATGGTTCTAGATCGGCGTCAGCACGAACTGAAAATGTTTTCCGTTTACGTGGCAGAGGAAGGTTGAGTAGTCACATCTATTATTTAAAGGTTTCAGCGCTCTGGTGGTATTGGTTGCTTTCAATAAGTTAGAGAGAGATGGTGACACAGGTGTGGAATATTTTCTGGTAAATGCGGATTTATTTCCTGACTTTTATTGCTTTATTTGTTCCGTATTTGATATAGAACTACTATTGGATTTCAAAGGTTTAGTCAGTAGGCTTTGATACTGAATAATTTCTTTAAAAAAATATTGCAATTGTTTGAAGTAAGCATATGTCAATCATTTGAAAAAAAATGTATCTGATCGAATTAAAAAGGACAATTTTTTGCTACTTATTTAATACTCTACACAACAGGAACTTATTAAGCTCAATGACAGCAACTAGAAAGGAAAGTACGGAATAACTTGATTATTAGTTTTTCTGTAATTCGATCGAATAAAAAATAGTACATGTAACACGTAGAAAAAGCGAATATATCCAGACTTCTCTAGTTGCAGGATTTAGCTAACACCTCATCCCACAATAGCTACCATCGTTCGGGAATGTATCACTTTTCCTATTAGTTACACAATATACTATTTGTGTACGACTAAAAAGGTATAACATCTGCAAAACAAAGTTAACAGACAAACTTTGTTAGTACAACACTGTAACATTTTTAATTAAAAATACAGTATTTTTTAAATGAAATATTGGCTCAGAGCTATCGAGTCGGATTGTAGATTTCGATTTCCGCAGCAGACAAACAATTTCCACCACATTACAATTTTAAAACGCCGTGATTTGACGACTGATAACCAGACTTCACGCGCATAGATGTATCACTTATCGAGATCTGCTACGGTAGAGTGCCACACCCAGTAATGGGTAAAAAGCGTGATGATCTATTCCTTTTTTTACTTAAATATTACAAGAAATTAAAATATACTCCATATAAATATTAAAGATGAAAAGAAAACAGGTTAAAAGTAAACATTATGTCAGGGCTCTAAAATAAATCTGTAAAAACGGATTACGCAAAACAAATATAATTACCCCAAAATATTACAATCACACATTTAAAACTAGGTCCTCGGTTGCCCAGCTGGAGCGCTCTTCTGAAAAGAAAGAAACTACCATGAGCTCAAGCACTCCACATAGACACGCTAACAAACTACATACTCTCGGTAAAACTCTCAATTATCCGTCCATATGCACACAACACAGTATGAGCATACTAGGACGAAATAAAGAGAACCTCTCACTCCGCGCACACAGCTTAGAGTATGAGAGCCGCACACCACGATTAACAACCGGGTGGCACAGGCACCGGATAACACACAGTAATCACGGGCCCCAGAACATCGCTTCATGCACACAGCATGATACACGACCTCGATAACACACAGTACATCGAGAACTTGACATCTTACACGAGCGGCTTAACACAAGGCTTCAGGTGAAAGAGTTGAAAGCCGAGCTGAAACTCTAAACACCACCTCACCACTCAAGATGCAAGCGAAAGCTGGGCTCCTGAACTCAAGCAGGGCACCGTTGGCACCAGGCCGGTAACTGGCGCGTCGTTGGGCGAACTCGGCTGCCTCCCCTCGCACACACCAAGTTAACAGGACGGCGTCGCCATAAAGGAATAAGGATCTGGTGTTAGGATATCAAATCATCTCAACATACCAAACAATTGCACTCACAGGCTCACACGCTTACACGCTCAGTGGAACTCACCTCGACTCGTCTCCGACGTAACTCACTACACAATCACTAACTAACTGACACGACTGTTCAACAGAACGGTCAAGAACAAACTAAGAAGAATTACACATCAAGTAAATTAAAGACTAACTAAGCCCTACGTAATCGTCTACTGGTAGTGGTGATCTAATCCTAATTAAGCTAGTCAAAAATTAATACCAAAATAGTTATTCAATACCTTTAGATGCATAATCGCTGACATATAATAGTTTGAGAAATATCAATAAACGAAATACATTATTACTGATTGTTGTTGATTTCTTGAAGAAAATATAGGAATACTGCTGCTGCATCAGTCAGTTTATGAGGACAAAAATTTGAATTTCTAACACTAATGTCTTCTTAACGTGTGCAAAACAAATTTTTTTTCCTGGCTTTAAGAATATAATTTATATATTACATTCACAAGGAGTATCATTTTTAGAATCTTTTTACTGTAAAACAAGTTCGCAAATAACATTAAATATTTTGTCGTTTCTCATATTTTTTTGAAGTTAAACCATATAATATTAACATGTAATAATTTCGCCTCAAAGGATAATATTTATTTACAAAGATCAAAGCATTTTGTACTCATTTTAAATACATAAAGACAAAATTTAAAATTTACCTTGCTAAAAAGTAGCCTATTTTTCCTCATCGTAACCTTTAAAAATAATCGTCTGCTGTGGTATTTTTAAACTGCAAACTGTGATAAAAGCATTTTCACTTAACGATAGTCAAAGTATTGATTACTTCAAGCATCTCTTCAATTTCTTTTATTCTCCCTTCGTTAATAAAGGTCACTAAACAGATTTGTCTTCTCAGTAACAATGATCAGAGTTTAGGGTCCCTAGATTCGAACAAAAGTATCAAGGAAAGCTTGAAGAACAAAAGATTTGGACAATTATCAATTCGTTCGGGAAATGTACACTTGATGTGAACGGTATTAAAAGAACGCATAGAGACGAGAATGGAACGAATGTGTGTTGATGCTCACACTGTGTTAGCGATTGTTTTCGGCTACGCCAACTTGAAATTAAAATTTTCGTATTATACGCTCCGCTGCAAATAACTTTTAGGGCGGAATATTAAAGACGGAAAACGAGATATTAAATTAATGTTTACTGTAATAAGACTTCAGTTTAACTCAATACTTACAAGATGTAGGTAGTAGGTACTTACTAATTCTGTTATTAATTCATACATTGTAGAAAGTTGTAGCGTTATGTCTACGCTCTAACTTCACATATGATAGTATTAAATATCGCTGACTTTAAAACTTACTTACATTTAGTATAGAATATTTTCCAACTCTAAAACGTTTCTTTACTCGTAGTTTATTTGTATATCAAGGTAAGAGAGTGGGATATTACTTACCGAAGGTGCTGTTTATTTTTCAAGCGCAAGACGCGGGATATATAAGACCTGAGGAAATAATTACACTTTCTTCACGTGGTATATATATATATATAATTTTTTCTAGTACCGTATCAGAAACATATATGCCCCTACGGCTTTTAGTATGATAGGAAAAAATTCGGTTAATAAAAATGCGACTACGAGACATGGAATGCCGTTGAGTCCATCTTCATATCTGTTTTAATTTAATTTAAATAATTGGAAACTAGATATGGAATTGGGAATATCACCATTTAATTCCTCATATATTTCTAAATAATTAAGCATATTTAGATCTTTAATATATATTTCTTTAATCGCCGAAGTCATGATCGCAAAAATGTCGGTTAATGAAAATGGCAATTTTTTTTATTGAACCAGTTGAAAATCGAAAAATTTTAAAATCTAGTTCTATATAATTCAGACTACGAGAAATCGAATGCCGTTGAGCGCATCTTCATATCTTTTTTAGTTTTCGAGTTACAGCGATTTTTTACTTTTTAAAAATCTTAACTTTAAAGGCCCATATCTCGAGAACTAAAAGAGATATTGAAATGCGGTTTGAACGAGTGTATTTCTCGTACTCTAATTAACTTATACCAAAATTATGAAAATTTTGAAAATTTTACTATTTTTGTCAAAATTTTCTTTTGTTCATATTTCAAAAAGTTGACGAGAAAATGAAAATCTGTGAAAATCAGTGAATTCCTCTCGTAAAAGTACACAGGTATGTAAAATTTCAATATATTTGCTCCACGGATAAAAGTTTTAGAGCAAAAAAACTGAAAATGACCATAATTCGTAAAAATCTTAAGGGGTACCCCTTCAAAAATCTTCAAAAAACAGTGATTTTTCGTTTTTTTGTTATAAAAACTTTATCTGTGCGAATTCTTACCTGAAATTTTGCATACATATGTACTTTTACGAGAGGAATTCACTGGTGTTCACAGACTTTCATTATCTTTTCAACTTTTTGAAATATCGAGAAATGAAAATTTTGAAAAAAATTCCGAAATTTTCAAAATTTTCAAAATTTCGGTATAAGTTAATTAGAGTACGAGAAATACACTCGTTCAAACCGCATTTCAATATCTCTTTTAGTTTTCGAGATATGGGCCTTCAAAGTTGAGATTTTTAAAAAGTCAAAAATCGCTGTAACTCGAAAACTAAAAAAGATATTAAGATGCGCTCAACGGCATTCGATTTCTCGTACTCTGAATTATATAGAACCATATTTTAAATTTTTCGATTTTTAAACTGATTCAATAAAAAAAATTGGCATTTTCATTAACCGACATTTTTGCGATCATGACTCCGGCGATTAAAGAAATATATATTGAAGATCAAAATATGCATAATTATTTAGAAATATATGAGAAATTAAATGGTGAAATTCCCAATTTCATATCTAGTTTCCAATTATTTTAAAATAACCATAAACAGAAACAAAAGTAAGTATAAACATATGCATCTAAATGAATAAACCTTCTCGCTAGGCTTCGCGGACACTGAAATAGGATTCACTTCTGTTTACAATTGACACAATATAAATTGAATTACTGCCGTTCTAAAACTTTTCAATTCTGCACGTCTGCCTTTCTTTCAAAATGTTTTCTCCATGGATAAAATTTTTAGATAAAAAAAACTTCAAAAATCTTCGGAAAACAGCGATTTTAGTTTTTTTGTAATAAGAAATTTATCCTTCCGAATTTTTACCTCAAATTTTCCATACCTATGTACTTTTACTAGAGGAATTCATTGGTGTTCACAGATTTTCATTATCTGTTCAATTTTTATATTCAGAAATGAAAATTTTGTCAAAAAATATAGATATGCCCCTACGCCCTTTAGTGATAAACTTTAAACCTTAACCACAAAATAAGGTTTCCTAAATGAACCTGGAAAAAAAAAAACCGTTATTTAATGTATCCAAAAGCAAAAACAAAATACAATTCTTCTAAAATATTCACGAATCAGTCCAGAAAACTATTTCTAAAGAATGCAAAAACATCTGAAAGAATTTACATCAGATACTCGCTTAGCTTAAATATTCCTGCATCCGCCTCGCTTTCTCAAATATTAAAATGCAATGTACCCCCATTTAAAATACCCTTCTCGCTTCTTACGTCACCGGAAACAAAGAAAGAACATCAGGAAAACACTTAAACAAAAAGCGATAGACGGATAGTTTTGATTACACCAAGAATATAACTCCCTGGTGGTATTGATTGATAAGAGCGGTGGTTCTCGGGTTCAACTGAAATTTAACAATGTCTGCGAGTTAACCGCAGCCTAGATTCAATCGGAAACAGTTCTAACACATCTGGTGCAAGGCGTCCCGGCGCCGACCGACGTCTATTTGTTGCGCCGTAATGAAAAATTGCGAGAGAAGTTTGGAGGAAATAGTCACTAGCTATGATCTTTCCTGTGAACTGTTTACTTCAAAGATCTTCAATTAATTTGTCAAAAAAGAACTTTTAAAGGGACTTCTCGCAGCCGACAAACTTTTCACCACATTCAAAATTACACATGGGTCGCTCCCTTCACTTACTTCTTTGAGGGTCGTGATTTGATGGCTGGTAACCGCACTTCATGTGCAGTACGGTGGAGTGGATAGCGTTACGGAATTCGAATCCTGAGATCCGAAGTTCGAATCCCACTCGGGCTAAAACTATATAACTACTACACTTTGGTTCGGTAAGTCGGGACCCTGTACTGTAATTGGGATTACGAGTGCAGGGTGAAAAGTCCCTGAAAAATGAAACAAGATATGATTTATTTGGTCAAAACATATTTTATCTTTCAACATAATCTCCTTGTAGTTCGATACACTTCGTCCAACGTTTTTAAAATTTTTCGATCCCTTCCAAATAATACGATTTTGGCAATCCTTCAAAATAGGCGTTTGTCTCAGCGATGACCTCATCTTTGGAGCCAAATCTCTTTCCGCCGAGCCATTTCTTCAAGTTTGGAAATAGATAAACATCGCAGGGGGCCTAATCTGGAGAATATGGAGGATGACGAACCAATTCGTAGCGCAATTCATGCAATTTTGCCATTGCGACTGCGGACCTGTGCGCCGGTGCGTTATCCACAGTGCGGCACCCATCTGGCAGATAGCTTTCTCATATCCAAAAATTTATGCAAAATGTTCCGTACCCGTTCGGTTGAGATGCTTATAGCCTCAGCAAGCTCGTGCACTTTAACTCGCCGATCGTCCAATATCATACCATGGATTTTATCGACGATTTCTGGCGTTGTAACCTCAATTGGACGACCAGAACGTTCGGCGTCCTTTGTGGTCATACTACCACAACGAAAATCAGCAAACCACTTGTGAATCGTTCCAATCGATGGTGAGAAGTCCCCATAATATTTAACAAGCGATGCTTTGGTTTGCGTAATTTTTTTCCACGCAAGAAATAATGTTTAATCAAGACGCGAAATTCACTTTTTTCCATGTTTTCAAAAATCTTCAAGGTTGCTTCCTTTCGATGGGTGTCAAAACAGAACTGAATGACATATCAGTCTGAAAATTTTAATGCGTCCTAGTTAAAGATGGTACATCACAAATGTCAAATGAGATTTGCGATTGTGGCGCCATCTATTTTATTCTTCAGAGACTTTTTACCCTGCCCTCGTATGTTCCTCTTATAGAGAATAACATAAATAAATAAATATATTACTTTCCGAGATCTGCTACGCACCTACAAATTGGTAAAAGGCATGATGATATATTTAATTTATATTTATTTTCAATTTCACCAATCTTTCATTTAACATCCATTCCACATGTCCAAACCATCTCAATTGACTTCCACTACCTCTTCTAACAACATTCTTCTCAATCTCCCACCCCTTATGCTGCATCTGCATGTCCGGAACTGGTTACAATTTCTCTAATTACATACCTAACTATAATCGATAATAAATCATCCCAATTAATCATGGATAAAGGATACAATAAAATAAAGACATTAAATTTCAATTCCATTGAAATTCTATAGCGCGCCACAAATCAACAGGAGGTAACGCAATTCAGTAACATTTACATCTCGAACAATCAGAACCCGACCAGCAGTTGTTGTTATCCTGGGGCTACAACAGCCTACCTAGACCTATAAATCGCAATGTAGACATTGGCATGTGTAATCAGTGTAATTCGCTAACGGGAACATACCTTCGACATCGCCAATATCCTATCATTATGGGATAGAACGATAGAAATTCGTAACAGTCTGATTGTCCCTAGGGTATAAATCTATCAGCGATGTGGTCTGCAGTCCTGCTTCTGGATAGCGCTATGTAGAATTATATTTGCGACAATAGAATTGCTGACATCTGTCAACTCACTTCATTGTTACTTCAACTTTTTCTATAGTAAAAGAACTCTATTTCAGGAATGTTGACTCATGACAATTGTAATAAAAATGTTACAGACATATGCTGGATTGCATGAAAGTTTTATAGGTTCATTAGCAGCCAACGGTTCAATAAATTTCAGAAAATCGCCATTGATACTTTTGCTAGATAAACAATTCTTTAATTAACGTGCTCTTTATTTTTTTCTTGCAACCCAGCACTAAATAAGTGTTTCAGTATGCAATAAAAAAAATACTTGTAATTGATAAGACTGATACATAAATTTATTTTCTGTTGTTAACAGTGACATTTGAAAATTTAAGTTAATAAAAATCGTTGTTTCTCTTACTTATATCCTTTTATTTCTTAACATTACTCACAGATTAATAATCTAAAGTATTTCTATCACTCAACCTATTTGTATTTATTATAAAAATGACATGTCAAATAGTATGTCCGCCTTTACCTGACGTTGTGCTAACTGTGGAATAAAAAGATTACCAGAATTGTATTACCAACTGAAACACTTACTTTTGATCTCTTTGTATTCTGCCATAACCTGGCGCTGTACCAACTGTGGAATAAAAAGATCCCCAAAATTGTATTGCCAACTTATCTTCAAATAAAATACAAGGACGTATATATGGTAACGTAAATAATTTTATCAATTTGTTCCAGTTTTAATTCGAATAAATCTGCGGATATTTTCAAAAAAGTGTGAGTAAAAATAATATGTTTTAATTGGACTAAAATAGTTATTTATGTACCAAGGGTGAAAACAGGCGTTTCTAACCCGTGGCCTGATCATTAGCACGAGGCGTAAAGCGCCGAGGGCTAGTAACATGCTCAAGGTCAGAAACACTAATTTCACTCGTGGTGCATACAATATTTTATGCGCAACAAAATAACATTTAATTATTTGTTCAAAATATTAAAATATGTAAATAGGTTATATGTCAAAATGGCATTTTGCAGAATCAAGTATTCACAATAAACAAATATTGTCATTTTACTTATGTATCTATAGGAATTATTCTTTTTGGCCCATGGGCCGAAAATAAGTGTTTAAGCCCTTTTTTTAAGACTAAAACACATTCTTTTCGGCCCGGTTGTACGTAATAGATATATATGCAACTTGTGTTAAGTTGTTCATATTCACATAAATACCTGTTACATATTGATGCACCAGGATGAATCAGCACTCCACCAATGATCACCTCGTTAATTGGTATCCTCGACAATCCCGATAGTACCTAGGATATTCGAATACAATCGCTCGCTATGCAATCCTATCTGTTATGTTTGCGTGTGGGTAGATATGGAGAACATTAATCTTTGTTAACCATTTGGACGTCGAAGATTCGAACACAACCCTGCGTTCGTTCGTTCGTTCGTTCTCGGGAAGTTCAAGCAGTGAAATTAGTTTGAAAGTTGGTTGCCTGGTTACTTGGTGTGGAAAAGTTGCGTTGTGTGAAGATTTTGTTTGTTTGTAGTTTAATGTGTTTGACTTTGTGATGTGATATATCAAAATGATTTTTTATTGACAGCTTGAAAGATTCTCATTTATAGTTTTCAAGTTTTGTAATTACTTTCACGTCGAAGGTATTGATGTCGATAATTAATCCCCTCTGGAATTGACAGATTTTATGGTTTTTTTTTCTTATGAAGTTTCTTAATTAATAATGATTCAGATGATAATTCAACATTTTTCTTACTTGCTTAAAAAGATTTGTGGTACAAGAATTGGTGTATGTCAGGTGAGATGGAACCATATCGAATATCAGTTTGGTGAAAGGAATAAATGGATGGATATGATTGAAGGTTTGTTCGGTGAATGAAATATCTGTTGCAGGATGAATCTAATGAATGAAATATTTCAAGAATTAGTGGTATTCTATTTGATGGGAGATACAGTACAGTAAAAAAATAAATATAAATATATCACACCTTTTACCCATTACTGGGTGTGACACTCTGCCGAAGCAGGTCTTGATAAGTGATATATTTTGCGCGTGAAGTGCGGTTATCAGCCGTCAAGTCTTTCAAAGATATTAGTGGAGGGGGAGTCACGGAGGTTGTTTATTAATGTGGTGAAAATTGTTTGTCCGTTGTGGTAATCGAACCAAGGATATCAGGGTCCACAGGTCGACTCGATACCACTGAGCCACCAACCCCATACAGTATAGCTTACGAGTATAGTGAAATCCGAACCACTTGTATACTGTTTCTTTTTCTTTTGTTTTTTTTTATAAGTTGACGTAAATATCATACCTCTTATTTTCCAATATAAATAATCAAAGTAAAGAAGTTGTTTATGTTTATACAGACTGCTATTAACTTTCTAAGAAATAATAAATTAGAAACTAAATTGTTCTGAGAATCCAATGTTATTAATTTCTGTATAACCGTGACTTGCTTTAGTTTACATTGCAAGTTCATATTAATTTAGTGTTTGGTGTTAGTTCAACTATCAAATTTAGTTTCTGTACAAATCCCGATTTAATTAAGATATAGTAATTAATATCAGAGCGAAGCTATCAATCTCTTGGTTTTGTTGAACGCAGGCCCCTAAAAATTCATACTTAGTCTAGCAGATAATTACAACTTGAATTAGTACACAACCATCAACAAATATGTAGGGAATTAAGTTTTGTTTTTTCACTACACCATTTATCCTATAGGGTGTGGTATTGTGCCATAACAAATCACGGTAAGTGATATATTTATGCACATGAAATGCGGTTACTAATAAGTATTGCAATTGGACATAATTTTATTTATTTGCTACTCTGCACAACAGGAACTCAATCCCAATTTATTACAGTAGCCTGTACAGGAATCCGATCCATTCAAACCCATTCGTATTTATTGAATATACATTGAAGTCAGCGAGATTTGATTTCACGAACTCTTGTATAGCACACTACAGCATATGTTAGTAATATTTTTGCTAGTACAACTAAAACCAATTTAGAACTTGTAACTAAAACCAACACCAATGTAAATAGTTACGTATTGGCAGAGTATTGATGCATGAGATTCATGCATTACATTCACTGACAGACAGACAGAACCTATAGCCCCAGCGGCGAGGGGTTTAGAGATAAATGGATTGTACAACATACAGCACGCGAATAAACAATTGACTATCAGCGGTTTCAATCCTCTCTGTTTACAATGTAACTGACAGAAAGTGCAGCGAAAAATACTCGTTCGATAACTCGCCACCAACAAACATCGAACAGCTAATGGCTGGAAAATCAACACATCAACGAGGTAGCAGTCAGTTGTTGCTAGCAAATGCAATGTGATATACTTTTAAAGTTACAAAATGGTCATTGACATTCTACATGGAACATAAGCGAATGTTTTTGTGACCTATGGAGGTTTTAAATTCAATGTTTATGTTGAAACTAATTGGTTTTAATTTGGTGAAAATATTTTTAAAACTTTTAAAACAGTCGAATTTATGCATAACAGGAAATTATTCGGAATTATAATAGCTTATAGTGGAATATGAACCACCCATATACAATCGTATTGTCTGAAGATCCCGAGTTCGAATGTCATTAAAGCTAAAAATATATAAACTACCACATTACGGCTCGATGACTCCGAACTTTACTCTGTAATTGAGATTAAGCACCTATTGTACAAAGAAGTTGAAGTCTGCGAAATTTGTAATAGTTTGAATTATTTTCAGTAATAATATAACAAGAGAGTGAGAATAAATTGAAAATAATTTGACAGATCTTTCGAAAACTTGTTGCCAGGCAATAGATACGAAAGCCCGTAGGGCTTGAATGGCTATAGCCAAATGGTTTTAGAAAGATACTGGAGAATTATTTTCTAATTTATCCAACTCTCGAGTTATATTTAATTAGATTATTTGTTGACTTAGCTGTTGAGATCGATTCATCCATCTTAAAAGATTTTGAACTGGGTCCATATCGATTGATTCATTCATGTATCCTTGGAAGTTGTTTCCAAAATTTGTTGGTGTATTTCTATATCTGAAATGGTACTAAATCGATTTTTTCACTCATTTTTCTAGACACGTTTACAGATTTAAATAATTATTTGACAACTACCTATCATTTGTCATAAACAAAAGCAGCTACAGTGATTATTCCCGGGAATAATCACAAGAGCTTTATTCTCAGTATAATAATGACAGGATTAGTTAAATCGCAGACATTTGACATACAATGAAGCATTTCATTAGTTCTGACTTCTGAGAAACGTCAAAAAATATTCAGTCAAATATTTCATCTATAAATGTAATTGTAAAACAATCACATTTTAGGATACTAAGAGTCGGTTTTTCCTTCACTACATAAAGTTTCCAAAAACTATGAGCGGAATAAATAAAACAATATCGCATCGAAATCTTAGCACAAATGTAATTGTAATTGAGCACTTTATCCGGAGATGAAGAAACCAACCCGACATAGAAAGAATAGTATATTATGTACCAAGGGATCTAAAGTGCATAATTTAATCCTGATGGTGAGGTTTAATAACCTCACTCCATTTTGTAAATATTTCTATAATTCTGTTAATTTCAATCCAGAATAAAAATCGAGTTAGGGAACTTCAAATTTAATCCTATTTACAAGTATATTTCTACGTCGCAATCAATTGTTTTTCATTTGTAATATTTAATTAGTTTGGTAGCTTTAAGCTTCGTACTTTAAAAACATTCGCCAAATTCTATAACTTTTTCTTTTAACTTGCATTTGATTTTATCAAATAGTAGTACAGTTTCATAGAAATTACTTCGCGTGATTGAAAATGTTTAGCATCTACGAAACAGTTTGTTCTACATTCTACAATAAATTAAAAACATTTACAAATTCAACCTCTCCAAATAAAAAGTTAAAAGTTAAATCCTTATTACACTACAAAATACATAAAAAGAAAACCAATTTGTTATTAATTCAATAAAAATTCAAAAGTATCGCAAAAAACCCTCCGACTTTCATCATTATTCGTTAAATAAACTCCAAGATATTTACACACAGTTTGTAAAGATCTCGGGAGCAATTTCAAATCTTTCCTGAATAGGGAGCGATCCTCCTCCATCCTCGAGTGAATAAAGAACGAACTCGTGGCCGACGATATTACACTGACCCATTTTATATTACCCATAGGAAGGAGGATGATACCGATTGGGTTTGGGGTTATTCTCTTCTTGACCGCTGGTTACTGATCGGTGATCAGTGGTTTGATTGGTGAGGTATATGACTGAAGATGGCAGCACGTACTAAGAAGGTTGTTATATATGACAGTGATTTATTTAGAGGGAACGATAATTTGGTGATTTGATACAGAGGTGGATAGATTTGTCGGGAGGGTTAAAGTAATGGACTGTAGACTCAGGTTCTATACCAGTTTATTTATATAGTTGTGACATGAATGGGGTAATGGTTCAGTGGTATCGAGTCGGCCTGTGAATCCTGAGAACCCTGGTTTGATCCCCACAGTCGACAAACATTTTCACCAATTTAAAATTATCCCTGTGGCTCCTCCACCACTAATATCCTTGGGGGCCGTGTTTTTACGGCTGGTAACCGCACTTCGCACGCATAAATATATCACTTACCGAGATCTGCTTCGACAAAGTGCCACACTAATGCTGGGTTACAAAAAAAAATAAAGAGCTCTTTAGCTAAAGAATCAATAGCGATTTTCTGAAATTTATTGAACCGTTAGTTGCTAATGAACCGATAAAACTTTCATGCAACCCAGCATCAGTAATGGGTAAAAGGCGTGATGATATATTTATATTTATTTATCTTTTTGGTACATTTATATACAGTTACCGTTATGATACATAACAATCCTGAAATTACGTACTTTTTAAAAAGAAATTAATGAAATTTCAAATTCTCTAAGCAAATAAAACAAGAAAATATAAACAAAACAATAAGCTTGAAGGTTTGGGACATCTCTTTATTAATAAAAGGACAAAGTCGAATGAAATATTTCATACAAAAATAGTATCTCTTCTTATTTGAAACATTTTTAAGGTTAATTTTTATGACAGAAAAATATGGGAGACGCCCGGATTTTTCCATCATAAAAATTAACTTTAAAAATTATCATTGTCACTACTTCAAAGTCATACATATGACAAAAAAAATATTTGAAATAGTTTTCTAAACTAATTTCAGAATGTTTAACAACAAAAATAAATTTAGTTCTAAAATTCTGCTCGAATCAGTATTCCACCTCGAAATAAATTACAATACCTCACATTCCTTTTTGGGTCAATAATACCTCGTAACATATGTGTCTGTCTGCTGCAGTCACATACCTTTCTCTTCTTCACTCCACCACCCTCCTGTGCAAACTGAGAGTTAAAAATTTCACATCAATGATTTCCGGGTCCGTGTGTCCGGGTCCGGTGTCGTACGTCGTCCAGCTGTCGATAAAGTAGAGCGCTTTTCAATGAAAACGCAGCCAAGCTATTTATCAGAGAATGAACGTGAATCGTGAATGGTGAACTCACTCTGTGTGGTTTGAATTATTTTGGAATATATTTCAGTTTATAATGGGTTATTCATAAATGAATTCGAATGATGGTATTTTATAGACAATGGAGTATTTGGTGCGGTAGTAAAATTTGGATTCTCGAATAATCTCGTATTATAGAAAATAGAGCTTGTGTAATTATAATAATACGTACTTATAGTCTTTAAATGTATTGTTCTAATTTGAAGATAATCAGTCTTCAAGGTAAAGAGTACTTTCTACTGAGATCTATAATTTCATGTCTGCCACAATCGCTATTAAAGAAAGGAATATATATTTATTTATTTATTACGTTGCACAACAGGATATAAATCCCAATTACAGTACCAGTGGATCTCAAACAACTCGAACACAGTTTTTTTGTAAAGATAAAATAAATATATCATCACACCTTCTATCCATTACTGGCTGTGACACTCTGCCGAAGCAGATCTCGATAAGTGGTATATTTTGCTCGTGAAGTGCGGTTACATGCCGTCAAATCACAGCCCTCAAAAATGTTGGTAGAGGGAGAGCCAAAGGGGTGGTTTTATCGGCTGTGAGAATCGAACCCGATTCTTACTCGTAAATCCATAGATCGATTCGATACCACTGAGCCACCTACTAAATACAGTTTGTTATAATTTTTAGCGATAATTAGAACTACGCAGAAAATATACTTTGCTACCTAATAAGTAAGTACTTAAAAAAATAAATAAAAATGATGATAATAGAACTGATATTTATAATGGGGTGGCTAGCTCAGTGGTATGAAGTCGGCCTGTGGATCCTGAGAACCCTGGTTCGATTCCCACAGGCGACACACAATTTTCATAATTTCAAAAACTACTCCTGTGGCTCCTCCACCATAACATCTTTGGGGGCCGTGGTTTGACGACTGGTAACCGCACTTCACGCGCAAAATATATCACTTACCGAGGTCTGCTTCGGCAGAGTGCCACACCCAGTAATGGGTAGAAGGCGTGATGATATATTTATTTTTATTTTATATTTATAATAAAACTATAATTACCTAATGGCTCAGTGGTATCAAGTCGGCCTGTGAATTCGAGACCCTGGTTTCGATTCCCACAGCCGACAAACAATTTTCACCTCATTAAAACTAACCCTGTGGTTTCCTCTCTACTAACAATCTTGTAAGCCGTGACTTGACGACTAGTAATCGCACTTCATGCTCAAAATATACCACTTACCGAGATCTGTTACGACAGAGTGCCACTCCCAATAATGGGTAGAAGGTGTGATGATAAATTTATTTTATTTTTTTATGAGAGAGATTTGAACTCACGATCTCTTGCTTGTTAATTAACTAAGCTACAATTACCTGTTAAAGTATCACTTAAGTAAAAAAATATCGAATCGAATTGTAGACAGCAATGTTTATTAATTCAATTGACATTATATCTCGATTCTATATTGTTTTTCTTAAAATACACTTCATATTTGAGGGACAGTGAAGCAACTGGCCATCAAAATGTCAACAAGTAAAATAAAAAACAACATAAAAAAAAATAAAAAAATATATCATCACGCCTTCTACCCATTGCTGGGTGTGGCACTCTGCTAAAGCAGATCTCGGTAAGTGATATATTTTGCGCGTGAAGTGCGGTTACCAGTCGTCAAATCACGGCCCCCAAACATGTTAGTGGTGGAGGAGCCACAGGGATAGCTTTTTCAAATTATGAAAATTTGTCGCCTGTGGGAATCGAACCAGGGACCTCAGGATCCACAGGCCGACTTCATACCACTGTGCTAGCCATCTTGTTAGCAAGTCATAAACAACAGTTCTTTTCATTTGAGGAAAACACGCAATAACTTTAATAGCAGGTGTAGAGAATTCTCCTCCCTGGGGAGAAATATTTCATCCCCAGTTGCCTTCCGTCGCTGCAAATAAAAAAGAATCACCCCACTAAGTACATAAATCACGCACAAATTTAATCCAGCTTAATTAATAAGATCTTGAAGTTTTCCTTAGAAACGAAGGAAACGCAGAAAGAGCAAACAGTGCACATTGGCAAAGGGTGATAATTACTCCTGGATTAAGTCCCAAAAGCGAAGTTCTCATGGAAATTAGTAAATATTTCTTTTTCTTGGCCTAATTAATAACGGAGTGAAACGCTATCTGACCTAGAAACCGACTAGAGAGAAATGGGGGATCAAGTGACATGAGCCAGGAAGATTGAACGGTTATGAAAGGTACTGATTGTCATGGAAACCGTTCTAATTTCTTTACTTCGTGTATTACAAGGTTCGATGATGATTGAGTATGTAACTATACTATATAAATAAATAAATATATCATCACACCTTTTACCCACGGCTGGGTGTGGCACTCTGCCGGAGCAGATCTCGGTAAGTGATATATTTATGCGCGTGAAGTGCGATTACCAGTCGTTAAATCATGGCCCCCAAAGATGTTAGTAGAGGGGAAGCCACAGGGGTAATTTTAATGTGGTGCAAATTGTTTGTCAGCTGTGGGAATCGAACCGAGGGTCTCAGGATCCACAGGTCGACTGAGCCACCAACCCCATAACTACACTATATTAAACTTGGTTTAAATTATTAAAAGCAAATAGAAATTACCTGTCACATGGAATATTTGATGTTGGTGTCAAATTTTGGTGACATTTTTTTTTAAATATATAAATTGCTAAAAAAATTGTGTATAAGTTAATTGAAGTACGAGAAAGTTAATGTCGTTAACCGCATCTTTATATCTAGTTTAGATTTTGAGATATAGACTCAGGAAAGTACAAAATCTAAAATGAGTAAAATTTGGGGCAAAATACTTTTCCTGAGTCTATATTTTAAAAACTAAACAAAATATGAAGATACCCTCAACGGCATTGAATTCCTCATGTCTGAATTGGGTTGTATGTAAATTTTTAATAAATTTGAAGCAATTTTATTTTTTTTAAATATCTTAAGGGGTATCCCTTGGATTTTTTCGATTTTAGGCCAATTTCTGTCTATCTGCTGCAAAATTCTTTCTCGTACGAATATTATAATGAAAATTTACATACGTGTGCATTTTGACCCGCTGAATCCACAAAATAAGTCTCCAAATGCGTATGTCTTCTAGTTTTTGAGATATTGTTCAAAAACTGTTTTATGGGAAAATTTTGGTGATCATTTTTTGAAATTTTTAAATTGCTGAAAATTTGTTTATAAATTAATTGAAGCACGAGAAATTCAATACCGTTAAGCGCATCATCATATTTTGTTTAGTTTTTGAGATATTACCTAGAGAAAGTCGAAAAATTTGTTTTTGAAAATTCAACACTAACGATGAAAAAAAATTCCTTTCTTGACTAAATATAAAAAGTATTCTTTCTTGTCTCAAACAGCATGGTCGTGAAAGTAATATTTCATATCTCCTAGACAAACAAATAATTCTTAATATTTAATATTGAAGATAATTATTTCTGTATTATATATTAACTACTCGTTAATATGTACTATATTTAATTGAAACCAATTTCTATAATGAATAACTTACCGTAATGCACTTTGATCATAGTGTATAACAGACAGACGTATGTGACGTCATCTATTAGAGTAATGGCATCCTGCCTCTGTAGGGGGTAAAGGGTAAAGGGGTAGCTGGTTGTATGATTTATGCCCGGATCCGGAACCGTCGTTTCCATCTTTCGCGTTTGCTTTTAAGCTGAAGCTTCGAGCTCAAGCCTCGGGCTCATCTCTAACTCATTGAAATGAGAACTATGAATATGTGTTTGTGTGTATATGTGTGTATATATGATGTATGTATTGAACACGTAACGTCCACCGATTCGCGATTGCATAGGGAGAGAAGTCTTAAAAGGAACGGAAACGAATTGATCGCAGAGTTGTTTGAAAAAGAACGCAAATAAAGACGAATATCGAATTGTTTAATTCTTTAAAGAGGATATACTACATATTTATTTAATACGTTTATAATATATTGTTTATTTATTATTTTGTACAATAAAAATATAATCCCAATTACAGTACAGGGGGGTCTATAAATTATAGTGGAATCCAAACCACTTAGACATAATCGTATTTATTTATTTGTAAAGACAAATTTAGCTTAGTTTCACTTTATGTTTCACAAAACTCTTGTCAACTTTACGTTTTGACGTGAAACTTTTAAATAAATTTTAATACTGTTTAAAACATGTGTTTTTATTCCTCTAGTAATTAATTTAATGAACAAAATCTATTTAATTTGTCTACAAATTAAAATATTTGTATAAATCGTTTCTTTCATATCAAAAGTGACAACTTTCAACGTTATTCAGTAAAATGTGGCAATTCCAAAAGTTTAGAAATACATGCAACCTTTGATCCTTGAAAATTTTCAAAGTTTTTAATTAATTTCACGAATAATTAACTTATGATAAATCTGAAACATCTAAAACTTACTAGCCCCAAACATTCTTTAAATCCTAGACAAAAAAAATCACAACAATGATCAAATTGCTTAATCTCTAGAAGGTTCCTAGATTGGCTAATCTATAGTGAACCAATTAAGTTTTTAATGGTGAGTTGCACCGCTTTTACATACATTTTAAGTTTTCCTTAAATGATCAATATCGTATCGAAATAAACCATCACATAAGAAACTTAACATTGCTGTCAAAACATTCGATCCGATATTTTCCATTTAAGCCTTTCTTAAAATGTAAGTATACTGCGATACTATTGACTAGTAATAAAGCAAAAATTCTTGCATTCAAATCTCACTAACTTCAATTTAGATATAAAAAAAGTGTGTGTCTACGTTGGTTCAGTTCCATTATAAGCTACAATAATTGGTATCAAGTTCTTGTGGGGCTGAGTAATAAATAAATAAATAACATCTTTCGACGAGTACAGAGTTTGTTAGTTTATATAAAACTATATTAGCTAGTAGGTACTGTTTGTGTGTATGACAATGCCATCAAGTTCTTGTTGGCCAGAGTAATAAATAACATCTTTGGACTTGAAGAAAGTGTAGAATTTGTTAGTTTCTATAAAACTGTGTTACTTGGTACTGTGTGTGTGTGTGTGTATGACACTGTCATCAACGTCTTCCTCTTCCTCCTCAGTGTGTTGTTGCGCTCGCCTTGTCTCCGCGCAGCGCACAGTGATGTGTTTGTCGGCTGCGCGATGCTCCTGTCCACCTTCAACTCGCTAGTCATGTTCGACATCGTGTTCGTGTTCTTCCTGTTCCTGTTGGGCGTCACGTGCCTGGTGTACTACCTGCCAGGCAAGCAGCGTGGCGTGGGTGGTGAGGACCTGGAGCTCGCTGGCGGTGATGTCGACCTGGAGCAGCGGAGGCCGCTGCAGTGCTATGTGACGGTAGCGGCCACGAGTGTCAAGGAACACGCGCCGGTTGATCATGTGTAGTGGACAGGCAAGTTTGTTGTTCGATGTTGTACACTTCATTCTTTTTTCACTTCATCCTCATAACTATCTCGTGCACTTCCAGGTTGGGTAGTATATTGTGTATACTGAAATGAAATTAACTTGTTTCTATGACACCAAAATTATAAAAATAATCAATTTTAACTCGCTATGCTGTTATATATCTTTTCCATTAACGACGGTAGTAAAGTATTTTAGTTCCGTTGCTATAAGTATTTTAGTCCCGTTGTTAAGGGATAGTATATTATATACCATGGGACTGAAGTGCATAATTTAATCCAGAGTGTAAAGCTGAGGGATTAAATGTACTTTACGTCATGTGATATATATGTACTATACTTCGCATTTCCAGCCATACATTATGAATTAATGATTAATTTTGATACTAACTTGACATATAATTCACAATGACAGCATTACATATTTGTTAGATAACTTAGGCAACATAAACAAAATGAAATATTTTTAGGTTTATTAAATATTTATTGCTACGGTTATGCTTATTTACCAGTCAAGTTAATCACGGCGGGATTAAATATGAAATTGAATTTCTCTGGGATTAAAAGTGACACTTTAATCCTCGAAAAGGAAGAATAAAGTAGGTCATTTCCTGCCAAAAGGGCAAAAATGACTATTTCTTTTTAATTGTACTCTGTTTCACTAAATTTTGTTTCTAATTGAAATCAATAAAAATAACAAATAAACCATGCTCTTATTCCGAATTTAATGCCGTTGAGAGAATCTTCGTATCTTGCTCAGTTTTTGAGATATAGCTTTATGAAAAGTAAAATTGATTTGAATTTTTATCCCGTTTTATATTTTGTACTATAATAAATGTATCCGGTAAATTAAATAAATAAAAATATTCATACAAAATTCAATTTTGTTGAGAGAATCTTCGTAATTTGTTGAGATTATGAGTAACGGCGTCTTAAAATTTAAAATATTTATTATTTTAGTAGGCATTTGGGTGTCATATATTCCGAAATGTGTTCATATAAATAACAATGAAAAATTTAGTTTGGTACGAACCATAAAGAAATACGTAAATAGTAAATTATTACATTATCATATTATTATCCCGTGTTGATATATTTGTTTATTTTATATTTTATACTTCAGTAAATTTTTATTTCATTGAGCTCGACAATTATATGAGATATCATTTGATTAAAGAGAGAAACATTGGGATTCAATCAATATTTCAACCTTTGAACTTTGGTCCTTTGACACATAACAAAATTTAAATGCCTAAAATTGGAATAACATCAGATTTTAATTTACCTGGATACAATAGATTTGTTGGTAACAACATTTACCTGTAGTTCCAACAATCACAGGTACAATTATCTCTGCACGTGGACCAACATATAAAATATTTTTTTGTGAAATAACCTATTTTTAAGTATTAAAACTTTAAAAAATATTAATTAAAAATAGAAACTTTCTTTGTAACCAAAACTATAAATGGGTCTGAATACTTTTGATTCCACCATAAGCTGTGGATTCCCTCTTCTATAACTGGGATTAATTTTCTGTTCTACAGTGTAATATTAAACTTAACTTCTTACAGAACGAATTAATAATAAACTCTGTACAATCCAATTAATAATTAACAGTCTCAATTCTTAACTAAACCAGATCATTTATTCACATTCCAATCATCGCTTCGCTAATCGCATTTTCTCCACCTCAATCCCAGCGTGATTGCGTGAAAACACGACACGTTCTCACTCTTCACGTTCACGTACAGCACACACCCCCAGCATGTAAAACAACCGCCCTCGCGTGCCCCAACCACGTCTGTGATAGGGGAGGAGGCACAACAACTTTGCAATGCAAATTCAATTTGTTCTACGACTACGATCAATCATTTACATTTGCGTGTAAGGAAATTATTGCTTAACAAGATTTTAAGACTTTACAGCTAAGTCTGGAAATAATTATGTTTTAAATGTATTTGCATATTGAGAAGAGTTGAGCTGAATCTAGATGCCGTCTGGTGTATTGTTTTATTTAGTTTAATAGTGTTAGTTTAATTTGTTGTTGAACAGAAAACTAGATTTTCGTAACTTTATAATACAGAGAAACGTACAAAAGACTTATATGCATAACATCATGTTATATCTCATGAAATGGGGAAGCGCGAATACTTGAAATATTCACTGAATGTTTATGGCAGAGAAAATAAACTAGTCCAAGAAAAAAACTTCAGATGGAAAACAATGAAACAAATTTATTTTTATTATAAACTTTGACAGTTACTAAAGTATCAACGTCAAATTATTTATTTAATGGACTTATGAAATTATATCATTTTTATTTCGTTAACTTTCTATTTTTTAGCCACGCACTATCAATCCGTAATTTTCTTTATAAAAGTCATTTTTCGTTTGTTTCTTACTCTTGCATAAAAACAATTGAGCAATAAATAGGTAATCATTAGATACAGTTTTTAATTGTAAACATTTTTTTTATCTACACTTTTGGTCTAATTTAATTAGAAAAGCAATAATCACCATATTAAAAAAATACCTTTGTATTTCCTATGTTATATATTCAGAGCTGGGCAAGTTACTTAAAAAAAGTAGCTAAGCTACAGCTACAGCTATTCTTTAACAAAGTAGCTGAGCTACAGCTATAAGCTACATTTTGTAAAATATAGCTAAGCTACAGCTAAAAGCTTTCATTAAAGTAGCTGTTATATTTTAAAGCTACTTTTTTCAATTATTGTGAAATAATTAAATTTACCATTGGCATATGATCAGTTGATCAGTCTTTTGTTATAATGACTGTTAATAAATATAAAAAATCGCAAATGGACAAATGTACTGTTAATTTTTGATGCTATAATTTTTATTTACATCGGAATAAATTAATAGTCACATTAACAGAAGACTCCTAAACAGTCAATGGTTAGTTCATCTAATATTTAATACAAAAGTAGGATAGGTTAAGAACAAGTGAAAAATAAAATATGTTAATAGATTTTACACTATATAGTAACTTGTTATCCTACAGTTATAGAAAACAATAAAGAAGGTACAATTCAAATACGAAACAAAAATAAATAGGTATTTCTTAATGAACCGTGGTAGCTTTCAGCTACAAAAAGTAGCTTCGGGCTATAAAAAGTAGCTTTAAGCTACTAAAAGTAGCTTCAGTTGTTATAACAATATTTTTAAGCTAATAGAAAAAAAAACATAGCTCGCTACAAGCTACAGCTATATTTTTTCACATTTAGCTAAGCTACAGCTACAGCTAAGGTAAACGTAGCTAAACTACAAAAGTAGCTAGCTACTGCCCAGCTCTGTATATATTGGGCAACCGTTTACTCGCGTTTATTAATTAATAAGCAAAAGGCACGATCTTTTGCTTACTCAAATCTTACTGACTTCAACTTATATCAAAAAAATACAATTGTGTCTGAGTGGTTCGGTTTCCACTATAAGCTACTGTAATTAGGATAAAGTATTTTTTTATACAGAATAGCAAATAAATAAGTAAATAAACTTCGTTTTAGTTTTGTTAAGGACGATTTTGTGTACTATAAAGTAAATTCAAAATTAGCAAAATCTAACTGCATGACAGTTTTATTGTTAAAATCTCAACGCTACTCACCAATTGAACATCAAGTCAATAAAATACTGCATCAAATAAAAATCCAATTTCCCAAACAAAGACAGGAAAAAAACAATTGCCAATATACACAAAAAAATCAAAAATCTCGTATAACAAATGCACAACAAGAATACAATAACAAAATAGCATCAAGTGAAGCATGCATCACATTCAGTTGTTCAGGATGATACATATGCGAAAATTGAAAACACGGAGAATGGAATAAAAACCTGGTCCACGTACGTTCGTGTTCACTTGCTGGAAAAATGTAAACCGGGAACCGGAACGGTGAATGGGTGAATATGCTAGAGGTAGGGTACATTCCGGGAGAGATTCCAGCGAGGTAATATGGTTTCTGTCTTGCTGACTTGATCGACTGACTGCTGAAAGTAACGACCTGGAAATGGATGGGTTACAAACTAGATCTATACACACAACTAGGTTTTCTTAAATGAATCCAGGAACAAATTTTAAACTGATTGATATTATACTTTTTGAAGTTACCCAAATTTATTGGAGTAGATATGAAATTTATTTTCATATCATCCACACTTATAATTCCTTTTATAGAAACTCATCTCACCTTTTATTTATGCAACAAACCTTCAAATGTAACAGCACAAACACTTGATCCTGCAATTATTATCCGTTAAATTTTCCTATCCTGGCATACCACTTTTGCTCCTTTGACATGTACAATTCGTTTCATACATGCTCGTGTCATTTTTCGTTCACTCAACAAACTTTCATTCCTCCAAGCACATCAAGCACGATTCCTTGCAACATTCAATTAACATTTATTCATTTAGAAATATTTTTCGAAAAAGCTATGAGCGTCCGCCGGGATTTGAACCCAGAACCTTTCATTCGCATGGTGACTGCTCTAACCAATTGAGCTATCAACACTCGACGAATACTCATGCTTTTTCGTGCAAGCTTTAGTTGAAGAAATGTAAAGTGACATGGGTTGCGTCAATTCGCCGAGTGTTTGTAGTTCAATTGGTAAGAGCAGTCACCATGCGAGTGAAAGGTGCTGGGTTCAAATCCCGGCGAACGCTCATAGCTTTTTCAACAAATATTTAAGTTAGCAAGCAAGAGGTCGTGCGTTCAAATCTCATTGACTTCTACTTATATCCAAAAAATACGATTGTGTCTCAGTGGTTTGGATTCCATTATAAGCTGTAGGCCCCCTGTACTGTAACTGGGATTTACTTCTTGTTGTACAGAGTAACAAATAAATAATATTTTTTACCATAAATTGCCTGCAGCAATACTTCCTGAACAATAACTCATATCTTATTGGCTTTAACCTTCAAATAAACCTTTAAAAACCTACACATCTTGACCCTTACCAATTTTCGTTTCATCGCTAGCCTATACTACATAAATAACTTGTGTTAAGTTATCTCCTTGTGCTACTGCTCTGCGAGCCCTGGAGCGCGTCAAGGTCCCACAGGCCGTTAATTTGATTTGTCAGCGGTTGGAGGCGGCTGTAGAGGCGATGGTGGCAACGTCTGTCATTCTGCTGCCCTGACAAAAGGACGCGGTGTTGACAGAGGTGGCAGACCGCTCCCAGGGGCACGTACAGGCTAGTTGAAGACTCTGGCTTCCAGTAGCGGAGTCAAGAATTTTAAGTGTATTATAGTTATAACTTCTGAAAATATTTATGCTGTTATTATAAAACTTTGATTACCAAAAGGAAGAGGACTTATATTTATATTACAGTTTTTATTCAAATTAATGTCAGGAATACGCTATTAATTTTTTTGACACTAGTACTGAAACATCTTGTATATTAGCGAGATTTAAACGCGCGACCGGTTCCTTATTAATTAATAAATGCAAGTTTATATTTCGATTTTATGCACTGGGCTACGATTTCCAACATCAAATTTACAGGGTGATCAGAAGGAAGTGTTTTAATTGGCAATTTTTAAAAATTAGTAAGACATACATACATACATATCTTCACGCTATATCCCATTAAATGGGGTAGCACGAATCATAAAATATTAACTCATTACATTCATCAAATAATCAGCCCTCGTCAAACATTATCATCCAAACACACATCCCTCACTTTAACCACATTCATAGATCACTCCATATAAACTCATTTATTTATTACACTCGAAATCATTTATCACACAACAAAACTTCAATCACATCTATCCAATCACTCCTATTCACTTATCATTCATCTTCTTTCTTTGACGTACATAACATATGCATAAAACATCTCAAATTACCCACGCTTACTCCTAACAACGAATCTACAAGATTAGAAAAGATGAAAGCGATAGCCTGCACTTGTATATGAAAGAAAAGTCCACACAATGCAGTCACTGAAAATGAAACAAAAAGATAAAAAAAAGTGTTGCACTGCGCTTGTTTTTGGAAGTGAATTCCACACAATTGCAGTTAAACTCTCTACGTAAGAACTGAAAACGAATTAAAGAAAAAGACATACATTAATTTATTTCCTGTTGTTGACAATGACATTTTAAAATAAAAATTAATAAAATCTTTGTTTCCCTTACTCACATCCTTTTATTTCTCAACATCATTCACAGAGCAATAATATAAAGTATTTCTATCGCTCAATCTATTTGTATTAAATATAAAAATGACATGTCAAATTGTATTTCCGCCTTTATCTTGCGTTGTGCCAACTGTGAAATAAAAAGATCCCCAGAATTGTATTGCCAACTGAAACACTTATTTTTGATCACTTTTTGAAATGTAACATAAATAACGTAATTATGCGATTAGACATATATAACATCATACTATGTTTCATCAAATAGGATATCACATACCTATGAAACAACCACTGGACCACTTTCACTTCATCCACATTTATAAGTCCTTTCTTTCAAACTAGTCCCATCTATCGTTCAAACAACAAACCCTCAATCATATCCATTCATTTATCTATTTATGCTACTCTGTACAACAGGAATTTAATCCCAATTTCAGTACAGGGTCCAGACTCACCTAACCGAAGTGTGCTAGTTCATATATTTTTAGCTTAAATGAAATCCTAGATTGTCGTTGGAATCTCTCACAAGCATGCCACATCCCCAAACAATCTCAACTGATGTTAATGCCAATGTTTCTAAATCTATCCGGTTGGGTACGCCACTGCCGACGTAGGGTTGTATTGATGAAGGTAGCCCCTGTGTCGGTTTCGGGACAGGACAGCATGTTAGACTTGAAAGCGGTGTAAATATGTGTCAAGTTTAGGGATGTGAAGTTAGATGTCTCAATGTGTTTTGTAACTGTTCCTACGGGATACTGGATCTTTAGTTGTGGAGTTCTTGTTTGAAGAACTTTTAAAGAGATAGAGATATACATGTCTGAATAAAACTGAAAGATTTCTATTAAAAAAATAAATAAAATAAATATATCATCACGCCTTCTACCCATTACTGGGTGTGGCACTCTGCCGAAGCAGATCTCGGTAAGTGATATATTTTTGCGCGTGAAGTGCGGAAATCACGGCCCCCAAAGATGTTAGTGGTGGAGGAGCCACAGGGGTAGTCTTTAAAATGATGAAAATTGTTTGTCGCCTGTGGGAATCGAACCAGGGTTCTCAGGATCCACAGGCCGACTTGATACCTGAGTTAGCTAAAAAGTGTCGTTAAAAATAATATTTTTTTATACTGGCAGTTTTGTACGAGAGCAAAATGCATAGAAGAAGTAAAATAAAAGTAACGGAATAAATTATTTTGGTCACAAAATGCCGAAATGGTGGTAATCTGCAGATTAATCACAAAAAATCAGGGTTGTCATTAACTTATCGATCGGTAACAAATAATGATAGAGTTATAGAATAGGGGGGAAGATCTAATGAATATATATTTCAAAAATTAGTGCTACCCCATTTAATGGGAAAAAGACAAAATATACTGTCATGTAGTATGTCGACTGTGGATCCTGAGAACCCTGGTTCGATTTCCACAGGCGACAAACAATTTTCATAATTTTAAAAGCTACCCCTGTGGCTCCTCCACCACTAACATCTTTGAGGGCCGCGATTTGACGACTGGTAACCGCACTTCACACGCAAAATATATCACTTACTGAGATCTGCTTCGGCAGAGTGCCACACCCAGTAATGGGTAGAAGGCGTGATGATATATTTATTTATTTATTTTATGTAGTATGTCATATGTAGGTCCTTCTATTGTGAGACAGTACGCGCCATCGAAAAAAAAGCGTATTATAAACATTTTTTGTGACTTGTGAGAAACATTTTAATGGCAGAAATTAAAATGTATAAAAGTTTTTAAACACTTTCCAACACTTGTTTCGCAGCATTAGCAAAAAATGTCTAAAACTTGTCAAAAACTTTTTCTGAATTCTTTTAAAACTCGTGAAATCAAGAATTTTTAAGTATCCGGGCAAGTTCAAAAGTTAGATGCAATTATTTTTAATTTAATTAATTTAGCATAAAGTTTACAGTAATAATATTTTGTTTACATTTATTTATTTGTAACGCACTGTAAACAATTGAAAATTGCTCGACAAATAAAATATTTATCAGATAGAAACAATATTTACTTTGATCACTACAATTAAATGTCAAACATTTATTTAATTCATTTATGTTTTCTACAATGTTATTGTATTCCCTTTGTATGTACCTTTATGATAACAGCTTCAATTGAAACATTTATTTTAGTAAAAACTCCATCAATTTTTAATCTTCTACCTCATTAAAATAATAATTAAAACTTCACACTTTAACACATGCAGTGTAAAGTTAACTGCAAAAAATTATTATTAATTGTGTACATATTAATGAAGCCAACAGCACCAGCAGTTCAGAAGTTGGTAACGTTCTAAACTTGACTTTTTTCCTACTCTTATATATATAATGAACTTTGTGCATTGCTAATTAGTCCAGAGTAAATTACTGTAATTAGACTGTGACGCACCCGATGCAGCAATGTTGAGAAGTAGCCGTACGAATTAAAAATATATGTAGCACATTCTAAACTCACATAATTTATTTATTATATCATTAGAAAATAGAAAAACAAAATTTTTCTAATACTACTAAAATATTTGCTCCTTATATTTGTTTTTGCTACAGAAATATGTAAATAAATAAATATAAATATATCATCACGCCTTTTACCCATTACTTGGTGTGGCACTCTGGCGGAGCAAATCTCGGTAAGTGATATATTTATGCGCGTGAAGTGCGACCAGCAGTCAAATCACAGCCCCAAAAGATGCTAGCACAGGGGTAATTTTAATGTGGTGAAAATTGTTTGTCGGCTGTGGGAATCGAACCAAGATTCTCAGGCCGACTTGATACCGCATAAATATATCACTTACAGATCTCGGTAAGTGATATATTTTAATTTTAAAGAATGACAATTTCACGAATTCAGATTATCAGATTGCATTTTCATGAATGGTAAATTTCCAGAATAACCATTTTCAGCATACTAGTTTCCTGAATTAACTCTTTAAAAAATCTGTCTATAATTCCTTATATAGGGTAATGGCTCAGTGGTATCGAGTCAGCCTGTGGATCCTGCGAACCCTGGTTTGATCCCCACAGCCGACAAACATTTTCACCAAATTAAAATTACCCCTGTGGCTCCTTCGCCACTAACATCTTTGGAGGCCGTGATTTCATGGCTGGTAACCGCACTTCACGCGCATAAATATATCACTTCGCGAGATCTGTTACGGCTAAGTGCCACACCCAGTAATGGGTAAAAAGGCGTGATGATATATTTATTTATTTACTTTTAATTTTTTTTAAATCCAATTTCAGAATAGGGGAGAATAAATAAATGTCAAGCAGATACCTAATGTACTAATGTAAATTATTAGCAATGATAAAACAATAAAAATGAAATAAAATACCCTCAATAATAATTGATGATTGATGAATAATGTCGATGTGTAACGCGATGAACGAGTGTTCGTTTCCGGACGAGGAACTAAATCATTTGATTAGGTTATTTGTGCAGAACAATCGTGTTATATGTTTTACAAATGTTTCAAGAGCAATCATTCAGCCGATGTTATATTTGTTTGACTCGATCAAATAGGATTATTGGTTGCTTCGGTTTGGTCAACTAAATATATAGATTGATTTGATTGATAGGCTTTTACAAAAAAGAAATAGATATAAGTACCCACACAAACAATACAAATATACACAACATAAGAAAATTATGATGAAATAAGTCATTATTATTATTATTTTAAATGAAATATTTTATCTATTGCATATATTTTTCAAATTAAAGATACAATAAAGTTAAATAAAAAAATGAATATATCATCACGCCTTCTACCCATTACTGGGTGTGGCACTCTGCCGAAGCAAATCTCGGTAAGTGATATTTTTGCGCGTGAAGTGCGAATACCAGTCGTCAAATCACGGCCCTCATAGATGTTAGTGGTGAGGGAGCCATAGGGGTAGTTTTAAAATGGTGAAAATTGTTTGTCGCCTGTGGGAATCGAACCAGGGTTCTCAGGATCCACAGTTTTTAAGAGTAGTTTCTGGTATAATTATTTCATTATCACTGATCAAATTTTACATGTTCGCATAATCAATTTTCACAGTATTAAAATTACTCCTGTGGCTCCCCCTCCTCTAACATCTTTGAGGGCTGTTATTTGACAGTACGTCTCGCGCATAAATATATTACTTACCGGGATCTGCTACGGCAAAGTACCACATCCAGTAATAGATAAAAGACGTAATGATATGTTTATTTTCGTACACATATTTTCCGGGTTTACTGCAACAGCTATCACCAACTGATGATCCATCTTCCACAATCCTGCTCTGCTATTGTACCATACCATCCTGCGTTTTGACGAGAGTTTGCGGCGCTAAGTAACAATACTGCGGTCTGTTCTTCTATGTAGCAATAAGGGTTCGGGCAGCTTTCGGACATTAACCGTGACCATGACGCTATTATACGTTACTGGGCAGCACGCAGCTCACTGGCATATTTGTGGTGCCTTCAATACCGCACGCAAATAATTTATAGTTTTAACTTGGCAGTTTAGGGTAGTTTTGTAAATGGTAACGTTTAAATTTAATTCGTTTATGGAAGGAAATTATGCTGAAATTGTATAGAACTTTATGCATTTGTAGTGGGATTAGTGGTTGAAATTAAACTTTGGAACTTAGTAAATAAGTTTTTATACGACATGCCATATTCCATGTCTAATGGTATCGTTTGTTTGTAGTACATGAAATAATTTAGAAAATAAAAAAGAAATAATCGATTTGATACAGGCCCTTGTAATTACGTACTTGTTACTTACTTAACGATCTAGGTCGGTAAAACAGATTTTCTTGTCTGAAAAGATATCAGAAAGTATGGTCATTAAACAGTTATTTGTTTCATTAGTACCTATTAAAAATATAAGTTTTCTAATCGAGTAATAAAGGCAATATTACGAGGCTCGAAATAGTATTTTTAGTTTGATTGAATCATATTATTTATTTTGTTTAACTCATTTAGAAAATTTCACAGATTTATTCAAATTAAAATGAAGCAAATTGACAAAATTATGTACGTTATCATAACAACTATAGTAAAAAACTATTTTTTGTCCCAAGACCGAAAAACGATAATGTATTCATGGTAATGTAAAAATTCTTGAGCTTTTACTGTTGAAAAAATTAAAATTACAATGCTAGATTCAAATGGGTGAAAAAAAAGTTATTTATACAATGAGTAATAAAAATAATACTTTTTTTACAAATTTGAAGTTTAATGCACAACTGCAATAATGAATTTTCCGGATCGAAAACACACCAAAATAGTGTCAAACGGCCAAAAAAACTTTTTGTAGACAAAAGTAGATCTGTACTGCTACTTTCTAATTTAAATTTATAGTGGCTCAGTGGTATCGAGTCGGCCTGTGGATCCTAAGAACCCTGGTTCGAGCCCCACAGCCGACAAACATTTTCACCAATTTCAAATTACCCTTGTGGCTTCCCCACCACTAACATCTTTGGGGGTCGTGATTTGATGACTGCTTGACGCGCATAAATATATCACTTACCGGCAGAATTCCACACCCAGTAATGAGTAAAAGGCGTGATGATATATTTATTCATTTAATTTTTAACGGAATGTACTACTGTCTACTAATTTCTTTTTGTATCTAACCCTTTGTGGACTCCTCACAAAAACTAAAAACTGTTTAATTGTCAGTACCCAATTACTATAAACGCGTAATGGCCTACAATTATTATCTACTTCATTCCAAGTACATTTCACCCTCACCCTTTGTTTTCATTCACTCAATTCTTCACATTCATCCTATAAATCGTCCGCAGTGAATTATCTCCAGATTTCATCGTTTATTTCCTCTGATTTTCCATATCTTTTCGCCTTTATTTTCAAGCATTTTCCTCCACATTAAAATTCTCTTTGTAGCGTTACCTAAAAGCGGCTAAATTGCTATTGTTTGCAAAATGTTAATTGTCTTCTCCATGTCGCTAGCGGGAACAGTCACTTGTTTTTCATGGAGATACTGGATGGTGGAAGAGAAAAATTTCAGTGGCTTCGCGAAAGCCTAGATACATTAAACGGTATTAATGTCGCGTAATTTTCTTAAATTAATGTCGGTGATAAATATCTTTTATGTAACTTTTGTGTAGGAAATAGTTAAAATTATAATTAATAATGGATTTACCTTGATAAATTAATGTTGAGCTAGCTTTTTTTTCTATTTGTTTATTTATTATTCATGCTTTTATTTAAAACTGTGCAACTTTTTTTTTTATTTGGTGATACGGCTTCAACTGCTTTGGTTACTAGCCGGAGTGGTATGATACTGGAAGCATCTGCGCTGTAGTCACAGACACTGGTTGATGCCAGCCCTGTCCGGGATTCGAACCCGGGACCTCTGGGTCAGTAGCCTAGTACTCTAAACCACTGAGCTACAGAGGTCGACTGTGCAACATTGATTCAATAAATGTAGAATGTTTTTGAAAGCCAGATTATTAGTCCTTTGTGGTAAAGGGGCTTACGGATTATCTAAAATCAACAACACTTTGAATGAAAATTTTATTAATTACACAATCGTAGCTAATGGATAAAAGCGAGGTAAAACAAAAGCAACCAAAAAAATGCATTTTTCATTGTATTCATTATCAAAAAAAACAAAATGATAGACTAATATCACTATCACTACCGACATGAATTTAAAAATTAATTACAAAAATTCCTAGTTGAAAATTACTGAATTCGTCACATATTTTTCTCTCTTCTTTTTCACGTTATTAATTTTAATTATTCTAGTAATTAGTAAACATCTCTTTCACGTTTTTATTTCAATTTCATTTCAATATACAAACCTACAACAAGATATCTTTATGGTATAAATAGACTAACAATTAAAGCAATGGCTTCTTGTTTCCTGTAGAGTCCGGCAGTACGGTGTTGTGGATAGCGATTCGGCAGAGGTTTTAAAAGTGTGGGTCGCGACCCCTTGAGGGTCGCGATGATATTGGAGAAAGGCCGTCGGATACTATTTATAAATTTTAAAATACATATTTCCTAAGATTCATCCCCTTGCAAACTTTTATTTAAATTTTAACGATTAATGAAATGAAAAAATATAATATATACTATTTAGATGTTTATATTCACGTTTGTTCCTGTTTACGGTTAATTTAAAAAAATATAAAACTAGATATGACATTGTGGATTTCACCATTTAATTCCTCATATATTTCTAAATAATTATGCATATTTTGATCTTCAATATATATTTCTTTAATCGCCGGAGCCATGATCGCAAAAATGTCGGTAAATGAAAATACCAAATTTTTTTATTGAACCAGTTTAAAAATCGAAAAATTTTAAAATATGGTTCTATATAATTCAGACTACAAGAAATCGAATGCCGTTGAGCGCATCTTCATATCTATTTTGGTTACCGAGCTACAGCGATTTTAGACTTTTTAAAAATCTGAACTTTGAGGGCCCATATCTCGAGAACTAAAAGAGATATTAAAATGCGGTTTGAACGAGTGTATTTCTCGTGATCCAATTAACTTATACCGAAATTTTGAAAATTTTGAAAATTTTACAATTTTTTCAAAATTTTCATTTTTCAATATTTCAAAAAATTGAACAGATAATGAAAATCTGTGAAAACCAGTGAATTCCTCTCGTAAAAGTACATAGGTATGCAAAATTTTATGTAAAAATTCGCACAGATAAAGTTTTTATTACAAAAAAACGAGAAATCACTGTTTTTTAATTATTTTTGAAGGGGTACCCCTTAAGAATTTTACGAATTTTGGCCATTTTTAGTTTTTTTGCTCTAAAAACTGTATCCGTAGAGCAAAAATTCTGAAATTTTACATATCTATGTACTTTTACGAGAGAAATTCATTGGTGTTCACAGATTTTCATTATCTCATCAACTTTTTAAAATATGGGCAAAAGAAAATTTTAAAATATTTTGAAAAATTTTCAAAATTTTCAAAATTTCGATATAACTTAATTGGAGCACGAGAAATACACTCGTTTAAACCGCATTTCAATATCTCTTTTAGTTTTCGAGATATGGGGCTTCAAAGTTGAGATTTTAAAAAATGCAAAAATCGCTGTATCTCAAAAACTAAAAAAGATATGAAGATGCGCTCAACGGCATTCGATTTCTCATAGTCTGAATTATATAGAACCATATTTTAAAATTTTTCGATTTTTAAACTGGTTCAATAAAAAAATTCGCATTATTAAACGAATTTTTTGAGATCATAACTCCGGCGATTAAAAAAAATTGTTCTTGATAAAAAAATATGTATATCTACGCAGAAATATATGTGAAATCAAATGGTAAAATCCTCAATTTCATAACTAGTATTAACTTATTTTAAATTAATCCTTAAGGTGGTACTATCATTTTAGATTTTAATGAAATTTAAATATGTTATTTTTGCAATTATTCCAATTACAGTATATAGAGTCCGGATTCACCAAGCCGCAGCATGGTAGTTCATATATTTTATCTTGAGTGGGATTCGAACTGGGAATCTCTGGATTCGAATACCAGTTACAGAATAGACGGAATAATACTGCATTATAATTGGCAATGCTTACGTATTGTGTCTTCAAATAAATAAATAAAAAAAACTCTTACACAATTCCTTTAAATCTTTATTTTTTCGCTGGCTAGATCTCTATCAGTTTCCGAAGTAAGATTTCGTGTCTCATAGGTGCACGTTAGGCCGTTATCCTGAGAAGTGTATCACTATATAACATCCTCAACACTGCCAGAACTTTGCCGGTGAAGACAAAAATGTATTATCGAGATACAAGTCACATGAAACTGCGGAAAGAACGACTGGGACAAACTTTAAGAGTTTCTTATTTTATTTTATTTCTGGTGTAAGTGTATATAAGTTACGATTTTCTGCCGGGTTGAAATTGAAAAGCCTTTACAAGGGATGCGGCTAGGATGCAATGTGAAAAGTTTTTCGTATTTCTCAAGGATTTGGTTTCAAGGATACTGTAATATCTATAAAAATGCTTACGTTACGTGTTGGCAGGATTTCATACTTTTTTATTATTTTATTTTGTACCTATATGCATAACAGGAACTTAATCCCAATTACAGTAGCTTATAGTGGAATCCGAACCATTCAGACACAGTCGTATTTTTTTTTATATAAGTTGAAGTCAGCGAAGTTAAACGCATGATCTCTTACTTATTAATTAGGAAACGCAAGTTTTATCTCGGTTTCATCTACTGGGCTACAATTTTTATTTATTTACTGTACTGGACAAAAGGAAAATAAGTGAATCATACGCCATTTTCTCAAAATTATCAAATTGAAATGAAACAAAAATTGATTGAGGTACAAATGACTATGTTTATTAATATACTGAATTTTGTATTGCCTTCTTTCCAACTGTTTTTAGATTTTTTAATCGAAATTTAGAAACCATTTTCCATTATATTTGTACATATATTTAATGTTTTCAAATTTATTACAAAACGTTCAACATTAAAATAAATCTATTTACCTAATTCCAAAACGTAATATCAATATTACAATATTAAAACCGTGTCGTAATGTGTTCTATTACAATACAAGTGTTGTAATGAGTTTTGACAGTAAATTGACAGTCCCTGAAAATTGTCAAATTTAACAATGTAAATTTTGCAATAATTTTTTTCATCATTGTAATATATTGTACAATATTCTATAAGTTATCAAACTTGGCCTAAATTTATTGATATAATACGTTCCTGTCATAAAATAAACGAAAAATAATATTTCCATTTTGTATTTGTCATGCAATATAAAAGAATATTTTAATTTTTATATTGACAGAACTGTCGAATTATTTATGATAAATGACAAATTAATATACTTCCAAAGTAAATAAAATGTATTCATTCAAATGATAGTCGAGCTTTTGATAGTAATGTTATATGTGCCATAAAATAAATATAATTGATACTATTTTATTAGTACTTAGGAAATAAATTTATTCTGTCCTTTATAAAATGGGGCATACTTCAAAACCAGTTCGGAGCATATTTCACTAGATAACTATGTCAATTCATTATTGATGTAATACAATTAATACAAAATAAAGTAAACCCAAATGTGAAATATGTTTATTTAGTTGATTATAAATAATATGCATACAAATAGGTACCATCGTTTATTATTATACGTATCGATTTTATTTAATTGTATGAACATACAATAATTATATATGATATTATAATACGAGTATATTCTGTGTTAATTAATACAAATTAATTAATATATGCACAGTATAGTCATTATGATGCTAATAGATTATTTTAATAAACAGATTTGTCTGTCTAAAATTATTACAACAATCAACCACTAAATACGTTACATCTATTTCCTGTTAGGACCCAACTTTAACAACGTTTTAGTTCTACTAACAACATTACCACAACATATCTTAAAATTATCAACAATCTTATTTTTATCTTCATTCATATTTTGCTGCATTACTTCAGAACATTCTTCCAAATTATTCTTCATTTCTTCTAGTGACTTTTCACTGTCTTTCAACCCATTTTCAGCTTCATTCTTCCGAAGATACAAATTAATAATTGGCCCATTTGACAAGTACAATTTTTCAAAGAAACAATTTTGTATTTCTTTATTATTATACATGTTACAATTTTCTTGTAGTTTATTTAATTCATCTTCAGTTAAACTCAATTTCTTGTAAAGATCTTCAAATAACACCTGCTGAAGATCTGTTTTCTTCGTGGCAACTCCAACACAAGTTCTTATTCCTCCTAACGCGCTTTGAAGCAAGATATTTGTTGCTTCATTTTGTTTGCTTGAACAATGTTTGACTAAAAATTCAACATCCGTGAAATGAGTTTCTTCTATGATGATCTTTTCTTCTTCTAAGATATCTCGTTGAGAATCTTCTCTTTGACGTTTTGCTGCTTCTTCTATTTTTCGGATTTGTAGTAAAGCATTTTTTATTTTTAATTCACTTTTTACTTGGAACGTATTTAGAATTTTTGTTATTTTTTCTTGAAAGATATTCAGACCAGGATTTGATTCTATTATAATTGTTTTAGAAATGATTTCTTCTAATTCTATTGTTGAATTTTCTGCCTAATAATTTGAAAGGATTTAAAATTGTTTATTAATATTAAATTTGAATACATACCTTTGATATAGAGAACAAGAAAAGACAATATAACAATACAAACTTCATGGTGATTTTTTTTTATTATAACTAAATTAATGATTGAATTTTTATTCTTTATATAGGTACTGAAATTATCATACGCTTCTGGAAATCTAATTAAGAATAATTAACAAATGATTTCTTAAAATCTACGTTCATTGACATTTTATCTATTTATAGTTTATGAAATATTAGAATATTTGAATGAATTTTGTAAATACTATTTTGATTTGTACTCGGTTATTAATAACAAATTAACAATTATTATTGTTTTCATGGCGTAATTGCAAGCAAAAATTATAGTTAGTAGAATATTTTCTATTATATTATATTTATGGGGTAATGGCTCAGTGGTATCAAGTCGGCCTGTGGCTCCAAAGAACCCTGGTTCGATCTCCACAGCTGACGAATCATTTTCACCAATCTAAAATTACCCCTGTGGCTCCCCTACTACTAACATCTTTAGGGGTCGTGATTTGGCGGCTGGTAACCGCACTTGACGCGTATAAATATATCACTTACCGAGATCTGCTTCGGCAGAGTGCCACACCCAGTAATGGGTAAAAGGCTTGATGATATATTTTCTCGAACTGTTTTAATTAATTTCTTTAATTTATATTCAAATAAGGTAGATCCAATCAAATTGAATTATAAAGAGATAAATAGGATCCAGGTTGCTTATGACACATAACATAATAGAGAGAAAAATTGAAATAAAATTAGATTTGAATCCAGGGCTACCGTAGCTTAGTTGAATTAAAGCATAGGACCTGACTTCATAGGTCCCAGGTTTAAATCCTTGCGATATCCTTATTTTGCTCTTTATAATTCAATTAGATTTCATTAATTGTTAAGTATTTGATTAAAATTGTAATTAAAAGTTTGATACAAATTTCAAATAAAAAAATTAACAAATATATCATCACGCCTTCTACCCATTACTCGGTATGATACTCTGCCGTAGCAGATCTCGGCAAGTAATATATTTAGGGCGTGAAGTGCGGTTATCAGCCGTCGAATATGGTGCAAAATTATTTGTCGGCTATAGGAATCGAATTCGGGTTTTCAAATCACCACAGAGCCACCTACTCCATCCATATTTCGCTAAAATTTAATTATTATTTAGCTATTAATTAATAAAGTGTCTATTTTACTCAAACTAACAACACCAATTTCCACTTACGGAAGTTGGTGTTTGATGGCTCAGCGATAGCTTTTGTTTCTATAACGAATCGATTGAGCAATAGCCAACCAATCAGGGTCATCACACAAGCTATCCAATGGCCCTTCAGCCGTCAGCCCTGCAGCATTAACCCCCAGGACTCAGGACTCTACAGACCTAGTCTCGTAGTCAAAACATGTTACATCAGTTTCAAATAACACGTCCATGTTGTTGTCAATGTTTTCATTGTGAATTTTGCACGAAATATATGGATGAATGATTTATATACGGATGTGAAACATGGAAATTAATGCATTAAAACAGACAGCGGATAAATATGCAAGAATTTGGGTGTTTAAATCTCGCTTATATAAATACTTCTGATTCTGAATGATTCGAATTCTAATATACCGTATTTTTCGGACTATAAAACGCACCTTTTGACATAGAAAAATGGACTCAAATTTTAGGAGGGTCCTATGGTCCGAAGGTAATTAAAATATTTGTTTCAATAAATCGTCTCTTTCATTTAAAAATTGTATGCGAGAAGAGTGGAATGAATGGATGGCAAAGCCAAATCATGATGTTACCGCAACAGGACGTACGAAACGACCAACAATTTCAGAAACAAAATCAAATAAATTATAAAATAACTATTTGCAAACTTTGTAAGTACTAGTAAAAAATCACTTATTTCTTCCAACATAAAGTTGCATCAATTCTCCTTCCCATTTCTGTATAAGTAAAAGCAATCACTTATTGTAAAGTTAGTTCCGGTGAGCTTCAGTTAGCACTTATACCATCACAAGTGCAAAGTGAATCTGGCACCCACGGACTTGCCACTTAAAACTTGCACTGTGGAAAGTAACCGCGCGACATCCAACAGCAGTGTGGGTGTTAATCCATAAAACGACCGCACACTTCAATACTTCCACGGAGAGTTAGTTAGAGCTAGAGCCAGATGATGGCCGGAAAAAACTAACAAGATTTCCTCGAAAGAAAAACTAATCTCTCTACCGGGTTATTTTCTCAATGAAAGTAATTTTGATGTCTTGAGCTTGTAGATTAAATCTTGTAGTTTTCTTATCCATATTTATTTATTTTGCTGAGAGAGAATCCAGAGTATATCTAACACTTTTCATAATATTTTTTTATACGACGGAAAGGAGACTTTCTGCATTTATTTCATGTATGTTAAGTTAACATTTGCACCTACTCATGAGTGTGAAATAACATATTACGTTCCATGAACTGTAAGTGACAATTTTTAATCACTTACAGTTCAAGGTTAGTAAACTATTTTTTTACAATACCTGCACAAATAGAAGGAAATGAAAAATAGGTTTCAAAATTAACAGCTGTCAAAATAAATACGATCTGGTTCTATAATATTTACTTACCGTCCATAGTAAGTAAATATTATAGTCCTGATGTAACCATAGAAATAAACTGTGCAATAAAAATTCCACTTACTGTGTTTAAATTTAGTCATTAATAGGTAACTTACAGTAGAAATATTGTAAAAAGTAAATTTTCTGATTGAGTAGCACATCGTATCCATGGATACATGAAAACTGTTAAGGTTTAGAACCGAAATTTAGGACAGAAAAACTGTGAAAAATTATTTTTAAATTGTTTTTCAAGCTTTATAAATGGTTGTATAAAAAATAATTCAGTGCATCTCGAACAGAAAGTGTCTTTACCGCTCTCCATACGCGAATGATAATAGACTACTTTCTGCTCTAGGTACACAAATAACTATTTTCTACGATTACTAAGATATCTGCTGATCTGCTCTTTCTATGCTTGTTAATGCTACAGAAATATTGTATATGGTAGAGATCCTATCCGACTCGATTAAAGATCCGATCCGATCTAGAATTTGATCCGACATCCGATGGATCCGTGTTTCGATCTATCAAATGTACCATTAGATCCGTACAGTTTATATTAAATCATTTGTAACGTTGTACATTCGAAAGAAAAATAATCGTTGTTGATTAAACTTAATTAATAATTTTGTTGTGAAAAACTAAAGAAACAAATTTGCAACAAACCTTTATTCATATCCGTCCATTTTATTCCTAGATCGTCCATTTTATTTAAAATATGTACATATAATTAGATTATGATTAATTTATCTTTGTGGTAAGGGTTGTTAACCAAAATTATCTATGTTTTCTTCGTCAACGCGGAAAGCAATATAAATTTGATTTCTTTGGAATGTTTTACAAATTTTGCTTGTCTTTGATAACTAATTATCCAGGAATTCACTTTGAAACCGACCAAGCAACCCTTTGAAGAAGTTTCAGTAAAAATGAGGTCGACTTAGCTTCATCCCCAATACACAAACACTTCTACCAACCACCCTCAAACAAAGCTCTGAATATTTTATCATTTTTAAAAGTTTCATATTGTATTGAACATCTGAGTACTTTTTATTCTTTCCCGCGGTAAATATGTTATTGACGTCCTGGAGAAATTTACATTTTATGTATTTTTACATAATATTTTGCATATTCTGATTCCGCTGTAAAACGTTTCTTAATCATTTAAAAAATATATATTCAAATGAAAAATAATGAGAACTAAATTAATTATCCAAGTTTTATTTGGAACTTTTTTTATTTAAAATTATTCAAAAACGTTTGGCAACGGAAAATACTCAATGCAAAATAGTCAAATGATGATTTTATTAATACTTGTTACTATTAATGATTTGAGAGAACTTCGGTTCGATTTCCACAGGCGGCAAACAATTTTCAAATAAATAAATAAATAAATATATCATCACGCCTTCTACCCATTACTGGGTGTGGCACTCTGCTGAAGCAGATCTCGGTAAGTGATATATTTTGCGCGTAAAGTGCGGTTACCAGTCGTCAAATCACGGCCCCCAAACATTAAAATTTCTCCAGTAGGTCTCCCTTCACTAACATCTTTGAGAACCCTGACTTGACGACTGGTAACCGCAGTTCACGCGCATAAATATATCATTTACCAAAATCTGGTACGGCAGATTGCCACACCCAGTAATGGGTAAAAGGCATGATGATATATTTATTTTATTTTTTGATTGATTTGATTATAATCTTTGTGAGGAAATTCTATGTTTCTGTTTGTTCTGTTGCAGCATGGTTGCGCGGCAGAGTCAGTCGGTGGTGGTCGGTGGTGCAGGAGTCCAAGTCACCTTGGCCGAGCTGGTGGCGGCGCGGCCAACGGGTGCCACGGAGCCGGAAACGTGGGCGCTGTTGTGTCAAGCCGTGCAGGCCCTTCAAGATCTCTTCCTCTCTGGTAAGTACACAACATCATCTTCGTAACCATTACTACCTGGTGCATTTGAGCACTTGCATGAACTAAGTAGTAAATTGTGTAATACAGAAATAAACCTATTTTGCTTGATTGCATCTAATTTTGAATGATGGAGCAATTTGCAATACAACGATTGTAAATCTTGCTAATAGCATATTGACACGAATTTGAACTTTAATGTTTGTAGCCATTTGATAAGTTAAATCAATAAAAATAATCATACTTTCGCGTTCAAAAGGATGTATAGTTAGTAGAATTTAGAATTGAATATTTTATATGAAATTTATGGGGTGGATGGCTCAGTGGTATCCTAAGAATCCTGGTTTGATTCCCACAATCGACAAACATTTTCACCACATTGAAATTCCCCCATGGTTCCCTCACCACTAAAATCCTTGGGGGGCGTGGTTTAACGGCTGGTAACCGCACTTCACGCGCATAAATATATCACTTACCGAGATCTATGTCGACAGAGTGCCACGCCCAGTAATTGGTAAAAGGCGTGATGATATATTTATTTAATTTTTTTCTTTATAAACAATACAATATTAATTATTTTTTTGTATTCAAAAGATTAATTGAAAGAACAGCTTATGCAGAATATTTGCCAAATAAAGGCATTTATTATTGTTGTTATTTACTGGCTGACTATACTTTTACAGGCAAATTCACAAAGCGGATTACCGCTAACACCATTTTTTATTTCATTTTTAAATCTCTTTTCAATGTACGAAACAAGTTTATTTTAACTTGAGTTAAAAAGAGTTAATTGGCATCAAATTTAGTTCATCTCTTTAATCAGTTTTAATTTGAAACAGAGTTATAGATAATATTAAAAACGGTGTTAGCGCTAATCCGTTTTATGAATCTGCCTGTTAGAGTGTCAAGTTCTTCTGGAAATACCGTACAACATAACAAACACATCGCTGTCTAATAACAAAACCAATTTCCCAAAGGTTATGATATCCACCCCCGCGATGAATTAGAACAATATCCCTTAGCACCAGCGACAAACAGTCCTAACGTTCATTTACATCGAAATGAAACACTCCAAGCAACCCTCTCGGCAACGTGCCAGCGCGTGACGCGTGAGCGTCGACACGCATTTCACACACACGCACAGAGCTACACGTGGTCTGCAGTGGTTGAAAATGTTCTCAATGTTTTACTATTCGATGTGTTTCGGTTTCGTAAGAGAATCAGTGCTTTCGTAGCTGTTTCGAAATTTTAAAATTGATGAAAATATATTTATAAGTTAATTGAAGCACGAGAAATTCAATGCCGTTAAGCGCATCTTTATATCTTGTTTAATTTTTGAGATATAGCCGAGAAAGAAAGTCAAAAAACTGAGGTGTTAAAATTTTTGAAAATTTCAACACTTCCGGAGGCTATATCTCAGAAACTAAGCAAGATATGAAGATGCGCTCAACGGCATTGTATTCCGTGTGTCCGAATTGACTTGTAAGTAAATTCTTAGCGATATTTATTTTTTGAAATTTTTTTAAGGGGTACGTACCCCTTGAATTTTTTTCGACTTTTGGCCAATTTGAGACTATCTGCTCTAAAATTGTTTCTAGTTCGAATATTGTAACGAAAATTTATATACAAAAGTATTTTGAACCGCTGAATCCAATGGTAGAGTCGCCAAGAGCATATGTCGTTTAGTTTTTTAGATATTGGTCAACAAATGTTTTATGAAAAAAATTTTGCGAAACTTTTTTGAAATTTTAAAATTTCTGAAAATATGTTCATAAGTTAATTGAAGCACGAGAAATTCAATTCCGTTAAGCGCATCTTCATATCTCATTTAGTTTTTGAGATATAGCCTCGGGAAAGTACAAAACGTGATGAAGTAAAATTTGGAAAAAAATTCAAATTTTCTGAAGTATATGATCTAATACAAAATAATATTTAATTACAAATAGTAGATACAAACAAAATTAAATGAACATACTATTTTGTATAAAAATATAAAAAGTCGACCCTCTCTCAAGATCTCGTACGAGACTCTCTCTTTCGCAGTCTTTATTTCTGCCTCGTCTGAAATTTTCTATTCTAATATCATTCTCACTCTAATTTCTCACTTTTAGGGCAGTAATGCTTCCCTTATTCCAAACTTAACGCCTCGCCACTGGAATGACTTGAGGCTAAATGAGATTCGAATAAATTGCTTGATGAGAAGGGTTGATGATGATGATGATGTTGATGAGTTATTTGGTGATGATGGTTAGTTGCAATTTAATAAAATATAATATATGCAGGTTGGCCAACTCTCGGATAATTAAATTTGATTCCATTTCCTTAACCCAGAGTTTCTAAAATTAAACTAGATATATCTTGTAAGGACCTAGCAATTTCACGAGTAAATTCAAGATAGTTTTATGCATAAATATTATATTATTTTACATTAAAAATGGCGGTCTACAAAATGTGGTAGAAAATTAACCACTATATTCTGTAAATGGATTATTATCTATTATTGATATTATTTTTGAGGGGGTGGCTAGCTCAGTGGTATGAAGTCGGCCTGTGGATCCTGAGAACCCTGGTTCGATTCCCACAGGCCTCAAACAATTTTCATAATTTCAAAAGCTAGCCCTGTGGCTCCTCCACCACTAACATCTTTGGGGGCCGTAATTTGACGACTGGTAACCGTACTTCACGCGCAAAATATATCACTTACCGAGATCTGCTTCGGCAGAGTGCCACACCCAGTAATGGGTAGAAGGCGTGATGATATATTTATTTTATTATTATTGATTGATAAATTAATGACAACCCTTATTTATCATGATTACCCTGTTGATTATCACTATTTCGGCATTCTGTGATTAAACTCATTTATTCTGTTATTTCTATTATACTTTTTTTCATTGTGCATTCGTACAAAATTGCCAGTATAAAAATATCAGTTTTTAACCACACTTCTTACGAAGTTGTCAGTAAGCTTTTATTATATATTTTTTTATAATAACAACTACGTAAATAAGTATGCAAAATGTACGAAAATAACGTAAAAATGCCAGCGTAAATTATCACAGAATACAGAAATGTTGATAAAAGAATAAAAAAATATAAAAAGTTGTCATTTCATAATTCTCGTGTTGCTGTCGATAGAAGATTCAGCATCGATTACAGAAAATGCAAAATCAAGTATTTTCTTTTCCTTCGTAAGAAAAATTCATAGGGAAAACGAAAGACGTCGCCGTTAGACATCTTTAACGATAACGACATCAGTTTTGCATGCTAGCAATATTCTGATAACAGAACTTGTCAAAACAGAAAGACAAAAGTCTAAAACATTTTTTCTTCTATTAGGTTTTGTTCGAGCAGACACTACCTACGTACAGTAATAGTAACAGTCTCACTCTAATGACTTTATAATGCTTCTTTTCATTTACTAGACGACTAACTGAACTAAAGTGAACTAGTTCCGTGTTCTATGCTCTGTGCTACAAGTGAATGTAATGGAAATGACGGTGCTCTTTAATTAATTCCATTTCACAGTACATGCAGAGAACGTTTTAACGTTTTTGTTTCATCTGCGAATTGCACTATTTATTGTTAATAGCTTCTACTGTTCTAATGTTGTCTTAAAGCTGTTATTGTCTGAGGAATAATTAACTGATTTAAATAGGATCTTAAAAGGATTTTCTTAAGACTTCAAACGTTCAAATAATTTAATAAATTTATTTACCAAGGATCACTGAAGACAGCTTATTTTTATAATTACTATTATGGATCTAATCTATACATTACCCATACATTGAGACTTCATATTAATAATTATTTATATTTAATATTTGCAAATATTTCTTTATTTTCTTTATTATTATTTTTGTTTACTTGGATCATTTGTTCGCACAGAACTTTTCTGAAACAAATGATATGTGTTCATTTATCAGTAATAATATAATAAGAGAGTGAGAATAAATTGAAAATAATTTGACAGATCTTTCGAAAACTTGTTGTCAGGCAATAGTCACGAAAGCCCGCAGGGGTTGAGTGGCTATTGCCAAATGGCAACAAGTTTGAGAAAGATACTGGAGAATTATTTTCTATTTTATCGAACTCTCGAGTTATATTTAATTAGATTATTTTTTGACTTAGCTGTTGAGATCGATTCATCCAACTTAAAAGATTTTGAACTGGGGCCATATCGATTGATTACTTATTAATGTATTCTTGGAAGTTGTTTCCAAAATTTGTTGGTGTATTTCTGTATCTGAAATGGAACTAAATCGATTTTTTCACACATTTTACTTGACGCGTTGGCAGTTTTAAATAATTATTTGACAACTACCTACCATTTGTCAACAAACAAAAGCACCTACAGAGATTATTCCCGGGAATAATCGCTAGACCTTTATTCTCAGTATAATAATGGCAGGATTGGTTAAAACGTAGACACCTGATATACAATGAAGCATTTCATTGGTTTTGAGAAACATCAAGGAAATTAGTATAATAACTAGCGGTCGCCCTGGCTTCGCCAGGCCTCACGCTAGTTCCGCGGACCCTGAAGTAGAATTCACTTTTGTAGGACAGTTGACACAATATAAATTCAATTATTACAAATCTAAAACATTTCTGCATATTTTTCCAACCAAAGATCTTTTAATTGATACTAAACACAACAAGATTTCGAAGATCTTTCTCTAAAACAACTAACGATTGAAAAATATCCAATTCTGCTCGCGAGCTTTTCAAAAGACCTTTTACTAGATACCAAACACAATAGGTTTTGAAGAACTTTCATTAAAACGATTGATGACAGGAAAAATTCAATTATGCACACGAGCTCTTCAAAAGACCTTTCATTTGATACTAAACACGAAGAATTTTGAAGAATTTTCACTAAAACAATTGAGGATCTAAAAGTATTAAATTTTGTACGCGAACCCTTCAAAAATCTTTCTTTTCGATACAAACCCGATAGGTTTTAAACACTTTCACGAAAACAATTGTATATTTTGCTAAACTATTAAAAATCCTTTGTACGTAATTTTTTATAATGTTCTACATTTATATTTTATATGTACATAAAATCAATTGAAATTTTTCTCTAAACTTTTTTGAAAAACTGTTGGAAATCGCTGAAATATACTTTTTGCATTGTAGAATGCTGCTGTCAATTTTCTTTTTTTTTAAATGTATATTATTACCGCAGACAAATTTTGCTTTGTTTTATTACATACTTTTAAAAATTATTTGTCAAGTTGATGTTTTGTCTTTAAAATTTTATATGAATATAAAAATCAGTTGAAAGCAGTTCAAAACATGTATTCTCAATCTTCTAATACCTAAATCTATTTTCAAAATTTCTGTAATTAAAGTCAATCACGCGAGCCCTTCAGAAGACTTTTCATTTGATACAAAACACGATATGTTTTAAGCACTTTCATTAAACAATTTACGATTGAAAAAAACAATTATTTACGCTAGCCCTTCAAAAAACCTTTCATTTGATACCAAACACGATATATTTTTAAGCACTTTCACTAAAACAATTGACGATCGAAAAATAATAAATTTTGTACGCGAGCCTTTCAAAAGATTTTTCATTTGATACCAAACACGATAGGTTTCAAAGTAATTTCACTAAAACAATTGCGGATCGAAAAAAAAAATTAATTTTGCACGAGATCCCTTTAAAAGACTTTTTAGTTGATATCAAAAACGGTATCGTCTTAAAATTTCAATCAAATACGTGTTTTATTTCCGAAAAGATTTTGCTAATCTATTAAAAATCCGTTGGATGTAATTTTTGATAGTTCCACAATTTTTCTATAGAATTTATTTAGTTTGAAACAATTACCTAACGTAAAATTGCAACTTTTTATATTTAATCTGAAAGTTCTTTTAAAGCCCTTCAATATGACACTAAACACGGTACGATTCGGAATACTTTCAGTTTGAAACAATTGATAGTCGTAAAGTTTCAACTTTTTTTAAATTTCTTATGAAAGTTCTTCTAAAGCCCTTTCATATGACACCCAACACAATATGATTCGAAATAATTGCTTATTGTAAAATTTCAACTTTTTTCATTTATCAGAAAGTTCTTCTAAAGCCCTTTAATTTGACACCAAACACGATAGGTTTTGTTCCAATTTCACTAAAACAATTGCCGATTGAAAATATTATAATTTTGCCCACGTGCCCTTTAAAATAACTTTCGTATTACCGATAGAAAATTGAAGAGTGCTCAAATGATTCCAATTCGAGTTATCTGGTTTTTCTAAATTGTACTATGCCGTGGATAAAATTTGCTTGGTTTTACTATATATTATTACTGGAGACAAATTTGGTTGGGTTTACCTGTATACTTTATATAACTTGTCAATTTGACGTTTTGTTTTAGTGGATTGTCAAAAATTTTCTTTTTAAATACGTTCCCTCATTCCCCCAATATGTGTAAAATATATCAAAAGTTATCTAAAAAATTTAATACTTCAATAATTATTAATTAAAAATGCGATATGTCCACATATAAATGTCAAAATTAGAGTAGGTGTTCTTTTTTAAAATTTCAAAGCCTCCACACTCTTTGTCTGTATATTTTATAAAACTTGTCAATATGACGTTTTGAATTAAAACCAACTTCATAGTGGACTGTTAAAAATTTTCTTTTTAAATACACATATTTGAAATTTGTAATTATAATAAAAACGTCCCCTCAGTCCCCTAATGTGCGTAAAATATTTCAAAACTACTCTAAAACATTTAATATTTAAATAATTTATAATTAAAAATGCGACATGTCCACTGACAAACGTCAAAGTGACAGTAGATGTTCTTCTTAAAAATTTCAAAGCCTCCACACTCTTAGTTGAAAATGCATGTTTTTTCAAGTTTTCTCGCACATCATGTGCACGAAAAATCTGAGACTATCAAAAGGCACTCCGCATAAGTAATCCCTATCAAATAAAAAAAGTTTCAAATAAATCGGATAAACCGTCTAGGCTGTAAAATTGTTAGACTGATCGTGATGAATCTATACATAGGGAATTAAGCCGTTTAGTATATAAGACTAGCGGTCGTCCTGGCTTCGCCAGGCCTCACGCTAGTTCCGCGGACCCTGAAGAAGAACTCACTTTTGTAAGACAGTTGACACAATATAAATGCAATTATTACAAATCTAAAACATTTCTGCGTATCATTCCATCCATAGACCTTTTATTTGATACTAAACACAATAGGTTTCGAAGATCTTTCACTAAAACAACTGACGATTGAAAAAAATTCAATTATGCACGTGATGTCTTCAAAAGACCTTTCATTTGATACTAATCACGAAGAATTTTGATGTATTTTCACTAAACTAATTGAGGATCTATAAGTATTAAATTTTGTACGCGAACCCTTCAAAAAATCTTTGTTTTTGATACAAACGCGATAGGTTTTAAATACTTTCACGAAAACAATTGTACATTTTGCTAAACTATTAAAAATCTTTTGGACGTCATTTTTATAATTTCTACATTTATATTTTATATGTACATGAAATCAATTGAAATTTTTCTCTAAACTTTTTTGAAAAACTGTTGGAAATCGCTGAAATATACTTTTTGCATTGTAGAATGCTGCTGTCAATTTTCTTTTTTTTTAAATGTATATTATTACCGCACACAAATTTTGCTTTGTTTTATTACATACTTTTAAAAATTATTTGTCAAGTTGCCGTTTTGTCTTCAAAAATTTTACGCTAGCCCTTCAAAAAACCTTCCATTTGATACCAAACACGATATGTTTTTAAGCACTTTCACTAAATTGACGATCGAAAAATAATAAATTATGTACGCAAGTCCTTCAAAATACCTTTCATTTAATACCAAACACGATAAGTTTAGAAACACTTTCACTAAAACAATTGCCAATCGTAAAATATTTAATTTTGTACGCGATCTCTTCAAAAGACTTTTCATTAGATACTAAACACGATAGATTGTTAAGCACTTTCACTGAAACAATTGCCGATCAATATTAAATTAAATGCTGCACAAAAATACTTCAAAAGACATTTCATTCGATATCAAACACGATAGGTTTAAAAGCAAGATCACAAAAACAATTGCGAAACGAAAAAAAAAATTTGCACGCGATCCCTTTAAAAGACTTTTTATTTGATACCAAAAAATATTTTATGTTTAAAACAATTGACATTCTTCATTTTTTTTTTATTTCATATAAAATTTCTTCCAAATTTTCATATGACATTAAATACGGCATTAATCCGAATATTTGAAATTTCAAACAATTGACAATCGTCTTAATTTTTTTATTTCGTCTGAAAGTTCTTCTAAACCCCTTTTATATGATATCAAACACGATTTGATTCGGAACACTTTAAGCTTAGAACAATTGACGGTCGTAAAATTTCAATCAAATACGTGTTTTATTTCCGAAAACATTTTGCTAAAATAACTTTTTTTTATTTCATCTGAAAGTTCTTCTAACGCTATTTCATATGCTTTAGCATTTCGTCAACTAAAGGTTGCACGAAAGGCATGAGTATTCGCCGAGTGTTTGTAGCTCAATTGGTTAAAGCAGTCACGATGCGAGTGAAAGTTTCTGGATTCAAAATCCGGCGAACGCTCATTGCTTTTTCAAAAACTAACTTTTTAATGATTTTATCTAAAGGTTCGTCTAAAGCCCTTTCATATGATACCAAACATGGCATAATTCGGAATACTTGAAGTTTGAAATAATTGACAGTCGTAAAATTTCAATCAAATATTTACGTGTTTTATTTCCGAAAAGATTTTGCTAATCTATTAAAAATCCGTTGGATGTAATTTTTGATAGTTCCACATTTTTTTATAGAATTTATTAAGTTTGAAACAATTACCTATCGTAAAATTTCAACTTTTTATATTTCATCTGAAAGTTCTTTTAAAGCCCTTCAATATGACACTAAACACGGTACGATTCGGAATACTTTAAGTTTGAAACATTTGCTTATTGTAAAATTTCAATTTTTTTTCATTTATCTGAAAGTTCTTCTAAAGCCCTTTAATATGACACCAAACACGATAGGTTTTGTTGCAATTTCACTAAAATAATTGTCGATTGAAAATATTATAATTTTGCCCACATGCCCTTTAAAATAACTTTCGTATTACCGATATAAAATTTAAGAGTGATCAAATGATTCCAATTCGAGTTATCTGGTTTTTCTAAATTGTACTCTGACGTGGACAAAATTTGCTTGGTTTTACTGTATATTATTACTGGAGACAAATTTTGTTGGGTTTACCTGTATACTTTATATAACTTGTCAATTTGACGTTTCGTTTTAGTGAATTGTCAAAAATTTTCTTTTTAAATAAACATATATAAAATGCTTAATGATAATAAAAACGTTGCCACATTCCCCCAATATGTGTAAAATATATCAAAAGTTGTCTAAAAAATTAAATCCTTCAATAATTGTTTATTAAAAATGCGATATGTCCACATACAAATGTCAAAATTAGAGTAGGTGTTCTTTTTTAAAATTTCAAAGCCTCCACACTCTTTGTCTGTATATTTTATAAAACTTGTCAATTTGACGTTTTGAATTAAAACCAACTTCATAGTGAACTGTAAAAAATTTTCTTTTTAAATACACATATTTGAAATTTGTAATTATAATAGAAACGTCCCCTCAGTCCCCCAATTTGCGTAAAATATTTCAAAACTACTCTAAAACATTTAATATTTAAATAATTTATAATTAAATATGCGACATGTCCACAGACAAATGTCAAAATTACAGTAGATGTTCTTCTTAAAAATTTCAAAGCCTCCACACTCTTAGTTGAAAATGCATGTTTTTTCAAGTTTTCTCGCACATCATGTGCACGAAAAATCTGAGACTATCAAAAGGCACTCCGCATAAGTAATCCCTATCAAATAAAAAAAGTTTCAAATAAATCGGATAAACCGTCTAGGCTGTAAAATTGTTAGATTGATCGTGATGAATCTATATATAGGGAATTAAGCCGTTTAGTATATAAGACTAGCGGTCGCCCTGGCTTCGCCAGGCCTCACGCTAGTTCCGCGGACCCTGAAGTAGAATTCACTTTTGTAGGACAGTTGACACAATATAAATTCAATTATTACAAATCTAAAACATTTCTGCGTATTATTCCATCCAAAGACCTTTTAATTGATACTAAACACAATAGATATCGAATATCTTTTACTAACGCAACTGACGAATGAAAAAAATCCAATTATGCACGTGAGCTCTTCAAAAGACCTTTTACTAGATACCAAACACAATAAGTTTTGAAGAACTTTCATTAAAACGATTGATGACAGGAAAAATCCAATTTTGTACGCGAGCCCCTCAAAAGACCTTTCATTTGATACTAAACACGAAGAATTTTGAATCATTTTCACTAAAACAATTGAGGATCTAAAAGTATTGAATTTTGTACGCGAACCCTTCAAAAAATCTTTCTTTTTGATACAAACGCGATAGGTCAAATTTCAACTTTTTTATTTCATTACAATCTTCTTCTAAAGCCTTTTTATACGACACCAATACTTTAAGTTAGAAACAGTTGACGGTTGTAAACCAAACTCGGCATGACTCGGAATACTTTAAGTTTGAAACAATTAACAGTTGTAATATTGAATTTGTTTCTTTATTCCATCTACAAGTTCTTTCAAAACTTTTTTATATGACATTAAACACGGCATGATTCCGAATACTTTAAATTTAAAACAATTGACGGTCGAAATATATATATTTTTATTTCGTCTGAAAGTTCTTCTAAAGCCTTTTCATATGATATCAAACACGATATGATACGGAACACTTTAGGTTTAAAACAATTGAAGGTCGTAAAATTTCAAATACGTGTGTTATTTCCGAAAACATTTTGCTAAACTAACTTTTTATAAGAATTTGTTTATTGACACAATTGTTTGTTTGTAGATATTATAAATAATTTTTGAAAAAACAATGAGCGTTCGCCGGGATTTGAATCCAGAACCTTTCATTCGCATGGTGACTGCTCTAACATTTCTTCCACTAAACGTTGCACGAAAGGCATGAGTATTCGCCGAGTGTTTGTAGCTCAATTGGTTAGAGCAGTCACCATGCGAGTGAAAGGTTCTGGGTTAAAATTCCGGCGAACGCTCATTGCTTTTTCAAAAACTAACTTTTTAATTATTTTATCTAAAGGTTCGTCTAAAGCCCTATCATATGATACCAAACATGGCATAATTCGGAATACTTTAAGTTTAAAATAATTGACAGTCGTAAAATTTCAATCAAATACGTGTTTTATTTCCGAAAAGATTTTGCTAATCTATTAAAAATCCGTTGGATGTAATTTTTGATAGTTCCACATTTTTTTATAGAATTTATGACACTAAATACGGTACGATTCGGAATACTTTCAGTTTGAAACTATTGACAATTGTAAAATTTCAACTTTTTTCATTTATCTGAAAGTTCTTCTAAAGCCCTTTAATATGACACCAAACACGATAGGTTTTGTTGCAATTTCACTGAAATAATTGACGATTGAAAATATTATAATTTTGCCCACATACCCTTTAAAATAACTTTCGTATTACCGAAAGAAAATTTAAGAGTGATCAAATGATTCCAATTCGAGTTATCTGGTTTTTCTAAATTGTACTCTGCCGTGGATAAAATTTTAAATACACATATTTGAAATTTGTAATTATAATAGAAACGTCACCTCAGTCCCCCAATGTGCGTAAAATATTTCAAAACTACTCTAAAACATTTAATATTTAAATAATTTATAATTAAAAATACGACATGTCCACTGACAAATGTCAAAATGACAGTAGATGTTCTTCTTCAAAATTTCAAAGCCACCATATTCTTTATACTTTATAAAACTTGTCAATGTGACGTTTTGAATTAAAACCAACTTCATAGTGGACTGTTAAAAATTTTCTTTTTAAATATACATATTTGAAATTTGTAATTATAATAAAAACGTCCCCTCAGTCCCCTAATGTGCGTAAAATATTTCAAAACTACTCTAAAACATTTAATATTTAAATAATTTATAATTAAAAATGCGACATGTCCACTGACAAACGTCAAAGTGACAGTAGATGTTCTTCTTAAAAATTTCAAAGCCTCCACACTCTTAGTTGAAAATGCATGTTTTTTCAAGTTTTCTCGCACATCGTGTGCACGAAAAATCTGAGACTATCAAAAGGCACTCCGCATAAGTAATCCCTATCAAATAAAAAAAGTTTCAAATAAATCGGATAAACCGTCTAGGCTGTAAAATTGTTAGACTGATCGTGATGAATCTATACATAGGGAATTAAGCCGTTTAGTATATAAGACTAGCGGTCGCCCTGGCTTCGCCAGGCCTCACGCTAGCTCCGCGGACCCTGAAGTAGGATTCACTTTTGTAGGACAGTTGACACGCGAGCTCTTCAAAAGACCTTTCATTTGATACTAAACACGAAGAATTTTGAAACATTTTCACTAAAACAATTGAGGATCTAACATTATTAAATTTTGTACGCGAACCCTTTAAAAAATCTTTCTTTTTGATACAAACGCGATAGGGCAAATTTCAACTTTTTTATTTCATTACAATTTTCTTCTAAAGTTTTTTTATACACCAATACTTTAAGTTTAAAACAGTTGATGGTTGTAAAATATTTATTTTTTAATTCATTTGAACTTTCTTTCAAAACTCTTTCATATCACACCAAACTCGGCATGACTCGGAATACTTTCAGTTTGAAACAATTAACAGTTGTAATATTGAATTTTTTTCTTTATTCCATGTACAAGTTCATTCAAAACTTTTTTATATGACATTAAACCCGGCATGATTCCGAATACTTTAAATTTAAAACAATTGACGGTCGAAATATATATATATTTTTTATTTCGTCTGAAAGTTCTTCTAAATCCCTTTCATATGATATCAAACACGATATGATACGGAATACTTTAGGTTTAAAACAATTGAAGGTCGTAAAATTTCAAATACGTGTGTTATTTCCGAAAACATATTGCTAAACTAACTTTTTATAAGAATTTGTTTATTGACACAATTGTTTGTTTGTAGATATTATAAATAATTTTTGAAAAAGCAATGAGCGTTCGCCGGGATTTGAATCCAGAACCTTTCACTCGCATGGTGACTGCTCTAGCATTTCTTCAACTAAAAGTTGCTCGAAAGGCATGAGTATTCGCCGAGTGTTTGTAGCTCAATTGGTTAGAGCAGTCACCATGCGAGTGAATTTTTTTATAGTATTTATTAAGTTTGAAACAATTACCTATCGTAAAATTTCAACTTTCTATATTTCATCTAAAAGTTCTTTTGAAGCCCTTCAATATGACACTAGATACGGTACGATACGGAATACTTTAAGTTTGAAACTATTGACAGTCGTAAAATTTCAACTATTTTTTTATTTCATATGAAAATTCTTCTAAAGCACTTTCATATGACACTCAACACAATATGATTCGAAATACTTTATGTTAGAAACAATTGCTTACTGTAAAATTTCAACTATTTTCATTTTTCTGAAAGTTCTTCTAAATCCTTTTAACATGACACCGAACACGATAGGTTTTGTTGCAATTTCACTAAAATAATTGCCGATTGAAAATATTATAATTTTGCCCACGTGCCCTTTAAAATAACTTTCGTATTACCGATATAAAATTTAAGAGTGATCAAATGATTCCAATTCGAGTTATTTGGTTTTTCTTAATTGTACTCTGACGTGGATAAAATTTGCTTGGTTTTCTGTATATTATTACTGCAGACAAATTTGGTTGGGTTTACCTGTATACTTTATATAACTTGTCAATTTGACGTTTTGTTTTAGTGAATTGTCAAAAATTTTCTTTTTAAATACACATGTATAAAATGCTTAATGATAATAAAAACGTTGCCTCATTCCCCCAATATGTGTAAAATATATCAAAAGTTATCTAAAAAATTAAATACTTCAATAATTGTTAATTAAAAATGCGATATGTCCACATACAAATGTCAAAATTAGAGTAGGTGTTCTTTTTTAAAATTTCAAAGCCTCCACACTCTTTGTCTGTATATTTTATAAAACTTGTCAATTTGACGTTTCGAATTAAAACCAACTTCATAGTGGACTATAAAAATTTTTCTTTTTAAATACACATATTTAAAATGTTTAATTATAATAGAAACGTCCCCTCAGTCCCCCAATGTGCGTAAAATATTTCAAAACTACTCTAAAACATTTAATATTTAAATAATTTATAATTAAATATGCGACATGTCCACAGACAAATGTCAAAATTACAGTAGATGTTCTTCTTAAAAATGTCAAAGCCTCCACACTCTAAGTTTAAAATGCATGTTTTTTCAAGTTTTCTCGCACATCATGTGCACGAAAAATCGGAGACTATCAAAAGGCACTCCGCATAAGTAATCCCTATCAAATAAAAAAAGTTTCAAATAAATCGGATAAACCGTCTAGGCTGTAAAATTGTTAGACTGATCGTGATGAATCTATATATAGGGAATTAAGCCGTTTAGTATATAAGATTTGCGTTCTTTTAAATTCAATTGAAAAGATTAAATTATCGGAATTTTAAACTTATAATAATTAAATAATGCCTATAGAGCTACATAATTCTAAATTAACATTTTCCAAGCAATGGAAAACACTGTCAGGGGTCAGTACACAATTAGGAAACGGATTGGTTGAAACGCAGACATACAATGAAGCACTTCATCGATTTTAAGATACGTCAAAAAATTATCTACAAGATTTATTTAAAGCATTTTGCTCTAAAATCAATAAGAAGCGACATATCGCTATTAAATTAAATTAAATTTTCATCGTGTAATTGTAAGAAAACATAAATCATCTCATTGCACAGTACACAGCGGAAAATATTTGAAATATATCTTCGCCCACGAAAAAGTCGATAATTAAAAAATAAAATAACAATAAAATCCAGCTCGGAAAAATAAAAAATCAAGGCAGACTCGGTAAACGTCAAAAACGCTTGGCGCAGTTTTTCACGATTCTTTATCTCTGTCTATCACCAAGAAATGAGCAAATTGTTGTGCGCTTACCTTCTCTGAAATACGAAAATGCTCGCGGCATTTATAGTGAGAAATATTTCACACGCGATAAAAATATAATATCACGGGGACGGTACGGAACCCACAAATGGGAGGGTGACATTGCGTGGTTGCCCTGGAATAAATATCTGTCATGATGTTTAATTTTTCATTTTGCTTTCTGCGGAGGCGGCTTACAAATAATACGAATGAGGTCGATTTAAATGAGGCAATTGTAATTGTGGGAAGAAATAAAGTGTTTTTGTTGTTTATTTCATACGGGGTCAATTTGTACGATAAAGCTGAAGGACCTATATTTATACTTCAATTGTTAAGGGTAAAAGCTCATTTTATTTCTGTCATTTACTTTTTTAATATTATAAAGAAAACAACAACGTGTTTTCTTTGTTGTTTCCTTATCGTAAATACGATGTTTCAAGAATAAAATAATTGTTTATATATCAAGGATAGATAGTAGCCGATTGTAATCCGTAGTTAGAGATTGTAGCACGAGCGTAGTGAGGGCAGCACTAGTCGAGATCTTTAAATATATTTTGAACCAGAGGTGAACAAACTTTTTTTTCTATGACTGAACAGAAACATAGATATTTTCAACTGTTAGTTGAAAGGAGAAAGTTTATGTTTACCGCTTGCTGAGCGGAAATAAAATGTTGCCGCTCGCCGAGCGGTAATATAAAAGTGTATCATCGTATCCATGGATGCATGAAAACTGTCACCCGAATTTTTAAACAAAGAAAACTGTGAAAAATGATTTTCATTTTTAAGCGTTTCTAAATGGTTGTGCTCCTCGAGCAGAAAGTACTCGTGCCAGCAATAGACTACTTTCTGCTTTATGTGCACATGTAACTATTTCTGCTATCGGAAATTGAGATTAATCGATTTTTAATTGTAATTACTGTTGTGAATCAGCAATGGTTATTTATAAAACCATGTAAAAGAGGCAAAGAAACTGTCTGTTCAAGGTGCACACATTATTTTGAAAAGTCACCGTCAACATTTAAAATAAGTATGGAAAGTATCTCTTTGCAACAGTACAGTACGGTAAGAAATTGTGTAGATGTTGTTTCCAAAACAACCATTGTTGAACAAATCTTTTTATTCGAATTATGGCCGGTTTTATAAATGACAAATTAATTTATTGACAAAGTAAATAAAAATGTTTCATTCAAATGAGCCGTAACCACAGCACCGTACTGCCGAAATAATATCATATTACCATGTATTTATTTTAATCCTTGTCCGTAACAAATCAAAATTTCTTAGTATCTGTTATAATTACAACCAGGATAAAACCGAGATAAAACTTCCCACTCACTAATTTCAACTACGACTATGTTTGAGTGGTTCGAGTTCCACTATAAGCTAGCATAACAGAAACTTAATTCCAATTATAGTTCATTGGAATTAAGTTCCTGTTATGCAGAGTAATAAAAAATAATTATGAAATTATTATTTGCACCATGAAAAATCAAATATCTTGCTGAATTCAATTCTTGACATTCTTCCTGTATAAATATAAAACTTTTCGAAACATTTCTACATCGAAAAAACATTCAGGAATCCTTTCTAGTGACGTTTACTGTGCAGTGTTTTCAATTCAAGCCAACAAGAGATTTTTTATTCTTTTCATAAATGTCACAAAGAATTTGACAAGATTTTTTCTTTTTTTACAAAAAGAACAAAAGATATAATACGTCAGAATGTGACTTTTGTTCCGTATGTGACGACTTTTATTCCTGTTTAGCGCGCAACGATTTCCTGGAAATGGGGGATAATTAAAGCACCCCAAACATTGTAAAAGGGTTTTTACATTCTTTTGTACCACCTACAATTACAACTGAAACATGCTTTCTACATTATTTTATTAATTAACTACGTTTTTTGTAGTTATAAAAAATGTATCTGAAATTAAACAAAAATACATGACATCTCGCTATGTCACTTCAAATGGGGTAGCATGAACTTTTAAAACATTTATTCATTAGATTTATCTTGCAATTAATCTTCGTTAAAAATTAGAACTCGACCCTACGGGTCAGTTTTCTCAAAATTTTTCTCGTCCTGTTATAAAGCACTTGCCGATCTTAATAAAAAATAAATAAATAAATATATCATCACGCCTTTTACCCATTACTGGGTGTGGAACTCTGCTGAAGCAGTGATATAATTATGCGCGTGAAGTACAGTTTCCATCCGTCAAATCACGGCCCCCGAAGATGTTAGTAGTGGAGGAGCCACAAGGGTAATTTTTAATATGGTGAAATGTTTGTAAAATAAATAAATATATCATCACGCCTTCTACCCATTGCTGGGTGTGGCACTCTGCCGAAGCAGATCTCGGTAAATGATATATTTTGCGCGTGAAGTGCGGTTACTAGTCGTCAAATCACGGCCCCCAAAGATGTTAGTGGTGGAGGAACCACAGGGGTAGTTTTTGAAATTATGAAAATTGTTTGTCAGCTGTGGAAATCGAACTAGGGTCGTCAGGATCCACAGGCCGACTTCATACCACTGAGCTAGCCATCCCATACATACCGATTTTGTATTATACTATAAAATTGCAGACTTATAAGATGTGATCTGCATTCATAATTCCTTTCATACAAGGTCATTTATTCTTTGCACCTTCAGTCATTTCCATCCATTTATTCCCAGAGCGTTCAAGCAATCTCACCAACATTATCGTTATTAAAACTACTCCTAGTAAATCCTTTTTCGGTTTGTATGCGAGGGTCGTATAAGATCCTTTTCATTCTTCCGTATTTTTATATTTTATTTACTACGTTTAGTGTCCAACCGCATTATAAAAGAAACGTGACGACGTCGATTGAATCGTCCCGACGATAAACCTTTTTTTGTAATAAAACATTTTGTGGAAGTTAATAAAATTTGAGTAAGATATTCAACCCTCAATCAACCGATTGAAACTTTATAGCTTCATCAAGCGTTACGAGCAGTTTTCTCTATCTGTTCCTTTTACATCTGCTCGACTCCGAGCTCATGGTTAGTTCATTGATCCCGTACCTTCATAATTTACAAATGCAAATTGCTGTCCCTTTTCATCCAGTTTTTAAATGATTCCATTAGCACTTCTTCAAATAAAACCATTGTTACGTATAAATTATTCTGTTTTACATATTCATTCTGTTATTATTATTTGTTTATTTGCTACTTTGCACAACAGGAAATTAATCCCAATTACAGTACAACAGGTGACTTAACAGCTTATAGTGCACTCTGTATAGCAGTGGAAACGCGTTTTATTTTGTATTTGAGAACCCGAGTTCAATTCCCGCAACTGACAAACTTTACAATAAAATTACCTCTGTAGCTTTCCTACCAGTAACATTTTTGGGAAGCGTGATTTGACGGCTGATAACCGTACTTCATACTCAAAATATAACACTTACAGAGATCTACTTTGACAGTTGTGCCACACCCAGTAGTGGGTAAATGGAATAGTTATATATTTATTTGTTTCACTTATTCCTGTCTTCTATTTTTTTTTTGTTATTATTGATCGTTATTTTTCTTGCAGATGGCGTGTCAAGCGGGCGATACATCCCGGTGGTGTCGCCGTCGCTGCTGCTGCTGTCGGCTCGAGGACGCGTCACCTTGGCTCTGCAGAGGGTTACTCCTGCAACAGCCAGCCAGCATCAACTCAGCACCACTTCCAGCAGCTACACTGCGCCCGAGTTCTACATGCACCACGTGCACAAGTACACGGACAGCGACGTGGAGAAGGTAAGTGTGTTACAAAATATTTACACGACGTTTTTATAAATAAATAAATATAAATATATCATCATATCTTCTACTATTGTCGGCCTGTGGATCCTGAGAACCCTGGTTCGATTCCCACAGGCGACAAACAATTTTCATAATTTCAAAAGCTATCCCTGTGGTTCCTCCACCACTAACATCTTTGGGGGCCGTGATTTGACGATTGGTAACCGCACTTCACGCGCAAAATATATCACTTACCGAGATCTGCTTCGGCAGAGTGCCACACCCAGTAATGGGTAGAAGGCGTGATGATATATTTATTTATTTATATTTTCTACCCATTACTGGACGTGACACTCTTCCGTAGCAGATCTCAGTGATATATTTAGCGTGTGAAGTGCGGATACCAGCCGTCGAATTACGGCTCCAATGATTTTAGTGGAAAAAGTAGTTTTAATATGGTGAAAATTCTTTGTCGCCTGTGAAAATCGAACTCGGGTTCTCAAATCCACAGACCGACTCGATTCCACTAAGCCACCTATCCCATGTTTTTATCTCTCCAATTACAATAAATTTTTCTTATTCTATAAAAATACGATGGAAAAATATCTGTTGTTAAATTTCATTCAAATAAACAAGAGTTTTTGTTATAAATTGTTGTTAGGCTCGACAGGGTGTTAAAGTATTAAAAGCTGGATAAAATTGAGACAGAAATTTACATTTTGAAATTACTCTTAGCTTACTAAGGTCACCGACCTAACCCTGCCAGTACGAAGAACATAATATACGCAGGTATTTGTTTCATTTCAAAAATATTATTTATGAATTTAGCATACCGATTCAATTCGAAATCAACTTTTGACATGGATTTTTAATCAATATTTACGACCAGAAATAGTTAATCAATAATAAACAATTTCCAACTAGAATCGAGCTCTGTGAGTGGTCGATAGTGAAAAGCCTAATTTATTTAATTTAAATTTGCAAATTTAACAATATTATTTTATCTAACTTATTTGATCAAGTTACATGAAAATAATAATTATTGCTAATGTAGACAGTATCTATAACAAAAATAATTATATTAAAAAATAAATAATTATTCATACCATTGCCGGTACAATTGTATAACATTTTTCAACTAAGTTTCTTGATTTATGCTACAAGTAATATATTAAAATGACCGCGAAAAAATAGCGAATCGATTAATATAAGTATGAATTATAATAATATAAAATTTTCAACTCAAATATTTAGAAAACTACACACAGTGTGCATTTTGTTCCAACTTTGCAAGCAAGTTGTTGATAATAACAATTGAACGTATGCCAACGCTTGGATGCTTGCATTGGCGGCAACTACTTGAATTCAAAATTATTTTTATTTATAGGTATATTTAATATTTTATATGCAATAATGTAATAATAATTATGTTTGCTATATTTATTATATATTTGATTAGTGCAGTTATATAAAATATTTAAAGTTACAGAAAATTTAACTAAAATTGGTGACTTAACGAAATCAAATCAGTTAAATTGACTGAGATAATTAACAAGATTAATTATCTAAATTTTATTTGTAATTAGTACTTACCTATTTTATGATTGCGTGTTTCGGTAATAAATATTACGGGATATAAAATGTTTTTACGACAAGCCCATATTTTTTCTGCAAGTGAAATTTACACACATTTTATGGGGTAGAACAGCGTGTAGAACCACCATAAAGTTTTATTATCATCCTGCAAAGACAGAGTGAAAAGTTCTTACCATTCTTGTTAATTCAAAAAACTTTTTATCAAAACAAAACCTATTATTGTTTGCTGAAAAAACAATTTCAGACAGGCGCTGGAATCTAATTTCAATAATAACGAAAAAAATTCAAATTGTTTGATAAATAACACATGAGATTCAATTAAGTGATTTATATTCTGGTGAAATCTGAAATATCGTATCCAGGATAGAATGGAAAGGCATCTTTACATATCTGTCACGTCTTTTCTTCCTGTTTCCATGCTCTCCAGGATATGGAAGGATAAGAACGAGAAAAGGGTCACATATGAAAAAAGAAAATACACTCAACACAGCAACACTCAAATAGAAATATGTGTCGTATACATTCTTCTTCACTTAACTTTAATTTTATAGTATGATTTTTGCTATCTACTTTTTTCTATTCTTCTACACTTTTCAAATATGATAGCACGAATGCTTGAAACATTCACCGAAGATTTAATTATTCATGTTTGCCAAATATCCACATTCATAATTCCTTTCATACAAATTTATTTCTAGATCGTCCACACAATCTCACACCCTCAATTTCACCAACATTCACCAATTTCACTAGTCTTTCATTCGACATACGTTCCACATAAGTACAAGCAGTATTTCAGTAGATATAACTTCAAGCAAGAGATCTCGTTGACTTCATCTTATATCATGACCAGTGAATATGTTATCTAGGGCTTCGCGGATACTGATATAAGATTTACATTCATGCGATATTTGACAAACCCTGTATTATGATACCAAACACGATACGTTTAAAAACAGCTTTAGCTAAATGAATTGCTGATCGAAAAATTTCAATTCTACACGTCTTCCAAAAAAATGGAAGTATCTATATCGTAAGCTGAAGACAAAATTTGGTTAAAATCAAGCCAAAATTGCAGGATTCAATATATATATATATATATATATATATGTTTGTTTTTTATTTTCTTTATATATATATAAAGAAAATAAAAAACAAACAGCGTATCAGTCACTTAAGATCAACCTTTTGATAGTCGCTGAGCTAAAAATTTTGATTATTTTATAAGCTACTGTAACTAGGATAGATGGCTTAGTGGTATTGAGTTGGATTTGAGAATCTGGGTTCGATTCCCACAGCCGACAAACAATTTTCATCACATTAAAATTACCCCAGTGGTTTCGCCTCCACTAACATTCTTGAGGGACGTGATTTGACGGCTGGTAACCGCACTTTACGCTCAAAATATATTACCGAGATCTTCTATGGCAGAATGCCACATCCATTAATGGGTAGAAGACGTGATGATATATTTATTTTATTTATTTAATAAATAATAAAGCAGTTTTCTCAACATCATCTTCATGATTCTGTTGCAGATGCTGGTATACTCAGTGGGCGCCTGCCTCAAGCGTCTCGCCTTGCCGAGCCACGCTGCGGCAACCAGGCTGAGCAGAGAGTTGTGTGGGGTGTTGGCTGCCACCAGCCGTCAGCTGCCCTCTGAGCGCGCCTCGCTCATGCACCTGCTGGATGTGAGTATTTACATCAACCACTAAACACCGTGGTAACAGCTGACTCTCAATACTAACATGTGTGAATGACCGTTGTCTCGTAGTTGTAGACTGAATGGCAAGTGGAATAAACAGACAGTGCAAGTGTATGTGGGTAAAGATTGTTGGAATAAATTAATAAATAAAAGAGTGGTGTGTATGTGTAATTTATAGTGGTGAAATGTTTCACATGGATAATTAATTGAACTAAATCGGTAATTATGAATTATAGTTTTATTTCAAAAATAATTCGGGTAAAGTCAACAAAAATTTACAACAAATATTAGAGAAAAATCCATTTTAATAACGATGACCTAATTATTTCCCATTATAGAGCTTTAAACTATTTCCTTAATTCTTTACTTCAATAATATTTATCTGTTCAATTCTCAAAAGAATTTTTAGCTAATCCTGAATTTTGTATTAATCAAATTAAACTGAATCATATTCTAAAAAAAGTTTAAATAAACGCTAATATAATTTTGTTACCATTGGGATTTCGGAAAGTTATTTAGATTAACTTTTTAAAATCGGACTGTGAATCGGGCCGTACTCGTTTATATAGATACCATTAATTTTAAACGGAGAAAATATTTGAAGTTTTAAGATTTTGGGCATATATCATTTGTCATTTAGTTCAGATCTGACTTATACTTACTGAAACAGATCACTTATTTATCTTTACTTCTCTCAGTTGCCACTACTAGATTTAGGACCAGTTTTTGAATCACCGGTTTACTCTCGATTAATGTTAATCATGATTAAATAATAATAGAAACTATAGTTTCCATGATTATTTAATCATGATTAACATTAATCGGTGATAGCAAAACTGACCCTAACTGATTTAAAATTCAGACTCAGGTTGACGTAATCCATTTTTTTATATAAATTAATTTATCCAGTTCAGTTGTTTTAGTTATTTGAGCAGTGTATAAAATATTAGAATTAACTCAAAATCAGTAAATTACAATTTCCGACTAATATTTGATGTGTGTTTGTTGTGCTTCAGGTCATATCGGAATACAGTAAGCGCAGAGAGCAAATAAAACCCTTTTCCCACATAGTTATGGATTTGTACCGAGAGACAATAATATATCGAAATAGTACACCCGTCATACCAGACTGCGCTTTGCAACCCCACTTGAAGCCGCATATGGTACCGCCTTGTAGTCATAGCAACGTTAACTTACACGTAAACGACTTGTTAACTAGACGAGTAGAACCTATTGATAACTGTAAGACAATACCCAATAAATGGCGACATGAACCTGATAAATACCCAACAAGAAACATGTTCGCGAGCTTGGAGCATCTCAACAACATTCCACACACTCAACAACGACCAAAATCAATTTGTACAAACGAAGAATTACTGGAACCAGTTGAAAAACCAATCACAACAAGAAGACGACACAATATGAAACGTAATCCTGTCAAAAGAGCTGCTTCGAGGTTGTATCACGTGGGTGATGACCTCTTGCGTCCTGGAACCAATCAGAGGACGTGTATCGGACCTGAGTTTGTCATCAGAGCTTCTTTACCCAGCAAACAAATCTTTCTGGAAGATGTCAGGGTGAGAACGCGAACTTTATTCCTAAAAGTTTTGTTTATCTTCTGATGTTAACTTAAGAAATTTGTAGATTTATTTTTGGTTAAACAAATACTCGGATGTTTTACTTTTGTTTGTTTTTGCTTTAATAAAATGATATGTTTGAGTTGGACTGCTATTTTGGAAGAGATTGAAATCTATTTGTTTTGTTTCAGATGGGTAATGCGAAAATTGTAACTGTTATTATGTTAAACGGAGTCAAGTTAGAAGTTAATTGTAAACCGGAGCTAACAACTGCAGGACAGCTGTTCGAGGTATATAACATTCAGTCAACATTTTTTTCATTAGATAAATAAAATTATTAATTAAATTTGATTGCTCACTTCTCTTAAACAAAAGAAAATTTTAAAATATTTTCATGTTATGCTGTTTTTGAAAAATTATATCTCGAAAATAAAACATTTATACGGCATAAAATATGTTCTTCCATATACAATTATATACAATACATACTTTCAAGAAAAAATTTAAATAAAACAGAAAATATTAAATGACTCCATTAATACAAGGAAAAGCTGACAATGAATTTATTAGATTCATTTCGTATTAATTCAGCAGGTCTGTAATCTTTTGTATTCTAAATAACTCTTATTGATTTCCAGAAAATAATACGCAGTGAAGACATCGAAGAAAATTATTTCCTTGGTCTTTCCGTTCTTATTTCCGGCGATTTTGTATTTCTCCCATCAGATGTCAAATTATCCAAAATAATATCAGGGGACTCATCGGATACTCGCTTTACACTTTTCGTGCGCATACGATTCTTTCTTCCCTCTTTACGAGGAATTCGAAGTCAACAATCCAAACATCTTTTATACCTACAATTGCGGAGATCCATTCTTGAAAGTCAGTTGCCTTGCATGGTTGAACAACTGTACGAGCTAGGAGGATTAGCGCTTCAAGCTGAATTCGGAGATTATTCCGAAAAAGTAAATATAATCTCAAAATGTGTTTAACACTTGAGATAATTTCTTGTGTATTTTTAGCATCAAGCTTGTCATTACTTTTTATTGGAGCACTATATACCGGAAATAATGATCGAAGGCTTGAGTACAGATGAAAGGTTCCGGAAAATACTAACAGAAGCGCATATTCAAAAGAAAGGATTGAGTGTTGAGAAAGCGGAAGAAGATTTTATTTTGTTGGCACAGTCGCTGCCGAATTACGGAGTGCATTTCTATTCAGCTACTTTGGTATGCAAAATACTTATCTTTTCAATCAACTAAAAATATTTACTTTATGCTAATTTTACTCTTTTTATTCGTCCTCTTTTTAATGTAATTCAGGAAACAAAATTTTTTGTTTTTATTTGCGCTGTGAGTACAATACTATCAATTTTTTTCAAGCTCAAGGTTGTGGGTTCGTATCTCGTTTGAGTTATTATTATTTTTTATTATTTATTTATTGGTATTAATTTTATATAAATAATATAATATTTATTTGTTTTTAAAATAAATTGTTGCATTATTTTGCCGTAAAACAAAAGAACAGCGATGCAGCTACAAGGTTACTGAAGCGTTATAGAGATGGCACTGCATGTTACTATTTTTCGAATGGTATAGTTTTTATTTATTTTTGTGTAATATTAAACAATTTTTTACTATTATTCTTCTACAGTTTTATTTCATTATGTAATTCTGTATCAAATTTTGAAATTTTATTCATGTAGTATATCCGTAATACGATAAAAATTACATAATAACTGTTTGCTTCTCCGTATATTTTACCATTTGCTTAGATATGACAAGACACGTTTTGTCGACAGCAAAGCATACTTACCTGGCGTAGGGATTACCGTGATCAACAAGGCGGTTTCCCCAGGGTGAGGCTCTCCCATTGCACTTCGGCTGGGCTGACCCCTGCGATTATTCCTAATGTGAATAACTCGGGCGCGTAATTTTTGGTAGTCGGGACTGCGTACGCGCTGTCCCGGTCCTAAAATAATACAAACATAGTTTATCTTACTTGCCATATTTTTAAAATATTGAGAAGGAATGGTTCTTATAATTTAAATTTTTGCAAATTGTTCATGACATTCCCAGTTTTTGCATAAAGTATTGTCTGCTAAAGTCCATTTTACTGAATAAAAAAAAACCTCATCTAAGAAATTTCTAAATTTTTGCCAGTAAATATTTTAAATCTTATAATTTTTATGGTATGCATAATAATTGTTTAGTACAAATATTGGTTTAACATTGTTATTTAACTAACAATAAGCATTTTAAAGCTGATTTAATATAACGGAAAAATTAGAAAATATATAAAATGTTAGCCATTGTTAACTTTCAACATGCTGTTAGCTAACAATATTATGGCATATTATAGCTGAAAATTGCAACACATTATTTCCAAACAGGTTTCTAAGAACACCTCTCGCGATGTATGGCTTTGCGTAAGCGCTCAGGGCCTCAATCTCTACGAGCGTAGCGGTAGTATCATCCCCTACAGCAACCCCTTGGTGTACGAAATCTTTAAATGGCAGGACATACAGACACTGTGCTATAGCAAACACTTCCTCTGTATATTACCACACTACACACCGACGAGGAAAACGTTGCCGAGGAAATACAAACTCAAGATGGACCACAAAAAGTGAGCGAGAATAAAACACAGTTTATTCTGTTTGAATAATAATACGTATCATCATTTCTGTACAACTGTTTGTTTATGTTTAAATTGCAGTCCTAAATTGACTAAGAACAATATTAAAATAAGTTGACATAAATATTAATAGCTGAAAGATTCACTAATTCCAATAAATTATTATTAAATAAATGAAATATTAAAATTGCAGAAGCTACTATACATTCAGACTGGCATCTCTTCACCATCAGTTTTTTCTTCGATTAAGAACAGAATACTCTTCACTTCAATCTCTCTCTCAACAATTCGGCGTATTACTCAAAGACATAAAAAACGAAGCTAACTCTCTATTCAAATTTACTTCTAACAATCCCGAGAACCTAAACATTCCTAACTTTACATCTTTACCATCTACCAATCCAATCAATCAGTTTTCAAACCGCACCTCACGTTGCAAGCGTTCAAAGAGCGTTCACGAGCTCAGTTACTCAAACCTCCCTCTGGAGGAATTCCAAAATAAAGAGAACGAAAACCCTAAAGAGCGGAAAGAACTCCAGGGAGAGAGTAGAAACAAGTGCGGAGGTATGTGGGATAAACGGAAAGGTGTAAAAATGGGAGTAAGAGCTTTTACGACGAATGGACAAAGAATGTCCAGATCCTTGGAAGCGGTTAATGCGTGGACAGAAGAAACAGAGAAAATGTCTTTGGAATCAGGGTCCAGGTTGTCGAATTCGTCGTTTGGTGTCGTTCAAAATGCTGATATTTATGTTTTAAGTAAGTTGAATGATTAAAAAAATAAATAAATATATTCTGTATTTATATTTTATCTCAGATTCAAGTATAAGATCCCTCGACGACCAATTTCTTCCTGATTTTCAAGAAACCTTAAGCCAATCACTAATGGACAAACTAAAAAACTTATCTTTCGCTGATGAACGTCTTCTTAAAACCGTAACGATCTTCAAAGACTCCCAAGGCAGCCTCGGCATCCAAGTAACAGAAGGTTCAGATGGAAAGGCCTACATTCAATCCGTTGTTCCTTTCGGTCCAGCTAGTGACACCGGTAACGTCTTCAAAGGCGACCAGATTGTCTCTGTTGATGGACAAAACCTTCTTAATTTAAAATATTCCGATGCGTTACAGCTGTTGAAGAAGACCGACAATAAAGTGGAGTTGATTCTTTCGCAGGTTTCAACACCGCAGTGTTTTCAAACTCCGGTGAAGATAAAAGGGAGTTATGTTAGTGAAAGAACGCTGAATTATTTAGATGCAAGTAGTGAATTGTATAATAAGTTCAAGTGCAATGAGAAGAATGATTTTACGGACATGTACCAGTGTTCAACTTACAATAATATACAGGTATGCAGCAACCATTCATCCTACAAGTAATCTATCACACTGTCAATTCAGTAATCTTTTGAATATATTCTTCTTGTCGATCTAAAATAAATGTTTCATTCAAGAATACAAAACCAAGCTATCAAAAAACCTACGAGGACATTCCTCCGAGTCACACATGCACCGACCAGCACCACGAATCTCCTTACAAATGTGATATCACCCATGGCGAGTGCCGGCAGGTGACAATGACGACTTCAGCCGCCGCAGTGGCTCTTCCCCGCTCTCTGGGACTCGGGCGACGATGGCGGGGCCCCGTGCGCTACCCAGTCACCCCCGTCAAAAACCCACAGCCACCAGAAGATCCCGTGGAGCCTCACAATGTGAGCTCACTCTCCGATGAAGAGCAGATTTTTATTTAAAGGAGTTTGTTGTTTGTTTTTGTTGACAGATTAATGGTTAACAGTTATGTAGTGTTTGATGACCGTTATCGAAGACTGAAACGGAAATTATATTTTTGTAATCATTTGTGAAATAGGCACAAGGACTATATATACTTAATATTGGATTCCACTTTTTATAAGTTACGTTTTTCTTAGTATAAATCTTTATGTATATTTTCGTTTCCAATTTTACACTTATGAATTACGTAACTTCATATTTTTTTGACTTTTATTAATTTTTGTATAAAATATAGTTTTATGAACTTGATTTTAATAATTATTTTAGTTAAACAAGACAATAAAATAAGAATTAATACGATAATATAAGCCTACAATTAAAAATCATATCGATAAAACATATTACCTAAATATTATACTCTTACAAAATATCAAATAATGTGAATAAAATACAGCTTTATCTATAACTAGATGCAATCTATAATATCGTGAGTCTATAGATAAGGCTGTTAGAATGTTAAATAGATAAAATAATTATACTGTTCTTTTGTCGTGTTGTAATAAAGTTACTTTTATTAGATGAAGAAATTCCTTTAAATTTTAACTCAACTACTAATAAATAAGTAAGTATATATAGTCAGGTCTACCAACTTGGCACAATTGTAATAAATAAAACTTTGTAATATTCTAATGAGTGTGGAAAGACTTTCAGTTCGTTTTAAGGTACCGAATAATGAATAATCGTGATCATTGTATAAAACCAAATTGACTGATATGGCGTTTGTTTATGTTACAATGATGTACATGTAAGTATAAGTACCAGGGATAGATGCAGTAGATTATAATGTAGCGACATGAACTAATATCTTGTATTTATTAATAAATGAATTACATCAATTTGAATATACTTGTTTGCAATCATAAGTACATTTTCTTGAACATATGTTACAATCCGATTTAAGTCAATAGTTCAATTAATTAATTATTCTTTTATATACAAATATTTATTATTAAATACAGTTTAAAGAATCGAACAAATATTTTTATATATTAATCAAAAATATTGTTTTATTAGTTACAGTAACTTAAAACCGTTGATTATCTATTTACTGGAAAATAAATAAAACCAATAATCTTAAAACGGTAACAGTAATGGAATAATTTAAAATTCCCATATTTTTATAGATAATAAAGTCATTACATTATTTTATTTACTATTTGTCACATACGCTATTAATTTCTTAATTCAAGTTTTTTGTACCATTTTTTTATTTTTTCAGTTGAACACTTTTTGCGATATGATTCATCGGACGCTGATATTTCATGAGGGTATACATAGATCATATTGCAATGAAATTAAAATCTAAATTCAAGGATGTCAGACATGCCTATATAGTTACTCGTTGTTTTAAATTCAGAATTGGGCGCAATAAGAGAAAAGTGACTGTTTTATAGTATTGTTATGACGAGGAAAAGTAATTAAAGATCAAATTAAATTGACGAAACATAACGACAAAATCCGGACAGCTTTTCTCAGAAATATATATGTACGTATTATTCTCTATTGTATTCTTAGCAAAAATCTAAGTTAAATTGTCAACAAATCCATTAATCTAATTTAACGACTAAGTTAATAATAAACTCGTGTCTAAAATTAGATTATTATCTCATGAACACACATTTGTTATGAAAACAAATAATATGTTAAATTTAATTCCAATAATATTAGTTTAAATTTCGAATTTGTTGAAGTATGTTTTAGTAATTACGTTTGTTTGTTAGTAGGTATTGTTTTCGACTACTTGCACTTTAAATTAATGGCAAAGGACAAATTTTTCATGCGTCGAGTATAATTATATTTACGTCAACATTACAATGCGTCTTTTATCAGTATATCTAGTGATGAAATGTCAATCTAAACTTATCACTGATCTCTATTGGTGTTTACCTAATGCTACATAGCTAAACGCTTACAAGCGCCAAAGATATTTTTATCTTTTTCAACCCACATACACCAACACGTGTGTTCTACTGCTCCCTGACCTAACCAGGGCCGACGATTAGTATTATTACGTCCGTTGAGTCGCGTGTGCATTTTTACATGTTTCACAAACATTTACAACTAAATTTTGATTTGATTGTTCCATTTTCGTGACAAGTGAGTTATAAAACAATGTCACGCAGTAGTAGAAACATGAGTAGTGCACAAGGAAGTAATTTAGACGATATTATAAAACTGCAGTTGAAGAAACCGCGCCACTGGAATTGGGAATTAAGTACTTCAAGATCTTCACCGCATATTCCACTACCTGTTATCCAGCTGTACGATGATAAAAAGAATTTGTTGGTGGAAACAAAAGCGTATGATAGGAGAAGTTGGCATGTGTCCGATTATAAAAATCCAAGAGCGAGTTATACTAAAAATATTGATATTACTTCAAAAACTCCAATAAAGATTAATTATTATAAAGACTATAATCCAGTAAAAAGAAGTACAACAATTTCTTCAGTAGATATACAAAATAAACACAAATTAAATACGGAGGACAAAATAAGAATAAAAGAACACATCTTAAGAAAAACAAGAAGTGATGTATTTTCTACAAATAATTCAAGAAAAAATTCATCAGACATCGATACAAAATCAAATCTAGTTCCTAGAAATTCAACTAAAAGCAGTTATTATCCAATAAAGACAGTTGAACCCGAAGAATTAAATACATTCCGAAGTAAACGAAGCAAAGAAAAATATAAAGAATGTATAATGACAGACGCAAATCAAAATAGATACACACTTCGATCATGCAGTGCGGGAACATTATTAATCAAGGAAGATCCAAGTAAAACTGATGTAAGAAGACGGCGAAGAAGAAAAACGTCAGAACGTAAGAATACTTCCAGTAGTAGTGACAGTGAGAAAATTGCAATCAAAGAAAATAGAAACAATACGAATTCGGTTAGGAGTTCTCATGGCATTGTCAGGCGATATACGGATTTGTCATTGTTGTCAGACGCTCGCAGAAAATATGAGAAAAAGAAAAATAATAGCTTCCCTGATATTCAAATTGAAAACAAGAAATTAAGTAAGTATAGGTAATTTATAATTTGTGACGTTATATGTTATTAAGATAATATATTTACGTAAGTACAGTAGTAATTGTCGTTTCTCAAGAATAAAATAATTATATATTCTGACTAGGCTACATAACTATAATAAAATACGTTAACATGGAAATTTTCCGTGACAATGTCATTTTGAGAGATAAAAAAGAAGATAATTCGTTAATTCGAAATATGAACATTTTTATTTTTATAAAAATCAAGGCCAAGATTTCAAAATGACTATCTAACTATTTTTTAAAATGATTGATTAATTCGAGTATAACGGCTTGAATATAAAGTGCGTCTGTGGAGCGCTTTTACAAAATAGAGAGTAGAGTAAAGGTGTATTTAAATTTGTTGCGTTTCATTTGTTTTACTATACAAATAATGCTTGAAAACAAAAGAAAATAGAAAACAAAAGTGCGCTAACAAGACAGATCGGAATAAAGATGAGTAAGGTGATTAAATAGAACTGCTTTAATTTATTAATACAATAAATCATGTGAAATGGAATCGCGGAGAATTCCACGGTTTACAAACACAATTTTCACACCTGTACGTTCTCCGGAGCGAATCGGTGCAGGTTGCAGGTGTGCGTGTCGCATGAGTGTAGTAGTGTGTGTATGGCTTTCGGAACGCCCACTGGCAGCTCGGCTCGGCACCGCGCCGGCTTTGTTGTCCGAATACACCCTTAAAACTTCGATTTGGCTGGCTGGAGCCGAGGTTGGGTTGCTACCCTTGCGCCGTACTTGTGCTTGTGCAGGTAGTTCGCCCCGGTTTTCAGTTATTTGGGTTACGAGAATATCGACGAGAATGATGTGATAGTGCAGTGCATACAAATAACTGTTATGTTTGGTTTTAAGTAGTTAGGTTATTTAATTATGTTGAAAGAAATATTCACTGAAAATTATTATTACTGTTCGTTTATAATAAGGTATAATTTAGTTTTGAAAAATCTTTATCAGATGAAAATGCAGTGTGTGGAATAATTTTTTGTTTTATTTCAGCAAACAAATCTACAGATCTCAAATATGGAATTCTAGAAAATACTAATAATAAATTATCTTCTAAAAAAAGTGATGTATTTAATAGATGTAGTGAAGATTCTTCTATAAGTATGGGTGCAAATTTTAGTAGACACTCTTCCAAAGGCTTGTCTGGTCGACGATGCCAGTCAATTAGCAACATTTGTAATTCTAAAGACCACTTTTTAGACCCATCTGGACGGGAAGTTGATGCAGCTTACAAATTTTGCAACTCTTTACCTAGTCCAAATGGAACTGTGTATAATAATAATTATGAACATAAACCTATTACCAAGAAAACTAGCTTGCCACATACTGTAAGCGTAAGTACTTTTCATTTATAAATTTTACTATTTACTTTTTTGTCCAACAACTTGCTTTATTGTATATACATACACTTGACCCGTTTCATATATCATTAAATAAATAAATAATCGATTGTCGTTCATTTTAATCTCTACTTTGATCTTATCATTAAATATTTCATCATTAAAAATACATTTAACATAATTAACTAATGATATGTACATATTTTCTTAAATGGTTTCTATGAATTTAAATACTATGACAGTTCAAGACCCTAACCTTATTTCAGATTTTCTAAAAACAAAAACTAATGCAGCTTGCATTTGTTTCCCTTCATTTGTTAAATTTCCAACTGCACATTCATTTGATTAATTTGTTTGACCCTGTACATGTATTGAGTGTATTCATGTGTGAATCGATTTCATCACATCTTATTCAGCGTATCGAATCAATCGGTTGATTGTGTTTATTGTTGTGCAATAGGAACATAATGTGATAGATCCAGAGCACCAGCACCAAGGAAATGAGCAGTGTCATCCTGTACATCCTCTTCAGTGGAAGTTCACGGATACACAGACTTGTGATCAGGGCTATGGATCGGAGCGCTCACCGGAAGAAGAGATCCCTCCGCCGATTCCCAGCCACGAATGTGATTACGAGCACACCATTGATTTCTGTTATTCCTCGTATCCGTTCATTCTGCCAGGTACACACACCCCACATCTCATTCATAATTAATATAAATTACCCTTTTACCAATTCGGGGACAGATAGACTTACATTTTGCGAGGAATTCAATACGCAGTAATACTGCATATTTAAACAAAATTACTAGCATTAGAGAAACTTTTTTTCTTTTAAAAATATATTAAAGTTTTATTATCAAATAAATATTTATTATGATCTATAAAATCTGTTTCAAATGATGCTGAAAATATTAAAAGATCGTAAAACATTTATGCGTCCTAACAATTTTCATGAAAGCGTGCACAATAACATATTTATTTTCTTGACATCATTTAAAAAATCTTTGACTTTACTCAATTTTGGGTGTGGCTACTCAATAATTTCAAATAAATTAATCCGTACGTGCTGCTGCCTCTCAAACACTTTGAATAAATTTGTTTTTTATTATAGAAAATACATTTGAGGTAGAGCTGGTGAAAGGATCACGCGGATTAGGGTTGAGCGTTTGTGGTGGCGTGGACAGCGATGGCTCATGGCCAGGACTGCTACGCATCAAGAGGTTGTTCCCTCATCAACCGGCAGCTGCATCTGGCCTCCTCCAGGTCGGAGATCTGTTGCTCGAAGCCAACGGTGTCGCTCTTACTGGCCTCTCCAACTATGTGAGTAAGATTAACATCACTATCTTTATTTACAGTTTAAATGAAAATATAAAATATAATTTTTAATTTTTTCTCTTAGGAAGCGCTGGAAGTGCTGCGCATGACGCCGAACCAAGTCCTCCTGCTAGTCTGCCGACCTCCTCCGGAGGTGTTGAGTACCATGAGCCCGGTGTCGGATATACCACCACCTCCTCCACGCCGGGCATCATCGCCGCCGCCCTGCATGTCCAAGTTGCCGGAATGTGACGACGTGTACGAAGCTGAGTTCGAGATCATTCTCACTAAGATCCACGGCTCGCTCGGCTTCACACTGTGCAAAGAGGAGGATGGAGTCGTGGGGCACTACGTCAGGGCATTGGTGAGGGAGCCTGCCATCAGTGATGGGAGAATTCAACCTGGAGATAAGATCGTGGCGGTGAGAGAATGAATGATTATTTTCTTCAACTTGAATTCTATTTTATTTGTGTGTGTAGGTGAATGGCGTGGAGATCTCCAATATGAGTCACGAGCAAGCCGTGGCATTTCTGCGGCAGTGCGACAACGAAGTCCTTCTGCGGCTCCTTAGGGAGCTAGATCACACTCCAACTGATCTTTCTCCTACTGACATCACGCCTAATTCTAGCTTCAGGCCGAAACCACACCTCCGGTAATATATTGACAACGTCAGATGTTTTAGATCTGAGTGGAGCTTATGGTGATGTTCTTGTTTCTGTTTTTTTAGGCAAGAAGCTGTCGATATGCTGAGCGACTTGGCTGCCAGGAAGCTCTGTCAACAGAGTCCCTGCACCTCGCCCAGGCATCTCAGACACGACCCCGGCGTTAATTTTGAAAGTTTGTGCTCCGATACAGGTGAGGTAGATTTGTGTTAAAGAAGTAAGGTATGACTAACACTAAGAGCAAATTCATCATCAGACATACATCATTATTATTTTACTTCAGTCCATTTAAAATTGATGTGATATTAGTGATCCAACACAAGACACAGTAGAATTGCTCTTATTAATAAAATCTAAATTTAATTTCATTTCAATATTTAATGGTTTTGTCAAAACAAATTTTCATTGTCGTGGGAACAAAATACATATTAAGTATCAAATCCGATACAAACCATGATTTTTAAAGTAATGAAATCAGATTTTAAATAATTGAGAGTTAATTTCCGAAATTTGTAAAAAAGAACTCAATGATTGTGGTTTGGATTAGATGATGATAAAGCTGTCCGTCCAAGTTTCCTGGATCTGTACAATCCAAATCAAACTCCAGTCGCAGTGCGTAAATCAAAATTCAACCTCTCGCTGGCGCACAACGCCTACGAGCTCAACAACCTGGACCCCGAGATGCTGGATGCGCCGAACCTGAACTGCGCGCAGTACGAGCCTGGCGACGAGATGGTGGACGAGCACGACTTCCCCGACGAGCCGGTGTCCATGCCGCCACTGTCCACCACCAAGAGCGCGGTGTTCACCCATAAGAAGCCGGTGTACCAGTCTGCGCACGTGATGACGAGCGCTGCGACAGTGATGGCGCCCGTGCTGGTGGCAGGACCTAGTGCTGGCATTGGTGTCGATGATGATGACTCCGACTCCTCGAAAGGTGAGGAGCGCGGTGCGGTGGCTCGGGATGGTGACAGCAAGTTCGCGGGCGTTGTGTTTTCAGCCGAGAGGGATCTGATAGAGAACGACGCGCAAGTTCTCAACATCGAGTTGAACCGTGGTTGGAATTCGCGCCTCGGGTTCAGCCTGCAGGAGGTGGACGGCTGCACGTGTGTGAGCGCCGTCTACTCCGACTCCGTGGCAGCTAAGGACGGCAGGATCAAGTCTGGCGATTGCCTGCTAAAGGTTAGTAGGAAATCATTTACTTTCAGAGTTCATAAACTAATCGTTCTGTTGTGTTTGTTGCAGGTGAACGACGAAATGGTGGAGAACATGAAGACGGCCGACGTGATTGATCTTCTTCGGATAATCCGTGGCCCGATCTGCATCACCGTATTACGTAGAAAGCCTAGACTAGACTGAATTCTCGTAACAGACGTAACGTAACGTACGTGTAAATACATATACCTACCTTACCTTGACATACCTACCTAACTAAATTATATTATACTCAAATGCAATAGTAGAAATTGTTGAATATTTAAAGTATATTATATCTAAAGTAGATACTTCAATTTATAGAAGTTTATTTGACTGAAGGCTGCATAGCCCGTATATTATTATAAATATAAAATATTATATATGTATTAGTTGCCTGATGAGATTATTGAGATTCACTGTTGACAAAAGTTCTAAAGTATTGTATTTTCTCCAGTATTCCATGTTTTATTCTTTAAAGTTTATAAGTTGAAAAAATGTATTTTTATTATTTATTGCATTATCAATAAAGGGCCTCTTATGAATTTTTTCTCACATTCTGCTCCAGAATTAAGCAGGCCTATATTAAATTCAAGTAAATGAAATGGATTTAAATTATTTAAAACACCTCTCCAAAAGTTGAAGAAGCTATGTATATTTTTACTATTTGACATAGTTGGCAACACTGATGATCAGGTGGTTTTTGTTGATGACAGTTATCCTGTCAACAAATTTTTGAAGTGTCTATTACGTTGTTATTAGATGTCTAATTAATCCGTAAATGCTTTGTGATAACAGTTTATTAGTTGAAATGTGTGTTTATTGAATAAAATATGGAATCTATAGTGCATAATTTCGGAAGTTATTTAGAAGACTGTGTGAAAAATGACTCCTCCAAAGAAGCCGGCAAGCTGATCAAACATGTTAGAAGATACCTAGATGATAACGTGGAAGACAACAACTTGAGTGAGTAAATATTTTTAGATTTAATTATTTTTGTACTATTTAATGTATATTTATGTTTATATGATTTAAACTATTTTCTTGTTTGGAAGACATGCATTTGCGCGCAATAACATTGTTCATACATGCATACACACAGATAGAAAGTTAAATTTTACATTATTAGGATAGGTCTCAAATTCTTCTGCTAAATATAGTAATAAAGAAATACTTCTATTCTATTTAATGAACATTTCCAATAATGCAGTATCGATATATTGGAAATATTACACATCCGATTTTTTTTTGTATCTGTGGCTCGCATTTCCTTCAGTTCGTTGATCTAATTGTTGCACATAGTAGGAATAATTATTAATTTCATATTATTTTTAATAGATTTCATAATTTCAAAAATATTTGATGATCCTTACAACTTTTTAAAGTTTCTGATTAACATCAAAGATAGGGCAAATCAAAAGGCATGGAAAGAAGTACTATCAGAAAGTTTAGAATTACTCAACCATTTTCTAAACAATTTTTACAACAAACTTCGTCCATACACTTTAGAAATTATAAAAACATGTCGTACAATTTCTACCTCCAACGCACCAGCACATGAAAAGAGTAAATCTATTAATACTCTTTGCTATATTTTAAAAAATGGTTCTGATATTCCTATGGATGATATTAGTGATATGTATGAAAGCTATTTTAAATTTTGCGGTGTTCATCAAAAAACCACTGCAGCAAAAGGTATGTTTAATGTATTTTTACTTCAACAGATCTTAACAAAAATATAATTTTAGTGCAAAAGAGTGTTTTTGTTCTGCTTGGCATAATATCAAATAAATACCCGTATATAATAACAAATCATAATAATTTAATTGATACGTATGTAAGTCAATTAAAACGCCAATCTGAGGCTAGTGAAAAAGATCGAGATAATACTGTAGTGAGCGGCTGCATCGAGGGTTTATCAAATATTTTAGAAACATTTCCTGTAACAAACGATGAATCCAAAGCAAAAATATATTCCATAATAAGTAAATTACTTCTTAGTGGCAGCACCAGATTTGATATTCGAGGTATACGTATTTGATTAAGAATTTTTACTCTATTTTATCTTAAATATGTATTGCAGATGTGGTAAAATTTATTGCAAAACATTGTTCAATGCTTATTGAACAGATTTATGCAGATGTACCAGAGCTTTGGTTTGTAAATATTAAACAGTGGGCGCTTAAAACTGGAGAAAATAAAAAAGCTGGTTACGACGCTTTAGAACGTTTTTATACCGAGCTCGCTAATTTGTTAAAAACTAAAACGGATGAAAAGGCGAAAAAATGCTTTCAAGTTAGTAATTTTTAGACAGTAGTTATTTGCGTACCTAGAGTAGAAAGTAATCTATTGCAGCTCTTGCTTGAAGATTGTTGATTGAGGCACAGCCGAGAGCAACAACCATACAAGAGCAGCAAGGATACTTTCTGCTCGTGGTGCATACAATATTTTTTTACGACCATTTAGAAACAATTTAAAATGATTTTTGACAGTTTTCCTGTTTTGTAATTCCTTTAAAAATATTGACAGTTTTCATGTATCCAGGAAAACATTTTTACTTTACTGCTCGGCAAGCGGTAAAATCTTATTTCCGCTCGGCGAGTGGCAAACGTCAATTGACAGTTCGAAATGTCTACTTTCTGCACGGTCGTAGAAAAATATTTTATATTAAAACATCTTTTTGTCAGCTTAGAAAGAAAAATTCGATCGACAACGGGATTTGAACTCGGGACAGTTTTCTAGTCCTATGTAGTCTAGTTTATCACTGCTGTGCTGGAAACTAAAAGTCCTGGGTTTAAATTCCGGTGTTAGCTATTTTTTTCTCTAAAGTAATAATTAGTTTAATGACGAAAAATAATTTGGAGTTGTTTGTAATAATCAACATTTTTTTTAGTATTTTTTCGATTATTTCCTTCAAACAATGAAAGACGAAAAAGCGGATATAATTGAAGTCCGTTTAGCCATCCGAGGTTTCGGATCATTTTCCATCCCTTGTGAAGTTCACATGACCCGAGAAAACTTATCCAAAATGTTTATGATCATCGTCAATCGAATGGAACAAGATTATTTCGTCCAGGAAAATCCTTCCAATGAACAATTAGAATATCTTCCTGATTATATTCATTGCTTTTCTACAATTCTTCATCAAATAGGCGATTATACTTTCGATCAAATTAATTCTCTGCAACAGATTTCAGTTTTGATGATTAAAACTTTTCCGACGTTGTCTGCGCTTTTTTATTCTTCTGTTTTTGATTCTTTGATTTTATCTATGTGTTATCTGTATCAATTTAATCCTAAATCGTTGGAGAATTATTTACAAAGAGTTGTTTATCAAGGGGTGATTTGGACTTGCTCACATCGAACTTGTTTTGATGTAGATTTACAGAAAAATGATGATAATGATAAAAGTATAACATATAAAAATTATTTACCATTATGGAAAAATTTACTTAATTTTATTGAAAATACAAATACTAAATATAATGATATACCAGTAGATGTAAAACAATCTGTTGTACAAATGATCTACGATGAACTAATGAAGACATTACTTTTGCTGATCAACAAATTAAATTTAAATACAAAATCAAAAGATGATGTTCCAATTGTTGATCCTCAAACTACTTGTGAAGCAGAAAAGATAGATGATTTTATTATTTTCATCAATGTTGTTGATTTCTATGTTGATTTATTTTCTATAACCAACACTGAAAATTTTAAAAAGTGGTTGAAAATGTACACTAATCAGTTGATGCTGAAATCATCTCAATTTCCATTTGTTAGTGGATTTTATAAACTTCTTAAACTTGGTTTACAAATATCAGACAACTTAAACTATTTCGAAGAGGATCAATTGAAAAAAGAAAATAGACAGACGATTTATCAAAAATTATTATCATATTTAAAAAAAGTTTTGTTTAATGTCCAAGAATTCAAAGACGATCTTCAAGTATCTTGTCTGCAATTATTACTAACAATCCCACTATCATTTGTTCCTCCATTGTTGGTAACAATGACACCAGTATTCGAAATGTCCCTAACTGTAGGAAGAGGATATCTTAAACTTGCAGAAACAGCTGTTGATACCTTGGAAAAATGGTATAAATCCTTACCTCCCGAAGACTTAAAACCACTTTTGAAAAATGTTTTACCAAATTTGGATCCTTTTCTCCGAAGTAAAGGGTTTGTCGGAGATCCAGATATAAAATTGTCTCTTCTAGAAGCGAAGAAATCAAAAAGAAGCAAAGCTAAAAGAAAAGTTTTGATTGAACAGGACAGCGAACTTGCAAATTTACAAAATAAGATATTAATGTTTGTTGGACAGCTAGATTCAGAAATGTGTTTGTATTTAATTAAAACTGATGTCGAAATTGAGCAAGTTACCTGGGAAGGACACCCATATTTGAAATTTACTGTTCCATATAGTGAAGTAAAGCCAAATATTTATCTAGATAAAATTGTTCCAAGGATTCTGGAGCTTGCAACGTCATCTGGAGACCAGAAAACTAGAATAACTGCCTGTGAATTGCTGCATTCTATTGTTATTTTCATGTTGGGAACAAGTATGTGTTTTTTTTAACTGCTGTTGTACAAATTAAATAAATATTTTTGCATGTAGGTCGACAAATGTCTCAATCAAATCAAATGAGTAAATTATTTGAAAGGATCATGTTACCATTAATTCAGCTAGGGTGTGATTCTAATGATGTTGTTCGTCAGTTGTTTAATCCTTTGGTATTTCAAATGATTCATTGGTATTCTAGTCCGTTACAAGTAATGAGTTCTGAAACAACTATACTAATTGATATACTTATGGTATGTAATTTAATAAAATAATTAATTGTGAAATTCTTGATAAAAATAAAAATGCAAATTTTTTTATTGAACCAGTTGAAAATCGAACAATTTTAAAATATGGTTCTATATAATTCAGACTACGAGAAATCGAATGCCGTTGAGCGCATCTTCATATCTTTTTTAGATTTCGAGTTACAGCGATTTTTGACTTTTTAAAAATCTCAATTTTGAAGGCTCATATCTCGAGAACTAATAGAGATATTGAAATGCGGTTTGAACGAGTGTATTTCTCGTGTTCTAATTAACTTATACCGAAATTTTGAAAATATTGAAAATTTTACTATTTTTTCCAAAATTTTCTTTTCACTATATTTAAAAAAATTGATGAAATAATAAAAATCTGTGAACACCAATGAATTCCTCTCGTAAAAGTACATAGGTATGCAAAATTTCAGGTAAAAATTCGCACAGATAAAGTTTTTATTACAAAAAAACGAAAAATCACTGTTTTTTAATTATTTTTGAAGGGGTATCCCTTAAGATTTTTACGAATTTTTGTCATTTTTAGTTTTTTTGCGCTAAAACTTTTATCCGTGGGGTAAAAATTCTGAAATTTTACATACCTATGTACTTTTACGAGAGGAATTCACTGGTGTTCACAGATTTTTATTATTTCATCAACTTATTGAAATATTGAGAAATGAAAATTTTGAAAAAATACTAAAAATTTTCATAATTTTCAAAATTTCGGTATAAGTTAATTAGAGCACGAGAAATACAGTCGTTCAAACCGCATTTCAATATCTCTTTTAGTTTTCGAGATATGGGCCTTCAAAGTTGAGATTTAAAAAAAGTCAAAAATCGCTGTAACTCGGAAACTAAAAAAGATATGAAGATGCGCTCAACGGCATTCGATTTCTTGTAGTCTGAATTATGTAGAATCATATTTTAAAATTTTTCGATTTTTCAACTGGTACAAACAAAAAATTGGCATTTTCACTAACCGAATTTTTTGCAATCAAGTCTCCAGTGATAAAAGATTCTTATTGTGCGCCACAGTGAATATAAAATAATTAAAAACAAGAATGACGAAACCATTTTAAATTTCTTTTAGGAAGGAATTTCGCATCCAAACAACACTGCAGTCCGCGACCTTTCAGGCAAATGCATAAAAGAATTCGTAATATGGACAATAAAACAAAGTCGAAAAGAAGACCTCGAAAAAAATTCAGACAACATCCGTTCTATAGTTAACAAACTATGTTCCTTCTCCTTACATCCAAATTCTTTCAAACGTCTTGGGGCTGCTTTAGCTTTCAACCATCTTTATAGTCACCTCCGCGAAGAAGAATCAATGATAGATATTTACTGGATCGAACTAATGTACTCCCTAATGACAAGCATGTCTTTAGAAGATTCTAAAAGCAAGATTAACTCGCAACTTGATCCAGCTTTGAATCACATTGAGCGCGTTTTAAGAGAAAAGAATCAAGTTTTTAATAAACATAGTCTTAACAGAAGAATACCTCCTGGAATTGAGGGTCCATTACTCAAAGATTCAGTTTTGTGGATTTTAAAACAAACTGGGTCAAATAATACAACTTATCGGAGAAAATCTATTCAATTGTTTTGCAGTTTAGCCCCGTATGTTGAATCTAATTGTGGAACTGCTAAAAATTTTATTACAAGATTTCTTGATGATCAAAAATGGTTTCTTCAACAATATGAAAATGATTTACAAAATTGGCCAACTTTGGAGTCTTGGGATAAATTGGGCAATGTTGAAATTATTTTTAAATGGTTTCAATATTTGTTGAAATGTTTGGATGGATATAAATATTTATTAGACTATAATATTATTAATTTTAATAGTTTAGATGAAAGTAAATTACATGAATCGATTAAGTACTTTTTTGAGTTTGTTGCAACTAAAAAACTTGAAAATACTTTAAAATTATTCAGACAATACGATACTGATTATATATGTTTACCAGATGAAATTGAATCATTTTCTCAATGGAAATCTGAGATAATTATTGGCATTTTTGATTATTTATTATCTGCTTTAGATAAATCTACATCTTGGTGTGACAATTTATGCCAAAATCACTTTTGGAATTTTATTAATTACTGTGTATTTCAACCAAACATTTTAGACTTTTATACTGAAGAAAATAATAAGAATTTATCGATAAAATTAACTGAAATTTTCAACAAATTTTGTAAAAGGCTCCCATCCAATCAATTAAACAATTTAACTGAATCTTTGTCCACATATTTCAAGAAAAATTACGATAAAAATATAAGTTTAAGCTCAAGTCATGTTTCGTTAACACAAAGAAATCTTTTAAAAGGTTGGCTTTTGATTCAAAATTGTGAGTTGAAGGATAAATTACAAGATAACTCGTCGGCATATTTTGAAAATATTGTTGAATTAGTGAATAAAAGTCTTTTAAATTATTACGACAATGAAATTGCAATCAAATTGTTTAGTACAGTTGAAGAGTACGCTGATCTACAATTACAACTTTGTTTTAAATTAACAAATCCTGTTAAGATATTGAGTGACAGTATTACGAATTCGACAGAAATTACACATCCGGAAATGTTTTCCAAAATCACACATGGAGAGTATTTCTTGAATAATTTTAAAGATACAATCATGGAGTACATCTTGAAAAATCATGAAAAATGTATCAAGGAAATATGTTCAAATTGGAAGAGTTTTGAAAACAATGCACCAATGATCATTTTAATAAATATTTTGCAATATTTATTAGAAAATAAACAGTTACAAAAACATGTAAACATGAATGATTTGTTTGAAATTGTTGTAAATAACTGCTATGCTGTCTACAAATCTTCATTTGGATTAAATTTAAAAGACAGAAATTTTCAAATTGAGTTGTTATCTCATATTGTACGTCTGGACCCCAAAATGGCAATTGAAAAGAAAGAGAAAATTCAGTTTATTAAAAAATGGTTCCTTGAACAATTGAACTACTATCCTAGATATGAAATTCCTAAAACTATACTTCAGTTTCATACAAATGTTTTATGTTTTCTTCATTGCTTCACAGGTCCATTAGATGACCAAGATTCAAAATTAGAGTAAGTATAATGCCATAATCTGTCTTCCGATCTTGGGTTTGATTATATTTATTTATTTTAGGCCAGCTTTAAAATATTTTCTAAACAATGTATTTACTGCACCACCCGATAAATTAGATAATTCTGATTTATTAGTATTATTCAAAAAAATATTAGATTATCTAATATTATCAAAATCAAGAATAGTTTTACAATCAGCAATGGACATTTTTATATTTTTAAAATATGAAGAAGAAAATGTAAACGTACAAAAAGCTCTTGATCGATATCTATCAACTCTTACACCTGATCAACAATATAAATCAATTATTAAAGTTTTTAATCATTGTTACACTTTAAGTCCTTTAAATAAATATAAAGTTGTAAAAACATTTTTGTTGACATTACTACGATTTTGTAACTACAATGCCTTTGAAGAATTTTATGTTCATAAAATAAAAATAATAATTGAAACTTTAAAAGCACCATTGACCAATGAAAGTGATGCAAATGCAATTGTAAATAAAAGTGTGAATTTAATTTTAATAGATGCATTATTTTCAAGAATTAAAGTACCAAATTTTGCTGATAAATCTTGTTTAATCACTAAAGCAATGTTTGGAGAAAACATGAAAAAAGGTAATGAATTACTAAAAGAATCTATGAAGACTGTTAACCAAATTTTAAAAGACAATTTAATATATGAAGATGATAGAAAGGAATTATTTCGTTTATATCATTGCGACGCATTTAATTCGCTAGTTTCAATAATTTGTAATACAAAAGTTCCTGAAGTTGATGTAAAAGGATTTCGAGTATTATTTTTCATCAGCAAAGATGACAAAAATATCTGGAAAAACATTGTTGATTGTTCTCAAATTATAACAGTTCCTCAAGATTTTGATAAGTTACCTGTAAGAAAAAAAGTTTTTATTAATGTACGAAATGAACATCAACAAAAAGAAGAAAAACATATTTACTACATAGAATCACAAAGCTTATTTAACAGTACATTATCTGAAGATATCTGCAAGTTTGATTTTACAAATACAATAGTTCGAAGTCCAGATTTCCAACAGAATATAAACGATTCTTCAACTAATAACTCAATCCCAGCAGTTTTTTTCAAACCAGTTGATTACAACAACCACGAATGCATGCCAACAATGTGTGCTTTGATCAGTCACATGATCGACAATAAAATTTCTCCTCTACCGACAGATGTTAAATCTGCAATTCTTCCTCTTTGGATGGAAGACATCAAGAAGCTGTTAATTGATTCAAATGTTGAAGTGAATGTTAGAGTTTTTATCGCAAGAGTTATTCATAATACACAAGATGTTTTTAAATATTATGCCAAGTATTTTTTTGAACCAGTTGTGAAGTTCATTACTGATGGTTCTACTGGGAGCAATATTAATTATTTTGTTGCGGACTTGGTAAGTTTTTAATTACAATTAATAACAATTAGAATTAGTTAAAACTGAAGTTATTAACAACAATTTATTATTACAGGTTTTAATGTTAATATCATGGCAAGATAATTTAGAACTTTATGAAATGAAGGATTCAGCTTCGCAATTAATTAAATTTTTAATGGACCACGCTTGTAACGATCGACAAGAAATGCTAAAATACAATTTAGAAATAATCAAAACTTCAGTACAAATTTGGAAATCAATTATTGAAGTTCCACATGAAATACTTTATAACAAATTACAACATAGTAGTTTTCAAGAAAAACTTGTTGGTGTACATCTAACAGGAATTATTTTAGCCAACGATTTAATTCCTTGGACGACTAACAATATCGATAATGTCATTAAAAATATTGTAGTAATTTTACATAAAGAAAAATTAAAAAAGATTACAAAACCTGCTGCTGAGCTTATAGGGATGATTTTAAAATATTTTGAGGGCAAAAATGATTTAGAAAGTCATTTAAATTTGTTGAACAAACAGTTAGATGACAGTTTAAAACAAGCTAATGTTGATAAATTGTTCCATTCTTTAGAACAAATTCAAATACATTATCCAGCTATAATCGATAAATACATTAGAAAAATTTGTATGTATGTATTTAACGATATCGATCCATCCTTAAAATGTATTTGTTTAAAAAATATTTTAAGGAGAATTGATAATAACGACTCGAAACGCTTCACTTACAAAGATGTAATAGATTTATTAAATGTTGATAACACAGATGTACGATTATTAACTTTACAAATAATAAATAAAATGTTTACTGACTTTAAAAAACAACATCAAATTTCTGTAATCACTTCAGTTTGTGAGCATAAATCTGATGCTAATGCCACCATAAGATACGCTGTGTACGAAGTACTTATATCAGTATACAACGCTTACTTCAACCAATCTGATTCCGAAAGCTTAGACCTTATTAAACTTAGTAAACCCGTTTTACTATCCGCATTAATTGATTCCGATTCCGAGCTGCAAGAAAAGATTGAAGAATTTTGGTACAGCAGGTACCAGTCATTAAAACTGACCGAAAAATATGAAAAACTTCTAACTGATTTGTATTCACCTGATATTGAGTCATTTTATTTAGGGTGTGTGAACTATTTTTTGTTGCAATCTTGTAAAGACACTCCGGAATATAAAAAACTTATGTTTGAACATCCGTTATCCGAATGTAAATTTGATGATTATCAAGTTTTATACAACTGGAGATTGCAAAATGCTTCGATGGCACCAATGTTTGCAAATACTTTCGTGAGATCAGATTTTTCTGCTCCTGAACTTATTGGGATAAGAGCAACAAGTTCTTTAAAAGCTTTTTCTCCAACTATATCTTCTATAAATCTATCTTCATCTTTAGACACTTCTTCTAGTTTTCTTTTTGATATGAACACTATTCAAACGAGAAACACACTTCAAGATGAAAAATTAAAAGAAGAAAAAACTTATAAAACGTTTGGGAGAATGTTTTTGAGTGAGAAAACTAGAAGTTTAGGGTTTGCGAAAGAAGCTACAGAGAGGAATATTAAAACGGAACAACAAAGGAAAGAAAGAGTTCGAAGAAAAGAAGCAAATGTTGTTATGTATAGACAATACAGAAAAGGAGATTTGCCGGATATTCAAATTCCGTATTCTGCCATAATTGATCCTCTTAAAATTTTGGCTAGGGTAATTTTTATTTTACATTATACATATACATTTCGTTGAACACCTTGTAACATCCCACGAGATAAAATTCACCCTGCAATAAATCTTCACCAAACATTCTTATCTCGGCCACTTTCGCTTTATCCACATTCATAATTCCTTTCATATAAGCTCATTTTCTCATAAAATTCCTGTTTCACCAATCTTTCATTCGACATACGTTCCACAAATAATTAATAAATATAAATGTGTAGTAATATATTATTTTATTTTAGAGGGACGCAGTTCTTTCTCGCCAGTTATTCGTTATGTTATTTAACGGTTTAGTAAACGAATTAGACAATTCTGTTAATTTTATTCAAAATTTCAATGATGGAATATTGTCTGTCTTCAATCAAACTTACATGTATGTTCCAAATGTAATTGGAGCATTTTTAGATGTTTCTTTTGAAAACAATAAAAAGAAAAATATTAGAAAAATCTATGTGGATTCTGAAATATTGTCCACAGTTTGTAAGAATAGTGGATTATTACCTATTGGTTGTTTGCTCATGGAAGAGTATATTAATGTAAGGGATGCTTCACCCTCAGGGTCGAAAAGAGGGTGTGGAAGTTCTGATGATGAAGTTAAGCAGTGGGTCAAATTAGCAGAGTAAGTATTTGTTTTATCCTCAATTTTAACAGTTGTCATCAAATAAGAGTTGCATTCAAATCTCGCTGACTTCACCTTATATAAAAAAAAATACGATTGTGTCTGAGTGGTTCGGATTCCACTATAAGCTCTTGTAATTGTAGCAAATTAATAAATAATGAAGAAACTTGTAAACGTTGAGCAAATATAAAATATTTGAGTCTCAAATTATTGTAACAATAATAATTATTATTATTTTTAGTATGTACAAAGAATTGAATGAATGGGACGCAGTCCTCGGAATATTCTCGTCCAATCAAATGGCCTGCTCTTCTCAAATTTCAGAAGCGATTCACGATGAAGCAAACAACAACTGGAAGAACGCTTTAGAAAAATACCAATCTTTACTAAACACAGATACAGATTCCAACAGAAAAGATTTCTACTACGAATCATATTTCAAATGTTTCGCAAACTTATCTGACTGGGACAAAATGTCGAATACTGTGTCCCAATTGGGTGACCCAACTTTTTGGGATGGGGATTGGAACCAAGAAAAATTGATCCCTTGGTACATGATGGCAGAAATGTGTCTTATGTTAGAAGGAAACCCACAAAATACTGTTATAAATAATTTAAATGAATGGATGAAAGACAAAGATAAATCGGAATATTTAAAAGATAAATTTTCTGAAGAACTTGCTGTTTTATCGTTGCTTCAAAATGATGCAAGCGCTTCAAAACATTACATCAAGAATTGTTTTGGTAAATTTTTAGAAGATTGGTCTCATCTTGATCCATTATTCTCGAAAATTCGTTCGAGAAAACTACTTAACTTCCAAAAAGTTGTTGATTTAAATAAATATTTACTACATAAAAATAGCAACGATTTAGTCAACTACTGGCAAAGAAATTCAAACTTGTCATCTTATTCTTTACCATCAACAGAAATTCGAGTTCTTTATAGACAACAATTTATTAATTCTTTGGAAATGAAAATTGTAACTTCTGATTCACAAGAGTCCGAAGAAAATGTATTAGAATTAAAAGATATTAAACTGGGTTGTTTGTTGAGTTTGGTGGAAACTTCTATTGAAAATAAAAACTATGTAGTAGGAAGAAAATATTGTAGAAATAGTAAAAAATGTATTTCAAATGACAATGGTTTAGGCAATTTTCAATTGTTATTAGCAATGAGCAAAATAGGAAGTATTGTTGCGGACAAACATTCAGGACAAAATAAATTAACCACTTTAATTGAATCATGGTTTCGATTAGGTATAAAATTAACGCAATGTATTAACATTTATTTATTTGTAATATCATAATTTATGTTTTAGATATAATTAGTAAAAAATATTCGAATTCATACATAGATTTACAAATTGATTCATCAGAACAAATCCACAAAATAATTCAAAATATTTACAACATTTTCCAAAATAATACTGAGGCATATCCTGAGCTCCAAAAGAAAATAAAATCTCAAATTTCTAGTAAAATAGATTTTCTTCATGATCTCCAAAACTATGGAGTTAACAAACTAAGAAATGCAATTAAAATGGGAGAAAATCTATTAAAAGAATCTGAAAATGTGAAAGTTTTAAACAGTTTAACTAATTCATACCTGAGTTTGATTATATTTGCACAAAATCAAGATGATTCTGAAATTTATCATGAAGATATTGTTAAGTATGTTTTAAGAGCAATGAAACTAGGATCAAAAGAAGCCAGGCAGATTTTTCCATGTTTGCTCCAGTTTCCAGAGCTGAATGGCGATCTTTTGGATACCTTCAAAACAGAAGTAAGCATTTCACACTCTGTATTCCATTACATAGAGTTACACAAATTCGACGAATATTCTTTAAACCTTTATTAATTTGATTTATCCATTCATAATGAAGGTTTATCACATATATTTTTTTAAATTTGTTTATATTAATCTGTGCATAAAATTATTAGATTTTTATTTCACTGAAAAGTATTCAGTATTGCAGTAATAAATTTATAAAGTTTGAACAAATCTGTTACGGTTATTTAACGACTCTTGTGACGTATTACATTCATATAATGTTAGTAGCGAGTCTCTTTTATTTAAATTATTCTCAATCTCACACTAATTGTATTTTGTAACTTTATTTCTTGTAGAGCTCTTCAGTTCCAACATGGATGTTTTTGCTCTGGATTCCTCAACTTTTAATAAGTTTAGATTCTTCTACTAAAGCTGTAGAAGAATTAGTAGAACGTATTGCTATAACTTATCCACAAGCTTTAATTTATACTTACCGATTGGCCAGAGAAAAATATGATATGACTTCAGGAAATGATCATTTCATAAAAATAATAAAGAAGTAATTTGGATTTATCTTCTTTTTATTTAGTTTTATTTAGTTTTATTTAATATTTCTTGTTCTAGGCTAGATAATCTTCTAAATAATTCGTTAGTAGATACATTTTTAAGTGAAATGTCTTATCTTTGCATACCTGAACTTTATTTCAATTATCATCTTGAAAACATATTCAGCACATGTACCGATAGCCATGCGATAAAATTGGAAATAAAGAATTTAGGAATTGATTTAAGAAATAGAATCAAGTCTTGCGCTAACTTTAAATCAATTGAAGCCTCGCTAAACCGTTTAGAAAATGAAACTAAAGGTAGTAAAATTATTTTTAATTTAAAATAATATCTGATTTATATTGTATATTACAGATGTATCTAATTTTGAAGAAATAAAAAAGAGATTTTCGAAAATCTGTGCGGACAATAAAAATCATTTGACAATAAATAAAAAATTGAAACAGTACAGTCCATGGTTAGCAAACTTTAAATCATCTGACTATAATACTGAATTAGAAATACCAGGGCAGTATTCAGGAGAAAATAAACCATTAGTTAAATATCACGCAAAAATATCCAGCTTTAACTCAAAGGTATATCTCAATACAAAAACATTCCATTTTTAACTTTATTTTTTATAGGTTTCTTGCAAAGTAAATTCTTTACGAAAACCACTTCAAATAACAATATTTGGAAATGACTCCAAGGAATATTTATTCTTAGTCAAATTTGGCGAAGATCTACGCCAAGATCAACGAATACAGCAATTATTTTCATTGGCTAATAACATTTTAAGAAGTGACGTTCAGTGTCAAGAACGAAATTTGGTTTTGGAACAATATCAAGTAAATATTTCAAATAAAAAGCTCTTTTTGCAAACATAATCTTATTATTATTACAGGTTATTCCTCTAACAAAATCTTTAGGATTAATTAAAGTAGTAGAGGACACAAAATCTTTATCTGATTTTATGTTACATTCAGACAAAGATCAAGACACCTTGAAGGTGTGTAAGGATGTTCATGGAAAATATTTGAAGTGGATCCAATCCGCGACTAAAAAAAATCCGGTGACGAATGCAGAGTATTATGCTAATGCCTGTTTAACATTTGATAAAGATGAAGTTAACACGACATTTACTAAATTTGTTAATGCTGTTCCGACTGATATTTTAAGGTAGATACTTTAACAAAAACTTAATCATTAGTATATTACTATTAAATAATAATTTTCTATAAATAATGAATTCATTTATTTTTGTGTAAAATAATATTCCTGAAAGTCTCTATTTACTATTTCACAAGAAACAAGCTTTCTGCGCATATCGTGATAAAAAATTACTCACGGTAGAGAATAATTAATCGCAGTATCTGTCAAGAAACGCACATTAAATATAGTACTTAGTGGTCATAGAAAAAATAGCCTAATTAAGTATTTATTAATTAATTAGTTTTATTTAGTATTTGGATGGCGGTTCCATGAGTAGACATACAGAAATTTCATCAACTTATTTGTTTGATTCTTCCAGCAAATCTTTCTGGAGCATCAGCATGTCAACATCCACATACACGTACCTCCGCCATCAATTCATCACCAGCTATTCCGTCATGTGCATCGTCCACTGGCTCCTGGGAATCGGCGATCGCAACCTAGGGAACTCCCTCGTATGTCAACGAACCGGACGCGTTGTCGGCATCGACTTCGGTTACGCTTTCGGTGCCTTGACTCAACATTCCCCCATACCAGAACTAATCCCCTTCAGACTCACACCTCACATTCTAGCTATAGTTGAACCTTTCAAACAAACCGGCTTCATTGAGAGAACCATGGTGAATTGTCTTAGAGCGCTTAGAAGAAATAAACATTTGTTGATTACTACCATGGATGTATTCATCAAAGATCCATCTGTTGATTGGTTGAAATACGCGAAAAGCGGGGAAAATTCAGAGGGTGGCGAGAATATTCAATGGTACCCGAATGAGAAGGTGGCAATTGCTTCTAAGAAGCTTAATGGTGCTAATTCTGCTGGGATTACTATTCGGGAATTAGAAACTGGAAGAATTGGTAATTCGGATGTAAGGGAAGCTTATGTGAATGTAGTGAAAGGAGATGAAAGTACTATTCGAAGGAAATTTAATTTGGAAGGTTTGAATGAAGAAGAACAAGTTAAATGTTTATTGGATCAAGCTACTGATTATAATATTCTTGGACGGCAGTATGCTGGACTGGAATTATGGATTTAAGAAGAATTTTATCCATAAAATGTTCTTAAAAAATATTTAGGAACGAAAAATAAATCTCTCTAAATTGGTTTTGTTTTATTAATATTTTTTATCTCGCGTTTTGTTATTATTTATTTCGTTTCGCAACTAATTAAAGTTGCTGATTACCTAGTACAATATTTATATAGAAAATACATTACGTACAGTTAATATTATTTTGTAATACTTTTTAATTGAGCTATAATAAAAATATTACTCTTCAATTTCAGTAACATATTTTAGATTGTCTAAATATTAGTTTAATGTGAATTTCTTTAAACAACAGATTGATGTATACTGTTTAAAACATCTTTAATCCAAGTTAGATAACTGCTAACTTTTGTGAAGATGGTGTAGTATGCCGGGTCACAGTATGAAGTTCCTATTTTCCTGGGGCTGACGCTCACAATACCTTGGAGCACCCAACGGGATTTGTCACTCACTTTCGGGAACAACAGGCCTCCGCCACTGTCGCCGTTGCATACTCCAGTCCCTGGAAGAAACACAAGGTAATTTTGCAGATAATATTCTATAGATATCGTTGTCCGAAGAAACAGTTCAGATTTTGATTTAATAATAGGTGAAATAGTGTAGAAGAAATCAGGCTTTGTCCTATAAATTAATTTTGTAACAATAATCTCAGTGTCTCAGATTTTTTTTTGTAATAAACATTTTAATGAAGTTTGTTAAAACCAGTATATTAAACTACCATAAGAAATCAATTAAAAAATTATTTTGTGAAATAAAATCTAGACAATGTTTCTTTTGCTTATTTTTAATCTACAGCATTTACTTGGAATTTTTTTTTTATAATCCCTTTATATTATTGTAAATAAATAAATATATCATCACGCCTTCTACCCATTACTGGGTGTGGCACTCTGCCGAAGCAGATCTCGGTAAGTGATATATTTTGCGCGTGAAGTGCGGTTACCAGTCGTCAAATCACGGCCTCCAAAGATGTTAGTGGTGGAAGAGCCACTTTTTTTTTGAAATTATGAAAATTGTCGCCTGTGGGAAGCGAACCAGGGTTCTCAGGATCCACAGGCAGACTTCATACCACTGAGCTAGCCACCCCATTATTGTAAATGTTTAATTTAAAATCTAGAAGTTATTTGTTTAGTTGAACAATCAGTATGTTTTTGTAAAGTTAAATATTTTAAATTGTTTTAATCATCGCGTAGTGGCACAGGAATTTATTGATTTTTTTAAAATTCAATTCAGAACTAGAGATGTAAAGAATTTTGTACTATTTTCAATTATATAATTGTTGCTACTCAAACTGAACAATTTGCTCATGCGCAATAAGACAGACAATTAATTAGCAATTATCAATATGGCAGTTTGTTCCTGTTCGCCTGTTACTGAAAATGATAAAAGTGTGTTTATAAACAAATACGACGCTCAAACAAATTTAAGGTAAACTTATTACAAAAATAATCTTATTTTATACAATTTTCATACCATTTCTCCATCCAGCACAAAAAACAGTATACGTAACATACTTCTTAAAATCTTGTACTTGCTCAGTGATGCATTTTTCATTGGTCACAATCGGCAAATAAACACCTCTTAGTATCTTACTAAATTCTTCAGTTTCTGTTAACCCCATTCCTACAGTCTAAATCAACAATTAATTATATTTTAACCAAAATTTATTTGTTAATAGGTGTACCAGTCCAACGCTCTTCTCTCTTAGATGGTGTCGCATATCATGGAGATTCCAGTCAAGACAAGCAGGATGGATGGTTGAGGTGAGTTTCAAAGGTTTATCAAGTATTAAAACTGTTAAATCTGATCCGAAATTGCCATTTCTATCTTGGTAAAGGGTCTGAGTTTTTATTTCTTTTACGTCCATGATTTGAGTATTCGGTTGTCGCTTTTCAAACTCGCTGTGGTATTTGCCGAAGGCTAGTTTCACGTTTACTGGGTCTAAATTCCAGACGCAATGGCCAGCTAGCAAAATATTATTTGTATTTAGTTGACTATGATATAATACTTTCACTGAATATTTTTATTATTAATTAGTCTCAAAAATCGTACAATTGTTTTATCTTTTTGAACAGAAATTTAGTTTCATACACCGTTTAAAGTAGACTTTACAATTTATAGCATAATCGTAATAAAATTATATTCGAAAAGTTCGAAAATTTAAAAAGAAATAGTTTTGCAAATATTAGGAAACATTAGGAGAATTTTAGGAGCCGGTTCGGTTATATATTGTTAACTTTCCAAACATTCACTACTTTAACATAAATGGTTACCTGATATAACAGCTTTTTCGGTGATAAGTGTACCTCCACACCACGGTTCCCATTTGCCATCTTCGTTTACGTACATTTGTGCATGCCAAGGATAAGTAACTTTATTTGTATCCCATCCTTTTACTATTAGTGCTACTGGGTCTGTATTCATTTGACCACATTCTAAAATGTTACAATTTCAAATTAGATCCAACCAGTTAAACTTTAAGGAAGTAGATAGCTCAGTGGAAATGCTTTGGCCTGTAGATTTGAGAATCCTAGTTTGATTTCCGTGACCGACAAACTTTACTCCACATTAAAATTACCCCTGTGACTTTTCAACCACTAACATAGTCGGTGACCATGATTTCACGGCTGGTAACAGCATAACACTCGCAAAATATATCACTTACCGAGATCTGTTACGGCAGAGGTCCCATAAATATTTTTTTATTGTAATATTTTCTGGCAATGGAAATCATTCTGACACCGAATTCTTTACCTACCTGGTCTGCATCTTAAGATTTCTCTGCTCCACGTGCCATCCAACTGACAAAGTGCATGCTTATTGTCCATATCTTTGTAATCAATTGCAATGAAGTATGGTTTGCATTCATACTTGGCTTTTGTACCAGCTGGTACAGGATTATCACATGGTACTATACCACCAGCTTTTGATTGGCAAGTAGCATCTATCCGTGTGATGTCGATAGCAGGACAATGCACCTCGTGACGCACTACATTTTCACAGATCTTTACATTGTTAATAATGTTGAGATGGTTTGAAAAAGTGGAACGTATGTGGAATGAAATATCGGTGAAAGAGATGTATCTATGTTGATGAAATTGACGGTGTGAGGTTGCGTGGACAATCTAGGAATAAATGGGTGGATATGATTGAAAGAAACATTCCTAGTGAGGGAATGAAAGAGTTAGTATGAAAAGAATTATGAATATAAATGAAGCGAAAATGTTGCGTTAAAGTAGGATTGTTAGATGAAGGTTAATTGCAAGATTAATTAAATTAATAAATGTTAAATTGAAGATGAAAGATTGCGTGGACAATCTAGGATCCGTAAGAATAAATGGATGGGTTTGATTGAAAGTTTGTTGCTTGTACAAAAGGAATTATAAATGTGGATTGTATATCAGGATAGGAATGTTGGGCAAAGATTTATTGTAAGATCTAAACTCATTTAATGGGACATAGCGTGATGTAAAATTTAAAATGAGCTACATAATTTATATATCTTACATTTGACGCATTCTCCACCTGAATGGCAATGTAAATTCTGACAGAGGATCTCTGTTTCGTCTGAGCCATCAATGCAATCATTTTCTTTATTACACCTGCCATCTAAGTGGATACAACCACCATATTTACAACGGAAGGAATGATCAGGACATGCGAGTTCTTCACATGTTTCTTTGCTTTCATCCGAACCATCTCTGCAATCTTCGTCGCCATCACACATTTTAGATACTGGGATGCAGTCTTTAGATTTGCAACGGAATTCTTTCTGTCTACGAGAAGAAAATTCCATTAATTTATTACCATACCATTGCTTTCCTGATTACGTATGTTAATTACGAAACTAGAACAAATGCAAATATTTTAAACTTGACTTTAACAATAACTAAATGTATAGACTGATTTAGATGCAGCATTTTCTCATCTTCAACTTTGATTTAAATCTCTTGAAAGTAATCAATGGCAACAAAATAAACTTCCTGCTCTTGTCAAATTATTTTAATTCTTACTCGCAGCTTCCTTTACTTCTTCCACATTGACTTTCATCTGAATGATCGATGCATTCACTTTTTCCATTACATTTGTGAGCTCGCAAAACACATGCCCCATAATAACAACGAAACATTTCTTTTGGGCAACTAAAAATAAATACATTTTAGTTTTATTTAAATCTAGATTTTTATTAATAAAGCTTGAAAAGAAATTTAAAACCCCAACATTTTTCTATAAAATAATTTAGGGATATTTGTCAGTGGAAAAGATAGCATTAACCCTTGATTCATCCTGCTCAAACACTCCTCTTTCGGTACATTATCCACATTCATAATTCCTTTCATGGGGTTGGTGACTCATTGGTATCGACTCGGATTATGGATTTGAGAACCCCGGTTCGATTCCTGTAGCTGACAAATAATTGTCACCACATTAAAAGTGCCCCTGTGGCATCTTCTCTACTAACATCTTTGGGGGCCATGATTTGAGGGCTGATAACCGCACTTAATGCGCATAAAAATATATCACCGAGATTTGCTGCAGCAGAGTGCCCACACCCAGTAATGGGTAAAAGGCGTGATGATATATTTATTTAGTTTATAATTCCTTTCATACAAATTCGTTCAATTTTTCGTTCACTCAACAAACCTTCAATCATATCCATCATTTTTTTCTTCGGTCGTCTGCACAATCTCACACCCTCAATTTAACAAATATACACATGTATTCTGTATTCTTATGTTTTAATTTGAAAACAGTAACATTAATTTGAGAGTATTTAGGGGAATTTGTCCGGGCTTTAAATTATTTTTCCAAGAAATATTTTATATTACATTGTGTGATAACATAGTTCTTTAGTTTCATCTGAAGAATCAGCACAATCTGCTTTTCCATTGCAGATATGTTTTATATTAATTATAGATCCATCAACACAGATAAAATCTTCGTTACTTAGTCCCCAAGTATATCCTAAAATTTAAATTTAATTACTGAATGGTATTTTAAAGTTTAGAAAGAAAATTTGAAAACAAATTAACAGAGTAACAAACAGATTTATAAACACAATTTTTAATTTCACCTAGATTAATAAGAGTATTTTAGCAGTATTAAAATCTGATTGTAGTTATTATTTACTTACCAATTATGAGGCAAATAGGTAGAAAATTTAGCAGCAACATCTTGACTTAAATGCCCGATTTTTTTAAATATTCCAGTTCTTATACTACATTAAACCTAATGATACATGAATAATCATCATCTTTATTAACAATATTTTCTTACAAATTCATTTAAACATAAACGTAGCATAAAAACACAATAATTTTACTAAAACATATTAATGCCAAAACATGAATTCATATTGTTACTTGTACATGCGCCTAATTATATTACATTACAATTATTATAAAAATATGAATAATGTATGTTACATCTGACGCGTTACTAACAACGCAAATAGAGAAGCAATGAAGAGAGTAATTGTTGACGCGTTAACAATGGGAGAATCATTTGTGCATTTGTCGACACTTTCAAAGAGCTTCACGTAGTTTTGTACGAATTCGTTCGAGGAATGGCCGTCGGCGAGGCCCAGAACATTATCCTGAAATTAAGAATTTTGTTATTATTTTATTTTTCAATTTATTAATAGTCGATCAGTAAGGAAAATAATAAACTATTGCAACTAGTTCTGCGTAAATAATAGTTATTTCTATATTAAGGGAAGAATAATAATTTCTTCACAGGTAAACATATATTTTTTTTTTTATATATGAGAATCATTAGAATTATTTGTTTAAAATGAAAGTTATTTTGATAATTTTCCACTAGTGTAATTAATAACCGATAATTCTTCACAATAATTAAATCTCGTTGGTAATCAATAAAGTAAATGCAAATGAAAATAATCTATCGAAATGTATACAGAGCAAATTTCTATTAAAATTGAAGAGAACGTTCAATAAAAAATTTTAAAAATATTTTGCTTGTTAAATTCTTATGCAAAATATAACTTGTAATATGATAATTATCAGATAATATTTTGACATGAATTTATATTTGTTGTTACGGTAATAGGAAATACATAACAACTCAATTATTCAATTCTGAATATTATAGCTCTGCGATTGCATACCCAGATATCACGATAAATGATAAATTTGTGGGTTAAAGGCGTGATGATTTCTGTATTTAACATCATTATTTTTATGGGGTGGCTAGCTCAGTGGTATGAAGTCGGCCTGTGGATCCTGAGAACCCTGGTTCGATTCCCACAGGCGACAAACAATTTTCATAATTTCAAAAAAGCTACCTCTGTGGCTCCTCCACCACTAACATCTTTGGGGGCCGTGATTTGACGACTGGTAACCGCACTTCACGCGCAAAATATATCACTTATCGAAATCTGCTTCGGCAGAGTGCCACACCCAGTAATGGGTAGAAGGCGTGATGATATATGTATTTCTTTTATTTTATTATTTTTATAAATCTATGCATTATCTAATATGTGTTGGGTGTGCAACTATTTAATAAAATCTCTACCTTGAAGAGCAAGTTCTTCTCATTGTTAAACTCTTTGAACATCCTGAAAGTCTTCTCGTTGCTGAAGGAAGTGCCGAAAAGTATATCCATGTCCAGGAGACCGTGCTTGTAGTCTGTTTTTCTGGTGTCATTATGCCTGGCGATGACTTCGCTGTCCACAGTGTTGGATAAACTACAAGTGTCTATATTCTGTTTGTACTCATCTATTGTTAGCACTCGGTCGTCGGTGCAAAGGATTCTAAAGTTGTTCAGATTTGGTTCTCTCTCTGTAAGAAAATAATCATGTATTTATTTATTTATTTGTTACTCTGCACAACAGGAAATTTGTTCCAATTATTATTATTATAATTATTATTGTTTTCATACATTTCTTTTACACTACATTAGTTCTAATCCCAAATTTTTACATTATAATAAAATTGTTAATAAATTGAAATTTATTTATTTCTAAATATGAAAAATAAATCTAATCATATAAGTTATATTTGACTTTATTTGATTTATAAAATAGATTCACGTTTATAAATAATTCATGGCTATTGTTACAATTTAACAGAAAGTATGAAATTTATTTTTGAAGTTGCGGCTAAACCAGACACGTAATAAAATTTAAAAAAATACATTTTGTCTTTGTATTAAAAAAAAGATGATTTATGCTACGTCATACGTACCAATAGCTTGCCATTCGACAAAAGCAACGTCGCCGTTATTATTAGAAAGACATGATAGAGCTCCAGCATTGCCGAAATATCTGTTGCTGACTTCTGATTGGCAACTATCTAAAAATAAATAGAAAACGTTATTTAATATTATTATAAATAAAATAATTATTGCAATAACTGTTAAAATGAACAAAATGTACCTGGACATAAGGAGCACAGTTTGTCATAAACTTCAGTTTTTTGTCTGTAGTGGTAATCATCTTTAGCACCTGGAGCACAAACCTCTGTGAAAAATTCGCTGACAGATTTGCCAAACTCGCAGTTATCTTTCATGACTTTGTATTTGTGGGCAGCATCGATGAACGACACCCAAGCTACAAGATAAATCATTTTTTTTAGCTTAGAATAGTTAAAGAGATTACAATAGTGTGTCGAACTGCAATTGTGTGGAACTTTTTTTCTATACAAACGCAGGCTGTCGCTCACTTCTTTTCTCATCTTTTTAGATTCGTTTTGAGATGTTTTGAGCATATGAAACATATGTCGATTGCAGATTAATGAAAGTGGTGGATAGGAGTGAATGAAAGGATGTAATTGAAGGTTTGTTGCGCGATGAATGCTTCCGAGTGTGATGAATAAATGAGCTTATTTGGAGGGAGCTACGAATGTGGTTGAAGCGAGGGTGGTGTGTTAGGAGAGAATGTTTGAGAAGGACTGATTATTTGATGAATCTGATGATGTTTCTGGGGTTCGTGCTACCCCATTTAAAGGAATAAAACGTGACTATATATGTATGTATATACAGTGATTAATTTACTCTCAGTATTAGATTTCTAAATCATTCAGTTTGATTAATTCTGTTCGTTCATTTCAATTTATTTGAACTGATTTATAATTTTAAATTTAATTAAACCGAAAAGATTGATGGAAATAAATCAATTTCGTTTAACCTATTAACAAATAAAAAAAATTAAATTTAGCTTGAAAATGGCTCGAACATAAATCCGAAACGTTGCATTATTTTAAATCCTGAAATCCAATAATTCCTTTCTTATTTTTATCAATTATCCTGAACTGATATATAAGTGAGACAAATTGCAAATGAAATACAATGGATAAAGTACGGAGAGTTCACGAACTTTATTGTCAAACCTGATAAATAACATACCTAAACCTCTGTATTCTGGGAAACAAGCCTTCGTGTTCTTCAAATCTTTGAAAGTTTTGATTGAAGAGTCGTCACGAATAACTGCTATAATTGATGCAATATCTTGTGCGGAATTTTCACTATATAACAAGTTTGAATGGCCCATCCTACAAACAAATTAATTTGATCATTTCTTGTTCACAAAATAATCAAAAATATGTATTTTATCTTTGATCGAAGAAAATTATTCTCAGTACTAATTATCAAAACATTTATAAGAAAATATAGCTGAAATAATTTTAAGAGACACTCATGCTTCCAATAGTTATTTGTATATCAATGGAAGAAAATGAGCAATTTCTTCCCGAAGCCAAAGGCAAAGGATATAAAGCATCTAAGGGAAGAATAACACTTTTTTCACGAACTATACATATAATTTTTTTTCACTACCTCATCAGAAAATAAAAGTTTTAGAAATAAATTAGAAATTTAGATAAAATGTCAAAATGAACTTGAAATGTAATCATAGTTTATATTTTTGGCTAAAATTTGATAGATTTCGTTGAAAAGCGAATATTGAAACAATTATTACATCGTTTAAATAGTAAAATATTAAAATTGAACTTACTTTCTGGCCAGATAACCATAGTTAGAATCAATAGCAATAATATCAGCATTATTATTCCTAATTTTCTTAAGACAATCATAAATGTGTTCGCCTGGAATACAAGAGACTTGTGGTTCAATTCCTGCGTACAAACTTGCTTTAGCCAACCATTCGCATTTTGTTTGTTCATTTCCAGAGACTGTACACCATCTCATTGGACATTCACTTTGTATCAGCGAGTCAATGTTCTGTTTATCTGCAAGAAATTATTATTATTATTGTCAGGAATTAATTTGTCATTTTCTAAGTTTAATTTTTATTCTTGCACAATATTTTATCCCAATAATATGTCATCTCTTTCAACAAATATTTTATACAGCTACAAATCATAGTGGAATCCGAGGTCCAAGAACACGTTCAGTATTTAAATAAATGTATGGGATAGGTGGTATCGAGTCGGACTATAGATTTGAGAATCCGGGTTCAATTCCCACAGCCGACAAACAATTTAAAATTACCCCTGTGGCTGCTCCATACCAGTAACATATTTGGAGGCCGTGATTTGACGGTAGCCGCACTTTACGCGCATAAATATATCACCAAGATCTGCTACGGCAGAGTGTCACACTCTAATGAATAGAAGGTGTGATGATATATTTAATTATTTTTTTTATTTATCTGGATCACGACTTATATTATAATTTTGGTTTTAAGTTAGCGAGATTTATATTTGCGAAATTTCTTTTGCTAGCGATCGATTCTTTTAAGAAAGTGTCTACCCAAAAAATATTTCTGAATTTCTTTGAGGCACTCATCTTCTCAAAATAAATTGTGAAGTATTTTTAAGTCTATAGTCTACCTAAAAAAATCTTTAATTATATACATACATCTATTTAGGTAGTCCTGTGGAAGTGGTCGATCTGCAAGAACATTGAGTCGGTACTCATTTGTGTCTTGTAGTAAAACCTTAGCTAGAGTATCTTCCCATGATTGTCTGACTCCTGCACGTGGCTTTATCGGACCTCCGAAAGGTGTGGCACCTTCCGTCTCAGCTTTGAATTCATCTTTGATCCAGTTGTAGAGATTGGTTTGAAGGTCTTGTGCCCTTTCTCTGAAATATTATTTAAACTGTTAATAAATAAAGAAAATTATATCATAAATAAATAAATAAATAAATATATCATCACGCCTTCTACCCATTACTGGGTGTGGCACTCTGCTGAAGCAGATCTCGGTAAGTGATATATTTTGCGCGTGAAGTGCGGTTACCAGTCGTCAAATCACGGCCCCCAAATATGTTAGTGGTGGAGGAGTCACAGGGGTAGTTTTTAAAATTATGAAAATTGTTTATCGCCTGTGGGAATCGAACCAGGATTCTTAGGATCCACAGGCTGACTTCATACCACTGAGCTAGCCACCCCATAAAAAAATATATCATCACACCTTTTATCCATTACTGGGTGTAGCACTCTGCCGAAGCAGATCTCGGTAAGCGTGAAGTAAGGTTACCAGCCGTTAAATCACGACCCCGGAAATGTTAGTGGTGGGGGAGCCACAGGATTAATTTTAAATTGGTGAAAATGTTTATCGGCTGTGAGGATCGAACCAGTATTCTTCGGAGCCACAGGCCGACTCGATACCACTGAGCCATTATCCCATAAATATTATTTAAACTTTAATAAACAAATATAGTATATTGTAACACAAAGTAGGTGGCTGAGTTGTATGAAGTCGGGCTGTGGATTTAAGAATCTCGGTTCGACAAAATATTTTCATCGCATTAAAATAATAAATTTTATAATTTGGTTTAAATAAATAGAAGCAAATTGAATGTTTGAAAGCAATGTCAATTAAGTATTCCATATGACATATAACTTCAGTGACATGCGGTTACCAGCCGTCTAATTACGGCCTCCAAAAATGTTAGTGAAATGGAGCCATAGAAGTAATTATAATATGGTGAAAATTAGATTGTTGGCTGCAGGAATCGAACTCGAGTTATCGAATCCATTGTTTGATGCGTTGCCACTGAGTTAACTATACAAATTATATTTCAAGAAGCCTATAATGTCGTATCTTCTTGGTGGATTTACAAAGAGAAGTCATCGATAGATTCACAGTCACATTCTCGGTGTATGAACAGTGGTAGTTCCATATTTATCTTTAACTCTTCTTGGTGATGATTTCTAACATCTCCCGCTTCCGGAAAATCCGATTGATTCCCGTGATTCGTTGAGTTCGTTTACATTCATTTTAACCAAGTTTAAAATTGAACGGTTGGCAATGCAACTGGCCATTAATAGAGTTATATAGTAGTTTTTGTATCTTACCGTCTGGCGACAATCCATGTCCATGGTTGGTTTCTCCAAGAACAGTCAGTAGTGGCATTAATAGTAACTAATGTATCGTTCTTGCAGAGTAATCTGTATTCATCTTTGTTGGGTAGTACCATAGCTTCAGCTAGGGTGGCGTATGCAACATCAGCATTTTGAATTTTCAAACAAGATAAAGAATTCTTTTCTCCAATATAATCGCAGAGGGCTGTCAGTTTAGGGTATTGTTTCTCTGAAATCAATATACAAAATTAAACTCTCAAACTCGCGCAATTACAGTTGTTATTTTCTACAATCTGATTTGTTAAAATATTTTTTGTACTCGCATCATTCAAAATAACATTTACATTATCTTAGAAACCGATGGAAAGTTTGATTTTGCGCACTAGTGCGCAAAGAAAACACCCATTTTTATTGTTCTAAATTTTGACTATTAAAACGGTAATTGTACTTATATAGACATATTTCAAGGAATTTATAAAAGAAATAGAGATATTGGCTTATAACGCCATCAATTAGACATATTTTAAAAAACTTTGCGAGAAAAAATATACGATTTGTTTTCAAATAACAAATGTCACTAAACTGTCAATATAAATTCACGCTTCAAATTTAATAAATTTTCTCTTTTTCGATTATATAATTTTTGCTCGTTACAAAAAGCATTGTACAAATCTCGTGCATGAAGATATCATTTGCACCATTCGCGCACTTGTTATGTAAATAGCTATAGTAACATTTGTGATACACATATGTTGGTGTATGATGGTGCAAGATTTAGAAGAATGAATGTGTGTCAGTTGAAATGGTTTGGAAATGTAGAATATATGTGACAAGAGCGTATTTTTATATTATCTACGTAGCCATAAAACAAAATAGTTATTTATGTATTAAGGGCTTAATGAAGCTTTTATTTCGTGAGATGTCAAAGGCCATAAAAGCATATTTTCGCCTGTGATACATACTTAAATTTATACAAGGTCGAATATATTCTAATTTAGAAAAAAATAAGATGAAATGTCAGCTTGTACAATTTTTTCAAAACTAATTTGATAACTAAGAAAAACATAGTTCGATCTTTTTTATAACGTAAAGTTACTATTGTACTTCTTAGGAAATCTGAACCTCACCTAATTTAGCGTTGAGAAGACTGTCATCAGTCCAAGGTCCCGTCCTGCAGGAATTTCCAAAGAAGTCGTTTAAAACTTTGATTTCTCGTTCAACGTACGAAATATTTTCTTTCTGGTTGCAATGTTGTCTGAGTTGATCTTGGAATAGCACAGATTCAAATTCTTTGAGAGTTCTCGGTGACCACAAATTATGGGAGGTGAATCCCGGGTGGCAGTATTTTTTTCCTCTTAAACCATTCAAACCACCAACGTAATCTTTTTTCACTACCACAACCATTTGATAATTGTGTCTGTCTGGAAAAATTGAAACAAAATTAGTAACACATACTCCGTCCATCCGAATTTATAATTCCTTTCAAACTCGTCTGACAATCATATCCATTTATTTATTCCTATTCACGCAATCTCACACCCTTAATTTCACCAACATACATTAGCCACATTTATAATTTCTTTCATATAAGCTCGTTACATCTTTTGTTCACGCAACAAATTTTCAATCATATACATACATATCTTCACGCTAAATCCCAACAAATGGGGTAGCACGATCCCTAAAATCACTCATAAAACATTCACTCATCACACTCATCAAACAATCAGCCCTCGTCAAACATTATCATCCAAACAAACCACCCTCATTTCAACCACATTCATAGATCACTCCATATAAACTCATTCGTTTATTACACTCGAAATCATTATCACACAACAAACCTTCAATCACATCAATGCATCCGTTTATTCTTAGGTCGTCCACGAATTCCATATATCACACTTTTTCTACTGACAAACACCTATTTTGTAGAAATGAACTTACGTATTTCTCGTATTTGAGCTCTGACCTCTGCAATAACAGAAATCTCTGTATTGATGGATCCTGCAGCAAGGAGCGCTTGTTCAGGGAACATGACTGTAAAATCTGCTTCGTTATTTTGTAGTTTCATTGCGCAATCCGTACTAAATTAGAAAATATTCAATTATAATCATTATTATTATTATCACATTCTACACTAGTACAATAAATTACTATTATTAGTATTTTCACCTGTCTTTTCCTGTGATACATTGTACGTCATTTCCTTTATTAATTTCATCACAATAATTAATGGAGTCTGAGTTGTATACACAAAGACGACCTGAAACATTAAAATAAATATAAATCTTTATTCAAATTCAACCTGACACATCACACTCTATTGTTGCATTGAAAGAAAAATTCAACATTTCTGTATTGATTAAAATTTATTCATTTTATTCAAACAGTTGTATAGATTTTCAGGCAGATTCACAAAGCGAATTACAGCTAATACCATTTTTTATTTCTTTTTAACTCTCTTTCCAATTCACGAAATAAGTTTATTTTAACCTGGATTAAAAAGAGCGTTAATTAGTAGCATTTCGTGAATTTATTATAATTTTAAACAAACTTATAAGTAATATTAACAATGGAATTAACTCTAATGTGGTTTATGAATCTACCTGTTACTATCTGAAACATATTTTATGTTAAATTTAGTTAAAAACGTTAGAAATTAATAATTGAATTTAGTAAATGTAAGAATCTGCGTTTGGAGTACTACCGCTTTAAGATTTTAACGAGAAAATAGTTATGAGTCAATTAATGTGATTTTGGGTTCGTATGTCCAATGAAAGATTGTTGAAATTGAGGGTGACAGATTTAGTGAACAAAGTAATGGAGAAAAAAACGAGCTTGTATAAAAAGAATTATGAATGTGGATCGTGTACCAGGATAGGAATGTTTGATGAAGTTTAACTGTAGGATGAATCTAAAGAATTAAAGTTTCAAAGGTTCCTAATTTTTCATTAGATGGGAGAGGGTAATTTGATCTATTTTTGTCACCACTAAAATTTATTTTAATTATAATTTAGCAATTGTTAAACATAAATGTTTATACATTTTGTGTCTGTATATGAATAAGAAATTAATTATTCTTATGTTACAGTTAATTACATAATTAATAAATTACAACAAAAAAAAAACTATCTATTTATCTTTAGGGCGTGGTAAAATAAGATCAATAAGTACAACTGTTCAAAATCAATCAAATCAATTAAATAAATAAATGAAAATAACTTACTTCGTTGCTGACAAACCGCATTGGTAATTATAGCTAGTAAAACTATCAAAATCTTCATTTTACCGATTAATTTTAACAATACCACTGGAAAAAGTTCTTCGGTTTGTTCTGGAGCTGGACTGAATCGGCAATTGAACAGACTAAGCAATATGTTATCAGTAATAAGTAAATATTTTTATCAGCAAAGCGAAATAGATAAGCTGGTTACAAAAGACAACTCTACAGGGAAAACTAAGGTAGATGACGTGTTTCTGGTATTTATTTTGTTATTAATAAAATAAATAAATTTTATTTAAGTTGCCAAATAATGATATCATTTTTTCATTTTATGATAAGTGCTAAGTTTGCGGTAAGAATTTAGTCATTTATTTTGAATAAATATTTTTAACTAGTAACTATTATCGTAAATAGCACGAACTCTTGAAACGTTCACTAAACATTTAGCCATTAGATTTATCTTCAATTATCAAACATTTCGTTTTTCTCCAACCTATAAGGAAAGTACACTTTTGTACAAACACAATACACACTATCTATTTTTGTACTAAGTGCACAAAGTAGTAGTTTGCAATTCGGTTGTAGAATGATTATTTGTATATCAAGGAAAGAAAGTGAGACATTTCTTCCCGAAGGAACTGTTTCATAGATATTTTTCATTTTTATATTATTCTCTTTTGACAGTTGTAGAAATAATGTAGTACTTTGTAGGTGAAATTATTGTTTTTTGTCGGTCTCAACTAAAAAAGTGATATTCTTACGCATAACAAAAAAAGGCACTCATTTCATGCACTTAATATAAAAATAACTATTGCATAACATGGGAGGACATGACAATTTACTCCTGAGGTATAAATATGATTTTTCTACGACCATTCTTTCATGTTATTTAAATAAAAATTGAAAAATATGAATATCAAATACTGTGCTATGATAACTATGAAACCAACCATGAGTAAGGGAGGAAAACAGTTACTTTCCGTCCTAGGGAGGAAAATTTTAGAAGTACCACTTTCTTTTATCCAATTCGAAAAAAAAAACAATTATTTGTGTGCCACGAATGCAAAATGCTTATGCCGCTCTCGTGAAATTGTAGCGAACATATTTATTTTAGATTTTAAATGTAGGGTCATATTGTAGCAAGATAAATTTGCACCTGGCTAGTAGATCCTACTACAAATAGTTAAAATGGCCGTTGGAAACATACAAATTTAAAAAAGAGATAATAGTTATTTCAAGGTTTGTCGCGTGAACGAAAGATACTTGTATGAAAGGGATTATGAATGTGGATGAAGCATTACTGGCGTGCCAAGTTGAGAATGTTTCACCTTAGATTAAAGGCACAATGAATCTAATGAATAAATATGCAGTGATTTTTTCAAGGGTTCGTATTACTCCCTTGAATATGAAAAGAAGTATTACAACTATTAATTTATTTTTATTTAAAATAAGTTTTGAGTTGTCGGCGAAATTCCAATTGATATATTTTGAAGTACTGATTAAAGTATCAGTCACAATCTATTTTAATTTCGAATTCCTTAAAATCCAGAACAAATATAGTTTTATTTATATTAATTATTAATAATTATAAATATACAATTTTAAGAATAAGATACTCGTAATATACAAATAATTTATTTCAGTACTAGTGACAACAATATTGACATTTCAATTAATTATTTTATTATAATAATGGTTTTTATTTTGGTTTGTTCTGATATACAATTTCATCAACTTTTCCTTTAAGAATTCGAATTTGTTTTTCAAGGTTGTCAAGTTTCTCTTGTTGCCTGTAACAAATTTTTATCACAATAACATCGTCTTCACGATCAGGGTCATCTTGTCATTCTTTGTGCCCTTAGGCAAATAATTGTTGACGAACCCCTTTTTGAAAATGTAAACAAATATTATTAACTCAACACTCTAATATTGCTCTTATAAAATTTGACTAATATCTTACCAAAATCGTTAAATCTATGTTTTTTATTTTCGTAAATCAATAAATGATAAATAAAATCACATCGAAATCAAGACTTCATAAAATATTTTCTACTTATCAATAAATATTCATGTAGTCATTATTTACGGCATTCCACTATAATTTTAATTAAGTTAATAATAACATAAAAATTCTTTTAACGCTTCATTATCTAGACAATTACATAATTGTCATTATTTAAGGAATCATTAAGTAACGGCAATATCGACATTAAATTATTGTGAACGTGCAGTAGAGTGTTTTTAAAATTTATTTATTTTGCCTAGACATAAAGAAAGCCCTTTTTATTATAACTTACTTCATAAATGCATCCATTGATACCCTGTTGGCCATTTTATGTTTATCTTTTTTAGTGGAAGTTTCCTCTAAAATAAAACCGTTAATCATGTTAAAGAAACACTTTACGTCAATTTATAACTAATCAATTATTTATTGACTCACCTTTATTTGCACGTCTAATATTTGCTAACAAATGATTTATATCTTCTTCAGATATTTTATCTTTTTCATTAATATTGTGCATCGAGAAAAATGCTTCAATTTCTCTATCAGTAAAGTTACACCTAAAAACAATTAATTAAGTAATGTTTTATAATTTGATGTTTTTTGTTACAGTTCAAGAACGTGTCGAATTTTCTGAATCATCTCATTCCCTGCTAATTTCTTTTCTTCCTGGTAAGATTTCTTTGTGCATTTTCTAAATAATCTTTTTGGGGCTCTCATAATAAAATCACCAAGTTCTAGTTCAGATTGTTTTAAGTTAATTTCTTCCTTGACTGCTGAGTATGTGTCAGTGATTATGGCAAGAAACATGTTGAACAAAACAAAGAATACGAGAAATATATAAGTGATAAAAAATATTGGAGCTAAGATTTTGTTTGTACGTTCAATTTCATAGTATTCAAATTCGCCCAAAATTGTCATTAGTAATGTTAAGGCAGAATTACCAATTGTGCTGAACTTTTCTACCTGCAATATATTTTTTTTAAGTTAAAAAACTGTTTTTTTTTTGTATAATTTGTTTGTAGTTACATGTGCACCAAATAGTAGGTATCCCATTTGAGCAAAAGCGAAAAATATTATGAAAAACATTAAAGAAAATCCGAATATATCTCCTGCGCACTAAAAAATGAATTTGGTATTTCAATAGTTATATAAGAAAAGAAAGTGAGTAACAAGAACGTAAAAAAAATATTAACGAATGATTACTTGGCTATTTTATAATCAAATAAGTTGTATCAATATTTTATATTATCGGTATATTAGGAGTGAATTCATTTTACATACATATACATCATGTTATGTTCCATAAAATGGGGTAGAACGAACCCATTAAACATTCAATAAATTAATCTTGAAATTAATTCGACAAATATTCCTATCTTGTTATACCATCGACATCAATAATACCTTTCATACAAATTCGTCTTATCTTCCGTTCACGCAACAAACCTTCAATCATATCATCCATTTATTCCTAGGTTTCACAGCCTCAATTTCACCAATCTTTAACATACTTCCACTTGTAAAATAACTTTTATTTAGTGAATTATAAATTAGCCAAGTGTATCAATTTAAAATACCTTTGAAAGTGTATTATTTAGCTGGCCCAAAGTGCGACTTAAATTGATAAACCTAAATATCTTAATCCATAAAATAAATAGTATAACAGCTAAAATATTATTGACATGCTTATTGATAAATCCAACAACTTCATAACTCGTATAATTTTCGGGAAAATCATGAGCATACTCAATTTGACTTTTAACGTAAAAATATCGGAAGATACTGAACCCAATCGTAGCGTAAGAATCCTACAATCATTTTAATTAATAATCAATTAGTAACATTAATTATAAATTACTAACCAGTAAAATGAATAATTCTATGTAATTCCACCATTCTTTAAAGTATTTTTTACCGTGATACTTAATAGCTTGTATTTCAGCAAAAGTGTAATAAATTATAAACAAAACAAATGTTATTTCTAAAGCTATTAGAATATAGTCTTCAATTGACACGTAACGAATTAAATCCGCCGAATAAAATTCTGAAGTTGTTATAATTCCTCCTGTTGGAGGAAACTCGAAAACGAGCCTAAAATTAATATTTTTTTTACTAATAAATTATTTTTTCTCAACTCTATTAGAAAGTAAAATTTTCTTCCTTCCATTGAGAAAATAAAGTGATACATTTTATCCCTAAGGAAGAAAAGTAAAGCCATATAAAGGCAACTGGAAAATAACAGTATGATTTGACATTAGTGATATCCAGGTGACATCTGTCCAGAGAATTATAAATCTTATCTAAATTTCTAGTTGTTTTTCTGAAAATTTTATTTTCTGCTAGAGTAGTGAAAAAATTTGTATGTATATCTTGTGAAGAAAGAGTCATTCTTTTATAGTCTTCGCATTCGGTTCGGAAAATGAAATGGTTCCTTCGGGAGGAAATGTCTCACTTTCTTCCTTTAATATATGAATAACTATTTTTCGTTACTTAATAATGCAAAATAAATTAACGTTTCCATTGTAAACAGTGAAATCTAAGAAGATTGCTCTAGTATTTCTAGTTATCCATAAATTTTCTTTAAGTTTTTGCACAATATCAGCAGTTTTATTTCTTGTTAATCCCAAATCTTGATAGTATCCTCCTGTATGATAAGAAGCTACTCTACCATAGTGATAATAAGAATCTTTTGGTTCATGGTACACCCATCTGCAATTTTTTTACACAAATGTAAACAAGAGTATAAATACTTTGACCACGTGGAAAATATATTGAACGAAAGATTGATGAAACAGATGTGTGATAGTGAAATTGAGGGTGTGAGATTGCGTATACGACCTGGGAATAAATGTATGGATATGATTGAAAATTTGTTGCGTGGACGAAAGATGAGACAAGCTTGTTTAAAAGGAATTATGAATGTGGTGTTTGTCAGGATAGAAATGTGAATCTAATGAATAAATGTTTGTGGATAACCTAGAAGTAAATAGATGGATATGATTAAAGGTTTGTTGCGTGAACGCAAGATGAGACGAGCACGTATGAATGAAATTATGAATGTGAGTGGGGCGGAAAAATATGGCAGGATGAATCTAATGAACAAATGTTTGTGATAAAATAATTACGCAGTTTCTTCCTCCAGTCCAAAAGGAATTTTTTCTTCAGTAGATTTTGAAAATCCTGCATAACAGCCAGTAAAAGATTTTTTAAAATCTTCATGGATTTTACATGAATCGTTCCGGACCCTTAACTAGTAAATTTCAAAAAAATAAACCTAATTTTCTTCACCCAAATTCTTTATTTTATACCTGACGAAGTCTAGGAACACCAAGTAATTTATTCTCAAAAAGAACTTTTTTGTCGTCTTCATTTGCTTCTGCTATTTGGTCTGTCCATCCATACCAGTACTCATTATACAAATTTACTTCAATAATTTCTTCCAAATACTAAAAAATATATATATTTAATGTTTTCAAACTGCAAAACCATCGCAAATTGGTTCATTTTTTTCGTAAATACAGAGCAACATTAATATGAAAAATTAATTGTAAGAAGTCGGCCTGTGGATCCTGAGAATCCTGGTTCGATGCCCACAGGCGACAAACAATTTTCATAATTTCAAAAGCTACCTCTGTGGCTCCTCCACCACTAACATCTTTGGGGGGCCGTGATTTGACGACTGGTAACCGCACTTCACGCGCAAAATATATCACTTAACGAAATCTGCTTCGAAAGAGTGCCACACCCAGTAATGGGTAGAAGGCGTGATGATATATTTATTTATTTTAATTGTAAGAAAATAAGTTTATCATGACCCTATTAGAAAGTAAAATTTTCTTCCCTCAATTAAGAAAAGATAGTGATACTTTTCATCCTTAGGGAAGAATAGTCACTCTTGCATAGTTAATGATCTCGCCTGCGCCTTGTTCAACAATATCCATGCGCGAGCCGTAATAGTCTACTTTCTACTCATGGTGCACAAAAAGGCTTGAAAAATAATTAATAAATCATTATAATAGTGATTTTAATCTTACTTTCCATAAGTCGGCAGGAGTTTGAATATCGGAAAACGAAATAAAATCATCATCTTTTACTGCAAATTGTTCTTCAGTCAATTGTTGTCGTAGTGCTTTTGTAAAATGAAATCTTAAGTACGGTACTAGGCCCAAAATTACTTCAAATTATAAATTTAATTATTTATATTCATTAGTGGAAAATTATTTTATACTTACAAGCTGAACTGATAAACAGAAATATAAAATAAATAATTAAGTTTTTCAAAGTGTACCGAATTAACTGTTCTCTGCCTTCGGCCAAATAAATTGGGGACCACATATCTGTTAAATATATAATAAAATAATAAAATACAAAATACGAAAGTAATTGTAATACCTTTTATTAATGTGCATTTTGCCATTTGTTGCTTTAAAGATAATTCAAAGTACAAATACACAAATATCAATATTTTGTTATTTATTAAACTCAATTGTTTACAAGGAGTTCTGTTTAAAATAAATTAATTAACAATAACACTTAATTATTCCGTTACTGATTTTTATAATTTTTAACTTTACTTTTCTTGGAAGCCAGTTGATTGACTAAATATTGTAATCTTATTACATTTCTTTCTAATGATTCTAGTTGAATATTTTGACTGAAAAATATTTATTTTATTAGTAAAAATTGTATTTTAAAATAAAATTGATTATACTTAAGAAACTGTTGAGGAGTGATAAAATCTTTGTGATCTTTTTTATTCCTTATAAAATCGACTGATTCTAAAATATGAACAATTATTTAGATTTTTTTATTCATTTCTTTTATGTAGTTCTCATAGATATTCTTACCATACATTTGGTATCCATTTTTTTGTACGTCTCTTACGAAATTTTCTAATTCTTCGTCAGTAATATCTTTTTTAGGATCTATTTTATATTTTGAAAATAGTAGTTCGATTTCTTTGTCTTCGTATTTAGCCCTATATAATTTTGAGATTGTTAAAAACTTTTCATCGATTATAAATAGCCACTGAAATAGTTTGGTCATTTGGAATGTTTGTCGAATGAAAGATTGATGAAACAGATGTATATTAGTGAAATTGAGGGTGTGAAATTATGTAGACAACCTAGAAATAAATGGATAATGAATAAATGTTTGTGGTTGGTGTAGATAAATGGATGGATATGATGCGTGAACGAAATCTGAAAGGAATTGTAAATGTGGATGAAACCAAATGTTGTGTAAATGAAATTATTCAACATGGTGGTGTGTTAGCGTTTATGGCATTCGAATCGCAAGATCTTGAGTTCAAATTCCACTTAAGCTGAAAATAGATGAAATCCCACATTGCGAACCGGTGAGTCCGGTTCTTGTACTGTAATTGGGATTTCCAGAGTTATTGAAATAAATAAATAAATGAATCTTACATTTTCAATAATCGTAAGATGTTTGTCGTTTTTTGTGGTGGCTTCTTAATTATAAAAAGTTTTTGAATAGGTTTGCAGAAGGAAAAAATTCTAAATCCTCCACGTTTGAAAAAGTTGATTGTATCTTGGTCCCATTCTTCTTTATTTAATTCCGTTTTTACTAAAGTATATGCATCGTTTATAATTGCTAGAAACATGTTCTAAAATATTTGTAAATGTAGTTTTTAAAATGAACAATTTATAAAATTACCAATAGCAAAAAAAATATGAAGAATGCAAAAATGACTAGATAAATGACTCCATAAATATTATCAGTAACTTCTTCGTAATCAAATTCTACTTCATGAATAGATTTAAAAAGAGTAAACATTGATACAGTTATCGTAGAGAAGTCTTCGATCTGAAATTTAGAAATTTAATTGTATCAGCGTCGTTTATACTGACAATATTTGTAATACTTTTCCTCCAAACAGTAAGTATCCCAGAATAGCGTAGGCTACGAAAAACAAAAGAAAAGTAAACAAGTATCCTAGGATATCAGTTGCACACTGGAAACAAAAGAAATAAGAATCTGAATATTTTTTTATAACAACATATAGACCTACTTTGTGCATTGTAGAGTTCAATTGTCCTAATGTACCACTCATTCGAATATATTTAAATAATTTTACGTAAATTAAAAACAATAAAAGTCCACAAATGTTGGTAAAATGTTTATGGATATTTGCTAGACTTTCAACATTAATATATCGGTTTTCATTTTCATTTAATTTATTTAATACAACTGCTGTCATAATATATATTATTATTCTAAATAATTTATATAAAATTCCAAGCTAAAAACGTAAAGTTCTTTTTAAAAACTTTTTAAATATTATATAAACTAACTTACAGAAATTATTACTACTTCTAAATAATGCCACCTTTCATCAAAGTAATTTATCCAAAAAATTCTTATTCCAAAAACTAAGTTTACCAAATAGTACAAAATGTAAAATAAAAAAATTATTTCACACGTCAATATAAAGTAGTCATATGCAGTAAGATATGAAATTAATTTACTATTTGTTATATTTGTTGTTATTATAACACCGCCAGAAGGCGGAAGTTCAAAGGCAATCCTGAAAAATATTATTTATAAATTTATTTTGATATTAAAAATAAATAATTGCAGGTACTCCACAAAATCCCAGTGTGTCAAGATAAATAAATGACAAACAATTGATAAATTCTAACAAATAAACATAAAATAAAATGACGATACTATTTTGTTATTTACTTGATAGTGAAAAAAATATTAATGTTGTGGTTATAAACTGTAAAATCCAAGAAAACCGCTCTAGTTTGTCGGTCTAGCCATTTATTTTTCTTCAGTAATTTTAAATATCCTGTAGCTTCAGATTCTCTCATACTGAGGTCTCTGTAATAGCCTCCACTTTCATAGGTACCAACTTTACCGAAATATGATTGTCCCTCTATTTCACTTGAACTATGGTAAGTCCATCTGAAGATTTTTGTAACATTTATAAATAAAAACAAGTGAGTAATAATTTATCAAGATTTACTCTGGACTATTCTGTAAACCAAAAGGTGTTGTATCTTTATTTTTGTAAGAATAATAACCATAACATGCTTTAAAAGCTGTTTTGAAAAGTGGATGAATTTTGCAGGTATCATTTCTTATTCTGACCTAATAAATTAATTTTAATCATGTATATTTTCATTTATAAAAATGAGTTACTTGGCGAATTCGTGGGACACCCAACAAAAAAATATCAAAGGATTCCTTTTTCCCAATGAACATTCGAGAATGTTTATACCAAAATTCCCATGCAAAACTGTCGGATATGCTATTATGAATTGCCTGATGAATAATTATATATTGTACTTTTAAAATATACAATAAAGTTAAATTTATTACTAGCCAAATTTGCTCAAAGTTTACTGTATCAGGTAGAGATTTTTCAGCTCCATTATTTAAAGTATATTCTGCTTCAATTGTTTCAGTTTCCATCATATTTGTTAACCAGTACCATGAAGAATTATTTAAAATTACTAGAAAATTAATATTTTATTAAAGATGAATAATATTATAATATAATGTTACCGATTGTTGCAATAATTACAAAGATTATGTAAAATATAATTTCACGAGAATTATTTCTTATTCTATCGCTTGAGTAATATTGAAAAAATATTGTAGGTATTATTTGACTGCGTCTTATTTTTAACATTTTTATGAGAAATTGATCAATTTTACTATAACAATTGTTTTTAATGAATTTTGTTTTGAATGCAAAGTAAATTTTAATTTTTGTTTTCCATAGCATTGGCAACAGTGGTCAATTTTATTAATGTACAGTTGGTAATATTGTCGATGTTTGACATTGACATAAAACAATGGTAGCTTTCGAGTTTACCGTATGAATTTTCAACATATATTTTTAATCTTTTTACTTAGAAAATGTGAAATTTGTTATTAATTTTTAAGAGTAAACATGTGGAAATGTCATAAATGTGGGAAACCAGTGTACTTTGGTATGTTTCACTTTACTTTGTTTTGTAGTTTTAACATTGAAACTTTTTTATTATAATTAATTTCGTATTTATAGCTGAACGTAAACAGTCACTTGGTTATGACTGGCATCCAGAATGTTTACGGTGCGAAGAATGCGGCAAGCGTTTGGACCCGGGGCAACACGCGGAACATAAAGGCGTCCCATACTGTCATGTGCCGTGCTACGGAGCTCTGTTCGGGCCGCAGTTGTTTGGTCATGGCACTCGAGTCGAATCTCACAAAAGCTTCGGTCAGAAAGGTTCACCCAAAGTCGGAAACGGGCCACCTCTTCCTCGATCTCACCTCGAATCCAAACTAAAAGTGTTTAATCAGTTCTACGATGGGAAAAGCGGCGAAATCAAAAGTAGAGAAGTCAACGGAAGGTTAGTGCTAGAAGGTGCTCTGCGAATATATTGGGGCGTTCAAGGGGTCATCCACCTCAAAGAAGATGATGATCAGCGCACAGTAGTCACAGTAAGAAAAAGAAACTCTTGTAAGTTTAGCAACGGAATCGAACTCGATGATGAAGATCTGGAAAACGAAAATGATAGTTTTACGTCGGACACTGGAATAGAATCTCTGGACTCAGGGAGTGAAAGCATTGAATCAAACAATTCTTGCACTCAATCACCCACAATCGAATCGACGAAATCTCTCACCCTTCCACCCAAATTAGACGTTAAAAGCTTAGAATGGGACGAACTAGATGATCTGTTACAAGTTGAGCGTAAAATTGATGATTCGGAGAAACTCTATCAAACAATGCCAGTGCCATTACCCTCACAAATTGAGAACAAAATAGAAAATGTTGAAATTGAGTCTTCCACTGAAAATAGCGACCATTGTGCACAAAAAAATAAACTGGTCCAAGACGACAGCTGGATAGAAAAAGGTTTGCTTTTAAATCGTTCGATGTCCGGTCCTGATTGTCTAGAAAGGATTCGAACCTCTGAACCTTCCGACTGCGAGGATTCCTCCTTCGACAGCATTAGTTTAACAGATAGCATCACTAGCGACGTGGTGATTCGTCGCGCACCCAAGACGGGCTCGACAGCGATTCGACGACGTCCAGGGAAGCGGAGGTCCCGGACCAAGCTAAAGAGGAGGTGTTCGATTAATGGACATTTTTACAACAGGGAGACGAGTTTCTTCACTCCACCTCACGGGTGTCAAACCAGTGTATGGGTCACATCGCTGGTCAACACGCAGGAGGTCATCAACCTCATGTTGGAGAAATATAAAGTCGATAGCATCGCGGATAACTTTGCACTTTTTGTTGTCAGAGATAATGGAGGTAATAAAATAAAATTTGATTCAATTGTTTTATTCTTCAGCTGTCAAATATACTTGTACTTTTTTTTGTAATGTAATTTATTTGAAAACGAATATTGCAGAACAACGGCGTCTCCGCGATGACGAGTATCCGCTCCTGGTGCGGGTTCTTTTGGGGCCGCACGAGGACGTCGTAAAGCTCTTTATTATGGACCGGCACACTACTCCAGAGGTCAGTAACGAGGTGGCGCAGTTCCTCAACTTGTCCTTAGCTGAGTGCCGGGCCATTCTTGAGCAGTACCGCGCTGAGGAGGAGCGCGAGGTGTTCCGCGTGATGGAAAAGTTAGTACATATACCTGGATTCGAATCATAGGGTGATTATCTGAATACTTATGTTTGTATTTCAGGTACAGAGAGATGCGGAAGCGAATAAAGCAACGAATGGATCATCTGAAAGTTAGGTTATGATATTATATTACATTTTCTCATTTTTATAACTATTATTATTAATCACGAAACGTGTGGAACAGGTTTAAAGCGATGTGTCCCTAGTTTTCGGTACTAACAACATGAAACATGTTTATATATTATTTTTTAATCATTTTCCATAAAATAAACGAAATAAAATAGATAGTGCCTCTATTATATTCTGTTTGTTATATAAACAATTATTTAAAGATTATGTAATTTTATATTGTTCATAATATTAACAAAATAAAAAGATGATATTTGTCTAATTATTACAATGTTCTCAAGAAGATATTTTCAGCTAAAAATAATTCAGGAAAAGGAAATGAGCTTAAGGAAAGTAAATATTACGTTGATCACTAGTTATAACAAATAATCGAATACAGGTGCTTTCTAAGTATGGAATAATGCTAATATTGCTGAAATATTAATTTAAAATTATGTCCTGCAGCCTCAGTGTCATCTTGGAGTAGCTGCATCGGAGCTTTTATCATTTTGAAACATCGTCTGAGCTTGGATTAGCTGATATTCCAACCAGCGTGACCGAAACTGTTATTATCGTGGACATCGTTACTGAAACAACATCTATTGCAGCATTCATGTAACAGTATCAGTAAAGCCGAGGTCGAATATCAAGTCCGCTGTTCGAAACATCAATGTAAGAAAATTATTATTTTAAAATTATTTGGGTAAAAGTTTGTTAAAAATAATTTACAATACTGTATGAGGCATCTAATGTAACCTATGTTACACCGATATGGCACACAGCACGGTGTGCGATGGAAAAGAATAAGTAACGTTTTGTCATACGAAATTCAAGAGCAAATTGATGTGAAACTCTATTTTTAAGTTTCACTGAGCGGCGCCATTATTTTCGTATGACAAAATGTTGCTTGTTCTTTTTCATCGCACACCGTGGTTTACGCCATACCGATGTGACATAGGCATAACGTAATTTTAACAGCAATTGTATGGTGTTTTACAGCCACATGCCTTCATACATGAACTGCTCGCAGTGCTGCCACTTTGCTTTGAGAATACTTTGCGTTCATATTCTGTTCATTAATCTACAGAAAATAGTTTAATAATCGAGGCTATTGTTGATACACCTTTTATTTTTTATTGATTTACTTATAATATTACCCTAGTTTATTGACAAGTGTCACCCAAATTCTGATTTAAATTGACTTTGGCCTCTGGCATGGTTCACATGTAGAGTAACCTTTGTCAACCCTCTTTGGCCTTTAATACACAACATAAATTCTATTTCCCGCCTGATTCAGATTCAGTTTTTGAGATTAATTTCCTGTTGTGCAAAGTAACACATTGTTAAAATGTGTGCAATGCGGAAGCTTTCACCAGTTAAAAAAACCCTCGACAACTAAACACCGTGAAATCTCGGCTTGTCAAAATGCAATAAAATTCTTAGTTCAACTAAAACGACCTGTTACATGCGCTGCTACAAATATCACGAGTTATTTTTAAACTGAATTTGTACAATTGTAGTTCGCTGTACTTACAACACTCTTACCAAAGTAGAAAACAACCCCTCAATGTTATATGCAGCGCTGAGTGCGTGTCACGTGCAACGTATATCGAATGGAAGATTGGTGAAATTTGTTGAATTTGTTGCGTGAACAAAATACGAGACGAGCTTGTATGAAAAGAATTTTGAATATGGCTATAATAGGAATGCTTGTTGGAAATTGATTGTAGGATGAATCTAATGAATGTTTTAAGGGTTCGTGTTATCCCATTTCATGTGTCATACTGTGATGGTATTTATGTATGATCTTGTACAGTATGATCTTGTACCGGAACCATTGACGTCTCCTGGTATTTAAAATGTACCTGGATATTTGTGTTCTAAGTTGATATTTAGAGTTCACATTTTTTTCAAGTATTTTCTTAAAACTGAACTTGACTATGTTTGAATATGTACGTTTATTTTGATGACAACCTTGGCACATCTGAGTCTTACGTAAAAACCATTTAAAATAATTATCTATAATTGTCCTCAATAGTGAATGAAATATTATTTTATGTGCAGTATTTTTGATAAATATTTATTAAACGTTTTAAAAAGTAAATGCTAATTATAGAAACATTATGGTTTACATGTTTAAAAATAAATAATACATTCGTTTTACATATGTTAATAACAAAGAATAATAAAATTATTATTTATAGTAATATCAAAAGTAAAATTATAAATATTGTATTTGCAGTGTATATTTCTAAATAAATTCAAGGTAACATTTATAAACTTTAGTTAGAACTTGTTTCTCAATTAGTGAGTAATTATCCGGTCCCAACCTGCAAACTCGTAACATCGCTCGGGCTAGCATTGTCTATCTCTCTCTGGCACATTGTAATCATCGGAATGATTGCGCAAGAATCGTCACTTGCCTCGAAATCTTTGTTGTATACAGACGTAGAAACGCGCTTCGTACTTTTGCATTCCTAAAACTTGTCCTCCGAACACGCTAGTGCCTTCACGTGGGGGCCCAACATAACTTTAACTTTCTACATACATTTGGCAAGGTTTAATTAGCGTACGCAGGCGGGTGGGGCGAGACCCTCGCGACCAAGGCCATAGTTTGGTTGCGGTCGTCCAGCTAAAGAGTGAGTTGCCGATGTCTTTGGAGGCGGCGCCGCCAAATCCCCCCGTTAGGGTGTGTCCATGGTATCCTGGAGAGTCCTAAAGGCCGTGCTTCCTCCATTGCACTGCAACTACTCTTCCTATGGCTCGGGTAGGTTCAGTAGGCGGAAACCGAAAGGTCGTGCTCACGGAATATGGGCAGCGTTTTTGTTATATAAGGCAAGCAACACTTCCAGTTGCTTTGTCGTAGATTCATTGCGCCTAATTAGTTATTCGTACACAAAAACTTAGGTAGGGAAAAGGCAAGAAAAGAAGTGAAGAAAGAACAAAGAAATCAACATTGAAGACAACGTGAAGATCAAGAAATGTATAAATGGGATGAATGGAATGTGTGGTATGAATGGTGAATGCTGTATGTTGATTTATCATAACTTGTCTATTGTTCTATTTTATTGCATTTTGTTTTGAATTTCTGTTTCAGGTTCGTCAATCATCAACATGTCTTTATGTATGTTTTTTTCTAATGTTTCCAGCTATTCTATGTTACTAATACATTGTTTTTATGTTTCTAGGGACATGACGGGATCTGCAAGCATCTTCTGGGGCCTCAGCATCATCCTGGAGCAGCTGGTGTTCTAACCAGCGTCAGGAGAGTCTGTATCATCGTGGACAACATTACCTGAGTCAACATCTCTTCAACTATATCAGAAGTTGGCTGCAGTATCAGCAGTCATTATCGCAGAATGTCGTCCGCAGCTCGCAGCAATAATGTAAGAATATTATTATTTTTAAATGGGTTGTATTTCACCGAGCACCAAAATAATAAAAAAAATTCCAGCTTGTTTATCAATTAATACAGTTAGAATTTGCTATGGCAAAACAAAAATAAATATTTGGCACAATATACAGGGTTTAAAATATGTACAGCATATTGATTTTAGCTCCTAAAATAATCATTTAATATAAATAATTTAAAAATCGTTTCGAGGGGTCATATACCCTCGAAACGAAGTTATTGAAAACTATCAATCTAGAACAACATATTCAATTATGTTTTTAACAAATTTTTACCCAAATAATTAAAAATATTAATTTTCTTACAATGATGTTGCAAGTAGCGGACTTAAGGTGCGATCTCGGCTTGGCTTGCTACAAAGCTTTTGTGATGTTGCATGAGAAGACGATGATAACAATTTCGATAACGCTGGTAAGAAAACCAGCTGATCCAAGATGATGTTACAAGGCACCGGTAATGTGGTCCAGGATGGCGGCAGCTTCGATGATGCTGGCATGAAAACCAGATGCTCCATGATGATGTTGTGGCCACAGGATATACTTGCAGATCCCGTGACGTCCCTATAAACATAAAAACAATGTATTAGTATCATAGAATAACTGGAAACATTACTAATGTTTAAATTAAATCAACATTAATATTTTAAGAGATTTTTACTCAAATAATTTAAAAATTATAATTTTCTTACACTGAAGTTGCGAGCAGCGGACTTGATATTTGGTCTCGGCTTTACTGACGGTATTACAAGCCTCTGGGATGTTTACAGAGAAGATAGTGACTTCGGTGACGGCATGAATACTAGCTACTCCTACAACTTCTAACTTTATAGACACAAATAATTGAAATATAGAGCGAGATCGGCGAAACAATAATAATAACAAAGAAGTAAGAATTGAGACAATAACATTGTGTAAAATAAAGCTAATTAATTTATTTAGGTATTACAAAAGTGACAATAAATATGTGTACATACATACATACAATAATATTACATTTACACCTCATAGAATTAAGAAGTCTTTACAACCGAAAATATCTTCCTAATAAACATCACATTGAATGTTCAGAGGCTTCGGTCGGTAGCAAAGATGCAAACGCTTTCTACACTTTCTCACCTCAATCTGATAAAATCATAAGTGATCATTCAACATTTAAAAAATCATACCCGTAATAGCAAACTCTTTTCATTTGAGGCGAACACAACAAAACAGAATGTAAATAACAATAAATAATCATAACATTGCAGTTTCAATATCAATAATTATATGCTGCCTGATTTAATAGACATATGACAAAACCGTAAGTATATATCATATGCTCAATCGAAAGAATCGGCTGCTCAGTAAGTAAAAACTGAAATTTCAAACGTGCACTTTAACGAATAAATACATAGGTACTAAATTAGCAAACGTGATGTAATATAGCAGCAAAATTAGTCAAAATTAACAGTTATTGTTTAAAGTACATGCTGTTATTGCGTATATTTAAATACATATAAAAATAAAAACAAAATGACTGATTCGAAATAAACAAAATTCAACTATTTGCAGTTACTTCGCTACACATAATGTGATGTTTAAGCAGTAAATGCAACATTATACTAAGTACTCACTGACGGGCGTAACTAATACACTAACCTGTAAGTTAAACAAATAAAACCTATGGAGTTATTTAAATGATTTTGTAAATGCTAAATTGTTTTATCATCCAAAAACTTTGTATAATTTTAATTAACCGATTAGAAAATAAGTGATAATAATAATAATGTACTAGACGTACTCAAGCTACGAAATTCTAATCTCCTAAACAAACGGAACTCGCTTTCAGAAAATAAACTCATTTAGGAAATGACAACGTTTGAAAAGCTCTAGTATTAGTTACTGTTTAACTAACGAAACTGGATGGAATTATTGTAAAACCTCATCACAACCTAAATATTTATATTATTTAATTTCGCGAGTTGCGTTACTTGGAGTCACGTAAACTTAAACGATAGTTCTAAAGTAACCATCTCTAGGAAAATTGTCAGGTACATCACAAACCGTATCATACATTAAGATCCTTCTTTCACATTAGTAACAGTATTAAGGCAGACATTGGATTCGGACTCGACACGTTTAGGCACAGAGTGTTTGTTGCAGAATAAAAATGGACAGAATTCCAATTCTTCGTTTCACTTTGGCAGTGCAAACAATCAACTGTTTATGTTACGTGACTATATCTTTACTAATCTCAATATCACATGTTACCCAACACAGACTTTCCCATCAAATCATTCATTGCAATTTATTTATTATTTAAAAAAAAAGTTAGTTGTTCATTCAAATTTTCATGACATTTGAATCAAAAATATATTAAATGTAAAAGTTGGGAAATTCTGTTCTACAGGTAATATTTTACAATCCTTCCATAGTTGCCGACTTTTTATTCTGACGAATTCACTTACAAACTACGATGAGACATGACGAAGAAAAATGAATGAACGATGTTATGATTAATAATATCAATATGCGTATCTTAATTATTATTTACAGGTTTAATATTTTACTAAAAATGCACAATTTTTCTCTGGAACACCACTTGTTTCATAAAGAGAGCTATAACGCATAAAGAAACAGAGAGAGCTACCTTTTCGATATTCAGCTGCTCAGAGCGAAAGTGTTCCAGAGAATAGTCGCGCTGTAAAACGAATCTCGATTGTAACTGTAACTACCCGAGAGACTGAATTTATTTCACCGTTCCTGATGCTGCGTCTGCACCAGGTTAATCGCGCATTCCACCGCTTCCTGCACCGTCTCGTAGGTCGGCACGTTTTCGTGTTTCGCCAAGTCCGACAGGTATGCTCGAGCACGGTTGTAGTCCTTGGTTGCTTGTTTTGTTACCTACAAAAACAGAAACAAGCTTTGTGTTACACAAACTTTAAAATTATGATTATTTTACAGAAAAATACCACAAACTGAATAAAAGAATTGAAAAGATATCTTATAACCCTGATTTATCGCGGTCAGACTTCCATTCATTTAAAAAGTTAAAAAAACGTCTCAGCTTCTGATAAAGGACTAAAAAAGCTGGCCAAAGACTTTTTTCTGTCGACATAGGACAATTAGATTGCATAAGTGTATACGTGTTGAAGAAATTTTAGTTGAAAAACACTCATTTCGAGCACTTAATATAAAAATAACTATCAAAGGATATGTATCATTTATGTTGAGTAAAACTATTTACGTGAATCATGAATCCATATATTTTTTATTTTAGAGCGTTGTCCTTTAGAGAAATTTATTTCTTAAAAAATAGCTTTTATTCTTTATTATTTGTAAAAATTTGGTTTTATTGCTAATCAATAAAATAATAAATACAAACTGCTTTCTTATTCTTTTGAACCTTATTCAGATATCAGATCGAGCCTATAATACAGGCCACAAAAGATAATAAATCTCGTAAAATGAAAACTCACCAGATCAGGGCCAATAGTGCAGTTTTCAAGCGGCAACTGTTGAACACATAACACCACATTCTTCCTCAACGCAATATAATGCGCTGCCAGGATCATACTTGTTATAGACCTCGTCTCATTCGTGATAACAAACAACACAATCTTGCTTTCATTCATCACATCCATGTCATGTAGCAGATCTCTCGACGCGCTCCTAACCACCTGGGGCTCCGTTGGCGAGTTGTCATTCATGTCTCCATTCACTGCGTTGATGTTTTCGTGCAGTGATGGGTTGTAGTACGTGATGCCGTAGCGTTTGAGGAGCGGGATAGCGATGTTTTGCCTCCACGTGGTGCGTTTTATGCAGGAACCGCCCAAGTAGATGTCGTAGTGCTCGTGAGGGGACGTGCCGTTTGTGTGGAAACCGTTTCGTGCCTTGGTGTAGTTTGTGTTGTTGTTGGTTGATTGTCTTTGAACTGGTTGATTCACCCAGTCTGCAATCAAGAATTGTTGATTTTATGAAATTTGCAGACGGTGAGGGCTATTTAAAAAGTCCGTTTGTTTTATTTGATTATTTTTTGACTAACTGAATATTTTACTAAAAATTTAAAATACTTCATTATATTTTTTTTACAGAAGAGACTAAACTTACTTCTAAATATTTAGTAAGTATAATGAAAAACGAAAATAAAAAATTGTAGTTATATATCAAGGGAAGAATGACTTTCTTTACGAGATATGCATATAATTATTTTTTTCACTACCCTATCAGAAAGTAAAATTTTGTATAAATATACTAATATTTATATAATAATGTCAAATTATACTGTTGTTTTCCAGTTGCCACGGATATGACTTTACTTTCATTCCCTAGGGATGAAAAATATCACTTCTCTTAATTGAGGGAAGAAAACCTTACTTCCTGACAGGGTCGTGAAAAAAAACACTTATATATTTTTTTTTTGAGAAGAGAATAAACCTACTCGTAAATAATTAGTTAAAATAAAAATTAGAATTTTGTTTATCACGCGCTTCATTGATGGAAAACTATAGTCGTTTAATTTTATGTTGATAACTGAAATGCTAATAAGATATTTCATAAATGTAAGCATAAATGTTCTACAATACCAAATAAAACAACAAATCTTAATAAATAATCCTCGCTATTATACATTATTAATTTGCTTTCAACGTAAATAGTATTAAAAAAATATAGTATGCAAAAATAAACAAAAAATATCAAATTAAAATGATAACATGGTGTAAACAACAGCAATCCTAAGGAAAATATAGCAATACAAACATAAAAAGTAAATATAGTACGCAAAAATTAGTGAGTACAAATATTTGATTCAATTATGGCCATTTGCATCGTCAGAAGTTAAATTTTAAACTTGGTTTAAGTAAATATAAGTAACTAGAATGTTTGAAAGTAATATCAATTATTTATTTATACCAAATTTAAAATATAATTTGTGCTTGTGTAAAACGAATATTAGATTGTTAGACATGATTTTATGTTCACTTGTTATGCTATTAAAATAATTTTTTCATTCATTTCTTAATGGGACTGAAGATTTGTCTAAAATCATTAAGATTTTGCAAGTATAAAGGCAAGTGCACTTTGTTTTCCTATTCAAATTATATTATATAAATATTATAAGACGTTTCGAAAGTAAAAGTGTGTTTTTTTTTTGTATCTAAAGTAAAACTGTTTTTTTTTGTATTTGGACAAGTACATGTCCTAAAGTTTTAAATAAAAATTTGATATATTAATTGAATTAAGAATTAATTTTGTGTGACTAAAATAAAATGAGAGTTAATAAATAACGCAGTGTAAAATGATTAAAAAAAAAAACTAAAAGTGTAACAAAGAAGCAAACTGTTGAACGTGTTAAACATAAATAACCAAACACGTGCGTTTACTGTTAAGTTATAGATACCTATAATCTGAACTATTGGCCGTACAACATAAATCCTTAGGAGTTGCTGCGTTCGCAACATAGCAAGTTTCCAATAAGTGGGGTTAGTAAACCTGTTCGCACCGTCAGTTCCGTTCACGTGGCTGGTGACATTGCAGCCATCAGCGGTGGTGAACTCGGCCACGATGCCGCAGAACTGCTCGAACGAGATGCGCACGTCGCCGTTGTCACCGCCGCGTCGCTGCTGCTGCTGCTGGGAGATGTTGACGATGGCCTGCAGGTCCGTGATGCGAAGCGATGAGCCCGTGAGCTGATAGTACGCGTAGCTCACATCGGACAGAGATAGTTCTCCTGTATGGTTGCTGTCCATTGAATCGAATACTTCACGGAGTTTCCTGCAATTAATAAATTGTAAAATAAATATATCATCACGCCTTTACCCATTACTAGGTGTGGCATTCTGCTGAAGCAGATCTAGGTAAGTGATATATTTATGCGCGTGAAGTGCGGTTATCAGGCGTCAAGTTACGACCCTCAAGGATGTTAGTGGAGGGAGAGCCACAGGGATAAATTTAATGTGGTGATAATCATTTTTCGAAATCGAACCCAGGTTCTCAAATCCACCACGGAGCCACCTACCCTAGTTGCGAAGAGAATATATTTTCTTAAAATTAATAGCAAACTAAAAAGATTCATAGTAGCGTTGATTTGTGTTTATAGAAGAATATTAAAAAGAAAAAGAAGAAATTTGAATGAGGCAAGTATTGAAAAAAGGAGAGCCAAAGAATTATGTTTAAAATTTTGTAAACATATAATATTCTAAGTCAATTAGGCGTAAATAAAACTTTATAATAATAAAAAAAAACTATGTAATTATTTAAATAAAAATAAGTTAATAAACCACTTACATGAGCTTATCAGACAATTTCCGTTCCGCCGCGCTCTCAAATATCGAGTCTGGTCCGCGCAATAAGTTCACCGTGCATTGCAATGCCGTGCTGAGATTCGAATGCACTGTGACACCTTGGTTGCGCACGAGCGTGAGCAGCGTGCCCTGGCCCTCTGACAAATCTACAAACTCCTGCGGAGACAACGTCTCGCCCATGATGGCCTGGCCGAGCGAGAACGGGTGCACGACCAGCACGAGACAGCGCTGTTTGGCCACCAAGTGAGCAACCTCCAGCATACCGGCTACGCATCGTGTCTGGCTGTCGACAACGAAGAGTAGCACGGCAGCGGATTCCTTGGCGGAGTGCTCTGCCGCCATTAGTTCTGGACCCCATGTTGATACTTGCTGCAAACAAACAATATTTGAGTAAATACGTGTTTAACTGCGGTTAAATTAGACAAAATAGAAAAGATTATTTTAATTATTTTATTCCTGTGTCTACACAATACTTTAAGTAGACTCAGACATGCAAATAAACCGACTTTTTTGTGATGAAATTTTTTAAGTTCAGTAGTTTCTGATACGTTTAGATCAAAGCAAAATGTGAAAATAGCTATTTGTTTCAAATAAAAATTGCAATAACTATTTTTACACTAGATAATTAAAATATTTTATCCACGACCATTCAATAATACATTCATAAAATGTAAGTTTCTAGATAAATAAGATGGTTAATTAGTCAAAACTGAAGAATAATGAAAAGTATCTAATAATGAACCAATCAAATTGCGGTTGCTATAGTAACGCCCATTATTCAATACGCTAGTACACTGATCATTATTATAATTATTGTCATGTTACTAATTTATTATTTTTCCGTAAATTACGATCTAAAAGAGTAAGTTCCTGTTGAATGGTCCTGGTAAAATATTCAACTTGCGTATTATGGCTACAATTAATTCGGATGATAATGACCCTCGCTTACGGCTCGTGTCGTAAACTTATAGATATTATAATATATTCGTAGAATAATATACTACTTTTCATCCCTGTATTTTTAATATATGACAAACTAAATTTAAAATATAACGAACGACATTAAATAAAATTAGATAATGGCTTGTGATTGGACTTACCGGATTGTAGTAGGTGATGCCGAGCTTGGATAGCGTGGGGATGGCGATGTCAGCGCGCCATGTCGTGGGGTTGCACGAGCCGCCGAGGAAGACCTCGCACTGGCTAAGCGGTTTGTTACCGCTGAGCGCGCGCTGATGCAGTTGTGACGTGGTGTTGTGCTGAAGGTACGGCCGCTGGTTTCTCGTCCCACCTCGTCGTAGTTCACCCGCAAACACGCAGAACTCACCGAAGGTGAGGAATTGGGAGCTGTTGCGTCGTCCGCATTGACGCGCACACTGCAGCATCTCCACAACTGCACAATAATCACAACTATCAGCAACAGAGATTTTTATATTCGATTTATTATACTTTATAGTTTCTACTCTCATGTAAACATAACTTTAAAGACTAATATTACGGTGAAGATGAAGCTTTACATTACTTCCTGATTCAGTGCATCTCAACAAGTGTTGAGATAAATATTATCAGATACTTGTATCGTATCAAATCTTTTGTAATACAATTGCTGATAATGATTTAGGAATTTGAAAAATAATTTTATAAACTTATCTACTCTTTAACATCAATATTTAGTACATGATGACAAGCATACATTTATTTAAAAACAGTTTTAGAAAATCTGGTTTTTGTATTGATCGGAAATATAACCTAAAATGTATAAAATTTCTTACGTAGTTGGCTGGATAGTAAAACTTACTCGTTAGATGTACATTCCACAATCATTCACATTTCTGGACTGTTAGAATAAACATTTCATCCATCCACGAATTATTCTGAGCGCACTGCACACAAAAACACTAGTTTACTGCATTCACTCATGAGTTCTCAGTTCAGTTGAGAGCCTGTCAACACTCTGTACAGCTGTAACCCATCTGCATCTTATGCAAGATGATCGTGAAGAAGTTTCTAAGTCAAAATCAAGTGGTTGTAAATCTTTATTTTGTTTATGGGTGGCACTGCATGTTTTGTTGTGTGTAAGTAAGTACCTTGATTTTTTGATGGGTACAACTGCATGTCGTTGAACAGGGCTTGCACTGAATCGCTTGGTATTCGAGTCACATCACCCAGGCGACCGCACCACGCATTGTACACCTCCCTGAAAACAAAACAACTGTTAAACAATTGCACACTGTGGAAACAAATACATTTTGTTTTATACAATTCTCACATTTAACCCAAACCAAATGTCATCTCCCCTGAGCGCTGTGTTTATCATATTTTTTCTACAAAATATGAACAAATTAAATCAATTCAATATTAAATTACTTATTTTGCAACGAATAAAACGGGAATTTAAACTTTATGAGAAATGTCAAGTTAGTTCATTTTTTGGCCGAGGGAGATCTACCTTAGTCGCTTTATATAAAAATTTTCAAATTTAAAAACATCATAACTTATAATTTTCAAACAATAAAACTTGTTTTAAATTTATTCCTTTTAATAATACTTGGAATTGCTAAAGTAAAACATCTGTTACATATTTATGGAAAATTTTATTTAAATAATTCTAGAGATATTTAGTTTGTAAAATAAATATATTGTGTAATTATGTATAAATATAATCTGAGAAAGATTATCTTGATTTTACCTAATTGAAAGCACCAGAACAAAAACCATGGAAGACATTTTATCACTGTTACTGTACTCTGTTATTTTACACAGAACTATTTGAAATCGAACTGAACTCATCATTTTAAATAAACCAATTACTTCACTATTATTTATGTTAATTTTTTATACTCGAATATAAAAATGTGACAATGTACAAACTGCGTAAAACACACTGATAAGATAAAATAGAAAAAAGTTATAGATAAAAACACAAATAATTCAATGCTGTGTTAAACGTACCCTGACGCATTATAAATCGTCCATACAACTGTCACCCAAATGCTGAGACTTGGTTTAAATACTACTCGAGTCATAACTAAGACTAAATGCTTTTGATAACGTGTGTTCGTTATAAACGCTTGTTGGACACTGGCTAAAACTGCAATCTGCTCTGTTATTTTCACAACCGAAACCGCGAGCTGATATCATTACTATAAACTCGGACAATTACTTCATTCTATATTTGTTTACCCTTCCACAGAATATAACTATCTTATGATTTACGAGGCTTTACCAATTGTTTTATTTCTATAAATTTAAACCATTAGCAAAGAAATATAATTGAAGCTTTTTTTTAATTAATAGGTTTTGATAAAATTACTCAAGTACAAATTGAAGTGATGCATGTAAAACAATTCGTAATAGTAATGTCTGCGATCTGAACAGATTTAATCAGAGAATAATAAATTTTAAATGTTATTTACTTAAAAAATCTTTGTCATGTAAGATAATGAAGTAAATCGTACGAGGTACAATCATGATAAATTATATCTTGCACTGTAACAATCAGATAACAAGTAAATAAATACAAAATTGTTATTTGTATACCTAGAGCAGAAAATGGTTAATTATAGTTCGCGCATGGACATTGTTGGTCGAGGCATAACCGAGAGCAACAATCATGCAATAACAATAAATATGATTTCTGCACACATTTTATTCTGTAACCATTTACAGGCATATTCATAAAACGGATTAGCGCTAACTCCGTTTTTAATATTATCTATAACTCTGTTTCAAATTAAAACAGATTAAAGAAATGAACTAAATTTGATGCTAATTAACTCTCTTTTCAATTCAAGTTAAAATAAACTTGTTTCGTACATCGAAAAGAGAGTTAAAAATTAAATAAAAAATGGTGTTAGCGCTAATCCGCTTTATGAATCTGCCTGTTATAGTCTCATGAAAAATTATTTAAAAAATTAATTTTGATACATTTTAGTTTGTTTTAAAATTAGGGATATAAAGCACTTGAGGGAAAAATTACATGTCTTTACGAGGTATACATATAAGTTTTTCTCTACCCTACAGAAAGTAAAATTTTCATAAATAAATTAGAAATTTAGATAAGATTTAATATTGTCTTGACAGATCTTACCTGGAAGTTACTAATGTTAAATCTTACCGTTATTGTCCAATTGCTATGCATATGGATTTATTTAATTTGCCTAGAAAAAAAAACTTCCTGCCTTAGGAATGTAAAGTATCAATTTCTTTTGTCAATTGTGGGAAGAAAATGTTACTTTCTAATAGGGTGGTAAAAATCACATTTTCTGTACTTTTCATACATTAAATAAGTGTAGAAAAGTATATTTTCTGTACGATCGTAGAAAAAAAAATATAACAGATCACATCAATAACAATTTTGTCATGTATGAAACAAGAGTTGCCTATCACTAAGGGGCAATTGATCAATTCATAATCCCAATACTTTGTAAATTGAAAAAGGATAACCATATTATTGTCAAATTAACTTTAATCTCATTTAAAGTGAAATATATGAACAAGAAAAACTAATTTAGACGTTATCTAAGTAACTGTGTTTCCTTCCCGTACCGATTTTAAGTGGGATTTTCACATTTTGATTAAAACTTTCTTCTTAATAAAAAGAGGAATACATAAGTCTATTTCTGATAATTCTGTTATATTTCGTCAAATTTTAAATGCGTATAAATTAGGTAATCCTTTACTATGAGTAAAACTATACACACAAACAATAAAAATCATACTGTTCTAATTTCAAAACAGGAAGTTCAAAACTTTTTAGTTGCAAGTTAATAGTTTTTAGAATAAGAATTGCAATATATACAATATATTTTGCAAAAAGTTTCAACAAATCTGACACATATAGTAAAATAAATTAGGTAAAGTACTGTCTATTAACGCCATGATTCAGTGAAATGATACAAAAAAGTATTTCAATTATTTTCAGGCAGATTCATAATAGTTACTTGTATATCAAGGGAAGAAAGTATATATAATTTTTTATGGGGTAATGGCACAGTGGTAGTAAGTCGGCCTGTGGATCCAAAGTACCCTGGTTCGAATCCCACAGCCGACAAAACATTTTCAACAATTTAAAATTACCCCTGTGGCCTCCACCACTAACGTCTTTGGGGGCCATTATTTGACGGCTGGTAACCGCACTTCACGCGCATAAATATATCACTTACCGAGATCTGCTTCGGCAGAGTGCCACACCCAGTAATGGGTAAAAAGGGTGATGATATATATTTATATTTATTTAATTCAGGATTAGCTAAACCTCTGCATTGGGCTGTTTGAGACGAGCATTGAATTCGACCGAGTATATTTTAGAACAAAATATAAGTGAAATAGAAAGTGACAAAAACGCGAAGAACAAATTTACACTAAAGTTGTCCAAATAAAAACCAAAGTAATTATTGACAGGCGATTAGCAAATATTTTCTGTCATACATAAGTTGTTAATTATAGTATCGCGCCTTACACATACATTATTATTATTGAAATGGTGTGACTATCAACAGTGGACCCTCGCCCCAGTCGTCTCGTTGTCGTTCTCGGTCACATCACACTTATTAATAACCGGTGTTGTGCGACCAGCGTTGACCGCGACCGGACGGTAATTAAGATAGCGAAGGTGCTTTCAGCTGTCACCCGTAACTTGGCCTATGTGCTGATTGCCTGATTTCGAGAGAAAATATCATTTGGATACCATCAATGACAAGATATACAATTTCATTATCACATTGGTAATGATTCTCAGGGTATCCTCCGAAATTAAATTGTGTGTTTTTTTACTTTCTTATACACAGTATAAGGAAGTATTGTAATCGTGAAAAAAATCGTTGACGATATTCTCGCGAAAATACGTGTTTTAAGGTCCACTGAATCCGTTTTGATCATTTTCTCAATGATGTCTGTGTGTGTGTATGTGTGTGTGTGTGTGGATGGATGGATGTGTGTCCGAGTGTGCAATATCTCGTTAACGAAACTTGGTAATTATAAGTTTCATGAAAATATGAAGAGCTGAGTTGATTTTGATTGAAATTGAAAATCCGGAAGAGGAAGTTTACTGGACACACAAAACATAAATTACATTTATTTAAAAAATGGAATCAATTACGAAAAAAAGTTTTAAATAAAAGATGTTGGTAAAAATATTTGGAACATAAAATGTTATTTACAATTTTTCTGTATATGCGTCTAATTTTGAGAAAAACTAATTTTTATATTTAATAATATATTTCAATAATCATAGTAGCAATAGAAACAAAAAACATAAATTTTAATTTTCGCTTTATCTAGTTATCTATGTCTTTTTTTCCTGAAAAACAAATACATCATTAAAATGGTATCGTATCTCACGGTTAGGCTCGAGAAAAGAGCATCCTGTATATGCCTCATCAGTAAAGTTAGACATAAAGCAGTCAACATTACTAAAAAATTATAAATATAAATATATCATCACGCCTTCTACCCATTACTGGGTGTGGCACTCTGCTGAAGCAGATCTCGGTAAGTGATATATTTTTGCGCGTGAAGTGCGGTTACCAGTCGTCAAATCACGGCCCCCAAACATGTTAGTGGTGGAGGAGCCACAGGGATAACTTTTTCAAATTATGAAAATTTGTCGCCTGTGGGAATCGAACCAGGGACCTCAGGATCCACAGGCCGACTTCATACCACTGAGCTAGCCATCCCATCTAAAAAATTATACGTAAACAAATTTGATATTTTATATGTTCCAAACAGATAAATGCTGAATTACTGAAAATCTAAATTACATGTTTAATAATATTATATATTCTAAATATTAAATATGCTGTGTATAAGAAAGTCGTGTGGTGACCACACCAGATTTTTTATTGCTTGACGCAGGTCCTATATGCCTTTTCTAACTGTTTCTATTCAAAGCTAGCCTAGTATTTCCACATAACTGATTCCTTCTTTCAGTTCATCTACTATCTTTCACCTCCTCCTGCCTCTTTTACCTTCTCCTTCTACTGTCCCTTCTATTACGTCCTTCATTAGACTATCCCTTCTCAACGCATGTCCCAACCACATTCTTTTATTTTTCAAAATAGTCAAATAATTTTAGATGTTAAATAAAAATATGTGCAATATGTATAATATGTTTAATTTAATAATAACAATATCTTGTTTCAAAAGATCAAAGTTTAATAACAATAAAACTACATGAAATGCAATTTTTAACATTTACAACATATTTTTGATAAGTTAATAAACAAGTAAATTAATAAATAATCTGTATATAATTGAAATAAATATCATTAATTAAATTAAATTTTCTATTTTTGAATAACGAATTAAATTACATAATACGGATGCAGTAAACTTTGTCACTATAAATTTCTTTATCGGAACAACTATTGGCGAAAATAATTCATTTTGATTAATAATCAATCTTTATTATTTAAATATTACTGCATACATTATAAGAATATCTTACTTAGTATATAAAAAACATTGATTCATGAAAGATAAATAATTTATAAGTATAAATGACTGTAGATAGATTGCAAATGTCATGAAACAAAAAATAGACAACCTTTTAAAACAAAAAAGTATAATGTTGTTGAACACGGATAAGACACTTAAGTTCAGCAAAAACAACTAAATATTAATTGAATTGTTAGGTAGAAAATATTGCGTGAGCTATGAGATAATAGATATGTTGAAAGTCATAAATCGAAGAACAAAAAATGATCACGACGTCAGATTACGCAGAAAGAAAAGACTTACGCGGAAACTAATTCAACAGTATCTGCCGCATATTTTGTGGTTAATTAAATTTATTAAATATCTTCGATAATACTATAAACCACTATATTATACATCCTGTCATATGATTTGATCATTAATTCACTTTGAAATGAGGAAATTGATAACTAAATTAGACGATTAATTTAAAAAAGTGCATTATGTACTTGTCATGTCAAATTATTTTGAATACAGATGAATTTTATCAGAAATGTGTCATGCAGGATGCTCCGAGTTTTATCTCAAAGCGCACATTACTTTTTATAACCGTCCAGAAAATTATTCCTTTTGATCACTTTTTATACCACAAAATCTGTTTTTACAGACCTAGAACAGAAAGTACGGCGAGGGATCGAAAAAACTTTATTGATTCTTAAATTGCAAAAAGATGCTCCTATTCTGTAATTGAATCATTTTCTGTTACTCATCGATAAGTTAATGACAATCCCTATTTTTCATGATTACTCTATAGATTAACACCCATTTCGACTTCAAGTGGCTACAATTATTTATTCTGCTAATATATACAAAAAGTACTATTTACCCACATTTTTTACGAAACTGTCATTGAGATGTCATTACATTCATTTTTATAACAGCTACATATACAAGTAAGAAAAATAAAAAAATAAATAAAAATATATCATCACTCCTTCTACCCATTACTTGGTGTGGCACTCTGCCGAAGCAGATCTCGGTAAGTGATATATTTATACGCGTGAAGTGCGGTTACCAGTCGTAAAATCACGGTCCCCATAGATGTTGGTGGTGGGGGAGCCACAGGGGTAATTTAAAAATGGTGAAAATTATTTGTCGCCTGCGGCAATCGAACCAGGGTTCTCAGGATCCACAGGCCGATTTGATACCACTGAACTAGCCACTCCATATATTTTATAAAAATAAATCAATAAATATATCATCACACCATTTACCCATTATTAGGTGTGGCACTCTGCAGTAACAGATCTCGATAAGTGATATATTTATACGGTTATCAGCTGTCAAATCACGGCCCCTAAAGATGTTAGTGGTGGGGGGGAGCCACAGGGGTAATTTTAATGTGGTGAAAATTGTCTGCAATTGGAATCGAACCGAGGTTCTCAAATCCAGAATCCGATTCGATACCACTGAGCCACCTAGTTATTTTAGAAAAATGTATGAAAGTAATATAAAAAAGCCAGGGTAAATTATTCTGGGTATAGAATATCAAAATTATAATCATCTATACAACAAATAATTTTGTTTCCAATTTACATTATCCTTGAAAGTAAGACATAACTAATTTGACACTTGAAAGATGCTAGGCTTACATCCAATCGTTAAAAGTTTGATGTGTTGACAATGACAGGACGGGTGCGTAAAATATTTGCAATCTTTGAACATTTCGTCACGCCTATTTTAAAATATCCTGCCTTGTAAATAATTTATAAATGCAAATGCATAATATTTTATAAGTTTATATTTCTTGGAAACATATTTCATTTCTTCCAGCAAAAACTGCTATTGTTTACATAAGTCTACATGATGCTTCATCTTTCAACACAACATTGTTTATGATTTGACTAAGTTTAATACTGAAAAAGGTAGAAAATCATAGTTATTAGTTTGCCAGTTTTAAGTGTGACATCATGAATGGCTGGACATGACATCCTGTTTTTGTTGTTGAAAATTGCCATCATCAGGTCTTTGTCCTGTATAATTTCGTTTCAGCAAACTAAACAAAAACACCTCTTTGGATCCTTGTAGGCGATGAATTACGTGTTAAACTTAGATATTAAACATTCCCCAATAGTTATATTCGGATATAATATGTAATAAACGTCGAGTAATTTACACGTATGTAGGCAGTTTGAAGGTGTGATATTGAAATTTTATTCTGAATTTATAAATAACTTGAGAAGTAAGGAACTCCGAGTCAGTAGCTTATAAAGAGATGAACAAAAAAAACGTAGGTTTGTATCAAAGCCTGAATCGCAGCATCACCTGAATATTTATTTATTTATCTAATTTCATAACGAAATGTCAATATTACAATACTTGAGTTTTATTATGATACAAGCGCTGTAATGAGAATCTGATATCAACAAATACGGCCTCGTTCGACAATTTTTCCCATCTCAAATGTAATACAATATATTACAATATCGAAAATAACTATTATGTTAAAATTATTATTATTAAAATGGGGTGGCTAGCTCAGTGGTATGAAGTCGGCCTGTGGATCCTGAGAACCCTGGTTCGATTCTCACAGGCGACAAACAATTTTCATAATTTCTAAAGCTACTCCTGTGGCTCCTCCATCACTATCATCTTTGGGGGCCGTGATTTGACGACTGGTAACCGCACTTCACGCACAAAATATATCACTTACCGAGATCTGCTTCTGCAGAGTGCCACACCCAGTAATGGGTAGAAGGCGTGATGATATATTTATTTTTATTTATTTTACAATATCGAAAATAACTATTATGTTACTCTGTAGAACAGGAACTTTCCTTCTATTCTGTAACTGGATTATTGCTTATTACTGATTAATAAGTTATATAGATTATCGCCACTTCGACTTTCTGCGACTAAAATAATGTATTCTTTTATTTCTATTTTATTTTTATGTATTTTTAACTCGTATGAAACTGCTAATATAAAAAAAAATATTACTTTTTAACCACACTTTTTACGAAACTGTCATTGTCCTGTCATTACATTCCTTTTTATAATAACAGATTCGTATACAAGTAAGAAAAATGTATAAATATAACATGAAAAATGCCACAGAATACCAAAATTATAATAATCTGTACAGTAATAACGAAAAATAAAAGTTGTCATTAACTAATCAATCATTAACAGATAATGATCCAATTACAGAATATAGAGGTTAATCCCAATTACAGTACAGGGTCCGGACTCACTGAACCGCAATGTAGTAGTTAATATATTTTTAGCTTGAGTGGGATTCGAACTCGAGATCTTCAGCTGGAATGCCTAATCACACCGTCATACTGCCGGTACAGATGTACAAAATATTTTAAATGCCCTGCGGGCGCCCATTGCAACTGCCTTATTTTTTACATTTATTTCCTATAAATATTTAATGTTTCAGCTAATATTAGCGTCCAAAAAAAAATCATTTTAACGTTCATCGCTCCTAACAACTTCGTATAAAGTAATATTGCACAAAAAGCTAAACTTCATGGATAGAGCCGCATGTGTAAATGTAAACTAATTTTATTACGTCTTTACAAATAAACCAATAAAGTTGTATGACTAAATTACGACTCCTTTTTGACATAAAATATCTAATAGTTGCCAAGTAAAAAGTACTTAAGCAGGAAAGTAAGAAAACATAAAAAGCATGTTGTTTACTTTGTACTAAATTATGAAGATGGCGTTGATGATCAAACAGGTGCCGAATATGCAAATGACCACAATCATTAACCAGCAACAAAGCACTGGGCAATAGCAATGGAATGTTCAAGGCAATGGAAACCACTTCCGCGTTCGGTAATTCTGCCTATATCACATCACGAGCCCGCGCTGGTGCTGATTCTCGTTCATGGACCTACATCAACCAATAGTGAAGTGCGAATGCGGAAGGTACGAAGTACAACTTCAGCTGGGGGATTCGAACACCGCAAAATGACTCATGTTCCAGTAAAAAAACCTATTTTGTGTAATTATACGTTCACTAAACACTTATTGGTTTCTGTTCGTGCCTTCGAAAATTGTTTGTAATTGTTTCAAGGTATTGGCATCATCGACAGTTTTGTTTGAATGCTTTGTTTCGTTTTTGTTATAAAGAAAATAATAAAAATATTAAAAAGTTTGTAAATAGCTAAGCAATGAATGTAGGTGTTTGTCAGTAAATAAATAAATAGACAAATAAAATGTTATTGAAACCAAAGTAACATGTTTGAACACAAGCCGTTATATTCGATTTTAGCTCAATTTTGTTTGAATTTCATACATTTATTAACATATTGAACGTGTTCTTGGCAAAGTTCGCTTCGCTTGAGTTTTAAACAAACAAAAACTAAGCTCGTAAAACGTACACTCCATAAACGCAAACCGTTATATTCGATTTTAGCGGATTCATACATTTATTTATATATTGAACTCAAATTTTAATGAATTTCATACACTTATTTATATACTGAACGTGTTCTTGACAAGGCTCGCTTCGCTCACATTATTGACAAACAAATCCTATGCCTATAAAAAGCACCTCCACACATACACATAAGATTTAATAATTGTTTTTGATATAATTTGCATGATTTAACGACACATTCCGCACTTTGTCTTATTTTGCATTTTATTTTGTGGAATTGAAGGAAAAATAGTTAATTTTATACCAAGGGAATAAAATAAGACATTTCATCCCAAATGTACCGTTTCATTTCCCGAGCCGAAAACTAGCCATATAAACACCTGAAGGAGGAATAAAACTTTCCTCACGAAGTATACATATAAAATAAAGTAAACGAAAATTTTCAAACATAAATTAAAAATTTATATAATATTGATTTGTTCTCTTAATAGATGTCACCTGGATGTCACTAATGCCAAATTAGACCTTTGTTTTCCACATGCCAAGAATGACTTTACTTTTCTTTACTAGGGACGAAAAGTTTCTTTTCTTAATAGAGCGAAAAAAAAATCACTTTCTAACTTATGAACAAAATAAATATTTATTTGATATAACAAAGAACTTAAATACGACGAATCTTTAATATATTTACCAATTGACATAAATATTTAAAATAAAATATGTACATAGTACATCCGATTCGTAATCCATGCATTTAACGAGAAAATATGTTAAAAATCTTAAGGAAAAAATTCATATTTACTATAAATATTTGTCATATCTATTATCTTTAATATTGTAATAGTAATGTAGGTAAGCCCATTTATTTTTCATAGAAATTCGTTTACAAAACTTTAATATAAATAATTTAATCTTTTACTTACACTTACGTAATAATTTCAACTTCTTTTATTAAAAACACACTCACACAACAATTAATTATTTAAACAAACATATTTTATAGAACTATTGTAGCAACAGATACATTCCAGTGGATTTCTACATGTCGACTGAAAATTATCAATATAAAAGAGAGTACTATAAAAAAACAGTGATTCACCTGAGCTGACGTGTTCTAGGAATTCGGGGTTGTTAGAACATAAGGGTGGTACTATTAAAGGGGAAAACCTCATGAGTTGACTCGACATGCAATGATGTCAAAAACAGCTGATATCGGAAATGTTTTATTGATTTGACACAAACAAAAGTGACTTCATGTTTTAGGTTTAGCACTAAATAAATCGTTGCAGATTAAACACATGATGCAACTATTCCATGTATAAAGGTATGTATTATATGAGTTTTGTTGTTTTATTAACGGTTTTTACTTTTCAGAATTATTTATAAAATTCCTTGTACTACATTCAATGTATACAAATTTTATAAACATTTATAAAAATTTAAATTAAATAAATATATCATCACGCCTTCTACCCATTACTGGGTGTGGCACTCTGCCGAAGCAGATCTCGGTAAGTGATATATTTTACGCGTGAAGTGCGGTTACCTGTCGTCAAATCACGGCCCCCAAAGATGTTAGTGGTGGACGAGCAACAGGGGTAGTTTTTAAAATTATGAAAATTGTTTGTCGCCTGTGGGAATCGAATCTAGGGTACCAGGGTTCTCAGGATCCACAGGCCGACTTCATACCACTGAGCTAGCCACCCCATATATTTTATAAAAATAAATCAATAAATATATCATCACACCGTTTACTCATTATTAGGTGTGGCACTCTGCAGTAACAGATCTCGATAAGTGATATATTTATACGGTTATCAGCTGTCAAATCACGGCCCCTAAAGATGTTAGTGGTGGGGGAGCCACAGGGGTAATTTTAATGTGATGAAAATTGTCTGCAATGGGAATCGAAGCGAGGTTCTCAAATCCACAATGCGACTCGATACCACTAAGCCACCTACCTCATATAAAAAAATATTTATAGACTATAGTATAATAGACTTATACCATCATTATTTTAATATTTCAATGTTAATTAAGTTTGTTTGATAAAATAGTATAAATGTTACAAATTGGTCATCTAACACATATTTTTAATACTACAGAGTGATCAAAAGGGATTGTTATAGTTGACAATAAATAAAACTACTTGAAATTGGTAAGCCTGATACATAAATTCATTTCCTGTTGTTGACAGTGACATTTAAAATTTAAATTTGAGTACATTTATTATTACATTCAGTTCTAAAGTATTTCTATTACTTAAAAAGTCAAAATTCTATTTACTGTCAGACACTCGACATAACCTATTTGTAAAATAAAAAAATAAATATATCATCACGCCTTCTACCCATTACTGGGTGTGGCACCCCATATAACCTATTTGTATTTATTAGAAATGTCAAATAGCATTTCCGCCTTTATCTGACGTTGTGCCAACTGTGGAATAAAAAAATCTCCAGAATTGTATTGCCAACTATAACAATTCCTTTTGATCACCTTGTATTTTTCCAGTATTGCAACAATTTACTTGTATCATAAAATTTTTATTTAAAAAATAATAAAATTTCACGGTGGTAACACTGACGACAGATTAATAAACATTTGAAATTAATTTATTTTGACATTTATTATTTAGGTTAGAGTTCAAATTCATAATTATCTAGGTTATGCTATAAAACTATATCTCTTTCATTTTTAATAAAGAAATGTTTTGCAGTTTATTGAATTTATATTATAAAAAAATAATAATTGCAATTATTTTACTGCTGAGCAATAAAAGATAAACCGAAAGAATTATGTCTGACATTTTCACAACTAGACAACTTGAAAACTTCACACAAAAATATCCCTAAAAATAGTTGCACAAAATTCAGTTTGTAAACGCGTTATATGAAAAATGATTTGAAACAAAAAATTAATACCATTATTAATTATAAATAATAAAATATAGAGCTAATGATTCAATTCATTGAATTGACTCATGACCAATTAAAATAGTAATAAAATTGAATACTATTCTAACTGTATTTTTATGGAATATCATTCGCATTTGTCGTAAGAAAAACTACGTCACATCAGACATTTTTATCATCAACAAGAAGAAAAAAAAGCAGTCTATTTAAAACTATTACCGCATGAACAAAAACATTCCGTAAACATAAACACAGATCAAATGTTTTAAACATACAAATCAAGATCATTTATAAATTATCAAAAATTAACAAAGTTCAGAATGTAATTTTCTTTATTTGTTTTTGTGAAAGGTCAAAGGAACCATTGATGAGTTGTTAATGATTGCTCGTGGTTTCACATCAACCTAAAAATATAGCCGCAGGAGGTGAAATGATGTCACCGCCCGCACGCGATGCGAACTCTCGCCATTAAGGACCGAATTAAGAAAAAAATAGTGGGCAACTATTTAAAAAAATACAAAACACTACAATAATGAGATCTAAAAATATATTTTAATATTAACAACCCGATTCTTACAATTGTATGGGGTGGCTAGCTCAGTGGTATGAAGTCGGCCTGTGGATCCTGAGAACTCTAGTTCGATTCCCACAGGCGACAAACAATTTTCATAATTTCAAAGGCTACCCCCTGTGGCTCCTCCACCACTGACATCTTTGGGGGCCGTGATTTGACGACTGGTAACCGCACTTCACGCGCAAAATATATCACTTACCGAGATCTGCTTTGGAAGAGTGCCACACCCAGTAATGGGTAGAAGGCGTGATGATATATTTATTTTATTTAATCCTGAATTTTGATTTCAGTAAATTAAGTTTTTTTTTTTTAAAATGGCGTTGATAACTCAGTGGTGTCGAGCCGGACTATGGGTTTGAGAATCCGGGTTCGATTCTCACAGCCGATAATTAAAATTACCCCTGTGGCTCTTCCTCCACTAATATCTTTGGGGGCCGTGATTTGATTTGACAGAGTACCACACCTAGTAATGGGTAAAAGGCGTATTTATTCATATGTTGTACGTCAAACTCATAAATTCGTCCCTGATCTCCTGATAATGATATTAGCGTATTTCCCAATTTACTTTTGGAATTTATTCCCTTTTGAGATAATTTTAATTTTATCATGTTGGTCACAATTTGACATTTAATACAATCGATAATAATTGCCAGGATATTACAGCACAATTATTAATAAATCTAATTATTGTATGATATGAAAATGCGATATTTTTTTGCTATGTTACATACGTATAAAATGACATACTTTTCTTGGAATAACTGCACATATGCAAGATAATTTATTATCAAATTGGTACAATCGTACATCGTACAACTAAATTAAAATGATATGAACTGATAAAAACTATAATAAATTAGTTTTAATTTGTTTGACGTTTGAGGTACTCAACAAAATTGCACACGTAAATTACATTTATATTAAAATTGCAATAAAAGACAAAACTTTTATGAAAAAACATTAATTAAATTTTCACTTTCTAAATAAATTGTGTACGATAAAACATGATTCATGACATTCTAATTCTATTGGTTGCAAAAAATATTACAATATACGACTTAGTTTTGATAATCAATTCTCTGAACATATATAATTAATATAAACGTTCAACAATGAGTATTATATAAACTTTTTGCAACACGACTTAACACGTTTAATATTTGCACTTGATATAAATTAACGCAGAATAAATTAATAACAACGCACTTCTAAACAATTAGTGACAAAAAACCCAACAAAAACTTGTTTATAAACAAGTTCCCACATGACTTTAAAAATACTTCGCATAGACATATCATTTTAATTACAATCTAGAGAGCTAACGAGTGAAAAAAAATGCTTTATCAATATAAACAATTTACACTTACTGTGAGAACTGTAGAAAACAATTGAAATTGAATTCACTATTATTTGTTTAAAGTATTCTTGAACGCGGAAATGTGTGAGCGCTTGTTGCGAGGTTTCACGCACAACTGCCGCGTGATGTAGATTGCGTGACTCGCAAGGGGCAATGACTTGTGGATAGATGTTCATTTGTTAAATTTTTCGTTGTGTGGACGTCATGTTTTGACGTTTTCAATGTTTTTATGATACAACCTCTAAATTTAGAATTTTATTGGAATTTGGTTAATTAATCTTATTTTACGAAATTGAAAACTTGTTTTAAGATTCTACAAAATTCACATAATTACAAATAGAATATAATCAATTAAAATTTATTTATTTATTTTCACCACATTAAAATTACCCCTGTGGCGCCCCCTCTACTAACATATTTGGGGACCGAGATTTGATGGCACTTCACGCGTATAAATATATCTTACCGAGATCTGCTACGGTAGAGTACCACATCCAGTAATAGGTAAAAGGCGTGATGATATATTTATTTTTATTATTTTAATTTATGAATTCTTAAGAAAATAAACAGAAATTTGTACAACAACCAGTATTTTAACAAAATTCAATTGTTTTACAATTTCATATGCCACAAAATAATACAGAAATATTATTTAGGTAAATAGAAGGTTAAAACTTCCTTTGAAATATTAAATATTTGATGAGTAAAATTATTTCCTACTTCCGGTTCCGGTAGATATTTATAATAAAAGGAAATCAATTTATTGATGAATAAATAACAATTGATTTAATATTAATAATAAGAATATTAGATCCATCCATTAAAGAAATTGCCACAAAAATTATTCCTACAAATTTAAGGAAGTACATTATAAAAAATTAGCAAATAAATAAGAAAATTAAATTTAGCAAGTATAGTTTGGCTAGTTCAGTGGTATGAAGTCAGCCTGTGGATCCTGAGAACCCTGGTTCGATTCCCACAGGCGACAAACAATTTTCATAATTTCAAAAGCTATCCCTGTGGCTCCTCCACCACTAACATCTCTGGGGGCCGTGATTTGACGACTGGTAACCGCACTTCACGCGCAAAATATATCACTTACCGAGATCTGCTTCGACAGAGTGCCACACCCAGTAATGGGTAGAAGGCGTGATAATATATTTATTTATTTATTTTGGTTTAGAACAGAAGCTAAAAAATATATAAACTACCACACTGCGGATCGGTGTGTTCGGGGAGCCTGTACTATAATTGAGAGTAAATTCTTGTTGTAGAGAATGGCATAATAATTATTTATGTCATAAGGATCGTAATGTCAATATTATGGTACATGTCGTGTTCAATCTCGGCTTCGCCTTGTTTGATAATCTTCACGTCTATTACCATAATGAACCGTATTACATAAAAAAAATTATGTACTGACGTAAATGAGTGAAAAATATAAAATAAATTATTTGACGTTTAACAAAAAACAATTATTATAAAAAAACAGGTATCGTATTTTCGATATTTACTTAGTAACAAACTATGGTAATGTGTTTAAATCTTATTATAATACTTGGACTATAATGAATGCTATTATAGTACTCAAATTGAGGATTATAATATTGTTGTTATGATACGATATATTTTAATTATTTTTGTTTCAATTATTTTCCGATTCAAGTATAATTAAGAATCGTAAAGTTTCAGTAACAGAAAAACCTAGTTAGTTCCTTAACCTAATGAACGTAAAATGAGTTCATTGCGTTCTGTATAAAATGAGGTCTGCAAAATCATATTTTCTGAGTCACAGACATGCAAGGGTTATTATAGTTTCCGTTCATGTTCGGAGTTATTTTTAATTTTTATATTGATCTAACTGACACACAGACACAGTTTAAGTGGTTTGAAAATTTAAATTCGGGCTAGACTATTTAAAGTACACCACATTGCGGTTCACGAATATTAACATAAGTGCATTCAAGGCCAAATGTATTCACACGTATAATTAAGCTTTATGTTGAAAGAAATAATTATATGAATTTGCTGCACAATTTATTGCTTTGTTACATTGTTTTACGCGATTTGTTTAAAATGATTATTTCGTATCTTACAGACTCAAATTTACGTACAAAGGAAATACATGAACAGTAATTAAATGGCGCCGAATAGAACTTGAAACTTGTTTTCAATTAGGAATCATTCTTTCGCAATGAGATAATCACAGAATTCAAGATAAAATCAATTTACTGATAACTAATCATAATTACTTTGTTTTCCTCAAACTTTTTAAAGAAAATAATCATCTGACCTGATACAGGCGAATTATTTGTTTTATTTGTTATCGTTCTGCTGGCGTTGTTAATTTTAGGTATGCTGTGGTTTTTATATGTAGATAGTTGGTGTTGCTGTATGATTTGTTTACGAACATTTTTTTTTTTTAATTTATTGTCAAATAAAAATGTAAGATATCAAGAACTATTCTAAAGAAATATTGGATTAATTTTAAGTTTGCACAGGGAAAATTAGTACCACAGAAGTGAAAAGAGCTTTACGACAAACAAAACGAATTTATTGTGTTGTCTGACATTTATCCATAAATCACGATTTTGATTTGTTTGAATAGCGGTTGATTGGCAACTTTATACGCCCTCGCGTGATAAAACTAGAATTCTGCCTGAATTTGAGGGCCAAATACAGGGTGATCAAAAGGAATTGTTATAGTTGGCAATACAATTCCAGAGATCTTTTTATTCCACAGTTGGCATAATGTCAGATAAAGGCGGAAATGCTATTTGACATTTCTAATAAATACAAATAGGTTATGTCAGGAGTCTGACAGCTAATATAATTTTGACTTTTTAAGTAATAGAAATACTTTAGAAATAAATGTAATAATAAATGTACTCAAATTTAACTTTTAAATGTCACTGTCAACAACAGGAAATGAATTTATGTATCAGACTTACCAATTTTAAGTAGTTTTTTTTTTATTGCCAACTGTAACAATTCCTTTTGATCACTCTGTATATTACGTACCATGAACTGTAAGTGATAGTGTTTAGGTTAAGAATGTAGTTTGGAAAATCGAAGGCTCGAAGGGTCAAGATTTCCTAAACATTCACGACCTAAAAAAAATTACAGTTCGAGGTTAGTAAGTTATTTTTTACAATACCTGCACAAATAGAAGGAAAAGAAAATATTTTTCAAAATTGACAGTTGTCAAATTGTTGTCAAGATAAACAGGACCTTGATATGTAATATTTACTTACAGTTCACGGTGGACAGTAAGTAGGTATATTATTAAAGTCCTGATAAAACCATAGAAAATACTGTGCAATAAAAGATTTGAGGGCTGGTAACCGTACTTCACGCGCATAAATATATCACTTACTGATATCTGCTTCGGCAGAGTACCACCCCCAGTAATGGGTAAAGGACGTGATGATATATTTATTTATTTTTTTACAATTGAATTTATCTGTCATATGCGATTAAGATGCTTCCCTGACTTATATCTATATTTGTATATGCATAAAAAGTTCATAAAATCGAATGAAATCACAGAAATACATAAACAGAAAAACAAGTTTTTGTTATATATTATTCATTAAAGTCAAATTAAATTATTCTCCGATACAAAGAGAAAATATGAAATGATCATTCAAATAAATTATTTTTTATGCTTGATTCAGGCGCCAGTGAATTTTCTTGGCTACCTTGACAGCCACCTACGATCAAAACTACGACAAACAAATCAAAAATACCATTTAATTTTTTGCTGTTTTTTATTAGAATGGGTGATTTTTAATCTGTTCTTAAGTTACTTTACGCATTAATTAACATTCAAAATAGCTTTAATGGGAGAGTAAGAGAATAAATAAATTACTGCGCATAACTTAGCGTAACGCATGCGTAACGTAATAATCAACATAACGAAAGGACAATATATGTATACTGATTATTAATACTGAGATAATTAATAAATATTCTAATAAATCAATTAAATATTTCACAATGTACTGTCTGCGGTTTTGTATTAACATTAACGGTAACTGTTAATGGCGACTGGTTAACTCTGACAGAAACAAATGACTGTTGGCTTGCGCGTGAGTATATTGTTGTTACATGGCGTCATTCTACAATCTTAAATCGTGGTACTTCGTGAACTTTTCACTGAAATAATATATTATAAAATAACTGTTACGTTTCCAACAAAACAGTCAAATTGACATTTTTATAAATTATTTGTGTACGACCTGTTTGTCATTATTTAGAGGTGTTTGTTGCCAACATGATGTGAACTACAACTATAAGTATACTTATTTTGTTTTCTCATTCTACATTTTTACTGTTATAACCTCAATTTTCTTCACGAGGTATACATTTTTTTTTCATTATCCTATCAGAAATTAAAAGTTTCATAAATATTTGTTGGGTATATTTTTAATTTTTTTTGTATGAGGTAGGTGTGGCTCAGTGGTATCGAGTCGGCCTGTAGATCATGAGATCCCTGGTTCGATTCCCACAATAGACAAACATATTCACCACATTAAAATTACCCTGGGGTGGCTAGCTCAGTGGTATGAAGTCGGCCTGTGGATTCTGAGAACCCTGGTTCGATTCCCACAGACGACAAACAATTTTCATAATTTCAAAAACTACCCCTGTGGCTCCTCCACCACTAACATCTTTGGGGGCAGTGATTTGACGACTGGTAACCGCACTTCACGCGCAAAATGTATCACTTACGGAGATCTGCTTCGGCAGAGTGCCACACTCAGTAATGGGTACCCCTGTGGTACTCAAGGGCGGTTCCACATAGGGGGTCATGACCTTCCCTTTGGACTTATTATTTTTTTAAAAATTTTTATAAGTGTTATTTTTATCCGAGTTTGATAACCCTTATTGAAATAAAATCGCTGAAAAATTTTGTAGTACTTTGAAAAGCTTTCAAAATATGAATTGTCAGATATTTTCCGAGTTTTTCAGACTATTTAAAATTTAAAAACTAAGAACAAAATACAAATAAATAAATAAATAAATATATCATCACGCCTTTTACCCATTACTGGGTGTGGCACTCTGCCAAAGCAGATCTCGGTAATTGATATATTTATGCGCGTGAAGTGCGGTTACCAGCCGTCAAATCACGGCCCCCAAAGATGTTAGTGGTGGGGGAGCCACAGGGGTAATTTTAAATTGGTGAAAATGTTTTGTCAGCTGTGGGGATCGAACTAGGGTTCTTTGGATCCACAGGCCGACACGATAACCACTGTGCCATTACTCCATACAAAAAAAAATACAAAATACAAAATACATACAAATATACAATATTCCACACAAAAATTATAGAATTGTGCGTCAGAATTATATGTTTTCCTTAAAAACAAGGCAACATCTTGCCGTCCCCTTGAAAATTTTCTAGATCTGCCCTTGGTGGTACTAACATCTTTGGAGGCCGCGATTTGACTTCACGCACATAAATACATCAATTACCGAGATCTGCTACGGCAGAGTGTCACACCCAGTAATTGGTAAAAGGCGTGATGATATATTTATTTTTATTTTGAATTTACTAGTTTGTGAGTACAGTGAGACAAACAAAACAATTATAATATTCATCAAAACAATAGTGATGAAGTAAGTATGTGGTCAGCCAGTTTACGATGCGGTGAGCCATGAGCTCACGAGGCACTATTTTACTATTCTATTTAATATTTATTGTGTGCATTATTGGTACAAGCGCAATAATGTTGACCCAGGATGAGGACAACTGCTGACGTTGCTGTGCATTGTTGCTGCAGTCTCAACATATGCCGTCAGTTGTTCCGGGTGAAGGCCAATGGCAGATCCACGCTCACGACACATGGTGCGTGTGCAGTGCGTGCGTGTTCGACGCTATATATACGCAATACTAGTGCCGTGTAGCGGCGTCGAGACGCCAGCGTCAATAACATTCATTGCTTTCTGTTCGTTTCGTATTTTTGTATACTTTGGGAACACACAATTATATAGGAATTTGAAATTAGAATGAAAGTTTGATATACAAAAAATGAGGAAACTGAATGAGTTTGATTGATTATTAAGGATTATACCATAAACTTGGTGACTGAAACATTTGTTCAGGTAGAAAACAAACCATACTAAAATAAAAATAAATATATCATCACGCCTTTAGGGTGTGATATATTTAAGAGCATAAAGTACAGTTACCAGCTGTCAAATAAAGGCCTCCAAATATGTTACTGGAGGGGAAACAAAAGGGGTAATTTTAATGTGGTGAAAATAATTTGTCGGCTGTAGGAATCAAACCCAAGTTCTCAAATCCTGTCCGAGTTGATACCACTGAGCCACATGTCCCATTTTAAACTTGTAGTTATAAAACTGCTCAACAGGAACTTGATTCCAATTACAGCAGCATATAGTGGAATTCAAACCACTTAGATACAATCATATTTTGTGGATATAAGTAGAAACCGATGAGATCTGAACGTACGACCTCTGATAGAGCAGAAAATTTTAATTATTGGGTTACGACTGGCTTAAAAACTATAAATAATATATGAGTGCTGTTATCTGACGACTAGTAATTTTTATTTATACCCCTGTCTCTTAAATATTAAGTTTATCGCATGTAAGAAAATTTCGAAACAAATTGTAGACAGCAATGTTTATTAATTCATTTGATATTATTTTTGAAGTTTATATTGTTTAACTTAAATTAATATTTGAAGGTAAAATATTTTAAAAAAAATAATCATTTCAATTTCGAATATATAGGAAAATATGCACTTTCAATTTATCTTAAAAAATTATGATTTTGTTTTTTTTTTGTTTTTTTCTTCTAGACTTGTGATAGATGTGAATTAGTACAGCTATATCTTGTTCTTGCTATAAATATTCACACCTAACGTGTGTACCAGCATAAATACTATAGCTGTCACGCCCGGAAAGAGAAAATGAAATATTTACGAAAGCCAAGAAAAACTTACGCATTCATTCGTTCCTTTCTTTCTTGTTCCCTTTTCCAATATTAGATTATGACTTGTTTGCATCACCAAACTTAAATTTCTGTTGTACACAGTAGCAAGCATAAATAAACAAAATAGAAATAAAAGAATAAATGATTTTGGTCTCAAACTACCGACTCGTGGTAATCTATAAAAGTACTCATGAAAAATAAAGGTTATTAATTTATCGCTCGGTAAAAGATAATAATCGAGGGTATAAATATCATGATTAAATTCTTGTTTACTGCATCTTACATAAGCGTAACAAGCAAATCAGTAAATAAGTATTTTAGGTATCTACTAGCGATCGGCCTGGCTTTGCCAGGCCTTCACGCTATGCTCCGCGGACACTGAAATAGGATTCACTTCTGTAAAACAATTGACACTATATAAATCAACTTATTAGGTTTTGATGCGTTTTTACTAAAACAATTGCCGATCGAATAATATTTAATTTTCTACGCGAGCCCTTCAATAGACCTTTCATTTGATACCAAACACGATAGGTTTTTATGCATTTTTACTAAAACAATTGCCGATCGAATAATATTTTATTTTCTACGCGAGCCCTTCTATAGACCTTTCATTTGATACCAAACACGATAGGTTTTGATGCGTGTTTACTAAAACAATTGCCGATCGAATAATTTTTTAATTTTCTACGCAAGCCCTTCAATAGACCTTTCATTTGATACCAAACACGGTAGGTTTTGATGCATTTTTACTAAAACAATTGCCGATCGAATAATATTTAATTTTATACGCGAGCCCTTCAATAAACCTTTCATTTGATACCAAACACGATAAGTTTTGATGCACTCTTACTAAAACAATTGCCGATCGAATAATATTTAATTTTGTACGCGAGCCCTTCAAAAGACCTTTCATTTGATGCTAAACACGATATGTTTTGAAGTACTTTAACTAAAACAATTGCCCATCGAAAAAAATTGAATTCTGCATGCGAGCCCTTCAAAGGACCTTTTATTTGATACCAAACACGATAGGTTTTGAAGCACTTTCACTAAAACAATTACTGATTGAAAAAATCGTATTTCTACATGCGTGACCTTCAAAACTTTCGTATTATACGATAAATTTCGAATTTTGATAATAAATTTAAATAAATAATAATAAAATTGTATTTAATGTACTTTGCCGTGAACAATATTTGCTTAGTTTTACTATATATTTTTACCGAGGACAATTTTGGTTTGGTTCACCTGTATACTTTATATTACTTGTCAATTTGACGTTTAAACCAACTTCACAGTGAACTGTTAAAAATTTACTTTTTAAATATACATATTTGAAATGTGTAATTATAATAAAAACGTCCCCTCATTTGCCCAATATGTGTAAAATATTTCAAAACTACTCACAGATATTTCATATTTATGTAATTTATAATTAAAAATGCGACATGTCCACTGACAAACGTCAAAGTGACAGTAGATCTTCTTCTTAAAAATTTCAAAGCCTCCACACTCTTAGTTGATTTTGCCCCAAAAACGCATGTTTTTTCAAGTTTTCTCGCACATCATGTGTAGAAAAAATCTAAGACTAACAAAAGGCACCCCCCATGATTGACCTCTATCAAATAAAAAAAGTTTCAAATTAATCGGACAAACCGTCTAGGCTGTAGAGATGAGCAATTGACCGTGATGAATCCAAACAAACATACTCATATACCTCTACGGCTTTTAGTAATAGGATTACTTAAAGTTGACAGTTCATATACGTTATGTTAATCGCTCTTATCAATCACATTCAACACTTGGCAATTATTCAAAAACGTAAGCGATGATCATGAAAATATTCCACTTAAAAATTGGTGGGAAACTGATGAATAGTACCCTGCCCCAGGAATACATCAATGCGATAAACATATAATAGTTCTTTGCAACGGAAAATAATAAACATTACTCATTTCATATTAAAATTGTACTACTAGGAAAGGAGTAGAATTTATTCCACAGAATAGTGCATGTTTAATGAAGTACTAAAGTGTAACGTAAGAGCTAACAAGGTATTAGATTACAAGTGTAATATATGTAATGTAACACAATTACCATGTCATTATAGTCTTACAGTTATAATATTTAATATTTTGCAACGCTTCTGGCATTGTGTGATATATCGTATATTCAGCCCACTCCTCTATAGCATTTGATAATTATGTAAACCTTTATAACATAATTTCTATTTATAAATTCGAATGTAGAGGTTATTTTATTTTGCACAGTAAAATTCATATATTAGCATTAAGAAAAATCTAATGAAATAAGTACCAAGGCAAAAAATAAAAAATGAGAAAGTAGCACTCATTTAAAATAACACATTCATGCATTTTCCTTTTAAGAATAATAGCTGTATTCCATTTGCCACTTGGTTCACTTAAATCAGTTCAGATAAATTTGACACATGACTAAATGAACTGAATAAAGTAAAATGATGCACTTTTTGGGATGAATTACTTTAAAGTAAATTAGAATCAGTAATTTTAGTACTGGTAATAAAGTCAGCAAAGTAATTCAGCGAAATAAATAAGTGATCTGGTTGAATAAATGTAAGTTAGATCTGATCCAAATGTCAAATGGAATACGCCTAATATAGTTCAATAAACTAAGATAAAAATTATTTGATCAATTCTTATTCTAGAGTTACATAGTCAGACAGCCAATGAAAATATATTTTCCTTCAAATGTCAGAAAAGATGATATTTCAGAAATCTATTGAACAGTTAAAGTTTGACTTTTCTGAATCTTTATTTTTTTTTGGCGCTTGTTACAATTAAGGAGTTTTATCAGTTTACCAGCGGCAGAAAGAATTTTTTTCTGCCGCTCACGAGCGTTATAAAAATTATATGAAATAAAAATGTTTAATTAGGTAAATATTCCGGCGTTTGAAGAAAAAAATAGCATATGTGAAGCGAAAATGACTTTGTTTAATTATTTTAATCTGTCAGAATTTTTATAGAGTGCACGCTATTATTGTATCTAAATAAAAAATAAAATATATCATCACGCCTTTTACCCATTACTAGGTGTGGCACTCTGTCGAAGCAGATCTCGGAAAATGATATATTTATGCGCGTGAAGTGTGGTTACCAGCCATCAAATCACGGCCCCCAAAGATGTTAGTGGTGTATCTATAGTGACCAAATTTGAAAATGACAATTAAATAAGAACTGCCTACCGAAAGGGTACAGTTCCGAGCTGAAAGGGTGCTGTTATGAACCGGAACAGGTTTGTTTTGCATTTCTTTCATGATAACAACTGTCAGTTCAGTAAATTTAACTTACCATGAAAGATAACAATGCGGGAAATAAGCTAAAATAGATTGGTAGCACTAAAATATAATTATGTCACTAATGGGGTGGCTAGCTCAGTGCTATGAAGTCGGCCTGTGGATCCTGAGAACCCTGGTACCCTAGATTCGATACCCACAGGCGACAAACGATTTTCATAATTTCAAAAACTATCCCTGTGGCTCCTCCACCACTAACACCTTTGGGGGCCGTGATTTGACGACTGGTAACCGCACTTCACGCGCAAAATATATCACTTACCGAGATCTGCTTCGGCAGAGTGCCACACCCAGTAATGGGTACAAGGCGTGATGATATATTTATTTTATTTTTGAAATGGTTTAAAAAAATTCGGAACAAATATTTGGTATTTTGTAGTTTTAAAACTGTTAATAACTTCGTCTGATAAGACCGTTTTAAATGCAATTTCTAATAACAACATAAAATAAAGAAGTATCGCATAAAAAAGATGAACTTCATGAATAGAATGACGTACATAAATGTTAACTTTTTTAACAGTTGCATAGAAATAATGATTCATTTAGAACACCTAATTAAAATGAAGTTTCCTTTTACAAAACAATTAAATTAATGTAAATTGACAATCTCAGAAAAGCATTTCGTAATAATACTATTAAATATTAATATTAATTACGATGAATATTACAAATTGCTACACTCAACTAATTTGCCAAGTTTATAAGCATATAAAAATCAGTTTTTTGTCGATTACCAATCTCAGCAAATAATTCATTCTCACAGATAGGTATTTGTCAAACATTATGTTAAATTATGCGGCAACGTCAACTATTTACATAGAAAACAATTTGAAGGAATGTGTGAGTGAGAGACTAAAACATAATGCTGGTTCTCTCATTTCCGGACACTCAGTGGAATCTAGCGTCTGCGACCATACTGTATTCTATAACTTCACCATGATGTCATGGAACAACGGCTTATACCATTCGAATAAACCGTTTCGTTTTCTTTCTTTTCACTAAGCTGTAGTTACCTGCGTTTTATACGTGTCTTGGAGTATGCTACTAGATAAGATATATACTGGCAGTGCAATTAACAAATTGACTAAAAATGGTCTGAATATATTAATTAATTATTAAATAAGATTTAATACTTAATTATTCAATATGTAGTGATTATAGACACACCTAATTTAAGTATTTATTTTGATTAGTTTTTTGTGTAATTCAAATTTAAGGTTGGGTGTATCAAAACAATTTTGATAGACTTTTAATGTAAATACATAAATATATCATCACGCTTTTTACCCATTATTGGGTGTGGCTCTTTGCAGAAACAGATCTCGGTAAATGATATATTCATGCGCGTGAAGTGTGGTTACCCGCCATGAAACCACGGCTTCCAAAGATGTTAGAGGAGCCACAGAGGTAATTTTAATGTGGTGAAAATGTTTGTCAGCTGTGAGAATCGAACAAGGGTTCTCAGGATCCACAGACCGACTTGATATCACTGAGTCACCTACCCCATTAATTTTAATGTATTATGCATACAATACTAATTTCACGATTTAAATGTGAATATTTTTCTGGTCAATTGTACCAACTTAATTCAAGAGAAATATTTTTAGAGATTATGGACTTCTAATTATTTTTATTTTCAACTATAGATAAAAAAAGTTATTGAAGTTCTATACAATTATTATCTTTTATTTAACTTGTAAATATAAAAAGTCCCCATTACTGTTTTTTTGTTGGGAAATTGGCTACACTGGGACATGATTTTTTAATCAAATAATCGTACAATCGATAGATAACAATACAACACTAAACTAACAATAACAACTTGTATTTGGTATCACAAAGCATACAATGAAGTTTTTATCTGAGATAAAAATCAATGGTCACACATAGTGGATCGATTAATCATTGCTAGACATTACATTTGAATTCAATACAATTATTGTTATTTTAGACAGAAAAATTTGAACAATGACAAAATTAGAATTTATAAATAAAATAAAAATAAATATATCATTACGCCTTTTACTCATTACTGGATGTAGTATTCTGCCGTAGCAGATCTTGTTAAGTGATATATTTATGCGTGTGAAATGCAGTTACCAGCCATCAAATCACGGCCCCCAATGATGTTAGTGGAGGAAAAGTCATAAGAGTAATTTTAATGTGGTTAAAATTATTTGTTGGCTGTGGGAAAAATGTTATCTATACTAATACTTTTTTCAAAGATATATTCTAACTCTATTCCAGTTAATAATAACAAAAAACAAAATCTATAATTAATTTTAAATGTCACTAGATATCATCACGACTTCTACCCATTACTGGGCGTGGCACGCTGCCGAAGCAGATCTCGGTAAGTGATATATTTTGCGCGTGAAATGCGGTTACCAGTCGTCAAATCACGGCCCCCAAAGATGTTAGTGGTGGATGAGTCACAGGGGTAGCTTTTTTTGAAATTATGAAAATTGTTTTGTCGTCTGTGGGAATCGAACCTGGGTTCTCAAGATCCACAGGCCGATTTCATACCACTAGCCACCTCATGTCACTAGATCCGGAAGCTAAGTAGAAAATTCTCTCTCTATACTTCAATTTGATACCTATCAATTATTACATATTTAGTTCATAAAATATTCATTAAATTTGATAATGGTTGAAATCTGTGTAAATCCATAAGTTTTGTAGATCCATAAATCTATAAATGATGTACATAATTGCAACGAAACTTATTATGAAATATGTTTTATTTACCAACAAATATTGATGTGATTTTAATCATTGTATTTACATATTTACGGCTGTAACAAACTTACAGATTTATCACAAAATTTTACTATTCCTATAAGATTGAGTTTAGCATTATAAATGTGAAACAACAAAACATAAATAAAATGAAAACAAATGAAACTTGCCTAAGCCTTGCAATTTCTTCTTTTCATTGTTCACCCACCTGAAACAAAAACAACAAGATAAGTATGATAATAGAATAAATACACTACTAAATAAAAACATACACAAGTCTATTTCTTAGAAAAGCAAATAACCAACAATATTGACGAAAAATCTGAAATCTTATTTCTCAAAATATTTGTAATATTGTTCCTGAAAGATAACTTTGAACTAGACCCGCTACTAGTGTTTAGAACAATCAGTAGTCGGTCCTTTCTAGTGGTTTCCACGATTTGATAGTTTCTTTTTGTGGTTAGATAGTGCAAGAGAATAATCAGATATGATGTCATGAATATAGTTCGTTAGTTTTTATTTTAGTTCATGATATGATTTAGTGAAAGTATTCGAGTTAATTACGTAATTAATTCCTGATTATCGATGTAAACTGTTATCTGCTTTGTTCATGGCGCTGACGAAATGTTGAGTTAACTTTTTAAAATAACTCCTCGTAAAATATATTTTATCGCGTTTTATTATAAAAGAACGTGATGTCATTTTATTTTTGATATACAAAACTTGGGCATTCTAATTTGGAATCAGCTCTTCCATTTTGCCATTTCTATTTTGATATTTCCTGCTTGATCCACCCAAATTTTAACCTGAACCAGTGATGGATGTATCCAGATATTAATAGTTTTTTGTCAAGTTGGCAATGTGGAAAAAAAATTGAAATTAAAAAAAATAGTTTGTAAACTAAAATAAATAAATATAAATATATTATCAGGCCTTCTACCCATTACTGGGTGTGGCACTCTGCCGAAGTAGATCTCGGTAAGTGATATATTTTTGCGCGTGAAGTGCGGTTACCTGCCGTCAAATCACGACCCCCAAAGATGTTTGTGGTGGAGGAGGCACAGGGGTAGTTTTTGAAATTATGAAAATTGTTTGTCGCCTGTGGGAATCGAATCTCAGGATCCACAGGCCGACTTCATACCACTGAGTTAGCCACCCCATAAAAAAAACTAAAATAAATAAATAAATATATCATCACGCCTTCTACCCATTACTGAGTGTAGCACACTGCCGAAGCACATCTCTGTAAGTGATATATTTTTGCGCGTGAAGTGCGGTTCCCAGTCGTCAAATCACGGCTCCCAAAGATGTTAGTGGAGGGGAAGCCACAGGAATAATATTAATGTGGTGAAAATGTTTGTCGGCAGTGGAAATCGAACCAGGGTTCTCAGGATTCACAGGTCGACACGATAACCACTGTGCCACCTACTCCACAAAAATAAATAAATATAAATATATTATCACGCCTTCTACCCATTACTGGGTGTGGCACTGTGCCGAAGCAGATCTCGGTAAGTGATATATTTTGCGCATGAAGTGCGGTTACCAGCCGTCAAATGGGTAGAAGGCGTGATGATATATTTATTTTTATTCGTAATTTCAAATAAATAATTAATCAAATGTAAGAGAGAATTATTCTGACTTTGTTACATTATTTACGAAAGTTTTTATGTCCAGGTACAGGTACAGGTACCGTCAGAGGAAACCGTACATAATTATAAGTATGAAATGCAAACTAATATTGTAATATGTTATCAGTACCTAGTTTCAGAGATATCGCATGTGGGGCCATGCTATTGTTTGTAAGAGTGAATAGTGGTGCGATAAAGGATTTCACAGTGGCGTACAAAAAAGAAATTAATTTAATTTCACCCGTTATTCATTACTTATTACTGGCACAGAAAATCATTGTAAAATATAATAAATTCATATTCGAACTTATCATAATCCAAACACAAACTTTAATTTTCATTTGTTAATCATTTTAGGTGCCTAACAAAATACAATAACTCATATTTTTTTCAGAAGCCTATGATGAGATGGAATTTGAACTTTGCAATAAATTTTCTTTTTTATACTTCTTAGAAAAAGTAAGAACATATATTAAGTGACAGGCGCCATTGATTTATAATTTAATAAAAAAATAAATGTGTTCGTCATTATAAAACGCTAAAAATGTTATAGCAAAGTCCATTTCATTTCGGAAAATAATTACGTCATAAAACAAATTTGTCTGTAGATATAAAACAAGTATACATAGAAGTGTATCAATAGTTCAGGAAAAAAAATAAATGACACGAAGTACATACTGATCTTAGATCAAAAATATTTGTTTAATTAAGAGTGGTTTACTTACAGTGTATATTTTTAATACCACTGGCTTGATATTTATTTCTAATATATTAATAATTAAATTATTATGTAAACACTACAGAAGTCAATTTATTCATTATATAATATCAGATAAATTACTATTCGTAGCGTTTACAGTTATAATTTTAAATATCTATCAAACAAATGGCAATAAAAATCATTTAGCGATTTAGTTTTTCCAAAATCTGTATATCCTACAGGGTGTAGGATGATATTATTTATTCTTTTTTCTTATATATTGAAACATCCTGTATATATGTGAGTGAAGTATCCATTCTACGGGCTTATAGTTGATTTAAAACGCGAACGAAGCGAGTCTTGCCAAGAACAAGTTCAACATTTAAATAAATCAAAAAATTTAATTAATTTACTTTGCATATATGACAATAAAATATTTATATAATATTGGTCCTTTTTTGAAGATCTCGGAAAAACAAAATTTGATGTCTAACTGAAAATACAGTAGGTACGCCCCTGCATACATATGTATGTAGAATTCGTTCAAGGTGCAAGAGATAAAATGTTAGTTGGCCAGCAACTGATTATGATTCCGCGAAATACAACCGTTTTTCTCGGTAACCAATACGGAAAATACAGCAACATGTGTGCTTCTAATCCTGTTTGTTTCAGTAATTGTCCCAATATTTGAGCAATATGAATTTATTTTCATTATGTTCAAATATACGCATAATTAGATATGTAATTGATACCTGAACACTCATCTTTTTGAAACCTGATATATTATTAATATAGTAAAATATAATATAAAGTATGGTTACCAGCCGTCAAATCACGGCCTCCAAAGATATTAGTGAAGGGGGAGCCACAGGGATAGTTTTAATGTGATGAAAATTGTTTGTCGACTGTGGGAATTGAAACCGGATTCTCAAATCCACAGGCCGAATCGATACCACTAAGCCACCTACCCCATAGTGATTTATACAACAGTAAATTTTCATTGAAGGAGTATGTGGCACAGTGGTATCGAGTCGGCCTGAGGGTCCTGAGAATCCTGGTTCGATTCACACAGCCGACAAAATATTTTCACCACATTAATACTACTCCTGTGGCTTCCCCTCCACTCAAATCTTTGGGGGCCGTGATTTGACGGCTGGTAACCGCACTTCACGCGCAAAAATTTATGACTTACCAAGATCTGCTTCGGCAGAGTGCCATACCTAGTAATGGGTAGAAGGCGTGATGATATATTTATTTATATTTATTCAAATTTTCATTTCATTAAAATTCATGTGTTTTAGCCCTAAAAAGCGGGCTCAAACACTTCTTGTTGGCCCTTAGGCCAAGCAGAATTAATTACTATGGATACATAATTTAAATATGGGATGGCTAGCTCTGTGGTACGAAGTCGGCCTGTGGATCTTGAGAATTCTGGTTCGATTCCCACAAGCAACAAACAATTTTCATAATTTCAAAAACTACCCCTGTGGCTCCTCCACCACTAACATCTTTGGGGGCCGTGATTTGACGACTGGTAATCGCACTTCACGCGCAAAATATATCACTTACCGAGAACTGCTTCGGCAGAGTGCCACACCCAGTAATGGGTAGAAGGCGTAATGATATATTTATTTATTTATTTTATAATTAAAATCACAATTTTTGTTTGTTGTGAATACTTGATTCTACAAAATGTCATTGTGACATATAACCTATTTACATATTTTAATCATGCCACGGGCCAGAAACGCCTGTTTTCACCCTTGGTACCCAAATAACTATTTTATACCCAATTACGAACATGTTTTACCTTAATAGAACCTCAAATTTAAAGTCTGAAATACATAATTTTATAAATTGCATCTAGATTCTAAATTGAAACAACATTAAAAAAAAAGATAATCTAAAAGTAAATTTAGTTAATAATGTTTTCATGTTTTATAATAATCTTGATTTATGTAACATTTCTTGGAAAAGATAGTGAGTATAATAACAAATAAAACATTAAACGAAAGCAATACCTAACAAATTAGATAACTTTCCAATTTATGTTTCTTGAATGCACCAACCAGCACCAGCACCACGCCAATCCATTTTTATAAATCAAACTTTGTCAATGATGTAGCTATTTGCACTATGTGCGTGCGAGAGAGCTGGACATAGTTAGTGAAAGAGACAGAGATAAGGCCGCCACCGCCGTCTCCATGCCGCAGCAGCTGGCCAGGTGACATCATCGATATTTATAGACGGGCGCGCGCCACAAAAAAGAAACATACAGGTAGGTAGGCTGCCTCGCGGGGCCTGCGAGGGGCAACGACGGGCGCTAAGGCCGAGTGGAGCACCGATAGTGCTTCAAGACGCGGGGTCTACGGACACGACACGACATGAAGACGAAGTTCAACTAGCTAAAATATTAAAATTTCTTCTTTATTTAATACTTTTGTGGCAATATTTATAATTTAGATTGTTATTGTTAAATTATGTGTTTAATTTTACTTGTTTTAGTTAATTTATAGCTATTGGTTTTAGAAAATATTAAGTATTGTGAGAATGGAACGCTTGGGGTTGTGTTTATGTTTTTCAAACCAATAAATTATGGTCAAGTGTGTCTGGGTTTGTCTGACTGACGCCAATTATGAGAACTTGTTGGGATAGGTGAGGGATGAAGAGACGTGTGTAAATGGTTTAGGGTGCATGGTGACTTTATAGATAGTTTTAAGACAGTGTGTATCCGGCGATAGACGAGAGAAGTTGAAATTAATTATCATTGTAAATGTTTATTAAATAAAACTGATGTACATATGCCCTGTACTTGGTTTATTAATTATCCTGACGAATATATGAATAGGAAGTGCAGAAGGAGCAGCATTAATCACAGAAAAATTATATCATATATAGACAATTATCAGAAGAGGATAAATTGTTTTATATTAGATTGCAACACTTTACTTAATATTAAACTTTCAAGAGTAACTAAATTTTGAAACTACGTTTTATGCCAGTTTTATTCTCATTCAATTTCGTTTTATACAACTGGTAGACATTAAGTTTTGAATAGTTGCTACAATAATATCGATTGTAATATCCGGCAGTCCGCCGGTGTGAATAGTATTTATTTGTTACTCTGCACAACAGGAATTTATTCCCAATTACAATAGTTTATAGTTTAATCTGAACCACTCAGACACAATTTTATTTTAAAGGCAACGAGATTTGGACGAACGAATTCTTGCTTGTTAATTAATAAACGCAAGTTACAACTTGATTATATCCACTGCGCTAAGATTACCTACAGACATCCATGTGATCGAATTTAATTGAAAGCTATAGAGCCTGTTCTACTATCATTGCGATATCTTTAAACTTATTTAAAAATAATATATATTTTGTTTAAATGCAATAAAACCCACCAAATATCAAAAACCTTTACAAAATTACCCCCCCCCCCCCTAGTATGACATACAGTATGACTGAGAAATATTGGCCCTTTATGTAGTAGCTATATATAAATTTAAAATTATATTCTATTAAAATCTAATATAATGGCTTTAGTCGGTGGGTCGTCAGTTCAGTATTTTCTACAACTACGAATTCTAAATGTTATTAATAATACTGTTACATACTTTGAGCAGGAACCTGCTATCGACTACGTCCCACGTTGTCCACTAGCAAATCAGCACACCATGAGGGTCCTATAAGATCCATCTAGTCTATTCCACACCACTACCACTAATATATTAACGTTTCTTTTATAAATCACACATTAATACACACAATTACGCATTATTTAAGCCAATTTACGCATAAAATATTAATAAATATTTGCAAAACAGTCACAAAACATTGAAAACACTACGATCACTACAGAAGCCCGCACTCATCTAACTCAACGCGAATAAACGTACCTACAACGCCGTAAACAAATTGGTAAGATTTGCTAGAACTTGTCGAGTAACGTTAAGATATTTTTATTCGTCATTTAAAAAATCGATAATCTTACCTACTAAATATAAAGTACAGATCCTATACCCTTCGGATTTTTCCGAAAATTAACGAACCAACCCGACTTGTGATTTTTAAAAAACTTGACCCGTCAATATATATTTTCCGCTATTAAATAGGTGTATGAAGAATATTATCATCTGTTTTTGGAATCACTTCTTTTTAGTAATTTTTCAGTTAATTAATTTTTGCCAACCTCAAAATATCTTGGAATTTTCCCCTAATCTCAGTGAGCGAAGAACAAAAGAACATAAATTTTATGTTCAAAAGAGTAAAATAGGTACATTATGTCAGAGAGACATTTTGCAAAATTAAGTATTTGCAATAAACAAAAAATGGGGTGGCTAGCTCAGTGGTATGAAGTCGGCCTGTGAATCCTGAGAACCCTGGTCCGATTCCCACAGACGACAATTTTCATAATTTCAAAAACTACCTCTGTGGCTCCTCCACCACTAACATCTTTGGAGGCCGTGATTTGACGACTGGTAACCGCACTTCACGCGCAAAATATATCACTTACCGAGACCTGCTTCGGCAAAGTGCCACACCCAGTAATGGGTAGAAGGCGTGATGATATATTTATTTTTTATTTAATAAGCAAAAATTATCATTTTGCTCATGTATCCATAAAAAATATTTTATTATGGCTTTAGGGCCAAAAACAAGTGTTTACGCAGGCTTTTCATGGCTAAAACCCATCAATTTAGGCCCGGTTATGCGCAAAATTATCAATTTCAAAATTTTATAAGAAAAAAATCTTTAGAATTTAGCAATTCATGTGTTTTCGTGATATAAGCAACATTCGATACTTATTGAAGAATCAAATCTTATGAAACTGTTAGTACAAAAAGTTATAGAAAAAGAGATAAATAGTTAACAATTGTACTCAATTATTTATGTCTCGTGTTTAGGAAGCAGTTAGAAGATGATCTTCATGTTTGGTATTTCCGTACAACATATTTTACAAACCACAAAATTACAGTACCATTAATTTTTGTTTAAAAAAATGTGTAACATTTCCTAAAAATGTTCATGCAAAGTAAACGAAATATTTCAAAACGAAGATTTCATCAAATATAACGAAACAATCGCAATCAAGATAAGTTTCAACACTTAATTTTCAGTTTATTCAACTTTCTAACGTAACATTTAATTCTAATTTAAACAAATGTAAGATTACGAAAATGTAAGTTGAAAATAAACCGATAAGTTTATCTGGTGACGCGACATGGTGTCGAAACAACGATGATCCAAACAAGTCTCACATTATTACTTCCGCGTTGTCTAGGTTATGGCGATGCTTCCTTGTTTCCACTACCGCAAAGCAACAAACTCACAGATCTCGGCAAGCCAAGGTTGATTCTGTCATACTATAGTACGTTCACAAACTAATTCCATTAATAAAATGTTTTATAAATACCATTCGGAATATCTTCCGCTGCGTATGTATGCTTTGTAAATATCATAAATATATATTGAAATTTGTACACGTACTATGACGTAAAACATGAAATTAAGACATCAGTATCATTATCATTTTATTAAGTATATAAATTTATAATTATGTTAGCTTCTGATGTAATAAAAATGGTAAATATATGACGACATTTGGCTATGTAAATGAGTAAATAAGTACATCGTGAATTATAATGAATATAAAAATATTAAATTTAAATAATCCGTTAGTTCGGCAAATATTAATGAATAAAATTATATTATTTTCAGTTTAATAAAACTAAGATGAGGTAATGTACAATTTACAAGAAGTACATGTTGTGATTGTGTTGTGTAAATGTGTTATTTGTAAGTAAGTGCTCTGTGAATTTGTGAGTATGATTTCATCGATTTTGTATTTATGGGTACAGAGATAGAATTGCTGAAGAAATGCTAAGTTCAAAAAAGGAATCGTTTGGAGAGAAATGACATCATCGTTTGATCATCGCCAGATAACTTAAGCCGGTATCACGCGGTCAATGATTTCAACATTTCATAAAAAAATTATTTAACTAACACATCATTTCATACTATGCAATCAAATACTCTAAATAGAAAACTTTCTTATGGGCGAACAAAATTTTTAATGAGAATAGATGGCGCTGAATAAAAAATGAAAACCATGGGCTTTAAATTTTCATATTTATAAAACAAATAAAAAATAAATATATCATCACGCCTTTTACCCATTCACTGGATGTACTCTGCTAAAGCAGATCTCGGTAAGTGATATATTTATGCGCGTGAAGTGCGGTTACCAGCCGTCAAATCACAGCCCCCAAAGATGTTAGTGGTGGAGGAGCCACAGGGGTAATTTTAAATTGATGAAAATGTTTTGTCGTCTATGGGGATCGAACCAGGGTTCTTTGGATCCACAGTCACTGTGCCATTACCCCATTTTCATATTTAATATTTATATTTAAATATAATAGTTATTTGTATATCAAGGGAAGAAAGGGAGATATTTTCTCCCAAAGGTGCAGTTTTATTTGCCGAGCCGAAGGAGAAGTATAATTTTATTTTTCACTACCGTATCAGAAAGTAAAATAAATTAGAAATTTGAAGAATAATATATTATATAATAAAGGACTAAAGTGCATAATTTAATCCTTACGGTGAAGTTAATAAGAATTAAATGCACTTTAACCCGGACGTATATAATACAGTATTTTTAAACACATTTTTAAAGAAATTTTGACTTTCATATTAACCATGAATATAGGAAGATGTCATCGGACGGAGCACAGAATACTACATTCTATTGTTCTGTAATAGGAAACATGTCTAGTCTTTACCATCATACTAGCGTCGTAAAAAAAAGAAAACTTTTACGAGCCCACGTACTCTCGTACTACAAGATGTGTTTTGGGTAACGTATACTACTCGTACAAGACACCATTTTCAAGTTTTTTATGTTGCACTATATTTAATTTTCATCAGACAAACATGTTTTTTACTGGTCATTGTTTCCAAAACATAACTTGATAAATGTTTTCTTTTAATGCCGTCTGTAAACATTTAAAAAATTTGTAAACTTGTTTTTATAGTGAATCTGATACTACAACTAACATACTGTACATTATACTCTTCTAGATAAGAGATTAAATCTAGATTTTTTTTGTCACTTTTCCAAAAGATATAAATAAAAGTTTAAGATAGATGTGACAGAATACTTAGAAGATTTGTTTCTTCATAACTATATAATAGACGGATACAAATTTAGCTCATTGTTGAATTCGGCAGTCCGGTGGTGTGCGATTAGCCTTAGGGCATTCGAATCCGAAGATCCCGAATTCGAATCCCATACATGACAATTTTAAATAAAATGAATACAATAAATATATTAATTAAATTTGAAAAAATCAACGCATTTGTTATTTACAACTACTATTTAACAACAACAATAAATATATCATCACGCCTTTTACCCATTACTGGATGTGGCACTCTGCTAAAGCAGATCTCAGTAAGTGATATATTTATGCGCGTGAAGTGCGGTTACCAGCCGTAAAATCACGGCCCCCCAAAGATATTGATGGTGGGAGAGCCACAGGGGTAATTTTAATATAGTGAAAATTATTTGTCGGCTTGGGAATCGAACCCGGGTTCTTAAATCTACAGACTACAATCTAACTACCTCTCGGAAGTCGAGCGGCAGCGTAGCACTTTCTTGACATTGTACGCCGTAGGTCGCAGGTTCGAATCCCGCCCAGAATATGGATGTTTCTGATGTATATGTAAAGGTTAGGTGGAAGAACAGCCCTTGGCTGAACCTCACCCTTGACCCTGGTTAATAAAGCCAAATAAATAAATAAATATGCAAAGATTAAACAAATAAAAAATTGTAACTTATTTCTGAAACCATGTTTGTATTAACATATCAGCTTAATGCAAGAATGCTTGAAATTGCACGTAGACAATTTAATCTTTGCAGCGGAAGTCGTAAGCATCGTCTGCGGTGACGAATTTAATTTGTAATTTTTTGATGAAATTATAGCACACGCCACAAACACAAAAATGTGCGAAATGCAAGATGATCTCATGATCTCATTCTCATTTGCAGATGAACAAAGAATAGCGGTTCATCATCTGACCAACTGACGAAAATTAGATAGTGGACACGTGTAACGGTTGTGTTGTCCTCACCCACGCGCTTCTAACCTTCGCGCTACTAATCTAATTCGTTGTGTATTTGATATCTGTGCGAATGACAACGGTTGCATTTTTTCACGTAACCTGCATACTGCGAAATTTAAATATAGTACCTATGAAGATTTTAATTACAATTACATTTTTGCAGATCTGAATGAAATTTGGCGCACGTAAACATTGGATAGTCATACGCATCCTGTTAAAATATGAAACACATTCATCGTCTGTGAACAAATATATTCGCTTGTAAAGTTGAGTTCTTATACACGGGGCTTATGGTGATCATCACTCAGAATCGCACATATTTGGTTTGTGTACCTCTAAAATTTTGCAGTTTCATTTGAAAAACTAGTATAATGTTCTAGAACTATCCATGTATATTGTATCAGAAGGAGAAAGTTTTTTATCGTTTAGTAATGAATATATAGCCATGCAAAGCCTTGTTTTAAACTAAAAATTAAGAATCTCAATTTATAATGGTATTTGACTAGACCAACAACCTGTTAACAATTCATAATATTCAAACCATAATAGGTATAAAACACTTATTTTATTCAATTTTTATATATTTTTATATATTTTTATATATTTTTGGCGCCACCGTCACACTAGTACTACCTTAAGGCTTGCATGTGTGAAGCATGTGTTTTACGAGCTCAGAACTTGTTAGAAGTGCAATATAAAAATGCTTTCTAATATAAAAAACAACTAGTAAATAATACAATTTTTGCATTTGGAATTTTGTACATTATCAGGATTTTATACTTTGCCGGTAACCTAATCTTTGTAATTTGTCCAACATACAGTAATTATAATATTTGAAGGATAAAGTTAATAACAATTTGTATCTAATTCCAGATTCATCGTAATTAATAACAACAATTATTGTGTTGTAATTAACTGATATCTATTTGAAAATCTCATGCCCATACATGAACGTCGTCGTGTTTTTAATTTTCCAAAGCTATTGCTCAGCACACATGTGCATTTATCAACTATCGGTTGCTGTTTTTAGCTGTGAGATCATCTGCAGTAGGTACCGACGCGACGTAGATACATCGAACGATTAAGCACATTCACGATAATTGTAATATTTTCGACATGATACGTCATTGCTTAATTGTGTTAATCACACGAGAATTCGGTATAATTTTTAAATAAATATCGATAGGATTAGTTTTGTGTTACATCATTAGTCATACAACTAATGAATATTAAAATAGTTTCGTGTATATCGCAGATGTAAACGAATCAAATCGTTTTTAATTAATTTTTCATAACATAAATTTGTATAGTTTGTGCTAATTATTGCTTGTTGTAGAAAGTTGTTGTTGTTGATTTTTTAAACCATATGTTTTGAAATTAAAAGTTCAGTGCAAACGGTTTATTGGTTTAAGGTTCTAAACTAAAATATATTTCAAATCATCGTTCTTGCAGTCTTTATAAAGATCTCGTCTCGAATTTTCTATTCTAATATCATTCTCGCTCTCGCCACTCATTTTTGTTGTCTGGCGAGACGAGATTCGAGATTACTTTCACCTGATCCTGCATCACTAAATATGATTTTGTAACCAATTCTAATCAAATTCTCTCTAGTTTGTTTATTAGTAAAAAAAAAAAATTAAAACGGTAACAATAAATGAAAAACAAAGGCATTTAAATTTACAAACTAGTTTAAAAACAACACAATATTCTTTCTTTCTTAATGAAGAAAAGAATATTGTGTTGTTTATAAATATTTATCTTCACACAGCTCTCAACTATATATTAAACTAGTTTAATATAAAAGATATAATTCCAAGGAATGTACATCAAAAAAACTAATGACACCATAAAAGCCGTTAAACTATTATGTGTTATTTCGATCATAAATACTAGTATTTTTATTGATAGCACTAACTAATTGGTTATCTTGGATGTGTGCATGCACAATTTTGATTTATGCGCATTTAATTGAATCCGACTAATTGGTCTCAAATTTCAAAGATCGGAGTGGATAAACTCTAGACGTGATTCATGAAAGACAAGCATCACTGCGAGTTAGTAACGTAGTTATTGCTTATGTTATGGAGGAGGTGAATGTAATCAAATGACCTTATAAAATACTGCAATACCGGATGGATAATGTTGTTAACTAATAAATAATTGCAGGCGTGGTTTCTTTATTACCTACATACAGTTACAGGACAGACAATCGTGTTTCATAGCAGAATTTCATACATGCAGTGCTTCATTCAACCCTTTCTAATTGATATGTGTAGATTTGCTTCATGTTGTCAACTATAACGAGAAATAAATAAGAAAAATAGGAAAAAAAACCTTCCATCACTTGTCCCAAATCCCACAAAATTTACAGCACGTTTGAATCAACTTATCAGGTCATCATCAAATGGCTGGTCAGTTCAGCTTTTAACCATAGCTAGCGTTTCGTCCTAAGGGATTTGTGACAAGTGATGGAAAGTTTCTTTTCCTATTTTTCTTATTTATTAAGACACATTTCCACATCGCAATTGACTTTTTGTCTTTGTATTAAAACGAAGAAGTTTTTACTCTAATTTTTAAAGAGAAATATATGTTAATTAATAAATAAGAAAAATAGGAAAAAATTTTCCATCACTTGTCTCATAATTCCACAGAGGTTTTACAGCACGTTTGCATCAACTTCTTAGGTCATCAACAAACGGCTGGTCAGTTCAGCTTTAACCATAGACGCGTTTCGTCCTTCTTATTTATTAAGACTCAATTCCACATCGCAATAGACATTTTGTCTTTTGTTTTATATGTTAATTACTTTACTATTCATCAAAAATAGTACTTGTTCTGTTAAATTGAAGCCATAGCCACGACATTTGTTTTTTAAATTTACGGTAAACAATATGAAAATGTAAATTTACTATGGCAAGCTATATTTGAAGAATGTAGTCATTACTAAAACATAATTAGCAAATATTAGAGTTTCGCTTTAAATTTATTTGGTTACTGTCGTGATGAACATGGTGGATTCTTTAAATATATCTTGTAATTACTTTATTTTTTGCGCGTAATTTATTAAAAAAATATAGTTATCATGCATTTCTTTCACACTACATTAGAGGCAATTCCAAGTTTTTAACATTTTAATAAATCGTTGATACACCTAGATTTAAAAAAAAAATACAAAAATATATCATCACACATTACTGGGTGTGGCACTCTGCCGAAGCAGATTTCGGTAAGTGATATATTTTGCGTGTGAAGTGCGGTTATCAGTCGTCAAATCACGGCCCCCAAAGATGTTAGTGGTGAGGGAGCCACAGGGGTAGTTTTTAAAATGGTGAAAATTGTTTGTCGTCCGTGGGAATCGAACCAGGGTTCTCAGGAGCCACAGGTTGACTTGATACCACTGAGCTAGCTACCCCATTTACACATAATAAAACTTATATTTTGTTTGATTTTATTTCATTTATAAGATAGATTAACGTAAATAAATTTCAAACCCATTGAATAATTAATGAAAAACAAAAGTCATGGCTATTGCTACAAATTAACAGAAATTTTGAAATTTATTTTTAAATTTACGGCTAAACCAAACACGTAATAAAACAATGTAGAAACAGTTTTGTATGCATCTTTGCACTCTACAGTTTTTTTCGTAAAATTAACTGGAGAGCAGCAAGTTAGCTACATAACTCTAAATTTAATCTTTTTTTTTTATTACAGTGTAAGATACAAAAGAGTAATGTAACCAAAACAAAAACACTAATCATATGTAGGGTACAGGAAGTAAAGTATTTCTCTCGCATCACTAGACATCTGGAAGCGATTGTCGACTAAGTGTACGGCTGACGATGTAACGATGCACGCCCTTGGTGCTCATGTGCCAAAGGCCTCGGACCTCCACGCCAGAGGTCACGCGCACATGAATCATCCGGGCGACTGGCGACGACATTGCCCTGTCTCGCGACCCACAACACAAACACATCACCCGAGATTACCACTCTGCTACACTCTCAAATACAGTATGAGTGTAGTGCGCTGTGATTGCGGAAACAATGCTATAATAGCTGTATTCTTCATGGTAAAAAAACTCAATTCGTCTTAGCTCACTTCAGGCAAACTTAATAAATTGTTCTTTTTGTTAAAACTGAGCTGAGATGAACTAAGGGAACTGACAAACCCTTTTTACTGATGCTGCACTCCCCACGAAATAAATTAAAAATGACCTGAACCAGTTCAGTGGAAGGGATACTGTCATATTTTTGGGTTTTACGAACCCAGCGTAATATATAATCCTAATTACAGTACAGGGTCCGGATTCACCAAGCCACAGTGTGCTAGTTCATATATTTTTCGCTTGAGTGAGATTCGAATTCTGGATCTCCGTAACGCTATTCACACGACCGCACTTTACAAATTTTGCCCAACCGGTTCACGTGTTCAGTTTATTTCGGGTTCGTGGTTCAAGAAAATACCGGTTTAGTTTGATTCAATTTCCGGTTCAGTATACAGCTCTGATATATTGGAATGTTAAAAGTGTAACTCCTAAAAATAAAATAAATATATCATCACGCCTTTTACCCATTACAGGGTGTGGCCTGCGGTTACCAGCCATCAAATCACGGCCTCCAAAGATGTTAGTGGTGGAAGAGCCACAGGGGTAATTTGGTGAAAATGTTTTGTCGGCTGTAGGGATCGAACCAGAGTTCTCAAAATTCACAAGCCGACTTGATACCCCTCAGCCACCTACCCCATAACTCCTAATACATCTATAATGATAGTTTAGCTAAGGGCGTAAAAATTTACTAGTGTCAGTATAAGATGATGATGAAGACAACAACAGTTGACTAACGGCCGCAAAGGAAGATTGAAGCGCGGTGCAATCAACGGAGTTGACCTTGGCGCGACCAGCCAAAGGTCAACGCATACAACTGCAAAGGTCTGTTCCGTCTGCTAAAGCACATGTGTTCATGCAACTCGGCGCTGCTTTGATCTTACGACGGGTTCATTGTTTATGTTTACTAGTGTTATGGAGGTGGACAATTTTTACTAATAGAGATGTTAGACAACATTTTTATAATTATGACAGATTGATAAATGTGATTTATTTGTTCAACTCCTACACTTCAATGTATTACTACTTGAGTATTTGATACGGTCATAAATAATGACATGAAGATAAGATTGTTGTTAGAAGTGTCACCAAAAAAAAATTAGGCACGGTAAGTTCAAATGTACTAGTTTATTTATTAGTTACTCTGCACAACAGGAACTTAATTCCAATTAGAGTACAGGGGACCTACAGCTTACAGTGGAATCCGAACCACTCAGACACAATCGTATTTTTTGATATAATCAATATGCGTGCCAGAATATGTTATTCTCTATTTCGGCATTAGAATACTATATTCTCACACGCTTATTGATGCTACAGAGTGATCAAAAGGAATTGTTACAGTTGGCAATACAATTCCGGAGATCTTTTTATTCCACAGTTGGCACAACGTCTGGTAAATGCGGAATTGCTATTTGACATTTCTAATAAATACAAATAGGTTATGTCAGGCGTCTGACAGTTAATAGAATTTTGACTTTTTAAGTAATAGAAATACTTTAAAAATAAATGTAATACTAATGTACTCATATTTAAATTTAAATTTTCAAATGTCATTGTCAACAACAGGAAATGAATTTATGTATCAGGTTTACCAATTTCATGTATTTTTTTTATTGCCAACTGTAACAATTCCTTTTGATCACTCTGTAGAATGAGCTTCATTCCTAAACGATTTTTGGTTACATTTTGTTATCATAGATAACTGCATCAAATACATAAAATATCTAGGCAACTGGCAAAATAAAAAACACGATTTATACAAATATATCCAGGGATCAGACAAAATCAATTGCAAATCACTGTCTCCAATTTAACTATTCCACCAAAAATTTCTCTTAATGACAGATGTCAACTATTTTTATAAAGAAATGATGTAATGGGATGGCTAGCTCAGTGGTATGAAGTTGGCCTGTGGATCCTGAGAACCCTGGTTCGATACCCACACGCGACACACAATTTTCATAATTTCAAAAGTTACCCCTGTGGCTCCTCCACCACTAACATCTTTGGGAGCAGTGATTTGACGACTGGTATATCACTTACCGAGATCTGCTTCGGCAGAGTGCCACACCCAGTAATGGGTAGAAGACGATGATATATTTATTAATATTTATTTATTTATGTAAAGGTAAGCCGAAACAGAGAAAATAGTATAAAACACTCGTTACAGAAGACAATTATGCACGGCTCGTGTCCGAATTTCGAACCCTTGCTAGAATAGATTGGCTTCTGTAACTTTTATTTTAATATACTATTTTAATGCCCAAACAATAAAATAACTAACTGAAGTAATAGAAATACTGAAATACTAAATGAGACATTTTACAGGCAGATTCATAAAACGGATTAGCGCTAACACCGTTTTTAATATTGTCTATAACCCTGTTTAAAATTAAAACAGATTAAATAAATCAACTAAATTTGATACTAATTAACTCTCTTTTTAACTCAAGTTAAAATAAACTTGTTTCGTTCATTGAAAAGAGAGTTAAAAACGAAATATAAAATTGTGTTAGTGCTAATCCGCTTTATGAATCTGCCTGTTAATGAATAAAATTTGAAGAATTTCCATTGTACAAAGCAACTCCTTGGTCATGAAATCTACGGACAAACACATTAAATACAAATGTAGATTCATCTACTTTAATTATACGTTAGTTTCGTCTACAAAAATATAGCAGATATCCGTCAGGGTTGTCTATTTTAGCGCCGTGTGTCAATAGCAGGCGATGCGGTCCCGTTCGAAAAATGGAGCAAGGCAACCAGAACCCGACTGTTCCTTGTTCTGTCAGTTTCGCTATTTTATTGACGAGAATCATTCGCCCAAGGACCATTTTTCACTTTATCAGAATTGTATATTTAGGTAGTGTTAAAATTAATAACTTCCGTTCCATTAAAAACTAGGAACCGATTCTGGATTCAGTCATGGCCACTGAAATGGCATTGTAAAAATAATATTGCTTCACGTTCAGATATGTTCTGGAAACTTTTGTGATTCTTTTAAAAATAGGCCGAATTTGACATTTTTGTTTAACTAATTAATCTATTTTATATATGCTGGGTTGCAAGAAAAAATAAAGAGCTCTTTAGTTAAAGAATTGTTTATCTAGCAACAGTATCAATAGCGATTTTCTGAAATTTATTGAACCGTTAGTTGCTAATGAACCGATAAAACTTTCATGCAACCCAGCATTAGATTGAAAGAAGATTATCTGCGGGTTGCAAGGTATTGGGTGCGTTGGGAACCTTTGCTCGAAACGTCAATTTATCCAAAGATGCTTGATTGAGTGTTTATAATGGTGTGTTAGTAACTACTTTTTAACATCAGTCAGTTCAGCTCGAAAAAGTATCACAGTTCACTAGTCCCTAGTTGGTCCAGTTGGATAGTTGATCACACCATACTGATGAGTCCCTAAAGGACGAAACGCGTCTATAGTTAAAGCTGAATTGACCAGCCCTTTGATGATGACCTGATAAGTTGTTTCAAACGTGTTGTAAATTTTGTGGATTTGTGACAAGTGATGGAAAGTTTTTTCCTATTTTTCTTATTTATTTTTAAAATTTAAGTTTCATTGGTGCAACTGGCCAATAGGGTAAAAAACAGAATGTGCATTATATAAAAAAATATATCATCACGCCTTCTACCCATTACTGGTGTGGCACTCTGCTGAAGCAGATCTCGGTAAGTGATATATTTTGCGCGTGAAGTGCGGTTACCAGTCGTCAAATCACGGCCCCCAAAGATGTTAGTGGTGGAGGAGCCACAGGGGTATTTTTTGAAACTATGAAAATTATGTCGCCTGTGGGAATCGAACCAGGGTTCTCAGGATCCACAGGCCGACTTCATACCACTGAGCTAGCCACCCCATATATAAAAAAATAAATACGACTATTAATAGCGCTGAACAAGTACAAGAGCAAGAAATTGATAATTCTGTTATTATTAATAAATTCTAGTATATTTACTTAAAAACCAGTTAAATCTAGAAAATATGATTTCTCCATTAGTCAATGCAAGCGATGTGCAAAACACTTTACTCACTCAAGTAAATACAATGAGTAAGTGTTCTACAACAAAGTCCAATGCTCTGGTGCTGCGGTTTTGTTTCCTCCGCGTTGACAGAAAAAAGAAATGGTTCAGAAATGAGAAGTGCACGTAGGCGGACGAGAACCACAAGACACACATCGACCTACGGGAGTTGTTATGTTGTAAGGGAACTGGATTCACTCACACACCTTACTATCTCGCCTACTATTTTCATGTGCTATCAACAACCAGAACGTTGTTTGAAAATGTGATTCATTTTTATTTGTAGCAACTGAGTCTTACAAAGACGTATCAAAATGAAAATGAAATTTTCTTGCCAAATGAAGTACTTTCATTCTTAAGTTTCTTTTATTATTTCGACGACTCATAATGCTTACGTTTGTTGGTATGACATGGAGGATTATATTTTTGGAGTGGCAACTTTGATGAATGGCCTGGCCACCTGAAGATTCGTCAATTCCACACAATGCAGTTAGTCATTCTATTGTAAGAATTGAAAATAGACAAATAGATAAGAAGAGAAGGGAGTCTCGTCCTGCACTTGTTTTTGAAAGTGAATCTTGAAGTCCAAGTTAATTAAAATATTAAACAGAAGAAGGTTTACACAGTCGAATAAGAGGCCAACTCCTAAAACTACACTCAATTTCATTTTTATCAGTTCTTAAATACACAACTGACAAGTTGTGCTTTAATTGATTTATTAAAGATATAAGAAGATAAAGAAATTTGGTGGTTTGATAGTTATGAAATGAGAGGCTGCAACATGGAATATCTAATTTAGCTTGTCGAGAATTTCTGTTGTTAGAGTTCAAAATTTTCAACTTTTTTTTAATATGTTTCTATATAATTTAAGCCATGAGAAATCGAATGCCGTTGAGCGCATCTTCATATCTTTTTTAGTTTTTGAGTTACAGCGATTTTTCATGATTTTCAAATCGCAACTTTGAGAGGCTATATCTCGAGAACTAAAAGAGATATCGAAATGCGGTTTGAACGAGTGTATTTCTCGTACATTACTTAATATAATAGCTAATTTTGAAAAATTTGAAAATTTTTCGGATTTTTCCAAAATTTTCTCTTGGCGATATTTCAAAAAGTAAACGAGACAATTAAAATCTGTAAACACCAGTGAATTCCTCACGTGAAAATACATAGGTATATAAATTTTCAGAAGAAAATTCGCACGGATAGAGTTTTTATTACAGAAAAACGAAAAATGACCAAAAATCGTAAAAATCTTAAGGGGTACCCCTTCAAAAATAATTAATTTTTAGCCGATTTTCGTTTTTCTGTAATAAAAAATCTACCCGTGCGAATTTTCTTGTGAAAATTTACATACCTATGTATTTTCACGCGAGGAATTCACTGGTGTTCACAGATTTTAAGTATCTCTTCTATTTTTTGAAATATCGTCAAGAGAAAATTTTCGAAAAATTCGAAAAATTTTCAAATTTTTCAAAATAAGCTATTATATTAAGTAAAGCACGAGAAATACACTCGTTCAAACCGCATTTCGATATCTCTTTTAGTTCTCGAGATATAGCCTCTCAAAGTTGCGATTTGAAAAACATGAAAAATTGCTGTAACTCAAAAACTAAAAAAGATATGAAGATGCGCTCAACGGCATTCGATTTCTTGTGCCTTAAATTATATAGAAACATATTAAAAAAAAGTTGTAAATTTTGAACCCTTATAACAGAAATTCTCGACGAGCTAAATTAGATACTCCATGTTGCAGCCTCTCATATCATAACTATCAAACCACCAAATTTCTTTATCTTGTTATATCTTAATAAGTCAATTAAACCACGAAGAATTCATTAGTGAACACCGTATTTTCATCTCTTTTTTTTATTAAAAAAGATGTAAAGATGCGCTCAACGGCATACTATTTCTAGTGCTTTATATTATATAGAACCACATTTCCAGAAACTATGATTAATTGAAAAAACTACGAGATATACATATTTATGGGGTAGGTGGCCCAGTGGTATCGGATTTGAGAACCTCCAGCCGACACATTAAAATTACCTGTGTAGCTGACAGCTGGTAACTGCATTTCACGCGCATAAATAGATCACTTATCGATATCTGCTCCAGCGGGGTACCAAATCCAGTAATGAGTATTTATTTATTATTTAATAAATAAGAAATATTATTTAAATAAATATAAATAAATATATCATCACGCCTTCTATCCATTACTGGGTGTGGCACTCTGCCGAAGCAGATCTCGGTAGTGATATATTTTGCGCGTGAAGTGCGGTTACCAGTCGTCAAATCACGGCCTCCAAAGATGTTAGTGGTGAAGGAGCCACAGGGGTAGCTTTTTGAAATTATGAAAATTGTTTGTCGTCTGTGGGAATCGAACCAGGGTTGTCAGGATCCACAGGCCGACTTCATACCACTGAGCTAGCCACTCCATAAATATTATTTAAAAAGCCAATCAAAAATGAAAAGAGTAATAAAATGCTAATATTGTAAATTCCTATATGACAGAAGACATACTGCAGAAAGTTGCAATGTTATAAATGGTCGTGTAAATCAAATGAAAGTCAATTTGATATTTTCGTATTTATATTATTTGTTTTTATTGAAAGGTTAGTATAGGTATGCATAGGCATATACATCTCGTAATGGACAGTTGTTATATACTTTTGCAAAAGTATGCAGAGTAAAGTGGAGAAAGTAAATTTGCTACCCACACACGCATACGCACACGCATAAACGCATTCCCGTGCCGCGTGTCTAGCTTGTTGCATGTTCTCGTTTGTCACGCAACAGCACACAAGCTGCGATGTTAGTTGTTGATTGCTTACTATTATAAAACGTGCAGTCAGTAATTCTAGTTTAAATTATAAAAGTATGAGACGAATTGTTGGAGAGAAATTCTGCGTAAATCCAAAATTATTTAGAAATTAATTATTTTATTTTAATGAGCTTGGTTGACATAGCAAAATCTTCAAATGTCCTGGGGTGAATCCTTAAAATTATTTTATTCACAAAATATATGTTTCCATCGGACTAATAGTTATTTATGTATCAAGGGTGAAAACTGGCGTTTCTGGCACGTGACATGAATATTAGCACGAGGCGCAAAGCGCCGAGGGTTAATAACATATACGCAGTAAACAAAAATTGTCATTTTATTAATGTATTCAATGGAATAATTTTTTTTTATTGGTCTACGGCCAAAAAGACCTGTTTAAGCCCGCTTTTTAGGCCAAAAACACATTAATTTTGACTCAGTTATGCATAAAATAGTTATTTATGTACCAAGGGTGAAAACAAGCGTTTCTAGCCCAGGACTTTGCGCCTCGTGCTAATAACATGCTCAGGATCAGAAACGCCAATTTCACCCGTGGTACATACAATATTTTATGCATAACAAAATAACATTTAATTATAGGTTCAAAAGATTAAAATATGTACATAGGTTATATGTCAAAATGACATTTTGTAAAATCAAGTATTCACATTAAACAAAAATTCTCATTTGATTAATGTATCCATAGGAATTATTTTTTTATGGCCCTAAGGCCAAAAAGACGTGTTTGAGCCCGCTCTTTAGGGCTAAAACACAAGAATTTTGGTCCGGTTGTGCATAAAAATACTATTTCAAGTTTCGCAATAATGCCATACTCGTCCAATTCAATTCAATATTTATTTACTCAAGTAACACTTGATTTTTAAGGGACGGTGGTGCAACTGGTCACAAGAAAGTGTCATTTTTCCCTCAAAAGCTTTATAATCTGATCTGCGGCAAAAAAATATCTCACATTTTTCTTTTGATAAACAAATAACAATTGAAGGCAACAATAGGAATAAAAATGTCAATAACATTTGACAATAATAAATGAGAAATTTACAATCGAAACAGCCTTCAATAAAAACATCATCAATTGTTGAAAAACATTCATAGCAACAGTAGAAAAGGTCATTTCACCCTACGCAAACATCAAACTTTCTCTTGTTTCCACCAAACAAACAACATCCATAGACCAAAAGCACATCGCAGCGATTAACAGCACATCAACCTATGATGACTTCATCCAGCAGAACACACCATGTCTCCTGTCGATAATTTAGCAAATTAACTGCGTAATGTTTTTTTTCGTCAGTAAACGCCCACTATTTATATATCACTTTGTGTACCACACATCAACACACTCCTCGTACGCTTGGTGACGCCATTTTTAAAACAAAATACGGCGATGGTGTCATGCAGGGAGACGAAAGGGCATTATACTTGCTTGCAAGTTATTTTCGAGCTATATCTGGGCTGTTGTTGACTGGTCGTACCGTTTTTGAAATATGGTGGTGATGCGTAATTTTTAAAAAATAATGTCCGTGTATTTTTGTTGTATTGTTGTGGAGATGATGTCATTTTGATGGCGCTGATTAAATCAACGAAAATAAAGATTTAAGAATAGCTTCTACGACGTGCACTTTAAACCATATTGTGCTTTTGCTTTTATGCAATTTGAAATGAATAAATAAATAGTATTTTCGTCATTAATATTTAAAACTGTCAAACAATTCTAAATTTAACTTGAGGTAAAATTGCATCAAATAATAGTGGTGGAAAATATAGTTCTTCATAACTTTTATTTGAAATGTTTTCTTTAAAGTTCGTTTGCACCAATGAAACTTAAATTTTATGTCAGAGTTAAATAAATAAAAGCAAGTCGAAGTAAAATGTCATATGATGACATTTACATTGCTGTCAAAGTTTTGATGCGATATTGTCAGTTTATATCAAACTAAAAGTTTCGGTGGTGCAAACAAGCAAAGCATGCTCAGAGTCAGAAACGCTAATTTCTCCCGTGGTACATACAAAATTTTACGCACAACAAAATAACATTTAATTATATCTTCAAAAGATTGACATGTACATTTTGCTGAATCAAGTATTCACTTTCAACAAAAATTGTCATTTTATTTATGTATCCATAAGAATTATTATTATTATTTTGTAACACGACGGGGGTCTGTACATCGCGAGTGCGAATCGTTTCTCTAGATGGCGGTTATTCAAACGTAATTTCACCGGAAGCGCGATTATTAAGACGATTGTTTGACTATTCTTATTAATAATACGCACAATAATAAAACACAGATAACTTTATTAACAAACTTAATAAAAGTATAAGTAATGAAACACAATATAACCTAAGCGTAAACTAAGATAAAATAACTAAATCCGCGCGAAAAGCGGGAGCGGATGCGTTCTGGTCACATCAGGAGGCGAACGTGACATCACTGCCGCACCGCTCAAAAACAGTCGCTATGTTTTTGAGCGGGGTGAAGGGTGGTATTTTCGGGGGTGCAACGATGGCTGACGACTGCAGATAACCGCACATATTCGTTGTCACGATAAGATTTTTCCTCAGAATCTTATCGCACAAAATCGGGAAGCAAACCAGCAGGATATCTACAGTCAACTCAAAACCACTTTGTTACAATTTTTTATGGCCCTAGGGCCAAAAAGAAGTGTTTAAGCCTGCTTTTTGTACATAAAATAATTTAGGAACAGTGACAACTATATGATGTCAAAAGTTCAATATAATTTGCATAAAATTTAAACCGCAAATATTATTTGTATAATTGCTGTATATATTTGACTTGTACACAATTAATCCCAATATATATATATATAAATATTATTTGTTATACTAATTATGAAATAATAGTATATTATACAACGACCTATACAAATTAAGTATAAATAAAATAGCAGAAATTAGTATAGCTTTTAAAAAACTAATGAGAGTAATATATTTGAAAAATGATAACTCATAAAATATTAATTAATAAAGTGTGTAGCAATAAAAATACAAAAAAAATTAATTAATTTGTAAAACATCATTAATATAAATTTATGAAGTATCGTAATATGAATATTTTGGAAAATGATAAGTTATGGTGAATTAATGAAATATTTCATTAAAATTGAACAATTTATGTCTGTCATAAATTAATTGCGAAGTCTTCTATATTAATAGCGATGATTTAATGTTATATGCAATTTACATTTGCACATAAATGAATGAATAATTAAGTTGAAACTTTTATAAAACAATAAATAAAACATCAAGGAGATATCAAGTAAAATTGCACAAAAAAGATCTATGTAAGATTATATCTTCTACGTATATCTCATTAGTAGTGAATGGGTGTGGCACTCTGCAGTAGCAGATCTTGGTAAGTGGTATATTTATGCGCGTGAAGTGCGGTTACCAGACGTCAAATTCAGTTCCCAAAAATGTTTGTGAAGGTAGAACCACAGCGGTAATTTTAAATAAAAACAAATAAATTTATCATCACGCCTTTTACCCACTATTGGGTATGACATTCTACCATAACAGATCTCGGTAAGTAATATATTTTGCGCGTAAAATGCGATTACCAGACGTCAAATCACAGTCCTCCAAGATTTTATTGAAGGTCAAGTTACAGGGGTAAAGTTTATCGACAGTGGGAATCGAACTCAGATTCTTAAATCCACAGTCCGACAAATTGCCACTGAGCTATTTACCCCATTTATAAAAACAAGTTAAGATAAAACAATTGAAAAATAGTATATATTTAAGTGACTTGCTACAATTTATCAAAAAACATTCCGCTGTCTCAATTAGACAGAATTCTACGAAAGCAATAAATCGACCATTAGTTAGGCGGATTTCAAACTGACTTTTCGATGTGTCACACATTATTTTTGGTTGGGTACTTAAAACAAAATGTTTCCATAAGCGACAAAGTCACCGCCAACGCTAACTTTTCATAGTTGATATTATAGAATCTTTTGAGTATGTGTGTTGTAAGTAGTGTGCATACTGTCTAACTAATTCGTTAATTATTCGAGAAGTCAAAACAAGTGTAGTGTCATTAATTTATTTCACCCGCATAGAAATTAACGATGCATTCATTTATACTCGTATACATGCTATATCGTTGTACTCTAAATACTCGTAAATAGAGATATATAGATGTTTAAAACGGGAAATCAGTTTTTTACAAATTAAAAGCAATTTATTATGAGGTGGCTAGCTCAGTGGAATGAAGTCGACCTGTGGATTCTGAGAACCCTGGTTCGATTCCCACAGGCGACAAACAATTTTCATAATTTCAAAAGCTACCCCTGTGGCTCCTCCACCACTAACATCTTTGGGGGCCGTGAATTGACGACTGGTAACCGCACTTTACGCGCAAAAATATATCATTTACCGAGATCTGCTTCGGCAGAGTGCCACACCCAGTAATGGGTAGAAGGCGTGATGATATATTTATTTATTTATTATGGGGTGGCTAGCTCAGTGGTATGAAGTCGGCCTGTGAATTCTGAGAACCCTGGTTCGATTCCCACTGGCGACAAACAATTTTCATAATTTCAAAAGCTACCTCTGTGGCTCCTCCACCACTAACATCTTTGGGGGCCGAGATTTGACGGCTGGTAACCGCACTTCACGCGCAAAAATATATCATTTACCGAGATCTGCTTCGGCAGAGTGCCACACCCAGTAATGGGTAGAAGGCGTGATGATATATTTATTTATTATGGGGTGGCTATCTCAGTGGTATGAAGTCGGCCTGTGGATTCTGAGAACCCTGGTTCGATTCCCATAGGCGACAAACAATTTTCATAATTTCAAAAGCTACCCCTGTGGCTCCTCCACCACTAACATCTTTGGAGGCCGTGATTTGACGGCTGGTAACCGCACTTTACGCGTATAAATATATCACTTCACGAGATGTGCTATAATAAAATGCCATACCCATAAATGGGTAAAAGACGTAATGATATACTTATGAATGAATGTACTAAATCTTCAAAAGATTTTTAGTCTTTATTTTTAAATCTAATTTAAATATTAAAATAATGAATACTAAAATTTATAACCAATAACTGTCATACAAGAACTGTTATATTTTTTGTTTGAATAAAAGATCAAGAATATATCAAAAAAATAATATTTAAATTTTATTATTATGTATTTCATGTGAATAAAGTTAGAAATACGTATTTCCTGTTTAGAATATGCTGTAAAAATATGAAAAAATAAAAATTTTGTCGCAGCCTGTACGTGACGATTAGTATGATGTCATACCCAATATTACACTTTACCGATAACCAGTCACACTCACATACACAAATAAAAGCGTAAAAAATATTTATCTCTGTAAACTCTCTATTAATACAACGATAACAACACTTTTTTAACGAAAACAAATTCATATAATATTTCAATTTGTTATATTTAGCGAAGTAGCTAAATAAATAATAACCCACTATAGTTTTCACTTAATCTTATTTTTTTTTTATTAAGTTTATCTTCAAGACAATTTAAATGGGAAAAAAATAAGAAAGAATATGATTTTTCAAACTTGCTTGACACGTAATATCCAGAGACATACATACATACATACATACATACATACATACATACATACATACATACATACATACATATCATCACGCTATATTCCATCAAATGGAGTAGCACGAACCCTTGACACATCCACAGAACATCCACTCTTCAAATTTATTAAAGAATTCGTTAAACATTCTTATCCTGCAACTCCATCCTCGCTTTAACCACATTCATGTTCTCTCCATACAAGCTCATTTATTCCTCACACTCAGAATCATTCATCACGCCACAAACCTTCTATCATATCCATATATTTGCTTCTATATACTTATTTTATTTGGCGTACACTCCACATAATAAAACCATCTCAACTAACTCATATCCTAATATCGTATATTATGAATTTTATTTTATTTTTTACATTTTTATTATACTAAATTATATGATATTGGTATAAAATGTGGTAAAAAGAATGATATTTTATTTTTGCGTATTCATGATTAATGATATGGGGTGGCTAGCTCAGTGGTATGAAATCGGCCTGTGGATCCTGAGAACCCTGGTTCGATTCCCACAGGCGACAAACAATTTTCATAATTTCAAAAGCTACCCATGTGGCTCCTCCACCACTAACATCTTTGGGGGCCGTGATTTGACGATTGGTAACCGCACTTCACGCGCAAAATATATTACATACCGAGATTTGCTTCGGCAGGGTGCCACACCCAGTAATGAGTAGAAGCCGTGATGATATATTTATTTATATGATTAATTATAGACAGATATGTAAAAGATTTAAAATACTAGTTATAGTTGATATTATCTTTAATTTATTTATAATGAGGCTATAAAGACACTATTCACGTTCAGGAGAGGTTAGTTTTTCGTTATCAGATGTACATAAATAAAATATATCTGTGGTCGTAAAATTAATTAAATTATCTACGACTATGTATTATATGTACATTAAATGTGTCATTCTTGCTACATAATTCCCTCTTTTACGCCAATCAGTAACTTATTATACCTGAATTAGTTTCTCTGTGCAAATTAAAAAAGCATGAAGACTTGTAGGTAACTATGAAAAACCAAATATGCAAAATTTAGATATTTCAAAATGACATCACCATAGTTACATTATAAAATATTGCAAACTTAACGTAATTTCATTTAGTTTGGGATTATTACGAAAATAATATTGTCTGTAACAGAGCTGGGCATTAGCTAGCTACTTTTGTAGCTTAGCTATTATCTTAGCTACGTTTACCTTAGCTGTAGCTGTATCTTAGCTAAATGTGAAAAAATATAGCTGTAGCTTGTAGCTAGCTATATATATTTTTCTATTAGCTTAAAAATATTGTTATAACAACTGAAGCTACTTTTAAAGCTACTTTTTGTAGTTTAAAGCTACCACTGTTCATTAAGAGATACGTATTAATTTTTGTTTTGTATTTGAATTGTACCTTCTTTATTGTTTTCTATAACTGTAGGATAACAAGTTATATAGTGTAAAATCTATTAACATATTTTATTTTTCACTTTCTCTTAACCTATCCTACTTTTGTATTAAACATTAGATAAACTAAACATTGACTGTTTAGGAGTGTTCTGTTAATGTGACTGTTAATTTATTCCGATATAAATAAGAATTATAGCATAACAAATTAACAGTACATTTGTCCATTTGCGATTTTTTATATTTATTAACAGTCATTATAACAAAAGATTGATCAACTGATCATATGACAATGGCAAATTTAATCATTCACAATAATTTAAAAAGAAGCTTTAAAATTTAACAGTAACTTTAATGAAAGCTTTTAGCTGTAGCTTAGCTATATTTTACAAAATGTAGCTTATAGCTGTAGCTCAGCTACTTTTTTAAAGAATAGCTGTAGCTGTAGCTTAGCTACTTTTTTGAAGTACCTACATACGTAGATAAAGTATAGTATACAACTAGCTACATCCAGTAATGGGTAAATAGCGTTATGATATATTTATTTATTTTATTATTTTTAATAAGAGAATAATTTGAAAATTTATTTTCATTTCCTTATCAACTTTTTTCTGTCGCGGAGCTGATAGCTTACAAATACAATATCAATATTGATACCTACTTTAAAGTCATTTAAATGATTATCAATTTGTATGCTATCAATTAACAAATAAAAATAATTTATTTAGGTGAATCATATGCAGTTATCAATTGTGATACTCGATAAGTTTGTTTTAATTATTTTTTAATTTGATAAAGTATATCAACACCAAGAATTTTATCTTCTATACTGTTAAGCAATCCAATTAAGAAAAACCGACTAAAATTTTCTGAGCGCCATCTGTTCATTTCCCCTCTCATTCTGTAACTTGATCATTATTTGTTACCGATCGATAAATTAGACATCCTTTATTTTCATAATTACTCCAGATTCGGCCGTTAAAAAAATATATATGTTCTACTTTTTAACCACACTTTTTGCGAAGATGTCAGTTTCTCTTTTATAATAACAGAAAGATATTCTATAAAATAATCATAAAAAATAAAATGTCATTAACATTATAAATAATGACCCTCAAGAGTGATATAGAAAAAAAAGAAAAGAAGTTAAACAACTGTATAAAAAAAACTTGATATTTCAAAACATACACGTTAAAATATTGTACAAAGGTAATAACTTTTAATGCCAGATTGTGGTGATTGATTTATATTCTGATCTTCTGTCTCTTTTCAAAATGTGTCATGTCAGAAATGTAACCCCGCATTGGGTTATTCCATTTAAACCAAAAACAATGGAAATTTTTAATAATATACAACCTCTTTAAATTATGTATATTTATTTGTTTTCCTTACCTTCATATACTGCATATTGTACTATATAAATATATGGCAGTTTTATATCTAATCGTCTGTCTAATCAATCATCACCAGCAATATTTAGATTCCAGATACAGTTCAGGTAAAATAAAATAAATAAATATATCATCATGCCATCTACTCATTACTGGGTGTGGTACCCTGCCGTAGCAAATCTCGGCAAGTGGTATATTTTACACGCGAAGTGCGATTACCAGCCGCCGAATCATAACCCCCAAAGATGCTAGTAGAGGAGGAGCCACAGAGGTAGTTTTAATTTGTTGAAAATTGTTGGTCGGTTGTGGGCATCGAATCAGGGATCTCAAATCTACAGGCCGACTTGATAACACTGAGCAACCTACAGTTTCGATATATAACATAAAGTGTCTGAATAGAGAAGGAAATATTATATGGATAAAAAACATTGACAGCCTAATTCTCAAAAGAGTTTTAGTTAGAATCTAGCTAATCCTAAATTTTGGATTAGTCAAATTAAGCTAAACCGCATTCCCAAAAAAGTTTAAATGAACTTTAATACAATATTCTTACCATTTAGTTTTCAGGAAGTGAATTGGATTAACTTTTTAAAATCTAACTAGCATAAGATTAGCTACATTTTGGATTAGTTAAAACTTTTCAAGAATCTGGCTGTAAAAGTGTAGAAGAATAGTGAATTAGACAAAATGAAAGTAAAAGATCTCTCTTTGGAGACAGCGAGTCTAGCACATCATCCCACTCAATTGTATTAGTTGTTTGTCTTTCATGATAATTCGAACTTGTTCATTTTATGTACACATGATACATGAACCATGTACATACGTATTCATATTTCTTTGTTATATTTATCTTCAATAAATATTAAATTTGTGTGTTTGTTACTGATGTTATGCAAAGATATATTTGTCAGACCAAATTTTCTGCAAATATTTAAATATGACGATATGTTTGAATAATATATTTACCTACTATTATATAATTGCTATTTAAGGTTTATTAATTGAAAGGTTGAAAATTCTTTGTTTTTTGTTGTTTAGATTAATTGGCTTTATTAGAACATTTAAATTATATTAAACAAATAATGCTTGGGAAATAAGGATTAGATCCAATTTCAATAATCAACATGAATTTTAAATGAAGTAAAATTTTAATTGTATGTTTAAAATTTTAAGTCCAAATTAAATTATAAATTAATAAACAATAATAACGATGGTACAACTATATTTGTAACAAATAATTATTAGGTAAATGAATAATATACAGGCTGATCAAAAGGAATTGTTATAGTTGGCAATACAATTCCAGAGATCTTTTTATTCCACAGTTGGCACAACGTCAGATAAAGGCGAAAATGCTATATGACATTTCTAATAAATACAAATAGGTTATGTCTGGAGTCTGACAGCTAATAGAATTTTGACTTTTTAAGTAATAGAAATACTTTAGAAATAAATTTAATAATAAATGTACTCAAATTTAAATTTTAAATGTCACTGTCAACAACAGGAAATGAATTTATGTATCAGGCGTACCAATTTCAAGTAGTTCTTTTTATTGCCAACTGTAACAATTCCTTTTGATCACTCTGTAGATATTATAACGTTTTAAGATATTGAATTGTCTAAATTTTTGACATTTCTTACAAACGTTTTTTTATTCTAAATAAAAATTTTGTCCGTAGTTAACGTGATTCACTGAAAAAAATTTCTGCAACAGAGCCTATGTATTATACATATTTTTTAGTTAAAGATTGAAGGTTTCGTAATGAATTTGAAAATATTAGTAGTAGAAAATGATTTAAAAATTTTGATTTAACTAATTTCTCAAAAGCAGTTCAAACGAAGATAATAAAAAATGTATTATCTAAGTAAATTTGTATTGCATTTGTCCTGCATTTTTCACGGATTTCTTAGAAACTCTAGATTTTTCTGGTTTCTGCTTTTTTCAATCAATATCTCCGTTATTCTGTGCAGTTGTTTAACGTTTTACGAAAGTGGACAAAAAGTTTTAGTTGATCTACTTCTACCTAGTTCACAAATTTTTAATTTGTTAGTACTTAATCCCAATTACAGTAGGTTATAGTGAAATCCAAACCACTCAGACACAATCGTGTAGCTCTTGCATGGTAGTAAATAATAAATGTCATGTCATAAATGATTAAGTCTATTTTTTACGATTTCTACATTTGATTGTAGTTTCTAGAATGACTAAAACAAGTGCATATAATCAACATAATTCATGGTACCTAGCAGTAATTTATATAATCTATAGTTAAAATTATATTGTTATTGTTACTGCACTATCGTTACATAAAAACTCGCAAGGCTAGGTAGGTACAAAAACATTTCATTCCACGTTATCAGCTGACTGCAGCTACTGGAAACAAACATGAAACATGAACATGTGTATACTGTGTGCTGCAGCGGATTCTGTAAAAGGCGCGTTGACTGACGCTGGAACAATTATGTTATGGAATCTAGCCTAGTTAAGAATGCAATAACTTCGCGATGTGTGCTATGGTGTGTTGTAATACTTCCGGGTTGCGATGTGTATACACCGGTGACCTTGACGCGGTTCTCGCCTTCCTTCTCCTCTCCTGATCAGTTACTTCTGTCATAATAAATCTTTATTTTTTACTTTCAAATCACAATAAACAAGGATTTTTGCTCTTTTATATTAAATGCATCATCGACAATATACAATGCGTACACACTTTTTGACTAAATTACTTATACATATATTTATTTGTTACTTTACGCAATAGAAACAACAGTAATAACAGTTATTTTCAATTTTATATTTATTTATAATGGGGTAGGTAGCTGAGAGGGAATTTGAGAACCCCGTGGCTCTCCATCCTTGGAGGCCGTGATTTGACATCTGGTAACAGCACTTCACGCGCAAAATATATCACTTACTGAGATCTGCTACGGCAGAGTGCCAAAATGGGTTGAAGGAGTGATGATATATTTATTTATATATATTTATTTTATTTTATATATTTATGGGGTAGCTAGCTCAGTGGTATCAAGTCGGCCTGTGGATCCTGAGAAGCCTGGTTCGATTCCCACAGGCGACAAACAATTTTCACCATTTTAAAACTACCCCTGTGGCTTCCCCACCACTAACATCTATAGGGGCCGTGATTTGACGGCTGGTAACCGCACTTCACGCGCAAAATATATCACTTACTGAGATCTGCTTCGGCAGAGTGCCATATCCAGAAATGGGTAGAAGGCGTGATGATATATTTATATTTTATATATATTTATTTATTTATGCTACAGGGTCCGGATTTACGGAGCCGCAGTGTGGTAATTTATGACAATATTAGACCTATCAACATTTAATTGAAATTACCTCATTTAAATACCACCAAACTGACATATTCATTAAAATAGTTCGAAAATGTTTCCTACCAATTATTATGATTTTTAGGATAACAATGTCGTAGAAACAACTGACACTGCAACTATAAATTTGTTATATTACAGAGAAATTAGAAGTAAGTTGGCAATACAATTTCGAGGATCTTTTTATTCCACAGTTTGCACAACGCCAGAAGAAGATGGAAATACTATTTGACATGTCATTTTTAGAATAAACACGATTAGGTTATGTTATATGGGGTAGCTAGCTCAGTGGTATGAAGTCGGCCTGTGGATCCTAAGAATCCTGGTTCGATTCCCACAGGCGACAAACAATTTTCATAATTTCAAAAAACTATCCCTGTGGCTCCTCTACCACTAACACTTTGTAGGCCGTGATTTGACGTCTGGTAACAGCACTTCACGCGTAAAATATATCACTTACCGAGATCTGTTTCGACAAAATGCCACACCCAGTAATGGGTAGAAGGCGTGATGATATATTTTTATTTTATTTATTTATTTCACTAACTAGACTATTACTTAAATTACTTTCTTGTTTTGTTACAGTGATAAGATAAAAAATTACTTACATATTGTTCTTTCTATGCAACAATAAAGAAATTACAATAGGTAATTTATAATTGAAATAATCGTAAAACTATTTTATGAACATAAACAGCAATTCTATTTTAGCAAGTAAGTAGTAACGTCAGTAGTGAAATAAATGATTTAAGTAAAATTAAAACAATTCCATGCGCCCGTGGTAAATGCTATCACATCTCAAAATAACAAATTGAAAGTCTAATTTTAGGTGGTATTAAACGTGATTTTGTACATGATCTCTGCAGTTTATTGGCGGGATGGAAATAGCTTGTTGGCAATGTCGTGCCGAGTGTGTTTAGGAAGACGGAAGATATTTTTTATTTCTTTTGCACAGCGAGGAGTAAACAAGCTGTTACTGTAGTCTACATCCTACATTGTTACATTGCGAACACACCTGGACCCACGGAACTCACCAAACATCACTCCAAATATTTACTGTTTTTATTATGATAAATGTCATGGACATAATTTCAGATATTTAAAAATTATTTCGTTAAGCTTAAACATTCAAATAGAACTTTCATAATTCCAAAGTAGATGCATGACTGCTAGCTATATTTATATAAATTTCTAATTACTTTTACTTATTTATAAAAATAAGTGTGTTGGAGTGAATGGATGGATGTGATTGAATGTTTGTTGTGTGATGAATGATTCCAAGTATGATGAGTAAATATGAGCGAAGTTCAGAAAATAAAAAAGTACACCATAACATATAAAATATAATAGGTTCATATATGAGGTAAGTGGCTCAGTGGTATCAAGTCGGCCTGTGGATCCTGAGAACCCTGGTTCTATTCCAACAGGCGACAAACAATTTTAACCATTTTGAAACTACCCCTGAGGATTCTCCTCTATTAACATCTTAGGGGGGGCGTGATTTGACGGTTGGTAACCGCACTTCACGCGCATAAACATATCACTTACAGAGATCTGCTACGGCAGAGTGTCACGCCCAGTAATGGGTAAAAGACGTGATAATATATTTATTTATTTATATTTTAAAATGATAAAAAAGTGTAATTATTACAAAATAAAATAAGTATAGTGAACAATATGTAAGTATATATTAGAAAATAAAAATATAATGGGGTGGTTAGCTCAGTGGTACGAAGTCGGCCTGTGGATCCTGAGAACCCTGGTTCGATTCCCACAGGCGACAAACAATTTTCATAATTTCAAAAACTACCCCTGGGGCTCCTCCACCACTAACATCTTTGGGGGCCATGATTTGACGACTGGTAACCGCACTTCACGCGCAAAATATATCACTTACCGAGATCTGCTTCGGCACACCCAGTAATGGGTAGAAGGCGTGATGATATATTTATATTTAAAGAAATTCGAAAAAATGTATTTCAAATTTCGTGTATATTTTGAAAATTCATTTGTAACCTCTTCAATGCAATCTGATTTATTTTTATTGTATGCAAAGAAAATCCTAATGATATACAAAGAGCTGGGCAATTTGTGATTTTTTTTTATTCGATAAAATGCCAACAGTTATAAAACATAAACAATAAGTACTTTGGGAAGCCAATGCTGTCTATTAATATTGAAAACTAATATTATTTACATAGTTAGTCATGGAATCGGAATATATGTATAATGTATAACTATCACATACATATTTTAAACTTGATTGTAACACTAACCAAACAAGTAAATGAAATTCTAGTCTGATTTCGATGTGGAATTTAATTTTCTAAAACTTTTATTCGTAACCTTTTCTTATAAAATAATATGAGAAACAATAGTACTGGAAAACTTGATGTCCCATGTTAATATCCTATGACGAAGTTTTCATATAACACTTTGTATATCAACCAATGTTATATATTTACTATTAGTATCGGTGGTTCATTATTAGTGTTTGTATATTTAATTTATCAGTAACTTTGTAAAAATTCTGTTAAGAGCTGACAACAATTCATCGATAATTAGTTTCTATGATAACATTTTTTTAATAATTTTGGCGCCAAGAGATACATATTTACAATAATCAGACTTCAGATTAGATTAGCCAGTTATTTACGAATATTATATTATTTGTATTTAATATAAAATGCACAGGAAATTGTTTATTATTATCAGTTATCATTGTGATAATTCACGGATATTTTTTCTAAAATTATTTATTTATTTATGGTTCACTACATGTCACCAAAACATGTCATTAACAAATAAACACATCTTTTAATAGGTACTACCTTAACAATTAATTATATTAAATTTACATACATAACATCATTCTACATTCCATTAAATGGGGGTAGCACAAACCTCTTCGTCAAACATTTTCATCCTAACACACAATCCTCGCTTCAAACACATTCACGTTCCCTTTATACAAGTCAATAAGAATATTTGGAATAAATTTTTGCCTCGGAAATGTAATCATTTGTAAATAAAATGCATCTATATTATTTACATATTATCGCGTCTTCGTCCGAGATTGACAGTTTTACATATATTAAAATCGCTCGGAAACCATTTGTTTACCGAACGCCGTTCTGTAAAAACTAGGGATTTCTGTAATGTTAGTATTGGCATCACTGGGTGTCAGTGTTAGTGACTATTTAAATGTTAGATTTTTTTTCCAACTTTAGAACTTTTTGTGCATTGTAAATTTTAATTCAATTTGTAGATGCTGTGTATAACCTATAAAAAATGTGTATACAGATAATTGATCTTTAATAAATAATATTTACAGTGCAATATGTTGTTGTGAAAATTCAGCTGGGCGAGTCCAAAATGTTAAAGTAGGGATGTTACGATTTTAAATCAATAATTTCATTTAATTGAAAGTGATAAAATATTAATCGGAAATCAGTCATTTTTTTTAGTTTTTTAATTTTTTTATTTTGTCGACGTTTAATTAATATTTTATCACTTTCAATTCAATTTACAGTCAAATAAAAAATATATCATTTCTTAAATCTCATTTAAATCGGCGCGTTTTACACGTCCAGAAACAGTAGCATCGAGTTGGACTGGGGGTATCAGAACTCGGGTTCGATTCCCACAGCCGATAAAAAGTTTCCACTACATTAAAATTATCCCTGTGGCTCCCTCTCCACTAACATCTTTGGGAGCCATCATTTGACAGTACATCTCGCGCATAAATATATCACTTACCGAAATCTGGATGGGTAGAAGGCGAAATGATATATTTATTTTAAGCATAAAAACTTCAATCATACAGATGCAAGAATATTAATAAAGCAACTAGTATTTACCTGGTTATAGTTCTCGTGTTTACAAGTCCATACGGTGCTTTCAGTTTCGCTTCATTGCCGTTATCGCACGACGTGGCAACCGCGCATCTGAGGTTGACGTTGCCATGCCTATTAGGCGGCGGGTGCGGATGCTGTTGATGACGGTTCACCAGGTTCCTGGTCGCCACCACGCTACTATTTCCACGGTGGTGCGTTCTGTTAGACAACCCCGGCCCGGAGCGGTTTCTTGAACTCCGCGCGCAAATTGTATTGGCAGCACTGCGCAGCCGCGAGCGCAGACGCATGCTGTTGCCCGGTGTTGTCATTATCACACTATCCATGACTATTGCACTATAAACACGATTCAAATTTTCACAATCGGAACGGTAATACGAAGAGATTGATTTCCAGCATTTTTTATTTATCGTTTGTTAGCACGACACTTGATTTTTGCTTTTATCATTTTCTTTATTATTTGTTATCGTAATGTGAAGATTACCATTGTTCATACAACGCAACTAATGCTTGGTTTACTTTCAGACTAGAAGATTTTCAGAGCAGTGCCATGATCGTTCAACACTATATCTCAGCGGAGGTCGCTGTCAGAAGTATTTTTAACTTGATGTAGTGGTAGTACTGGTCGAGGAACATACAGTTAAGTTGTCGCTACTGTTTGCAACGAACTTCTCGAACATTGTTTGGTGTTTCGTTCAACGCACTCTGCGTTGCGAGTAGTCCAAGTTAACGTTATCTCGCGTGCAAAGACTTCGACATACTAAAGTTGGAAGCGAGTTTTGAGCCGTGCGACTTGGCGGAGAGAACACTCCGTTGAACTGCAGCCAATAGAAAAGCACGAACCACGCGATCGCTTCGCTCTAGCTTTGTCTAATACTGTCGCTATCTGCCTTACACTCTATTAATAAACAAGAGTTCTGTGCGATTACGTCAGTGCTGGTTGAACGATCGGTGTTGGTGTATGTTGAATGCAACTTACTTGTTTTATCGATCACGATTCATTGATTCTCATGGACCTATGTTTTCGATTAGAATATTTCGCATTGCACACTTATCACGTTGTATACCTTCCACATTTTATTTTTATACTCTTAACTCACGCAATTAGCTACCTACCTACATAACTTCTCGCTTTATCCATAATAAATAGAGCAGTGGTTTTCAAACTGTGGGTCGCGAAGACGTTGGAGGGTGTCGTCGGACGCTATTTACAAATTTCAAAATACTTGTTTTAAAAGATGTATTCTGGTGCTCGCTTTGATTTTGATTTTAATGATCACTTAAATAAAAAATATCAAATTGAATGTTTGACAGCAATTTTAAATAAATGATTTGATAGTTCATCTCAAAAATATCTTGTTCATTTAAGGTAAACATTATAAAAATTTAAGTAACAGCAGTGCAACTGTTTTTCAAAGAATTGATTACAAGTCTGATAGTAAAATAAAATTAATTCTTTACACTATTATACCTACCAACATATCGAAGTTCCTAAGAAACTATACCTAAGTTCTTAATAAGAAATTTTTCCTTCACTAATTTCTGGAATTGTGGTTCTATGTACATTATTAAATCGGCCTTCTACATACTGCAAGTTTAAACATAAATAAATAAATATATCATCACGCCTTCTACCCATTACTGGGTGTGGCACTCTGCCAAAGCATATCTCGGTAAGTGATATATTTTGCGCATGAAGTGCGGTTACCAGCCGTCAAATCACGGCCCTCAAAGATGTTAGTGGTGGGGGAGCCACAGGGGTAGTTTTAAAATGGTGAAAATAGTTTGTCGCCTGTGGGAATCGAATCAGGGTTGTCAGGATCCACAGGCCGACTTGATACCACTGACCTAGCTACCCCACTGCAATTTTGATCACATAAAAATGGTAATATGGAATCTTCAGTATTTACCTATTTTGTTTAGACTTCAAAACGGTCCTGTTGTTATCAAAGGTGTATCATTAAATCGTAGATAATATTTATTTTAAGGTACCTATATTAAATATAAATAACAAAAACAAAATGTGTAATTGTTTCATAACACAGCTTGATGACGTAACCGGTTTCTAAAATGAAACAGACTTCATAACAACAGATTTAGAGATTTAAACAACATCCATACAAAATTAACTTTAATGTAATCGACGTCTACAATACATATTTGTTACTCTGCACAACAGGAACTTAATCCTAAGTACAGTACTCAATTTATAGTGGAATCAGGAATCACTCAGACATTCGAATCTAAAGATACTGAGTTCGAATCCCACTCAAGCTAAAAAAATATAAACTATCACACAGCAGCAAATGACAATTTTCGGGAAACTGAGATATTGCACACTCGGGCACACATCCATCCATCCATCCACACACACACAGACATCATTGAGAAAATGATCAAAACGGATTCAGTGGACCTCAAAACACGTATTTCCGCGAAAACCTCGTCAACGATTTTTTTCACTATTCCAATACTTCCTTATACTGTGTATAAGAAAGTAAAAAAGGAAGAAATCATTTGAATTATTAGATTTCCACATACTAGATTTGTTAGTTTTAATAAACATACTCGAAATAATCTCCCTGGGGTTTTCAGGCTTTTAAAAACATAACTGTCCCTATATTCTATAACAAAACGTTCTTATTTAGGTCTCCTCTACCTGCCTAAAATTTGTATATGAACTACTACCTACCCTACGACTTGGTGAGTACGAACCCTATTTTGTAATTTGGATTCAGTTCCTGTAGTACAGATTAGCTTAAATAAATAATTAAATAGTCCTACTTTTTTAATCGCTCGATTTCTTGCTTGAGACCTAAATTTGATTTTGTATGCGCTGGGCTACGGCATATATAGTAGTATTTTGTGTTGTAACAAGTGGTAAAATAATTGTAGTAATAGTAAATACAGAAATGCGCTGTTTTCAATTTACTGTTTATCAGAAATAATTGATATAATTCAAGATTCAGGAAGCAGAATGATGACCCTGAGATGAATTACACAAATCATCATTAGAACTTGGTCATTCCGTCATACCTATATTGAAATAATTTCCACGAATTGCGTACACCTGACAGAAAATCCAATAAATTATGTAAAAAATCATAGTATGAGTACAACGAGAGTTCCGCTTGAGTGGCATTAGAAAAATGCCAAATTAATCACTGTAGTTGAAGGCCAGCACACAGAACACAATCACACCATCAGTAAAGTTCTTTTTTCGACCGATCACGATTAAATGAAACGCATAGCGCTAGAACGTTTCGATTCTAGGAAGCTGTACGTCCTTTCGTAATTGCATAATAACGACAATAACGCGATTCATAAACATCGCTAAAAATATACGTGAGTCAATACAACACTTTTTACACTACTCATAAATATATGATGGATTGGATAAATGAGATATCCATGTTTTACACTTCCGTAACTTGCTTTAAAATGATTAAGCAACTTTCTTGTTTTTATGCAACGCCTTAAACAACGTATTGTTTACATACATACATACTGTTGTTGTTGTTGTTCAACAATAACTGTATTTATTAATTATGGGGTAGGTGGCTTAGTGGTATCTAATCAGACTGTAGAATTGAGAACAAGGATTCGCTTTCCCATAGCTGACAAACAATTTTCACCACATTAAAATTGCCATTCAGATCTGATTAATATTTGAATTTGATATTCGAATTGAGAAATTTGATATTTGCCCACTTCTAAATAATATATGGGGTAATGGCACAGTGGTAGCAAGTCGGCCTGTGGATCCAAAGAACAAAACATTTTCACTAATTTAAAATTACCCCTGTGGCTCCTCCAACACTAACATCTTTGGAAGCCGTGATTTGACGGCTGATAATCGCACTTCACGCGAATAAATGTATCACTTACCGAGATCTGTTACAGTAGAGTGCCACACCCAGTAATGAGTAAAAGGAGTGATGATATATTTATATTTATTTATTTTAATTTATTAATTTCCCAAAATAAGTTCATACAAAGAAATTGTTTATTATTTTAAATTTAACCTCTTCTATAGAAATAAATAAATATAACATCACGCCTTTTGCCCATTACTGGGTGTAGCACTCTGCCGAAGTAGATCTCGGTAAGTGATATATTTATGCGCGTGAAGTACGGTTACCAACCGTCAAATTACGGCCCCCAAAGATGTTAGTGGTGGAGGAGCCACAAGGATAATTTTAATGCGGTGAAAATGTTTGTCGGCTGTGCGAATCGAACCAGGATTCTCAGGATCTACAGGCCGACTCGATACCACTGAACCACCTGCCCCATTATATAGAAATATCATACATAAATAAAAATAAATATATCAACTAAAAAAAAAAGAACGTTGTTAATTTATTCTAGAAATTTTGGCGAAGAAACCTTATTCCCGAAGTGTTAATTGTGCATCTAAAGATATCTCTCATAGAGTCATTTAAATATCTAAATATATGTATGTTCTATTTGGTAAAATTTCAACTTTCTTGTTGGTTTTGGCAATTTTTATTTCACAACTTTCTAGATAAATATTAATTTGAATTAAACTGACCTAGACGTATACATACTGTATGTAAATTTATTTAAATAGTTTTATTAATGGTTACTCGTTCGTAAAAACATTCTAATATTGATAAAGATTTTTTATTTTATATAAAGAAAATGAAATTAAGTTTCTCTTTAATTTTTCGTTAATCAATACAAAATTACTTTTCTTCCATTTTATACAAAATTTTGATTTCTATTCTCACATCCGACATTTATAACTAGAATAATTATTTATGTACCAAGGGTGAAAACAGGCTTTTCTGGCCCGTGGCATGATTATTAGCACGAGGCGCAAAGCGCTGAGGGCTATTAACATGCTCAGGGTTAGAAAAGCTAATTTCACCCGTGGTACTTACAATATTTTATGCACAACAAAATAACATTTAATTATACGTTCAAAAGATTAAAATATATAAATAGGTTCTTTTGTCAGAATGACATTTTTCAAAATCAAGTATTCACAATAAACAAAAATTGTCCTTTTACGAGTATTTATGTATCCATAGGAATTATTTCTTTTTGGCCCGCTTTTTAGGACTAAATTACATGCTTTTCGGCCCGGTTGTGCATAAATACTATTTTTGTTATGAACAATTTTAATAAACTTTTTTGAAAAAAAAAACGGAATAGGAAGTAACGAAAATGTTCGAAACAAGAAAAGTTGCTTTTCTTATCTACATAAAGGTATATCCAGTATACAAATGAGGCACGTTGACTTCAAATTTAGTTATCTTTATGAATTCAACAACATATAACAAATTTAAATCCACTTCACCTTCAGACTGACAACAAAAGTAATAAAATATTTGATAGTACCAACGACTGCAACGACACCTTAACATGACCCTTTTACCCTTGAATGCAATGAATGGATATTAAACTAGGAGCACATCGTTGACCTCCACATCAGATCAGCAGATGTGCAGCAGCAGCACAACGGAAGGACACCGGCCTCGAGTCTTGGCGGATTCGTCTGTTAACACTGACCTGTTAACATTGACCCAAGTCTCACTTGACCAGCCAGTCGACCAGTCGCCAATTTACACTAGCTATTTGCAGCATCAGCATGATAATTTTGGAGATATTATAATATGTCATTAAGACTTTTCTTATTTCTGGGATTACGACAAATCATTATGGGGTAATGGCACAGTGGTTATCGTGTCGGCCTGTGGATCCAAAGAACCCTGGTTCGATCCCCACAGCCGAGAAAACATTTTCACCAATTTAAAATTACCCCTGTGGCTCCCCCACCACTAACATCTTTGGGGGCCGTGATTTCACGGCTGGTAACCGCACTTCACGCGCATAAATATATCACTTACCGAGATCTGCTTTGACAGAGTGCCACACCCATTAGTGGGTAAAAGGCGTGATGATATATTTATTTTTTATTTTTTCATTCGAATATTAAATATGCAGATTTCAATAATTTCACTGCATGAACTAAATAAAGACTATCCAGGGCGGGGTTCGATTCCAGAACCCCCTCACCCTTGACGATTTTTACATAAAATATTTTTAATACAGAAATTTCATTTGTATCAGTTTATTTAAATTTTTCAGAATTAAAAATATATTGCATCAAAATGTAGAAATGAAGAGGTTATTATTAGCCTTAATTAACAAACTAATTAGTTAAATAACTATTTAATAATAAGTTCTTGTTTGAAGTTCAATTTAGAGGAATATTACAGTTATTGAGTTGCAAATTTAAATCATTATTATTGTCAGTAATAATATAATAAGAAAGTGAGAATAAATTGAAAATCATTTGACAGATCTCTCGAAAACCTGTTGCCAGGCAATAGTCATAGCTTGAGTGGCTATTGCCAACTGGCAACAAGTTTGAGAAAGATACTGGAGAATTATTTTCTAATTTATCAAACTCTTGAGTTATATTTAATTAGATAATTTTTTGACTTAGCTGTTGAGGTCGATTCATCCAACTTAAAAGATTTTGGACTGGTTCATATCGATTGATTACTTATTAATGTATTCTTGGAAGTTTTTTCACTTATTTTACTTGACGCGTTGACAGTTTTAAATAATTATTTGACAACTACCTATCATTAGTCACAAACAAAAAAGCACCTACAGAGATTATTCCTGGGAATAATCACAAGAGCTTTATTCTCAGTATAATAATGACAGGATTGGTAAAACGCAGACATGTGACATACAATCAGAGCTGGGCAAGCTACTTAAAAAAAGTAGCCAAGCTACAGCTATTCTTTAAAAAAATAGCTAAGCAACAGCTATAAGCTATATTTTGTAAAATATAGCTAAGCTACAGCTAAAAGCTTTCGTTAAAGTAGCTGTTAAATTTTAAAGCTACTTTTTAAAATTATTGTGAAATAATTAAATTTGCCATTGTCATATGATCAGTCTTTTGTTATAATGACTGTTAATTTACTATTATGTACATAAATATCAAAAATAGCAAATACCATCTGGCACTTACTGTGTATTTTTGCGTATTAGAGCCAGTTAGAACCGGCAACAAATAATTATTTTGTATGAGTTTACCTTGTACGCATGCGTACTTTGTTGACATTCTGCTTAAAAAGTAGCTTTAAGCTACAAAAAGTAGCTTTAAAAGAAGCTTCAGTTGTTATTTTTAAGCTAATAGAAAAAAAGTAGCTAGCTACAAGCTACAGCTATATTTTTTCACAGTTAGCTAAGCTACAGCTACAGCTGAGGTAAATGTAGCTAAGCTAGTAGCTAGCTACTGCCCAGCTCTGCATACAATGAAGCATTTCATTGGTTTTAAGAAACGTTAAAAATAATCTTTATTAAATTACCTTAAAACGACTTCCTCGCACTATTATTTCATTCAAGTATAAATTGAACAAGGGAACGATAAATTCAACCATTTATTTATTACACTATAAACAGGCCAATCAAAATACACGATACACAAAAGTGATACGTTCAAGCACATGAATTTTACAGACTGTGACCTTTCTGTATCAGCATGGCAGTGTTTGTAACGTCCTGCGCGACTCGGATTTCCTTCAACATGCGAATATGGTGAGATCTCGCATCGGAAGTAGCCTTGCTCGTTGTCTCAATGCCACACACACAACCACAACCACTAAGCCGATCCGAACGCTCTTGATATTTACACAACGAACTTGGACGACCGTATAAGGATCACTGAATTATTATGCGATAACATCTTTTTGCTTCCTTATTCGACAACTATTTGTGTTTGATGGTTGAGTAAATCACAAAATTTAAATTATTTCGAACATAGTTCGTTTGACGAAAGATTGTTATCGTAGTGGATAATACCGAGATAAAAAAAATAAATAAATATATCATCACGCCTTCTACCCATTACTGTGTGTGACACTCTGCCGAAGCAGATATCGGTAAGTGATATATTTTGCGCGTGAAGTGCGGTTACCAGTCGTCAAATCACGGCCCCCAAAAATGTTAGTGGTGGAGGACCCACAGATAAAGAAGTTAAAATCAAATAAATAAATATATCATCACGTATTTTTATCCATTATTAGGTGTGGCACACTGCCATAGCAAATCTCGGTCTGTGATATATTTATGCGCGTAAAGTGCGGTTACCAGCCGGTGGCTCCCAAAGATGTTAGTGGAGGGAGAGCCACAGGGGTAATTTTAAATGTCGTAAAAATTATTTGTCAGCTGTGGGAATCGAACCCAGGTTGTGAATTCCACAGGTCGACTCGATACTACTAAGCCACTCGTTCCATATAAAGAAGTTCTGCGTTCAAATCTCGCTAACTTCAACTTATATCTGTAACCGTATCAAATGTAGTAAGTACTAAATTATGCGGATTTTCAAAGTAGTTATTTGTATACTAAGAGATGAAAGTAGTCCTTTTCAGACCAAGGTTCGAAAATGAAGATTATCGTTGCTAATGGTAACTGTCTGCAATTGTTCACTTTCTGTCACCAAATAACGTTAAAAAAACTTATGTTTTTATTAATCGTATAAAAATAAATATAAAGGCTTGCATGTGTGGGGCGTGAATTCTATGGACTTAGGGTTTATTTTTTCAAGGCGAGCGAAGCGAACCTTGCCAGGAAGACGTACAATATTTAAATAAATGTATTAAATTCAGAATAATTTCAGCTAATATCGAATATAATAGCTTGAGTATGTGGAGTATATATTTTACAAGCTTAGAATTTGTTTGTCAAAAGTGCGAGCGAAGCGAGCCTTACCAATATAAAAGATACATTGTAAATAATACAATATTTGTATTTGGAATTTTGTTAATAATAAAGAAAATAATTAAACAGCCCCTAAAGATGTTAGTGGAGGAGCCACAGGGGTTTTATGTAATTGTAATTGTTTGTCGGCTGTGGGAATCGAACCAGGGTTTCCAAATCCGACTCAATATCACTGAGTCACCTACCTCATTAAATAAGTTAATTAAACTCTTAAATTGAAGAAACATGGTAAAAGAAGGCAACCTGCTCAACGTCATATCGGTATAAATTCTAATTTAGAAAGTTTAAATAAGAAAGAAATAAGCAGTTCTCTGGTAGCCGTGATCGTCTAGTGGTTAGGACCCTACGTTGTGGCCGTAGTAACCCAGGTTCGAATCCTGGTCACGGCAACATGAGAACATTTTTACTTTTATATATCTTTGATGATGTCATTATTAAACAATAAATTAATTTAACATTTCGCAGCGCTCGTATATTTCAATATAAAATAGTTCACATCATCATCTTAATTTATGTAACGCAAAAAATACAAACAAATAACTTAATCAAGTCAGTAGTAAACACATGACGATTAAAATGTCAAAAATATTCACACATTTGCAATCACACGTCCCACAACATCAGTGTCAGTTATATATTAGCAAGCGAATGTGACCAGTGGAATCCGGATACAATGTCATGTCAAACACAAGTACACATGGCAAGTAACCGATAAATAAAAAATACACGCACATCGTATGGCCTTCAAAATACCACGCACTCATAGAAACAAGATGGCGCCGTGCTGGCCTGACCTCATGCCATGATACAAATTCAGTATTGCAATTATTATTTGTATATCAAGGGAAGAAATTGAAACATTTCTTCCTTAATGTGCCTTTTCATTTCCCGAACCGAAGGCAAGGGATGATATAAAGCACTTTCTTCACAAAAGTATACATAACTTTGTTCCAATGCATCTTAACTACTTGATTTAAGACACTGTTTAGTGTGCATGAAATTGAACTTTAAGCAAAAATGAACTAAATGAAAGTTAAAATAATTATTATAATGAATTTATTAATTAATTTCTTTGCATTTAATGCAATTTCTTTTATTTCGTTCAATAAAGGTTTACACTATGTACATAAATAGCTATTCACTGGCCTGTCAGAAAGTAAATGTTTCAGAAATTATAAATTTAGAATTCTCTCCACAGATGTCACTTGGATGTCAATAATTTAAAAAAATATATAATTATTTTCCAATTGTCATAAATATAGCATTACTTTCCTTCCTTAGAGAAAATAAATAAATATATCATCACGCCTTTTACCCCTTCTGGGTGTGGCGCTCTACCGTAGAATATTTCGGTAAGTGATATATTTATGAGCGTGAAGTGCGGTTACAAGCCATCAAGTCACGTCCCTGAAAGATGTTAGTGGTGGGGGAGCCGCAGGGGAAATTTTAAAATGGTGAAAATTATATTTTTTGACAGGTACCAGTACCAACCAAATATTTGTTGAAAATAAATACCATGCAAGATTCCTTTCAATATTTATACATATAAAAAAAATCAGAAATGTTAATATTTTTGACAGTTCTATATTTTAAAACGTTACAATTTCTATAGTATGTATTAAACTAATAATTATCTGTACTAATATTGTTTTACCGTTGTTATTTAACAACCAATAAGCATTAAAATCAGAAATTATGTAAAATGTGGTATCTTGGTCATTGTTAACTTTAAACATGCAGTTAGCTAACAACATTGTTAACATCGCTTTATGCAACCTGGCCTAAGTATACAAATAGCTATTAAAGGGGTTTGATAATATTTATTTTCCTAGGACCCAAATGATCTAGGTTGGTCTAAATAGGCGCCATTACTTCGATAACGTAAACATTAAGGAAAATTCTGTTGTATTATTCGTACATAACTCTAAGAAAAACAGGATATTCCGAAACAGATACATTCAAAAAATGAAGTTATCTCATCGGTAATTAAATATCGCTAGGAAGCTGCCAATCGGGTTTGACAGACAACTATCATGGGGGAAATCCTTTTTACGCTTCTTTCTACGGAGATGACGTAGGCCAGGGACAAAGTTCACAAATAGTAGAATGACATTGCACGAGATACGTATGAGCCTTATAAAATTGATGACCACGGCCATTCGTTAATCTTGTTATCATGCAATTAAAATTGGACACAGAATTCACATCATATCCGGACGAGCCGTATCATTATCGCAACTCACATTCAACGCTGGATGAACGCTCGAAAAGATGCGTCTTTATGCGAATATCATTTCACCTTACTTGATTTTTCCATAGATTTTATTTTATTTTAAGGTAGTACTAGTGTGACGGTGGAGCCATCGGTTGTCGAGTGGCGAAACTGACGCTTAAAAAAATATAATAATTGAATAAAATAAGTGTTTCATACCTATTATGGTTTGAATATCATGAATTGTTAACAGGTTGTTGGTCTAATGAATTTTCAAATACCATACCACCGTGTGGTGTTGCCATTATATATTGGGATTCTTAATTTTTTGTTAAAAACAAGGCTTTGCATGGCTATATATCCATTACTAAACGATAAAAAACTTTCTCCTTCTGATACAATATACATGAATAGTTCTAAAACATCATACTAGTTTTTCAATTGAAACTGCAAAATTTTAGAGGTACACAAATCAAATATGTGCGATTCTGAGTGATGATCGCCATAAGCTCCGTGTATAAGAATTCAACTTTACAAGCGAATATATTTGTTCACAGACGATGAATGTGTTTCATATTTTAACAGGATGCGTGTTTACATGCGCGAAATTTCATTCGGATCTGCAAAATTTTTTTTCACGCTAGTACTACCTTAAATGTAATGATCGTTTCATCCTCTCGGATTGTCTGATGATGTTCGAGAGGGCGAAATGATCGTTACATGAAATTAAAATAAAATCTGTAGAAAAATCAAGTACTTTGTGTTTATTTATTAGTGTTAATATATTCCACCAAGTACCGACTACAACTCTTTCAATCATTTCAACTTGTTCGTGCTTATGTCATGATCATTGTTACCCTTTATTAAAATTACATTATTCAGCATCGAGAAATGTCTTTTTTCTATCACCAGTACAGTAAGTACAAAATTACATCCTTGTTAACAGAGATGTAAGGTAATGAGTCAAGAAAAAAATTATATTATTGCAATAGTAATAATACATTAATCATCGCAAATGATAAAAATGTGACATTATTGTTATGGTAACATAACATTAATCATCGGACTTCACAAATATTTAAGATATTAGAATTTATTTTTAATTTTTTGTAGCTTTTTTTCTGTATCAAGAGCATTAATAGTTACTTATGTTATAAGTCCCAAGTTCAAATCCCGCACAAAAAAACTACTAAACTGCAGTTCGATGAGTCTGGACCCTGTACTGTAATTGAGATTAAGTTCCTACTGTACAGAGTAACATAAATAAATAAGTGTTTATGATTCGAGTAAGATGTTTCTGGACAAGACAACGAAGGAGCCGAGTCTGAAATTACGAAGTAAGTAAGAGAGATTTTTTTTTAAAATAGATAAAAACCAAAGAAAATATGAGTTATATTTAAAAACTGTCCAATTATTATGTAACTCAGCAGCAAATTCTATATTAATTAAAAAGCTTATTATTATTATCCTTATACATGTTTTACGTCTAGTATAAAAACTAATAGTTCGTACAGAATTTTCGTCTAAAGAAGAGGTCGCATATATTAAGCAGTTTAGCAGCAAAAGTAATAAATTGTGTCTTCATACAATTTGAAATTAAAACATAAAGATCATAATCACAACCATACAGATATTTTTGGAGAACATTAACTTTTGAAAACAAGCTTTTAATATCACAGTATTACTTTGTTTGTTTATTTTCTGTGCACCTACGCGAAGTAAGATGACATTTTGAAACATGAGTCAGATTTGTATTATGCTCATTCAAGCAGTTCATTCATACTGACACGATTGTGTATCAGTTAATCAGTTGATGATTGCTACCTAATGAACCGCAAGGATAAGGCAGGCGCTTTTATCAACATGAGACTGTGCTATGTTGTGGCGTTGTGGGTAAACAACACCTTGTTGTTATCAGAAAAGTCAGACAAGATTTCAAGCAAGAATCGCACTTATGAAAAATTGGAGAAGTTACAAAATTGAAGAAAAGAAAACTTACGTAGTATATCCGGAACAGAGAAGACGAATACATTGGAGTGCGCTTACCTAAAACAAAATACATAAATAAATATAAATATATCATCACGCCTTTGACCCATTACTGGATGTGGCACTCGGCCGAAGCAGATCTCGGTAAGTGATATATTTTTGCGCGTGAAGTGCGGTTACCCACGGTCCCCAAAGATGTTAATGGAGGAGGAGGCACAGGAGTAGTATTGAATGTGGTGAAAATGTTTGTCAGCAGTGGGAATCAAACCAGGGTTCTCAGGATCCACAGGCCGACACGATACCACAGTGCCACCAACTCCATAAAATACATAAATTAAATATTATAATAAATGCATACATATACAGGGTGTTTAATTTAATTGTGCCACCATTTCTATCTCGAGAACTATACCTATAACAAATATTTTTTTCGACCAGTGGTTCTCCAATTATGGGACACAACTTTCTTATTTTAAATGAGAACATATATTTTCTTTGTACGGAAGGAAATTTTATTCTGAATTCAACGAATACAAAATTCAATACCCTCTCACATATCAAAATTTTCAAGAAAAATGCATGTTAAATTGACATTAATTTAATTCGAATTCAGAGACCCCAAGTTCGAATCCCATTCAAGCTAAAAATTATATGTACTACCAAACTACGGCTCGGTAAGTCCGGACCCTGTACTATAATTGGGATTAAGGGCCAAATGCACAGTCGTTACTCACTCTCATCTCACCCTCACTTCACATTCAAAATCGAAGTAATTAAGGCAACTAACTGAAGAATTTGCACAATTTGAGTTAGTTGCCTTAGTTATTTCGATTTTAATTGTGAGATGAGAATGAGGTGAGGGTGTGTCACGACTATGAATTTGATCCTAAAGGTCAAATTCTTGGTCGTGCCTCATATTTACCTCATACTCAAATGGAAGTAACTAAGGCAACTACCTCAAATTGTGCAAATTCTTGAGTTAGTTGCCTTGGTTATTTCGACTTTGAGTGTGAGGTGAGAATGAGATACGACTATGAATTTGACTCTTAGGGCCAAATTGACAGTCGTCACTCACTCTCATCTCATCCTCACATCACTCTCAAAGTCGAAGTAACTAAGGCAACTAACTTAAGAATTTGCACAACTTGAGTTAGTTGCCTTAGTTACTTCGATTTTAAGTGTGAGATGAGAATGAAATGAAGGTGAGTCACGACTATGAATTTGACCCTTAGTTCCTGTTGTACAGAGTAATATAAATAAATAAATAAATTTAAATTGCATAGAAATCAGTGTGCTATGATGGAAACAAATGAATATCAGAATTTATTTATTTTTTTGCACAAACAAAAGCTGAAATATATGAAAACTCATTACAGAAAACCTTAGTTATAAATAAAGAATAACAAATGAACTTCAGTATCATGCAGCTGAGTAACAAGCTGATCAGACAAGTAGGCAGAGGTAGACTCACTCAGCATACACACATGAATAACGACGTGTGGTGAATTGAAAAGAGAAGTGGTTATTAAACAATCCTACGCACACATCATTCTGTCCAGCTCGCATATAATCGCGCATGTTCATATTCGCTAAATGAAAGTTCACTTAGGCAAATTAAATGCAAATTTGTGCGTATACTTATAATTAAACACATGTGGGATTTGTGTTTTATTATTTAAACAAACTACTTGATAGTTTATTGTGATTTTATAACGTTTAATTAAACTTGTTATTTGCTTACACACTTCAGTAGCTTTCAGATTCTTCAGTATTTTTCTAGAAAATAATTCTGACTATTGCCTGGCAACAAGTTTTCGAAAGATCTGTCAAAATTATTTTCAATTTATTCTCACTCTCTTATTATATTATTACTGAAAATAAAACTCTTATTATTATTCCCGGGAATAATCTCGGTAGCAGCTTTTGTTTGTGACAAATGATAGGGTTGTCAAATAATTATGTAAAATTGTCAACACATTATTATTTGTGGAGTGTTACCTCCTATATGGTCAAATGATGAATCCTCTCCAAAATTAATATAATCAAAACTTTTCAACATTTTATTTTTAATTATATTTAAGAACCAGAAACAGTTTAGCAAATATTCTATTTAATCGCGTACCTAATTTAAAAACTGTAAAAAGTTACGAGGTTTTTAAAATGCTAATAAGATTTAAAACACACAAACGTCCATATCTTTAACAAGCTCAATCCTCTTAACAATCCATAAAACAAGTCTTCCACCTTGTCAATTTAGTGGCTGACACTTTCATAGCACTTTAATGGCCTCTATCATCATTCAGTATATAAAAATTTGTCAGTGGCATTTATTATAATTAATAAATCATTGCTGGTTACGAGGTATGCTCTGCTGTTCTTGAAAAACTCACAACAGTAAAGTGTATTTATTTAACAATTAATTAATAATTATTTTATGAAGAATACTTATTCCACGAATAAATAATAAATAAATAAATATATCATCACGCTTCCTTATGTGCTTTCTATTCCTCGTCTTCTGCTTGGAAAATGAAACAGCACCTCCGGGATGAAATATCTCACTTTCTTTCTTTGACCACAGAAATAACTATTGTACAATTCAAATGACAGTTCATATAAACCAAACCTGTCAATATTATACTGTTTCTTTCGCTTCCTAGGTTAGTTATCACTAAACGCAAAATGTTTGCAAGTAATAAAGTTTCGAGTTTTTTGCTCATAAATGTTTTTAAGTGCATCTGCTGTTCTACGTATTTTGCTTTTATTAATTTACTGTCGTGACTTGACTGAATATTTAATTATATGGGTAGTAAAGAAGAATAGAAATTGTATTCTTTTTGTCCATTTAAGAGCAATAACAAGAACAATAAAGGTAAATGAACTACAATGAAGATAGAAACTGGAGCGTTCATTGTTCAAACACAAAAGATACATTCTTTGAAGCCGTAATAAACTGAAGTATTTCAAGTATTATTTAACCCTGCTGTTCTGTTCGAATTTAAAATAGTTGTAGCAGCAGTAAGCAGTACCTTTTTAATATTATTTGTAGAGAAGAAAGTGAGATATTTCTTTCCAAAGACACCAGATTCACAAATAATTTTTCTCATTTCCAGGAATAAACGATCTACTTGATTCTTTCGTTTCAAGGACTGTAGTGTCCCGCCGGGATTAAAATGACAGTTAAACAAGTATTACTGTAGTAACAAGTGTATTTATTATAAACCTCAAAATATTTATTATGTTAATGTTGCCCAAGTTACTAAAAATTTGTATAATGGTGTCGTTATCAAAATTAATCATTAATTCAAATTATATGGCTGGAAGTGTCAAAAATAGTGCATTTAATCCCTCGGGTGACTTCATATCTTGTTTAGTTTTTGAGATATGGCTTTGGAAAAGTCGAAAAACTGAGATATTGAAATTTTTGGAAAGTTTAACACTTCCAGAGAATATATCTCAAAAACTAAACAAGCTATGAAGATGCACTAAACGGCATTGAATTGCCCGTGATCGAATTGACTTATTGGAAAACTTTTAGCTTATATGAAGCAATTTTCATAATTTCAAAAACTACCCCTGTGGCTCCTCCACCACTAACATCTCTGGGGTCCGTGATTTGACGACTGGTAACAGTACTTCACGCGCAAAACATATCACTTACCGAGATCTGCTTCGGCAGAGTGCCATACCCAGTAATGGGTAGAAGGCGTGATGATATATTTATTTCATTTTTTTGTTTTTTTTGGAAATTTTTCCAAGAGGTACCTCGTAATCAATTTTGTTTTCTTAGGCTTTCTTCAACTACTATAAAATATTATTTTCAACATAGTAAGATTATTTTCTAATAAATAATTCCATTGAATCAAACAAGTTTAGTACCACTTAAAGACATTGAAAGATACTTGTGACGTCATAAGCATCTATAGAACTACCACAAATCATATCTCACTTAATATAAAATAAATAAATAAATATATCATCACGCCTTTTATCCATTACTGGGTGTGGCACTCTGTCGAAGCAGATCTCGGTAATTGATATATTTATGCGCGTGAAGTGCGGGTACCAGCCGTCAAATCAGAGCCCTCAAAGATGTTAGTGATGGGGGAGCCACAGGGGTAATTTTAAATTGGTGAAAATATTTCTCGGCTGTGGAGATCGAACCAGGCTTCTTAGGAGCCACAGGCCGACTCGGATACCACTGAGCCACCTAGTCCATAATATAAGGAAGTTTAACACCGTGCTTTCACTGATTATCAGAGTTTTTCATGTAGTTTCATAAAAATAAATAAATAAAAATTAATCAGTATAAAAGCCCATTACTATAAAAAGTTAATAATTCATCTGCCATGTCATAACGGTACCATCAATAAATGATTTAATGAACAATTCAACCATATAGGGTCAAACAACCCTGAACAGAACAACCAGGTTAAACAGTTAAACTACAAATGATGATTATTAATATTATTATAACAAAACAACAATACAACCATGTCCCACCTCTTTAACAACACCCATTCACACAAGTCTCAAGCTAAAATAGCTAAATAAGCAGCAGCACATCCGCGGCATTGTGCGCTATGCTATGAATGGCACGTGAAGGTTCGTGACTTGTGACCTGGTTTCCGACGCCGCAGCACGGAGGAGAGGACACGCGAATTCGCGATATCCGGGCCGAGCGACCGTGTGACCGTGTGAATGCACTTCTCTCACCTATTGTGTAAGTTGAATGGCGAATTTGTGATCGTGGGTGAGCAGACCGAATCGAGAGCGTTGCGAAATAATGTGGATGCTAATCGGAATAGTTCTTGCTTGTTGGTGTTATGTTAAATAAGGATTATAAGTACAAATACAAGTACAGCAACAATGAATGACTCAAGAGATGTTATTGCGGTAGATGGCTCAGTGGTTTGAGTCCCACAGCAGATAAACAATTTTCACCACATTTAAATTATCTCTGTGTCTCCCCCTTCACAAACATCTTTTGGGGGGACATGGTTTAACGCCTGATAACCGCATTGCATGCGCATAAATATATCAGTTACCAAAATCTGTTTCGGTAGATTGCCACATCGAATAATAGGTAATAGGCGTGATGACATATTTATTTATTTATTTATTTACCTTCAAAATGATCTTTTTAGTGGCTAAACTCATGATATTTAAGTTCAAGTTAATTACAATATTAAACAGATTTCCACAGACGAATAAGAAGCCGACCCCTAAATATACACTCAATTCAATTATTATCAATTAAAAAACGAGATATGAAAATATGGTGTTAACTAATGAATTCTTCGTGCTTTAATGGGCTTATTAAAGATATAAGAAGATAAAGAAATTTGGTGGTTTGATAGTTATGACATGAGAAGCCGCAACATGGAATATCTAATTTACTTTGTCGAGAATTTCAGTTCAAAGGGTTAAAAATTTTTTTAATATAGTTCTATATAATTTAAGCCACGAGAAATCGAATGCCGTTGGGCGCATCTTCATATCTTTTTTAGTTCTCGAGTTACAGCGATTTTTCATGTTTTTCAAATCGGAACTTTGACAGGCTATATCTCGAGAACTAAAAGAGATATTGAAATGCGGTTTGAACGAGTGAATTTCTCGTGCTTTACTTAATATATTAGGTAATTTTGAAAATTTTGAAAATTTTTCGGATTTTTCCAAAATTTTCCCTTGGCGATATTTCGAAAAGTAGAAGAGATAATTAAAATCTGTGAACACCAGTGAATTCCTCGCGTAAAAATACAGAGGTATGCAAATTTTCACGAAAAAATTCCCACGGATAGATTTTTTATTACAGAAAAACGAAAAATTACCAAAAATCGTAAAAAACTTAAGGGGTACCCCTTCAAAAATATTTAATTTTTAGCCGATTTTCGTTTTTCTGTAATAAAAAATCTATCCGTGGAAATTTTTTCGTGAAAATTTACATACCTACGTATTTTCACGCGTGGAATTCACTGGTGTTCACAGATTTTAATTATCGCTTCTACTTTTTGAAATATCGCCAAGGAAAATTTTTTGAAAAATCCGAAAAATTTTCAAATTTTTCAAAATTACCTATTATATTAAGTAAAGCACGAGAAATACATTCGTTCAAACCGCATTTCGATATCTCTTTTAGTTTTCGAGATATAGCCTCTCAAAGTTCCGATTTGAAAAACATGAAAAATCGCTGTAACTCGAGAACTAAAAAAGATATGAAGATGCGCTCAACGGCAATCGATTTCTCGTGGCTTAATTTATATAGAAACATATTAAAAATAAGTTGAAAATTTTGAAGCCTTATAACAGAAATTCTCGACAAGCTAAATTAGATATTCCATATTGCAGCCTCTCATATCATAACTATCAAACCACCAAATTTCTTTATCTTCTTATATCTTTAATACGTCAATTAAAGCACGAACAATTTATTAGTTAACATCGTATTTTCATATCTCGTTTTTTAATTGATAATTGAGTGTATTTTTAGGAGTCGGCTACTTATTCGATTATGGAAATCTTCTGCTTATTTGAATTAACCTGAACTTAAAGGTCATGAGTTTAGCCACTAAAAAGTCTTTAAGTTCATTTTGAAGGTAAAAAAAATATATCATCACGCCTTCTGCCCATTACTGGGTGTGGCACTCTGCCGAAGCAGATCTCGGTAAGTGATATATTTTGCGCGTGAAGTGTGGTTACCAGTCGTCAAATCACGGCTCCCAAAGATGTTAGTGGTGGAGGAGCCACAGGGGCAGTTTTTGAAATTATGAAAATTGTTTGTCGCCTGTGGGAATCCAACTAGGGTTCTCAGGATCCACAGGCCGACTTCATACCACTGAGCTGGTCACCCCATTTTGAAGGTAAATAAAAAATATTATAAAATAAATAAATAAATATATCATAACGCCTATTACCCATTATTGAATGTGGCAAAGTAAAGTATTCTTGAATGTTAAATGATTAGCGTAGAGTAATATTTGAAATATAAACTAGTGGTATGCGTACCAGGCACAATAGGTACAAATTCTGTTTTTATTATAGGTACGAGTAGAAATGTGGGCTGTAAAATTAATCAGATAGAGAACATTTATCGAGACATTTATGTACGTGTTGCAACGATAAATTTATACCTGTTGTAATTTTAACACATACCTAATTAGCAAATAATTATACTTTTCATTTCAATTACTAGTGTTTCAATAACTACATACGTGTCAATAGTTTCATAACAATTTCATTTTTATTATCAGAAGTATTCTACTTTTGCAAGTTATCTCTCTCTCTCTTTAGACTAGTATATCCCGCTTTGTTCATCAAATAGGATGCTGCCACTCACATGATACTGTGACGTTTCGTGACGTAAAAACAGCTGTTCGGGCAAAGATCACTGCGCCACCTACAAAATGAACTATTTTTTTGGGACGAGATTTGAAAAGAACGGTTCTTTTCAAATCTTGTTGGGCTGCGATTACTGCGCCACCTACAAAATAAACTATTTTTTATGGGATGAGATTTGAAAAGAACGGTTCTTTTCAAATCTTGTTGGGCTGCGATCACTGCACCACCTACAAAATGAACTATTTTTTATGGGACGGGATTTGAGAAGAACGGTTCTTTTCAAATCTCGTCCCAAAAAAATAGTTCATTTTGTAGGTGGCGCAGTGATGTTTGCTCGAACAGCTGTTTTTACGTCACGAAACGTCACAGTGTCACGTGAGTGCCCGCATCCTATTGACGCTTAAATTATTCTATGGTTGTTAGCAGGTATCCAGTCAAATGTTGCATTTGAAAACTCCAGAAAAACATTTACATGTCTGGCTTAAAATAAATGAGTCACTGCAGTACAGTTATAATCTCCGACTAACAATACAGGGATGTATTTAAAATTTTCATATCGTTAAGAATTTGAATATTTTTCATAAAATATTATTAATATCAGAATGTACGACTGTGGGTGCCAAGTGATTGTGAAGAAACAACCTGTGACGATCCTAAATACGATTTAAATATGTAAAATATTGTATCATAATTATGATCGAAATAAATTAAAATAAAAATTAAATACTTTCCTGTGACGTTATTTGGATATTTTCCAGGTAGTACAATAGCCAATCTTAAGGTTTTTGTACAATTCTAATTCTTCATAACAAAATACATAAAGGTCATATTTGTTTCAAACTTTATTTCGTAGCGCAAACCAATAAAAAGAAACCACAACCACAGGATAATTTAAACGTCAACTTTCATACTCTAATGGAACTATATCAACTAGCTTCTTCTTTTCTCTCCTTCCGTTTTCCTTCCTTTGAAAATTTTAATCCAATTAAATTGAATATGTTATCTTTTTAACAAGACTATTCTTCTTTTCACAGAATGATAGGAAAGCAATGACCGTTCTATAGACACGAGCACAATAACGCATCATTAGCGGATGGCAGTAATCGTCCAATTGACAAATCAACTAATCACCGAATGATGAGTGATGCATGCATACAAGCGCATACGCGGATCACTGATGAATTGGGTTAATTACCCTATAATTACTCATTAACATGTGCGCTCAAAACTTATGTTGCACTAACACATCACTATCAATGCCATCTCGTACAATTTGATGCATTACGCATATTTCTTTAATAAATTTCTTATTTTAAAAGAGTCTGAAGTTAGCACCTGAGCACTTATAAACAAAATAAATATAAATATATCATCACGTTATTTACCCATTATTGGGTGTGGGACTCTTCCGTAGCAAATCTCGGTAAGTGATATATGTATGCGCGTGAAGTGCGAGTACTAGCCGTCAAATCACGGTCGCAAAGATTTTAGTGACGGGGGAGACACAGGGATAATTTTAAATACATAAATAAATAAATATATCATCACGCCTTCTACCCATTACTGGGTGTGGCACTCTGTCGAAGCAGAGTTACCAGCCGTCAAATCACGGCCCTCAAAGCTGTTAGTGGTGAGGGAGCCACAGGGATCATTTTAATTTGGTGAAAATGTTTGTCGGCTGTGGGGATCGAACCAGAGTTCTTAGGATCCACAGGCCGACTTGATACCACTGAGCCATTGCCCCATCACCATCATTTGAACTTAAATAAAATAAATAAATGTATCATCACGCCTTCTATCCATTACTGGATGTGGCACTCTGCCGAAGCAGATCTCAGTAAGTGATATATTTTTGCGCGTTACCAGTCGTCAAATCACGGCTCCCAGAGATGTTAGTGGTGGAAAATTGTTTTTCGCCTGTGGGAATCGAACCAGGGTTATCAGGATCCACAAGCCCACTGAGCTAGCCACCCCATATGATTTGAACTTGATAATACTAAAAGTAATGTAGCAAAAAATAGAACACGATACATTTTAATTTTTATTAGTCACCGATATTCGGAAACAAAGCAAACAAAACAGACCATTTTATTCGCTAAATCAATTATTTAAACACACATATTCTTGTCAAACAGTAGAACACCAAAGAAAACAAAAACCTGAACGGTCATTCAATAAAAAATAATTGAATTTAATTTTAAAATAATTCACATTGTTTTAAAACAATGCGATTAAATAATGACTCACATATTAACGTTACATACGTCGAAGCCAAAATAGATAGAATGATACCCTAATGCGACATTTTACAAATTTCCCGAGAACATATTATTGTCGATTGACGTGAAAATCTCCGAATGTATGATGCAGAGCACATTTGATAGATGGACCGCCTCTGCAGCACATATACCACCACACTATGTTCTGTGAAAACGAGCAAGTGTTTCCCAACAAAGTTTATCTCGCGGTATCATCGCATCTCGTAAACTGCCGGCTGTAATTATTTTGATTTACAGTGTCTTAATTATGCAGTTGAGCAAATTTCCGAGAACGTGAGATTTGATTTATTAGTCTCTGACGGAACACGCATTGAGATATCGTTCACCTTTCTGTCATTACACAAAAATTTAATGAAACCATTTTTAAAAATAAATTAATACGTCGTTAGATCATCATGTATTGGACTAGTTATTGCAGACATTAGCTGTATTCCATTTGCCATTTGGTTCACTTAAATCCGTTCAGATAAATTCGACACATGACTAAATGAACTGAATTAAGGTAGTACTAGCGTGAAAAAAATAATTTGCAGATCCGAATGAAATTTGGCGCACGTAAACATTGGATAGTCATACGCATCCTGTTAAAATATGAAACACATTCTTAGTCTGTGAACAAATATATTCGCTTGTAAAGTTGAGTTCTTATACACGGGGCTTATGGCGATCATCGCTCAGAATCGCACATATTTGGTTTGTGTACCTCTAAAATTTTGCAGTTTCATTTGAAAAACTAGTATGATGTTCTAAAACTATCCATGTATATTGTATCAGAAGGAGAAAGTTTTTTATCGTTTAGTAATGGATATTTAGCCATGCAAAACCTTGTTTTTAATGAAAAATTAAGAATCCCAATTTATAATGGCAATAAAATGTTTTGTCGGCTGTGAGGATCGAACCAGGGTTCTTAGGATCCACAGGTCGACTCGGATACCACTGAGCCATTATCCCATACATATATTCGTGATTAATATAAAAGTGACTTTACAGGAAGGCACTTTTGATTGGCACATCCTCCATGTTATGGCATACAAGGATTCTACATATTTTGCACGATTGTATTTTCTTTAATAATCACTGATGGAGGTTTCCAAGACAGTAAGTTATGTTTACAAATTACTATCGGTAAGTAATTACAATTACAGAGTGATCAGAAGTAAGTGTTTCAGTAGGTAATACAATTCTGGGGATCTTTTTATTCTACAGTTGACACAGCACCAGGTAAAGGCAGAAATACTATTTGACATGTCATATATATATATATATATAATAAATACAAATAGATTGAGTGATAGAAATACTTTATTATTATTGTTCTGTGAGAAATTCTTGAAAAGAAAGGATGTGGTTAAGGAAAACAACGATTGTTATTAATTTAAATTTTCAAATGTCACTGTCAACAACAAGAAATAAATTTATGTATCAGTCTTACCAATTTCAAGTAGTTTTTCTTATTGCCAACTGAAACACTTAGTTCTGATCACTCAGTACTTACCGATCGGAAGGCAGTAAGTAAGGCGTATTCCATTTACCATTTGGATCAGATCTAACTTACATTTACTGAACCAGATCACTTATTTATTTCACTAAATTACTTCGGTAACTTTATTTCTAGTACTAAAATTACAGATTCTAATTTACTTTAAAGTAATTCATTCCAATAAATGCATCAGTTTGTTTAATTCAGTTTATTTAGTCATGTTGTCTAATTTATCTGAACTGATTTAAGTGAACCAAATGGCAAATGGAATACAGCTGTAGATAAAAATGGTAACATAGCAACTATTAAAATATACTTTAAAAATGACACCTCAGACAACTAAAAAATTTTAAAACGATCTTACAAAAAATATGAACCATTGTGGTCACTTACAGCCCAATTCTATAAAGAGTTTTAGCTAATCCAGAATTTTTAGCTTTGATTGTTTGTATGCTTGTTGATGAATTTTAGTGACCGTAGTTCATGATCAAATATGCCATGTCGTGACGAAAGCAAATTTTTCAACTATCATGGCCTTTTTGACTCATACATACAATTGAATGTCAAAGCACGGAGGATTTAAAAAGCGAAATGATTCGATATGAACCGAATGACTTTCGCTTGTTTTGCCATATTTAGGAACGCTCAACGTGACGACAGATGACATTTAAATTAGCGTACGCCATACGATTAACTGTTAAAGAACTGCGCGGTACGTGACGCAAACACACAAAAAAACTATAGGCGTACTTAGTTACTTAACTATTTGTAGTTTTATGATAATGTCAGAAGAAAAGAAGATTTTACACAATACATAAGAAAAATAACTAGAATTGACTATAACTATTTTATATCCTCCGGTTTTGTTTAAGAAGAAACATGGGCCTAAATAAAACTGAAATTGGAATGGGAACAGTGATCTTTTTGAAACAATAGTATATTTGTAATTCTGTTCTTGGTATGTTAGAAATTAGACACCAAATTGAATAGACCATTTTAAAAATGTTCGCGACCCCTAGGTGTTTATTTTTTGAACTAATAACTTAGTGCCGCCTAATGGCGGCGAACGAGATATTTCAAAATGAATTTAAGTACAAAGTAAGTGAAATGTTTATAGTGAAAATGAAAACTTATTGTAGCATCAAAATAAATGAAGCATATTCATCAGTTATTTATAAATTATGTTAACATGATTCTTTTCTTTTGTTCACATTTTGAGGAAAAGAGTGAAATGAAATGTTTCTTGTTTTTTTTTTTAAATTATTATTACAACCCTGTACACAGCATATAGTACCCGTCATAATTACTATTATTAATTACTTTTCAATGAAGAAACAAATACTAACCAACAAAAATAATCGAACTGTCACTTGTCAAATCATAAACAAAGATGAGTATACGGCAATAACTTTTTTTTATCTCCGTTTAACGTTTGCACATGCGCAATTAATTTTTAAAATGGTCTATTCCTAGTGAACTAAAGAATATTTATTTAAATTAATAACACAATATATCTATAAACATATAAACTTATTACCTAAAGAATCAATTTTAAATGTCCTTAATCTATCTTTGAAAATATCTTTTCAATGTTTATAAACAGTTTTGACAATTTGACAGTTGTCATGTATAAAACAAAATAAAAAAATATGAAGCCTTGTCTGAACAATTGGTAACACAGATTTCATATTTATATATTAAAAAACAAGTGCTACAATTGATCATTGTAAAATGTATTTTTCATACTATTTTTTTTATATCGCATTTATTTACTTTTATTTCAAAATTTTCATTCAAACAATAATAAAATTTCAAGGTGGTAATACTGACAAGTTCAATAAACATTTGAAATGTAATTTATTTTGACATTTATTAGTAAGGTTAGAGTTTAAATTCATAATGGTTCTGTTATAAAATAAAATAATTTTTAATAAAGAAGTGTTTTGCAGTTTAAGATAATTATTTTATTATATAAAAAATAATAATTGCAATAATTTTATATGGGCTGAGGAATGTCAGCTAAATAAAATAAAAATATAAATATATCATCACGCCTTCTACCCATTACTGGGTGTGGCACTCTGCCGAAGCAGATCTCGGTAAGTGATATATTTTGCGCGTGAAGTGCTAAAGCGCTATATTTTTGTTTGACATTTTTACAACTAGAAAACTCAATAACTACACAAAAATATCCCCAAAAACAGTTGTACCAAATTATTGTTGTCACAAATTTAACATGTTTATTACACATATTTTTTACATTCAAGGTATAATGGTACAAAGTATTGTAATAAATTTGGAAACATTAGATTTATGCGTAAATAATAATGAAAAATGATCGTAAAATTTTGATTTAATTTTTTTAAAACGGTTAGAAAAACATTTAAAAAATTCAGTATATTTATAAATGTAGTAATAATTTTTTATACTAATTAAAACCGACAATTTTAGAATAAAATAATTATTTAAATATTTTTTTATGTTAGTTTTGTTATTTAAACATTAAACAAGAGTTCTACAAATTTTGCTATAAGTAGAAATAATAATTTTCTGAGAAATATTTTAATCATTTTAAGGTAAAACGTGTTTTTTTTTTTAATTCTTGCAAATGATGACAATATGCGAATGATATACTACTTTAAAAATATATCTATCTATAATTATGACTCATAGTACCTGTTAAGCTGTAGCATGGCAAGGTAATAAACAAACAATTTTAATGAGGAAAATAAATAATATAATTTATCGAGGGTTAGACCACAAGAGATTTCATCTTTATCTGACAAATTTTTATTTAGAAGAACGTGATTGCTTGGTAACAACTAAGAAGAACAATTGAGATGAAAAAACCGCGATAACGAAGATGGATAGATTTTGTTTAATGTCAAAGTTTGATGGCCGGTCTCATAAAAAAAAATTAATTTTAAACTTGGTTTAAATATATAAAAGCAAATCGAATATATGGCAGCACTGTTAATTATTCCTTTTGACATGTAATTTTGTTTTGTTTATATTTATTTAAACCAAGTTCTTTGATGGTGAAACTGGCCGTAAATAAATGAAAAAAAACTAATCATCGAGAAAATTTACCAAATAAAGATATATATATATTTGTTTAAATTATGACATATACATATATTTACTGTTTCCAAGGTAATGAAAGCAAATATAAAAGTTTTCAATTTGGAAACAATTCTTTTCAGTTTTCAATGTTTATCCGATTTAAGTTGATATAAATGACATTCTATATAAATTTATAATAAGCAATTTCACATTTGTAACTTTTGTAAATTTTGTGGCTCCTCCACCACTAACATCTTAGGGGGCCGTGATTTGACGACTGGTAACCGCACTTCACACGCAAAATATATCACTTACCGAGATCTGCTTCGGCAGAGCGCCACACGCACTAATGGGTAGAAGGCGTGATGATATATTTATTTATTTATTTATTTTGCAACAACTTTTTTTGTTCATGTTTTCAGTAAATTTTTCTTTGATATAATTTAATACAACTTATTCCGTTTAAAAAGTAAACAAATGCAATTCTTTTCAATTTAGATTTAATAAAAATTGAAGCTTACAATGAATGCAGCGAGTACATTTATTTCTGAATTTTAATTAGTATTGGAATAAAATAAAATCAGATTTGAATTACATGACGACCGTAGCTTAGTTGGTTAAAGCGTATGACTCGAGTTTATAAGTTCCAGGTTCAAATTATAATTAAATGCAAATTATAATTCAATCTGATATTTATTTTAATTTGCAAATACCTACAACTTTGCATTCCAGTTCTAGATGTAGGTACAATATTCAATCAAAATGATAGTGTGGCCGCAGTATCCGATCACCAAATCGTTTGAAAACAAATTTGGGAAACGCTGACGTAAGACTGCAAAAATTTTAAGTGGGAACATTTTATTTTACGTGTGGTAGTGTTTTATGAACATATAAAATTACACTTAAAACATTTTAGAAGAACCAACATACATGTTATAATTGAAAAAAACAAAAATACTGGTAAGTTTCAAACAATAATTTTATATTAAAAATTTTAAAAATATATATTTAAACTTGAATAAATGTAGAATAATAATAATAATAATAATAATAATAATAAATGAATACGTACTACGCATCAAAAATATGTTTCTCGTCATAATCATTTCATATGCAAATATACAAAAAAAGCTGTGTTTACCTTATATAATCCAGAATGAAAAATCCCAAGAAACAAACAAAAAAAATTAATATCACAGGAAAAATGTCACAAAAAATTCATGAATAAATACAGCACCAAGTGAAATGCGCGGGAAAACACCAAAACAAAGTAAAAACAAGTGTCAAGTGTAAAGGAACAGCAACAGAGCGAATTGGATGTGCTACCGACACAACAACAGTTTGTTTACTGCCGCTCCAACAACAAGCACCTCCCACATATAGTATGAACCTTGCTTACCACGGTATCCTAGCAACTGCAAGTGTTGGTCATCGCTTCTCAGCTGTTCACTAGCTGCTGACACTGAGAAGGAGATTCGTGGCATTCGAGATTCTCTTCTAGAGCAGTCTACCACGCTCTAGAGACAAATGCGTTGTCCGTAGCTACGGTCATGTTCATACAAATGAGCTTATATTGAGATTTAAGTTTCTTGTATAAATATACAATTGTTTATAGACTTTGACAAATTTGTTTGGTGTTTGCATTAAGTTTAATTGTGATTTTCTTAGTAAATAATAAATTGATTAAATTATAAAGAGAAAATTTGGAATACTGTTAGGGATATTAAGAACTCCAGTCTTATGGTTAGCGCATAAGGCTGGAGTTCTTAAGGTCCCAGGTTCAAATCTTGACGGTATTCCAATTTTTTTATTTATAATTTAATTTGACACTCCCTTCCTTTCTTATCTTTTAATTGGATTTCAGTTCTTACGTAGAGTGTTTGACTACAATTGTGTGAAATTCATTTATAAAAACAAGCGCAGGGCGACACTCCTTTCCTTTCCTTTCTTATCTATTTATTTTATTTTCATTTACTGCATTGGGTGGACTTTTCTTTCATATACAAATGCAGGGTATCGCTTTAATTATTTCTAATCTTTGTAGATTCGTTATTAGATTCGTTGTTAGGAGTAAGCGTGAAAAATTTGAGATTTTTTATGCATATGTTACGTACGTCGAAGAAAGAAGATGAATGATAAGTGAATAGGCATGATTGGATAGATGTGATTGAAGGTTTGTTGTATGATAAATGATTTTGAGTGTAATAAATAAATGAGTTTATATGGAGTGATCTATGAATGTGGTTAAAGTGATGGTGGTGTGTTTGGATGATAATGTTTGACGAGGGCTGATTATTTGATGAATGTAATGAGTGAATATTTTATGAGTGATTTTAGGGTTCGTGCTACCCCATTTGATGGGATATAGCATGAAGATATGTATGTATATATGTATTTTATTTCAGCTCAGTGGTATTGAGTCGACCTGTAGATTCGAGAACTCAAATTCGATTTCCACAGGAAATGTGGTGAAAATGTGTGTCCGCAAGTGGGAATCGAACCAGAGTTCTCAAGATCCACAGGCCGACACGATACCACTGTGCCATCAAGTCGGCCTATGGATCCTAAGAACCCTGGTTCGATCCCCAAAGTCGACAAACATTTTCACTAATTTAAAAAATTACTCTTGTGGCTCTCCCACCACTAACATCTTTGGGGGCCGTGATTTGACGGCTGGTAACGGCACTTCACGCGCAAAATATATCAAATACCGAGATTTGAATGGATAGAAGGCGTGATGATATGATATATTTATTATTTTTTATTAAGTTTCTGTTTAGATTAAGTAATTTTATTTATTTATTTATTTGTTATTCTGCACAACAGGAACATAATTCCAATTACAGTAGCTTATTGTGGAATCCGAACCACTCATACACAATCGAATTTTTTTTATATATAAATTGAAGTCATCGAGATTTGAACGCACGACCTCTTGCTTGTTAATTATTACACGTAAGTTTAACCTTGATTTTTTTTCCACTGGGCTACGATTGCCTATAAATTTACTTGGTTTTTATTAAACATATAAAAATAAAACGTCGAAATAATAATAAACAAAAATGTATGAACAAATATATTTGTATGTAAATGCCCCTCATGCTAAATAATCCATACAAATATCTAACTTTATGTATCTATACAAAATAGATGCACGTATTTCATACAAAAGCCAATATACAGGCTGTTTCAATATTTCAGAAAAAAATTAAATGACTGATACTAATATGGCGTAAGTGGCTCAGTGGTACCGAGTCGAACTGTGAATTTGAGAAATTAATGAGCTATTCATTTCTCTAAATTGTGTTGTCTAACGAGCTTTTCGTGGTTGAAGATTTTGTAAGGTAGTAACTTTTAATTCTGTGGTGTTGGTAAGTACGTCAGAGTCACATGATAGTAGTGATGTCAGTAACAACCAATCAGGGTTGAAGAATTAAATATGTTTCTGGAATATAATGACTACATATTCTATTTCACAATGAATTAAATGTTGAAGCATGTAACACGAAATACATTTTCATGCAATGTAATTTGCTTCATTAAAATACATTCTATTATACACGTCAGTCCTCTGTCATACACGTTATACATATATTAAATATAAAAAAGTAAAATGTTCTATTGTTGCATTAATATGACTTAAATGGGAAATACAGACATATGTGCAATTTATTAATATGGTCATGATAATATTTAGAAATGAACGCATTCTGATTTTTCCTGATTATATGTCTTTTTTAACCGTGCATAACAGCTAATGTCTTTAACTGTAACTAAAACATTAATTTTATTTTCGAACATAAAAAAGTAATGAAGTGATATAACCATATAACTGTCGTTTTCACAATTAAAACTGACAGCGCCGCGTGCTGCACTCATAATGAACTAATGAAAGGTAGATAAACATCAAATCAGTTCAAATAGTTACATGTATGAAAAAATGCATAAAAGTAAAACAGAAATAATACAATAATAGTTATTTATGTATTAAGGGTGAAAACAGGCGTTTCTGGCCCGTGGCATGATTATTAGCACGAGGCGCAAAGTGCCGAAGGCTAATAACATGCTCAGGGTCAGAAACGCTAATTTCACCCGTGGTACATACAATATTTTATGTACAACAAAATAACATTTAATTATATGTTCAAAAGATTAAAATATGTACATAGGTTATATGTCAAAATGACATTTTGCAGAATCAACTATTCACAATAAACAAACATTGTCATTTTATTTATGTATCCGTAGGAATGATTTTTTTAAAGGCTCTAGGGCAAAAAAGGAGTGGTTAAGCACGCTTTTTAGGGTTAAAACACCCAGTTGTACATAAATGATATTTAACTTCTACAAGTGTAGATAAAACACTTTCTTCTTTTATAGTATTTTTAATTTGTTCTCAGTTCTAACATTAGAATACTTTTCATGCACTTAATACAGAAATAACGATTCGTTGTTAAAGTACTGCGCGGAAGTACTTTGACATGATTTGAACATGTGAAACATATACTGAATGACATATTAATAAAACAGGTGTGTAGGAGTGAATGGATAGATGTGATTGAAGGTTTGTTGTGTGATGAAATATTCCTAGTTTGAGGAATAAAAGAGCTTTTATGAAAGAGAATATGAATGTATTGTAGCGAGGGTGGTGAGTTAGAATGAGAATGTTTGACGAAGATGAATTATTTTAATGTTTCAAGGGTTTGTGCTACCCCATTTGATAGGATATAGCGTGATGGATAACAGATAATGATCGATTTACAATATAGATGAATTTGTCTCCATTTTATGTATATGTAAATTGTACAAGATTACAAATATTCCTCTTATCTTTTTACATAATTAATAATGAATAGAATATAGATAATATTTTTATCAAACTAGAACAGTAGTACACTTTTATAACGGAAATAGTAAATTAAATGTGGTTCACCAAATTCATGTAATTAATATATTTACTTATACTACAAATATTTGGAATTAAAGTATACAATGACTAATTATTTATCTGTTTTTATAATTAAAAAATAATAATGTTGTTATAATTTCACATGACTAATAGTCATTTCTAATAAATGAAATTGTTTTCCTCCAGATAATTTGTAATAAGCCGAATTTATAAGCTCATTCAGAGGAAGCTGTAACTTGTATACATCAGTATCGGCCCGCTTATATTGTGGTTAACCAATCATTAATAAGCGTGGATAAGTTTTAATTAATCTTATCTAACCACATTTCCTGCATATATTTCTGCGTTGAAAATTCTAAATTATATTTATATATAAATATGAAACCTGTATAACCAATTGTTCAGACATGGCTTCATATTTTTTTTGTTTTGTTTGATGCATGGCAACTGTCAAACTATTTATAAACATTAAGAAAATATATTTTCACAGATAAATTAAGGACACTGATTCTTTAAGTAATAAGTTTGTATGTTTGTAGATATATTGTATAACTAATTTAAATAAATATTCTTTAGTTCATTAGGAACTAAATTTGGTATCTAATTTCCAACAAACCAAAAACAGTATTACATATATATAAAATTATTTGTATAAATTAACGAAATTCTATCGTTTTCATCAAGAATAAGAATTGATATTTATAATCTAATTTAATACAAAATAGAATCCGTTAAACTAAAGTTATTTGTACAACTAGTAATGAAAGTAATACAATTTTTCATTAATTTCAAGTTTGTTGCACGACTGCAAACAGTAATCAAACATTACATAAATCATTAAATAATATAACAAAAGTGGTTGTCATTTGCAAAGGTAACAAAATTAATAAGATAAAATAAAAGTGATAATGAAAATTTAAAATTACGTTAATTTGTACTTCTCATATATGATTATTATTGCAATTATTCAAATGAGTTTTGTTATAAAAACGCAAAATAAATATATCTTCACGCTTTTTAGACATTACTGGGTCACTCTGCCGTAGCGAATAATATATTTTTACGCCGTCAAATTACGACCCCCAAAGATGTTAGTGGAGAAAAAGGCACGTGGGCAATTTAAAGGTGGGAAAAATTGTTTGTCGACTTTGGAAATCGAACCCGGGTTCTCAAATCCTCAGTCCGACTCAATACCACTGAACCACCTACTTCATAAAAAAAATTTCATATTAAATCTTAACAGTGAATAATTCTTTTCTATAGAAAATCGTGACATGAATTTCTTTGTTGTTATAAACAAAAACTATCATTGTATATCAATCTCAATAATTGAATTTAATGACCGATGATGACACAATCTAAACTTTAACAATAAAAATGACGAAATACATGACATTATACTAAATATATAATTATAATTTCCAGGGAAATTCCCAGCATTGTCTAAAAATCGCAGTCTCGCAGTAGATTTGTTTGTAACTATACGTATGTATACATTCCTCGGAGCATATAGTCTCACATTATTCATTTAAATAAATGATGTATATGACAACATAATTAAACTACTATTAATAAATATAATTAATGTATTTATTACTATTATCCGAGTTTAATTTCATTAATAAATAAATAGACATCAATTTATTGATATGTACTAACTGATATGTCGTCATATGATTTGTCAATTTCGAATACAAACAATGCAACTACTCCCAAACAAAAAACGACTACCATTAACAAAAAATTATAATTACTGTGTGCCACAGCTGTAATTAGTAACTTCTTATAATTACTGCCGAATAACAATAACAACAAATAATTTGTATTCAGTTTAAAATAAATGATATCATTCTAAAGAACATATAATTATGTGTATAATACTGTAGTTAATTTAAGTTTATTTTGAATGATGATTAATCACAACAATTAAGAATTGTTATTATATGTATTCTAGGAAACTGATCTTTGTGGTTTTCATTGTATGTAGGTATTTTATTATATGTTTGATTATGAAAAAGAAAATAAATAAACGAAAATTTTGTGAAATGTTTATAGTGCAATCAGCGACACGTGAATCCCGGAAAATTTGTAAACTTCGTGTGAAACTCTACAAATATGTCAAATTTAACCAATGATGATAAGTAACCTAGGTTATATTGGAAACAGGAAAATGTTGACAGATTTTTTACTATCATCTGAATTTTAACAAATATAAATATATCATAAAATAAAATAAATAAATATATCATCACGCCTTCTACCCAATACTGTGGTGACACTCTGCCGAAGTAGATCTCAGGAGGTGATATATTTTTGCGCGTGAAGTACGGTTCCCAGCCGTCAAATCACGACCCTGACAGATGTTAGTGAAAGGGGAGCCACAGGAGTAGTATTATTGTGGTGAAAATGTTTGTCAGTTGTGGGAATCAAACTGGGCTCTCAGGATCCACAGGCCGATTCGATACCGCTGTGCCACCTACTCCATATAAATATATCATCACGCCTTTTACCAATTTATAAACGTGAAGTGCGATTATCTGCCGTTAAATAACGGCCCCTAAAGATGTTAGTGAAGAGAGCCACAGGGGTAATTTTGATATTTCTAAGATGCATTTTTTCAACTTTTTCGCGTAGTTAATAACTTCACAACGTTTTATGCAATCGGATCTTAATGTACATTTTTTAATATTAGATATATTTTATAGATTTTCTTCGAATTGTTCATTTTGCAACAAAAAGCTTAAATAAAAAACTAACAAAGCGCACCAGAATTTATTTCTTGTCTATTTATCTTTACATGAAAATTTTATAAACAAAAATAAAAAGATTGGTTGTCGTCAGGCTGTGCATGTGAGATATGGGTTAGCAGCGGAACTGAACAATCACGGCAGCATTTCCGGCGATGATAGGGGGCGCTGCGGGCGCGGCAAGGGGGGCCAGCGTGAGATCCGTGCTTGGTTAATTGCCTGGTAAATGCTTACATGGACACACTGACATGATGCCATTTTTCACCTTTATCTGAGTAACTACATATGTTCGTGCTGAATTACAACGACGACTAGTTTAATTGCTGGTACTTGTGTTGTTAGATAAATGCAATTATTTTTATTTGTTAAATAATGAAATTGTTAAAATATTAGAATAATAATGTTATTTAGGTGTAGGGTATAAAGGAAAGGTGAATCATGCGCTAATTAGATCTGAAATTGGTACCTAAACACTAGTCTTTTTAAAAGAAGATATTAATAAAGTGTGGCACTCTCGGTAAGTGGTATATTTATGCGCGTGAAGAGCGATTACCAGTCGTTAAATCGCGGTGGAGGAGGAGCCACAGGGGTAGTTTTAACGAGATGAAAATTATTTGTCAGCTATGAGAATCGAATCCGAGTTCTCAAATCCACAGGCCGACTCGGTAACACATGTCACATCATTTAAATAAATAAATAAATATATCATCACGCCTTCTACCCATTACTGGGTGTAGCACTCTGCCGAAGTAGATCTCGGTAAGTGATATATTTTGCGCGTGAAGTGCGGTTACCAGTCGTCAAATCACGGCTTCCAAAGATGTTAGTGATGGAGGAGCCACAGGGGTAGTTTTTGAAATTATGAAAATTGTTTGTCGCCTGTGGAAATCGTATCAGGGTTCTCAGGATTCATAGGCCGACTTCATACCACTGAGCTAGCCACCCCATTTGAATAATTCAATTTTATTTACATTCGAAGTAAATTAATTTATTATTTATAAAATCGGTCATTCATCTTCAAATTTAATCAAAATAGACAGAAAAATTTATATAACATCAGATTTTAATCACATAGCAACCGCAGCTCAGTTTTTTAAGAAATCGGAGTTCATAAGTTCTAAGTTTAAATCCTATCGGTATCAATTTAATAAAATGACTAATCAGTAATTTGAAAATTGATCAATAAATATATTATAAATAAAAGAAGTACCTTTTAGTACAGAGAGATACAACAAAAAGCAAAATAGTCACCAATTAAAATAATTCAATTCGTAGAACTTTTTAACGTTTCTTAATTTTTTATTATGAGTCAGTCGTACGTTACGTGTTACGTTACTATTAGTAATAAACGTTACTTGAAAAAGAGAAGGTCGCCAAATAACATAATTAGTTATAATCATATGTATACTATCCACATCTCCGTTACTATGTTTATTGTTTAACAATAAAATGACTCCATATTCATAGAACTATACAATGATTAATACGAATCTCCAATATTAATTCTAGACAGTTCCTAGTTCAAGAAAAAATTACCTGATTAGTCACAAACCAGTATTTGGCAGAAACTAGTTTAGCAAATTCTTTCATTCTGTGAAAGACAAATGTTTATCATGTGATACGTATGTTAGTACTTCCCGAATAGAATAAGCTCGAAAAATTATGACACACAGTTCCAAGGGTTTGTTTGATAATATTATGTTCCGTGCACATGAGGAAAGTTTTCTGATAAACTTTTTAGAAAGAAAAAGTTTCTTTAAAATTATAGCGGCGCCTCTATCGCGAGAAAGATTTAGTGGAAAGTAACTGTAACTAACTTCATGCTTATGGTATAGTAGTTTACTCATTTCATATCAAAAAGTAACTGACATGATTCTCAAGAAACTTTTTTTTAACTTTTATTGACAACTACGTTTTGGAAAAACCGCTATTACGGTGCTTTCGTTATTTAAGAATTTTATCCAGAATTTCTATAACAATTAAGAGGAAAAAAAACTTGAGCGAAATGTTCATTGACTAATGCTGGGTTGCAAGAAAAAAATAAAGAGCTCTTTAGTTAAAGAATTGTTTATCTAGCAACAGTATCAATAGCGATTATCTGAAATTTATTGAACCGTTAGTTGCTTATGAACCGATAAAACTTTCATGCAACCCAAAATAAGTCTCGTTTATTTATATGTACCGCAATATTGCCCGGCTAGCTCAGTCGGTAGAGCATGAGACTCTTAATCTCAGGGTCGTGGGTTCGAGCCCCACGTTGGGCGAATATATTTTGATAAATAGCTTTTAACATATTATAAACAATAATGAAAAATAGGAAAAATAGTGGAATAATATTTATTCGAAATATTTTATATCTAGTCGTAAAATATAAAAATATTTATCCCAAGGCCCCGGGGAGATTCGAACTCCCGATCTCCTGTTTACTAGACAGGCGCTTTAACCAACTAAGCCACGGCGCCGATGTGCCAGACATGATAACTATAATATTTTGTCTTAGTTTCGTATGAAACGTATAGTATCACCATTTTAGTTCTACTATTTCTGTTTTCCTAATACCCACTTTGTATGTTATGCTGTACGTAATCATAAGTCATGGCGAATCTAATATCTAAATGGATGTTTCAATCAAATAAAATGAACAATTTCTATTTTTCCATTTGCATGACATCAATAAATACTAGACCTCCAATAGTTTAGTTTAGACCGCAAAGTATAGGTATATCTAACGAAACACGATCACTTCGAATGCAGCGTTGAAATCTAATAATACAAATATTATGTTGGGTCGATTTTTCTATCTTCGGATAAAGTTCCCAATAACTATAGCCAGGATAATTGAAAAAGTATCACAGCAGAAAATGGCATTCAATATAATGATTACCATGTGTGCTAATATTTCGATGCGATATTGTTTTATTTATTACGTTAATAGTTATTGGGAACTTGAACCAGAGATGGAAAACCTTAGAGAGAAAATACTTCAATTACACATTGTAACGATTTTAAAATTTAATTTCTATTTTAAATACTGGATTACTATTTAATTTTGTTTATCTTATCAAAGTTCTTAAAATTTTATTAAAAAAAAAATTGTCAAAAAAATTACACTTCTTCCAGTTCTACGTAGCAAGGTACTAATAGGCATCGGTGGTTCAGTGGTAGAATGCTCGCCTGCCACGCGGGCGGCCCGGGTTCGATTCCCGGCCGATGCACAACTTTTTACGACTTCGAATCAAATGTATAAAATGATTGTTTTGAGTTTTCACGAACTATAATTAACTGTACAGTTAACTTAGTTTTGTTTATAATGAGATATTTTTTCTTAATTCTAACCCTGTTCCTATAATTCAATTAATTATTTTAAAAGGTTATATTCCTAAAAGCTCAAAAATTTAATTCAGAAAGATTAAATAATATGCTGTCAGAGAAAACCACAAAAATATTTTTTACTCGCGAAAAGTATCTATACAATACAATTAAATTTTTTTAAATGTTTTCATAGAATTATATCAAAATGACATAAATGAACACATAAAAATCTTTAATACAATTTTAATTAAGTTAATTGATTGGATGGTAAGCATTTGGTGAAACATGTTGTATTTCATTTAAGAAAAGTTTTAATACTTGGTATAATACATTTTTATTAAAATGCGCGGAAACTGCCATGAAACTGGCAACATCTAGTTATATCTACTACAAGATCCTCCAGCGATATCATTATAAGCTACGACAAAAATATTTGACATTACAAGATTATCGATAAAACCTACAAAAACATAAACATTCGCTAATTAATGAAATCGCTTAAAAGCATAATGAAAATAGATAAAACCACAAAATTAGTGACGCTCAACACTTCAGTAAAAAAACACACGATCGCTAATCACCAAAACAAACTGGTTTTATATTTTTTCACTTAAAGTTCTTTCTCCTTATAAAGAAATGACGTAGTCCATCCTCATCTCGGAGCAGGTTAGCGGCATGTTTTTAAATTTCACTGGTGACAGCGCCGCGCCGCGGCATACAATGCGCTATTAATTATTCATTATGTATAAAGACGGTTTTTGTTCGTCTTTCCGCGAATTAAAAAGGATTTATTAGAAAACAATCAGCATGTTGCGTGATGCTATGCGATGGCGATGAACGCAATATCTATTTAAATCGATTAGTTCAGAAGACTGTTTTACTTGCCTATAAACATTCTTTATGCGAGAATCGTTACAGTTCCTGCTTCTAAGAACAGTCCACATATCTGTTTGCAAACAATTACTTCTTTGTTGTTGTAATTATTGTTTTGTTGTTAAAAACGAAAGTAAAAGCAGTTGTTTTTTATATTTTGATTTTATTTATGAAAAATTGGTTGTGGTCAACAACCTGGAGAACTTAAATTTTTACTAATTTTAACTAATTCATACTTATATGAATTCTCTGGTCGAGAACTTTAATTTAATACTAAATTTGTCATATTTTGAACAACTTAAAAAAAAAACAATTGACACTCAACTATCACAAGTCATAAGAATTCTATTTTTATTCCTTTTATAACATAACGATTTTCAAAATTAATAACCGATATGGGATGGCTAGCTCAGTGGTATGAAGTCGGCCTGTGGATCCTGAGGTCCCTGGTTCGATTCCCACAGGCGACAAATTTTCATAATTTGAAAAAGCTATCCCTGTGGCTCCTCCACCACTAACATGTTTGGGGACCGTGATTTGACGACTGGTAACCGCACTTCACGCGCAAAATATATCACTTACCGAGATCTGCTTCAGCAGAATGCCACACCCAGTAATGGGTAGAAGGCGTGATGATATATTTATTTATTTATTTATTTATAACCGATATAAATTTTTAGAAACCAGCCGACAAACAATTTTCACATTAAAATTACTCCCTGGGTCACCCTCCACCAACATTTTAGAGAGCCGCGATATGACAGCTAATAACCGCACTTCACGCTTATACTTACCGAGATCGTCTAAAACAGAGAGCCACACCCAGTAAGGGGTAGATGACATATTTATTTTATTTTATATATTTATTTATGCTACACTGTACAACATAAACTTAATCCCAATTACAGTACAGGGTCCGGACTCACCGAGTTTTTTAATAAAACCCAAATAAACCCATTAAAAAACCCATTTTATTGAATGGTTGAAAATTCACCCAGGGTGAAATTTAAGACAGAGTCAAATCTCGGAACATAGATATCTTTTATTTATTTTACAATGTAATAATACGTAATCTCTTTACAAAATAAACGTTTTACTTAAATTATCATTTATGACATCATATCGTAAATTGAATTACTTTGACAAATGTCAATATCAAACTCTTTTAAGACCATATTATTTGTCTTATATTATATTAGTATTACAAAAACTGCTTGATAAATAAATATATTTTTCAAATAGTAATAATAATAAATTTTGTTTTAATGTTTAGTAGTATACAATACAATATACATTTTAAACATTATAGACAAAATTAATCTAAAATTAAATAATTTCAATTAAAAAGTGTATTTGTCAATATTTCAAAAAACCCAATAATGCCCAAATAAACCCAATAAAACCCAAAAAGCTAGTGGGTCGGGCTTTTTTGAAAAAAACCGGGTTTTTTCAACCCTGGGTTGTATAAATATAGTACATTTTATAAATAAAATAAAATATAATATAAAACAGTCTTGTATGCATCCCATGTTAAATCTCTATATTCGCCCTTACCAAATACCACCCGGTATATGGAAAATAAAGATCAGGTTAAAAACGAACTCAATTTTATTTATATTCATTTTATTTCGACGAAAAGTATTATTTCAAATCCTATTGCACCCAATCTTACCCGTATTAAAACAAACTACATGGCAAGATTAATTGTATTTTTTTATTAAAGTATGCAAAAAAAATATTCCAAAAAAAATCGTGGGTTACTGCAGTAATCTCTGACAGAAATTTGGGTACAAAAATTTAGGTGAAGGACGGTTCGACTGAAATTTGCACGTTTTGGTTTCAAAGTGCAAACGCCTCGAGTATCGAGCTATGGTTCGCGTAGGACGAACATGTCCATAACGAGAGCACGAGGAAGGCCAAACAACGCATTTGCTACATCAGTTTTTTTGATAAAGCTATTAGTTGGTTCTATCAAATTAATCACTAGTTTATTAACTTCTTTTGCATAATAACTGTACTACTATTTTTGCCATGAATCAAATATAAAATAAAACGAAGGTGTATGAGAATTTTTTGACCCTGTTGTATCGCCTAGTACTAGTGTGACGGTGGGGCCATCGGTTGTCGAGTGGCGAAACTAACGCTCAAAAAAATATAAAAATTGAATAAAATAAATGTTTTTACCTATTATAATTTGAATATCATGAATTGTTAACAGGTTGCTGGTCTAGTAAATTTTCAAATACCATACCACCGTGTGGTGTTGCCATTATAAATTGGGATTCTTAATTTTTCGTTAAAAACAAGGCTTTGCATTGCTATATACCACTGAGACATTACCCCATTAAATTAATAAACATAAATAAATAATTGTAATTGAGACAAACTATAGGTGGGGAACTTTTTTACCATTGGATGACATTTTTAAATTAGGCAGTAATAAAGGAATTTTTCGAATCCATTACTAAACGATAAAAAACTTTCTCCTTCTGATACAATATGCATGGATAGTTCTAGAACATCATACTAGTTTTTCAAATGAAACTGCAAAATTTTAGAGGTACACAAACCAAATATGTGCGATTCTGAGTGATGATCGCCATAAGCCCCGTGTATAAGAACTCAACTTTACAAGAGAATATATTTGTTCACAGACGATGAATGTGTTTCATATTTTAACAGGATGCGTATGACTATCCAATGTTTAAGTGCGACAAATTTTATTCAGATCTGCAAAAAAAAATTTCACGCTAGTACTACCTTAAGTTCTCATTGTACAAAGTAACAAATAAATAAAGAAATAATATTTCAAACAGCTGAACGTTGTAAAATGCGAGGTCTCATGCAGGTAAGATTTATTTGCATAAAAAATAAATAAAGTGAGAGTAGTTTGTGTACAATGATGTAATGTTTAAATTTTCACTCTGCATGTCGACCTTTTAACTGTTAAGGTGACAACTCAATGAAACTTTTCCATTTTCTATATGTTAGGAAGTTGTTTGAAATAAAATGTCAGAAGACTATTTTTTTTTAGATTTCAAAGAACTTAGACGATAAAACATGTAACGAGCATTTTTATTATAAATTAATGGTGTACTATACTCCCACATTTATTATTATTTAGTTGTGTTGTATTACATAGTAATAGTAATTTCTCAATATTATTTGTGTTGAGTGTTCACTATTCCAAGGATTATTTTAACTGTTTTCCTAATGGAAACCTACGATAAAACCACATACATAAAGATATTACTATTATCTGTGAAAAAAAGATGAGACTGTTTTTTTAATACAACTGTTCTAGTCTAATGCTGGGTTTACAACAACTAAATCATCAAATTAAATTTAATTTATGCACAACATTCGTAATAAGAAATTTGATCTTTCTAACCTGTAGTGGGATCGCACCAAATAGAATAATCACTCCCAATAATAGGTAAAAGGCGTTATGATATATTTATCTATGTCATAATAAATACGTAAACGTGAAAATTAGACTTAGGATCTGGTGGCAACTATAGATGGAGCTAATATGATTGCTTCGATATTAAAGGTGGTTGTTAACACTAATTGTCAGTTTAAATTATAGACTAACATCTTTGGGGGCCGTGATTTGACGACTGGTAACCGCACTTCAAGCGCAAAAATATATCACTTACCGAGATCTGCTTCGGCAGAGTGCCACACCCAGTAATGGGTAGAAGGCGTGATGATATATTTATTTATTTTATTTATAAAAATGGTTGACAGAACCCCTTTAGCTCTCCCCCCACTAAAATCTTTGGAGGCCGTGATTTGACAGCTGATAGGCGCACTTCATAGGTAAAAATATATCATCTAATGAGATCTGCTTAGAGTGCCACACCCAATAATGGGTAAAAGACGTGATTATATATTTATTTATTAGGTAAACATGTTATTTTGCAAGAGCAATTAAATAAACCATAAATATTTAAAATATCACTGCCTCCTCAAAAACCAGAAGCATACATACCCAACTGATTATTATCATCGTAATTATTTTAATTATAGGTTTTCGACGTCTGAATATTAATTACAGATTGCAATTATAATTCTTTTGTAGGTGATTGCAAGTTTTTTAATTAATTTTTTTAATTTAGAATTACAGCAATCGTTTGAAATTAACATTTAAATTTCTGTGTAGGAGTATGCAGTCCCACATACTGCTCTGGTATGCAGGTTGCTGTCAATAATCATGTATGTATTTATGTTTGTATTGGTTTACTTGATTCGCTGATTAGAAAGGTGGAAAGTCATTCTTGGTAAAAAGAAACTTGTTTTATCTGTAGTTCTCTGGTAGCCGTGATCGTCTAGTGGTTAGGACCCTACGTTGTGGCCGTAGTAACCCAGGTTCGACTCCTGGTCACGGCAATGTGCAAACATTGTCACGGTGGAGAACACTTTTTTTTAAACAATTCTATTATTATATTTTTTTTTGCATATTGAACTAACATCTTTAGGGGCCGTGATTTGACGACTGGTAACCGCACTTCACGCGCAAAATATATCACTTACCGAGATCTGCTTCGGCAGAGTGCCACACCCAGTAATGAGTAGAAGGCGTGATGATATATTTATTTATTATGTGAATACTTGATTTTGCAAGGTAAGGGGCGAACGAACGAGTGCTAGGTCATCTACAATGTACCCGTGTATATTTTTTTTTAATATTTTTTTAGTGACTTTCGCCAATACCGTCAGGTTCCTTTATATCGTGAGCACGAAATCGCCGAGGTACGCGAACTGCGGCCTCCCGCAGTTCGAACGGTTAATCAATATGCCTGGCGATACGCTGATGTCATCGTTAAAATCGGCAACTTCACTTCGACTTATGTACAAACGATCAAACAAACACACACACACGCTAACAGCAATCAACACTTACGTAAATGTACACATATACACTTGGAATAGAAAATTATTGACAGATACTGTAAGGTTGAAATTTGCATGAATATAAATGATGTTTTTATTGTTTTTGATTAATTTTGCATAGAGCAGAGTGAGAATTGAATTAATTTGTTTAGTAATTTATTAAGTGATCATTTATTCATTTTTTTTCATTATAATCATTAACTCATGTCTTAACTGTCCATCAATATCAAAATGACAAATGTATTATGTCAAGAAACAATTACTTATTTAATTAAATTAATAAAAATGTTTATTTCTCGAATTGTTACTAATATATTCTGTGGTATAAATTAATGAAAGTAATAAATTCAATAAAATCATTATTTACGACCATTTCAAAAAGTAAAATATTTTTTCTTCAATTGAAAGAAGAAAGTGATACTTTTCATTCATTGGAAAGAAAGTGATAGAACAGAAATTAGTCTATTGCTGTTTGCACATTGAGCAACAAAAATATTTTTTGTTTAAGGTGCACACACGAAACATTTGAAAATTAATTTGAAAATCATTTTTAGCAATTAATCTGTTTTGAAATTCGCTTTAAAACGTTAACAGTTTTTTCAGACGACCACTTATGAAAGTAACCATCACAACATCGTAAACTACTACGGAAAGTTGAACATAACATACACTGATATGTTAGTATAACGCACACTTCTAACATATCAGGTGAAGGTCCACTATTTGACAACAGATGGCGTTACGATGAAAGAAAATAATACAATAAATAAAAAGAATTTATATTATTATTTAAATCGAAGTTTTGGCTGATTTTTCAACACATTTGCACAGATAAATCTTATTTTTTTAAATTAATAATTACTTATTTACTAATATTTTTGCATTATTCAATATTATGATATTACAGTTTGTACAGTTGATATCACAATACCTAATCTCAAACGTCAAACGTCAACGCTTACCTACAAAAACGCATCAGCTGTCAAAGTGTAACAACACTGCTCTTGTAAACTTTTTTTAGAAATATTTTGTGGTCGTCTGAAAAATAGTGTACATAACTCGGTCGAAAGTGTGATAACAGTGCTCGTGTACTTAAATCACTCGGCGCTGCGCGCCTCATTTATCAATTTATACACTCGCACGTTATCTTACACTCTCGATGCTTGTTATATAATATACTATTATATACCCATGGATATGATAATCTAGTCGATAAAAAAGATCACTTTTCTTATGTGTGTTAAGCAGTACTTTCCACATGAGTACGCAAAAAATGTCTACTTTCCATACATAAAATAAATAAAAATAAATATTAATTTGTTTCATTAGGAACAAAAATACAAATTTTCGGGTCGAGAAATAAAGGTTGCCTTGATAAAAAAAAACAAAAAACTATTATCCATCCTCAATTATCAATTTCGGCAATCAAAAATAGTGATAAAAATTAAAAACAGCAGTATAACACAAGAAGATCAATTGATTAACTACATCCGAGTAGATTTCATTCCATTATTATATCCTACTCCGCACAACAGGAACTTACTCCGAATTACAATACAAGATCCTGACTCACCGAGTTGTAGTGTAATAGTTCATATATATATTTAGCTTAAATGAGATTCGAACTCGGGATCTCCGGATTTGAATGCCATTCTTTTCACCGCACTGCCAGATTATAACAATCTTGAGTAAATATTGACGCAACAGTTGCAAACATCTCGAGAATTTTCCATGTACATAATTAAATTGAGGTTGAAAAGTTAAGTTTCCAGTGGTTACAAATTGCAACAGTAAAATGACCGAGTATAATTACCTTGTATCCTCGCACATTTAGTAATGTTGAGTCACGTAATTGTCTCAAGAGTAGGTTGAACAATTTTCGTTTATAAATATGATCAACGTACATGTAACATTGAGGTTTAGACACTGTCATTTAGCAATAAAACTTAATTCAAAGAATATCATCCGCAACTAATTTTGCGTCATGATTATAAATGATAGTTTTAACAGCACTGACCTAACCAGCACGCAGGAAGCCCACACTACACTTTGGTAAATTAATTTTAATAAATTTTGGGGGCCTGAAATATTCTGATTCACTAGGTTGCTGACTCCAAATCAATAATTTTTAATATGTATCATATCCATACAAGTCATGGCAAATGGATGACAAATACATCATTGTTTCTGACATTAAAATTTGGAAAGGTCTATAATTTTATCTTTATTTGTTACTGATTGTTCAACTAATGACAACTCACCAATAGTTATTTTTATACTAAGGGAAGAAAGACATTTTGTCATGAAGGTAGTTTTATTTCCCGAGCCGAAGATTAAAGGAATAAAGACACTTTCTTCACGAGCTATAAATATTTTTTTGTACTCGTATTATTCAAAATAAGGTTTACATTAACTTGGAAACCGATGGAAACTTTGATTTTCTGCACTAGTACGCAAAGTAATTGGAAAAACTTTATAAAAGGAATAGAAACATTAGCTTATAACGCCACCAAACAGACATATTTGAATAAACTTTACAAGATACAAATAAACTATTTGTTTTCATATAACAAATGTCAATTCATGGCATACTTAACTGTCAATATAAATTTAAGCTTCAAATTTAATAAATTTCCTCATTGTCGATTATATAATTTTTGCTCGTTACAAAAAGCATTGTACAAAACTCGTGCACGAAGATATCATTTCCACCATTCGCGCACTTGTTATGTAAACAGCTATTTTTTTCAAATTTTGCATTATAATGATTGGATTGGAAAATAATTTTAAAAATAAATATATTAGCATGCCTTTTACCCATTATTGCGTGTGGCACTCTGTCGTAGTGGATCTTGGTAAGTGATACCAGATGTTAATGCAGAGAGAGCCACAGTGGTAGTTTTAATGTGGTGAAAATAATAATTATTTGTTTATCAATAGAAGAAAGTGCGATATTTGTTCCCGGAAATGCAATTTCAATTCCCGAATAGAAGGCGATGTATAACACATCTAAGGGACTAATGATACTTTCTTCACGAGGTAAACACTATCAGAAAGTAAAATTGGAAAAAATAAATTAAGAAATTTAAATAAGATTTATTTTTCTCTTTACAGATATCACCTCGATGTCATTAGGCGTATTTCATTTGCCATTTGGATCAGATCTAGATCCAGATTACTTATTTATTTCGCTGGATTACTTCGCTGACTTTATTTCCAATACTAGAATTACTGATTCTAATTTACTTTCAAGTAATTCACCCCAATAAGTGCATCAGTTTGCTTAATTCAGTTCATTTAGTCATGTTGTCTAATTTATCTGAACTTATTTAAGTGAACCAAGTGGCAAATGAAATATATCTATTGATGTGAAATTATACCATTATTTCCCAATTCCAATGGATATGGCTTTATTTTCTTCCCTAGAGAAGAAAAATTTACTTTCTTCCCTACGGATGAAAATTATCATATCTCAATTGAGGGCAGAAAATTTTACTTTCTGATAAAGTCGTAAAAATAGCTACTTAAGTAATCTATAAAGTAATCATGAAAGAGAAAAACTTATTAGTTTTTTCATACAAGAAATAAAATTGAAAAGTTACACTTTATCTAAATATTAGCTATAAATCACCAGCAACATCAAACAACATGAACATATAAAATTTTATCATAACATCTAACATTTACGACACATATAATCGTAACGTGAACGTAATCCGTAAGCATGAGACATAGAAGTGACATGACGTAGACATAACGTAAAATAGCGAGGCTATTAGTGACAGGTGCTGTCATCGGCTTGTCACCTGGCTTCCAACAAACAATCGTCAATTGTTTATTGCACGACGCACAGCTTGGACACATGACATTCACATTTACATCGCGAAAATTTACTCATTTATTTACGTATAAGGTACAATGTCTGCTGCACAAAAACATGTCCATAGAGACAAGTTATCTTTCTGTGCGATTGCAAATTTAATAGATTTAACAACGCAAAATCTTCTTTTAACCTTAAATAGGTACTTAGTTTGATTGAGTTGTCGTACAAATCATTTGTCATTCGTCCTTTTGACAATGCTAATTTTGACAAATTGTATAATAATTCTTGAGCAGATGATGATAATCGATTGCGACGTCCAAGATAAAATGAAGTACAAAAAAAAGTTATAATAATTTTTTATTGTAACTTTCATGATGTTTATAAATTGAAGGTGGTTCCTGTCCATATTCTTGAATTTACTTTTTAAAGAAAAATAATTTTCTGAATGACAATTTTACCGAAAGAAAATTTTAAATAATAATAATTTTCCAAATGACAATATCACGAACGTAGATTACACGAATCGCAAATTTCAGGAATAACCATTTTTCCGAATAACCATTTTCCAACATGTTAATTTCCCGAATGCAATTAAAAAAATAACCTTTTTCTAGAATAACTAGAAAGCGATTTTACTAAATGATCATTTAACAAAATAACTATTTTCCCGCATAATAATTACACGTATGCTATTTTCCCCGAAAGTAATTTCTTTAAATTTCTATATTATTTTTATATTGCTTATTGTATTATTTAAAAAGGGAGAAAAATATATATTAATCTAGTTACTGGTCATTTAAAAAAAATACATTTTAAAATTCATTGTATTGGATATTGTTTTTTTCTTTACAATATCTGTACTGTAAGTTAGCCATTAATGACAAAATTTAAACACAGTAAGTGGAACTTTTATTGCAGTTGGTTTTCATGGTTATATCAGGACTATAATATTTACTTACCATCCACCGTGGCCAGTAAGTAAATATTCTAGATCAAATCCTGTTTATTTTGACAACAATTTGACAGCTGTTCATTTTGGAACAAACTTTTCTTTTCCTTCTTTTTGTGCAGGTATTGAAAAAAATAGCTTACTAACCTCAAACTGTAAGTAATTGTTTGATAAAAAATGGCAATTGGAGAAATAGTTATTATTTAAAATAAATATATCATCACGCCTTCTACCCATTACTGGGCGTGGCACTCTGCCGAAGCAGATCTCGGTAAGTGATATATATTTGCGCGTGAAGCGCGGTTACCAGTTGTCAAATCACGGCCCCCAAAGATGTTAGTAGTGGAGGAGCCACAGGGATAGTTTTTTTGAAATTATGAAAATTGTTTGTCGCCTGTGGGAATTGAACCAGGGTTCTCAGGATCCACAGGCCGACTTCATACCACTGAGCTAGCCACCCCATGGGTTATTATTTGTGTATGTAAAATAAATTTTCGAAAAATTGGTATGCTGTAAAATTGACATTAGAAAAAAAGTTAAACAAGGAAATGTACGATAATGCTATCGGAAAATCTACGTTCGGGAAAATAATAATTAGAAAAATTATTTAGATGCAAAATTGTCATTCCGGAAAATTGTCAATCGGGGGAAATATGGGAATATTGAAAAAAAGCATTCAGGATATAATCATACGGGAAAAAATGTAATTCAAGAAAACGGTCATTCCAGAAAAACATTCGTGAAAATTATCAGAAACTGTTTTGAAAACGACCCGTAACAACTGTAAGTAAATACTAGAATTACTAATACATTGTCATGTCGTGGGTAGATCAATTGTAACGCTCAAATGAAACCGTGAATTTAAGAATTTTCTCACGAGAACGAATCAAAAACACACAAGCATCAATTCATTAAATTCACATCAAGTACATAGACGCAAGTACCGACTATATTCTAATCGAATTACTCGCTCCAACTAAACTAAACCAACAGTTAAGTGACATATCTCTGTTAGTGGTCCCCGTGAAGACTGCGTGACCCCTGACCTGAGACCCGACCCAGGACCTCTTTATTCAATCAAGCAATTACGAGGCGCGCGCTTTTATAACGATGTGTTACGCAGTACGTATGCGCTATATTTGAAGTGCTCGTATCAGAATTGAGTGGTCATTGTTTGGTAATTGTCACCCGTTATGAGATTACGTAATGTGACTTTGTGGTAATAGTTATTTCTAATACATTAACACCACTACTAATGTGTATTTTTATATTTCCTTGTCTACCAGTTGATAGTTCCATCTTTAAAAATAGTTTGAGTTTAGAAACAGCTGAAAAATATTTTCCTACACATATATCCCGTTCAACGCGGATCCACGGAGGAGACCATGGGGGCCATGGCCCCCCTTGGACTTATTAATTATTTTTTTTAGTTTTTATAAATGTTATTATTATTGGAGTTTGATATCCTTTATAGAAATAAAATCGCTGAAAAACTTTGTCTTCTGAAACAACTGTGAAAAGATTTTTTTTTTTTTTTAATTTATTAGTTTATCGTCCTTCAGCGTCTCAGGCTATTAGGACCGATGCATTAATGTACATAATTATTATTATATAGATACAATATTATTATTTACATTTAATATTTATATTTTGTTTGTGATTTGTATTTCGTTTAGGTAGTTTATTATGTTTTCTTCTGTGTCTGGTATATTTGCTAGGGCTTGTTTTAGTGTATTGGGTATTTTATGTTTTTGTCTTGCTTGAGTGTGTTGTGTACATTCTAGTAATAAGTGTTTTACGGTTAAGAGTGTATTGCAGCATGTTGGTGGTTCTGTTTTTTCGAATATGTGTTTGTGTGTGATCAATGTGTGGCCTAATCTAAGCCTGGTTAGTGTGATTTGGTCTCTTCTTGTTCTGTGTGTTTGCCAGTTTGTTGTGTCTTCCTTAATTTCTCGTAATTTGTTGTTGTTTCTTTCTTGATTTGTCCACTCTTCTTGCCATTTCTTTTTAATTGCATTTTTTAAGGTGTTTTTTGCATCCCAGATTGGTAGTGGTGTGGCGAGTGGTGAGGTTTCTTCCGCTGCTTGTTTCGCTGCCCGGTCTGCATTTTCATTACCTTGTAATCCTACGTGGGAAGGTATCCATATAAGTACTATATTCTTTTGGTTTCTTTCTGCAGTGTACAGCTCTTCTTGTATTTCTTGGGTTATCGGGTCTTGTGGGTATGTCTGTTTTATTTTATAGAGGGCGCTGATGGAGTCGCAGCAAATTGCACTGTTTGTATTTTGTTCTAGTTGTGTATTAATGTAGTTTATTGCTGTTTTTATTGCGACTAGTTCTGCTGTGTAGGAGCTGGTATTGCTTGGTAGGCGAATTTTGATTGTGTTATCTCCTTCTACTATGGCTGCTCCAGTGTTGTTCTCTATCTTAGATCCGTCTGTGTAGATAAAGTGGAAATCTTGGAATTTGTTTTTGATTTGTTGAAATTCGATTTGGTATACTTGAGGGGTGAAAAGATTTCAAAATTTGGATAGTCAGACATTTTTCGAGTTTTTCAGACTGTTTAAAATTTAAAAACTAAGAACAGAATACAAAATACATACAAATATATATTCCACACAAAAATTACAGAATTGTTTGTCAGTATTATAAAATATATATATATTTTTCAAACTTTCAAATATTTCACCAATTTTTTTATATAAGTTTATAATATTTTGTATCATAGTTCTCGCAATAGAATGATAAATAGATATTTTTCTTGCAGAAATACCATTTTTATGAGCATTTATTACGGACCACTTTAAAACTTTGCTCAAAGCTTTACCAAAAGCCATTTTATTTGTGTTTTTTTCCCATTTGTGTTTTGTTTTAACAACTATATAATTTAAATCACGCAAATAAATGCCTTCTAAGACATATATTTTTTGTTGGCCGAACTTTTATGAATCTGTTGCCGTAATACTTATTTGATAATAGTTTTGTAAACGTGTGTATTATTTAAAATATCCTTTCAGTAATAAACAACTAAAGCTTGATATTATAACGTAGATATAGATTTGTTGTAAAAATAAAACATTTTATAGTATTTTTTTACATTTTTGTAAAGCATAAAGTTTGAAATTTATACCGGCCGAACTATTATGGAGTTGGGCTCGTATGTACGTATTAAACTGCAACTTCTTTTAAAAAAATTAAAGATATTTTGTTTTATATCATAACCTAGATAATTATGGTAATCTCACTTCACGAGCATAAATATATCACATACCGAAATCTGCTACTGCAGAGTACCACATTCAGTAATGGGTAAAAGGCGTGATAATATCTTAATTTATTTTCTTTAAAAGGGGATGACATAACGAGATAACAACCAAAATTAATGAGATGGAAATAACTCAATTAGTGTTGAATCAACAAAATGGCGAATAAGCAGTAAGCAGTTTGTCACAATCCAATTAACATCGATGAAATCATTTTTTCAGCATTCTTAACGTCGAAGCTCATTTCTACACCTCCATGAACTTGACAGAGAGCCTCGGCACCGCCAAAGAAGCAGTGACGTCAGTAAAAGAGTGAACATAGCCGAAGTTAACCTAACCTAACCTAACCTAACGAAATGCGACTTAGTATAGTTTCCGTGAGCGTTGGACAGGAGGAATGTCCTCTGTAATCTCTGGAGCTGACTGCATTTTTATAAATAGTGTAGTGAAGGCAATGAAATGGATGATTAATGCATTACGCATTAACTGTAAACTAAAAGCGAATATAATATTTTACGACAGTAATTTATTTATTTATAAATATTATCTTAGCAAATTGTTGGAGTAGGTTGGCTTCGACATTTATATATTATGTTTTTATATTATAACAGAATCGTCAATATTAAATATTGCCTCACATAGAATCATTTGAGTTGTTCTATAATTAATAGTTGTGTAGTATCGCCACGAATATTCATAGACCAAGATTCAATTTTTCGCATTAAATAAAAAATAAATATATCATCACGCCTTCTACCCATTACTGGGTGTGGCACTCTGCCGAAGCAGATTTAGATAAGTGATATATTTTGCACGTGAAGTGCAGTTACCAGTCGTCAAATCACGGCCCCTAAAGATGTTAGTGGTGGAGGAGCCACAGGGGTTAATTTTTGAAATTATGAAAATTGTTTGTCGCCTGTGGGAATCGAATCTAGGGTACTAGGGTTCTCAGGATCCACAGGCCGACTTCATACCACAGAGCTAGCCACCCCCTGATTGTTACACTCTAGTGGTGCCAATTTAAATCTCTATATTATATCTATACCAATTCAACAATAATAAAGAAATGTCCCAGACAAATACAAAATCAATCGCAAATCACTGTCACCAACTTACCAAAAATTTCCCTCAATGGCAAATGTCAACTATTTTTATAAAGAAATTATATAAAAGAAAGCCGAAACAGAGAAAATAGTATGAAACATTTGTTACAGAAGGCCATTCTAACATTCGTTCGTCCTTTTTTTTAAACAAGAAATTAATTTCAAAGGCATCGCATCCTGACGACCCTCTGAGGGGTCGCGACCCACACTTTGAAAACTACTGCTCTAGAGAGTCTTGACTCTAGAGGTTGTTAAACGAGTAATGATTGTTAATTAATTTTAAAAAAAAACATAGTGTCTCTATTAGTTACAAAATAAGTAATTCCAGAAAATTTAAGGATTTCAAGGAATTCAATTTCAATTTTAATTCAAATGGTAGTTTCATAACATACTTAAGAAAATGCATGTAATTTAACATTTTACTAAATCCCAAAATTTGCTAAAATTATTTTAGTAAAAATGCTTCAAATAATAGTTATGGACAATAAAATTATGTATTGAAATGTTTCTAAATTTACTGATTTCATTACTGTAAAAACTTAATTTAAAATTATCCAAAATACCTTTTTTGCACAATCAGGTCGAAATTGTTTTTAACTCTAGGGCTATAATAAAATAATTTCCTGTGGATACATAAACAAAATAATAATTTTGTTTATTATGAATATTTGATTCTGCAAATTGTCACTTTAACATATACCTATTTTAATATTTTGAATATAAAATTAAATGTTCTTTTGTTGTGCATAAATTATTGTATGTTTCTGACCCCTGTTTTCACCCTTGGTACATAAATAACTATTTTCTCAATAACTGATCGTAGTGATTCTAAATATTTTTTAATAGTTTTTATACAATAGTTCAAGGAGTTTTCAGAATTTCTAGTAAAATTTTTCAATTCCAAGCTATTTCCAGGATTTTCAGTAATTTCAGGTCGATAGACACCATGACGAAAGTAAATTAGTAATTGACCCTATTTTTTAATCAGCCCGTATGTACTAGAACTAGATCTAAAAGCCGCAAATAATGTATGTAAGAATGCAATGCAATGATACAATATTGATCGATCGCGACCTGGAAAATAATTACCTGATAATAGATCGCTAATATATTCCACAGCGATTAATTCCGGTATGCACGTTACAGTAGCAGCGATTTTCACTGTGATTGTCTACATAAGTATGTAGTCTACACACGTTTACAGTATAATGTGTCACGACTGGCGCCGATTTATTTATACTTAATTCTTTCATTGTTAGCAAACTGACAATTAAAAACTTAATATAATATGAGTATACCTGCTAGCAATGAGTAACAGGAAATAAATATATCATCACGCATTTTACCCATTTCTAGATGTGACACTCTGTCGTATATAGCAAATCTTGGCAAGTGATATATTTGCGGATAAAATTCGATTACCAGTCGTCAAATTACTGCCTTTAAAGATGTTAGTGGAGGGAGAGCCACAGGGGTAATTTTAATGAAAAGTTTCTAGGCTTCATAAATTGGGGATGCCCCAATAAATTTTATCGCCAGGTTATCCCTGTTTCATCCAGTCCATTTTAATGATGTCTTATCAAATGGAGTAACATGAACCGTTAAAACATTTACTGTATATTAAATTTATTTATATTATGAGCCGTCAAGTCACGACCCCCAAGGATGTTAATGGGGGGAGCCACAGGGGTAAATTTAAATAAAATAAATATAAATATGTCACCACGCCTTTTTACCCATTACTGGATGTGTCTGTCCTAGCACATTTCGATAAGTGATATATTTTGCGGATTAAATACGGTTGCCAGCCGTCAAATCACAGCCCCCAAAGATGTTAGTGGTGGAGGAGCCACAGGGGTAATCTTAATGTGGTGAAAATTGTTTGTCGATTGTGGGAATCGCACTGGGGTTCTCAAATCTACAGACCGACTTGATACTACTAGCCACCTACCCTACCAAAACTATTTTTGTGTAAAAAAGTATTTCGTTTAAAAGTGTAATATGGTTTGTAGTAGATGTTGTCCATATTTAGTTCGTTGAACACAAGCAAATCAAAACATAAATAAAGGAGTTTTGAATATGAAATGGAGGTTCCGTGGGACGCTTGAAATGATTACGCCGACACGAGAACCGAGACTGGCAACTCCCACAAATCACTTAACGGGATTTATTATTTTAATTGCGTTGTACACTTATTAAATCATTTCGTGATCGGACTCCAGCCAGACATGAATTATGTATGTAAACACTGTGTCACCTTGTCATTAGAAATATGGAACAAAAGACGATAGATATTACATATTTCATACTATAGAAATATACCGGGTAGTGCTTGGTAACGGCGAACATATAGGGATGTTGTAATGTCCTACTTCCTTAAATAATGAAGCAAAAACGCTTTAAATAAAACTTTTAGGGATAAAATTCTGCAGCTAATCTAATATACAAAATTAATTTTGCATGCTTTGTAACGAGACGAATTAGATCTGAAAATGACGAAAATTACCTGATAACTATCGATAGCCATGAAATTGAAACAAAATTAAACAAATCTGTCAAAATTACCGAAATAATTCCTTTATGCATAACCGGGTCGAAATTCATGTGTTTTAGCCATGAAAAGCGGGCTTAAATACTTCTTTTTGGCTCTAGATTCATAATAAAATAATTTCCTATGGACACAATTTTTGTTAATTGTGAATACTTGATTTTGCAAATGTCACTTTGACATATTATCTGCTTTAATCTTTTACAGCCAGATTCACGAAACAGGTTAGCGACTAACCCCAAATTTAATCCCAGTTTTGGCCCTGTTTCCAATTCACGAAACAGGTTACTAGGTAACCCTAACCCCATTTTTAACCCTTGTTTTAATTCCATGAAATGTCAAAATAACCCCTGTGCTGATTCATTAAGCAGGGCTAAGGAAAAAAAATAGTCCAAAAAATAACACTACTGATGAGTAGGGTTAAGTATATTTTTGACATTTTCATATATCTAGTATGAGTAGGTAATTGAACAAAAATACTGTATCACATTGACATTTGACAGTTGATATTAATTTTATGCCATGTATTATTTGTTATTTTTAATAAAATTTAAATGGTACAATGTTTAACCAAACAATATGTTTTGTAACTTATATTTTTTTGAAATTTTGTTTAAGTCAAATGAATTACTATCCGCAAGTACCACGGAAGTTATAAATTAACGTTTATATTATTTTTATTGATATATTGTTATTATTTGTCTTATTACAATACTAATTTCTTTTATAACTCTACTAACTGATTACTGACTCATTAATAATAAATATTATTGTCTAGTAAATCTCTAGTAGTAAGAAAACCAGGGATGTAAAAACTTTAAAATGCGGCTCAACACTTCTTTAAAGAACTTCTCATGAACAGTATCAATTCCTTAAAAAGATACCTTACCATTTGTTTGTTTAAACGAAATAGTTCAATAAAACGAATATCAGGTGGTGAAAAGAGATCACTAGTTTCCCTAAGTATCCTATTTTATAAGCCATATGAATGGAAAATGATAAAAATTATACTAATTAATACTAATACACCGAATATTTATACAAATTTTCACTTAATTTATGTTCATTATTTATTCACACGACGTGATTATCCAAATAATATTGAAGAAAATGAAAATGCAGCTGTCAAAAAATGACAATTTCATTTGAATCAGTTTTTTATTTCTAGTAATCGCTACCGCTACGTTGAAGCGTAGCATATTTTATTCAGAGTAATACTCAGTATCTCACCACAGAACTTATTTTATTATCTAAAATTTCCATAATTGATTTTTTTTTCTGTAAAATTATTATTTCTCGTACTGTTTTCTTCTTCTATTATCGAATTTATTTCGTAAATTTTAACTTTCTGTTCTTCAAAGATTTAATAATTTGAACCATTTATTCAACCTTTTACTACTTTTACTATCTCTCAAATGTTAAATTAATTACTTTGGTAATATTTTGTATGGAGACTTGATTTGAATTTGAAATAAAGTGGCGCCAAGTGTTAGTGATAAAAATAACAACTAATTCAAGATGTCAAATTTAACACCAAAATTATTTCGTTTCGTGAATTGCCAATAGGGATTAAAATTTAACCCGGAATAAAATTAGGGTTACGTAACACCAACTTTAACCATTTTCGTGAATCTACCAGTTAAATATAAAATAAAATGTTATTTTGTTGTGCATAAAATATTATATGTACCACGGGTGAAATTAGCGTTTCTGACCCTGAGTATGTTATTAGCACGAGGTGCAAAGCGCCGAGGGCTAATAATCATGCTACGGTTCAGAAACGCCTGTTTTCACCCTTGATACATAAATAACTATTATATTATTACCTAGAAATTTTTAAATTTATTTTTAAAGTTGCGCCAAAATCAAACATATTAAAAATTGTAAAAACACTTTATTATGCTTCTTTTATTCAGAATATCTTTGCATTCTGCAGTTTTCTCCATAACATTAATAGGAAGGCCGCAAATTTCATAAAACTAATATCCCATATTAAATCCCAATGTTCGCTCTTAACACCATCCAGTATATTTAGCTTAAATAGGATTCAAACTCGGGATATTCCGATTCAAATACAGTAACGCTAACCACACCACTGTACCACCAAGCATTTGATTAGATTAATAGATTAATATTCTCGTAGATTGCAATAGTATATTTCAAGTTCACAGATCATCACAGCTTGTATTCTCTACGAGTGTAATATGAATTAGCATCAAACAATTGTCCGTGTGGGGCGCCAAGCAACATCTCACACTGCATATATTGACCTCTAACAAGCTAAATAGTCGTAGTTATGTTGTCTGGGCCATGCATGTTAAACACATCGCCACACGGAGCCATCAAGCTCAAATTTAAGACACATCGTTCCTCATTCTCCGCACGTACACGTCAACTATACAAACTGTAACTATAAATGCGAATACCTAAACAACTACGCCTTGAACACTCGTTTACTATTTATTTATACATGCTCACTTAACTCTAGATAAATGTATCGCACTTGTAAAACAAGATGTCCTTTCAAATTTCAATTTGATCGTTTTAATATAGTTTGAATTAAATTCGTTTTTTAGCAATTTACACGTATGGAAAAATGAAAGAAGTAAAGGAACATTATTGTTAAAGTATGTAGTACATGATGCATGAATGCAGACAAAGTAAAGAAGAAGGAAAAAAAACTTGAAGACTTGATGAAACTAGTAGTGAAAAATAGGGAAACGGAAGATTGATAAAATATAGTAAACATATTGGCCGTATTTGTATGGAAATTTTGGGTTCAACCCTGAACTGATCTGAAACTAACTCATGTTACTTTCAAATAAATGATGAATTAGCGACAAATTCAAAATATGAATGCACGTGGTACTAGCGTGAAAAAAAAATTTGCAGGTTTGAATGAACTTTGGCGCACGTAAATATTGAATAGTAATACGCATCCTGTTAAAATATGAAATACATTCATCGTCTGTGAACACATATATTCGCATGTAAAGTTGAGTTCTTATACACGGGGCTTATGGCGATCATCACTCAGAATCGCACATATTTGGTTTGTGTACCTCTAAAATTTTGCAGTTTCATTTTAAAAACTAGTATGATGTTCTAGAACTATCCATGTATATTGTATCAGAAGGAGAAAGTTTTTTATCGTTTAGTAATGGATATATAGCAATGCAAAGCCTTGTTTTTAACGAAAAATTAAGAATCCCAATTTATAATGGCAACACTACACGGTGGTATGGTATTTGAAAATTCACTAGACCAACAACCTGTTAACAATTCATGATATTCAAATCATAATAGGTATGAAACACTTATTTTATTCAATTTTTATATTTTTTTGAGCATCAGTTTCGTCACTCGACAACCGATGGCGCCACCGTCACACTAAGTGATATCTGCTTAAATAAAAATTACGATACCATCACTTCAAAACGAGTAACACGGGTCACAAATTAATTAGAAAGAAATAGAGAACGGGTTTAACCTGCCAACCCACCAAATACTAGGGTAGTAGAATCAGTTCAGGAACTGTTCTGGGTTACTTAAATAAATATGGCCATAATAGCAAGGAAGTCGAACTCAATTGAACCGAGGGCCGGAAAAAAAATGTATAGACTAAAAAAAACTAGACAGGGCAAAGCAATTTGCTTTCGATGAAGCACTCAAAAAAATTGTAGTTATGAAGGGTAGTTGACTGACCTGGTGTAATGTCCGACACAGCATGGTGCCGACGCCGTCCCCAAGCGCTGCCCGCGGCTCATATCGGCCTCGGGAACATCACCGCTCCGCTGCGAGTCCAGTTCCTGCCATCACTAACACACTGCACTGATGTACACAACATCTGTAACACAACAAACATTGAATTGTACAAGAGTCAAATAAATACAATTTTCAAATTTAATTATAAAAAGAGAAATTGGAATATTGTGAGGATTTGTACATGGGATCTTTGATTTCCAATCAAATAGTATGAAACAACTGAGCTACGGTAATTCATTGTTAAAAATACTTAAGACGTTTCATTAAAACATTCAACGAATTTTAAAAAAAAGCACTTTATTTTACTAGTGCGGCAAACTGTGGTATTATGACACTCAAAATAGTTAGATAATTTTGATATTATGTAACGATAATAGATGAAGTGTTTGATGCAACTGTTTTTGTCAAAAACAGTGTTACAAAATTCAACTGTTTAAGAGATATTTTTGTGTAAATTACAGCCTTGAACCAAAGATGTAATAAGTTATTTACCACCCTAGGTCGGTAAGTAGAAATTGTTATGATAACAATATAAATCATTGCACTTGAAAGATATATTTCAAAATATTTAAAACATACGTATTTATTTACCACTGTTAAAAGAAATTTTGTATGAATTTTATATAATTAAGGGAATTTAAAGGTCTAAAGGTTTTTAGCACCCTCAGTTACAGTCCTAAACGAAACCTTAGACCTTAGATCTTAAAACATCACTTACCGCTCTTAGTACATAAAAAAACAATTCTTCTTAGTTTTTATATTTTCTATAATAAAATGTAAAGATTGTGGCCGGTACCACAAGCTCTGTTTTTGGATGTAAGAGCAGAGTTTTAAAATGTTACAGATAGTTAAAACATCCAAATACATCGCTCTTAAAACAGAAAAGAGCCAAGCTCCTGCTACTAATCAATATTTTTAAATACCAGTTATAAATTATCGACTTCAATAAAAAGTATAAATATGTACATAAATACGTAATTAAATAACAATATTTCAGAATTAAATAATTAATTTACATAAGTAAAACTAAAGAAGAAAAAAACTTAGCAACAAAAAGATGCGCAAATAAATATCTGAAGTGTTATATTTGCAATACACGGCCACGGGACTTACTCATTACATATGTGTACCATTTACATACGTGAAGTCATAATTTACTTAATTATGGAGTATGTGTAAACAATCGCCATACGATGCTGTCATACCCAGAAAAAATCACTCTTATTATAGACTTTCACACAAAGTAATTTCATCAACTTTCAATACATAATCGTTTCAAATGTTTCACACATTTGCAGTGAATAACTTAAATGCACTCAGTTATTAACACATTTGAAATATGCTAACATATAAAATAAAAATTTTAAATGCACTTACCTATACAGAATGTTCAATTTAAATGTGCCACCATTGCTATCTCGAGACCTATAAGAGCTACAAGATTGGTTAAATTAGCAAAGAAATACAATTTTCTAAGTTGATTACAAAACTATTAACAAAAAAAAAATCGACCAGTGGTTCTTAAAATACGGGGCGCAACTTTCTTATTTTAAATGGGAACCTATTTTTTTATTTGCTTATTTAATTCAGTATTTTTTTTGTATTCCATGACAACAAAGTTCAGTATATATTACAAAATTTTTGACAAAAAAGCGTATTAAATTGACTGAAATAAATAAACAAATTATAATATTTTGGTTTGTTTGATTCATTATTATTTGTGGAAAAATAAATAAATAAATTTATCCACAACTCATATATAATGAAGCCATTATTACACTGATTTCAGTTGAATTATATGGCTCATAAAACACTAGTGTTTTATATTCTATAAAACACTGTAAACAACTTCTTACTTAGCAACCACTTCATGATCTACCGTATTTTGAGAAACTATATATAACTGAATCAACGTTAAACGTTAAACTTCGATACCTATAATTATGAGTTGTGGATAAAATTTTGTATTACACTTGTGTTTTATTGGTATATAAAACACTTAAGAATATAAACTTTCTTGCGTGTTTTATATATCTAATAAAACACTTGTATAATAAATAACTATTATTAGTCATTTGTTTCTTTCATAACACACCGATTCCTATTCGATTTTAATTAAATTAATGTCAATTTAACATGCATTTTTGTCAAACATTTTGTAATGTGAGGATACTGAACTTTGTAGTCGTTGAATTCAGAAAAAAATACCGAATCGGACAAGCAAATAAAAAGTATAGGTTCCTATTTAAAATAAGAAAGTTGCACCCCGTATTTGAGAATCACTGGTCGAAAAAAAATTCGGTTAATAGTTTTGCAATAGAATTTCAAAATGGTATTTCTTTGTTAATTTAACAAACCTTGTATCTCTTATAGTTCTCGAGATAGCAATGGTGGCACAACTAAATTGAACACCCTGTATAATTGAGCAACATTTGATATCATAATTATCACTTAATTTTATAAATTAGAAAAATTAATTACAATTGGATTAAAAATGGTATTACAGGTTAATCTATTTTATGTCAAGTAGTTTTAAATTATTCATTGTGAAAATAAAACAATTACACTTAATAATATAGTAGTAAAAAGGTAATATTTGTATTATTTATAAAGTGAATCTAAGCAATTATGATTTATGATCCGCCTGCAAGTTTCGTAAATTAAATCATTTCTGTATATAACCTAACACAAACAAACAAAAATTAAAAATAGTATATGAACCAATACCGGAATTACTTTTTATGGAAACCGTCGTCTGGTAGCACAATTGCATCCACAACGTAGGTCTGTGCTTGTGACAGGAAGGAAGTAAAATCAGTGTCAACCAAAATATATATAAACATGAGTCACACTCACCACTATTAATAAATCTGTCAAAAAGAGTTCACTTAATTAGTGACACTCATATTCACTAACGTTTATCACAACAATTCAATTGTTTTTAATTCACGCGCACATCATTGTTGAACATAACTGTTTGAAAGCAATGAATGACATTTCTAACAATCGGTAGCTACCCGCTCGACATTGGAACATCGTTGCACGCTGACAGAAATCGATATTTTCGAAGCAGAGTCCATCTCTTAGCAGCGTTACGAACTATGGCTGAGTCAGTTCCAAGTTTTACCACTATAGACAGCACGTATTTGATTCACTTTGTTTTCTATTGTAAATTATTTAAAATAATAAGGACCTGATTTATTGTTTGTAACAATAAGGATCTATTATTTAATGTTTGATTAATGCACTAACATTTATATTTTGTTTTTCAATCAAATAGTTATTTCACTGAAAATAAACCATGATTATTTCTCTGATTAACTTAAACATAATTAATCTAATAAAGATTTAATTAATAGATGAAAAATTGCCTCTTCAAACTTGATTATCCAAGACTCAATTATTCATTTTGTTTTCTATTACATTTTCTTTTCATTCGTACATCACATCAAGTTATGTCCCTTCAAATGGGGTAACACTAACCCTTGAAATATTAACTGAACATATATTCATCAGATTCATCCCGCAATCAAGCTTCTCCAAACATTTCTACCACTTTAGCTTCATTCAACAAAGTATGGGGCTTTATTAAAAATTATTGATTTGTAAATTTGTATAATTTGAAACTAATAAGAATACTTCTTTTTACTTCCTTAATACACCTGCACTAATGATCAGTAGTATCGCTAGTAACTTACTTACCAACGATAGATGTCTTTACGAATACTGTTTTAGCAAATATTTAAAATTTAATACTAACAAAATATAAAAATATGGATTAATTCTAAATTATATTTATTATATACAATATAAACAAATTACCACTAATATTTTTTTCCAACACACTTAAAATAGTTATTTGTTTCACTAGGACAAAAAATACAAGTTTTCGGGTCGAGTAATAAAGGTTGCTGAACGACGCATAGCGGAGTCTGGTAATATTACAAGACTCCCAATAGAATTTTTAGTCCGATTGAAACATAATATTTTTTTACCTACTTATTTAGAAAATATTGCAGATTTATTGAAATTAAAATTAAACAAATTGTCAAAATTATTTGCAACAGTAACAAAAATGTTATTTTTGGTCCTAAGATCAAAAAACGATGACGTATCCACGATAACGTAAACATTCCTGAAATAGCGTTCTTTTATTTTTGATATAGTTGAAATAATAGTGTCATATATTAAAATGGTTGAAAAAAAATATTTCTATGCATTTATTTATTAGTTAATTGTTTAATTTATGTTCTTTGCTACTATTATTAATTAATTACTGGTATTAAGATCGGATGATTTTGTATCGTACGGTAAGCTTACTTGCCGTTTCATACGAGCGATATTTTATCGAACGGTAAAATTATTGTACGATAATAGTTATTTATTATACAAGTGTTTTATTAGGTATATAAAACAAGCAAGAAAAGTTTAGGTTTTAAAGTTTTTAATTTTTCTTAAGTATTTTGTATACCAATAAAAAACAAGTGTAATACAAAATTTTATTCACAACTCATAATTATAGGTATCGAAGAAGATTGGTCGTAACGTTTAACATTGATTCATTTATATATAGTTTTCTCAAAATACGGTAGATAATGAAGTGGTTGCTAAGTAACAAGTTGTTTACAGTGTTTTATGAGCCCTATAAATAAACTGAAATTAGTGTAATAATGTCTTTATTACATATGAGTTGTAGATAAAATATTTTTTTAATGATTTCTATTTCTGGGGTAATGGTTCAGTGGTATCCGAGTCGACCTGTGGATCCTAAGAACCCTGGTTCGATCCCCACAGCCCACAAAACATTTTCACCAATTTAAAATTACCCCTGTGGCTCCTCCACCACTAACTTCTTTGGGGGCCGTGATTTGACGGCTGGTAACCGCACTTCACGCGCATAAATATATCACTTACCGAGATCTGCTTCGGCAGAGTGCCACACCCAGTAATGAGTAAAAGGTGTGATGATATATCTATTTATTTTATTTTCTATTTCTGGATACCAGTTTAATATCCGAAAGCGATTTTTCCAGATACTGAATATCCAAATTGAAAAGTTTTCTGATATTGACAGCCTTACAATATGTACTTATACATTTTTTTGTACATATATCAAAATAATTAAAACATCACCATATTTCTACTATTGTGAGAAATAACAACATTCTAATATTGATTATAAACGTAATAAGATTTCCATGTTGAAATAAATTGGCAAAGTAGCTTCAGTAATTCAGCAACAATTCAGTGTCATTATACTATTGATTAACACTCATAATTACACGCTAAATGAACGTCTTCCAAACAACTCTAATTACAAATACATCTCCGCTCGCTTTTACCCCACGTAACGGCAGGATAATACGAAATAATTAGAATGAAAACAGCGTAACATCTACAGGGGTGGCGTCGATGATATAAGCCAATCACAGCGCGGTTTTCCAACCCGGGGGTGGAATGGCTTGTCATTGCGAACGGATACAGCGAATCAGCGAGAAGTGGGGTAAATCACTAAGTTAACTGCGTAGTGGCTGAAAATGGAGGGGTAAATGTGAAGATGTTATGTAGATCATGGACGGGTAATTGCTTCCGGAATTATATCTGTATTGAGGGGTTGAATCATTTAATAAAAATAAAGTGAAAAATAGTTCTTTGTTCAACTACGCAAAAAGTAACAGTTTTACTACATGCTCTGTGTCTTGTCTGTAAATCTAGCAAAAGGTAATAAATTTAAAATTTTTCCTTAACCCTTCTTTTTCCTGAAAAGAAAATAATACTTTTCATCCTTAGAAAAAAAAGTGATACTTTTCATCACTAAGGTAATAAGCAAATTTTTCTGCCCTAGGGAAGGAAAGTAAAACCATATTCATGGCAACTGGAAAATAAAGGTATCGAAAGAAATTCTACTTTTTGATATGATAGTGAAAAAAATTATATGTATTACCTCATAAAGTTCGATCCCCACAGCCGACAAATATTTTCACCAGTTTAAAATCACCCCCGTGGCTCCCTCACCACTAATATCTTTGGAAGCCGTGATTTGTCGGCTGGTAACCGCACTTCACGCGCATAAATATATCTCTTATTGAGATCTGCTTCGGTAGAGTGCCAAGCCAGTAATGGGTAAAAGGCGTGAAATTTTTTTATATTTTTATTTATTTTATTTATAAAAAAATGCCATGCGTAAAATCCTATTATGTAAAGTGTAAAGTTAAGAATTATGGCACTAGTGCCGTAAGAGTTTAATAGCAAAACGAGTTCAAAAGTTATTTTCCAAATGACATTTCCCTCACTCAATTTAGTTGTGATAATAACCATTTTCTTCACTAGTGATGAAAGTAAATTACTATCACAACTAAATTAAGTAAGGAAAATATCATTTTCACAAATAATGTTGAAAAAAATAGGTATGTAATTCGTGTGTAGTAAAGTTTCTTTTACGAACTTGTCGCTGAAGCTCCTAATGTAAAGTTGTGTCTCAGTCAAAAATGTAACACTTTATACGCATGCTAACTAGGTACATTATACACCTATTTTATAAATTCATAAATGTCATTCTGCAAAATCAACAAAGTAGTAATTAACTATACTTTTTACGACCCTGTCATTAAGTCATTTTTTCTCTGAAGAAAAAAAAATAATACTTTTCATCCATAGAGAAAAAAGTGATATGTCACTTTTTCTAATATTCATCTAATATGTTGTTATCATTTGAAATATATTTGTATATCAAAATGAGATATGGGGTAGATGATTCAGTAGTATCGAGACGGCCTGAGGATTTGAGAACCCCGGTTTGAACCCCACAGTCGACAAATAATTTTCACCACATTAAAACTACCCCAGTGGCTTCCTCTACACTAGCATCCTTCGGGGGTGCCGTGATTTGACGGCTAGTACTATACAGCAGATTGCCATACCCAGTAATGGCTAAAGGCATGATGATATATTTATTTTTATTTAAAAATGAGGTAACAGATTCGTCGTCGACTTTTGAACTATTTCTTCTATGTGATGAATCGAGAAACAAAAAATAAATACTTATTGCAGTAAATATAGGTAATATAGCTTTACGTTCTCTTAAATATTAAAAAACAAAATTTACTCGAAATAAATAAACAAATATCAGCAAACAACGCATTCTTATTGGGCTGAGGGCGGCGCCTATTTACGTGGGCGTGGCGGCGTCGCGACGTTGCTATCACTTACACGCGACGCATGTAACCGCGCTCGTTTAACAGCAATCACATGCATTACTTTACGTATCACGTTCATTGCCATCTAAATTGTTTCACATCACCATAAGATTCACATTTCTAATAGTGTAATGGTAATGGTATTAGTGGTATTTGTGGAATAGTGTGAATTAATTATAAGTGATTAGTGGAAATGCAAGAGCATAAATCGTTTTTAATTAAGGATTTGTTAAGTGATGTGCTGTTCCGCCAAAAAGATGGTTAGTACCTACGACAATTTTTTTTGTACTTTTAAAATAATTTCTATTTACTATTTAATAATATTATGAATTTATGAGGAGCCCGGCCAAAGGGAGGTGCAATTGCTGCAAAGCATCTGGGCCCCAAAAAACTTAACCAGTTGTACCAACAAAAGTTAGATTTTATTAAACTTGGTTTTAATTAATAAATGACATGTCATATGGAATAATTAATATTGCTGTCAAACTTTCGATGTGCTTTTATTTATTTAAACTAAGATTAAAATTTAAGTTTTGTTAGTACAATTGACCATTACAGTTCAAACATGTAAGATAATAATCATTTTTCTTCAAACGCCAGCAAAAATTACATTTCAGGACTCTATAGTTAAAGTTTAGCTTTTTTGACAAATACTTTTTTGACGTTCGTTAAAATCAAGGAGTTTCATTGGTTCACCAGCGGCAGAAAAGACTTTTTTTCTACCGCACACACACGTCAGAAGACATAGAAATGTTTACTTGGGTAAATATTCCCGCGTTTGAAGAAAAAATAGCATATTTTATCTATATAAAATATGCTATTTTTCACTCTTTCGCTCTATAGCGAAAGTGAATTTTTGCGCTTCGTCTGTAGTTGTCTATACCAACAGATTCGCCACAAAAAGTATCACTTTAGCTCCTGATAAAATAATATACAATTGTTTAACTACGCAAAAAGTAGCAGATTTACAACTTCGGTTCGAGTCTAGTTAAGATAGTTAATCTACATTTTTGTTGTGTTGATCTTTATTCCAACCATTTTGATTATTAGTATTTATTTATTTATGCTAGTCTGTATAACTTAATCGCATCTACAGTACAGTATTTCTAGCTTGAGTGGCATGTATACTATGTATATCTTGTTTTTGATAAATAAATATTATTATTATTATTATTATGAACTCGCCATCTCCGGATTCTAATGACACACCACCGTTCTGCCGAACATTATTATTATTATATTATTCTATTATTGTATACGCAATAAATTTATATTTTATAATTTATTACAATAGCTTAAATCTTTAACTTGATAAGTATATAAAATACATAATATGTTTAATTTATAATGAACAATATTAACTATATTAAAATTACCCCTGCGGCTCCACCACGACTTCACGAGTATAAGTACATCACTTAACGAGATCTATAATGGGTAAAAGACGTGATGATAATTATAGTTATGTTTTATTTTATAATAACCCAATTAGGCGCATGATTCACCTTAATGAAATAACAATTCAAATATTTATATTATTACCATGATTCATATTATTTTATTAATGTTAATATATTAGTAACGAGCAATTCATAAAACTGTTTTTAAACATTTCATTTATATTGATACTAAAATCCAAAGGCCCCAATATTTTTTTGTTTCCGGGCCCCTACATATAATAGGCCGGACCTGCTCATTAGCGTCGCAAAATATTTTCAAAATAGGGGCGCAAACAAAAAGAATATTTAGTTGCCCAATAATTTAAAATATATTTATTTAAACTTATGGGGTAAGTAGCAGAGTAGTATCAAATAAAACCATGGATTTTAAAACTCCGGTTCGATTCCCACAGTCGATAAACAATTTTCATCAGACTAAAAATATTCCTAATATTCCTATATGGAGTAGGTGGCATAGTGGTTATCGTGTCGGCCTGTGGATCCTGAGAACCCTAGTTCGATTCCCACTGTCGACAAACATTTTCACCGCATATAATTTTTTTTCTGTTGGCTTCCCAAATATAAATAAATAAATAAAATAAATAAATAAATAATACTACTCCTGTGGCTCCCCCTCCACTAACATCTTTGGGGGCCCAGTAATGGGTAGAAGGCGTGATGATATATTTATTTTATTTATTTTTAAAAACATTCCTATGAGTTCCCCTCCACTAACATATTTAGGGGCCGTGATTAGAAGACTGGTAACCGCACTTCACGCGCATATATATATCACATACCGAGAACTGATATAGCTGTCACACCCAGTATTGGGAAAAAGGCGTAACGATATATTTATTTACATTGTTTTCTTTAAACATTTAATTTTATTATAATTTATAAATAAATACATGTAATCGTAGCTCAGTGATTAAATTTGTTTAAATTATTAAATAAAAAGTCGTACATTCAAATCTCGCTGACTTCAACTTATATCCATCAAATACGATAGTGTCTAAGTGGATTCCAGTACAGCTAGTGCAATTGGTATAAGTTCTTATTGTGCAGAGTATCAATTAAATAAACAAAATGTTATTGCGGCGCCCATGCCTGTTAAGAATATTACCTATTGTTAATTGTTATTTGTTATTACCTATTAACTACTGCTATCTACTTTTCATTCAATAAAAAATATATGTAGGTCTAATATTTATGTGTGGCAGTTACACTGTGCAGGAGTGAACGATCAAATATCGTTGTTGAAACAATACCACAATTTTGTAATCTTCAAACAATAATTTCGAACAGATACAGTACTTATTTATCTACAATCGAATTTAATATAAAAAAGATTTTTTTATAAACTAATCTAACAAAAACAAAATCTTTGTAGATACAGGTAAGTTCTTTTTTTTATCATCCTTGGGATTTGGAAATACAAAATTAGATAAATGACCAATATATAATATGGTCATCTTGACAGAGTCACGTAGGTAAATGTTTTTTTTTTTAATTTAACATAAATGACCAATGTTGGCCAATATGGGAGATTATTTTAATGGAGTAACAATTTTACTGTTTATTTTTACCAAAAGTGGATTTAATACAATTATGATAAAACAATGGGGTAATGGTTCAGTGGTATCAAGTCGGCCTGTGAATCCAAAGAACCCTGGTTCGATCTTTACAGCCGATAAAACATTTTCACCAATTTAAAATTACCCATGTGGCTCCCCCATCACTAACATCTATGGGGGCCGTGATTTGACAGCTAGTAACCGCCCTTCACACGTATAAATATATCACTTACCGAGAGCTGCTTCAGCAGAGTGCCACACCCAGTATTGGGTAAAAAGCGTGATAATATATTTATTTTATTTATTTATATGATAAAACAACAGAAATCATGAAAACGACTGTTATTCTCATTATGACATTTTTATCGTTCAAAAAAACAATGGATGTTTGTATATTAAGGGAAGAAAGTGAGACATTTCTTCCAGAAGGTGCCGTTTCATTTCTCGAGTCGAAGATAAAGGATATAAATCACCTAAAGAAAATAGGTCGCTTTCTTCACGAGGTATAAATATAATTATTTTCATTACCTGTCAGAAAGTAAAATTTTCAGAAGTAATTTAGAAATCACGGCTCCAAAGAAATTAGTGGTGGAGGAGCCACAGGGGTAATTTTAATACAGTGATAATTGTTTGTCGGCTGTGGGAATCGAACCCGCAGTCTGACTCGATACCACTGAGTCATCTACCCCACAATTACAATTTTATGAATATATTTAAAATAAAATGATGTTACTAGCTCTACGTCTGGTGACAAAATGCAAAACTAACCTAAATATTTCAGGCTAAATAGACCTGGAACACCTAAAAAATAGTTTCATGTTTAAATTTTCAAACAATGTACAATAATATGAAAACAACATAAAATTTAAAAAAAAACAGAAGAATTGTATTCCCTACGCGTGCTGGTTCAATTAATGTTAATAATACGATAATGTATTGTTATAAACGTATCTACTTACATACATGTAAGATAAGTGAGAATAATATATCAACAAATCCCAAAAAATGGCTTTGTAAAGTGGATATTTGTGTATCACACGCAGCTTTTGAAATTTCTATGAGCTGAATAAACAAAAGAAAGAATAAACACTACAAATAATTATTCACCACTTAACTCCCGTCGGCAGTAAAACAATGAGAAGTGAAATAAAAGAATGAGTGTGCATATTGTTGCAAAAACAAAGGAGAGATTCGTTACTACGCAATATGCTACTTGGACAAAACAAAGGAAAAAATCTAGTGTCACTACGAAAGTTTTTAGGGCCTATAGGTAACCATAATTACCAAGGAACTTTATAATTTTGCCAGTGAATTAAGTTCCATTTGCAATTTAGTTCAGATAAAATCAGATGATTAACTGAAATGAGCAAACTTATTTACTTAGGGAACTGAATTACTTCAAACTTAGTCTTCGTCAGTAAATCTAATACTAAGTTAGAGGATATAGTAAGCGAAGTAAGTAATAGAACGATTACAAGTGATCTATTTCAGTAAGTGTAATTTACATCCGATGAAATGCTTTTCCGACGTCTATATCTTAAAAAATTAAACAAGATATAAAAATGCGTTCGACGGCATTCAATTCCTCGTGCCTGAATTGACTTATAAGCAATTTTTTTAGCAAATTTAATGCTTGAATTTATCTCGATTTTAGGATAATTTCAGACTGTTTGCTCTAAAATTCTTTCTCGTACGAATATTGTAACGAAAATTTACATACATATGTATTTTGACCCGCTGAATACAATGGTAAAGTCCTCAAGCGCCAGTATCGTCTAGTTTTTAAAATATAACTGTTTAATAAGAAAATTTTGGTAATATTTTTCTGAAGTATAAAAATTACTGAAAATTAGTTTATAAGTTAATTGAACCTCGTTTAATTTTTCAGATATTGCGTAGGAAAAATATAAAATCTAATGATGTAAAATTTGACTAAAATTTTACTTTTCTGGAATCTATATCTTAAAAACTTGTCAGTCTTTATGCTTTTTTTAAATCATTTGAACAGAGAAATTGATTCAGGCATAATAATTATCTGAATGATGCAGAAGAAGGTATAATGACTATTATTCCCTGCGGGATTTATACATGTCACTACGTAGCAAACATTACACATTTAATATACATATAATACTTTAGTCATAGATAAAAATATATGAAGTAGCACACTGCAGTTCAATGAGTCCAAACTCTGCCCTGTAGTCTAATTAGGATTAAGTCTCTCTTGTACAAAGTAGCATAAATAAATAAATATGTACGTTCCTTGATAAACCACGCAGTTCATTACACACGGTCGTATAGTACCATTTATAATAATTTGATGGTAGATGGCGAATCCGACATAGACGATGACACACCATACACGAACACGGAGCTTCGGCTGAGCGGCGACGGCGACACAGGCAGCAGCGGCGTCGTAGATAAAACCGCAGGTGGAGCACGCAAACCTCGTCGACGTCGTACAGCCTTCACCCACGCACAACTCGCCTACCTAGAGCGGAAGTTTCGCTGTCAGAAGTACCTCTCCGTAGCTGATCGTGGTGATGTCGCCGACGCACTTAGTCTCAGCGAGACACAAGTCAAAACATGGTATCAGAACCGGAGGTATGTACAATAGTATGTTTGTCACGTTCGACTGTTCCTAACACTAAATGTTAACCAATGTCACAGGGGGTTCACCAGGTATCCCCTTGTGTACATTTTATACCATACGCAAGTATATAAATATTTGAAAGTTTACAAAAGCCATCTATATTAATGAATACATATTAGGAATCCAGTGAATTTGATCCAAATATTAAAATATTATTTCAATTACATTTCGTGTCTCCGTCCGAGATTGACAGTATTGCTCATAATCGTTCGGAAACTGTGTTTACTGAACGCCATTCGGCAACCAAGTTTTTCCGAACTTCGAATGTAAACTATGTTTTTACCGAATGCCGTTCGGATACTATGTCTTTGGAGATTAAAGAGTTTTTAGCAACTTTAAATCAATAAATTCTTTCAGCACGCGTCTAAAAACTGTTTTGATAGTACGAGCATATTTTGATAGACCGAGTCGAAGGCGAGGTTTGCAAATTACTTGCTTGCAGTTTGCAATCCCTGGTTTAAGGTAGTACTAGTGTGAAAAAAATATTTGCAGATCTGAATGAAATTTGGCGCACGTAAACATTGGATAGTCATACGCATCCTGTTAAAATATGAAAGACATTCATCGTCTGTGAACAAATATATTCGCTTGTAAAGTTGAGTTCTTATACACGGGGCTTATGGCGTTCATCACTCAGAATCGCACATATTTGGTTTGTGTACCTCTAAAATTTTGCAGTTTTATTTGAAAAATTAGTATGTTCTAGAACTATCCATGTATATTGTATTAGAAGGAGAAAGTTTTTTATCGTTTAGTAATGGATATATAGCCATGCAAAGCCTTGTTTTTAACGAAAAATTAAGAATCCCAATTTATAATGGCAACACCACACGGTGGTATGGTATTTGAAAATTCACTAGACCAACAACCTGTTAACAATTCATGATATTCAAATCATAATAGGTATAAAACACTTATTTTATTCAATTTTTTATATATTTTTGAGCGTCATTTTCGTCACTCGGCAACCAATGGCGCCACCGTCACACTAGTACTATCTTAAAGGATCCTGAAACGTGATATTTTCTGGGACCCCAGTTTATTTGGGTATATATTTTGAAAATATCCATTCTACCTCCAGTCGAACACTGCTAATATGGACGTTCCACAATTATACATTTTTCATTCAATTCATATTTACTAGGCATATTATTTTGTGATTATAGCCCATTTTTCAACATAGCATGTATGATTAATTAAAGAACGAAATGGAAGCGTCAGAATCAGTTACGACTCGAGCAGTTGCGGCACCAAGCCAGCGTCGAAAAGGAGTTACTAACAGCGCGTCATGCGGCAGCAGCAGCAGCAGGCGACCCTACTGCAGGTCCGCAATGTTGCTCAGCAGGGGTGGTTTCATCCCCCACAGCCGTGCCGCGATATCCACGGCCGCCGTCGCCGTGCTCCTTTCTCACCACTGCTGCCGCAATCTTTCACAACGTTACGTACGTACACGGATGTCAACTGTAGTCAGTGAAGTTATGTGATGTTTGTCTGTAGCATTTGGGACTAATATTTTAGTGCAACTTGAACCTGTACCATAAACGTTAAAACCTTCAAGTAAATATTCGTAATGGTCTCTAAATACAGATGAACCATTATATAACAGGGGATTTAGTACCATTACATGATTCAGAATTATGTTCGAAAAAGTGGTAATACTCTTATCGAGATGGTATGTCTTTCATTTTTTAAGAAGAAAATCATTTTAGATGATTGAAAATTTTGCGCATTTAAGTCTCCATATTTGTTGAAAATATCAAATAATTACAAATACTTAAAATGTGCGGAAATGTGTACTCTTTGTATATAAACTTTGAATTGATTATTCACCCAACTTTTTATCTGTAAAGATTTTCTGCACTTTGAGTATATATTTGAACATATCCTTCAATTGCATATATTATTTATAGGTAGCAAATCGTTCATAAAAATTAACGCTCTGATTCAAATTAGTAACCATAGATTTGACAAATTCCATGTTTCACGTTAAAATAACCTCACGATATTATAAATTTATATTTACACTCTAGATTGGATTATGTATTAGTCACATAAATACCAATACAAAACTAAAGCTAGGGTTTTTTTTTATTGAAATAGCTACTCTATATTATCAATTAGTAAATATAAAATACGTACAATACGAATAGTATATTACATAATATGTCAGGAAAGTGATATTTTTAATTCGCTAAGGGCCTGTTTTTCAATCACCGGTTAATGTTAATCATGATTAAATAATAACGGTAACTATGGTTTCCATTATTATTTAATCATGATTAACACTAATCGAAAGTAAACCGGTGATTGAAAAACTTTCCTGACGTATTATATATACTATTTTTTCTGAAACCGTTTAATTTAATAAATATTTAACTATAAATAATTTAAGGACCAGTTTTTCAATCGCCGGTTTACTCTCGATTAATGTTAAATTAAATAATAATGGTAACCATAGTTTCCATTATTATTTATTCATGATAAACATTAATCGGAGATTGAAAAACTGGTCTTAAAATGTTTAAATTTTTTGATATGTATTGTACTGACAGCAGACTACGTATCCAAGGTTACAATAATAATAACAGTCTGATAAAATCTTTACCAGACTATTTTGTACTTTACCAGACTGTTATTTTTGTTGTAGCATTCAATATATACTTTACTTGACTGTTTTAGTAAAACCCTACTTTCCATATTAAAATTGGTTAGGAAAGTAGTCCCTTTCCTGCCGATTTCAGAAAAATACTTTTGTAGCTCAGTCTTAATTCTAAATTTCAGATGAATAAATCTAATTTGATTTTATGTGGCGATATACAGTTATTATGCTTAGAAAACATTATTATTTGTAATTATTGTATGAAGGTGTTCTTTTAATTTATAATTAGCTAAATAGGTATTGAATAATTAGGTATCGTTTCTTAATATTTAAAGCAAAATATAGCTGTAAATAAATATTTAATAAAATATAATACAAAGAAATATATAAACAAAAAATTTAAGCAAAACTAATTTTTTTTTAAATGTTAAATGAATATATCATTACGCTTTTTTATTCATTATTGGATGTGACACTCTGTCGTAGCAGATCTCGGTAAGTAATATATTTTGGGCGTGGAATGTGGTTACCAGCTGTCAAATCACGGCCTATTAAATGTTGTATTTACGAGTACCTTCATACAATATAGAGTACCGGCTAATGATTATGTACTGTGTTATTTATCTTATGTATTTATTGTGTAGTATGTTATTGTTTTTGTAAATAAAATATTTAATAAATACAAATAAATAAATTTATTAATTATATATTCCACATTTTTACATATTCACTTCTTTATTTACAAACAACTAACAAGCAAAAAAGTCACCCTTCCAAATTTACCACTCTTAGCTCCATTCATTCTTGCGGATCAAATCCCGCCCTGAACATAAAAACAGAAAATAAATTGACGTTGAATGAGTGAAAATTGCGCGAGGAACAAGCGGTTCGCCACAGCCTCTAGAAGATGAGATTCTATGAACGCCGCGGGCGATTTGTGGGTCGCAAGCCTCTCGTGCCATCTCAGCTTTGTATTGTGCACGATTCATGATACTTCTAGAGTTTGTTTTTGTTGGCAGGAGGTAGGTTGTTTCGCATAGGTAAGTGTTTCGTATTTGGCATGACTGCGAAAACGATTTGTATGAAACGAGCTGAATAAAAACTTTCACAAAAGTATGATGTATCAGAGAGAGAATAATGGTTTCCATTTTATAAATATTATACGAGCATGTATGGGGTAATGGCACAGTGGTTATCGTGTCGGCCTGTGGACCCTGGTTCGATCCCCACAGCCGACAAAACATTTTCACCAATTTAAAATTACCCCTGTAGCTCCCCCACCAGTAACATCTTTGGGGGCCGTGATTTGAGGGCTGGTAACCGCACTTCACGCGCATAAATATATCACTTACCGAGATCTGCTTTGGCAGAGTGCCACACCCAGTAATGGGTAAAAGGCGTGATGATATATTTATTTTATTTTATACGAGCATGTGATATACGTCCTTTACTAAACAACTTTATTCTTTAGATTTTTTAAAATCATCATTTGTCCTAAATTATTTGTTTGCCATTAACACCCAATTCTAAAAAGAGTTTTAGCTAATCCTGAATTTTGGATTAGTCAAATCAAGCTGAATCATATTCTCAATATAGTTTAAATAATCTCTAATAAAATCTTGTTAGCATTAGGTTTTCGGAAAGTGATTGAGCCACCTACCCTATAAATTTGTATTTCTTGAGATTTTTCATTATGTAATCTTAGTTTAATGAGTTTAAAATGAAGTATAATAGATTGAGAAGGGTTTGTTTAAAAATAAATCAAACACGAGATATGAAAATATGGTGTTAACTAGTGAATTCTTCGTGCTTTAATTGACTTATTAAAGATATAAGAAGATAAAGAAATTTGGTGGTTTGATAGTTATGATATGAGAGGTGCAACATGGAATATCTAATTTAGTTTGTTGAGAATTTCTGTTATAATGGTTCAAAATTTTCAATATTTTTTTAATATGGTTCTATATAATTTGAGCCACGAGAAATCGAATGCCGTTGAGCGCATCTTCATATCTTTTTTAGTTCTCGATTTACAGCGATTTTTCATGTTTTTCAAATTGCAACTTTGAGAGGCTATATCTCGAAAACTAAAAGAGATATCGAAATGCGGTTTGAACGAGTGTATTTCTCGTGCTTTACTTAATATAATAGCTAGTTTTGAAAAATTTGAAAATTTTTCAGATTTTTCAAAAAAATTTCTTAGGCGATATTTCAAAAAGTAGAAAAGATAATTAAAATCTGTAAACACTAGTGAATTCCTCGCGTGAAAATACATAGGTATGTAAATTTTCACAAGAAAATTCCAACGGATAGAGATTTTATTACAGAAAAACGAAAAATGACCAAAAATCGTAAAAATCTTAAGGGGTACCCCTTCAAAAATATTTAATTTTTAGCCCATTTTCGTTTTTCTGTAATAAAAACTTTATCCTTGGGAATTTTTTCGTGAAAATTTACATACCTATGTATTTTCACGCGAGAAATTCACTGGTGTTCACAGATTTTAATTATCTCTTCTCCTTTTTGAAATATCGCCAAGGGAAAATATTGGAAAAATACGAAAAAATTTTAAATTTTTCAAAATTACCTATTAGATTAAGCAATGCACGAGAAATACACTCGTTCAAACCGCATTTCGATATCTCTTTTAGTTTTCGAGATATAGCCTCTTAAAGTCGCGATTTGAAAAATATGAAAAATCGTTGTAACTCAAAAACTAAAAAAGATATGAAGATGCGCTCAACGGCATTCGTGGCTTAAATTATATAGAAACATATTAAAAAAATATTGAAAATTTTGAACCATTATAACAGAAATTCTCGACAAGCTAAATTAGATATTCCATGTTGCAGCCTCTCCTATCATAACTATCAAACCACCAAATTTCTTTATCTTTTTACATATTTAATAAGTCAATTAAAGCACGAAGAATTCATTAGTGAAACCATATTTTCATATCTCTTTTTTAATTTAATTAGAGCTTATCAGTTGTGTATTTAAAAAATTACAAAAATTTAATTGATTATTTTTTTAAGTTTCTCAAAACCAATGAAATGCTTTATTGTAAGTCACGTGTCTGCGTTTTAACCAATTCTGTCATTATTATACTGAGAATAAAGCTCTTGTGATTATTTCCGGGAATAATCTCTGTAGGTGCTTTTATTTGTGACAAATGATAGGTAGTTGTCAAATATTTATTTAAAATTGTCAACGCGTCAAGTAAAATGTGTGAAAAAAATCGATTTAGTTTTATTTCAGATACAGAAATACACCAACAAATTTTGGAAACAACTTCCAAGAATACATTAATAAGTCATCAATCGATATGGACCCAGTTCAAAATCTTTTAAGTTGGATGAATCGACCTCAACAGCTAAGTCAAAAAATAATCTAATTAAACATAACTCGAGAGTTTGATAAATTAGAAAATAATTCTCCAGTATCTTTCTCAAACTTGTTACTGACTATAACACATCTCTGACTTTCCCAGCAACTGTCTATTTTCATAAAATCCAATTAAAAAATAATTTCCAGTACACATCTAGTATTTACCGAGCTCAATACTTTTTAGTACCGCAGTTTTGTGTTGAAAAGCAATACGACGTGGCGTCGTTGTTGCGAATAAAAGGCTCAGTCGGCCGGTTAATTAAGCGCAAACATCGTCGTTATCTGGCGACTACCGCTTCCACTTCTGCTACACAACGATGCGGTTCGTTTTCTTGCCTCCACCACCACCACTCGGGTGCACCCTTCACCCTATACCATCGTCGTTGTTTAGCGAAATGAATTCCAGGGCACGTTATGCCGTCCTGTCAAGTGCGTCCAATTAAAAATATGTTTAGTTTGAACGGGTGGAACTGATGAACGAACACGTAAAAGTATCTGGTGGTTAATGTGTAAAGAAATATCAAGGGGGTTTCTGGTTTTCACTATTTATATTTCAATCAGAGAGACAACAAATTGTATCTATATTTTCGCAAGGCCTTTTTTGGTTGATGCTACTCTATAAAAATATGAAAATATTGAACAAATATATATTTCACTGTTAATAAATAAAATAATATATTATATACCAAGGGAGAGAAGTGTACTTCTCTCAAGGGAAGTATATATAATTTTTTTCACTATCCTATACTCTGTTTTTTAACCAAGAGGAGTAATTTATATTTAACCGCTAAAACTGACGCTTCTGATTGGCTAGTGCTTCGTCCAGTTTACACTGTACATCGATTTTACATTTGATTTATTAGAGCTGTCATAAGTTTTGAGGTTATCTGTTTTATTGTTGGATTTTTGCATTTCTGTGACATTAAAATAAATCAGTTCTTTTAAGAACTAATAAGATACGGAGTGACAAATTAGAGTTTAAAATATTATTTGTATTTTAAAATAAATTCCATGAGACTTAATCACTGCAGATGTGTAAGAAATTTTTGTATTTCGCGCGAACAAAAATCTAGTAACTTTCTTTGGTAACTTTCTATAGTGTAAATCTGACTTGTGCATTTAGTCCTCCTGGTTAAAAAATAGAGTATAGTATTCAAAACTAATATGATTAAAAAAAAATTGAAACTAATAGGCAAAAATTTAAATTTGTTTTCTCTACGACCTTAACTGAAAGTAGTCTTTTCTTTAATATGTCACTGAGTGCAGCAGGAGAAAATTGAAATTTCCTCTCTAAAGAGGAAAGTAACTGTTTTCTTCCCTTATTTACGGTTGTTTCATAGAAATAAATAATAATAAAATTACCCTTGATTTTTCGTTATGCGATAGTAGTGGATCTATTTGGAAAAGATTTAGAAGAAAGATTTGTTCCACCTCTCACCGTTTTCGATACATACATTTTTTTAAGTTATTTCCGTTAATATAAACACTTCATTGATCACTTAAAGATGTATTATAAAAATTTTCAGTCTTATATAAATCCACAGTTTTGTGCGATCATTTTCGCGCAGTTTTACATTTATTTAAAGTGCACATTGTATATTATACAATGATGCTCTAGTAAAAATTACATTATAATATATAAATTGCGAAATTTTAAAACATTCATCATGCACCCTTCACAATCAACGACCAAATCACAAATAACTAAATAGAAATATGGTAAAACTATTAATATAGTAACATAACCACACAATGTAGTAAAACTTGTAACCTTATTGTGTATTTTCAAATTAAAATTTTGTAAAAGAAACAAAGTAAATGCAATAATACGCTAGAATGAGTGTAATTACAATGAATGTGCTAACTCATTTGAAACTATTCTTTGTGTGAAATTAATATATAACAATGTTCATTAACATAACGTTCTATTTATCTAAAATTGCAATTTTGTTTAATCTTTTTTTTGTTTGTTTTGATAATAACCCCACATACACATTATATACAGACGGTCTGCCCGACACGCACACATCATTTTTTATACGACCATTTTAAAATGCTGGATGATGAATTTTAGAAAATTTGTTTGTTTGAAATTCGCTCGAAAATTATGATAGTTTTTATATATCCATGGATACGACGATCTATTATATAAAAAATACTCACTTTCCACATACATGTGGAAAATAGTATTTTCCACACGAGTACGCGGTAAATGTCACTTTCCATAGATACATAAAATAAATGCCGAAAGGCTTACTTTATATTATGGTCGAATACAAATTTTAAAATACATTTCAAAATTGAATAAAACTTTGTTGCGGCACTATATTTATAAAGAAAGAATTTTTTATTACCTTCTTCGCCATGGACTTTCAGAAATTAAATCAAAATTTTACAATAATTATCGGAGATCTGCTTCAGCAGAGTGTCACACCCAGTAATGGGTAAAAGGCGTGATGATATATTTATTTATTAACAATTATGTTCATATAAACTTTGTGTATTTTTAAATATAATACTTTCAACCTTCAACTTCAAAAATATGTACAATATATAATATATTTAATTTAAATATGAATATCTTGTTTAAAAAATATCAGTTGTCAAGTTTAACTTCAGGCCTAATTACGCACATGATTCTGCTTAATATTAAATTGTTGATATAATAAACTAACTAAAATTTTCATTAACATATTTTAATGCGTTCCCACAAATTAAAAAAAAAACAAATATATCTTGTCTTTATACGTGTGCGAATTGAAATCGCCGTGCTGTGGCATCCCTTAGGAGGTAAATTAACAAGTCACAATCGTGTAGGGGGAGCACAGAATACAACAGAGAGTAGTGTACACCTCGAGTGGCCCATTATATTTGGCGGCGGCGCGTGATTACACTTGACGCACGTACGCAGCCCTCCAGGAGTCCGGGGTCCTTGCAGCCGTCGGACGCAAGGAATTATGATGATCTAACAGGATGACAAGTCACTTATGTCTTTAGTGTGTGTCAGGACAATACTTCAAGTATTCCTTTTATTCAATACTCACTTCTCAATTGTTCTATGCAAGTTTAATTGGATTTTAAAGTAGTTTTGATTCCGTTTAGGTTAATTGATGATATTCTGTGCTGTTATAATTTTAAGCTTTTCTGCATTTAAGTCATGCATGGAAAGTAGAAATATGACACTTATGTGGAAAGCACTTCTTTCCGTACACACACGGAATGAGTTTTTCTGATTGAGGAGATTACCGTATTTATGGATTCATGAAAACTGACGTTTTCAGGCAAATTTCAAAACAAAACAAAAACTGACGAAAACTATGTATATCACGAAAGTCATCTTTTTTAATGAAAAATCATGTAGAAAGTAACACATTATTCATCTATTTTAAACATATTGTAAAAAAGTAAATACTACATTTTCATTGCCGCAACTTTATGTCTTTTCACGATTCTTACTTATTTATCTCCTTGAAGAGCATTTAACAACATGCTTACAGAATCTTGATTTGTATGTTTGCATTAATCAATATAAGAAATTTAAGAATTATGTTATATAAATCAAAATAATTAGGTACATGTAAATTTTTGTCCCTCACAAGTGATAAAATTAAATTATTTTTTGTAAGGTTACTAGCACAACAAAACTGAATGAGGGAAATGGCATTTTCACAAATAATGTTAAAAAAAATTGTTCCGCAATAGTTGTCTTGAAAACAACATTATAAACGATTTCTTGCTGCACTCCGTGCGGCAAAAATCATGTGTTGTAAAACAATACTTTCCATACTAATTTCAAATATTAATATGTTGACTTTTTAAGACAACCATAGAAAAGTAAAATGAACAATACTAAATGCATTATTCAAGTCAATCTCTACACCACCATCTCTTCTTCACAGAAAACCATTTAAAAAACAAAAGCCAATAGCAAAAGACAAAAAATAACAATCTCACAAACGGAACTACAGTGCTTATTTAGCATTCAAACAAAATTGAGCAAACGATCAGCATAATTCCTCTGTCCTCAGATTCAGATCAACATCAGTATCAACTCGGCGGCTTCCCAATATCCCCAAGGGATGATATGTTAATTGTCGTATAACTAGAGGGTAAAGTTGTGAGCGAGGAGGAGAAAGCTGACTGTTTCGTAAGGCTCCCAGCTATATAACCGAGCTTGTTAGTCAAAACAGCATGCCGCCAATTTACCATTGCGGAGTTGGAGCAAACAATTGCTCGCTGTGCCGAGCGCCGAGTGTCGAGTGTTGTGGATTATTAGGTGATGAAAACGGGACAATCATGGAGTATGAATAATATTATTTAGATGTTTTCTGTTCAGAGACGGACTGGGTTTATAAATGGGGCCCCATAATTTAAGAAAGTAATTGGATCGCATACCTCAATACATAAAATACAACAAAAAATAAATATAAATATATCATCACGCCTTTTACCCAATTACTGGGTGTGGTACTCTGCCGAAGCAGATCTCGGTAAGAGATATATTAATGCGCGTGAAGTGCGGTTATCAGCCGTCAAATCACGGCCCTCAAGGATGATAGTAGTGGGGGATTCACAGGAGTAATTTTAAATTGGTGAAAATATTTGTCAGCTGTGGGAAACGAACCAGGGTTCTTAGGATCCGTAGGTCGACTTGATACCAATGAGCCACTACCCCAATACGCCAAATACAGAGTGATCAAAATATAGTGTTTCAGTTGGCTATAAAAAAAACTATAAAATGGGATGGCTAGCTCAGTGGTATGAAGTCGGCCTGTGGATCCTGAGGTCTCTGGTTCGATTCCCACAGGCGACAAATTTTCATAATTTGAACAAGCTATCCCTGTGGCTCCACCACCACTAACATGTTTGGGGGTCGTGATTTGACGACTGGTAACCGCACTTCAAGCGCAAAATATATCACTTACCGAGATCTGCTTTAGCAGAGTGCCACACCCAGTAATGGGTAGAAGGCGTGATGATATATTTATGTATTTTATTTTATAAAAAAAACTACTTTGGATTGGTAAGACTGATATATAAATTTATTTCCTGTTGTTGACAGTGACATTTGAAAATTTATATTAATAATAATCGTGTTTCTCATAACCACATCCTTTTATTTTTCAATATTACTCACAGAGCAATAATTTAAAGTATTTCTATAACTCCATCTATTCGTATTTATTATAAAAATGACAGCACACGACAAAAAGTATACTTTTTTTCTTTTAATTGATGGACGAAAATTTTACTTTCTGGCAAAGTCGTGAAAAAAGTGGTTCTCGTTCTGTATTTCTTAATGTCTAATAAAGACTATAACATACTGGCATTTTTTCTAGCATCAGCACAGTAAGTACATCATTACACCCTTATTAAAAGGAATGTAATGACTCAATAAATTAATCATCGCACTAGACAATATATTTTATGTTATGTATCTTTAAAAAGTTAAATAATAATGTAATATGATCAAACTACAGAAAAAAATATACAAGAAATATAATAATTAGATTTGAAATTTGACGGTTTAATTTAAATTTGGTGTTATTGTTTTCGATTTTTGTAGTTATTATTAAACTGAAAAACAATAAAATTCAGTTATTAAGATATAGGATTGTAAAACTCATAGCAATGTTTTGAAAATATTATTGACAATAAATATAAAATTATTATAAACAAAAAGTAGTTAAAGTTCTTTTTAATTTAAGTATTGATTGTTTGTTTATATCAGTTACACAGTTACCTACACAACTCCTAACCAAATTTCAATCTTTTCAAAATTTATGACAAATAAATATGCCAATAACTATATCACAAAATTAAAACTCATGACAATTAATTTTTCTATAGGTACCACAATATCATTTATTGTGTGCATTGAGAAAAAAATCAATTTTTACAATTCCTGTAAATAAATTAATTTCTTTGTTTCAATTAACATTGAAAAATTGAGGGTCGACCAAACACTAAAAGATATCTAATAACGTTTATCACGACTCTATCAGAAACTATAATTTTCTTCCCTCAGTAAATTAGAGGAGAAAAAAAAATTATATGTGCATGTCATGAAGAAAGTACAATTTTTCTTTAGATTAGTACCTTCGGGAGGAAATGTCTTTCTTTCTGCTCTTGATATACAAATAACTATAGTACCTACTTTTCTTTTTATAACTAATTTAAAATCAATGAAAGACAACAATTTGAATGAGAGTTCATATAGAAACAAAATCTGTCAACATTTTGATGTTTCCAATGCTATCTAGGTTACTTATATATTTATGTTACTGAATACAACAAGAACTTGAGGTCAAATTCATAGTCGTAACTCACCCTAATCTTATCCTCACCTCACACTCAAAGGCGAAGCAACTAAGGCAACTAACTCAAGAATTTGCACAAATTGAGTTAGTTGCCTTAGTTACATCGTCTTTGAGTGTGAGGTGAGAATGAGTTGAGAGTGAGTCACGATTATGAATTTGACCCTTAATTCCAATTACAGTACAGGGTCCGAACTCACCGAGTCGCAGTGTGGTAGTTTATATTTATTTATTTATGCTACTCTGTACAACAGGAACATAATCCCAATTACAGTACAGGGTCTGGGCTCACCTAGCCGCAGTGTATTTTTAGCTTCAGTGGAATTCGAACTCGGGATCTTAGGATTCGAATTCCATCATGTTACCCACACCACTGTACTGCTGGAAATATATATATACATATTTTTAGCTCGAATGAGATTCGATCTAGCGATCTTCTGATTCGAATGCCTTAATGATATATTTTGAAGAGATTAAACTTTAGTTCAAATATTTTTCGGGGTTCACATCCCGTTGGAACCAAATTAGATCTTGATTAATATGTGCGATAAAACAACTCACAATTTGATTAATTGTCTAAAGCTTTGTAAAATTATGATCGCTTTCAAAAGATAAAACTGAAATCATCTTGAGATGAACGAACACACAATGTTACAAATGATGTCTCATCATATAGTATCCAACACATAAACGTTGCGCAAAATGATTATAAAGACAGAGCAGAACGTTGAACGAGCTTTTATCCCAGGACGGATACATGTAACCAGTAAGTGTGTAGTTAGGGGTGTATAATTTCACCAAATTGAAATGTTGATTCTATGCCGCGTAAAATTACCAGCAATCAGTTCGCCATTTGTGTCGCGGAAATCAACCCGCTTGTGTAACACACAAATATACATACATAAACGAACGAATCTATCCAGGGGGTGATTCAGGGATATTATTACAATGAGATTCTATACAGAATTATTATTATTTTTTTTAATGAAAGTACATGAAAAAATTATGACTATCAGTAAATGCACGGTGATAAACTTCCTTATATTAAGCAAGATATGATTTGTTAAAGTTCTGTAGGTGCTTGTGACGTCACAAGTATCTTTCAATGTCTTTAAATAAATAAATATATCATCACGCCTTCTACCCATTACTGGGTGTGGCACTCTGCCGAATCAGATCTCGGTAAGTGATATATTTTGCGCGTGAAGTGCGGTTAGCAGTCGTCACATCACGGCCCCCAAAGATGTTAGTGGTGGAGAAGCCACAGGGGTAGTTTTTTTTAAATTATGAAAATTGTTTGTCGCCTGTGGGAATCGAACCAGGGTTTTCAGGATTCACAAGCCCACTTCATATCACTGAGCTAGCCACCCCATGTCAATGTCTTTAAGTGGTACTAAACCAATCATTTTGAGTGTGATAAGTATTTTATTAACGCACTAGTACGTTTTTGGGAATATTGTCGCACTAGAGCTTTAATAAAATACTTATCAAACTCAAAATGATTGGTTTCACTTAAATTTTTAAATATCATCTAATTATAATAACTGTCAAATCAAAATCTTTTTTTTTTTAATTTAAATTTATTTCTTGGTCGTAGAAAACATTTTAAACAATATACGTGTTTTAATGCATCACAGGCAATCGTAGCTCAGTGGATAAAAGCGAGGTAAAACTTTCGTTTCTTAATTAGCAAGCAAGAGGTCGTGCGTTCAAATCTCACTGACTTCTACTTATATCCAAAAAATACTATTGTGTCTGAGTGGTTCGGATTCCACTATAAGCTATAAGTCCCCTGTACTGTAATTGGGATTTACTTCCTGTTGTGCAGACTAACAAATAAATAAATTAATTAAGATACTCGGCCGTCGTCTCGTTGTGTAAATTTCACACGCGTGTCGTAATGATGCTCTTATCCCACTTATATGGAAAATAACTATTAATTCATTTGATTATTTGTTAATCATCTTAGACCAAAAAATCTGTGTATAAAAAAACTGTTAATAAATAAAACAAATATACGACGATGCCATTTCTAAGTGTGTATAACAGAAAACAGATGAATGAATGTTGATTACCTAACTCCTAACTCATAATACATGAAAACGGTCCTGATGAAAAGGACAAAGGAACAGAGAGCTTTAATGAATTGCTATTGAGCTTCGCAAACGTTGCCCGCCCGCTCGCTCGTTCTCTGTAATGTAGGTTGATTAGCCCGTGACTGATTCAGATTACAGAGATATTTGCGCTTAATCGTATCAACATACTTTATAGGGCGTGGATCACACTGAATACGTTCATTTGTTCTTATTTTTTCACAATTTATTTACTTATTTATGTGAATTTGTACAACAGGAACTTAATTACAATTAACAGGGTCTGGACTCACCGAGCCGCATTGTATAAGAAGCCTAAAAATACAATCAATTCAATTTTTATCATTTTTTAAATCCACAACTGTAATTAAATTTAAAAAAGAGATATTAAAATATTGTTTTCACTAATGAATTCTTCGTGCTTTAATTGACTTATTAAATATGTAAAAAGATAGAGAAATTTGGTGGTTTGATAGTTATGATAGGAGAGGCTGCAACATGGAATATCTAATTGTCGAGAATTTCTGTTATAAGGGTTCAGAATTTTCAACTTTATTTTAATATGTTTCTATATAATTTAAGCCACGAGAAATCGAATGCCGTTGAGCGCATCTTCATATCTTCTTTAGTTTTTGAGTTACAACGATTTTTCATGTTTTTCAAATCGCGACTTTAAGAGGCTATATCTCGAAAACTAAAAGAGATATCGAAATGCGGTTTGAACGAGTGTATTTCTCGTGCATTGCTTAATCTAATAGGTAATTTTGAAAAATTAAAAAAATTTTCAGATTTTTCCAAAATTTTTCCTTGGCGTTATTTCAAAAAAGAGAAGAGATAATTAAAATCTGTGAACACCAGTAAATTTCTCGCGTGAAAATACATAGGTATGTAAATTTTCACGAAAAAATTCCCATGGATAAAGTTTTTATTACAGAAAAACGAAAATGGGCTAAAAATTAAATATTTTTGAAGGGGTACCCCTTAAGTTTTTTACGATTTTTGGTCATTTTTCGTTTTTCTGTAATAAAAAAGCTACCCGTGCGAACTTTCTTGTGAAAATTTACATACCTATGTATTTTCACGCGGGGAATTCACTGGTGGTCACAGATTTTCATTATCTCATCTAAATTTTGAAATATCGCCTAGGGAAAATTTTGGAAAAATCTGAAAAATTTTCAAATTTTTCAAAACTAGCTATTATATTAAGTAATGCACGAGAAATACACTCGTTCAAACCGCATTTCGATATCTCTTTTAGTTTTCGAGATATAGCTTCTCAAAGTTGCGATTTGAAAAACATGAAAAATCGCTGTAACTTTAGAACTAAAAAAGATATGAAGATGCGCTCAACGGCATTCGATTTCTCGTGGCTGGTATTATATAGAACCATATTAAAAAAATATTGAAAATTTTGTACCCTTATTCTCGACAAGCTAAATTAGATATTCTATGTTGCACCTCTCATATCATAACTATCACACCACCAAATTTCTTTATCTTCTTATATCTTTAATAAGTCAATTATTGCACGAAGAATTCATTAGTGAAAACCGTGTTACCTGATATATAACTACATTTATTTCAGAAACTTAAATATATGAACCAAAATTGGTCCAAAACTTTTGTAACCCTCAAAATACCCGCAATTTTTACACAAACCCTTCTCAATCTAATATTCTTCATTTTAAAAACGTTAAACTATGATTACATATTGAAAAACCACGAGAAATACAACTTTATGGCGAAGGTGGCTCAGTGGTTTTGAATTGGCCACTGAATTTGAGAATTCGAGTTCGATTCCCACAACTGACAAACAATTTTCACCACTTAAAACTACCTCTGTGGCTCAAGTTTGCTTCTTGCATATGTTATTGTAACTTAAGCTTACTTTGCAAATAACTACTAAAGTTTTATATTTTTGTTGTTTTCATTTGCGTTCATAGAAAAAGTATAATATATGACGTGTTTTCTAAATCCATGTTTTTTATATACTCATAACTAAAGAGATGTTTATGAAACTTGTTACATAATTTTATAATAAAAATACCAGGGTAAATTATTATATACGAATATGTTTTAAAAGTAATTCTAAAAATAAATTAAAATGCCAACATGGCCAATAAATAGTAATTTATGTACCAAGGGTGAAAACGCTTTGCGCCTCGTGTTAATAATCATGCCACGGGCCAGAGACGCTAATTTCACTCGTGGTACATATAATATATTATGTACAACAAAATAACATTTAATTATATGTTCTAAAGATTAAAATATGTACATAGGTTATATGTCAAAATGATATATTGTAAAATCAATTATTCACAATAAACAAAAATTGTCATTTTATTTATGTATCTATAGGAATTATGTTCTTATGGCCCTAGGGATAAAAAAAATGTGTTTAAGCCCGCTTTTTAGGGCTAAAACACATGAATTTCGGTCCGGTTATGCATTATGCCCCAACTAATAAAATAAAAATAAAATATACAGTTTAAATAAAACAATACGAAATAAGTACTATAATTTTTACGCACATAAAAAATACACAGAGCAATATAAAAATTAATACACAATTCGCTAAACACAAAACAGTTATTAAAAGTTAAGTACATATTAAAAAGCACACAATAGGTATAAATAAAACTGGTGGAGAGGTATAAATAAAATGTTACAGCAGCTTACTTGATTTTTGAAACTATACAGTTTTGGCACGAAATCACAGAATTTTCGTGTTAATTAAAAAACAAATAATAAGAGTATTATTTTAAATTTCTCAGCAAGTGTTGTTTAAAATATTTAAGGCTCTATAATATTGTGTTTTAAAATACATGTGCGTAGTAAACTTTTTATTTTTAAGGTTGGTGTCTATGCGAAATATCATAATGTCAAAAAGAAGAGGGACTTACAAAAGGAAATGAATTCTTGACGATATTTTCCTTAATTTCACGTATTTTAGGAGGGATATAAGAAAAATCGTCTGTACTCAGTTTCTAAAGTGTATACAGGATATTCAATTTGGTTGTGCCACCGTTGCTATCTCGAGAACTATAAGAGCTACAAGGTTGGTTAAAATAGCATAGAAATACTATTTAGTAAGTCTATTTATTTATTTAAACCAAGTTTAAAATTTAAGTATTGTTGATGCAACTGGTCATTAATGTTTTTCTTATATTTCAGGTATGCAGATGATGATTTGAAAATGTACAGTAAATTAGAATATCATTTGTATATTGAGTGGAGCCGAAGTAACGACTTTGAAAGAAGTTATATTTTATTTTAAGGATCAAATAAATAGAAATATATTGTGTTAGGCCATTTTAAGACCTTCTAAACAAACAATTATTATTGACAAAGCCTTTTTCAAAGATTAAAATTGGCGCAGAGGGCAGCACCTGACGGGGCAGTATCTATCATGAAGCAGACGCGCGCGGAATTAAATGTCAATATTTTCTACAGTACGAAATTTGTTCGAACTTGGCATACTTATTCGTTAGATCATAAGGAACAACAATAAAATTATTATTTATTATAATATGAAAAGTAAAATTATAAATATTTTATTTGGAGTGAATATGTATTTCTATTATTGTATCGTTCAAGGTAATTTTTGTTAACTAATTAATCTGTCGTAACATATAACAACGTAACATCGTTACTATGAATTATACGCTGTCTATCTCTTTCTAGTACATTGTAATTATCGGAGTAGTTATGAACGCAAGTTTTGTCGAAACCAGCATTCATTAAACAGACGAGTTGTTTACTTGCCTCGAGATCTTTGAACTGTAAAGACGTAAAAACGCGGCTTCGTACTTTTAACTTGTGTGCATTTCTGCCTTATCGGAAGGCCTTCATATCTGAAAATCGTTTCGTGGGTTGGGTTATCGCGATATCGGGTTTTGTATTGTTCACCATAAACGCTAGCTTCACGTGGAGCACAACATACTTTAACGAGACACCAGGCAAGTTTTATTAGCGTATCGCGGCCCGGGCAATGTCGGATTCACGCGTATGTGCTGTTGTTTGGTAAAACCCAGCGAGAGAGTGTTAAACCGATGTCTAGCTGGTGGCGTAGCCGAATCTGCACAAACCAGCCTCCTCGGAGGTGTGTACTAATGAGTCATTAGGAGGTCTAGAAGCCGTGCTGCCAGCCTAGCACTGTTTAACATTTTCCCAACAGCCGGGTAGATTCAGTAGGCGCAAACCGAGAGGTCGGGGCACGGAATATGCTCACGTTTTTATAATTTGACAAGCACATTCGGTTGCTTTGTCGTAGATTCAGATTAGCTACTTGTACACATAATCTTAGGTAGGGAGAAAGAACAAAGAAACCAACTCTGAAAACAACTTGAAGAACAAGAAATGTCTGAATGGGACGTGTGGTATGAATGTGGTGTGTGGTATAAATGGTGTATGCTGTTTGCTGATTTATCATAACTTGTCCATTGTTCTTTTTTATTGCTTTGTGTTCTGAGTTTATGTTTCAGATTCATCAACATGTCGGGACCTGCAAGCATCTCCCACGGCCTCAGTGTCATTAAGGAGTAGCTGGAGTTAATACCAGCGTCACCCGAGCTGTCACCATCCTGGACAACGTCATCGGAGTTTGTATCATCATCTTGGAGCAGCTGGTGTTCTTACCAATAACACTGGAACTGTTATCATCGTGGACATCATCATCTGAGTCATCGTCTTCTCTTACAACATCTCAGAAGCTTGGCTGCAACAACAGCAAAGCCAAGATCGAACATCGAGTCCGCTGCTCGCAATACCAACGTAAGAAAATTGATATATTTTAATTATTTTAATAGAAGTGGGTAAATTGCATAATAGGTTGTTGTTTGTAACGAATTGACGCAATCCATGTCACTTTACATTTCTTCAACTAAAGTTTGCACGAAAAATCGTGAGTATTCGCCGAGTGTTTGTAGCTCAATTTGTTAGAGCAGTCAGCATGCGAGTGAAAAGTTCTGGGTTCAAATACCGGCGAACGCTCATAGCTTTTTCAAAAATTTATTTCTAATAAAACATATTTATTATTTGTATAATATTTGTTTAAAATTTATAAAACAATAAATCTTTATTTTGTAGCACAATCTATTAGATATTTTTTTAATGATAACGTCTAGTAGATCGTTAGCTACCATTGTGATACATTGTCACCAAGGCTTACTATCTACATTTTCATTGTTAATTTTTTTTTGGCAAAAATATTTGAAGTAAAAGATGAATATACATAAATTTATGTCACTTTTATTTCAAATATTTTTCTCTAATAAATTTAGAAACGTTTGATAGCAGATAAATAAAATTAATCTACCTCTAATCGGCTGTTTCATACTAGCGGTCATTATATTTTGTAAATGATAATGAAATAATTTTACCCAAAATTATGGTTTCCAATATTTAAAGTATGAGTTCTAAAAGTTATACGAGTATTTACAATATTTAAATTGATTGTGTTTTAAAAATTTGTCCAATAACGTATTTGTATTTAAAAGAGAATTTAAATATAAATAGCTAATCGTCGAATGAATTATTAATGTATTGAAAGTCAGGGTTTGGAAAAAGTGTATAAAATATAAAATATCAATTTTCTAAGATAACCTAAGCTATTTTCAAACCTTAACATGTATTAATAATTAATTCCATGATTAGCTATTTATATTTAAATTCTCTTTTAAATACAAATATATAATAATTGTAAAATATTAATACTGTTTTCTCAAACTTTTTAATTCAGTCAATTTTAATATTGTAAAGAATATTTTAAATATTAAAAATGATTGATATACAATAATTTAAAGTAATTTACTATTTTATGAATATGATTTGTGATAGTTTCTAATGATTTTGTTGTATATTGTTTACAGGCAGCAGTAGTGAAGATGCCAACCTTCTACCAAAAGTTTTCCAGGGGTTTCCTTTTGGTGATGAACAGCAAATGCTGGGGAGGTAGAATCAGTGGCTTGCCCCTGAACATCATCCAGGTCACTGATCCAGGCTTTATACTTACTTCAAATAAATATTGTAGTCATAAATAAACAAAATAATTTCAATCAACAATGTATTTACAAAGAAATAATACAATTGCAATAAATATTGTTTTTCATAAATAAATAAAACAATTGCAATGAACACTGTATTCATATATAAACTAAATAATAAAAATAAAAATTGTGTTCACAAATAAATAAAATAATAAATATGTTTTAAATTAATAATTTACAATAACTCTCTAGTCTTTAAAAATAAGAAATATTGTAATAAGTTGTAGCGATGGTTACGGTTTGATGGGATAGATATTACTGAAAGAATAACTTAGCCATGATAGTTTAAAAATATATATTTAATTTTGTGTTTTGTTTGATTTTATTTTAATTTATTACGTCCACGACATTTTGATTTATCAAAATTTATTTCTTGCTTACAAATGATATCACTCATTTTTATTTGGGAAATGTTTTAAGTTTTAATTAAAACGCTGCTGCGCAACTCTTGCCGTAACTCTTTACAATGTAATTGTGTTTTGATATAAACAACTTCATAATGACTAGGCAGATATGCGAGAATGATTATTCTCCAACTCCGTCTATTAGCCCACTCTGTTCATAACGCCCTTCTATTCACGCAACGCCACCGTTGATTAATAATATCAAATACCGATTTTAAGAAATAAAAGTTCACGATTTGTACAGTACACTACTATGTCGTTTGATAGTATTTTCCTCAATTACAACTAACAATTCATTGGTTCATTGTACACTTTTAGAGAATTTTTAATTTAAAATGTTGACAATGCGTCCCTGAATATTATTCACGTGGCGTAGGTATATCATATGCTTGGTTCAACTCAGTTGGGAGATCGTTAACACAAATTGCATTGAAACGAACTTCTAACAGATAGCATTACGTACGGCCGTTTTCATTCTAGCATACAGCACTCAATGCAATGGTACACGTTCATTAAAATGTTGCTCTCGGAACACTTTCCACTTCGGTTTCTTTATTGAATGGCGCCTTTTTCCAAGTACAATTACGGAAGTTCCACCAAAATATTATCAGATTAAATTATTTATTTTATTGAAATTATGAAACTGAATTCAACCTATTTTATTTTTCACCTGTCTCTACTTATTTCTGTTAAGCTGCACAACAGGAACTTAATCTCAATTACAGTAGTTTACACAATCAAAACCACTCAGACACAATCGTATTTTTTTGATATAAGTTGAAGTCAGCGAGATTTGAACACACGACATCTTGCTTATTAATTAGCAAACGCAAGTTTTCTCTCGGTTTTATGTACCGGGACCTTCATTGTTCCAAATGTTCGACTTGTTTGAAATAATCATAAACAATTGATATATCAGGTAAACGTCAAAATATGTTCTGAAATTAGAATGATATATTATCTTACTGCCTGTCGGCAAGCGGTAAATGTTAACTTTGGGCTTTCAACTGACAGTTGGAAATAGCTATTTACATAACAAGTACGCAAAGACACACTTTGCACATGAGCGCAATTCTAAAGCACAAGCGAAGCGAGTGCTTTAATTTGCGCGAATGGTGCAAATGACGTCTTTGTGCACGAGTTTTGTACAATGCTTTTTGTAACGAGCAAAAGTTATATAATCGACAATGAGGAAATTTATTAAATTTGAAGCGTTGACAGTTAAGTAGGTCATGAATTGACATTTGTTATTTGAAAACAAATTTTTTATTTTTTCTCATAAAGTTGATTCAAATACAGAGTGATCAAAAGGAATTGTTACAGTTGACAATAAAAAACTACTTGAAATTGGTAAGCCTGATACATAAATTAATTTTCTGTTGTTGACAGTGACATTTAAAATTTGAATTTGAGTACACTTATTATTACATTTATTTCTAAAGTATTTCTATTACTTAAAAAGTCAAAATTCTATTAGCTGTCAGACTCCTGACATAACCTATTTGTATTTATTAGAAATGTCAAATAGCATTTCCGCCTTTATCTGACATTGTGCCAACTGTGGAATAAAAAGATCTCTGAAATTGTATTGCCAACTATAACAATTCCTTTTGATCACCCTGTATATCTGATTGACGACAATAAAGCTAATGTCTCGATTTATTTATAAATTCCTTAAAATGTGTGTATATAATTAACGTTTTAATAGACAAAATTTAGAACCATAAAAATCGGTGTTTTTTCAATTACTTTGCGCACTCAAACTTTTCATCGGTTTCCAAGGTACTGTAAATCTTATTTTGAATGATGCGAGCACAAAAAGTCTATTTTCTAAAGAAAGTATGTATGAAGTTGGTGTGTATTATATTGATTACATACACTATAGTTAAATGAAAGTTAATTTAAAACATCAATATGCACCTATTGGAAATAAAATCTTTACAAATTTTAACAATAATTCATTATTGTTTTGAAAAGTTTTATAATAATTTTAATTATTTTTTTTATATTTGACATGTGGACAAGTGGGGTCCGTAGCTCAAACAATCTACTGTTTACTGGACAACAAAGACCTACATTTCATTGAGTCATCATATTTAATTATTCCTTCTTAAACAAATATATATTACATTTTTCACCTAAAATTACAAAAAATATCCATAATGTATTAAATAACTGAAATGGGCGTAATTTGTAATAATTATTTCTGTTAATTTATAACGCTCATTAACATCCAATAACAATAGAAGACAATAAATAAATCAGCAAATTGGTTACAAATTTTAACTATCGTTAAAAATTAATAGTTAAGAATAAAATACTGCTTAGGTTAGTGTTTTTTTCTCACATATTTCATTATTTGTTTATTTATTACTCTGTACAACAGGAACTTATGTGTTACTTTCATTGTTTCGATTTTTAATGTTGTAGAATCATAATTTCATAAATAATCTATTTTATTTTGCTATCATTAACCTTTCTTTTAACTCCTGAACGAAGGTATAACCGATGAGTTAAATACACTTACGCAATTTGGGTTGCAGACGTATTAGATCTTCAAAACTAAGTGAACAAGCACAGTTAGTTTTAACTTTTCTTTTTAATAAATATGTATATCATTTCGTTTTCGATATTTTTTAGTAAAATAAACCGCCCGATGTTGGTGCTCTTTTAAAATTACTGTATATCAAATTTCGGTAATTTTTCCATGATTAAACTAGATATATTTTTATTAAATATATGTAATGTCCTAACAAAGTTTTATGGTAATTGTTCTCTTCATTTCTAAGATCGCTCACTGTGACTTTTTTTGTTGAGACAAAAAATTCATTTCTTTTAATATTAAAAAATCACTTCATAAGACTTCTGATAATAACATTCCAAATTTTAAATCAATTTGTAAAAAAAAATAAATAAATATATCATCACGCCTTCTACCCATTACTGGGTGTGGCACTCTGCCGAAGCAGATCTCGGTAAATGATATATTTTTGCGCGTGAAGTGCGGTTACCAGTCGTCAAATCACGGCCTCCAAAGATGTTAGTGATGGAGAAGCCACAGGGGTAGCTTTTGAAATTATGAAAATTGTTTGTCGCCTGTGGGACTCAAACCAGGGTTCTCAGGATCCATAATTTGAAAAAGCTATCCCTGTGGCTCCTCCACCACTAACATGTTTGGAGGCCGTAATTTGACGACTGGTAACCGCACTTCACGCGCAAAATATATCACTTACCGAGATCTGCTTCAGCAGAGTGCCACACCCAGTAATGGGTAGAAGGCGTATATTTATTTATTTATAAAATGCAAATAGTCACGTAACGAAAAATTAAAAAAAATTGCACCTACACAGAATTCAAAAAATTATTATTATTTAGTCAGTACCTACATGAAGCTAAAATCCCAGTCTCATGCTATAATAATATAAAATTAAAAATTAATTATAAAATGCGAAATTTTCATTAATGCAATTTCTTTTTGTTTTCTTCTTCAGCGAACTTTGGAATTACATCATTACAATCAATAGATTTCAAAATCTCTGCCTCTATATTTAATATGGCTAGCGATTGCAATCGCTCTTGGGACATGGTCGAGCGTAGATAATTTTTTACTCTTTTTAACTATGAAAAAGATCGTTCAGCGGACGCATTTGATAAAGGATGGGTTAAATATATTTGTAGAAGAGTCATTATATTTGGAAATGTTGTTTGTAATCTATTTTTAATAATCAATATATATTTTTCTTGAACGTAGCTGGTACTGAGGGATTGTGTACGTACTACTGCTACTGCCACAACACGACTACACAGTGCTGCCACATGTACTTAGGTATAATATACTCGTATACCTAAAATACAAAACAATTCGTAGCGGAAAATAGTATTTATAAAATTAAATTTTTATTTTGCATGGTAATTGCATATTAATTTTTATATATAACAATTCTAATTTGTATGAGGCCGAATTTTTATGAGGCCGGTAAAAATCGGAGGCCTAAAGCGGCCCTGCCTATAAAATAAGATGTCAATTATGAAACTCGTTCTTCAATATATTATTATTAATTACAAATAGAAAGACCAGTTGAAATTTGTTTTAAATAAACTTTTATTGCAGCCTCTAAATCTGCATTTAATTACTAACAGATTTTCTGCAGACCTGAATTTAATACCGCTGGTTAGATTATTTAGACCTACTATTTGTGATTAACTTTTCTCCGCCCCTGAATGATTGGCATTTATTCATGGACATTTAAATTGTGATTTGTTTTTTCCCACGTAATGTTTACGGCCCATATCACTGCTGTTCAGAGCCGGATTTAGGATGGGGCATCTGAAAAACTTGTCTCTGGATCACAGCGCCGCAAAACTCAAAATTAAATGCGAGTACAGCCTGATTTCATACATAATTTTAATTAATAGATATTTGTATAGCCAAGCCGTGAAATCACTGTTTGGCGTATGAAGAATGAACTCGCGGTTGAGGCGATAGACGAGGTAGATGACATTATAGGAACGCCAAACACATTTCACGGGCCAGGTGTACACAAATTTGTTGCTACTTTATTTATTTTATAGGGTAGGTAGCTCAATGGTAACGAGTCGGCCCGTGGATCCTGAGAACCCTGGTTCGGCTCCCACATCCGACAAACATTTTGCATAAAATATTGTATGTACCACGGGTGAAATTAGCGTTTCTGACACTGACCATGTTATTACCCATCGGCGCTTTGCGCCTGTTTTAACCCTTGGTACATAAATAACTATTATTTGTTTATATTTATTTATATTTTTAAATTATTGTTGACTGTTGAGGTGTTCACCTCAAACATGTTTTATTTTACTGTAAATTGACGAACAAAATGGTTCTTTAAATTTTAACCATGTTTTAATCGTTTTACTTGACAATGGCCAAAATACATGAGCCGAAACGTCGCTGATTAAAATTAAAAAGTTAATATAATTTTTATTTTTCCTTCTTATATTTAAGTAAATACAATTCATATAATTTTAAATAAATGCGCTTTTTATTTCCTGATTCAGGCACTGTCGTTTAATATTAAATCTCGACAACTGATTACTTGTTTCAATTATAGAATTTAGAAGCTTATAAAAGTACTAAAAATAAAAAAATAATAATTGATGAACTAGATTGTAACAAATGGGTAAATGACACGTAATGGTATAACTGCTATGAAATCTTTCCGCCCCTGAATGATTGGCATTTATTTTTTGATAACAAAATTTACAGTTTTGTTTAAATATTTAACTGTAACTACATTATACGGGTTGTTCTATATTCCATTTAATCCCAACGGGATTAAGTTCGAAATTTAATCCCTCCGCGATTAAAACTGATACGTCAGTCCTCGATATGGAAGAATAAAGTAGATCATTTATTCCCGTAATTGCGAAAAATATGTTAAATACATTTTTTAAATACAGAATATTGGTGAACGATAGTAGTATGTTTCTATAGTATGCTATTATTTTTAATTTAATATATAATTGAAAAAATAAAACTATTTTAGGTTAAAACAAAAACAAAAGTTTATTATTTACAAATTTGTATGTTTAGGTTTATGCTTATGCTTAAGACAAAGACTAAAACTGTAGTTGGGAATATAAAAATAAATAAATATATCATCACGCCTTCTACCCATTACTGAGTGTAGCACTCTGCCGAAGCAGATCTCGGTAAGTGATATAGTTTTACGTGTGAATTCCGGTTACCTGCCGTCAAATCACGCCCCCCCAAAGATGTTAGTGGAAGAGGAGCCACAGGGGTAGTATTTAATGTGGTGAAACTGTTTGTCGGCAGTGGGAATTGAACCAGGGTTCACAGAATCCACAGGTCGACACGATACCACTGTGCCATCAAGTCGGCCTATGGATCCTAAGAACCCTGGTTCGATCCCCATAGCCGACAAACATTTTCCTCAATTAAAAAAAATATCCCTGTGGCTCTCCCACCTCTAACATCTTAGGCGGCCATGACTTGACGGCTGGTAATCGCACTTCACGCGCATAAATATAGCACTTACCGATATCTGCTTCGGCAGAGTGCCACACCCAGTAATGGATAAAAGGCGGGATGATATATTTTTGTTGTTGGGAATGATCTGACATTATTACGTATGTTAAACATCTCAAGGTCATGACAAACGACAAAAACAGTAACTATGTTAAGCATCGCGAATGAGTATTAAGTTATATGGACTAGAGCCCAGTACTACTATTTACTGTACTGGTGTATTTTATACAAATGTAAGTAACTATGTGGATTTTTAGTGAAGGTGCGTTTTCTATGCAGCACCTTGTATATTCATTACACACATGCCACCACCTTTTCTCAATTTCTTTGAACAATTTCTATTATTTTGGTACAACGCAACTTTGAAACAATAGTATGAGGGCGACATACTATTTAAATATCTTGCAAGCTACGAATATTCAACTTATTGATTTGTGACTTGTGATTACTACAGTTAAATCATTAAATCATCAACATGTCAATTAAAGTAGTTTTCTTACTATTTACAGGAATTATAGCAGTTCAAGTAAGTCCCATATATCTATTATAATCAATCACTCTCATTAATTATTATCTACCTAACTATTTCATTATTTTTCACAATTATTTTAAGTTATTGCATTTATGTGTAGTTATAACCGTCTTCAATTAAATGAACCGCCATTTTATTTATATATAAAACCTCAAACAATCCTGTTTCAAAATTCTCATTGTTAAGAAAAATAATTTTTTAAAGTTCAAAATTGTGGCGTCATCTGTATTAGACAGTGGTACTCAAATAGTTGGTTTTAAAATTATTTAATTTTATGATTTTTTTTTAGTTTTTTTAAATAATATCAAAAACTGTAGTTCAATTATTATTTTCTAAATAAATACTTAGTAATTAATCAAAAGTTGTTGCAAATCCAAGGGCGGAATCACGAGGGTGGTCATGAGAGCCATGACCCTCTCCCTTGAGCTTATATATTTTTTTAGTTTTTTATAGGGTGGCTAGCTCAGTGGTATGAAGTCGGCCTGTGGATCCTGAGAACCCTGGTTCGATTCCCACAGACGACAAACAATTTTCATAATTTCAAAAACTACCCCTGTGGCTCCTCCACCACTAACATCTTTGGGGGCCGTGATTTGACGACTGGTAACCGCACTTCACGCGCAAAAATATGTCACTTACCGAGATCTGCTTCGGCAGTGTGCCACACCCAGTAATGGGTAGAAGGTGTGATGATATATTTATTTTTTATTTTATAAGTTTTATTTTTATTTGAGTTTGGTAACCCTTACAGAAATAAAATCGCTGAAAAACTTTGTAACACTCTGAAACAACTCTGAAAAATTGGATTGTCAGACATTTTCCGAGTTTTTCAGACTGATAAAAAAATGGGATAATGGCACAGTGGTAGCAAGTCGGCCTGTGGATCCAAAGAATCCTGGTTCGATCCCCACAGCCAACAAAACATTTTCACTAATTTAAAAATTACTCCTGTGACTCTCCCACCACTAACATCTTTGGGGGCCGTGATTTGACGACTGGTAACCTCACTTCACGCGCAAAAATATATCACTTATCGAGATCTGCTTCGGCAGAGTGCCACACCCAATTTAAAATTTAAAAACTAAGAACAAAATACAAAATACATTCAAATATATATATGTTCCACACAAAAATTACAGAATTGTTTGTCAGTATTATATGCGTTCCTTAAAAAAAAAAGCAAAGTGCCCTCCCGCGCCTGAAAATTTTCTAGATCCCTTGACATTATCTCACTGTTATTTACTGTATTTGTAACAACCGAAAACTATAATGCCTTCTTGATGACACTAGAATGCAGAAAATAACGACTTTTCGCACGCAAATGAGTACGGAAAGTGAATACTTTCCACACAAGATTATAAATTTAATGGAATCTTGCAAAAATTTCTCATAACATCTCAGTTCGGTTACCTAAGTGGTCAACTGCTTAATGTCTAGCCCACACCCTGTGGTATTTAAAAACTATTGAAAATTTTTGTTCCTGAAAGGTGGTAATACGTGGACGATACTAATTATAATACTGATATCCTTAATTAATGGCTAAATTGTACCATTTAGTGCCTATTAGTGCTTCAAAATGTATTGTAAACCACCTTAGATTGTGTTCTATTTATTTTGAAGTTTGAATATTGTTGACTTTTGATTTTGTTCTTGGTTAAAATGGTGGGCAAGTGTCCACACACGATATTTACATTTCCATATCGACTTTTTTCATTAATCTCTTTCGGTTTCTGTAGGCATAGGTAATGTGCCCAATTTCGTGTCATCTTGTTAATTCTTTTTTTTCTTTTTGTTTCAGAGCACATTCGACTTTGGTGGTTTAGGTATACAACAAGGTTTGTTGTGTGATGAAATATTCCGAGTGTGAGGAATAAATGAGCTTGTATTGAGAGGAATATGAATGTGATTCAAAGAGGATACCGTGTTAGGATAAGAATGTTTGACGAATATTGATTGGATGAGTGAATGTTTTAAGAGATCGTGCTACCCCATTCCATTTTATGGGATATTGAGTGATGTTATACAAACAGCAGTTACATAATTTTTTTGTTTTAATTTATTTAAAACGGAATTTGGAACAAAATATGAACAAATATAGAACGTCAAATAAATATTTAATATACCTTAAACATGAATAAAATATTTTTGCTTTTCTAAGGTAACACTTCAGAATTATGAGAATTTTTAAAAATAAACTATTACAATGTCAAACCAAATTTATATATATATATATATATATATATATATATATATATATTATTGTTTTCTTCTTCTTTATAAGAAATAAAAAATAAATTATTATCACCCGATTAATTTTGTTTAAGGAAGGAAGGCCCCATATAAATATTTAATACAGGGCTACCAAGCGAAACTTACGCCATGTTGTCTTATGTTTAAATTCTAAATAGTTATTTCTATATCAAGAGAAGAAAGTGATATATTTCTTACCAAAGATGTCATTTCATTTCCCGAATTGAAGATGCGGGATATAAAGTACATGAAGGAAGGAATTACACTTATTTCACAAAATATAAATATAATTTTTTTACTACCCTCTCAAAAAGTAAAATTTTCATTAATAAATTTAGATAAGATTAATTATTTCCTTGATGTCACTAATGTCAAATAATACTGTTGTTTTCCACTCATGGTTATAGTTTAACTTTCCTTTCCTAGAGAAGAAAGATTGACTTTCTTCCCTAGGGATGGAAAGTATCACTTTCTGCTCTCAATTGAGGGAAGAAATTTGTTTAACAAGGTTACGAAGAAAAGCTTTTTCTTCATGTTAAAGTTTTATGGCGCAACTGTCGTAGGGCTCACTATATAAATACATATAATTTTGTTGTTGTTTTTTTCAGGATATTCGCAGGAACAATATCCACCAATACCCGGCAACTACATACTAAATAGTAATGCACAATATGTCCCACAAGAAGTGAGACCACTTGGTTTTTTGAAAACTTTTTGGCATAAAATACTCTCTGCCATACATCTGATCGCCAAACCGCTACAAATCTTATTTTTCCCAATTAGGTTAGTACCATTAAGTATAATAAATCAGAGTGCTAATATGTTGTTAAAAACACATTATGGATTTTATTTCAAAATCACTTCATTATTGCACTTCTTTATTCTCAATACTAAATTCCATTCCACGTAACTTTGCACTTATTTGCAATGTATTATTGAATATATACGCGTAAATTGTCAATTTAGTGTAAAGATATCGTCACAAGTAGAAGGGCACGGTACTAGAATAGCTGGCAGAGCAGTTGCTTGTCATTGCACATCGTAGGTCGCGGGTTCGAATCCCGCTCAGGGCAATGTATTTGTAAGGGTTAAGTAGAAGAACAGCCCTTGGCTGAACCTCGCCCTTGACGTGATCAATAAAGCGAAATAAGCAAATAAATAATTATAGATTTACTGATTCGAATTTAGCTTCAAAGTAATCCACCCCAATAAGTGTATCAGTTTGCTTAGTTCACTTCTTTCAGACATATTGTCTAATTTAACTCAACCGATTTAAGTGAACCAAATAAAGACTAACATATTATAAACAAATTACTAATATTCATAATAAAACTTCACCATACAATACTTGAAAAAGATAATGAAACGAAGAACAGAAGCAAAAGCGTATACATTTAATTTTACTAACGTTATTGTCAAGTTCTTACGAAAATTCTATACAAGATCCAAGTAAAATCAAAGCTGGTATTAAAATATAAAAATATTAGCTAGTACTTTCAAAATTGTTAAATCCTTTCGATTTACAATAATGTATTTCGCCACGTTCTTAATTAAATAATAAATAGCAAATGGACTAATAGATATTAGTATTTGAAGTTATCAAATTTGACTTAACCTCTATGTAGAATAGTATGAAATAATATATCATATTATGATTAAACAAGTAACATATATTGTAAATACCTTTATTATGCTGCTATTTGATCGGAAAAATCCATTGAATTGACATTATCACAAACACAAATTACAAAAAAACACAAAATGTCTTCTAAAATTGTCCACAATTCAACAATACTACAACTGACTGCAAAGTTCGTGCTTTTGTAGTTTGCGCAAGTCTGAACTTCGTTTGTTAATTAATTTGAAGTATATACCGATAAATATTTAGAAATAAAACTTTTATTTAAATGAAGATATTCCTACATTTACAAAAATTTGTGACAGAAGCAGCGCAATACCAATTTTATTATTTCAAAATTTTATAAATGGTGATAAATTAATGCCCGATACTGGGTTACAAGACAAAAATAAAGAGCTCTTTAGTTGAAGAATTGTTTATCTAGCAACAGTATCAATAGCGATTTTCTGAAACTTATTGAAGCGTTAGTCGCTAATGAATCGATAAAACTTTCACGCAAAAAAAGCACTATTCTAAAAAAAAAAAATTAGATACGTGAAATTTAGTTATTTTATTATTCAAAAAAAGTTGTTATCATTTGGTTTTTGACAAAATGATTTGGATTTACTTTTTCAAATCTAAAATAACATCCAAAATTCAGAATTAACTAAAACTTTTTTTAGAACATGTATCCAAATTGAACGCCATATTTATTTGAAGCACAATTAGCGCTGTCACAATGAAGCTTTTTTATGTAAATATGTCGTAATTTTGACGATTTGATCAGTCAATGTGCAACCACATTATAATCTCTCATCAAAGGAACTTTAATAATATTATTATTATTATATCACCGACAACTATACAAAGTAAACAAGCTATAGGAACATTTGTTATGAATTCAACAGATCCTAAGGGAAAAGGAAATAACTTTGCTTACAAATAAGTTTATAATTAAAACTACCAGAATATGAGTTTGTTTTATATTTAAATTTTACGTAACTATTATAAATTAATAATAAATTAAAATTTCTAACGCGTTGCATATTTAATAATATAAAAATATGAATTCATATTTTGTAATATTTATCATAAAATACTCAAAAATATTATCATATTATAAATAAATATTGTGAAATTAAAAAGCTGTATTAATTATATATTAGAGTGATCAAAAGGAATTGTTACAGTTGGCAATAAAAAAAAACTACTTGAAATTGGTAAGCTTGATACATAAATTCATTTCCTGTTGTTGACAGTGACATTTAAATTTGAGTACATTATTATTACATTTATTTCTAAAGTATTTCTATTACTTAAAAGTCAAAATTCTATTAGCTGTCAGACTCCTGACATAACCTATTTGTATTTATTAGAAATGTCAAATATCATTTCCGCCTTTATCTGACGTTGTGCCAACTGTGGAATAAAAAGATCTCTGGAATTGTATTGCCAACTATAACAATTCCTTTTGATCACGCTGTATATTACAACATAACTGTTAGAAAAAAGTAAACAAAAACATAACTATATGGACCAATCCTCTTACCTTATTACTTCCGGTGTTGGCTTCACAACATTGTGTAGCTGAGCATCGGGAATTACTCGTCTATTTTAGATCACTGCAATTTTATATTTTGTAATTATGTTTTTTTCTTTGTTGCAGGGCGCCTTTGTATTTGTTTTCAGCATTTATGAAACCAGTGAAAGCGATTGCCCGTGCAATTTGGAATGGAATTTGGGGTACGCTTAATCTGATTCCTGTTATAAGGATCCCTGCAAATATAGTGCGTGTAATCATCAAAATTGCCCTTTCTCCAATAACAATCATCAAAGATATAATTAATGCAATATTCTTTAAAAAGCCGCATTACTATTAATAAATTACTGCAACTTTAAATTTATTGTCAAAATATAGTCTATACTGTAGTAATGTGGAAAAATGTGAAATATGTGAAAAACACTATGTAATCTAGATAAATAAAATGTATGACACAACAACAAACATTCTATTTCTACAATCATCTCCTCATTTCAAATCTTTATTTAATCTTTTATCAAACAACTTTTGGATTAAAAAAAAATCTATTTTATATAATAATAATTAAATTTATTCTGGACATCTGCAGATGTACAAGAAGAGTCCTATAAATATACATGTTGACATAAATAAGTTCTACATTACAAAAATTTAAGAACGAAATAAAAAAATATTTTTTACAGTTTTCTTGTTTCGACATTCATATAAAAATGTTGACTGCTTTCATGTATCTATGGATACGATGATCTATTCGATTAGAAAAATTCTCTTCCGCATATCAGTGGAAAGTAAAATTTTATACACTAGTAGGTGTCAAATACCTACTTTGCCTATATGAAATAAATGCAGAAAAGCCTACTTTTCGCCATGGTTATATAAAAAAGTAATTTTTGTGCCCACTGCTATGAGCTACATAAGTATTTTTTTATAGTAACATACATAATGTATTAGTGAAAAAAAAAAGATCTCGGCTTTACATTTATGCGCGTGAAGTGCGTTACCAGCCGTCAAATCACGGCTTCCAAAGATGTTAGTGGAGGAAGAGCCACAAGAGTGAAAATTGTAGGTTGCTCGTGGTATCGAGTCAATTTTCTCCACATTAAAATTACCCCTGTGGCTTCCCCACCACTAACATCTTTGGAGGGCGTAATTTGACGGCTGGTAACCGCACTTCACGCGCATAAATATATAACTTAACGAGATCTGCTTCGGCAGAATGTCACATCTAGTAATGGGTAGAAGGCATGATGATATATTTATTTATTTATTTAAAATTGTTTATCGGCTGTGGAAATAGAATCCGAGTTCTCAAATCCACAATCCGACTTGATACCCCATGTCAACATTTCTTTACAAAAAAATATTTTCCATGTTAAATGACTAAGGCGGAGTTTTTATGGAATACACTGTATACTTTTTAAATAAATTCTATTAGCCAGATTCTCAAAAAAAGTTTTAACTAGTCTTTAATTTTGAATTAGTTAATCTTATTCTACGGAGTGATCAAAAGGAATTGTTATAGTTGGCAATACAATTCCAGAGATCTTTTTATTCCACAGTTGGCACAACGTCAAATAAAGGCGGAAATGTTATTTGATATTTCTAATAAATACAAATAGGTTATGTCAGAAGTCTAACAGCTAATAGAATTTTGACTTTTTAAGTAATAGAAATACTTTAGAAATAAATGTAATAATAAATGTACTCAAATTTAAATTTTAAATTTCACTGTCAACAACTAGAAATGAATTTATGTATCAGGCTTACCAATTTCAAGTAGTTTTTTTTATTGCTAACTGTAACAATTCCTTTTGATCACTCTGTAGCTCGACTTTAAAAACTAAATCCAAATCACTTTCCAAAAGTAAAACAAGATTATATTAGAATTTCTTTAAACTTCTTGAAGAATATTTAATTAATTCAAAATTCAGGATTAGCTAAAACTCTTTTAAGAATTAGCCTGTTTGTGTGTAGCTAAATTACGCTTCAGCTATTTTTTTCAGAATGAATTTTTTCATGTTTTGTCAATCTATCTTTACAAGCAAACTTTTTTCTACATACAGTACATTCAAAATCCTTAGCACCAGTATGGATTGTTTCATGTTTCCTCAAAATATCCTTCCGTCCAAATTTCATATTACAAACTAAACATTCAAACGCTTTAACCCCATTATGAATTATTTTATGAGTATTCAAATGACTTTTTCGGGAGAACTTTTTATAACAAACTACGCATTCATAATACTGATTTTCCGTGTGAACTTTTGCATGACGTTTTAAATATATACTGTGCTTAAACGTCTTATTACAAATCGAACACTCATAATCACCATTAATATCAAAATGAATTTTTGAATGTTGGATCAAATTATCTTTACGGCTAAACTTCATATCACAAACTGTACATACAAAATCTTTTACATCGGTGTGACTTTTTTCATGTTTTGTTAAAAGATATTTTACTTTAAATATTTTATTACAACAGGAACATTTATAATCACCACCCTTGTGGTTTTTTTTTGCTGATACCAACAACTGATTATTAAAATCTTTAATTTTTTCATGAACTTTTTCATGTTTTATTAATTGTTTTTTGTAAGTAAATATTTTATTGCATATGAGACACTTGAATTCTTTAACCTTTTTGTGAATTTTTTCGTGTCTTGTTAAATCGCTTTTAAGAGTAAATCTTTTTCCACAAATTAAACACATAAAATCTTTAATACCAGTGTGGATTTTTTCATGTTCTCTTCTATGACTTTTCCGTTTAAATAATTTATCACAAACTGAACATTGGAAGATATATTCCTTTGCATTCGTCTCTTCTAGATCACTTGCTGTTGCTGTATGCGTTTTTTCGTGCTGAGTCAAATATTCTTTATATTTAAATGCTTTATTACAAATCGTACATCTAAAGTCACTATTAAGGTGGCTATGAATGGTTATATGTTGCACCATACAATTCTTACGAACAAACTTTTTTTTGCAAATGGGACATTCATAATTTTTAATATTAGCATGTACTGCTAAATGAATTGTTAAAGACCGCTTGTGTAAAAATTCTTTACTACAAATATCACATCGAAAATTTTTATCACTTTGAGGTTCGTCATTCTGCTCTTTTATTATTTGCTTCTCTGTTTGACTGATATGATTTTCTGAATATAATAGATCGTTCGAATTTTGTTCAGTAATATCTGAATTTTCTGAGTCACTGGGAGCTAATTCGCATTTTACAAATTCTGGATAATAAGGAATGTCACAGCTGTCATTTGAGTTATCTTCAGATGAAATAAATTCTTCTTTTACGGTCTTTTCTTCTTCTTTTTCATTGTAAGATGAAAGTGAATCTTCTGTTTTTAATTTAATGTCTTCAGATGTAACAAATTCATCTTTTAAAACTATCTCCTGTTCTAGATTCTTCTGCGTTTGCTCTTCCTTGAACGATGATAGTGAATCTTTAGTTTCTATTTTGATGTGTTCGACTCCATTTTGGAAAATCGTGTGAACGTTAGTTTCAGAGTTGACAGCTTGTTCACCGATGGGTAGAATGTGGGATAATTTTTGCGCATCGTTCATTTCTCGCAATTTATTTAGTAATATGTAAATAGAAACAAGAAATTCAAAGAATAAATAGTTGCTAATACTCTGGAATAAAAAAAAATTCACTGTAATGTTACTTGTGTTGTTTGTCCTTAATTAATTTCCAGACTCCGGTTCTGGACAACATGCTTGATTAATTTTCGATTATTTTATTTATTATTTACATCATAAAACAATGTTAATAATAACATTTATTTTTTAAAAAATGCCAGGAATACTACTACAATTTTTGGTATATACGGCATGTTCAATTTAATTGTTTCAAGATCTTTAAAGCTTGGTTAAATTAGTAAAGAATATTATTTTGAAAATCTATTACAAAATGCAACTGCTGTTAAAAATTAACAGAATCAAATGCAAAATACGTTCATATACAGAATGTTCAATGTTCATTGCTACTTCGATAATATAAGATATACAAAAATGGTTAAATTAGAAAAAAAAAAACCATTTTGCAAGTTGAAAACTATTAACAAAATTTTTTTCGGCCAGTGGTTCTCCAAAGATGGAACACAACGTTCTTATTTGAAATGATAACATATTATTTTCATTTTTGTGTGAAAGAAAATTTTATTTCAATTCAACGAATATAAAATTCAGTTTGTATGTATGTATGTATTAATAATATCGACTACGTATATTTTATGGCCTATGGCTCGTTTTTAGTCAAACACCCAGTATAACACACCAACACGTCAACTGTTATAACAACTGCAAACTAAAGATAGATTTGAAACAAAAGTGTCAACTCTACTTTTATGATTCGCAAGTCAATAATTAATGAAATTGTTAAACAATTGGTTTCTTTTCCAGGAATTTAGCTTTTAATGTAGGTTATGTTAAGATAATAACTGACTACCAGCAATTTAAAAAAAACATCATACCTTAGTAATGAGTATTTCAAATATTCGTTACAGTCACAACAAATTCTGATAAAATTTAAGGGAGCACTTTAATATAAGAAAACACCAATTTACAACTGTAGATTTTCATTCTCGAGAAACTTTATAAGAAGAGTAGAATCAAAAATAAAATGCGGTCTAAAGTTTCGTGAAAACAAAACAGAAGCAGAGTGTTTGCGAAAAAAAATGTGAAGGAGTCATAAAGTTCATAAAGAAAAATTGTTGAATCCGATGACAAAATTTACTAATTCCATCTGGGTTGACAATGATTCAATACTTTCAAAACAAGTGACTCTACCTTCTATGATTGTTCGACTCAACACAAGCGCACCACGCGATGAAAGTATGAACTTTACTGCCCAACAAAAACAAATGAGTTACTCAGCTGATGGGCTGATACAATTTTGTTTTATACAAATACTGCACTAACATTTATTTTATATGTTTAAATAATAGCAGTTTAATAAAACTGGGTCACAAAGATGCAGAAGTACAAAATGCTACATTTTAGTTAAAAATGTCCTTCCAGAACTTGTAAGTTGAAAATAAATATTTTACTTTGATTTGTTACACAGTTTATTTTTTTTCAGACTCCTTTTGTGTTTATCTGTTTTCCCGATATCAAGAAACAATCCACAGCATCTAAATACAGCTCAAACCAAACATTTTAAAGATGATAATGTAAAACATGGCAACACAAGAAGTGGTAGTGACGATGAAAAACAAATGAATAACAATGCAACTAAATTCTACAAACAAAGCTGCAGTAATCAGTTAACAGAAAAATATGATTTGCGAAAACAAGCAACTATACAGGGTGTGCACAGAAATGCGGAACATAGAGTTTAAACTAGGATTTAGAAAATTTGCAGAAATTGACTTCTCTAAATTTTAGAGCAAAAGTACAAGAATAAAATATTGTTTAAAAATACGTTTTACAATCTAAAAGTTTGTATTGTTATACTAGCATTTCTGTAGTATTAGATATTTGAAAAATAATAAACAAGCAAAACAAAAGCTCATTCTGACAGTTCAGTTTAACAATTAGGAATTCTTGACCGAGCTATCAAAATGATATTTTGTTTTATTTGTTTCTTTTTAATGTCATGGCTATCTGACTTTCGACAAAAATGTCACATTTTGTTTTTCAAATATCTAGCACTATAGATATGCTAGTAAGACAATTTTTTATTTTTGTACTTTTGCTCTAGAATGTACAGGAGAACATTTTTAAAATCATGTGTTAAACTTCTATGTTCCACGTTTCTGTGCATACCCTGTAACTATTAAAGTTTCTTAAAAACAAATATGAAAATACATGCAGAAATTAAAGATTATGATTTACATAAAACTGTAACTTTTCCAAGTTTCTTGAATCATTGATATCTTTATTGTTACATAAGATTATGAAAAGTTTAGTACGTCGTAACCAGCAAAAAGAGGAGAGGAGACATTGCGTTCGATATTAATATTAAGAAATTTTTGTGGCTTGAATTATTACCTAAATAAAGTTAATTTCTAGACTAAAGTCCTGCTGTTGTCTTATTTATTAACTACCTTTATAGTTGCTGTTGAAATTGATGTATTATTATTTTTACCATCATTATATAATTTTTAATTTTCGAAGATTGTGTATCTCGGTCTGTCCAAAAGCGTTCTTTATAGGTGTGCGCAAGATTTTATAAGGATTAATTTTACTGGTTATTTTTGTTTTATCCTATAAAATGTATAACATTGTAGCAAATAATAATGCATTCTCTGTGTGACTTTAGTATTGCAACATTGTGCATATTAATTACTTCATGAAATGGTGCCCCAAAAAATATTATGCAAGGACCTCACGGCCATAAATACGCTACTGGGTCAGTCTCAATTGTAGCGATCATACATTAGGGGCTTTTCTAAACTTTGTTGGTAGTAAATGCAATATTAGTTTAATTTTAAACAGATATTAAGGATGAACCAGTTTCTAAATTTAGGATAATCTAGTTTTTTTTTTTGTGGAACTTTCTTTTTATTGAAAAAAATGGGTCGCGTACAAAATTAAATTAAAGACGTGCAGAAGAAAAATTTTAGATCGGCAATAATTCACTTTATATTGTATCAATTGTCTTACAGAAGTGAATCCTACTTTTGTTTCTGTTTACGCTTAATTTAAAATAATATAAAACTAGATATGAAATTGGTAATTTCACCATTTAATTCCTCATATATTTCTACAGAATTAGGCATATTTTGATCCTCAATATATATTCCTTTAATCGCCGGAGCCATGGTCCCAAAAATTTCGGGTAATGAAAATGCCAAGTTATTGGTTGAACCAGTTTAAAAATTGATATATTTTTTAATATGTTTCTATATAATTCAGACTACGAGAAATCGAATGCAGTTGAGCGCATCTTCATATCTATTTTAGTTTTCAAGTAACAGGGATTTTTGACTTTTTTTAAATCTCAACTTTGAAGACCCATATCTCGAAAACTAAAAGAGATATTGAAATGCGGTTTCAACGAGTGTATTTCTCGTGCTTTACTTAATATAATAGCTTATTTTGAAAAATTCGAAAATTTTTCGGATTTTTGGAAAATTTTGTCTTGGCGATATTTCAAAAAGTAAAAGAGATAATTAAAATTTGTGAACACCAGTGAATTACTCGCGTGAAAATACATAGGCATGTAAATTTTCACAAGGAAATTCGCACGGGTAGATTTTTTATTACAGAAAAACGAAAAATGACCAAAAATCGTAAAAAACTAAAGGGGTACCCCTTCAAAATATTTAATTTTTTAGCCGATTTTCGTTTTTCTGTAATAAAAAATCTACCCGTGCGAATTTTCTTGTAAAAATTTACATACCTACGCACTTTCACGCGAGGAATTCACTGGTATTCACAGATTTTAATTATCTTTTTTACTTTTTAAAATATCGCCAAGGAAAAATTTCTAAAAAATCCGAGAAATTTTCAAATTTTTCAAAATTAGCTATTATATTAAGTAAAGCACGAGAAATACAGTCGTTCAAACCGCATTTCAATATCTCTTTTAGTTTTCGAGATATGGGCCTTCAAAGTTGAGATTTAAAAAAAGTCAAAAATCGCTGTAACTCGGTAACTAAAAAAGATATGAAGATGCGCTCAACGGCATTCAATTTCTCGTGGCTTAAATTATATAGAAACATATTAAAAAAAAGTTGTAAATTTTGAACCCTTATAACAGAAATTCTCGACAAGCTAAATTAGATATTCCATGTTGCAGCCTCTCATATCATAACTATCAAACTACCAAATTTATTTATCTTCTTATATCTTTAACAAGTTAATTAAAACACGTGTGGAAATTGAATAATTTGTTTTAAATACGGGAGTCTTAGAAAAAATTGTATATAGAACTCGTAAGAGAAGTGTAAAACATACATTGCTCTTCCCTTGATATACGAGTATAATATACAATCAAATATCTGCAAGCGCCCGCGACACTAACAATTAGGTAGGAGGAAAATTATTTTATATCACTTAACAAAAATCATCAACATTAAAAAATGACTATTTATTTATGTAACCATTAGTGATAATAATTGAAAAATAAAAGTCATAAATCTAAACTTACCGGTTATTGAATGTATCATGCCGCCATCTTCCATCATTGGAAGCTGCTCAAAGTCAGGAAAGAATTGGATACTGCATTTCTGAACAAGTTCCCGAGTTCAACATTATCCTGATGCTGGGTTGCAAGAAAAAAATAAAGAGCTCTTTAGTTAAAGAACTGTTTATCTAGCAACAGTATCAATAGCGTTTTTCTGAAAGTTATTGAACCGTTAGTTTCTAATGAACCGATAAAACTTTCATGCAACCCAGCATGAGTCTGTTCCTACCAGCTGAAATTATACTTTTAGTTTGATGAATTCAATGTATTTCAAACTTGTAACATCACATTTTTTAACTTCAAAGTTAAATGCACTTAAATCACTTCATAATACAACTTAATTTATATAAATGTTTAAATACAAAATAAACTTACTTCTGAATTCTTGAGGTCGCCGGTTTGGTTTGTAAGTAAACCACAAACTAGTTCACTTATTTGAAACATAAAAATACTTTTATCACTAGAAACGTGACACATATTTAATCGAACTACTATTGATTTTTAGACCATAAAATCACGTTTTAAAATCGATGTTTACGGAATATTGATTGACATCCAACACAAGCAGAAAGACGCCTTGTTAAAAAACCGTTAGAAAAACAAAAGAAGGCGAATCGAGCTTTCTGATTGGTTGATAAATATGACGTGATCTAGTGTATTGATTTTTATTTTCTGACAAAAAAACTATTTTTTTTATTTGATTGAATTAGTTCCAGAGTTAAATTATATTTATTGCACCTTAACAAAATTTCCATACAAAATTTACTAGTAAAAATATCTCACCAATTGATGTCCCTTCTTGACATCAGGAAACTGTTTTAAAGTTAATCAATCTAATTTCTTTGATTTTCACTTCATATTATACATTGAACTGATCAACATAAGATACTGTATCGTTTAATTATATTCATTATATTTAAATCGCGAAAATTTGTAAGTAAACACTTAAAAATCGAGCAGGTTACAGGTTGTTGATAAATTAAGAAAATGACGTCACGAGGGCGCGAGGTGCAACTTATCAAAACCAAAAGCTACTACATATTTTTTTAATTTATTTGTTTTAAATTTTCATTTGCTTTAAAGTAGTTTTTATTATTAAAATACTTAAAAATATCTGTATTATATGTAATTGTATCCGTTAAGTACCTAATTTTAAAATAAAAAAAAACTTTTCTTACATGTGATCAAAATAATTGAAATTCAACACTGTTAATGATGCAGCGTAACTTAAAAATAGAAATATATTAATCTTGGAAATATATCTTAAATTTGGAATAATTATTATGAATCAAAAAGTGATAATTGAGAGAGTTTTCGTAGTCGGTACTTGGTGGAACATATTAACACAAAGTACTCGATTTTTCCACAGATTTAATATTACGATTGTTTCATTCCTCTTGGACATCATCAGACAATAATCATAAGTAAATAAAGTAAAATAAAATCTATGGAAAAAAGCAAGTATTCTGTGTTTATTTATTAAAAGTTAAAATGATAATATATTAATCTGGTTAAAAGAATATAAGATTCTAACTAATAATTGGTGGAGAATATAGTTTAAGAGGGTAGTTTACCCCTTATAAAGCAACACCCACCTGTTGATCGAACCGATCGTTTATCCAATTGCAGCAGAGTATTCTGCTTTCTGGTGAATTGCTCAATTATTTAAATATTTTGTAGTCTTCAGGATTATTTAAATCCCGAAATGATATATAGATTTAGAACCCTTAAAATAATTTCCTATGAATTATTTGAAGACCTGTGACGTATGTAGCACTCAAGAGGCTTCGAATCAAAGTAAGGAAAACTTTAGACTCCGCCTATTTTGAGGAGGTGTCTCAGATGTATCCCATATAGAACTAGACTCTAAAAATGGAGATTTTTAAATAATCTGTTCGTTTTAATTGGAATACTTACTTAACATATTTCTACTTATTATTTTGTATAATTTACAATGTAATATTTTTATTGTACTATCTGGTATTAATTTTAATCTCTTTACAATGTAGCAGCAGGTAAACAATGTAACGATGTCATTGCAGGAAGGATGCATTTTTACACCTTCAGTTTAAATGAATAATATAGAATTAATCTTGTTGAAAATTAGTTTGTAGTTAGTTTAAACAATATATTTTCATTGAACAATCCAAATTTGGTTGTAATAAATGTCTAAGAAGCAGTAATATGGTTTAAAGTTGGAAGTTACCGACTACTTACTAGAAGTTGATTACTTTTGTACTTAATTATCATACTTTGTAATGTAATAATGTATACTTACAATATACCTGTAAAATGTTGAATATAATGTAATAATGTGATAAAATAAAGCTTGTCTGTCATTTGACATTTGACAGATTAACTTTTTCTTCTTACTTAGTACGTATATACTACCTGCAGCAAATGCTGCAATCTATGGGCTTGCATTTTTATAGTTCTGTCGTCTAAACTAGATAATTTGTCTTAAGAGGTTATATGAGTATTTCTGCATTGATTAATTGATTGAAATTCTTATAGATTGTATTTTAAACAATGCAGAATTGATTGGTGTAAGTATATCTTAGTATTGAATAAAATAACTTAGGATATTATGTTTCAAACTACATATTTTTCAATTTCACGGATCTGGTTTCATCACAAATTTTAAGGAAATGTTGGTTTATGATATCGTTTCGATGGAATGAGAATACTACTTTCAAATGATTTTACAGACCTATTGTTAAAAAGCAAATAAATCCCAGACTTTTCAAATGTGCACCAAGTTTATTACTCAACCCAACCATAAAAATGGTTGTAGAAATAGTTATCAGAGATTCAAATGAAATACAAATATTTTAGTCCTAAAGTAAAATGTTTATTGTATTTTGCGACTGTTATAAAGTTAAAAATGAGTTTATGGTCTTATTCATGACTCTTTTATAATGAAATTTTAATATAATGTACTTGATACATTCTAAATTTGAGTTATAAAACTTTCGATTTTTCTGAATAAAGATTAAAAAAGAATTTTGAAGATTTATGTACCAAGAACATTGTATTTTACAAATGTCAAACCTCATATTTTAAGAATTTAATTATAAATTAAATTAAATATCTTAGTTTTAATGTGAGATCTTAAAAGTTTTGAAATAAGTTGTATATTTGAACTGAACATCAGCAACAAAGGGTAAAATCTGTTAAAATAATTAGTCCTATCCAATGTGATGACGAGCCCTTTTTAATTATGTATAAAATTAAACATTTTAATACTAATAAGGGGTCTAAATAGTTTTAAAGTAAGTTGTAAATAGTGAGGTTAACTGTTCCAACCTCCATGTGGAGATGTTGTTATTTTTATGTCTTTGACATGATTTTGTTGGCATATATAATTGTGAGTTTTTTACTCTTATTATATGATTTTATACGTATAACATCTGCAAGTTTTGTTTGTTTTTTGCTGATGATGGATCGAGTATCGATCCGAAACGTTCAAATTATAATTGTTATGAAATAAATACGTTATTTATTTCCTTTCCAATTTTGAGGATCCCCAAGGCCAATTTTCAAATTTCATAAGTTGTAAATCATATTTTTATAGCTAAAATTCTATATAAATGTTATTCTTACAGGGAAATTGATTTTCAACAAAAAAGCTTTAGGAAAATCGGGAAACTGGTAGTAACACCTAAATATTGAGCTAGGATTCATTTTAAAATTAATATATTATAGTATTATGGAAAAAAAATGAACTGTCAACTAGCACATATAACCTATACATGTAATTTTCTCAAAAACTATTTATCCTAGAATTTTTTAATTATGATTTTCGTAATCCTCATGATTGAATTACATTTATTTCATATATTAGTTTCTAATTAGAATATAATACATTGTATCTATATGATGTAAGGGTATGTCCATTATTGTAAATATAACTAAAAATCAGTCTTCGCCGGGAAGCTATAGAGAGTACACGTGTTGCAAATCGCTCCTAAAAATAAATTATTTGCCGCAGTTTACGTGACTTAGTGGATAAAATGATTAATAATTAATTAAAGTGAAGTGCCAAGTAGTGTTTAAAAGTGTGAGTGTAGTGATTATGGTGATTATATTGTTGAAAAAAATTATTTTGTGATTGTTGACGGTTACTTCTGTTGATATGGAGTTGCCGCCATTATGGATGCTGTTTTGTTTTGCAAACACAGATGACAGGTGGGTGCCGGTATTAAATTATTTTTTAATTTATTTTAAATAATTTTTAAAGCTATTTTAACAGCTAGTTAGTGTACAGTATGGTTTATTTACCATGTTTAACTGACTTACTGTGCACTAACAAATAGTTAGTGCATAGTTACCAAAACTGTAGGGACTTAGTGTGCACTAACAATTGGTTGGTGTATGGCAGATATTTATTTTCAAAAAATTACGTAAATATAAGTACTGCAACCACTGGCACACCCCAAGTGCATATGTCTCTAGTTTTTGAGATGTTCTTCAAAAACTGTAGTTTATTGAAACACGAGAAATGAAATACCGGAGAACGCATCTTCATATCTCGTTTATATTTTGATATTTGATTCGGAAAAGTACAAAATCTGATACGGAAAAATTTCTACATTTCCGAAGGCTATATCTTAAAAATTAAACAAGATATGAAGATGCGCTCAACGTTATTGAATTCCTCGGGTTCGAATCGACTATAAGCAAATTTATAGCGATCAATGAAAAGTACAAAAAAAAAGAATTATGCGACACGAAAATAAATACATTTTATTTCTAAATACGTAAACGTAGTGACATCCTGCGGCGAGCACGAGAATTAACTATACATATCTCTACCTCTACTTTTCTCTTTCTAACCAGCTGTCAATTGAGAACAAAACATTCAATAAGGAAAAAGCGTATGTTTTATATATCATCTTTCTATCATTTGTCGTTGATGAAAGTAATCCACTTTCCATCCGAAACAATAATAGACATATTTCATATCTGTGAGTGTGATGTGATTTCCATTACCGTTTGACACGAATGACCACATATTTACTTGCGAATGACAGTGAATATTTCAAACGCGTTGTCAGCATAGAAAACTATCTTATCAGTTGTCAGTTTGTCCTGTGTATTTTGACAATTTTGACATGTAATTTTAAACATTTTTTGGTATTTGTTGAAAAATTAACAAATAAATAGTTGTTAACAGTATTAATATGTTTAAATTTAGTGGCAACTAACATATTACTATCACTTTCATTTTTACTGTTATAAGAATGAGTAAAATGCCGTCGAACGTAAATAAATTGGGCATTAGTCTAACTCCAAGAATTCATAATTGGGATCCAACTAGGTTGGAACATTCAAATAATGTACCCAGTGCAACAGCTACATACAGAGTTAAAAAGTAAGATATATTTTTAGGTTATGTGTTGTAGGTATTAACCTTCTTTTTGTCAATCAGAGATCTTATGAATTTATTCTCCGAACCACCTCCAGGATTGTTTGTAATTGCCGATGAGACCGATATTATGCTTATTCATGCAATTATTGTTGGACCAATGGAAACTCCATACGAAGGTGGATTTTTCTACTTTATTCTAAGATGTCCAAACAACTACCCTATCGAACCACCCCGAGTTAAACTAATGACAACTGATGCTGGAAAAGTTCGTTTCAATCCAAATCTGTACAAAAATGGCAAAATTTGTTTGAGTATCTTAGGGTAAATATTTGTTTATTTAGCCAAGTACATTTTTAACTAAATTTATTTTACATAGAACATGGACTGGACCTGCTTGGAGTCCAGCTCAACAAATAGCGAGTTTACTGGTTTCAATACAAAGTCTGATGAATGAAAAACCTTACTTCAATGAACCAGGAATTAACACGGTTAGTTAAATGTTCATTAATGTAATTAATGACATCTAATACTTGTTTGAACAGGAACGTTTTCCGGGTGATGCCGAAATGTATAACCAAATAATTCAACATGAAACCTTAAGGGTAGCTGTTTGTGGCATGTTGGAAAATGAATGTTGTCTCTGTTTACCAAACTCTCTACGTGAAATCATGGAGAAAAATTTTCTGGCATTTTATGACCAGTATGTCAGTACCGCTCAAAATAAATTATCATTGGATGGGAGAAGTATGAAGGTACGCTGAAATGCAATTCAAATTTTTAAAATCATCCAAATATGAAGTTTAAGCTTCTAAATTAGTAGAATGTATTTACAACTCCGAAGATAAAAAATTCTTGCAAGAGATAGGTTATCATATCTAATCTTAAACAAAAATTAATTCATTTCGAACTATTTATTTAGTATCATATAATAATAAAGTTTTAAGATTAATTAAATATTTTGCAAACTATTAATGGATTGGCTAGCTCAGGGGTATGAAGTCGGCCTATGGATCCTGAGAACCCTGGTTCGATTCCCACAAGCAACAAACAATTTTCATAATTTCAAAAGCAGTCCCTGTGGCTCCTCCACTACTAACTGGGGCCGTGATTTGATGGCTGGTAACCGCACTTAACGCGCAAAATATATCACTTACCGAGATCTGCTTCGGCAGAGTGCCACACCCAGTAATGGGTAGAAGGCGTGATGATATATTTATTTATTTATTAATGGGGTAATGGCACAGTCGGCCTGTGGATCCTAAGGACCCTGGTTCGATCCCCACATCCGACAAAACATTTTCACCAATTTAAAATTACCCCTGTGGCTTCCCCACCACTAACATCTTTGGGGGCCGTGATTTGACGGCTAGTAATCGCACTTCACGCGCATAAATATATCACTCACCGTGATCTGCTTTGGCAGAGTGCCACACCCAGTAATGGGTAAAAGGCGGGATGATATTTTTATTTATTATTTACTTAAAAATCGGTTCTGTTTCGGTTTGCGGTTCTTCGTCATTCTTTGTCGGTTCAATTTTTATTCCGATTTAAAATTATTAAATTGATCATGAACCGATTCAAAAATCTGTTCGGTTAAATTATTTTTATGTAATTTTAAAATTAAAATTGAACATCTTATTAGCTATTCTAGTAAATTTCTTAAACAAAATAAATAAATGAAAACCAAATAATTTCGATCCCGCTCAAAACAGACTTATTCAGTGCACATACGTAATTCTACCGGTTCAGGTGTTCGATTTGGTTCAATTAATCATTTCTCCGTGAAGTGTTCGGTTCGGATTTGCGGTTTACGAAAGCCGGATCAGTTCGGTTCAAGTTTGCATCCCTGAACTGAGTAAAAATGTCTACAATTTTTAGGATCCTTTTGGAGAAGATCGCGGTGTATTTAATTATACAAAAATACTGAGTCGACTGAAAAAATTGCAGGAAAAAATCAGTACAAGCTGGCAAGAAAAAGACTTGGGTCTTGCAACTTCCAGCAACAATAACGGAACAGGATCATTTGCAGGAAACTAACAGCTGTTATGACTTGTGTCTATAATGTACATACCTATATTTTATTAATTTAAATTTGTCATGTTATCAAAGTTTCATATTACAGATATCTATATTTAAATGGTTTACGAAAGTACTCACTAAAGCCACTAATCTTGTACGGTGAAAGAATTATTGGTTGCGTGCACAAATTGTAAACCTATCAAGATGGTTTGGCGCCAATTTTCAGTGTAGACTTTCGTATTGTATTGATTTTTATTAGTTTATATTAAATTACTATATTTTTATTTAGCTAACTAAAGTGAATGTTTTTTTTTCTTTAAAAATATATTGATGTTTGACCTTATAAAAATTGCCATATCTTCAATATATTTCAAGTGATAATTATGCAAAATTATTTATCGTGAGTAATATGCATTTAAATTTTTATCTATTTGCATTTATTTGTTGAAAATTGTGATAATAATAAATGTATTGTGTAATTTTTGTGGCGTTTGTTAGTACTTAATACATTTATTTGTACCATGGACGACCAAAATATTAAAATATAATATATCTATGTTATTCTACTTTAAATGTGATTTTATTCAAATAGTATGATAGTCTGTAAGGACCAATATGTAGATGAATTTTATTTAATTTCATTAAACGACTTTATATCTCATGAAAATTACAATACATACGATTTTATGTTTCTTTTATGGACAATTACTCCGCCAAAAGTTTAATTTTGAACTTTATTCCAATAAATATTTGCGTGAAACATTAGATTTGTTTTTATTTATTTATACCAAATTTAAAATTTCACTTTTAACGGTACAATTGGCAATAGAAAATTACTATCTAATTTGTTGTTAACAAAATATGCTAATTAAACATTATTTTAGTATGAAATCTACAAGTTTTCTTAATAATATTTATTACCAAATTATTTTTGGTTGATCCTGTAGTATCAATAAGTGTAGAGAATTTTGGCTTTAGGATCCAGTGAATTTGTAATTAAATTATTTATTAATGGATATTTCGGTGATAAAACCGTCATTACAAATAAGTTTATGCACAACCGGCATTCGAGCTACGGTTTTAAATTCGTTTTTCAAGGTCTATATAGAAATGTGATATTGAGGCGAAAGTAGCGACGTCGTAGCCCATTGTAGCAACTAGTGTATGTTATTCATATGTTGGTATTGTTGTTTACATGTCAAAGAAAAGTGTCAAATTTATTTAAATCGTATGTTTTTTCATCATGTCTTTACCTCTCTTTCCAAGTTTAACGCCGAAATTAATTGATGCCGTGTGGTTCAATGTTGATCAACCCTGCGATGACGAAAACGAAGTCTCTTTATTAGAACAGGAGCATCAGGCTTGGGTATGATATAAAACTAACCTAATTTTTTCAAATTAATTTTATTTCATTTTACAGTTACATTCAATTCAAAACAAAGATTGTGATTTAACACCGATTGGTAAGACAGCTTCTGAAAATTTGGAGGATGATGAGGATGATGATGACGAAGATGACAATGATGATGATGATACAGAAAGTCCTGATGAAGAAGACGAAGATGAAATAGACATGGAGATATCTTATGAGCACTATGAACGCAATTCACCTGTTGATGTTAGCATTAGAATGGTGCAGGGACACGGTGTACGATAATTCATAACAATATTTTTTTTATTTATTATACAGTTCAATGTTTTTACAAAGTTTTTCTTTTACTTATACTATATTATTGTAATTTATAAATAAAATTTGTATTATTCATTATGCTTTTTATTTACAACTTAGCGGAAATAAAATTACTAGATTTTTGACATTTCAACGACGGAACTAAAAATCCATAGCCATTTCTATCTTTATCTCTTTCTGACTTGTGGCATGCTGACGCTGTACGTACGTGAATTTGTCGATACTTCAGCATTGCTGCCAAACCTCCAATCACATGTAGCTGTCATTTTCAGAATGATAGCAAGTATAAGTGAAAGGTGGTAGTGTACGTAGTAGAGATATACAAGTTTATAATGTTAATTTGATATAGGTAGTCTTAAGACAAAGTAGTGTTACTTATCTATCAAATATTGACAACTCGTGGACACATTTCTTGTGTTGAAGTTTATATTCTACAATAGTATTTACAGGTTAGTTTCTAGTATAATGCTTTTTACATACGATATTTAATCATATAAATGTTTATTCATTTAAGAAATCTTTGCTGTTTAATGTACTTGTTTCATGTGCATATTGTTTGGATACATTTTGATTATTTATTTGATGTTTATAATATTATATAATGTCATTTACTCTAAATATTTGTTATTTGTAGAATCTATTCTGCGTTTGTCTTGATGTATTTCAATTTAGTCATATATTATCTTCAACTTCATGAATAATATTTGTCAACAGATGATTTTGAGATACATTTTCAAACAACTTAACTATGGTGAGGCTGCGTACGTGTAGAAATGCATGATACATTTTTATTACATTTACAGTACCCGGATTTCAAATTATTTGTTAACCATGCTTTACATTCGCCGATAGACCTTGATTATTCCGGACTTTTGACCTAAATGATATTTTAGTTGTTCTTTCACTTTCTCGTTTTGTTACTAATTTTTCCTTATGTACAAGGAAAGTATTATGTAAAGGAAATTTACAAAATATTTTTTTACAGGACGACGTATCTAATTTTTTTTAAATAACCTCATATGAACATTTATGATAAAGATAAAATTGACAGTAATTATTTGTCACGGTACAATAATTATGATAAACTATAACATAAGATTTATTTAGATAAATATGGACAAATATAACTTGCCTTTTATCAATATTTTACAGGCAATTTAAAATTAACTTACTTATATTCTACATATACAAAATTATTAAGTTGTATTCAGTCACAGTTCGTAATTACTTGATTAAAATCAATGCGACAGTAAATCAGTTCAATTTAAACTAATTGATGTTATTTATCCTCCAACAAATTCATTACAGTTTATTAGTTATGTAAGTAATAAAAAATGTGTGTAGATTTTTGTGGTATGAGTTTATACTCAATTATTTATTTATATAGAGCGAATCTAATTTTACACAGGATTGTACCAAAAAACATTAACGAGAAATTATCGAAACTAGCAAAATTTTTAATCTAATTACGTGCTTTTCCTTGTTGGCAGGTTTGCACGTTTATTAGATCAATAATATAGTTAAAATGCAACATTTTGGTATTTTGTAATGTAACTTCATACTTTTTGCTGCAATTTTATCCCTTTTTAAACAATATTAATTTAATATTACATCTAGACTTGCCACCTCTCCGGGTTTGAACCGGAGGCTCCGGGTTTCAGTGAGTTATCCCTGGGCTCCGGGTTTAATTAATATTTCTCTTGTGTAAGAAAAATTTAATATGTACAAAATTATATGCAGACTGTCGCATGTATCTCACATATCATGTACGGGACAAATCTGTCTCATTTTCGGAATCTTCTACGCCGATGATTATTAATTTTTTTCTTTAATGACCTTATACATCTTTCTGTTATCTAGTTTTATTTCTGTCACCAAGTCCTCCAATTTCTTGATTCTTTCCTCATGATTATTTAAGGAAGAATTTATACAATTAATTTTTGGTTCTAATAGTTGATATATCAACTTGTATTAAATTCCTAAAGAGTAAATTACAAATGTTATCTAAATATTATATAAAAATCGTAATAGGATGTAGGTTGATCTGGTAAAAGCATAATTATGCATAAAACTTAATTTTGACCTAAGCTATCGAGAATTTTTTGACTGAATAAAAACCCAGAAAATCTACATACATAAATTATTTATTATACTTATACTATATTGCATATTGCACATTTTTCTTCTTATTTACCTGTTTTTATTTTATACTCAAATTGTTAAGTTTGTTTTTTATTAGTTATATGCATTATAACTACTCTGTGATCATTAGAATTGTATTTAATTTGTAGGAATGTGAGTTTTGAATTTGTTTATTTATATAAATGAAAAATTGCATATGTATGCATGTTATTTTTTGGGTTTTTTCTTAGTTCTGAGGTGGCAACACTAATTATATCTCTGATTGATGTCAGAAACATTTATTTTTTATTTGACAATAAGTTTTTTGATTAAATTAATATTTGCGGAATTATGAACATTGTTTTATATTTACAAAATATGCCACAACATCCTGTACGTATTTTTTTTTGAAAATAATTTATTCGTTAATAATTTGTTTATTATTTTTACTCTCAATTATCTACTAAATATGTAAAGGACCAGAATATTTTATAGATTAATTAGTTTGGAAATTATTGGATTGGATATTATGGTGTAATATTGAAAGTTTATAATTTAATTATTATAAATTATTCTTTTGCATGATATTACAATAATTGGAAATTTATTAATGATACTTTAAAGTCACAAAATATTTAATTCAATATCTGTTGATACAGATTCTTTTGGATGAATTTTTTTGACAATTTAATATTAAAAATGATTCGAATGTTGAGTAGTTTATAACTAGAAATAAATGAAGCATAAAATAAACTGAAGATTTTAAATTTTTCGCCAAATAATTTTGAATAATTCTTTATTGAAAATTTCATTTATTTTGCTTTTAATCTATTTTGGAGGGTCTAAATTTTATCTTGTGTTCAATCAAAAAATATATTTGAAGAAAAAAATAATTAAGTCAGGCTTATAAAATCCTGAATCTTTTAGTTGTTACCTAGTTATCCTCTAAAAAGGAGTTTTATTATCTAAAAATAATAATAATAATTACAGCTATTCACGTAGTCTAGATATAGTTTATCGCTCGGTTTATCGTACAGGGAATGAAATATAAATTCCTATCATTCTTATAATATTGATTTTTTACGATTAAGGCTTCAGCGTCAATTTTGAGCATACCTATCGGGCCATAAATTGAGCGAAATGAATAAAGTTTAGCGAATATTATATTTTTCATGCAATTGGGAAATCAAGTATTCCAGCTTTCAGACTTTTTTTTGTATCCATGAGCGCCGATAGAATATATTTCAATTTGGGGTTATTATTAAGGTCGATTTTTTCTTTCCTATATTATTTTAGAGTTATCTCGTAACAACCTTTTCGTCATGGGATGGCTAGCTCAGTGGTTATGAAGTCGGCCTGTGGATCCTGAGGTCCCTGGTTCGATTCTCACAGGCGAAAAATTTTCATAATTTGAAAAAGCTATCCCTGTGGCTCCTCCACCACTAACATGTTTGGGGGCCGTGATTTGACGACTGGTAACCGCACTTCACGCGCAAAATATATCACTTACCGAGATCTGCTTTAGCAGAGTGCCACACCCAGTAATGGGTAGAAGGCGTGATGATATATTTATTTATTTTATATTTTAACCTTTTCGTCCTCGTTTCATCAATAACTAATTTTATGTGCTATATTCTATTCTCATACATAATTATTTGTACAACTATTAATAAAAGCTAAATTTTTTCATGAAATCAATCAATTGAGTGAAAAAATATGCCTAAATTATGTGTTGTACAAATTTTTTTATTTTTTAGTTTTATTTTACGGGGATAAAAACTGTAATTCAATGTGGCCGAATCCTGTACTGTAATTGGGATTAATTTTCTGTTGTACCGAGTAGCATAAATAAATAAATATATATATATATATATATTTTTTTTTTTTTTTTTTTTGTAGGCATTAATAACATTTCTGTAGCTTGATGGAAAATTTTGATAATTACCCCCAAATAGTTAAAAAAATAAAAATAGTAAAAAAAGTGAAATTAAACCAACGCGAATGTAGTATTACTTTTATTAAGATTTTAAAATAGTTGAAAAATGTGTTAGTTTCTTGTACGATTTTTCGTTACGACTCTCATGATTAATAGACAGAAATAATAATTACGAACTTCGTTAAGAGATTAATATAGCAGCCCTTAAGTGTTTTAGTCTAATGGCGCCAATATTTTGGCGGAACATAGGTTCAGTGAGATTACGAACTCGTAAAGTCAAAACAAAATGATATATTTCCTATGTTGCTTTGTTATTAATCAATATATTGTTGTAGACACATTGTAATTAATGTCAATCATGTTACATTATAAGTTTGACAAATGCCAAAGAATTCATTGTAATATTTTCATATGAAATAGTTTTCTTTATATAGAGATAGTGTTCTTAAGTGTTTCAGCTGGCTAAGTGAGTATCACTAAATGGAATTTAATTAACTATTGGCATTGATTCTAATGGCAGTATGCCCTAGAAATTATTATCAACGAATAAATATTCTCACTATTTTGTCATTGATTTCATATTTAGTCATTAGTACTAAGAATAAATATTAATTACTTATGTTGACATAGTTATTACATAGTTATTGCTGTTCTTAAATACTGCTATAGTCTAATGAGTTGACAGTCTGGACTATTAAATATGCAATATATATATAAAAAAAAAAAATAAATATATCATCACGCCTTCTACCCATTACTGGGGGTGGCAATCTGCCGAAGCAGATCTCGGTAAGTGATATATTTTTGGCGCGTGAAGTGCTGTTACCAGCCGTCAAATCACGGTCCCCTAAGATGTTAGTGGAGGGGGAGCCACAGGAGTAGTATTAATGTGGTGAAAATGTTTGTCGCCAGTGGGAATCGAACCAGGATTCTCAGGATCCACAGGCCGACACGATAACCACTGTGCCACTTATATATATATATATATTTTTTTTTTTTCTGAAACTGGCAAAAAAGTGCCTACTTTCCTGACCAGTTTTAGTATAGAAAGTAGGTTTTTACAAAAACAGTCAAGTAAAGTACGTGTCCAAGGCTACAACAAAAATAACAGTCTGGTAAAGTACAAAACAGTCAAGTAAAGATTTGACCTGACTGTGATTTTTGTTGTAACCTTGGATACGTAGTCTGCTGTTAGTACAATTTATATCAAAAAAATTAAATATTTAAAATTATTTATAATTACATATTAATTAAATGAAACGGTTTTAGAAAAAATAATATACATAATACGTCAGGAAAGTGTTTTTACTTTCCTGACTTATTAGGTAATATGCTATTTAACGAACTGAGGATTTATTGTTTATCTAATTTTGTTTGATCAAAAATCTATTGTTTACGAGATTATCACAAGTAATAGTGCATGTCCTACTGATTTTATCGATAATTTCAGTTCAATACAAAATAAGTCATAAACAAAAACAATTTTGTCACTTTGACAGTAGATAAACAGGAAGATAAGTTTTTTGCAACTGATAACATTATTTTTTTGTGTACTTCATGGAAAACAGTTACGATTCAACCTAGTAACATGCAATTTTATTCGTTAGCAACACTGTATTCATTAGCAACCAACTTTTTAATCATTTTATGCCCATAAAGGACAGTAAATTTAGCAACAATTCGAATAAATTTTTATTTATTTTATAGCATTTATAACATTTCTTTCAAAAGTTCTACTATTATTCCAATGAGTAATATTTTTTGTAACTTTGGAGGTAAATTTATTTGTCATTTATAATACCAGACATTAGGCAATTATTTTGTTTGTTTGATCTCTGGTAGTATTTTATGGAAACAATCACTGTTAATAAAAATTAAAAAAACAGTAGGCGTTTTTTATCGAAATATTTTATATCTATAATTTGTGGCATTAAAATGAGATTAAGTGAAGTGCGTAGATATGTGTACTATTGTCATGTTCAATTTAATATCATAATTTTTTTATGGAGTAGAAAAATTTTCTATGGTATAAAGTCTTATGGTTGAACCACACATATTAATTAAATCAGTACTAATACTAATTAAAATATGGCGTAATTTATAATTTCAGTAATTAAGTATTAAATGTAAAATATGTTGGAACAGAACATTTGTTATTGAATACTTATAAATTTTATTTACTGTATTCTCTAAACACATGAAACTGTCTAAATATTCTACCCATTACTGGGTGTGGCATTCTGACAGATCTCGGTAAATTATATATTCAGCGCGAGAAGTGCGGTTACTAGCTGTCAAATCACGGCCCTCAAGGATGTTATTGGAGAGAGAGCCACAAGGGTAGTTTTAATGTGATGAAAAATATCAGCTGTGGGAATCGAACCCGGGTTCTCAAATCCACAGGTCGACTCGGTACCACCCATAAATAAATATTTGATTTCTAAATAAAATTCTGTTATTACTTACTTGTCAAGATATAAATCACATTTTGTAATTCAATCTACAAATTATAATTTCGTTTCTAAACAATACAATTTTTAATTAAAGCTTAAAATATTTAGTAACTATTTTCTCATTATAAATATTTTTCTAAAAGTTAATTAAAATTTTCAATAGAATCAAAATTCCATTGTAATTGTAAAAACGAAGCGTTTATTACTTGAAAAAAATTGATAGAATTGAAGCTCTGCTGTTAAATAATTATTTAAACATATTTTTTTTGACTTTTCTTCTCACAAGATGAAATAAAGTATAGAACGCCAAATTGAAAATTTGTTTAATTTTGTTTCAATTCCATGCAGTTTTGAGGCTATTTTTGTCATTTTCAGATCTAATTTGTGCCGTTACGAAGCATGCAAAGTTAATTTTGTTTATTGGCTTAGATGCAGAATTTTATGCCCTAAAACTATTATTCGAAGCTTTTTTGCCTAAAATAATTAGGGAAGCAGGAAATTACAAAATTGTGATTTTACATGCTAAATCCCTATGTTCGAGAGTTACGTTCACCAGCCTGTATATATATGCAGGGTCTTTATTTTTACATTACACATAGAAAATACAATGTTAAATTTTTACAGGCAGATTCATAAAGCGGATTAGCGCTTACACCATTTTTTATTTCATATTTAACTCTCTTTTCAATGTACGAAACAAGTTTATTTTAACTTGAGTTAAAAAGAGAGTGAATTAGCATCAAATTTAGTTCATTTCTTTAATCTGTTTTAATTTGAAACAGAGTTATAGATAATATTAAAAACGGTGTTAGCGCTAATCTGTTTTGTGAATCTGCCTGTTACATGTTAATTTGCCATAAGAGGATTTATGATAGAAGAGACGAAGGAAAAAAAATGAATCAACTTTTATGTCAAACTGACATAAAATTTAATTAATTTGATTCACTTTTTTTGCTTCGCCACTTCGATTATAAGTCTTCTTATGGTAAATTAACATGTAAAAACTTAACATTGTTTCTCCTGTAATGTAAAAATAAAGACCCAGTATTATTATTAATTTATAAATGGTGGTTGTTCAATATAGTTATAGAATAAGAATATGAGAAATTAATCGTGACGATAGACACAACATTGGAGTTGTTTATGACTTGTCACTGGTCAGCTGATGTTCACTTATCACTTCACAATCGCACCTGCAACAATTCACGGCACTGATATTGCAATTCTCAGCGTCCGGTGTTCGATGTTTGGTGTCTTGTTGCTAGGGCGGTGTGCAAATGTACCGTGAGCAAATTTGTGCACACGTCCTGCTTACTCAAGAGATTGAAGTGCCGTGTGTAATAAGTATCTTGGTGCCGTGTGCAAATTTTGCTGTGAGCATCATCATTTATCATTTATTGATTTGTATCATTTTATTGCAAACAAATCTTGACCTTTATTTGCTTAGCAATATAAGTGATAACATTATTTTTGTATAAAGATATTGTTATCTTTAAATTCAAGCAATACGTCAATAATCATTTAGTTTTACTTTGTTTTAAAAGTATGCTGCAGACAGAGTATTTATAAGACAGGTTAACTACTGATAACAATTCTTAGTTCCAATTTTAATTCCGTTTCAAATTCACAAAAATAACTGATAATAACTATATTATTATACTTCGAGTAGATATATTTCTATAAAAAAAAATATCATTGATATTGATAAACAATTAATATACACTTTTAGTGGAAGTCATTAGCACTATTAACCAATCATATTTTTTTATGTACACACAGAACTGGGTTTTATATTCTGGAAACTGTTGACTTCGATTAATTTACATATTTATAAAATTAGAAGTATTGGGGTAGCTAGCTCAGTGGTATCAAGTCGGCCTGTGGATCCTGAGAACCCTGATTCGATTCCCACAGGCGACAAACAATTTTCACCATTTAAAAACAAACTACGCCTGTGGCTCCCCCACCACTAATATATATGGGGGCCGTGATTTGACGGCTGGTAACCGCACTTCACGCGCAAAATATATCACCGAGATCTGCTTCGGCAGAGTGCCACGCCCAGTAATGGGTAGAAGGCGTGATGATATATTTATTTATTTTATTTAAGTATTGTATAATTGAGAACTTAAAAAAAAACATTATTTGTTAGTCTGCACAACAGGAACTTAATCCCAGTTACAGGAGCTTATACTGGAGTCCGAACCACTCAGACACAATCATATTTTTTTATTTAAGTTGAATTCAGCGAATTTTTGAACAATTTAAATTTTTAATTCCGTCTTTCTATGCGTTGAGGTTTTCTAATGAAGTTTTATATTTAAGTTTATTACAAAAATATTGAGATTATCCAACTAGTGATTTTATAAATTTATTTATGGTTTTTTTTATTACAAAACTCTAAATAACTTATAAATAAAATATATATATATATATATATCATCACGCCTTCTACCCATTACTGGGTGTGGCACTCTGCCGAAGCAGATCTCGGTAAGTGATATATTTTGCGCGTGAAGTGCTGTTACCAGTCTTCAAATCACGGCCCCCAAAAATGTTAGTGGTGGAGGAGCCACAGGGATAGCTTTTTGAAATTATGAAAATTATTTGATGCCTGTGGGAATCGAACCAGGGTTCTCAGGATCCACAGGCCGACTTCATACCACTGAGCTAGCCACCCCATAAATAATAATAACTTATATGAATCATAATTTGATTAAACTAGTTTTATGTTAAAAATTTGTTCGACATTATTATAAATTCATTTGTTATAAAGTAGTGTTTTGGTATTCCAATATTTAAATCATAACGAGTATGGTACTTAAATAAAATTCATATTATTGTGGTTCACTCCGTAAGTGAAAGATTTCAAAATAATTATGAATGTGGATAAAGTTAAAGTAGTGTATAAAAGTTTCTTAAACAAGAATAATTATGAACATTTTTTTTTTTAAATATATAATCTGAAAGGAGTATTTCACAAAATAGTTAATATTGAAGTATATATTGTTGAATTTTGGAGTCAACTTTTAGTGCATTATATTTAATTAAATTAATATTCGAAATATGAAAATATAATTAGTCAGAGCGATGAGGTAAATTAATTATTATTTTAATTAAAATATTTTGTCAGGTGCAACAACTGAATCATGTGTATGCATAGTTTCTAGCATATTTAAAATGTTGATATTGTACACATAGTCATAATATCGTTAATGTACGGAGAACAAATAATAAAACTTTGCCTTTCTCAAACTTTTTTTGACCGAGGACCTCAACGACGTATGCCTTTTCTTTTCGTAAGATTTTGTGGGTTATATTTATAAATATTTGCCGTATTTATTAGAAACTAAACGGAGAAATTTTGTAAATATTTATTTATTTAAAAAATATTAAATAAATAAAAAAAAAATATATCATCACGCCTTCTACCCATTACTGGGTGTGGCACTCTGTCGAAGCAGATCTCGGTAAGTGATATATTTTGCGCGTGAAGTGCGGTTACCAGGCGTCAAATCACGGCCCCCAAAGATGTTAGTGGTGGAGGAACCACAGGGGCAGCTTTTGAAATTATGAAAATTGTTTGTCGCCTGTGGGAATCGAACCAGGATTCTCAGGATCCACAGGCCGACTTCATACCACTGAGCTAGACACCCCATAAAAAAAAATTAAACTATTAAATAAATACATGTTGACATATATTATAAATTTTTTTTATCCACTTGAATATGACACTATTATTTCAACTTTTTCAATAGTAAATAAACACTATTTCAGGAATGTTTACGTTACCATGGATACGTCATTGTTTTTCAGTCTTAAGACAAAACATAGCATTTTTACTACAGTTGTCATGGTGACAAAAATATTTTTGTTAATTTGTTTCATTTTAATTTGAATAAATCTGCATTTAAAAAAAAAAGAAAACTGAGTTAAAAAAAATATGTTTCAATCGACTAAAATACTATTCCGAGTCTTGTAATATTGCCAGAGACTCCGCTACGCGTCGTCCGTAAACCTTTATTACTCGACCCAAAAACTTGTTTTTTGAGTCCTAGTGAGAGAAATAACTATTTTTTTACCCACTTTGAATATGATACTATTATTTCAACTTTTTAAATAGTAAAAGAACGTTACCATGGATACGTCATGATGATTAAAATAATTTTATTAATTTGTTTCATTTTAATTTGAATAAATCTGCAAAATTTACTAAATAAGTGGATAAAATAAAAATATGTTTCAATTGAACTAAAAATACTATTTCAACTCTCGTAATATTGCTAGACTCCGCTACGCGGCGTCCGGAAACCTTTATTACTCGACCCGAAAACTTCTATTTTTAGTTCTAATGAAACAAATAACTATAGTATCATGATCGCAGACCACAGTTTGAGAATCACTGCTGTAGAGTATGCTACATATTTTATTCTTGTCCTACTTGTTTTCTTTTTTCATTGGTACACTCCTAATCGTTATATTTGAAATTTTAATATTTATCTATGTTATCTGTAAAAGTGAACAACAGAGGAAATAAGTGGTGATGTGGTTACAAACCTTATTTGTTAATGAACGGGTTGTTGTTGTTGGTCGGGATTTTTTTATCAATTACTTTATCTGTTTTTTACTTGTCTGAGATAAACTGTATTGTGTGTACATATTTAATAAATTCAGAATTGATTTTAAAATAGTTTTAGTGTAAGATCATATCACTTTGTGAGTATATATCTGTTACAAATTAATTTTATTATGCATTTTGTTTTATAGCGTGCTTATTAAAACTTAGACTCAATAACAATTGTTGTTTGTTTAAGTAATTTGATTTTAAAATGCCGTAAATTCTTGTTGTGATAAGGTAATATTGTTGGTTGTAACTTAATACACAGATTTTTTATAGTTCATTAAGCATATGAATTCCTAACATTTTTTACAGGTAATTCGTACCACTTACGTATCATAAATATAAAAAGTATTTGTTGGTATGTTGGAGTAAAATTTTATAGCATATAAATTTGTTATTATTGTTTCAGTTGTTAAATTAAACAAATAAATATTTTTATGTCATTTTCCTATTATCTAAAGTTTGTTCAGTCAGAGATTACATATATAACATCAGCCTAAAACAATAAAATATATCATCACGTCTTTTATCCATTATTGGGTGTGGCACTGTGCTGTAGCAGATCTCGATATATAATCTACGCGCGTGAAGTGTGGCTACCAGCCGTCAAGTCACGGTTGCCAAAGTTTAGTGGAAGGATAGCTACAAGGGTAATTTTAATGTGGTGAATAATTTTCGTCGGTTATGGGACTCGAACCACTGTCTGATTCGATACCACTGAACCATCTACTCCATACCGTTATATCCCATCAAATGGGGGGTAGCATGAACTCCTGAAACATTCAGAGAACCCCCACTCATAAGATTCATGAAAAATTAAGTCTTCGTCAAACATTTTCGCTTCAATCACATTCATGGTCCCTTCACAAAAACTCATTTATTTTTCACTTCACGCAACAAACCTTCAATCATTCATCATCATTCATTCGCTACTGTTTCATTAATCTTTTATTCGATGTACGTTCAAATCACCTCAGCTCACTCAAGTTCATTTCTCTAACAATGAATCTAAAAAGATAAGAAAGGAAAGGAGCGTCATCTGTGCTTGTTCATGTTCCGTCCACAAAAGCTCATTTATTCCTCACGAAAGAACTCATCATGGAACAAACCTTCAATCACATCCATTCATTTGCTTCTGTGTACCTTCATGAAATTTAATAAATAATTTTGTTATAAAAAATTGAAGAGACATATTTTGTTGTAACGTTATTTAATAATTTTTATCACAGAACATAAATGCTTATAAATATAAAGTAGCGTTATATTTCTTTAGAGAGGAATTGGAATTTTTGTTTTTACTAAGAGTGGATACCTAAAAGTTATGTATGTAAATTTCGGATCGGATATTTTATCCTACTTTCGGATCGGATCTTTTATCCGACTTTCGGATCGGATATTTTGTTCAACTTTCGGATCGGATCTTTTATCCGACTTTCGGATCGGCTATTTTATCCGACTTTCGGATCGGATGTTTTATCCGACTTTCGGATCGGACATTTTATCCAACTTTCGGATCGGATCCGATCCGAGAGAGCTCCGATCCGACTTCGGATTCGATCGGATCGGATCGGATTCAGATTTCGGATATTTTTGCCGACCTCTAGTACACTCTACATTCTCAAATCACTCATACCCACTTCTCTAAGAACGAATCTTATAATATAAGAAAGGAAAGGAGCGTCGTTTGCGTTTGTTTTTAAATTCCATATAATTGCAGTTAGACACTCTGTAGTAAAAAATGAAAACTTATCAAACAGATAATAAAATTAGTTCAGCTCTGTCACTATCTAAGTATTTTCTGCAATGTAAACATATGTCCATTTTGACGTCTTGATCAGTCAACTACTAAAATCACTGTAATCTCTCACTGCACGAACTTTACCAAATGTTACAAATTTATTAATTAGTGAAATCTTTAAATACGTACTGTACTAATGAAATAATTATTCCAGTTTATCAATCAGCATATTTAGAATGAAATACATCTTTCAATCGTAATTCACAGAGTTAAGATGGATCACGGAGCACATGGCGGACACGCAGACCACGGGCACGACGCCCACCATGACATAAATCACGGCGACCACGGCAGCTTAGGTTCTGCAGCAATGGCAGCTGTGTCGTCTACCGTAGCGACAGTCCTGGGCGGCCTACAGGACCACATGGCTGCTGGCGACCACGCGGGACACATGGGATACCCAGGAGATGTACACTCGCAACACGACAACATGGATCACAGTAACATGGATCATACTGGCGGTGGTATGGATCATACTAGCGGTGGTATGGATCATACTGGCGGCATGGATCATGGCAGCATGGGCCACGGTATGATTATGTGGGTAGGTATCAGATTGGTGTATTCATCATTCCTGAACAATAGTTTTAGTGAATTGTAAATGTTACCGGTAAAGTGTGAAATGCAGTATTAAATCATGGAAATTTTGCCAAAAACAAATATATATATATATATAAGTTTGCCGGTATTCAGAGTTTGTTTGTTTAAAATACGAGCGAAACGAGCCATGCCAAAAACACGTTCAATATTTAAATAAATGGATGAGTTAAAATCGAATATAACGGCTTGCGTTTGAAGAGCATGTGTTTGTTAGAAGTATGAGTGATGCGAATCTTGCCTCATATAAAAAAAATAACTGATAAATAATTGAAATTTTGTGCATTGCCTAGATAATGTATATATTGCTTAAAATTTATGCTCTGTCGGTAACATAAATAATAATTATAGGATGTTTTTTAGGACTGGTTTTTCCATCACCAGATAAAATTCCCAATAATATCAGTGAGATAAATAAAAAAATATCGCACAAATAGTAATAATTGTACTGCATTATAGTTATCGGGAACTTTATCCGGAGATAAAAAATTGGCCTCCATAAGAACAACGACTTTAGTTAAATTAAAAATAAATTACCACCTTAGTAGGACCAAAATGACGATGACCAAAAAAAAAAAAAAAAAAAGAAATGCATGGTTCACTAAATTGAGCAATAAACTGATTTAAGTTGATTTATGTGTTTCCAAATAATTTCAAACAATAAAATATCGAATAGAAGAAGTTATAAACTTCGTAATCATTTTCTTTTTCTAAATACTGAAGATTTATCTGCCCTTTGATAATAACATATTTAATTGTCAATAGAAATTTTTCAACCTTTCTAAAATGTTATAGTTATTATAGTAGTGCAACGATCTCTGGTGAGATTAGAAAGTACAGAAATGTACAGAAGTGATCTACATAAGTTTTAACAAAAAAAAAGAAATTATCAAAACTTTTACTGCGGTTTTAAAACCTTTAATAGCAGAATAATTTTAATCAAAATTAAAAATAGAAATTTGCACAGTAAAGAACCAGTAAAAGCAATTAATATTTTATTAGAACGGGCATATATTCAATATTTTACTTATTGAAGAATGAAAAAAAATCTTTAAAACATAATATAATATAAATTGTCCTAAAAAGTTTAAACATAAAATAAATATTAAAAGTTTTATTACAAAATTATCAAAATTAATAAGAGTTTCATTATTAATCAGCAAATTCATAAATCAAATTAAGCTCAGATACCACTTTACATCCAATTTAACTTCATTTGAAATTCACAAAATTAATTAATAATTATGGCATTAAGTATAAAAGCAGCAAAATACAATTTAATATGACGTACTAATTATAACTCTAAATTTATTAACTACATTATTTCAATCCGAAATAAAGTCGGATTTAGTTAATGCCCAATTTAATCCTTGTGAAGAATCTTTGTATAAAACTTTGTGATTGCTAATTTGTATTATTAGTTCTGCATAAAAAGATGCATTCCATGATATAATTTTGAATATGAGATGTATTTTATTTTTAAAAACTAATTTTTCTGGAGTTTTTAGTTCCATACGGGATATTCGGAGACAGTTTTGTTCGAAAGTTGGAAAATAAACACAATTGGTGGTCTAATCGGATCAATGGTTGGAATATTTTTCATGGCTGCCCTCTATGAGGGACTTAAATATTACAGGTAAATTATATAAATAATTGGACCTACTCTTTAACAAAAGTTACTAAGTATAGCAATTGCTAAGCTAGCTAATGGTTGCTGTCAAAAGATCATATTATCAATTGCTATACTTAGCAATTTTTTTACAGAATAGGTCCAATTATATAAATTAAATAATTATAAATATCTTCTTTTTTCTGCAGGGAATATTTATTCTGGAGAACATACAATGCTTTACAATACCGATCAGTAACTATTCCAGCGGAGAAAGGTGTCGTGTCAGAAGACAACCAGATTGTGCAGTACGTATCCACGCTCTATTTGCTTTCGTTTTGCATTAAAGTTGAACAGCAATGTAGTATGAATGTTATCATCACCCAGCCATCAACTAACTTTCAATCATGAATTATTCATTTTGATTAAAAATCGTGGTTTTGGTAGTCAATATTCCTCGAATTTGCATACCATATTATGTTATATATTTTTTAATTGCTACAAGTAAAGGCTGATGAAGAAAATTATTCAAAAATAAAATAATTATGAAGTTGGCCAAAGCAATTTACAGAGAGGAGTGTCTTTGGTGTCACTACTATCGTCGGTACGTTCAATGGTAAAAGTTGGATTTAAAAAAAATCGGTTTATTTGATAAGAAGGCGTGTGATTCTTACCATTTAGATGTTAAAAGAATAATAATTATGATGCATTACTGATAATATTTATAAAAAAAATAAATATATCATCACGCCTTCTACCCATTACTGGGTGTGGCACTCTGCCGAAGCAGATCTCGGTAAGTGATATATTTTGCGCGTGAAGTGCGGTTAACAGTCGTCAAATTACGGCCCCCATAGATATTAGTGGTGGAGGAGCCACAGAGGTAGCTTTTGAAATTATGAAAATTGTTTATATTTATAATCATATATTATTAATAAATTTGCATGAATGCGCGTATCGTACATGATGCAACTGCCAAATATATTTCACTTTCGCGCCAAAGCAGAACCCGCCAGTCGTTATATACCCAAATGGGTAGAGTTAAAGCGCATTCCAGCCACGATTTTACTTTGGTTTGTCGAACTGTATCTTATCTAATATTACAGTGTACAATTGTCTGCCTCTACTGATGATTTGAGTAAGAAAAAAAGGGTTCAAAATCTTCAACTTTGGAATGTGTATAAAAAGTTGTAATTATTCAACCGTTAAGTTTTTATAAGAGTGGATACTCCATCACTGATGGTATGATAGTGATTGGATTGGGCTCACTCGATTGTTTTTATTAGGAATATTATAATTTTTTTGAATGAGTCATCATTTTTAAGATTGAAATTATAACTTACATAATTATTTGTACTTAAATTTTGTAGCATATTCAGTCAGTCAATCAGTTATGCCAAAATTTAAATTGTTCTGTGGCATAATATAACAGACACATAGATTAAGTTTTTTAAAAAATATATTTAGAAAGACAACAAATGACAATGAATAAAGAATAACATTTCTTGAAAAAATGTAACTGTAACAATAAAGAATATTTTGTGAAGATTAATAAATACGCGAAATGTCAGAATACAGAATTTTGTTAAATACTGCTACTATTGGGAAAGTAAGATCTGAAATAAAATATGTTAATAGTTACAAAGTATATAACTACCCTTTTGAGATTTAAATATTCAATATTTGTTTGTAATATTTGTATTCAAAATGAGCTGGGTACTTGTAAATTATGCCAGAAAAAGATATAAATACTTGGTAATATTTTGTTCAACTTTGTTGCAAGACAAGTATAAATATAAACGAAATACTACAATAGTTAATTGTTAATTGTTTTATCAGTATGGTAGGCGAAGTGATCCATAAACAACCGTAAGTGCTGCAGTTATTGAGTTTTATGAGCACGCCACTTAATTATATTTGCACTTATTTGTTTTCTTTAATTAATTGTGAATGTTATTAATAATTATGTGCTACAATGTACTCGTAGTCTAACTAATAGCTGGTGAAGTGAGTAATCGGAAAATTTAAACAGAACAATTTTTTTTTAATTAATTACAAGGTTACAACCATAGTAACAGCAGAATACTAAATGAAATATGTACCTACATATTGGTAATTATGATGAACAAGAGTATGTTGATTTAATTACTGCTACACATTATCAAATAATAAATGAAGACACAATTTTTAAACTAGTTTTCCGAATTTACTTCACTGCTCTAGATTTCTTTGTTCCTTTCTACTAACATAATAACAAGCTTAATTTATAATTTTTTGTTTAGGCTAGAATTACGAAATTTTTAACTATTTACTTTCTTCAATAATGTAGCGACAAGTGATAGTAACAAACGTATGGAAATATAGTTTAAATTACAACTAACTTTTTCTATAGCAAGTGAAATAAATTACGAAAATATTACTGCGTGCTTTCAACATTTGCATGATTTTATGACATAAGCTAGCGGCAAGTAGAAATACTTATTAATTATTACTTAACTATTAATGCCTTAAACAAGAAAGTTTCTTTTCCTAGTTACAGTTAATAACTTGTTCCAATTTATCATTTTAAATAATTCATTCAAGATGTACTTATTTGTAGTCAATTTAGGGCATTATAAGTTATTTAATATTATTTTAATACGACTTCATTAAAAAGTGGATCATAGGCGTACAAAAATCAGAAATTAATATTTACTCCCAGAAAATTATATTTTATTCTAATACACCAATCACCCGATTCACAAAACAGTTTTTAAGTAATAATCCTGAATTTTTAACTAACTTAGCCTTAAGCTTGATAATAAAAAGTTAATCTAAGTGACATTCTTAAAAACCAAACAATAACTTTTTTGAAAACATGTTTTAAATTAATTTAACCGAATCAAAATTTAGGATTAGCTAAAAAGTTTTTGAGAATCAGATTGTAAAATGACGCAATAAAAATTGTAAAAAATTAAATTTTGTACATGTAATATTTTTATAATTTGATTATGCCATTATTTCTTACATCAGCATAATTTAATTTGTTTTACAACATGCAGAGGAAACTCAACTTTCTTCTCCTAAAGTAGTAAAGAAAATTAGTTTTTCCTCTCTGAAGGCAAATGGAATACAGATTGTTGTACATCACTATCATCTTTTTTTTGGACGTGGATCTTTTTAGTATATTTCTGTACAGTTACAATGGTGATAAATAACAATCTCGAAATTGCGTACTTTTTTAATAGAAAATAAGGAAATAATGGTGTAATATTCGAGTTGGTTAAAAAAAAGAAAGTATTGTTTACTGATTTGAGCAATTTCTGTTTAAAATCGGAAACTTTTGGCAATGATAAAACTAACGTGTAACACGCCTGTGATCCATTTTTAATTGACAACCTGTATCTGTAAATACTGTAACATAAATCACAAGGTGGAAGAAGTAGTCAGCAGATGTGAAGAATTTGATTGATTACAGGCCAACAATGTTTAGCTGGATGCATTGTTTTCAAACAGTGCTACATATCGTCCAAATGGTGCTGTCGTACTTCCTCATGTTGATCTTCATGACATATAACGTATGGCTGTGCGTAGCAGTAGTGCTAGGCGCCGCGGTGGGCTACTTCCTATTCGGCTGGAAGAAATCTGTCATCGTGGACGTCACAGAGCATTGCCACTGACCCGCTGGCGACCGCGAGGCACTCGAAGTCGCGCGGTGCGTGGATAATACCAAATTTTAACCCCTACCTACACACTTAAATCTACGTTTCAACTGATTTATATTGTATACATATAATGAAACGAATGTTGTATAGTAAGAAATTTATTTTAATTAGAATTTTCAGTGAATATAGTATTGACAATATTATTTAGGGAAACGCACAACTATATTATAAATTTTTAATTATTATTCTTTTAAAAGTGAACAATGATTTTAATAAATGATTTTTAAAAATACACTTGATTTTATGAGTGATTATAATATGTAAATAAAAGTAAGTTTTTAAAATCATCTCGAGTAGAAAAAGTAAGCATTAAAATGCTTTACACAGTATTTGATTTGACGTAAGAATTTAGTAAAAATATACATTAATTTTTATTAGTTTTATTTTTAATTAAGTTAAGAAAATTCTTTATTGGAAGTAAAATGTTATAATGATTTAAAATTTGTTATATAATGATAGGAAAAGGCAACTTTGAGCTGTTGAAACGTTGTAGTGTAAAAATTAAAATATATGACTTTTACCCAAATATGTTTATTATTTTTACAATTAGTAACAATGAAAACGTCAGCATAATGGACTTATTTAAATTTTCAAATCTTTTATTTTACATGATGTACTAATTTGTCTAAATTATATAGTAGAGCACCTACTCGAGATCGTATTGACGAGCATTAAACAATTGAATTTTATCAAATAATATATATTTTTGGCGTTATTTTACTTTTTTTTCCTTGGAGATCTTTTTAAAATTTAACAACGTGCTATCAAAATTTTGACATATGTCAAATTAATCTCTATGTACGTAATGAAAGCATATTTCTTTTTTATTCTTATGATTGATTCACTCAGACTTCGTGATCGTGCATCAAACTTCAAATTCATATAAAAAGTATTACTTTCATTACTAGTTGTACAAATAACTATTGGAGGTTTGTTGTTAATACTTTAATCCAGAATAGTTTTAACATGACAACGAAAATCTGTTTAGATAAACAGAAATTATAAAATTTTATAATAAACGTGAAACGTTATATTTTCATAATCAAAATTCCAATTTTTAAAAAATTGTAACTACATGAATGTGTATAATGTTTCCAACATTATTATTTCATATTTATGTTATTATAATTAAAGATAATTATTTCAAAATATCCTAACAGAATAAAATATTTTAATTAGCTACTATGAAAATTAAGTTCGTTGTTTGTCTAGTTAGATATTTGTATGCATATATGCAGATTTAATTTTAAACGGTAAAAAAGTGATAAATAATCAAAAGTAGCTTGTTATGACTATATACAGGAACGACAAATCATAAAATTAAATATAAATACAGATTTTTTGCATGTTGACTGTATCTAGCGTCAATAAAAATAATGGTATAGCTCACATAAAAAATAAATAAATAGTAACAACTGGATAACATTCTATGTATTACAATGTTTTCTGTTAGCAGAACTAAAATACCAGAAGTAAATTCCTAGAAATTTCGAAATAAATAGAAAAATTTAAAGTGTGATCTTCACAAACTTATTTTCTAAGGGCAACTCCAAATAAAGTTCGTGATATCTATCGGCAGGATAAGGAAAAAAATATCGCATCAGAAAATGGTGTAATTATTACTATTTGTGCTATGTTGTTATTTATTTATTTTTCCGATATTTATTGAGAACTTTATTCGGAGATGTCCTAACAGTTACAGAAAAAGAGATACATTTTGCTCAGATTAGTATTAATTAATAAATGTGTATATATGTTCACTATTTAGTATAAAAAATGCATCTTTATTAATTGAGCGTTTCTAATTTGGGAAGCAATGGCAACGAAAAAAAATATTTCCCAATGTTGAACGCTTATAGTCCGCTTTTAATGTAAAACAACCTGTATATAATACATTTAGTTGCCTTCCAAGAAATGATTGAAGATGGTATTTTTTTACATGCAAATAATTTTGAATATATTTTCCTAATTAATTGGAATATGATATGAAATGACCAATTATCATTCCATTATAAATATAGATTATTATGTATCCTGTTAAAATATTATCTGTAAAACTATTAGTATTACTTGTGTACCTGTACATTAAAATGGCTTCCAAATTTTCAACATTAGGTAATTGTTACTTTATTACCTCTGTCATTTTGAAACATATGCAATACCTATACTTTATTTTAAATCATTGGAATTCTTTCATATATCATTATATTTATTTGAGTAGATATTCTTTCTTTTTTCAAAAATATATTAAATTATTTTTATAAAAATGCTAAATGTGATTGTTATGGAATTTGAGGTAGTAAAATAGCATACTCAGTATTTATATATGTATGTTACTAACCTTCTAATTGTTGTGTAGCTAAAAGTTTGGAGAATAACAAAAATATCTAAAAATAGAATAGTTTCTAAGTGATGAAGTAAAGTTATTTAATTTTGATAGATCCATTTCAATCAACATATTTTTGTTTTGGAATAATAATAGTGTTCCAACAAAAAATATTTGCGCAAAATGAACTACTATATAAACATATATTTTCTAATCTCATTTTGAAATTTAAGGATCGATAAAGTATTACTGATCCTTTTGGTCATATTTTTCGATCTAAATCGATAAAGACGAATTTTCCAGTCTAATAAGTGATCACAAAGGACTAATTTTCTGATCACTTTTTAGACTGAATGGATGGGTAAAACTTTACCGTTTCCTAAAGTGAAAAAAGAAATCAGAAAGTGAAAGCTTCCATTTTATTTATTTTTTCTACGGTCGTATTGAAAAGTCACCGTATGAACATTCAAAATGAAAGTGGAAAGCATATTGTATATTTTGTCTATGGTGGAAAGTATCTCTTTGTGACACAAAGGGCGGCAAGATTAAATTTAATATGGAAGTAAATTTATTCTTTCCTTCATAATACTGGACATAAATAATATAAAATAATTCCATAATTATGGTTAATCTCCAAACTTTTTAATTTTGAAATAAAAGTAGGCTTTTTAATTTGTACATTTGAGTGTAAAAGTAGCTACGTATTTTAATAATTGTAGCTAGTACGAAGTCTCACAGTAAATAACAACACATATATGATTAATAATTATGTATATTTATTGTATTGCTTGTACGTTATTTTAATAGATACAAACACGACATATATGTATAATAATAATGAATATTGTATTTTAACCTACTAACTGGTCTCATGCACAATGAATACATTTGTATTTCACATTGATGTCTTAGTAACAGTAAAACACTGCATTGGGACGAAAAAACTGTGGTCCCCAATTTATTTTATAATAATTTTTATTATATACTGAACAACAATAGAGTAACAACAAGCTTTGAGTACTGCAATGTTGAAATAACGTTGCAATTTTTATGCCCTAGGGAAAATCACAGTAATAGCGGCGGAAATAAATTGACAGTAGTTGAATGGATTTGGCTTAACTTTGATTATGTTAATTGTGTTTATTCTTGTGTGTGTAATATGTGTGTGTTTGCATATAAATACGTACGGAAATAATTTTATATTTAAAATTCATTTAAAAAATAATCAAATTTTCATACGTTTGTTACTTATTTATAATATACGTGTAAATATATTCTTTGTATCTAAAGTAAACTTTAAGTTGAAGTGAAAAGGTATTTGTCTTTGGTTACTTATATAAAATTGATTAGGCACGTAGAGAAGAGTTTTCTTTTTTGCGAAGAGAAATTTGAGTACAAACGCGCATACAGACATGCTCAAGTTAACACATATAAGAATAGACGTTAGTTCTTACACAGGTGCACAATATAGCTTTTATATAAATAGCGATCATCATCGCAAATTAATCTTTCATTTTATTTACATCGCAATAGACTACGAAAGTGTTATGTCATAGGCCAAATATTCATTATTATGTAGATTTGAAACAACTTTCTTAATAATTCCTATCGTTTAGAATATTGTAGATTTCCTTTATTTAAAAAACGTGAAAAACTTTGTATTTATATGACATCACTTGCGTAGTCTATTTTTTACATAAAAACACATCAAATACAATAATTAGTTTCGTCTCAAATATTTCGGTTTTCATTTGTATATTTGAAAATACAAATACAGATCCGAAGAACTGAATTCACATATTCAAAACAATATATTATTTAGCTAATTTTATAAATATATCTTAAAATAATGATAGGTTTGATATTTTATTTTAAAGGTAAAATAGAAGTATAAAATATAGTTTATCAAAAGGAACCGTGAAAATATATTTGATCTCAATAAATTAATATTTGTTCCAATTTAAGTATAATTTTAGCAGTACCTTTTGACTAACCTCACATTTATATAAAATAATAAAACGTAAAATCAATACAAAATATTTGCTGCTTTAACTTCACAAAGATAGATGTATATGTAGGTATTCAGCATTTCAATTTCATGAATTAAGAATTAAATAACAATAAATAGATTTAAACATCGCACCGTTCTAAAAAAATCTACAGTTTATTGAAAATATTTGACATCGACTAGAAGCTAACATTTATCATAATGTATAAGTGGAGTGTTTTTGATTGTCTTGTAATATTTCATATTATTAATAAATCGAAAAGGTAAACATTTATAAATAATAAATGAAATTTGTTACCAAATCCTATAAAGGTTGGAATTTGGTAGCAACTTTCTTCAAAACAATTTTTTCTTAACTGCTGTAAATCTTTCCATATAAACTTCATATCCATCCATTTCGGTAAATTGTTTCATCTCAAAAAGGTTGCCTTCCAGCGCTAGATTAGAAATGGTTGAGTCGGTTAGAATCTTACGATGAATCGAAGATAGCTGCAGGCAATTTTCTTCTAATCGTAATGTTTTCAGTCTCGGACAAGCAGCAAGGTGATAAGATAACTCTGATATTTGATTCTGATTCAAGTTTAATTCAGTCGCATTCAATGCAGATACTTCGGATGGTATAGTGTTTATTTTATTTTTGGATAAATCCAACATATCTAAATGTTTTAAGCCACAAAGCATCAGTGGGAAATCTTTGAGCTGGTTGTCAGTAAAATATATTTGTTTTAGGTTAATAAGATTTGATAAAGTTCTGGGTAGAGATGCCAAATGATTATGAGCAGCGTTTAGAGTTTCCAGTCTAGTTAATGCTCCAATACAATCAGGTAGTTTTGTTAACTTATTTTTACTTATGTTTAATTGTCTCAAATGAATGAAACAACTTATTTCGTTTGGTAAAGCTGTAAATTTGTTATCTGATATATCTAGTGTTCTGAGATTGCCTTCCAGTTGTCTTATTGCGGGAGGAAATTCGTGCATTTTTTTCTGGGAAATCTTTAGCACCCCAGTTTTTTTCGCTGTTTCATAATGTTGTTTCAAGCCAGCGTTCCCCATAATTTATATATTTAAATTTGTGGCTTATAACAATAATATTAATGCATATGATATTCCAGTTTCTTTTTATTTTTTGTATTTAAGTTCTGTCAAACTGACAGAACAATAAAATATTCACTATTGTCTACTACACTACAGTTATTATTGTTTAATGAATCACATGATGTACGTAGCAGGACAGATCGAATAATTAACAGCAACAACACCACATTACTATTAATTTTACGATTTTTAGTATAAAATTGACACCTAACACTTCTTGATAAAAAAATGCGATCAGAATTTATGCACTAATCAGCATGGGTATAAATTCTGAAATATTACTACTTGTATGAAACTCAATTAATACGTCAATTTAATTTAAAACATATTTATATATTAATAGAAAACGATATTTTTTTGCAGATACTGTCTAGGCCATTTAAATCTTTAAAAATATTTTAAATAATTACAAGCACATTGGATTACTGCATGCGTTTATCAATGCCCTCTGGATTGTAGTAGTTCGATAATTTACTCCTAGGTGGCTGTGGTGCTGTGTCAGTAGAAGATGGTGGTTTTAGAATGTTAATTTTTCCAAAAAATGATCCATATGACACTAAACATAAAACACCAAAAATGTAGATAAATTTAGAGTAATTTTACATACTTGCAGTGATGTAGTGTCTTAGAGTGCACTTAAAATATGTCCGTAACTCCAAAAACTGGCAAGCATGGCCAAGGTAAGTTCTGTTTAATAAATCTTTGCATGTCAATATCACTGCTAGGATTAAAACAAATTGATTTCAATAGAGTCCTAAATTTAGAACATATCCAGTTACTATAGTTATCCTCTTTGAAATACGTACTACCTATTCTTTTGACATATCTTTTATAAAATTAAACTGTCAACCAATTTTAATTTTTTCTTTGAAAGATAAATGTTCCATGATTTTATGGTGTAAATATGTGTGTCATTTCGATGCCGGCGTTTTTAAACTGCGTAATGAACCCATAACATGCTTCCGGATGTCAAATGTCAAATTGCTTATTCGGGCTGTGGCGACCTTTTGGCCTTTACCTGCCAGCGGAGGCGAGTACAGATAATTCACCTGCTGTACACCAGTGAAGTGTGCAGGTGTTGTTATCACATTTCCATTATTAAGATAAGACGATGTGGATTTGTTTATGTTGTAAAATGAACAAATTATTCATTATGATCATGTTATACATAGCGTGCTAAGAGATTTCAAATGTTTACCAATTTCAAATATAGTAAGCGCCAGTTATAGTGATCCTGATCGCGTTTCAGAAGAGAAACATCTTCATTTATATTTTAAAATATTGATATTATTTTTAATTCAACAAGGAATTATAATTTTGAACTGAAATATCACAAGTATTTTTCGTGCTGTGTAAAGTTGTCTTTATTTTGACATTTTGTCAACCAATCATAGTCGAGCTGTAATTTCTCTTCGCACGAACTATACTATATATTTTAAATAGACCAATTCACACATGTTATTTAAAATAAATTAGTAAATTACTTTTATTATCATTTTATTGTCACACTTATTAATTTCTGTTTATTTGGAGCACACGGAATAATTGATAAAAATTAAATCATAATTAATAATAAATATGTCATCATGTGTACGGTATTGTTATGCTTTCGAGGAAATCAAAAGTTTGTTTAGTTAACCGTGAAAATTGGACAAGATCTTGAGAGAGAGAAACACGATTTTTGGCAATGAAACTATTTAGTTTAGTATGTGCTCTTGGTACTGGTCCAGGTGACGTATTGGTTTAATTAATTCAATACAGGATTTTTTTAAACGGACAATAGGCTATTCTAACAGTACGGCGTTTAAAGAAATATTTAACGCATGTCAATTTTAGTTGTAAATATGTTAAAATAATGCTAAAAAAAGAAATCAAAAGTAACGTATTAATGAGATAGTATATTATGTACCATAAACTGTAAGTGACAGTTTTTAGGTGAAGAATGTAGTTTAGGAAATCGAAGCCCGAATGGTCGAGATTTCCTAAACATTCGCGACTTAAAAGAATCACTTACAGTTCGAGGTTAGTAAGCTATTTTTTACAATACTTGCACAAATAGAAGAAAAATAGGTTTCAAAATTGACAGCTGTCAAATTGTAGTCAAAATAAACAGGACCTTGATATGTAATATTTACTTACTGTCCATGGTTGAAAGTAAGTAATATTATAGTCCTGATGTAACCATGGAAACCACAGTACAATGAAAATTTCACTCACTGTGTTTAAATTTTGTGATTAACAGGTAACTTACTGTACAAGTTTTGTAAATAATTTTTTTTGTCGCTGGTGAAGTAATGTAACTCTTCGATTTTAACAAACGTCAGAAAAAGTCAAACTTTAAATGTTTCAAAGAAGTTCTATGGGGTGGCTAGGTCAGTGGTATGAAGTCGGTCTGTGGATCCTAAGAACCCTGGTTCGATTGCCACATTCGACAATTTTCATAATTTCAAAAACTACCCCTGTGGCTCCTCCACCACTAACATCTTTGGGGACCGTGATTTGACGACTGGTAACCGCACTTCACGCGCAAAACATATCACTTACCGAGATCTGCTTCGGTAGAGTGCCACATCCAGTAATGGGTAGAAGGCGTGATGATATATTTTTTTAAAGTTCTGAAATGTCTTCGTTTTCTGACGTTTGTAGAAAAAAAATTAATTTACAAAAGTATATTAACATAATATTTTATATATTTTCGTATAAAAAAGTGTTGCCTCATCGGGCATTACTTTAGTTCGACTCGATACCATTAAGCCACCTACCCAATAAAAAATTAATTAAAAAACAATCGTTGTGGATTTGAGATTTTCACTACATTAAAACTATCCCTGTGGCTTTCCTTCCAATAATATCCTTGGAGGTTATGATTTGACGGCTGGTAACTGCATTTCACGTGCAAAATATATCACTTACCGAGATCTACTACCCAGTAATGGGTGAAGGCCGTGATGATATATTTATTTATTATGACTTAGGGGAGCCCCTAAAATGTACCGCGCCCAGGCGCCTTGATGTGCCGACCCTGACTGACAGTATTTTTACAATTTGTGACATCAGCTTATTCTAATACATTGTATTATTGTACATACGCCGCTTCCAAAACTACTGAACACAAGTCATCATACGTAGCCGATTGCGTCCATTGCCGAATCTAGCCAGCTGAGTGAATCAGATAAAAAACAGATTATACATTCAGTTGGCTTAGACACGTCGTTCATCTAATTTGAAAATCAGTTGTTTGTTGACATCGCAGTGCACAGGATCAAGTGGTAAATGTATCGGTCAGTGTATACGTATAGTGTGATTTGTGGAGTGTGAACCATGCCCGAATACGATGAGTCGTTTATGGAACACACCGACCGAGAAAGGAAACGGAAATATAGGATCGGCTCTAACACTGGGTCTGATTCCGTGAAGAAGTATTGGACCCTCAAAGCTCGGCAAAGGAGGGATTGTCCTTGTTTGCTGGCAGTTGGAAAAATTTCTGATCAACGTAGGCGTAGTGTGTCACTGTCAGGTATTGGTACATGTTATGCAATTAATTATGTTATAAAATGAAACTGACAACGTATTTTTTACAATATTTATACTGTAAGTTTCCTATTAATGACAAAATTTAAACACAGTGGTTTCCATGGTTACATCAGGCCTATTATATTTACTTACTATCCACCGTGCACAGTAAGTAAATATTACATATCTAGGTCCTGTTTATTTTGACAACAATTTAACAGTTGTCAATTTTGAAACCTATTTTTCTTTTCCTTCTATTTGTGCAAGTATTGTAAAAAATAGTTTGCCAACCTAGAAATGTAAGTGAGTTTTTTAGGTCTCGATTTCCCAAATTACATTCTTCACCTAAAAACTGTCATGGTACATAATATACTATTTTACAATACTTGTACTGTAAGTTACCTATTAATGACAAAATTTAAACACAGTAAGTGGAATTTATTGCGCAGTGGTTTCCATGGTTATATCAGGACTATAATATTTACTTACTATTCACCGTGTGCAGTAAGTAAATATTACATATGAAGGTCCTGTTTATTTGGACAATTTGACAGCTGTCAATTTTGAAACCTATTTTTCTTTTCCTTCTATTTGTGCAAGTATTGTAAAAAATAGCTTACAAACCTCGAACTGTAAGTGATTTTTTTAGTTCGCGAATACATTCTTGACTTAAAAACTGTCACAGTTCATGGTCCCTCAAATGTCCCTCAAATATTAAGTGTTACTTAAGTAAAACAATATTCGATTGGGAAATATTGTTAAAAGAATTAATAAACATTGCTGTCAGTAATTCAATTCTATTATTTTTTAAATCAAATCGGCATCAAAATCACGATATAATGAAAAAGAAGAAAAAATTAAATAAATTTCAATCGTTCACTTATTTATTTAAATTTTTTATATTATTCATCATTTTAAATACTGCAATTTTAAATTCGAATTTGTTAATTTAAAAACATTTGCTATGGAAGTAAATTTATTTCGTTCTTTATAAAATCGGGCATAAAATGATAGACATGTTATTGCGTGTGTTTGATTAGATGTACTTGTATTTATTTGGAACTGTATTACAATCAATTGACAGGGTAAGTTTACCCCACATAATACAGTTAGTTGTGACAGCGGTTACCACAAACCACTCGAATAGCCTCCTGGTGGAACCTTCGTACCCCGCGTATTCTTCGATGGATCGTAGCCTTGCCCAAGCACAGGATTGCCATCTACAGAAAAACAATTAAATCAGAAATAGCTGTTTACATAACAAGTGCGCGAAGACTTCTTTGCACATGAGTGCAATTTTATATATTTATTATTTTTTATTTTATATACGAAATTGGGAATATCACCATTTAATTCCTCATATTTCTACATAATTATGCATATTTTGATCCTCAATATATATTTCTTTAATCGCCGGAGTCATGATCGCAAAAATTTCAGTTAATGAAAATGCCAATTTTATTTGTTTGAACCAGTTTAAAAATTAAAAAAAAATAAAATATGGTTCTATATAATTCAGACCACGAGAAATCGAATGCAGTTGAGCGCATCTTCATATCTTTTTTTAGTTTTCGAGTTACAGCGATTTTTGACTTTTTTTAAATCTCGACTTTGAAGGCCCATATCTCGAAAACTAAAAGAGATATTGAAATGCGGTTTGAACGAGTGTATTTCTAGTACTTCACTTAATATAATAGCTAATTTTGAAAAATACGAAAATTTTTAAAATTTTTTCAAAATTTTCTTTTGACAATATTTCAAAAAATAGAAGAGATAATTAAAATCTGTGAACACCAGTGAATTCCTCGCGTGAAAATACATAGGTATGTAAATTTTCACAAGAAAATTCGCACGGGTAGATTTGTTTTTACAGAAAAATGAAAATCGGCTAAAAAGTAATTATTTTTGAAGGGGTACCCCTTAAGATTTTTACGATTTTTGGTCATTTTTAGTTTTTCTGTAATAAAAAACCTATCCGTGCGAATTTTCTTGTGAAAATTTTACATACCTATGTATTTTCACGCGAGGAATACACTGGTGTTCACAGATTTTAATTATCTCTTCTATTTTTTGAAATATTGTCAAAAGAAAATTTTAAAAAAATTTTAAAAATTTTCGTATTTTTCAAAATTAGCTATTATATTAAGTGAAGTACTAGAAATACACTCGTTCAAACCGCATTTCAATATCTCTTTTAGTTTTCGAGATATGGGCCTTCAAAGTCGAGATTTAAAAAAAGTCAAAAATCGCTGTAACTCGAAAACTAAAAAAAGATATGAAGATGCGCTCAACTGCATTCGATTTCTCGTAGTCTGAATTATATAGAATCATATTTTAAAATTTTTCGATTTTTAAACTGGTTAGTTTAAAGTTGAACCCAAAGTTCCCAAACAAATACGGCCTAAGAGTGTGGCGACTCCCATTTAAAATAAGAAAGTTGTACCCCGTATTTTAAGAACCACTGATCTAAAAAAAATCTTGTTTCACTTATGAAAGTAGCCTTTAACTGACTTCGTAGGTCCTATACTTCTCGAGATGGCAATAGTATACCATGTAAAATAAACAAACTGTATAATATTTAACTAACCTGCGCGCTTTTTGAATCCACTGTTTTTTTGGTAATCCTTCTCGCCATACCCTTCCCCCGTAAGTGGATTCCTCGACGCACTGCTAGGCCTAGCAAGTACAACACTCGGTGCAGATGGTAAACTCTGCGAAGGCGTCGGCACGGTCTCTTCTGCCACCGATACCTCCGCTGATGCACCCTCATCAACTGCATCTTTCACCCCCATACATCCCGAGGGAAACACGGACACATTGTCACGGTGTCGGCAGATCTTGAAGCTTCGCGTGCCTCGCACGGAGAAGATGGCTTGGTTGCTGTCGGGTGCTACGGACTCCTGGGGGCCGAGACCGGCGGCTGGACCTAGTGGTAGACCAAACTCGTTGTCTGCACTGAGTGCTTGAGCGCCGATGCGGAAGTTGCGGCGTGTACCGCGCCTGGGGGTGGCTTCATCAATGGGTTGGTTATAGGATGTGGGGGGGTGTATTGATGAACTTGAAAGACCTGCAACTTATATTTATCTGTTAAAAGTAATAATTAATCAGTAGGTTCTAAAATTACATCTTTGGCTCCCCCAACATTAACAAACAATACATAATTATTTATTATTACACTAGCTAGCTCAGTGGTATCAAGTCCTGAGAACCCTGGTTCGAGACCCACAGACGACAAACAATTTTCACCATTTTAAAACCTACCCCTGTGGCTCCCCCACCACTAACATCATTGGGAGCCGTGATTTGACGACTGGTAACCGCACTTCTCGTGCAAAATATATCACTTACCGAGATCTGCTTCGGCAGAGTGCCACACCCAGTAATGGGTAGAATGATATATTTATATTATACATAATTATTTGTATCACTACGATGGTACTGTACTTTTACAAGTGCGAGCATATTTTAACAGTCAGTGTTTAAACTTCCTTATAAAATATAATATAAATAAAATTATACCATCACGTCTTTTACCCATTACTGGGTGTGGCAGTCTGCCGGAGCAGATCTCAGTAATATATTTATGCGCGTGAAGTGTGGTCACCAGCCGTCAAATCACGGCCTCTAAAAATGTTAGTAGTGGGAGATTCACAGAGGGCATTTTAATGTGATGAAAATATTTGTCGTTTGTGGGAATCGAACCAGGGTTCTCAGGATTCACAGGCCGACTCGATACCATTGAGCCACCTACTCCAGAAAACTTATATTAAGTGAGATATGTTTTTTTTTAAAGTTCTATAGATACTTGTGACGTCACAAGTATCATTACGTGTTTAAGTGGTACTAAACTTGTTTAATTCAATGAGTGCATATAATATACAAATTATTTATTAGAAAATGGGGTGGCTAGCTCAGTGGTATGAAGTCGGCCTGTGGATCCGGAAACCCTGGTTCGATTCCCACAGGCGAAACAATTTTCATAATTTCAAAAGCTACCCCTGTGGCTCCTCCACCACTAACATATTTGGGGGCCGTGATTTGACGACTGGTAACCGCACTTCACGCGCAAAATATATCACTTACCGAGATCTGCTTCGGCAGAGTGTCACACCCAGTAATGGGTAGAAGGCGTGATGATATATTTATTTATTTATTTATTTATTAGAAAATAATATTGCTATGTTGAAAATCATATTTTATAGTAGTTGAAGGACCAAAAAAATGAAATAAATTATTGTAATAAATATGCAACATGTTGAACATGTACACATGAGCAAACGACAAACAGTTTGAAAAACAATGCTTAGATGTTACAGTTAGTTACGTTCTACTCCATACATGTCCCTTATTTACCGCGCGAAAAGACTTGTGGCCAATAAGAATGCTTTGAAGTCACTATATTTTCAAAAGCATATATCTCTGGAGTATAATATTTTTTTTAACTAACTTTTTCACTAATAAGTCATATTTCAATATATATATTGTATGTTTTTGTGATTAATTCTCGTTATTTCGATTATGGTACAGGTCTGTTTTAGATGGTCGAAGATGAAACCTTTTGTATAAAATATAATTTGCATACCTGATATAGTGGCCGGCGTATTAATAGAGTTGGTGGTATTACGATGAAGTTCCTCCACCTCTAGTTGAGGTGAACTGGGTGTCTTGGGTGTGCTGCATTCTGCTGGGGTTGATTTTCCTGTGGAAGACCGAGGAGTTTCTTCTTCTTTCCCATCCCTTATACCGTTATCTAGGTCCAACATGATATTACCGTCACCCATTGTTTCAAAATTCTACAGATAACAAATTTATTAAAAGTTTCCTTGTCTACTGCCATAGATTTTTATAATTTGGTGACATTTAATAGTATTCGTGTGCACAAAGTTTGGCAAAAGTGCAGTATCACTGACCAATTTAAAAAATAATAATTTTAGGCTGGTAAAATTTAATGAATTTCAAAACTCTCTAAAAATTACTAAATAAACCAGTGCTTCGGAACTGTTATTTGAAAAATATTTTCTAGTTTCAAACCTCAAGCATGATGTAACCTACTATTATCAGGAAATAAAAAAATAATTCTTTCTAACCTAACCAAACCTTATCTCAGTCCTTGCCATTTTGATACATTTGACATTTATACTTCTTTGTGATGAGCTTCAAATCTCTGAAAAAGTTTTAGGATCCCTGATAAGTAAAAGTCACATAGCGATGGGGAATATTTTAAATATTGGTCAGTGATACTGCACTTCAGCCATATTTCCTTATGATAGATTTAAAATAACATACGGAAGAAATATATATCTTTTATGTATGTGTGTAGAAAATATTTGCTTGAAATGTGTGTATTTACCTTAATTGTTTAATATAGATGCAAAAATTATAGATTTGATTAATTTATGAAAATAATAAATTACCAGTTATAACACTTTTGAATGATTCGTATCAAAATCACAGTAATATTCCATATTTTATTTGCATCACATTAATTTTAATAATTTGACGTTTTATTTGAAACAAAATTCCTTTTATTTCTTGCAGTTTGCTGTTTTGTCATTTTTGTATAGCATGCTTGATTGAATAAAAATAAATGTATCATCATGCCTTTTACCTATTACTGGGTGTGGCACACCAACCCAAACAGATCTCGGTACGTGGTATATTTTTACGCGGAAAGTGATGTCAAATCATGGCCCCTAAAAATGTTAGTGGAAGGAGAGTTATAAGGATAATTTTACTGTGAAGAAAATCAGAAAATTTTTCCTTGTTTTAATTTTGCGTATCACTTTTAGTTAGTGACATAATCGAATGAAACCATCGTGAGGAAAATAGCATGTAATTTGTACAACACATGATTCAACCTGATTAAAATATAGGTATTTTAATACCGTGACGTAAAAAAAATTAAAATATCATCATGCTGTATTTTACACATTTTTAAGAGTGGCAATTCGGCTAAAATAAATTAGTTCATATATATGAATAATTTATGGTAGTAAATGTAGGTTTTTATTTTTAATATTGATTTAATGGATCACAGTGGTAAAAAAATTTTGAGATGTTCATCTCAACTATGGTTTTACTTCAAATTTATTGTTCATTATTTAAAATGTAACTTTATTAATACAATGTTTAGTAAATGCTTGAAAATGGCCGAAACGTCACTGATCAATAAAAAAATGTAACTAAAAATTGTGTTCAATTTTTTGTAATTTTTTTTTACCACGTTACCCATTCAATATTAGAAATATTCTTTTTGGCTTAATTAAAAAAATTTAAGATAAAAGTAGGTTTTTATTCATAACAAACTTGTAATGACATAATAGGTAGTTTTCTCAAATATATCTGCAGTTTCAGTTACTTTTCTTCAGCATTATTAATTCGAAATTTCCAAAGTAAATATTTCTCATCTTTTGATTCGTTTTCTGTCCAACTGTAATTGTGGAATTCATTTTCAAAAACAAGCGCAAGAAGGCACTCCCTTCATTTCTTATCTTATTGATTAGTTTACAATTTTTTTCTACGCTCGTGTTGATATGTCAACATATCAACATTCAAAATGAGTGTGGAAAGTATCTCTTTACAACACTTAGTGCGGCATTATTTTTGCCACACTCAGTACGGCAAGAAGTCGGTTATGATCTCGGTAAGTGATATATTTTACGCGTGAAGTGCAGTTACCAGCCGTCAAATCACGGCCTCCAAGGATGTTTGTAGAGGAGTCACAAGGGTAGTTTTTTAATGCGATGAAAATTGTTTGTCGGCTTTGAATCGAACTCGGGCTTGCAAATTCACAGGCCAACTTGATACCACTGAGACATCTATAGTCATTGCCAAGAAAGAATGCCAAAGGGGTAATAAATATATTTGTAAGATAGCCATGTAAACAAGGAATTTCGTTCAGCATGTTTGAGTCGTTTTTGTTTGCTGTACTTTTATAAATAGAAAGAAATGAACAATGTTGACTTCAAAAATCCGAAACCGAGGATAATTTGTACATTTATGTTTATGTTGTAATGAAATACTCAAAAGTAGTGAAGAACTAAAACGAAAGATGACGAATCGAGTCAATCATTTCATGAGCAAATGACCTCATACTCATTTTTCGTCTCTTGATGTAATTGTCTCGTTTCTTGCCATATTTAGCTTTTACTTCATACATACTGTTGTACTTACATACATGTATGTGTATGTCGTATTCCAGAGAGTCTTTATTTTCAATCTATATTTGGAATCAGTTTTATTTGGAACGTAAACACGAGGTATATTCCAGTTCATTAAATAGTTTCTAATAATACACATGTTCTAGAAAAATCTATTCAGTTACACAGGGCAGGATGTACAAGGAAAGAAATCCTTAAGCACTTTAAATAACTTATACAAGATTTCCATCAAAATTTGAAGTTTTCTTTCTTCGACTTAAAACTTTAGATTTAATAATAATAATAATAATAGTTTCAGGTGCTGTATATCCCCAAATGAAACGTCACTTTCGGAAAGAAATGCTTCACTTTCTTCCCTCGGAATAAATAATTTTTTTTTTTGGTGGCTAGCTTAGTGGTATGAAGTCGGTCTGTGGATCCTGAGAACCCTGGTTCGATTCCCACAGGCGACAAACAATTTTAATAATTTCAAAAGCTACCCCTGTGGCTTTTCCACCACTAACATTTTTGGGGCCGTGATTTGACGACTGGTAACCGCACTTCACGCGCAAAATATATCACTTACCGAGATCTGCTTCGGCAGAGAGCCACACCCAGTAATGAGTAGAAGGCGTGATGATATATTTATTTATTTTATTTTTTCTTCCATTAGTTGCGAAAGTAAAATACTCTTAGTAAACGACACAGTGAACTAAAATGTATTTTTTGCGAATTTATGTAAAAAAGGGCTTTTGTTGACAATTGACAGGCTGCAAACTGCTACTTTTACAGCCTAAGCTGTAAAACTACGGAAAAACAACAAATTTTGACATTTATGATTTAATTTAATAAATATAATTACAACCGCACTCCAGTTACAAAGCATAACATATAAAAAATTTATTTCTACATAGCAACCGTTTAACAAATGAATAACAATATGATGATTACGAAGATGCCGATAATATTAAAAATAATCACAAATTTAATATTAATTTTAAACAAGAAACAAAAAATAATGTGTTCAACATGGCATAAAAGGAGATTCATAAAACTCTACTCGCGGCAGTAAATGACCTACTTTTTTGCCCAGTTAAATAACTATATGATGCCATAAAAATCAACTTTTATTTCCAGTCGTGGAAGTATATAATTTTTTGAAATTTATTACAATACTTTGACCCTTTAAATATAAATAAAAATAAATAAATAAATATATCATCACGCCTTCTACCCATTACTGGGTGTGGCACTCTGCCGAAGCAGATCTCGGTAAATGATATATTTTTGCGCGTGAAGTGCGGTTACCAGTCGTCAAATCACGGTCCCCAAAGATGTTAGTGGAGGAGGAGCCACAGGGGTAGCTTTTGAAATTATGAAAATTATTTGTCGCCTGTGGGAATCGAACTAGGGTTCGCAGGATCCACAGGCCGACTTCATACCACTGAGCTAGCCACCACATAAATATATACAATACATAATATGTTTCATTTGTAAAAACAATTTTATCTTATTTCAAAAAGATCAGCTACCCTATTAGGCGCATGTTTACCTTGTTGACAAAAGAACAGTCAACACATGAGTAGAAAATCCATCATTACCACATTTTCTTGGACACCTATTTCATATTTCCAAATACGGTTCTGTCGGTGTGTCATTCGGAGACTCCCAATTCAAGTGACAGAAAGAGACAACACTGTCTCATATCCACGCCCGATTCGATAGCACATGCATACCACGACCACGCTGTCGTCGTCGTCTTGTTCCACCACAAATTCCCCGCCTAGTCAGTTCTCAGTCAACGAGTCAACACACATGTTGTCAATGCCAGACCGAAGATACATGCGCAACAGTTCGCTACGAACGTGCTTGTAATGTATTCCACTGCGAAAACTAACTATTCGATTATTATGTTGTGGTACTTGTGACTTCACGCGGTGCATGATAATTTCATTTTAATTATTCGTATGATTTGTGACAGTCGAATTTCAGTTTCAAGTTGATGGTCATTCTCAGTGGCATCGGGTGGAATGTACGAATAATTATTTTTAACAAATTTGAATGTTTGGTTCTTTGTTAATAGCTGATAATAGCTAAAGTAATCAGTGTTATTTTAACCAGCAGTGATAAGTGTTGAGGATATTCTTTACGAATATTTAATGTGTGTTTTACCGGAGATAATGTTCTATATTTATGCGGTTATATACTAAAGATAATTAGTGCTATTGTTGTTAAACGGGATTTACAAATTTTGGTAAGATTATTTTCTGTATGTTAAAACTTTCCATAAGAAGAAAAATATTCTTTAAAAACTTTTAGTTAATCCTGAATTTTGGATTAGCTAATTTTATTCTAGTCCGATTTTAAAAAGTTAATCCAAATTACTTTCCGAAAAACAAATGGTAACAAGGATTTTTAACGTTTGTTTAAACTTTCTTGCGAATATAATTTACCTTAATTTGATTCTCTAAAATTCAGGATCAGCTACAACTTTATTATTATTATTATTATTATTATTATTATTATTATTATTGATACATTACCCAACAGGCAAAGCGCCCAATTCTAGGGTAAGGAAAAAAACACAAAAATTAGCGGGAAGTAATAAATTTCTTTATATCATTTATGTTGTTATGAAAAATATCAATTTCACACTCAAAGTCATTGTGAGAATTAATCATTTGATGAATTGGTGACTTAGATAACATATTAGTTCTAGCCGTATGCAAGTAGAAGATGTTCTTGAACCTGGATGACATTCTAGTAACTTGAAACAAGATTCTGCTCATGATAAATATGCAATCAACGGCGTTGTGAATGATTTTATATAAAAGAGTTACAGCAACAATATTACGCCTCTGCTTGAGTGAATGTAATTGAAATGTATCCAGTAGTGTGGATTGGAGTATTCCTCTAGGAGGGTAACAACCATCCAAGATGAAAGTTGCAAACTTCAAAAATTTCCTCTGAACATATTCCAGTGATTCAATTTGATAACAATACAACGGATTCCATATCAAAGAGCAGTACTCCAGATGAGGACGAACTAATGACACAAATAATAGACGCAAGGTACTTGCATCAACAAACATCTCAGAATTGCGAATCAGAAAACCTAGGCATCTAAGGGCAGTTGCTACTTTTATTTCAATGTGTTTGGTAAAAGATAATTTTGCATCAAAAATTACTCCTAAGTCCACTGTCGTATCGGGCCTGCTTAAAACAGAATTATTTATTGAGTAGTCAAAACAAATCGGATTTAGTTTTTTTGAAAAAGACATACAGTGGCATTTGGAGATATTCAGATGAAGTTTATTACTGCAGCACCAGCTGAAAATAAAATCAAGATTTTTTTGCATCTTCAGACAATCATTGAAGGAAGAGATGACACACAACAGTTTTAGATCATCTGCATATAGTAAGTGCTCAATGTCAATATTAACTGTAATGTCATTTATGAAGATGTTAAATAGTAAAGGCCCTAAAATTGAACCTTGGGGAACACCAGATTTTTGCAGAAAATAATCAGACTGAAAACCCTGTATATTCACGAATTGAAACCTATTATGGAGATATGACGAGATGAGCTGTAAGAGGGAGTCAGAGAAACCAAAGAGATTAAGTTTCTGTAAAAGAAGGGAATGATCTAACTTATCAAAGGCCTTGGAAAAATCCGTGTACACGACGTCTACTTGACCTTGTTGATCCATTGTTTCGCAAATTAACTGCGACTTGCACATAAGATTCGTGACAGTAGATCTGCCTTTCATAAAACCATGTTGATTAATAGAAATAAGACCACTTATCTGACTATAGACTCTTGCATGTAAGATTGATTCGAATATTTTGCTGAAATTAGACAGTATTGCAACAGGTCTGTAATTGCTAATGTCATTTTTGTCCCCTTTTTTAAAAATTGGTTTCACCCGTGATATCTTCCACTTCTCCGGAAAAGTTGAACTTTTTAACATAAGATTAAAGATTATGGTAAGAGGCTTTACAAAAACAGAAGCACAATCTTTTATAAGAAATGAGGGAATTAGGTCAGGTCCCGCAATCATGTTGGACTTCAGCTTTTGAATGGCTAACATAATTTCGTCATGTGTTATAGAATTAATAGAGACAGTGGAAGAGTTGTAAGGTATAGAACAATTTGTGCTATCTTTATTACAATCATCGTTAAATGAGCTCGAAAAGAAATATGCGAAACAATCAACTATCGATTGTGGATTTTCCAGAGAAGTGTTATTGTAACTCATAACAGACGGAATGTGAGAATTATTTCGTTTATTATTTACAAATGTCCAGAATTTTTTAGGCTCCTGGATGATTTCATTTTGCATTTTCCAGCAGTAGTTCTTATATTCTTCATCAATCTCAATTTTTACTTCGGCCCTTAATTTAATGAACTCTTGTTTAGCAGCGTAATTATTGTATTTTTTGAATCTGTACCAGGCTTTATGTTTGACCTTTAATTTGTGTATTATCGTACCTGTAAACCACTGAGGATAAGAACCAGTACACTTACGTTTCAGGGGAACATTCATCTGCACAGCATTGTTTATGACGGAATAAAAAGTATCAATAGCGTAATTCACATCATCTATATTGTCTAAAGAGTGCCAGTCAATCATAGAAAAATCATTATAAAGTGAAGGAAAATTAGCTTTTTTAAAATTAAAGCCGTAGTTACTGACAGATCGAAATTTTTTCAGTTTAGACTTTATGGAAAACTCAACCAATAAAGGAGGATGATGTGAGTACTCACGACATAGAAAATCAATAGCCTTGGAAACTACGCACTGATTATTACTAATGACTAGATCTAAAAGTTTACCATTATCATTCACTATAAAATTAAATTGCTGTAAATTTAAAAAGTTTAAAAAATTATTGAGAGAGCTGAAACGCGGGCAAGATGCGGTATTGTTATAGCAACTCAGATAAAAGGGAATGTTGAAGTCACCAAATATAATTATTTCAGAGTTATGAAGAAATTGTAAACTTGCAAGTGAATCAAATAATGTATCATAGTCATTAACCGAGCAAGAGGGAGGAATATAGATGTTCAGTGCAAAAATAGTTGAATGATTAACTAATATTTTAATTAATATGATGTCAATGTGAGGAATAAGATTAAATCCATCACAGTAAGAAGTAATATTAATTTCGAAAGCTTGAAAATAGTTTGAGACAGCAAAAAGGACACCACCACCCCGTGTTTTATTTGTAACAATTAGATTACGATCGCTTCTGAAAACGCTGAATTGTTCGGAATCAAAAAGCTCTGAGCTGCGAATACCGTCGTGGCACCAAGTTTCAGACAAAGCAAATAATTGATATTGCCCTGCACTTAAGGAAAATTTGTATAAGTCACTGCATTTAGAACCAAGACCGGTAACATTTTGATAAAAACAACTGAGACTGCCCTTATCATTCTTATTGCACGAGTTATTTAGCAGTGATGGTGATGAACTAATAAAATCGCACTTATTATCGGGAGAGCGGTTGTCAAGAATCCGTAATTGCTATGAGTCCCCAAGCACAGTTTTTTTAAATTTATCGAGTGCAGCTTTATATACTCGGCATTCATTATCCCATACAGCATGATCAGTTGGTATATCAGCATCATTTGCAGTTTTAAATTGAGAACAATTAACACATTTCAGATGAGTTGCAGTGCATGTATCAAGCCGATGAGATTCAGCACATTTTGGACAAGTTGGAGATTTTTTTGTGCACTGAGAGGCTAAATGATGAAAACCGCAGCAGTTATAACAACGCCGTACATCAATCGCATCATAAACTGAACAAAAATCATAACCAATAAAGAGCTTGCCAGAATCCATGATCTCATAGTAAGTTTTATGGTCAACCTGAATTACTGATTGGTAAATATTTTTATTATTACGCAATGGTTTAAATGAAATAAACTCGCATTGACTGTCATTGGTGAAACATGATTTATTCTGCATTTTTATATAGTTAACTAAAACACTCGCCTCCATTTTCTCCGATATGCCAACTATTTTTATTCTTGGGTTTAATACTGAGAGTTGTTTGACCTCATATTTATCACTCAGTTTTTCCGTGAAAATTTTTTTGAATTTCGAAGAGCTGGCAGAACTATCACAGCTTAATACAATACTTCCGTTACTAGCATTTTTTATATTGGTAAGTTGAATATCATTCTCCAGAGGATTGAGGGATCGTAACATGTCAGACTTCGTAGTACTAGTATTTTGAGTTCCTGATTTAGGCTTCACTAGGATTTGAGGCTCAACATTTCTGCCTTTGATTACTGACGCAAAAGATAGTGGTTCAGAACTACGAATAGGAATAGGAATATTTGAAATAGATTGTTTAATATTCGACATTTTATTTTCATTGTCCTTAAGCAAATCATTTTTGAACGCGACAAACATAGTTTCCATTTTACTCACTAATGAAGATTGCAATGAATCGAAAAGTTTACGAACATTATCATCAATCGATTTCGTATGATTATCATGAAGTTCACCAATTAGAGACGAAATATCAAGAGATTTCTTTTTGTCAACAACTTCACAGGTGGCATTACAGGTATCACACAAATAGAAAAAATTACATTTTTCCAAAGCGATACATACATCTTCACTAATGTTAATGCACGAGGTATGAAACCGTCTATTGCAGGAGCCCTTACAATAAATTAAACTCTGATCCTTTTTTTTATACCTGCATTTAGCGCAATCGGCCATTATTGCATTAAAATTAATAATAAATCAATAAAAATCTGAAAAAAAAATAACATACACAAAGCAACTGAGTTAAAAACACCCTGAGGATACCTGAAATAGAACACACACAAATTCGAAATAAAAAAGAAAAGAAGACAGATACGGGAGCCACACCCTACCGCCCCCAATCCTGTGGAGAAAAGTACAATAATTGTCATACAGATAATTTATCATGCAGAAAGTAGCGGAATACCATATACAATTTTTAAATTATCAAAAAAGATGGAATATCGTATAGTTCAATTAAGATTTATTTACAAATCGAAACCAGAAATATGTCGGATCAATTAGTAACGAAAACTAATTAACCAGTATGCGAGTTTTTAAATCGGACATCCGAAGTGAGAAGATGTCTAAAAAAGGGACAGTAAAAACAAAAAAAAACAAAAAATGTAGGTAAAACTAAAGGGACGGCTGGACGCATGGAGGCTGAAAGGGTTAGTCCTACCAAACCTAACTCATAAGAGCCGATTTCAGAAGGCATTAACGATAATAACCCCGGAATTGTTCGGATATATACATCCTGGTTAAAATTGCACTGCGCGACTGAATTACAGAAGTGTAACTCGCGAACCAGAGAAACCAAGGCACTGACACTTTGACACAGCCTACCTGCATAAAAACCTTTCCACCTCCTCAAAACTAAAACAACAGAGTTGGCCTACCCGGCACTGCAAATGGAACAGCAACAATAAATATTACACGCCAACAGAAATCACCCTGAATAGGGTATATTTCTGAGTAAAAAAAAACAGTGGGATGAGTAGAACAGACACCACAAGAACTCACGACACTGCACACTAAAAACAGTTAAAAAACTTCCCGGCTCTACGACACAAAACCATTTAAATGAAGCACGCGGAACAACACATCCACTCACAACGGCGGCCAATTTATTAGTATAAGTATAAGAGCTTCCGATTACATTTTACATATTTATTTGTTACTCTGTACAACAGAAACTTAATTTAGGATAAAAGTTGAAGTCAGCGAGATTTGAACTCTTAACGCTATAATTGAATTAACTGGACTACAATTTCTAAAAATTATTGTGATGTAAAAATCTATTATTTATATATATATATTTCACTGTCAAAATATAATAAATAAATATATCATCACGCCTTCTACCCATTACTGGGTGTGGCATTCTGCCGAAGCAGATCTCGGTAAGTGATATATTTTGCGCGTGAAGTGCGGTTACCAGTCGTCAAATCACGGCCTCCAAAGATGTGAGTGGTGGAAGAGCCACAGGGGTACTTTTTGAAATTATGAAAATTGTTTGTCGCCTGTGGGAATCGAAATTAAAAATAAATAAATATATCATCACACCTTTTGCATGATTTAAAATTGTATTTCATACTTTGCCGGTGACATATTCAAAAACAAATATTTTAGAAAACTGAAAAAAATTAACTAATTTATAATGTTAATGACGATACGACTACAACTATATTTTACAAATTAACAATACTACTAATATATTATAATATTTTCCTTCTTTACGATATTTACGATATTTTTGTAAAAAGCGGGATGCGAAACTATTAAAAATCGAGGCATCATCTTATTCATATGTACATTAAAAAGAAAATGTTACAATCGCAAATGTAGTATAATATCTATATAGATAAAAGAAAAAATTATCAGGGTTTATCTACATTTACTGATAGTAATAAAAACACGTCTACAAGAAAGAAATAATGGTGATACTGCATCGAACTTAGATAAGGAAAATAACCAACGAAATATCTTGTGGCGACCTTAATAACTTATGACTTATAATTAATATACAATACGTTTAAGATATGATAAGAATGTATAATATTATGAATGAATCATTATGTTTAACACTGTGACAAAAGACTCAAAGATAGAGCACATCATTCCTTTTATCATACTCTTTCATATAGTTGTCAACAAAGATTTAATTAATTATTCTAATTTGTAGCATAAGAATAATATAAATAAGGTGTGTGAATAGGTGTAGTATTATGATAAGCAATTTAGTATTATAATTAAAAGTGTCCAGTAAATAAGGGACATTTTTTATTTACAAAAAACTGATTTTCCACGTTAAACTCCTGTTTTTATTTATTTGGAACATACGGTATAAAATAAACAGTAGTAAATTAATTAATTCTATTTTTAGAAGGTAATTATTATTATTTCTTTATTATGATAAAATACTAATAATTAGTACTATTTGTAGATATAGATATTTTTGTAGGAAGTGCGCAAAATGCACATGAGAATGTCACATTTAGTCTAGACAAAAATCAACATTTTTGTACAAAGATCAAAAACGAATAATATATTAATTATTGATTTATATAAAGTAAATTGAAGGAAAAAAACCAACAATATTTGAATTTGGTACTATTGATGTGTTGTAATAAAGGAAACGTAAAAATGCTTGATAAATAAATTTTAAAAAACTGTGAACGATTTGAATTTTGATTTATATCAGTGAAAAAATATATATAAAAATGTCTTGTTTTTTATCAGTTGTAGAAAAAATAAATTTTCGGTAAATATCTATTAATTAAAGTTAATATATGTTCATAAGTTTGTTAATTTTGTTTTCTTTTTAAGTAAATATACGTAACACGTAGATCGTAAACAAGGATTACAGTATCAGAGTCAGAGAATATAATTATATTATCAAATATTAGTTTTTAACTGTTTATTAAAATATTATTAGTAACATAAGTGACCTGTAATATACAGGTAATATAAATAGCTTTCCAGTTTATTGACATACATGATTTAATTATCTGAAATTGGTGACCGAAAAATTTGGTTGTATCGGACATCGTTAGGGTTTAAAGAAAAAAATTCGGCACATTATCGAGCATATTTTAATGTTAACATAAATTGAAGAATTATCACTATATTAGTGAATATAAATTAATTTTTAATACCCATTGATGGATGTGGCACAGATCTCGGTAGGTGATATATTTAACACGTGAAATGCTGTTACCAGCCGTAAAATCACGGTCTCCAGAGATATTGGAAGGGGCAACATAGGTGAAAATATAAATATAAGTTAATACTATATTATGCAACATTGAACGAATTGTTGTCCGATTTGTCCTCTTTCCGATTGAGCGCGTACGTCCCTGAAATGTAGCCTAGTGATTAGTGAGGATATCCGGAAAACCTTTTATATTTATATTAGAAATTTCCCAGTTAATATACATTATCAACTGTTTTGCAACCATACATGAATTAGTCAACCTATTAACATTTGACACATCATATGATGATACATGTGAAAAAATATTTAAAAAAAAGAATAAACAATACAGTATCGAAAGCCTGTATTATAATGTTCAAATAAAGTGTCGAGAAAGTAAAAAAAAATAACGTATCAAAAACTACGATAAATTTAAAACTATCATGTATTGTAGGTAATTGAAATTATGATTTCTTTGCGACATTTTTTGTTTACTGATATGTGATAGTTATATTAAGTACTAGAAAATTTATAAAATACTGAAACAAAAATGGTAATCAAAATGAAAATAATACAAAAAGATAATAATTCTATCCCATACGATGTAAACTTTTTTGTTGTTATTCAATATGCCATATGTTTGTGCTTCTTAAATTTATGTCAAAATTCTACATTCTTGTAGATGCCATAAATGATGAAGGTGTATAGTACCTACACACTGTAGGTAGAATGTAGGCATACATCATATTTCAAAAATCATTATTCAATAAGTAGGTGTAAAAGTTTTGTATTAATGTCATTAATACCACATTTTAAAATTTGATATTTCAAAAACAAGTTTAGTATTTATTATTCATGCTAATGCATTTTCAACTGCGTAATGGTGTTCTTGATCTTAATAATATAAAAATATTAGATATTTTTCTGAATTACAAAAAGAAATAATGACATCTTTTAACCCGGTTTATATCGAAAAAAGAAAAATTATTCATACAAAAATAAAGAGAAAATTTAATTCTCTGCACTTTTTACTATATATATATATAGTATTTTATCTCTAGAATAATTTAAAATCGTTTGATAACAGAAACATACAATCAGTGAACAGATAAAAATAAATATATCATCAAAGTCTTATACCCATTACTGAGTGTGGCACTTTGCCGAAGCATATCTTGGTAAATAATATATTTATGCGCGTGAAGTGCGATTACCAGCCCTCAAATCACGACCCTCAAATCACGACCCTCAAATATGTTAGTGGTGGAGGAACCATAGGGACAATTTTAATGCGGTGAAAATTGTTAGTTGGCTGTGGGAATCCAACCGAGATTCTCAAATCCATAGGCCGACTTGATACCACTGAGCCACCTACCCTATATCAGTGAACAAATAGATAATATATTAAAAATTATTGTCATTTGGCAATTGACATTTAGCAATCTCTTCCAGGTAAAAGTTCGCGCATTAAAATTTCGCAGATTTTAATTTATATACAAAAATTTAGACTGTATTTGAGTAGTTTGGATTTCAATAATATAAGCTACTGCAATTTTGTATTATATTCCTATTGTGCAGATTAGTAAATAATTAAATAAATAATATTGTAACACTTGTTGTATGCAGGTATCGCCTGTACCAGTGGAGACAGCGGCGGCGGTGGCGGCGGAGACAGTCCAAGCCCGTCTCCGTTATCAGGATCGGGGCCCGGGGGTCACAAGGCATCGTTCCGCAGCACTAAACTAGCGCGTCGTGCGCGATCCTTCAAGGAAGACTTCCTGGAGAAGATCTCACAGATGCGCAGTCCACCTAGCGCTGGTGGTGTCGGCAGTGTGATGGCACTCGGCCGACCACACAGTCCTCGCGCCGCTGCGAGAACGCTCAACTCCGGCGCCACGGTGCAGCCCCAGGAGAACAAGAGCCCTACGAGGGATATTGAGCTCATGGTGCGGCAGGTCTGTATCAATCTATTTTTTATCTAACATTTTCAAAGAGATCTACAAAATTTGAGGAATAATAATAAGACATAAAACTCTAGAGTTTGTTTATAGATTAAGTTATATTTATTTAAAATGTTACAGTACGGTAGTGTGATTAGAGTTACGCCATTCGAATTCAAAGATCCCGAGTTCTAATTTCACACAAGCTGAAAATACTGGGTTTATCACGAAAAGCGGACCATACGCTTTTAACATAGGAAAATAGTTTTTCCATGCGCATTGCTTTCCAAATTATGTTAAACAAAAGAGATCCAATAAAAGTTGTGTTTAAAATCAAAATCAGTAAACTACATTTATTTTCTGTGTACTGTCGGCTTCTCAAAGATCTAAATAAAGTTATACTAATGAAATAAATACAATGTATTGCAGGTACAAGTGGCCCTAAAGCATTTCCGCGACGTGGTGACGAAAGACAAGCTGGAGATGCTGCCGGGAAACGGTACGATCGTGCTGGACACCGTGCTCTCTATCCTGTCGGCTCTGAAACCGCTGGTGGGTGGCAACGAAAACAGCGCTGCGCTTGGCTCGGCTACACACCATGTGTACCAAAGTCTAGCGCGCCTCATCAAACTGTGCGATGATGTGCTTCTCAACGGTCATCAGAGCTCTGCGCTTGCACAGGACAACGTCACCGAGGTGGTCACGCTTCTCGAGAAGGCTGTTCAGGATTTTGTGCAGGTAGAATTCTTTTATTATTAACTTTTTGAAACGATATTATTTGAAGTTACCTAATAACTGCTATAACTGTTTTTTGATTCTGTTTCGCCAAATTTACATTTCTTTTAAGTAGCTTGTGGGGCTTTACAAACAGTCATACACATTTTTTACATTAGGATTCAGAATTAATTAATCAGTTCAACCAATTAATTTGGAAAATAAAATATATCAACAGTACTGGTTTCATAAAAAATTTAATATATGTAGTAAACCACGCAGTTTTGTTTAACTTATATAAATGAATATGCTGTAGGTTGCGCGAGATAAATTAAGCCATAAACCAACGGCTCCAGTATCGAACACATCTCGCAGCAGTTGCTTGGAGCTGCCGGCTCAGCGCAATTCATTGCCAGACATTCCGTTGACGCCACGCGAACGCCAGACGCTGGAGCAGAAGTCTGCTAGCGGCGGATCAAGCACCGGTAGCGTCCCCACGGTGCGCAGTAGTCACAGCACCGAGTCCGTGCTGCGGCCCGACAGTCCAACTCCGCCGCCGAAACCACCTCTGCCAGCCGGGTATGTAACAAACATTGAAATTTGACAGAAATTTTGTCTTGTCAAAATTGTGTAAAAAGTGCTGAAGGAATGGCAATTTACAACCATGAGAGGACGGTCTTCTGAAGTCGCTACTATCGTCGGTACAATCAGTGTCAAAAATGGAATTTTAAAAAATGGCGATTTATTCGAATTCATGAAATAAATCTTTCGATTTATAAAAGTAGCATGTCAAAAGAATAATAATTATGATGGATTAATAATAAATAAATATATCATTAATAAATGCGCATATTGTACATGGTACGGCAGCCAAGTATTTTCACTGAGACTGTATATATTTTATTTTGGCGCCATATCATTCGTTATATATCTGAATAGGTGGAGTTAAAGCGCATTCCTGCCATGGTTTTACTTTGGTTTGTCGACCTCCAATGTACTTTTAAAATTTGACCGAATTGGTGAGCGGTGAACTACTTACCTCGTTGTACTAGTTGCCCACCACTTTCGCTTCGTCCACATTCACAATTCCTTTCATACCAGCTCGTTTCGTTCTCGCAACAAACCTTTTATCATCCATATATTTTTTCCTTTCTTTTCAATCGCACACTGATCATACATTAACATTAATATATTAATCAAAGTTTATCGCAATTCAAAAAAGTTTTAATAGAACAAATAAACATATAATCCAAATATAAAGTAAATTTTGGGTATATATATTTTGAAAGAAATCATATTAATATGATTGATTAACATTTCATGTGCCATCCTGTGGTGTCTGATAGACTGTTGTTCAGTGTTTGCCTGCCGGAGACGGATTCCACGAGTTTGGGTACTCCGCCACCGTTGCCTCCCAAGAAGCGTTCGCAGCGTGCGCACCAGCTCATCGGCGAATGTTGCACTTCGGACAGTTCACTGTTGGGGTGCAGCTTTGACAGGTAACTCATATTTCAAGTAGCTTTTTTTTTACTGATGGCACAAGAATCGAAATTATTTGAAGTACAGCCTGCGTAATTTTTTTAATTCCGCGGTTGAAATTCCGGCGTTTATGTGTTATCAAGACACCGAAATTTCGGGATTCACTAATCCTGCCTGCAGACAATCCGTGCCATCACTATTAGTTTTTATCATACATCACGCTATGTCCCATTAAATATATGTGCAGTCGTGGTCTACTAGATACAACAATCAGCTCTTAAACGAGAGTTCGGAAGTTCAAACTGTTTTCAAGTTATATCTAAAAATGCGACTGTGTCATTGTAGTTTGGATTCCATTCTAAGCTGTAGATTCCGTGTACAGGATTAAATTGTGCAAATATCGAAATAAATAGGATAGTACGAATATTTAAAACAATTCACTGAACGATGGACGTGAATTAATTAAAATTAACACAATTAACATACGCCAATCCATATTCGCTTGATCCACTTTCATAATCCCTTTCTCTTGAAATCTTTCTTATCAGTCTCTCACCCTAAAGTTCACCTGCATATATCTTTCACCAGTTTATCATTCGGCATACGCTCAACAATCTCATATTCATATAACTTACAAGTTGTAATTATTGAAGGATGTCGTTCCGATCTCGCTCACCAGAAGATTCGAATTCGCTGTTGTCTGCGAGTGCAGGCAGTCTCGATTCGGTACTCAACCATTCGCGCGAGGAAGATGAAATTCGAGCTTTGATGGGACACACGCATGCTGACGATGCGAAACGGGAGAATGACATTTCAGACATCACTTACATCATGAATCATGGTTTGTTTTTATTATTTGGAAGAATAAAATTCCTGCAATATATGTTTCTGTAAAGCTTATAATTGTCGATATCTGGAATTTCTGGAAATCCTGGAAATAGCCTAGAATTGAGAAACCTTAAAAATTCCTGAATTTATTTATAACACCTGGAAAAAAATATTTATAGTCAAATAGTAATTTGCCAAATTAGTTAAGAAAGCGATTATTTTTCCAACTCTAGTTCAAAGATTTTCTTTCGTTTTTGTTTCACGACATGTTTCAATAAAGATTTATTCGAAAAAATCTAGTAGATATAATAAAGGTAATATTTTATTTATTTGAGTTAAAATTGGAAGATAATTAAAAAAATTAAAGTATATTACTATTAAATAACTATTAATTTAGTATCCTTTTGATATTTAGAGAAACCAATTTGTACGCAGCTATTGCCTTTAATTAATTAAAAATAAATATATATATATATATATATATTTATTGCATTTTCTGATAATTTTTAATACAGTTTTTTACAGTATTTAACCAAATAAATTTAAAAATATTTAGATACAGAATTTAATTTTGTACAACTTTTAAATGAAACATGTTTCACTAAAATAATTTTGGCTAATTTTGGAATGCAAAAACTGCCTAGATTTTTATTGTAATACATATCTTGTAATCCTTAAAACTGCTGTAATTTTATATTTTGAAACTACTATACATAGTGTTGAATAATGAATTAAACTAATTCTTATTTTAGGAACAAATGGCAATTGCAGCTACGACGACACATTTTGTACAACTGGTGCCATCGCCGGCCTGAACCATATATCAGATTTGCAGCCAGTCTTAGATATTAACCGTTTATCAAACACCGACTCTGGTTTCGCATCAATCCACTCGCATAGGAACTCAGTGCAGAGCTACAGCACGTCCAAACGCAGTTCACAACAAAGCTCTAGCTCGCAATGGAGTTCTCAGCAGAATTCATTCAAACAGCTATCCGCCAACTCCATATACTCTCAACATACCGAGACATCGGTGCAGAACATGTCTTCCGTGAAGACGACAGAGAGTATGGTGTCTACTTCTCAAAGCGACGTGGTAGAGAGTTTCGCGCATGTGGAGAAGTCTGTCTCGAGCACGACCACAGCCACGTTCAGCCAACATTCTAGTCTATCCAGCAGTCAGATGTCAGATCTGTCAGTTGTACAGTCAGCGATTGGAGATGTCAGTGATGTTGTGGATATGTGCGCGAATGAGGATAGTATACCGCCGGCGATTCCACAGAAGACTCGGTCGAGGCGAGGTCGACATGAACGACAACCTTCGCCGTATGATAATGTTCCACTTGATAGTATGGGTAAATATTTGATTTTTTTTATTGATTTGGATTTGTGGTTTTATTATTATAATAAATACGTTTTGTAGCTGGCGAACTAATCCCTTGTTTGATGCATCAGTCCCAGAGTAACACAGTCACCAGTTTAATAGATTTAGAAGATACGAAACCACCCCCGTTACCGGCGAAAAAGAGACATAGTAAGTTTCATTTTCATTCCATTTACAATTCTAATTTACATAACTGGAATGTGTTTGTATAATTATAACAATCATAAAGTATTTAATTCTGATGTTACTATTTGTTCCTAGTGTTCCAATCTGTGGCTTACTCTGGTAAGTGAGCCCAGTTATCACATAGAAGTTATATTTCCAATGCATTTATGTATGTTCTATGTGTGTTTGTTTTGTGTTCGTAAAATACTTGTGTCGTAACTGTTACATGAAAGTAGCAATCAGAAAGAAATAATTTGTATTAATAAGTGTGGAATTATTTGCAAGGCAAACTTGTAATAGTTATTTGTCAAACTAGAGCGGAAAGCGATTATTTTTCCAATTCGAGTTCGAAGTTAGTCAGATATTTGAACAAGAGTGGAAACAGCGCTTTCCCTTCGTGCTAGACACAACAAATTTTTCACGACATACTCAAAAAAAATTATTCAAACTTTAAATACAGACAGGAAAAAAACTAGTAGGTACGTAATGAGCATGATGTTTTCCGACCTGGAATTTTTGTAATTGAGAAACAACTGGAAATTTTTAAAAGTTCTTAATAAGTAATACGCAGCAATTAAAAGTATTTAGATACAGAATTTAATTCTCTATAACTTTTATTTAAAGCATTTTCAATCAAATAATTTTGGTGAAGCTTCGTATGCAACGACTCACTTTGCTATGAACTACCTAGAATTTTTTGAAATTATTCCTTGAAATTTTTTTATTATTTCCTCGAGAAGAAAGATTTTACTGTGTATGTCGTGAAAAAAAATATTTTGTTTCTAATTGTTAGCATAATAACGGCCAACTTGTAGTTTACAGTTTTATAATCTATCGAATATTTGTTTTCAGTAATGGCGTATATGGAGATGTTCGGCAACTGTTCTCATTCAAACGACAATGAGTTCATGCGTCATTCCATGCACATGGTTCAAACCCAATGGCAGAATCATCAGCAGCAGTCTCTGGACAGCGGTTTAACCAGCACACAATCCTGCTCCTTCGTTCACACTAGCCACGTATCGCAGCACCACACACTGACGCCACCTGCTTCCGTTAGCCTGGATCACAAACTAAACCAAACCACACCGTCTCCGAACTCAGTTTCTCCAAACAGCAGCATTAGCTTGCCACCTGCGTTGCCTCCGAAGCGGTCTCGCGCCAGTTCCACCAAATCCAGTGTTTCACCACCACCACCGCCCGTCTCACCCACCATTCCGCCACCGACTGAGTCGAACTTAGAACCCAACCACTCCGAAATTTCCGGGAATAAACTGTCGCCGAAAGTAAAACGAGATTCAGAGCGAAACTCGCCGCTTTCTGCGTCTACACCAACACCTGTGACATCTCACAAAATCTCTTCGAGCGAGACTAGTAACAAGAACTCGGATAAGTCTGAAGCACCAGTGGAAAATGATGTTGATTTAATGGATGAAATCGATGTTAGCAAATATATAGTTTTGAAGAAATCTGAAGAAGATGGACCTGATATTAGAGGCGGATATATTGATGGCCTTATCGTCCAGGCAACCAAATCGAATAAGAAAGGTATATCACAATATTATTATTAAAGTATAATATTTAATAAGCAAAATAAGATGTGTAACATTTAAAAATCGAGAAATTATTTAATTTTTCATTTATTGTACAACACTGCAAAATTTCATTACGTGCTTATTCTGGAACTTATATGCGTAAATAATTCTTACCTCTTATTTGTTTTATTTTTCATGCACGCATATATTAATTATAGATGACAGTGCAGGTGATATATAAATATATGACGATGCATAAAATAAAAGTTATATTAAATATTCTTTTTTATATCAGATTTCTCGTATCAAGAGGCTTTTCTTACAACGTACCGGACGTTTATATCACCGTTTGATCTGGTGAAGAAATTAATTCGACGTCATCAGTATTTCATCTGCCAACCAGACAGAAAACCTCGCGCTAGAGAAGCTTTTTCTCTTCTAGTACGAGTTGTCAAAGACCTCACGTATGTATTTACTTTCATCTATATTTCCGTTTTCTTATGAATTAATGTATGCCCTGTTTTTTCTGTTCCAATAATTCGCAATACTTTTGTTAAAACTAACACATGTTTTTAGTGTGTCAGATCTAGAAGACGCATTGATGCAAGTAATCATGGATTTCATCTATCAACTGGTGTGCAGTGGCAACCTTGTCGTAGCCAAGTTACTACGCGTGACGCTTATAGAAAAGCACAACGCCAAAGTGCTGCAATGTAAGCTGCTGAATACGCAAGCGAGTTTAAGTTTAGTGGCTGCAAGTGCGACCCTGCTCGACTTCAAATCGGAGCAGATCGCTGAACAAATGACTTTATTAGATGCTGATCTCTTCATGAAAATTGAAATTCCAGAGGTTTTAATCTGGGCTCAAGAACAAAATGAAGAGCGCAGCCCTAATCTCACTAGGTTTACCGAACATTTTAATAAAATGTCCTACTGGTAAGTTGAAGTTATAGATTTTTTACTGAAATTTTATTTTAATATGATTTTAATTAGGGCAAGAACAAAGATCCTGCAGTCAGAAGCAAAAGATCGTGAAAAATACGTGATGAAGTTTATTAAAATAATGAAACATTTACGAAAAATCAACAACTTTAATTCCTACCTGGCGTTACTGTCCGCGCTGGATTCTGCACCGATCCGTCGACTCGAATGGCAAAAACACATAACGGAAGGTTTAAAAGAATACTGTGCTCTCATCGACAGCTCATCCAGCTTCCGGGCTTATCGCCAGGCTCTCGCAGAAACATCGCCTCCATGTATACCTTATATGTAAGTACAATAACTTTAAAACGCAAGAAAATATTTGCCGTTTATATTTGTTAATATCATTGTATTATTTTGCAGTGGTTTGGTGCTTCAAGACCTTACTTTTGTACACATCGGTAATAGTAATTTATTACCTGATGGAACTATAAACTTTTCGAAGAGATGGCAGCAATTTAATATAGTAGAAAATATGAAACGCTTTAAAAAATGGTAAGTGAATCTTTATCATTTTAATTAATATCATTGCGAACAATACTTCGAATTTAACAGCTGACTGTGTATTTGAAAACCCGGGTTTGATTTCCACAGCCGACAAACAATTTTCACCATTTTAAAATTACCCCTGTGGCTTCCCCTCCATTTAATTTTTATTGGCTGTTGGTAACCGCACTTCACGCGCAAAATACTTACCGAGATCTGCTACAGCGGAGTGCGTTTTTAAGTTATTCTGCTCCCAGACAAACAGACCGACTTTTTTTGGGACTGTTTTTTTTTTGTATTATTCAGTAGGGTCTTAAACGTGAATATTAAAGTAAACGTCAAAGTAACATAAATCTATTTATTTTAATTCTATTATAGTACATACACCTTCAAGAAGAACGAAAGAATAATAGCATTCTTTCGCAATTTTGATGATTTTATTGGTGAAGACGCTATGTGGCAGATATCTGAATCGATAAAACCACGTGGGGGAAAGAAACCTACTTAAATTAAATAGGAAATACAATCCTGGACTTCACCGGCCTAATTCTTGAAGAACTAGTCAACACCGCCATACAAAACAGCTAATATTTTTCATAAGTTGTCGTAAGAATTCATTTCTACATTATTTAAATATATTAACGTTGGTATTGAGCGAAAGAACAATATGTTTCAATCTACGAATAGTTATTAAACTGCGAATATTTAATGTATTTGTACGCATTTATGATATTTTCTAAACATTAGAAATTTAGTTTTTGTTAATATTACAATAAAAATAGGGATTAACAATCAATAATATTGATTTAATGTTCAATACGCAACAGTAACATATTTAAATGAACAGACAAAACTATTAAAAATTCATTTATGTGAATATTATAAATGAATATGGGTACAACGTATCCACTACCAATCGATATTAAAAGATGTGATTTTAAATATTTTATGAACAGATTAGAAAATAGAGTAGGTTTAATCCATATCGAGCATTTTTCTTTCATCTATAGATGTAGACTACATGCACAATGAAATATAACGCAACGAACCCTTTAAATTAACTCTGCTATGACCTACTTGACGGTATATGATTGTGATAGAAATTTACTCTTGTTCAATTTATTGTTAGCAACGTGAATAACTACTGTCTCGTTTATCATCAAAGGTGAAATACTCACGGATCGTTTTTATAATCAGTGACCGAGTAATCATTATTTATGAGTGACTATTTAAATATTTATTTAAATAACCCCCTCTCCACTATTATATAACTTGGTTATTATCTGTAATCGATCGAGATGCTCATGACAAAGTTTCTATTTCATGATTATTTTATAGATCACAATTTCGGTATTCGGTGAGTAAAAATAATTTACCCTGGCATTTTTATGTAATTTTCATGTTGCCGTTCGCGGAGCGGTAAAGGAAGAGTGTATCATCCTTGGATATATGAATTTCCAAACAGAAAAACTGTCAAAAATTATTTTTAATTCTTTTTCAATCGCTTCTAAATGGTCGTAGAAAAAATATTGTATGAATTTCGAGCAGAAAGTGTTCTTGCCGCTACGCCTCGATCAACAATCTCCATGCGCGCGCGGTAATAGACTACTTTCTGCTCTAGGTACACATAACTATTTCAATAATAATCCTTGATTTTAACAAGCTTCAGAAAAAGTATTTGTCAGAAAAGTCAAACTTTAGCTGTTTCTATGGAGTTCTGAAATGTCATCTTTTTCTGACTTTGACGAAAAAATAACTTTGTCATATTTCAACAATGGGCAGTTGAAAATTTATATTAATTATCTAATGTGTAATCTGTATTTAATCGCTATTTTAATTCACAACTGTCCTATGCATTTTTTGGAAGAACAAAAACCGTTAAATTGGTCTACTAATGAGGCAACTTTTATATAATTTAGAGAAAGCAAAATGTAAACAAGAAATTAAGTAGAAATATTAATAAATTATTTTAATCAGAGTATTCCGAAATAGTAATAATGAAAAATTAAGGATTGTCATTAACTTATCGATCAGAAACAGATAATGATCGAGTTACTGAATAGGGAGTAATATCAGGATATCATAGCAAAGTTTGACTGAAAACAAACTATTAAATACACGAGTTAACTTGTATTATGATGTACTATCAGTCTATGTGGTAACTAACAACATTATTAATAATAATTAAGTGTATTTTTATTCATAACAGTTACTATTAGAAGGCCTAACTAACCTATAAGTAAATTAAGAGAAAGCGTTAATAGAAGTATTCATTTCAATAGTAGGTATTTTAAGCATGTCAGTGTGTTAGCACTCAAGTTATATTTTACACTCTTCTAGAGGTAGTTTACTTTTCAGCTCATTTCAAAATTGATAATTACTTTTATTATTAATTACAGTGTATAATACAGACATGTTCATTATCATTTTAAAGATACTGAAAAAGTCAATTTGTTTCGGATATTAAAGTACTTAATTTTTAAGTACAGAGGACAAAATTAAATATAAATTTCACAAACAAGTTTCTTCTTAAAACAATTTGAAAAATAGAAAATATAAATATTTTCACAAAAATTTTCCCAATGGGAGATTTGTATTTTTTTTTTGTTTACTTATTTGAAATATAAAAGAGTGAGTATTTGAAATTTATACAAGTAAAGTCATCCATGTCAATTGAATTCTGTGTAAATTGTAGTCAACGATTCGTATTTTAATTTCGATACTCGAGTAATGAAAGCGTAGTAAATGTGTAGAAATATATGATGCATGTTTATCGAGTATCGTATTGATTTAGTTGAAATCTTTTGAAAGCATATCAAGAACTGAGTGATATATGCAATCTTTATGCATGAATTATCCCGTCGTGAGTTACGAAATCAAGATGTGTGTACCCTGTACTGTTGTACTGTTATCGCTACATTCAATTCGATGCTACTATTGCTAATTGAAAATACTTTAGGTGAATTTTCTATTGATTTATTTCCAATTTTAACGAATATTTTTATAAAAGCATTTTGCTGTAAAATAATATTTTTATAATAATGTGTATTAATGATTTTTTTAGAATTTTTTAAATGTATAAACTACCTGACGCAAATATTTATGTAAGAACTCGTTTACAAAGGTAGTAGCTAAAGGCTATCTTTGTTATGTTTGTCATGCAGTATTCTTTGAATAAGTATCGTCACACTATCGACATAAGTACGTAGTCATTTATCTACAATCTACATGTTCCATACCATTATCAGTCACATTGGATTGGATTCTTTTTAGTCCATCACACTATTGGATGACGTAGCTGGATATGCACATTGGATATATAAGAACGATGTGTGCGTGTAGTGATAAATTGACCAAACCAAACTAAAAGACTTGAAAGTAGACCTGGCAATACGATCCGTGTAGAAGAATGTCCATTTAATATGCTGTGAATTTACGTCTATATTTTTGTATATATCTATTAAATGGAGTGTACTGTTCAAGGTATACGGTTTGAAAAGTAAAGCAGTATTTGTAATTATATTATATTAAATGTGCATATCGCAGATTTTCCATCGATCTGTAAATAAAATTAGCACAATTGTCTATAAATGTCTTTAATGAAAATGTTAAGGGATTTGCATGTATGTATTATGTGAATATGTGTGACTAGTTTTATTTATGTATAAATATTTTATACATTCTTGTGTATATAATGTGAGAATCAGAAACAAACCCTCTACAAAATAAAATATGTTATACTAGATTTGAATCAAATAATTACATAAATAAATATAATTATGAAGATGCAAATGTGTGCCATATGTAATTTAAATGTGCTTTGTTTTATTCATGTTATTTTTAATAAGTGTAAAAATTGTATAATTATTTAAATTGTACTATGATATGTTTATATTATATTTATTACGTGTTTACGCTTGAAATAAGTAAAAAGATTTATTTGAAAAATCATCGTTTTATTTATATTTAATATGCTGAATATTTTTATATCCGTACTTCTGTAACAAAAATATGAATTTTTTATTTTCAAATGTGAGATATAATCGAATTTTTTTCTATTGTGCCTATGTGTTTTTTTTGCATATTTTTAAGATCTGGATATAATGTGAAAGCGTTCAATATATTTTGAGTTTGAATTTCGCGGTGATTAATCTTGTACAAGGTAAAGAATAAGTTTGAAGCATCAGAGCGCGTTTTTTTGTATCTTTTTTTTGTATAAATATCTATTAAAAAAATTAAACTAAAGTTTCTCTAGTAAAACAGTTTCAGCTTGAATGAAATATAAATAAATAAGTTAAAAGTAAGTAATATAATCTTAGAACTACTGATTGTTATGATATTTCATAACCTCTTGAATTGTTACTTGTTTCTAAAATCATCTGTCAAAATATTGGAACAGGTGTATAGCAGCAATTTCTTCTGCTAAAAATGGTAGTATCGGGTTTACTAAAAGTGATTATTAACAGGGGTGGATTGGTACTTACTGATTTCTACAGAACATATTACAGTTAAATCAACAAATAAGTAATACTATTGACTTCTGTGGCAATTTTATTATGTGCTTTATATTATGAGACCACTAAATCAATCCTCCCCTGAATGTGAAGATCTAGTACAATCATAGTGTAATTTTAAATAATATGTACAGGACATTATTTATATATGGAGATCAAGGAAGAACCTGGTAGTTTTTATGATTCCAGACTAGAACCAGATGTAATACTAATTGATTCTGTAAGTGTCAAATAAACAATAATATCTTGCTATAGTTGTATTAACAAGACTATAAAATTTTTAGGATGATAGTAATGAGTCATTATCTACTCAAAATGGACTGTTGATAGAAAGATATTCACGGGAGGAGAAAGAAAAACCAATAGAAAATGGGGAAATTACTAAACGACGATCATCTTTCACTGCTCGAGATTCTGGACCATTGCGACAATGCCCAACTTGCAAAAAGTTTTTTAAAAGATTGAGTTCACATATCTTGACTCATGAGCTTAACAAAGATGATCCTGGTAGACCATACCCTTGCAGTTATTGCCCAAAAGTATTTAAAAATTTAAGCAACTTGACAGTTCATACTAGATCTCATACAGGATTTAAACCATACGTTTGTGATGTTTGTAATAAAGGATTTACTCAGTCGGGTAACCTAGTACATCATCAGCGCATTCACACCGGCTCGAAGCCCTACAAATGTCCAGTTTGTGAGCGAGCTTTCACGCAGCCTGGCAACTTAGGAAATCATATGCGATTGCACAGTCAAGAAAAACCATTCCAGTGTCATATATGTGACAGAGCTTTCACACAATCCTCGAATCTCAATTCACATATGAGAAATAATCATAAAGAATTATATCAAAACCAAACCGTAAATGTTGATATTAAATATCGACCTACATAATTCATATTAGACATTCATTGCTCTGGCAAAATGCCCATGTTCTTTTATGTAGATACCGATATGTATTTTAGTTTTTAATTATAATTATCGAATAGTTTGTGAACAAATTTTATATAATTTTACATTTTTTGATTGTATTCTCGTAAATGTATATTTTGTATTTTGTTTTGCTGATTTTAATAAAATGCAGTGTACAATAACAATTATGATTATTTTCAAACCATCTTAATATAAAATTAGTAAATATATATTTTAATTAAAAATAGTTATTATTATTTATTTTTTTAAATAAGTAATAATAGTAATAAAAAGAATAAGTGTGGTTCGAAATTTTATATAAATTCTAGTGCGCATGTTTTTAAATGCCTGCCGCCTGCTGGACAGCTTGTGTACAGAGCAACGATCTCTTCCGGTTTCACATCTTCAACTAGCAAGATGGGTGAGTGTTGTGTGGTGCAAAAATAGTGTTGTTTTCATTATATTTTCTATAAAATAGTTTTTTAACATTGCGATCTTGTTGATAAAGTATTGAGAAGTGATTTTTTATTGAAATATTTAAGTATTATTATAGAAATAGTCTTGAATTGTGTGTTGCATTAACCGTCATGGCATCCGCGCAAAGCACGACTACTTGTCATATATCCAATCAATCCTAGAATTACTGATGCATTTTCATTCAAATAAGTGAATAAAATTAAAGTTACTAATATCAACAAGAAGCAAATAGTAATATTTTCGTGAAAGATGTTGATGTAGTTTTTCGTTGAGTGCAGGCAAACCCCGTGGTCTTCGTACAGCCAGAAAACATGTGAACCATCGCAGAGAACAGCGATGGGCTGACAAAGATTACAAAAAAGCTCATTTGGGAACTCGTTGGAAGGCTAATCCTTTTGGAGGAGCTTCTCATGCCAAGGGAATCGTACTTGAAAAAGTGTGAGTTATTTAGGTTATGTTATATTATTAAACTAGTTTTATCTTGAAATAATTCTATTTTAAATTAACATTTACTTTGACAAATTAGCATTTTCACTACACTGTCAAATGAACATGTTTGCCGGTGTTTTTATAAATGCAAAATTAAGTGGATTCTGAACCATTGGAAAACCCTTTTCAATGGGATTCACGCTCTGATATGAATTCAACATTTTAATATTATTTTTATAGATCTACAGTTTCTGCTCTTCTCGCAGAATTTGCTTGTGAATAGTGGTAATTAAATCCTAATCACAGGAAAATTCTGTGCGTGGTGTGGAATACAGACTTCGTTCTACTGGTAATAAGTTTTAGAATAATGTTTATTGTTTCATATCTGCACGTGGTTGACTTTATTTTTGTATGTTTAGTGGTGTTGAAGCCAAACAGCCCAACTCTGCTATTCGTAAGTGTGTGAGGGTACAACTGATCAAGAATGGAAAGAAAATCACGGCTTTCGTTCCTCGAGACGGTTGTCTCAACCACATTGAAGAAAACGACGAAGTCCTAGTCGCAGGATTCGGTCGTAAGGGTCACGCTGTTGGTGATATTCCCGGAGTAAGATTTAAGGTATACACATTTACACTTAAATACCAAAGTTGTTTTGTAAGCACGTGCCAATATTTTAATGATTGTTTTGTGTGTTTCAGGTTGTTAAAGTGGCCAATGTTTCCCTCTTAGCGTTATACAAAGAAAAGAAAGAACGACCAAGATCATAAACGTTCCAATATTTAAACTGTGACATGTACATTAATTTGTATTTTAATAAAATACAGATAAAATCCTAACTTATTTGTAATTGTTTTTATACGTGAAAATAAAAGTAGTTATTTGTTATTCACTTCATTTATATACCGTTAAATTATTAATAATAACAGCTTAACTTTCGCGAATTTCTTTTTAATAATCTACTTTAATTTTACGAATATCACCTTTATTTAATTATTGTATAATTTGCAAAATGCACTATTTTAGAATTAATAGTTAACTCACTAAAATTAAATTAGATATGATTAAATGAACTGGAAGTTAAATTCTAATCAGTAAATATAATACTGAATAAATATGTGATCTGATTCAAATGGAATACACCTAATATTAGTGTCAGTGGTTTGAATGAGCAAGAGCAATAGTAAATTAAATTTCATAAAATTTAAAGATTTCTATAATATGCAAAGTTAAATTATTCAGAAAATAATACGAATAAATTCAATTACAACATTTTTTCTAAATTAATTTAAATGATTGCTATTATTATTTTTTAATAGCTTATATTTAAGTATTAATGTGAGTTGCAGTGTCGAATTTTCGTACACGGCCGTGACAGGAGAGGGGATAGTGGATGTGCCATATCGACCGGTCGAGACGGTAGGCCGTTGGGCCGTTGCGCTGGCGGTGTCGCGGTGCGTCAGTGCGAATTTCGCGGGATGCTGTGCTGCCGCCGTACCCTAGCACTCGCAGCATGGAGCTGCCGCGGATCGCATCGCATACATCCATCTCACCCACGAACATCGAGCTTCTCAACTACCACCACAATGTAAGCTCATCTGGAAGTGGCGATGACACGGAACTCCTGTTGGTTAAGCCGGCTCGAGGCACTGCAGCTAGCCGCAAGCCGCTTAGTGCTTGCATCACAGATTACGGCGGCAGCAGCAGTGGCGGAGGTGCTGGTGCTGTTGTTGGTGCTGGAGCTGCTGCTTCAGGTGCCGGTGCTAATGCTGGTGCAGCAACTGCTGCTGTTGGTGCTGGCGGTGCTCCTGCTGCTGCTGGTGCCGCTATCACTTTCACCGCGCCAACATTCTCTATTATCCCTGGAGTCGGTGCCGCTTTCCAGCCGCCCAGCAGGAGGCGCGAGGAGGCTTGTGCTCTTCAGAATCTCAAACGTCGCGTGCAGCAGCTTCGTCTGATGAAAGCCAATCAGCAGGAACCTATTGAATACAATATGAACGCGCGCGAACGGGAGGATCTGGACAATAGACCACATCTCTTCCAGAAGGTTAGTGTTAGACAAATACAATTTATCTGCACGTTAATTAAGTCATGATAATATTTTTAGTTTTACTGAAACTGTACAACTGGAAGTTTATTTGAAAATATTATTATTATATATAGATAAAATTGCGGTAGTGTTATGTTTTTTGAAGAAGTGTACTTAAACGACAATAATCAGCGGATAAGTTTTAACATATAAATATATTACAAGAGATTTATTATTTTTCTGAAAAAAGAAAAGTATTTCTTGTTTAGATTCACGAATACAAACGTATATATTGGAAGAACACTCTCTTATTAAAGTAATAAAATAAAAAATTATGAAATGATGATTAGAAGATGTATATTAACGTTAATGGTTCATGAATTGAAAAGTTAGCTGAAAAATATAGTTTTTATTACAAAATTCTTAGAACTTTTTGAATATTCATCAGTCGTAGATTTAAGATTAAGCGGTACACTGTTTACCGCGTTTAAAGATATTATTTTGCTATATTATACACTATATCTAATCTGCAGTTGCATACAAACATATCATCACGCTATATCTCATGAAATGGGGTAGCACGAACCCCTATAACATTCACAAAACATCCAATCATCAGATTGATCAAAGAAGCAGTCTTCGTCAAACATTCTCATCCTAACACACCATTCTCGCTTCAACCACATTCATGTTTACTTCATACAAGCTCATTTATTAAAATAACCATTGTTAGAATGTCAGAAACATACACAAAGACACGTTGTCATTTTCTTTACAAATGTAGTATACTAATGAGTTGAATATATAAAAACGAAAATAACGTATCTGAGAGCCTCTCAAACGCTTATGATAAATTCTGTTTAATGGATTTGAATAATACATAAGAATTTTTTCTTAGTATTTATAAGTAAATACTTATCAAGTAATTAAAACAATTATTAGTTTATTTAGAAAAATTTGGTCTACGTACTCTAGTTGAGAATACTATTTACTAAAACCAAGGAGTTTCGGATTCCATTTCCGTCGGCCTAATTTTTTTCTCTGAAATAATAATTAAATAAATAGAATGTCAACAAAATGATAGCATTTGGTATTTCAACCAACTATAGGATCATATATAATTTTCAAGATTTCAATATTTGAAATATTGGTAAATGCAGTCCTGTAAAACGTAAATAACACAATGAAACATATCTGCGGAAACAAACGTTTATCACATTTAGATTACAAGACGGATTGCGTTTTTAGTGTTTCGTGATTCAAAATTTTCCCTTTGCCTTGAACTAATGAGAAGGCCGACCCGCTAACAAAGTTCATTTACTACGTAGGGTGAAAAAATAACACGCAATGTTCTATTTTGCAATTTATGCATGCAACAGCAAATTTATTATTTGCAGTTTTGTGGGCAATATGGGCTAGCCCAGAGCTCATAAAGGTAAAGGCAAAAAATAAGTACTATTTTACCGCCAGTTGGTGATGTACATAATTTTGTCATAAATATATCGCCAGCAATAGAATTCGAAACCAAGTCGAATTTTTTATTAGACTAGCCTTGCTTTTTAATAATAAAAAACATCAAAACAAGAGCCCGACACACTTAAACCGTTATACTCGTATTTAATGAAAAAATTATATTTAAAACTATCATTTTAAAATAAATAAATATATCATCACGCCTTCTACCCAATACTGTGTGGCACTCTGCTGAAGCAGATCTCGGTAAGTGATATATTTTGCGCGTGAAGTGCGGTTACCAGTCGTCAAATCACGGCTCCCAAAGATGTTAGTGGTGGAGGAGCCACAGGGGTAGTTTTTGAAATTATGAAAATTGTTTGTCGCCTGTGGGAATCGAACCAGGGTTCTCAGGATCCACATTTTGAAAGGTCATAATGATTATTGGAAGGCTTACTGGCACATGTTACGTGACTAAATATTTAGCGTTATATAATTCAAATTAATTAACAATTTCTGTTTCGACTTGTGCCTACAAATGCATGAACTTCCGTTAGTTGGAGTAGTGTTTAGTGTTGAACAGTCGACAATATTTAATGACATTTAGTTTTTTCTGTAATTTGTGCTTGTGATAGTGCCAGTTCAATGAAATTTTCGATCAAATAGAAGCAGTGAAGGTATATATTTACATTGTTATGCATTTAGTCATTAGTAGCTTTGTATATACGTAAAATAAAAATTAGGTTAGATTTAAAAACGTCAAATGTTATGTGTCATATATGATAGCAACCTATGTAGCGTAGGAAACAGAGAAATGTTGCCAGATTTTGTTTCTGTGAAATTTATTCTTGTAAAATTTTAAAAATATCGACAAGAAAGATACTTGATGTTGCGGCAATGTAGTCTAAATGTCAGGTGTCGTTGAATCGGTCAAGGTGACAGAAAGAGAGGGTAAAAGATAACGGCAATAGCAGAGGGGTTGCTTTTATATTCTGCAAGTTTTTACATAATCGACCTTGGGGTCTTCTCTTCTGCTGTAACCTAGAGCTGGAGTGAATAGCTTCGGTATAATGGACATAGGCCGTCCTTTGCGTGCAAAGAAATCGTTTCCCCTGATGTTTTCTGCCGCACCCCTATATACTAATTTCTTTCATCTTCACCTTCAATATATTACAAAAATAACATTGGAGTAATGTTAAAAAATGATTATATTCACTGAGTAACTGCTAATATTAGTAAATAGATAATCAACGACGTAATCAGTATCTATTATCAAATTATACTAAATATCATTCCTTGATGTGATATTTTACCTGCCGATAATTATCGGAAACTATCTGAAAGAATAATTTGATAGAGCTGTTGAGATGGATTACTTCAGTCTGAATTAGTATTACATGAAAGAAACTTAAATTTTATAATAATAATACTAGATTAATGCCCATTTGCACAAACAAAACTAAAAATTTAAGTTTCATATAAACTGACAACGTCGCATCAATGTAAATTGTCTTTATATATTTTATTTATTTAAGAAAAATAAATCATCACGCCTTCTACCCATTACTGGGTGTGGCACTCTGCCGAAGCAGATCTCGGTAAGTAATATATTTTGCGCATGAAATGCGGTTACCAGTCGTCAAATCACGGCCCCCAAAGATGTTAGTGGTGGAGGAGCCACAGGGGTAGTTTTTGAAATTATGAAAATTGTCGCCTTTGGGAATCGAACCAGGGTTCTCAGGATTCACAGGCCGACTTCATACCACTGAGCTAGCCACCCCATAAATAATAATAATTTTATGTCAGACTTAAATAAATATGGGGTAGGTGGCTCAGTGATATCGAATAGGTCTGTATCTTTGAGAACCTGGGTTCGATTATCACAGCTGAAAAACAATTTCCACCACATTAAAAAAAACTACCCCTGTTGCTCCTCCGCCACTAATATCTGTGGGAGCTGTGATTTAATGGTTGGTAACAACACTTCACGCGCATAATATATCACTTACCGAGATCTGCTACGGCAGAGTGCCACACTCAGTTATGGGCAGAAGGTGTGATGATATTTTTATTTTTTCTTAAATAAATTAAATATATAAAGACAATTTACATTGATGCGATGTTGTCAGTTTATATGAAACTTAAAATTTGAGTTTTGTTTGTGCAAATGGGCATTAATCTAATACTCGTAGAAAAGTGAACGAAGTGAGTCACTTTTTGATGTGCTCTTTTTTGTTTGTTAGACGAATAAATTTATTAGGAACTTTTTTAGAAAATTGAAATACCAACTCTAAATGTTAGTTAAATACTGTTGTAAAATAAATGAAAATGTCAGTGTCAGTAAAGGGTGGTGCAGTAGTACACACGTAGAACGTGATACGATCGTGACCACGACGTCGGTGTCTGGGGTGCTAAGTGGCCCGCTTGACGCAGTGCGTGCCGCACGAGAGGTACATCGTCACCTCATTTGCATATCCACATTAATATAGGAATACTGTGACATTTAACATTGACATTATGTTTTTGCTTTGTGGCTTGTTTACTTAGATTTTATATCATGATACAAATGTTAATAACTTAATGATTTTTTGTCGACTACAAATTTGTAATACTAAAGCTATGTTGACACGAAGGAATTTGTGTCAGAATTTGTATGAGTATTTATTTTGTATAGATACATGTTTAGCTGTTTGTATGAGATATGAAAAGTAAGGAATCATTTACATTAAACAGTTGTTTGATTGTATGTTGAAGGAAAATAGGTTCTTCTTGTAACAAAAATATTCCTCAACAGGTGCTGTTGAATGCAAAATTTGTCATAAAAATTTCTTTAAAAACAAAAATATATCATCACGCCTTTTACCTATTACTGGGTGTGGCACTCTGCCGAAGCAGATCTCGGTAAGTGATATATTTTGCGCGTGAAGTGCGGTTACCAGTCATCAAATCATGGCTTCCAAAAATGTTGTGGTGGAGGAGCCACAGGGGTAGCTTTTGAAATTATGAAAATTGTTTTGTTGCCTGTGGGAATCGAACCAGGGTGCTCAGGATCCACAGGCCGACTTCATACCACTGAGTATTAGTATTAGTTTATTAAACAGATATGAAAAGAACAGCACATGATTTAAAGATTTAAATTTTAAATGTAATATTTTCTTCACGGGATGTACATAATATAACCTTTTTCACTACCCTATCAGAAAATAAAACTTTCAGAAATAAATTTGATTTATTATTCTTTTGAATATTTTGTACGTGAAGTGCGATTACTAGACGTCAAATCACGGCCTCCAAATATATCACTTACCGAGATCTGCTACAGCAGGGTGCCATACCCAGGAATGGGTAGAAGACGTGATGATATATTTATTTATTTTTATATTCTTTTGAAAGATGGAATAGACGGCTCAGTCGTATCGAGTCGGATTGTATATTTGAGAATCCGGGTTTAATCCCACGGCCGGCAAACAATTTTCACCACATTAAAATTATCCATGGAGATTCCACTCTACTAACATCTTTAGGAGCCGTGATTTGACGACTGGTAATCGCAATTCTCGTGCATAAATATATCACTTACCGAAATCTGATTCGGCAGAGTGCCACACCCCGTATGAGTAAAAGGCGTGATGATAAATATTTTTTAAAATTTTTATACAAGATGTTAAATTATACCGTTGTTTTCTAGTTGTCTTGAATATGTTATTACTTTCATTCCCTAGAGAAGAAAAATGTACTTTCTTCCCTAGGGATTTAAAGTACCTTTTACTTTCTTTTCTCAATTGAGGGAAGAAAATTTTACTCTCTGAGGGTCGTGAAAAATATATATTTGTTCTAATACATTTTGTCAATTTTTATATCAATTTACTTTTTCTGTCATACTCATTTAATATCAAGTACTTTAACGTTTCATTTTCATATGTAATTCAATTACAAACAAGTATTTGTCTACGAATCTTGTATATTTATATGAGCAACTTGTTTTTCATGCAAGTCACGTTTCAACGACTGCGTCCCTCATATTTGTGCGCCGGAAACAAATTCCTCACTTGAACATAACACACTTCATTAAACACATATGTAGTTCTAAACTAAAATAGTCTGCAAAGAACGAAGGCATTAAAATATAGACTGACAAATATACGAGCTCTGGAGCCTCGCATTACAGCACTAGAAGGCATAGAGCGAAAAAAGAACAACTATAAATCTGCAACCTTCCTCCATTTTACATGCGAATTGCTTGGATAAGAATAGACTCACCGTGAACTTTAGTTAAGGGCTGCACGGGTTATTTATTCAGGTTCAGGCAGAAGGCCTGTGTCGTAGGCGTAGGTGAAAGCGTTTAGATCGAGTATTGTGATTACTTGGTCTGGCACGCGATATTTTACATCTTAACGGATTAACACGTGTATAAAGTCTGACAATAATGAATGCATTGCCTAAATTTTCCTTTAACAGACATTTTATTAATACCTCGATCTCGTCTTCTCGTCTCCTCATAATTTAGAGACAAGATAACAAAGAAATAAGATAAGAATAAAGAAGGAGAAAGCAAAAGCTTTAATTTATTCAACACCAGGGTTGTTTTGTACTTTAATTTATTATCTAGTGCCTTAGCGCAAGATACATTAGCTTTCCTGCTGGTGCTGTCAAGATAAGAAAAGATAGATAAATCTTACCATATATTTTAACTGTTTACCTAAGCTCTTATAACAGAGGTCACGAAAGCCTAATAGCGCACAATGAAAAGTTGATGTACTCGTAATGGTTTTCAAACATTGTATAAAATTATTATATTATTTAAATTCTTCAAAGATTTATCTAAAAGTTGTTTGGATTCCATTATAAGCTACTGTACTTACGTTGCGTAAAATGTCAAAAAAACCTATTCTTAAATATTTTATTTTTCTGCAAATTACATACTTGAAGAAGGTATATTTTATTTTGAGTAACATGCAAATAAATGATTTAATATGACGTTTATAATATTTATAATGTATATCTGATATTATAATGTTATGTGTTTTTCGAAAGGTCAAATATATTTCAGGAAGGCTACATCTTTCTTGCTGCATTTGATTGCTGAATAAACTACCTCACAAAAATCGATTTATTTCAAATAAATATTTTCAGTAGAAGGTACTACCAGTACCAGTTATTTATTCCTAATAATAGACTGCTGCCACGACTTTCTTGTGCTCCAAATAAATATAGATACTTAATATAGGAAATGAGCTTTTTGTAAGTCCTATCTATGTAAGCGTTTTGTAAAAAATTGCTTAATTTGTTTTTCTACGACCAAGCATAACGGTATTTCTAAATGTCAGTTAAGTGCAAAAAATGATGTTTACCGCGTGCCGAGCGGTAACAAGATTTTGCCGCTCGTCGAACAGTAAAATAAGAGTGTATTCATGGATACCTGAAAACTGTCAACAATTTCTAGCCAATTCCAAAACGGAAAGATTTTTAATTATTTTTAATGGTCGTAGAAAAAATATTATGTGCACTATGAGCAGAAAGTGTCCTTGCCGCTCTTGCATTGTTGTTGTTCTCGGCTGCGCATCAATCAACAATCTCCATGCGCGAGCGGCAATAGACTACTTTCTGCTCTAGGTACACAAGTAACTATTGTACTGTAAATGTGATTGGCATTCAGTTGTGGTTGTTGGTTGCAGATAATTACTAATCGTCCTGTAAGCATGGTATTGGACAGTGCAGAGTTGCGAACAGCGTGGCAAGACAGCGATTTCATCACCGACTGTTTGTGCTGGCACAACGTTTATCGGCAGCGGCACATGGCGCCTCCGCTCACGATGTCCACACAGGTACATAATATATACATTTTCCTACGACACTTAAGTAATACATTCATTATATGTGCGTTTCTTGATGGATAATACGGTTAATTACTCAAAGCCCTGAGTAATAGTTTTTTTAAACGACTATGACAGAAAATAGGCTCTCTATTTATTTCTTATTTGGAAAGTTGATATTTGTCGCCTATTTGTGTAGAAAGCACTACTTTCCCTGCATATGCGGAAAGTGTGTTTTTCTGATTGAATAGATCAAAATAATCAACATTTTCAAGCGAATGAAAAATGAAACTGTGATATATAATTTTTATATTTTATTTCAAACGTTTCTAAATGATCATGTTTTTACAAAATAATGTGTGCACATCGAGCAGTTGTTCTCAGCTGCGTTTTGATCAACAATATGCATGCACCAGCGACAATAGAAAACTTTCTGTTCTAGTCAACTGACGATTCACTAGTCATAGAAAAAATATATTGTTTTTAAATCGCGTGTAATGTCTTTTACTCATTCGGATACATTACGACACTCATCTTACGACTCGTGTCGCAAGCTTTATTTTCATTAGTAATTGCTATCATTAAATGCTTTCTGAGAAATTCATCTGCTAGATAGTAAATTTCGAGGGAAAATTTAACAAAAACAAATACACAAAATTTAAAAATAAAGTGTAATATTATGAAAATTACTTTAAAAAAATATGTCGTGGGGCCCACGTGCACCTCGATCTGTCTTCCGAGTTAAGGTTGAAAATCGCTTATATGATTTTGAATTTCAAACTTGCGCATGTCTTTCGTATGCGTGTCAGTGGTTACGGAAAAAAAAATTCTCGTGGCATGTGGCGCCATCTCATCTGTTATCATTTTCCAAGTAATCAATAAAGTTCGTGTTTATACTACAGCGGCAAACAGTTTTCTTTCCTTATTCACCATTTTGTTTTTGAAGTGATTTGAACAATCCGCTTGTTGCTAACATTTCCGAAACGACTTAATTTCTTTATAATACGTTCTACATAGTTTTTGAATCATGGTATGATAAATAAATAATAGTTATAAATTAACCATAAAATTGTTGATATATTTTCAGCCTATAAGTGATCATCAGTTTGACGATAATATGTTTAAAACTTTGACCTGTCGTCATTGCAAATTTTATTTAAACGTTTCTCCAATAATGGCATTTGATGATGGGACAAGTATTTGCGGAAGATGTTACAAAGAAGAAGATTTTACAGACGATACTAGACCTGTACGCAACAAACTTTACGAATCAATATCACAATATGTTCCTTTTCCTTGCAAATATCGAGATATTGGTTGCACAAAACGGCGGCCGGGAAATGCATTGGCAGTACATGAAGGCTTATGTTTGTTTCGACCTTCTACTTGTCCAGTTTCGGATTGTGATTGGAATGGAATCGTGCAGTCTCTTCAAGAACATTATAAATCAAACCATCCAGACTTATACGTAGAAAATCGTGTGGTTACTCTCGATACAAACCGAGATTATGAAGAAAATAAGTTTGTTATTGACAATGAAATACAATTTATCGTACAAGTTAAATGCGAAACCTCTTCCGGAAAATTGTGGTGTGCTGCAATCTGTATTAATTCAGCTGCGTGTAATGCTTCCTACAATTTAGAATTGGAATTCGTATATTCAGAGGGAAGAACATCTCTTGTTTTCAAGACTCCAGTCTCTACTTCTATTCAACCGATGAACCAAGATGAATCATTGCAATTTGATGTCAACTTATTAAAGAAACTGTTGAATACTGCTGAAGATTTGACAGCAAATATTATTTTTACTCTTGCTGAAAGGAAAAATATATTGGTTGAACCAACTCTGTTGAAAGAATTTGAATGCCCCGTGTGTAATCATTATATGGTGTCATCTGTTTATATTTGTAAAAATGGACACAGCCTTTGTCATTTCTGTAAGACTCAAATAAATACTTGTCCTATTTGCCGTGTACCCTTAACAGGCGTGCATAATTATGCCTTAGAGAGCATTATTGAGCAGATGAATTATCCCTGCCAATATCACAGAAATGGTTGTCGATTTATTTCACCAGCTGGTGAAATTCAGGCTCATGAAATTAATTGTGCACTGCAGATGGATACACCGCAAGCTGTTGAAAATGCAGTATCGGTAGTAGTGCCAGCTACACCATGAATTATTTCTAAATTTATGTACATGATAGTATTAATTTATGATTTATTTACAATGGTAGTTACAAAATAATAATGTAATTATTACTAAAAATATACTTGTAAATCTTGTTTTTTTTTTTATTTATTTAATAGACTATCATTGTGTCAGGATCAATAAAAAATTATAATAATTTCATGTTTTTTTTTAATGATTATTGCTGCTGTTTGGTTGCCATATTTATAAATATCGAAACCTTTACAAGAGGAAATATAAAAAAGACCTATTTTAAAGATATTTTATTATTAATTTAAGCATATTTTTTCTTTAACGTATATTTGTTGATATTATCGAGTCGGCCTGTGGATTTGAGAACCCGGATTCAATTCACACAGCCGATAAACAATTTTAACTACATTAAAACTACCCCTGTGGATTCCCCACTAATAACATATTTGGGAGGCGTGATTCTGCACTTCATGCGAAAAATATTTCACTTACCGAGATATGCTACAATAGAGTACCACGCCCAGTAATGAGTAGAAGGCGTGATGATATATTTATTTATTCGATTTAATAAAAATAACGTCTTATATCTATATAAATATATTATCATGCTTTTTATTCATTACTGGGTGTGGCATTCTGCCATAAAAGATCTCGGGAAGTGATATATTTATGCGCGTGAAGTGCGGTTACCAGTCGTCAAATCACGAAACCCAAAGATGCGAGGAGCCAGAGGAGTAATTTTAATGTGGTGAAAATTGTTTGTCGCTGTATACGATAGTTATTAATAGAACAAGCGAATAAGCGTCATTTTCGGATTTTATTTTTTTTATCAATATTGATAAACCGGAATTTTCGATGAGCCGTCATCGATTTGAGGCCATAAATCGGGACATTTCGGGAAATATGACCTCTAGAAATCCTAAGCTATCGACTGCTTTAATTATAGTTATAAATTAAAAATAATATATTATTCAACGAGCGTAAAATGGGTACTCGGTACTATACTTTTCTTCGACTAATCAACTGGTGTATATAAGTTTGACTAAAAAAAAAATTAGACATAAAGCTCCATTATCTATGGAGAAACGCACATATAATGAATATATAACTTAAAGGTCGTAGAAAAAAAAACCATGATTTTCCCACTAAAATCTTTTATTAATATTTTTTACAGTTGTGCTATTACGCACAAACATGGGCGAATCACCTGGCGCACACAAATACTTTTTATTATAGAATCGACAAAGATGTGGGACAAAACTTGTTCTGTAGGCCTAGCAATGATGTACAAACTGATGTTAGTGGTAAGCAAAAATTGATATTAGTATTAATATAATTTAGCTTTTTTTTTCGTCTTTTCAAATGATACAGCATATGTAAGATTAAACATATTAATAGGTTGATGAAAGATTGCGTGAAAGTGCTACGAATAAATAGACGCGTGAACGAAACATGAAACGAATTTGCATTAAAGGAATTATGAATATATATAGATGAGGATAGAAATGTTTTGCGAAGATTAATTGCAGAATGAATCTAATGAATGAATTTGAGCGAATGTTTTAATGGTTCATGCTACTATATTTGATGAAATATTTTCTTCTGTTACACAGGTCAAGAGGTAGCTTCTTATTGGTATATGGCTGTGAGACAATACGATTTTTCAAAAGAACCGGATGTTTTACATGCAAATGTAAATGCTGGTAAGTACAAATTATTTTATTTATCATTATCTTAGTCAAAATTCATCATTATATAGATTTGTATTACATAATTAAAGTTTTATTATTATTACACTACAGTTCTAAACTCTTATAAAACAAATCAATAAATAAGGGTTATATAATAATATAGCTATTACTGTTCATCAACAAAGTAAATTTAATTATTCCCACATTTATAATAATTTCATATCATGTCGTGATATTTCGTATAATTTTTATTGTATTTTGTTCAGGTCATTTTACGCAACTAGTCTGGATTAAATCGCGGCATTTTGGTGTTGGCAAAGCTCGATCTCGTTCAGGAAAAGTAATTGTAGTTGCAAATTATTCTCCTATTGGTAATATGTCCGGCCATTTCCAAAGCAACGTGCTACCTCCCATGCCAGACTATCCTGCGCTGCCGCCACCGCCCACTTTCCGTACCTTTAGCAGCGAGACCACCGACACGGAGTCCACCACGTCCGACAGCACTAGCACACATTGAAGAGTATCTTCGACTGATATTACGGTTGTTGTTTTGTAATAAAACAGTTTACATACAGTATTCCGATTGGTAATCAGGGACAAGTGTGTAACGAAAACGAAATCAAAGCGAATTTGTATATTTTTATAAAAAACCAAAGATGATCAGAACTGGAATCTTCGTACTTGGTACTGCAGGTAAGTCCGAAACGAAAATTTACATTTATTAACTAAATCAGTTTTAAAAACTGACATTCTCAAACAGGGAAATAATTCATTGTAAATTATAAGAAATTATCTTTGAGTTCATGTAAAAATATTAGTAACGCAAATATTTTTACACAGTTATAAAATAATGTTATTCAATCATTTTTATGTAACTCGAGTTAATTTTTGTTCGGTTCCTTTTTATACAGAGTCTTAAATACAGGAAAAAACAAAGTGTCAATATAAGAATTTCAAGCAAATTTGTGAAATTCTAGCTTTCGCATTTCGAGAAAAATACACGATAACGAGTACGTAATTAATTACTGTTCAAATTAGTCTCGTACATCTGATTTCTCAAACAAGACATGCAGTTGTAATGTTATTAAATATTTAATGTTATTGTGTAATGCTTTTGAGAAATGAAATTGTATTTTACGAGTTATTTTTAGTAGAATTTATAGATAGTAATATAAATATTTTCATATTGTTGGAATATGTTTTAACATCTTTAAATTGTATAATATCAGTCTAAAGAAACTAATGGAGTGTTTTCTATGTCTATTGCTGATAGTTATAAATAATTTCGTATATATTTTGTATACAAAAATACACGAACAGGTAACTGAAAAGTCATAATAGAATTTCAAATATAATATATTTACTTGTACAGTTAAATTGTACTTAAAAATGTGATTTTTTTCAAACAGAAAGAGTTTAAAGTTTCCTCGATTTCGTATTATTTATCAGTAATAGAAAATAAACACCCGTACTATGACCAATATTATTGATCGTCAAGTGGTTTCTGATGAATATTTAAGAAATATAATCTGAGTTCTAACAATGATGAAACAATGACATTCATGGAAAACACCAACAGGAGAAATTATGTTGAAATTGCAATCTTTTAATTGTTAGTATACGCGCAAACACGTCCAGTTTAGCAGTATATTTAGACGATTTTAAATTGCCTTTGCGATTTGATCGCAGCTCATAAAACAGAGTTACTTAGAAACTTGTGGCAATCATATTTGCTCATGATCATATCTGTAGCACGTGCCTAAATCGCTTATTTCGTTCTAAGGCTATATTTATTATACATAAATATATGAACCCGGTTGTGAAAAGTCAAATCTTTAACTAATTGTAAACGTAAAATGAATAATCTTATGAACGATTTCTGAAATTTTGATTAATTTTATTTATGTTGAACAATTAAACACCAAAATAATAAGGTACTAACAGATAGCTTAATAAATTAATTTTATTAATGAATTTAATTTTACATACATAAAAATTGTAATATATATATTTATTACAAAGTTGCCAAATTATAAAATAAATTTATGTAGGTAACTAGAGGTAAAATTCAAGTTGAATAAGTTACAGGTGCATAATATGCATTGGCATCATGTGACTATTTTAATTCATATAAATATAGTCATTGCTAAACAATCATTTTAAATTTTTATACATCTTAAAACTTCGCTTGTAGTAATATATTTATAGTTGAATTACCAAACAGGAATCAAACTAATTCGTTTCGTCCAAAATAATAATAAAAAAATACTGCATAATACAATTTTGTAGCTATAAATACGTAATTTATATTTAAGTATATGTATCTACTCACTTATATTTACTTTTAAGATGTTTACTATATAAATATTACTAATTTGAAAATGTTGAAACCGACTGTGATTTTTTTAGTGTCAGCAAGGCAAGAATTAACGAAAATAATTTTCTATTATTGTTAGAATTTATTTAATTGTTATATTGTGCCGCATTGTTGTTGTTGTTTGTAATAAATGCAGTTAAAATTTATTATTATTTTAATCTTTATCAGCCTAATTCTCCAAAAAGTTTAAATAAACTCTAATAATCTTGTTACCATTTGGTTTTTGGAAAGAGATTTGGAATAACTTTTTAAAATTGGTCTAGAATAAGATTAGTTAATCCAATAACTAACTAAAACTTTTTTGAAAATCGGACTGTATATGTATACTACAAATCAAAACACGATTTCCATTAAAACTATATCTTTATTTAAATAATCTACATTTATTATCAGTTTCTTTATAAATTAGTTGACCATGCATTCAACCATTTCATTCGTGAATTTCTACGTAAAGTATTTCCGTCTAGTTTATTTATATTATTTTCATATCGAGCTGTAGCTTCAAGAACATCTGCAGTTGGGTTTAATTTTTTATCTACAATCAATTCTCCATTTTCTTTTAAAAATGTGCAGTTTATATCTTCTTCACTTGGCACGCCATTTGGAAACGTTATAGGGGATATTTTTATAAGATGCTTAATTTTCCATAAAAGAGCATTATTTTCAGGAATATTTTTTACTATTGCAACATCACCCGCCTAATAAAAGAAAAACATTATAACTATTACCTTAGAAGGAAGTAAATTTTGCATACGAGAAAAATCTTACCTTGCCATCCAATTTTAACATTTGTAGAATTTTCTTTTCCCAGTACGGATTACCTTTCGCTGGTTTTATTCGTTGAACTCTAAACAACTTTGTAGGTTCATATTCTGGGTCCTTAAAATCAGGATGTCTAAAAATATCACGTTTATAATAAAGGTTAGAATTATTTTTCATTTGCAACGTTACCTGGGGTAATAAGTAAAACCTGGATATTTAATACCTTCTCCTTGCCATTTGTAATTTTTTATGTAGGTACGTACATTAAAAATTAATACGTTTTGCGGTTTCTGCAACAGTTTAGACATTATGTTTTATAATTTTTGTAGGTTAAATTTATTTATCGACTGTCAGAAACTATTTATACCAACCTCACACAAAAATATCAATACCACAATCGCGTTACCAACAGTTTTAATGCACACGTGATGTCAACAAAAATGACATTTTGAGTTTTTACGAATGTAAACGGTTAGATTGTCTGTTATTATATCTTTAAAATAAAGTTAAATATTTATAAAACTATCTATTTTGCAAATTTAAATCAGAGTGATAAGTGTATAGTTTGTATTGCAGACACGACAGCATTCTCCGTGGAATCAATTCATAAGCAAGAGCTTATGTAACGTTTGATGGCAATGTTATGATTCTAGCTTTTCTTTCCAAAGTTCTCTACAAAGGTCATTTCTCTTTAAATCACTTAATAGTTGTAATTGGGGCTGCAACTTTTAAATGTTTGTTTATTTTATAAATTAGCTTATTAGATTTTACATTTTACTTTATCACTTCACTTGCAAATTATATTACTTCCTTCTTCTTTTTTTATTGTAGTACAATGCCGAATTGTTGCGTCCCAGGATGTTTAAAACCAAACTCAAAATATTTGCGATGTTTCCGATTTCCGAACTGCAAAGAGAAACAAAAATTATGGCTCAGTATTTTAAATATACAAAACAAATCTGAGGAACAACTGAGGAATTTAAGAGTATGTTTTCTACATTTTGACCCTTCTGTCATTATACCTCAACCATATCCTGGATCTAATGCTCGTGGCCTTCGACCAGGTGCAGTGCCACTTCCATTAAAAGAACAAATAACTACCCAGAAATATGACAAGTCGCTTCAATCGATAGAGGTTGATAATGTTAAAGTCACTTACTACGTTGACTGCAACAGTGCCCTAAACACTGACGACTCTTTGCTAAACGTAGATTATAATTCAGATACGACAGATCCTTTAAGTATGTCTCCGGTACGCAGCATCAGATCTCTGCAGAAAACGAAACGTGAAACGTCCAAACAAGGTATAACAACAAATTTATGTTCATGCAGGATGTAAAATAAATAAGGAATCTCCTGAAAAAAAATCATTTAATCTAAATAATTAAAAAAAAACGTTTCTAGGGTTTATGATTGCGGATATTTTTTATCGATAGTGATTTTTTTCACAATGAACGGGACGGCATTTTTTTTAAATGACATTTTTTTTATTCCATTTCATTTTTTTATTTTTTTACCGGAAATGGATTTTAGTTGCCATTGATATAAATAAAAAATATATCATCACGCCTTCTACCCATTACTGGGTGTGGCACTCTGCCGAAGCAGATCTCGGTAAGTGATATATTTTGCGCGTGAAGTGCGGTTACCAGTCGTCAAATCACGGCCTCCAAAGATGTTAGTGGTGGAGGAGCCACAGGGGTAGCTTTTGAAATTATGAAAAATTGTTTGTCGCCTGTGAGAATCGAATCAGGGTTCACAGGATCCACAGGCCATTAATATACTTATGATAAATTTAAAAAAAACTATAGAGACGCCTATCATTCTCGACGTCTCAACTCAAAAACTATATTGGAAAAATATCCGCAATCATAAAAAAATAAATATATCATCACGCCATCTACCCATTATTGAGTGTGGCACTCTGCCGTAGCAGAGCTCGATAAGTGATATATTTTGCGCTTGAAATGCGGTTATCAGCCTTAAAATCACGGTCCCCAAAGATATTGTGGCGGTAGAGCTACAGGGCTAGTTTTAATATAGTGAAAATTGTCGGCTGTGGAAATCGAACCTGGATTCCCAAATCCACAGGCCGACTTGAAACCATTGAGCCACCTACCCCGTGTATCAATCATAAACCCTCGGAACGTTTTTTTTAATTATTTGGATTAAATGATTATTACTGGAAATATAATCAGTATTCCTTATTTATTTTACAGTCTGCATATTTGTCATTATTATTAACCAATTATATGAATTTAGATATTTTAAAGAAAATCAGTTTGCAAAAACACCTTTACGATGAGACTGCGAAGGACCGAAGGAAGATAGTAACTAAGAACAACACAATACGTCAACTCAAGACTAAATTGAGGACCATAAAAAACATTAACGAAGTGGACAAATTGATAAAACTCACGGGTCTAATTAATGACACAACAAAAGATTTTCTTTTTTCCTTAATACGTACGGCTGACAAAAAACCAAAAAGTAGACAACTTTCAACTAAAGATAAAATTATTTGTTTAGGTTTATACAAACAAAATCCTAAGGGATACAATTTATTAAAATATGTATTACCATTACCTTCAATAAATACTTTTAAAAAGTCTTATACCGGGATAAATAAAAACATTTTTGATAATCTAATACAAAGGATAAAATCATTTAATAACGATCAGGACAAAATTTGCAGCTTAATTTTTGACAAAATGCCAGTTAATTGTGATAAATTTGGAGTAAATCAGAATGAAATTTTTGCTGATCATGTATTTGTGTTTATGCTTCGTGGTCTTAGATCTAACTGGACTCAGCCCATAGCTTTCAAGTTCTGTGAAAGCTCGACAAAAACATCTCACTTGGTGCGTTATATTCAGGAGCTGCTCTCTCTCATATATGACACAGGATTGAAAGTTGTGACAAGTATTTGTGATTCTAGTCCCACGAACATAACATTAATAAATGAGTTGAAAAGACAATTACACTCACGAAGAAAATTTTCATTTTATGGTTACTTTTTTAAAAACTGGGAAATTATTCACATATACGATCCGTTTTATTTAATCAAAGAAGTTAGGAACGTGTTGCTGACTAAAGACTTGACTTATAAAATGAACAATCAGTTTCACATCGCACGATGGAAGGACATTAAACAACTTTATGAATATGACAAAAACAGAATACGACGTTGCCCGAAACTGACTGACTATCACGTTTACAAAGAAAAAATTCCCAAAATGAAAGTAAAACATGTAGTAGAAGTATTTAGCTACACAGTTTATGCGACGATGTCCAACCTTATCGACGAAGTTCCGACCGAACGACACCATTTGGACGAAAGGGCAATAGGTACAGCGAAATTTTGCGGTTTGTTTGACAAAATATTTAAATAAATAAATAAATAAATATATCATCACGCCTTCTACCCATTACTGGGTGTGGCACTCTGCTACAGCAGATCTCGGTAAGTGATATATTTTGCGCGTGAAGTGCGATTACCAGTCGTCAAATCACGGCCCCCAAACATGTTAGTGGTGGAGGAGCCACAGGGATAGCTTTTTCAAATTATGAAAATTTGTCGCCTGTGGGAATCGAACCAGGGACCTTAGGATCCACAGGCCGACTTCATACCACTGTGCTAGCCATCCCATAAAACAAAATATTTGACAGTGTTAATGGAAGAAACCGTCATCCGAATTCTTGTAAGCTCCTGGATTGTGTGTTGTCCGATTCTTCGTCACATTTACAGTTTTGGAATGAGGCGAATCAAATTTTAAACACGATAGAATTTACTAATGTACAAGGAAAACCCACGTGCATCTTAAATTGGCTGGATACTCTTCGAGGCCTTGAACCCTTATGGAAAATTGTAAAGGATCTTAATTTTGAATTTCTTGTTGTGGGCAATTTGAATAAAGATCCTTTAGAAAATTTCTTTGGTCAAATCAGAGCTCACGAAGGCTGTAATTCCAAAATTACGTGTTCTTCGTTTGTTACGTCTTTTAAAGCTTTAACGGTGACGGGATTGTTGTCGCCGCATTCTACCGAGTTTACCCAAATACTTGATTGAAGAAGTACATGAAGATGAATGCACAGACCAATTATTGTTGCATATTCCATTGTATGCAGTCATCGAATGGAGATTATGTGCAAAATGAACAAATGTAAGAAAACCTTTAATAAAATATAGTAATAGTGAGAGTATAACGTATAATTTTGTACTTACTTTCTCTATTTATAATTTATTTAAAAGTAATAATTGTTATTTGTATATCAACGGAAGAAAGTGAGACGTTTCTTGCTGAATGTGTTGTTTAATTTAAGATATTGTTTTCACTCTTTCAGAAAGAAATAAATAAATTGGTTGTTCTGTTCTTTTCCAATTGTGATGATATGGCTTTACTTTCCTACGGGATGAAAAGTTTCACTTTCTTTCCTTAGTTATGGGAATAAAATTTTACTTTTTTCATAAGGTCGTGGAAAAAAGATGTGATTTCAGTTCGTAGAAACTAATCCTTTTATTCTATAATTAGATCATTATTTGTTGTCGATCGATATATTAATGACTGACAACTTCTAATATTATATGATTAATTTATAAATGATCACAATGTCAGTATTTTGTGAGCAAAATAATTTGCACACAAATATAACGAGAACTCATTGCCTAGTAAAAAGTAATATTAGTCCAGTCATTCTTTTTTTTTAATTTTAATAATATTCAAAACACATGTATTTTATATTTACTGAATTCTACTATTATTTTTTTACAATACTTTTACTATAAATAATCTATTACGCTGGATTTATAGTTTACATAACATAACAAAAATATAAATACACACAAGTCCATAATAGCACTTTATAGTTCATTTACCATAAGAAATGACCAAAGTTCGTTTCTTATGCTATGCTATGTTCTTTCGGGAATCCATGGTCATTATCGGAATCTCTCTGACAATTGTTTGTTTATGTGTGCCAAAAATTTAAACAATTTTGGTTTATTATACGTTAACAAAGCTTGTATTATCATCTAGGAGCAGCTGAAATTCTTATCAGCGTCATCGGAACTGTTATCATCGTGGACATCCTCACCTGAGTCATCGTCTTCTCTTACAACATCTCATAAACCTGGCAGCAACATCAGTCAAGCCGAGACCACATATCAAGTCCACTGTTCACAACATCAATGTAAGAAAATTATTATTTTTTTAATTATTGGGGAAAAACCTACTAAAAACATTAATAAATATGTTAATTGATAATTTGCAATAAGTTTCTTTAAAACGTATTTATTAGTTTTAATATTTATTTGAAAATTTATAAACTAGTGATTTACTTTAAAATAATTTTGTAGCACAACGCTTTAGTAACTGACAATGATAACTCCTAGTAAGATTGTTATCTAATAAATTGTTGTGACACATTGTCATTAATGCTGACTAACTATATTTTTTCAATGTTGAATGTTAGGGATTTATTTTTGGGAAAAATATTTGAAGTATAAGATGAATATAAACTTTTATTTCAAATATTTTTCTCTAAATAATTTATGAACGTTTGATAGCAGAAAAGTAAAATTTTTTAGCCTCTAATTGGCAGTTTTATACTAGCGGTCATTATGTTTTGTAAATAATACTCTTATCCAAAATAATTGTTTCCAATATTTAGATTATGAGTTCTAAAAAATTTTCTTTACAATATTTAAATTGATTAAATTTTAAAAATTTGGGAAAATAACAGAATTAATATTTAATCATTGAAAATAATTTCGTATTTGTATTTAAAAGAGAATTTAAATATAAATAGCGAATTAATGATTGATGTATTGAAAGATAAGGTTTGGAAATAGTTTAGAAAATCTAAAACAAATTTTGTAAACTTTTTCCAAACATTGTATTTCAATACATTAATCATAATTTATTCGACGATTACTATATATATTTAAATATTGTAAAATTCATGTTTTAAATACACGATGAATGATTCAATGTAATTTACTATTTTATGAATATTATTTGTGATAAGTTTCTAATCATTTTGTTGTGTTTGTTTTACAGATGCTGTTGCAGCAGCAGTGAAGAAGCCAGCCTTCTACCTAGAGTTTTGTCGCGAGGGTTTCTTTTGGTGAGATACAGCTAATGCTGGGAAGGTAGTATCAGCGGCTTGCCCCCTCAACGTCATCCAGGTCACTGATCCAGGCTTTATATCTACTTCAAATAAACATTGTTAAATAATTACAACAAACATTGTATTCACAAATAAACTAAATAATTGTAATAAACATGATTGTAACTTAATATGTTAAAACAATAATAAATATGTTTTAAATTGATCATTTACAATAACTCTCTTTAAAACATATTTATTCTTTAAGAATAAAAAAATATTGTAATAAGTTGTTTGCGAAAACATACATCTTATTACAATATTTCTTATTCTTAAAGAATAAATATGTGTTAAAGAGAGTTATTGTAAATTATCGATTTGAAACATAACTTTTTATTGTTTAAAATAAATAAATTGTACTTGTAATAATAATTTCAATATAGAATATTAGTATATGTTGTATACAACATTGAAATAATAAATAAGTTTAAAATGACATGTCTTTATTTTGTTTAGAAATATAATTCCTATAGTATAAATTCGTCCCAAATAAGTTCAAATTTATTCGAACGAAGTTTAAACTAGCATAAATTTAGTGTTGAATTTTTAGTTCAAATATTGAACAAGAGATGGCGCCACTATTATTTTTACATTCCTGGAATTCCATTCGCATTCCTGAAATTCCATTCGCATTCCGGAAGCCTCACATGCTATCCATTCTGGGTTTCCGCCGACCGCTTCACAGTCTAACCATATACGGTCGAAACGATTTTTAAATTATTTATATTAAATGATTATTTTAGGAGCTAAAATCAATATGCTGTACATATGTACAACAGTAAAATATTTTAAACCCTGTATATTGTGCCAAATATTTATTTTTGTTTTGCCATAGCAAATTCTAACTGTATTAATTGATAAACAAGCTGGCAATTTTTTTATTATTTTGGTGCTCGGTTAAATAGAACCCATTTAAAAATAATAATATTCTTACATTGTTGCTGCGAGATGCGGACGACATTCTGCGATAATGACTGCTGATATTGCAGCCAACTTCTGACATAGTTGAAGAGATGTTGACTCTCCTGACGCTGGTTAGAACACCAGCTGCTCCAGGATGATGCTTGCAGATCCCGTCATGTCCCTAGAAACATAAAAACAATGTATTAGTAACATAGAATAGCTGGAAATATTAGAAAAAAACATGCATAGTAACAAGTAAACAAACAAATTATTTGTGTTATTGCGTTACTAATAAGTAAAGTGTTGATAATAAATAAAATCGCATGTTCGTATGTTGATTCGTAACTAATAAAATGACTGTTTTTCATTAAGTACACAAAACATAAGCCAAGTACTGAAAAATAATTGGATAGCGTTGCGAAACGTTATAGGTAAAATAAATATTATGTGGTGTGTTGTGGCGTGGAAAAATATGCATTTCAGTTATTGATATAACATAAATAACCAATTCAATTTTTGCATTATAGTAATAAATGAACATATTCATTTAATAAATTATTCATTTTGTTTATTTGGTATTATGTAAATATATGAACTAGACCGTCGCATTGCCAAAAGTTAATTTTTAAACTTGGTTTAAGTAAATAAAAACAAAGCAAATTGAAATATGATATGGAGTAAATGACAAAAATGTCAAACATTCGATTTACTTTTATTTATTTAAACCAAGTTTAAAATCCAATATTGGCCAATATATACACATATAAAAATTTAAAAAATGTTTGATAGAAAAAGAAATCTTATTTATTTATCAAATTATTTACATTTGTTAATTTTTTTAACAGCAGTTGAACGTATTTTTATATTAATTATATATTTTCAAACGTATCTAATTCTTTCATTTTTACATATATGAAACAATTATTATTATAACTTTCAGTATTATTTTAAATATTACTTATGTACTCGTTATTGAATTATATGATTATTTTTCGCATAGTACGCATCTTTTTAACTTGAGCTTTCGTTTCGACTTTTTCTTTTTGTTCTTTTTGTTCTTTTCTTTTTTGATTGTATTATTGAACTGTTTCAGTATCTTCTTTGCTACATTTTCGGACACAATTGGAATATCTATGTGTGGAACATTCATTTTTAAGAAATGAGCAAGTCTATTATAGAAACAAAGTTTATCCATAAATTTATGGTTCCCTTCGTTATTCATTCTTTCATCTATAAAGTTAATTATTTCTTCAATATTGTAAAGAGTATTTTCTTCAAAAGTAAATTTATTCATCTTTTTTTTTCTAAAACAAAATTTAACTTATAAAATATTGCTATCGAAACTAATTATAATAAAATAGCGCCATATTAATTATAATAATGAAATTTACCTGTCAACACTGATTGAAATTAACACATGGATTTAATTAACCTCATAAAATAACTGACAAATGATAAACATAAACAAACATGTGCTCAACGGTGGTTGAAGAATTTGAGATGCGTTCTATTGACGTTTATATCAACAAAAACTTATGCCATTGGCACCCTGGTCGAGGAGCATGAATGAGCGTCGAGGAACTCATCGATGAAACAACAGAACGCACCCGTTATCGATGAAAAATAGAGGCGCTTCTATTTCCATCGAGGAGTTCCTCGATGAAACGATTGTCTCATTTCACACGTATTATTGTGTCTCATTTCATGTATTTTGGTTTTGCTTTGTGCTATTTTTTCGTGTTTGTTTATTTTATCAGTCAGGGTGCGTTCTGTTGTTTCATCGATGAGTTCCTCGACGCTCATTCATGCTCCTCGACCAGTGTGCCATTGGCATTATTATTATTATAACACAAATTTGTAATATGTACAAAATATAAAATTTCATATATCGTTAATTATTGTGTGCTAATCAGAATTTACTATAGAGGAAATTTGAAATTATTAAGTAAAAATAATAATAAAAAAACGCTTCGAAAATGTCACTATAACCTACAATTGTTTATTGACGTGTTTTTTTTCGCTTTGACATTACAACGAAAATGATTATTGCAATAGTTAGTGTACTAATCGCATTATTACCTGCATTAATATGTTTAAAATATATGTTTTTACCACAAGTAAAGTCACTAAAAGGTAAACATGTCGTAATTACTGGAGGTTCAAGCGGAATAGGCAAAAGTGTTGGAATGGAAGCAGCAAAACGAGGAGCTCATGTAACAATATTAGCCCGTGATAAATCTATGCTGGAATTAGCGAAAGCCGACATTATAAAATCATGTGCAAATCCAGAAGTGCAGAAAATAAAGGCTGTTTCTCTCGACGTAACTCAATTTACAGTTTTGGAACAAACATTAAAAGATATTGACAAAGAATTACCAATCTTTATGTTAGCCAACTGTGCAGGAATGGCTATTTGTGGTACACTTGAAGATTTATCTACTGAAGACATTAATAAACTGGTAAATCTGAATTTTCTTGGAACTGTACATGCAACACGCACTCTTATACCGTCCATGAAATCCAGAAACGAAGGCATTATTGTACTAACAGCATCACAAGCTGCACTTTTAGGAGTTTATGGACTATCAATTTACAGTGCAACGAAATATGCACTTAGAGGATTAGCTGAGTCATTAGATATGGAAGTACGCCCTTACAACATTTCTGTTACTCTTTCTTTACCACCTGATACTGATACACCTGGCTTTTCAAGAGAAAATCAGTCTAAACCAAAAGAAACTCACCTAATATCGGAGACCGGCGGTTTGTTTCATCCTGATGTTATCGGGAAAACACTGATTGAAGATTCATTGGTAGGAATTTATTTATTATTTATAATAAAATATTTTAAGATCGAAGTTATAAGGAAGCATCTTAGAATCCAACAAATTGTTGAGCATCTTTTGTTTAATCTTGTTGAAAACAACAAACTTGTCTAGTTTCGTTCGGCGATAAATTTAAATGTTATTCTATGACGTATTTGATCGTGATTTTCATTGGCTGATCATGACGTAAAAAATTAACACTGATATAACTTATAAAACTGTAACATTAATTTAATAGAAATATATTTCAATAACATTTCGATAGACTATAGTTGCATTAAAAATATTTCATTCTTTGCAATCCTGCAGATTTTAACCGTTTTAAACAAATTTTTTAACAAGTCAGATTTATTTGACCTATAAACTTAATTGTTTGTAATATTGCCAACTGTAGCGAAAAAAATATTTAATTTTTCGCAACCCTAAAGTTTTCAACAAATTTGAACCTGCTGTATATGATTCGAGACATTTCTACTTTTTTTTAAATATTGTCAACTTTAGGTGAAAATAATTATTTACTTAAGAGTCAGAAAAATGGTACATTACTGACGCGGAGCCATATTGTAAATGATTTAATGAGCCTTTCGCGGTTTCACTTGAATATAGTTTATACTTAAGACATGCATGGTTAAATCTTTGAGACAAGCGTAAGATTTACTGCCAGGATCAACCAGGAGTAAGTGGCTCTGTTGTCGGCCTGTGAATATGAGAAACTTGGTTCGATTCCCATAGCTGACAAACAATTTTCACCATATTAAAATTATCTCTATGGGGTGGCTAGCTCAGTGGTATGAAGTCGGCCTGTGGATCCTGTGAACCCTGGTTCGATTCCCACAGGCGACAAACTATTTTCATAATTTCAAAAGCTATCCCTGTGGCTCCTCCACCACTAACATCTTTAGGGGCCGTGATTTGACGACTGGTAACCGCACTTCACGCGCAAAATATATCACTTACCGAGATCTGCTTCGGCAGAGTGCCACATCCAGTAATGGGTAGAAGGCGTGATGATATATTTATTTATTTATTTTATAAAATTACCTCTGTGGCTTTTCCTCCATTAACGTCTTTGGGGGCCATGAATCCTACATCAGTGTCCGCGGAGTCTACCTGATCACTAATTTTAATTTTTGTCAATTTAACATCTATTTTTCTAATACCTATTATAAATTAAAATAGTATAAATGGACTTCCTACATATTTATGTGTGAATCAATTTCTAAATGTAATTTAATTGTTTAATTTAAATATTTTATTTGCAGGCGGGTAAATTCTACAGCTTTAATGGATTTGAAAGTTTCATGTTGAGTACTCTTTGCTGTGGAATGACACCTTTTGTCTCATTTGCTGAAGTGCTCGTCCAGGCATTTTTAGTAGGTCCACTGCGCTTGATAAGTTCATATTATGTTTTAAAATTCCAACAAATAGTGAAACAGTGTAAAAATAAAACTAATTTACCAAAAGACCAATATGTAACTACTGAATAAATATTGTAAATTATATTATTTTTATAATGGTAAGGCGTTAATTATATATTTATTACTTACTTACCATTGTTGCTCTTGAGTTTGGATTTGTAATGCATTTATTTTTCCTATTTATATGAAAGTTAACTAGAAATGAAAAATTATACTGTTGCTAAAATGTTTTAATTATTTTCATTTGGAAATAGAATAAATTAATTGTTCATTAACTAAAATAGTGAATTATTTATTACTAATAATATAAATAAATAGTACTTTAATAAGTTGACATTATTTCATGAACATTATTTACAATATTGCGTATTTTAATAAAATGTTTAGTTAAAAATTGAGCATATTTCTTTCTGTACAAGAATATTAAAATGCAAGCATAAAATTTGATTGTAGGAATGTTCATAAATAGTTAACTTTTACTCCTTAATTTTTATAAATATTGTCTTTGAATAAATATTTTTACTTAATATTTAATATGTGTGATCCTTTAATTACCCTTACTGTGATGAAAATCGGAATTCCTAATTATTATCAATAAAATTTTACTAAAAGTACATAAATTTAAACAAATAACAAACAAATTTTCTTAATTTTTCTCCTTTTGCAGATCGATAACAACTACCAAAATATATATTTTCTATACTAATGAATAATATATAAATAATTTAAAAAATTCAAATGCTGTACATGTGATAAGAAAATAAATTAATAACGTATTTTGATAACTAAAGCTGCGACAAATGTTGATACTCAAAACCTATTATTCTGAAAATTGGTCATTATTATTTGGTAATTTTTGGTATAAAAAGGCTGGTATAATTTTTTAGCCTAAAATCTGTTAAATACTGGAAGACATTCATGTCTTTATAAATTTATATGTATAATGGAAGACAGTTCATTGCCTCAGCTGCCAGATTATCCCTTTACACAATTTTTAAGTAAATTTGAACCCAGCCGATATATCAATACATAACATTAAACTTACTCTTGTAAGTTAAATATGTTTAAAAATACAAATTGTATATAATAATGAGCTTCAATGTTTTATGAAGGCAAGAATTTGCCTGAAATAAATAATTTCACACTTACTCTACAGACAGTCTCAAACTTCATGTCTCCTATTATGCGGCAAAGATTTTCTCCTGAACCGGTTTCTTCCGACTACGACGGCAATCACCAGCAGGACCCCAACACCGATGAGGCCCCCCGCCCACGTTGCGGCGGCATTCCCTGTAGCAGGCGGCGACGTCGGTTTTGGAATTGGATCTGATTTGGCAGGTATAATTTCTTTCATCACTTGTGCAATTTTTATTTCTGGTTTAGGTGGAAGACGAATATTCTGAAATTAAATTTTTGTTGTTTATAAATATTGTCTCAGGGTTCATTTCAAGCTATAGCTTCATTGTTCTGTCATTAAAATTTATTTTTTATTGTATAGCTTAGTAAGTAAATAATAATATAAACATAATAAGCTATTGAAATTACTTTAAAAATGACGACTGTATTTGAGTGTTTTGGATTCCACTAAGAAGTTATTGTAATTAAGATTCTACAATATTTATGAAATATTCATAAAAATTAATTAATATCGAGACAAAAAGTTGTATTAAATACCTGAGATTGATTTTTTAGAGGTTCATCTCCGGAAAATTTCGAAACCGAGGCATCAATGGTTGTAGGTTTCGGTGTAGTAGTAGTAGTGGTAGTGGTAGTTGTGGTTGTAGTGGTTTTTGGTATGACGGTTTGAGTGACTTGTTCAACCGGTGCACTATCCATGTACTCTTCAAGGGGTCTAAAGTAATCTAACAAGGCGTTTGACGCGATGTCGTAGTGTAAGTTGTTACTAACAACGTCAGGCCAGTTGAGGTGTCCTCTTTCTTTTAACATTATTCTGGAATTTGAAATTTAAATCAAAATCATTTAGGGAAATTGTTAATCATGATTATTTATTTTTCATAATATCATAAATTTCCCCTGTGGCTCCCCCACCACTAACATCTTTGGGGGCCGTGATTTGACGACTGGTAACCGCATTTCACGCGCAGAAATATATCACTTACCGAGATCTGCTTCGGCAGAGTGCCACACCCAGTAATGTGTAGAAGGCGTGATGATATATTTATTTATTTATTTTTCAACTTTCAAAATTTTTTCAAAATTGATTGTTAGCTGTGAGAATTTAACCCGGGTCCCATTCGATACCACTGAGCGAATAGTAATACCCAATTGTTCCTAAATACATACAAATATTTAACCCATTCCCTACATAATTATTCATCAGATTCATCACGCAATCAGTCTTCGCCAAACATTCCTATTCGGATACACCATTTACGCTTCATTCACATTTATAATAATATAATAATGAGTAATCTTTATTACAATTTTTTTTAATGATTGAATAATTTTGTGTATTTTAAAATAAAAATGTTAAATATTATTACTTGAAATCTTCATCGGACGCCATATGTGTTAAAATATTAACTCCATCTACGAGTTCATTTTCAAAATACTCCAGTATTTCAAATTGTAAAACGGTTCCCAAAAATTTGCCGATATATGGTTTGTTAGAATGTATATACGAATCTCCCAAGAAATCAGGTTCTGTGTTAGTTACACCTTTCACACGTTGGATTGATTCTCTGCAAAACAAATAACACAAATTAATAAACTCATAGAACGAAAAACTTTGCATTTTATGTTACTCATCTAGAATTAAAACTAAATTTCTTCATAAATTAATAATTTTTCTCAGTTTAATATCAACCAAATAGAAAAAGATAAATTAATTTGAACTTTTTTGAACTGATACAAAATTTGTAGATTTTTCCCATTATTTATTGAATGACGACGTGTTACCTAAGTGTCCACCAGGATGCAATTGGCTGTTCTGTGTCTACTCCACTGAGTTGCTGAAGGCGCCATGTGTCCGCCAAGAGGTAGTATGGTAAACGCGGAAGAACACGTAACGCTGTGAGCATCATCGCTGCATTCTGGTTATGATTGGTGTCGTCTTCACCCATGAATACGCTGTCAGGTACCACACCAGCTTGCGGCAGGTTCTTCAAGGCTAAGATATTGCTTAAACCAGCCAGCGCTTCGTCCAACGCTATCAAACATCAAAATACATCAATAAAGAAATTACCTAAATAATAACAGTCAAAGTTAAAAAAAAGTTTTACAATTTAAAAATGTTATCTAAAATCGGTTACATTAATTAATCTTATTTATCTACTCCAGTTTATTAATAACGAATTAATCTTTTCATTATCATTTTTAATTGTACTGTAAAAATTGTCATTGACATTGATGATATTCTATGAATAATAACAAATATAATATTACGATTAAAAGATTTCCACGGCCGACAATTTTCACCACATAATAATTACCTCTGTGGCTTTCCCTCCACTAACATGTTTGAGGGCCGTGATTTGACTTTACGCGCATAAATATCATATACCGAGATCTACTACGGTAGATTGCTGTACCCAGAATGGGTAAAAGACGTGATGATATATTTATTTATACGATTAAAAGATATGGTGAAATATTTATTTTTATTTTTAATTATATCAAGTTCAATTATTTACCTGATATTCTGTAGGAATTACTAGCAGTTACAGGATAGTCCATGTTGTTGAGAGTAACGCGAACCATGTCTTCATGAGCATCCAAATATTCTTTCCAACCCGTTTCATTACAAGTAACTACTCTGTAAAACAAAAATATACACTTCATAAAATGCAATCAATTCTATAATGTTAAACTATACTTTATCATAAACTGCAAAACTAAAAACACTTAATAAAAAAACTAAATGAATCACGAGATTTTAAATTATTTTAAAGAATGCGTAAATACAGGAAATATGGCTGCCCACAACACTAAAATTATACTTAAATTACTTCACTTTGGGCCAAATTCACAGTCGCCACTCACTCTCATCACATCCTCACCTCACTCTCAAAGTCGAAGTAACTAAGGCAACTAACACGATAATTTGCACAATTTGAGTTAGTTGCCTTAGTTACTTCGAATTTGAGTGTGAGATGAGGATGAGGTGAGAGTGAGTTTCGACTATGAATTTGACCCTAAATCGTTCAAATAATCATAATATTTTAATTGGAGTTTTATATATATAGCGTCACATAAGTAATTATAAGTAATCAATAATAAATATGAAAATACTTACGAAGTGTATTTATCCCCACAATATGTTAATAACTGACTAGAACATGTGTGGTTAAAAATACTATTTTTCCAAAAATCTGATCCCGCTTTTCCAAAACCCATGCTTGTAGTAAATTTCTCTGCTATTTCATACACTTTTTTTCCTCCAATATTCTATAAATAAATAATTAATTAGTGAAAAAAATTAAGAAATAAATTTTAATGTACATACATCAAAATCCAACATAGAAGTTATTTCATCGTATAAATATCTATGTGGTAACACGAGTGGTGCAATGTTACTCCAGTCGGTTCCGAATTCAGATCCTAAAATAACTTTCAATTATTAATAACTACTCATATATTCAAAGAATTTTGTAATAATAATAATAATAATCTACTTAATCTATTTTTAAAATACAGCTGGTGTACCATTCGCGTCTTTCTAAAATAATTTGAAAATGTCATCAGCAAAAAAATGCAGTATTAAATAATGCAAATTTTTCCAAAAGCGTGCTGCGTTTTACGGGTTAAGGATTTGTTCGTTTAAAATGCGAACCAAGCGAGTATTCATATATCTATCAATAGGATGATATATACTCGATCAGGAAAAACTCATCTTCAAGCGGTTGCGGCAAGTTCTACTTTCCACATGAATAGGCGGCAAATGTCTACTTTCCATACATAAAATAAATGCAGAAAATACTAGTTTCCGTCATGATTATATAAAAATTTATGATTGTAACAAACAATAACGTATTGTGAATTTCATAGTACGCTTAACTCGACTTTAATGTAATAATTATTATAAGTAAAAGCCATCAAGCAATTAAAAATATAAATAACGTTGTTGATATTAAAGTTGAACATAAACAATATCAGATTGTTTGTACTGAAAATGAGTTGACACAAGAGTCGTAAGTGATAAAAACTTATTACTATATTACACAATATAAATATTAGCATTCATATAATTTAATCCTCATAATAAAGTGACTTTGGTCTACTTTTCTTTGATAAAAAGCTGAACTTATGACTAATTCAAATATGTAAACAAATTATTTGTTATCTAAGAGTTGATGTTTCTCAGAGCTACAAAACTGATTTAGGTAATAATAAATATTTTATGATTTTGATAAACCTATTGAATAAAGTTCAATTAAACATGCAAGGTCAATCTATAAATAATATAAATAAAATTATAAAGAGATTATGAATATGAAACAGCAGCTTAAACTTACCTAGCAAATACACAGGTATACTTGTTGAATCATTAAGTTTGCTATAATACTGTCCTAATCGTTGCTTCACAAAAGAATGAAATTTAATGTACAATGGTTCAATATCTCTCCACAAAGATTTCGCATGATCATAAGCATCAGGAAATTCAACCAAACTTTCCCAATACTGTTGAACATCATTTTCATCTACAGTAATAAAAGAAAAAATAGTAAATAGTTATAACAGATTTAATAACCACTAATAGAATTAAAATAATGTTACAAAGCGAAATTTGCCAGAAATGCGCTCCATTCTGTCATTATGTAATATTAATATTTAAATATTTACCATTAACATCAGCTGCCTTTTGTACAAGTTTCAAAACTTCTGGAAACTGTTCTATATTATTTTTTGGATATATTTCTTGCGAAGCAGACCACACACTTTGAAGTTCTTTGGCATCATTTGATACAGATAAAATTTTGGTTACATCTAGAACATTGTGAATGAAAATGTCATTAGAATAATACCTACATTTAAAATGTTTAACTTTCTTACCACTTTTGGATAATGTACATTTTTTTGTATTATTAAGACATGGTATTTGTAGATTTGTGGATAACTCTTCATTGGAATTTTTGAAATACACTAGCTAAAAACCAATTATATTGTTTAATTCCCTAGAATAATTTTACACATAAATTATATTTCAAATATTGTTATTGAAATGATTAAAATATCAATTATTACTGGTATCCATGCATAGATATACTTTTATGATTTTAAATACAATGGAGTACAATTGAAGGAAATAAAATCATATTTATTTATTTATGCTACTCTGTTCAACAGGAACGTAGTCCCAATTACAGTATAGGATCTGAACTCACCGAGCTGCAGTGTTATAGTTCATATATTTTTAGCCTGAGTGGTATTTATGTAGTATTTCGGTTAAATTAAATTTCTATGCAGGTTAAAATAAAAATAAATAAAATAAACGAGCTTGTATGAAAGAAATTAAGAATGTGAGTGAAGCATTACAACAAACAAGTAATAAGTTCTTAAAAAATGACGTTACATAAAAAACCAAGAAATATTTATACAAATTATTACTGGTATCTTTTATAGGCGGAACAATATTACTTTTTAAAATGAATCGATAAAGGGACATAAATATTAAAATTTGCATAATAAGCATTGATAATGATTTTTGCTACAAATAAAATTTCGTTCCTTTAATTTTATAAATGCTAATAAGGTATTGTGTTTTTAACATAAATTTAAATATCTCGAGTATTTCATTATCTTTAGCAACTATAAACATTTTATTTTTACAATCTTTATTAAGCTTGAACAATACTGTCTTCTTTTTTTAGCGCATGTCTTGGATTCTCAATTATACACCAATGAATCACCCAAAAAACTTACTTTGCATTTGTTTTAATTAAAAAAACAATAATAGTTTGCGACTATCAGAGATATTGTGCACAAAATAACATAAATATATCATCACACCTTTTACCAATTACTAAGTGTGGCACTCTGCCGTAGCACATTTCGATAAGTGATATATTTATGCACGTGAAGTGCGGTTACCAGCCATCAATTCACGGTCCCCAAAAAATTTAAGGGTGGAGGAGCCACAGAGGTAATTTTAATGTAGTAAAAAATGTTTATCGGCTGTAGGAATTTAATACGGGTACTGAGTCACCTACCCCATAAACATGAAATAATTTATATCGATTATTAATTACCTCATTCCACATTTTTTCGGGTAATTCAGCATCACCCATTTTCATGGCAATGGACCACTCTCTTTCATTTGATACTGACAACTCTAAACTACTTATGTCATGGGTCTCCCGTAATCTTTTTGTTTCATCTTTGATGAAATTACCTAGATCTTTTTCAGTTTCTATCTAAAATGAATAATTTGAAATACGATGTTATATATTTTATAGGAAAATATCTACCTTGTTCGACATTGCATTTGTTTCATTAAGTATCAAATGTTTTTGTACTACTGCTAAATCACTGCATTTATCTTCTAGATCCATGTTGAATAATTCTAATGCTACTTGTACATCTTCTAAGGTATTTCCATTTACAAATGCAGTTAGAAAATATATTAAGTATAAAAGTTTTATACACTTCATTTCGGACCTGTAATGAGAACAAAAAAAACATAATAATTAATTATTAATTAACTTCTTGGCTAGACAATGTCAGAGTCATTTATATTAATAATTTTATTATTTTCAATTCCTACCGGTTTCTTACCCCACAACTTCAGGAGCTGCTGAAGGTTTAGACAATTAGAAACAATTCAAACAATTAGAAATATAAATTTACATGAAAAATCAAAAGATATTCGCTTCATAATTAATAAATATATATTTTATTTTTAAGTGGACGTAATGTGTTTTAAATTATTTTTAAATCTACATCAGCTGCTGAAAATGATCTACACATACGGATATTATTATTTTCTTTTTTCATAACTAATTTTTGGAAGTAGATTAAATACCTACAAAAACTATAATCTCCTCAAATAAATCAAAACATATTTTTGAGTAATCTTATTTTCAAGAAATTGGATTATTTGTATCAAATATATTAAGTAATGTGACGCCAAAATTTATATAAATTTTAGTATGTAGTAAAACATAAACAGTAACTATGCACTTTTTATTTAATTGATAATTAGACAAATTGGTCAAAGATTAATTGCATATACGGACTATTAAAAACAAATTATTTATAATGCTACTACTCGCTGATAATAGTACAATAAATTATTATAAAGTTATATATACTAAATAAAACACTAAAGTAAGTAACAAGAAAGTTTAGAATCATGTGTACTAACATAATAGTTATTTTTATACGATCGTGCAAAAAATATGTCATTATATACTCATTTTCAGTTCAAAATGTAATTTTTTATTGCATAGCGTACAATATTTATTTGCACAACTCGTGTGAAAAGTGTGACTTTATTGTACGAGTGGAAAGCTTGCTGCCCAAGCTGTAGGCGTTAAACAATCACTTTTCGCACTGAAAATAAATACATAATGACTCATTTTTCGCACGTTTTTATAAAATGTTTAGATGCTATAAAACAAACTTAACTACATAACATAAAATTAATGTTTTTGACGTTTGAAATATAATTATTAAAATTAGTAAAATTATTGCACGTCGTTCAATAAACAATAACTTTTTGCACTGAAATGAATACATAATGACTCGCTTTCTGCACGATTATAAAAATAATTTAAATTGCTATAGTTTTTTCTTAATTTTGTTAGTAATTTATGTTATAAGTAAATTATCAATATTTCATAGGTAAATTGATCTTATGATCTTAATATAATTGTCTATTACACAATTTATATTTTAAGAAAACGTTAAGGAGTTAACCATTAACATAGTACATACCTAAGGTGTTATTATTAAAGTTAGAATACAACAAACACGACGAATATTTAAAACTTGTGCTTTCCTTAACAATATGACTAATACTAATAATTCATTTCTGATTGAAATGACACAATCAATGACAATTTATCATATGTAATAAATGTATAATAGAGGTGTACTGGAAGATAAGTAAGGACTTTAAACTTGTGTACTATTATTGGAGTGCTATGCATTATCTGAAAGTTAAAGATCAGGAAAAATCTATGTGTGTGACGTCATAAATATCGGTCACACGAATACCGGTAACAATTGTGCTAATTTAACTCAGTTATTTAGTCTAATTGTTGCTGTGGGGATCTGATTATTCGGGTTCAGAGATCAAATAATATTTATTGAGGTAACAGACAGTACTAACGAAACTAATTGTATTAAATTGGTGCGAAATGTAATTATAAACATCTAAGGAACAACCAGAACATTGCAGAAAAACTTAATATATACTCATTTGCGTCACGATTGAGACCATTTAAATTCAAATGTAAATAATCGTATATTACTCATTATAAAATTGTAAACAGTAGTAATTTTTGCGTAATTACTAGATTTGAAATATTTTTAGTTGTTTTTTATTTATTACCTAATCGCTCCAAACTTGCAAAATTCAACAGTATAATAAACAGATCATAAAATTAAAAATACTAAACAAAATCTATTTTCCAAGGCCGTCGAGATAATTTAGCAAAAATAGGTGAAGAAAAACTTCATACCTGACAAGTTTTTGCTTTATTTTATTTTTCAACGTATACTGCGTAACATAAATAGTAATTTAAAATAAATATATCATTACGCTTTTTACCCATTACTGGGATGGTACTCTGCCGTAGCAGATCTCGCAGATCTCAAAACCACAGGCCGACTCGATACCACTGAGCTACCTACCTCATAAAAAAAAATATTTTCTGTTTGTAGTATATAATTTACCTATTTCGACCCCACCTTGAAAAGAGGTCTGCGGACGCCCATTGTGGTGGAGAAGCCACAGGGAGTAATTTCATTGCGGTAAAAAGTTTGTCGGCTGCGGGAACTAAACTCAGATTCCAAATCTAGAGTCCGACATGTTATCACTGAGCCAGTTACCACAAAATAAAAATTTAAGATAGAAATATAAAATTTAAAAAATCACCGCACCTTTTATTCATTACTAGGTATGGCACTCTGTCGTAGCAGATCTGATATATTTATACGCGTTAAGTGCAGTTACCAGCCGTCAAATCAAACTCCCCACCAAGATGATAGTGGAGAGGGGCCACAGGGGTAATTTTAATGTGTGAAAATTGTTTGTAGGCTATGGGAAACGAAGCCGAGTTCTCAAATTTACAGTCCGACTCGAAATTATTTCATATCAGTATCATTTACGAAAATATTAAAGAAAATAAAAAACATAAATAAATAAATATATCATCACGCCTTTTACCCATTACTAGGTGTGGCACTCTGCCGAAGCAGATCTCGGTAAGTGATATATTTTGCGCGTAAAGTGCGGTTACCAGTCGTCAAATCACGGCCCCCAAAGATGTTAGTGGTGGAGGAGCCACAGGGGTAGCTTTTGAAATTATGAAAATTGTTTGTCGCCTGTGAGAATCGAACCAGGGTTCTCAGGATCCACAGGCCGACTTCATACCACTGAGCTAGCCACCCCATAAAAAAAAATTAATAATAAATAAATAATAAAGAAAAGGAATATTCGTAAATTAGAAAAGATAAGTAATTATAAAGGGTTTTTGAAAATAACAAACGTGGACCATTGCATCTAGTATTTCGAACTATATTTTCTTTTAAAATTTGTACTTTTTTGTAATAAATTTATGAATATACTTAATTTGTTATTACCTTCCTCCCAATCGTTTTTGAGAAATTATATCAAAATTTTGAAGTCATTTTCCATTATTATTCGCAATTAAATTTAATGTTTTGATGGAATATTCTATGTCATATTAGCGGTTTCCTAATCATTTATAAATGTGTTTGTGGCTTAAAATTGGAATTTTCAGAACTAATAATCAATTATTTTAAATTTTCCTTACTGTTTTTATTAATAACATTTCGAATTAATTTCCTAAAATTTTTTATTAATTAAATGTTTTCAGAAAGAATAATATTTTAAATAAAACTTGTTGATATCAAACAGTTTGAGGAAAACGGCAATTTTTGTCTTATCTATGATTTTTTTTGTAAATATATTATCATCAGTAAAATGGCCTCTATAATTCTTTTCCAAACTGGAGTTGTGAGAACATACGTGAAACAGCCGGCTGAAGAATTATAAACGTCAGTCCTACGTTTGTATTTCATCATTTCTTCGAATAATAAAACAACATAATTTTCATCAATAAACAGAATGAATGTGCACAATTATAAATATTCAATTGTCCGCACGCAGGAACATTATACCTTGTACCTTGCTTATATGAGGTACAATTTAAAGTAAATATTCTTAACCTTGTAAACTTTCGAAAATAGCGCAAACAAGTAATAAAAAAGTAATTAGTTAATTCTTAACATTTTCCACTTTGATATCAAAAATTTCCGTTGGAATCAAATACCTACGCCAACTATTCCTGCAAATTTACAATTTATATTTACATTGTTCGTACTGGCACATGATATTACGATTATAATGTAAATATCACGTGTTCACATAGCGTAGTAGAATAATGAATCATTTGGAATCACCTCATATTACTTAACGAAGAAAACATAATACAGTTATTTACGATTACATGTTTAACACCTGCATTACTTAAATTTACATTATCTTCGAATAATTTCAACTATATTTTAATTCATGACATACAGATTGGAATAAAAATATAGATAAACCGCCCTTAACAGTAAATGTCGAGTAATGTGACACACCTCCTTCAAATTTTGTTTAAACTGCTTAATTTTTACATGGACTGTACAAATCTAGGAATCGTGTTACCTAAACAATCGCTTGTAATTAATTTCCAAAGATTTTTTATCTAACAGTTTTAAAATTAGGGCAATTTAACAAAAATTAGGTTATATTTACCAGTTGACGTAGAACAAATCCTTTAAGAAAACTATTTACACAAATCACACTACGCACTCAAATTCACATAACTTTTGATTAAATATTTTGGATACAACTTGCTTCTATCTCTAACAAACGAGTCATAATCAACTGACAAACAATGAGTGAACACTCGTAAGCGCTCATTCTCATTTTTTCCAAGTCGAACGATTGCGGTTGGTGGGGCGGTCTGAAGTTCAAAGAATAACTAAAACTATCATCATTTTCAACTGATTCCTCTATTTCCTTCACCATAATGATTCATTACTCTTTGTTTTTAATAGCTTTTGCATAAAATAAACTTATTTAATAATTATGTAATTTTCCAAATTTTACATAAAAAACATACAATTTTGTAGCAAATATGCACGACGTTTACTAAGAAGCAATGATAGTTGCATTCGATTTTGAAACACTGAATACATAATAAATTTCATATTCAGTACTGCAACTTTAATTTCATTTCATTTTTATTTAACTTATTAATAGTCAGTTCCATCAGCAGATATAAATTTTTAAAGCTGGTTTAAATAAATAACCGCAAATCGAATGTACAACAAGTACATTTTCCGTAATCATTCCAATGAATAATTGACATAACACGCGATTTGACTACTTTAATTTTTCCACGACCATTCAACAGGACCTTGTACTTTTAAGACATAGTTTGAGCAAAATAATAAATATAATATACAACCGGTAAATTGAAGTTATTTACATGAAAACATTTCTAATAACATTAATAAATAAATAGTTTTTCGTTTATAGGAATGTGCTTCATTCTTAATAGTTTTACATACTGTTAATAGTCTTATTTGTTAAATTACGAATTGTTATATAAACTACTATTAAAGATTACATGATAAACATTAAATTTTAGTAGTTTCTTAGCAACACAAAAATAATAATAAAACGTGTTAAATAATGAACCATCTTATTTATCTAGAAACTTATATATAATTAAAGTAATAGCTAATGGTCGTGGAAAAAATCATTTTGTACTTATTAGATGGTCTTTAATGCAATTTATAAATATACAAATGAACATAAATAATATAAAAATATAAAATCAAATAATTAAAAATTTGTCTCTGGCACTGCTGACTCAAATACTGTTAAATGCATTGACAAATTTGCTATAGTACTTTTTGCATTGTTAGAATAAACAGCCTAAAAAATTAAAATAAGTATCATACATATAGAAATAAGACAAATCTTTATTATATTTACTTTTCCTTTCTCAAAAACTGAAATACTGTCACAGTCTCTCAAACTGCTAACATCGTTTGCAAATATTAGCACAGTTGACTGAGGAAATAATTCTTTTATTTGCGTACTTATTAAGTACTCTAGATTTGATCCATTCACAAAATCTTCAATAATTATAATCTAAAGAGAAAAAATAAAACACGAAATTTTTGTCCGTAAATATAAACATCTTACGATAGTAATATTTTTTTATTAGTACTTACTGGACTTTGTTTAATGTAGGCTTGAGCTAAACATAATAATTGTTTTTCTTCCGTGTTCAATAACTGATCTGCAATTGCATCTGTTTTATTTGGTAAAAGACTGATTCTTTCCATCAACATAAATTTCTTTATAACTTCAAATATATCTTCTGATAAGCCATCATTAGTACTTAATACCTTTCTGTAAAAATTTTATAATAATTTGAAATAAATGAAATTAATCAGTTTTAGTCAACTTACTTTATAGAGAGGCTAAATAAATATGGTTCAGCAGGAATTATACTGACAAGTGATCGCAAATTATTCATAGAAATTTGAGTAATATTTTTTTTACCGATGAAAACACTACCGTATGACAAATCAGCAAGTTTATACATTAATGCAATAATCGCATTTCTTTCAGAACTTGTTAATCCATAGAAACCTAAGAAAAAAACAGGTACAATAATTAATTTATACTGTAACATTTTGATAGTTTCTGTTACCCATTTTCTCGTTTTCTTTAACTTTGAATGACATTTCTTGAAGAACAGGTAGTTGTACTTCTGAATGTAAAGTGGCTTTTAAAAATTTTATTCCGTATGCTTTTTCTTCTAGTCTTATTTTGTCTTCATCATCGTCATTTTCCTCCTCTGTAATACTCTACAAAAATAAAACAAACTTCATTCTGTTTTTTTATAAAAATGGATTTCCCATGTCAAGTTTCTATGGCTAGTTGTTTGTATAACATACTGTATTTATTTGTTACTCTGCAAAACAAGAACTAAATCCCAATGAAAGTAGAGAGGAGTTGCAGCTAATAGTGGAATGAGAACCACACAGATACAATCTTTTTTTATATATAAATTGATGTCACTGTATACAAATATAGTAGCATACTTACCATTGTAAATGTTTGTACTTTTGACAATATATCAAATGCTAGCCCTGCATTCAAATATAAAGACAAAGTTTTTTGTAAAGCGTAACACACTTGTAATGTACAAACAATAGCCAATGCTATACAAGATATATTCTGCATATTCGTAGTACAATCATTATTACTATAGTTCTTTATTGCATCATTGTTCTCTGTTGCATTATTGTACTGTGTTGCATTATTGCACTTTAAAGTATTATTAGTATCATTGAATAATTTTAAACTGCCAACAGAACATGTCGGATTTACTAGCAATGACATAAATCCTACACAAGCTAATAGTAGAACTAAAAAAAATATGATTTAGCATTAATAGTATCAAAGGATTTTACAATAATGTTTTTCTACGATCAAGCAGAAAATAGATATTTCCAACTGACAGTTTAAAGCAAAAAATTGATGTTTGTCGCTTGCTGAGTGTATCATCGTATCCCTGGATAGATGAAAGCTATCGCTTAAATTTTCAAACAAAAAACAGTAAAAAATGATTTAAAATTATTGTTCAAGCGTTTCTAAATGGTCGTAGAAAAAATATTGTGTCTAACTCGAGCAGAAAGTGTCCTAGCCGGTTTTGCATGGTTGTTACTGTCGATCAACAATCTTCATGCGCGAATGACAATAGAATACTTTCTGTTCGAAGTACATAAATAACTATTATTTATTACCTGTAAAACATTGTAAAACAAAAACTAGCCAAGCTTTTGCAGCATGTATTATGTATAAATATGTTATATATTTATCGTAACTGGCATATAAACTAAAACATTTCAATATCATTATACATTGTCCTATCTAATAATAATAATACAGACAATTTTATAAAAAAGTATGTTTCAAAATTTAATATTATATTAAAGTAAAAAAAAAAAACTTACCTTTTAGAAAAGTAGGTGATTTTGTTGTAGGCTTGAATGATAGGCCGAGCCATTAACATTGTCATTACTTGGGTGTACAATATATCGGTGTAATCCATGCCAAACTGATTAAAAGGTAAAAGTGCTTTCCTGTAAATATAATACATTAATCAGTATACATTTCGTTACTAATATTTAATGTATAAAATTTAGTTTCATACCTAATAAATGCGGTGCTAATAATCATCATTGTAAATACAATTGCGGCTGAAACTATATACCACGGTGAAGCAAAAAATATCACACAAGAAGTCATGATTGCAATAAATGAATTTAAGAAAATGTTGTGTATTAACCGCGGTATATCAATATCAGCTAAAACCAAATGCAGTTTAGAATTTGTATGAAGCAACAATAATTAAAGTTATGAATAAAACTATTACTCACTCAGTTGCTGTTGTATTGAAACAATAGATATAATACTGAGTGATTTTGCCTGGAAAAATGCTAATGTGGCTCTGTATAATTTTTGTAATATTTCATTATGGAATCGTATTGACGCAGAAAACATTTTCTGTGAATAAAAATATGACATTAAATTTACATAATTACTGCATTTCACACTTTGCCGGCGACATAAAAAATACGTACATTATTGAAGTAGTAATTCATAATAACACCAAAAATAAGCATCCATAAAAATAATCCAAAGTAAACTGCTAAATGTATACTATTTTTCGCACTCTGAAATAAACCATTATAAATTTTAAACATATAAATTAAAATTAGTCAAAAACTAATGATCAAACATATTTAGAAACAGTACTTTTACAAATGGTATCCACAATGTACCAATATATACTGTAGTAGATATTTATTTGCATAATTTCTAAGAACATATTTAAATCTAAAGTTTATTATTTGATTCAGATTAAATTGAAGATGAAAGATTGCGTTGATGACCTTGGTATAAATGGATGAATATGATTGAAGATTCGTCGCTTAAACCAAAGTTTTTGTGTCAATGTATCTTGCTACTCCATCGCTACAAATTGTATATATAATATTTTTTAATAATGAAATTAAATTTACCCCAAGAGAATATATGAAGTATACTGGTAGGAACGAAATGAACGTAACATTTAAAATTTGTGTTAGTAATAAAATTATTATAGAACATAATCCAAAGTGTAGTAAATAGAATTTTAAAATATTGTTGTCCTCTCCCGTGTCTTCTGAAACATAAAAGAAACAATAAATTGTATAAAGATGAAAGAATAAAGTCAAAAGCATTATCGAGGATTACATTAAAAACTGCAATGTATATTTGATTCTTCGATAATTTTTTTGGTTTTATTTACTAAAAATTGTGCTTTTAAATATAATCTTACTGTTTGCAAGGTCAAAATTATCTACATGATCAATAGACAATGAATCTGTTGAATCAAAAATGCTGTAACTTGAAGAATATGTACGTAATCTAACATCATTAGGGCTACGTGGAATATCTCTTGTAACATCTAGAAAATTAGATTTTTCTCTAAAAGAAAAATGTTAAATTCATAATTCTTAAAACCAAAGTTAAATACACATCGTACTCATACCGACAAGAAGTTTTTTGCTTTAACAAATATTCCATAAACTCTGTATACTCGTGATCATATTGTATTAGCTTCTGATGGTCTCCTTGAAGTATTATATTTCCATGCTGCATCATAAATATTTCGTCACATTGTTGTAAAAACTAAAATAAATATTGCAATAAATATATTCAACATGAAACTTAATAGCAACACAATTTGATACCTCTGTATTATCAGTAACTAGCAATACTGTCTTTTCTTGTAAAGATTTAATCACACAATTGTCAAATATTTTAGATGCTTTACGAGGGTCTAATGCACTCAACGGTTCATCAAGCAAATATATTTCTCTATAAATAATTATAAAACCACATTAATATCTTTTCAAGTTTTTCAGAATATAATGTCAGCCCAAAGAACACATTTCATTTTTATATTTTATATTATATTATCAAATTTTTAAACACGAACGAAGCGTATCTTACGCCGAACACATTCAAAGCTTTTACATTATTATAAAATAACATCTCTCAGGTAATTTACACAATAAACAAGCTGGGCAATTTATACAATAAATCAATGTTCGAAATGTCTCAAAAATAGCAAATTTATATTTACCCGTCTTCATAGAGAGCTCTGGCAAGTATAATACGTTGTTTTTGCTCCAGCGTTAAAAGTTTAGACTCGATGATAGTATCATCTTGTTGAGGTAACATAGAAATAAAATCTTGTAATTCGCAATACATTGTCACCCGAAAATATCTGCAATTACATATAATATTACTCTCTGAAAATTGTAATTTTAAAATAGTTTTACCTTTGGGTATCCAATTCACTACCGAACAAAATATTATTTTTCAATGAATCTTGAAATATAATCGGATCTTGAGTTGCATATGCGAAATGACCAATAGTTCTTCTTTTTCCTTTTGATTGTAAAAGTAAACCCATTACTGCTAAGAGAAGAGATGATTTCCCACTACCTGGCAATCCGCAAATACCCACTAATTTACCCTAAAATAGACAATTTAAAAATGGTTTTTCATAAACAACAACAAATTACATACTTCCTCTACAACCATATTAATGTCATGTAAAATATCATGAACTGGTACTTTGTTTCCAAGAGAAATAAAATCTGATTTCGGTTCACATAATCTACAAAAATATTAAAGATAGAAGAAAACATAAACAGTAATGTTATTCAAAAAACTACATATTTGCTGTGGAACTATTTATATCTAATGTTACTTGTTTGGTCCACTGAAAATTAGCTTCTTCAATATGAATTGCTAGATTGGCATCTTTTGGTTTTTTGTTATTAAAATTAATTGTATCGCATGTCATTATTTTCTAGAAATGAATCAAATTATTATTATTTATTGTTATTGTTTTTAAAGAAATTTAAATACCTTAAATTTGCTTAAAGCTGCTAATCCTTTTATAAAATTATTTAGTCCGTACCAAAAATTATCTAATGATTGTTTCATATGAATTAGAAGAATGATAGAAATTGATGCAAACTAAAAATTAAGTTTTTTTATTAGAAAATGTTTATATCTAGTTCTGGATCTTTTACCAAGGCCTGATCTTTATCATCGAAAGCAATAAAAAGTGCAGATAAAGACAAGAAAGGTTGCAGTAAAATAAACGAGAAACATATATTATCGTACAGTCCAGCTCTCTTCATATTTTTCACTTCATTGTCTCGTTTTGCTATAAATAAAAATAAAAAATAGAATATTAGTTTATTTTATACATAAAGTACCAAAAACAAAAAGTAGAATCCCTTTTTTATATTAATTTAGGTGTACGCTTCAGAAGTTTATTATCGACAACCAAAAAAGGTTGTAATTTGAACTTTTTTTGTTGATTGCACTCAGTCTAAAAACTCAACTAGTAATAAAATAAATTACCTGATATATTAGACTGAAACCAATATTCCTGTTTGAAAAATTTAACATAAATATTATGCGTAATAAAATCTTCCAATAATCTTATTCTTTGATCGGAGAAGAATGTTGCTTTATATAGTAAATTCTTTGACAAGAAAGCTATCAAAATCTGTAAAAAGAATATAATAATAAAAAAATATTGATTTAAAAAAAAATTAACATAAATAAAAAAAATACTAACGAAAATTGGGAATAAAATAATGATGACGATAACAGAAATATATCCCCAGAGGCCTAAATATCCGCCCGCGATTAACATACAAAAAGCAAGAATAAATGGGGTACAAATTAAATTTGGGAATGCCATGACCAGGTCGTGGATATTCTGGCCATCAGATAATAGAAAACTTGCCAACTGTAAACGAAAATTATTACAAATCAAAAATATAATTTGTCCTCAATAAAAATTTATTTCTTTATCGTTAGATAAATAATAATAATTAATCATATTGCATCAAAATCATACCAAAAAATAATTATTATAGTTAATAAGAGAAGAAATTTGTACTAAGAATAAATATACAGTTTTTTGCAATCGAATATATATTATATTATTCGTTCATCTAAGCCCAACGTTTCGCTAACATTCTTAACTTTATCAGGAAGATAATCGTCAACAATTGACTTTTTAATCATATTTTAACTTATTGACGATTGTCTTTCTCTCTGATGAAGCCAGGAATGTTGGCGAAAAGTTGGGCTTAGATGAACGAAAAATAAAATATATATGTGACTGCAAAAATATTATTCGTAGTACAAATTATAGTTAATATCATTTTTTGATGCACTGTTTTTTTTATTTATCCAACGGATAAGTTATTGAGCCCTTTATCCGAAGATGGAAAAATAATAAAATGGTATTACCTGCCAACTAGATATTTTATAAGTTAATGATGTAATCATAGCTTGTCGATATAATGAAGAAAAGCAAGCAGATCGTAGTCTAATTGCAGTTCTAAAACAGAAAATATCTTTAAATTTTTTGGATACTATAATATGCAATAAGCATACCTTAAATTTATAGCATTACTACAAGAAGTAAGAAATGAAGACATTAATTCGGAACACACTAATGCAAACATCCATCCACATACTTCATAAATATTATCTTCTTGTTGACTCTGTTCTAATATTATTGGTAAGAAATATATCTAGCATAAAATATACTTGTTATTTTAAATTCCATCAAAAAATTAACATAATTTAACAATGAACATAAGACTTACTAATCCTATCATCGACATCAAGGATCCCAGAATGTACAAAATGCAAGCAAATAAAGTTCTTGTTCTAATAAAATGCCACACTACTGTAAAAATTGATAAATTATTTTGCCCTTGCTTTATTACCTGTTCATCCAACAACCCATTTACTCTAAAAAATAAACATATTTCTAAATTAATTATTAGTTCGCAAAATTTCAATATTAATTCCTTTGCCGTTCCAATACGTATAGTAATATGTACCTGGGTGAATTAACAGTGCATGATTCAGAATTTGGACACAAGGGAATAGATACGCCAGCATGATTTCTAATGCTTTGCCATAAATATTTAAAAATCCAATCAAATGTCATGAACGAAAATAAACCCGAATTTTGAACAGACAATTCATCATTCCTAAAAAAATTAACCATTTGTAAATAAGGCACGTGGAATATAGTATTTGAATTGTTACTCTTTTAATCGGAAAGGCAGTAAAGAGAGCAGAGTGTTGTGGTATCTTGAAAATCTTTGATTGGGAATGTATGTAGAGAATACCTGACGACTTCTGCGATTATGTCGATATGGGATTGATTCTGTTATACTTCCTGTTAGACTAAAAACATTCAATAATCAATTATACTTTAAAGTATATCAGCTTAAAATTATTTACCTAGTAGTAGTAGCCTGATCCATTTGGTAATAAGACTTATTCGTTTGCAACATTTTTTTTCAAGTTTTAAATGCACTTTTACTCACAAAACACCATAATTATTTCATACACCAGCCAACACAATATTTTTAAAATAATCACTTAATCTGATGCACACTAATCGTTTATCAGTAACTCCACCTATTTGACTAAGATTAATAGTTGAAGTAACAAATAAACTTAGATAATATATTACTTGAAATTGTTTATTAATTGTGCAATACATTCCCTGTTAGATCTTATGCGTGTAAAGTTAGTGATTGAAAATAAAGTTATAATATCGAACTCACTGTATCTTATCTCATTTTTGAACTATGTAAATACTAAATGTATGTATGGAATGGAATTTTTATCAAACTGAACTGAAATAATCAAATATAACAAGAATTCAATAAAATCAAAACTTCATTTTATAAATAACAACAATGAATCACTAGTATAATAAGATTTAGTGTTATCATCGTATTTGTAACAGAATAATATTATTAATAAATTATAAAGCTTACAATATATTTTAAATAGTTAAATATATCTTTCAAGGCACTGATCTAAAGGCATATAACTTTAAACGTACATATAAAATATTAAACTTCTATTAGACAAAAAAAAAATAATCTACATTAATTACATAATTTAACATTATTATATTAATTATGTATAGTACATATTTAAAAATCGTCAACCATATCTTATCTCTTTTGTGCAATTCGAGTTTTCTTCGAATTTATGTGACACATTATTCTACGAATTTGCAAATAAATAGATTTTAGTCATAGTGATCATTATTCGTTATCGTTACTGATATTTTTTTTGTACATTAACAAAAAACTTAGATTATGCGATAGATATTATAATTTTGATCGTTGCGATTACCAACCATACAATTACAACACCTACAGATATTAGTGGAATATAAACCAGAGGCTAAATTTTCAGTATTGAAATATATTTTTCATAACAAAACTGAGATTATTAATAATAATAATAATAATAATAATAATAATAATAATAATAATAATTGGTGATGACCATAGTAGTTGATCCATCTTAAATATATATATATATATATATATATATATATTAAATAGTAATAATAATATATTTGGTGTTAATAAATAAGAACGTATGAATGGAGGAATCTTGTTCAAACTTTAACGAATTTTACATAAAATAATTTATCGTTCCCATTAATAAAAAATATATAAACACGATTTTCAAATGAGTAATTACTGGTTATAATATCACTACACAAAATTGTTCTACCAAGCCAAAATTTCTACTAAAGAAAGTATAAGACAATAATGTGGTACTAAGAAAACTGAAGCCCTCAAGCAACTAATTTAAATTTTACTTCTGGTAAATAAATATCGTATTGTTAAATTTAGATACATAAATTTTGAAATAATGTAATTTTAATTAGTAGCACAGCAAATTCATAAAGAAATATTAATAATTTTTTCTCATTTTTGTGATCACAACAACTAAGATCTATAATATTTGTATCATGGCAGTAAGAAGGAAGTATGAGGATACATACATAAGGATGTGGAAGCTTACGCCGGCACCTTCTTGGGTTGCGCCTCATGCTGACGCCGAAGACGACGTCGCAGTTCATTGGGAAACTTTTCGTAGCATTTCTTGCACACCGGTTTCAAGTCGAATTCATAGAACTTGGTCTTCTGGTTCATCTTTTGGTCACAGACAGAACAAGCGAAATGGTGTACGCACCATGCTTTATTCATCGCAGTAAATACTGAAATAAATAATTTTACATTTGTTCATTCCTATTATTTTAAAATAAAATAAACATATCATCACGCCTTCTACCCATTACTAGGTGAGGCATTCTGCCGTAGCAGATCTCGGTAAGTGATGTATTTTGGGCGTGAAATGCGGTTACCAGCCATCAAATTACGGCCCCCAAGGATGTTAGGGCGAGCCACAAGGGTAGTTTTAATGTGTAAATTGTTTGTCGGCTGTGGGAATCGAACCCGGGCTCCCAAATCCACATGCCGACCCGATACCACTGGACCATCTACCCCATAATTTATAATTATTTACAAATGGCTGCAAATTACTGGAAAACTGGAATGTTAGATTATATAAAAATAACTTACCATCACCAGCGATGACTTGGTTACAGACGAAACAGAGGTTTCCAAACAGTTGATGATAGTGAGTTTCACAATATGCGAGACCTTTCTTCTCATAATGACGATGGCCGAAGAAAGGTTTCTCGCACTTGGCACACACGAAATGCTGAAACAAATTAAGGTTTATAATTAGTATTTATTTAAAATGGATATTTAACAATTTAAAACTGGGACCTTTGAACAAAAGCATTAAACCAATTGAACTATGGCCGTGGTCGCCATGTATTTCAAATCTGGTTTTATTTCAAATATTCTCTCTATTTTGTTGTGTTAAAGACATTGAGCTGAATGCAGCAAGCTAAAAAACTTAGTATCCTTTTCTTATTAATGTATCGTTGCATATATCTTTCTTTATATTGTTATTTTTACAAAAGCTTTTTTAATTAGAGAAGGGTGCTGAATTTGGCGCAATATGATTTAATTTTCTACATTTCAGTGGATGGACCTCATTTTAAATAATTGTTTGTACCTCAACATGCCAGTGTTTGCCGAGCGCAGTGACAACTCTCTCCTCGATGGGGCGGCGGCAGGCACCGCAGATGGGGATGCCCATCTTGTCGTGGCAACGAAGACAGTACAGCTCGTTCATGTCGTTGGCAGCAAAACCAGGTCGAGAGCGCACTTCACGCGCATTGCAGTCCAGTTCCACGTGGCACGCCGTGCAATTGAAGTGGTACGGGTGGTACACTTCTCCGCGGAACTTCAGCGGCTTGTCGTCGATTAATCCGTGGCATTTGTGGCACACGTATTTGCCCAGGCCCACGGCTTTAGCCCTATACATATCAACATAACAACCACATTAATTCCACATTCGTCGGTGCGGTGGTCCAGCGCTTGCATAACGTAATACAAACGTGAAGTACAGGGTTCGACCAGCAATTGTGTATGCCGTTAAAATGGCACAGCACCTGCTTTTAATCATACGCTCGTATTGTAATTGGGACTAACTTTCTGTTGTGCAGAATAACAAATAAAAAATTAACTCGAATCAAAATTTTAAAAGTATTAATGTTTGGATAATCAGCTAATAACCAAAATGAATTTCAAATACGAGATTTTGTAATTAATTATAGGGTTGAATTTTTAGATTTTTAGCCATTACTTTGCAGAGTTTAAATGTTTATGAATAAAAGTAAGTAACAAAAGATTATGATGATTACCTGGCGTTACACTCATGACACAAGGCTCTGCCTGCATTCCTAATAAACCCAGCATCCGCCAATTCCGATGAACAATCTTCGCACCGGAAGCATCTCGGATGCCAGTTGGCGTTCATGGCCTTGATGACCCGTCCGATAACAAACTCTCCGCAACGGCCGCAGCACGGCGCAAACAGCACGTGGAAGTCATGCTCACAGTACTTCCTGCCCTCGAATTCGTAGAACACACCCTCCGGAAACGGGCGGAAGCACTGGGCGCAAACGAAGCATTGCTGGTGCCAGAGTTCACCCGTGGAGTTCACGATCTTCTCGTGAGGCTCGAAACCATCTCCGCAGCGGGAGCAGACCATGCTGTCCAACGACATACCGCCGGTTACTCTAATACGAAATTAAATAATGAGAATTAAATATGAACTAAATCAAACAGTTTCATTTACTTCACAAGAATATCGAAGTATTTAGAAAGAAGTGAAGGTAAAATAAATTAACTAAAGTACGTAAAAAAATCTTATAAATAAATGAAAATAGAAGTCGGAAATTTTTATTAAGTAAATAAGAGTACTGAAATAAAAATAAGAGTATTGAAATAAAAATAAAAATTTGTACTTTTTTATTAAAAAAGAAACTTAGTGAATTCATAGAATTAAGACGTATCATTTTTTCCACATTTAATCATATGATTCTTGTTTTTTCATCTTTAAATAATCTATTTAACAAAATTACGTATTCTCTATTCTATAAATAAAGAAATGAGTACATTTAAATTAAATTTATGGACAGCAATGTAAGGAACGTAGTGACATACTTTGTTCACCATAACAAATGTTTTATACCAGAAACTGTGAGGTATCAAATAAAATCTTATTATAATGATAGGGTTGCAATCAGTTTTTTATCTAGTGTCGGGACAGACAATTTTATAGAGTATCAAAAGAATTTTGTCGTAATCTGCAGAGTTCTTAATAAATAAGAATGAACAACAAATGATATAATTTCAATAGTAGGAAATGAGAAGGGATATTCTAATGAAGGATGTAATTGAAGGGACAGTAGAAAAAGAAAGATAACAAAGGCAGGAGGAGGAAAATGGTACACGACCTGAAAGAAGAAAGGAAAAATTAGAGAAGGCATATAAAATCTGCGTGAAGCAGATAATTATTGATGATGAGTAGGAGAGTACATGCTTATTTATTATTACTAACCCAATGATTGTTCTGCGTTTAGAATCTTCCACTACAGGTTTATCAAGTTTATATTGTTTTCTTAAATATTTCCTATAATCCTCATCATTTTCAGCATCACATAGTGCAGTATTAGTATTATCATAATCATTATCATCACTATCTAAATCATTACGAGATTTCGCTCGTCTTCTGAATAATTCACTGCTATTTAATGTCTGAAGAGGTGGCACAACCAAAGGAAATTTTTCAGTCATTTTAAATTAATTACACCAACACGATTTAAATGCTGAAGATATTATGAATCAAATGTACTTATGAGTAACTCTTTTCTCTACAACCTTTATTGGAGGTGCAGATAAGATAATTTTAAATCAAACATGAGATATAAAATGTAACTTATTTACTTTTCATACGTGAGAAGAACACGATGATTTATTGTTAATAAATTTTTATTATGAAAACAATAAATTTTTCTTGCATACAAAATCTAATCCAAAAACGGTCGAAAATTTATACGTTCATACGAATTGTTAGTTCATGTTTATCAAAACATTGAAGTCATTTATTTTTGAAATTGTACTATGGAACAAAAACAAATGATATGTAAATATAAACACAACATTCTCGTTAAAACCATCCTATAATAAATTGAATTAAAATAATGGACATGGTTGAGATAACATATCTACAGGTATCAGGTATCATACATAAACATATTTACACTAAACCATAAGCCAAATACAGATTAGATTATGAAAAGCAGACGGCAAATATGACATGCTTACCCAGGCATAGGGATTGGAGACATGAAGAATCTTCAAAAGAAGTTGAAAATTCCAAAATATCAAGAAAACTGAAAAAAACAAACAAGCATTTGTACGCAAAAGCACCATAGTTTCATCATGCATATTTGTAAGCAAATTATACAAAAGGTCTAACAATAATTTTCATTATAAAAACAATACTTACATGTTATTTAGGCACTTTTAATTAAAAATATTACACAAGACAGATGATCAAGAGCACACACCCATTTTGTGGTTATTTGGCCAGTGACCAATCGGAAACGACGTTTCCTTTTACAGGCGTTGAGGTTAGAAGGCGGAATAATTAAATTTTCATTGTCGTGCTAATTTTATCCTCCAATAAATAATTTAATAATACTCTAATCATAATTTTTGGATTAGTCAAATTAACCCAAACCATACTTTCAAAAAAGTTGAATATTCAATCTGGTTTTTGGAAAGTGATTTGTATAAACTTTTTAAAATCGGACATTTTGAGTATTATTTTATTCACTATTTTACACAAAACTTGCATACATTTTTCAATACTTGAAAGTTGAAAATAACAGTACATTTTATAGTTTTCTGGTTTAAAATGTAAATCCAACACCCAAATTACAAACTACAGTCAGAATTAATTTCTACACATTTAAAAACCAATATATACATAAATGTCTAAAATTGTGCTTAACTATTAAAAATGTACATGAATATACAGATATTTGACAATGCGAAATGATAAATTTCGACAGAAAGTTGGAATGGAAACTGCCACACAATGAAACGATTGAATTCTACGAAGGAACAACATGAAACAAAATTATGTAAATAAATAACACCTTAGTTGTCTTTCTTCATGCGATTGCTGGTCATTCTGTAAATGATGGAATCTCTGCCTGGATCCATGCCTCCAATTACCATCGAGATGGCCATTAACGAGAAGAACATCGTCACACCGAACCATAACAAGATGTTGAAGATGACTGGGTAGTCAGCGCTGTACGTTTGCGCTAAGTTCAGTTTCGATGTCACCTACACAATCAAGCACAGAAAAGATATTTAATTTTATTTATATAAACTAGAAATTTATATTTTCTATGTACTTACGTCGTCATCCTTATCAGAAAGCATGAATTAAAAAAAAGTTCATAAATGTTTTGTTAATTTTTTCTCTTTTATAATAAATTTTTAAAATACTTACATTATCATCCTTAACAATAGTTTCTGTTTCCTCCAGCAAACTTCTTGCAAACCTCGTGTGACTGGCATCACTCGTAATCACTGTAATCAACGCATTTCCTCCATAAGTTTTCTTGAAAGCATCGTTCAACTTGGCCAGCGTCTGCACGAGCAGTTGTTTCGCTTCAATTGTCTCGGACGAGTTGTCGCCATGAAGATCAGAAACGGCGTGTAACCCAGGCAACACAAACCAGAATAGGTCACGTGTGTTGTCTTTCTTTACTACGCCTGCTTCGATCTGAGCAATTATGTTGTTCAGAAGGTTGAGTTCATTTAAGAAATTCTGGTCTTCGTCGATAGTGGGTTTCAAGTGTTTTGGCTTGATTTGCGAATTGGCTTTCACTTGGTTTAAGATTTTATATTCTTTGATCTAGAAAATATCAAAGAAATTACATTTTTATACAAGAGAACGATGAATTGACCTTGCTTATATTATAAAATAAATATTGTATAACCTTCAACAATTAGATCAAATTAAAATTAAGTTAAACGTTTGTTTCTTGGTAAATTAATAAATAAATAATGAATATTTACCGCATCTGGACCTTCATCGAGGCTGACACGAATCAAGTTGCTGTCGCCGTTGGGATACCGATCAACAATTCGTTTCTCTAGAGCACTCCAAGTAATTTCTTCATCTTCATTTGTGTGCATCGGGAAATGATGACCTATTTCCGAGCCAATATCGCTGATGCCATCAACAGCAACATTTACTATAACTTCTGCTAAGTGAAATGGGTCAATTAGGTACATTCCTGACCAGCTACTACTCTGTAATATTGTCAAAAAAAATGTTATGCTTTATAATAATAATATTATTTACACTGAAAATAAATACCTGTTCAACTGTAAAGCCAAGGGCTGCAGAGTACATTTCTTTCAATGTGCTTTCTTCTATGTGTTCATGTCCTTTGAAAGAAATACTTTTCGGGTGGCTCATAATAATTAGATCGCCGGCAGCTAATGCTATAATAAAATTATGGTTTAGTAAAACATTACTCAAAGAAAATAACACTTTAAGGTTACAAGTGGGATGGGCAAATCAATAATGTAAAATTACTATGTATCTATAATTAAAAAATACTGTTTTATATTGAACATACCTGCAGCTATTAAAGATAACAAAAATACTGTAAGTTTTAACATTTTGTACTGTATTTCACAAATATTCTTTACAAAATATTATAGCAACCACTATCATATGATCCTTTTGATCATATGACAGATGTATGAAACTTAATAACATAAAAGTCCCTAGAATATGATAAAAAAGTCTCGACAAACTAAAATGAAACCGTAATTGAAATGTGTTTTAACTCCACCCCTCAGATATATAACGAATGGTGTAGCAAACTTGAAATGTACAATCTCAGTAAAAACACTTGGGCGCGGTACAATATGCAAATTTATTAATTATATATTTATTTGTTATTAATAATTATTATTGTTCTGACAAGCTACTTTTTTATATATAGAAAGAATTACACGCTGTCTTAATTCATCAACACAAACTGCCTTTTTAATAAAACTATTGACACTGAATGTACCGACAAGACATTCCTCTCAGGGTTATAAATTACTTTGTCCAACTTTATACACTAAAAATTTGTCCGTAATATTCAAACATTTATTCTGGATAATTTATATTATAAAAAGATGACATTTCATTTTTTTTATAAAATAGTTGAAAATTCAGCGTTGGGTACTCTTAGCTATTTGTTCCTTTAAAACTAAAATACTTGTACGCTGTTCTGGAGGCAGCATTGCAATTTGCTCATCGGACAGTTGCAACACTTGCATTATTAATGCAGCCTGCAAAATAAATCATTCAAACATATTTTCATAACAATAATATATTTTTTATTGGTTTTTTAAGAAATATTTTACCTTTTCTTGATCAGATGCTCCTGCAGCACCAATGTTGGGCGACATGCCAGCAGGAACCCTCGGCATGGGAACAGGCTGTGGGGGCACTACAGGCCGAGGAGGAACTACCATCGGACTTGTTGTCGCTACAATTCATCAAATTAGAAACAATAAATTTAATAAATCTTTATTTTCTGTGCCTTTAACTTACGGATGGGTTTTTGTTGACGTGGATCCAAAGGTCTCTGACGAGGATCATTATTAAATGAATTCAAGGTGCTACGAGGATCACGGCCAAAGCTAAAAAGTATTTTAAAAATAACAAAAAATATTTGTTTAATAATTATAATAATGAAGTCTGCACAAGAGATTTTTCTTTATAAAACTTTTCTCATTTGAACAAAACTCATTGTTTGAAAAAAACAAACCTTTCCGATAGAATATTAGCGATATCCAACTTAGCAGCACTAACAGAACAACAATAATTGATACATATGTACAAAATAGTTTGTTGGATAGACTTACGCGTCAGTAGGCCCTGTGGGGAAGTTCAACCCAGTGGGTGTAGTTTGCGGTTGTAGAACTGCGGTTCGCATGTCCTGGTCTCCGATTCCTCCTCGAGCCAATCGCGGATCTAGAGGCAGAGGCCGCGGATCTAACGAGCGCAGGTCTACATCTTGCGCTAAAAACATCAACTTCCGTCAAAATACAAATAATAATATAAAAAGAAATAATGACTAGTTAATAGTTATTTATATAATTACAGACATAATCACGCGTCAAGCTTTAAATTTCCTGAGTGCTATAATCTTGATTATGGCCGTGGTACATACAACATTTATTTTATTTTAGTCGTCGAAATTAAAAGAATCAGTCAGTAGGTATACGTTATTGTTATGCTGGTATTGTTAATTTCCATGCATGTACAAAGATTGTTGGTGTTACTATATTGTTGGTATACGAACACAACTTTTTTAAATTTATTTCACTAATGAATTCTTCGTGCTTTAATTGACTTATTAAAGATATAAGAAGATAAAGAAATTTGGTGGTTTGATAGTTATGATATAATAGGCTGCAACATGGAATATCTAATTTAGCTTGTCGAGAATTTCTGTTATAAGGGTTCAGAATTTTCATCTTTTTTTTTGTTTCTATATAATTTCGAAAAAATTTAAAATACGGTTCTATATAATTCAGCCTACGAGAAATCGAATGCCGTTGAGCGCATCTTCATATCTTTTTTAGTTTTTGAGTTATAGCGATTTTTCATATTTTTCAAATCTCAACTTTGAGAGCCTATATCTCGAGAACTAAAAGAGATATCGAAATGCGGTTTGAACGAGTGCATTTCTCGTGCTTTGCTTAATATAATAGCAAATTATGAAAAATTTGAAAATTTTCCGGATTTTTCCAAAATTTTCCTAAGGCGATATTTCAAAAAGTAGAAGAGATAATTAAAATCTTTGAACACCAGTGAATTCCTCGCGTGAAAATACATAGGTATGTATATTTTCACAAGGAAATTCGCACGGGTAGATTTTTTATTACAGAAAAACGAAAATCAGCTAAAAATTAAATATTTTTGAAGGGGTACCCCTTAAGATTTTTACGATTTTTGGTCATTTTTTGTTTTTCTGTAATAAAAAATCTATCCGTACCGAATTTTCTCGTGAAAATTTACATACCTATGTATTTTCACGCGAGGAATTCACTGGTGTTCACAGATTTTAATTATCTCTTCTACTTTTTGAAATATCGCCTAGGAAAATTTTTGGAAAAATCCGGAAAATTTTCAAATTTTTCAAAATTAGCTATTTTATTAAGTAAAGCACGAGAAATACACTCGTTCAAACCGCATTTCGATATCTCTTTTAGTTCTCGAGATATAGCCTCTCAAAGTTGCGATTTGAAAAACATGAAAAATCGCTGTAACTCGAGAACTAAAAAAGATATGAAGATGCGCTCAACGGCATTCGAATTCTCGTGGCTCAAATTATATATATTAAAAAAAATGAAAATTTGAACCAAGATTGGCCCAAAATATTTGTAATCTTTAATATATCTCCAATTGCTAAACACACATTTCTCAAACTAATATACTTCATTTTAAAATCGTTAAACTATGATTACATATTGAAAAAACTACGAGAAATAAAAATTTATCAAGTCAACCACTGAATTTGAGAATCCGAGTTAGAGTCCCACAGCCGCTAAACAATTTTTACCACTTTAAAACTACTTCTGTGGCTCTCCCTCCACTAACATATTTGGGGCCATGATTTGACGGGTGGTAACCGCACTTTACGCGCAAAATATATCACTTATCGAGATCTACTACAGCAGAGTGCCACACCCAGTAATGGGTAGAAGGTAACTTCGTATAAGAACAAAATGCATAAAAGTAAAAAAGAAACAAAAATATAAATTGTTTAGATCACAGAAAAGCGAAGCAATCATAAAAAAGTAGGATTGTCATTAATTTATTGATCGGTTACTGATAATGATCGAGTTGCTTTTCTGGTGTATCCATTTTTTTTATTATCAAACCTGAAAAGACTGGCGCCTGGTTGCTGATAGTCTGTGCCACAGCAACGAAATCATTCCGACTTGGAGGTGGAACCGGTGTCGGCACCGTCGTATTAGGAATGTTGATGGGAATCGAACTGGCTGATATTGTCTTGTCTGAGGGCGCCAGCACAGGTGGCGGATGATTCGCTTTGTGCAACATCGACTAATAAAAAAACGTCATTTGTTTATAGTATGATTCAAATTCGTTTACAATATGATTAAATGTGGAATAAACATGCAATTCTTTGAGATTTTAATTCATGTTAAATAATTAAATAATATATACAGAGTCGGCCTGTGGATTTGAGAACCTCGGTTCGATTCCCACAGCCGGCAAACAATTTTCACCACGTTAAAATTACCCCTGTGGCTCCTCCTCCATTAAAATCTTTGGAGGTTGTGATTTGAGGGTTGGTAACCGCACTTCACACGCAAAGATATTTCACTTACCGAGATCTGTTACGGCAGAGTGCCACACCCAGTAGTGGGTAAAAGGCGTGATGATATGATGATTTATTTATTTGGGGAGGCTAGCTCAGTGGTATGCAGTCGACCTGTGGATCCTGAGAACCCTGGTTCGATTCCCACAGGTGACAAACAATTTTCATAATTTCAAATGCTACCCCTGTGGCTCCTCCACCACTAACATTTTTGAGGGCCGTGATTTGACGATTGGTAACCGCACTTCACGCGCAAAATATATCACTTACCGAGATCTGCTTCGGCAGAGTGCCACACCCAGTTATGGGTAGAAGGCGTGATGATATACATATTTATTTAATAAACAAAAATAAAAATTTGAATAAAGTCTACATACACAAGCAGTTTGTGGATCCACGATTCGCATGACAACTTGTGCTTGCAACAAAGCATACGCCAGTTGTGGGTTCTGTAGCAACATAGTTCGAGCTTCTGTTGGGTTGTTCTGAAACAAAATAAATAAACAAAACAATAAATCATAACAATATTCAGTTTCAAAAGCATACTTGCACACAAAGCTTCATTTGTTTCATCAATTCAAACATCTGTTCTGGCGGCAACGATGCAACAGCTTTACTTATAGCTTCGGGAGCTTTATCTGCTTGAATAGGGTCGCCGTACGGATTTTCAACAGCTGGTTGCTGCATAAGATTTTGCATTTCCATGCGAGACTTCTCTGTGCAAGCATTGTCAACACGTAAAGACCTACCACCGATTTCGTAACCGTTAAGATTACGCATAGCACTAAGTGCTGTTTCTTGATCTCGATATTCACAAAATCCATAGCCTTTCGGTTTGCCGGTTTCTCTGTCAAAAACTAGTCTGAAAGCAAAGCATTGCATTGATAAAACTAGAACTTTGTTGAGATGTTAATATATTTACTTAAACGACAAAACTTGTCCAACTTCACTGAATATGTCTTTGAGTTTTTCTTCTGTTGCTTCGTAAGGAATGTTCCCCACTAAAAGGAAATTAATTATAATAGATACAGTTATTGTTACATTTAATAATATGAATGATCACCTACCGAAGACAGATCTCATGGATTTATCCATGATATTTTGTTCTAAATTATCCATGGTTACGATTAACAAAACGGTATCAAATAAAAAAAAATTATTAAAGTATAAAGAAAATATAATAAACTAGTAAGAACAAACTAATAAACTTCAAAAAAAGAAAAATATATGCTAATATTTATCAAAATTTGTAAATAAAAATTGTTCACACACAAACTACGACAGTTTGACAGCAAGATTGTTTATGAGTGTAAAATGTTGGTATAACTGAATAAAAATAGTTGATAGAGTTGGATGAAATACTCTAAAACCCTGAGAGGAATGTCGGCTATCGTCGATACATTAAGTGTCAAAAGTTATATTTGAAAATTTACTGTTTATTTGAATTTAAGAAATAATAAGACAGCGTGTTATTCTTTCAGTTATAAAAATATTATGAAATAATAATAAACAAATACATCATTAATAAATTTTATAAATGCCCATGTAGTACATTGGTACGACGGCCAAGTTTTTTTACTAACACTGTACACTTCACTTTAGTGAAGCTACACCATTCGTTATATACCTAAATGGGTGGAGTTAAAGCGCATTCCAGCTATGGTTTTACTTTAGTTTGTTGAGCTTTAGTACTATATAAAAAATTATTTTAGAAATATATCAATATCAACATTTGTATGTTGGTGATTTGAAATTGAAGTATGTCAACAACAGCGAGTGACAGTTGTTTGAATCGTGATTTCTTTTTAATAATTTTCCTTGAGTTCTTGATTTTTCCATTAAAAAGATGACATCTAAAACAAAAGGTAACAGAGTAACAGTGAAAAATAAAACCGCAAATCCATTATTTGAAAAATGGTTAACCGAATGGAGAGATCAAGCAAAAGAAAATAATTCAAAAATGCAATTTACATTCAGTAATGCACTTAAAACATTACAAAAGTACCCCCTACCTTTAAATTCTACCAAAGAGTGTCTTATTTTAAAAGGATTTGGTAAAACACTTTGTAGTATGTTGGATAAAAAATTAACTGAATATAAAAGAAACAATGGAAATGCAACACAAAATCAACCAACAGTTGATTTACATCCCGACATACAACCTACACAAAATAACATAAACAAATCTAAAGAAAACGAACCTAAATCTAAACAACAAAACTCTTCTAAATCGCCCAAAACCGGCAAACCTTACCTACCAGCAAAACGATCAGGAGGCTATGCTATTATGATAACTTTAATGAAAAAAAGCCAAGAACCTAATTATAGTGGTTCCTTAACAAAAAATGAAATAATAGAACACGGACGTCACCTTTGTGATAAATCTTTTACAAAATCCGAACCTGAGTCATATTACACCGCTTGGTCTTCAATGAGAACTTTAATTTCAAAAGGACTCGTTTTGCGGACAGGTTCACCTCCAAAATTTAGTCTTACTGTCGAAGGTGAAATCCTTGCACTCACTCTTATAGAAAATGATGATTCAACCGCACCAGAAGATGATTTAAATGCATTTATTTCTCGAACAAATATTTTAAACAAATCCACTGAAAATGAGAATATTAATCTGCAAAATAATGTTCCAATGATAATAGATAGTGATGATTCCAATTCTCAAAGTTCAGTTCAGAACGTTATTGTAAATAATATCGAAGAGAATAATTTTCCATCCACCACAGTTGCTCAGAAAACGAATTCGCAAATTTTAAAAGATTATAAAACTTTGACTTCAAGTAACAATACGCAAGAAACGACGTCTAGTCAAGCTTCATCTAACACAGAAACAATAATTTTGGCTCCTCGATCATTTGATGTTGTTTTACTAGTCGACACACAAGAAACAACTGGGTTAGTATTTACAATGTATCGATACTTAACGATAATTATTGATAAAAATCCATTTAAGCGATTGTCATTTGTTTTTCTTACTGGGTTAAAATTCTATGCATAAAAAATAGATTATAAATAAATATATCATCACGCATTTTACCCACTACTTGGTGTGGCACTCCCCGTAGCAGATCTCGGTAAATGATATATTTTATGCGCGTGAAGTACGGTTACCAGCCGTCAAATCACGGCTCCCAAAGATGTTTGTGGTGAAGGAGCCATTGAGGTAATTTTAATGTTCTGCAAATTGTTTGTCGGTGGAATCAAACCTGGGTTCTCAGATTTACAGGCCGACTCGATATCACTTTTAATGTTAGATTTATTTTGTACAAAAAAGAATAATTAGTTTGCAGTTTACAGAACAGTAAGTTGATTTAATTTGAAAAATGTATTTTAGTGGAACTCGAAATCCTTCTGACGACGAAACAATTTCGGAATTAAAGCGTCTAAATGCAAATTTCGAAGTTCGTCATTTAAAGATTGGCGATTTTACATGGATCTGTCGTGATCGAAGTACAAAACAAGAACTTGTCTTACCCTACATCGCAGAGCGAAAACGGATGGATGATTTAGGACATAGCATCAAAGACGGACGATTTCATGAACAGAAATTTCGATTAAAACAATGTGGAATTCAAAATTTACTGTACATAGTTGAGAGTTACGGAAATAACACTCGTACTGTCTTACCTTTGGGATCATTAATGCAAGGAGCAACTAATACTTTAATACAAGAACAGTTTCAATTGAAATTTACGGAAAACCATCGACATTCAATGCAGTACCTATCAGGATTTACTTTAATGTTGAAGCATATTTATCAGGTAATCATTTTACACTTTAATATCGGTTAATTAATTAACACCTGACATGATTTTGTCAGTTGTAAATAATTTTAAAATGTATTTTATTCTTTTAGGATAAAACCGTAATGAGTTGTGCAAAGGAATCTCTTACACCATCAAACATTTCAGATGATTTGATATCCCTATTAACATTTAATGAATTTAATAAAGGTGCTTCTAAAGTGAAAAAGTTTAAAGTAAAGGATATATTCGTGCGGCAACTTTTACAATTAAAAGGAGTGTCGGTAGAAAAAGCTTTAGCTATTGTTGAGAAATACCCAACTCCGAAGTTACTGAAGATGAAATATGATTGTTTAGGATCTCAAGGAGAAAAGTTATTGGCTGCTATTTCGTACGGACCTTTAAAAAAGGCTGTTGGTCCGGTTATAAGTCGATCAGTTTTTCAGTTGTATACTATGGATAAATTAGTCTAAGACTATTGTAATTATACTATGTAATTTTTTTTTAAATGTTATGTAATTGTAATTTTAATAAAAATTTATTTTAAGTTAATTAGTTTTTTACTTTTACAACTAGACTAGGAACAGTTGTAATTTTTCTCGATCTCGAGATTTTAGTGAATCTTCACGTTTTAGACCCGATTGAATCCGAAAACTTAATTCCAAAAAAAGTTGGTCTTTGTATCTGCCTAGAAGCATGATTAATTGAAAACGCGGTGATATTTTGGATTAAATGTAACATTTTAATAATTATAGCATTGTTGTATAATATATTATTATAACAATTGATGAAATTAAATTATATTGTAAGTTATTTTATTTACATCTTTATATACAGGGTATAACAAAAAAGCGGGGGTATACATGAAAAATAATTATTTTTTGTCTATAAAATAAATATATTTTTAAATATAAAAACAAACGAGTATTGAAAAATATGACTGCAATATCTAGATTGTTAAAGTTGATGATTTTAAGAATCTCTAATTTGAAATCAAGTAAGTTTCATAAGATTCCAACATATCAACAATATCAGTGCGTCCATCATCTCTTGCTATATCTAAAACAGTTTTTCCTGATATATTTTTTATTAATATATCGGTACCATTTTCAAGTAGAACCCGAATAATCTCAAACTGCTTATTTCTAACAGCTATAAATAAAGGTGTTTCATCATGATTATTTCTTGCATTTACGTCTGCGTTATTGTCAATTAACATTTTACAAATATCTTCTGTAGCATATATTGCTGCAATGTGTAAAATATATTGACCCTGACAATTTTTCTTATTTACTTGGGCACCATTCAATAAAAGTAACGCACATATTTTCTCATTATTTCTCTTCACAGCTTCATGTAAAGGTAAATCTCCCCATAGAGCAGTCATATTTGCATTTGCCCCGTTTTTTAACAATATTTTACAAGTTTGTAATTCTTCTCCTGATACAGCTGAATGCAAAGGAGAATATTTTAGATGATTTATTGAATTTACATTTGCTCCTTTTAAAATTAAATATTCACAAACATCATGGTAACCATGAAATGCTGCCATATGCAGTGGTGTGTATTTTTTGTTAGTTTCTTCATTTACATTAGCTCCTTTGGATATAAAATATTCACAAATATTTTTGAATCCGCACCAAGCAGCTTCATGTAATGGTGAGTAGCCTTCGTTCGTTTTTAAATATAACAATTCTGGTTCATTTTCTACCAACAGCTCACAAATATTTAAATTTCCTGATTCAATAGCATTGTGTAACGGTGTTATATCATCTATATTTTTACACAATAATTCTGCTCCTGCATCAATTAGCATTTCACAAATTACCTCAAATCCAAATTTACAAGCTTGGTGTAATGGAGTAAAATTTAGACTTGTTTTTAAATTAACGTCAGCAGAAACGCTAATGAGAAAGTTACAAATATCTAAATGTCCTGCTTTAACTGCAATAAACAGTGGACTAAATTCTTTTTTATCTGATTTAGAATTAATGTCTGCATTGTTGTTGACGAGAATATGGCAAATATAATTGTAGCCTTTCCATGCAGCGTTATGAAGCGGAGTGTACCCTTCGTCCAAAGTCCTGCAGTTTACATCAGCTTTGTAGCTGATGAGTAGCTCACATATAGAATCGTTTCCAAGTTCTGCAGCTAGATGAAGAGGAGAAAAACTAACATTTCCGGTATTATTCACATCAGCAGCTGCTTTTAACAACTGTTCAACTATATCATAATGTTGAGCTTTTATTGCACATAGCAACGGCGTGAATCCGTTAGTTTCGGATTCAGATCCGGTTTCTTCATATTCATTGATATTTGCTCCAAAAGTTATTAAAATATTTACGAAGTCTATTTTATTTTTACTTATTGCATAATTTAAAGGCAAAATTCCAGAAGTAGTTTTGTTTACTAAATAACGTTTGTCTCGTAGAATTTTTTTTATTTGTTTTGTTTGCCCTAATTCGATTGCTTCTAATATGTCACAGTCTTCAGTCTCGGACATTTTTTTTTATGTTATTGCTACTTCGTGCTACAGGAACTTATTTTCAATTAAAAAAAAAAAGATCTACAGTAATTGTATGTTGGAATACAAGTTGATCTCGCAAACTTTTGTTCATGAGACGAAAGTTTTATCCACTGAAACAAAACGACTGCCCGAAATGCTGAAATATAATAAATTTAAAATGAAAGTTATACTTTAGCATAGATATCCCAGAGTGTTAGTAGTATACAGAATGTAAAAAATGGAATGAAATTTTTGAGGGTATATACATTTTGATACGCTGATTTTGTGTTATTTTTTTTTTCAAAATTCGCAAAATTATTCATATACAAATAAGAAATAAACACGTACTTTTTAACCTTTTTACATTATTAAATATTGTTGTATATACAGAATGTCTCAAAAAAGAGTTACCGACAAGATCTTGAGAATTCTCAAAAGAATATTTAACAGAAAACTATATGTAAGACGAATATCGTTGAATAAGGCGTCAGTTATTCAATTGAACGAGTAAATGATAAAATTAATTTTTTAAAAAGCTTGTTTTTTCGATATTAGTAACTTATGTAGCAGAATTATTTTATATATATATTTAATAAAATAACTGTGCATAAAACATAATTAAAGTATAAAAAATACCTTTACTGTAACTGGTTACTCTGGCTCACATTTATAATGTTACGCTATTAATTTCAACTTTCAAGATGCACTGCTCCATTTATGGTGTGATCATATTTATGCACAAATTACTGGCCAATGTAAAAACAGGGGAATCCCAAATGTTTACAAAGATCTAAAAATAAAATGTGTGTACTTCGCAAAATAAAATAATATTAGAATACGTAAATATAAAAAATAAACTTAAAAATAATAATTCAACAGACAAATATAATTCTGTAGTTATTAATACTTACCAATTTGAAGTAAAAATATAATGTTAATAAAAATAAAGTATATAATCGCTAAATAAATGTCATTTTTATGTATAAAAAGATAAACAAGTTGTTTGTCTACTTCCTTTATATTTTATTTATTATTATCAACATAATATTTTTTAAAAGTACTTACTATGTCAACGGTGTACTGCAACAGTACATTTTTATTTCAATGTGGGTGTATTTGAAATACGATTGTCAATATTAAAACATTGTTAACAGCATGGCTGTTATAAATATTATGATGCATTAGCACAGTGCGGTTTTGCGTGCATTTGATGACCTTGTATATCTATCTATAGCGCATTATTATATTAGCATGTTGAAAGAAAGTTAGAATTATTCTATTATATTTTTCGAATGATGGCACAGTGCGACGAGATAGTTATATTCATTGCTGAACACCTTATTTTAGTTTACTATACCATTTTATTTGCGACGTTGGTTGCATATGCATTGAATAAAATAATACGCAGTAGATATTGGAGGCATTCGCTTATTTAGGATAAATCTTAAAAAAGAGAATTCAATCAAAAACTAATAGGACTTTATTTCGCTTATTTAGGACATCACGTCTTAAAACTGGGACCGAATATCTTACTGGCAGAGTATAAAATTCAGAATATTATTTTAAATGTAAACATTGGATTATTTACCTTTTTTATGCTAGAACACATTTTTGGTGAAGTTCGTTTTACTTCTAATAAATAAATTTTAAGCCAGTAGAACAAATGCTCCATACATATAAGACGTTATATTCGATTTTAGTTTAAATTATTCTGAATTTCATGCATTTTTTTTAATACTGGACGTGTTCTTGGGCAAGTTCTCATTTTAAAGACACAAACACTTAGCCCGCAGGTATCTAGTCAGCCGGCGGATTTGAGAGTTTGGGTTCAAGTCCCACAGCCGACAAACAATTTTCATCAAATTAAAATTACCCTCATGGCTCCCACTTCACTAACATCTGAGATCTTTTATGGCAGAGTAGGTGCAACACCTAGGCCTAATGACATATTTATTTTATTTATTGTGAATTAAAATTGTAATTGCTTATCATATTAATTTTGTTAAAAGGATGTAAAATTCCTGCCAAGAGTTAGCCCTACATACAATGGGTATTTTACCTCATAAATATAAGCAACACCCGCTTGTCGATCGTTCATCCAATTGCGGAAGAGTATTCTGCTTCCAGACAAATCGTTCCGCCCTTAAGAATAGGGATATTTATACCATTAGTGTAAAATACAGTATTAAATCATGCCAACAACAAATGCAAAGGATATGTGGACCGCGCGTTTTACCGGCGTGCGATTTGTTTGTTTAAAACGCAAACGAATCGAGCCTTGCCAAGAAGACGTACATATTTAAATAAATGTGCGAAATTTTGAATAATCTTAGCTAAAATTGAATATAACGGCTGGCGTGTCCAGGATTTATTTTATAGAAATGCGAGCGAAACGATCCTCGCCAATAATGTATTCTAATATAAAAAAATACTGCTAAATAATATTATTTTTGCATTTAGAATTTAGTACATGCTGATAGGAAATACATATAATAGAAATATAAATAAACTGTTAGAATTACCTGCAAGTTATTTGAAGATATGTAGCAACACAAGGAGTCTTGAGAAGAGATATTTTAAGCTCCGCTCATTTTGGGGAGATGTCTCAGATGTATCTCATCTAGAACTACATTCTAAAAATTGAGATTTTTTTATAATCTGAGTTCATTAGTTGGGATGTACACAAGTACATACTAAAAATATGTATACTTTTAATTATGAACCAGTTGGAATTTAAACTTTGTTTTTAGTTTTATAAAACAATATATTTTCATTATAAAATGATGTGTTGGTTGTTGTATATCAATGAGAAACACTCAAGTAGTTTGAAGTTCTTGAACTGCAAATATAAGTTCTTGACGATTTTTCCACTTCATAAATTTTCTTTACTGGAACATTCTTCCCAGAATATTTCAAAATATTTATATTTACATTTAGTATATTTGTAATCTGGCTACCTATAATAGCTGGCAATAAATAGGTATTAATTTTAATCTGTTTATTCAATGAAGCACCAGGTAGACAGAACAACTAATTCATTGCAAGAATGGTTTGTGTTTAAAGTTGAATGAATCATGTTGCAAATTAGTTTGTAGTTAGTAAAAACAATATATTTTGATTGTACAATTCAGATTTTGTTTTAATTAATCTCTAAAAAGCACTCAAATGGTTTGAAGTCTTTTGCAGGTTACCACTATTTGAAGAAGTTGATTTTTCTAATTAATTATCACATTTTGTAATGTAATTAAACTTCAACTATAATGCTATTATTAAATACAGCTTATATAACATTTCACACTTGAGTTTTTCTTCTTTATTAGTGTATCACATAGTTGCATCGCAATGCAAGTTGAGTTTGTCATAAGAGGTTATTTGATTATTTCTACATCGATTTGATTGGAATTCTTCTAGATATTGTACCTCAAACAATGTTAGTAGTAATTATTGGAGCTATATATTATTTTTAAATTGTTTCATATAATTTTTTTGAATATGAGCTTAATTGTTCTGCAGTGTCAAGTTATATACTTTTAATTTTGATTCTCTGTTTATTTCCTCACTGATTATAATGAAATATGGAACAAAGTGTTCATTAAATGTTGTAGATTCTTTAGTTGTCAACAAAAACATAGTTATAGCCTTATTACTGCAATAAAGCATAAAATATACCATAATTGTTCAAATATTCTTATGGAGAAACCAAAACTAGTAAAAACCACTGAGAAACTAATTGTAAACCATAAATATTGATTTGGAATGAATTTTAAGACTAAAATATCATAGGTTTAAACGGTTTAAGGTAATATGAAGTTAAGAATCAAATTAAAAGTTTTGGACTGTCAGTGTATACATATAACCTTTACATGTTATTTTCTCATAAACTACGAAACCTAGAATTTTTTAATTATGATTTTCGTAATCCTCGTAAGTAATTACATCGATTACATGTATCGATATCTAATTTGAATAAAAATATAATAAATATCCTCAAAATTATTTGTCCCTTAAGGTTGTAATTAGTACTTGAAATTAGTCATCACCGAGATTTCGATGAGTGCAGACGTGCGGTGAGACGCTCCCGAAAATTAAATATTTTTCGCGGTTAACGGGGACTTTAACTTACAAAGTGATTAATAATTAATTAAAGTGAAGTACTAAATGTTGTTTAAGTGTGTAAATGTTGTAATTTTTGTGATGATATGCTTTAAAAAATATTTTGTGTTGATTATGATTGTTGTGGAGCTTCCGCCATCGTGGATGCTGTTTTGTTTTCCAACACACAGCTAACAGGTGGGTGGCGGTTATTTTTAAAATTATTTCAATATTCATAAGAATTATTATTTTTTAATTAACTGTAGTTATTTTTCTAATTTTTTTTGAATACTGTTTTTGTAATTTCGAGATATGTATGACTTTATGTGTAATGTTGAATTTATTTTCAGATTCAGTGGCTGTGGAGTTGGAGTCAGATTCCTTCAGGAGCTGTCAGGGATCAAAGGTTAGTAAAGATTTTACTAGTCGTTTTGTCATGCCCAGCCATGTAGTAAAATGTTTTCTTTAGCTACTTTGGACTTTAAATTTCTTACAAATTTTAATTAATTTAAAAAGTTGCTATTATATTATTGTTAAATTAGTACTAATTGTAATCTGTGTATAAACAATGCAAATTTTTGCCAAAACAAGTATAGTTGCGTTCTACGGGCGTAGGCTTTGTTTATTTAAAACGGGTGCGAAGCGAACTTTGCCAAGAATACGTTCAATATTAAAATTGAACAATTTAAGCTAAAATCGAACATAACGGTTTGTGTGTGAAACATGTATACTACGGGATTAGGGTTTGTTAAAAATGCGAGCGAAGCGAGCCTATCCAAGAATGTGCTCTAATATAAAAAAATTTAATTTAATACACTGTGAGAACACATTGTGACGATAGGGCTATAGTTGATGCAATCGATTACGTGTAGGAAGCGAACTTTGCCAAGAACACAGTCAGCATTAAAATAAATATATGAAACTTGAATAATTTAATCTAAAATTGAACATAACGACTTATGTGTGTGCAACGTGTTTTCTAAGTGTTAGGGCTTGTTTGTTAAAAATGCGAGTGAAGCGAGTCTGGTGAAAAAAGGGTTCTAATATTAAAATAAGTAGGTATATGAAACTTGAATATTTTAAGCTAAAATTGAATAAAATGGTTTGTGTGTGTGGAACATATTTTTTATGGGATTAGGGTTTGTTTGTTAAAAATGCGAGCGAAGCGAACCTGGCCCAAAAAGGGTTCTAATATAGAATATTACACTGCGAGGACATATTGTAACGGTAGGACTATAATTGAAACAACCGATTACGTTGGCGTTGGCATGTTGGCATTAAGAAAAGAAGATAACAAAATTGTTATGGCACTTTGAGCAGTTTGTATGGCATTATGAAGCATAGATATTTTTTTTTAATTATTGATTTTGTATGCTGAGTGTTACTTCTGATTAATTAACAGTTTTGTGTGTAGTGTACTTTAAATTTTTGTTATAAATTGACATACTAGATTAGTAAAATATAGTTTACACATTATAACCTATAATGTAGTGTACAATATTTTAAAAAATAATTATATTTATTATTGTTATTAATATTAAACACATTTTAAAATGACACATTATCCAGCACATAGTAGGATATATAATATAAAAGCAGATTCCTTAGACACTCCAAAAATAAATACTGGTAAGTGCCTAACAGCTTCACACATTTTTCTTTTGTACTGAGAACTATTTAACTACAATAATATTACAGGTAAACAACATTCCATCATTAGTAAAACTGTAACACTATCAAGCAGTATGCACGAAAATTCGAATTCATTAAGTGGTCTTTTGGCACATTACGATTCTGATAGTGAACATGAAGAACTAAATGGTCAAGAATCAAACAAATTGGATGCAAAAGTTGACGATTTTTTACAAGAAATCAACAAAATTGTGCCTAGTGACTATAATCAGCCTGATTTAAAAAAACGGACCGAACAGTCCTGTGGTAAAGATAACACATAAACATGAAGAACTAATTGTTATTAATAAAATATTATTTTTAGCTTGGCAAGAATGTTTTGATGAATCAACGGGTTACCCATATTACTGGAATATGGGAACAAATATAGTAACATGGGAAATGCCAGAAGAATATAAAACTTGGCTTAAACGAACCACAGTCTCAGAAACAAAACCACCGGATGAAAAAACGCCGGTAGAAGAACAGAAAAAGATAGATACGAATAATTGTGTAAAAATTGCTCCTCCAGAAAGGCAGAAGCCAGCAGCTCCGACAAAACAAGTAATACGTAAACCAGAAAAAAAGAAAATTCGTAAACAGTCCACCGATTCGGAGGAAGAGTAAGTTTATCACAGCATTAATTACAATTTTTTATTATTATCTTTTTTTGTTGCAGAAAAATTGTTATGATTACGTCGTTCTCTGAAGAAAGCTCTTCGGAAAGTGATAGTGAAAAAAAAGAAACAACGAAAAAAGAGGAAAGTCCTACAAAAGTCGAACAGTCTTTGGTAAGTTAAATTTGAAAAAAAAAAATATTTTTCATTAGAGTTTGAATGATGAGAAATAAAAATGGATTATGATATTATTATAAATATCATAAAGTGACAATTAAGTTTTCAATCTGACATCGAAAAAACATTGTAAGCTGATGATGATTCAGCTGCTAGAGTTCTCTTCGAGTGAATTGAGAATTCGCAGCGTTCTGAAGCTATCAGTTAATTTATAAATTGAAATATCAATATCTTCTAAACATAATTTATAGGTAATGGGTCCACACATCGAAGATATTCCTAAGGAACCTGAAGTCATTAATAAAAAAGAGATTATAGAAAATATTAAAGAAGAAAATATAGATGAAACTATAATATTAGCTCGTCTTCGGACTCAGGCCAAAGTCTTACATGAACTTGGTGGAGAATTACCGAAATCACTCGATAAATCTATTATCGCCGACCTTCCGGATGTTTGTAAACCCCAGTCACTAGCACTAGTTGCTGGCTACGGTGACGATTCGGAACCTGAGGAAGAACCAACCATAAAGTCATTATTTCCTATTCCTACTCCAGAAAACATAGAAACTACAAGCGAACAAAGTCAAAGCACTCTTTTTCCAGCAGCTAAGCCTATCGATGTCAAACAGTTTGAATTGCCTATTAGTAAAACTCCAAGTAGTTATACAACACCAAAAGAAGTTGAAAGTGATCCGTTAGTAGATAACAAAGTATTTAAACGAAAAAAGAGATTAGGCGTCGCGTTCGATGTACCGAAAGTAGAAAAAAGGGCTAAATTAAGTGATGGTTTAGTGGATGAATTAGGAGGTGCGGAAAGAAAAGGTTTTGGATTTCAGTCTGAAACAAATGCGAAAGAAAATGAAAGTAAATTAACAGATAGGGTATCATTTCTAAAAAGTGGAATTACTTTTATTAAAGCGGACACTTTAAACCCTGCTCTAAGTGAGCTGAAAAGTGATATTTGTACGAGTGAAAATGATGGAAAAGTAGAAGATTTTGACGGGATTAAAGCAGTTGTTAGCGAGAAAGTTAGCTTTCTCGGTGAAGGGAAAGATCCTGTTTCTGCTGTTCAAGTCATGGCTATCCAATTACAGGTATATAAACAATACTCTCTATCCTATAACGGGATTATTTGCTATAATCGATCGATATGCTAGGACATTTTTTCTATTTTATTATTACTTTATAGATTATCACAATTTCGGTATTCTGTGATCAGAATAATTATCTCTTGAAATAATCTAAATAAGATCAGATTTTTTGGGCACATAATTTCGAATACAATAATCATGAAAAATAAGTGTTATCATAAATTTATCGATTACTAATAGATAATCAAAATATAAATTAATCTTAATTCTGTAACTACAGATCAGTCAGCTGTTGATTGCGACAACACTTCGTTCTAAAATAAATAAATAAAATAAATGTATTAGCTAACACTTTTCTTTACTTTCATCGGCTTTGTTGTCTCTTGTTTAAAAAGCCATTTTCTTATTTGTATTTCTACAAAATATGTTTTTTTCTAGACTTTAGAGTTGGCTTATAAAGCCGGCGGCCTAACCCAAAAATATCTGTATTCGTGGCTTCGGGAAACATTTGTCGATCTGGAGAAACTGGAGCAAGATGCGGCGCCCGAGGGTTGGCAGTGTCAGTGGGATAGGTACGGCATGATATTGTTTACATTGTACATCCTATCGCCATAAACCCTAAATCTTTGTATCCTGTTTCCTATACAAACTCTATTCATTTAACATTATTGTATTGTCCTTTAGAGAAAGGTAAGGCATGTAAATGTCTTCACTTCGTGTCAGATTATCCGTCACCATCGATCTTAAGATTAAGAACATGCATTATTTATTTATTTTTCAAATTCTTCAGTTATATTTTTAATGTTTAAACAGAGATTAAATACAAGGAAAATAAGTTTAGCTGCAGAAATCAAAGAAACTATCAAATTAAAATAAATAGAAAAATATATTGTTTGTTTGCTGTTGATGGTGATTGATAAAATGGCATAGGAGTTAAAATGAAACGTAAATGAGATGTGCATTATTAAGAACGGGTTAGAGTTGAAAAATCTAGTGTGACTTTGCGCATCTCATCTTAGACAGATGTTTGTTGATTAATGCGTTAATATGTTTGTATGTTTAAGAGTTTCAGACAGTTGGATGGAAGAGATTTGTGGGCTACTGAAGAAGAATTCAGTTTACGTTTTCTAAATTATGATTATTTTTAATTTTTAATTGTTTAGACATGAGTGTAGGATTTAGGTTATGCCGTTGTATCACAGGAAGGTATAGTAATATTTTGTGTCAGTATTCATTACTTTTAAGTGTCTATTAAAAAAGCGGCAATGCATTTTCTCTGGAGCTTGTTATGCAACTGCAAAAATTGTTATATATTATATATACAACTGTTCCTTTGTTGAAGATTATATTCTTTCAGAGATGGGATATTGTATATTATTCAATATTTTCAGTTATAATAATGAGATGCAGTGAATGTTTAGTTTAGTAATAGATGAAATATAAGATATATTCTTGGGAGAATGCAATGCCAGCTCGTGCCGCTGAATCTGCGCGCGCCGGTGTCGACTCTGGGACTGAGAACGTTTGGTTGTGTGGTGGGGTGTTTCTAGATCGAACAAGCGCTATTTCTACCGAAACGTGAGCACAGGCGAATGGCAGTGGGAGTTCCCGGTGGACATAGTAGGCGGCGGCGAGGCCATGGACATATGCACGACGCCACCACCGAACGAGGACGGTGAGAGCGCATCCGAGCCTCAACCGTCGCCCCCCAAGTTCCCCGAGCGCAGCCCTACGCCGCCGCCGCCTCCACCGCCACCCATTATCACGCATAAGGATAAGCGCGCAACCAAGAAACATGCGGGTTTGTTTATACTCTATCGAAAAATCTGCTGGATGTTCAGTCATTATTTCATAACCTTCGTTTCGGCTTTTCTGGAGCCTTCATTCAAATGTATTTTTTACATTTTTGTTTTGATGGACTGTTTTCCTCGATCGTCGGAGTCATGATCGCAAAAAAATCTATTAATGAAAATTCCAATATTTTGGTTGAACCAGTTTAAAAATCGAAAAATTTTAAAATATGGTTCTATATAATTCAGTCTATGAGAAATCGAATGCCGTTGAGCGCATCTTCATATCTTTTTTAGTTGTCGAGATACAGTGATTTTTGACTTTTTAAAAATCTCAATTTTGAAGGCCGATATCTCGAAAACTAGAAGAGATATTGAAATCCGGTTTGAACGAGTGTATTTCTCGTGCTCCAATTAACTTATACAGAAATTTCGAAAATTTCGAAAATTTTAATATTTTTTCAAAATTCTCTTTTTATTCGTATTTCAAAAACTTAAAGAGATAATGAAAATCTATAAACACCAGTAGATTCCTCGCATAAAAGTACATATGTGTGTAAAATTTCAGAATTTTTGCAGCACGGATACAATTTTTAGAGCAAAACAACTAAAAATGGTTAAAAATCGTAAAATTCTTAAGGGGTACCCCTTTAAAAATAATTAAAAAACAGTGATTTTTCGTTTTTTTGTAATAAAAACTTTATCTGTGCGAATTTTTGTCTGAAATTTTGCATATCTATGTACTTTTACGAGAGGAATTCACTGGTGTTCGCAGATTTTCAGTATCTCTTAAATTTTTTGAAATATTGAGAAATGAAAAATTTTACAAAAATGGTAAAATTTTCGAAATTTTCCAAATTTCAGTATAAGTTAATTGGAGCACGAGAAATACACTCGTTCAAATCGCATTTTAATATCTCTTTTAGTTTTTGAGATATGGGCCTTTAAAGTTGAGATTTTTAAAAAGTAAAAAATTGCTGTATCTCGGAAACTAAAAAAGATATGAATATTTTCTCAACAGCATTCGATTTCTCGTAGTCTGAATTATATAGAACCATATTATATTTTTTTTTCGATTTTTATACTGGTTCAACCAAAAAATGACATTTTTGCGATCATGACTCCGGCGATTAAAGAAATATATATTGAGAATCAAAATATGCATATTCATGCAGAAATATATGTGGAAACAAATAGTGAAGTCTCCAATTTCATATCTAGTTTCATATTATTTTAAATTAGCCGTAAATAGAAACAAAAGTTAATATAAATCTATGCATCTAAATAAATAGTATCTTTACTAGCGGTCGGCCTGGATTCGCCAGGCCTTGCCGCTAGGCTCCGCGGACATTGAAGTAGGATTCACCTTCGTAAGACAATTGACACATCATGTACACGTAAAATCTGGGTTGCAAAAAAAAATAAAGAGCTCTTTAGTTAAAGAATTGTTTATATAGCAGCAGTATCAATAGCGATTTTTTGACATTTATTATACAGCATGAGACTATCAAAAAGCACTAGCCATAATTGATCTCTATCAAATAAGAAATGTTTCAAATAAATCGGATAAACCGTCTAGCCTGCAGCGATTGCTAAATGGGCACGATGAATCTAAATATATATACCGAATTATGCCGTTTATAGTATATTAGCTAAATTTGGTTTCTCTGACGATTGTGTTTAATTTGTTATACAAATAAGGGCCGTATTTGTTTGGGAAATTTTGATCCAACCCTGAACTGACCTAGAACTAACTCGTGTTACTTCCAAATAAATGATGCATCTCAAGTGTCAGTTGTAAATATTAGCGGTAAATTTAAAATCTGAATGCATGTTCGAAGCGACATCTGCTTAGTTTTGTTTGTGTGTTAAATTGCGCTTTTAATTGGATGTTTTGAGTCATCTTTATATTTTTTATATGTAGTCAAAAAGCAAATAACGTCAGGGTCTGTTTTTTTTATAATTTTGTCGTCAGCACTATCAAAATAATAAATTTCGGAGTCGCAATTATGTGTCGTAATATTATCCTCTGTGACTTATATTGCAAGAAGCACATAATGCATATTGCTCTTCCATCATCTGCATAAATAATAGTTTAGTATATTTTTTCAAAATATTATTATAAAATTACTTACGTTTTTCATAAAAATAACTCCTAACCTCTCTATACTATTACAAATCGCGATGCCGCCACGAATAACAAGGAACACAAGTTGATTAGATAGAGATAGTAAACGGGTTGAATCAACCAACCCGCTAAAATAGCTGGGGCAGTAGGGTTAGTTTAAGGTTAGTTCCAGGTTACTTAAAATTTGCCAAGTAACCTGCAGGTTACTTTAAAAATCCCAAATAAATACGGCCACAATATCACGTAATCCTGAAGAAGGGTTCGGAAAAGCCGTAGATGAAGTGAGTTTATCAAATATTGAAACATTCAGCAAACTTTTATTTATTTTCAGTCTCTTGTTTAAATAAATGATCCGTTCAATATTTTTACGCAGATGATATTCAACCGCCAATACCATCAGCGCCACCTCCGGTTGAAGTTACACCTCCACCACCACCCACAATATCCGTATCAGAAAACCAACCTCTTCCGCCAGGGGTGGATTCGCCCGATCTTCCTTTCTTCGCCTCTAAACTTACAGATAAGGAGTCTTCCACAAAAAGCGATGCCGGCGCTAAAGATTCACTTGGTTCAGAGTTGGATTCGTTTTATTCCGACATCGCTATGTTAGAAGCTACCACTACTTGTGGTTCTGGTACAGACGCAGCGAAGTCTGATGTTGAGAATGTTCCGTCACCGTCCTCCATTGCAGATAGTACAAGTAATGATGCTGTGGTTAAAAAGAAGAAAAAGTCTAAGGTATACTTATCTGGAAAAATATATGAATTTCAGGCAATTTTAAATTCTGTTTTTACAGTAATTAACGGAGTGACATAAGAAATGTTGATTGATTTAGACATAATTTTATTTGAAGCTCAAAATAAATTGGGAAGCAATGACTGCGCAGTACTGAAATAATTTTTGCAAGGATGAAATTGCAATAATTGATCATATTTGAAAAATGTCCTTTTTGTTACAGTCGAAACTAGGACAAGGTATCAACATGAAGAAGAAAGCAGTTTCAACCCTTGTTGAAAAATGGAAAAAAGTCCAGAATGATTATTTATAGAATGTAATATATTTTTAATAAAATCACGAACCACGATAATGATTATTTATGCTTAGAATTTAAAACCCAAGTCTTGAGTTTACTTTAATTATTTAAAATAATTAAATGAAATTTTGCTAGCTCGCATTTTCAACAAACAAATCTATTGAATTAAAAACTGTATTTTTAATTACTGAACATGTTTCGCACTAATATTTCGGATAATTTAAATAAAACTAGAGTATGTTTAAGATTTTTATTGGATAACTGAATTTACAAGAACAAATAATGGATTTGGGATGTTATAAAGTAAAACTCAATAAATATTTGTTATAAGAAATATTTATTACAAATTAAGCGACCAGAGCAGATGCTGTGCTGGATTCGTATTTCCAGTTTGGTACTAATACAGTTTTTGTTTTGTAATAGCGGGCCAAACGATGAATACGCGATTCGACGAGAATTAGGCGGAACTTGCTATCCTTATCTTTCCTGTTCCTTTCCAAATGCTTGCGAATAGCAACGGCTTTTTTAATAAGGTAATAGAGATCCTCTGGTAGATCAGGGGCCAATCCCATAGCCTTCATAATTCGAAGGATTTTGTTGCCAGTGACGAATCGCACTTGGGCAACTCCTTCAGAATCCCTGAGTTTCACACCTGAAAATCAAACGATTATTACACATAAATTTTATCATTAAGAAAAAACAATTAAAAATAACGAGCAATCATTATTGAGACAAATTTCTTTTTCTGTTTACAAGAGTTTTAGGAAGCATTTGTTTTCTATTTACAAAAGATACTTTAAACAAATAATAACAAAAAAAAATAAAAAAGCATAATCAAAAGGATAATACTACAGAAAACAACTAACAATGAACTTCAATAAATGTCAATTAGAACCTGCCAACCGGCAATAATGACAAATAAAACTTTGTAAACTAAATACACTGACGTTTTAAACGCAAGTTTATATTTTTACATATTATCTTCGGTTTACTTTTCTAGACACTACAAATTTGCACATTTGTTTTGTACTTACCGATTTGGGAAGGAGTATAACCTTTCTTTGCCATTTTATGAATTTTTTCTTTGACTGACTCTGCAGTCAATTTTAGCCATGTGGGAACACTACGGCGATAGGGAAGCGCTGACTGGGATATACCCTTACTGAAAAATAAAATAAATTCATGTTAAATGATGTTTTACCATAAACATGGCAGCCGCATGGGTATGCCACGAGGTTGTTGACTGTTGTCATTTTTCTTTAACATATATTGTGAAAGCATATTCAAAATTTCAATATATGATACTTGCAAACAAATATTACACACTAATCATGTAATATTTTATAAAAATTACTTACCCAGGTGCGTGCATTCGACCCATGGCGACGAAATGTATTCAGCAGTGCTTGCCTGTAAAACTTCAAAAAGGAAGTTGATAAAGTAGACTTTTATTAAAATGGCGGTAGTTGAACTTCTTCTTTAAACTCTAAACCTTATATTTAAAAAAAAATGCAATTTTACTTACCAAATGTATTGAAGTACCTAGATTTCGCAGTAGTATCAAAATTATTTATATATTTATAGCTACCGGTAATCGGAGACAAAATTTCAAACAAAATTTGAACACGCTCAACGCAGCAGCAACTTCGAGTTCGTTATTGAAATATGGCCGACGTAATGCCACAGTATGATCATATATGAAGTAGTATGTGTATGAGTATAATAAGAGTACTGTTATTATAATGTGCTAATGCCAAATATTAAAATTTAACAAAAGGTTTCATTAGAATTACTTTGTATGTAGCGTCAGGTATGTCACTGTTTACATGTAAAATTAACAATTTTTCTACAGCTGTATATATTCTAGGTAGTATATTACAATGAGTGAGGAAAGTGATGCTAGTGTATCACCCATAATACCCAAGGGGAAGCGAAAAGCTCCCTTTTTAACAGATTCTGATGAAGAATCTGATAGTTCAGTATCAGATCTCAATATAAGTATACCTAGACGGAGTAGAAAACGAAAGAATCGAATACGTGAATCAGATTCGGATAGTTCAATCGAAAAATCTCGGAAACTCAGACGAGTACCGGTAGGTACAATACTTCAATTTTTATTCATATGCTAGTATTTTACATGTATGATCTTATCAATATGTATATAACTTACAGCGCGTAACAAGTGATTCAGAAAGCAGTAATAGTGATGCATCGGACATCGTGAAAACTAAAAAACCTGCTCGTGTTGTGAGTGATGACTCCAGTAATAGTGACAGTGATACTGATGGATCAGGTGCGATAGACAATGGTTTCGAGGACAATACTAGTGACGATTGGGAATCTGATTGGATTTCAGAATCTGAAATTGATCAATCTCAAAATGTAAATAATAATGAGAAGAAAGATTCCGTTGTACCAGCTGCATCAACCTCAATTAATTTAGGCAACATTTCCGACAGTAGTGATGGGGAATCCGAAAAATGTCCAATTTGTCTTTTATCGTTCAACACTCAAGAAGTTGGCACTCCAGAAACATGCGATCACAGTTTCTGCGCCGACTGTATTCAAGAATGGTCAAAAAATGTAAACACCTGTCCTGTAGATCGCCAGACATTTAATTTGATATTGGTTCGGAAACGTTACAATGGCAAAGTGATACGAACAGTTCAAGTAGATATCCGGCGTCCCAGCGTGGACGAATTGATCCAGGAAGATCCGACTTTCTGTGAGGTCTGTGGAATGAGCGATCGTGAAGATCGGTTGCTGCTCTGCGATGGCTGCGACTTGGGCTATCATCTGGAGTGCTTGGACCCGCCCATAGACACTGTACCCATTGAAGAGTGGTTCTGCAGCAACTGCCGCCGCGATGAGTCCCACCAACATCCACAACGTGGTCACCGTGGAGAAAATCGTCTTCTTCCCCGAACTATGCAGAGTGAACGTATTCGTGCCACCATTGAAACAAACAGAAATAACTCTGCGTTTAACGTAGATCAACAATCGGTTTCATCGGGCTTCGAAGATGTCGCTATGCCAGGACCTTCAAGAACTTCATCAGCACGAAGTAGAAACACAGCACCAACAAGAAAACATAAACAGAAGAAAACTCGGCGGACTTACAAGAAGAAGAAACGTACAAGTTATACCGTCACATATGACATATGTGAGATAACTGGTGAAAAGATTGCTGTTAAAAAGAAACGAAGAACTAAAAGGAAAACTAAACGAAAAACAAAACGAGGCATAAGAAGAGTAGTAAAACCTAAAACAGTCAAAAAGCGTTTAGCGGATCAACTGGGAATGTGTCCGCCTAAAAAAGCTGGTTTAGCCGTCCCTGAAGTCAAAAGCAAAGCAAACGGTAATAGTGGAAATATTAGTCACCAACGCAGTAAAGCAGGCATACCAGCACTGCATTTATTTGGTCAACGTGATCAACTTGATTACTTCTCAGAATCAGATGATGAAGCAACAGTTTCATCAGGCGGTGGCCGGCTTGGCGTTGTGACACAGATTCGCTCTTCCAGTGGAAATATGGGGTCCATGAGGCCAGTCGCGAAGAGAAAAACAGCCGTTTCAAGTTCTGTAGCGCCCACTAGCGTCAATTCAATAGATGTCCTCAGTAGCATTCTGGACAGCCAAGAAAAACTACACTCGAAAAACAGTGTCATCTCCGTTAGTCGAGACGGTACCCTTGCATATAAAACAAAATAAACATATGCAAAATTTTGAGAAAGATAACAACTGATTTGGGATGTTATAAAATAAAGTTCAATTTGTTATAAGAAATATTTATTTGAAAGTAGCAAGGATTATATATAAACACTGGATTGCTAATTTGCTTGTAGCATGCATGTTGACGGCGGCCATTTGCAGGGTAAGCAAAAATAACGCTAAACATAAATGTATCGTAAGTATTCATATTTTAAAAATATTTCAATATACTCAAAATATTAAATATTTTATTATAAATAGATTATGCATTGTTTTATTTTTATTTATCTTATTTATGTTACAACATGAAAAATCCCAATCACAGTACTGGGTCGACTTACCGAACCGCAGTGTGATAGATCATATATTTTTAGCTAGAATGGGAGTCGAACATCGGCTCTTTCGATTCGTATTCCGTAACGCTATCCATACCACAGTACTGCCGGAAAGTATAATAATAATAACATAAACAAATACACAAAAAATAAGTATATAATATATATTATTATTTAACCTATAGATTTTAATGTATAGTTATGCGTAAATGCAGAAAATACTAATACTACGCGTAAGTTAATTATTCAGTGTATATATACAATCCTTGAAATTAAGCGACCAGAGCAGATGCTGTGCTGGATTCATATTTCCAGTTTGGTATTAATATACTCTTGCTATCCTTATCCTTCCTATTTCTTCCTAAATCCTTGCGGAGGCCAATCCCATATCCTTCATGATACGAAATCCCTGAGTGTTACCTGAAAATCAAACAAGCAATTATTACATATAAATTTTATCATCTAAGAACAAACAAATAAAAATAAGATATAGTCCTATTATTACTATAACAAATAGTTGCAAATTAATTTTTTCTGTTTACAAATTTTTGAGAACTGTTTATTTTCTATTTGCAAAACAAACTTTAAACCAACTATAACAAAAAAATAAAAATGCATAATTGAATGGAAATAATACTAGCAATTTTCTTCAAACTATGAATTAGCAACTGTCCACCGGCAATAATGATACAAATAAAACTTTGTAAACGAAATACACAGACGTTTTAAAAGCAAGTTTATATTTTTACGTATTATCTTCGCTTTACTTTTCTAGGTATACAAATTTGCAAATTTGTTTTATACTTACCGATTTGGGAAGGTGTATAACCTTTCTTTGCTATTTTATGAATTTTTTCTTTGACTGACTGCAGTAAATTTTAGCCATGTGGGAACACTACTGAATAGGATACATCCTTACTGAAAAATATAATAAAACTATGTTCAATGATGTTTTAACATAAACAAGACAGCAGACTTGTCTTCTTTCTTTAACATATTAAAGCATATTGAAAATTTCAATATACGTTACTTGCAAACAAATAGTACACAATAATCATATAATTTTTAAAAAAAATTACTTACCCAGGTCAGGTGTGTGTATTCCACCCATTCCGACGAAATGTATTTAAGCGCTGGTCTGCTTAAATTTAAAAAAGGAAGTTGATAAAATAGACTTTGTAATATGGCGGTTGTTGAACTTCTTCTTTAAATTCTAAAGCATATATTTCAAAAAATGAATTTTTAGTTACCAGATGTATTATAGTATCTAGATTTTCGTAGTTGTATTAAAATTATTTTATATATTTATAGCTTACGGTAATCGGACACAAATTTCAAACAAAATTTGAACTAGATGAACGCAGCAGCAACTTCGAGTTCATTGTATTGAAAGATGGCCGACCTAATGCCAAATATTAAAATTTAACAAAAGGTTTCATGTCGGCGTATTTTGCTACTTAAAGTATTTTATTTTGATTTTTTAGTGATGTAAATATTAAGTGTACAGTTTAAAATTTTCATGTATATATTTTGTCTCAATGTGAATGATATATATAATAATTTTATAATGTATACCTAGAGTAATTAGAATTCTTTTTTATGTTGCGTCAGGTACGCCAGTGTTTACAGGTATAATTTGCAATTTTTATACAGCTGTATATATTCTAGGTAGTATATTACAATGAGTGATAAAAGTGATGCTAGTGTATCACCCACAATACACAAGGGGAAGCGAAAAACTCTACTTTTAACAGATTCCGATGAAGAATCTGACAGTTCAGTATCAGATCACAATGTTACTGTACCTAAACGGAGTGGAAAACGAAAGAATCGAATACGTGAATCAGATTCGGATAGTTCAATTGAAAAATCTCGGAAACTTAAACGAGTACCGGTAGGTATAATACATCAATTCTTATTTATCATATGCTAGTATTTTACATGTATCATCTTATAACATCAATATGTATATAACTTACAGCGCGTAACAAGTGATTCAGGAAGCAGTAATAGTGATGCATCGGACATCGTGAAAACTAAAAAACCTGCTCGTGTTGTGAGTGACGATTCCAGTAATAGTGACAGTGATACTGACGAATCAGGTGCGACAGACAATGGTTTCGAGGACAATACTAGTGACGATTGGGAATCGGATTGGATTTCAGAATCTGAAATTGATCAATCTCAAAATGTAAATAATCATGAGAAGAAAGATTCCGCTGTACCAGCTGCATCAACCTCAATTAATTTAGGCAACATTTCCGACAGTAGTGATGGGGAATCCGAAAAATGTCCAATTTGTCTTTTATCGTTCAACACTCAAGAAGTTGGCACTCCAGAAACATGCGATCACAGTTTCTGCGCCGACTGTATTCAAGAATGGTCAAAAAATGTAAACACCTGTCCTGTAGATCGCCAGACATTTAATTTGATATTGGTTCGGAAACATTACAATGGCAAAGTAATACGAACAGTTCAAGTAGATGTCCGGCGGCCCAGCGTGGACGAGCTGATCCAGGAAGATCCGACTTTCTGTGAGATCTGTGGCATGAGCGACCGTGAAGATCGGTTGCTGCTCTGCGATGGCTGCGACTTGGGCTACCATCTCGAATGCTTGGACCCGCCCATGGACACCGTGCCCGTTGAAGAGTGGTTCTGTAGCAACTGCCGCCGTGATGAGTCCCACCAACATTCACAGCGTGGTCACCGTGGAGAAAATCGTCTTCTACCACGAACTATGCAGAGTGAACGTATTCGGGCCACCATTGAAACAAACAGAAACAACTCTGCGTTTAATGTAGATCAACAATCGCTTTCATCAGGCTTCGAAGATGTCGCTATGCCAGGACCTTCAAGAACTTCATTAGCACGGAATAGAAGTAGAAACACAACATCGACAAGAAAACATAAACAGAAGAAAACTCGGCGGACATATAAGAAGAAGAAACGTGCAAGTTATGCCGTCACATATGATATATGTGAAATAACTGGTGAAAAGATTGCTATTAAAAGGAAACGAAGAACTAAAAGGAAAACTAAACGAAAAGCAAAACGAAGCACAAGAAGAGTAGTAAAACCTAAAACAGTTAAAAAACGTTTAGCGTATCAACTGGGAATGTGTCCGCTGAAAAAAGCTGGTTTAGCCGTTCCTGAAGTCAAAAGCAAAGCAAACGGCAATAGCGGAAATATTGGTTACCAACGCAGTCAAGCAGGAATACCGACACTACATTTATTTGGTCAACGTGATCAACTTGATTATTTCTCAGAATCAGATGACGAAGCAACAGTTTCATCTGGCGGTGGCGGGATGAGTGTTATAACACAGATTCGCTCTTCCATTGGAAATATGGGATCCATGAGGCGAGTCGCGAGGAGGAAAGCAGCCCTTTTAAGTCCTGTAGCGCCTCTTAGCGTCAATTCAATAGACATCCTCAGCAGCATTCTGGACAGCCAAGAAAAACTACACTCAAGAAACAGCGTCATCTCCGTTAGTCGCGACGGTACGCTGCATATAGAACAAAATGAACATTTGCGAAATTCTGAGAAAAACAACAACGACATTGTAAAACCCAATAGTGAAGTTATTTCACAAAATTCACCATTAGATATTACTTCTACTGGAGAAATAGAAACAACTCAAGCACCAATGTTTCCTGGCAGAGGTGGTGGCGGAAACCGTCAACCATATGGCTTTCATAATCGTGGTGGTTACCGAAGTGGTGATAACCGTTACGATGGTGGTTCCGGTGGCGGCTATAACCATTTTCAGGGCGGTGGGCCTCGAGGACGAGGTGGTTACGGTCAAAACATGTACAATCAACGAGATAATAATTTCGGAGGCGGATATATGAATTTTCATCATCACGGCGGTGGGGGTGGCCCACCACCGCCATTTCGGGGCAGAGGAGGACCCAGATTTCCAACGCGGCGGCCACAATTACATCAGCAACAACCACAAGAAGTAAACCAACGCGAAGAACCAGTAGAACTTAATTTAGATGAACCAATGGAACATAATGTTTCTGATGATCAATCGCGACAGCAGGAAGAAGACGTGGATATTTATAGCGATATTGAGGCAGGTACACCAGTTCCTGATGATGAAGTCACTCACACGAAACCTATGAGTGAACCTGAACCAACATTAGTTTCACAAGCGTACAATAATTCTGGAACAGACGATGACAGCGGTTCGGAATTAGTCATAGATGATAGTGTAAAAGATACAGATAAATATGATCCTACACAACCATCAGCAGATACGGACAGCAATTCGGAGCCACCAGTAAATTTGATTGAGCCAGAACCACCGAAAGAAAATTTAGAGAAAATGGATACATCTACAGACAAGTTAGACGAACACGAAGAAAATAATGAAAACTCGGAAGTTGAGTTGCCCATTGAAGCACCAAAAATAACTTCATTCTCAACTGAAGCGGTAGCAGAAGCAGTACAACAAGTCATTAAAGAACATTTAAGCACGCCAACATTGACAAATGATGATGATGATGATGATGCTCTGGATGATGAAGACTGTCCAAACTTTTCAATTTATTCATCAACAAGTATAGATATTGCTAAATCATCTGAAAGTTTTGTTGACATTTCGAAACAAAATGACAATATTGAAGATCAAACACAAAATGTAAATCTTGAACCAGAAATCAAAGCAGTGACACCACAAATTGAAAGTGAATCACAATCAAAAGACCCTTCGTGGGAATCAGGTGATGAATGGGATGCACCAGAAGCTGAAATAAATCAACAAACTCTCGACAAATCAGACACCGAACAGCCACCATCACCACAAGAACAAAATACTTCTGATGAAAGAGACGAACCAGTTGCAGAAGTCGATGATTTTAAAGATGACGAAGCAAGTGTACAACCTGAAGAAGAAAAAGATGAAGTATCAGAAAATGATCAAGCTGATAATAAAGATCTATCAGAAGAAATTTTACTGGCAGAAATTGAAGAAACAGCAGCAGATGAAACTGATAAATTAGAAACTGGGGAATTATCAGAGTCTCCTGAATATGATCCAATTTTAAATGATGAAAATCATGAAGATGGTGACGAATCTCCAAAACCTGACAGTATAGCAGTAGAAGTAGATCAGCCTCAGGCAAGAGAATCAACAACTCCTCCGCTAGACGCACTGCCAGCTATACCTCTACCAGAAGATAAAGAAAAACCTCCAATTAAAATTGCATTTACACCGGGAAAGAAGTATCAGCCTGATAATAATAAGAAGGAACGAGTTCTGCAGTTGTATGATGATAGCGACTGGGAAGAATGGGAATCCAAAAACGAAGTAGATAAACCTGCACCATCTACAGATACAGAAAATGTTACGACGGAACTTGAAAAAATGACTGAGGCGATCAGCGAAGAAGAGAGAAGTTACACACCATGTCTCGATGAAAGAGAGCCAATGAAATGTCAGTTTTCTGATGAAGAAAGAAACATTGGAGTCGGAATTGGCGGCATGGACACAGAACTTATTTCAGATGAAGAAAGGAATGATATATTTGACGAATCTCATGATATGAAGACAATTTCAGATGGTGACGCATTGGAAATAAATGCAAAGGAATCGGAATTAGATATGACACGGCCTGAAGATTATGAAGAAGGAGAAATTATAGAGAAATTAGGAGCGAAGAAAGCTCAAGACAGTCAAATTGAAGTACCTAAACAAAGTGGTTCAGAGGATGATAAAAGTAAAAAGCGTGTTAAAAAGAAACCTGAAAAAGAACCGGAGAAAAGCAAACCAAAAGAAACAGACAAACAAGCAAAGAAGCCAGAATTTAAGAAAATTAGTAAAAGTAATAAAGACAGAAATTATCGGGATAAAGAAAAAGCTAGAAGTAAGTCAAAAGAAAGAAAAGATAAGGAAAATAAGGAAAACCGAAAAGAAGACAGAAAGAAAAAGGAACGGAAACGAGATTTGGAACGCTACAATGTCCGCAGTATCATTGCAGAAAAACCAAAGAAGGATCAGTTTGGCAGAGATATCAAATCACCAAGTCACTCCAGTCGGTCGGCGTCGCCTCGGAGATCACGTTCACATTCATGGAACCGCGCTAAAAGACGGCGCCGCCGTTCACGTTCCGTAAGGCGGTCACGCAGTCGCTCTGGTTCAAGAGGTCATACTCCCAGGTCACGTTCTCGGGGGAAAAGTCTTCGACGTTCCCGGTCATTCCGTCGTTCGAGATCACCTCGCCGGTCTCGTTCAAAATCTTTCCGAAGATCACGTTCTCCACGCAACAAACGTCATCGCTTGGAGTACAGATCCAGCAGCAGAGATCGAGATCGAAGCCGTCGGTATAGAGATAGAAGTCGACGAAGATCAAATGAAAGACTACGAAACAAGAAAAAGATCAGAAGTCTTAGTAGAACAAGACTACGAACGCGCACTCCTTCATTGTCAAAACATCGAATTCGTGGCGAATGGGCAAGAAGTGTAGACGAACCTCGAAGACAGTCCTACACACGCGAGTGGACTCCTTCGTGGTCGCGTTCTCCAACGCCACCCAGACCAGTTCCCAGACACAATCTTCCACAATCTATGTCCCCATCTTGGACGCCACCGCTCATAGAAAAAGGACCAGTTCAGCCTGAAAATCTTACTGTAATACTCACCAATAATGAAGTCAATAAAACAAAGAAAAAAGAGAAAAAGAAAAAAGGCGACAAAAAATCTAAAGATGAGTACAGGAAACGGAAGCGAGGTGACAGAACACCGCCACCAAGTAAAGAAGTATTTGCCTCTGGTGATAATATTTTAGTCAGTGTTAGTTTCAATAAAACTAATGAGGAGAACGCAGTAGCAACCAGAGAAGTTACTGGAGTAAAAAGAAAAAGAGATGAAACTCTTAAGAAAAAGAAAGACAAAATTGGAGAAAAGAAGAAAAAACGTGCGAAGAGTCCTCGTACTAAGAAGAAAAATAAAGAAATTGCTAATTTGAAACCAGTTGCAATTATAGATTTAGATAGATCTCCATTTAAAGAAATTACACCATCACCAAAAGATATTATTGTATTGAGCGATAGTGATAATTGCGAGAAAGAGGATGAGACGATGGGCCATCATGACATGATGCAGGAGGAATTGATGTCTCTGAATGCCCAAATTCAAGAAGAAGAAGACTCTGCACCTCAATCACCCACTGCCAATTACCTAAATAGCACCGGGCCGAAGACACCACCAGAGCCACAAATCAAGTTCCTGCTTACCTCAAAACAAACACAACTTCGTCAAATTAATAATCCTCTTCATGATCCTAACGATGAGAATGAACCTGATATCGATCCTCAGGAAGAACTAGAACATCGGTTAGATGACGTGTTACATAAAGGACCGAATACACCGCCAGAACCACCAAGCTCACCTCCAAGTTCGCCTGATGCGTATGATCCGTTCGATCCAACAAAATCTCGATCACCTACTCCGGAACCAGCAGCAGATAGCCAGCCAATCAATTCTGCCATGAATACACCCGGAGATAAAACAGAATCGGATGGAGATTTAGTTGATTTAGCAGTTGGACCGTTGGAATCCAGCCAAAAATCCACGGTATCGTTAAATGAAACTTCCGAAAAACGTTCTGGTTCATTAGATAGAACAAAACGTTTAAGTTCATCTCCAGAACGCACATCTCAAACTCTCACTCCACCGGTATCATCATCAGATCAGCCGGCTGAATCTTTGGAATCAAACAAAAATGATGCTGCTGACAAAAATACTAAATCACCGGAAAGAAACAATATTGGTGTTGTAATCAATCAACAAGTGCAACCGGCTGTAGTGAAACCAATCATTCCAACACCATCTATTATCACTTCGACTCCAGCGGTGCCAAATGCAGCTTTACCAAGAACAAATTTATTTAGCACGCCGTCATCAGTAAGTGGTACACCTAGAATACCGGCGTCGGTGCCACAACGAATTATTCTTCCAACTCCTGCAAAATCCAGTCCGGCTAAGATGTCTCCGTTAAAGACGTCACCATCAAAACCTCCAATTAAATCTACACCCATCAAACCGATGCCTTCAAAGACAATGATTTCCAAACTTCCTGTCCCGAATATGAAACCTATTACACCTGTTAGGAAAGGACCGCAGACGAAAGCAGCTAACAGAAATGTTGGACAGAATGGAAATGAAATTATTGATGTAGATTTAGACTTTGAATCGCCTTATTCACCAGGATCTAGTGATTATGAAGACTTGTTTGAACCACCCACAGAGGGGACGAAAAATAATAATAGCTCTAGGGCTACAGGAAAAAATACGAAGTCTCCCGCTAAACAGGGTAATTTCGATACTTTATTCGGGTCGTCGCCTGTCTTTAGGCAGCAAAATAATAAAACCAAATCCAAGTCAAATGCAGCTAAAATACCAGTCAAAATGAATAAGAAATCTACACCAACTAAAGGTAGGTTTTCTAACAGACAGATTCATAAAACGGATAAATCGTTGATGCTAATTAACAGTTTTTCCAACTCTGGTTAGTATAAACTTGTTCCGAAAATTAAAAAGAGAGTTGGAAACGAAATAAAAATAAACGTATTAGCGATTAATTCGCTTTATGAATCTGCCTGTATTAATGATCGTTGTTGTAGCTGGTACAAAAACTGTTGGCGTAAAAATCGATGAAGATAATTTAAAAATTTTAGATGATCTGCCCAACTCTGCGGTTGAAATGCAAGTGAAAGATAAGGTAATATATCTTAATATGATTTACAAGACGACACTGTAATACTACTAATTTTTTAGTTCTTGAAGAAACTAAATCGACAAGAACGTGTTGTAGAAGAAGTTAAATTAGTATTAAAGCCACATTATAATAAAAAACATGTAACAAAAGAACAATATAAGGATATATTAAGAAGAGCAGTACCGAAGGTAAGTTAGTTTTTACTTTTTATAATAATATGTTTTTCAATAAATAAACAAAATAAAGTAAATATATCATCACGTCTTTTAATCATTACTGGGTATGGCACTCTGCCGTAGCAGATCTCGGTAAGTGATATATTTATGCGCGTGAAGTGCATATACCAGCCGTCAAATCACGGCTCCCAAAAGATATTGGGGTAATTTTAATGTGGTGAAAATTGTCGGCTGTGGGAATCACACCACTGAGACTAAATATGTTTTCTTTTTTAAATATATATATATTAAATTGTAATCTTTACAGATTTGTCATAATCGATCGGGAGAGATAAACCCCAAAAAGATTCAAAATTTAATAGAAGCATACGTAAAAAAGGCGCGGCACTCGAAAAAGGCTGCAGCAGGAGGAGGAACTACAAATGCAGGAGCTGCCACACAGCAGCCAAAACCGTAAGTTACAAAATAAATAAGTATTTTCTCAAAATAACACGACTTGTTATCAGCGAGGGGTGTTTACAAAGTTTTCTTGCCAAGTTAACAAGTTAACAAACGTAGTTCAAATAACTAGAATGTGCTGAATAAGTATATAGTTCTTTGTGTTTGTTTTAAAATGTTAGGAAAATCACACAATTTCCTACCTTTTGCAGGTTCCTAAGAAAATGATAATAATGACAGTCATGGTTTTGTCCTTTCGAGAAAATCACGATAATATTTTACAGGTAGTCAGCATTTCGTGAAGAGAAGGAAAAACTATTTCTTCTTAAAACGTACTACACATTTATATAAAAAAGACATTTTCAGAATTCACAACATAAAGTTGTTTCATTTTACAAATGAATTTTCTTTAATATGTCATTAAAAGCATCACATTTGCTTGGTTTTTAGAATTATCAAATCATATATTACTTTACCTACTGCATATTTAACATGTTCCTATAGCTTACTCTTACTTACAGAATAAAAACTTAAAAGTAAAGAAAATGACAGCATATTATACTGTCTCTTTTTTTATTGTTACTCACAGAAAATATGTTCATACATTTTAGAAGTATAATTTATTGATTCTTTAAAAGTACTTCAGATCTGTTGTAGATATAAGAAATAATATATATTTTTTTAAGTTGTTATTTAAGTTTTTATTTATTTTTTATCGTGCAGATTTACAAAGCGGATTAGTCGCTAAATACCACTTTTAATGGATAGATGATTTGCTGGAATATTATCTATAAGTAAAATAGATTCACGGCTGGAATATTATCTATAAGTAACATAGATTCACGAAATGAATTAAATTTGATGTTAATGGACACTATTTTTAACACAGATTAAAATAAACTTGTTTTGAAATTGGAAAGAGAATTAGAAAAGAAATAAAAAATGCTGTTAGTGACCAATTCATTTTATGAATCTGCCTGTTTATTTTTTTAATTTTGTCAGTACCGAAGTTTTTTTATGAAAATCAATGGAAACATTCTTTTCAGATTGTTTATTTGTTGTAACGGCTTAATGCGTCAAAATTTTCTATTACGGTCGGTTATAAATAAATATTTGGCAGTATTTTCTGTACACCCACGCAACATTTATTGCGCATGTAAACCACAGACATCAAATGGAAATAAACAAATTAATTGTTTTTTCTGTGAGTAATTACGAAAGACTGTATTAATTACGATGATTTAATAAATAATTTTCTATACTTTCAAAGAGAAAACGTAATTTTATAAGAGGTATTATGAATGTGGAATAAACGAAAGTACGCTTTTTTTGAGATAATAATCTTGTCATGGTTTTAATAGTTAATTTAACAAGAAAAACATATTTACAAGTGCAGTCTAATGAACAGATGTTTGAAGACATAAAAGTTCATACTACTCTACTTAGGGTCGTCTTCATCAATCATTACCTTATACAGATTGATAAATTAATGATAACTCTTTTTATGATAACCACTATATTGGCATTCTGTGGCTAAAATCATTCATTCTTTCATTTCTATTTCACTTTAAATATTATTTTTATTACACTTTTTACGCTGATATTATTTTTTTATAATAACAATTATTATAAGTAAGAAAAATGTATGAAAATAACAAAAATGCCATTGTAATTTGTCTCAGAATATCAAAATTTTGATAATCTGAAACGTTACCATAACAAATAAAAGTTGTCGATCATTAACAGATAATGATACAGTTATAGAATCTAGGGAAAAGTTTCTAATAAATATCTGCAGGATAAATGAAAAATATTGCATTTAAATCATAGCACGAACGATAATACAGGGTGATCAAAAGGATTTGTTATAGTTGGCAATACAATTCCAGAGATCTTTTTATTCCATAGTTGGCACAACGTCAATTAAAGGCGGAAATGCAATTTGACATTTCTAATAAATACAAATAGGTTATGTCAGGAGTCTGACAGCTAATAGAATTTTGACTTTTTAAGTAATTTTAGAAATAAATGTAATAATAAATGTAGCCAAATTTAAATTTTAAATGTCACTGTCAACAACAGGAAATGAATTTATGTATCAGGCTTACCAATTTCAAGCAGTTTTTTTTATTGCCAACTGTAACAATTATTTTGTTTAAGCCCGCTTTTTAGGGCTAAAACACATGCTTTTCACCCCGGTTGTGTATAAAAATATAATGATTTTTGTGATCCTTTTTCCCTTAGCTGTAATTATTGAGAATTTTAGCTGTAAGTGGAAAGATAATAATTTTTTATTAGATCATTTCAATCGGTACAGATATTGAATTGGATACAGAGTGATTTTATTTATGTAGATATGTAATGAATTGTTCTAGAAACCAAGCGATAGGTTATAAATAATATTTTTCAAATAAATCAATGGTATGTTAGAGAAGAATCGTTTGTAAAAACCATCATGCAAAAAACTGAAGTTTTGTAAACATCCCTCTAACATAAAACATGTTTTCATATTCAAATAACTGTTTGTATCTCAGGGCAAAGACAACATTTTGGAGCTGATCACATATAAAATAGTTTAGCGTAAAATTTTGAAAATAACAGGAACGTATGGAAATACACAGCTTCTAATATTTTGTTGTTCTGTCAGTTTTCAACAAAGAGCTGCTCAGTTGCAATAATGACGAAGGTTTTAATTTTAATTGAACTAAATCGAGTGAACTGCATTGTGTCGTACCAAGCCATTAACAACGCACTGTACATGTCATGGTCGATACTGGTAATTTTAGACAAATGAAATTTAAAAATAGTGTAACTTTTTAATGGATTTCCTATCATTACTGTGAAGCTGCGTGAAAGTTATCAGTAAATAGTATACAAACTTAAGATTAAATGTAGTGTATATCTTCATTTATATTATAAATTATATTATTTGTGTGCGTTGATGTTTTAAGGACTGTAGATATTTAATGCAGAAATATAAAAATTTCTTTAAATTTGTTTTTTTTTTATATTTTTTTTGTGCAAATGATCACTCAACCAGTCTCCTGTTTTCCTTATTACATCTTGCTCTTATGTTTACTTTTTTTTAATCATTTTTAATTAAATCAATTTTTTTATTGTTTTTTATTTTTAAAACTTTATTAGGACGACTGGTTTTCAAATATATATATACGAGAATATTATTATTGCAGCTCTTTAGGTCTAAATTAAACAAAATAAATTTATCAGCTTCATGTGGTAGGTTTTTTGCAATAGAATAGTTTTTATTCAATAATTTCCGTGATAAACTATTCCACGTATAAATGCATTCCTTTGAAATGTATTATTGAATATATACGCGTAAGTTATCAATTTGAATTAGCTACCAAAATGTTCAAATGACTGCAAATATCTAGAAAATTATTTTGTAAATTTAAATTGGATTTCTCTCACAATAATTAGTGATAAGACATATACATATATGTGGAATAGAGTCTATCGTTCATCTTTTTTATAATACAAATATTTATTTTCAAATTTCCGTTTATGGACATCAAGTTGAATTTTGTAGTTGTCTTAAAGCACCCTGAGTAAAAAAGCTTAAATCTGAAACATTAAAATTTAATGCAAAATAATCAGAACTTACAAAAAAAAAGATTGACAAAGATATTGTTAATTTATTTCAATAATAAATTGTAAATAATGAAATTCTTGTCCATATTTGACCAATCCTCGAACTATATAAGTTTATTAATTATTGTTTTATTTTTACATTTTCAGACAAAGTTGGAAAGAAACATTTTTCTGGTGTGAATAATTGGATTATTGGTAAAATGATAGTTTTATCATTATTGTTATATTTAAATAAGCTCTCTGGAGTATTTAATACAATATAATTTTGATATATCTACGAACACTAGATGGTAATTTTAGATTTGTAACTTAATTTTACACATTAAAATGTGACATATTTTCTCCACTAATAAATGTTTCAAGTTAACTAACGATATTAACTTTTCCAGTTCCTAAAAAAGCATCGAATGAATACTTACTGAACCATAATATCAAATTCGATATTTTTCTTTTATTTGACATGTTCCATACTTTATTAGGAAATTGAAATATCGAATCCTAAATGTATTTTTTTATTATGTTCTTATAATTTAGGATATCTTGACTTGTAATGTTAATATATGAATTTTTAATGTTTCTTCAAAAGTCAAAAGTTAGGGGAAGGATAACTAGGAATTTATTGAATGAATTTACATTGTTGACTCTACTATTACTGGTTTATATTTCGGCGACTGAAGATGGCACTAAACAGTCGCCGAAATATAAACCAGTAATAGTAGAGTCAACAATGTAAATTCATTCAATAAATTCCTAGTTATCCTTCCCCTAACTTTTGACTTTTGAAGAAACATTAAAAATTCATATATTATGTTCTTATATGATTGTTTTATCTAAATTATTGTTATGAAAGTCGTAATTTATGACACAATAAATATTTAATTATTTACTTATGATAAAAAAGTTAAAAATTCCATTAATATTTATATTAGTTACTCACAGAATACGACGAAAATATTCTGATAATCTGTAACCTTGAGTTCAGCCTGTGAATAAGCTGCTAGCGTGACCGATTATTATGAATATGAGGATATACTGATTACTATAATAACCCCACGCTGATGAGTAATTTATTTCTTAATTCCTACTTGTTGCTCGTGCTCCAAGTACGTGATGTAACTAATATTGTATAAAACTAAACAGATGCTTAAAAAAAAAGGAACCCTCATGAAAATTGTGAAATAGAAAAAAATCACAATTTTATTCTATATCATCATAATTTTTTTGTACGATATGATTATTCGCGATCGCCCAGAAAATGATTCCTTTCTGATCACTCTTTAAACTGGAAAATATATCTTGATCCATCTAGATCGGAAAGAATAATTATTATTTCACCTTAATTAATTTTATTAGTCTAATTTTTTTATGTTCATCCCTTTTTAGTTCCTTAAGTATTTATGTAATGAATGATAATTATTTTACTGAGTCGTCAGATTTCTTACGTGAGTTAGTTATTTGCTGAATTTGATATATAATGGTGAGATAGTTAGTGCATGATAGAGATTCAAGGAATATTCATGATAGTATTTTTGATGATGGTGTTAGAAATGCGAGCGCTTTGGTACGGCTGAGAAAGAATTTAGCAGGTTTATCTCAAATGAAACAAGAATTTATTATGTAAATATTACTTTTATTTATTATCAACTACAAACTTACAATATTTGTTTATACAACAGGTAACATGACACTTATTGCAGTTTTATAATTATTCACAGCATATTGAAAACTTAAGGCTACAATTTGTTTAGCAGACTGAAAACGAAGGATAGATCGAAATGCACAAAGAGAGCAACATGAACAAGAACTGTAGGATATCACGTTTCACGTTACTGGTCTACAATTACACAGCCTCAGCGAAACCGACACGGTCGTTCTCCATGTCGAATTCGGTATAGTATTTGCCGATGAACACATCACCCAGGATCCACAACGGGCCGTTGGGTGGTGGAATGTCAATGCCCATGAAACCGCTCAAGCACACGGTTTGACCCAATTGTTTGACCTATCAATACATAAATATGTGTCTAATAATAAAGTATATATGTTGCCTCAACCGATTTGCTATTATTATATGACAATAGTTATTTGTATATCAAACGAAGAAAATGATACTTTTCGTCCCAAAGGTGCTGTTTCATTGTCCAAGCCGAAAGCAAGAGATAAAAAGCAACTGAGGAAAGAATATCACTTTCTTCACGAGGTATATAATTTGTTTCCACTACCCCATCAGAAAGTAAATTATTATTCTCTTGACAAATGTCACCTGGATGTCATTAATATCAGATCATATTGTTGTTTTACAGTTGCCATGGATATGACTTTACTTTTTTTCCCTAGAAACGAAAAATTTATTTTCACGACATGCACAGAAAACTCAACATTCTTCTTTTGAAATAGTCAGGAAAATTAGTTTTTCTTCTCTAGAGAAGAAAGATAGCAGTGTTACAAGCATGTTATTTTACAACAAAAAAATGCTATAAAAATTATAAATTCATTTATTTTATTCAAAATTCTTATTTGATAGTACTTCAAATTATCGTCTAATTTTGATTCAAATAAATAAAATATTATCTTTATTGTAAATACTAGCTTTTTTTCAGAGTATATTAAAGTTCAAATAAATCTTTTTTGAAGCAGTTCGTGAAAAAAACTGTGCCTAACACGAAAGGAAAGCGCATTTTCCACTCCTTCGAATGACTCACTCGCAATACTGGTGCGGCAATCGTCGAACTCGAGTAGAAAAAATAATCGCTTTTCTCTGTAGTTTGACAAATAACTATTCTTTGCTAGGGGATGAAAAGTATCACTTTTTTTTCTTAATTGAGAGAATAAAACTACTTTCTAACGGCCGTGAAAAAATAAATTATATCATTGCTTCAAATAATTTTTTTTTAGCAGTAATAATTATCATTAATTGTTATCTTTATATCCAAACCTAAAATTTAATTATAGTTAACGAATGGACTGGATAAGCCTGTATAATATTCCTGGTACTGGTTTTCGTCGATAATAATTTTACGCTTACCTTTTAAATAACTAATTTATTGATATAGTTATCATAAAGTATGTTTTTTAAATGAGAACGGACATTTTAAAAGAAAATTATTTCGTTAGACATTAACAGGCAGATTCATAAAGCGGATTAGCGGTAACACCATTTTTTATTTCGTTTTTAACTCTCTTTTCAATGTATGAAACAAGTTTATTTTAACTTGAGTTAAAAAGAGAGTTAATTAGCATCAAATTTAGTTTATTTCTTTAATCGGTTTTAATTTGAAACAGAGTTATAGATAATATTAAAAACGGTGTTAGCGATAAACCGTTTTGTGAATCTGCCTAATAAAATATAAAAAATTAAATAAAAGTGTCATAAGTAGATATTTCGACAAATGGAAAATAAAAACTACGATTCTTAAAAAACAGCCCTATATCACGTTATCACACATAAATATTTGCTGTCGAAATGTACCTTAAAGTTATCATCACTCAATAAATAAATTATATAAGAAAATAAATATTTAAAGCATAATTTAATATGCAAAATGATTCATACGCGCTGGTTTCGATTTAAATTTAGAAATTGAATAAATATGAATTCCACGAAGTGGAATGATATGGGTCACAAACACGATAAACTTATTATTAAAAAATAATATTTATCACATAGAATAGAAACAGTTGGCGAAGAAAATAATAATAAATTCGCGTAAGATCACTCAGAAGAATAAATAAATATATATTTTGTCATCGTAAGTATTTATAAAGAACTAGAAATATTAAAATCTATTTTTACGAGAGAAATGTCGATGGAAAAAGTCTAAATTTAGTAAACTCACCTGAAGAACGTAGTCTTCTCCCTTGAGGCTGAACTGCTTTCCAGCGAGAACAAAGTCAATGATCGGCAGAGTAGGAATAAGTTTGCAGTCAACCATGTACTGCCCAGCCATGATGGGAGTAGCGCCGATGGCCTTGTTGAGCTCAGTGACTTCTGTAAGGGGTCCAGCGATCAAGCTGGTGCCGGTATCGGCGATGGCTTCACAACCATTGCTGCAGAAGGTCTTGTCGCCTACTTTCACGCCGTCCATCTTGAACTGCCAGTACATCTTGCGGTCCACGGGCAAGTAGGTGAATTCGCCTTTGTAGTGAGCAGGGTCTGAACCGCCGAATAAGATTTCACCTCCTTCTTGCGCGTCAGGATTTCTGCAAAAAAATTTGAAGAAAAAAAAAATAGTGAAAAGGTTGAAAATGGCACCATAAGGAGGTTTTCTGTAACATATCCATAAATTTTTAACGGCCCGCTACAAATTTTAACCAATAAAAATGTATGTGTCAACGAAATGTTTTATTTACAGCTTTCTGTTCCCATTGATTTAAAATTTTAACGGACCGTTAAAATAACAGGTATGTTAGGAATACGCTTATAAGTGAATTAGTGAAACATGATACTTGCAAAGAACTTTAAAAAGAAAAATAAACAAACAAAAATCATCTAAACATAGCGCAATGCAGATCTGCGTCTTTTTCTTTGAACTATTTTAATTGGTACCATATACATATTTTTTTTATAAAATTCTAGATGACATTTAAATTGTCACAAAAAAAATATCGAAAACGATAGAAAATATAGATAAAATAATATCTCTATCGCATTAATTATAATTAAAAAGTTTATATACATTTCATAGTATTTCAGTTTGTCGGTGTGAATGCTAGCATTATTTTACATGACATAACAATATATCAATTGTAATCACTAATTTCGTAGTTTAAACGCAGCTTTAACAAGTAGATTGATAAAACGTATTAATCGTTAATACCATTTTTAGTTCCAAATTTAACTAGTTTATAATTCTCAAAAATAACTGATAAATATGGCCAATGATGTTTCAAATCCTAACGATAACTCAAAATTTATGAACAATCTTATTCTGTATAATAAAAGTAAAAATGAATTCAAATTTAATGCGCTTTTGTCCGTAAAAGTGTTGCATCGTAAATATAAAATAAATAAATATATCATCACGCCTTCTACCCATTATTGGGTGTGGCACTCTGCCGAAGCAGATCTCGGTAAGTGATATATTTTGCGCGTGAAGTGCGGTTACCAGTCGTCAAATCACGGTCCCCAAAGATGTTAGTGGTGTAGGAGCCGTAGGGGTAGCTTTTGAAATTATTAAAATTGTTTGTCGCCTGTGGGAATCGAACCAAGGTTCTCAGGATCCACAGGCCGACTTCATACCACTGAACTAGCCACCCCATAAATATTATTAATTCAAATAGTTAAATTAATATAAAAGTAACAAGAAATGAAAAAAGTATAAAATTATGGTGCCAATTTAGATGACACATTCTATTCTACTAAAAGAATTAGTCATCGACTTCATAATTTGTCATTATTTGACATTTGTAACAAAGCAAAATGTAAAATGATAGTCAAAGTCGTATAAAAGCGAAATCGTGTTTTAGAAGAATCGGTCTACAATCTTCAAGCGATAAAAATAGACCACAAAATAAAAATCATAAAAATTAAATAAAAATAATCTAAAATGTAATAACAGTTAAAGTAAATATAAACAGCTAATCAAATAAAATAAAGATATAAAAGTAAACAGATAAACTGGCATGAATTTTTTTTCTTTTTAAGATAATATTTGTTTTAATTTATACTGAATGTTATCATTACTCAAGAATTTAAATACTCGAAATGAAAATTTTAAAAATAAATTAATATTTTTCAAGTACGCACCTGTTCAGATAGAATGAGAAGATAGGTTTTTGAACGAGTCCTTGAGCGATCATGTTGTCGAAGACAGGATTCACTCCATCAACAGAGATCGATTTGTATGCCATTCCAAGGATGCCATCGAACTTTGCGGCGACGAAAGCCAAACCAGGTTCACTAAGTGCCTCAGCAAATGTCTGGTTCACTATTTTCAGACCACCGACCTACACAAAAAACATTTGTAGAAAAACGAAACGCCAACATTAACAAAGAAAGTAAAATAATTTTTTCACCATTTCTTGGACAGATACAAGAAATTTTGTCGATTTTTTTTTAATATTTACGTTAATATATGGTTTAATATAATTTTATTCTTACATCAAGAAGATCGGTAGACAGGAAACCAGAGAGACTGCCAGATCCGTAATGGATCTCGAATTTGGTCCCATTTGCTACGTATGTTGTGGACTTCTTACTGTTGAATTTGTTGTGCAACACTGCAAACAATATATAAAATGAAATAATGAAGTTTTGTTAATTTAAATCAACAAAAAATAAATTTTATGAACTGACTGAATTTCCGATTATTTTTATGCTGCTCTATTGATTTTTCATATACTTAGTAGTTTAATAATAGTTATTAGAAATAATGTAATTATCGGTGGTGTTAATGCATGCTAATTGTGATATAGCATGTTTTGAAATACTTACAACAAGCAATGTTTGTGAAATGGCAACTTTTGGATGGGACCCATAAATTCGAAGAACCGGTGTCAAACACAACTTTGAATGATTGTGGAGGTGTTCCCAGGGTGATTGGGCCATAGTACTGAGCCTAAATACATAAATCAAATTAGAAAAAGAAAATCTAATTATAAAGAAAATGTGTATTACGTCTAAATAGTTCGACAAAGGTTCAGCTGTTACTCCTTCACGAGCTCCTCCATAGCGAATTTGTACTCTTTCTAATTCTGTTCCAACTTCCTCAAAATGCCGGCGAGCTGTTTGAGCTTTGTAAAGGGGAACCCTTCATTATAGCAGAAATCATAAATATGTAGTAAAAAAAATAATAGATACAATAAACAAGGTTATCATAACAATACAATTTTTCACCGAAAAAATGACCATAATAACAATGATGACAATTCAAACAACAATAATCACATGATTTTACGTGACAATAAATAATATTACGGGTAAAAAACATGTATGTATTCAGCATGAAATTACTGAAAATTTATTACAAATGAAGATTAAAATACGGAAAGTACTTACTTGACAAAGTGGCAGTTAACAGTTAATGCCAAAAGCAGGCACGCCAAAGTGATTCGCAGCATTATGTAGAACGCTAGAATATGCCCAACACAACAAAGACTTTATTCTTAGAAGTATAATCTAATTATTGCTACTGCGACGAATATTCTCGGCAGCAAACAATAATGACAAAAATCACTGTTGGACAAGTCATGCGATTTTTGTTTTTTATATGGATGTATTTGTGGTGGGGAGATGTGTACTTTATCTGACGAATCACGTTTCTTCCAAAAAATTATCAGTACAAGTACTGAAACTAATAAATAATAAACTTTGTTCAAAAATCTCTATTGAAATGTGTTTATTTTAAATTACTTATTATTAGTTTATACCTCATTTAAGTACCTACGAATCAATTCTTTTGTATTGATCGATACCTTGCCGCCAAATATGAATTTAAACGGCGTGATAATAATAGTTATCAATTAAAATTGTATGTTTTATGAAAATGACAAATTAATTATTGATCATATCTTGCACGCAAGTAACTGATAATTCAATAATTGCAAATTTTCTAATATAATAAATAAAACACTTAAAATTATGGAAACTAACTCTTTATTGCCATGTCCCACTCGAGTGAAATGATAGTGAACACAGATTACAGATTTTGTACAAACATAGTGCTATTATTGTTTTAAATATTATTTCAACAATGGTAATGTACTAAAAATAGTTTGTTTGGTTAACGACATACACATCTGTTACTGGCAGTAGGCAAATACAAGTCACATTTTTTTGTTTGGTTTTTATCGTCTATCGTATAAAAAGAAAGCATTGTTAAAATACGCCATTTTGATATGAACACACAGTGTGTGTTAGTAATTCAGGTGATCAGACAATGGCAGAGAAAGACTCCATTTGATGACCACGTTTTACAAATAACAGACAACTTATACTTCCTAAGAACAGGTTTTCGCGTCATTCTAACATAGACGCTTAAACTCTTTTAATATTATTATCTTACATAAATCAGTTAAGTAGTTGATCATTCTCATTCGACACAACAACGCCATCAATTATTAATACACGCGCTATTTATGTTAAAATGATCATTTTCATATAATTATTATACTTTGTATTCTATATAATTATTAAGTTACACAACACTTTAGTAAAATAACTCAAGTACACATAGCACCACACAAATTGGCACCTAAAACTAAACAAAAATCTTCCTAAATATTTGAACTCTTGAATACTTTGTTAACAGTTTAAGAGTACGCAATCACTAGTCCAACAGACTTTTAGGAATGTCAAAAACAAAATAAAATATGAAATACCTACTTCTGTAATCGAAGTAATCGATAAATGCTTAAAACAGACGGTGTGGTGCTGTGTCGTTTATGCGTACACGCGCAACATATACCGTTCATTCACTGCTTCAGACTATTTCACTACTTAAACCGGTTCAACAATATATTCAGTTATTTTTAGCGGGTAAGTTGACTGCCCGCTAACAACTGATTTTATTTCGGATTCTCATAAGTGTTGAAAATATTCAATTTTGAAATAAACCGTGAAACTGTTCAAGAAGCAACGCGCGAAGGTACATGGTAGTGTTGGATTTCGAGACACACGTGACAATTGGCGGTACAAGAAGGGTCCGGGGGTGGAACGGGGAAACAGGGTGCCGAGTGGTGATTGTGTGACACGCAGCGTTCCCATTCAAACGCGCATAACCGTTCACCCGCATAAAAACAAAAACGAAAATTCTATATCTAAACTAAACATAATTCGTTATGATGAACAAGGGGGGCGGGGCGGGAGTGAGATCCGGAACGGTTTTGTGCGCGGATCGGGAACGCGTGGCGATGTGGCTGGATGATTTGCGCTGAACGAAGAATATTTAAGCGACCGCTTTCGCTTCGCCGCCGTTTGACTCCGCTTCAGCGGTCTGTTTTTCCTCCAATTTAGCTTTCTTTTCTGGGGAAGCGCCTTCGGTGGGGGCACCTTCGGGAGCATCGCCACCTGCGGATTTCCTTTTTACAGGACATGCATCATGGGCATCTAAATCATAAAAAGATTTATTAGTTACAATTATTAAAATTCAAGAAAGATTAAAGTTTAAAAAACAATAGACTAACAATTCATTTCAGGTTGCGCCAATGTACAAGTGTATTAACTACCTGTGGAGTCACCATTTTCTGCATCTTTGGAATCCTCATCTTCGTCTTTTTCACCATTTTCCTTCAGTTTAGCGTCACCGTTCTCGGACTGTTTGGAATCCTCATCATCTACATCCTCTGTTTCTGTGATCACGGGTTTTTCAACCTCTTTCTCCACGACGGGGACAGTTTCTCTGCAATTTCATAAATTAAATTAATTACTATATAATTTCAACACACAATATTTAAAAATAAATTTGGAGTGTCCTTGGGCTTGGATTAATTTACAAGACATAAAATATAATTCATATGATAGTGTTAATTAAATTTATATATTTTTAATTAATTCATTTTTTTTTTAATTAAAGTTAAAATTCGCAGTAAGGTGCAAGCAAATTTATTTTAAATTTATTTATTCATCGGAGCCAGTGGAAAAATACTAACAGTTCATGTATTTGGCGGGCTCTTCGCCAATATTTACATACATGCGCATTGACATCTATATTAGCGCGAAAAACTTATAAAAATATAACTTAATATGATTACTTCATATCATGTTTTCTTATCTTACATAAAAATAGTAGAAACAATCTAGAATAACAAACGCCGGTAGATAAAAATATTTAAAAACATGATTGTTGTACATTGTTTGTAACAATTAAACAATATCAATATTATTGTAATGAGGTAGTTTGATAACAATGTTGAAGTAGCATGCATGATAAAATTACACGTGAGATTAGAAACAAAGACGCCGGTATGCTTGGCCAGTTCTCAGCGGTCGTTTCTCTATAGCGTGGCCGTTATACCGAAGCCATCTTGTGAGTACAGATGCCGCCAAAATAATACACAAACATATTCCCACATATCTTTTAAACTACGCGATAATTCAATGAAATTTTTACTTACTTCTTTTCAACTGCACTATCAGCCATTGTTCTGGTTGAGATTGTTAATTAATTCGTAGTAAAAATCACTAAAAACTTTGCACAAGCACGGAGCACAACCTTCTCTCTAAACAGACGCGCTGAAATGAAAGAGCCGGCGAGGATAGAAAAGGAAGGGAAAGAGGAAATAGCTGTGCTGCGCGTGTCCCGGTTTCCTCATCCCCCCTGGCATAGGCGCACAGGAAAATTACAAAAATAACGAATTCTAGATTTTACCGTTTCCATACATTTTAACAAATTCATACATATACCCTTGAGTCACAAACATTTACCTTGATAACATCCAGCATCACATATGTAAAACATTTCTGCAAGAAGGTAAACAAAACTTTTTTTCCACGTTTATTATAAAATGTTTAAATCAATTCCAATTATATTGGATTAGTGGAGGCCAAAAAATATATTTAATCAAAATAATATATCTGTCTCTATTCGAATGTTTTAATATTCCGAAGGTGACAAAACGTTTTTTGTACTGAAAAACAGGTATCAACAATATCACCATGGCAATAGCCCCTTGATAAAATATTAAACCGACGCTTGTGTACTTTCATGCCCCCTTACACCCGCATTCAATCGAAACTATCCTAATTTTATGCCGGTAAATTATAATGTGTTCCACATATATATTTTTATGGAAAGATAATAAAATAATAATGTAAAAGGTTGTTTCATTTGAATCATAGATATATACAACAACATACATTATTTGTTAGTGTACACTCGAAGCAAGAAAGTCCACCTGAAAGATATTGCCAGTGTAGAAAAAAATGTAGATGACCTTTAATATGAAAACAGGTCATACAACAAAGTAAGCAAAGGGAAAAATACTCGCTATGAGGCAAGAGAAAATCAGTTTTATTTTCATTGTTAGGAATTATGAATAAAGTGATTCAAAATAGACCGGTTGTTACAAAAATAATTGTTGTTACCTATGCGGAACCGCTTAAAATTTAAATATAGAACTATAACGGCGATTTTAATTTTAAATGACTATCTTAACGGATACACGCAATGGAAATTTCCACTCTAAATAAAACTTCGTTTTTATAACATCTTTTTATGCAATAACCTGAACTTGATCAAGCTGTTTCATAAACGAAAGTAAAAGTTCAATCATAGAAAGTATTTTTTCACAATATAAAAAAAGAAACACTTATATTGCTTGCAATATTTTATCAATTCTATTTCGATAAAATCAATAAACTTCGATTCATGCATATTGTCTTGATTGGTGTAAAATGGTAATATGACAATTTCATTAATTATCTACTAGATAAATACTGTAGTTTGAAGTGTTACATATATATCGATTTTAGAACGTTGAAAAACATTGATATTTTTGTGAAATTGTGACGTAATTAGAATAGGTAGATAATACAAAATTGATTTATGTTATTATAAAATTCAATTAATTTTTTTTTAATTTAATGCTTGTAGACTGTATAGTGGTAATATAGTATTATTAATATTTATATGTATATTAATTTCTTATTGTTTCCATAAACTAATTTCACTTGGTTTGTGGGTCAAATGCTTTCCTTGTTTTTATTTTAATAAATGTTGTTTATCGCAGTAGATACACGGTTGTTTAGAAATTCAAACTTGGATTATATAAAACTTATTTTCTCTTAAATAAAAATAACAGCTGTTAATTAAAAAAAAAAATAGAATTTAATTGAATTTTATTAAGACAAATAAAAAGCAATAATGACTTATCTATAAAATACCAATTATTAAAGGTTTACTTAAAAAAATACTAATAAATACCTATAAATTATTTATATATTTTATAATTAGGGGTTTTGAAAAGGTTACAAACATTGACGTATTGCTATAGAGAGAACGTGGGTAGTTCATATTGGCAACATTTACATAGAAAATATATTTATACAAATATGATTGGCATTTAGGTAGGGAGAAAGAAGTTATCCTTTGGCATTACTGGAAATCAGTGCACAGAATAAATATATCCAAAAAAAATCTAGTGGTAAAATAGACATTGTGCTATTAAAACTCGAGGCGCTGTGTAAATATTATAGCACCAAAACAAATGTGTAGGTCAACGCGTTTGCAGTATCCAATACTGTAAGATCTATGGTTTCAAACAATTTATTTTTATTTCGTGCGTTCTCGACTAGTCTCTGTGTGACATCTAAATTGTACAGGAAACATCAATGAGTGTCAACAAAGTTGTCAGTAGATGGCAGTGTCAGTTTTCAAATGGCTGAAAATTACAGATTTTAGTTGAACGCTCCCTTTTCTTATCTTTTCTTAATATAGCAATATTTATTTGTACACGATAACTCAATCATTTTTTAACAGTAGACTGATATATACAGATAAGTAAATAAAGTAAATTGAATAAAATCGCATTGTATTTGTTATATTCACAGGTAGTTGAACAAATGAACGGCGCTGCAGCACCAGTCGAACTACTAGTAAGACATCTCTTGCAAAATTTTAGAAGTGTGTCATTGACTTGCTTATGTCTGTTCGGTACTTTCCATGGTAAAATCCGGGTCGGTGGAAGCCATTTTATCGTTTACTGTTTGTGAGGCTTCTGAATAAAGTTGGTTGTGTTTTTGTGAGTTTTTTAATCTGTATTCAATTTGGCTGTGACTATTTATAGTGTAGTCAGAGCACTAATGGGCGAAATGTTGCTCTCGATAATCAATTCGTGTTGACAGATCTTGTGTGCCATTTGCTGTTTGTGGCTGTATAGTACAAAATCTTTGGTGCTATAGGAGGTGTCGCAGAAATTCACCGGAAGCCCTGGAAGGTTTAAAAGTTAAAACCATGGGCAATAATGCCGCTACGGCGAACAAAAAGGTCGATGCAGCCGAAAGTGTCAAGGAATTCCTTGATCAAGCAAAGGAGGAGTTTGAGGAAAAATGGAAGAAAAATCCAACAAACACAGCAGGCCTGGATGACTTTGAGCGAATAAAAACGCTCGGCACAGGCTCCTTTGGTCGGGTGATGATAGTGCAACATAAACCTACCAAAGAGTATTATGCAATGAAAATCCTTGACAAGCAGAAAGTAGTGAAATTGAAACAGGTCGAGCACACATTGAATGAGAAACGAATCTTGCAAGCCATCAGTTTCCCATTTCTCGTAAGTCTGAAATTTCACTTTAAAGACAATTCCAATCTGTACATGGTGCTGGAATATGTACCCGGAGGTGAGATGTTCTCGCACCTACGAAAAGTGGGCCGCTTCTCCGAGCCGCACTCGCGCTTCTACGCCGCACAGATTGTGTTAGCGTTCGAATACCTACATTACTTGGACCTCATCTACCGGGACTTGAAGCCCGAGAACCTGCTCATCGACTCGCAAGGTTACCTCAAGGTGACCGACTTCGGGTTCGCCAAGCGTGTTAAGGGTCGCACCTGGACTTTGTGCGGCACGCCCGAATACCTAGCGCCAGAAATTATCCTCAGCAAGGGTTACAACAAAGCTGTAGACTGGTGGGCGCTCGGCGTGCTCGTATACGAGATGGCAGCTGGTTACCCACCGTTCTTCGCTGACCAGCCTATCCAGATCTACGAGAAGATTGTGTCTGGCAAAGTGCGGTTTCCGTCGCACTTCGGCTCCGACCTGAAGGACCTACTGCGCAATCTGCTGCAGGTGGACCTCACCAAACGCTACGGCAACCTGAAAGCGGGCGTGAACGACATCAAGGGCCACAAGTGGTTCGCCAGCACGGACTGGATCGCGGTGTTCCAGAAGAAGATCGAGGCACCGTTCATCCCTCGGTGCAAAGGCCCCGGCGACACCAGCAACTTCGACGACTACGAGGAGGAGGCGCTGCGGATCTCATCCACGGAGAAGTGTGCCAAGGAATTCGCCGAGTTTTAAGAACTTGTACATACTGTGCATGTTCTGTTGAATTGTGTCAGTACTCGGTCGAGCTCTGTGCAGCTTCTTAGTGCATACTCATCATCTTCCATCGAGCAACAGTTGCAGAAGTCATCCTCGCATCCTAGTAAGTCGCTTTGGTGCCCCTAGTACTGTACACATACTTACCTAACCTGAGGTTGGATACGTGAAGCCTCGTTTATTTCATACAAGTCAAGTAAGTACATTGAATTGTTATTCATTTGTTTGGAAAAATTAAATTATATTCGACAGCATCAAAATTAAATTATATATAAAATGTGGTATTCAGAGCCTGCTAGTATTTTATTTTTGTCTGTACTCGTAGGTAGAAAACACATTCAACATGTTTACTTGACTTTGTGATTGTAAACCAGACTTGAAACTTTCTCGTCCCGTTCTTATTTGGCGTTTGGCGCACTATCGTAGCGCGTAGCGATTTGTAAATATGCAATCAAATCATGAGAGCTGATCATTTATTTATTTAATATAGCACGAACTGTATATACCTTACAATCATAAGATGCGAGTGTCTGATAGCTGGGCGCTGCGCTGGGCCGTGTGGGTCGGGGGTAGTGCGGGGCGGAAGCGAGCGAAGCGGCAATGCGGCTGGTGCACAGCACGGCCAGTGCCAGTGACGCAACGGACATCTCTGCTTCTGTCGAATGCCGAATCGAATTTTTCTTTTTACCTATTTTGTGTGTACGAATGGATCTGATAAGAATTTTTTTGCTTCGGATATAAACAAAAACAACTGGTTGTGACGTTTCGCAACAATCTTCCCTAATCTGTAACTGAATCATTATCTGATCAATAAGTTAATGACTACCCCTATTTTTCCGTGATTACTCTTAGATTAACACCACTTCGACTTTCTGTGGCTAAAATAATTTATTCTGTTCTTTTTATTTCATTTTTATATTATTAAAAATATTATTATTTAATCACACATTTTTACGAAACTGTCATTGAGCAGTCATTACATTCATTTTTATATTAACAGATATACAAATAAGAAAAATGTAAGAAAATAACAAAAATGTCAGGATAAATTATTCTTGTCAGAATACTAAAATTATAATAATCTATACAGTCATCAAGAAAAATAAAAGTCGTTATTAATTTATCGATCATTAACATATAATGACCCAGTTACAGAATATAGGGGAATATCTCATTATTTTTATGTTGCAAATGTATTAAAATCATCAGATATATCTGTTTGTTATTTGTTTATTGAATTAAGATTGTTTACACATTTTATAATTATGTTAATCTTCAACTGGCGATCAAATATCTCTTTGAAAAATACCTTCTGTTTGTAACAACGTTGTCATATTTCAATCTTATAACAACAAAGGTTCTGGATTGAGAAAAAAGTGGATCAATGCGTGTACGTCGAATCGGGTGGAAAGTATTCTAGTAAAAATATCCATAGGGCATGTGCGTAACGTCACCTGTTGTTGTGCCGTCTTCCAACCTACCACGTCCGCACTACATACATACGCACCAATTCGCACGTCTGGTAAATCTGGCATCGGATCGTAGCCAGAAATAACAAAACAGCTGTCCGTAGTGTATCATGATGGTCTGTTGCGAGCACCGCGCACGCCGGAAGTCGCGATCTCTTCTTCCGTTCCCTGCAACAAAACACAAGACGTGCGCGTGATTAGTGACAGAGCAGAGGTGTCATCTGGCGATTGTTTAGATTCGTTGTTGTTTTGTTTGTTGATTGCGTTGATTGGTTTCATTGTTAGCTATTGGTTCGGTGGTAGTTTGTCATTATGTAATTATTCTAATCTGGAAATTTTATTATTATTGTTATTTATAATAAAACTAATCTTTATGGTTAAGTAATTTTCGTGACAAATAATGAAGAAGTATCGCCCACTTTCTGATTATTCTCGAATAATATGAGGGAACGTTTTTTATCATCCAGAAAATAAAATCACGTGTATTTGTTTTAGTTATTACCGAATATAAACAACTTTGAAGTTAGTATTTATTAATTAAATTATTTCTTAAATGCTAATAGTATCATAATTACAAGGACAATAACAAAGTTACATTACTGTTGTGTAACAAGGTATATTTTTCCGTTTATAAAAACTATGTTTTTATTTGTAATCAGCTGATAGTGCCGACGTCATGTACATCGGCTAGCGATGGTAAAAAACGTACCTACGATGTTTGTCCGTTCGCGAGAAATCGCGATGTATTTTGTTGGCTCCCTGCATTGGCAACCGTGTGTGAAACTTGTTTTTTATTTTTGATTCTCGCAGAGAGTACCCTTTCCCTCCATATCGATGTGGCGACACTGTTAGGTCGGTTTCAATCAAAAAGACTATACATGGGCAGAAAGCATCTGTGCTAACCATATCTTATTATGATAGTCTATTGTCTCCTGTATATTTTTTCTCATTTAGTGCGCATTTTTGTCTAATATCGCATTGCAATCAGTCATATTGTTATAATAGTTTTATTTTTCTCGTATATCCACGATTTTACTCAGAAGTGCGCACATTATTTTTAATTTGTTTTAAGTATTTATTATTGAGAGTATACCTGTTCAATACAATTATATATATTTATATACCAATCTTATATCTGTGTATACATATTATATGTCAACATTTACACGTACATTTGTATTATTTGAAATCATGTAATTGTTGTTTATTGTTTTGTTGTTTAATACATGTTAGGTACAATGAATAATTCCCTAGTTTCAATGTAACTTTTGAATCTGTCTACTGTCCTTTGTGTTTCATCAGTTTCACGTGGTTTTATACATATCGTTGATGTTTACTGATGTATCGTGTCTTTTTTTATACAACTTTAAAATGCAATGTCTCGAAATTGTGGGACGCGCTACTATATTTAATTTCGTGCCACCAAATTAGGAAGTGCGGTGATGTCATATGATTACAAATATTTGGGACATACTTTTCATTTTATAGTCTGTTCTATTCTTGATTCATATAATATAAATTTTTCATGAAAAAAGGTTAGTGAAAATAACAATTTATTGAAAACCTTTTTTTGATTATTTTGTGAGTTTGAACGACAGGTGTCCATGATATTTTCAAGACCTGTCGTGGTAATTTACATTACTCTGTATATACGGACGGACGTTCTATAAAAATAAAAGTTGTCCATGTTCTAGTTTGGAGCTATCTACTAGCTGGAAATTTTGAGGTCGCTGTTTCAACTGTAGTGGTTTTCTACTGGCATATTATAACTAGTTTATTTCAAAATTTTCTAAATTTATTACGTCGTATAGGTGTTGCTAGAAAATTTCATATTAGTGAAATCAGGAATTCAAATTTAAAATAACTGAATTGTTTAGTCTTTTCTGTAAACGCACAAATGAAACCAATAAACAATAACAAGAACATACCAGCGAATGTTTACAAAATATGTCAGTATTTCTAAAACATGAAAAGAAATGTTTTAGTGTTAATGGAGAATAAGACTCATTCACTCGCTCTTAACATAATCACTATTATATACGTAATAACGTCAGACCATTCCTAGCTACATGCTTAGTCTTCGTCATAAACATAAATTGTTTGTAAACTTCAAACTTTATAATCGAAAATAGTTTATTTTAGTCTTTCTTTTCTTAAATCATACATTAAATTAATAATAGTGGCAACATATAAAAACCAATTATTGTAGTTTACTATACTGTTTTTTAACCAGGAGGAGTACACTATAGAAAGTTACCAAAGAAAGTTACTAGATTATTGTTCGCGCGAAATACAAAAATTTCTTACACATCTGCACTGATTAAGTCTCATGGGATTTATTTTAAAATACAAATGACATTATAAACTCTAATTTGTCACTCCGTATATTATTAGTTCTTAAAAGAACTGATTTATTTTAATGTCACAGAAATGCAAAAAACCAACAAGAAAACAGATAACCTCAAAACTTATGACAGCTCTAATAAATCAAATGTAAAATCTATGTACAGTGTAAACTGGACGAAGCACTAGCCAATCAGAAGCGTCAGTTTTAGCGGTTAAAATTTAAATTAATCCTCCTGGTTAAAAAAACAGTATAATATTCTATATTTTAAAAATGTATTTTTTATTCGATTTCATCATAAAGTGACGTTTTTCTAATTAGGATATTTGTACGAAAAGTTAATTTTTTTTAGTGAAGTATTAATGGTTATTTTATCGTCCGTAAAATACTTTTTCTACGATCGAGCAGAAAATAAACATTTCTAACTGTCAGTTGAAAGCAGAAAGTTGACATTTGTCGCTTTATGGATACATGAAAACTGTCGCTCGAATATCGTACCAGAAAATTCTAGAGTGATTTTACATTTTTCAAGCGTTTCTAAATAGTCGTAGAAAAAATATTGTGTGCAGCTCGAGCAGAAAGTATCCTTGCCGCTCGCGCATGTGACAATGGACTACTTTCTGTTCTAGGTACACAAATAACTATTTCAGCCGTTAAAATAATATTCTTTAAAATCGAATAAAAAGTAGTATACAAAGCTTTTCGTACTCGTGCAAAAACTGCTTTTTTCGTCCTTGTGTCATAAATAACTATTATATAATTTTGTGAGAAAAAACATAAAACTAAAACAATGTTTTTGTCAGCGCGCTGGAAATGGTTCAATTCCCTCTCAAACAAAACAAAAACAGTGAGTAAGTTAAGAGCAGTGAATGAAGTTTTATCGTTGAAGAAATGAAAATTGCAAGTATTCATTTGTTACGGCAAACATTCAGTATGTGGTGGTAATGATAATTAGCTTTGCGAATGAGAAAGCGAAAGTGCGTCCCACATTTTTGCGATGAATTGCGTGCGCAGACTTTTAATTACATTAGAACCAGCCTCGGACTTTGTTGTGTATCACAGAAGATGAAATAATCTCTTTGTATACGTATTACGTATGTTATGTATCATCACCTGTAGTCGATAACTTTTGTTTTAAACGGTTAGGTTACCAGGACATCACATACAAAGTATGCGATCGCCTGGCTAATTGATTAATTCATAATTATTAATGTATTATAATGTTACAATACATAGAAGGAATCGCTTTATAAACACCAGACCCATCGGTTATATATATATATAAAAAACATATACATAATTATCATCATATATACATATAAATAATATAAATAAATATTGTAAGTTGTAAGCAAGTGTAAAATAAAGAACATAAGGTATCATTTCCGTGAACTGAAGACGTCAGCATTGCACTCCTGATTAATCGAACCGATTGGTTATTCTAATAAGCATCAATTTAGTCTTGTCATTGTGGTAACACCGTTTTCTTGATTATTAGTTGTTTCATGTGATGCCATTTTATACAATCAACATTGTGACGTAGATTCTTAGTGTATAAACTTATTCTTTTCGCTTGTCCGCGTATGAGAGAGAGCGAATGCGAAAACAGTTTTGGTATCACAGGTTCCACGATCCGAGAATCCCAGACACAGGATTGCCTTAATTAACAAAACAAACACAAACAAATCGTGAAATGCAATTGTTTTTTTTTGTTCGGGTACATTTGTTTTTGTCCCTGTTTGATTGTTGAAATAAACGTGAATCGTGCATCTTAACGAATCTCATCTGTCGTGCGTTCTCTGTCTGTTTGTGGCGTTTCGTTCGTTGTAAAGAGTGAGATAGAAACGGAGAAGGAGGGTAGATTTTTGTACCAAGTTCAAAATCGGATTTTGAGATGTTGCCTTGATGGTGCGGTGCAATCGGCTTATATTGTATGATACGCTTACTCGGTGAAATTTCTCTATACTTTCTCCAATGCATAATGAAGGTAGCATCAATGTGTAATGTAATTTTTCATTTGAAATAGCGTGTGTGATAATCTAGCATTGCTGTTTTTAAATGCTTCCATTTCATCTAGTCAGCTCTGATTATATTTGTATACTTGTATTTTAAATAAGAGAGTACCTAAATATTAGATATAAATATATTCTCGAATTATAATAACATAAATTTAGACAAACAATTGAAATTCTACATTATACACGAGTTTACATCAATCATGCATTCTTCCGAAATTTTGATTATAATTTAGATTGTTGTTATTTATAGATTTTGCTGTTCTAGATACATTTTTATTTTAACCCTAATTTGCGTTGAAAATAGAACACAACATGTATATTACGCAACCAACCAAAATACATATACGATAAAAATACATGCATTCTTAAGTATTTTACAGATTTACATAAATTATAGTCAATTTAAAGTAAAATTGATTAAAATGTTACATCACAAAATTGAGGTAAAATCAGTTAACTAACAGTAGGGAATTCAGATTCTGTTTATTTGAGTACTCTACATTGAGTCCGCCATATTGGTGAGTTGGCAATTTTTAAAAACACGTGTTTTATGAGAATTGGTTGATGCTATCTAGTATTATAAACTAATTATTTTTATTTAAATGAACATTTATTTTCTTAAAATTACCCCTGTGGCTCACTCTCCACTAACATCTTTGAAGGTCGTAATTTGACGACTGGTAACCGCAGTTCACACGCATAAATATATCACTTTCAAGTACCACACCCAGAAATGGGTAAAAGGCGTGATGATTATTTTGTATAAAAACATTTTCACCATATTAAAATTACTCCTGTGACTCATTCAATAATTGCTAATTTAGGGCCAAATTAATAGTTGTGACTCACCCTCATCTAATCCTCACCTTACACTTAAATTCGAAGTAACTAAGGCAACTAACTTAAAATATGCAAATTCTTGAGTTAGTTGCCTGGGTTACTTCGACTTTGAGTGTGAGCAGAGGATGAGGTGAGGGTGAGTCACGACTGTGAATTTGGCCCTTAAGGTCAAATTCATAGTCGTAACTCACCCTCACCTCATTCTCAACTCATACTTAAAACCGAAGTAACTAAGGCAACTAACTCAAATTGTGCAAATTCTTGAGTTAGTTGCCTTAGTTACTTCGTCTTTGAGAGTGAGAGGAGGATGAGATGATAGTGAGTGACGACTGTGAATTTGGCCCTGAATCTCCATGGGGAGCACTCAAAAATATATCTATCAGTTCTCCCGTTCTAGTCTAATTCAATGGGTAAAACATTTTAAATCTTATTTAGTTTTATATGAAAAATGTGTCCATAATTTTTTAGATCTATTATTTCGAAATGTGTTTTCAGTAATTGCTAACTTAATCTCTATGTAGAGCACTCGAAAATTTGTCTATCAACATTCTCGTTCTAGTATAATTCAATGGGTAAAACATTGTAAATCTCATTCTTTTTTCGATAAAAGTGCGTGCTTAATTTTTTGGAATTCGTATTTCAAAATATGTTTTCAATAATTGGTAACTTAATTTCCATTTGGAGGCACTCGAAAATTTGTTTATCAGCTTTCCCTTTACTGTATAATTCATTGGGAAAATCCGGGTAAAACATTGTAAATTTCAGTAAAAAGTACATGCATAATTTAGCGTATATGTATCGAGTGAGCCGTATCGAGCAAAGCCGATTTTCACCCATCTCGTAACTATATAAGCGTGGTTGGTAAAGAGTGCGAAACCAGACTAGGGTGACGATTTGTTACGAGCCACTGACTAACATGCCACTGTGTGCGTGGGTCGAATGCTTGTGTACATATATACGTTAGGATTAGGGCTAATGACAAACACACACACACACACACACATTGTGTAGCCTCTCTGTGTATGTGCATTATCAGTGGCTTAGCACGTGCGTCGTGTCCTGCCACCCCCACCCCCTGTTCTCCTGTGTCCGTATACGTGGAAGTAATCACCCTACCCTGAATTACCCTATCAGGTCTAGACTCGAGAGAATCTCATAAGGCGGCAGATTTCAGCATATATCAAAATTTAAATTAAATATTTATATGTAAATACATTTGAAATAAAATTACTTTTAATGCTTAATGAGGGTTGAAACTAAAAATAATATTTGTGCTATCGCTTTAACCCTTTTAAAAGTCATCGTCTAATAAGAATTTTAAATAAACTAGTCAAACGCGATTAAGGTGAATGTATTTTCTGATTCAAAATTTGACTTATATTGCAGCTCAATTCAACAAAAATTCACTGGTGGTTTTTACGTCATTTACGACATTAAGATACAGGGTGATTTTATAATTTTGGAAAAAAAATGAAGGTTATATATTAAATACGATGTACTGTTTATAGAACAAAAACGGAAATTTGATGAATGTAATAAAGAGTAAAAGAATGTAAATGACAAAGAACGAAATATATTAGTAATTCTTGATTCGGAAAATAGTGACGTAAAAATCACCACATTAAAAATATACTGTTACAGAGTAAACTATGTTTAAAAATATTTGTATGTGATGTCATTAACAATGTACGTACCTATCCAGCTGTCAAATATACCTAAATTATTTTTTAAAACGTCTCAAATAAAAGTGGCAAAAAATTTAGTTTTTTTGGAAACTCCTTTGAAATAATTTACGAATATTTATTAACAGCGAGCCGCATGACGTCACACGCAATCAATTCTGAGTATAGTATACCTGTATTGAATTTTGTTACAGGAAATACAATTAACTATACCAGCCGAAAAATTATGGTGCTTACAAAATTTTATTTATTAGGAAATTATGTAAATTCGTTTAAATATTTTTAAGTTTATGTTCAAAGAACATAAGTACATTTTGTGTACAGAAATATTTATATTTTTGATGATAAAGAACTTGAACTTAAAAATTATTTTAGCTTGAACAAATGTATGTTTTTATCATTATTTGTTGTGTATATTAGGTAACGTGATATTTTTATAAAACTGTACAGTTTAAAAAAATTTCAGGCACGGTTAGGAGATAAAACTAAAAACCAGTCCTTTTGTCCAAAACTTTATTTATCAGTAGGAATATTATTCAAAACTCGTTTGAATATTTGTAACCAACATAATCAATAATGATTAAAAACAGTAAAACAAGTTGAACTTTAGACCATTATTTTATAGTGAATTCATAAAAACAGTATTATTCTTACAAATAATGCGTACATAACAACGCAGTGAACTTAGATCTGATCCTAGTTTAAGTTTTAATGAGTCACATTTGTGCATATTTTAGTTGTTATGTAAATAAAAAATTAATTACGGTTAGTGAAAATTAGTTGGCCATGAAGCGTGCCGTTTTTTAGTTTAATCAAAACAATTGGCATTATCTCTCGGATGACGTGATGGCGAATTGATAAAATATCAGAAAATTTAATTGAAAATAGAGTAGCAAGTGCCATTGATTTTTCCGCTGGCGTTGCGTGTTCTTGCAGATCGCACGATCGCGTTTATACTCGAATAAATAAGGTCCGTGACCTCAGCTGCTGAGTATTGACCACCCCCTTCCCCTTGCCAACCCCATCTCAAGGTGATTGCAAACTGGTCCACGTGTACGGAAACGGATATGACGCGAAACAGAGCTTTGCCGTTTAGGTTTCTGAGATTATATATGTTTAAGTGAAAATAAAATTAAATGAATAAAAAAGGAAGTGTTTACAAATCCGAACGAGGAATTAAACAAAAAAATGAAATCTAGATAAGGCGTGGTTTAATAGAAACGGTCAGAAGTTGGGCAAAATAATAAAAAATCGGAATGCGGTATCGTTGAAAAATGTATTTGTTTAAATATTTATACTGATGTTTGCGCTTGGGGTAGTGCATAGCAGTGCTCTAAAATGCAAGGGTTGTGGCGTGAATTTTTGTCCAAAAATGAGCTGACATTCTAATTTTTTTAAAAGCGTTCTTAAAGTGAATTTTACTATTTCTACGGCGTTGTTTGATTGTACAATTTTCCATGGTTTAACCTCATTGTTTACTAATGACACAAAACAAAAATATCTACTCTGATTTGGCCGTTAAAAATAGCGGCAAATTTAAAATGTCAATTCATTTTGGGACACCTATACTATAATAAATGAATTATTTGTACATCCATAACCCTTTTTTCATTATACATGTTTAATAAACAAGGGTTATGGGTGGCTCCATGACAAATATTTTCATTATATGCACATTTCTAAATTGATAAAATGGTTCATTTTTCAAAAGTGCAGAATGAAAAAAGTGTTGAATAATGAACCATTAATCAACACTTTTTTAAGCCAACCAGATTGGGATTACTATAATAACGCAACGCACTGATTATTATTGTTATTGTTATTTTCACCTAGCTTCATTAAAATTACCCCTGTGGCTTCTCCACCACTAACATCTTTGGGGGCCGTGATTTGACGGCTGTTAACCGCACTTCACGCGCATAAATATATCACATAACCGAGATCTGCTTCGGCAGAGTGCCACATCCAGTAATGGTGAAAAGGCGTGATGATATATTTATATTTATTATTCTATTAAAAACGATCCGGCGTTATCCTTGACCTTGACCTGAATATTGACAATTTAATCAATTTATAGATTTGCCGTCATCTTGTTTCAAGATGGCCGCCAGGTGAAGCTGTCAAATATAGAGAATAACCGCCATCTTGTTTCAACATGGCTAACAAATTGACAAACATGATCAAAATTTAAAAATTCTTCGCCATTTTGTTTCAAGATGGCCGCCAGGTTAGGCTGTCAAATGTAGAATGAGTTTTCTATTATTTAGCTCAGCTTCCAAAAAAGTGTCTATTAATCTATGCCTTATCGAGATTTAATGTTTTTAACGATCCCGCGTTCGGTACTGTAGTCACTTCTATAAAAAAAGAGAAAAAGAAACAAATTGTAATCTCGTCTTAGGATTATATGTAATAAGATTATAATATAATATATGAAAAGATAGTATCTACCTATGAATTGTATTAAAATCATCCTTTTATCTGTTGATACTATATTGTCTTATAAAATAAGATGATGAAAGAAGAAATTTATGAAAAAAAAAATTCTGGTAATTCGTAATCACTTGATGAAAATAAAAATAATTCTTTGTGCTTTATGAGGATCGTTTGTGTCTAAGAGCGCTGAATATTAATGTAAAGATAGTTTGGCCTTTTAGGCTAGTCCGACAAAGTAGTGTCCTATCTACAAACAAACTGACAGTGTTGCCAAGCCAGTTTCATACGCTACACGACGTGTACATGTGATCATATTCTAAACTAGCAAATTGACACGAGATTATATGTTGCAACAACGTAACGTATGTCATAATGGCCGCTCAGTTCACTGTTGGACTTCACCTTCGACCATCTAAAATGGACGAGTAATTCTCTATGCTCAGATACACAATGTTGTGAAGGCAATACCTGAAATAATACGGTTAGGGGATTGACCCACATAGCTGTTTTTGTTTATCTTTTTGTAACAGTTTTGTTGTGATATAATGAATACAGTTTTTTAATCGTATTTATTTATAATATGAAAATATTTTTATGCACAACTGGGCCGAAATTCATGTGTTTTACCTATGAAAAGCGGGCTTAAACACTTGTTTTTAGCCCTAGGGCCATAATAAAATAATGTCCTCTGGATACAAACAAAATGACATTGTTCATTGTGAATACTTTATTTTGCAAAATGTCATTTTGTCATATAAATGTACCTCTTTAATCTTTTGAATTTAAAATTAAATTAAAACGCGGACTTAAACAATTCCTAAGGATACATAAATAAAATGACAATTTTTGTTTATTGCGAATATTTGATTCTACAAAATGTCATTTTGACATATAACCTATGTACATATTTTTATCTCATGAACATATAATTAAATGTTATTTTGTTGTGCATAAAATATTATATGTAGCACGGGTGAAATTAGCGTTTTTGACCCTGGGTATGTTATTAGCCTTCGGCGCTTTGCGTCTCGTGCTAATAATTATGCCACGGGCCAGAAACACCTGTTTTCACCCTTAATGCATAAATAAATAACTATTGAATATATTACGATAAATATTACAACTATATTAATTCATATTTTTTATTATTAAATATGTAAAACGTTAGAAATTGTAATTTATAATAATAGTCGCGTAAAATTAAAATATTATAAAAACAAATTCATATTATGGTAGTTTTGATTAGAAAGTTTGTACACAAAGTTATATGGGCTATTTCCCTTCCCCCACTTTAGGATGTGTTGGCTTCACTGCAAATGTCCCTATGGTTAGTCTAGTTTGTATGGTCGAAGGATTTTATTTTCTGTAGTGTCGTGTGGTGTGAAACTGGCTTAGTGACGCGCTAAGCAAAACCAACAAGTGTATAATGTTTAAGTAGTTGGTTATTTTATGTTATTTCTTACAGAAACTTTTAGTCAAATGTTTTACAAAAATGGTGTGTATTTATATAAGTATGTTATTATTTTTGATTTTATTTTGTCGTATGGAGAAATTCATTAAGTTTTAATCTTGTATATGTAAGTAGTTTGCCCTTTTACTAATCCAAATTACTATTAAATACTTAAATGTCTGTGTTTATTAGTATATATTAGTCTTTCTCTCTCTTTCTTAGAGAGGTATTATTTACAAACGTTGTTTTGAAAATTAAACAAAAAAATAATAAAAAGTAAACACTATACTAGTACAAAATATTTTTATTGATTTGTTTATATTTATTTTATCTAATCCTTTTTTATCCTACTATATCCTTCATATTGTCAAGTTTGTCTTACGACTATTTACATTATCTAATCAGATGGAAAATCCTATCATTGCGGGCCCGTACACTACTTGCATATTTTTACGAAAAAATTCAAAGTAAATCTCATGGAAACCAATATTTGTATAATTTTATATACAGTTGTCCTACAAAAACTGCACCATTGGCGAATAACATAGGAAATATGATTTTTTGCACATTAATCATAAAAGTCGTAATTATTTAACTATTTAAAAAGTCGTACGAATAGTGAAATAATAAATATTACATTTTTATTGGATGAATTTCACGTTCTTTTATTATTTTTATTTATGTATTATCTTGGTGATGATTTGAAAATTAACAATATGCTCTCGAAATTTTGACATATGTCAATAGTTATTAGTACAACTAGTAATGAAAGTAATACTATTTTTAATGAAAATAGTAATCAAATTAGTGAAAAAAGTATGCTTTCATTATACGTATACGTACTTTTTTATATATTCATATTAAATTGTTTTTTCATAAGTAAAAATTTTGACAGTATGTTAAATTTTAAATGATCTTCATAGGATGCGGGCACTCACGTGACACTGTGATGTTTTGTGACGTAAAACAGCTGTTCGGGCAAAGATCACTGCCCCATCTACAAAATGAACTATTTTTTTTGGGACGAGATTTGAAAAGAACTGTTCTTTTCAAAGCTCGCCACAAAAAAATTGTTCATTTTGTAGATGGCGCAGTGATCCCAGCCCAACAAGATTTGAAAAGAACCGTTCTTTTCAAATCTCGTCCCAAAAAAAATAGTTCATTTTGTAGGTGGCGCAGTGATCGCAGCCCAACAAGATTTGAAAAGAACCGTTCTTTTAAAATCTCGTCCCAAAAAAATAGTTCATTTTGTAGGTGGCGCAGTGATCTTTGCCCGAACAGCTGTTTTTACGTCACAAAACGTCATAGTGTCACGTGAGTGCCCGCATCCTATTCAAGGAGATAAATAAATAAAAATAGAGAAAAACGTAAAATTAACCAATGAAAATATAATATTTACTTTCTTTTTACGTTTTTTCACGATTTTTAAAATAGTTGTGAAATGATTTTTCGTTTAAAAAAGTTTTTATACGATTATCACAAAATGAAGTGTTTTTCTGTTTAGTAACATGATCAATATGCAAAAAAACTATTTTTCTCTACGACCAAGCAGAAAGTAGACATTTCCAACTGTCAGTTAACTGCAGAAAGTTGACGTTTAGCACTCGTAAGCGACAATAAGGTTTTGCTGCTCGCCGAGCGGTAAAGTAAGAGTCTATCCATGGATACATGAAAATTGTCAACATTTTCAAGCGAATTTCAAAACAGAAAAACTGTCAAAAATGATTTTAAATTATTTTTCAACGATTTCTAAATGGTCATGTGCACCACGAGCAGAAAGTGCCCTTGCCGCTCTTGCATGGTTGCTGCTCTTGGCTGTTCCACGATCAACAATCTCCATGCGCGAGCAGTAATACACTACTTTCTGCTCGTGGTACACGAATAACTATTTGACAGTTTTTCAGTTTTGAAACTAATTTTAAAACGTTAACGATGATCTATTCGCTCAGAAAAACTCACGTTTCCCAGTTGTGTGTGAAGTACAGTGTGATCAAAAGGAATTGATATAGTTGGCAATACAATTCCAGAGATCTTTTTATTCCACAGTTGGCACAACGTCAGGTAAAGGCGGAAATACTATTTGACATTTTTAATAAATACAAATAGGTTATGTCAGGAGTCTGACAGCTAATAGAATTTTGACTTTTTAAGTACTTTAGAAATAAATGTAATAATAAATATACTCAAATTTAAATTTTCAAATGTCACTGTCAACAACAGGAAATGAATTTATGTATCAGGCTTATCAATTTCAAGTAGTTTTTTTTATTGCCAATTGTAACAATTTCTTTTGATCACTCTGTAGTAGTTTCTACACGAGTAGGCGGCAAAGTCTACTTTTCATACGAGAAATGAATGCAAAAAAACTTTCTGTTATGGTCGTATAAAAAATTATTTCTTATATTATTCGCCTATGGTACAGCTTTCGTAAGACAAGTAAATGTAACATTAAAAAAATGTTCACGATTGAAACATGTAAAATTATAGTTACAGCCCTGTTCTTTTATCTTCGTTTACAGCGAATCCGCTTTAGATACAGTCCGGAGTGTCTCAAAAGATATTTTCAAATAATCTGAAACAAACTTTGCCAATTTTTTACAGATAAAAAATAAAACCTCAAGTGATTTTCCGATAACAAAATTATAGTAAAGTTGTGTAGTAATTCCAGCTATTATATGTATTATAAATATGCTTATCAAATGCGGACTCATGATAACAATAAAAATGTTTTTGTAATAAATTATTTTGTATTGACAATTTCTCGTGAAGGCAAAGCCTTGTTTTGTGATAGTTACAAAGCATTTCAGGTAATAAATGTAATTTATAGTGTCGTGATGCGATAAGAAAAATCGTATTATCTGGACTTTTAAATGAAATATAATTATGGGTAAGTAGTTATGTGTATTTCTATTATCTTTATAGCATAGGATTAAAGTTGTTTACCTATATGTCCGTTGCGAATACAACTAAAGAATTCTAAGAATTTTATGCGCTTATGTAAAATTATTTGCTTATTTTCTCATGCTATGTTCAGTGTTATGTTTTGGTTATTTTCATATTTTACATAATTAATAATATGTTGCTGCTAAATGTTATATTTTATGCAGTTATTTTGACGTTAGACATGCAGAGAATTTGCTGTTTGAAAAGAAAGTTGTATATTTAAATTAAGTAGTGATAGTTGGAATTTGAACCAGGAATTTTAATAAAAATGGAAAACTTTCAATTCCTTAACGTTACGGTTGTAATTTTAACCATATTCAAGAGCTTTATTGGGATATTTTATTAATCAAAGATGGCGCTGAAATTCATGTGTCAAAAGTTGACAAAGGAGCACTTTTGTTTGACTTCCGTAAGTGTGATATTGCAAGCTGTAGTATTTCTTTGTTTTATTTTATTTTTACAATACTTGTACTATAAGTGATCTATTAATGACAAAATTTAAACACAGTAAGTGAAACTTTTATTGCACAGTGGTTTTCATAGTTATATTAGGACTTTAATATTTACTTACTATCCACTGTGGACAGTAAGTAAATATTACATATCAAGGTCCTGTCTAATTTGACAACTGTCAATTTTTAATCCTATTTTTCTTTTCCTTCTATTTGTGCAAGTATTGTAAAAAAATTGCTTACTAACCTCGAACTGTAAGTGATTTCCTAAACTACAATCTTGACTTAAAAACTGTCACTTACAGTTCATGGTACGTAATACACTACATATTTCAGTAGTTTCTAACAGAGTGTGTATGATTTAAATTGCGTGATTTAAATCAGAGTATTAATGAGTTATATATAATTTAATAAAATTTTGTACCAATTTATTAAAAATTAAGGTGTGAAAATTTTATTGTATATTTCAAGTTCAATTTATTTTGTACGCACTAAAATACAATTCTTCTTCAAGATAATATTTACAAGTTAAAGACTTAAATAAGTAGTTTATGGTTTGTTCAATTTCTCTGTCAGTTCAAGAAAAAGAATTAGCGTGAAATGTTCTTAAACATAAATTCAATGAACTGGGTACAAATTTTATTTATTACTTGTAAACGTCATTTATTCCAACTGTTTGGTAACTATATAAATAAATCTTTCCTGTTATAAACTAGTAAAATTTAATTCAATACAAATCTCATGGAAGTGCTCCTTTATAGTAGTTTCAAATTTTGTCATTAGTTGAGATATTCCAATAACAATATTGTCAATATTTCTCAATCAAAATTTATGAAATGTTGGTCACAATTTTATACTATTATTATTATTTTTAAATATCTATATAACAATTCTGCAACATTAATAAATTGACAAAACTTCATATTTTAATAATAAGTAAAAATATAAAAGTTGCATTACTGAATATTTATCGGTATATACTATTAAATTAATTAAACGAACGACGTTCAGACTTGCGCATACGACAAAAACATGAATTCGTCAGTCAGTTGTAGTAGTGTTGAGCCATGGACAATTTTAGATGAAATTTGATATTTTTTTATGTAAATTGTGTTTGCGATAGTGCCAGTTCAATGGATACTTCAATCAAATTGGGGCAAAATAAAGGTATGTACATTATTTGTTATTTGTTTAATCATTATTACGATATACATATTATTATGTACTGTTGTGCATACAGGTTAGGTTAAATCTGATGAATGTCAAATATCATAACAAGTATTGATGTCTGTTATAATTTATTTGATATTTAAACAATTAAATACATAGTGAATTACAAGTATAAGTAAAACAATAATTTTGAACAAAACTAACTAACAGGCAATTGTAGCTCAGTGGATAAAATCTAGATAATACTTGCATTTATTACTTAACAAGCAAGAGATCTTGTATTCAAATCTCGATGACTTCAACTTATATCACAAAAATACGATGGTGTCTGAGTGGTTCGGATTTCACTATAAGCACACAGTAAAATATAAATAATAGTTATTTGCATATCAAAGGAAGAAAGTGAGAAATAACGACACTTCTTTTAAGATGCATATAATTTTTTTTCACTAACCTTTAACAGGCAGATTCATAAAGCGGATTAGCGCTAACACCATTTTTTATTTAATTTTTAACTCTCTTCTCAATGTACGAAACAAGTTTATTTGAACTTGAGTTAAAAAGAGAGTTAATTAGCATCAAATTTAGTTCATTTCTTTAATCTGTTTTAATTTGAAACAGAGTTATAGATAATATTATAAACGGTGTTAGTGCTGACCCGTTTTGTGAATCTGCCTGTTAGAGAGTAAAATTTTCAGATATAAGTTAAAAATTTAAATAATATTTATTATTCTCTGTTTGGTAGTACGGTGATATGTAGCGTTACGGAATTCTTATCCAGAGATCCCGAGTTCAGATCCTACTCTAGCTAATAATTATATAAAATACCATAATGCACCTATCCCATAAAAATAAATAATAATAGTATAGCATATCTGAAAAAAAAAGTAATTTTTTAGTTAAAAATGTTACTGTTTGTTATGAACGCGATAAGTTCACATCGTGCTCCAGATCACTACGACACTGTGTGATAGAAGTACGCAATGGACTATGACAGAGTCCGTTTCACAATGACATAATGCGCAATCCGATATAAATATCTGACGTCAATGGCAGTGACGGCGATAGCGCGTAACGTCGAGACGGCCAGCGTCGCTACCACCGTCGTCGTCTCCTCTATCACCACCCAACACTCTTTCATGTTCATGTACGTAAATGTGTGCAGCGGCGCATAATCCTGCTGTCAATGCAGGGACGGACTTACTTACTGAATAAGTGTGAACTAGTAAAAAAGAAAATATAGTTTTTTATGGGGTAGTGGTTCAGTGGTTGCGAGTCGGACCATGGATTTGAGGACGCCCACAGTCGATAAACAATTTTTACCTCATTAAAATTACCTCTGTGGTTCCTCCACGTTTTTGAGAGAGGTAATTTGACGGCTGGTAACTACATTTCACGCGTATAATATATCATCACGCCTTCTACCTATTACTGGGTGTGGCACTCTACCGAAGCAGTGATCTATTTTTCCGCGTAAAATGCGGTTACCAGCCGTAAAATCACGGTCCTCAAAGATGTTAGTGGCGGGGGAGTAGTATTAATGTGGTGAACAAGTTTGTCGGCAGTGGGAATCGAACCAGGGTTCTCAGGATCCACAGCCCGACACGATACCACTGTATCACCTACTCCATATACATAACATAATTTATCACTTATCGAAATCTGCTAGCCCATCATCTCTGTGCAACTACGCGCCTCGTTTATTTAATTTTGCGTCTGCGTTATGTTACTTTCAAAAGCAAGTTAGCACGAAATCCTAGTTTGCAAAAATTTATTGTGATGGAGCGTGGATATAAATATGAACACGTCAAAAGGACATTGGCTTGATTTTGATTCATGTCAAAAAACAATAGCTGTTATATTCTGCAGAGGCTATTATTTTAATAATAGCTGAAATCTTTTTATAGCATAAATAGAGCGGCAGAACATATAAAGTTCTTTTATGACAACGTATTTACGCAGGGCTATATTTACGAATAATCTGGATCTAGAATAGCATACTCCAAATTTTAGGAAAGGTGATATTAAATTGGTACCTGGACACTGGTCATTTAAAACAAAATATACACCGCTATTCTGTAACTCAATCTGTTACTGATCGGTAAGTTAATGACAACTCTTACATTTCATTATTATTCTACAGATACCACCATTTTGGTATTCTGTGATCTAAATAATTTATTTTGTTATTTCTATTTTATTTTTATGCAATTTCCTCTCGTACAGAGCTGTCAGTATAAAACCACCGCTAGTTAATCATGAAAAATAATAATTGTCATTAACTTATCGATCATTAACAGATAATTACAAAATATTGTGAAATATTGTTATTATAAGAACCGCTATTTCAATCCCGTAACGAAGTTTCTAATAATTTTATCCGTTTAACAAACAAATATTAAAAATTAAAAATAAATATATCATCACACCTTCTACCCATTACTGAGTGTGGCACTCTATCGTAGCAGATCTCGGTAAGTGATATATTTTGCACGTGAAATGCGGTTTATTTGCAAATAATAATTGCAAATTATTTCATTGTATTTTTTGAACATGGTTGGGAGAAAGATAAAAAAGAAACAGTGTGACAAATAAAAATCAGATTTGCAGGCATTACACACTTTTGTTTATTATGGGTATAAGTTCCAGTAATTTGGTGCGTTATGGTTACGCGTTTTAAAACTGAATACAAAACAATTTCCAGGCATGAAAATGTTGAATTGTGCGGATACATCGCAAATCGCATATAGCAATGATTGAACTGGTCTCGCGAGTCGAACAATTCATGCAAATTCATATGGCAGTTGCAGCACTGGCGGTTGCCGTTCCCGAAGTGATTATCATTGTTAATTCTCCTGTTTTGATTAATTTATTCCCATGGGAATCAAGCCGATTATGATAGGTTAGGTTCGTCAGCCGTCATCGTCGTTGTCGATTTCAGATTTTGTTGTTGTTGTTTACAGAGTACTTTTACACTTCGGGAAAAATTAAGGTTTATATTATATGTATGACGTACTAATTAGACAATTAGAAGTAATTTTTTTTTTAATTCTTGAAATTAAGAACATGGTTCTTGAAGTGTATATTTTTTGTGCCACTGACAGACAGTCATTTATCTGATGTTTAATGATTAAATTGACGATTGTAGTATTTACGACTGCTTATAATTATAATTTAATTACTAATATATTAAAAATAACTACTAAAATAGTGGTACTAAAAATTTTAGGTAATCCACATTTCATTTTGCGAATATTGGAAATAATACAATTCTTTGGGAGGTTGCAAACCATCAAATTAGTATATTTATTATTAATGCAAGTTTAAATAATTTATTTTTTAATTAAATAAATGTGCAATTATTTCTTGAATTATTAGTAAATTTATTTATATGAATGAATTATGGGATCGAGGCTGCCTATGGCACGTAACAAATTGGAGAGAAAAATGGGAATAAAATCAGATTTGAATCATATGATGACCGTAGTTTAGTTTGTTTAAGTTAGTACTAGCGTGAAATTTTTTTTTGCATATCTGAATGAAATTTGGCGCACGTAAACATTGGATAGTCATACGCATCCTGTTAAAATATGAAACACATTTATCGTCTGGGAACAAATATATTCGCTTGTAAAGTTAAGTTCTTATACACGGGGCTTATGGCGATCATCACTCATAATCGTACATATTTGGTTTGTGTACCTCTAAAATTTTGCAGTTTCATTTGAAAAACTAGTATGATGTGCTAGAACTATCCAAGTATATAGTATCAGAAGGAGAAAGTTAGTTATCGTTTAGTAATGGATATATAGACACGCAAAGCCTTGTTTTTAACGAAAAATGAAGGATCCCAATTTATAATCGTAACACCACACGGTGGTATGGTATTTGAAAATTCTCTAGACCAACAACCTGTTAACAATTCATGATATTCAAATCATAATAGGTATAAAACACTTATTTTATTCAATTTTTATATTTTTTTGAACGTTATTTAAAATAAAAAACTTGAACCAAAAAATAATTTGATATTATTTATGATTTTAGATGATATGGACACAATTTGCGTTTTACTGTTTAAATTCGTTCCGGCTTTCGTATAGTCATTAAAAATGCGCCATGTAAACATTTCTCTGTGTCGTTGAAGTTTCATCGCTGATTATGTGAATAATTTATCTACTTAATTGCGTTCATATGCTAGGTAATTACAAATGCGTGATGAGATGCATTACGAAAACTTGAATCGTACAAGGATTTATATGAGATTTGAAAAATATGGAACACGCGATCATTGACGATCGTGTATGACAAAACTGAGAAAATAATCGTCATTCTGATAAATGTTCTGGTCACAAAACACTGAATTTGTGTTAACCTATAAAGTAATCATGAAATATCAAAAGTTGTCATTAACAAATCGATCATTTACAGTGATAATGATGTAGTTCCAGAATCACGGAAAATATTATTCTTTTTATCTATACTAAACTATTAATATACGAGTACACAATTTAAATTGAAAAATATTTTTGTGTTTATTTAGTAGAAAATAAAATTGGCTTGCAATAGTTAATGTATGTAACAACAACTTTACGAGCACTTTCGAGCAACAAGTGTTTTCATCTGATGTGTGTTTACACATAAATTGGTTTTTAATTGCAATTCAGGATAATTTGGTTTTAAATACATATACAAAGTATTTCACAAAAACAACTTCAATAATAATTCTTCGTAGCCTTTGTCGTACAAAGTTGGCTGTCGCATAAAAATTTGAAAAATGCAAAAATATTATAATCGTGGTTTTAATGTTATCATTTGTTTCAGTAATATCTACCCCCCAAAACGTAACCATCTCAAATTGCATTGATTGACAAGGCATCAAACGTGCACAACTTGAAATTAGTTAGTTTTGTTAAATATAGAAATAAAGAGTACATGAGCAGAATTGATCATTATAGATTAAATAAATTCATGAATCAGTTTAACTAATGATATATTTCAAGTTATAATTTTATTATAATGGCGAATCAAAATAAGCAGTACCCATACTGGAAATATCTCATTTATTTTATTATAGTAGCTTAGTGGTATCGAGTAGGCCTGTGGATCCTTAGAACCCTAGTTCGATCCCTACAGCCGAAAAACATTTTCACCAAATTAAAATTACCCCTGTGGCTCCTCCACCACTAACATCTTTCTGAGCCGTGATTTGACGACCGGCAATCGCACGTCACGCATAAAATATATCACTTACCGAGATCTGCTTCGGCAGAGTGCCACACCCAGTAATGGGTAGAAGGCGTGATGATATATTTATTTATTATTTTTAAATTTCGATAATATTTTGGAAGATTTTAAGTGATCTTTAAGGAGATAAATTTTTCGTTAAACAAAGGCAACTTTCATAATCAATATGCAAAAAAATACTTTACTTTCAATTCATTTGAATGAATAAGTCGTTTTGAAAAATGTGAATCACGCAGTGGACTCGGGGCCCATGTATGGTTCTGTGGTGTGGTGAGGTGTGGTACAGTGAGGAGTGTTATTACCTATGCAAAACAGCGAGTGGGGTAGATTAACCAAATTGCTAGTCGCTGCGCTAGGAGTTTAGTGCCTATATTTAGATACTTTTCACTTCCGTTTACACTCACACATACTTCTGATTGTGTGGGAATCAAACAAATGTCAAACACTGTGATATAATTACATCATTTAAATATCGAATGTTGTAGCCTAAAAATATTACAATATTACGAAAACTATGCCATAGATGAATAATATGGTAATAGTTATTTACGATATATACGTTATCTTTAAAATATTTTCTTGTATTTTATCAAATGAAACAGTCCCGCATCGCCTCATTTTGACATTTCAAAATCTCAATAATTATTGTGAAAGTAGTTATTTATTATACAAGTGTTTTTTATAGCAATAAAACACAAGTGTAATACAAAATTTTATCCACAACTCGTAATTACAGATATCGAAGAAGATTGGTCGTTACGTTTAACGTTGATTTAGTTATATAGTTTCTCATAATACGGTTAATCATGATGTGGTTGCTAAGTAACAAGTTGTTTACAGTGTTTTATGGAATATAAAACACTAGTGTTTTATGAGCCATATAATACAACTGAAATCAGTATAATAAAGTCTTTATAATATATGAGTTGTGGATAAAAATAATTTTGTTATACAGGTTGTCATGGTTATGTAACAGAAATTTTGGCACTCTATTTTGTCATAACGCTTTTTAGCCAATACTGGGCGTGACTCACTGCCGTAGCAAATCTCGGTGATATATTTTTGCACGTGAAGTGCGGTTACCAGTTGTCAAATCACGGCTTCCAAACATGTTAGTGGAGAAGAAGGCACCCAGAAGTAATTTTAGATTTTCACTAAAATGAGGTATTTGTCATTAACTAATGTATATTAAAATAAAATAATTAATTATCTATGTGGCTATTATTATAACAAGAATATGGTTCTACTGATACGAGTAGAGTATGATTTTACGAGTTTTATTTCTTGGAAACTATGACTAATAGTAGGCTAAATATATTTCAGAAGCGAATCAAAATAAACCGTACCCATACTGGAAATATCTCATTTATTTGATTATAGATTTAAAATAGGATTTAGTGATTCATTCAAGTTTGTTTGATATCAAAAGCAAAACAAAACACTAACACATAGAAATAAACTTAAATCTGCACATTGTTTAAAATATTTGTTAATTAATAAAACAATGTCAGTAAAGCTTTTCTTAACGTTTCAAATTGAAATACTGATTTTAGATTCATAAAAAGTTTTATTAAAAGTTACAGATGCATTTTATTCTTTTTGAAGTCGGCCTGTGGATCCTGAGAACCCTGGTTCGATTCCCACAGGCGACAAATAATTTTCATAATTTCAAAAGCTACCCCTGTGGCTCCTCCACCACTAACATCTTTGGGGGCCGTGATTTGACGACTGGTAACCGCACTTCACGCGCAAAATATATCATTTACCGAGATCTGCTTCCGCAGAGTGCCATACCCAGTAATGGGTAGAATGCGTGATGATATATTTATTTTTTTATTTATACATCTAGGCCACGGTTTTAGAAATAATTCGCAATAATAATAATACAAAAATTATGTAATAATGGGAATAATAATCCTTGTGCGTATTGTGAAACTATTGAAAATTGTTTTGCATTTGTTTAAATTCCAAGGCTATCACTATACATGAGCACTTTTGTAAAATTTTAAATTTGATTTTACATGTTGATCCTGAGAACACTGGTTCGATTCTCACAGCCGACAAACAATTTTCACCACTTTAAAATTATCCTTGTGGCTCCTCCTCCACTAACATCATTGGTGCTCGTGATTTGACGGCTGGTAACCACACTGCACGCGCATAAATATATCACTTACCACGATCTGCTTCAGCAGAGTGCCTCACCCAGTAATGGGTAAAAGGCGTGATGATATATTTATATTTATTTTAATTTTATATGTTATAAAATGTGTAACATAATACAGAGTGATCAAAAGGAACTGTTACAGTTGGCAATAAAAAAAACTACTTGAAATTGGTATGCCTGATACATACATTCATTTCCTGTTGTTGACAGTGACATTTGAAAATTTAAATTTGAGTATATTTATTATTACATTTATTTCCAAAGTATTTCTATTACTTAAAAGGTCAAAATCCTATTAGCTGTTAGACTCCTGACATAACCTATTTGTATTTATTAGAAATGTCAAATAGCATTTCCGCCTTTACCTAGCTTTGTGCCAACTGTGGAATAAAAAGATCTCCGGAATTGTATTGCCAACTGTAACAATTCCTTTTGATCACTCTGTAGTATATTACATAATAAGTCAAGAAAGTGATATTTTACTTGACGAAGCGGTTGTTTGAAATACGAGGCCGCAGGAAGAGTATTTTAATCCGCTGAGTACTAGTATTGGACTTTATCACTCATCTTTTTGTTCTTCCTACGGGCAGGGCCGGTTTCAGGAAAAAAAATTATTAGTGTCTTACAATTCAATTATTTATAACAGTAGAAAATGTTGCGAACAATAGTGCGTTTGTATAGGATTTTTTTCATTCGGCCCTGTGTATTAAAGGAACTGTTCAAGGTCTGTTGTTGATTTTTATTTGTGTGAAAATCAAGATATGACTAAAGTTACAACCTGTGTCGGTGTTGAATGTCTGAGGCGGTGTACGTAACACTGATACGCTTCCGCGAATCATTCATTAATGTCTACTTTTAATTTTAATACAACTGTAATTTTATTTATCTTTCTTATGAAAAATTTTAAATTAGGTATTTCCATTCGTTACTTATCTTTATACTTGCGTCAAATTTAACAGTTTAAAACCAATTAAACTATTAAATTTATAAATTTGCTCGTATAGTTTTACTGCACGATTACTTTTATTTTCAAATTTAAAACAGTTTATTATACGGGGATTTTTACATTTGAATTATGGTCGCTTGCATAAAACTATTTAATGAGTCATTTATATAACAGTTCGTTAAATTTTGTGAGTTCTGCAGATTAATGCTTATTCATAAGCGATAAAATGTAAAATAAAATAAATAAATATATCATCACACCTTCTACCCATTACTGGGTGTGGCACTCGTAGAAGATCTCGGTAAGTAATATATTTTGCGCGTGAAGCGCGGTTACCATCTGTCAAATTACGGTTCCTAAAGATGTTAGTGGTGGAAGAGCCAGAGGGGTAGTTTGAAATTGGTGAAAATTGTTTGTCGCCTGTGAGAATCAAACTCAGGGTTCTCAAATCCACTATAAAATGTGCAATGACAAAATTTGTGTACTGAAAGACTTGACACGAGAGTCGTATGCTACGACACTATTATTTAAGGAGATTATTTAGTAATTAAAATTTAATTAGTATTTTAAGTAAGTACTTAATATTTGATGAAAGAGTCATGTTTAGTAATAGCATAGTTGTTTAAAATATTTGACCGGAGGTCATTGGTCCCAGATTCAAATCCTGGTGATATCCTGTATTTTCTCTTTATAATTAAATTCGATTTAATCAGTTGTTAAGAATTTACTTAATATACTAATTAAATACTAAATATTAAAAAATGGAGTAATGGCACAGTGGTTATCGTGTCGGCTTGTGGATCCAAAGAAACCGGGTTCGATCCCCACAGCCGACAAAACATTTTCACCAATTTAAAATTACCCCTGTGGCTCCTCCACCGCTAATATCTTTGAAGGCCGTGATTTGACGGCTGGTAACCGCACTTCACGCGCATAAATATATCACTTACCGAGATCTGCTTTGGCAGAGTGCCACACCCAGTAATGGGTAAAAGGCGTGATGATATATTTATTTATTTATTTTTAAATAAATACTCGAATGTTTTTTCAATTGAAACTGAAAACAGGTTGTCTGTAAGATGTTGCAAAGTTGGAGTTAAAAAAATATAATAATTTTTGTTCTTTTGTGTACCTTTTCGTTTATGCAAAATATATGAGGTCTGATCCTATTAATCTCAAATATATCTGAAAGAATAGTCAAGTGACATACAATAAGTTGCTACGCAGATTGTAGTACATACACATACCACACACCGAGATCTGCTACAGCAGATTGCCACATCCAATAATGGATAAAATGCGTGATAATGTATTTGTGTATATATGCTAATCTGGAACTTAATCGCAATGACAGTAGAGGTTCCGGACTGATCGAGTCGCATTGTGCTAGTTCATTTATTTCTTAGTTGAGTGGGATTCGAATTTGGGATCTTCGGATTAGAATGCTGTAACGCTAACTTGTCATATCTGCAGAAAAGTCTGTCGGAGTGCGGTAGAAATAAAATTCTGAATCATTTAATAGAAATACAGTTAAAAATATAGCACCTGACCGACATAAATTTTAAATTGAGCCAAAAATATGCCATTGCCTAATGATCGACCCAATTTCAAGGGCATCAGACATCCACAACTGAGATCATGCGATCTCAGTAAGTTAAACACAAATCAGTACTGTGTTACACAGACGTAATTAACTCTTTTTTGCATTCCAGGGAAGACTATAAAATAATAATAATATAAATTTATAATTTATTATTCACTACCCCAAAAATGGTGTCAAATGAAAAGTAAAATAAATATTTTAAATATTATTTATTACTATCATCAATTAAATAGTACTTATTTATAATTATTATATTTTTTTTGTTGGAGTAGAATTAGTTAAGCCGGATGTTTGAATTTTATTTAAGGAAAAAGTTTATAAAAATAATTTTCCAATTTATTGGAAACGTAGTCGAATTTAATTATTTAAATTTTTATTCTTGAATAAAGTTAAGGTATCCAATAAATTGGAAAATGGTTTTTATAAACTTTTTCCTTAAATATAATCATTATAGTAAAAGGAACTGTTACATTTTTGTTTTAATACCAAAACATGTGAACTTTCAGAAAAATAACAAATATATATTTTTTTTCAAGGTTGGCCCTTCCTACTTTTTTGTTTGATTTGGTGCTGTCACTGTCTCCTGTCAAGACATTGTTGAAGAATTTCTGTATAAGGTATTTTAAAAGTTATTTATGTAAAATACGTACTTAAAATAATGTATAATAGACTCGTACGTTTAATGGAAATCGTTTCTGTTAGCCATTTAGCAATAAATTACAATAAAGGACCATGATGGCAACGGACAAATAGAAAGATTTGACAGCATCTATTGATGAGTAGATACATGATCTATTCTATTGTTTATGAACTAATTCGACATCGCAGATTCCGTAAAAGCTGTCCAAAATTTTTTCCCTGTATTAGTTTTTACGTATATTGGTAATTAATATTTTAATCATTGCCATAAGAAAGACTTCAAACTAAACTAAATTAAACTAATCCTTAAGTTCATGTAACATAAGATACTATCTTGGATAAAAGAGTGTTTCACAAAAGTACAAAGTTTTTTGTGACTTTATTTTAATATTTCTCTGTATGCCAATTTAGGAGGCTTCGGAATCATCTTTGACGTTTCTGGAATCAATTTACAACTTGGGATCTCCTCCGAGAAAGATTCGGGGGCTCCTACAGCTCCGAGAATTCTATGGAGAGTCTGGAGCACTAAGAAGTCGAGCAGGAGGACCGAGCGACGGAGATGACTGCCACGGAGGCTGAGAGGAGGCATCACTCTACTTCGTTTTTTTCTGGCGTGGCCAAAAATCAGTCAGTATTTCATTTACTTTTATATGTGAATGTATCTTTTAAATTTGTAGATGTGCGGTAATTTGAACTGAAAATTTAGATTCTTTTTTGTTAGTAAATATGACTAATTATTTTTCTGGCAGAAAGAATAAAATTGCGGCTAAAAACTGAATTGTTCAAATTATCGCGCTGTTTTTCAATCACCTTCCCTACAAAATTCTTAATTAAACCCCCTCAGTTTCCGAAAAGTCCCTCAACATTAGTTTTTTGAGATGATCGTTAATTAAATCGTATTATAATTATACACTTGTAAAATTATAATTCCTACGGCTAAAAATTAAATTAAAAGTCGCATTCCTAAACTAATTAATCGTGATATCATAATTAGCCATTTCCGCGAAAACTACACATTATTTGGAAAAATGTTTAAAATAAAAGTTGTTTATTATTTTATTCTCTACATCTGTTGCTTCAAACTTTTTTCTCTGCAACCCTTAACTTCGGAGATACGAACAGCCACCTTTAAAGAGAAATATCTTCCCTACTCATGTAAATTTGAGGGTCGTCCGAGAACATCGCACTTTGTATTAGGCCTTAGAAGACGCATGCAAAATTTCAATAAGATTGAATATATCGTTATTAATTAACGTTTTCAAAACCAAAGGTTAATCCCTTGCCGTTTTATTTCCTTAATTATTAATCTATCTCTGATTTCGCTGAAATTTTGCATGCATCTTCTAATGCCTAACACAAAGTGCGGAATCCTGGGACGACAAACAATTTTGTATTAGTCGGGAAGATATTGCACTTTAAGGGTGATTTTTCGTATCTCCGAAATTAGGGGTTGTACAGAAAAAAGTTTCAACCAAACGATGTAGTGAATGAGATAATAAACAACTTTTATTTGAAACATTTCGTCAAATAACGTTTAGTTTTTGAAATAAAATTTAAAAAGTTATGCTTTATCTGAAGCCTTTTGATAGTATTGTATCCAATTTTGGAGCTTATGTTATATACTTTTGTACCAAAGTAGATTCTAATGCAAATGTTTTTGTCTGTTTTCAGGAGACCTCAAAATCATCTTGGACAGCATTTTCTGCAACAGCGCTGGTATTAGAATCTTCTTCTGCGTTCTGTTAGCGGCTGGAAATTATATCTTCAAGTTCAACAATGAAATTTATTAGATTAAGTTCCCATATTTATTATTATTTTGTTAATATTTTAAAATTTATTTATGCTATTACTTAAAATGTTGAATCTTTGAACTCCACACTATATTTCGCATTAGTTAACGCTAGATTTATGTTTATTTAATGTAGAATTATTGATTATATGACATATGTAAAAGTGTATGACATACTGTTATACTGGAATATTTAATTTTGTTTAAATTTCAAAAACTGTTTGTTATATTACTTTAAATGTTATAAATTTGCATTGTACGTGAAATTTACCATAGGTGAAAGTCATATTTGTTAATTAATTGTTGTTAATTAAAAAGTTATTAGCGTTTTAAAATTGATCCAATTTTTTATATGTTTGTAGGCATTGTATTTTAGTAAAAAATATATATTTTATTGTGTTTTCATGTATTTTGAAATAATATTACTTTTAATAAATTTATAAAGCAATAAATAGTTGTTTTTCTTATATATTAAATTAAAAAATAAAATAAATCTAAGAGCGGCTTTTAAAACTGTCTGTTTTTTAAAAAAAATTCAAATGAATATCAGCGCCATCTCTTATTTAATGTTTGAACTAATAAAAATGACACGATTTGTGCAATTCAAAAATCGTCGATTTGTATCAGGAGAACATGTTCTTGAGAAGGTAATTTAAGAAAAATTTAGTTTCAGAAGATTGGCAACCCTGATTAAAAAATTAATTAATTTTTCAGTCAGTGATGCCAACTTAAATTCTACTAAAGTTACCTTCTCATGAATATGTTCTCCTGATACAAATCGTCGATTTCTGAACTGCACACATCGTGTCATTTTTGAGTAGTTCAAACATTAAATAAGAGATGGCGCCACGAGTGTCATTTTATTTAAATAAAAATATTGAATTTTAAAGCATTTTACATAAAATGAAGTATATTTATAAGAGAATGGACTTAATTTTTAACACATTTACTAGTTTTTCACTGTAAACAAAAATTAATATTATTTATATTAGAATTATTATTACAAGTATAATTTAATGGTACAGATAGAAAATAAAATAAAACATTTTTTTACAATAAATATTTATTTATTTGTTACTACATTATAATAATATACAATAATATTTTCATATATATTTACATTTATTATTAGAATGCCACAATTATTTTGATACAATTTTTATTTCACATATTTATCCTGGATGGGCCTGGATGGACCTGGATGAGGAGCGACCTTCAGGGGCCGCTGCCAAAAGAGGAATCTACAAGACTCTTGAAAGAAGCCTGGATTTCTTCACTGCTGTTTCTCCGACTAAACACAAAAAAATTAGAATAAATTAGAAATGATATTAATAAAATAATAAATTGATTTATATCCTAGCATCCTAGATCACATTTTGAATATATTCAAAGGATAATTTGATATATCTTTAGCTTGAATCACTCTATCACCCAAAACTAAAACACAAGTTAATACAAAAGTATTATTTCCAAGTAAACGAATATTTTAATAATCCATGCAATTTTTTTCTTTTCTGTTTTTGCATACTCTCTTATGTACCTTTAATTTATCTTTATTACATGTCGTATAAATATATCACCTATGGAAGAGTGCCACTCCCAGTAATGGGTAAATGGCGTGATTATATATTTATATTTAATTTATTACATGTATTGATCTACTGGTTAAATAAAATTTATTATTATTATTATTATTAGCACAAGAAAAATCTAGCTTATAGTTCCTTAATAACCATCAACTTTACATTGACAACTGAAAGTATAAATGTAAAACTTTATTAAAATAACTTTTCTTACATCCATGTAACAGGCTTGATATTTGGTCTCAGCTTTGACGATGTCCAGGATAATACAAGCTTTAGCGACGATGATATGAACACCAGCTGCTCCCAGATGATGCTGAGGCAACAGAAGATTATTGCAGGTCCCTTGATGTCCCTGTAAATATAAAATTATCATAATATGATAATTGGCGATAATATTTTGACATGAATTATAAGTTGTTATGGAAATGGAAATATAGTGAGTGCGCCGCACGATCTGTATTTCCTATTTCCGTAATAACGAATTTAAATTTATGTCAAAATATTATCTGACAATTATCACATTATAAGTTATATTTTACGTGAGAATTTAATAAGCATAATCTTATTTTTTTATATTTTTTGGAATGTTCCCTTGAATTTTAATTTAAAAAATCTGTAGGAGTTTCTCATCGAAAATTTCAATAGATTATTTTCAATTGACGTCTATGAAAATTGTATTTATTAAATTACAATGAAGAATTATCACTTATTATTTTTTCTACTATCGAGCAGAAAATTGACTTTTCCAATTGTTAGTTGAAAGTAGAAAGTTGACATTTGCCGTTTGCCGAGCGGCGTGTAAGAGTGTATCATCGTATTTATGAAAACTGTCTCCCGAATTTTCAAACAGAAAAACTATAAAAAATATTTTAAATTATTTTTCAAGTATTTCTAAATGGTCGTAGAAAAAATATTTTGTGCACCTCGAGCAGAAAGTGTTCTTGCCGCTCTTGCATGGCTGTTGCTCTGGATCAACAATCTCCATGCGCGAGCGGCAATAGACTATTTTCTACTTACATTCACTAGTGGAAAACTATCAAAATAGCTTTCATTTCATTGGTTCATTTTCACTCAAATTCGTGATTCTACTGTGAAATTTTATTTTAATTGGTTGACGCACACGTGATTTGAAATTAATATATTTGATTGATTAATTATTTCATTTTCATGTTAATCGTCAAAGGTGCAGTTTTCAATTGTCGACATGAGAAGAATACATTGGTAGGTAAATGCTTATTTTGTTATAGTACTTGAACTAGAATAATATTATTATAATTTCAAAAAACATTTGCTAATTGTTCTTCTTCCAATAATCAATACCGCATGACAATTATTAAAGTAAACACATTATTTGTTGGCTGTCGGTCATTACCAGTAACAAAACATGCATTTCAATGTTAGTTCATGGTTACAGTAACAGACATAAACAGTTTATTTTTGCTATCTACTTAGTCCTATTCACAACATACATATTTTAGTAACTGCTTTCGTGATCAGTGCGTGATCCTTGCAGGAATGTGTACAGTCTATCCGAGCTAAGTGAGATATTTGGAAACTGTTAAAATGTGAGATATTCGTGTGTCTCGTTTTACGTCATTTCGCCGGCCTATTTTCGGTGCTCTATATTTAACACTCCCGACACTAGCTGTCTTTATCATTCTTCAAATTAAAATTATGCGACAGAGGCGGCCCTGTCTCGTGCGGCGAACTGTGCAACTAACTCATCGTGTCATCGTTCACTTCACAGTTTCACTCAATGAATTATGGTTTAACGGGAAAACCGACAGAAATATTTTCGGGTGCTCTACATAAAGTTGGAAATACATTTTTCTATGGTTGTGTTGAAAAGTCAATATATCAACATTCACAATGAGTGCGGCAGGATTTCTTGCCGCGTTCAGTGCGGCAAGAAAACGTTTATGATGTTGTTTCCAAGACAACCAATGTGGAACAATCTTTTTATTTCAATTAATGGGAAATAGAACAGTAAATGACAGATGTCACATATTGATTTTAAGAAATAAAAGTTTACGATCGTAGAAAAAATAGTATCACATGTGGCAACGGTCATTGTAAAACTTGTGTTACAATATACTATTTTGTGCGACCATGACAGAAAATAGGCCTTTCTGCATTTATTTCATGTACGGAAAGTAGATGTTTGTCCCCTACTTATTACAAGTACTACTTTCCATACAAGTGCGACAAGTGGGATTTTTTTGGTCGACTAGAAGAGTTGATCATCGTATCCTTGGATATATGAAAACTGTAAACATTTTCACATGAAATTTAAAATACAAAACTAGTCAAAAATAATTTATAAATGGTTTTTTAATCGTTTATAAAGGGTTGTAAATGTCGGCTGCATCTACAATCTCCATGTGCAATCGGTAATAGATTACCTTCTGCTCTAGGTACACTCTAGTATATTGTAATACAAGTATTGAAAGGATATCAATGGAACACGAGTGCAATGCTCTTTCAACACGGGCACATTATTTTTTCTACGACAATTTATCATTTTACACTGCGATAAATTATCTAATTCTTATATTTTCTCAAATAATATCAAACGTTGCAGATTCCACTCTCTCACTGTCATTTTTGTGTCTACGGCAACCGAAAACCATAACGTCATTTTGATGACACTTGAGTGCAGAAAATAATAACTTTCCGCACTGTCGTAGGAAATCAGTGAAGCAAAAATATGTACTAGGTATTTCACGAAAACTGTGCTATAAGTGAACGATATGAAAAATAAGTTTTTCGTTATCATAGATTTCCTAATTATTTTCCAAAAAAAAATAATTCAAATTAATGTTTAGGGCCAGTTTTTCAATTATCGGTTTACTTTCGATTAACGTTAATCATGATTAAATAATAATGAAAACCATAGTTTCCATTATTTAATCATGATTAACTTTAATTGGTGATTGAAAAAGTGGCCCTTAGAGTATTAAATTCTGCTTCTAAATCAGTCTTACATTATAATATAAAAATTAGAAAATATGTAAAATGTGGTGTCAGCCATCTTGGTCATTGTAAACTTTGATCATGCTGTTAGCCAACAACATAGTTAACATCGCTTTATGCAATTATTAACTGCTAAACCACCTATATGGCGGAGTCCATATAGAGCACTCAATTTATAATACTTAGTACCATGTGGAATTAGAGTTCCCTAGTTTTAGTTCAGTGGTTTCACTCTTCTGTTGTATGTTTATATTTGCAAAGTGCTGTTCGATGTAGTAGTAAGTTTATCGCGTAGATAAAGATCGCTAATTGCTAATGAATTGCAACAAGAAATAAGTCTGAAAGGATATTGGATTATCATTCAATTGATCTAATTATGTCTAGTGCTGGTACAAGTACATTTTATCATTTGGCTTCTTTACTACTTCAGTGTCAAGTTGATTGATAAGTAAATATTATTATTTTCTTTATGTATACAGGCATGGCTTACATGTACCTATCCTTTTAACTCATAGATAATAAGTGACACTATTTACTTTGCAAGAATTTTAAATAAAATTCGCGAATTAGTTTTCTTCACGAATATACAAATATTAGTAAGTAGTTTTTATAAGTGATACATGCTATTAGCGATTACGATTATATTCTTTTGATAAAAAGACAAATATAAATAAATAATAAATACTAGTATAATAATAATAACGTATTGACAATAAAAATAAATATATAATAGTATTTTATTGTACTACTGTGGAATATGACGTAATATTCACGAAAAAAAAATGTTTAGTCACGATGTCCGTAGGGTAAGTGGCTTTTTTTCTTGAGTGCGTAGTATGCATTTCACTAGAGTCCAATACAACGTTTTACCCAACATATCTTTTGAAGCGTCTTAAATGTTATAAATAAAATAAAATAAATATATCATCACGCCTTCTACCCATTACTGGGCGTGGCACTCTGCCGAAGCAGATCTCGATAAGTGATATATTTTTGCGCGTGAAATGCGGTTACCAGCCGCCAAATCACAGCCCCCAAAGATGTTAGTGGAGGGGGAGCCACAGGAGTAGTATTAATGTGGTGAAATTGTTTGTCGCCAGTGGAAACCAGGGTTCTCAGGATCCACAGGCCGACACGATAACCACTGTGCCACCTACTCCATAAATGTTATAAAAAATAAAAACAGTCAAATAAAATACAAAACAGTTATAGATAGTCTTTACCAGACTATTTTGTACTTTACCTGACTGTTTTTTGTTGTTGTAACCTTGGATACGTACTTTACATGACTGTTTTGGTAAATATCTACTTTCTATACTAAAATTGGTCAGGTAAGAAAGCACTTTCTTACCGGGTTGAGAAAAATGATGTAAAATATTAATTTTATGAAATAAAAGTTCACGAGCCTGAAAAAATAGTATGTAACATACATGTTGCAACGGCCATTGCAAAACTTGTGTTACAATATACTATTTGTGAATCATCTTAAATTATGTAGTGAAATTTGTTTCGTAGCAACTGTTTTATTGTACATACCCAGCACTTTATGCATCGAAAATATTGTGTAAAATGAGTATTACCAACTCTCTAAAATAATAGCATTTTACATGTTTTTACTTTGAGAAATCATTTCTATTTTAAATAGAATTAAATATTTTGGAAAGTTATCAAAGTATTTATTTACATACATGCATTAGGTTATTTTAATCAGCTTCGAATTTTCGTATTTTTAGCAAAAAGTCAACGAATCGATAGGAATTTTGGTGAAACGCAGGTAATTTAGAGCTGTAGGTATTTATGTTCGTTTCCACATTCGTTAGCTGCCAACTCGTTACCCGTAAACATTCTCATATTTTAAATTTATAGCTCGTATATCGCTACATCTTGCTTACATCGTAACTTGTTTTCTGTAAAATTGCACTTTATTCACTTTGAGTTTATATTTTGAAATATTTACTAGTTAAATTGGACATCAATCTATCAATTTCTTATAAATTGTAAAATAATGTAGGTTGAAAATAAATTGTACACAATGACAAAAAATAACGGTCGTTTTTATATGCTTACTTGTCATCTCGTAGGTAATTATATTTTGTTCATAAACAAATAAAATAAATATATCATGACGTCTTTTATCCATTACTGGCTGTAGCACACTCTAATTTCATAACAAATTTATTTCGATACTAAGCTTATTGTTTATTTAATGGGGTGGCTAGCTCAGTGGTATGAAGTCGGCCTATGGATCCTGAGAACCCTGATTCAATTCCCACAGGCGACAAACAATTTTCATAATTTCAAAAACTACCCCTGTGGCTCCTCCACCACTAACATCTTTGGGGGCCGTGATTTGACAACTGGTAACCGCACTTCACGTGCAAAAATATATCACTTACCGAGATCTGGTTGAGTGCCACACCCAATAATGGGTAGAAGGCGTGATGAATATTTATTTATTTATTTATAATAGTTTTCGTTAAACTAGGCAAAAAAAGTAGCAGATTTAGGGCCAGTTTTTCAATCACCGATTAATGTTAATCATGATTAAATAATAATGGAAACTATGGTTACCATTGTTATTTAATCATGATTAACATTAATCGAGAGTAAACCGGCGATTGAAAAACTGGCCCTTACTGACGTAGTTATGAATCTAGTCCCAGATAGTAAATCTGTTTTTTCCCTAGATTGGGCGCAAAATCCGTTTTTATGGTATCAAATTCGCGACAGAAACAATATATTTTAACCCGCTTTTTCTTCCATTGCTAATAATGAGAAAAAGTGTATTAGCAAATTTCGGTAAGATATATTTATGCGCGTGAAGTGTGGTTAGCACCTATCAAATCACGACCTTCAAAGATGTTAGTGGTGAGACAGTCACAGGGGTAATTTTAATGTGGTGAAAATTGTTTGTCCGCTCTGGGAATTGAACTTGGCTTCTCAAAATCACAGTCCGACTCGATATTTAAAAATATTGAATTTTCTAAATTTATTTTCAAGAATTAAAAAAAAAAAATTAGTGGCGATATTTCTTCTAAGAAAGTTCCTAGTAAATATGTATTGTAATTGGGATTAAGTTCCTATTGTACAGAGTGGAATAAATAAATAAATAAATTGTCACTCTTACGAGTCGCGGGATAAACAAAATCTAAAAATATCTAGATGTCTAAAACAACAACAACCCTTTTCAACTTGCACCCCGCAGTTTATTCCCACGTCACCACCACGTTACGTAGACAATAATCACGTTAGTGCGATGCTTTGTCACCACACAAGTTCTCGAACTTCAACTCGCGAATTCTCCGCTAAACTCGATTTGTGTGTTCGCTCTCCGCGGCCACCAATCGCAGCTGCCGTCGAACGCGTCGACAACGATTTGAATATTTAATTACTGATAACGAAGCGCCACTGTTTCTCAAATAATAAACCCGCGCCACTGAAGATGTGAAAAGCAATTAGAATGAGATGACGGAAAGAAAGGATATAGTTCAGGAAGAGATTGGAATTGGCGGTCTCGTATTTCAAACAACCGCTTCGTCAAGTAATAGTATATTACATAATAAGTCAGGAAAGTGATGTTTTATTTGACGAAGCGGTTGATTGAAATAATTTTAATCCGCTTCGTCAAATAAAAACACTTTCCTGATGTATTATGAAACAGTTGAATTTAATCAATAATGAATCATACATTTTTAGATATGAATTGTATTGGCAACAGACTACGTCAGGTAAAATACAAAACAGTCAGGTAAAATTTTTACAAGACTGTTTTGTACTTTACCAGACTGTTATTTTTCTTGTAGCCTTGGATGTGTACTTTACTTAACTGTTTTGGTAAAAATCTACTGTCCATATTAAAATTGGTCAGGAAAGTAGGCATTTTCTTGCGGGTTTCAAGAAATAGTATATTACATAGTAACTCAGGGAAGTGATGTTTTACTTTACGTATTATGTATATTATTTTTTCTGAAACAGTTTAATTTAATTAATAATTAATCATAAATGGGGTGGCTAGCTCAGTGGTATGAAGTCGGCCTGCGGATCCTGAGAACCCTGGTTCGATTCCCACAGGCGACAAACAATTTTCATAATTTCAAAAGCTACCCCTGTGGCTCCTTCACTACTAACATCTTTGGGGGCCGTGATTTGACGAGTGGTAACCGCACTTCACACGCAAAATATATCACTTACCGAGATCTTTTTCGGCAGAGTGCCACACCCAGTAATGGGTAGAAGGCGTGATGATATATTTATTTATTTTTTATTTATAAATAATTCAAAATATTTAAATTTTTTGATAATAATTGTATTGACAGCAGACTACATATCTAAGGTTAAAAAAACAGTCAGGTAAAATACAAAACAGTCAGGTAAAGTCTTTACCAGACTGTTTTGTACATTACTAGATTTATATATTTGTTGTAACCTTGGATACGTACTTTACTTGATTGTTTTGATAAAACCCTACTTTCCATATTAAAATTTGTCAGGAAAATAGGCACTTTCTTGCGTGTTTCAGGAAAAAAGTTTTCTCGGACAGTTTTTTCTCGCAGCCTAGCAACGATACTATAATACGGGTATAATGCACTTTACGGACACAAAACATACCGAAAAGGTGTCAATTTTTGGCTGATCAGAAAAAAAAGTATATGTTGTATTAAGGTTTTTTTTTTAATTAAAAAAAAATCGAATATTTCAAAGGAATAAAAAACGCCCTTGCACCACGTTTATACTCTTAACTATCCATTACGCTAAGATAAAATTGTAATATTAATGCTTGTAAATAACCCTTTAAATCCAAATCGAAATGTCCTGGTTGAAATTCAGGATTGCAGGTATCGCGTCGCAGGCTCGATCCTGATCCAGTTATCAGTAATTCTGATGACATTTATGCAGAGGTTACGATGCCGGAGGGAATGTCCTTTAATAAGCAGCAGAATTGCGTTGCGTTGCGGTTATGTTCACCTTATGCTCCGGCGTGTATTACAGCTATTTGATTTATAATTTAAAGGGTTCTTGGCTCATTTAATACAATTATAAGTTACTAGTGAGATGGCGTCTGGATCTAAGACTCAAATATAATTAAAGGGTATGAGCCCCTTTAATTATCATCATTTATGTAGGTGATTAGGTATCGGACGATCGCTCCCACAAGAATATAGCTTTCAATTCATCCAATCGTAATTTGGTATTAATTTATATCTAATAGCTACAACTTAAATCATTATTTTAATCATGCAGAAATAAAATAAAAATGCTATGACAATAATAGACGGTTTTACATATTTTGAGGCCACAAACATAGTTGTTTTAAGCCCCTTTAATTACTATATTACAAAAATGTATATTGTGTAATTAGTAGGAAAAGTAATTAATATATTGCGGGCAAGGATACAACAAGAATACTTTTCCTACGTGTTACACATACAATTTTTTTTCCGTTCGAAAATTTATTTTCTATGTTTTATAACGGTAGAAATTAAATATGAAAATATACAAAATTAATGGCTTAGTGGTATCCGAGTCGGCCTGTGGATCCTAAGCACCCTGGTTCGATCCCCACAGCCGACAAAACATTTTCACCAATTTAAAATTACCCCTGTGGCTCCTCCACCATTATCATCGTTGGGGGCCGTGATTTGACGGCTGGTAACCGCACTTCATGCGCATAAATATATCACTTACCGAGATCTACTTCGGCAGAGTGCCACACTCAGTAATGGGTAAAAGGCGTGATGATATATTTATTTATTTTTACAATTTAATAATGAGCGCATGGAGATTGTTGATCGAGGTACAGCCGAGAGCAATAACTGTGCAAGAACGACAAGGACACTTTATGAAACCCTTGAAAAACAATTTGAAACCATTTTGGATAGTTTTTCTATTTCAAAATGTTGACATTATTCATATATCCATGAATACATTCTTATTTTAGCGCTCGGTGAGTAGCAAAATCTTAGGCGTATTCCATTTGCCATTGGGATCAGATCTAACTTAAATTTACTGAACCACAACACTTATTTGTTTTACTAGATTACGTCGCGGACTATATTTCCAGTACTAGAAGTACTGATTTTAATTTACTTTGAAATAATTCACCACAAGTAGTGCATCAGTTTGCTTAATTCAGTTCTTTTATTCATGTTATCTAATTTATCTGAATTGATTTAAATGAACCAAGTGGCAAATGGAATACAACTCTTAGCGCCAGTCGGCGAGTGACAAAAGTCAACTTTCTGCATTCAAATGAAAGTTAGAGATGTCTACTTTCTGCTCGATCATAGAAAAAGTAATATGTAAGGGCTAGTTTTTCAATCACCGATTAATGTTAATCATGATTAAATAATAATGGAAACTATGGTTACCATTGCTATTTAATCATGATTAACGTTAATCGAGAGTAAATCGGTGATTGAAAAACTGGCCCTAAGTGAAGCAAGCTTTACCAAAAACGCATTTCATATATTAACGAACGAATATGAAATACTATCAATACTTATAAATTAAAAATGAATATGAAATGACGAATCAGATGGCACAAAAATAAACATCCCTATATCTACATTTTCAGTCGTGCTTTTTACTGAAAACACATAAACGAAAATTAGATTCAGAATTTAGTGTACGTTTAATTCAATACACAAACACTGCTCGAAACAAACAAGGAATTAAAAAAAAACAGCGTCAACTGACAAGCGGTGAGCGACGCGCAGCGGTCGAAACGACACAATTTAAAATTGAAATGAGAATTTCTGTGCGGCAACTGCGGTGGTGACGTTGGTGGTGCTGTTGACGGCGGCACCGGCGTGCGGAACTAGTATTCAAATGAAGGGATAATGTTCGCGGCCCGCACGTCACAGATACAACGTGGGAAGTCAAAGTTCATCGGAAAATCGAGTTAAGGAAGGAGTGCATAATCTCTTTCATATAAATTAGTTTCAGTGTTCAAAAGTTTCGAAACTTGAGAAGTCTTTTATTTTTATTTTACTTTTACATAATATGTAAGAAAATAATGATATCATTAATTATATAAAAATAAACCGACAGAAAGTGAATTTCCCGGGCATTTTGAATGAATGGAGTTTCGTTTTTTGTTCGTACATTATGTGCAAAATTGACAAATATAAGGAAATCTCTAAAAGATATCTAATATAAAAAAAGGATTAAACAAATATATCATCACGCCTTCTACACATTACTGGGTGTGGTACTCTGCCGTAGCAGATCCCGATAAGTAATATATTTTGCGTGTGAAGTACAGTTACCAGTCGTCAAATCACGACCCCTAAAGATATTAGTGAAAGAGGAGCTACATGGATAGTTTGAATTTGTTCAAAATTATTGCTAAAATTTTAATAACTAATTTATAATTTTTTCCGGCAGTACAATGAGGTGGGTAGCGTTACGACTTTCGAATCCGGAGATCCCCAGTTTGAATCCCACTCGAGCTAAAAATATATCAACTACCACACTGCGGTTTGGTAAGTTCGGGCTCTGTACTGTAATTGAGATTAAGTTCCTGTTGTCCAGAGTAACATAAATATAAATTTAAAAAAAAAAACATGTCATCACGTCTTTAACCCATTACTGAATGTGGTACTCTGCCGTAGTAGATCTTAGTAAGTGATATACTTATGAGTGTAAAGTATGATTACCAGTCGTCAAGTCACGGCTCCCAAAGATGTTGATAAATAATTGAAAATATTACAAATATTAATTTATTTGATGAATAAAAGTATTATTGTAGTACTTACAATTGTAATTTAATTATTAAAAATAAATAAATAAATATATCATCACGCCTTTTACCCATTACTGGGTCTGGCACTCTGCCGAAGCAGATCTCGGTAAGTGATATATTTTGCGCGTGAAGTGCGGTTACCATTCGTCAAATCACGGCCCCCAAAGATGTTAGTGGTGGAGGAGCCAAAGGGGTAGTTTTTGTAAAAAAATAAAAATAAATATATCATCACGCCTTCTACCCATCACTGGGTGTGGCACTCTGCTAACGCAGATCTCGGTAAGTGATATATTTAGCGCGTGAAGTGCGGTTACCAGTCGTCAAATCACGGCCCCCAAAGATGTTAGTGGTGGAGGAGCCAAAGGGGTAGTTTTTGAAATTATGAAAATTGTTTGTCGCCTCTGGGAATCGAACCAGGGTTCTCAGGATCCACAGGCCGTCTTCATACCACTGAGCTAGCCACCCCATAATTAATATTAAAAAATATAAATATTAATATTAAAAATAATTAGTAATCCAGTGGCACTAAGAATGTGTACTTCATTTGAAGTGTAAATAGTTTTACAAATTTTGTAATAATTGTTTTTCATCCAACATCAATATATAATGTAGTATCTGCCATTTAATTTTGTTCCTGAGTATTGATACATTCTGTATTGTTATTACTATGTATTTATGTTTCTATGTACGAATGCTACATTTTTTTCTATATTTTGTATTTGTCCTGTATGAAGTTATTTAACTGTCGAGCAATAAACAATTATTATTATTTATTTTTGTTCTATTCAAAATCTATCGTTGACGCAACAATTATCATTAGAAACAAATTCTCTTTCTACAATGTCCTGAAACAAAATAAACCCTTAGCAATGATGATTTATTTAATAATCATAACACATCTTACCACAACATAACGCTCACGTTTATTACGTAGGTGGTAAAGCGTAAAGCGGTAGGGTTGGCAGTGTTGACTCTGCGTTTATTAATTATTAAATCCAATTATATTTCTAAATATCAACTTGTTGCTCTGTGGCGAAGTGTCGCGATGAGCGAGTGCTGCCAGTGGCGTGCGACGTGGAGGAGAGGGGCAGCAATGCAATGACGTATTAGTGGGGTGGCAGGCAGGGGCACCAACCCGCCAACCTACCTTTATAATTGGAGCAACAGCTTTCAGTTTTCGATCGAACGTAATACGATGGCGCCAGTGAGAATTGGATGAACTACTAGTTGATTTGAGTTGGACTCGCACTCAATTTTTTATTGTATACAGGGTGTTAAAAAGAAAGCAAATTTTATTAATTTTATAAACTGCAACACTGTGTTAAACTTGTCAGTTGTATGGCATCCAACTAAATGTCAGAATTAAAATAATTAATTTGTTATTATTTTGTTTGTCAACATTAGCTATGTAATTAAATAATAATAATAATAAATTAATAATGGGATAGATGGTTTAGTGGTATCAGATTGTGAATTTGAGATCCCAGGTTCGATTCCCACAACCGACAAACAATTTTCACCACATTAAATCTACCCCTGTAGCTTTTCCTCCACTAACATCCTTGTGGGTCGTGATTTGACGGCTGGTAACCTCACTTCACCCGCATAAATATATTACTTATTGAGATCAGCTACGGCAGAATGCCACACCCAGTAATGGGTACAATAATTCATTTTGTTTATTGAAACTTTCTTGTTGACCAGTGAGACAAAAAATGTTCACTTCAAGAACTCTGTCCTTAATTTTGCGAATTTAAAAAAAAATCTGTTTGATTGAGAATCAGGACATCAAAATATATATAAAAGGAACACCCTATATAATATTTTTACGTTACCGGTAAAGTAAAAAATCTAGGCAATGTACAAAATTCCAAATGCAAAAATTATATTATGTACCAGTTATTTTAGCAACAAATTATTGTTATTAACAGATATAATTATTTTACTTCATTTTTTGATTTAATGATTAAATATAAATATTTACGACCGAAACAATTCACATTAAACACATCGTTGTAGAGAGAAGGTCGGGATAAATGGTTTAAAGGGCCCTGAGCTGTGATGTTTTTGGGGCCCTACTTTTATTCATTTTAAGTCTAGTATATGTTACTTTCTGTTTCAAAAGTGTAAGCTATGAGATCATCAAGTCTTTGCAGATCTTGATTTACTTCTACAATAAGTGTTAAAAACAGATAATACTTTTTCATTGTAACTTTCAATCATAATACTTCAAACTGATATTCAAATATACGATATGAAATACGAGACATATAGCACATTTATTTCAAGCATTTTCCTCTTAAATACTCGTCATTTAGAAACATTTGACAGCAGAAACTCATATTTGTATTGATATCATTTTCAAGGTCTTACGAAAATTCATATAAAATTCAAGCAAAATCGAAGCTACTATTTTGAAACAAAATACGTATTAGTTAGTGCTTTTCAGTATTCTTATTTTGTTTCTACTTATTATAAAGTAATTCACAAGGTATTAAGTCAGTATTCATTATGATACAAATATCGTTTGCAAGTTTAACCTAACCTGCATGTACAATGTGTAACAAATAGTACACCTAATGAATAAACATGTAACAAATATAAATACCTTTACTTTGCTTCTATTTGATCGAAAAATCCATTGAAGTGACACTATCACAAATACAATTTACATAAAAATACAAAATGTCATCTAATATTGTCCTTGGTTTATCACTACTACAAATGACTGACAAGTTCAGGCATTTGTTGTATGCGCAAGTCTGAATATCGTTCGTTAATTAATTCAATTAATGATAAATATTTAGTAGTGAAGCTTGTACATTTTAAATTGAAAAGCGGGAAGTTAATAATAATACAATAAAGTATGTATAAAAAATAAATCAGATCTTCCATTCAGAGACAAATAATTTGGAATTATAAATGCAAAATATATTTATTGAATAAACAAGGACATATGATATGTCTTCGTATAAAAATTTGAGTTTTATATTTTCTTTTACTTTAAGATAAGATATATGATTTTTTTTTTAATCATGTAATTAATCTTAATGCTTTTCTCCTTTTATCTAGTTATTAGATTATAAAATATTTAGAGCAGTTTATAAAAATGTGGGCCTATAACTATTGCAAAAGCATAAAATTATGAATGTCATTAAGTTAGAAAGTATGCATAGGTAATTAACAAAGTATTATTGGAGTTTTAATTAAATTATAAAAACTAGGCCGCTAAATAATTAAATAATTACTGTGGATGAATACAATTATTGCAAATTTTATTTTAATATGAATAATGAATGTCTTATAACACTATACTATATGGGAAATACGTTTTTCTGCTACCATTCCTTTCTTTACTAGAGTAGAAAAAAAAGTTTTAAATAAAATTTGCATCTTAGTATACATTTTATTATTTTATTAAATTAAATTAAATTAAATATTCTTGACATAAGAAATGTTAATAATTAGATTTGCATAATTAGTTATCATATCGTAAAAAAATTATGTATGCAACTAGTGTTAAAAGATCTTTATTGCATTTATAGGTTTGAAACACTCGCCTACGACTCGTGAAAAAGTTGAAATAATAGTGTCATAATAAAGTGGGTGAAAAGAGAATTGCTAGTTTGTTTCATTTTAATTTGGATAAATCTGTGAAATTATCTAAATAAATAAAATAAAATAAATATATCATCACGCCATCTATCCATTACTGGGTGTGGCACCGAAGCAGATCTCGGTAAGTGATATATTTTACGCGTGAAGTGCGGTTACTAGTCGTCAAATCACGGCCCCCAAAGATGTTAGTGGTGGAGGAGTCACAGGGGTAGTTTTTTTGAAATTATGAAAATTGTTTGTCGCCTGTGGGAATCGAACCAGGGTTCTCAGGATCCACAGACCGACTTCATACCACTGAGCTAGCCAAATAAGAGGATACAAAATAATATGTTTTAATCGGACTAAAAATATTAGTGAATCATCCGGCAACTTTTATTACTCAACCAGAACATTTGTATTTTTAGTCTTAACGAAACAAATAACTATTTCCTTGTTAATATTTTTTGGTATAGTTTTTAAGTACAGCAATATTTATTGACAAATAAGAACAATAATAATAATAATAAGGGATTTGGTTTAGGTGTACAAATAAGTCAATGTGCATTGACAGATCAAATTATATACACCTTTATTAGTAACATAATATAAATCTCAATAAATAAATTACATGATATGCATGGTTAATAATAAATATATAGCAACTTGATTAATAAAACAAACCAAGCATATTTGATAATTATTTACACAGATTTCTCCTAAATACAATCCTGTTTTCTACGTCACAAAAATATAACACATCTAGAGAAAGTGTCTGAGAGAGAAAGACTTATTATGTTATGTAAGCGTTGTTACGTTTAGTTACTACATTACGTTTGATTTATAAGAACGCTAAATTTCTCTACAAAAGAAATACTTGGTTTAACGGTTAAGGGGGTTGGTAAAGCTTTGTTCACACCGACGCCATTTGCCACTAACTTAAATTACAAGTATGTATTCAGCCTGATTTACACTATCAATAAAATAAGTAAGTAATATCGTCATACACTGGTTCGCCATCAGTTCTAGCGCACCCTGTATTTTATCAAAGCTCGTTGTCATCATATCATTCAATTATAATTTATATTAATTTTAATTAGATTTTAATATATTTGAAGTCGAATTAATAAAAATTAGTAAATTATATTCAGAATTTATTCTTTGTATATCTTTCGCGCTCTTAAATGATCCTGAATTATTTAAGACAAAAATATCTAGGCTATAAAAAACACTTTTTATTATGAATGTGGAGTATTATTTAATGGTGTTAGCCGAGGAAAATAACCACATAAATAATAAAAAAATATTTTTGTAGCTGGCTGTATATTCTATTTAATAAAATCGCAGAATTATAAATATTCAGGTTAGGTACAATTGGTCTGATAATCGGCCCGATTCGGTAATTTACGTCAGCCATCGGTAGGCTGGTAGTAGCGTTCTGATTGGTCGAATAAAATCGGAGCTAAAGTCGTACTTTCAGTACGATTTTGCGGAACTAAAATAGCTCATAGCTTTTGAAATATTTTTGTTCAAAATAATTTGCAAACAATTGACAACAGGAAAGATGACGTCATATGAAATTAATTCTGATTAGAGTATACTTGTATTTAGAGGATATTATAATTTATAATTTGCAGTAATTTACGTATTTTTCTGTCCATTTTCTGATAAAATAATTGAATTAAGCCATTCTTATTAAGTGTTTTTAGTTCGATCAAATACTATTTTTTCCTGACCGAGCAGAAAAATAGATATTTCCAATTGTCAGTTGAAAGCAGAAAATTGATATTTGCTGTTTGCTGAGCGGTAATAAGATTTTGCCGCTTGCTGTGCAGGAAATGTCAACTTTCTGCATTCAATTGACAGCTGAAAATGTATACTTTCCGCTCAGTCAAAATAAAATATTGTGTGCATCTCGAGCAGAAAGTGTCCTTGCTACTTTTGCATAGTTATTGCTCTCAGCTACGCCTCGATTAACAATCTCCATGTAAGAACAGCAATAGACTACTTTCTGTTTTAGGTACACAAATAACTATTTTGATAATAAAAAAATTACTCACCTACATTATTTCTTTGTTCAGTTATTTTATAGTATATTTCTCAATTATGGTTCTTCACAACCATATCCATTAGTATTTAAATTTTTAAAATGATTATCATTCATTCGTGCTTCTATCTCTTTTACTACTTACTATCTGATAAAATTAAACCAACGATAATGAAATATTAATCTCTCATTAATTCTTCTCCTTATCTTATCTATTAAACTAATATCTAGTTCTCTTTGTCAATGTTAAATATACGAATAAAAAATAATATCAATATGTATTGTAATCTCCTTGAACTACAACCGTTGTATTTTCTCATTCGCTGTTCGGTGTAAGTGTGGACGAAGCTTTAGAAGCACAGGGCGGGAGTGAGTAAGCTTTGTGCTGTGTTTACTCCTCTGGCTCGCCGCTGCTGGCGCTGACGTCAGAGCGCTTGCCGATTCGGTTAGCGGCTTCAGCGCCCATCATGTATCGTGCGGCTTGTTGACCAGAGAAAGCACGGTCCATGCCAAGACCCATTCCACGTTTTATTCTGTGAACAAAAGATGTGTAATATGATATCCATTGATATTTATACTAGCTGGAATTCGCATACGCGTGTAAAGCTGGTCTCACACGGTCAATGTTTTTTATATGACAAACACAAAATGTGATGTCACCTCATACAGTTTGATTAAATATCGTTAATAGAAACATTTCTTATTATATCATATATTTTGATTTGAATTTCGTAATTTTGGTACATCGAGTGAACAAAATTAAATTCTGGTCACCATGGTTCAAATTTATTTATTTATACTACTCTGAATATCAGGAATTAATACTACTAGATACTTATAAATATAATATTTAAGGTTGCCATCTAATGGCACTTTTATGAAGTTAATAGATTATAATAAATTATACAGTTCTGCAAGTATTTCATTAATAAGAAACGAAATATATGTATGTTAGTATTTATTATTGCGTCGAACGTTTCGATCTGCAACGTAATTCTTTATCAGTGACTGGAAAAATAACGCAAATGAAACGTGAAAATCATAACAATATTGATTATAGCTGAATCCATTTGCCATCTGGTTCACTTAAATCAGTTCAGATAAATTCGACAAATGACTAAATGAACTGAATTAAGAAAACTGATGCACTTATTGGGGTGAATTACTTCAAAGTAAATTAGAATCTGTAATTCTAGTACTGCAAAAAAAGTCAGCGAAGTAATCTAGCGAAATAAATAAGTGATCTGGTTCAGTATATGTAAGTTAGATCTGATCCAAATGGCAAATGGAATACGCCTTATGTTATTAGATATTTTTGAGGTAAATATTTGTTCATCCCGTCATATATTTGGATTTGAATTTTGTACTTTTGGCATATCTAGTGAACAAAATTAAATTTTGGTCATCATGGTTTTAGTTTATTTATTTATTTATACTACTCTGAAAAAAGGGAACTTAATCACAATCACTATTTAATGAGGCTTCAGTTCAAAGTATGCAGAAAGATAGGATATGCGACATCCAGTTAGTATGTATTTCATTGGTGATATAGACAGAGGCGGCATAGTACTGTGCAGATAATTTTATACGTATAAAGCGATTTAAGCAACTCATCTGCCAGATAGTAAATAAATTAAAATTACAACATAAATTAAATAGTCTTCTAATGGTATTTATTATATTGATATGATATTTTTAAATTATTTATCTGACAGTTGGGCTGTAAGTAAAAATTTAAATAATAGAGATATTATTTTCGCAAAATTTTTGCTCAGTTCAGTTCAGATGAACTGAGATAAGATGCATCCAAAAAGAACAACATTTTATACATTCAAAAAAGTAAAAAGATGACTGACAAAGCACAATACAAATAATATCAAATTTGTCGGTTTTATCATTACTTGAGCCATTTATTGTCATTTGGGTTAGTTTAAATTGTTCACAGGCAGATTAGCGCTAACACCATTTTTTATTTCGTTTTTAACTCTCTTTTCAATGCATGAAACAAGTTTATTTTAACTTGAGTTAAAAAGAGAGTGAATTAGCTTCAAATTTAGTTTATTTCTTTAATCTGTTTTAATTTGAAACAGAGTTATAGATAATATTAAAAACGGTGTTAGTGCTAATCCGTTTTGTGAATCTGCCTGTTAGATTTTAAAATATGCTTTCATATACATAACATAAAAATATGACAGTTCTTTAAAGCGGTGAATTATTAAATAACTTTTAGTAATATACTGTAAAACAAAATATAATTTACTCCTACTCGTATATACCTATAGATAGTCATAAATAATGGTATTTAAACGTCAGGGGAAAACTCATGTAACAGCAAAACAATAACTCAAAATGTATCCCTCGTCGCTATGCTTCATATCGTATAATTGCAATATTTTTCAATTAATTTTAGAAACGTATTCAGGTAATATAAACAAGATTTTTAAATTACTAATCTGAGGGGTGTAATTGATTGGAGAATATATAATAGCGCTTACTAAAATGATAAATTCCAGCCACGGTTTTACTTAGGTTTGTCGAGTTCTATACAATTTTCTTTAGATCTTACAATTTTAAAAAGTTTTCATAGAGTTTGTATTGTTGGAACCTATTAACCGTGTTAGAAAATAAGAATATGAAGGGCGTTTAAACTCGATCCGTTATTTAATAAGAAGTTCGTGATGTGAACTTACTCATCAGCGTCGGAGCGACGGCGACGGCCGGGTCCGCCGGGCCAGTTGGCGACATGCAGCCCCATGAGGTGCCGCGCGGCTTGTTGCCCCGAGAATCCGCGGTCCATACCAAAGCCGAGCCCGCGCTTCGAGCTGTAACACATCCACCACACCACATATCCAACCACGCGATACACAACACAACTAACTACATGCTAAATACGAGTACACGCCTGCTTCATCAAGGCTTTCACCGTCTGTTCATGTTTTTATGTTCTTGTTTATTTATACGGAACAAAAGGTAGGTAGTATCATTCAAAATTAAACTAGAAATAGGAACTCGTACAGGGTAAATAATAAAATAATATAATACCTCATTTCAGGGCAGCATACAGAACGTGAAATTAAAACAAACAAAATGAAAACAATTGGTACATTATTTATTTATTTATTAAACACATGCATTACAATACTATTATACACTCTGACCCAAATAAATAATTCAACATTAATATTAACTTTTAATTACTTTTTCCGTTGATTGTTCATTAACAGGTTACATTAATGTATATAAATTCATACATTAATGATCTGTATCAGTTCATGATACACGTAATATAGCATATATTAGCTTGTGCTAAATTGTAGCACAATGCTAAATAGAATTAAACGGAATAATTTTGACACTACTAGGCTAAATAATATTAAAATGAATATAAAAATCAAAACATTATTCTAAAAATAAAAAAAAACCGCAAAACATTTGTGACAGATACGTTTTTAACCTAACATATTGCAATCGTTACTACATGGAATAAAATAAGATCCTCTTCAAATTAAAAAGGTACGATCAACGGAAAAATATTGTAACTAACTCATGGGTTAATCGGCGATTTATAATCTCAACAAGTAACATGCTCCCGCGTTAGAATATCTAGATTATTAACACAATAGTGCATTAAATAATGTTTTTTGATGATTGAAAAATATTGAACTTGTTATGCTAGTCAGAGCATAATAACATGCACACAAACACAAAAACTTTGAAAAAATATTTAGTATAAGTAATTGATTTATTTAGAATTTAAAAGACATTTGATTAGAATTGACATGTACGTATCGTTATGATGAACAAGTCTAAAGATAACAAATCACGTATCGTATGAAGTGAGGTTAAGTGAAGTGACACGAAGCACGCGTTTCGGTTACACGTAGATGTCAGCACTGCGCTTGCGGCCCGGTCCGTGGGGGTCCATGGCCCGGTCGTAGCCCAAGCGGTGCTCTGCCTCTAATTTGCCTGAAAAGCCGCGACTGAAGCCGAAATCTGCTACGGTTCTTCTCAAGCGTTTCGAACTGAAAACAGTCACAATGGTTTACATTTCACACCGTCACTTTTCACAGGACAATCACGACATACGATGGATGCCAAGTGTGCGCTGTTTGCTTTGCTCTGTGGTGGTTGGTGTGCGAGGTGGCGCTATGGCACTGTGCTTGGCGTGGACAGCTTTGTTGTTCATTTCTGTTCATTGTTGCCATTCATGTTTAATTAGTGTCTCATGTCTGCGCTTTTGTGTTATTCTGTCATAGTTTCTTGATCATTATTAGTGTATCATAAATCATTTATTGCTAAACGGAAATTAGTTTAACCCAGAAAATGTTACTTCCCTAATAATTTTAAAGCTTATAATATGTTGGTAGCATTCTAACAAACTTAAAATTACTAGAAATAACTAACAATGGCCTTGCAAGTCTTGCAAAAATTAGAACATGTTCTAATTCGTGCAAGAGGTTGATGCAAGATTGCTTCTGTCTCTTGCACTTGCAATTTCTATATTACACTCGTTCAATATTGCTTCAACTTGTTGAAAGTTGCAGTTGCACTTGCAATATTGTTCAGTGTAAAATAGGCATTAGGTATTTTGATTGTGGTATACTTGTTTTTTGAAACTAGTCAGGGAAGCACAGATTGTAGATAAAAGTAACAAATTGACATGATATTTAACCGTGAATATCTTGTACATTAAGACTGTATTTTGTTATGACAAATATGTAGAAATTAATTAAGTATGTACCTAAATGATTATTACCATATAGAGAATAAAACTTACTAAAAGACATAGTAGATCAAAAACACTTTGAGACTATTTAAAAAGAAACTATTTATTGAAATATTCATATTTTGAAGGAAACTATATCGTCGATGTTGTGTAAAATGTAAGACGCTCCAGTGACCGCACAGCACAAGTGCACAGAAACATACAACACATTGAACCGTGAAGATGAACACGAACACATAGTATATTGTAAGAGTGCATCACAACATGAAGATGGCGCACGTCATGTTGGTTTGTAGGCCAGCCCGGTCCTGTGGGCAGTGTTTACACTTCGCTAGCGGTTGCTTGACTTGTGTTGATGTGATGCGTGAGTGCATTGTTGCAAGCTGAAAGGTGGTCGTGAAATGTGTTTCAGTTGTGAGTCAGGAGACCGATTCTAATTCGTAGCAACCAAATATTTAGTTGAATGACGTATTTTTGATGACGTCAGGCGACTTAGTTAAATTTCTAGGGAATTTATTTTCTATTGTTGGTTACAAAGATCCGACTATATATTTTGATGTGGTATTTCTGAAAAACTTGTTGCCGGTTTTTGTGATTGTTTATTGTTAACAAGTCCACTTTGTTGATTGAAATTGTAACTTAGTATTAATTATTAAAATAACCAAACTTTTCAAAACACGGCACTGCAAAACATACGAATAGGACGTAGTGACTGAGTTAGCGACTGGTTCAAAGCAGTTGCTAGCAGTAAGTCGCTAGAAAATATCTAGTCGCCAATAATGACGTCAAACCGAAGTTACACTTTATCCCGCAAGGTGGCTACACTATCGGTAGCGACAATAAATGACGTCAAGCCAGTTGCTACAACTATGAATTAGAATCGGTCTCCTGTATTGTTCTTTCTTCGGTAAAGATGTGTTTGCTTGGTTGGAGTTTTATGAAATATTTCGAAATAACGAAATATTGTGTACTCTTTATTTTTACAAATATGTATGTATACTTAATTATGTCGAATAAAAAAAAATATTTTATATAACTTAAGTGAAAATAAAAATAAACTAAATTTAATCAAAGTTGGGAAATTAAAGAAATTGAGGAATAGTTATTTTTTATATGACTATGATGCACTATTACTAAGCAATTGAACTAAACAGGAACCTTGATGGAAAGTAGACATTTGCTGCCTACTTGTGTAGAAAATACTACTTTTCGTACACGTACGGAAAATTAGTAGATCATTGTATTTATGGATACAAGAAAACTGTCAACGTTTTAAGCGACACAAAAAGATCATTAGATCGTCGTATGAGATTATATCTGCATCAAAACGGATTTGAACATTTGTTGTAATTTCCTGTTACTTTTTTAATAAATTTGTTTTTGTTAATTTGTTTGACTCGTCCTAATTTAAAATTTAAAAAGTCACTAAACATGTTACTTGATTCCTGATTTTTTCTTAAATAAAATTGGCGATTTAATTGGACGAATCAAAAAACGTCCTGCACTTAAATAAAAGACTGCAGAAAATAAACACCTGTGAATTAGTGCTTCTTTTGTTCTTCTGACTTAGCACTTAACTGTTGGTGGTATATTTCAATAACATCCTGTATGAACTCGGAAAATCAAATATATTTGAAAGAGAAAGGAATTCAAATTTCAGTGTTATTCGAGACAAGAAAAATACATGTAAAAATCTTCTATAAGTAAACTGTTATTACACAATTTAAATTTAAAAACAACCAATTTATTATAAATTGAAATATGAGAAATATATTTACTTTTTAGATGAAAGAAAATATTTGAATTACAGCAAAAGGAAATAAAATATCATTAGTTGATAAATAACATTTTCAATAACTGAGATATTTCATCTTAGAAATAATAAAAATAATTAAGTATAAATTCGATATTCGTAACAACGTTTTCTTACATTTTATTTGCAATGTCGAAGAAAGAGAAATAGAAATATTTATTTCACGCAAACATCAGATTTTATTCCCTTTTCCGAAATGACTATCTCCAGGCTATTTCAAATATTGATGTGGTATTCCAGTGTATTACAAACTTTCATATTTACCTTCGGAAATATTTGGTTTATTTTGTCAAATTGTAAATATGTGTGGAGTAGGAATGTGCAGTGACACATCCAGTAATGGGTAAAACGCATGATATATCTATATCATTAACAGTTTTCACCACATTAAAATTATCCCTGTGGCTCATGGATCCTGAGAACCCTGGTTCGATTCCCACAGGCGACAAACAATTTTCATAATTTCAAAAGCTACCCCTGTGGCTCCTCCACCACTAACATCTTTGGCGTGATGATATATATATATATATATATATATATATATATATATATATATATATATATATATATATATATATATGTATATAATTTTAATAGCAGATTCAACGTTCATGATCTAAGACTTTGCCTCCAATTTGAAAGGCGATGGTGAACTTAAAATAGCAACGTGTATTTAAAATAACTTGCTATATCATTTGTTGCCAATAATTTACAGCCGTTCCTTACTAATGCATAGGTGTCTCTTTCTTGTGCTATCAAAAATATGTTTTGAAATATTAATTTTATAAAAAAAATATTTCAATATTTATAAAATGCCGCAGCAGATCTCGGTAAGTGATATATTTATGCGCGTGAAGTGCGATTACCAGCCGCCAAATCACGTCTCTCAAAGATGTTAGTGAAGGGGGAACCATCAGGGTATTTATGATGTGGTGAAAAATGTTTTCGGTTGTGGGAATCGAACCAGGGTTCTCACATCTACAATCAGACTCGATACCACTAAGCCACTTATGCTTACCGATTAATAGTAGTTCAATAAAATATCGCTCGTGCGAAATAGCCCTTTCATATATATTTTTAAGTTACATATTAAATAAAAATAAATATATCATTACGCCTTCTACCCATTACTGGGTGTGGCACTCTGCCGAAACAGATCTCGGTAAGTGATATATTTTTGCGCGTGAAGTGCGGTTACCAGTCTTCAAATCACGGCCCACAAAGATGTTAGTGGTGGAGGAGCCACAGGAGTAGTTTTTGAAATTATGAAAATTGTTTGTCGCCTGTGGGAATCGAACCAGGATTCTCAGGATCCACAGGCCGACTTCATACCACTGAGCTAGTCACCCCTTTAGTTACATATTAAAAGTATTATAATAAATTTGTAAATATTAAATTTATGTGTGCAAAATAATTTTAAAATTTCGTTTAAATATTTCCAAAACAGTTTGGAGTATATTATCCCACAGCAAATTATTATTTTATTTCAAATGATGAATTTTCAGAAAAAAAAATCGCAAAACATACACATTTTATTACGCTTGGTAAATGTCAGCGAAAAATTCTTTTCAACCATTGAAAGACTGAGTGTAATTATATAAATTACATTGTGTTGGAACAGAGGTAATGTATAATTAAAAAATAATAAACCATTAATTAACTTTTTCTGGGTATTCTTGTTATTTTTTCCAAGTTAAACATTGTTGATTAATTTGCTGCTACGAATTTTATTCTCCAATATTTCTCAGAACGTCAAAAAACCGCAAAAAGTTGATTAAAAGCCGAGCAGGTGCAATAAATGGAAAAAATATCACAAGGGCGGAAATTATACCCGTGGTAATTTTTCCCTGCTCGGATTCCACTTTAATTTATTCATAATTTCATTTACATTTTAATTCACGATACTCCCTCGAATGATGGTAGTTTTAAAGCAATTTAAAATCTGTCAAATGCTCCACTTAAAAGAGGTTAAGTGCGTAGATTTATTCATTTTGTTAAGTGAAATATAAATCTATATTCTACCGGAATTTTTAATTGTTTTAATTTATAGCTATTCGTGTTCCTAGGCCATGAAATGAGTATTTGAACTACCGAAGAATAACTTACAGACTTTTTGAGATTTATTAGTAGATTTCGGTAAGTGATATATTTTGCACGTGTAGTGTGATTACCAACCGACAAATCACGGTCACCAAAGATGTTAGTGGAGGGAGAGCTATAGGGGTAGTTTTTAAAATGGTGAAAATTGTTTGTCGCCTGTGAGAATCAAACCCGGGTTCTCAAACTCACAGGCTGACTTGATACCGCTGTCACTAAATAAATATATAAAATAAATATATCATCACGCCTTCTACCCATTACTGGATGTGGCACTCTGTCGATGCAGATCTCGGTAAGTGATATATTTTGCTCGTGAAGTGCGGTTACCAGTTGTAAAATCACGGCTCCCAAAGATGTTAGTGGTGGAAAAGCCACAGGGGTAGTTTTTGAAATTATGAAAATTGTTTGTCGCCTGTGGGAATCGAACCAGGGTTCTCAGGATCCACAGGCCAACTTCATACTACTGAGCTAGCCACCCCACCACTGTCACCTACCCCATAATTTAATATATGATACTAGGCAATTAAGATTGTTTAAAAAATTGTTAATTTTTTGTTCAATATTTATGCTAGGTTGCAAGAAAAAATGAAGAGCTCTTTAATTAAAGAATTGCTTTTCTAGCAACAGTATCAATAGCGATTTTCTAAAATGTATTGAACCATTAGTTGCTAAGCTTTACAACAATATAAATTATATATATTACCCTTAATTTTACAGGCAGATAATTCTAACAGAAACATAGCAGTCGAATGAAAAACTGATTAGTAATGATTTAATTTTACTTGTCAGCAACCACACTATCATTCCAGCATTTACGGTTGAGCACTACAGAATAAAAAACAAACTAAAACCGCTTTTCAAGATCTGGTTACCATTCACCGTTTCCGATTCATCCGTTATCATTCGGCGGCGTATGGCGACGAAATCACAGAGTAGACGGCGGCATCGAATTGGAAGAATCGTTCATAGCTCGCAGCCACAGCAAACCGCGATTAAATAAACCTCTAAATTGATTTCATATTTCATATGTGAACGCTTACATGATCGGCTTGGCTTAGGCGGAGGCGACGCAATCGGAGAAACGAATGTATTACAATCGTGTATGCCACATTTAACTTTAATTCTGGTAAATCTGACACGATGCGTTGAATAAAAATTGGGCGGCATTATTTATTGCAGATAAATTGTACAAAAATTATATAGATGATTTCTTTCTTTTTATTTATGTTTACTATGTTATTTTGAGAACCATGATGCTGGGTTGCAAGAAAAAAATAAAGAGCTCTTTATTTAAAGAATTGTTTATCTAGCAACAGTATCAATAGCGATTTTTTGAAATTTATTGAACCGTTAGTTGCTAATGAACCGATAAAACTTTCATGCAACCTAGCATAAGAGATACAGATTTACTTATAAATATATCATTTACCAAGATCTGCTTCGGCCGAGTGTCACACCCAGTATTATTTTATAAGGAAGTTTAACACAATGCTTTTACTGACTGTCAAAATATGCTCGCACTCGCAAAAGTATAGTTACCATCGTAGTGATACAAATAATTATGTAAAATATAAATATATCATCTCGCCTTCTACCCATTACTGGGTGTGACACTCTGCCATAGCAGATCTCGGTAAGTGATATATTTTGCGCGTGAAGTACAATTACCAGTCATTAAATCACGAAGATTGTTTGTCGGCTGTGCGAAAATTTTCTTAAATTACCAAAATAATGCTATTTTAAGACACACGGTTTTATTGGTGTGTTGTTACTATAATCCTTTCGGTGAGAGTATAAAACGTTGTAATTTTTTTTTTGGCCGTGACAGTACTAATTGTTTTCCAAAACAACATGGCGTGCAATTTAGTTACGTATTCTAATGTCCGGTTGCATAAAGCGATGTTAACTATGTTGTGAGCTAACAACATGTCATGGCTCGTTTCCATGCATCCGTCGCGTCCGTTGCAGTGGATACAGCGCTGCACGCTGCACGACGGATGAAAATATAGGCGTTCACATGCATCCGTCTTTTTGTTTAGTTATAACCTCAAAAATGTCAGCTAATAATATATTTATTATTTTATATTTATATTTCAAATATGTTAAAAAGCAGCAAATGAAATGTTCCCGCATCGTTAACAAAATTTTACCTATAAATTTATAATAATCATTAACCAAATGCAAACTATTTCTTTAAAATTAAAATATATTTACAAAAGACATATGTAGATATTATAAAATAACTAACCAAGCCGTAAATACGCGGTATTTGATATTTGTCACTAGTGCTATTTCATATTATATTTATGAGAGAGATGCTTCCGTCATCAAGGTCACACTGTATGGAGTAGAGAGTAGACGAACTCTGTCCGTCACTGCAAGTAGCTTCGCGCCCTTTTCAATTATTCAAATTCAACCAATCAAATTTCGCGACGGACGCACTGCAACGGACGCGACGGATGCATGGAAACGAGCCATTAGAAGTTAACAATGTGGTAGAGAGCTAGTTCATATAATTTTAGTTTGATTGGAATTCGAATTCGGGAGCTTCAGATTCAAATTCCGTAGCGCTACCCACATCACCGATCTGCCGGACATTATTACTTCTATAAAACAGTATATACCGAGGTTCATGTTTCACAGGTAGATATTTAATCAGAAAGATACTGCAGTAAAAAAGAAGAAGAGACAGTGTTACACGCATACGTGATCAGACTACAAGAAACTGATTTAACCTAGTCCCAGTTTACTTTATCTAAAAGTTTCAGTGAAACGAGCTGGAAAACATATTTCTCGTGAAGTTCCTAACGCGCACAGGAACAGGGTTAAGTAAATTAGCTGAAACGGTGGCTGTTATTAGAACCTTCACCAGTAATTTACAAATTTAGTTACCTATGTTATTGTGTTATTACCGTTTCATATTCATTCCGCATCTCACGAACTTTAACAGAATTTGCGATTAGTTTACGGTTACACGTTATGTTATTTGATTTTGAGAGAAGAATAATGTTCTTTAACTTCTTTTAATTAATTAATTGATTTGCTTATTTGTTACTCTACACTGCAAGAACTTAATCCTAATTACAGTACAGGGGGGCTACAGTTTATAGTGGAAACAGAACCACTCAGACACAATCGTATTTTTTTTGTATATTAGTAGAAGTCAGCGAGATTTGAAAGCACGATCTCTTGCTTGTTAATTAGTAAATGCAAGTTTTAGCTTGATTTTTATTCACTGGGCAACGATTCTATTTAGAATAAAGTAATTAATTAAATTTTTAATTTTTAAAATATTAAATGGACTAAAAAATATAAGTATTCGTTGATAATATTTGATGTTTTCAAGTTTAACCTAACATTTACGTACAATAGTTAGAAATATCTATAAATAATATGTAATAGTAATAACTAAAGAAGTAACAAATGTAAATACCTTTACTTTGCTCCTATTTTATCGAAAAATCCATTGAACTGGCCACTATCACAAGTACAATATACAGAAAAACATAAAATTTCATCTGCAACTGTCCACGGTTCAACACTACTACAACTGACTGACTGACAAGTTCGTACATTTGTTGTACGCGCAAGTCTGAACATCGTTCGTTAATTAATTTGAAGTATATACCGATAAATATTTAGTAATGAAATTCAACAGCGGGAGTTACTATAATAAATATTATTTATTTTATAACATTAATTGCAATTATTGATTAATATAAACAGTGTTTTATATTTTCCTACTATTATAACTTGCAGACTGCGTTGTAAATAGGAATAGAAAGTTTTTATTCATGATTATAATAAAAATAAAATTTTAACTTATAAATACTATTTTTGAATAGAAACTCGTATCATGAGCTGTATTCCATTTGCCACTTGGTTCACTAAAATCAGTTCAGATAAATTAGAGAATATGACCAAATGAAATGAATTAAGCAAACTAATGAACATATTGGTATGAATTACTTCAAAGTAAATCAGAATAAGTAATTCTGGTACTGAAAATAAAGTCAGCGAAGTAATGCAGCGAAATAAATAAGTGATCTGGATCAGTAAATGTAAGTTAGATCTGATCCAAATGACTAATGGAATGCGCCTATAGTTGTAAGAAAAAATAAAGAACTCTTTAGTTAAAGAATAGTTTACCTAGCAACAGTATCATAGCGATTTTCTGAAACTTATTCAACCGTTAGTTGCTAATGAACCGATAAAACTTTCATATAACCCAGCATAAATATAGTATCTTGTAAATATACAACAAAAATGAATAAAACTTGGGCATTACAAAGTATTTTAAAGTTTCACATAAATACTTATAATAAAAATACAATTATATAGAAATTAAAAATTTCTACCAATTTTCATTAGTAGAATAATAATAATTACTCAAGTTAAAAATTATCATTGTCACTGTACTTCAAAGTCATTCATATGACAAAAATTGAAATACTTTTGTATAATGATGTTTTATTCGTAAGATTCAAACAATATGTCTTTTCCTTTTCTCTGATTCATTTCAATAGAAATTAAGGTTCTTCATTCGGAATTAATACTAATATCAGTAACAACTTGGAATACTCGTATAATGATTGTTTAAGCTGTAAGTAACGAAGCCTGGAGTTAATTTACTTCGAACGCAAGTTTAAATTGAAGTTAAGCGAACAATTCGATTTGAAAGTCGTTCGCAATTGTCTACAACCGCGGGAAGTGTTTTCGTCACTGTCGTACAACATTTAATTATCAATTGGAAAGTCGACGAAACTTTCCTGATTTTCGGACATTCCTTTCAGGTGCAGACACTGCGCTACGAATTATTTAGTGAAGTATCTCGCAGTGTCTGCCAACTTTGGTTTCTCTACGTGACAGGGATGAGACTTGAAGTAAATACACTTTGACATTAGAGTTTTTTCTCGTTTTTCTTTTTTCTTGCAACGCGTCAGACCACAGACAAAATATATACAGACGTTTAACTAAATGTATTCAAATGACAGCGTTTTTATCAATAACAGCAGTTCCAGACAAGTCTCATGGACATGAATTACGGCGATAAAATGAAGGGATAATACATATTTCATTTTAAAAGAAATTATTTCGCAATTTCAAAATTCATTATTAATGTATAAGCACCAATTTATTGTTCATGAACTAATAATTGACATTAGCGCTCCAATAGGATGCGGGCACTCACGTGACACTGTGACGTTTTTGTGACGTAAAAACAGCTGTTCTAGTAAAAATCACTGCGCCACTTACAAAATGAACTATTTTTTTTGGGACGAGATTTGAACGAGCAACATGCCCTGAAGTTTCAATAAACAATCAAACCTTGCCTGTAAAAACAGACGTAAAATATCTAGGCATGCATCTAGATAGGCGTTTAACCTGGAAAAATCATATATCATCAAAAAGAAAGCAACTAGATATAAAAATAAAACAAATGTACTGGTTAATAGGACGTAAATCAAAATTATCATTACAAAGCAAAATATTACTATATAAAGTTATAATAGTACCTATATGGACCTACGGCATACAGCTCTGGGGCTGTGCAAAGCAATCCAACATCAATCTGATACAACGCCTCCAAAATAAAACATTACGTATCATTGCAAATGCACCGTGGTTCGTAAATAATGAAACATTGTACACAGATCTACGAATAAAATATGTAAACGAACAAATAAAAACTTTCTCCACAAAATACGAAGCAAGACTAAATTACCACCCTAACAAGTTAGCAATAAACCTCCTAAACAATGAGAACGAAGTCAGATGACTAAATAGAAGAAAACCACTAGACTTAAGTTTTAATTAAATATAATGTATGTAATTATTATGACAAATGTTATGTTAAGAAAGCACACCGATGGGTGATTCCTTCACTCATGCTATCTAAATATATCAAATTTGCTGGTTGGCCTAAACTCAGGCTAGTTGTAAATAAATTTAAATAACAAAAAAAAAATAAAAATCTCGTCCCAAAAAATAGTTCATTTTGTAGGTGGAGCAGTGATTTTTACTAGAACAGCTGTTTTTACGTCACAAAAACGTCACAGTGTCACGTGAGTGCCCACATCCTATATATATAGACTTGTCCAGAACTACAAATGCCATTGATAAAAAGCGCCGCCGTCAAATAGTATTTCCGCTTTTACTTGGCGCAGTGGCAACTGTGGAATAAAAAAAATCTCAGAATTGTATTGCCAACTGAAATACTTACTTCTGTACGTACATTGCCTGAATTTTAGACTTTTGCAGTAATATGTACACCAGAATACTGGAAATAATTCATGTAGTGTTTGTAAAAAATAAAACCTCTCTCTTCACAATTTCACAGTTTTCACCACATCCATTGTTGTCAAGTAGGCTTTCAAGTCAAGAAAGTTACTTTTCTGTTTGTGTTATTTATACAAGTTCGCGGTGGATCCGGTTTGTTCTTTTGTTTTCAACTCATTTACACGATGCTGTGATACTACATTATTTTATTGTTTGTGTTTGCTTTTTACACATTTCGCTTTCAATAGAATGGAACAGAAACTTGAATTTTCGGATGGTAGAATGTAATTTCTTTTATAGAATAAAAAAGAAAAACTAGTTAACAATGTATGAACGTTTTCCCCTAACATATATAGTTTTTGTTATAGTTATTACGTACACGGTACGTCACAATTTAAATAATAATGCGAAATTTAATATAAGCGATATTATATTATTGAAATATGAAAAATTCAGATAAATTATGGTGATTGAAATATTGATTGATTGAATTTGATGTTATGATTTCAACAAAATATAAATAGAAACTTTCAGCTATATTTTATTAAAAATGTCTTGATCTTTATAAAATGTTTTAAATGGAGTATAATTTCAATCATTATTTTAGTTATTTATTTTTGTTTAAAAGTTTGTGTTGACTGTTGATTTATGTTTGTTATGTTAATCACTGTGTTAACAATATTAGTTAATTAAACAAATTACTAGCGAGTTATTATTGTACAGTTTAAATGTATGTTTTACAAAAAATTTCCATGCACAACAAAAAACAAAAGCGGTTTGCAAGTGATGTTTAGTGCATGCTAGAAACCCTGGATGTTGTCTGGAACTGTCTGCGAAATATATCACCTCGTTTAATTAATAAAAAAGTAGTTTTATACGTATAAATGTATAAAAATGGTAAAATTTATTTCAGATATTGTTCCAATTTAAATCTTTTTCATAAATCTCCTTGAATTAAAAATAAAATGAAAGAAGATACTATAAATTAAATTGGCTTTGGTAAGATACAAATCTTGTAAAAGAGAAAAATGGTAGTTGACAGCTCCAGACAAGCATCCTCTGATGTGTTGCCATATCCAAGCATTGTGATAGGATAGAAGTTTGTACTCACTTTTCTAAGTCGTCTCGGATCATGTTCTGTCCGAGTTGCGCCAGCATTTCCAGAATACCCAGCCTCTGCGATTCGTCGTTCGTCAGCGTGTCGGAGTAGTAGCTCGGCTGCATACTGTGTCAAATAGTAACAAACAACTTGCATTAAAACTACATCTTACTAGGGTTGTAAAAAGTAAGGGTAGTGGCGAAGCCAGAACTTTCAAAAGGGATGAAATTAAAAATCTTAAATAAATAAATAAATAAATATATCACCACGCCTTCTACCCATTACTGGGTGTGGCACTCTGCCGAAGCAGATCTCGGTAAGTGATATATTTTGCGCGTGAAGTGCGGTTACCAGTCGTTAAATCGCGGCTACCCAAAGGTGTTAGTGGTGGAGGAGCCACAGGGGTAGTTTTAGAAATTATGAAAATTGTTTGTCGCCTGTAGGAATCGAACCAGGATTCTCAGGATTCACAGGCCGACTTCATACCACTGAGCTAGTCACCCCATATTAAAAATCTTGTGATTCATAAAATCAAATTAGTAGATGGCTTAGTGGAATCGAGCCGACAAACAATTTTCACCACATTCCATTCCATTAGCATCCTTGAGGGCCGTGACTTGACGGCTGGTAAGCGTACTTCACGCGCAATATATATCAATTACCGAGATTTGCTGGAGTGCCACACCCAGTAATTGGTAAAAGGTGTGATGATATATTTATTTATTTACTTTTTTAGTATTGTAAATTTTATATTTGTAACATAGAGATAAAATATTTTGAATCATTCAAATGCTTCCTTTAGTTACACCATTGGCAAAATATATAGATTATATGTAAATATTTCACGAAATAAAAATGTACTAAGAATCTTTATTTACATGTGAATATGAGTTTCTTTGAACGAGTCGTAAACACGTGTTTATGGTGAAACTTACATGTACTGATATAGCCAATATTTACTTCAAATGCGAATAAATTTCTTTGAAAATCTAGTCGTAAATACATATTTACAATATTTATGGCGTTTGATACGTTATTGCAAAAGGAATATAAGTTCTATATAAAAATTTAAATTTTATTGAATTAAAAACAAATGAAGTTTAACATGTTGATGTTTATCAACAGTTTAAAATCTTTAAAATTTCAGAGTTCTTAATGTTAGGTATGTAATATTAAAATTACTGTGCAGGTAGATAACATAAGTTGTTCTTTCTCCACGACCGGTTTCTATATCACCAAAATTTTGGCAGAAATCATACGTTTTAGTCCGCTGTGCCGTTGCTATGAAAGACAAAACTAAAATGAACTTTTTCTTCTTGTTGTAAAAACGAAAAAGTATGAAGAATAGTTGCACTAGAGATGTGGATATGCAGAAGAATAAAGGGAGTAAAATGAAAGAATAGAATAAGAAATGAGGAGGTATGAAGAAGAGTGGAAGGAGTCAGGTCAATGATGAACAAAATAAGGAGAAGAAAGAAGAACTAGATTGGTCATAGTGTAAGAAGGGAGTGTTTGTTGAAAGAAATTGTAGAAAATATGGTGAAAAGTAAGAGAGGAAGAGACAGAAGAAAATACTAGATGTCGGATGACATAAAGGTTGAGAAAAGATATGTACACATGAAAAGGTTAGCAGAAGAGACAAAGAAGTGGACAAAGAAGACCGTACCTTGACAAGGTATGCCATCTGGCAGAACAACAATTGACTACGATATTCATAATTGTTTTAATAACTAATAAATCGCTTGTTAATTAACATATAAATGGTATATTAACTGAAATAGGATTACTGATATTGTAATGAAAATGTTGAAAATAAAACAATATGAAAATGAAGTATGTTTTGAAGTGTTAGTGACATAAAATAGTAGACTCTATTTATAACTTATATATTTGTGAGATTATGATTAATTTTATATGTCAATATTGAATAAATGTGTTAAAATAATTAATTAAAGAACTACTTACGTTTTTAAGATAGCATAAGTAATAGCACATTGGTCAAAACTATTATAATTAGCCAGAGTTTCTTGTATGGAACTCATTAGTAACTTAACATTTCTGAAAGAAACCAAACAAAACAAAAACCATTATTTCTAACAACGCCATCATTAAAAAGCAAAAGAAAACAAAAGCCTACTTACAAGCCTAACTCTGTACGCAAAAACTGTTCACATTTGTCTGTGGATGTGATGGCGTTCTTTAAACCGTCTCTGAAATTTGAAAAATATGTCAAATAAATATTTCAGAACGTAGCATGTGTCTATAGAGACGAAAGTTTTTATGAAATATTTGAAGCGCGTGAGTAATGAAATTTATGAAAGGATGAAAGAAAAACGTGACAAATGAAAGGGTGCTCAAACGGAAACTTTTAAAGTATTTAAAGTATCTTATTGACGAAGAGTTTTTAAATATTTACGATTTAAATTGTAAGCAAAAATATGTTTGCCATGTATTTCTTTGCTCGTCCATCTTTTGCTTTTAGAATATAAAATATTTAGAATGGCAAATGGACGTCTACAGTATCTTTATGGATATACGAGTATGTTGAGAGTGTTTTTTTGGTTTATCTACAGCTACAACTTATGTGCGTAGTGAAATTCATTTTGTCGTCTTATGTCATGTTTAATATAATATTAAATACTTCAGAGAGAACAATATTCATTATTTACACATTATTTCTTGTCGTTCATGAATATTTGCATACAAAATCATATTCATATTACTTCGTATTCAATGGTTTATTTGAATAAATTTTAGAAAATATTTTCATTTTCACAGACATAAGTTTTAATTTTGTTGTGGATGTGCCAACGTGAAATATTTTGTGTTTCTGTAGTTAATTAGAAAGACTCTCATATTGAATTTTATTAATTGTTATGTATTTATTTGGTTGGAACTTTGTTGAAGACTTTTCATATTATATTAAAAAAATAAATATTTATATCGGTAAGCTTAACTTAGTTTTCCAATTTGTTTATATTTTTATTGTAAATCCACGTTCAATTATTTTGTAGAGCTAAAGATGGACTAAAAACTTGAGTCAAAAAAATTGTTAAATTTATTGTTTCAAGAATAAAGCTATGCAATTTAATATCCAGGAAAATCTATAATTTTTTTTGTTTTATTTTACATATTTACTTAAAATACTAATACAATTTCAACTGGGAAATATAACAGTGTCACTGTAGACGACTCTCGTGTGAAGTCTTTTAGTATATGAAAGAGTAATAGGATCGAGGCTGCCTGGGGCACATAATAAAGTAGAGAAAAAATTAGGATAAAATCAGATTTCAATCACATGGAGACAGTATCTTAGTTGGCTAAAGCATATAACCAGAGTTCATAGATCCCATGTTCAAATCGTATTCCAATTTTTTTCTTTATAATTTAGTAAATTAAACAAATAACATTTAAAAAATGAACTGGTTTATTAAGAATAATATGAAAACTATTTTCAGGATAAATAAGAAAGGTTATTAATAGAAGGAGGCAGGCGGAGGAGGAAGATGGTAGACGATTCAAAAGAAGGAAGAAGTTATGTTGAAATGAAGAGGCTGGTTATAAGTCGCTCACTAGAATTAGCAACCATTAAATCTGCAATAGTGGCGTAACACGTAAATTTGATATTTGAAGAAATTAAAAAAAGAAAATCTTAATTAAAAACCATACAGTTTTAAGAAATGAATAAACGTTAGAATTATTACCCGAACTCAATCTTCCAAGAAAAAAAAAATAGTGGAAGACCTCATTATATTTGTTTTGTTGATGATGTATCTTTATATCAAATACAGTGTACGTTTGAATAAATTTATATCAGATTTATATTTATGTATACATGTTTGTTGTCATCAGTACTAAAGTTTTCATTAGTACAATATCGTCTGGGAGTAGTATAAGCACTGGTATAAGATAAGCCATTAGATGTATCAGCGTGTAAAGTCCTAATTGTCGTGTTTGTCCATCTCCGCACGTTTGTTTGTTCGCCGGGGTTTTTGTAGGTCGTCCTCGGCATAAAACCAAACAAGTAAACTCTGTTTGATGTGTGAGCGTGCGTGCGGAGCGCTTGATTTGTTTTGTGTGCGTGAATGTTATTCGTGAGAAGAGGAGAAATAAGTAAAATATTTAACACTACACGTGCACAGGGACGTAGTTTAATACATAATTGTAAATATTATTATCTGGTAACGTGTTGATAATCTCATTTTTACAAAACCTGTACTCTAAGTTACCCATTATGACAAAAATTAAACATTAGGCGTATTCCATTTGCCATTTGGATCAGATCTAACTTACATTTACTGAAACAGATCACTTATTTATTTCGCTGGATTACTTCCCTGATTTTATTTCCAGTACTAGAATTACTGATTCTAATTTATTTTGAAGTAATTCACCTGAATAAGTGCAGCAGTTTTCTTAATTTAGCTCATTTACTCATGTGTCTAAATTATCTGAACTGATTTAAGTGAACCAAGTGGCAAATGGAATACAGCTATTGTAAGTGAAATTTTTATTAAATAGTTGGTTTCCATGGTTACATCAGGACTGTAGTATTTACTTATCATCCACCGTGGACAGTAAGCAAATATTATAGATCAAGGTCCTATTTATTTTGACAACTATTTGAAAGCTGTTAATTTTGAAATCTATTTTTCTTGTCCTTCTTTTTGTGCAGGTATTGTAAAAAAATAGCTTACTAACCTCGAACTGTAAGGGATTTTTTTAGGGCGCGACCTAAAAACTGTTACAGTTCATGGTACGTAATATGTAGTACTCAAATTGAAGATTATAATATTGTTGTTATAATATGTAAATAAACACAATAAAAAATAAGTCTCTGTTGAGTACACACTTTTAAAATTTCTAATGATTTTGTAATAGCAAAAGTAAATTATTATCAGATAATCTAGAGGACTTGTATAAATGAATAATATCTATATCTTATCAATTAATAGGTACAAATAACACAATATACTTAAATAGCAATATTTTCATAAAGTTAAGAAAGAAGTATGATAGTACGTAGTTTAAAAACAATAAACAGTCTGAAATTTTCATAATAGAAATACTTGAAATTTATTGATAACAGTTTCTTCGAATTTATAGATATGAATTATAATTATCTACCGATTATTTCTTTTGTTCTATTTTATAAAAGGAAATGCAATATTTATAGTAAATTCCAGTTATCAGTTACTAACCATTATGTCTAGTAAGTACAATAATTCTTTAATAGTTATTATTTATATTTAACAAAGTTGTTTTCCATTAAATAGAGAAAAAGGGAAAAAGTCAAGACTTATCTAAAAAAGTAATTCAGGATCCAGTTTCATCCAATAAATATTCAACCTTTTCTGTTTATAAAACTAATGATAAAAAGAAAGAATATTACATTACAACAGTATGCAAAAGAGATTTAGAGAAAAAAGAATTGGAACTAAAGAACCAATACCCAAACTTAAAGGAAGTAAAAGTATGGAACGATATTCCAAACGCAAAGCACGTGATGGATAATGTTAAAAAAAATGTAAAAGGTGATGTTGAATCATGGCGCTACAATAATTTTACAGTAAAAGATAATGTTTCTGAGAAAAAGATTATATCAGCTATTGATAAAATACAAAAAGACAACATTGCAGAATTTAAATTAAGTGCCATGTTTGAAAATACCCTACGGATTAAATAAAGTAGGTGCTAAAGTTATGATAGGTTTCCATGTATGTATTTCATCCATTACGTAGTATTCGTTATGAATTGCGAGTGTTTATATCTTAAAACAATTTTAAATTTGAAAATATGTAATTTTATATAAATAAACTGTTTCAATTTTTGTGATACTTTTATTTAAAACTACATTAGTATATTGAAAAATAAGTGTTATAATTATTAGTCATTGTAACATGTGTTTTACCTTCTATTTTTCCTATATTGCATTAATTTACTTTTATTTTATTTAGTTTTTTTATTAAAATAATAATAATAAAAATTTCAAAGTTTTGTTTATAGATTTTATGAAAAATGTCTTTCTTTTTTTCTTTAATAATATTGTATCGTGCCAAACGGTCTTTACATCTAAAATAAAATTTCTCAGATTGACAGTTTCACATCTTAACCTTTAGTGGGAGATTGACAGCGGGCAATTAGACAGATGAAGCTGTAAAACAGTGTGATTGGTTTAGTGAATACGTGCGAACGCAACTAATACGCTTCTATTAACATTATGATTATTGAATTATTAATATTATATTTTATAAATGATTAATCTATGAATATTTCATTTACTAATTTATTATAATTAATATTTATTTGTTTATCGTGCATATCATATGTTAATAGGTATACTGTTAATTTAAAATTATGATAATGAATTAGTGATTGCATTTACAGTCAAATTTGCAAGTGAAGAAAATCCCAATGTAACAATAAAATGTTAATATACGTATCAGAACACATAGTATTGGACACACAAAAGATGTTTGTATTATGCATATGTCTTCACTTAATTCACAGAATGATTGGATGGAAATTAGAGTGTACAGTAAAAATTACCAATGAAGTTGTGAGTCTTAGGGCCAGTTTTTTAATCACCGATTAAGTAATCATGATTAAATAATAATGGAAACTATGGTTTCCATTATTATTTAATCATGATTAACACTAATCGAAACTAAACTGGTGATTGAAAAACTGGCCTTTAGACGATAAACCTAAGATAATTATAATTTTCATTGTTATTCTTTAACTTCTTATCTTCAAACGTATACGCTGTCTTCTAGTTAATTAAAATGTATATTATTCAAACATTGTTTTAAAAAAAATTTAATTAATAATAATAAAATATTTGTTGGTAGCTTTTTCAAAACAACTAACTGTAATTTATATTTGAAAAATTTATGTATTTGTATTTATGGGGTACGTAGCTCAGAGGTACCGAGTCGGCCTGTGGATTTGATCGATTCCCACAACCGACAAACTATTTTCACCATATTAAATCTACCCCTGAAGAATATTCCGTGTATTACGTTACTTTACTTTTCGATCATCAATTGTTTAAGTGAAAGTATTTCAAAACCTATCGTGTTTGGTATCAAATAAAAGGTTTTTTGAAGAGCTCACGTGCAGAAGTGATCTTTAATTGTTTTAGTGATAGAGCTCTGAAATCTATTGTGTTTGGTATCAATTAAAAGGTCTTTAGATGGATAGACGTACAGATCTGAAAAGTTTTAGAACGGAAATAATTTAATTTATTTTGTGTCAATTTTCGTATAGAAGTGAACCTTACTTCAGTGCCTGCGGAGCCTAGCGTGAAGGCCGATCGCTAGTTATGTTACTATTTTGAAAAGAATGTGTATGTGAATAAAAAGTACAAGGTACAACAACCTGGGGGAGGGCACCGCGTCCAGCGTGGCGACCAGCAGCAGCAAGACGCCGAGTACGAGCGCCGCCGTTCGTATCGCTCCCTGGTATGACTGCATCCTGTGTTGGTATTCTGCAACAATAATCAAACATGTGTACTTTAGTATTACAACCACCAGCATAGTAAGTTTATAATTCATTACAGGCAATCGTAGCCCAGTGGATAAAAACAGATCGTGCGTTCTAATCTCGTTGACTTCAATTTAAATATAAAAAAATGTTGTGTCTGAGTAGTTCGGATTACACTATAACCTGTAGGTCCCCTGTACTATAATTGGGATTAAGTTTCTGTTGTGCAGAGTAATAAACAAATAAATTACTCCTTGGTAACAGGGATGTAACGAATCATTTATCACCCATGGATGGTAAAGAAAATTTGACATTATTTATTTATTTATTTATGCTACTTTGTACAACAGGATTTTAATCCCAGTTCCAGTACAGAGTTCGGGCTCACCGATCCGCATTGTGGTAGTTCAAATATGTTTAGTTTGAGTGGGATTCGAACGCGGACTCTTCGAAGTCTGTAATACTACTCACATTATCGTACCGCCGGATTGGTATGGTAATAATATATTAATCATCGTAAATAATAAAATATCCACATTATTCTTCTGGTAACATTATATTAATCATAACACTCGAAAGATATATTTTAATAGTATCTTTTACATAACTAACATGGTAAAACAATTTTTACTGCTGAAAGGAAGAATTGACTGGCGAGCCTGTCATCTCCTTGAAGCAGTAAAAACAGTTACCTCGCGTGTATTGAACAATATTTTATTTATTACTCATTTGTAAACAAAATTAAAATTTTTAATTAAATACTGTCAATTACAACTGTTCTGTCAAAAATTGTTTTAACTGATATCCCATAAGTATTATTGTGGCAACGAGCATCATTTACTGATCTGTAAAATTGACAGTTGACCTGTAAAAATTTTACAAATTAGTAGCTAGTAAAGATTAATTTTCAAAGTGAGTAAAAGGTTTGAATAATTGACGTTTACAAATGAGTAATAAATAAAATATTTAAGATATTAGAATTATTTTTTCATTGTTAGTCCTTTAGTCCTTAAAACATTACGTTCCGCTTTTGCTACATAAATAACTATTATTTTTGAGTATTTAAATATACGTATTTTGATCAAGGGTAAACATATATTATAGAATTAAAGAGGCATTTACTAGACAATTATAGAAGATGGTAGAGAAGAAAGAAAATGTTCTAAATAAATATATGAAAGTGACTCAAAAACAAGGATGAAAAGAATGAAAATAATAATTTTAATATTTACATACGTAGGCAGTAGTAGCTAGAAGGTAAACATATCTAATATTTAAAATGTTTAGTTTACTTCTTTAGTATTCCAACAATTTGAAGAACTTTTATTATATAAGTTTTTTAAAATTCTTATCAAATAGTAATAAAAACTTTTTTACCAACATTTTTTGTTTAACATCTTTCTTTCTGCATATAAAACTTTATTAATTACATAACTTTGTAATACTCTAGTTTCAGATAGTAATCCACGAATATAATGTTTATGTCTGGGATTATTTTTTAGAAATAATTTAGTACAATGTATATCTGGACAATGGACATAACAACTTAGCAAATCACTTTAGCTAATTAATACTTAACGGTATTTTTAAATGTATATATTTAAGAAAATATCCAATATTCGCGGCCAATGGAACAAAGTAAAAATGGTAGAATAATTCTGAATTATCCGATTTTATTTTCGTTTCTGCTCTTGGTATTTTCGCATCATAAAACTGTGATCCGAAATGTCAATGATTGAAGAATAACCAATACTATGCTCTACATCGTCGCATATTTTTATTGTTTTCTTACATCGTAGCGTGCCGTCTCGTCAGTTTGACAGATGAATGCCATTTCTTAGTAATATTTTATTGACAGGAAAAATTTGAAATGTGTTTGGTAAAGAGGATAAAATATAAGTAAACTACTAAATAAATATAGAGCATATTTTTAAGGGTATGTACTCTATGACAAAATAAGAAACAAAAATTAATTCAAATTATTTTGTCAATTATTAATTAGGTTAGAATTCAAATTCATAATTATCTAGGTAATGTTATAAAACTAAATACCTTTAATTTTTAATAATAAAGTATTTTGCTGTTTAATGTAATTATTTTATTAGATAAAAATAATTGCAATTATTAATAGTTTTAAGTTTGACATTTTTAAAACTGGACAACTTGATAACTAAAAAAAAAATCCTAATAAAGAGCATAGCTTTTGACAAACGATTGTACAAAATTCACTTTGTAAACGAGATATAAGAAAAATAAATTTAAATAATGTATTATATTTGGTTTGAAATCTAAATTGAGTATTAACAACAAAACTAAGTAAACAATTGGCTGGAGGAAAAATGAGTATGTTACAAGACGTTAAATTTAAAAAGTCATATCTTTTCTGGATTTGTAAGTCAGTTGGTGAAACTTTACAAAAAGTTGTGGAAAGGTTTCCAACCCATTTCATTTTCCCGCTGTTACACTGATTAAATCATCAAAGTTCAAAACAGCAAAGTCATAGTTTATTTTTTATTTCGTGCGTCGACATTTAAATTCCATTTTGATAAGAAAAAAAAATATCACTCTATCCGTATTAGACGAAAGTACAAAAAAATTGTACATGATGTCTGACGCGTTATTTGTCGCTGAATATAAATAATAATTTGAGGTTAATTATTTTAGTGTTAAATTAGAAAAGAGAAAAAGAAACATCTAATTAAATAGTTCATTAAATTTAGGGTACACAAAATTAATATTTTTTTAAATGGGTATTTCATCAAATATCCAAATTATGTATGCAAATTGAAATGATTTGTTTGACCAGTTTTAATTAAAAGTATTTTTCGTTTTAGAAAATGGAAAAATCAATTCAATTAATTAATGTGCTTCTGTTTCCGACAAATTATTTAAATTAACCGTTTAAAATAAACAAGTATGCTGCTGTTTAATAATTTAATTTTGATCATAAATTGATTTTTTTTTTCGTAAACAACAATTATTAAATTTTATTTGATAGGTACCTCCAGAGAATAACATATTTATGATTTGTAAATATGAAAACAATTACAAACCTTTTTTTTTCAGTTTTCTAATGTTAAATAGGATATATATTTTAAAAAGTACAATAAATATAATTTAATATTTTTTAGATTTCAAAGAATATGTCAGTTATTTGTTAATCCATACAACAGAAAATTAATTACTTAACAGTTGATGCCAGGGGGATTAGAACTTGCGATATCTTGCTAGTAAGATAATCGTTTTAATCACGAAATTATTAAACTTAATAATAATGTCGACCTCCAGAAAAAATAGCGTATGATACTCGTGTATAATTGCGTTTAAAGCACAAGTGCTCTTAAGATGTAACTTGACAGTCATTTGGCGCAGTACTAGGTGAGATTAATTTCAAGTCTAAATTTTTTGTTGCTTTAATATTTAAAGTAACTATACATTTGTTATAAAATTGTTACTGCCATATACAATTTTTATTATTAGTTTTCAATTAACATGTTTAAATTCGCGTTATATTGTAAAATTATTAATTACTCTAATCGTATGCACTTGATTGTGATGCGACTGTCATAAACTCATCACAAGTGCTTAAAAAACTTACTTATACATTAGTATTATAATATACTATTCCTGTCTAAATGAAAGAATAATTACATGTCAGTATAGGTGAATAATCATTACTTTATTAGTTCAGAACGAAGCTATTCAATGTGTTCTGAAAAGAGATTTTGTAATAAATCCCTACAATAAATTGCATCACTAATACTAGCTATATAAAAATAGCTGCCAGGTAAAGAATAATGATTCAATCTATTCATTATCCTGTATATCTATCTATAGATAATCCTTTCTGTAAGCTTAATATATCTCTTTATTCACATCTACATACTTTGCAAAACTTCCTCATTTTATTTTCCTGATGATTACTTCATTCTTCTTTGCACAATAAGATCTAACAAAGTGGTTTTGTAAAAGAAGCTGACACGAGATAACAAACTTACGTATGGAATTTGTTCTGGTTACGCCAAGTTCATACAACATGAGCTGTGAATACATGAAGTCAAATATCAAGGAGATAAATTATACATGTCTCGGAATATGTCGTAAGCTTCTCGTATGAGGCATTTGTTAGAACAAATGAATTGTACTCAGCTAATAAAGGAAAGGAAACTTGTTACATTTGTATTCATATGTTTAACGTACTTTAAATCTTCGGTTATAGTACTTTAACTTTTGTATTTTACTAGAAATCTAGATACTAGATGTAATAAAGTAAAACTAATAATTCTACATGCCAAATAATAATAGGATTATTATAAAATAAAATAAATAAATATATCATCACGCCTTCTACCCATTACTGGGTGTGGCACTCTGCTGAAGCAGATCTCGGTAAGTGATATATTTTGCGCGTGAAGTGCGGTTACCAGTCGTCAAATCACGGCCCCCAAACATGTTAGTGGTGGAGGAGCCACAGGGATAGCTTTTTCAAATTATGAAAATTTGTCGCCTGTGGGAATCGAACCAGGGACCTCAGGATTCACAGGCCGACTGCATACCACTGAGCTAGCCATCCCACAGGATTATTATTAGGGTACCTATATCTAAACATTTTTGAGAACATGGTTTAAATTCAAGACCAGTACAATAATTTTAACATTACATCATTAATGGCCGGTTTCACTAACAAAAGTTAAATTTTAAACGTTGATTAAATAAATAAAAGCATACAAAAATTACATGTCAAATTGAATAATAAACATTGCTGTCATACATTCGATTTGCTTTTATTTATAAACCATGTTTAAAATTTAATTTTTGTTGATGAAATCGGCCATTAGTTGCTAAAGAAAAGTTGGACATTATTGTTATGGTAACAATACATAAATAATTATACGAACATGTGTTCGAAACGTCGTCTTTTTTTAAATAAATAAATAATTAATTTATTATACTAAATTCTTCAAGTCTTTATCCAATAACCCTGGATCTTTTGATTTCTTATTATAAAATAAATAATTATATTTGACAGATTATATACCAAAATATTGACGTTGTTTTATTTTATTTTACCTTATTTCATAACGTAATATTAATATTACAATACTAAAAAACTAAGGGAGTTCTATTATGGTACAAGTGCTAGATTGTATTCCACGTATGAATGCAGTCATTCAAAATGTATTATTAAATATAAACGCGTAAGTTGTTCATTTTAATTAGCTACCAAAACGCTAGCGACGCTTCCTTCCTTTCTTATCTTTTTAGTTCGTTATTACAAGAATGTGTGCGAATGAGTTGAGATGATTTAACCATGTGGAACATACGTTGAATGAAATATTTATTAAACAGGTTTAGATGAGGGAATGGATGGATATGATTGAAAGTTTGTTGCGTTATAAAAGATTTCCAATGTGAGGAGTAAATGAACTTGTATCCTGGAGTGAACTATGAATGTGATTGAAGTGAGGATGGTGTGTTAAGATGGGAATATTGATGAATCTGATGAGTGGCTGTTTTTTGAATGTTTCAAGAGTTTATGCTACCCCATTTGGTGGGATATAGCGTGATATTATGTATGTATATATTTATTTTATAAAAAAAATCGGAAAGCGGAGAATATGGGAAATAACTGGCAGTATGCTGGCGGGAGTTAGTGTTACAACATTCGAATCCAAAGATCTCGAGTTTGAAACCTACTAAAGCTAAAACAAAACATGAACTACCATATTGCGATTTGGTGAGTCCGGATCCTGCACTGCAATTGGGATTAAGTTCCTGTTACGCAGAGTAGCATAAATAAATGAAATCTTTAATTAAAAAGCTCACTTACAGTTCTTCGTACATAAATAATTATTGGAGAATCGAGCTGATAATATTTAGGATCCGAGTATTATGTTACTATCTGTCGATGAAAATATGAAATGAGTAGAGTGTGAAGTATAGTGAAAGAAAACCTGGTAGCAATCAGGTTTATTTCATTCCATTAATCATCAAATTACAAGTAAAGCTAAATGAACGGTGTGAGATTGCATTGCATGGTCGGAACGTCGGAATTTTCCGTTCACCTACGGTTACACACGACATACGACCCAATCATGTTACGGACTCGACTGAGATTTGTTTTTCCTTTTTGGCTTTCGTCCTGTCAGCCCACTTGACCGACGTTCAATTATTTACACGGTAAATGAACGAGCTTGCAGTCATCACTGGTTAGTGGTTGGTTACAAGACAGTACTGCTACATTCTTCTACAATAGCAGTTACTTAGCTTTTCCAAACAAAAGTTACATAACTAGCTAGTATAGCAGCAGTGGTGATATTCGAATTATTTATCAACCGATACCATCTATCCCCAAAAAAGAAACCTGTTGTATACATATTTATTTGTTTATTACGAGTAACAAAGATAATTAAAAATCTATTCTAATAATTTCCATAGCAACTTTGGTTTTGACAAAAGCTGTATTCCATTTGCCACTTGGTTCACTTAAATCAGTTCAGATACATTCGACACATGAATAAATGAATTGAATTATGCAAACTGATGCACTTATTGGGGTGAATTACTTCAAAGTAAATTAGAATCTGTAATTCTAGTACTGGAAATAAAGTCAGCGAAGTAATCTAGCGAAATAAATTAGTGATCTGGTTCAGTAAATGGAATACGCCTAAAGTGTAATAGGGATTTCTTGCTTTACTCATTTATCACTTTTAGAGGATATTCTTGTCTTAGCAACGACTGAATATGAAGAGAGGCGTCAAATTCCTTTCTCAACATATGATTAAGAAATTAGTTTCTACCACGTTAAATGAAGAATTTTTTAAAAATTTATTCATTTATTAACTATCTCTTTACTTATTATTCAGTGAAATTTTTTCGTAGACGGAGTTAATAAAACATTTGCTAAAACTAATTGTATGTAAAATATTTGAAATTACAATGATTGAAACTACTCTTCTATTATAAATATTCGTATTTTATTACTGGAATAAACCATAAAAATTTGTTGCACGGTAAATAATATTCAGCAGCTGTATCATACATACGATTTATATTACTGATATTAGTGCCATTAATCAAATTAGGGCCAATTAATAACACGTGCTTCATTAATAAAATTACATATTTTGTAACTACATTTTCATAAAATAATTAATATTGCGAAGTCCGGATCAATTGTATATATCATTAACGATTCTTTTACCAAGTTCTGCGACGATAGGGTGCCACATCTAGTAATGAGTAGAAGGCGTGATGATATATTTATTTATTTTATTTATAATTCTACAGACAAGTTACAATATGTTCGTGGATTACAACAGGAATTTAATTTTCATATTCAAAGGGAATTACTGCAAACAAAGTATAAAAACGTAGGTTTACTAATATGTCTGTAAGCTGTCAGTTGTTATAAAAATGTATCAAATAATATAGAATATATCATTCATAAATTTTCTGGCCGTTTTCTGCTTCGCTGCAAATTAAATTTAAAAATATCTGAAACATAAAAAATTGGTTGGTATTTTTTTTGGTTTGCAAAGAACAAAAACACGTTTTATTTTTCAACAATTATGTGCATAATTAATTATTTTTTCTTCTTTCTGCCTTTTAAACACATTTTAAAAGGTTGTTTACAAGTTTAAGAAAGATAAAATTTAACAGTTTTAAAGAGCTGTTTCATTATTCAAAAGTAATTAAAAACAACAGACTTAATAAAGTTCTCTTAATATTCTTTATTTTTTAAGTTATAAGATGTTAAAGAAGTTGAAAGTAATACAGCAGATTAATTTTTTCGTTGGAATATCTTTCGATACAGATAAAAGTTTAATCTTATTATAAAATAAATACGAAATACTAAAGCCCGTTTGCACCAATGAAATTTAAATTTTAAATTTGATATAAATTGATAATATTGCAATAAATGTAAACTTTTTCTTATGACAATTTAAGTTTCGTTAATACAAACGAAGATTGTTTATATACGTTATATGGATCACAACGAACTTAACATTTAAAGTCTTGATTGCAAAAATTTATGTTAGTGAAAATGCGAATTTTTTGGTTGAACCAGTTTACAAATCGAAAAATTTTAAAATATAGTTCTATATAATTCAGGCTACGAGAAATCGAATGCCGTTGAGCGCATCTTCATATCTTTTTTAGTACAAGAGTTACAGCGATTTATGACTTTTAAAAAATCTCAACTTTGAAGGCCCATATCTCGAAAACTAAAAGAGATATTGAAATGCGGTTTGAACGAGTGTATTTCTCGTGCGCTAAGTAACTTGTACCGAAATTTAGAAAATTTTGAAAATTTTGTAATTTTTATCAAAATTTTCATTTCTTAATATTTCAAAAATTTGAAAAGATAATGAAAATCTGTGAACACCAGTGAATTCCTCTCGTGAAAGTACATAGGTATGTAAATTTTCAGAATTTTTACTCAACGGATACAATTTTTAGAGCAAAAAAACTAAAAATGGCCAAAATTCGTAAAAATCTTAAGGGGTACCCCTTCAAAAATAATTAAAAAACAGTGATTTTTCATTTTTTTGTAATAAAAACTTGAACTGCGCGAATTTTTGCCTGAAATTTTGCATACCTATGTACTTTTACGTGAGAAATTCACTGGTGTTCACAGATTTTAATTATCTTTTCAATTTTCAGAAATATTGAGAAATGAAAATTTTAAAAAAAAATTCAAAATTTTCAAAATTTTCAAAATTTCAGTATAAGTTAATTAGAGCACGAGAAATACACTCGTTCAAACCGAATTTCAATATCTCTTTTAGTTTTCGAGATATGGGCCTTCAAAGTTGAGATTTTTAAAAAGTCAAAAATCGCTGTAACTCAAAAACTAAAAAAGATATGAAGATGCGCTCAACGGCATTCGATTTCTCGTAGTCTGAATTATATAGAACTATATTTTAAAATTTTTCGATTTGTTAACTGGTTCAACCAAAAAATTCACATTTTCATTGACAGAAATTTTGCAATGACGACTCCGGCGATTAAAAAAATATATTTTGAGGATCAAAATATGCATATCTACTTAGAAATATATATGGAATTGAATGGTGAAATCCTCAATTTCATATCTAGTGTCATATTATTGTAAATTAATCCTTAAGGTGGTACTATCATAGAAGCATTTACGACAGATTTTAATGAAATTTAAATGTTATTTTTCATGAGTTTGTACTTTAGTATGCAAATTTGTTTTTTTTGTTTATAACCTATATCATACATAAAATCAAATACTTGTTTTATAAACTTTTTCGGTTACCTATACTTTTGAGACTGCCATGAAAGAACCACCTTAATGAGAAATTTTTCCTTTACTAATTTCAGAAATCGTGGTTCTATGTTTGTAATGTACATTGTAAAAGGCTGATTTAATATTCAGCCTTTTACAACCTGCAATTTTGATCACATAAAAAGTAAGGGGATCACGAAAGAATATATTTGTGATATTTGCCTCCAAGGGGGTCATGGCTCCGAAAAGTTTGAAAACCACTTTCAAAAGTCGAAATTAATCTTCTATCTGGATTTTATAGTTGTACTAGATACAAATTAGATTTTCTGTTAACCTTAAAATGATGTTTAACTTCCAACTCGTCTTATTGAAGTAACTTTCCAATTGTCGCAAAGAAATTCGGAGATGAATTGTATGAAGGACGGGAAGCCCGCAGCGGATAATTTTACACGTGACTGCAAAACGCGATTACATCTGTAAATTTACGCCGCTAAATAAAATACGCGGCATGGCAGGGGGCAGAGCACGAGCACACGGCACACAAACGGTTCGTTACATTCCGAGATGAGGCCTCACTGCACCCCTGCGACCTGCGACTTCCGACGCTTAGCGGAAAATAGACGTTAGCGATTCAAAACGTGGCGAGGGAAATTACGACGAAGAGATGTTTTAATTATGCTGTTTAAATACTTGTTGATATATAACTTTATATTCTGGAAGATTTCTGGATATATCTGCAAGTAAATATCAATCATGTGGGCACGAATTTGCATAAGTTTAAATAGAGATATTTATTAGTACTAAAAAAATTGTATATTACGTACCATGAACTATAAGTGACAGTTTTTAGGTCAAGGATTTAGTTTGCGAAATCGAGGCCCGAAGGATCGAAATTTCCTAAACATTCGCGACCTAAATATCACTTACAGATCGAGGTTAGTAAGCTATTTTTTACAATACTTGCATAAATAGAAGGAAAAGAAAAAATAAAAATAAATAAATAAATATATCATCACGCCTTCTACCCATTACTGGGTGTGGCACTCTGCAGAAGCAGATCTCGGAATGTGATATATTTTGCGCGTGAAGTGCGGCTACCAGTCGTCAAATCACGGCCCCCAAAGTTGTTAGTGGTGGAGGAGCCACAGGGGTAGTTTTTGAAATTATGAAAATTGTTTGTCGCCTGTGGGAATCGAACCAGGGTTCTCAGGATCCACAGGCCGACTTCATACCATTGAGCTAGCCACCCCATAAAAAGAAAAATAGGTTTAAAAATTGACAGTGTTGTCTAAATAAACTGAACCTTGATATGTAATATTTATTTACAGTTCACGGTGGACAGTAAGTTACTATTAAAGTCTTGATATAACCATAGAAACTAATGTGCAATAAAAGTTGCACCTAGGTCCAGTTTTTCAATCACCGATTAATGTTAATCATGATTAAATAATAATGGAAAATATGGTTTTCATTATTATTTAATCATGATTAACACTAATCTAGAGTAAACCGGAGATTGAAAAATTGGCCCTTACTGTGTTTAAATTTTGTCATTAATAGGTAACTTACAATACCAGTATTGTAAAAAAAAAAAATAAATATATTATTGCGCCTTCTATCCATTACTGGATGTGGCACTCTTTCATAGCAGATTTCGGTAAGTGTTATATTTTTCCGTTGAGTGAGGTTACCAGCCGTCAAATCACGGCTTCCAAGGCTGTTAGTGGAGAGGGAGCCAAAGGGATAGTTTTAATGTGGTGTCGTCTTTGGGAACGGAACCCAGGTTCTCGAAACCACAGTCCGACTCGATACCACTGAGCCACCTACCCTATTATAGAGGGATAAATTGAGAGGCCACCAGGTTTTAAACCTGAAACCTTTTGAACTCTGGTCAAATGCTCTAACCAGTTGAACTGTCTCTCGTGCAATTATTTCATTACCGATTTTTTTCAGTCTTGTAGATATAGATTACTTGTTCGACATTATTCAGTAGAAAGTGCAAACTTTGTAAACCTCCAGACCCCAGCGGACACAGATGTTAAGGAATTTAAAAATAGTTAAAAAAATATTATCACAAAATTTACATTTTCCGATGTTTTTCGTATTAGCGTGTTGCGACACGTTTACATTTACATTTTCTACACATATTCGTGTATCCGATGATAAGGCGTTGCAAGAATATCTATATATCTATATCCGTGCACACACTCTCTACTTATAATTTGAATATAAAAAATATGAAAAAGATTATTAGATATGATTCCAATAACAATTTAGTTTAAATTTCATATTTATATTTGTTCTATTTACCGAGGAGAATTGCATATTTAAAATTCTACTATAATTAGAAAAAACTGCATTTTCTAAATTACGTATTTCATGAAATTTGTCAAAAACTGTGTCGGTTATAATTTTGTTTATAATAGCTATACTATAAATAAGTTAAGACACGGTAAATTTAATTAAAAAAGACGTAATTTCTACAATTCTAAGGTGCACAAATAAACTTAAGGTAACAAGTGCATGTAAAATATTTATACATTTCTCGGTGTGCCAGTTCCAGTGTTCTTGCCCTTAAACAAACACGCTTAATGAAGTCTATAAGAAGTGAGTTGTGGACATTTTCATTTTTAATGTTTGAGTCATTTTGCTGCAGCAATTATTTCTTTACTTAATCTAATAAAATGAGTCTTGTGTTATAATATTTATAAAGATACTCTCTGTTTTCTTTTTTTAATAAAGTACGTATATTTGTTTTGCTTGTGACCTTCTTGGTAGAATAATTTTGTTATATTCACCACATTATAAACCTTTTTTCACCCACTCGTATATGACAAGAGTATACTATTAGTGTTTCTTAAAAAAAGTATGCAATGGTTATGTATCATCATGGTAACTGTATACAAATGTAATAACAAGGTCCACGTTTAAAAAATAGATGAAGTTTCATGGTGATATATATCAATATCATATCAATTTGTTTCATTTTAATTTAAGTTAATAAGCGGAAATTGATGGACAAGTGGATAAAAAAAAGTTTAATGTTGGGATTCTATGTAAATCCATCGAAGTTTAAAATGAAATACTCATAGGTTGAAACGTTGAAATAATAACTCGAAACATATTGGAACAGCAAAGAAATTCGGGTTTCCAATTTATTAAAATTATTGTTTGGGTTTCTGGAAAACATTAAAATTTCCCTAGTGAAAATCAAAATAAATAAATACATCATCACGCCTTTTACTCATTATTGGATGTGGCAGTGATATATTTGAGTACGTGAAGTGCGGTTACTAGTTGTCAAATCACAGCACCCAATGATATTGGTGGATGGGAAGCCACAGGAATATTTTTAATGTGGTGAAAATTGTTTAATAATAATTTTTTATTCAAATTTTGTAAATTTCATTTAATTCGACGATTCAGTACACTAAACGTATATTTTTGTCAGGAAATAATAAAAATAAAAAAAAACAAAAATGGTTTTAATAATAAAATATGAGTTCTGAAAACTTTTGCAATATTTGAAAACTTATTTAATTAATAAACTAATCATATTTTTATTATGATTTTGTAGTACTTCATATCTTTTTTTGTTGGTTTATTTTTTCGCCGCAAAATATTTTAAAAGTGGTTTTCTAGTTAGTACAATTTTCCATATGGTTGAAACTAACTTTTTCACGAACAACAAACATTATCGTTCAAAACTGTGTGTTACAAAAACATTTTTCTATTTGAAACAACGAAGTTCAATAAGTTGAGTTATCGATTTGTATATTGAAGAGAATAGTGGAATAGATAAACGACGCGCTAGTCTTCTGTGCAGTACGTCGGACAATACTGGACAAATAGGGAAAAGAAATAAAAAGCAACATATGCACACACATGTACAATGATATATTTTTGTAAGGTTTTCTTTGTCATATTATGAGAGTATTCAGTTTCATATACGTACATTCAACAAATGAATAACAGAAGAACTCTTTGTGGGGGTGTTAAACAAGTTTAAAAAAAACATAATTAAATTAATGTAAATGAAAAACCTTTTTTCTTAATAAAATTAATGAACCATATTATTTATATTTGTATATGTAGTGAATAAGTAATATTAATATTATACTGAATTATAAAGAGAAAAATAGAGATACCACCAGTACTTGCACCTGGGAGCTACGAACACCAGTTATAGCCTCGAGAAAGAACAAAATATGAAATGAGAAAAATTAGGTAAAAACGACTTTTCCGGAGTCTATATCTTGAAAACGAAACAAGATATGACGATGCGCTCAACGGCATTGAATTCCTCGTGTGATAATTGACTTGTAAGCAAATTTGTAATAAATTTGAAGTGATTTAATTTTTTGAAAATTTATTAAGGGGTACCTCTTGGGTTTTTTTAGATTTTAGGCCAATTTCAAGAGTTTGCTTTAAAATTCTTTCTCGTACGAATATTATAACAAAAATTTACATACATATGTATTTTGACCTGCGGAATCCAATGGTAAATTGCCCAAGTACATATGTCTTCTAGTTTTAGAGATATTTGTCAAAAACTGTTTTCTGAGTAAATTTTGATGTACATTTTTGTGAAATACAAAAATTGCTGAAAATTTGTTTATAAGTTAATTGAACTACGAGAAATTCAATGCTGTTAGGTGCATCCTCATATCTCGTTTAGTTTTTGAGAAATAGCCTCGGAAAAGTACAAAATCTGGTGAGTTAAAATTTGGAACAATACAACTTTTCCTGAGAATATGATTTAATACAAAACATATTTAATTTCAAACAGTAGATGCAAACAATATTAAATTAATATAATATTTTGTATAGGTCGTTACTGTCATTTATTTAAATTACGTATATGATCTTAATAATAATTAAATAATACGATAAAATGCTTCTCTATTTTAGAACACCTACCTATACTAATAGTCCCAACATCTGCTAATCGAAAATCGAATATAGGTACATACAGAGATTATAATCCAATAATTATTTGAGTTGGAATATATAATAACATAATTCATGCAAATTATGCAGAGTTAATATACCAGTAATAATAGTAAACTATACAAAGTGATGCGTAAACGCAACACACACATGACACTATCACGTACTCGGAGAACATAATCGAATTAACTGAATTTGGTGCTTTGAGTGTAACGTCACAATCACAAGTAGCTGAGGGCATAGAGTGCGTTCAACATGTCATTTCGTCCGCCTACGTTAATCCGTCAAAATACACACAATTACGCACAATTTAAGATAGAAACTACAGTCTATTCATGCGTAAAAGCGATGGTGAAGTGTTTGGATGCCACGACGCGTTAAACAAAACATTTGTGGTGACCTTTCTCATGGAGATATTTACTGGAATTTAAGGTTTTAGTGAAATGGCTAGCCTGAAAGGACGACTTTAGGGTAAATGGATGCACTTCATTATGTAATGTGGCTTAGGGTTTATTTTAACATGTTTATTTAGGGAAGAATTAAGTGGAGTAAAAGCAACAAAATGCTTAAAGTTTAGAGCGACGTCGGATATTTATATGAAAAGGAAAGAGAAAATAAAATAAAAATAAAATAAATATATCATCACGCCTTCTACCCATTACTGGGTGTGGCACTATGCAGAAGCAGATCTCGGTAAGTGATATATTTTGCGCGTGAAGTGCGGTTACCAGTCGTCAAGTCACGGCCTCCAAAGATGTTAGTGGTGGAGGAGCCACAGGGGTAGCTTTTGAAATTATGAAAATTGTTTGTCGTCTGTGCGAATCGAACCAGGGTTCTCAGGATCCACAGGCCGACTTCATACAACTGAGCTAGCCACCCCATAAAAAGAAAAGAGAAAATGTCTTGTATTAAATAATTGTCCGGCAATATAGTGGTGCCTAGAAGAAGTCGACAAAAATATCCAATATCCGATTCCAATCTAATATGATCTAGACCCAAGTTGGATTGGATTGGATCAGAGTTCCCTCGGATCGGATTTGAATCAGATCCGATCCAAATGTCACATAAAATATCCGATCTGAAAGTCGGATAAAATATCCGATCCGAAAGTCAGATAAAATATCTTATCCAAAATTAGAATAAAATATTCAATTCCAAATTAGGATAAAATATACGATTCGAAATTCGGATGAAATATCCCATCCCATGACTCTTTAATATACTGAAAGAATTAAGGAGAATCTTTACCAATTGCTAACTTAACAATTGAAAAAATCTAATTGAATTACCTATAATAAATAAATATATCATCATGCCTTTTATCCATTACTAGGTATGCCGTAGCAGATCACGGTAAGTGATATACATTTTCGCGTGACATGCGGTTACCAGCCGTCAAATAACGGCTTTCAAAGATGTTTGTAGAGGGTAATTTTAATATGGTGAAAATTATCGACTGTGGGAATCGAACCCAGGTTCTCAAATACACAGTTTAACTCGATACCACTGAGCCATCTACCCCATTGTAAATTAAATTTTAAAGAGAATGTAGGATTTATGGCTATATAAATAGATATAAATAGAGAGAAAAAGTAGACTAAAATTAGACTTGAATCACATGGCCACCGTAGTTTAGTTGGTTTAAAGCATATGACCGGAGTTCATAGGTTCCAAGTTCATATCCTGGTAGTATCCTAAATTTTCGCTTTATAATTCAATTTATACATTGTGACTGTCCCAAGTAAGAACACACAGATTGAAATGAACAAATTTTATAACCGGGTTATTGAATATTATAAGAAATTTTTCGGTTTAGGTTTATTAAAAATATGTCGGGTCAATCTGGTTTCGGTTCATGTTCCAGTACGGTTCAAATCCCTGTTTTAAATGGTTTAAGGCCCCTTACAAATGTGTGATTTCATTTTAAAAATAGTATTCAGCAGAAAATATCACACAAACGCGCACAGATAATGTGTGATCCACCAATAAATTAAGAGTTCGCCAACTCAAGGAAGATACACTAACTTTCCCTCTCGTTGTTCGTAACAACTAAACAACAAACAAACTACTGTCTCTTCTTTGTCCTCGGGATAAAATATAAAAACTCCCTAAGCGCACATCAACACGGGTAATAAAGTTACATTTTAATTACATTCTACACATAGTCCAGTACAGCATAATTTCAAACTTATCAGCGTGTATTAATAGAGCATTTAGTTATAATTAGTTTTTAATTTTGTTTTCAGTGACTAGCTGCAAGTTATTTTCTCTTTAATGAGGGATTTTTACGCTACGTGCAAAATGACGTCATAGGAAGCTGTGTAGATAATTAAATCATAACAAGATGGATAAAGAAAACAGAAATGTAGTTATAAAGTTGAGCTCATGATTTTCTTAAGTTCCTGAGGAATATTAAAAGATAACAATCTTTAATTTTACGGCAGAATTTTAAAACCTAAATAATTGAAAGGACTTTCTGACAGCACAATGCTTTTAAAAGAATGAAATAATGCAAGAACTTAAGAACTATACAGCGATACGAAAACTAGTGCATGCAGCAGAAAGTTGTGCTTTTAGTAAAGATCTCCGTTTGTGATACCTTACACCGTGACAGTTGGTTACTTCGCCCACATATACAGCTCCGACAAGGAATGTTAGTGATGCGTCAAAACTCAGACGAGATGGTTAGAAGTCAAAGGTGAAACCTAAGGCTAAGACTAATTGTAAACAGTTCTTGATTTTGACAAGTTAATTATTCTCTTGTTTAAACAATTGTGAAATTATTAGTAAACTGCTATTAGTTAAAGTGTTTTCTTTATCTATTACTGGTAAGAGTAAAATTATAATTATTATGTGAATAAAATGGTAATATTTATTTTTCTGTAAGACGACAAGTAATACCTTTTTTTGGGTGTTGTCGATTCACAAAATTTATTACTTCGCCCTAGTCGTTGCTGCAACATGAAATAATAAGAGTTTTTCTTTTTCAAAACCTTATCAGAAAGGAAAATTTGTTGTGCCTAGAGAAGATAGAAAAATGTTCTTCTCTAGAGAAAGAAAGTAAAGCAAGTGAAAAACTATAGGAATTATTTGACAATAAGTGACATCCAGGTGACATCTGTTACGAGAATAATAAACCTTATCTAAATTTCTAATTTGTATGAGTTTTTCTGTTACAATATATTGTTCTGTAACATTTTGAACAGAGTTTAATTTGAGATAAAAACCATTTAAAATTACAAAGTTTTTTATAACGTACATCAGTTAAACTGGCCAGAACATAGCAGAACTGGAATGTTAGATTTTGTTTGTGGTAAAGTTGTGATTTAGTGAAACTGTTATATGAGTTGGAGAGACTAACTGATGTCCAGGGAATAGAACATATTTCGCTTCCAGTTCGGACATCCGTCAACTTACAATGGAAAAAGTTATATCATCGTCGTTTTAATTGTGTTACTGCGAAAACATACGCTGCAAACTTATCACAGTTTTAAAAGAACTTTTAGAACGTTTATTGTTGAATTTTATGACCTATAAAACTTTATAAACCGATTTGAAAGTGCAAACTGTGGGTAAAGATGGAATTATTACTCCAATCGACAAATCATAAAATAGACTGGAATGATTACAGATTACTTATAGTGATTCTTTAATAAATGTTGTAAATATAATATCAAAAGAATTTCAAGTCAAAGTAAATATCAAATTACTGAAGTCTTTTTACTGTTAGAAACTTTTTAAAGGAAACGTAAAACAATGAAGATACTCAGAATTTTCTGTACAACTCCGTGACATTCTACGAATGGATAAGAATGACATTCCATTAAACTTGGTTGAATAAACAGTCATGAAGTTTCAAACATAATTCATCTATAGGTTAACGTTGTGGCATTCGAATCCGAAGATCCCAAGTTCGAATCTCTCTCAAACTAAATATATATGAGCTAACACAATACGACTCAGTGAGTCCGGACCCTGGGTTAGTATTCTTGAACTCATGCGAATAAATTTGCATACATATTATGATGGATAGCAATTATAATACATTTTGACATAAGGCGTATTCCATTTGCCATTTTGATCAGATCTACCTTACATTTACTGATCCAGATTACTTATTTGTTTCGCTGGATTGCTTCGCTGACCTTATTTTTAGTACTAGAATTAATTATTCTAATTTACTTTGAAGTAATTCACCCCAATAAATGCATCAGAATGCTTAATTCAGCTTATTTAGTCATGTTGTCTAATTTATCTGAACTGATTTAAGTGAACCAAATGGCAAATGGAATATAGCTACTAATTCAAGGATTTTAATAATGTTGCTATGGTTTCAATCATAATTAGTATACGAATTTGTTCGCATACAGCTTATAGTGGAATCCGAACCATTTAGACACAATCGTATTTTTTTATATAAATAGAAGTCAGAGAGATTTGAACACATGACCTCTTACTTGCTAATTAAGAAACGTAAGTTTTACCTCGCTTTTATCTACTGAGCTACTATTGCCTTATAAAAGCAGATATACTTTATTAGTTCCTAGTTATAATATAATGTCCGTAGTTTTATTTTGATTATATTTAACATTGCGAAAACTTAAATTCCATAATGATACTTTTTATTTACCAGATTAGAAATAAAATATAAAATTGTTGCTAAAGTATTGTATGTAAAGAGACTCTTATGGGTGTAAAATAACAGCTAGTAAATCTCGTGGAGAGCGCAAAAGCGAAGATTTGCATTCCAGGGTTATGGCGAGTTAGCGATCGTAATCCGGAGGGATGTATCTCAGGACGCTCGTGTCCGGAAAGCAACCGGAAACGGAATTAGCTCTCGAGCTCAAGCTCTCTGACTCTGACACACTTGCTGTGCTGCCGTCGCCACCGCCCCCGCTGTTTGCGGTTTTTACCAAGGGCGCAGTGGCCATGGCAGATTTACATGCTTCGCACGGTACAACAACAATTTTTATAATTTACTAGATATTAACATTTTTATATATTTACCGATAGGGTTTCCAGGACAGTAAGTTATGATTATAGATTAATGATTGCAAAGTAATTGTTTACAGATTGGGAGATGGTAAGTAATAGCTATTTACGTTATAAGTCCGATAAATAAGTTTTTACGGTACGAGTAATAAAAAGAAAGGAACCATATTATCTGTAATGTGTTATGAGTGAAAATGTGATGAACTTTTACCTAAATTCTACATTATCTTTTCGTTGCACCTTACCGCTTCAAATTTTCCACAAAATAAATTTGTTACACATCAGCCAATTTATAATCGCTTGAAAGTCAAATTTAGTAGGCACAAAGTATAGAATGGGTAAGTTATTGCCAATTTTAGTATCACAATATTGCTTACAAGATTTACTCGAAATTTTGACTCAAAGTGTTTAGTTATTTACGATTCTGCACAACATGAACTTAATAAGAATTACAGTACAAAAGCTTACAGTTTTTAGTGGAATCCTAACCACACAGACGCAATCCTATTTTTTTTTAAATGCAACTTGAGGTCATTTGGACTTTAACTTACGAACTTATGATTGATAGACGCAAGTTATATTCACTTGCTTTTATAGATATTTAACTATTAAGGACAGTAAGTGCTGCCTACCGATTAAGGAAGATTTTTTAGATTCAATACATCCGATACTTGTAGGACACTTTCTGACAGCAATGTTTATTACGTTTTTTGCACGGTCGTGGTAATAACGAACAAAAAAAAATTGAAATATTTAGGTCCCGTTTTTCAAATTGTGGATAAAGTCCTTAATAGCGGTAGTGGAATAAATAAAGAAAATGGTAATAATTATATCGAATATCCTTTTCTGATGGGATATTTTTTAAAATTATCTTGCCGATAGCTATTGGGATCTGTTAAATCGTCAGGTAGGGCGTATTGGAAATAACAAGTCCGGAGTTCCCGCTTACTGACATTTATTTATACAAAAACAGTAATGAGCACGTGACCGACTCGCGTGTCATGCAAAACTAACTAAAAAATAGTCTAAGTTAGAAAAAGAGAAAGAAGAGATTTAAGCCACCGATAAAACAGATTCCTATAAAGAAATATTACTTTGCACATTTCAACAGGATCTTTATCCGGAAATTGAAAAATTGGCTCTTAAACATTTTTCTATTTTGGTTCTTTAATATGTACTTTATGAAATTCATTTGGGTGTCATAAAGTATTTTCTTAAAGAACTCAAACTTAATTTTTGTTAGGTTGGTAACTTCAGTTCTAAACAACTGTTAAAACCGATCATGCAAAAAACTATACAAAAACTATTTATGTAACAAGGTTAAAAGTGTTGTTTGGCACATGAGACGCGGTTGTTTAAAAAATATTATTGGCCAAAAAATATTGTTGAACAATGCAGTATTTTCTCCATTTTGTGAATTAATTAATAAAGTTTCTTTGGAATATTTAAATAAGTTTAAAGACAAAGTCTAAAGGAACTGACAGACCGCTATTGTACAAAACATAATATTACAAGTTAAAATGTGTCTCAACTCTAAAAGTTTCAGATTACAATAAGACAAAGACAATTATAATACGAGGTTATATTAACAGCCGCACCAAATAACCAGAAACATCTTTATCGTGTCATAAAACGTAATTAAATCAGATCACTTGTGTCACTTTCCCCAACTTTGACCACAACTCGCGTTGACTGCGGCGCCTCTTTCAGTTAGGCGTCATGCGGCAGAACTCGCGAAACTTTGGCGCAAAGTTTGCGTGATATGCGGCATCGATCGCCCGCATTCATCTCGGAACTCTCCACGATCCCAACGATGTCCGGAGAAGTTGTTATTGTACTCCATCCACTTTCTAACGGACGAGCAAGTTTATTAGTGTGTTCGCACTTAATTTTCTCTGCTAATATGTTTTTAATAACGTTTATTTACAAGTAAGGACGTGGAATTATTATCGCAGAGAGTTGAAAGGGTTTATTGCGATCTAATAAAGAGGAAAATGTATTTCAATGATTGAAGGGTTATGATTGTATCAAATACTTATTAGATATCTATCTATATTGGACTCAAATAAATATAATTTACTTTTCGTCCCTAAGAACCGGTTTTATCAACCACATTTATTTCTTAAATCTAGTTTTAGAAAGACAATAGCGAAATTTTAACTGTAATTAACGATAAATACGTATTTGAAAGTTTGACAATTCCCGCCATAAAGAAGAAAGGAAATTCATCCTCTCTAGAGAAGATAAGTACAGCAATATCCAAGCCACCTGTAAAACAACGCTATGATTTAATATTAGTAACATCCAGGTGACATCTGTTAAGAAAATCATAAATCTGATCTAAATTTTATTTTCTAATAGGGTAGTAAGAAAAATTATAAGTATACTTCGTGAAGAATGTGTTTTTCTTCGGGATGAAATTTACCACTTTCTCCCCATAGTAGACAAATAGTTATTAGTTTTATTTTACATAGCTAAGAATATATATCATTTGGCAAAAGGCATGATGATATATTTATTTCCTCAATTGATAAGTATTCACTTGAAATTCTAATTACATTTCGTTTGATTTATCCTAGCTAATGTAAACAACGAAATTTAGTGTCATTTAATGTAAATTCAATTTTTATTGCATCGATGTGATCATTACAAAATCTTACAAAAAACTATGGAACGTATATAATAAGAATATATATTCATCAAATTCTTCTCTATATTGTAACGTGCAGCGCTGATTAGAATATAATTGATTTTGAAATGAGAAGGGTGAGGTAGTTAGTATCTCAGTAAACTCTCTCGGGATGCACAACGACCAGCACGGCTTTACCTAAGGCTTCGCAGACGTTGGCTTTGGCGCGTTTCATAGTTCAACCAAGCTGTATACTAACAGACTAATTAAACTCCGTAAGATTGATGAATGTTTTCATTCATAATGCTGTAATAATTGAACGATGAAACGGATCATGCTGAAAAACTTGATTCGTATTGATTTATTATTCTGCTCAAACGGTCCAAGTTAATTCCCTCTTTCGTTCATGTTTTAATAAATGACTTTTCAAATTATCTGTGAAGAGGTGAAATAAAACGATGAAAACACTTTAAAGTGAAATAAATTGACTGTATAATGACTAGTTGATGAAGAATATTGAAAAATAAAAATATATCATCACGCTTTTATCCCTTATTGGGTGTGACACCTGGTACTCTACCGTAGTAGATATCGGTAAGTGATATATTTGGCACGTGAAGTGTGGTTACCAATCGTCTAGTCAAGGCCCTCAAAGAAGTTAGTGGTTGGGTAGACACATGACTAATTTTAATGTGGGAATCGAGCACGATTGGGGATTCTTCTTAATTGTCATTTATTGATACGACATTTTTTATTTCAGCCTTAATAAAGGGGTCATGAGAAAATGGAATGGATTTTTTTATGGGTTATAGGTCGTGGTCTACTCTTCAACAAAAAGTTTGATTCCGTGCAGATTTGGAGTAACGCCAAGTGCCCTGGATCAGTTCTGATTAGAACAGGAAGTTCGTTTCAGTTGTTTTGGCATCAGTTCCTAACTTTTGACCTCATGATTAGAACGCGAACTCCTTTTTGCTCTCTTTAGGTTTTAAAGGTTTTTAATAGAAGGAGTTTAAAAACAACTAAGGGACGGTTTTTCAATCTCCGATTAATGTTAATTATGACTAAATAATAATAGAAACTATGGTTTACATTATTATTTAACCATGATTAACGCTAATCGAGAGTAAACCGGTGATTGAAAAACTAGCTCTGAATAATTAAAAATTAATAATTAGTTTTTACTCAATATAAAAAAGGTGATAATTGTGCGTGAGGTCGATGTTCTTAGTTTTTATTCTAGCATACCAACAGGTATTATATAAAATAAAAAACGTATATTTATTTTTTATTGTAATTTACAATTTTATTATTAAAATTGAGAATTATATGTACTTACAAGATTAAATTGTGGAATACCAAAATGGAGATCCGTTTTATTAAGCCGTTTAATTTTCATGAACTAGTTAGGAGCAGAAGGGTTGAAAAAACTTAAACTCCACAAAGTTTGAATTACTTGGCTTTTTTCAATCAAATTATTACAAAATAATAATAACAAACGACGATGAATAGTGAGTAGACTATTGTTCTGACTATGGTGCTGTTACCACCAATTGTAATTTGTGATTATGTTAGTTTATTTAAATCTTTTAAACTTTGACTATAAATTCCACACAGAATTTTTTATTTTAAAAATCTTATATTGTAACTTAGTTATTGTTGACTTGATAATGGGACCAACCCATAGTCCCGAAACGTCGTCGACTGTTATTATTATTTTGTAATAATTTGATTGAAAAAAGCCAAGTAATCCAAACTTTGTGGAGTTTAAGTTTTTTCAACCCTTCTGCTCCTAACTAGTTCATATTTATAAGATTGTTAGTTTTATTTCATTTATAAAAAAATAATAAAATTTAAAGTATATCTTTTCGTATTCGACTCGTAGGGTTACAATTCATACAAATATTTATATTGTTGCCAAAATTATTAGATTGGTTCGTTTCTTTTATATATTTTTATTGAAAAGATAAAACTATGAAATACTTAAACGATATTTCAGTTACAGGTACAAGTAAACGAATAAATCACAGATAAGACTAGAATGCGGTTTCGATGTTTCGTAGCGACTAACATAAATTTCAATGATATACAATGTAACATAAGACTGTTTTGTTAATGGTGGTTTCCATTGCAGTGACATGTGTGAATTACGAGTGAATAAATAAAAATTAATGTTTATAATATAAGACATTTTCACAACTATATTTCTCTGCATTTCGAATCTATTTTAGATGTTCGAAAATTGAGGTAGTGCACTGAAAAAATAAAAATAAACCTTCGAGAGCTTTATACCTTCTGCAAGTTTTGTTTCAAGTTTCAGTACAATAAGATACCTACATCTACAGCTTCACACGTGTGTTATGCAGCGAAACTACCATGTAACATACTATGAACATAACCTCAAACCGCATTACTGTCCCAGGATCCACACCGTTAATTACCAGTACTGCCACCACAAAAGGCACGAAGCAACTGAATTCGAACATAATAAATCGTCTGGAGACAATATTACTGTAGTGTTTCACGCTGTTATCTGTTTATAATTGTCTTGAGAACTACTTGGGAAAGCTGGCCATGCATATGCAACGAGCTTGTGAATTGTGTTGCGAAATTGGGTTTAATTAACTTGCTACTTGACTGGTAATTATAATGTCGAGAACAGAGATACATATGTTTTATTTTATTTTAGACTTTTTTGGTGAATATAGGTCTGTGATAACACGTTTGGATTTGAAAACCCAAGTTCGATTCCTATTTTCAAAAAGTGATAAACTAATTTACATCACATTAAAATTAACCCCGTGAGTCCTCTTCCACTAATATCGTTGGGGTCCGTGATTTGATGGCATTTCACAAACATAAATATATCGTTTATCGAGATCTACTATGGAAAAATGCCGCTCTCAGTAATGGGTAAAAGGCGTGATAATATTTCTTGTTGTAAAGGTAAAGATACATTTATGAGTTTATTTATAATTTTGTAGATATGTAATTGTTTGGATAGTTTTCGAATTTAACAAAACAAATTTGATTTGCGTAATATTACTCGTAAATTAACTTTTCCTTCCAGGTACACAATATCATCAATAGTTATCTGCTTAACACAGTTCCTATATGTTTTTCATGCCAGCCTCTTCGTTTCTATATAATTCTGCCTTCTTTGAGATCGTCTACCATCTTTCTCCTCCTTTTGCCTCTTTTACCTTCCAAAATATACTATTATATAATTACTTGGTAAAAAATATTTCTTTACATGCAACTGTAAAAAATAGCATTTGTACGCGATTCTGTTCACGAAGTAAATTTTTTTACTTCACTACTACTTTATTTTACGTTTCTAATAGCAACGGTTAATATAACTGTTAAAATACCATAAACATACTTATTGACTGTAAAGTTATAGCTTTTGTAAATGTAAGGAATATTATATGTGTTCTGTCAATTGAAAAATATTTGTCTTTTACAAAATACGGGTATAGGGTTCGAATAAATATGAAATGTCAGTAATACCATACAATCCATTTACGAGTGAGACATAGCTGACATATTCCTTGCGTTTGTATTCAGATAACATACGGAATAACGGAATAACGAAATATAGCAGATCGCAGGTAATATCCATTGAAGTGTCGATTGGAAAATGCGAAAGGCATTCGATCCGAATGGCCGATTGAAACGATATCTGAAAGAGACGTTCCTCAATTTGTATTCGACGTTTAAAGCGTTAAAGCATATGAGTGTCTTCACTTGCTGCCTCACTGAATAATGTCGGAAAATGCGAATGTATACCGTGACTGTACTTGTCATTGTCATAAGTGTGCATTTGATATGTTTTAAAGTTTGCATTTACGTCATATTCAATAGATAGATAAAAAAACAATTTAATCGGCGGTAGAAATTTTTAAATGCACTTCACTGTACTGTAAACTATTTAATAAATAAAGAAATTAAGGTGATTTATGTGCCTAATTAACACTTGAACTAAACTTTTTGAAACAAGATATTAATATTGTTCTAATGTCTAGATGCACCGATGTCCCTCAAATAATTAAGATACATATTAATAATAAATAAATACAACAAATTTATTTGTAAAACAAACAAAAAATATCGCATCGCAATCATAGTTCAAATTATGAAAATAATTAATATAAAAATTAAGTGACTGGGAAAAATGTGATGTATTTTCAAATTACGCAGGACTTCTGTCATAAAGATAGTTATTGACTGAAAATAATGTTACTTGATACTTTTTGATGTGTTATTTTTTATTTTTTAGACGGATACATTTATTAAGATTGCTTGCTGAAATTTGATGAGTGACTTTGCAAATTGAAGTAAAATGTCATATGAAAAAGTTTACATTGCTGTCAAATATTGGATGCGATATTGTCAGTTTATGTCAAACTTAAAATTTAAGTTTCGTTGGGGTAAACGGGCATTAGGAACTTTGTTAGGAGGTTGAAATATTGGCCCTAAGTGAAGTGTAACTTAAATTAAATAATAAAAGAATGGAGTCAACAATTTGGTTCGATATTTTCCTTCATAAGTGACAATATATAACAGACGGTGGTGTAAGTGGCTTTAAATGAGACGTACGAGTATGATGATTTTTTAAGTTTAAAGTTTTACGAATTCTATATTTGAAGACATTAAATTTATGTGCAAATATTAATGGAAAATTATTTTCTAACTTTAATTTAATATTTGAACAATGGTTGGAAGGTAACATAAAAATTGAGTATATATATATATATATATATATATATATATATATATATATATATATATATATATATATATATATAGCAATTTATATCTCAGTACAAAATTTCTATTATATTTATTATATCAAAATATACTTAATTATTCATTTGAGTTCATAACAAATGAGCAAAATTATAAACTACTTTTGTTAGAAATTCTAAGGTAGGTAGTTTTTCCCTTAGGTGTAGACAAAGACAATTTAAGTTTCTCCCAGAATTCGTGCTGCTTCTTGGTATCCTGAGGCCAGTCCAGATAAATCCGAGTCTTCATGAGATACCGTAGCGTAGGTGTGACATGTCTGCGCACAGGCTGCAAACGCACAAGCAACAGCGTGTCGTCAGGACCAGCAGCGGAATCAGCACGGAAGAACAACTGGTGGAACTGCGCTAGTTGTGTCTCCCAGCGACACCAGCGGCTGCGTGCGAACGCCTCGCTCAGCACGAGCAACGTGCGACGCGAGGCGATCACAGCACGTAGTGCAGCTTGTGAGATAGACGCACCCACGGGGAAGTCACGCTCGTACACACACAGCCGCAGCGCCGGTTCCAACTTCTCCAACATCACACCCACCCAGACACTGTCCTCCGCCGAGTAAGACACGAACACGTCGTATTCGTAAGCCAGGTCGGAGCTTGAATCTACTCCAGGCTTCGCGGTATGCTTTGCGAAGCTCAATCGCCACAAGAACAACCAGTACTTCACGTGCCAGCGGTACCAACACCCGACCACCAACAACACCACCCCCAGCACCACAACCACACAGCCTACTATCGCTAGAGTTGGATGAAACTTGTCTTTGCATTCACTAATACCAGTAGAGTTAAACTGTAGATAAACAATATAATCCACGATAGATTTTCCTCTCCATTCTTCCGGAGCAATGCACAGAGCTATTAAATCTCTATCTATATATTTAACAAGCGCCATTTTATTGTACCACGTCCATCTTGCGACTGATGCTAAGTTTGAGCAGTCACACCAAAAAGGATTATCCTGCAGGTAAAGGTAGAGAGTTTTTGACCAATCTTGCAACATTTCATCGCTTATAGTAACAAACTTATTTTGACTAAGGTCTAATACTGTTAAATTAGAAGACGGGAGAATTCTTTTATTCCAGTATGGAAGCTTGTTGTCAGATAATTGAAGTACGTTTAACCAATTTAAATGTGTTAACTGATTTGGCAATATTATTCGTATGTTATTTCTATGCAAAGCCAAGTGAGTTAAGTTGCTTACATGGGTGAAAATATTTGGTGATGATGTAAGGTTTTGTAAATAGCAACCTCCTAGTAGTAACACACGAAGATTACCTAAACCCAGAAACGTGTCAGCTATCAAAGGCATCAAACCAAGCATAGGATTGTTTGTTAATTCTAAATATAATAAGTTCTTCATATGGGCAAAAGATCCACTTTCAATATATGAAAGAGATGCATTTTTCAATGTTAATTTCATAATAGTTGTTAATCCATTAAAGGTTGAAGTAGTTATATATCCAATGTTGTTATAGCACAAATTCAAGAAGGTTATGTTAGTCATATTATTTGTAAATATATATGGAGGTATGTAGAAATACGATATAGATTGATCATCGTTTGAATTAGCACTAATATCTAGAAAGTACAACCCTCTTGGTATAGTAAGTGTATTTGGAATGGTAGTTAATTTATTTCCTTTCAAAAGCAGTCGTTGTAACTTTGGAAGCGATCGGAAAGCATTATCTGATATTTCAATAATTAAACAAAAACGTAAATCCAAGTTGAGTAATCTCGGCATAAATGGAAACCAATTATCATCAATAGTATTGAAATCATTTCCTGCAAGAACCAGATGAGTTATAGATGAATTTCCAATAACTTCCAACAATCTATAAGGCGAGGTATGTCTAAATCCCACTTGAAATAGATTTAATCGATCTAATTGTATTCCTAAAGCAATTGTTCTTTCGATGAGTTTTGTTAATGTTGTTCTGTTAAATAAATTTTGACACAATCTTAACTGAGTCAATTTCTTTAACGGTTTTAGAAAATTTGGATCAATAGATTCAATCTCACAAAGAATTAAGTTTAACTGTTCTAGCTGTGACCCATTCATTGCATAAAAATCATCAAAATGAACTTCATGAAATATGTATTCCGAGAGAGATAACAGCTTTATTTTTGGTAGATAATTAGGAGAACATGCTTTTGTTATATCAGAAATACGAATAAACCCATTTTTTGATATACATAGAATTTCCAGAGCTACAAGTCCTTCAAAAATGTTTTCTTCTAAATATTTCAATTTTCTATTGGATGTTATTGTTAAATTTTTCATGTAGTTCATATTTCTAAATACTCCTGGTTCTATTTGACTCAGTTTTAAATTGCCCTCTATTTCCAGTGCTGTTAGATTACTCAAATTACGAAAATCATTTTGTTTGATAACTGCCACAGAAGACAACTGCAGTTTGAAGATCGGCAAAGTTATGATAATATCAACGGGAAAATTAGTACATTCGTCTCCAAGACAAACTGTTTTCTCTCCAGGACATATCCAACATGTACAGTTATTGATTATTTTTAAATATTTGGTTGATGGTAAGTCCATTGGAGTGTAGAATAATTCCCAATCAGGAAATAATATTTCCGTATCTTCGTCGTGTACGTATTGCGCATCACAAATAATTATTTCTAAAAGTATTAATAATATTATACACATTTTATTAAAATTCTATTATTACTTGTACTACTGTATTGTTGTTGAAAGTTTCTTTATATAATAAAATGTTATCTTACAAGTTTATTTTTTTATCAATAAGTTATATTTACACAAACATTAATAACGTACGTGATAATATTGTTTATTGTTATTTTTATGAATTGTCCATGTTTTAGAAATTTCCGTGTAAAATCCCCTTTTTAAAATACTTATAGTAAACAAATTACAATGTAAATGATTTATTTACGACCATGTCAGAAAGTAATTTTTTTTTCATCAATTAAAAAAGCAAGTTCCTTTTCACTCCAAAGGAAGAAAGTCAAGTTTTCTTCTTTATGCCCGGTTTTATGAAGGACATAATAAATTTACTTCCATAGTAAATGTATTTAAATTAACAAATTTACAGTACTATCAAAAGTTCAAATATCATTTGCATGAATAATGATTATTTAGTTAGTAAATATATATGTCGATTATAAGTCCGACTATAATATAAGGAAAGTAAAGCCATGTTCCTGGCAACTGGAAAACAATGGTATGATTTGACATTAGTGTGACAACTATCAAGAGTGTAATAAATTTTATCTAAATTTCTAATTTATTTCTGAAAATGTACGTTGTGAAAATAGCATATTATAAATAACGAAAAAAAAGAAACAAATTTTAATCCCGTCGCTCCTAGTAACGGTACAGTAAAATGTATTGTTTCTGTAACGAATATGACGCTATAGAAACAGAATTTCACACCCAGCCATGGAAAAATTATATGTATATCTTGTGAATTAAATATAATTATTTCTTTAGGTGCTCTATATCCCTTTGAATAGAAATGTTTCACTTTCTTCCCTTAAAAAATAACTATTAAAAGAAATCGTAGCCTAGAAGTTATAAACGAATTAAAATTTATGTAAAAAATTTATTGGGTTTGAGTGGTTTGGATTTTATTATACTTTAATTGGGATAAAGTTTTTGTTGTGCAAAATCATAAATAAATATATTTCTAGTAGGATAAAATCAATACCTACTGACAGTTCGGAATAAAATAATAAATAAGTAAAATGAAATCAATAACACAATCTTTTTCTACTGTGTACAGTACTATCTGTTTTATGGTTTGTTATTTTGTCGTGTTTATATTTAAAATGAAAACCGAGTTTGAAATGTTATCGAGAAAACAGCTCCGGGCAAATTAAAAAATAAATAAATGAGAGCAAGCTTGGTTTGTTTGACGTATTTAGCTTGGTTTATAGATATCACCATGACATAATAATGCTTGTCTCGTTGATTATTGTAATTAAGTAATTAAAGAAAGTAATAAAATGATTTTATTACTGTGATACAATTACGGGATAATATTGAATTTTTACGTGTGCCGTGATCCATCATAATCATGATAAATTCATATCGTATGTCCACCTTTTTAGCAGGATTGTAGAAAGTAGATGTACAGATGCATAAGTACCCACAGAAAGCAGAAGTCTTTAAGTTTTTAAATATTTTTTTCTATCGATCTACTTGCTGTGAGTGAAATTATTGCAAATAAACATGGCAATCAAATTCAAACATCAATTAAAGACCAGTTTTCCATCTTCAGATAAAGTTCTCAGTAGTTATCAGTGGGATAAATAAGAAAATATTGCCTCACAACTATAGCACAAATGATAACAATTATACTGAATGTCATTTTCTGATGCGATATTTTAAAAAATTATCCTGCAGATAGTTATAGGGAATTTTATCTGGTTTCACCAATTGTTAAGTATTTACTTAAAATCTAATTAAACCTACTTCACGGGTATAAATATATCACTTACAGAGAACTGCTTCGGCAGAGTACCACCCCCAGTAATGGATAAAAGGCGTGATGATATATTTATTTTCATTTTATATTTTTAGTATTCAATTTTTGTCAAACATATATCCGATTTGATCTCTAACCTTGATTTTGTACCCACTTTCAACAACATATCCTTACAAATCAAATCGAAAAAATCTGAGGCTTACACAAGTCTAAACGGTCCTCATATCGCACCGTTCGATTCACCACCAGCCCCGTACTAAGGGAGTGACTGCGAAGACTCAATGAGAACGGCACCAGGGCAAACGTTTGCATAGAACGGTGAATGGTGCCTATTAAACTGGAGTGCGTCCGTACAGAAAGAGCTGCTATTTGAATTCAAATGCAAACCTATCAGAGCTAAAGGATAACCGGCTTGTCGAGAATCCTTGGCTCGACGCTGGCACAACTCGTTGGAGATCGGAAAGACGCGAAGCGTCGTCGCGTCTGTTGGGAATCAGATGGATTTATGTATGCAAGTGGCAAGTGAGGTTTATAATGGTTGAAATGAATTTTATTGTGAAGATATTTTTGTGATTTGGTTGATGTAAATATGTATTTTTCAACATTACTTGTGAAAATTACATTTTCCTCAATAGAAATTGGGACAGGAACTCGTCTAATGGTAAGAAATAACGAAGTAATGTTTTTTACGATCCCTTTACTTTGGTTGGTCAAAATTTAAGTTTGTAACAGGTTGATTTAATAATGTGCGTTACCTAATAGAACCACGATTTCAAACATTCGTCAAGCAAATACTTCTCATTCAGAATTATGGTATAGTTTCTTAGAGACATTGGTATGATGGTATAATAGTTTGTATTAATTATATTTTGATTTTAAGCTTGTAATTAATTCTTTGCATCTTTTAATACTACATGTATTTTTTTTTAAATCAATCGGCGAACTCCTCCATTATCTTCGCGACCACCTAGAAGATCACGATCTTTGAAAACTCCTGTTCTATGGTTACGATACTTCCAGGACAGAAAAAATAAAATAAGATAACCCTCTTAGAATCACTGGGTGTGGCACTACCAGTCGCCAAATCACGGGCCCCATTGATATTAGTGATGAGCAAATTACAGAGGTAATTTTAATGGTGAAAATTGTTCGTCGATTGTGGGAATCGAACAAGGGTTCTTAAATCCACTGTTCGACTCGCTACCACTGAGCAACCAACTCCATTAATTATATCTATATATCACTCTTTGTTTCGAAATTAATCATTCAAATTTTCAACATTCAAACATAGATGGTACAATTATTAAATTATTAAAGTTTAATTTTAATTAATTATTTGGTGTGACTGAAATGGACTAATTCCTGATAATTTTCAATTCTTTGATCAATCGCGCGAATCTACTTCGCTATATAGATAATTTTGCTTTTCGTTATTAATATTAAACGAGATGGCCGAAGTTGCTTACATATTCTGATTGGGTAAACGTACGCATGAAACTTTTGATACAAGTTAGCAGGTTTGAAATTATTTCGATATTAAAAGGATTTTGCATAATACACAGAATAATTAAATATTTGTTGAGTTCATTTCATGCCGGAGATGTTTATAAAGATTATAATTGAATATGTCTTGGTAATTATTAATTTTGTCGATAAATATTTAATTTTAATTTCTAAATAAATAAATAATTTTAAAGATTTAAAGTTATTTAAAAATGTATAACCAGATTCATAAAGCCGGTTAACTGGAAGTAACACGATTTTTTATTTAATACTTAACTTTCTTACCAAATTATATAAAAAGTTTTTTTTTTAATTTAGTACTAGCAGAATTTTCTTTAATATGCCATGCCTAATTTGAAAGTGTATTAGCAATTAACCCGCTTTTTAAAATTTGCTACTACATAAAAATAAATAATAAATATGTTTTTGTATTTCGATTGTTTAGTTTCTGTACAAAAGAAATCGCAAGTCATCAGATAGTAGACATTCATAAACAAAGAATATGCATGTAAACAAACCAGATAATTGAGTTTTAGTCTTGAACTTTTCGTAAAAAATAGAATTTTTTAATTACGCGTTATTTAATATGTCCCTATAGGGCAAAAACCTAAATATTTTCTTTTTGTCTAAATGAGTTTTGTTCACAACTTCATTTCAACTGAAATTACGCATTTACTACCACTGGAGTAAATAGATGTTCCCCTATGCAAGGTATGCCGTCACAATGTATTTATTGATCTTCTTTGTGTTTTTTAGTAAACAATAAAATTTATCTTCAAAATAAAGTAATTGACACATTTTTCAGGAACGGAACATTATTTTATCGTAGTCCAGTAGATAAAATCGAGATAAAATGCGTAAGAGCAAGAGATCGTGCGATCAAATCTCGATGACTTCAATTTATGTATAAAAAAAATACTATTGTATCCGAGTTGTTCAGATTAGACTGTACCTGTAGACCCCACATAGATTGGTAAATGTTTTATGAATGATTCTGGGGTTCTTGCTACCCCATTTAATGGGGTATAGCGTGATGTTATGTATGTAACAAGCGACTTTTCAGATTTTCTTTAGACAAATTTTTATTTAATTTTCAAGCATTAATTTTTTTTTACTAGTAGCAAAACCACTTGAACAAATTAACATTAGGCAAATCTCTTATGAACTTGAAATGAACCGTGTAGTTTGCTTTCGTTCTTTTTGCTAGACAGAAATTTATCAATAATATCCTTGTGGCAAAATTAATTAGATATTTCTTCCCAATTGTTTAGTATCAGTACACAACTTCTTGAACAACCATAAAATAACCAGAAATAAACTACAAATCCAATTACAAAATAAATCATTCTCATTGCTTTTAAAATTGTGAAGATAAAACAACCAAGAAAACAATGAAGTCCAAACCCAACTAACAGAAACTACCCTCACTGATTTTCTTTCTCCTCTCACAAATGCACTGTCCCTTCACGAACACGCGGTTTTTCTAGAGGTTGGCTGGCGGCTAGCGCAGACAGACTCTCGTGAACGGGTGAAGGAGTTCGGACACGGCACGGACACAGACACGGTAATGATGTTCGGGTTTTAAAGAGGGTGGAAACCGATCCGCCGACAAAGTGCTGGCGGCGGCGGCGAAAAGCGAACGCTGACGTCTGACAGGACGTTCAACGGAAGAATGTGTTTTATTGTGGTGGGACTGCTGGATGCTGGTTTGTGAGGTTAGGTGAATGAATCGTTAAACAAAAAAAATCTAGACTTTTAAGTTTGTTGATGCACCCTCGCGAATATTTTACTTTTCAAATTTATGTATTTTAAATTATTTATTAAATTACTAATGATGCGTTGAACTGCTTCACGAAACGATAATTTTCTGAATAATACCTAGTACGAGATTATACAACGACGCTATAATGGATGTTATTATTCCCAACGATGAATAATAGCATCTATTATACTGTGTTAACATAACATGGCATAAGTTATGTGAGTTATGTGACCCTACCTGGAGATCTTTAAATTCACTTAACGCTAATATATTTAAGAAAATGTCTACCAACCGCTAAAAATACATGTCTTAAATATTTTGAAATATTCTGTCAAGTGTGATGATTCAAATGTTGTTGCTATATCTAAATTGTCAAATTTTTATTATTTGTAAAGATACATGTACTCGTATTTGTACAACAACAATCATATCAAATTTTTATTATTCATATGATAATAATTGTTATTATTATCATTTCCTGTTTCATATAAATTCAATCATTTATTATCAACAATCTAATTGATTTGTTTAATTAGAATCAGATCATATCGACATGTATGTGTCAATTTAATAATTTAATTTATTATTATGATAATTAAATTATTTTAATAAATAAGTATTAAAATCATATTATGATATAAAATTCTAATAGCATTAATAATAAAATCTAATATTATTTATTTATTTATTCTATTTGTTATAAAGAAAACTTAATCCAGATTACAGTACAGGTAATATAGATTTATATTTATTTACTTTCATTAAAATGTAAATATATTTTGCATTGGTTTATTTATTCTCATTACAATATATATATTTAAAGATAATATAAATATTGTTTTACAATGAATTGTTTATTTAAGATGCCCGCATTTATTAAAAAATAAATACGTACCCAATTTATTCTCTGAGTTTACACAAAATTTATTGAATACAATAAAAGTCTTGTACAAATTTATATCGATATGAGGGTACAACTCAACTTCCTTTACAGTACCATTCTCTCCTTTATTAAACCAATATCCTTTTTTCAAGAGAGCAAAACAATTTTGCAGTTTACAGTCACTTGAGAAATCAATGACAACCAATTGTATTTTCCACTGCAATGAATTGTAAGCAAAGCTTTCTTGTTTTACATTTTTTTTAAATCGAAATAATATCGCATATTTGTTCATTGTTTAATGTCCGGACAGAATAAATTTACTTCCATAGGAAATGTATTCAAATTAGCAATTTGTAATCAATTTTATTTACTGTAAAAATTTCGGCTGACATTTAAATGAATAAATTTTGTTGACATTGGAAGAAAATTAATTCAATCTCTGTCTTTGAAAATGAAATTTACAAATAACGAAAATGATGTTGAAATAAGATGATTATAATTTTATTTACATATATAACTATAATATTAATATAATATTTTATTATAATGTTATGTCAATTAATTTAAAAATTAAAGCAAAAGAATACTTGTGTTGTATGTATTTCATTTTGAAAATATTTATATTTAAAATTTCTCTAAAATTATGAATGTAAATAAAATGTGTTTAAAAAATGTTTTGCTCAATTATTTATTATTGTTATGATAGTCTACATTCACTAATTAGTGGAGCGAAAAACATATTTGGATTTCAATGTATTGCTAAAATAATTATATAGATATATCGCCATTATTTATAGGTATATTTTTGTAATATTTGCGTTTAAATATTTTGTGTGAAATAGAGTGTAAAAAATAGCATTCTCGGCATGAATATGCATGAATGAAGGTGAATCATACGCCCAGTTGGGTATGAAGTTAATATTTTAGAAAGAACATATTATTGGTATGTGTAAATTAAAAATGAAATATTTCTCGAAAACGGTTAATCTGCTAATGTTAATTGTTACTATTACAGAGTGTTCGAAAAATAGAGAGCAATATTTCGGGCATATATCACTCATTCCAAAACATGAAACAAAACGTAGTATTTCCATTTGTATATAGTTCCTTAGCAACTGTAATTTTTTTTGTGACTAATAAATTGAGCTAATTTTGTACTTTACGTAGTAGTTCTTGTTCTAATAATAAAATAAAAGGTGATATGTTTTCATGTTGAAGACTTAAACTAAAAATAATAATAAAAAGCAATGAGCAATAAACAAAAGAGTTTTTTTGATTTATAACACTTTATGTTGTATTCCATTATCTTGTATAATGATAAATTAATATAAAATAAAAAATGATTAAATATAATTTATCAATAAACAAGATAATGGAAGTTCAACATAAAATGTTAATCAATCAAAAATAACTCATTATCTGCTACATTTAAAAAGAAGTTAAACAATAGTATATTGTGTTATTAAAATTAAAAGTGATACTTTGTTTGATAAGCAATGATTTTGCTTTTGCGAAACGAAAGGTAGTGAAGGCAAGCGGATACAAAAGTTGTGAAGGGTTACACTAATTGTAATTTTAACATTAATATCAATATTAATAAATAATTCAGTTCAGTTCTTTTTCTCGTAAGTCTAGTATTAAAAGTACTTTTAAATCTAGAATTAAAACTGTAACTTAGCAACAGTTACATTTTTATATTAGTAACAAAAACGTCATTATTTATTACTAAAAACTTTTAAGACGGTTGAAGAAAAAGATTCTTTAATTTTTCAAAATATACAGATTGTATGATAATTTTAGTGGAAGTAAGGAAAATTATGCCTTGTTCTAAGTTTCTTTAATTTCTTATTTCATATGTTCAATATTTTTTTTTATAATCATACCATTAAGTTTTCTCTGAACACAAATTAAGAACCGCTGCTCCAGGGAACAGAAAAGGATCATATAATGTATTTGTTGTCTAATATGTCATATTTTCTTAATATAAGTTTACCATTTAATTTTTTTTTAACTGTCAAAAATTATTTCAATTCCCTATGTTAAGACTGCTGGTAACTGTATTCTTATTGTAATTGAAGTAACGTAATTCACAATTTTAGGAATTTTATTAAATAGGACCCTCAAGAAGGCATAGTAGTATTAGAATAAAATGAAAATTGTACATATTATAATACACGTGTATTCAAAATTCTGTTGTGGTATCACATCACCATCCTAAGCAAATATTAATCAAGAAAAACATAATTTTTGATGTTTATCTTATTTCCTGAAACAATATTTTACATCCGGAATCAAGAGTGAATACGTCAATAATATTTCCAATATAATTTTAAAAGGATCATACGTACCCTGGATCTTAAATTACGTTCACGTAAAACACTCGCGCAGGACGGAGCAAATTACAAAATTCGTTCCGGATCCGTCGCCGCCGTCGATAAAGAGCTTCGGAATTTACTTTCAGTTCATGTGAAAACTCCCTTTGTATGGGAAATTCAGTTTTTTCAGCGTCGAGCAGCCAGCTCCCGTTAAACAAGATTGAAAAGGGATCGTGCAGAGAGAATTTCTCTACCAGGATTATCTTCTTATAGCGATATTTCCAGGATCAAGTATGTAAAGTTCAGAAACTTTAAAGAAACGCTTTGAGCATTTATGATTTTGATATGTTCGAGTTTAACATATTTTCTGCACATGGCAAGATGAAAGATACTTGTGAAGATTTCAAGTTAATCGATTAATAAAAGGATGTTTTAATTTTGCATTATTAATTAGTTTTAACGGCAGAATGTAGAATTAAAATAGATATGAGCTCATAAGTATTAGATATCTTTATCTACTAAGTAATTAATTTTGTAGCTGCATTCTTGAACGTAGGCAGTTTCATTAATAAAATATTAACACGCTAATTTTTAAAAGAGTTTTAGCTAATCTTTCATTTTAGATTAGTCAAATTAAGATAAACTATATTCTCGAAAAAGACTAAATAAACTCTAATATAATTTTATAGGGTAGGTGGCTCAGTGGTATCGAGCCGGCCTTTCAATTTGAGGACCCGGCTTCGATTTCCATAGTCGACAAACACCTCTGTTCTAATGGGATAATAACAAAAATTATATGTATATCTCGTGAAGAAAGCATTATTAATCCCTTACCAAAGGGATTAATAATACTTTGATTCTGAACTAAAGAAGTAGTAAGTTGGTTTAAAATTTATTACCAACCAACATTTGATATTTGAACAGTTTTGGCGGATATTGCCAATAACAGCGATCAATGAAACCGTTTTAACGACCGTTGCTAATACCAATGTACAATAATCTTTGTGTTGTACTAGAAAGAATAACTTTGTGGATAGAATAGCGTAGGTAAGAATATGTTTATCGCAAAGAAATATTTATTTACTGTCAGAAATGTAGCAACCAGTAAACATCTTGCAAATAAAAACTTAAAGGAATAATGTACCTCTGGTCTTAAAACAACCATCCACTACATACATACAAAATGGTTCGCATAAATTTAGTTTAATATTTTTGTTGAACATTGATGTCGGTTTTATATTTATCTCAAAATTTACGCTTTACATAGAAAAATTTAAATGCAAATTTTGTTATCTTACATTTCAGATGTAAATGTTTGTGGCAGAATATAAAGTTGTCATGAAATAATATTACGGTTCTCGGCAGATAGCAAATTATTCTACTTTATTGAGAAAATTTTATATACTGTTGAATTATTATATCGTACAGCAATATACGACTATGAGGAATACCTACATTTCTTGTATTGTTAGATTTGAAACTTATTGTTCTAACTGACAGATAAAAAGATATTCGTTGAAGAAACTTTATCACAACAAAAGCAGCCAATTTCTCTTATAATCTGAAATAGTTTCCATTCTTTAAGGTTTGTCCTATATTATTAATCGATTGTCCAAATAACCGAAATCGAATGTAATCCTTTATTACCTTTTAAATACAAGCGAAGGCCCGTGCTATCTTCCTTTCTAATCGTTATAGGTTCGTTGTTAGAGAAGTGAGCGTAAGTAATTTGAGATGTTTTAAGCATGTGGAACGTGCGTCGAATAAATGTGTAATGAAAGGTGTATAGATGTGAATGGATGGATGGAATTGAAAGTTTGTTGTGTGATGAGTAAATGAGCTTGTATTGAGGGAACTATGAATGTGATTGAAGCGAGGATGGTGTATTAGAATGAGTATTTACCATGTATATGTGGAAATAAATAGAATCACGAATTTGTTTGAAAATAAATAAAATAAATAAATACATCATCACGCCTGTTACCCATTATTGGGTGTGGCATTCAGCCGAAGCAGATCTCGGTAAGTGATAAATGCATAAAAGTAAAAGCAGAATAACAAATTACGTGATAATGATCACAGAAATCCTAAATGGTGGTCATCTGCTGATTAATCATTAAAAAGTAATGGTCACCATTACCTAATCGTTTATTAGCAGATAATGATCGAGTTACTGAATAGGAAGGATTATCGGTAATTATAAAAACACTTGTTTCTTGATTTTCGTTCTTCTGATAAAATATGAACAGTGTCCATGTGATGGCCTACTAAGATCAGACTCAAGTAACAAACCCCATAAAAAGGGACGAGACGCTACGAAAGTAAAAAACACTCTTTATGAAACTGCCTCTTAGATATTATTCGACAACTAGTAAGAACTTAAAAGCAGAAGATATTATTTTTTGAATAAATAAATAAATATATCATCACGCCTTCTACCCATTACTGGGTGTGGCACTCTGCTGAAGCAGATCTCGGTAAGTGATATATTTTGCGCGTGAAGTGCGGTTACCAGTCGTCAAATCACGGCCCCCAAACATGTTAGTGGTGGAGGAGCCACAGGGATAGCTTTTTCAAATTATGAAAATTTGTCGCCTGTGGGAATTGAACCAGTGACCTCAGGATCCACAGGCCGACTTCATACCACTGAGCTAGCCGTCCCATTTTGAATAAAATAACATTTTTTATTTCAAATAATAAAACCACCATCAATTCTAAAGAAGCAAAGATCAAAACACGTTACACAATGCACAAATATAATCCATTACACATGAAGGATATTACAACAACCGTCACAACGAGTTTCCATTTCCTGGACAAACCCCACGTTCCAAACTACATCAATAAATAATTAATCAAGGTGGTGCACACACTCACGCAGGTGACAATTCGTTCAGCCGCGAATTCCGAACGAGGTTCAATAGAAAATCACCACAAAAAATGTGTTGTGTGACAGTGATGTATTATTTCGCGGTAAGGACGGAGATTTGGGGAAATTGACACATTTCTACTTTTTATCCTTCTGGAGATGTTTTTATGTGATTATATCTGCGGGTTCATTTCGATCTAAATGATGTCTTTTATATTAAGACGATTTTTAATATCCTTACATTCTACAACATAATCTTTGTGCGTAGATCAAGTAAATAAAAATGATGCATGAATAGTCGATTAAGGGTAGATAGTATAAAGCAGGTTTAAATTTAAATGTACACATAGTTCAAATAGTTTTGTAACCAATGACCTAACAAGATTATGAACAGAACTATGGACACGAATGATTTAAACCACGTTCACAAATTGAACTGGTTTTATGCTATTAGCCCTAAGGATGATTTGCTAATAGTATACTAATTTAATTTTTTGTTATCTTATGTTCTAATTTTGTTTTAAATACAAATACCTCAAAATAAATAGTTTATGTTGAAGTTAGGTCCAGAATGATGATCTGAATTGATCAGTGTTATTATAATTGAAATATATTATGTATTGTACATAAAATTTTGCCTAAAAACTCAAAGATAATAAAAGAAAGTAATTTGGAAATTGAATGTGATTTTGTCAAAAAAGAGTTAATAGTAAAAATAATTTAGTTAAGAAAATATTTTGTTTGTTTGTAATTTTGGCAAAACTTCATCAAATGTGGAATAACCCTTTAAAACAGATTTTCTTTAATTCAATAATTGTTAGTGAAATATAATGTTGATATGTTAAACAAAATGAAAATGAAATTAATTAAATGGTAGTTAATCAGCATTAAAAAGCGGGAGAGGGAGATTTTAAAGGTCAAATCCTCCCCATTATTATTTGTCATTCTACATCGCGAAATAATAAAAAATACGCATTTTTCCTATTACCAGGCATTTGTTTAAATTATACGGTGAATTAATAAAAAAAAAAATTGCCTCAGGTGCTATTGAATTATATTTTTGTTGTTGTTGTTATTGTTCTTAAAACCCTTCCTTTAAAAAATGACTGGTTACCCTACTGATAAAATACCCGGCGCTTGCAAGAACTACATTTGTACATATATAAATCATTGAAAATTTTTTAAAAGTTATATTAAAACTTACGTTAATCATAAGAACTCTGGCTTATACATGTAGAAAAGTACATACCTGAAACAAAAAGAAATAGATATTAGTTAAGCAATTAAAGATTTGCTCAAAATATACTATGTCTAACCGTAACTTTAAAAAATATCATCCGCAGATTTCGAGTTCAAATCCTATTCATGCTAAAACCATATAAACTTCCACACTGCGATTCGGTGAGCCGGATCCTATATTGCAATTAGAATTAAATTCCTGTTGTACAGAGTAGCATAAATAAACAAATAAATAAATAAATATTACCTATTGTATAAAGTAGAAGTTACCTTTTTAAATATGTATAAATATTTATCTTTCTTCTAAGTAAAACCAATTTATGAAGAAATATGCCTGAGCCAAGTAACCCAAAAATACATTTTGAAATGAAAATATGTAGTGCATAAATCTTTCACCCGTCATTAACAAATAACAAAAATAAATTCTTCATTGAGACGAGGGGTCATATTATTTACAATTTTAATAATTATTGAAACAAATACTAATGAAATGTAAATATGTCCTGCTTAATGCAAACTGCGTAACGCACCTTATAATTCATAAACGCTATTTGGTATTTGCACCACGCTCTGAAATTTGATAAACCAGATATATTGCTTTTTGCTTTAACTGGACTCGAAAACATGCATTACCTACTGTATATTTCAATTATTAGCAGTCGTCAAATAAATCGTGCGTTCTAGTTTTCCCTAATGGACCAATAGCAATTTATTTATTAATTATTTGATGTGAGATATGTATTTACATAATACTGTTGATTCTAAAAATGAGTGAACTTAAAATAAATAAAAATGAATATATCATCATGCCTTCTACTCATTACTAGGTGGTGGCACTCTGCCGTAGCAGATCTCGGTAAGTTATATATTTTGCGCGTGATGTGCGGTTACCGGCGGTCAAATCACGGCCCCTCAAAGATGTTAGTAAAGGAATTGTAGGGGTAGTTTTTAATGTGGTAAAATTTTTATCGGCCGTGGGAATTAAACCCTGGTTTTCAAATTCTCAAGTCGACTTGATACCATGGAGCCACTACCCTATAAATGACCTCGTTTCATATAATTTAATAACGAATTTATCTTAAATTTATAATAGCTTATGATTAGATAATATCATTTTTGATAACAGAATTCCTTAAGGAGCAACTTTATTTCTATGGATTCTATGGATTCTAAAGAGTTACAGTTTTAAAAGGACGTCCCATTTTCAACTACTAGAAGTTTTTTATAAAGAATTTTTGTGAAATCATAAAAATAACGAGATTCTTCTATTACAGTCCCGATAGTTCTTTTCTTGTATTACAACTACAAATTTTCGGCTCCTAAACAAAAGTGTCTTTTGTAAAATCACAAATAAGGAATATTTTAGCATATTTCGAAAAGGTGTCATAAAATATGAAGAAGTTTTAAATTAATCAGTTTTTATATCAGTGTTTGAAGTCGACTGAATTAATGAAAAATAAAAACTTATTTTGATATCTGAATATAGCTAAATAAAATAAACTTTTAAAATTTATTTTGTTTGATATAGTAACAGCAAATATTTATATAAATAATGTTTTTGATGCTAAAAATTTTAATAACAGGTACATTTTTCATCTACTGAATTTTTCTCTTTGAAAATAACATAGTCAGTGTGGTATTTTGCGCATGAACATGATAACACGAATTTTTTTTACACACTAAAAAAATTTTCATAATACTGAATTCCATTCCTTTGTCGCGTTCCCTTCTATAAAACTGTAAAATCTGTAGAATGTAAAAGAAATTCTAATCTTCCTTTCGACAGTTATATGTGAATATTTATAACTGTATTTCTGCTTCTGTCGTAACAATTGATCAATTTCCAAAAATACTTTTAAATGTAATAATAAGCAATAAGTTTCTAAAACACCATAATTTGTGTACACTAGTGCAAGAGGCTGTAAATTCAGTTTAGTCTTCAGTTCGATGATTTAGAACAGTGGTTTTTAAACTTTTCGGAGCCATGACCACAAATATATTCTTTCGCGACCTCCTTTCGTTTTATGTGATCAAAATTGCAGTTTGTAAAAGGCTGATTTAATAATGTACATTACAAACATTACACGATTTCAGAAATTAGTAAAGGAAAAATTTCTCATTAAGGTAGTTCAATCATGACTGTCTCTAAAAGTGTAGGTAACCAAAAAAGTTTATAAAAACAAGTATTTAATTTTATGTATGGTGTAAGTTGTAAACAAAATAACAAATTTTTATGCTAATGTAGAAATTCATGAAAAATAACATATTTAAATTTCATTACAATTTGTCGTAAATGTTAGTATCATCTTAAGGTTTAATTTAAAATAACATAACACTAGTTATGAAATTGAAAATTTCACCATTCGATTCCGCATATATTTCTGCGTAGGTATACATATTTTGATCTTCATAACATTTTTTATAATCGCCGGTGACATGATCTCAAAAAATTCGTTTCATGAAAATGCGAATTTTTTTGTTGAACCAGTTGAAAATCAAAAAATTTTCAAATATGGTTCTATATAATTCAGACAACGAGAAATCGAATGCCGTTGAGCGCATCTTCATATCTTTTTTAGATTATGAGTAACAGCGATTTTTGACTTTTTAAAAATCTCAACTTTGAAGGCCCATATCTCGAAAACTAAAAGAGATATTCAAACGCGGTTTGAACGAGTATATTTCTCGTGCTCTAATTAACTTATACTGAAATTTTTAAATTTTTGAAAATATTAGAATTTTTTTAAATTTTTGTTTTGCCCATATTTTTAAAATTTGAAGAGATAATAAAAATCTGTAAACACCAGTGAATTCCTCTCGTAAAAGTACGTAGGTATGCAAAATTTTAGAATTTTTTCTCCACCGATACAAATTTTAGAGCAAAAAAACTAAAAATGGCCTAAATTCGTAAAATTCTTAAGGGGTACCCCTTCAAAAATAATTAAAAAACAGTGATTTTTCGTTTTTTTGTAATAAAAACTTTATCAGTGCGAATTTTTGCTTGAAATTTTGCATACCTGTCTACTTTTACGAGAGGAATTCATTGGTGTTCACAGATTTTTATTATCTTGTCAATTTTTTGAAATATTGAGAAATGAAAATTTTGAAAAAACTCTAAAATTTTCAAAATTTTTAAAATTTCGATATAAGTTAATTGGAGCACGAGAAATATACTCGTTCAAACCGCGTTTGAATATCTCTTTTAGTTTTCGAGATATAGGCCTTCAAAGTTGAGATTTTAAAAAAGTCAAAAATCGCTGTAACTTAACATCTAAAAAAGATATGAAGATGCGCTCAACGGAATTCGATTTCTCGTAGTCTTTTATAGAACCATATTTTATTATTTTGCGGTTTATAAACTAGTTCAACCAAAATTTCATTAACAGACATTTTTGCGATCACGACTCCGGCGATTAAGAAAAATATATATTGAGGATCAAAATATGCATAATTATGTAAAAATATATGAGGAATTAAATGCTGAAAACCCCAATTTCATGTCTAGTTTCATATTTTTTTAAATTAACCGTAAACTGAACAAACGTGAATATAAACATATAAAGAGAACTAGAACTTCTCACTTTGAGTCAACTCTGTTTGTGTTCAACAAGTAGTGATGTGTTAATGTTCCTGCGGAATTACTCTGCTGCGTAGCCATTTGAGTTAGCATCGCAGTAGAACGTGGATAGATGATACACTGGAGACCGCAACAGATGAGAGCCACTAGAGAAATAGTGCTTTTACGTGACCGGGAATATATTATAAATAACTCATTCCATATTTTATACTCACTGAACTGCAATATAATTTATATCTAGTAATTCGCGATGGTGATATGTTTGTTGTTACAGAGGGACATTTACCATAACTACAAGTAGGTACATAAAATTACGACAGAGTGCCAAATACGGTAATGGATAAAGGACGTAATGATATATTTATTTATTTTATTTTTCTATTTCGGTGTTTTTATAAGTCTATAAACTCACTGTAAACACGTCGTCAAGTAGATCTATAAGCGCACTGTTTTTGGTGCTTTTTATTTTGTCGAAGTGGTATGAATACTTTTAAATTTGACAGATAAATGATATATAACCTCAAAATTGTAAATTGTCGGTGTTGAAATATTACTAAAAGAATATGCTAGAATCAGACAAAAATCACGATATTCACAATACACAAAATATATTAATTAATTAACATAAATGATAGAAAAACACCAGCTTCTATTTTTCAGAAGTAACAGTTTTTAAAATGTAAGATTTATAAAATTACCTCAATAGAAAAAAATTGTATAAAGAACACGGTTCATAAGGCCTGTCGTCCTTTGTGAAACTCGCTGTAGAGCGGCTCTTTTTTAAATTGAGTGCGTTTACAGATTACCTTATGAAACAACAGAGTGATCAAAAGGAATTGTTACAGTTGGCAATGAAAAAAACTACTTGAAATTTGTAAGCCTGATACATAAATTCATTTCCTGTTGTTGACAGTGACATTTAAAATTTAAATTTGAGTACATTTATCTAAAGTATTTCTATTACTTAAAAAGTCAAAATTCTATTAGCTGCCAGACTCCTGACATAACCTATTTGTATTTATTAGACATGTCAAATAGCATTTCCGCCTTTACCTGGCGTTGTGCCAACTGTGGAATTAAAAGATCTCTGGAATTGTATTGCCAACTGTAACAATTCCTTTTGATCACCCTGTAGTTCTTTAATATACTAATATATCATATGAATAGAGATGAATTGTTCATATTGTAAATTTCTAATATGGTAACCATTGATTAAATGCATAAACATACTCTGTTATTATCTACATTTAAAGTTAAATCTAATATAAATCAAGTTATACATATTTCCAATGGTCCTAACTCAATAAATTAGCTCAATTCTTAGATATTTGCTTTTTCTATATTATTCATAAAGTTTACTAAAATAGTTTATTAATAATATTATTGAGAAGTGTTTAAGACCAGATATCAAAATATAAATAGAAACATGTTACTTCAGTTCCAGTCTTTAGAAAATTAGTTAAATTTATGCTAGAAATGCTCGAAGAATTAAACTTCAAATATTACGTGAGTAAATTTATGAAATCCAAGACAAGATTTATCGATTTATAATTGTTGCTTCTTAAACGATTTTGCACTTTATATTGATAAAACGCTATCTCTTCCAACAGTATAGGAAGCACAAGGGGTGAACAAAATGAATTCTTTGTAAACTTGCGATTACACACGCGAAACACAACAGATTTCAAACACAAGGAGATTCGCTTCCCTCCAGAGAGGGGCGAAAGCGAAGACGACTTAAATTTTATACCCGCGTCGATGCAGATAAAGCAGAAGACTTTGTTGTTGTCGACACACTGAGGAATTGTTATTAAAGACGATTATCTTTATTATGAATTTTTGCTAAAGAAATTTACGTCTCATTTGGATATTTATGATGAAAGTGAATTTGAGTTTAAGATGAAGCTTGCGAGGAACAGAGGAGCAGAAAAGGTAAAATGTAAAATTATAGAAGGTTTAACGAGAGCTTAAAGATGTTAAAGTACTTACAAATGGTTGTAGGCAGATGATCATTATAATTATACCTGTGTTTATTATATTTTAGTTGCTATTATGCCTCACTCAAAAAAATCTAATTGGAGACCATAGTAATACAATAGTTATTTACGATAGAACGTGAGGTAATCTTTAGTCTCGAGTGGGTCAAAGTTAAAACCCGATCGACTAAAGATACTTTACGTATGTGTATTGTATTTTATCTACGACCGAGAACATTAGCAAAAATATCCAAATACTAAAAAAAAAATCATTATTTTATTAAACTAACGATAGTAACCGTGCAATTTTGTGCACTTAAAAAGCACGAGAAATTCAATGCCGTTGAGTACATCTTTATATATGTTTTAGTTTTTGAGATATAGCTTTGGAAAAGTATAAAATCTGTTATATTTGGCAAAAATTTAACATTTCCGGTGTCTATATCTTAAAAACTAAAAGAGATAGAAAAATGCGCTCAACGGCATTGAATTCCGCGTGTCCGAAACGACTTATACGATATACAAATTTTTAGCAATTTTGAAAATTTTTGAATGGCTAGATTGTTTTCGATTTTAGGCCAATTTCAGACTATTTGCTCTCAAATTCTTTTTCGTACGAATATTGAAACGAAAATTTACATACATATGTATTTTGACCCGCTGAATCCAATAGTGAAGTCCTCAAGTAGGAATGTGTTCTAGTTTTATAAATATTGTTTAAACAAAAAAATATGAGAGAATTTTTGTTAAAATTTTTTGAAATATAAAAATTGCTGAAAATATGTTTATAAGTTAATTAAAGCACGAGAAACTCAATACCGTGGGGTGCATTTTTCTATCTCTTTTAGTTTTTGAGATATAGCCTTGCGAAAGTAAAAAACCTGATGAGGTAAGGGTTGGGAAAAATATTACTTTCCGAAGTCTATATCTGCATAACTGAACAAGATTTGAAGATGCGATCAACGGCATTGAATTCCTCAATTCCGGATTAACTAAGAAGCAATTTATATTTTACTAATTTTAAACGATTTATTTTTTTGAACATTTCTTCAGGGATATCCCTTTCTTGTTTTCTATTTTACACCAGACTGTTTGCTCTAAAATTCTTTTGCATACGAATATTGTAATATTAACTAGACATTTTTTATTTGTAAAAAACTATCTACCCATGTTAATCGACAGTCTCTATTTATTTAAGAGATAAAACGTAAGGATTAAAGTTCGTCCAAACTTTAAATTTTGTATGCTGACTTCCAAATATATAGGAGCTGTGATCCTAACTGAAATAGTTTCTTCAGTATAGAAAACCAAAGTATAAAAGTAAAGTTAATCCACATTCACAATTTTAATAGCTAATATCCATGAAGAAGTAATTTTAAATATCATCATGATTAGCTTTTAACAAGGCTATGAATATGAAATTAAGTTTTTGTACGACGATGCACCGTTCCGTTGATCGAACAAACAGAGGACCATAAAATGGATGCAGTGATCGGGTAAATGTGAAACACCGAGAGGGGGTTGAAAGCCATTCCCAGGGAAACGGGCATCTAAAACGTATTTTGCGGCTCATAACATTTTTCATTTGTGATTTTAGTGAGTTTTAAAATCGTTAAACGATCACTTTGACGCGTGATTACAAATAAAAGCGGAACTTGTTAGTTTTTCATTATTTTTCTGTTTGAAATGTCACTCTGTTATTGCGGATAGGTGAGAGGTTCAGTTTGTTGCTGTTGCATCGTATGAAAATACTAAATCACTGTTAGGAAAAAAATAAACAATCTGGGACTTTATAAAAAGGATACAATATGTTCAGAGCATAAGTACAAATTTTAATGGCCAAAACGCACAGTCGAAACAAAATTTCTGGTTAAGATGCAAATTTAACTTTTATTCCTAATGTGCTAAATCCAATATTTCAGATACTGCATTACTATCCACAATGTGCACAAGTTACTAATGTATCGAAAATCACTGTTCAACACTTCACAAAAGTATAAAAATTATTAAAAGTTTTTAAAACTGTTCGCTTTTTGCATTAACAAACTGTGTAACGCCATTTTCTTACAAACGTCAATCTATCAAACGGCATTTAACAGGAATTACTTTGCCAATTTTGTTATTTTCTAATTGATCAGCCAATAGAATACATAATTTTACGTTTATCATCGGGAAATCACGATAATTTCCGTATATTCCCGAAAAGAAATTATGAAACAAAAATGTATAAATGTACATATTTTATAAAATTATCTTTCTTCCAGCTGTTTTAGAAATTAAATTAACATTTAAAAATTATTTTATATTATTATAAAATAAAAATAAATATATCGGGTGTCTATTTTTTTTTTCGAACACATGGAAATTCAATGTTAAAATTTTCATTAAATGTTTAGAATGAAAAACTGCACCCAATGACTACTAAATTTGTTGTTCATTTGTTTCTCATGTACGAGTTATAAGCAAAAAAAAGAAATACAGGATTTAAGGCACTAATTAAAGTGCAGTTACCAGTCGTCAAATGACGGTCTCCAAAGATGTTAGTGGAACAACAGGGTTTTAATGTGGTGGAAATTGTTTGTCGACCGTGGAAATAGAACCCGGGTTCTTAAATCTACATTCTGATTCGATACCATGGAGCCATCTACTCCATAATAATAATATAATAAAATCAGTGGTAATAATAATGATAATATTGATTACCTATAATTAATCATAATTACCGTGTATTCTAATATGAAAAAATTATAGTAAATAAAGTGTATTTTGTATACAAACATACATCCATTTCAACACACTATTTCCCATCAAATAGAGTAGCACGAACCCCTAAAACATTCATCAAACATCTACTCATTAAATACATCAAAGAATCAGCATTCGCCAAACATGCTCATCCTGACACTTCATCCTCACTTCAACCACATTCACGTTTCTTACATAAAAGCTCATTTATTCCCTACACTCAGAATTTTTCAACTAACCTTCAATCATATGCATCTATTCGTTCCTATACATTAATTTAATAAATCTTTTATTCAACAAATGTGCTACCTGTTCAAATCATCTCAACTCACGCTCACTCCTCAACAACGAATCTAAAAAGATAAGAAAAGAAAGAAACATCACCTCCACTTGTTTTGAATTTATTACATTTTGGTGCAAGTATATGTCAGTTGTCATATACAATTGATCACTTACCAAAAGTGACATCTGTTAGATTATATTTTCAAAACCATTTCCACTTTATGTTATTGTTTTTGCTTGTTTTATTATAACAAAAGAACAAATCCATAATTTTTATTCAAACTGAGTGTAATCCACTAAATTTCTAGGAACAGAAACAATAAAAACATATGTTTGAAGTGCACAGCACACAGGAAATATATTCTCTTTTACTATCTTTCACAAATGCAAGAGTAGGCTTTGGCGCAAGCATACCGCATCCTAGATAATAAAGTTCGCTGTGACGTAGCTTTAAGCGAAATAATAATGGAACTACAACGGCCAGCGCTAACTAGATAATAGAGAAATGTGTATTTTTTTTGTATTCATTTCCTGTGTTTGACGTTAGTTTGAGGCTTTACTTTATTATGTTTACGTTTGATATGACGTTTAATTAATTTATCTATTATTCCATATGGTTTAGCTGATTTATGTGATAATGTAACTGGGTTATTGTATCTGATGCGTGATATGAATGTAATTGCATATTATGAGTTATTGATAAATAGCATAATTTAGTACGTAATTATCATAAATTTACCTGTACATTACAACATTCAGCAGTGTTTCACCAAGAAGTAATATATGTATTGAAACAAGACAAGATTTAAAGTGAAATATACGCCTTATTCGGTGAGAAGTTCGATTTTTTTACAACTAGATATTATGATTCTTATCTTATACTTTAATATGAGCAATTTTATCTGTCGTCTGTGTATATTAACGCTCAACTCTAACAATCTTGATGAAATTAATATTTTTAGGTTCAGAAAACGATCTAGCCAGGTCTCATTCTCTGGAAAATTCATTTAGTACGTCACTTTGAAAGAAAATTAGGGAGAAAATGTATTTCAAAAATAGTTATTCAAAATATAGGCACGTGGATACTTTCGAGGAATGTAATTTGGCCCAAGAAATAGATTGAAATTAAAATCAACTCAATATCACCAACTATTTTCGAGATATGAGCGAAAATTTGAAAGAAAATTGGGGAGAAAAGTTGCTTTTTTAACCGATTTCTTAATTGTACAGGGGTACATATATTTTTAACTTGAGTGGATTCGAACTCGAGACCTTTGGATTCAAATACTATGAAGCTACCATACCTCTGTACTGGCGCAAATATATTATGTATCAAATTTGTTTTAAACATAAAGAGTGAAAGTATTATAAAAAAATTAGAAATACAAAATTAATGTGCAAATAATGATGTAAAATTATTTCAGAATTATAAAAAGCAGGTAGTTAATTAAATAATTAGTATATTTATAAATATATTTTGAAAAAAAAGGTGCATTAATAATAAAGGCTACAGAGAAAATTGTAATATAGATTTTCAAATCCACAGTCCGACTTGATACCAGTGACCCATCTACCCCATTTGTTATATATTAAATAATAGCAATAATGTTTAAATTCTTATTTAAAGTGAAGATTCTTCCTGTCTAGAATTTATTCTTGATTTTTTGATTTGAAAATTTAAGACAGGACAAAAACCTCATTACACCACGTTGAACAGCACGAAATGCGTTAGGAGATAAAAGAAGGAGAATCCCAATATAACAAAACTACGTTTATTTTACTCTTTATACTCGTATTTATTGTTCTGCTTAGACTTTTAGAATGAAAATCTTGTCACTTTGTTTCCGTTTGTTCTGTTTTTGTTTACAGCAAACTTATTGTGCAAACAGTAATAGTAGTACAAGTATAAATAGTAAATACCATCGTAGAATGTTAAACAAATTGTTTCTCGAGAGCACATAACGATAAAAACTTTAATTCTACTTTTTCAATATGTCCGGTTTAAACAAACAAATTCACAACAACAAAAATAATTCCTATAGAACTTTTATACATATTACTTCGTCGTATTCATAAGAATGCGTCTAAAATTTGAACAATAAACCGCAATAAAAATGCAAAGCTTCTCCAACGCCAATACATACACAATGTGAAGACAATATATTTATTGATTTTATTCTTAAACTTTGAAAGTTAGCGGTAGTGTTAAGTTCTGTTTTGGAGGACTCGGTCGAGTTGCATGCTATACTGATTCCACTTGAAACTTTGATCGAACTGAATCTGATATTTAGGAAAATTCGTCCCCAAACTTACCCTGACAAGGCAAAGTCCCAAATCTTTGCAAGCCTAAAGCTTTAACGGGACGGCACAACCCTAAGTCGAGTCTTAGCATTTATATTGGTTTTGATGAAGTGCAAAATCACATAAAAACAACAGGAAAATATCTTGTTCATATTTAAATAATAACTGAGGGTTGAAACAGTCATAGATTACTTCAAAAAAATATATTTTATTCAACTATCAAAATTTAACAAGTTTTTACGAGATTCTAAAAAAATAATAATAAAGAGAATAAATAAATAAAATAAATTGAGTAATAGTATTGTACTTAACCAGACTCTAATTCTTGTTGTAGTCTTAGATACGTACTTTACTTGACTGTTTTCTAAAAACCTACTATCCACACTAAAATTGGTCAGGGAAGTAAGCACTTTCTTACCGGGTTCAGAAAAAAGTATGTTCTTTGTACATTTTAGAAAGTAATTTTAACATCGTCTTTGAAATGTTCTTTTGTATTCCATCCGACAGAACTTTGTAAAACTTTATGTCTTATCTAAGGATAACATTCAAATGTAAGTGTGGTTGAAATTATTGTTAACTTATCTCGAATAATTTAGTAGCTACCTACTAAAGTATAAAAGAAAATAGCATTTAATAAAAGTTAAATACTCCAAAATTAAATTATAAATTAAGAATCTCAAAGCAATACAAAAAGTTCATCTTCCTGAGCTGGAAAACGTGCAGATAGAATGTGAATTTTTAGTCCCTCTATATGTCAAAAACTCTTAAGTGAAGCATTTACTACAGGGAGATCAAAAGGAATTGTTATAGTTGGCAATACAATTCCAGAGATCTTTTTATTTCACAGTTGGCACAACGTCAGATAAAGGAGGAAATGCTATTTGACATTTCTAATAAATACAAATAATTATGTCAGGAGTCTGACAGCTAATAGAATTTTGACTTTTTAAGTAATAGAAATACTTTAGAAATAAATGTACTCAAATTTAAATTTTAAATGTCACTGTCAACAACAGGAAATGAATTTATGTATCAGGTTTACCAATTTCAAGTAGTTTTTTTTATTGCCAACTGTAACAATTCCTTTTGATCACTCTGTAGTATACCTCTAAAAGGTTGAAACTTCCGTCATGCAACCAAATAAATAAATAAATAAAAAGGTCGATATCTGAAGCTTCAGTGAATTCATTTGGATGTTTGTAAATTATTTCTCATTTAAATTTATAGGAAAACAAATGATGCAAGAACAACTGTGTGATACAAGTTGTATTACTAAAAAAAGAATGAAATCGAGTATGGAATGGTCAAATTCAAAAACAGTCACTCGTAAGGAAACGGAAACGACAAAAATGTATTCGAATACATAAAGTTTCGGACAGATGGTTGCTGGTCGATGAACGGTGATCGGATCAAGATCGAACGATGAAGCGGTTACGAACTTTCAGGAATTGGGAGCAAACTACGATAACGATAACGTTCACCCAATGAACCATAAAGACTCCACAAAGAATAACATGTGTTATTTTGAGACCAGGACCACACGCAATTTTTAGAATAGGTAGGTACCTACAAAAAAATACAGGCTCATCGAAAAGTCATGGTAGGGTACCATACATCAAGCGGTACGCAGTGTTTTTTGATTAACCATATGCCAACTACAGGGTGTTCAATTTATTTATTTACCATTGCTATCTCGAGAACTATAAGAGCTTCAAAGTTGGTTAAATTACCAAAGAAATACCATTTTGTAAATCTATTACAAAAAAAAATAAAATCGTCCGGTGTTTCTCAAAATACGGGATGCAACTTTCTTATTTTAAATGGTAACCTAATTTTTTATTTGCTTATTCAATTCAGTACTTTTATACAGTTCAATACCCTAACATAAAAATACAAAATTTTTGATAAAAGTAGTTATTTTGCCAATTTAATATGCATTTCTGTCAAAAATTATGTAATGTGAGGGTATCGAACTTTATAGTCATTGAATTCAGAAAAATATACCAAATCGAACAAATAAATTTAAAAAATACATTCATATTTAAAATAAAAAAGTTGCACCACGTATTTTGAGAACCAATGATAAAAAAAAAAGTTAATAGTTTTGTAATAGACTTACAACATGGTATTTCCTTGCTAATTTAATCAACCTTGTAACTCTTATAGTTCTCGAGATAGCAATGGCGGCACAACTAAATTGAACACCTTTATAATTTTAAAACAAAAGACAAAATGTCTATTGCGATGTGGAATTGAGTCTTAATAAATAAGAAAAAATAGGAAAAAATTTTCCATCACTTGTCTCGTAATTCCACAGAGGTTTTACAGCCCGTTTGCATCAACTTCTCAGGTCATCAACAAACGGCTGGTCAGTTCAGCTTTAACCATAGACGCGTTTCGTCCTTCCGGACTCATCAGTATGGTGCGATCATTTATCCAACTAGATCAACTAGGAAAAAAAATTTTTTTTCCTATTATTTCTTATTTATTTATAATTTTGTTAATTGTGTCTTCTCGCTGGCTTTTATACATATTCGAAAAAGCTTAGATAGTTTGAGATGACTACACAACTACATTTCTTCCATTAATGATTTGGAGTAGTTAGCACAGTGGTATCATGTCGGCCTGTGGATCCTGAGAATCCTGGTTCGATCCCCACAGCCGACAAAACATTTTCACCAATTTAAAATTATCCCTGTGGCTCCTCCACCACTGACATCTTTGGGGGCCGTGATTTGACGGCTGGTCAGCACTTAACGCGCATAAATATATCACTTACCGAGATCTGCTTCGGCAGAGTGCCACATCCAGTAATGGGTAAAAGGCGTGATGATATATTTATTTATTTTATTTATTATTTGGTAGTTCGCCATTTTATTCATATATTTTTCTTATCACAATGTATGTCTACGATTTCAACTAGCACAAAATCAATGTAACAAATAACTCCGGAAGGAGAAAACAAATTTGAACCGCTGAACAAACCATTAAAGTAACATAATTGCAAATCACATTGTGAACACGATTGACGAAGTAAATTCAATTCCCCGGAATATAGTTCCGAATATTTGACGGATGTGATTTGGATTGCAGGGTGCCAGTGGGTATGTATCAGCGTATATGCTGTAGCCGCGCCACTCCATCCCCGCGGCTTGTGTGTGAACTACGCCGCACATTCAATTACGGAAAATGAATTACCGGTGGTAAAACAAAACAGCGTATGAAGTAAATCTGCGTGTTGTCGTTTACTTTGTACAGAGAGGGTTCATATTCAGTGAAACAAGGATCTGCAAAATATCCTTGAATAATTTAGGAGTGATTATAACACTCATTTGAATAAGGTTAGGTGTACTTATATAAGTGTTTTTGCTATATTATTTGCAGCTTACGCTGGGTGTATACTAAAGGGAATTGCACTATCTTAGATGTTTATTTTAATGCTTATGTTAAATTAATTCAGTTTTCTTAATAGTTTTAATTGTACCAAGAAACAGTATGGATTATTCTAATGAAAACGACGGCATTATATAGTACACTAGATGTGTGCAATGCGCAGGATACAAAAGCGCAATTTTATGTTGTTATTAGTTAAGCTCTAATTAATAGCTAAATTCTTGAAACAAGATTATTGCTTAAAGCCGAATAAAGTTATTAAACCATATTAAATTGAATAAATATGGAGTAGATGGAACAGTGGTATCGTGTCGGCCTGTGGATCCTGAGAACCCTGGTTTGATTCTCACTGCCGACAAACATTGTCACCACATTAATACTACTCCTGTAGCTCTCATCATTGGAGGCTTGAGTTGACGGCTGGTAACCGCACTTCACGCGCAAAAATATATCACTTATCGACATCTGCGTCGGCAGAGTGCCACATCGAGTAATGGGTAGAAGGCGTGATGATATATTTATTAATTTATTTTATTAAATTGAATTATAGAGAAATCTCGGTAAGTGATATATTTATGCGCGTGAAGTGAAGTTACTAGCCGTCAAAACACGCTCTCCCAAAAGATGTTAGTGGGGGGAAGCCACAGGGGTAATTTTAATGTGGTGAAAATTGTTTGTCAGTTGTGGAAATCGAACCGAGGTTCTTAAATCCACAGGCCGAGTCGATACCATTGAGCCACTACCCTATATTTATTTATTTATTTATCTTCAATTCATAATAGTTTATGGTTAGGTAATATGGTTTTTGAACCACCTATAACATATAAACCTTAAACTAAAATAATATGAAAACTGATGAAAAATGTTTTTTTCTGTTTTGATATTTCAATTCTAAATCAAATATACCTTGTATAACCTATATCAATGTTTTATTTACATAATAATTTTTTGCTTTGATTCTGTTTCGATATTTTTTGTTTTTATTTTGAAATAACTTTTCTAACGAAATAAAAACATTTATAAACTTTTGAATGAGTTCCTCTGTTCATGTCACTGAAATTTGAATATAAATTAAGCAAATGTCAGTCATAACGACGTGCTGCTTTATACGAATTTTGAAAGCCATATTTAAAGTTTATAACTTTGTTTATTTTGGAGTCCAATAAAAATAAAATCAAACATATTTCACCACGTATCTGTATAAAATATTCAAGCCATGACAGACGAGATAAATTTTTACCCTACATCTATATAAAAAAATCAAAAACAAAAAAAATAAATATATATATAAATATATAAATGTTAAACCATTTTTGTTTCCTGCACGTTATTATATTCACTTAGACGTGATTAAAAAATGGTTCTCTTTTTGGCGTACAAAGAGAATTAGTAGGTAATTTATTGCGCAATAACTGCGAAAGAATTTTTGGATTCTTTTTTGAGTTATGGGTTGAACTGATTTATTTACAGAATATGTACAGAGTGATCAAAAGGGATTGTTACAGTTGGCAATAAAAAAAACTACATGAAATTGGTAAGCCTGATACATAAATTCATTTCCTGTTGTTGACAGTGACATTTAAAATTTAAATTTGAGTACATTTATTATTACATTTATTTCTAAAGTATTTCTATTACTTAAAAAGTCAAAATTCTATTAGCTGTCAGACTCCTGACATAACCTATTTGAATTTATTAGAAATGTCAAATAGCATTTCCGCCTTTATCTGACGTTGTGCCAACTGTGGAATAAAAAGATCTCTGGAATTGTATTGCCAACTATAACAATTCCTTTTGATCACCCTGTTGTATGTGCATATATACGGTATGTTGCATACACTGATCACAATGTATAAACGAATATTTGTATTTAATAAAGCTAAATGAAATTAAAAATAAATAATGAGAATGTTGGACGATTAATTTTTTTATTAATCTGATGAGTGGATGTTTTGTGCATGTGTCAAGGGTTTATGCTACCCCATTTGATTGGATGTAGTATGATATTATGTAAGTATTAATTACTTTCCTAATAAATGTGGTTCATTTTAATTGATTGAAATTTAAAACATGTTTGTGCGGTATTATAAACGACAAATAAATTTATTTCCAAAGTAAATGAAATTTATTCATATAAATGAATTTTTGACATTAATATTATATATGCCGTAAAATGAATAAAATTAATTTCAATTTATTAATTAAATTATAATACTGGGCTTTTGAAGTAAATACGTATCAATATGAGTACAAGAAATATTAAACCAAAATATTTCATTTTAAAATATTACCTGTGCTTAATATATTTTTTAAAAACTTTTCATTTCTAATTTTAAGTAGGTAAAATAATTTATGAAATGTAACTTTTCTATATTAAAATACTTTAGTTAATGAGAATTACATTATTAGGAATATATTATAAATTTGATCCAACAGATTTCAAATTTGAATGAAGGTATAATTAAATATGTATATGTAAAATGCTTCATTTCGCTGAAACATTTATGCTTATACAAAGAGCCAAATTTATGTTATGAATATTTAATTTTGTTCTAATATTTAAGTTTACTAAAATTCTCCTTGACTATTATTTTAAAATTAAATTCACTTAAACCATGAATTAAAAACATAAAAATAAGGTAACATTTATTAAAAAATTTCAGCTGCAGCACGGAAGCATTTTGTTGAATTGTAACAATTGTAATTTTATTTATTTATTGTGTCATATCTTAATAAGGTAATATTTGGTATCTCTTTATAAAGTTGATAACGCTGCTCCATTTAGAAAAATAGGAATATTTACGGACATTTGCTAATTCGCTTCGCAATTTTTATTACTCGACCCATAAACTTTTATTTTTCGTCCTAATGAAGCAAATAATAATATTTTATTATTTTGAAAAAATTTTCTTATGTAAATGTATCTAAATTTCACACGTATTTAAGGACCTATTTTGTAACAAAAATTGTTAAGTATTGCAATTGCTAACATGGTCTTTTGATAGCAATCTTCCTAGCAACCATTGTTGTTTGGAGTCTTAGCAATTGTTATACTCCGCAATTTTTGTTACAAAATAGAACCAATTGTGTATACAGATAGACAGATCGAACTCTGTAAAACTATGTTTTCTAGGTTTAACAGGGTTTAAAACATGATTCACTAAAATCTCGAGATCGTCAAAAATCACCATCACAATATTACCCCTATTGTATAAATTAGTGAATTAATAAATAACTTTGTTCACAAAATAAAAAATAACTTACTACGACTTATTAGTTAAATAGCAGTTTCTAATAAATCTCTAAAAATATTCGTGCGAAAATGAGTTCCAACTCACCGGTAATTCTGTGCAATCAACTGTTGCGCGTGCACCTGTAACGCTTGTAGTCTGGAAATGCGTCTGCTGCGGAACTCTACGGTGTGGACGCTGTGCCGTCGCGGCGTCCACCACCGGCTTTATAAGCGCCACGACGCCGCCGACGCGACTTTTAGCCCCGCCCCGCGGCCAATCGCAGAGCGCCGTCACCGTCATCCACAATCAACATTCATGTTATTACATCTGTCATACTGGTGACCTAGGTGCGTGAAGGGTGCGTGAAGGGTGCGTGATGAGCTGTAGGTGATGTGAGGTGAAGTGAAAACACACTACTTAAACAAGCATCTTGAAATATGTTGATTAATTTGAAGTAATGTTTACTTGAGGAAAGTTTAATTGAATGATTGTTGATTTGTCGTCGAGCGAGTTATTCGTGTTATTTGTGTGGTGTGAAGCTGATTTTTTATTGGGGGTGTAATTGTGTCAAGTGTGGGATGTTGCTCATTCGGGCGTTCATGTCTCTTGAGTCAACAGGTCTGCATTATTGATTTACCAACCGATGAAATATTTGATAGTAGGAGGGCGTTCAGTGCAGCTTTTGTAATAAATTTTCAGTGTAAAAGTCAAACGTTCGATTTACGTTATTAATAAAGTAGAATTTTTAACTTTATATTAGTTAAATATTATGATTCGATTAAGATTTCCTTACTTCTTTGTAATATAATGTATATTTTATGCAATTTTTATCTTAAACCACAATTTATTTTACCAAGTGTTATAATAATTTTTTTTTGTGTATTTAGTGGCAAAAAATAATATACTTGAACATTGTTTGTGAATATCTACTTAAGCCTGTTTTACATTATACTTTTTTTTGGCTATAAACTTAAACTAGATTTTAATAGCTATTTACATAACAAGTGCGCAAAGACATACTTTGCATATGAGCGCAATTTTAAAGCACGAGAGAAGCGAGTGCTTTAATTTGCGCGAACGGTGCAAATGACGTCTTCGTGCACGAGTTTTGTACAATGCTTTTTTGTAACGAGCAAAAATTATATAATCGACAATGAGGAAATTTATTAAATTTGGAGCGTGCATTTATATTGACAGTTAAGTATGCCATAAATTGAAATTTGTTATTTGAAAACAAATTGTTTATTATGTCTGATTGATGGCGTTATAAGTCAATGTCTCTATTTCTTTTATAAATTCCTTAAAATTTTGAATCATAAAAAATGGGTGTTTTTTCAATTACTTTGCGCACTAGTGCACAAAATCAAACTTTCCATTGGTTTCCACGGTAATGTAAACCTTATTTTGAATGATGCGAGTACAAAAAACCTTTTTTGTCTAAAATAACAGCTAGTTTTTGTAGTAGTTACAAAGTCATTCGTCAAGTAATGATACGACTGATGACACAGCGAGCAGCTTTGGGCTGTAGTGGTACGCCAGTCAATATTTGTTATTTAATTTTCTTTACCTTATTACTTGTTTATAGTTGTTATATTTATTCATTATTTGAATATATTCCTGACGGAACAAAATTTAGTTTTCCTTTTTCAGAGCCTTTAGTTTCTGTTTAGTGTTATACTATTTCATTCCGACATGCCTTGCTTTCTATCATAATTTTACAAATGGCTTCTTTGGTTTCTTTCATTCTTACACTGGTCTTCGTTTACTTTTTGTTCTATTCATATTTTACTTCAGTTATGTTTGTTTATTCCTTTGTTACGAGTACCTCTAACAGCTTTTCGAAATATTCTTTTTATCTATATAGGATTTACTTTTTTTTGCATAAATATATATTGTATTTATGTTCATTCTTATGGTTTTTATATGTTTTTCTTTTTGAAAAAGTTTTTCATACTACGATGTTGTTTTCTCTGTACGTAGTTGGTTTTTGTTAACACATTTATAATGATTTTTTAATTCTATAAAGAATTTGCTTCAAGTCATGATTATTGATGAATATAATATCAAATAGTGTAACCGGTTAATAATTGTAACATATATGTATAAAATAATATAAAATATTTAGAAACTAAACTTGTTTTTGTAAGACAAATAAAATACTAATATTTTTTTAAACATATATGAAACTCGTACTGCGAGTATTATAATCAAATTGGAATTTTTCATAAAGTTATACACAAAACAATTCTTTAAATTAAATATAAAATTAATGAAAAAGAAAATTTGTAAAGACGAGTTTACATTATCAGTAATGTACATTAAAATATATGTATTACATATTATTAATGTAGAGGAATTATTATTTAGTCTTTTAAGCTCCATGGTCTAAGCACTCTATGTACAGTGAAAATGTATTATTAAAGCCGAACTCGTATAAATTTATATTACAGACCGCATGTTTAAATATACAACTACAAGTTTTAATTGCTACAAATTAAGTTTTAATCAGTTAAATTTCATGCTGAACAATGTCCTGATAAATTCCAGTGCAGAATTTAATTTGTTTTATTAAAATTTCTAATTATTTATTAACGCTAGTGAAAGTAAATTTGAGAAATGAATGGTGTACTAATAAACAATACACACTGTAAAAACATCATCTGCGAGGTTAAATTCAAACATTCTAAAATTAAATAAATATTTTGTTTATGTTAAAATTTAAAACAATAGATTTGTTTTATTTTCTTCAGAAGAATTGATGGCAAATAAAATTAGTGATGCTGGGAGATAGTAGTGTTGACTATAGTTCGACATAGTGTTAGCCATTTCAATTTCGCGTTAGGTTTTTTTTAATATATATATGTACGAGTAATCTATAATCTATTTTTGTGCTAAATAATTTTGTAAATATTTCGGTAATAAACAGGTAATAGAATTACATAATGAAGTTAGTCTATGGTAAATAAAATAATAAATAAAGGATTTTTTAAAAGACAGAAGAAAATATAGTTATTCGCGTCTCATAATCTCTAGAAAATAATAAATAATAAAAATAGGAATATTGTTTTTACATTTTTCTTAAATGATTGCTGAACTGCTAATCTCATAGAACAGGAAAAGTTTTAAAGTTTTAGTAAAAAAAAGTATAATTGCATATTCTTGAGTTAAACTTTTCATTTTGTCATTGAAGTCGTTTACTCTATCTATAAACTTCTGCAATAATTCTTCTTATTATTTTTAATCGCTTTTTATAGTCTACAATCTTAAACTTACTTCTATTTGTGTTGTATTTTGCTAAATGGTAGTGAAAGAAAATACAAATATAATAATGTTCGTATTTACCCTATTAAATGGTATTTACGATATATGTACTTATTGACATTAAATGCCTTATTTTATGAGTAATGAGGTCTTTCTTCTACATTTTATGTCTTTAATTTTAACAAATAGTTATTTTATATCAAAGGAAGAAATGAGATATTTCTTCTAGTAGCTGCCGTTTCATTTCCCTAGTTGAAGTCACAGGATATAAAGCACCTGGGAAAGGATGGCATTTCCTTCCCACTAGGTTCCGCGGCCACTGAAGTAGAATTCTCTTATGTGAGAGAATTGACATAATATAATATATATGCTCCTACGGCTTTTAGTATCCCAAAAAAATCGGCTAATGAAAATGCGAATTTTTTGCTTGAACTAATTTGTAAATCGAAAAAATTTTAAATATGGTTCTATATAATTCAGACTACGAGAAATCGAATGCCGTTGAGCGCATCTTCATATCTTTTTTAGTTTTCGAGTGATAGCGATTTTTGACTTTTTAAAATCTCAACTTTGAAGGTCCATATCTCGAAAACTAAAAGAGATATTGAAATGCGGTTTGAACGAGTTTATATCTAGTGGTCTGATTAACTTATACTGAAGTTTAGAAAATTTTGAAAATTTTAGTATTTTTTTTCAAAATTTTTTGCCCGTATTTCAAAAAATTGAAAAGATAATGCAATTCTGTAGAAACCAGTGAATTCCTCTCGTAAATTTACATAGGTATGCAAAATTTGAGGCAAAAATTCGCACAGATAAAGTTTTTATTACAAAAAAACGAAAAATCGCTGTTTTTTAATTATTTTTGAAGGGGTACCCCTTAAGAATTTTACGAATTTTGGCCATTTTTAGTTTTTTTACTCTAAAAATTGTATCCGCAAAGCAAAATTTCTGAAATTTTGCATACCTATCTACTTTTACGAGAGGAATTCACTGGTGTTCACAGATTTTCATTATCTTTTCAATTTATCGAAATATTGAGAAATGAAAGTTTTTTAAAAATTTAAAAATTTTCAAAATTTTCGAAATTTCAGTATAAGTTAAATAGAGCACGAGAAATACACTCGTTTTAATCGCGTTTCAATATCTCTTTTAGTTTTCGAGATATGGGCCTTCAAAGTTGAGATTTAAAAAAATGTCGATGTAACTCGAATACTAAAAAAGATATGCAGATGCGCTTAACGGCAATCGATTTCTCGTAGTCTGATTTATATAGAACAATAATTTAAAATTTTTCGATTTTTAAACTGGTTCAGCCAAAAAAATCGCATTTTCATTAATAGAAATTTTTGCGATCTCGACTCCAGCGATTAATATTAATATATATTTTAAGGATCAAAATATGCATAATTATGTAGAAATATATCAGGAATTACATGTTGAAATCCCCAATTTCATATCTTTTGTCATATTATTCTAAGTTAATCCTTAAGGTGGACGCATTTACGACAGATTTTAATGACATGTAAATATGTTATTTTTCATGAGTTTCTACATTAGTATGCAAATTTGTAGTTTTATTTACTATATATATAATTAAATGCTTGGTTTTATAAACTTTTTCGGTTACCTATACTTTTATGAGACTGTCATGATAGAACCACTTTAATGAGAAATTTTTCCTTTACTAATTTCTGAAATCGTTATTCTACATTTGTAATGTACATGAATAAATTAACCTTTTACAAACTGCAATTTTAATCACATAAAAAATAAGCAGGTGGCGAAATAATATATTTGTGATTTTTTACTCCAAGGGTATTAATGGCTCCGAAAAGTTTGAAAACCACTGACCTAACAGCTTAAAGATTAAACTACAATCTTCAACAATCTAAAGTTCATTTCAAATACTATCTACTATATTATCTTAAATATGATGAACTTCATAAATGCGTAAGTAAATAGCGAATCTCATTTCACATCTCCTAAATTCCGACTTAGTTATATCGTGATGAGAATAGTACGCGCATCATATTTCCATGACATAGGACTACCCGACTACAGACTTCAGGACCTGTTGCTGCGATGAACTCTTGCAACCACAACCATTACCCTGCTCCTGTTCCTACAGATGCCTGCTGGTGAAACTGGGCAAGGTACGAGGAAGAGGAATCAACGCACTCCTGTTCTAATTACTAACCTGAATACATAGAAATTGGCTCGTTAATATGCTGTACGAATATTAACAAGAAGGATTGATTAATATTTGCCTTACGTAGGTATCGATTTAAAATGTTGGATTTTATATAGGTTATGGGAATCCAACCGAGGTACTCAAATCCACAGGCCGATGAGATACCACTGAGCCACCTACTCCATCATAATAATTAATAATATACAAGCAAACCACTAACATCTTTGGGGACCGTTATTTGATGACTAGTAACCGCATTTCACGCACAGAGTGATCAAATGGAATTGTTACAGTTGGCAATAAAAAAAACTACTTGAAATTGGTAAGCCTGATACATGAATTCATTTCCTGTTGTTGACAGTGACATTTAAAATTTAAATTTGAGTACATTTATTATTACATTTATTTCTAAAGTATTTCTATTACTTAAAAAGTAAAAATTCTATTGGCTGCCAGACTCCTGACATAACCTATTTGTATTTATTAGAAATGGCAAATAGCATTTCCGCCTTTATCTGACGTTGTGCCAACTGTGGAATAAAAATCTCTGGAATTGTATTGCCAACTATAACAATTCCTTTTGATCACCCTGTATATATATATATATTTATTACCACTATTGCCATCTGTTTGAATATTGCAGAACTCAATTTTTAAAATACATTTTTAAATTAATTTTTATTTAATTAAGTAAGGCCAGCTAACTTGTCTTATTTCTATAATGTTTTCAAAGAAATTACGACAGAAAAATTTAAATTCGAAAACTTTATTTTTTTTAATATTTATTTTTATTAGATACATATGTATTATCTGAATTGTTTGACTTTTAGCTAGCTAGCTTTAAAAAATTATTACATCAGATTTGACATATTCTATCAAAATTATCCTCTATATCAGTGGTTCCCAAACTGTGTGCTGCGGCGGGCTTGGGCACCGAGATTTGTTTGTAAAGACGTCGCGAATTATTCCAATATTTGAGAAGATGTGCAGTAAACAACAGACTCAGTCGCTTCACAAATTATAAATATATTCTCTATTTAATATTTATACGTACATATAAACTGTTTATGAGTTTGTACAATTTTAATTCAAACTCAGATATTCAAAACGATAATTTATTGAACTTCATGTATTTTCCGTAGATCATTTAATCAAATTTCAAATTATTTTTAGGTCGTACCACGAAAGAATCTTATGTCTGGTATTATAAACGACAGATAAATTTATTACCAAGTAAACAAAATTTATTACCAAAGTAATACATTTTTTTCCTTCTTGTAAAAGTCTAACTTTGTCATTAATATAATAAAATTAGTTCGAATTTGTTGATTAAATTTAATTTAATATGAAAGTAAATTTATTCTGTCCTTCAAAATACTGGGTATTATTTTATTAGATTTAAGTTCAGAATTTTCTGTAACCTCGCATTTATCTTATTTAATTATTTATTTATTTTTTGTGGCTTCTTGGCGGACCAACTACCAAGGTGCCATTACATCCTGATCCGCATTTTTTAAGTCTTTTTAAGACAATAGCAACGCGAGTTTCTCTGGACGCTCACCCATCCAAATACTTCCCGCGCGCAACGTTGCTTAACTCGCGTTATCGCTTGGATCAGTTCTAACGAGTTGTGCTGTTGCCGTTGACAATTTATTTATTTGTTTATTTATTTATTTATGCTACTCTGTACAATAGGAACATAATCCCAATTACAGACAAGGTTCGGACTCATCGAGCAGCTGTTTGATTGTTCATATCTTCATCACATTAGTTTTTTTCTATCTAAATCATTGTTATTAAATCAATGGCAGAGTTCAGCAAAAGCCTGCTCTTCCAATTAACCTAATAAGTGTCAAATCGTGATGCTTTTATCTAAAATTATTATTTATCAACCATACGTCAGCCTAATCATGATCACAAATGTAAACGAAATGAACCAGTTTGCTGCTCACGTGTAATGTAATTACAGAAAATAAAATAGTAATAATATGATTGTTTACTTGAATAGGAATCAGCTACCGGCCACGTCCCACGATGCCCACAATCGAACCAGTACACTCTGAGATCTATATGTCTCCTCCACAGCACTAACACTTATGAATACGCACAATATCACACAAATTATAAGTAATTTTACACATTTTTAAAATATAAAATGGTCACAAAACATTGAAAACACTGCGTTCATTGCAAACAACCGCACTGCATTCGAAACAAACGTTTTTGAACGTTGCAAAGTGTTTAGTCTGGTTTGCTACAACTCGTTCGTTAGCTTTGGGAAGCATTTAAAATGATATTAAATGAAATGAACAGATCTCTTAGTTCTCGGAAAATTGCCGATAATAAACGAAGATATCCGATTTAGGTGAACTATGAACAAAATTAGTAAAATTTACCAAAAATACATGTTTTTCGTATCGCATATTTATGGCATAATTATATATAACATGTAATATATTCATATTTATTTTTTTAGGGGTAGGCGGCTCTGGATTCGATTTCTACTGTCGACAAACAATTTTCACCACATTAAAATTACCCCTGTGGCTCCCCCTCAACTAATAGCTTTGGGGACCGTGATTTGATGGCATTTTACGCGCTTAATAATCATTGTTCGAAATTGTGCTATATCCAGTAATGGGTAAAATGCGTGATGATATATTATAATGATGTATTTATTTATTTTTTATATTAATAATAATTTCCAAATACAATATATTAAATATGCTCCAATGAATTCGCATAATAAATCAAAAGTAATAATAAATATTTTTATAAATTTTGCACAAATTAATCTGACAACTACGCCATAGAAAAACGGCTTTTTTACAATACTTGTACTGTAAGTTACCTATTAATGACAAAATTAAATACTGTAATTGCAACTTTTATTGTACAGTGGTTTCCATGGTTATATCAGGACTTTAATATTTATTTACTGTCCATCATGAACTGTAAGTAAATATTACATATCAAGGTCCTGTTTATCTTGTCAAAAGATTGACAGCTGTCAATTTTGAAACCTATTTTTATTTTATTTGTGCAAGTATTGTAAAAAATAGCTTACTAACCTCGAACTGTAAGTGATTTTTTTAGGTCGCGAATGTTTAGAATTTCTTAAACTACATTCTTGACTTAAATACTGTCACTTACAGTTCATGGTACGTAATATACTCGTACTATTAATTTAACTAATAGTTTTTCTCAAAATATACCAGAATATATTTGTGGTTGGAATAAAGTTCTGATTGGGTGTCTCGAACGAAAATGCTGAATTGAACGAGTTCATTTTATAATTACAGAGTCAGTCATGATTTGGAGTAGATACAAAACAGTATTTTAAAGGATTGCTACCTCTCATGCTTTTACCAAAATTGAATTTTATAAATAAACAAATATTAGAAATCTCTTAACTACATATATGGTGACCAATCACAAGATATCCGAATATCCTTGTTCTTTGTTTAATGAGGTAAGTGGCTCGGTGGTGTCGAGTTGATCTACGGATTTAAAAACCTCGGTTCAATTACCAGAGTCGAATAATAATTTTAATTAAAATTACCCCTATGATCCTCCTCCACTAATATCTTTGAGGATCGTGTATTGACGTTTAAAATGATGGAAGAAAATGTTACTTTTTGACTGGATCATGAATCAATATTTCTATATTTATTACATATAGTTTATATTGTTGTTCAACATTGGTTTCACTGAACACTCAAAGTTTTCTCTAAGTAGATTAGAAAGTATCCCACATCTAATCTAGTATATAATCCCTAGCAAAGTTTTCCTAAATATATAATTATGTGTAATTCAAAGTTAAAATTTCAATACACCTGGCAAAGCAGTAATGACTAAAATTATAGCAAATCTGTAAACCGTAATTATTCTCTCTATGGGGATAATACATACAATCTCAAAACAGAGATTACTCTATAATAATTTCAGAACATCAGAGGGATTAATAGATTGCACTGAGAATGTAAATCAATATAAGATTAATTATTACACCTTTATAAAAGATGTTTTGTTATTTATTATTCGCAAATAAATTCAGGTTTGAGAAGACTATTTATTTATTAATCCTATTTTGTACAACAGGAACTGAATTACAGTACAGGGCTCAGACTCACCGAGACACAGTGTGGTAGGTCATTAATAAAGACTTCGATAAGAATAAGTTTTCTTTGTACCCATACATCGCTATAATTCATCATTTACGTGCCACTCTGCACAACAGGAACCTAATTCAATTATTGTACAAGAGGTCCACAGCTTATAGTGGAATCCAAACCACTCAGACATAATATTTTTCTTTTTAGATACGAGGATGTCTGGATTATCTAGAAGAAAAACTTCGTGAGAAGAGAGCTGGATTGCATAAACAATCATATTTCATCAGGACAATGCACCTGCCCACAAAGGTGCTTTGACAATGAGAAAACTGAGGGATTTACAGTACGAATTATTGGAACATCCTCCCTATTTACCAGATTTGACTTCCTCTGAGTTACGGCACTATAATTTGGATCAAGTAGCTTACAATGATAATTATGTTGATATAATCTCTTATTTAATGGCTGTGAAGTTTCACCAATGTAACATTTTTCACATGAACCACATGGAATTTTGTAAACAACATTTTTAAAATATGTTTTTTCTATTTTATCCTTAGTTTTACTATAGATCATATTAATATTATTAAAATTAGTAGTAACAATTTTAATATTAGTAGTTTTTAAAATCTTTCTAATTCCTGATATGAATTTTTTATCGAAAGGAACAACAGCAACAACTGGTTTTTCTTCATTATTTGGTCTAGTAGAATGAAAATTATCTTTATTTTGTCAATGAGCCAATTTATACAATCTGTTCTTAATATGTTTTGTTATAAAAGACGAATGGTAACCATTACGAGTTAAAATGTTATAAATAATTTTAAAATTTGAATATGAAAACATGGTTCCGAAAGCTTAATACATCGGTCAATCAAAGCAATAACAACACTATTCTTATATCGTACGTCTGTATGTCTGACTTACCGAGATCTGCTTCGGCAGAGTTCCACACCCAGTGATGGGTAGAAGGCGTGATGATATATTTATTTTATTTATATATATATATATATATATATATATATATATATATATATATATATATATATATATCATCACGCCTTTTTACTCATTACTGGGTGTAGCACTCTGTCAAAGCAGATCTCGGTAAGTAATATATTCACAACATATTTAATTTGTATTATGAATTAATATAAAAACTATTTTCTACGTTGAAAACTTTTGATTTTCATCTTATATAACTGATACAAGCAAGTGGAGATTTATTTAATCATTCGCAATTATGTAAATTAATAAAGAAAAAAAAAACTGGTTTGGAACGAATCATTTTAATTTTGCGACGAAATAATAAATACAATAACAAAACTATTAATTATTAATAGGCATAACTCAATTCGTTGGCACTGAAATATGCGGCTTGAAAGGTTACTGACGGGAAGCAGAAGAGCAACTCTTTGGTTGGGTGTCCAGCTACAGCTATTCTTTAAAAAAGTAGCTGAGCTACAGCTATAAGCTACATTTTGTAAAATATAGCTAAGCTACAGCTAAAAGCTTTCATTAAAGTAGCTGTTACATTTTAAAGCTACTTTTTTCAATTGTGTATTATTAAATTTGCCATTGTCATATGATCAGTTGATCAGTCTTTTGTTATAATGACTGTTAATAAATATAAAAAATCGCAAATGGATAATTCTTATTTATATCGGAATAAATTAACAGTCACATTAACAGAAGACTCCTAAACAGTCAATGTTTAGTTCATCTAATATTTAATACAAAAGTAGGATAGGTTAAGAACAAGTGAAAAATAAAATATCTTAATAGATTTACACTATATAATAACTTGTTATCCTACAGTTATAGAAAACAATAAAGATGGTACAATTCAAAACAAAAATAAATAGGTATTTCTAATGAGCAGTGGTAGCTTTCAGCTACAAACAGTAGCTTTGACCTACAAAAAGTAGCTTTAAGCTACAAAAAGTAACTTTAAAAGTAGCTTCAGTTGTTATAACAATATTTTTAAGCTAATAGAAAAAAAAACATATTTTTTTTTATTAGCTTAAAAATATTGTTATATATTGCTATAGCTCGCTACAAGCTACAGCTATGTTTTTCCACATTTAGCTAAGCTACAGATACAGCTAAGGTAAACGTAGCTAAGCTACAAAAGTAGCAAGCTACTGCCCAGCTCTGGACAGCAGTCGAATTAATAAAGTCGTGTCGTGTAGTGTAGTGCCGACTTCTATCGTGTCGTTCAAAAATCGTGATTCGGTCTCACTGATCCAGTTGTATAGATCGTTTAGTATAAAGTATATTTGTCTTTTAACAAGTAAAAAAATTAAAATATAACCTCTAAATCGATGCAATATCACTTGTGGTCCACTTTTAATAAATAAATTTTATTTATTCCATTTTCATAAAGAACCGTCATCTGAAGAAATGAAATTTTAACTAAACTGATATACGAATATGCACATGCGCGAAGGCATCGAGCTTTTCATTTCATGGTATGACAGTTCTTTATGAAAATGGAATGGAACATATTGTAAACAGGTTTGTTGGATATAAAATTGCAAATAAGAAAATTAGAACATATTAGTAAAATATAAAATCAATGATACGTCAAAAATAATGTTTTTATAATAATATATTCAAGTTTTATACTGCCAGAATCATAATTGACAGCATTATTTTATATTAGCATAGTGACTCTGGAAAACACAAGCTACCACGATATTAAACTCTTGTACTCAGATACCCTAGAAAGGGGTTCAAACTAAATCGAATGGAATTTTGTAAAATAAGAGATATATCTCTGTTGTTAAGCTTTTGTATTGTCATAAATTATTAGTTGTTTACAGTTGTCATTGTTTTAAATATTTTGGCCTCATGTGAATAATTGCTTATATTAGTCACTGAAAAAAATGTTTAATGTAGGAATCTCAGAAACTATTACTGTAAGACAAAATATTATAACTAAAGGCAATACTTATTTGCAAAGATGGATTGGAATGAAATAAATCATAAATGAGAGTTACAAATTTTATTTCGACAAATAAAAAGTGATTAACAATAATAAAAGCAAATATAGAATGAATAGAAATATCAGTAATAAAATTAACAAGAACACATAAAGATCTAATTAGATTTTTGTTTATATTTTGTAAATTCTGGGTCATTATTTTTACTAATATTCTTTGTTTTGTTTTCATTAGAATTCAAGCATATTTTAAACAATTTAATATAAGGTGTCTGAAACATAAGAGAGAATAATATTCCAAACAGAAAACAGGCAGCAACACTGCCAAGGACGTTCGTGTCCTAAAACAAAATAAAGAAATTACTTGTCAACATTTTAATTTAGAAGTGGTATCAACTAACCAAATATATAAAGGGAGAATGAATTGACTGCTCTCCTGTATACGCTAACATATTCGTGATCATTGCATTTGTAAAATAGACTCCTAACGACAATTTACTTAACGGAATCCAACATTTATGTGACAAGAATTCACTAATAATACCTGTACATATAATTATTCAAATTTAGCTGGATAAAATCATAAAAAACTACATTATTCTGTACCTGCTTGTCCAGATAAACATGCCATAATTACCCATACTGTGCAAGAACACATTAGAAATTTAACCAGACTCACGTAAAATATAGTATATGCTTGAGAGTAATGTGTTGGGTATTGACAACCTTGGACAGTAAACAAAAATGCTGCTGTACATATCATCGATCCAACACGATAGCCTTTCTGTAAATTTTAACAATTAATTATAAAAATATGAAATGAAAATATTGAACAAGGAACCAAGCAAATGTTTGAGAAAACCTTTTGATTGTTCCTTAGCAATTCTATTTACATCAGTGAGTGGAATTTGTCCATTCCATTTATTAAAATAATATCCTGCTAAAACACCAACTAAAGGTGAGACCATGCGAACAGAAAATGTATAATACATTATTTCATTAAGCATTACTTCATCCAACCTATAAACCAACAATAACATAAATTAATGGTGGAATTCTGTGCAAGTGCATAACTTTTGTAGATCTGTTAATTTGTAACTGATGAACAAAATCGCAACGAAACTTATGACTTTATGAAGTATATTCTACTTATCAACAAATATTGATATGATTTTGTTCATTATTTACAGATTTACCAAAAGTCACTCTATATTACCTATTACGAACAAACTTACGTGAATATAAAGGATGTTGTGTATGTTAACCATCCTGATTTTACTATGCTGTATACAATAAGAAATTTAAAAATATATAAAACCAATTTTGTATATCTGCAAAAAAATAAATTCTATTAATTATGATGAAATCCCAAAGATTTTATATATATATATATATATATATATATATATATATATATATATATATATATATATATATATATATATATATATATATATATATAGGGCCATTCTTAGAGAAACGGACCCCCTAACTTCTCCAAAATTTGTAGCGTCAAAAAATTGTCGAATGGTATGGAAAAATTGGAAAGAGTATCTAGTTTTCAAATATGAGTGGCGAAATTGAAAATTTTTATAATATTGGGGCCATTTTTACTTAAAAACTAGATACTTTTTCCGATTTTTTCATGATCTTCAAAATAATGTTTGATGCATCAAATTTTGGAGAAGGTGGGGGTATCCTTTTCCCAGATAATGGCCCATATCTCGTATATAGTATATACGATATGAACAAAATGAATCGAATGATGTAATTGCTATATCTTATAAAAAGTTGTACTTACTTCGTTGACAAAATTAATAAAGCACAAAAAACAACATAAAATTGTATGTCGTGTGAAATGTACCATGACCAGGTCATACACAGCTCTGAACGAGGGTACCATGTGTTAATAAAAAGTAAATTTCGCCACCAATATGTGGAACAGGTCTCTTCAGCGTGATCTATAAGTCGAAATAGAGGAGAAGTTTTATCTGCGTATCGCCAAAAAGTTACCACAATTCCTATAGCTGCTATGTAACTCGGTAATATTCTAAAATCAAATTAATAATTAATAGTTATTTATTATTAATGTCGATAAACACTCTTCATTGCAGGCTATAATATATTGTTTTATTTTTTATCCGCTGTTAAATAATAATTAATAATTCATTTCTACCGGGTGATGCTTGGTAAGGGTGAACGTGGGGAGTTACATATAAAATCATAAGTTTGCTTTCCTACTTATTTTAAACAAAAAAGCATCAAATAAATGTTTTAGGACATAACATTCTGCAGCTTAATCTATGCATAAAATTAATTTTGCATGCTTTGTAACGACACAAATTAGATCTGAATATGACGAAAATTGCTTTATAATTATTGATAGCCATGGAATTGAAACAAAATAAAATATATGTTTGACGTTTTGTCTGTCAAAACTGTCAAAATAATTTCTTTATCCACAACTCATATATTATAAAGACATAATTACACTGATTACAGTTGAATTATATAGTACATAAAACACTAGTGTTTTATGTTCCATAAAACACTATAAATAACTTGTTACTTAGCAACCGTATTTTGAGAAACTATATATAACTGAATCAACGTTAAACGTTACGACCAATTTTCTTCGATACCTATAAATATAAGTTGTGGATAAAATTTTGTATTACACTTGTGTTTTATTGGTATATAAAATACTTGTCTAATAAATAGCTATCATATTATTACCATCATTTATTTTGACATTATATATATATAATTACAATAATTTACTTACCCAATAATACGATGTAATATCAACTGAATATATACTTTCATAGATTGCAACAGAGTGTATGGTTTTTTATCATTATGGTATTTGTAAAAACCATACGATACTAAAAATCCACTAAAATGAAAAGTAAGTATAAATTTTACAGATTTTTATCTCAATTTTTATTTTAAACTTACGTTAAACAAGAAAAGATTTCACTTCCTAATGGGGCTATAACAAAAATTTGAAAATACCAAACATTTATATATCGCAATGTTTTTGTATGGTTATCAAATACAAACATCAAGAACAGTGAATAATGAACAATTATAGCGTAAATCGTTAGAAAGGCCTTTAAACCATTTATAGCAGATGAAGAATCATTACTATTGAAAAGGGATCGAACATTTGCAGGAAAAGAATAACAAAGAAGTATGTCACTCCACCAAGATGTTGCTTTTTGTAATTTATTCTTTTGCGATAGTTTGCGGAATTCTGTAACATACATCCGTTCAATTAATTTCTATATATCATAAGTTTAAATGAAATCTTTACAAGTGCCCTAAAAACTGTTCCGAACACGATGAATTTTGTAGTTATTCAAGGCCTTACTAATGACATATAGTAACAATTGAAAATGTTGACATAATAACAAATTAAAATTACAACACTATAGAACCTTTCTTGTTTTACGGAAACCATAACCCAATTACTAAAATTCTGCGGTACATTAAAAATATATTATATGTTTTCGACCATCTAACAGAAACGTACATACAGACTGTGCACAAAAAATATGCGGAACATAGAAGATTAACATAGGATTTTAAAATTGTTCTGTTTGGTACATTTTTTAGGGCAATTATAATGTTTCTATTTGATTCTGCTTCGTTTCATAAGTTTAACTTAAATTAACCTTTTCCATTCTCTTGCGAACATTGTTCTAAATAGGGAGCATTTATCCAAATGTCATAGTAACTTCCTGCTATTGTTAGCAATAATGTAACAAATGAAACTATTCTGTAACATAAATGTATATTTAGTTGTTCAATATGATTATATTATTAATCAACATACAATGTTAATATTACTATAGGATGCTGTATCCAATCATTGTTGTCTTCTGATACCGATTTCACTTTTAACAGTGATATTTCCACAGGATAGTTTTGCAAAAATAACAATTGTCTTTTAGCAACAGTTCTATTGATCAATGGAGAAATGTCTTCAGATGAACACGATTTCGGCAAGCATAGACCAATTTGAAGGTATTCCTACGTACCATGAGATTATTTTAATGTGACACATGGGATTTGCAATTTGTCACATTTATGGTTATAAATTTGACATCAATGTATTAGAGCGTTCATTTTAAGATGACATATTTTAATTTTTATACGTAGTACAAACAATGATTATAATACCTTTTGATTAATATATATATATATATATATATATATATATATATATATATATATAAATATATCACCACGCCTTCTATCCATTACTGGCTACGGCAGATCGCAATAAGTGATATATTTTTGGGCGTAAAGTTCGGTTATCATCCGTCAAATCACAGCCCCCAAAGATGTTAGTGGAGGGGGAGCCACAGGAGTAGTATTAGTGATGTGAAAATGTTTGTCGGTAGTGCGAATCGAACCAGGGTTCTTAGGATTCCCATGTCGACACGATACCACTGTGCCACCAACTCCATTATTGTAATACTTCCAAACACGTTCTGAGTCTGAATTTTGCCGGTGTATAATTTGGATATTTAGAATGGCCAGAATAAAATCCATTGTTGTTAGAAGAGAAGGTTTACACCGTTCGGTTTAAAAATAATTAAATATTTGAACATTTTCTTCAACTGCATAATTATTTACAAGTAAAAAATCGTTAATAACTATGCGACCTTAATTTATACAAATGTTAACTTGATTACCTATTATGGATTGGAATACTTATGGATTTAACTTTCATTTACTGAACCAAATCACTTATTTATTTGACTGGATTACTTTGCCGACTTTATTATCACTACAAGAATTACTGATTCTAATTTATTTTGTAGTAATTCACCCCTATAAGTACATCAGTATGTTTAATTCATTTCATTTAGTCATGTTGTCTAATTTATCTGAACTGATTTAAGTGAACCAAGTGACAAATGGAATACAGATTAGCTTCTGTTTCATTATAAAATGAACGCTTTGATGTATAAATGTGAAATTCGTAACCATGGAAAACGCCAATTCCATTACACGATATATTAATAAATAATCATGTAAAAAATTATTTTAAAATAATAATAAAACTCACATTGTTTGGCAACCTGTATTGTTGCTGCATAGTATTGTTGTGCCTGAACAGCACAGACTTAAATTCTATTTTATACGGTGAAATTAGTAATTTTGTATCTGTGTTTTGATTTAAATTTATGTTAATACATCGAGATTTTGAGCCCATCCATATATTATTTATAAATAAGTATCCCGCTTCTTCTTGTCCACTTGAATCTAGCACTAACGACAAATAATTAATTATTTTATAAGTAAAACTTATTAACCTTTAGTTAGGCGCACGGGATGCCCAATATTCAACACTATCTTATTTAACACAATACACGCGAGTGAATTTAGTTAATCTTATATAAGTTTAATAGTGTAATCTGACATTAATAAAAGACAAACAAATACACCAGAGAAGAAAACCAGGAATCAAAGCCTCCAACCAAAAAGAGGTGTTATTTTTGTCCCAGAAAAAGGAACAAGTAAAGATGGAAAAGTTACAAGTGTCGATTTTAGATAATTATTTTTTTAAATATTTACTTGCAGATTGTTTTGCTTTTGTTTCTAGAAAATATTAAGTTTATTCTTCAATTAAAAAAAAAAGAAGCTAATAGACCACAGAAGTAAACGTCACCAGGAGGCGTGGCTTAAGCGTTTTATCTCTTTCTATTGTAAGGCAACGTATGACGTAGCACACTTCTTATGAAACAAACATTTGATTTTTTTTTTTCTGTGGCTTCTTTGGCGGACCAACTACTTAGGTCATATACCGCCATTCCGCCCTGATCTGCGTTTTTAGGTCGTAGAGTCAACAGCAACGCGGGTTTTCTCTGGACGGTCACCCATCCATGTACTATCCGCGCGCAACGTTACTTAACTCGCGTTATCGCTTAGATCAGTTCCAACGAGTGCAGCCATGGCCGTTGATTATATGATTTTTAGCCTCATTTTTGTTTACATGTTTTGTTTTGCGCTTTTTTGTGCAATAAATTAAAATGAGGTGGTGTTTTGCACCTGGCTCTAATCACAACGAAATAAACAAGTGCAAAAAATTCAAAATTCAAAATTGTGAGGTTATGATTGTAGAGATATGAAGTTCACTACGACATACGTTTCTTTTCAAATTTAAAATAGACATAAAAAATCTATTACATGACATTTCAAAACAATAACCATTTATATTGGTAACATTAAAACAGTAATTTGTTACATCATTGGCCGTTTTCCTTAAAAATTTCAATTTTGATACTTATAAAATAAAAACGCGATAAGACAATGGTAACTGCATATACCATTCGACTCGCATTCAAATTTACCGCCCTAATATGGACCGCCCACTTCTGTGGTCTATTCATATCAACTCTACTACTTTCCAAATGACCGAAATATATTATTTCAATATCGAAAATGAAAAACAAAATAAATTTTCAAAAATATGGATATTGGATTAAAATCACGTCACGCGCCTTATTGTGTGAGCCGGATTGTGCGCACCTAAATAAGGGTTAATATTTGTTAGAGTGAAAATACTATAAATACATACTATTTAATGCCCATAATTCTCTTTTTTTCACTCCTTCAATAAACAATTTAAGTTCTCGCTCACAATTTGTACTATTGTCACTTTCATGGGCGATTCCAAACATCAATGACTGCTCCAGTAAGTCTTCTTCTACATCAGGTATACTCCAAACATTCACAATTATACATAGAAAAATCAACTTTAAAAACACAGTACTCATCATATTTAATTTGAATTATGAATGAATAAGGAAGCTATTTTCTACATTCAAAACACTTGGTCATTTTATATAACTGAGTGGGGATTTAATTATTGACCCGCAAGTAGATAAATTAAGATAGAAAGAAACTGGTTTGTAACGAAATAGAAAGTGTATATAAATTTTAAATAGGCATATCTAAATTTGTTGTGAGCAAATTTTACGAGATTCAAGGTTACTGACGTGGAGTAGGGGAGCAAAAAAAAAAAAAAATATATATATATATATGTGATGGGGTAGTATCGATTCGGCCTGCGGATCCTAAAAACCCTGGTTCGATCCCCACAGCCGAGAAACATTTTCACCAATTTAAAATTACCCTTGTGGCTCTTCCACCACTAACATCTTTGGGGACCGTGATTTGACGACTAGTAACCGCACTTCACGCGCTTAAATATATTACTTACCGCTTTGGCACAGTGCCACACCCAGTAATGAGTAAAAAGGTGTGATGATATATATATATATATATATATATATATATATATATATATTTACAATATAACCCCAAAATAAGACCCGCAATAAATAAAAACAAAGTCATTGGTTTAACAAGGTTAGTACAGACTTGCAGAAAAACAAATGAAATGTCAGTATTTAAATAATTTGTCCTGCCCATCTTAGTTTTTTGTTAAAAATAGTAGAAACATTGGTCACTAAATTTCAAACCAGTCTTTTTCCTTATTAATTTACATAATTGCGGATCTATCATTGAATCCCCACTTGCTTGTATCAGTTATATAAAATGACAACCAAGAGATTTGAATGTACAAAATAGTTCATAATTCAAATTAAATATGTTGCGTAATGTGTTTTTAAAGTTGATTGTTCTATGTATAATTGCGAATGTTTGGAGTATACGTAATGTAGAAGAAGACTTACTGGAGCAGTCATTGTTGTTTGGAATCGCCCATGAAAGTGACAATAATACAAATTGCGAGCAAGAACTCAAATTATTTGTTGAAGGTGTGAGAAAAAGAGAAAGATGGGCATTACATAGTATGTATTTGTTTAATTTTTACTGTAACAAATATTAACCCTTAGTTAAGCGCGTACAATTCGGCCCAGGGGTAGAAATGAATTAGGTTTTGTTTTTATTTTTAATATTTTCTGATAAATAAAATCAAAAAGCTAAAGAATCTCAAAGTAAATATTTGAAAAAATAATTTTATGCGACCGACACTTGTAATGTTTTCTTGTTGCTTTCTGGGACAAAAGTAACACATCTTTTTGGTTGGAAGCTTTAATTTTTGCCTTTCTACTCTGGACCATGTTGCTCCCTCACCATCGAAAATTAGTTTGACTTGACTTTGATAATTGTCAGACTACGCAATTTTACCGGTTTCATTCATTTAATAACAAAAACTACGAAAATGGAAGAAAATAAGCTATTCCAAATCATACTAGTGAGTGCATAGTGTGTAAATGAGCATATTATTTTTTTCGGTAAAAAAAATAAACTACGAAAAATCTATTAGTGCTTAAATATGAAATTATAAAATGTCAAACTTATGTAAAATTACGTAAATTTACTAGCGTTTATTGTGTTACAATAAAAATATAGTGTTGAACATTGGACATTCCGTGCGCCTAACTAAGGGTTAATAAGTATTACTCATAAAATAATTATTTATTTGTCGTTAGTGTTAGATTCAAGTGGGAAAGAAGAGGCGGATTACTTATTTTTAAATAACATGTGGATGGGCTCAAAATCTCAATGTGTTAACATAAATTTAAATCAAAACACAGATACAAAATTACTGACTGCACCGTATAAAGTAGAATTTAAGTCTGTGTTGTTCAGGCACAACAATGCTATGCGGCAACAATACAGGATGCCAAACAATGTAAGTGTTATTATTATTTTAAAATAATTTTTTACGTGATTATTTATTAATATACAGTGAGTTTATGCAACTGGCGTTTTCTATGGTTACGAATTTCACATTTATATATCAAAGCGTTCATATTATAATAAAACTTAGGTTTTCAAGTTAGTATTTGTATTAATTAAGGTCGCATAGTTATTAACGATTTTTGTTGTTGAATTTTTTTTTTAAACCGGAATGTGAAGGTCTTCTTGTCTAGCATAACTGGATTTTATTTTTGTAGATTTAAAATAGTCAAAGTATACACTGGCAAAATCCGGATTCAAGACGTTTTTGGATATTTCTTAGTAAGGTAATGAATGAGTTTTATAATCGCCCGAGAATGGAGGGATTTAAAAAATATATTATAATAATAATTTATTTGTACTTCGTATCATAACAAAAAATGTCATTTTAAAATGAACGCTCTAATACATTGATGTCAAATTCATAACAATGAATATGGCAAATGACAAATCTCAAGTTTCACATTAAAATAATCTCATGGTATGTAGGACTATCTTCAAATGAGTCTATACTTGCCAAAATCATGTTCATCTGAAGACATTTCTCCATTGATCAACGGAGTTGTTGCTAAAAGACAATTAATATTTTTGCAAAACTATCCTGTGGAAATATCACGGTTAAAAGTGAAATCATTATCAGAAGACAACAATGATTGGGTACAGCATCCTATAGTAATATTAACATTGTAGGTTGATTAATAATATAATCATATTGAACAACTAAATATATATTTTTGTTACAGAATAATTTCATTTGTTACATTATTATTTGCAATAGCAGGAAGTTACTTTGACATTTGCATAAAAGCTACTTATTTAGAAGAATGTTGCAATCCACGATATCTGCAAATGTAATTCCAGAATAACATTTTTGTATGTATAGTTAATTGGAATTGTGATCGGCGTTATATAAAAAATATATTTTTATTAGGTATATGCTGATGATGATGGGTTAATCATCAAAACGTTCATGAATAAATATTAATTCTACATTTAATTGTATTCTATACCATAATTCCCAATCTATTGACATGAAATTTAAGTAATTTATTAAATTTGAAAAAATCTACTTGCTTCCGCTAGGATTTGAACCCGGACTTTCCACTTGGACCGCGAACGTCCTACCACTTAGACCACAGAGGTGTGTCTAAATGCTGGTACAGACAAGCGATTTTTTCTATGTGTCCATTGTTTGTAGGTAAATATTAAATACGCGAAATGGTTACTTCGACAGTACACATGATATACGAAACGGATTGACACAATTGAAGAAACTTCAAATGTTTATTATTTGTTATTTATATATATAATTGTAAATGACTCAAGTCAGGTGAATGTTAATTAAATTTGAAAAAATTAACTTGCCTCCGCCAGGATCTGAACCCGGACCTTCCACTTGGACAGCGAACGTCCTACCACAGAGGTGTGTCTAAAGGCGGAGGCAAGTTGATTTACAATTATATATAATTAAGTAATTTATGTTGTCTTGCTTATATTTCATTTAAATTAATAAAATTTTTATATTTAAAAACAAAGATAATCTTGTTTTATTTTTGTAAACATTTTTTTTACTCCAATAGGAAATGTTGCTTCTAATAGATTGACAACACTGAAACGTTTTAGTTGTCAAAGTGTAACTACAGTGCTCTTGTAAACCTTTTTTAGAAATACTATGGTCGTCTGAAAATTAGTGTACATAACTCGCTCGAAAGTGTGGTAATAGGGCTTAGGTGAAGTGAATGCGGAAAGACAATTTAACATTTTTATGTCATATTTTTCTAATGCTTATAAGCGACAGAAAAAGACTTTTTCTGCCGCTGGTGAACTAATGATATCCTTGATTTCAGAAGTTTAAGAAAAAGCATTTGTCAGAAAAGTCTATATAACAGATATTATTTTTGAATCTATAGATTTTAACTTATAGTTATTCGTATAAATACAAAATATATTCGGAATTAAAAACTTTTGAAAATACTAATCTAATTTTAAAAGATGGCTTAGTGACGATAAATATAAAAAATAATTTGTACCGTCACTTTAATTAATATATTTGTATAAACTAAATAAAATAAATAAATAAATATATCATCACGCCTTCTACCCATTACTGGGTGTGGCAATCTGCCGCAGCAGATCTCGGTAAGTGATATATTTTGCGCGTGAAGTGCGGTTACCAATCGTCAAATCACGGCCCCCAAAGATGTTAGTGGTGGAGGAGCCACAGGGGAAGTTTTTGAAATTATGAAAATTGTTTGTCGCCTGTGGGAATCGAACCAGGGTTCTCAGAAGCCACAGGCCGACTTCATACCACTGACATAAAAACTAAATTTTGATATATACGAGTAGGATTATCCAAACAAAATTTTCTAAAACACTGAATCATAATTTTATTTATTAGTTCTTTAAAATTATTCATGTATATTTTATCACCAAAGTGCATCTATAAGTAACAAAAAGACGGCAATTTTTAAAAGTTTGTGTTATATATTCAATCATTTATTTTACGCAACCTATAATTTCACAAATGATAGTATTTATTAAATAAAAACATAAAAAAATTACATATAATACAATAAAACAATACATGCTTTGCCTTTTCTGCAAATGGCGGCATAGCCCCACTACGTGCCTCTCTTGCAGTGTTGTTCCTAGGTGCACTATTGTACTAGATTTAGGACAATGAATAACGTTTTAGTACATCAGCACCCCTTTCTAAAATCTAGTACTATTTTGTTATTTATATTTATACAAGAAAAAATATTTGAAAACAAAAACACAATATTTTTTTTAAACTGAAGACTTTTTTGAATTCTTCTTTGTAATGATTGGTAGCAATAGTGGGGTGTGTAGTTGGGTATTGTTAACAATGTTGACATTGATTTGACAGACATTTACATTTACTCGCCATCGTTGATCGCCGTATATTTGTATTGTGTATGATGATTGAGGTTATAAATATAAACAAAAAAAAAGTTACCAAAGAATAACAAATCATTTATTTGTATTACTTATTTTGACGGTTAGTAACCGCACTTTACGCGCTAAATATATCACTTTCCGAGATCTGCTTCGGCAGAGTGCCACACCCAGTAATGGGTAGAAGGCGTGATGATGATGATATACTTATTTTATGTTTTGTTTAACAATAAAAATCATTTTCAGTAACATTTTATCCATATATTATGCTTCGCCGCCATTTTCTGAATTTAGTACAATTGCGTTTATTTTTAGTACAAATTTCCCCCAGAAGTTAGTACAATTTTTTTTCTCCTAGGAACAACACTGCTCTCTTGTACGTTATTCAGTTTTTATATAAAATCCTTGGTGTAATCTCCCTCTAACCGAATTACACTGACTGAGAAGGTACCGATGTAATAATTAAAAATATCCCTTTAAAGTCATGCACTTATAGTTGTCAGAACACCCTCGCACAGATTTCCCTCTTTTCAAATATCTCTTTAACTGTCACTGCACCGTGCCCGTCTGTCTCCCCGGCACGGCACGTGTATCTGTCCTCCGGTGACGCGTTTAAGTGGCCGTAACATAACCTCACCGTGCGTTGACAGCACAGTCCAGCCAACATTACAAAACACTGATATCGTTGTCAAACACTTGTCATGCAATGCTGTTATTAATGTGTACACTGTGGGCGTGTGTTGTGTGGTAGTTGCTAATTGCTATCAAACTGCAGCTGATTGTGTAGGAACGGAAATAATGGTGAATGGTTGCACAGATGTACACTTGACAGACGATGTGAATGAGATTTGTTTATTAATTTATTATGGTGGGTGTATGTGTTCTTTATTGGAATTTTGTTTTAATGAATTTATTATTATCCCACTGAAGCTAGAAATATATGAACTACCATATTTCGGCTCGGTTGAGTTCGAACCCTGTACCTGTACTGTAATTGGGATTAAGATCCAGATGTACAGAGTAGCATAATACAGAGTGATCAAAAGGAATTGTTACAGTTGGCAATAAAAAAACTACTTGAAATTGGTAAGCCTGATACGTAAATTAATTTACTGTTGTTGACAGTGACATTTAAAATTTAAATTTGAGTACATTTATTATTATTTATTTCTAAAGTATTTCTATTACTTAAAAAGTCAAAATCCTATTAGCTGTCAGATTCCTGACATAACCTATTTGTATTTATTAGAAATGTCAAATAGCATTTTCGCCAACGTGAGGTTGTGCCAACTGTGGAATAAAAAGATCTCTGGAATTTTATTGCCAACTATAACAATTCCTTTTGATCACTGTGTAGTTATTTATGTACCAAGGGTGAAAACAGGCATTTCTTGTCCGTGGCATGATTATTAGCACGAGGCGCAAAGCGCCGAGGGCTAATAACATGCTCAACATACATTATTTTATGTACAACAAAATAACATTTAATTATATGTTCAATAGATTTAAATATGTCAAAATCAAGTATTCACAATAAACAAAAATTCTCATTTTATTTATGTATCCTCAGGAATTATTTCTTTCTGGCCCATGGGCCAAAAAGAAGTATTTAAACCCGCTTTTTAGGGCTAAAACATATGCTTTTCGGACCGGTTGTGCATAAATACATTTTATATATCCATATTATTTTAGTTAAACTTAGTTAAAATTAGAGTATTTAACCTATTAATTCCCACAAAATAACCAGACAATAATTTTGTATAAATTTACTATATTTGCATACATTATAATAATTTATCAATATTTATTAAAATATTGCAGAAAAATTTGCAAATGTATAAATTATAAATAAACCCTCGGTTAGCGAAATACAACAAAATTATAAAATTTGTAAAACTTGAAATGGCATCGACTCGGACTGTAGATTTACGAACTTTGGTTCGAATCCCAAAGCCGACAAACACTTATTACCACATTAAAATATATCACTTACCGAGATCTGCTTCGGCAGAGTGCCACGCCCAGCAATGGGTAGAAGGCGTGATGATATATTTATTTACTTTATTTTTTAAATTATCCATGTGGCTCTCCCACCACTAACATCGGTGGGGCCGTGATTTGACGGCTGGTAACCGCACTTCACGCGTATAAAATGTATCACTTACCGAGATCTGCTTCGGCAGAGTGCCACACCCAGTAATGGGTAGAAGGCGTGATGATATATTTATTTACTTTAATTTTAAAATTATCCATGTGGCCCTCCCACCACTAACATCGATGGGGCCGTGATTTGACGGCTAGTAACCGCACTTCACGCGTAAAAAATATATCACTTACCGAGATCTGCTCCGGCAGAACGCCACATCCAGTAATAGGTAAAAGGTGTGATGATATATTATTTATTTATTCACATTTTAATTCAACCTCGTAAATCAGATGCATTCGTTTATTGTTAGCCAAGAAATGTGTATACATTACATTTAATATATTTTAAAGTGATTTTTAACACTAACGAACAAGTAAGAACATAGCTCACCAATTACTTTGTATCGTGTAGAACTGTTAGTTCGCGCTGAGCTAAGCTAGTCCAGCACAGTGCGGTTGTTTACAGAGAAGACCGTGTTTCTGATGTTTTGCGATCATTTTAGTGAATATTTTAATGTGTAAAATTACTTAAATTGTGTGATATTTGTGTTTCGAGTGTCGTATAAGTGATAAGGAAGTGGAATTGAATGTGTGAAATTGACAGTATATTGGGATTTAATAGCAGACAACGTGCGTCGCGGTCTGTAGCTGATTTCTGCTCAAGGTAAGAGAGAATATTATTATTGTTAGCATTATTTGGCTTTTTAGTTTAAAATAATATATAATTGTTATCGATACGACAGTATGCCAAGCTCAACTATGTGAAATAATTGCGGGATCTATATAAAGTGGCACTGCGATTAGAAATATTTTACTATTAATGTTATACGTAATACATGAACCGCTCTGCCGACCAATACTAACTGTAATAGACCAGTGGAATAAATACAATTTCACAGTGCCGTTCTGTCGAGAGTACAGTTGCACCTCTGTATCCTCACTTTCTCTGCAAGCTGCTTTAAGCCCAGCACATAATTATAGCAAAATGAAATCTGCACAGAGCAACACTATTCGTAGTGCAGCGCGGGGATATTTTTGCAAATTATATATGTCTCGAAAACTAAAAGAGATATTGAAATGCGGTTTGAACGAGTGTATTTCTCGTGCTCTAATTAACTTATACCGAAATTTTGAAAATTTACTAGTTTTTTCAAAATTTCTATTTCTCAATATTTCCAAAAATTTAAAAGATAATGAATATCTGTGAAAACCAGTGAATTCCTCTCGTAAAAGTACATAGGTATGCAAAATTCGAGGCGAAAATTCGCGCAGATAAAGTTTTTATTATAAAAATACGAAAAATCACTGTTTTTTAATTATTTTTGAAGTAAAAATTTTACGAATTTTAACTATTTTTCTTTTCATTTTATTTGTGTAAGTATTGTGAAAAATAGCTTACTAACCTCGAACTGTAAGTGATTTTCTTAGGTCGCGAATGTTTAGGATTTCCCAAACTACATTCTTGACTTAAATATTATCACTTACAGTTCATGGTACGTAATATACTATTAATTTAACTAATAGTTATAAAAATTAGTCATCGATAAATAATTATAAATAAATAGGTGTTTTTCTCAAAATATTTTCATTAATTTCTCTAATTTGTGATTTCAATATCAGGTCATCGGTATTAAATAAAGTATTATTTGTCGAATAATTTTGATTTACAAACAGCTGATGTACTTGTAACTTTGTTAAATGTGACACTATCTTTCAAATATCAAACCAAACAGCAAGACAATTTGTATTTATATATCCGATTTAAAATCTGGTCATACACATAACTTCACTTATTCGCAAAATTACGAGTGAAACACTCACTTCCGGGAATGGAATATCGAGAAGATGAATTTAATATACCGTCATATATTTATTTATTACCACCATAGAGAAATCTGTGCCTCAGGAGTGTAATAATTTGCCGTATTGCTACGTGTGCAACATATACAAATCGAGCGAAACACAGCGCTGCGAAAAATGACATTTGATAAACTTGCCGTGAACTGTCTCTGACTTCGTAAATAGTTAAAATCGTTTCGTTCTCTTCGTCTTTGAAGCTGGAGATAAAAAATTTGCTAAGAAGAATCTAAAGCAATAACAGAAATAATTATATTCCGCGCTGTGTTTTGATTATAAATATTTCATTTCGAAGATACTGAGTAAAGGAATTGTTAATAAAAATAAATATATATTTCATCACGACCCATTACTGGGTGCGGCACTCTGCCGAAGCAGATCTCGGTAAGAGATATATTATTGCGCGTGAAGTGCGATTACCAGCCGTCAAATCACGGGCCCCATAGATGTTAGTAACTACTAAAACATTGTTGAAATCTTATGTCTACCTCATTTAGATAACAAATAGAATTCAAATTGAATTAATATACATTTCGTATATTATTTGTACTCGTTTAGTCGTATGGGGTGGCTAGCTCAGTGGTATGAAGTCGGCCTATGGATCCTGAGAACCCTGGTTCGCTTCCCACATGCGACAAACAATTTTCATAATTTCAAAAGCTACCCCTGTGGCTCCTCTTTGGGGGCCGTGATTTGACGACTGGTAACCACACTTCACACGCAAAATATATCACTTACCGAGATCTGCTTCGGCAGAGTGCCACACCCAGTAATGGGTGGAAGGCGTGATGATATATTTTATTTATTTAGTCGAAAAATATCAATTTCTGTTTCTGTACAAACTGCAATTTTGCCATTTTTGTATTTTCTGCCTCGTCTCATTGCTATTGGCAGCAATAATTCATTGCCAATTGGCAATTAAAAATTCATTTGTTTGTGTTATAGGTTCCTCTTTATGTCTTTTATGGTTCTCAAGAAAGTAGAGTCTATATAAAGGCGAAAAGAAAAGGCCAGCACGTGTGCACGTGTTACTCGGATAGCTAGATCTACAAACATCTGTTTACTGCAGTAAAGCAACCACAGCACTTCAATCTACAAGGTGTTAAAAAACAAATGTTATTTATTTTTAGGATATAGAACAGTGGTGAAAATAAGTTGAAAAGTTTTATACAACGTTTTAAATTTATCAATGGAAAGTTTAAAGAAAAATAATTTATGAACTGCCTTATTTTAAATAAACAAAACAGTCAGTTAACTAAATTAAGAACATTTGTACTTGAGCTAAATAAAAACGTCGAAACTAGAAATTTCTAATTTATTTATTACTTATCGAGAACTGCTTCGGCAGAGTGCCACACCCAGTAATGGGAAGAAGGCGTGATGATATATTTATTTATTTTTTTATAACCGCTTTTCACACGCAAAATGTATCACTTATCGCGATCTACTACGGTAGAATGTCACATCCAGTTATGGATGAAAGGCGTGATGATATAGTTATTTATTTTTAATTCATTTATGATACTCTGTACAATAGGAACTGAATCCCAATTATAGTACAGAGTCAGCACTCAACGAGCCGTAGTGAGGAATTTTTAGCTTGAGTGGAATTGAAACTTGAGATTTCCGGATTCGAGTTCTTTAACATTACCGAAACCACTGGAACAGTGGAGGGATTAAAAATTTTGAAAGAATAATTGCTTAATCTCTTTTTCTTATAATGTAACGTTTGTATAGATTGTCTATCATAAGGAGGCCACTGTTACTAACATTTTTGGGTGAAGAAATAGAGAGATAGTTAAAAAGAGAAAATAGTGCCATTAGTGTAAAATTTATGTAGTAAATTAAAATTGTAATTGATTATTATGTAAACTTTAACTTTTAATATCTCGATTGTGACTATCTTCAGGTGCATAGTAATAATGAATATTTAGTTAAAAAAGCTATCGAATGATATTATTTTTAATAGGTGTGGTTCACTAACGCACAGAGGTCAGTTTATCCCCCGCTGATGACCTAATCCCCTAAATCAGCAATGGGTTTCTTGCGCACAAATGAGGGAAACAATTATTTTTTCGATTCATGATGCATTCAACTTTTCGATTTATTTATAACCTTTTTTAACATCCTGTATATCTGTAGCTCGGCACAAGAATAAATTGCACCGTTTCATAATTCCTTTAAGGTAAATGCAATTAATTAATATGCAAATCAAGATGCGAGCAAGAAGAGCGACGCGGAGCGATAGTATGCAAGCACCTTGTTTATAGCGGAAGATTTATCTTCTTCTTTTTCTTCTGTTGGTGGCAGTGGTCGTGGGTGAAGAATAGCCGCGGGCGTCTGAGAGAACTCGTAGCTTTTTTATTCATAGCTGGATTTGAGATCTTGGTTTGTGCTTGGGCTTAACTGTGACCGCAGACCAGACCAGAATATCGTTGTGGTGGGTATTTGTGGTTGGAATAAAATTCTGATTGGGTGTCTCGAACGGAAATGCTGAATTGAACGAGTTCATTTTATAATTACAGAATCTTGATTTTGAGTAGATACAAAACAGTATTTTATAAGATTACTACCTCTCATGCTTTTATCAAAATTTAATTTTATTTGGATTGAACATTAGGCGCAAAATATATTTTATCTAAATAGATTAGAAAGTATTCCACATCTAATCTAGCATATAATCCCTAGCAAAGTTTTCCTAAATACATAATTATATATTATTCAAAGGTGCTTTAGGTTAAAATTTCAATACGCCTGGCAAAGTGTTAATGACTGAAAGTATAGCAAATCCGCAAACCGTAATTATTCTCTCTATGGGGATAATACATACAATCTCAAAACAGAGATTACACTATATTAATTTCAGAACATCAGAGCGATTAATAGATTGCACTGTGAATGTAAATCAATGTAAGATTAATTATTTCACCTTCATAAAAGACATTTTGCTATTTATTAATCGCAAATAAATTCAGGTTTGAGAAGACTATTTATTTATTTATCCTATTTTGTACAACAGGAACTGAATTACATTACAGGGCTCAGACTCACCGAGACACAGTGTGGTAGGTCATCAAAAAAGACTTCGATAAGAATAAGTTTTCTTTGTACCCATACATCGCAATAACTCATCATTTACGTGTCACTCTGCACAACAGGAAGCTAATGCAATTATTGTACAAGAGGTCCACAGTTTATAGTGGAATCCGAACCACTCAGACACAATATTTTTCTTTTTAGATACGAGGATGTCTGGATTATCTAGAAGAAAAACTTCGTGAAAAGAGGGCTGGATTACATAAAAAATCATATTTCATCAGGACAATGCACCTGCCCACAAAGGTGCTTTGACAATGAGAAAACTGAGGGATTTACAGTACGAATTATTGGAACATCCTCCCTATTTACCAGATTTGACTCCCTATGACTTCCATCTATTCTAGAAACTGAAACATTTCCTAGCAAAAATTTGGGTCAAATGAAGAAGTCATCCAGGTATTCAACGACTATTTCGATATCCTTGAAGAAAACCCTAATGGGGGCCTATGTTGAAAAATAAATGCATTTTTTAACCTAAAAACAAAACTTTTCATCTTACCCTCGTACAAGTTGAAGTCAGTGAGATTTGAACGCACGACTTCATGATTATTAATGAACAAACGCAAGTTTTGCTTTCGATTTATCTATGATTGTATTTTAATTTTAGAACCTTGCCAATTATATATGTGTTAAGAGAAAGCTTGTACGTTCGACTCGGTGTGCTGCAATCGTATTACACGGCCGATGCTCGTTGCAGCCACCATTGAACCAGGAATCCCCTAGGAGTTTCGCTCAACACTCGACGTTGCCAGATAAACGCCGATAACATGTTCAATATATAATTTTCTGAATTGAAAACGATACACATACGTGAAATAATAATACAATGAAATTGATTAGTTTTCGTAAGACAATGTGGATTGATAGAATTAGTTATAGCGTTGCCATGAGACGGTCACATCTCGGCTCGACTTTTCGAGACGAGACCATAGTTGAGATCAGTATCGAATTTCCTCGAGACTCTATTATTTTAATAGAATTTTAATCACATTTGTTTTACTTTTTTGTTTAAATATTCAAAAAAAGATTAATATTAAATTTTATATTTCCCGAGGCTATAGGTATGAGTATTTAAAAAATTCCATGAGGTTTAATTAAAGATGCCATACCAGAATTGAATAATAGTGCATTATATTAAGTTATTATAATTTTCACTCCATTTTAATTACCTGTGGCTGTCAAATAAGAGAAATATCACTGTTGTCTCCTATAAATTGCTAATTATTTATAGTTTTCGTGGATTTCAATATTTTAGGGTCAGTTGCCCGTTTACTCTTGATTAAAATTTATCGGTGATTGAAAAACTGGCCCTTACTCACATGTAAATAATTACTTATATTAGTCACTGAAAAGATTGTTTAATTTAGGTACCTCAGAAACTGCTACTGTAAAATAAAATATTATAATTAAAAGCAATACTTATTTGCAAAGATGGATTGGAATGAAAGAAATCACAAATGAAAGTCACAAATCTTATTTTGACAAATAAAAAGTAATTAACAATAATAAAAGTAAATATAAAATGAATAGAAATATCAATAATAATGTTACCAAAAACACACAAAGATCTAATTAGATTTATGTTTATAGTTTGAAAATTTTAGTTTACTATTTTCACTAATATTCTTCTTTGTTTTGTTTTCATTAGAATTCAAACATATTTTAAACAATTTCATATAAGGTGTCTCAAACATAAGAGAGAATAATATTCCAAACAGAAAACAGGCCGCAACACAGCCAAGGACGTTCGTATCCTAAAAAAAAATCAAGAAATTACTTGTCAACATTTTAATTTAGAAATGATATCAACTAACCAAATATATTAAGGAAGAATGAATTGGCTTCTCTCCTGTATAAGCAATCATATTCGTTATCATTGCATTTGTAAAATAGACTCCTAACGACAATTTACTTAACGGAATCCAACATTTATGTGACAAGAATTTACTAATAATACCTGTACATATAATTATTCAAATGTAGCTGCATAAAATCATGAAAGAAAAATATTCTTATGTACCTGCTTGTCCAGATAAACATGCCATAATTAGACAGGCTGTACAAAAACTCGTTAGAAATTTAGACAGACTCACATAAAATATAGTATATGCTTGAGAGTAATGTGTTGGGTATTGACAACCTTGGACAGTAAACAGATATGCTGCTGCACATATCATCGATCCAACACGATAGCCTTTCTGTAAATTTAACAATTAATTACAAAAATATCAAATGAAAATATTAAACAAGGAACCAAGAAAATGCATGGGAAAACTTTTTGATTGTTCCTTAGGAATTATATTTACATCAGTGAGTGGAATTTGCCCATTCCATTTATTAAAATAATACCCTGCTACAACACCAACTAAAGGTGCGACCATTCGAACAGAAAACGCATAATACATTATTTCATTAAGCATTATATCATCCATCCTGTAAACCAACAATAACATAAAGTAATGGTGGAATTCTGTGTAAATTAAAAACATTTTTAGATCCGTTAATTTGTAAATAATGAACAAAATCGCAAAGAAACATGTGACTTTATGAAATATTTTCTACATATCAACAAATATTGATATGATTTTGTTCATTATTTACAGATTTAATTTATGAAACTCAATATTACCTATTTTGAATTAACTTACGTATATATAAGGGACGTTGTATATGTTAACCATCCTGTATATACAATGCTGTATACAATAAGAAATTTAAAAATATATAAAACCATTTTTGCATATCTAAAATAAAATAAATTATATTAATAATAAGGTATGATAATTATGTATTGTATATATATATATATATATATATATATATATATATATATATATATATATATATATATATATATATATATATATATATATATATATCTATAGCTATAGCGTGTACTCAGAAATGTGGAACAAACGAGTTTAGCGTAGAATTGTATAATTGTTGACTGTTAAACAGTCAGAATGAGATTTTGTTTCATCAGTTTATTATTTTATAATGGGCCAAAAAGAAATAATTCCTATGGATACATAAATAAAATGACCATTTTTGTTTATTGTGACTACTTGATTGTCATTTTGACATATAACCTGTCATTTTGACATATAACCTATGTATATAATTTAATATTTTAAACATATAATTGGCACATAAATAACTATATATATATATATATATATATATATATATATATATATAATTATATGAACAAAATGAATTGGAAGATGTAATTACCATATTTTATACAAATTGTACTTACTTCGTTGACAAAATTAATAAAGCACAATAAACAACATAAAATTGTATGTCGTGTGAAATGTACCATGACCAGCACATGCACATCTCTGAACGAGGGTACCATGTGTTAATAAAAAGTAGATTTCGCCACCAATATTTGGGACAGGTCTCTTCAGCGTGATCTATAAGTTGAAATAGAGGAGAAGTTTTATCTGCGTATCGCCAAAAAGTTACCACAATTCCTATAGCTGCTATGTAACACGGCAATATTCTAAAATCAAATTAATTCATAATTAATAGTTATTTATTATACAAGACGATAAAGACTCTTTATCGTCGTCTATAATATATTATTTTATTTTGTACCTGCTATTAAATAATAATTAATAATTCATTTCCATATTGCCAAGCCGCATGGATTTTTAAAATACCATAATAAGTGAGATCGTGTTAACATCGCTGTTTTGTTACTTTATTTACTTCAAAATAAAAATTAATTAAATGCATTTTTTGGTGACAAATCAAAATCATCATGTATTTGGTCGTATTTCTCAATGTTGAAGGAAACACTGTTCGTGCATGAGAAAATTTATAAATAATTTGTCACTCTATAATTTGCAGTATTTACTAAAATTGCTGTCGCGAAAAGATCTTGATTTGTATACAAGGAAATGATGACAACGTTATATTTTACTTTATCTATACTTGATGTTAAAGTAAAAGTCTACTTTTAACATTAGGTACAAAATAAACTATATTTTTTTTACAAGAATTTACTCACCTAATAATACGGTGGAATATCATCTGAATATATACTTTAATACTTTCCAACAAAGTGTACGGTTTTTTATCATTATGATATTTGTAAAAACTATACGATATTAAAAATCCACTAAAATGAAAAATACATATATTTTTACAGATTTTTTTATTGAATTTTTATTTTAAACTTACGTTACACAAAAAAATGATTCATTTGCTAATGTGGCTTTAACGAACATTTGAAAATACGAAACATTTACATATCGTACGAATGTTGTTAGGTTATCAAATACAAATATAAGGAATAGTCCATAATGAACAATTATAGCGTAAATCGTTGTACAGGCCTTTAAACCATTTATAGCAGGTGAAGAATCATCTGCTTTTATATTTGTATTGAAAAGGGATCGAACATTTGCAGGAAAAGAGTAACAAAGAAGTATGTCACTCCACCAAGATGTTGCTTTTTGTAATTTATTCTTTTGCGATAGTTTACCGAATTCTGTAACATACATCCGTGCAATTAATTTCTATATATCATAAGTTTAAATGAAAACTTTACAAGTGCCCTAAAAACTGTTTGAATTTTGTAGTTATTCAAGGCCTTACTAATGACATATAGTAACAATTGAAAATGTTGACATAATAACAAATTAAAATTACAACACTATAGAACCTTTCTTGTTTTACGGCAACCATAACCCAATTACTAAAATTCTGCGTCACATTAAAAATATATTATATGTTTTCGACCATCTAACAGAAACGTAATACAGACTGTGCACAAAAAATATGCGGAAACATAGAAGATTAACATAGGATTTTAAAATTGTTCAATTTGGTACATTTTTTAGGGCAATTATAATGTTTCTATTTGATTCTGCTTCGTTTCATAAGTTTATCTTAAATTAACCTTTTCCATTCTCTTTCGAACATTGTTCTAAATAGGGAGCATTTATCCAAATGTCATAGTAACTTCCTGCTATTGTTAATAATAATGTAACAAATGAAACTATTCTGTAACATAAATGTATATTTAGTTGTTCAATATGATTATATTATTAATCAACATACAATGTTAATATTACTAGAGTATGCTGTGTCCAATCATTGCTGTCTGCTGATAATGATTTCACTTTTAACAGTGATATTTCCACAGGATAGTTTTGCAAAAATAACAATTGTCTTTTAGCAACAGTTCTATTGATCAATAGAGAAATGTCACCAGATGAACACGATTTCGGCAAGCATAGACCAACTTGAAGATATTCCTACGTACCATGAGATTATTTTAATGTGAAACATGGGATTTGCAATTTGTCATATTTATGGTTATAAATTTGACATCATTGTATTAGAGCTTTCATTTTAAAATGACATATTTTAATTTTTATACGAAATATAGACAAACAATAATTATAATACATTTTTAAAATACCTCTATTCACGGTCGGATATAAAAATCATTCATTACATTACTGTAACACTTCCAAATCCAGCAGTGCTAGATATAAAGAACCTTCACCTTTTGATTTAAAAAAAAGCAACGCTGCATATATTATTTACAAGTAGCGAATCGTTAATAACTATGCGACATTAATTAATACAAATGTTAACTAAATAACCTATGTTATATTATAAAATGGACGCTTTGATATAAAAATGTGAAATTTGTAACTATGGTAAACGCCAATCCCATAAAGTCACGGTATATTAATAAATAATAACGTAAGGAAAGTTGATTAAGCCGTGTAAATTTATTGGAAATAGGAAAAGAAATTTATTTTGTAAACAAAACAAAACCTTCCATGTTGATCGGATGACAGGCTTTAATTTATTAATCACATTACTACGATTATCTTTATCTACCTTAGATTTCTAATGTGGTTTATAAATTGAATTGCAAAGATTGTTCTGCCACTTATATTGGAGAAACAAAGCAGTATTTACACAGAAGAATTAAACAACATCTTAATCATCTGAAGAACTCAAACGAAAACCATAGTGCTTTAGTTGAACATGCTTTGAATTTTAATCATAATCTTGATGTAGATAATTGTAATATTGTTCACTCTGAATCTAATAAGTACAAAAGATGATTTTATGAAAGTTGTTACATAACTATGAACCTTGATTCGGTTAATATCAAAAGTGATAATTTATATTCATGTGATCAATACAAAAATATCTTGATGTTACTTAAATAATTGCTTTATCCTTTAGTTAATTTTTAATTCTTTTTTTCATTGTTGACTTATTCAAATTTCGTCGAAGTTTTTTTTTCTTTATGTTTTCCCACACAGATTATAGTTAGTTCCTTTTTCTGACACTTGCTGGTCAAAAAAAATTTTTTACTTGTCAAACCTCACATTTGTTTTGACTTTAGGAGTGATCACTCCTAATTTTTAATTTTAAGTATCAACCATCATCATGTAAATCATTAACTATTTTTCTTGTTTTATATATTTGGTAAGTTTATCCGTTAATTATATTGTTTAATTTTACCAATATTTTTGTAAAAATGAGTGTATCAATCTCATTATTGTACTATTGTTTTTAGACTTGATAATGGTCCCAATCTCGGACCGAAACGTCGTCTTTTCCAATTAATAAATTAAAGCCTGTCATCCAATCAACATGGAAGGTTTTGTTTTGTTTACAAAATAAATTTCTTTTCCTATTTCCAATAAATAATAACGTCAAGAATTATTTTAAAATAATAATAAAACTCACATTGTTTGGCATCGTGTATTGTTGCTGCATAGTATTGTTGTGCCTGAACAGCACAGACTTAAATTCTACTTTATACGGTGAAGTTAGTAATTTTGTATCTGTGGTTTGATTTAAATTTATGTTAACACATTGAGATTTTGAGCCCATCCACATGTTATTTAAAAATAAGTAACCCGCTTCTTCTTGTCCACTTGAATCTAGCACTAACGACAAATAATTAATTATTTTATGAGTAAAACTTATTAACCCTTTGTTAGGTCCAAGGAATGTTCCATATTCAACACTATCTTATTTAAGTAACACAATAAACGTAAGTTAATTTTGATAATTTTACTTAAGTTTGACAGTTTATAATTCCATTTATCTGTGCTAGTCAATATTTTATTAGTTTGTTTTTCCAAGAAAAAAATATATATATGCTCCTTTACACTACTATAACTTGGAATAGCTTTTTTATATATATATTTCAAACATGTACTTGTAGATTGTTTTGCTTATTGATTTCATTTATTAAAAAATAGAAAGTTAGGTTTATTCGTCAAGTTAAAAAAAAAAAACTTAATTCATATCAACTCTACTACTTTCCAAATGACCCAAATATATTATTTCAATATCGAAAATGAAAAACAAAATAAATTTGCAAAAATATGGATATTAGACCAAGATCATCTCATACGAGTTATTGTGTGAAACAGATTGAGCGCGCTTAACGAAGAGTTAATTTTTGTTACAGTAAAAATAAAATAAATACATACTATTTAATGCCCATATTTCTCTTTTTTTCACACCTTCAATAAACAATTTAAGTTCTCGCTCGCAATTTGTACTATTGCCACTTTCATGGGCGATTCCAAACAACAATGACTGCTCCAGTAAGTCTTCTTCTACATCAGGTATACTCCAAACATTCACAATTATACATAGAAAAATCAACTTTAAAAACACAGTACTCATCATATTTAATTTGTATTATGAATGAATAAGGAAGCTATTTTCTACATTCAAAACACTTGGTTGTCATTTTATATAACTGAGTGGGGATTTAATTATTGATCCGCAAGTAGGTAAATTAAGATAGAAAGAAACTGGTTTGTACCGAAATAGAAAATGTAAAAACATATCTAAATTCGTTGTGGCCGACTTTTACGAGTTTCAAGGTTACTAACGTGGAGCAGGGGAGCAAATTTGGAGGAGTAAATGTTTGGAGCATATTTATATGCTATAGTGACTCGCGTTTTGAGTTGACTTCGTAATAGTTCCCAAACATTAATTAGGCCACAAATTTAAATAGAAGGAAACTAAAATTGTGCATGTTGAAATAATTAAACAAAAAAGTTTAATTGTTGAAACCCTATATACTCTTATTAATATGAATAAAAAACAAAATATTAATAAGAAAACTGACTTTAAAGGCATTTTAAAATTCACGCTACCTATTTTCAATTAGGTCACTAGAAATTTATTCTTGACTGGTGGCAGCACGGTTTTTCTGTTTGAGCAGTTTATGTACTTAAATACGGTTGTTATTTCGCCGGATATTTTGCGAAAAAAAAGCAGGTTTTTCACTGATTTCACAAAAATATATATCATCACGCCTTCTACCCATTACTGGGTGTGGCACTCTGCCGAAGCAGATCTCTGTAAGTGATATATTTTATGCGTGAAGTGCGGTTATCAGTCGTCAAATCATGGCCCCCAAAGATATTAGTGGTGGAGGAGCCACAGGGGTAGTTTTTGAAATTATGAAAATTGTTTGTGGCCTGTGGGAATCGAACCAGGGTTCTCAGGATCCACAAGCCGACTTCATACCATTGAGCTAGCCACCCCATAAATATATAGATTTTTTATAGGAAAAGGGATAATAGAAACCTTGGTTACTAAATTAACTTATGTATTTCAAACCAGTCTTTTTCTTTATTAATTTACACAATTGCGGATCTATTATTGAATCCCCACTTGCTTGTATCAGTTATATAAAATGACAACCAATAGATTTGAACGTACAAAATAGTTCATCATTCAAATTAAATATGATGAGTACTGTGTTTTTAAAGTTGATTGTTCTATGTACAATTGCGAATGTTTGGAGTATACCTGATGTAGAAGAAGACTTACTGGAGCAGTCATTGTTGTTTGGAATCGCCCATGAAAGTGACAATAGTTCAAATTGCGAGCAAGAACTCAAATTGTTTGTTGAAGGTGTGAGAAAAAGAGAAAGATGGGCATTATATAGTATGTATTTGTTTAATTTTTACTGTAACAAATATTAACCCTTAGTTAAGCGCGCACAATCCGGCCCAGGGGTAGAAATGAATTAGGTTTTTTTTTTTTTTTTTAATATTTTCTGATAAATAAAATCAAAAAGTTAAAGAATCTCAAAGTAAATATTTGAAAAAATAATTTTATACGATCGACACTTGTAATGTTTCTAACTTTTCTTGTTGCTCTTTCTGGGACAAAAATACTAACACATCCTTTTGGTTGGAAACTTTAATTTTTGCCTTTCTACTCTGGACTATGTTGCTCCATCTAAAATTAGTTTGGCTTGACTTTGTTAATTGTCAGGCTACCCAATTTTACCGGTTTCATTCAATTAATAACAAAAACTACGAAAATGAAAGATATCCGATCAACGGCAGTCAATTTCTCGTAGTCTGAATTATATAGAACCATATTTTTCGATTTTTAAACTAGTTCGATCAAAAAATTGAAAATTGTCAATTGTCTTACAGAAGTGTATTCTCCCATAAAATTTATTGAAATTACCCTTAATTAGTGATAAATGAAATCCTTGGGGCTGATGCTGTGGGACTAAATATTGGATATCTGGCCCACGTTATGCTCCCTTGTCCCGTGAATTATTATCTACTACGTTCAGAGATGGAATTTAAAAGTAAATTAAAAAATCAAATTCGAGAAGTTCTTAGCAATTTGTAGTGACGAACAAAAAACCTCACCTTCCACTATAAAAGCTTGAACCAAGAGCGAATCCAGAAAATTGTCAAGGGAGGCAGGCCATTTTTCTTTTTTTTAGGAAATCATATAATACTGACAAACAATTCTTGAATTTTTGTGTGGAATATATATTTGTATGTATTTTGTATTCTGTTCTTAGTTTATAAATAAACAGTCTGAAAAACTTGGAAAATATCTGACAATCCAAAATTTGAAAGCTTTTCAGAATTGTTTCAGAGTATCACAAAGTTTTTCAACGGTTTTATTTCTATAACGGTTATCAGACTCAAATAAAAATAACATTTATGAAAAACTAAAAAAAAAATCATAAGCCCTAGGGTGGGCCATTGTCTCCTACGTGGATCCGCCTTTGGCTTGAACGCACACTGATTTATACCGATAAATCTATGTCAGCCAACAAGTGTCTGTGTGATAAGCTAACAAAATAAGAACATTATGTGGTCTGTGGTGTATTGATGTGTGCTTATTAGTGTTATTTGGTCAAGAGTCTTGTTTTCTTAGCAATTTTGAAGACGTCGGACTATCGATATTTTTCTCGTACCTACGCTGTCTATAAGTATTTCATTATTGAAACTAACCGTACTGCCGCAATAGTAATTTGTTAGGATTCAAACTTATATTGCTTTTAGAAATAGTTTTGACCTTTAGGAAAATTGGATATTGACTTTCAAGCTGAATTTATAATGAAATAATGCAAACGAACTTGGTGATTTATATTAAACGCATAAATTATTTCTATCAACTAATCAGATGATATGATGAATTTCGGCATCTTTCGTTTAACTTCGACAACTCTTGTTTGAACTTCGGCGCTATTTTATCAACTGTATAACATTGGATAATTAAAATATTTTGACGATTTATCATGCAGAGATTAAAGCTTCATTCACAGCTACTGTTTTAATGCATAACGCTAACATGTAAAGTTAACACACAATGGCCGTATTTATTTGGGATTTTTAAAGTAACCTGCAGGTTACTTGGCACACTTTAAGTAACCTGGAACTAACCTTAAACTGACCCTACTGCCCCAGCTATTTTAGCGGGTTGGTAGATTCAACCCGTTTACTATCTCTTTCTAATCAAGGGGTGACTAAGCGAATAACACTAATGGCAGTGTACATAAGAGTTGAGCAGCACAGAAAATGAAAAATAAATGAACTAACTTAACCTAGTACCGCTTCTTCGTTTAACGTTTAATGTTAGTGTTCTGGCAAGTAGCTAAGAATATTTCAATTAGGAAATTCTTCTGACGTCAGTGATGTAACAAGTTGAACAATTATAAATATAAAAGTAAACATTAGTTTCGGTCGAGTGAGCGCTCCACACACAATATGCCAGATAATCTGGTTTTTGAGTCCAGTGCTTCCTACATTAGCCGCACATGGGCAGCAGGAAATTGGAAAACCCGAAGATACAATGCTTGGCCGGTAGGAGCGCTGATGTTGCATTCGTTGTCAAATCTATCGGGTGATTATCTATCTATATTGTTGCTTCATCTTAGCGAGTAAATAAGGGATATTGGATATTTATTATTTATAATAGTTTATTTGTTGATTTGCTGATAAATCTTTTTAATTCGTGTTCATTTATTTTGTACAAAAGTTATATATTTTCGTGAAAGGATCCACATATATTCATTTGACACTCATGGACTTTGTATTAAATTTTAGAAAATAAACGAACAGGAAGTAAATATTTGGACGTTTTGAATGAATTGAGATTATTTTTTGTTATTTCTTAGATAACATATTTATTTTAGCTATTATTATTTTATTCGATTCTCATTCCTAATAACATTTCAGGCAATCTATTCTAATTCATAGCGGGATGTGACTGTTGATACGGCTATGATATTTTGCGTGACTAACAGCAATATAAATTGTATATATTTTCCCATATTTAATAATCCCATAATTATAACAGAATCCTAATAGTTGAATGAAATACTGAACATATTAGGAAATTATACAGAGTGATCAAAAGGAATTGTTACAGTTGCCAATAAAAAAAACTACTTGGAATTGGTAAGCCTGATATATAAATTAATTTCTTGTTGTTGACAGTGATATTTAAAATTTAAATTTGAGTACATTTATTATTACATTTATTTCTAAAGTATTTCTATTACTTAAAAAGTCAAAATTATATTCGCTGTCAGACTCCTGACATAACCTATTTGTATTTAGTAGAAATGTCAAATAACATTTCCGCCTTTACCTGATGTTGTACCAACTGTGGAATAAAAAGATCTCTGGAATTGTATTGCCAACTATAACAATTCCTTTTGATCACCCTGTATTTTTAATATTTGTATTAAGAATATAGAACCAGTGTCAATTCTTGTAACCATTCGCAAATTTGTAAATAAACAATCACGTCAAATTGATAAATTTGTTCGATTTTATAATATAAATACATTTTATAATTTGACTTCTTTAGTTTAATAATAAACGTTGTTATTGTTACAATATAAATGACTCCGACCAAAGATAAATAAATTAATAACAAAATTTATAAAAATAATATCCTATAGGTACGAGCCATATCCGAAAGTTGACTGTCTTTACTTTTTATTTTTATGGTAATATAAAAAGTAATTTCCTTACTCTGTTGCTTATGACAGGACAATTTTGTTGTAAAAATTGTCTTTGATCATGTTATATATTTTGAAAACAAAAACAATCTTATCTTGCAGTTTATAAAAAAAAAACCTATAATTATATGATCACAATAATGACCTTTTTGCCATGAGACAATAGCTATTTTTATATTAACTAAATCAGGTTCTCAGTTCGTTCACATGGAACTATTTAACCCTTAAGGACCAGTTTTTCAATCACCGATTAATGTTAATCAAAATTAAATAATAATGGAAATCATAGTTTATGGGGTGGTTAGCTCAGTGGTATGAAGCCGGCGTGTGGATCCTGAGAACCCTGGTTCGATTCCCATAGACGACAAACAATTTTCATAATTTCAAAAACTACCCCTGTGGCTCCTCCACCACTAACATCTTTGTGGGCCGTGATTTGACGACTGCTAACCGCACTTCACGCGCAAAATATATCACTTACCGAGTGCCACACCCAGTAATGGATATATTTATTTATTTTATACTTTCCATTATTATTTAATCATGATTAACATTATTTGAGAGTAAACCGGCAATTGAAAAACTGGCCCTAAATCTAATTATTTGTTATACGGTTGTGTCTAGACGCCAGAAGATCAGTTTGTGTAGTTTTTGTTGTTAACACAATAAGAAACAGTGTTAGATTTGGAACATGTCAACAGAAAAGTTGTAACCACAGTGACTGTTAGCTGTTTAAAAACATAAGACAATAATCGAGAGTGACTAGCGCACGAAAATGTTTGACTTTGATGCTAATCTTTGGGGATTTTACGCACTGCTGTGAAGTTGGAAACCAGCAATACTATAGTCGTAAATTGGCTGCTTATTTTCAAAGGGACATTTTATTCTTTTTATTCGCTTTATGAAGTGAGCAATACGTATTTGAATTGGCAATACAATTTTGGGGATCTTTTTATTCCACAGTTGGCACAACAATGGCGGAAATAATAATAATAATAATATTTATTGCATCATATAGAAGATACAAAAGGTCAGCATTCAGCTTAGCTGTTTTTCAATGCCACCAACATAAAAGATATTTGTACAGATTAGAATATAAGTAAAAAATTTAAAGTTACATAAAAGCATATAATTAGCTAGTATGGAGATCTAAGTACATATTTTTTATATTCTTCTTGAAATTGCTTAGAATAGTCCCCCTGAAGTATTTCCTTTGCAGTAATAAAAAGTAAAGAGCGATTTAACAAAATTCACTATTTTGGTGATCTGTAAAAATATATAAATAAATATATCACGCCTTTTTACCCATTACTGGGTGTGGCACACATTTGTTATATTTATTTAATTTATTATGGGGTAAGTGACTCAGTGGTTTCGGACTGTAAAATAGCTGTTCACCATTTTGGCTCTGTACACAGTGGCGTACCTAGAACTTTTGCCGTTCAGGCCGGTCACCAATTTACCGCCCTTTCCTAAGTCAATCAAATGGTGGTTTTTATAAATTAAAAAAATAAATATAAAATAAATATATCATCACGACTTTTACCCATTACTGGGTGTGGCACTCTGCCGAAGCAGATCTCAGTAAATGATATATTTATGCGCGTGAAGTGTGGTTATCAACCGTCAAATAACGGTTCCCAAAGATGTTAGTGGTGAGGGAGCCACAGGGATAAATTTTTAATTTGGTGAAAATTGTTTGTCGGCTGTGGGGATCGAACTCGATACCAATTGAGCCATTACCCCATAAAAATATATTACTTATAAAATTTTAAATAGATGATGAATCTGTAAATAACTGTAATGAAACTGGTTTATCTAATTTTAGTTTGGTACAGCTGTTGACGTTTATACTACAGTCTTAAGTTGCTCGCTGCACAATAAGTAATTTAGTTACGAGCTAGTACAGCCCAAAACTGCTCGCTGCATCATTGATGATTAGTTACAAAACATTACAGCTCTAAGCTGCTCGCTGTGCCAGTAAAATAAATAAATAAATATATCATCACGCCTTCTACCCATTACTGGGTGTGGCACTCTGCCGAAGCAGATCTCGGTAAGTGATATATTTTGCGCGTGAAGTGCGGTTACCAGTCGTCAAATCACGGCTCCCAAAGATGTTGGTGGAGGAGCCACAGAGGTAGTTTTTGAAATTATGAAAATTGTTTGTCGCCTGTGGGAATTGAACCAGGGTTCTCAGGATCCAAAGGCAGACTTCATACCACTGAGCTAGCCACTCCATAAATATATAGATTTTTTATAGGAAAAGGGATAATATTGGATTATTGAATAATTGAGTACATGAACATTTCTGAAAGTAATCAAAATTTTATTTGGTCCAAGAACAATACTGTATGTACCATAATAATTTCTACTTCACAATATTTTATACATAAAATAACTATACATAAATCTCCAAATATTAACATGTAATCAATGCATGAAAGAATATCAAAAATCCATCATTGATTATATTTTTATTATGAGCATACTCGTAGTAAAATAAAACGATGATTACACATTCATAATCTTCCACCGGGAAGTCTGCGTGAACCAAAATCATTCAAGCAAACATTTGAAAGTAAATGCCTTGATAAAGTTGCGTCCAAAACCAAAATCGCTTCACAAATCCCTCCCCTCCCCCAACCAACTCCAACGAACTGTAAACGCAGCGATGTGCCGATGTTTCCACGTGAACAGGTGAGCAATCACATGGGCTGCGGCACAGCTGACCGCGTAGCTTCACTCTCGGTTCAATAGTGGCATGGTTTGGCTGTGCGGGTACAGAGGGTGCCACCAGTCCAGCACGCGCACATTGATCACAGGGTCGAGGATGATTTCAGTACAGTTACTGGTATCTAGCGGCCGAGCTGCGTATGACAGACCAGAGCCGAACCCCATTTGCAGGCGGTGATGCCGGAAACCCTGCGAACATGAAAAGTAGAAATATTCAGCGGGAAATACAATTCCATGATTTGAAAATCATTATTAGACATATACATAAATGAGATAGGTAAATAAGTGGTATCGAGTCGGTCTGTGGATCCTGAGACAAACATTTTCACCACATTATAATTACCCCTGTGGCTTCCTCATGACTAACATCTTTGGGGGCCGTGATTTGATGGTTTCACGCGCATAAATATATCACTTACCGAGATCTACTTTGACAGAGTGCCACACCCAGTAATAGGTTAAAGGCGTGATGATATATTTATTATTTATTTATTTATACATACAATTTTAATTTTTATTTTTTTAGACGTAAATACTTCACATTACAATTATTTCCCATCAACTGGAGGTTGCATTAACCTTTACAAAACATTTAATCATCAAAGAATCAGTCTTCGCCAAACATTCTCATCCTGACACACCCTACCTCGCTTCGACCACATTTACATTCTCTCGAACGACATATCGCCAAATGCAAAAATTAACATTGTATTTTCTATATTACTTAAATCAATTTCACCACCCGGTTTTTTTATTTTTTATTTGCTGATGGCTAGCTCAGTCGCATGAAGTTGGCCTGTGGATCCTGAGGTCCCTGGTTCGATTCCCACAGGCGACAAATTTTCATAATTTGAAAAAGGCTATCCCTGTGGCTCCTCCACCACTAACATATTTGGGGGCCGTGATTTGACGACTGGTAACCGCACTTCACGCGCAAAATATATCACTTACCGAGATCTGCTTTAGCAGAGTGCCACACCCAGTAATGGGTAGAAGGCGTGATGATATATTTATTTATTTATATTTATAATATATCAGGATTTAATTATTTTTTTATCCTGTACTTATATATCTAAATAAAAAAATAAATACATCATCACGCCTTCTACCCATTTCTGGGTGTGGCACTCTGCCGAAGCAGATCTCGGTAAGTGATACATTTTGCGCGTGAAGTGCGGTTACCTGTCGTCAAATCACGCCCCCCAAAGATGTTAGTGGTGGAGGAGCCACAGGGGTAGTTTTTGAAATTATGAAAATTGTTTGTCGCCTGTGGGAATCGAACCCGAGTCCTCAGGATCCACAGGCCGACTTAATACCACTGAGCTAGCCACCCCATTTATTATTATATTATTTATCACCCGGTATATATATTTGTTTATTTATAAAATTAATATATTAGGATTTAATTATTTTTTATCCTGTACTTATATATCTATATAACAAAATTTTAATCTTATCGCGCAAATAAGTCTTATTATATTTTATGTAATAACTTGATTAAGCAGCGATTATGATAAAAAGATTAACATAAAATTAATATTCTCTGATTACTATTATTAAAACCAATCTTTTTAAAAATGTTTTATAATTAATTTGATAACTCGGGTTCAATTTCCACAGTTGACAAACAACAATAGTTAGCTCTGTGGCTTTTCTTCCACTAATATCTTTAGGGCCATGATTTGACGGCTGGTAACAGGTAACCGCATTTAAAGCGCATAAATATATCACTTAACGAAACTTTCCTTGGCAGAGTACCACACCCAGTAATTATTTTTTGAATAATAACGTCTGCACAAAACTTTTATTTATTTATTTATTTATTTTACTATAAGACAAAGACATTGATGAATAGAAATAAAATATATTATCATTACTCCTTTTACTCATTACTGGTTGTGGCACTTTGCCTTAGCAGATGTCGTGAAGCGTGGTTACCAGCCGTCGAATAACAACCCCCAGAAATGTTAAAGGAGAGGGAAATCATAGCGGTAATTTTAATATCGGCTAATAAAAAGATAAATGGAATTACAATTTTCGAATATTGGCTCAAAGTCTTCGTTACTGTAATATAGACAGTCAGTGTCGCCGGCCGTAGGCTGCTTGATCTTGGCGTCGACAACTACCGCCTGTCTTGATGTGGTGAAAATTGTTTATCGGCTTCGAGATTCGAACTCGGATACTCAAATCCACAAGCCGATGCGATTTCACTGAGCTATCTATCTCAATAACATTGATATCGATAATATATATATATATATATATATATATATATATATATATATATATATATATATATATATATATATATATATATATATATATATAAAAAAACATTTCAATACACTAATGTCTTGAATTATTGCTAAAGAACACGTCCAGACTTGCCACGTTACCAAACATAGGATATGCAATAATGTAATTAAAATAATAAAATATAGGTATTTTTAAAAGTAATTATTTTAATTTTTATTTTATTTGCCTGCAACTATGTAACATAAAAGTATTAAAAAAGTGGGAATCTAGTTTTTTTAACCCAAATTAAGTGTGGTTACCAGCCGTCAAATCATTCTCTCCCAAAACATGTTAGTAATAAAATGTGAGATACATTCTAGCAATAGTCCCTCAGAACTGTTTCTTTTTAGTATAAAAAAAAATTAATGTGATAAAAACCTGTGATAATGTAAGCGTAACATAAGACAACGTCAATCCAATAACCAGAGGAGTAGGCACGAAATGCGGACAGGACACCTGCAGGATACGACATCCTTCTTCTTGGTTCGCCATCACATCTTGCAGCATCTCCAGCAGGTCGGGTTGCTCGGAGTTTTGATTGCGGCTCAGCCTCAACAAGGAATGTTCTTTTAATTTAAAGAAATACAACCATTTATCCTTACACTTTGTGTGCCACATTAGCACGCATTGACGTTTCAACAAATTGTGTGGATGCTCTTCAAATGTTGTTACACTTTTAATCCGATTCATAAACGGAGGATACATGAAATGCAATGCTCTAATCACGCACGTTTTTAAACCGTATAATCGAACCATACATTCGGGTTGTAGACGCTCTGGTAAATTTGGTATAGTCTTGTAAAATCGTTTGTACAGTCTGAACCAGAATCTTGCACTGCATATGACTGTGTATGTACTTTTACATATGCCTGCAAAAGTGCGAACGTCTTCCGGATCGACATACTCTGATATCAAAAACCATATGTCTAATGGATAGTCGACACCTTCCCTTTCACTTATTTCTACTTCTGATATTGTCTTTTTTCGTCGTGTACGCTTAATCACAAATGATGTAGTGCCATCTTCATTTTCTTCTTCAACAAAGTCAAAATCTCCTTCAAAATCATCTTTTTCGTCCCATGAACGGTCGTCAACTTCCAGTTGCTTCATGACATGTGTAACACTGCTTACAGACTTTTTTGAACGACTTTTTAATATTTTTGCATTTGCAAAATCGTTTATAGTCACGTCTGAAATACATATTTAAAGTTAATATAAAAAAAATTGACAGCTGAGTCAGAACTAACCTCCCAGAGACTTATTGTTTTTCTTACCAGATTTTTTCCCTTTCCCCGACATTGTAAAATAAAATTATTATTATAATAAAGTGCTAAAGAACGAAAAATGTACATTTTGAAACAGAACAAATAAAATTTAAAGAATAAATCGAATTAAAATTAAATCCACCACTGTCGACAGCCATCTTGGTGGACTGTAAGTCAAACAGTCAGCGAAAACCGATTGAGCTATTTTGTTATTACAGTTTATTTAATTTTAATTGTATATATGAGATAGTAGTATAAATATAAAGCTGTATTAATTATATACATAATCATTGTTTCATATTGTCTGTAATAAATGAAAAAGTTTTTAAAAAGTCTCGGTCGGTAATAGAGCGTTCTGTTTTACCGACGGGTTTGACTTGTTTGACGTCGAGTTCAAAATGGCTGGTTGCATAGAGAAGTGTAGTGATAGGACTGTGCTGGTAGGAATTTGTAGGTGTGTCTGGCTAGTTTTTGCTCTATAATGTTTTTAAGTTTGTTAAGTGATCTTTTGAAAATGTTTACGTGCCATTTTAAATGCCGGTCGCGAGTTTCAATTGAGAGTTTTAGTTAATAGTGCATTTCGAACATATACATCATTTCATGTCCCGGTACCGAATGTTTTAAATGAAATTTTGTATCGTATCGTTTATTTGCGGTGTGAGTGTACATTTGTAAATAGCCAAGATGTGGAACATGATGTGCGATGTGATGCCGACGATCTCGGAGGACAGTATCAGTCAGCGCAGCTCCCAGTTCTCGGGGGAGGATGCGAACTTTGAGCAGCTCATGGTGTCCATGCTCGATGAGCGGGACAAACTTATGGACAGCCTCCGAGAGGCTCAGGAGCGTCTCGGAGACACCGAGATTAAGCTCCAAGAGGTAGAGAAGGAGCGGGATTCCCTCCAGCGGCAGATCGCCGCCAATCTACCCCAGGTACGACTTTGTTACATTTTCCCTAACACCTCTCTAGGGCTACCAACCTACTGCCATTCTTTGACATCGGTATCTTGATTACAAAGATTTCCTTATTTACATAGACTTTCATAGGTTATTTCAGTAATAAATGACAATCTTAATTCAACAATGATTGTTTTTATAATATTTCGTAGCAACAAGTATTACTTTGTTATTTTCATTTATATTAGTGTACAGTTATTAAATAATAGTAATAGTATTTTGAGTAATGGTAGATTTTAATTTATACGAATATATTTGAGCACGAGAGTCGGTGTGATGTTTGTGTGCAGCGTCGCGACGGAGTGTAGTTCGTGCTCACGACTCGCGGCACCGCGTGTTCGATGCACCCGATTCGGAGCTTTATTGATTCCGTGGCCGTCGAGGGGTGGGGGACGCGCGGCGGTGGCGTCGGACGAACTCGCACGCTCGCACGCCATTTTCCAGCGGCGGCGGTGGTGGTGGCGTGTGGGCGGGGGCGGCACGCACTGCCCCCCGAAGGTCGAACGGTTATGGGTCACCGTACCAATCGGCCCTTGACTTGACAGTACAGCGCGCATGTCGTGTAGTGAGATTCGCACTGACGCCGCCGCCGCCGTCTTTATTGAATTACCTGTGAATGCTTCCTGTCCTTGCATCTACCGCTGAGTGCTTCACACACACACACACACCTACACTAGCACGCCGAGATCGCGGAAAATGAACGGAAGCTGCTCCGTGCACATTCCTTCCCGTTTTAATTAATCATATTATTGGCATTGGAAATATTACAATTATTTCAACTATTCTTATTACTTTTACGTAGAAAAGAGCGAAGAACAAATTGTTAGTTAAAGGTAGATTACAAAATAACTTAAAAAAAAAAATAGCGAAACTATTATTTATTTAGTTTGAGTGGGATCCAAACTACCGTACTATCGCTATTCTTTAAAAATGTAGATTGTATTTTGTAGAAACAAGTGAAGCTACAGCTTAAAACTAATGTTTAAAGTAGCTGTTAAATTTTAAAGCTTATTTTGTCAGTTAATGTGTTATGTTCCGTGGATTGAATCCAGGGTTGAAAAAAACCCGTGTTTTTTTTTTAAAAACTACCCACTGCGTTTTTTTGGGTTTATTTGGCAACATTGGGTTTTTTGTAATATTAACAAATACACTTTTTAATTCAAGTTATTTAATTCAAGATTAATTTTGTATATAATATTTAAAGTGTAGATTGTATACTACTAAACATTGAAACAAAATTTATGTACTATTATGTATTAATTGCAAAAAATATATATTTATTGTATTGTGAATTAAAAACATACCTAATACGTTATTGTCATACTTATTTAATTTAAAATTATATTTCAAATTTGCCGGTAAAAAGATTGGAAATCAATTAGTTTTTGTAATACTAATAATAAGACAAATAATATTTGGTCTTAAACAAGTTTGATATTGACATTTGTCAAAGTAATGCAATGTGACACTACGATGTGACGTAATAAATGATAATTTAAGTTAAACGTTTTATTTTGTAGATTATGTATTATTACATTGTAAAATAAATAAAAGATATTTATGTTCCGAGATTTATCTTAAAATTCACCCTGGGTGAATTTTCAACCATTTAACCAAATGGTTTTTTAATGGGTTTATTTAGATTTTTTTAGGTGGGTTTTATTAAAAACCCAGGTGGGTTTTCCTGGGCGGGTAAAATATGAACAACCCTGATAGAATCTGCTTTTAAAGTAGCTTTAAATTACAAAGTGTAGTTTTCAGCTATAAAAGTAGCCTTAAGTTATAAAAAATGACTAAGAAGTAGCTTCAGTTGCTATAACATTATTTTTTAACTACCAGAAGAAAAATTAATCGCTACAAATTATAGTTATAGCTAAATAATTGTAGCCACGGCCGGCACTTGGGTTTCTTGCGCCCGTTTGCAAACTACAGTAAAGCGTCTTTTGTCCCCATATATGAGAAAAATTTAAAACTATTTCTTGAAAAAAAAAAGATTACGGCCCTCAAAGTTATGGAGGGGAGCTTTAAGGGTAATTAATGTCAAAATATTATCGGCAATAATAATATCATTTGTTGTATTAGTTATGGTAAGATTGTATGCGATTTTTTGTGTAACACAAAATACATGTAATTATATTTGTCTATTATATGTTTAGTATGAAGCCTATAAAAACAAACTAGTAGAATGCGTGACGTGCAAACACTGACAGTGTAACTTAATATATATAAAAGTCGGGGCGGATACCAAGGATAGCTTATCTTACTTATATTTAATATATTTACAATAATAAATTATGTTAAAGTAGTGTATGTGTACATAAACTATTACTTAAGATAATTTAGAGAGACTCCATTAATAAAATTCGAAGGAGTCTTCCAAGACTTTACACTCATTATAATTGATAGTGTGTGTTATCGTTTATCAGTCAGATAATAAAATAGTTAAATACATATAATACATACACATATAGTATTGAGTCGGTCTGTGGATTTAAGAACCCAGGTTCGATTCCCACAGCTGACAAGCAATTTTCACCATATTAAAACTATCCCTGTGGCTCACTCATCATCCTATCCATGGATACATGACAACGGTCGCCTGATTTTCTATTCTGAAAAAGTGTCAAAATACGCATTTATGTATCAAGGGTGAAAACAGGAGTTTCTGGCCCGCAACATGATTATTAGCCCTCGGCGCTTTGCGCCTCGTGCTAATAACATGCCTAGGGTCAGAAACTCTAATTTCACCCATGATACATACATGTTTTATGCTCAACAAAACAGCATTTAACAAGCAGATTCGCAAAACGGATTAGCGCTAACACCGTTTTTAATATTATCTATAACTCTGTTTCAAATTAAAACAGATTAAAGAAATAAACGAAATTTGATGCTAATTAACTCTCTTTTTAACTCAAGTTAAAATAAACTTGTTTCGTACATTGAAAAGAGAGTTAAAAACGAAATAAAAAATTGTGTTAGCGCTAATCCGCTTTATTAATCTGCCTGTAAAAGATTAAATATGTACGAAGGTTGTATGTCAAAATAACATGTTGTAAAATCAAGTATTCACCGTAAACAAAAATTGTCATTTTATTTATGTATCCAATAGGAATTTTTTTTATGGTCCTAGGGCCAAAAAGAAGTGTTTAAGCCCGCTTTTTAGGGCTAAAACATATGAATTTCGGCCTGGTTGTGCATAAATAATTTTAAATTTTTTCTAAGCGTTTCTAAATGAACATAAACAAAATATTGTGTGCACCTCGAGCAGAAAGTATCCTTTCCGCTCTTACATAGTTGTTGCTCTCAGCCACGTCTCGATCGACTATCTCCATGTACGAGAGACAATAGATTACTTTCTGTTCTAGCTTCATAAATAACTATTATCGTCTGTTACCGTGGGAGATACGCGGTAAAATGTTTATTTGCTTGTTCTTTTTCAATTTGACTTTGACAACTGAATTCGTAAATATTTACTTTTCATAATAGTCTTAGCAAAAGAGAATTATGGGCCAATGTTTATTTAGTTGAATTTTGCACAATATGAAGTGACCTCTTTCTCGGTGCCCCTGTTAATAACAATACGCTAGATACGCCACTGAATCAGTGCAATGAGGCGGTAAACCACATAGACAATTATTGACTATTACATTCATGAAAGCATTAAAATTACTGTTATTATTACATTGCCGATTGCCGTTGAATTTTGTTCCACATCTACAACCAAATATCTTCAAATAGTCTCTGACAAATGACAGTAAAACAAAAGATCGGTGAACTCTGGTCTCATCGCTGGCTAGATGAGCATGGGCGTAGTAATTACAGAGAGTCGCGGTTATATCAGACACAAGGCAGGCATGCATGTGTGTAGGCTGTTAATTGGAAGCAGTACATATCCTGTGTTGTCTCCTGCGCATGCGCATGCCTCGCCGCCGGACACTTGCCTACTGAGATAAATCTCCCGCTCGTTAAAATCGTGAAAAACACCGTCCTACATTGTTCGCAAATTTGTCTTATCTGATTTGACATTTCTCCTGCATGTGTTTTAATTGTATAAGTATGTTATGTTGGTTGGGCTATCAAATATTTGATCACAATTTATATGCAGGTGTCCAAAGTATGGATATGTTACCGACATTGTGCGGAATTAACCAAATTCTGGATGTTTTATACGTTAATTTGTTTGGGAACTTTGGGTTCAACCTTGAACTGATCTGGAACTAACTCATGTTATTTCCAAATAAATGATGCATTTAGTGTTAGTTGTAAAAAGTAGCGATATATTCAAAATCTGAATGCACGTTCTAAGTGACATCTGCTTAAATTCAAATTGTGATGTCACCAATAGGGACTTACAATTTTGACGTCACATGCAGAAGATCCCCCCTCCACACAATTTTGTGTGAAACAACAAATTGGTAGAAAGAGCGAGGTGACACCATGCCGAATCGAACAACTGCCTTCTCCTTTCAACACTACTCTCCGCAGATCCCCAGATTTGTTTGACGTTTCACGTTTGGATCACGTGATAAACGTCAAACTGTAAAGCTATACCATGTTCGCTACATAACAAAGTATTATTCTATTTTACTCACTAGATGGCAACCGAAAAATTTGAATTGTATAAGTCCCTATTGGAAACGAATAACAAGGAACACAAGTTGTTTGGAAAGAGGTAGAAAACGGGTTCAACCTGCCAACCCACCAAAATAGTAGGATTAGTTTAGGAACTTTTCTGGGTTACTTCAAACATGCCAATTACACAAAAGTAACCTACCGGGTTACTTTAACAATACCAAATAAATACGGCCTATGAGAACTAGTTCCGTATCGTAAGAGCTTTTATTACAATATGCAACGTTTTGTTTTAGACGGTTGGTAGTACCTGATGACATATTGTATCTGTCAAGATGAGATCATCATAATATCAATATAACTTCAAAATTTTTTGAAAGAAGATTATTTATCGTGCTTTGCGTAGCTCAGGCGAAGAGCAATTGATTTCATCTTCCATAATCTATACTCAAAATCTAACAGTAATAATAGAAATAACTTTTGAACAATATGGACTTCAAACAATTCAAATTTTTCGGTTGCCATCTAGTGAGCAAAATAGAATTTAATACTTTGTTATGTAGCGAACATGGTATAGCTTTACAGTTTGACGTTTATCACGTGACCCAAACGTGAAACATAAAAAAAATGATGGAATATGCGGGGAGTAGAGTTGAAAGAAGAAGGCAGTTGTTCGACTCGGCATGGTGTCACCTCGCTCTTTCTACAAATTTGTTGTTTCACACAAAATTGTGTGGAGGGGGATCTGCTTCATGTGACGTCAAAATTGTAAGTCCCTATTGCATAAACGTCATTAAGAGTTACCAACCACAACATTTTGTATACAAATATCCCTGAATTGACTGGGATTAAAATAATAATAATTACTTATGAATTAATACAAAACTTTGCACAGGAGTTTATTCTGAAAATAATTTATATCAATATGCCGTGTTCACGTTAGAATCCAGATTCACAATTCTAATAATTCGAAAATTCGAAAGTTCGAATCTAAATTCGAAGGTTCAATAAATCCGAACAATCGAAGTCTCAAATATTCGTAAAATCAACAACCCTAGTAATTATTCCCTAATACTAGGAAACAAAACATTTTCAAAATATTCCGCTTACGTAGTCTACCCTTTGTAGTAAATACTCCATAAAATATCAATTTTTTTCTAAGCATCCTATTTGTGCCCTGTATTCCTTGAAGAATTAGGGCGTAAAATAATTGCATCTAGTGTTCGTGTTGCATTTGTCTGTCAGTGAAGCTGTCACCGCCAACTGCAAATCGGGGGTTGTTTGTTTTTCTTCCACTGCTCGATCTAAAAATAGCTACCCGGGATTTTTGATTTTACCGCAAAGAACCAGCCAGAGAAAAATACGAGAAAGCAAATAAAATCAACAACATAGTCGAATTAACTTTTGCACAATGTGTTCTGTGTATACATACAACGGTATTATGATCATAAAAAGGTGTATCATTTTCCGGATGTTTACATTTGTACTTTGTGGATGTTTGTATTGCCACTTTACACGCGCATCTGTTTGCAATTTTACACCGGCACGGATTCATTCATTTTTTGCCTTGGGTTTTTGTGTGCCGCTATTTTCGACTTCAACTTGAGCACCACTTGTGTAGGTCGCTTGAGCGGTATTCAATTTATGGTAATGATAGACTGGACTATTTTTACTAAATTAACTGATGCGATAGACGCTTATTTTATAAATGTTTTTTTTAGATTCTTTGTAGTTGATGCTGCAAGTAAAAACCTCAGACAAAACATTACTAGACGGAGAACAACGGCGTTTGTTGTGAAGTAGAATGGGATAGAATAACTTGGTGATGAGACGGGTGCGCGGCAAAGAGCTAGTACAAGTTGGTGTTATGCAGGTTGCATTTATGTTGATGACAGTTATCAGACGCAAGCGTTTTATTTATTTAAATACAAAAGTGCGTATACAAAACACTTAATATGTCAATAACTAACCTTTACTTTGATGTATGAAAAGTAAGTAATTGAATATAAAAATAATTACGCAAATGTTTGCAACTTGCATAACATCAAAGTGTACTCGCTCTTTGCCGCGCACCCGCCTCACCCACAAGTTATTCCATCCCTTTCTGCTTCACAACACTGCATTGACTTGAATACGGCAGACTTTGTCTAAGGTATGTTTTGTCTGAGGTAAAAAGTTATAGTAATGCTTGATTTATATGGAGATATTTAGCATTTAGCATTTTTATTAAGAATTTAGCTTTAATAGATATTATTTATGAATTGGGTTGAAACATTTAGAAATTTGTAATTATCAGCCCTTCAAAATTTACACATTAACTTATTTTTTAAAACTTTAATATGTTTCTAGTCGCGAAATAATAAAATATAGGGCATAAAATTAAACTTGATAAACAAATTTCGTATACTGCCGTTGTTTGTAATTTGCCTATCTTAGTTTAGTTTAGTATGAAGCCGGCCTGTGGATCCTGAGAACCCTGGTTCGATTCCTACAGGCGACAAACAATTTTCATAATTTAAAAAGCTACCCCTGTGGCTCCTCCACCACTAACATCTTTAGGAGCCGTGATTTGACGACTGGTAACCGCATTTCACGCGCATTTGCTTCGGCAGAGTGCCACACCCAGTAATGGGTAGAAGGCGTGATGATATATTTATTTTTTAGTTTAGTTCTTAAATATATTTTTTCAATACCTGTACTGTAAGTTACAAATTAAATACAAAATTTAAATACAGTAAGTGGAACTTTTAATGCACAGTTGATATCCATGTTTTCTTCAGGACTATAATATTTACTTACCATCCACCGTGGACAGTAAGAAAATATTACATATCAAGGTCCTGTTTATTTTGACAAAAATATGACAGTTGTTAATTTGGAACCTATTTTAATTTGGTGTAATTTGGTAAATAACAATTTTTATAAATAAAGATGAAATGAAATTTAACAATGACAGGTAATCAAATTATAATTTATTCGAAATATTTAAATTTGTCAATCATATATACTAACGGCAGTACGGTGGGGTGGATAGCGTTACGGAATTCGACTCCGGAGATCCCGAGTTCGATTCCCACTCAAGCTAGAAATTATAATTACGACCACTCTGCGGCTCGGTGAGTCCGGACCCTGTACTGTAATTGGAATTCAATTCCTGTTGTACAGAGTAACAAATAAATAAATAAATAAATAAATAAATAAATAAATAAATAAATAAATATAAATATAAATATAAAACTTAAAATATATAAGTAACACTAAAAAAAAATCATTTATAGTTATTTGATATAAGCACACTGTTTTTGGCGCTTTTCATTAGTTTTTAAATATATCATTACGTCTTTTATCCATTATTGAGTATGATCTTATTAAAATCACAGCCACAAAGATATTAGTGGCGAGAGAGCCACAGAGATAATCTATTGAGGGGAAAATTGTTTGTCTGTTGTGGGAATCGAACCCGGGTTCTGAAATCCACAGTTCGACTCGATATCATTGAGCTCACCTACATCATTACATAAAAATGAATTTAGAATAATTAATTTTGATTTTCTATCAAATATGAGTATATTGAAATATATTGAAACCATTATTCAATTATCCCACTTATGAACGACCTCTTGAATAAGTAATAAAATGCATACAACCTAGAACCGACATAGATATCTATGATTCATTCATAATGTCACGCTAACAAATGCATCACTCACTGATAATTAATTCTAATTCAATTGGCTTATTATCTTTTAAATACTTCCGTACTGAAAACTATTACAATTTATATATTGTTTGAGATGAATTTTTTTCTACATAATTTTGTATAGAATATATGATAATTAGATGAAAATTACTGTTATCAAGGTAAAGGTAAGACAACAGGAAGTAAATGCTAGGGTGCTTTGATTGAATAGCGATTGCGTTTTGTTCATAATTTATTCGCAAAAAGAACAAATCTAAAATAGTTATTTATCTACCAAGGGTGAAAACAGGTGTTTCTGGCCCGTACTAATAACATTTGTGTGAGTAGTTAACAGTGTTAATACACATTATGCCCAGTTTTGAATCGTGTGAAATAGGAGAAAAAAATCGTAAACCGGAATTATTCAATTAAAACTAATGGAATAATTGAAGTTATTTATTAACGAGTACTTTATACTCGTAAAGAGGACTTTTTCTCAGTAAATCACGCCTTCTACGCAGATCTCGGTAAGTGATATATTTTTGCGCGTGAAGTGCGGTTACCAGTCGTCAAATCACGGCCCCCAAACATGTTAGTGGTGGAGGAGCCACAGGGATAGCTTTTTCAAATTATGAAAATTTGTCGCCTGTGGGAATCGAACCAGGGACCTCAGGATCCACAGGCCGACTTCATACCACTGAGCTAGCCATCCCATGTGAGAAGTTTATTAGATAACTATTAGGTTTGCAGAAAACTGTAGATAGGACACATTTGTTATTTTTATTTAATTTATTATGGGGTAGTCGCTCTTTGGTTCTGGACTGTTAAACAGTTAAATGACAGCAAACTACGTATTCAAGATTAATCTTTACCAGATTGTTTTGTTCTTTACCAGACTGTTATTTTTGTTGTAGTCTTGGGTACGTATTCTACTTGACTGTTTTTTGTAAAAACCTACTTTCCATACTAAAATTGGTCAGAAAGTAGGCACTTTCTTGTCGGTTTCAGAAAGAAATTATATGTATACCTCGTGAAGTAAATTTCGTTTTTCTCTCAGGTGCTTTATATCCCTCACCTAAACTCGGAATATAAAACAGCACTTTCGGAAAAAAATGTCTCATTTTATTCTCGTGATACTTAATTTCTATTTTACATTTAGGTAGGTGAATCAGTGGTATCGAGTCGGCCTGTAAATTTGAAAACAAACAATTTTCACTAGATTAGTATTACCCCTTAGGCTCCTTGCCTAACATCTTTGAGGGCTGTGATTTGACGGCTGATAACCGCACTTTACTCACATAAATATATTGTTTCTACGGCAGAGTGTCAAACCCAGTAGTGGGTAAAGAAGCCAGATGATATATTTAGTTTATTTTACTTAAATTTTGTCTTAGTGCGCGATATTTTATTTCTTGTACGTTGCTCATAACAAATACTATTTACTGCAAAACTATATTTCTTAGAGAGAGAATTTAGAGATAAAACGATCCTCAATTTTCTCTGGCTTGTCTATTTCACTATTTTATTATTTAACACTATACTCTGTTTTTTAACCAGGAGGAGTAATTTAAATTTTAACCGCTAAAACTGACGCTTCTGATTGGCTATTGCTTCGTCCAGTTTACACTGTACATAGATTTTACATCTGATTTATTAGAGCTGTCGTAAGTTTTGAGGTTATCTGTGTTCTTGTTGTTTTTTTGCATTTCTGTGACATTAACATAAATCAGTTCTTTTACAGGCAGATTCACAAAACGGATTAGCGCTAACACCATTTTTAATATAATCTATAACTCTGTTTCAAATTAAAACAGATTGAAGAAATAAACTAAATTTGATGCTAATTAACTCTCTTTTTGATTCAAGTTAAAATAAACTTGTTTCATATATTAAAAAGAGAGTTAAAAACGAAATAAAAAATGGTGTTAGCGCTAATCCGCTTTATGAATCTGCCTGTTAAGAACTAATAATATACGGAGTGACAAATTAGAGTTTATAATGTCATTTGTATTTTAAAATAAATGCCATGAGATTTAACCAGTGCAGATGTGTAAGAAATTTTTGTATTTCGCGCCAACAAAAATCTAGTAACTTTCTTTGGTAACTTCCTATGTAAATCTGACTTGTGCATTTACTCCTCCTGGTTAAAAAACAGATTATAGTTAATACGAATTATCGTCTCCTTAACATCTCACGTTCTCACCCTGCAAACGAACTAATTATCTCTGAATATATTTCCTAACAATACGTTTATGATTCGTGCACGTCTCTCCACTCACGTCATTTTTTCCCTCAGGCCACGTTATGTTATGTGGCTGACACCTGATAAAAATGTAATTACTCCTCGAACTAACATGCAACATTCACTATTCCAAGAACTAGGCCCTCTGATTGTTTTTGATAAGTGGCGCGCCGCGCGCAGTTTTCATTCAAGCGATGTGTGCGCTCCACGCTCTACGCTCGCTAGCTCTGTAATGGCTGATTTAGCAGAAACGCCCACGCGCTATTGCAGTCAAGAGCGATGAAACGTATCAGTCGCACCCAGCGCACATTATCCAATGAAAATATTTATGCTATAACATCACTACTACATTTTATTATAGTTGATGTTCTCATTGACTCTCAGGTTTTTATTAGTTTATTAACATGTTGTAATTTCATTGCAAACAGATGGGATTGTATCTTGTCTCATCATTCTGAAGATTAAATTTATTTTATCTAAATACACTAAGTTGGAAAACTTCCCGTCTTATTCTGTAATTGGATCATTATCTGTTAATGATCGATAAGTTTATTATCATTTTTATTTTTCAGCGTTCTTTAAAGATGATCACAATTTCGGTATTCTGAGACCAGAATAATTTGCCCTAGCATTTTTATATTATAAGTATCGTATTTTAGTAAGCCAAAATTAATATGGAGAGGTAATAATGGACGAAAGGCTTAAAGTTGTAGTTATTTTATTGAAGATGTAAAGATAACGTTTCAGCCAAGCTTATGGCCATCTTCAGGTCAAACGTTAAAATAAAGGAATAACAACAAATTAGAAAAAATTACGAAATTAATTATTCAGGGCAAACATATGTCAAAATGAAAAAATTAGGTATGAATCTAAACTTAACAAAAAACATGAATCTAAATTATATGTTTGCCCTGACGATCTGACTCTTCTTATTGTTTATCGTAATAATGAAGGGTGCGTTCTGTTGTTTCATCGATGAGTTCCTCGATGCTCATTCATGCTCCTCGACCAGTGTGCTATTGGCATTAGCAACATCGAAATTCTGGGAATTAATTTCCAAAATGCCATAAACTTATAATTTTGTTCAATAGTACAAATAGTAAGAAAATCATTACAAAAAGCTTGTTAAAAAAAGTCAGCCAAAATGAAATTACGGCTCAGTGGAATCAAGTCGGCCTGTGAATCTTAAGAACCCTGGTTCGATCCCCACAGCTGACAAAACATTTTCACCAATTTAAAATTATCCCTGTGGCTCCCTCACTATTAACATCTTTGGAGGCCGTGATTTGGCGGCTGGTAATCGCACATGACGCGCATAAATATATCACTTACCGAGATCTGCTTCGGCAGAGTGCCACACTCAGTAATGGGTAAAAGGTGTGATGATATATTATTATTATTATTATACTGTAAGCCCAATATAGTGCAATTTAAAATAAATTTATAATGCCCATCGAAGTATCTAAATAAATTATTTATAATTATTCATAATGTTATATCCGGCATAATATGAATTATAATAATAATATTAATACAATAATATATTTGAATGTACTTGTAGGTATCAAGTATCATAATCAGTTATAATTATTTAGCACTAAAACCTACATTGCAATAATATGTAATTATTATTTATTTCCTGCAATTTATAGACTATTGCAAACATATATTTTATTTTGTTAAACATATACATACATTCTTAAAGTGCTATGTCATTATTAACAATTGTTTTATTATTTATGTGGAAATGTGTTTTTTTTAATCACATTTAAGATTAGTTCAATGCGTACTCGTATTTCAGGAATTAATTATCATAGTTGGCAACGTTAGATATAAAAAAAAACACCAAGAATTAAATGAGTGCTCTAATGCGCTTCCCATGGTAAAAAAAAATGTTACAAAAATGTTTACAATACATTTAAAATATATTATCATGCATAAAGTGTGAAAAAAGTTTACTCAACATGTTAAAGTGTGAATATTTTTCACGGCTATTTAAACTTTGAAGTACCTTGCTAATTTTTTTAATATAAACGATGAAATTAGTTTTCCACTTATAAAAACGAATGTAGATTTAAATATTTTAATCTGGGTTTTTTTAGAATTTAGAATTTGTTTTAGATTTTTTTTAGAATTATTTGGGAAACCTAATGGGGACTGTCAATTTTAAAATGATTGTTACATTGTGCTGGTGTACATCAATTCCAATCCCATTTGTGGCGATCTGTGAACAAAAATAACTTTAATCGTAGATAAAATTGATGTAAAATTTTCTGGAGATTCCAAATCTGCAATAAAAAATGGGGGTTCCTATTTAAGATTACAAACTTTCCCCCCGCCCCACTCCCTGGAGGCGGGGGGAGGTCGAGTTTGGTATCATTGGATAGATTTTTGAAAAATATTTGACACGTATTTTGTCGTTTTTCGATCCAATATGTATTTCGCAAGATATTTAACCCTTCCGGAAATTTTTTCCCACTATGTATAATCTATATACATATTTTAATCTTTTGAACATATAATTAAATGTTATTTTGTTGTGCATAAAATATTGTATGTACCACGGGTGAAATTAGCGTTTCTGACCCCGAGCATGTTATTAGCCCTCGACGCTTTGCGCCTCGCGCTAATAATCATGCCACGGAGCAGAAACGCCTGTTTTCACCCTTGGTATATAAATAACTATTTTAATACTAAACATCCGGTATAATTTAATCCTTACTTTTCTGTTTACCAACAACTAATTTAAAAGCTTCACAATTCAAATAGCAGTAAGCCAATTACTATTTTGTTGTTTCCAAAGCTATCTAGATTACTCATTATCAATAGTCAAGTCTAACATATTTTGAAGAGATTTTAGTTCGTATATTTACCTCATTCACATCCCATTGGTTGCGCTGTAATAACGTAATTTGGATAACATAACCTATAAATCAAATCCAAAGACACACAGAATTATACCCAGCATCCAACAACCGTTAATACCCACCCATCACAGCACTAGCTTCATGTCTTAATTAACACCGATTAATTACGAACGGTGCGATAACGACTGACCTGCACTGAAGGTAATTACCTGTATATGTGCATGTGCGAGATACTGTTTACTGTGCGAACATGTGTGAATGGAGCATTCATTCATGCGAGAGAAAGACTTGCGCTACGGCGCGGCGCAAAGTGATTGGAGAATTTTTTGCGTTACGCCTGGGAGGTGTGCAGCCGATCGAGTTGTACACAGCGGTGTGTTGTGGGTGGGGAATGTGTGAAGAGTTATGATTGATGGAATTAAATGCTGCTGCATTTTGGTATTAGTTATTTTACTAGCGGTCGGCCAGGCTTATCCAGGCCTTCTTGCTTCGGTTAATGAAAATGCGATTTTTTTTTATTGAACTAGTTTAAAAATCGATAATTTTTAAAATATGGTTCTATATAATTCAGACTACGAGAAATCGAATGCCGTTGAGCGCATCTTCATATCTCTTTTAGTTCAGGAGTTACAGCGATTTTTGACTTTTTAAAAATGTCGGTTTTGAAGGCCCATATCTCGGAAACTAAAAGAGATAATGAAATGCGGTTTGAACGAGTGTACTTCTCGTGCTTCAAATTACTTATACTGAAATTTTGAAAATTTTGAAAATTTTACAATTTTTTTGAAAATTTTTTTTAGCCTATATTTTAAAATTTTGAAGAGATAATGAAAATCTGTAAACACCAGTGGATTCCTCGCGTGAAAATACATAAGTATGTAAATTTTCAGAAATTTTGCTCTACGGATACAAGTTTTAAAACAAAAAAACTAAAAATGGCCAAAAATCGTAAAAATCTTAAGGGGTACCCCTTCAAAAATTATTAAAAATCAGTGATTTTTCGTTTTTTTGTAATAAAAACTTTATCTGTGCGAATTTTTAGCTGAAATTTTGCATACCTATGTACTTTTACGAGAGGAATTCACTGGTTTTTACAGATTTTCATTATCTTTTCAATTTTTGGATATATTTAAAAATGAAATTTTAGAAAAAAATACTAAAATTTTCAAAATTTTCAAAATATCGGTATAAGTTAACTGAAGTAAGAGAAATACACTCGTTCAAACCGCATTCCAATATCTCTTTTAGTTTTCGAGATATGGGCCTTCAAATTTGAGATTTTAAAAAAGGCAAAAATCGCTGTAATTCCTGAACTAAAAGAGATATGAAGATGCGCTCAACGGCATTCGATTTCTCGTAGCCGTATTCAAGTCAATGCAGTGTTGTGAAGGAGAAAGAGTTGTTGGTGCGGCGGGTGCGCGGCAAGGAGCGAGTACACTTTGATGTTATGCAAGTTGCAAACATTTGTGTAATTATTTTTATATTCAATTACTTACTTTTCATACATCAAAGTAAAGGTTAATTTTTGACATATTAAGTGTGTTGTAGACGCACTTTTGTATTTAAATAAATAAAATGCTCGCGTCTGATAACTGTCATCAACAAAAATGCAACCTGCATAATACCAACTTGTACTAGCTCTTTGCCGCGCACCCGTCTCATCGCAAGTTATTCTAACCCATTCTACTTCACAACAAACGCCGTTGTTCTCCGTCTAGTAATGTTTTGTCTGAGAGTACTACCTTAATAAGCTTTTACATTCCTTTCCTAAAACAGCAAAATTTTATGATACGCCAAATACTCTCGACTTGGGTATACAAATAACTATTGTGTAGCCCGCAGCTTAACCTTTAACATTAATATTCACATAACAGTTCTCCTATACCATGTGTACATAATTTACCTGGCTCCACTTTCCAGTAAAATGACCCATCTGTCAGATTAGAGAAAGGTATAATAATATATTTACGTCGCCAGCTTTGATATTATCTAATGGCGCTGTCAACACCTCAATTCCACAGAACGTTTCGTTTTCACGAGGTGCTGATTTCCCGTTTGAATTTTGCACGCTATTTCGGCGTACAAGGATTATTATCTCTGTATTATTAACGCGTTTCTACGACACGATTACGTCCTATTAAACATTGATGCGGTCCAGAAGTTTCTCGCACTGAGTTCGTTATTTACTTAATGTGGCTCTGCTGAAAGCTGAAACTATCATCGTGATGTCGGGAACTTTGCTGTTGATGGTTTATTGACTGAAACTGTAATGTCGCGTTTCGTCGTTGGAACTTGTATTATGCACATAAGTCGTTTGGCGGAACTTTCGAACTATCGTGAAGTTCGTTTCTGTAGGTCAGTTATTTTACGGATACAAGCATTTTATTTTGTGAATTAATAGATATGTTATTAGAAAACTCTTTTGTTTTGGTAGGGTTGCGTGTTGTTAATGTTTTTCTATAAACGTCTCATTTGGTTTTATTTGATTTGATACGGAACTATTGATGAAAATGATTATTATGAAATGAAAATCATTGTTACATAATAACACAGACATTCTATTTATCGAATAATGCATGGTGTTCAATTTAAGTGTGCTACAATTGCTATTTCGAAAGCTGAGCTACAAGGTTGGTTAAATTAGCAAAGAAATACCATTTTGCGAGCCTATTACAAAATAAACAAAAACAAAATTTTATGGTGGTTTCCCAAATATAAAAATAAATAAATAAATATATCATCACGCCTTCTATCCAATACTGGGTGTGGCACTCTGCCGAAGCAGATCTCGGTAAGTGATATACAGAGTGATCAAAAAGAATTGTTACAGTTGGCAATAAAAAAAATACTTGAAATTGGTAAGCCTGATACATAAATTCATTTCCTGTTGTTGACAGTGACATTTAAAATTTAAATTTGAGTACATTTATTATTACATTTATTTTTAAAGTATTTCTATTAGGTACTTAAAAAGTCAAAATTCCGTTTGCTGTCAGTCTCCTGACATAACCTATTTGTATTTATTAGAAATGTCAAATAGCATTTCTGCCTTTATCTGACGTTGTGCCAATTGTAGAATAAAAAGATCTCTGGAATTGTATTGCCAACTATAACAATTCCTTTTGATCACCCTGTATTTTGCGCGTGAAGTGCGGTTACCAGTCGTCAAATCACGGCCTCCAAAGATGTTAGTGGTGGAGGAGCCACAGGGGTAGTTTTTGTTAGAAATTATGAAAATTGTTTGTCGTCTGTGGGAATCGAACCAGGGTTTTCAGGATCCACAGGCCGACCTCATACCACTGAGCTAGCCACCCCATAAAAACTACAGCTAAAACTTTTTTAACTTTTCGTCGAGGACAGCTTACAGCTCCATGCAATGCTTTAGTTGTGACAGATGTCTGTGTGATCATCACAAGTAAAGGCGAAGTGCCTCCTCATGCATTTTGTTGCATAAACAAGAACTTGAACAAAGGATTTGTTGGAAGCGATGTGTGTGTTCCCAAATATAGGACACAAATTTCTTAATACTACTCCTGTGGCTCTCCCTAACTAACATCTTTGGGGGCCGTGTTTCGACGGCTGATAACCGCACTTTACGCGCAAAAATATATCACTTACCGAGATCTGCTTCGGCAGAGTGCCACACTCAGTAATGGGTAGAAGGCGTGATGATATATTTATATTTATTTATTTTAACTTTCTTATTTTAAATGAGAACATTTTTTTTTGCACGAAAGGGAATTTTATTTTGAATTCAACGAATCAGTACCCTCAGGACGTTACAAAATTTTTGAGGAAAATGCATATCAAATTAACGTTAATTTAATAAATAAATATATCATCACGCCTTTTACCCATTACTGGATGTGGCACTCTGCCGAAGCAGATCGCGGTAAGTGATATATTTAAGCGCGTGAAGTGCGGTTACCAGCCGTCAAATCACGGCCCCCAAAGATGTTAGTGATGGAGGAGCCACAGGGGTAGCTATTGAAATTATGGAAATTTTTTGTCGCCTGTGGGAATCGAACCAGGGTTCTCAGGATCCATAGGCCGACTTCATACCACTGAGCTAGCCACCCCATTTAAAAAATATGTTATACAATTATTCTGTTATTTAAGTTAACAAACATTTACTAGAATAATGAATACTGTTATGTTAAGAGTTGAAAATGGCCGGAATTTTGCCGACAAAAACAAAAATAAAAACAAAAAACGAAAGACAGTAGTGACAATTTTAAGGGGTGGAAACATAGCTTAAAAATCCATTTGTTTACGTCAGTAATACAAACAAAGTCTTTAACCTCCATTTTAATGCAAGTGAATAAACCTATCTATAATGCATCGCGTTCATAACAAATAACACATGAGACTCATAGAGTGCATCTTGCGAACATCAAATAGCATTCGTATGGTTTATGTCGAATTTAATAGTATCCTTGCCAGTATAATATCACCTTAACACGTCTGTGTGTAAGTACATTTCTATATGTGGTTTGATTTGTAGCCGCGGTAGACAGAATTGAATTATCGGAGCTTTGGCGCGTGCTGGACTGTTACTTCCTCCTTATAGTTTCAGTTTCGTCCTGTGTGTTTACGGCACGAGCCAAATCGTACCTATGCTTTTCTGGATGTTAGTTCTGTCCTGGCATAATAATAATAATATGTTATTGACTTAAAAAAAATTGTTTATAATATTTATTTATTTATTTGTAACTCTGCACAACAAGATTTCAATCCCAATTACAGTACAGGAGACCTACAACTTTATAATGGAATCTGAATCACTCAGATACAATCATATTTTTTTATATAAGTAGAAGTCAGCGAGATTTGAACGCACGATCTCTTGCATATTAATTAAGAAACGCAAGTTTTACCTAAATTTATCCGCTGGGTTACGATTGCCTGTGAATAGTGTAACCTAGTCCAGATTACATCAAAATTTGAAATGTTATTTCTTTATTTATTTATTTTGTTACTGTGCACAACAGGAAGTAAATCCCAATTACAGTACAGGGGGGTTACAGCTTATAGTGGAATCCGAACCACTCAGACACAATCGTATTTTTTGGATATAAGTAGAAGTCAGTGAGATTTGAACGCACGACCTCTTGCTTGCTAATTAAGAAACGCAAGTTTTACCTCGCTTTTATCTATTGAGCTACGATTGCTTGTTATGATACTGTAGATATCTCATATTCATTATACGCTAATCATTTACATATAAAAATACCAATAATAGTTATTTATGTACCAAGGGTGAAAACACGTGTTTCTGGCCCGTGGCATGATTATTAGCATGAGGCGCAAAGCGTCGAGGGCTAATAACATGCTCAGGGTCAGAAACGCTAATTTCACCCGTGGTACATACAATATTTTATGCACAACAAAATAACATTTAATTATATGTTCAAAAGATTAAAATATAGAAATAGGTTATATGTCAAATCGACATTTTGTAGAATCAAATATTCACAATAAACAAAAATTGTAATTTAATTTATGTATCCATACGAATTATTTCTTTTTGGTCCCTGGGCCAAAAAGAAGTGTTTAAGCGAGGCCGTGATTTGACAACTGGTAACCGCACTTCACGCGCAAAATATATCACTTACCGAGATCTGCTTCGGCAGAGTGCCACACCCAGTAATGGATAGAAGGCATGATGATATATTTATTTATTTATTTATTTTATTTTTAAATTACAACACTCGAAGATGTAAGTGGAGAGGAAGACACATGGGTAATTTTAGTAGGGTGAAAATTGTTTATCGGTTATGAGAATCGAACTGAGGTTCTCAAATCCTTGGTCCGAATTTTTACCACTGAAGCATCTATCTCAGAAAAGATCTTGACCCGAAGCAGAACTTTCATGCTGATAGAGGGTCCAAAAACACATGTTTTAGTTATTGGGTCGAAAACTCTGAGAGTCTAGACCGCACGTCAGCAGAACAGAAAGTCTTGGCATCTTGCCACCGCCGCCGTCGCCGTCGTCGTTCCTTACAGCGCTGTCACTGCCGCTGTTTTATGTGGCTGTGGTCAGGACCGGCCGCCACGCTACAGATTCAATTACAGGTCAGGTCTGGCCCAAGACCCCGTCACCGCACGTAAATTATACCCACTGAACTTGCCGCCATCTTGCTATCTCACTCGCAACCAGTGTGTGAGAGTGAGTACGATGCCAACACTGTTTATTTGTTACTGCAGATTCAGTTGAATTGAATCTGGAGTTCCAGGGTTTAATTGTACCAAGCCAAGATTTCTGCATTATAAATAGTTTCCTGTGAGAACATGTGCTTATGTTGAATTAGGTCAGGAAGAAAACAAATTCATCAGGATATATCCAACAGAACATTAGTCACTCAACCGTTGTTTGAAATGTTATCGATTAAGAATTATATATATGCTCATGATATGATTAAATAAATAAATAAATATATCATCACGCCTTCTACCCGTTGCTGGATGTGGCACTCTGCCGAAGCAAATCTCGGTAAGTGATATATTTTGCGCGTGAAGTGCGGTTACCAGTCGTCGAAACACGGCCCCCAAAGATGTTAGTGGTGGAGAAGCCACCAGGGTAGTTTTTGAAAGTATGAAAATTGTTTGTCGCCTGTGGGAATCGAACCAGGGTTCTCAGGATCCACTGGCCGACTTCATACCACTGAGCTAGCGATCCCATAAATATAATAATAATGATTAATAATCGAAGATATTGCTCGTGAAACCAAAGCAACGCATTTCACAGTAAATCTGTAAATAATGAACGAAGCATCAATATTTGTTGATATAAAACATTTCATGAAGTCCTAAATTTCGTTGCTATTTTGTTTATCATTTCCAGATTTATACAGAATTCCACCATTAGTTGTATCTGATAAAACTTTCCAACCTACATAATCTTTTCTTCTATTGTTTTATAGTTCTAATGTCCTTCTGTTTTAATAGTACGTTATTGTAAATTATAATGACAATTTTACTGTTATATCTAGATCATATATCACTCGTATTTAAAATAAAATATTAGTGTGCAAACATCCTACAAGTACGGTATGTTCCGTTCTTGTTCGCAATGAATTTGAAAAATCGGCAGGATTTATCGTCTCTATATCATTCCGCACCATTAATAATCGGATGCAAGTGCAAAGACACGGGAACATATTGTTTCTCCAGCCATCGCTATCGCCATTTCTGTAGCTCGGTACCGCGGTTTTCCATTGCTCCGTGCACGCTCGTAATACATGTATGCCATCAATAACCACTGTTTCCAATAGATAAACCGCGCCAAAACCAACCGATGTGATGGAAAATCTTACAGCGTTTGTAGTTCTGCTGAATTTTCTTTGAGGCTTACCACATGGGAGATTAAGGATCATGTGGTAGATGAAGATTAGTTTGTAACTATTTCTGATTTAATGTATTTATAAATTGCTTTTACAGTTTATTTTTTAGAGATTATTATTTGTGCTAAAAAAGTGTAAAGTTTACTATCTTTAATATAAAAATATGTAGAATAACTACATAATTTGTTTCGTTTATTATAACAATAATATTTTGATAAATAAGAAAAAATAGGAAAAAAAATTTCCATCACTTGTCTCGTAATTCCACAGAGGTTTTACAGCACGTTTGCATCAACTTCTCAGGTCATCAACAAACGGCTGGTCAGTTCAGCTTTAACCATAGACGCGTTTCGTCCTTCCGGACTCATCAGTATGGTGCGATTATTTATCCAACTAGATCAACTAGAAATAGTGGATTGTGATACCGACTTAGCCGAACTGACTGATGTTAACCTATCTATAACGGTAACATGACATGAGATCTATGTAGCCACTCGTGGTGCCATCTAAAAAAATTTTTTCCTATTTTTTCTTATTTAAGACTCAATTCCACATCGCAATAGACATTTTGTCTTTTGTTTTATAATAATATTTTGATTCAAAAAGATCAGATCGCACAAATATTAGTACTGGCATCATTAATATCATATTTAAAATAAAAAACTAGAAATTATATCAATATCAATTTAGTTATAAGAAAGTTAAAATAAAACATAAATAAATATACCATCTCGCCTTTTACTAGGTGTAACAAACTGCTATAACAGATCTCGATCAGTGATATATTTTTTGTTGTTAAATCACGCCCTCACAGGTATTAGCCACAGATAAGTCATCTATTTTTTGGGCGTGGACCTATTTTCTATAAAGTGACACATAACAATCCTGAAATTGCGTATTTTTTGACAAAAGAATAAAATAATAGGGTAATATTCTAATGAAAACTATTATTTAACGGTTCTTTTAGAAGCATTAACCTCAGCGAAAAAATACGACGCTCATCATCATCAATAGTTATCTGATTGACGCAGGTCCTAAATGATTTCTCCAACTTCTTGTACTTATAGTCAGCCATTTCATTTCAACATAACTTCTTACTCGTCTACCAGCTTCCTCCTTCTGCCTTTTTTACTTTCTCCTCTTACTGTCCCTTCTATTACGTCCTTCATTACACTATCCCCTCTTATCGCATGACCCAACCTCATTATCTTCCTTTTTAAAATAGTCTCATATCGTATCCTTTCTCGTCCTACTTATTTGTTGCTAACTTTATCAGACCACTAAATAACGTTTTCCTTCATATCCACATTTCCATGACATCAATCCTTTTCCTATCTCTTTTTAAAACTGTGAATGTCTCACCCTTACAACATAACACTCCATACATAGGTCGTATTTATTTGGGATTTTTAAAGTAACCCGGTAGGTTACTTTTGTTTAATTGGCACGCTTTAAGTAACCCAGAACTGATCTTGCACTGAGCCTACTGCCGCAGCTATTTTAGCGGGTTGGCAAGTTGAACCCGTTTGCTATCCCTTTCTAATCAACTTGAGTTCCTTGTTATCCGTGGCGGTATCGCGATTTGTAATAGTGTAGAGAGGTTAGAAGCTATTTTTATGAAATACGTAAGTAATTTTAAAATAATTTTCTGAAAAAATATACAAAACTATTATTTATGCAGGTAATGGAAGAGAAATATGCAGTATATGGTTCTTGCAATATAGTAGTCACAGAGGATAATATTATGACAGATAATTGCAACTCTGAAATAAATTATTTTGATAGTGCTGATGACAAAATTATAAAAAAATGGACAGACTCTGATGTTATTTGCTTTTTGACTACATATAAAAATATAAGTATGACTTAAAACATCCAATTAAAAGCGCAATTTAACACACAAACAAAACTAAAGACAACTGACACTTGAGATACATCATTTATTTGGAAGTAACACGAGGTAGTTCTAGGTCAGTTTAGAGTTGAACCCAAAGTTCCCAAACAAATACGGCTATACAATCCTACATATTGAAATTATTTTGAAAATACTATATGTACTTGTATAACTTCTTTGATAACATATTCACTACCAACAAACATCCAAATCCAATTACAATGCACAACACAAAGTCAGCAGACCTCATTACAACATACGACATTTCTCGCTCCAGTGCCGCGAATTCGACAAGACAATTAATTTGTATGTAGCATCTACATAGCTTATTCTCATCACACACACACACAGACACACGGTGAGTTTCTCGTCGCATCAACATTAGCAGCGACGCCGGGCGACGTTGCATCACGCACCAGTGTCACAGAGTGTATCACACGTAATTAGATTATCTCATACACAGAGTTGTGCTTCACAGATGCAAACACATACGGTACTGAGTGTATGCACTGTTGTGCAGAATGGAGATAGAACGACGACATATGTGAGATGCATTGCTAGAACTATGTTGCATTGCACCATCGAATGATTTAGTCTAATATCGAGTTTTATCGAGTCGGCCTATGGATTTGAGAACCCGGGTTCGATTCCTACAGACGACAAACAATTTTCACCATATTAAAACTACCCTTGTGGCTCCCTCTTCACTAACACCTTTGGGGGTCGTGATTTGATGGCTGGTAACTGCACTCGATGCGCAAAATATATCACTTACCGAGATCTGCTACAGCAGAGTGCTACGCCCAGTAATGGGTAGAAGACGTGATGATATATTTATTTATTTTTATAATGCTTTTTGAGAAGGGTGTCACAAATGAAATTTTAAAATATATGGCGGACTGCAGAATGATTCTTATTGGAAATCTTATTATATTATAAATGTAAATAAGCAGAATTTGTTGCGGAACTCGAATTCAGAGATCCCGAGTTCGACTCGAACTAGTTCGTGAGTTTATTAAAGACCAGTTCACTGCGAACTATTCGGATATGATTCACCATCACGGCGGCACGGCCGATGAAGTCGAATCGAAAGCGAAGAACTTAGAACAAGTAAACGAGTGAACGAGACTAATTACTAGAGGAGCTTACCAAGCTTACTTTATACTTTGTTCGTTCGTGGTCGTTGCTTTGATCACCGCTCTGCTTCTGCTGTCTGCTGTCTGCTGTCAAATTATACTAGAACCAGATCCTAAAAGTTCACTTATTCTCGCTCGTGAATCACAATACAATACGATTTCCGTTCATCATAGTCTTAAAAATTTCATGAACGAAAGTGAACTAATCTTTTTGGTGAACGAGAACGAATGAACTAGTTCACTCAAATGAACTAGAATTCCCATCTCTAGTCCGGACCCCGGACTTTAATTGGGATTATGTTTCTGTGGAGGAGAGTAGTTATATTCTATTTTCCACCAGAAGGAAAGTCTAAGGAATATAGGAATGTGTTTGAAAAACGGTTGGCAACAGTTGTGAGTAGGTATGTGCCCCGTAGGTATAGGGCACGTGCATGTGCTTCTGCTATGCCGCTAGCTCGCGGCTCGTGCGCTATCCTGCCATCCTACGGCGCCGTCATGCCACGCGTGTTTCTACATACATCTCGCAGTGTGCTGTGGAACACACATCCCAGCCCCAGCCCCAGCCCCAGCCCCAGCCCCAGCCCTACAACCACGCAGCGTGGACACAGAATTATTCAACTGGAATAATGTCATATGATTATATATATAAATAACTTCATTATGTAGTTTAACTTGTAATTTCATTTATAATTTGATAATTGGTTACTAGTTATTCTGAAGTTATGGTCTACTGATTATTATTATCATTGCGTACTAACTACAAATGTCTGGCATTTGCCGTATGTAGCTAGGGGGCATCCCGTTCAAATGGTGCAAAAATAGCATTCATATTTAACCGAGAATAACAACCACAGAAGAGCGGCAAGGACACATTCTGCTCTAAAATGTTAAAATATGAACAACGAGAAATCGAATGCCGTTGAGCGCATTTTCATATCTTCTTTAGTTTTTGAGTTATAGCAATTTTTTACTTTTTGAAAATCTCAACTTTGAAGGCCCATATCTCGAAAACTAAAATAGATATTGAAATTCGGTTTGAACGAGTGTATTTCTCGTGCTCTAATACTGAAACTTTAAAAAGTTTGAAAATTTTTACAAATTTTCTCAAAATTTTCTTTTGTCCATATTTCAAAAACTTGACGAGATAATAAAAATCTGTAAACACCAGTGGATTGCTCGCAAAAAAGTACATAGGTATGCAAAATTTCAGAATTTTTGCACTACGGATAAATTTTTTAGAACAAAAAAACTAAAAATGGCCAAAATTCGTAAAAAACTTAAGGGGTACCCCTTCAAAAATAATTAAAAAACAGTGATTTTTCGTTTTTTTGTAATAAAAACTTTATCTGTACTAATTTTTGCCTGAAATTTTGCATGCCTATATACTTTCACGAGAGGAATTTACTGGTTTTCGCAGATTTTCATTATCTCTTAAATTTTTTGAAGTATTGAGAAATGAAATTTAAAAAAAAAATACTAAAATTTTCAAAATTTTCAAAATATCTACATAAGTTAATTGGAGCACGATAAATACACTCGTTCAAACCGCATTTCAATATCTCTTTTAGTTTTCGAGATAAGGGCCTTCAAAGTTGAGCTCTTCAAAAAGTCAAAAATCGCTTTAACTTAAAAACTAAAAAAGATATGAAAATGCGCTCAACGTGATTCAATTTCTCGTAGTTTGAATTATATAGAACCATATTTTAAAAATTTCGGTTTTTAAACTGGTTCAATCAAAAAAAGAGCTACGTATGTCTTGTACCACAAATATAATCATTGACCTAATATCATATAATAATATTTTACGCTTCATTTCATTACCGGGTCCAAATATGTGCTTCATTCAATTTTAACTCACAAGACTGGACATCCACACGCCAGTATATTTCAGTAGATGCGTTATGAACTCATCGCAACTGTGCAGAGATCACAGCCACCTCGATCCACCAATCGCCTCTCTCTCCGCGTTATTAAACCCCATAAATCACGCATCGTACGTGAACCGCGCATGGTTTGCACTGTTGAATGTGATTTGTTTGTTATCCAGTTCCGATATCCGATTGTGAAGTCTCTTTCACAGAGGATGTATGAGAGCATGTGTATGGTGGTGTTTTATGGTGATTGGTCACCGTGCGAGTTCTAGATAACGATGTAAAATGATGGCTGTTTGTCAATAAAGATTATAAGAGACAATGCAATATGTTACTGTCTGTTACGCTGTTGTAAATGGAATGGAAGCGTGAGTGAGAATTTATATTATTATGAAGGGAAGAAATTAGTTTTAAAATGTAAAATAGAAATCTGCACGTGCTTGTAAGCTATTTCGATACGTGTTATAAACAACATTTTTCCTACAACTGATAAATAAATCATCACGGCTTTTACCCACTATTGGATGTGGCACTCTGCCTAGCAGATCTAGATAAGTGATATACTCGTATTTAGGCGCGTGAAGTGCGGTTTCCTGCCGTCAGATTACGGTCCCTAAAGATGTTAGTGGAGAGCAGAGCTGGGCAGTAGCTAGCTATTTTTGTAGCTTAGCTACTAGCTTAGCTACGTTTACCTTAGCTGTAGATGTAGCTTAGCTAAATGTGAAGAAATATAGCTGTAGCTTGTAGCGAGCTATGTTTTTTTTCTATTAGCTTAAAAATATTGTTATAACAACTGAAGCTACTTTCAAAGCTACTTTTTGTAGCGTAAACCTACTTTTTGTAGCCCAAAGCTACTTTTTGTAACTTAAAGCTACCACTGTTCATTAAGAAATACCTATTAATTTTTGTTTTGTATTTGAATTGTACCTTCTTTATTGTTTTCTATAACTGTAGGATAACAACTTATTATTTAGTGTAAAATCTATTAACATATTTTATTTTTCACTTGTTCTTAACCTATCCTACTTTTGTATTAAATATTAGATCAACTAAACATTGACTGTTTAGGAGTCTTCTGTTTATTCCGATATAAATAAGAATTATTCATTTGCGATTTTTTGTATTTATTAACAGTCATTATAACAAAAGACTGATCAACTGATCATATGACAATGGCAAATTTAATAATTCACAATAATTGAAAAAAGTAGCTTTAAAATTTAACAGCTACTTTAATGAAAACTTTTAGCTGTAGCTCAGCTATGTCTTACAAAATGTAGCTTATAGCTGTAGCTCTGCTACTTTTTTAAAGTATAGCTGTAGCTGTAGCTTAGCTACTTTTTTGAAGTAGCTTGCCCAGCTCTGGTGAACAGTTTGTTACTATTAAACCGATAAAACTTTCATGCAACCCTGCATCAGTAAACCTTTGTAATTTAATTTATTTTGACATTTATTATTTCGGTTAGTCTTCAAACTCATAATTATCTAGATTATGTTATAAAACAATATACTTTTAATTTTCAATAAAGAACTGTCAGGCATAAAATTTAAGTTTTATTGGTGCATACGAGCACAAATGACGAAATTATTATCAAATATTGTTTTGATTTCATTCATTATTTACAGGATCTATAAACTGCTAGAATTATCACAGAATTCCCCCATAAATATAGGATAATTACAGGATTGGTTTAATTTGAGTATCTATGTAGACAAGCAGATATTAATAAATGATATCAAGTCACGTGACATACAGAGGTATCGGTCGCTTATAAATAGTTTTCCGTGTTTATTTAGAGAATCTTATAATTAAATAAACCCTGACGTATATAACCACTTATAAACTTACAAGCATTGCATACTCACCAACGACCATCCACTAGTGGTAAACTCATGCACAGATGAGTGTTCGGTGAGACTGACAGCTTCGACAGCCTGTAATTAATATTGCACTAGTTCTGACCATTATACTAATAGAGCGGCCAATGTTATATCTACTCTCTACTGAAATTTGTAGAGCGGCACATTAAGCAAGCACCTAAAGTTTACCTTGAAACCTTGTTTTCTAGCAACAGCAAGCGGAACAGCTGAATAGCGACAGGATAATAGCATCTTTTGTTGTAGAATGACGTCGAACTTTCGTTACACGACAATAAAGAGACAATAAATAATAGTTAGGAGAATTAATGGATTACTTAGATTCATTATTATATTGCATGTACATGAATAAATGAGCGAAACAAACTTTGTAATAATGCAGCCGTATTGTAACCTACAGGCTGTTCCCCAAGAGATAGTTAAATAACGAGAGCGTATTTTTATGTTATCTACCTAGGCCATGAAACAAAAAAGCAGTGTTGTCAAACAAATTATTGTAAAATAGCTATGACATTATGTAAAATATAAAAAATAAATATATCATCACGCCTTCTACCCATTACTGGGTGTGGCACTCTGCCGAAGCAGATCTCGGTAAATGATATATTTTTGCGCGTGAAGTGCGGTTATCAGCCGTCAAACCACGGCCTCCAAAGATGTTAGTGGAGGGGAAGCCACAGGAGTAGTATTAATGTGGTGAAAATGTTTGTCGCCAGTGGGAATCGAACCAGGGTTCTTAGGATCCACAGGCCGACACGATAACCACTGTGCCACCTACTCCATAATTGGTTTTTGTTTATTTACTATTTTCTGTCACCTTAGTAACGAGCGAAGCGCTCTACTAGATACTTATAAAAAATCAAACTTAGGGCCAGTTTTTCAATCACCGGTTTACTTTCTATTAATGTTTAATTAATAATAATGGTAACCATAGTTTCCATTATTATTTAATCATGATTAACATGAATTGGTGATTGAAAAACTGGCCCTAATTAATTAAATTTTTAATAAGCTTTGATTATAATCAAAGATTTCAGAAAAAAGTTAATACACGATCCAAATATTGATGACAACCTTTATATAGAAGACACCTTACCGATTATAGGTAACATAAAATTACAAATATTTTTCATAAAAAAAAATAAGCGAGTTTTTATTTTCTTTCTGTCAATAATTTTTTTAGTACTCCTAAGAAATAACTGCATTACATTGGATAATAGCTGTGCATTACTGTATAAAGCTGATTAAATTATTATTCACATGCAATGCTTTCGCGTTTTAATGAAACGTTATTATTTATTATGAGAAAAAAAGGTGTTATTAAAGACTTATTATTAAGCTGTTGAATATTCATCACGAAATGTGAAATATTTCTTCACAACTAATTGTTCAGTGCAATCGCTGATTCCGGTTACCCGCAATCATTTCTTATACCATTTCTCTACAAATTATTAACATTCTGATGTTTGTAATTAATATCAATTTATATGAACTAATTATATTTATTTGTTTCAGGTATGTACCAGTTTCATATTGATTTCCACGAAGTCAAAGTGAGTTATGTCTTATTTTTTTATCAATAATGCAATGTTTTCGATGAAGAAATAATATTGCGTGTTTATTAAATAATGAATATATATTATCATAAAATAGTATATTGTTAAACAAATGTTACAATTGGTCATTGTAACATGTGTTTTTCATACTATTTTTCCTATATCGTATTCATTTCCTTTTAAACATTTTTTTTTAAATTTAAAATAATAAAATTTCAAGATGGTAATTCCAGATTTAATAAACATTTGAAATTTAATTTATTTTGACATAAGTTCAAACTCATAATTATTTAGATTATGTTATAAAACAAAATACTTGTAATTTTTAATGAAAAAGTGTTTTGAAGTTTAATATAATTATTTTATTATAAATATAAATAATTACAATAATTTTACATGAGCTGAGCAATGGCAGCTAAAGTGATAGATTTATGTTTAACATTTTTATAACTAGACAACTCAACAAACTTTGCAAAAAATATCCCTAAAAACAGTTGTACAAAATTGAATGTTGTAGTATTGTTTTTGACAAAACAGTTGCACAAAATTCATTTTGTAAACGCGATATATTCGCAACCCATGTCGCTTACATTTCTTCAACTAAAGATTGCACGAAAAAGCATGAGTACTCGCCGAGTGTTTGTAGCTCAATTGGTTAGAGCAGTCACCATGCGAGTGAAAGGTTCTGGGTTAAAATCCCGGCGAACGCTCATTGCTTTTTCAAAAATTATTACTATACGCGATATAGGAAAAATAATTTATAAGAAAAATTTAAATTTACATGATTAAATAGAGATTTTAATGAAATGTATTTGAATTCGTTTGAATACTGTCTTGTTGACTTAACGAAAAGATAGGGACACGAGAACGAATCGACCGCGTTATTTGTAAAATCACGCAAAGTCGATTCATTTGCATGAAACTGATTGATCGTTACAATATCTCGAATGAAATTGCACGCTATCGGATGGATTTTGTCGATGACCTAATGATATTGTTGGTTGTGGACGCCGGGATGCAAATTTACAAACACTCCATAATAGAAGGAGAGGAGGATATTAGTTTTTATTTTTTTAGGGCCACTTTTTTAATCACCGCTTTAATTTTCTGACAGGGTCCCTCGAAACCATGGAAATTGTTTGCACCTTTTTCGTATTAATTGTATATATTTTTTCTGTACTTTACTATTTTAAAGGAAGCTTCGTTAGTAAGACATTCACAAGCATAATACAAGTCAGAAAATAAACTTTTCAATACCTAAATATAAGTTAAGGGTAGTCGAACTTTCACCTCAGATCTTAGGTTTAAAAATATTTAATAAATTACCAGAATGCATTAAAAGGTCTAATACTCCTTCTTCTTCTTTAATGGCACTACAGCCCAAATCGGGCCTGGGCCTACCGGGCACACCGAGCCGCAGTTTTTGCGCTGCCGTACTGCCGGTTTTCTGAGTCGATGTTACTTACTTTTAAGGCATATGTATAAGTGACTAGCTTATAACGCCCGAGTATGATTAATACAAGTAACTATATTTTTTATTTTAACGACAAATCATACTTAGTCGACAGGCGGATTCGAACTGACGAACCTTGGTTCGGATGACGTCACAGCATGTTAAGAGATGTGCATTAACACGCTCGGCCATCGCGCCTGTAATACTCCTTCTAGTTTCAAAAAATCACTGAAAGAATTCTTAATTGTAAAAGCATATTATAATATGGACGAATTTTTTAACGATATATAATTATTAACTGTTTTTGAATTGTATGACAATTTCTACACACTTTTTTTGTGTCAACAGAATGTAATATTAATAATAATAATAATAATAATAGAAAAGTGTTGATATATGGGATGGCTAGCACAGTGGTATGAAGTCGGCCTGTGGATCCTGAGGTCCCTGGTTCGATTCCCACAGGCGACAAATTTTCATAATTTGAAAAAGCTATCCCTGTGGCTCCTCCACCACTAACATGTTTGGGGGCCGTGATTTGACGACTGGTAACCGCACTTCACGCGCAAAAATATATCACTTACCGAGATCTGCTTTAGCAGAGTGCCACACCCAGCATTGGGTAGAAGGCGTGATGATATATTTATTTTATTTATTTTATAAAAGTGTTGATATATCCAAAGTGTCCAAATTTGGCGAGCTTCTATGAAAAGCTGGTATTTGTAGTACAATAACTGTTGATCAGTCGCTGCAACAAGAATGTGAGAAATGCATAGATGTGCAGATAACATTGGCTCATACTTTGCTTTTACAACTAATAATATTAAAGTGCGTAGCTCAGCCTCAATATCTATAATTATGCGAGGTACCTATAATTACACTTGTATGTCGCTGAACTGATTATTTTATCCTTGGAGCAATGCAACCTACTTTATATAGGGTTCTTAAAAACTATAAAACAATAAGTACCTATTATTAAACAGAACCTAAGTGCATGCATTGTAAAATTATACTTATTTCTCTGCATTTTTATAGTAACAGGAATATTATAGCCACTAGCACTATTACAGGACTAAATAGTACGTAGAACAACAAAAATAACTAAATCTAAATAAAGAATTTTTGCTGTTTAGATAAGAGATTTAATACAGGTGATAATAGGTGGCAGTTGCAAAAGTAGGTAGTAAATATTCTGGAACGTATTTAATCTACAGGATGATATAAAGTTGAGGTTACAACTAAATTAAAAAGAGACCCGTATAAAGTCAGTTAAGGGTTGGATGAACTTTACTTTCGCGTAGGAGCTACTCCTTGGTTCTTTTTCACTGTTTATTGTTGCAACTGTTTTAATGCTCGTAAAAAATAAATGTTAGACTTTGGAAGGTAATCTGAACAAAAAAGTCTAATTAATTTGTATCTTTTGATTGAAAAATGTTCATTTTTGAGTATCTTCTAAGAATTCTATGAAAATATAGTTATTTAAGTATGAAGGACAGGAAATGCGCTTTCCTACCGGTTAAAGATGATTTTGGAATTTGAGATATACCCTTCTATTCTGTAACTCAATCATTATTTGTCACAGCCCTTATTCCTCATGATTACATTAGTCCAAAATCTTATTTTTTTTTCCGTTTGATGTTTTATTTTCCAGTTTTACATATATCTCGTGTAATGCAAGACAATAAAATGAAATTTTAGTGAGATATACACTAGTAAATACACAAATAAAATTTTATGTCAATTGATATATTCATCTTGGAATGACGAAATAAATATTTTTGTATTAACTAAAACTTTTTCGTTTTATTCGAAAATTGAATAACAATAACGTCTGTTTTAAATAATAATTATCTTTGCTTTCATTCATCAAAGTGCTTATATGATAATAATCATGATAGTCCATTTGTGTTTTTTTATCGTAAAAAAAATGCTAATAATACTGCTATACATTTTGTGTCTAAGATATATTTAGTGTCAAATTTAGTTAAAAATGTAAAAAATTTGGAGTAGAGTTTAGTAAAATAAAAATAAATAAATATATCATCACACCTTCTACCCATTACTCGGTGTTGCACTCTTCCGAAGCAGATCTAGGTAAGTGATATATTTTGCTCGTGAAGTGCGGTTATCAGCCGTCAAATCACGGCCCCCAAAGATGTTAGTGGTGGAGAAGCCACAGGGGTAGTTTTTGAAATTATGAAAATTGTTTGTCGCCTGTGGGAATCGAACCAGGGTTCTCAGGATCCACATGCCGACTTCATACCACTGACCTAGCCACCCCAGAGTTTAGTAAATGTAAGATATCTGCGTTTTTAGTGTTATTTACATTTTTAACGAAAAGAAGGATTATAGGCCTAATGATGTCATTCTTGACTGATACTAGACATAGGATGTAGCATTATTCTAAAATGAGTTTACGAACAAAAGATAACAAAACAACAATTTGAATACGGATCAAGCTATTGGTATGGTAGTATACAGTGTCTGATTTTCAAAATTCTCCAAATTCATCATCGTGTTGATTCCTCTATCAGTATTCACAACCACTGAGTGTTATCGACCACAAGCTCGTTGACCAGCCACAGCTTTACAACAAGAACTCCTGTGCCTCGCTCGCTGCTGTTCCTGTGTATAGGATTGAGGTTATTTGTGCGTGCGCTGCCGCTCAATGCTTTGGCGCCTCGTGCACAACGCATGCGCACCACGTCGTGTAGTACACTCACCTGCTACAGCGCATGCGTGCGCCGGGTGTAGTGACCTTCGTAGTCGAGGTGTGCAGGAGTTGTAGCAGCACCGGTAGTGGAGTAGTAAGAGAGGGGGTAATTAGTCAGGTGCAGGTGAATGGTGATTGATGGGGAAGTACTACTGTGGCTGGGGTGGCGGTGGAAATTAGATTTTTGTTTAGGGGGAGTGGGATTGTTAGGAAATAGTTGTGACAAGAAATACATAGGTCATTGAAAGGCCATGGTGGGAAAAAAAACTGGAATAGTAATGGAGGGCGGTTTTATTTTAACCGTTATTTAGATAAAAATTATTGAGTTGAATGACTTTGATTGAATATTGTTGTTATACGAGCCCAGAATCACAATTTTTGACTCATAATATTTTTCTTTCATCAAAATTTAAATAATACTAAATAAAAAAAATAAAAAAAAATATATCATCACGCCTTCTACCCATTACTGGGTGTGGCACTCTGCTAAAGCAGATCTCGGTAAGTGATATATTTTGCGCGTGAAGTGCGGTTACCAGTCGTCAAATCACGGCCCCCAAACATGTTAGTGGTGGAGGAGCCACAGGGATAGCTTTTTCAAATTATGAAAATTTGTCGCCTGTGGGAATCGAACCAGGGACCTCAGGATCCAGAGGCCGACTTCATACCACTGTGCTAGCCATCCCATATAATACTAAATTGTACAACTAATTTTTAATATTAGAAATAATTTTTGAAAAAGCAATGAGCGTTCGCCGGGATTTTAACCCAGAACCTTTCATTCGCATGATGACTGCTCTAACCAATTGAGCTACAAACACTCGGCGAATACTCATGCTTTTTCGTGCAATATTTAGTTGAAGAAATGTACAGTGAAGGTTCTGGGTTCAAATCCCGGCGAACGCTCATTGCTTTTTCAAAAATTATTTCTAATAATTACCAACAGACAAATTGTCATTCAACAAATTCTTATAATAATTTTTAATATGTTTAACTAAATTTATCATTAAATATATCTTAGCCATTTACAGCCAGATTCTCAAAAAAGTTTTAGTAAATCCTGAATTTTGGATTAGCTAATCTTATGCTAGTCCGACTTTACAAAGTTATTCAATTCTCTTTTTGAAAACTAAATCGTAAGAAGATTGTATTAAAGTTTCTTTAAACCTTTTTGGGAATATGGTTTAGCTTAATTTGACCAATCCATTCAATTCAGGATTAGCTAGATTCTAGTTAAAACTCTTGAGAATTGTGCTGAGAATATACTATTAGCAATTTTTTTTCAATAAACTAACTCAACACCCCAATGGACTATTATGATTATTATCTTGTAGGCAGTTTGACAGATGAAATCAAAGTTAATAATTATTTAGAATGTAAACACGATTTCTGATGGCATCTTGTGTCACCGGTCTCCTTATATTTGTTTCTCACATTTATCAATAGGTGTCACAACTAACCAAAATCCCAATTAAAACATGTTTTTTGAATGATGCTCCAAAATCGTATAAAATAAAACTAACACTAATTTTGATTTGCAAATGAATCTTTATAATTATAGTCATTGTTTTTACTTCATTTTCTTGTGAAACTTTTCCTTCTCTTTAAAATAAATAAACAAATAAATATATCACCACGCCTTCTACCCATTACTGGGTGTGGCACTCTGCTAAAGCAGATGTCGGTAAGTGATATATTTTGCGCGTGAAGTGCGGTTACCAGTCGTCAAATCACGGCCCCCAAACATGTTAGTGGTGGAGGAGCCACAGGGATAGCTTTTTCAAATTATTAAAATTTGTCGCCTGTGGGAATCGAACCAGGGACCTCAGGATCAACAGGCCGACTTCATACCACTGTGCTAGCCAATAAATCCAATAATTGCGTAGTCATTAATGTCTCTTTAATCTTCTAACCGTTTTTAGATATCTAGAATTTGCACCATATAATCTAAAATCTTACCACGAACTTTTTATAATTTTTTTATAAAAAGCGACTTTATGTACGAGTTATATTAAAGGTCTCTTATTTTCTTCCTAACCAATTGTTTTTGTGAAATTAAATCGAAATTTGGAAATCAATCTCCATTACAATTTTCATGTAAGTTTAATGTTAAAGATATGTACAATACGGAAATTTGTTGGTTAGATCCAAATAATTTTATCGATGTAGGACTTGTAGGCCTTATGATCAATACAAAATATGGCAAAAATAATATAAAGTTAACAAAGCATATGTATTTTATACGAACGTTTTGATATATGCCTGTTGACTTGGATGACACTATTTCTGTTTCGAAGTAGGTTTTCTCTGAATTCTTTGTAATGTTATTCTGCTACATGTTTTGTACTTCTTGCTTACTTATTAAGTCATAGAGGATGGTCGATTGGTCGATCGAAACGTCTTTGTTAACATTATACTACTGGCGTATTTTATATTGATCCTAAAGCCTATAATTCCAACATCGTTAACGTGCATAATACATTATAAGTTTCATTTAAAATATCAATAATACCTTGCTTTAAAAAAGCAGTATTCAAGTGATAACTTCAGAAGCTCAATAGACACGTGTTTCACCTTAAGTTCCTTGAATACATGACTTGTAAGATTATTATTATTATTATTAGTTATGTGAGTTCTTCAACATCATGATTATTTAGTCGTGGTACATTAGGTTACATTAAATTTTATGCGAGTGTATTTATTTATTAGTTATTTATTTGTAATAATGCACAATAGGAAGTTAATCCCAATTACAGGGGGCCTACAGCTTATAGTTACAGATAAGGGAGATTTGAACGCAGGACCTCTTATTTGTTAATTAAGAAACGCAAGTTTTATATCTCTTTTATCCACTGGACTATGATTGCCTATTACTTACACAATATTATTTAGTTATTTGGTTAAAAAGGTGTTTTTTGGGATAGGTGGCTTAGTGGTATTAAATCGGCCAGTGGATTTAAGAACCTCGGTTTGATTCCCACAGCCGACAAACAATTTTCACCACATTAAAATTACCTCTGTGGCTTTTCCTTCACTTACAGCTATGGGGGCCGTAGTTTTACGGCTGGTAATCACACTTCACGCGCATAAATATATTACTGTCAACGGCCATGGCTGCACTCGTTGGAACTGATCTAAGCGATAACGCGAGTTAAGTAACGTTGCGCGCGGGTAGTACTTGGATGGGTGACCGTCCAGAGAAAACCCGCGTTGCTGTTGACCATAATACCTAAAACGCAGATCAGGGCGTCATGGCGGCATATGACCTAAGTAGTTGGTCCGCCAAAGAAGCCACAGGAAAAAAAATTACTTAGCGAGATCTGCTAAGGCAGACTACCACACCCAATAATAGGTAGAATGCGTGATGATATATTTATTATTTTTTTTTTTTTAAAGATGTTCCTTGAGATCTGCTTCGGCAGAGTGCCACACCCAGTAATGGGTAGAAGGCGTGATGATATATTTATTTAATTTTTATTTTTTGTTTCTTGAGATAATCTTCATCTGCAAAATAGTTCTTTGAACTATATTAGTAACTTCCAAAAATGTCAGTATACCATTTTATTCTTATCACTTTGCTGAACAAGAACTCAATTTCAGTATCTTATAATGAAATTTGAATCGTAGTGTTTTTGATATATTTGAATTCAACAAGATTTGAAGACACTACTTCTTGCTTTCGACGCAGTTACTACGATTGTCTTTATCTAATTTTATAAAATAGTTAAAAGTTCCTTTCAAAATCCACCATCTAGTTACACAGTCCTCTAAGAAAGTAGTAAATATTCTCTTGCGGATTCTCCCTAATCTTCTAAACTCTAAACCTATACCCACCCCTGCTATCAAATTCACCCTTACTGATCACTCAAAATTTGAAATTCCTTCCTCGCTCCATTTCCTTCCATCAGCCCTCAGTCGGAATACCTTGGTTCCCGCGCCACCCTCTACTCACTGGCGGGAATGTTCGTTCGTCCGTGGCCTACTTGACGGTCGCTGGCGGGTATCGAATTTCCATCCAGGAAGTGCGGCGCTGCGCAGGGGGAACACCGGGGTAGTGTTATCCTGCCGAGGGGGATAGAGCAACGGCAAGGACTTGTTCACGGGTAACCTGTTGAAAGATTGCAAGATGGTGTGAATCTGCCAGATGGGTGATATTGTTGTTTGAGGGTTTTTTGTTTTGGCGGTTTTTATAAAGGGGACTAATTTTAGAGCTTTTGTTTTCTTCAGGAACTTTTTGCATATAGGGTAGTCATTTATTATATGTAGCTTTTGTATAAAGTACATTTTTGGACACTAACTTCTACATGCACAGTCTTACCAAATTTTTATTGTGAAGGACTTACGGGGTTTCCTGTTTATTTTGGTTTTCCATTTATAAAAATTAGATAAATAATACAAACAATTTTCACCATATTCAAACTACACGTATGTGAACAGAATTTAAGATTAATGCTGGGCTGCAAGAAAAGAAATAAAGAGCTCTTTACTTAAAGAATTGTTTTTCTAGCAACATTATCAATTGGGATTTTCTGAAATTTATTAAACCGTTCGTTAATAAACCGATACAATTTTCACGCAACCCAGGATTAGATTTTAGAAATTATTAAACAAATTTATTTAGAATTTTAAAATAAATTGAAAAAATGTGACGACAAAACTTGAAGTATGAATTTAGGATCTTAAAACAATACATAGTGTTAACTGAACTCTACACATATGGTCGTAAATTCTTCGTTTATAAGAGATATTGACATGTGAACATGTAGATAAGAAGTAATTGTTTTCATCTGAGCATTTATTACATTTGGTTTTATTAAATGTAATGAAAGTAATTAATTTTTATCTGCACGTTCACATGTCAATATCTCTTAAAATTTAAACAAACCTCTTGCGAACATGTTTATAACAACACATAGGTATAGTAGTTATTTCGTTATTTGTACTCTAAAGGTTGAAACTAGCATTTAGTCGACGTGTGAATTAATTGAGTTCTGCAAAGATATTTTTAACCAAAAGTATACACATTATTTTCTAAGGATATGAGTTGAATTTTTGCGCATCTTAATATATCGTTTAGTTTTTGAAATTTAGTCTCGGGAAAGTACTAAATCTAATCAGGTAAAGTTTGTGAAAAATTCAGTTTTCACGGAATCTATATCTTAAAAACTAAACAAGATATAAAGAGGCGTTAAACGGCTTTGAATTTCTCGTGTCCAAATTGCCTTGTAAGCAATTTTTAGCAAATTTTGAAAATTTCTTAAAGGGTACCATTGTTTTTTTTTTCAATTTTAGGCCAATTTCAGATTGTTACCTACTATTCTCTCTCTTTACGAATATTACTTATAAATTAACCCCTTAGGAAATTTTCTAAAAATGAAAATCGCTATTGTTATGTAGTGAGAATAATGTCGTCTCGTCGTGTATCACTGGGACGTCTACCTTGAAAACATCTTGTTTATAAAAACGGTCATTCAGTGATATTGATATAAAAATATATAATATTTTTAATAGGATTTCTAGTATTTTATGTATTTGTTTTGATGTACGTAAATGACTTTTTTATTATGTTGAATTTCTATCCAATATCCAATTTGCAAATTCAACAGGCCAGGCCGCACAACCCTCCATCATGCGTTTTTTTATTGAGTATTGTGTAAACAGCGGCATTAAAAACAAATCAAGAAACTATTTGTCGTGGATTGGCGCACAAAGGTGGTTATTACCTCGAGTCCGGGGTCGCGAGTCCTGTTGAACGCAGCGCAGCGGTGGCGCGCGCTCGCCGATGATTGAGGTCAGCCGCTGCCACTGGTGGTTGCGGGGGTGGGGAACGAGCCACCCTTAAATACTCCCGCTACTGTCGGTCTATTGACCGCCAACCTCGCGCACGCACATCAAATCACAGATTAACTGTCATATGTTTTGACACACTCTTCAAATGTGGAAATAAAAATACACCAAAAATTTAAGGGTATATATTATACAGGATGTCACATAAGTAAGGAATATTGATATAATTTCCTGAAATAATCTTTTAATCTAAGTAATTAATATAACGTTTCGAGGGCTTATGATTCCAGATATTTTGGTAAGATCAGATATTTTTATCGATAATTATTTTTTCACAGAAGAAATATTTACGTACTAAGAAGAAAATAGTATGAAGAACTCATTTAATAATTGCCGATTACTTTATTCGAAGGATTGGGTTACTCTCGCAAAGTAAAATAACAATTATGAAACTCGTTCTTTAATATCTATTATCACACTCAGATAGCACGTTGTTTGGTAAATTAATTATTATATTTTCGGCAGAGCTGGGCAGTAGCTAGCTACTTTTGTAGCTTAGCTACTAGCTTAGCTACGTTTACCGTAGCTGTAGCTGTTGTTTAGCTAAATGTGAAAAAATATAGCTGTAGCTTGTAGCGAGCTATGTTTTTTTTTCTATTAGCTTAAAAATATTGTTATAACAACTGAAGCTACTTTTAAAGCTACTTTTTGTTGCCCAAATCTACTTTTTGTAACTTAAAGCTACCACTATTCATTAAAAAATACTTATTAATTTTTGTTTTGTATTTGAATTGTACTTTATTTATTGTTTTCTATAACTTTAGGATAACAAGTTATTATATAGTGTAAAATCTATTCACATATTTTATTTTTCACTTGTTCTTAACCTATTCTAGTTTTGTATTAAATATTAGATGAACTAAACATTGACTGTTTAGGAGTCTTCTGTTAATGTGACTGTTAATTTATTCCGATATAAATAAGAATTATAGCATAACAAATTAACAGTACATTTGTCCATTTGCGATTTTTTATATTTATTATAACAAAAGACTGATCAACTGATCATATGACAATGGCAAATTTAACTCATTCACGTTAATTGAAAAAACTAGCTTTAAAATTGAACAGCTACTTTAATGAAAGCTTTTAGCTGTAGCTTAGCTATATTTTACAAAATGTAGCTTATAGCTGTAGCTCAGCTACATTTTTAAAGAATAGCTGTAGCTGTAGCTTAGCTACTTTTTTTAAGTAGCTTGCCCAGCTCTGATTTTCCGTTTATTACTTTGTGGCTCTTATAATTCTCAAGATATCAATGATGGCACATTTAAATTGAACACTCTATTATCTAACATAGACAATTTTTAGTAGTATGTTTTAATAAACCAAGATAATGTAGGAAAAATAGTAATGAAGTTTTAGATTCACTAGTTTTTTCATTTTTCACGTGCTTACCCTGAACGTAAATTATCAACTTTAAATGATGTTTGTTGTTAACTTAGCCGAAATGTTGTCAACAAATCTTCAATAAATGATTTACAACTTAAGCCTATGTTCATTACTATTTTTCCTATAGACAATTTTTATTTGGATATAGTCTAAACCTCTAATATCTGAACTGTAGGTTTGAAAATGTAGATTATGTAATAAAAAAATATAAAATTATACTGTTAGACATACGAAAAAAAAATACTATTCAATCTCCTAGTAGCACAAATCATAAGTACACATAACATAACGGTTAGGTAAATACACTTGATTCTAGTGCGGTAGAGAGTCATCAATCTAGCGGTAATTAATAGGCGTTAATTGCCTTCCCGCTGTCCGTTCCCGCGGTGTGTTTACCTAGTATCCTCTCCTGTTTCACTCCTGCTCCTCTCCTCTACACGCCTCTCCTGCTTTCAGGGGTGACAAATGACGCAACCAGGTGTCGTTCATTTGTCCTGCAATGAATGCAGATGAAGCACAAACTGCGAGATTTTGTTTTTTACGTGTTTGAAGATTTGTAAGTTTGTTTTTGACAGTTATTTGATATGAAGGTATGATTTATGCGTTTTAGTTGGAATCAACACGAACTTGAGTGTAAAAAAAAATTAATATGCCTAAAATAAATAAATAAATATATCATCATGCGATTTACCTTTTACTGTGTATGGAACTCTGGCGTAACAGATTTCGGTAAGTGATATATTTATGCGCGTGAACTGTGGTTACCAGCCGTCAAATAATGCCCTCCAAAGATGTTAGTTAAGGGAGAGCCATATAAATAAATTTGATGTAAATAAAATTGTTTGATTTTTAATATAATAGTACATTATATAATAAGCCAGGACAGTGACTCAGTGAATTTAAATACTCGGCCTCTAGCCTCTTAATTAAAAAAGAACCATTTTGTCAAGTAAAAAGTCTTTTCCTACAACTGTGCGATTTATTTTTTATTACGTAACTATTGGTTACGTATGGAAAGTAGATGAATGCAGACCAAGTGCGTTTCTATAAGCAAAGAAACCTAGTGCGGAAAATGCTTCGTTACGTAACTGTCAAAGGAAAGTTGTTTTGAGAGCGCGGAATTTATATTAGTGGAAACTTTTGTACTGTCTAAAGAAACGTGCCGAAAAAGGTTACGTGCTCGTGCAGATTTCCGCACTCGACAAGCCTCGAGCGTTAAATTCTGCACTTGCACGTAACATGCCTTTTTCGGCACTTGTTATAAAAATAACTATTTCAGATGTATTCTGTATACAATTTTTTCTGAAACCGTTTAATTTAATAAATAATGAACCATAAATAAAGTTACAAAACAAAACAGGTAAAGTACCAGGTTGTTTTATACTTGTACTGGATACGTACTTTACCTGATTGTTTTGGTAAAAATTTACTTTCCTTCTTAAAATTGGTCGGGAAAGTAGACGATTTCTTGCCGGTTTCAGGAAAATGTGCTTATACATAAATAGTGTACTTTGTAATCAATTACTACCCCATTTGATGGGATATAGCGTGAAGATATGTATGTATGTATTGTATGAATCAATTGTACAGAAACAATAATTAAATAAGTTGTTAATGAAGGAGAAACCACTTGGATATGGTGAAAATTGTCAGCTATAGGAATCGAACTGGAGTTTTCAAATTCACAGGTCAACGCGTTGCCACTGAAATATTTACCCCATAGAACACTGAGTTAGAGAACAAATTTTAAAATTGACTCATTTGAGCAAAATATGGTTATAAAAATATTGTCATGCTATGTAATAATTTGAAGGAATTGGGAAGGTAACATTTTCATAAAATCTAAATTAAAGCCTTTATCTTGACGCATTTTGTACGGACTCATGTGTGAACATTTTTGTTTCTCATTTAATGTAATTGAGGAAGTCATTATCTTGCCATTAACATGGAAATTCCATTACAAATTTGTAAGTAGTTAGGTAGTTGTTTAATTTCACTTTACGAAATATCACAGGAACGTTTGTTTTTTGTGTTACATAAATTGTCTCTACACGCAGTTTGAGTAATTACAGTTCTTTTGTTTGACCAAAAGTTTACTTTTTAAAACATAGTACTCAAATGTTATTTTTACCTACTGATATGTAGGGCTATATATTTTATTATTATTATAGGTTCGATTCCCACAACTTTCACCGCATTAAAATTACTCCTGTGGCTCCTCCACCATTATCATCTGGGAGGGCGGGATGTAAATAATGTTCACTTAAATAACTAGATTATGTTCGTATATTACAACGAATGAGAAAGGTCAATCAAAGAATAGTTATTTCTCTATTTCGGCATTAGAATAACATAGTCTCGCACGCATATTGATGCTAGAATGAGCTTAATTCTTAAACGATTTTTGGTGACAAATTGTTATCATAGATTGGTATAACTGCATTAAAAGACGTATTCCATTTGCCATTTAAATCAGATCTAACTTAGACTTACTGAACCAGATCATTTATTTATTTCGCTGGATTACTTCACTGACTTTATTTCTAGTATTAGTACTGATTCTAAATTACTTTGAAGTAATGCACTCCAATAAGTGCATCAGTTTGCTGAATTTAGGTCATTTAGTTATGTTGTCTAATTTATCTGAATTGATGTAAGTGAACCAAGTGGCAAATGGAATACAGCTTACCACACAAAATATCTAGGCAACTGACAAAATAAAAATTTATACAAATATCTTCTGTAACTTGTACAGAGTGATCAAAAGGAATTGTTACAGTTGGCAATAAAAAAAAAAACAACTTGAAATTGGTAAGCCTGATACATAAATTCATTTCCTGTTGTTGACAGTGACATTTAAAATTTAAATTTGAGTACATTTATTATTACATTGATTTCTAAAGTATTTTTATTACTTAAAAAGTCAAAATTCTATTAGCTGTCAGACTCCTGACATAACCTATTTGTATTTTTTAGAAATGTCAAATAGTATTTCCGCCTTTACATGGCTTGTGCCAACTGTTGAACAAAAAGATCTCTGGAATTGTATTGTCAACTATAACAATTCCTTTTGATCATCCTGTATTTTAATATACTATATCCAGTTACTATTTTACAACTGAGTTATTCTATCATTTGTCATTGATACGTGGCCTGCTTTACTTTAATGTCAACTTGGTTGCACCAGTTGTAATTTTTTTCCATTCAACTGAGTTTAGTTTTTACGACTGCATCAATATTTATTTATTTGTTTGTTTGTTGGCTGTGTTACAATGGTAAATAATATTTTCAGCAGATCAAAATGCACATGGAATGGAATGGAATAAGCAATACATTTTAAATGTGGAGCAAAGAAAAAATGATGTCAAATAAATTATTATAAAATTGCTGTGACATTTTCACGTGCGATGTTGTATTTAATTTGTGCGATTTATAAAAGATTTACATAAAAACACGTATTCATTTATCAAGATATCTGGCATAAAAGCTCTCGTATTCGTACTTACCGTCAGTATATTATAACTGAAAATATGTGAATCTGTACTCTAGTCAAAAGTCAATATATCGCCTATATAGTTTTTCAAACCCTGTTCCTAGACAGTAAGACAGCCACCAACATTCAATTTCTTCCAAACGTTACGAACTTGTTGATAGAGACGTTTATTTCGCGTGCTTCGCTGTTCTGTTCATGCAAAACTCTGCCAACATAGCGTCCACCGCCTCCGCCGCCGCCGCCGATGTAAACTGTGATTGTGATCGTAACCGATGTGACATGTGCTCGGCGACCTCTGCAGTCCCGCACCCCACCCCGTCGTCTGCCCTTGAGTTCCGGTGTCACGATCAGCCAGATGGATCCAATTTCCGATTTGTGTCCACACAAATACACTGTTCAAATAGTTTTTTTAATGCTGGAAATGGACATGTTTAAGGGATTATTGGGTTTTTGCTGGGTAGGGTAGAAAAGTTAATCTGATGTTTTTTTGTTCCATCTTGAATAGTAACCTCTATTTGTATCTATATTATTTAGATGTGGGCAAATATCAAATTTCTCAATTCGAATATCAAATTCAAATATTATTCAAATAAATATAATAATATAAATAAATATATCATCACGCCTTCTACTCATTACTGGGTGTGGCACTCTGCCGAAGCAGATCTCGGTAAGTGATACATTTTGCACGTGAAGTGCGGTTACCAGTCGTTAAATCACGGCTCCCAAATATGTTAGTGGTGAACGAGCCACAGGGACAGCTTTTGAAATTAGGAAAATTGTCTGTCGCCTGTGGGAATCGAACCAGGGTTCTCAGGATCCATAGGCCGACTTCATACCACTAAGCTAGCCATCCCATAAATATTAATCAGATCGAAAATATTCGAATATTAAATTAATATTAATTAATCGACTCGTGCTACAAACTTTTATATTATCTTGAACTGAGTTCTATTCCATTCTTGTTGTACAATATACTATTATAAATTTGTTTTTTAATTGGTTGCTGATCTCATATTTTAAAAAAGTCTAATTTGAAATATTAATTTGTAATGGGGTAGGTAGCTCAGTGGTATCGAGTCGGCTTGTGGATTTGAAAATCTCGGTTTCATTTCCACAGTCGACAAACAATTTTCACCACATTAAAATTACCCCTTTGGTTCTCCTTCTACTAACATTTTTGAAGACCGTGATTTGACGGTCGGTAACCGCAGTTCACGCGCATAAATATACCACTTACCGAGATCTGCTATGGTAGAGTGCCAAACCCAGTAATGGATAAAAAGCGTCATGATATATTTCTTCATTATTTTTTAATTTGTGTATAAAATAATCAGGGATGCAACATCCATGAAGTTCCGTACGAACAAAATTCTATCATAACTAAAATTAAATCAAGCATAAAAGAAAATCCTAACAATCCGCATGCAAATTACAAAAAAGAATGAACAAAATTAATTACAAAAACAAAATTATTCAAATGTTTCGTGCCGCCAAACGAAACGAAAACGAAAAGAAAGAAAGAAAAACTTAATAATCTCTCCCGGTCGCCGGGGACGGAATCGGATTTCGCCGATCCGATACCAACAAAGAAACAAGCATTTATGTTGGCGAGGGAATGAGCAAGTGCAAGGGAGATAGAAAGTGCATGTGAGGGTGGGGTGCAATTTCCTGTTCCGTTCTCTTCACCCTACACTTCGTGATCCGTCGTACGGTGTAGGTATAACAGAAGCTATTAAATTTATTGTATTATATTTCGATGTTCGTTTTGTACGAATGACGGAAGTAGTTATATTATGATACCTTTTATTATATTGGATGTGATACTTAGTACTTTCAAGTAACTTCAAAGGAATTGCTAATTGAGCGATAAATAAATTCACGCTGATGTTAGCATATTTAGAATTTATTATATGAAGTAGGTGGTTCAATGGAATTGACTCGGCCTATGGATTTAAAAACTCGGTTCCGATTCCTACAACCGATAAACAATTTTTACCATATTGTAACCATGTACATGTGAGGGAGGATTAAACGTGGCAGAGACACAACTCATATGTACTTTTTGCGGGAAGAGGATGGGAGCGTTACGGGAGTTTGTACTTACCCGTGCCGGACCTATGCGATGCCTTGTTTTTATTATAGGTTTAATGGTGTTCAGTGAAATGAATTTAACTCTCAAACCCTTTGAAATAAAACGAAATTAAACTTTATTATAAGAAAAATAATAAAACAAAGAAATATATGGTATACTGATTCAAACTACTTAATACAGATAACTGACGACTCTTAAATTCGGCAACTATCACTGACAACTCTCGACTGCCTGCTTTTTTTGCGTGTGGATCTTATCACATCGTGGCGAATCATCTTTACTGAGAATCACCGGTCCGCACACCACATGGTTACAATATTAAAAGTACCCTTGCGGGTAGTAATATATTTGTTTCTGAACCCGACAAGAAAGTGCCTATTTTTCTTACCAATTTTTGTATGGAAAGTAAGTTTTTACAAAAACAGTCAAATATAGTACGTATCCAAGGCTACAACAAAAATAATAGTCTGGTAAAGATTTTACCTGACTGTTATTTTTGTTCTAACCTTGGGTATATAGTCTGCTGTCAGTACAAATCATATCAAAAAAATTAAATATTTTGAATTATTTGTGATTACATATTGATTAAATTAAATGGTTTCAGAAAAAAATCTATACATAATACTCAGCCTGAGGCCTTATATTTCAAACAACCTCTTCGTCAAGTAAAATATCACTTTCCCGACTTATTATGTAATATACTAGAAAATCTTAAATTATCTTACAATTTTGATTGAAACAAATAAAATGTTACCATTATTATACCTACTAGAGTTTTTATCAAGTGTTTTTAAGGTTCGAACAAATCATATTTGAAGCACGCTGTAAAAAAGCGCTTTTCCACTTCATTCGAATGTCTCACTCGCTATGCTCGTGTAGCAAACTTCGAACTCGAGTAGGAAAAATATCGTTCTTCTCTCTAATTTGACAAATAACTATTTCTAAAATATTTTAATTATTTGTTGTAATTTGTGGCAGTTATATGAAAAAATCTGTATTAAATAATTTGTCTGAATGCCATTAATTTCTAATATTTATTACAAATCTCACAGATGCAGTGACAGTTGTTATTTCCATGAAGTAGTTTTCTCTAATTTGTGATATTGAAATGATGTAATCTGTATTAAATAATACATGTAGTATTGACCTACACAATTTGGTAGCATAATTGTCTTTAATTTAAAAAAAAAAAACATATACCTGATGGACTTTTCTAATAATTATATTTCTTAATTAAGGTCTAACTGATCACATTACTTTATTTATAAGTAAAATGATGATGATAATTAATCATATAACAAATCACATCAAAGAACACTTATTGTGATTAATAATATGCACCCGAGGTGGGAGAGTTCATTCTCGTAGATTCGGGAAGGGAGGCATACAAATCCTTCCCTAAAGAAAAATCACTCTGAACTTTGCTCATAAACACGCTTACACGGTTTCAGTTTATTTTCACATTCATTACTTATTTACTAGTAAAACAGAGACAAGTTACAAGTATTTCCAGCAATCCAGCAACAGGAAGTAAATAATAAATCCGTTGTGCGAGCCACGCCGCCGGGAGGGTTGAATTATTGAGCCATCTAGAGGCGGGTGCGGTAATGACTCGTAACGATCACGCCGTGGTTTGCGTCCTTGCTAACGTTGGCGCAAACGGCCGCTAGATGTCAGTGGAAGGGATGTCGCGTCGCGACGCTTGGCGTCATTCTATCGATCTGAGATGTGTCTACTGTTGCCCAAGTTTTGGGTTACTTTGGGAAACAATCTTATTATACATACATAACACCACGTTCCTTTCCATCAAATGGGGTAGCACGAACCCCTAATACATTCACAGAACATCCACTCATCAAAGAATCAGTTTTCGTCAAACATGCTCATCCTCATTTCAATCAGATTCACGTTGCCTTCATATAAGCTCATTCATTCCTCACATTCGGAACAAACCTTTACATTCATCGATTCACTCCTATACACCTGTTTCATTAACTTTCATTCGACGCACACTCCTCAGGCTCAAATCATCTCAACTCATTGGCACCCACTCTACTACCAATGAATCTAGAAAGATAAGAAAGGAAAGGAGCGTCGTCCTGCGCTTGTTTTTTAAAGTCAATTCCACATAATTGCAGTTAGACACTATTGTAAAAATAGCAAACGAATCAAAAGATAAAAAGTAAGAAAATGTCGCTCAGCAGTCTTATTATGATAAATTTCGTTATTTTTGCTCACTCTTTAATGGTTCTGAAGATATTTTAAGTTCACTATATAAAACTTTAAATTTGTTCACTAGTTCACGATTACACGGGTCAAAGCATGATCCACTGCGGTTCGATTACAATCACAGTCTGTACCAGCTCTACAAAGATCCTCTACATCTAAAAATTACTTTAAAAACACGTTGCTTGTTCGCGCATATCGACAACCTGTAGCACATGACTGCCATGCTGTTAGCATCCACCAGTTTTGCTTCGAGGCGTCGAGCTGTCTGCGACTTTCCAGCTTCTTTATCCGACGATCACTAGAGTTGACTCACTCTTTGAATAGTCTTTTTTAAGTCTAGGCTAAGATGATCATACGTCCCGCTTTTGGCGGGACAATCCATATTTTTGATAATAAGTCCCGCGTTCGCGAAGTTTTAATTAAGTCTTGTTTTTTTTTTTGGAAATAATATGTTTTTAGCCAGTTTTCAGAAGTAATGTAATGTAATGGCTTATGGCTCAGTGGTATCAAGTCGGTTTGTAGATCCTAAGAACCCTCTTGCGACCCCGACCGCCGACAAAACATTTTCACCAATTTAAAATTACCCCTGTGGTTTTACCACTACTAACATCTTTCGGAGCCGTGATTCGACGGCTGGTAACCGCACTTCACGCGCATAAAAATATCACTTACCGAGATCTGCTTCGGCAGAGTGCCACTCTCAGTACTGAGTAAAAAGCGTGATGATATATTTATATTTATTTATTTACAGAAGAAACTTAAAATACAATCTGGAAATCAATTTTCTTTACATTTTTAATAGGTGTTGTTCGTTAAATTTCTAAAGTTTATATAATTATATATTTTTTTATATGTCTACACATGTTCATGGTAACATGTTTTGTTTGTGAAACTTTTTTTTTGTTAAATAAATTTTAATTTTTGAATTATTTCTTACTTTTATTCTAATAACCAGCATACCTCCCCACCGGTAGATTAAAAATTAAAACCTAGTGTTCTTAGTCTAGACTATAGTGTGATGTTCAAGGATTTGCGGTTTGGGTAAGGGTAAAGGATAAGGACAAGGCTAGACAGTACACAGACTTGGGATGATGCGGACACTTCTTGTAATGTTTGGGTTAGGGGTTCGGTGCTTGAAGAATTAGGGCTGAAATTTATTACGGTTTCCTTTTTGTAGAAGGTTTTGGTCTAATGGCTTTGAGTAATTACTACATATTGATTAGACATTATATAAAAAAAATATACATATTTATATTGTATGGGGTAGATAGCTCAGTGGTATCGAGTCGGCCTCTGGATTTGAGAATCTCGGAATGATATCTACAGCCGGCAAAGATATTTTTCGATTGCTCCATAAAAGCCTCAACTTTACGTTAACAACCGACGACATAATTGTCAACTTTTCGTAGCAACCATAAAAAAGAAATTATTTAAATTTTTATATAAAGCGTATTCCATTTGCCATTTGGATCAGATCTAACTTACATTTCCTGAACCAGATTACTTATTTATTTTGCTGCATTACTTCGCTGACTTTTTTCCAGTACTAGAATTACAGATTCTAATTTACTTTGAAGTACGCGAATAAGTGCATCAGTTTGCTTAATTCAGTTTATTTAGTCATGTGTCAAACTTATCTGAACTGATTTAAGTTAATCAAGTGGCAAATGGAATACAGCTATTGACAGATGTATCAAAATGTTTCTTTTATTTTGCATGGCACTCTAGAAACAGCTCGTAACAAGAACGAATAGTTGGTACGTAAATTTGGACTCATTGGATGCAGTTTTAATATCTGAACATTTCTTGTATGTACACTTTTTCTAAAATTAATAGGGAAAAATCTATCACCAATTAAAAATGTTACCATTGTATTTCCTACATAATAGAAAAGTAGACATCCGGTATGTAAGTACATTGTATTTTTGTGTAAAAGTAATTTAACCTTAAATGAGGTAAATCATATTTTATGGCGAATAAAAATCTGGTTTACTTACATAATCTTACAAAGAAAAACATCTACACGTAAATGTAGCGTAATAACGGTAAAATATAGTCGAGCATCTTTCATAGCAACAACTATTTTAAACTCTAACCTTATCGCTTACAAACCACCAACATTCGTTAGACAGTCATTACCTACAAGTTTTTACATTCGCACATTCATTACATGAAAACCATGGCACAGGAAACCAATTCAACATCTACTTACGCCTATCTACTTACCAACTATTAGTCTAAGATTAAGAATTAATGAGGCTAGACAAGCAGTTACCTCAACTTTTGTTTTAACTATCTATAAATTCCTGCGCCAATGCTGCCATTGCCTCGCACTTGAAGCGATCATTTAAATTCGGCGGGAGATAAGTTAGAGCGGCGTGAAGTGAAGTGACGAAGACGATGGTTTTCACTCGAATGCCGCGGAAGAAAATGTAACCTCTTGGGAGAGACGCGAGATATTTTCCTGCTACGTGTGCAGGAAACATGAAGCCGCGTATGGGGATGTTATCTCTAGGTAGCACAAGCTAAGCGACAGATTTGCAAATGGGATGGAATGCAGTTTGATAATGTTTTAGAGCGAGTTTTGGTGTTAATGATAAATGAAGGATGTATGTCGTATGGAATTTATTTCTCATTATTACATAAATGACTAGTAAATGGCAATATGAACTTTAGTATTTTCAAAGAAAATAAAATAAATATATCATCACGCCTTTTATCCATTACTGGGTGTGGCACTCTGCTGAAGCAGATCTCGGTAAGTGATATATTTTGCGCGTAAAGTGCGGTTACCAGTCGTCCAATCACGGCCCCCAAAAATGTTAGTGGTGGAGGAGCCACAGGGGTAACTTTTGAAATTATGAAAATTGTTTGTCGCCTGTGGGAATCGAACCAGGGTTCTCAGGATCCACAGGTCGACTTCATACCACTGAGCTAGCCACCCCATGAATTAAAAAAAAATTGTTATTATTAAGTTATAATTTAGTAAATCTTATGTCTTAATAAAATGTTTTATTACTGAAATAAATATAAAATATAAATATATATCATCACGTCTTTTACACATAACTGAGTGTGGCATTCTGCCGAAGCAGATTTCGGTAGGTGATATATTTAAGCGCGTGAAGTGCGGATACCAGCCGTCAAATCACGGTTCCCATAGATGTTAGTGGTGGGGAACCACAGAGGTAATTTTAATTTAGGGAAAATGTTAGTCGGCTGTAGGGATCGAACCAGTGTACTCATGATCCATAGGCCAACTCGATACCACTGAGCCATTATCTAAAATAAATGTAACATAAAATTAAGTAATGCCATTTGACGTATTTTTGAATGTGGCTTCTTTTTAAACTTTTTAGGGAATATAGTTACGCTCAATTTGACAAATCCAAAATTCAGGATTAGCTAGATTCTAGCTAAAACTCTTTTGTGAATTCGGCTGTTCGTTTCTTATTGGTTGGTTGTTGGTAGGTTCACTTCGTTCGCGTTTTAAACAAGTTTTTAAACATTGGTGTTCTTATTTATAAATTTACTGCTTTATTTTATTATCTTCTCTTTAACAGTTTTTGAGGACGTCAAATCACGGCCCCCAAAGATGTTAGTGGAGAGGGAGCCACAGAGGTAGTTTTAATGTGGTGAAAATTGTTTACCGGCTATGGGAATTAAACCCGGGTTCTCAAATTCACAGGCCGACTCAATCCCCTTTAGCCACTTTCCCCATATATCTAATTTCAAATAAAACAATACTTAATTGTCAACTTCATAAGTAATTAGGCTTAGTATTCACTTTAATTTATAAAGTGAGTTTTCCTTTTAAACTAGGTTGGAATATTTAAATAAAACCCTAGTAATAGCTCTGTCCCATTTACCTATAATTTACGTGACAAGGTATTTTGAGTTCCTGGAATAAAATGAGTATAAACTTATAAATAGGTGCAGTTTATTACTGTATATCAACAGCAACCAGTATACGAGGTAATATTGCTGGTTTACTAGGTTTATAGTGCGGTTAAAGATAGCCCGGAATATCTGTGTCCGGAGCTCATTTATTATTTTGTCAGCAGGAAGAAGAAATATTGGCATCGCTGTTTATTTATTTATTTAGTGCACAAAAAACAATGTGCAGCACAGCATCCACCTGCAGGCAACAAATGAAGATGTATGACTCTGCTCGATGAATTACCGATGCCTGAATTAAACGAATACAAACAAAATACGTTCGTGATATCAATATTTAATGCGATTGATCCTTTGAACTCCTGGTGGTAACCCAATTTTATTTCATTAATTATTAAGTATTTACTTTAAAAAATACGAATTAAAAGATAATTTTATTACCTTTTTTAAGTAGGATACTTACAATTTAATGATGAACAAACCAATTCTTAAAAGAATTTTAGCTAATCCTGAATTTTGGATTAGTTAATTAGGCTAAACCATTTCCTCAAAAGTGTTTAAATAAACTTTAAAAATGTGATTTCATTTTGTCTTCGGAAAGTGATTTGGATTAAGCTTGTGAAAGTGAAATAACTATATTATCCCTTTTTGTACCCATTACTGGGTGTGGCATTCTGCCGTTGCAGATCTCGGCAAACGATATATTTATGCACGTGAAGTGCGGCTACCATTTGGCGAATCACGGTCCTCAAATCTGTTAGTAGGGGGCGGGCCACAGGGGTCATTTCAATGTGGTGATAATGGTCGCCTGTGGTAATCGAACCGAGGTTCTCAAATCAAAATTCAGGATTAGCTGAAACTCTTTCGAGAATTGGACCGTTCATAATAAATTTATGGGGTAGGTGGTTCAAGTTCAAATTTTACAATTGATGGTGCAATTGATGAGAAAAAAAAAATTGATGAACTCTAGGATCCGATACAAAAACTTAGTTTTAGTATATACTGATAGGGTTGGTATATCAACCAAATTTATTTCTTAAATCTAGTTTAAGAAAGACAACAGCGAATCACTTATGAGAAATTAACATGCTGTCCAAATTTAAATTGTGCGTGTAAAAGTTTGATAATGTCAGCAAATAATCTCGTTAAATAACAATATCACCTGAGACGATCCCCATGCCAAATCTTCAATTTATGGTTAGTCATAATTTTGACGTTGTCTTAGGCTTATAAAAAAATAGAGAATAAAATTCAAATGACATCAGTATAACAATCTGTTGTTATTGTAGTCTTGTTGGTTAAACGCATGGCCGGAAACTAAATTTGATATTTAAAGAAAAGTTTTTTTTTGTAGTATAAAAACGCGATTACTTGGAAAATGTTAAACGGATGGTTGTCTATCGACTATTTAAGTTCTTAGTATTCATGTAAAACGAAAGATTAACATAAATTGTAAGTAATTTCCGATAAGGTAACCTATAGGAAGATTGAGCACATATATTCATCTTTCACAATCAGCTTCTTATCTCTTCGGCAATTTAAACTTGAATCGATAATTCCATTTTTCTCCAACCAAAAAGACCTTTAAACTTCTTCAGACAAATTACATGATATTGAACTTTGTTCAAGGCCCTTGAATTAGTTTCTTTACAGTCATTTCAGAAAATAAGTTTGCGAACAAAAATTACGCGTACTATATTTAATTAAAATATATATATATATATATATATATATATATATCTACAAGATAAAAGCAATTCACAATGTGAGTTAGACTGTTAATCACTAACACCGTCTCAACTAATATCATTGATTAATGAATTATAAAAAGATAGACAAGCTTGCGAACAGTAACGCGCATAATTATACTGCAAATGACAGTGTCATCTATCCTCTTGAATTTTAACTGAAATATCTCAACAGACAATAATCGGCACAATTGAATTTATGGTCATCCTGCTGGTCATATTTTTCTTTCTCTTTAAAGTATCGATTTCAAATGGAATAAAAATTTACTGAAGGTTAAGTCATATATGACCGTAAGTTAATGTTACGGCATTCGAATTTGAAGATCTCGAATTTCACTCAAGCTAATAATATATGAACTACCTGCGACTCCATGCCTAAGTCAATAATTAAATATAAATATATCATCACGCCTTCTACCCATTACTGTGTGTGGCACTCTGCCGAAGCAGATCTCGATAAGTGATATATTTTGCGCGTGAAGTGTGGTTACCAGTCGTCAAATCACGGCCTCCAAAGATGATAGTGGTGGAGGAGCTATAGGGGTAGTTTTTAAAATTATGAAAATTGTTTATCGCCTGTGGGAATCGAACCAGGGTTCTCAGGATCCACAGGCCGACTTCATAGCACTGAGCTAGCCACCCCATAAATAATAGTAATTAAACAAATTAAATAGTTATTCGTGTACAGAGCAGAAACCAGTTTATTGCCGCTCGCGCATGGAGATTGTTGATCAAGGCGTAGCTGAGACCAACAACCTCGGAAGAGCGGCAAGGACACTTTCTGCTCGAGGCACTCACAATATTTTTCTACGACCATTTGTAAACGCGTAAAAAATAAATTTGAACAGTTTTTCTGTTTCGAAATCCGAGCGACAGTTTTCATGTATCCATTGATACGATGATACACTCTTACATTGTCGTTCAGCAAGTGACAAATATCAGCTTTCTGCCTTCAGTTGGCGGTAATTTTTTACTCGCTTATAGGAAAAATAAATACTGAAAGATGGCAGCAACTAATATTCTTGCATATTTATATTAACTTTGTTTTAGTTAGTCAGCGATGGAGTAAGTTACAGAATTACATTATTTAAGACATTATATTTAGTAGACAGACTTGAATATTCAACATTAGTATAATGATGAATTGATGATGAGAGAAGATCTAATTTAAAAAGAAATAGAATAGAATTTAATTTAATGTTAAACATGGCTGTTTACATAATAGCATACTTTAATTTAATTTTGCAAGCCAGCTATGTATTATGCTTACATAAAACCAGCAGAAATGTAAGAAAAATCATGGAAGGTATAAAAAATAAAAGCTTTTTGCCGAGCATTGTATAAACGCAGATGAAGCTAAAAGTACATGAAACCAGAAAAAAGGGTTTGTTTGTCCCCAATTTAACAGATTTCACCGTCAAGATATCCCACAAAAAACTGTTTAAATTCATCACAAAATTATGTAAAAACATCAGCACGACGATTTCCCGTAGCCTATTTTCTTTTCACACGCAATTTGCACAAAACACAGCAAGTGGAGAAGAAAGTAAACTGAGGCGGGTCATGACATCCCCCTCGGCGGGTGAGCGAACATGTTTCAGAAGACGAGTCATAAATATCCCGAACGTGAGGGGTGTCTGCAGAAAGGTATATTCGAAAGTGTTGACGCTTGCAGGCGAACGAAAATACAATCGCCCGTCTTGTTTGACTATTGTCTTTCGAGTGAACAATTTATGTTTACTTTTCAGAAACTTTTAGTGGGATATTTAAATTTTGGAGAGTTTAAAAGTCAATCGAAATGGTGCAGTATCTTTGTTTCTTCACCACCATGAAACTGGCGAAACTAATATTACGATAAGTCTAAGATATCTAGTGCAAAGATCTTTATGCATCTACTCGTATTTAATATGCAATATTAACCATGTTGGACATGAATTTCTAATGATCCTAGACTGCTGTGTATAATAGGTTAATGAAGACGAAAATTAACTTTATGTGTAGTAGTAATACGACAAGGATGCTTTTAGCGACTTTATGACAAAGCAAAGCATTACACTGTAATGATTACTTTATACTTTGTAATTCTACTTTAAAAGTAGCTAACAATATTTTCAGTACATTAATTCTCATATTTTGTTTCAAAGTAATTAATTGACAGTAAGATTATAAAAAATATATATATATATATCATACGTGTAGTACCGATATTGAAGTTCCTTAAGGAAAGTTAATAAGTATCTGTTATCAATATTTTTTCTCATGTATATTTTAAACTTTTGTGATTTATATTTTAGGGTAATACCATTTTAAATGTTTAGTTCTCATCGGCGAAATATTATTTATAAGAACGTGTTTGCTTTATTAAATTGAAGTAAATAAGTGAACATCTGAACATGTACCTGAAACAAAATTTGTTTCCTTTAACTGTCAAGTGACAACTGTATAGCTGTCAACTGAGTACATCAACGCGCCGAAGGCAGCGCTGTTTCAATTTCAGAATGTATCGCGCGATATTGGAGGTATTCGAATGTTCACCACTGTCGTAAATATTCGAAGACCTCGAATATCGAATACTTTCTGCATTCGAGGTATTGGAGTATTCGCGGATGGTATTCGCCTATCTGTACTTTTATCTATGATATTAGTAGTTCTAGAAGAGTCTGTATTGTAGCGCTAATATCGATTATTAGTTTATGACCGATAGATTAGGACAATTATAATTCACAATATAACATTCATATATTCAAATATATATAATAGAAAGTAGTAACCAGCAAATGAAAGTAATAATCATTTACAGGCAGATTCATAAAGCGGATTATCGCTAACACCATTTTTTATTTCGTTTTTAACTCTCTTTTCAATGTACGAAACAAGTATATTTTAACTTGAGTTAAAAAGAGAGTTTATTAGCATCAAATTTAGTTTATTTCTTTAATCTGTTTTAATTTGGAACAGAGTTATAGAAAATATTAAAAACGGTGTTAGCGCTAATCCGTTTTATGAATCTGCCTGTTAGAGTTTTGCTTAAAATAGAAGGCTAGCAAGAACTTTAGAAAGAACATATTTCGACCAAACGACCAAATATACTCATACTCGAATACATCGTATAAAATATTTCATTTTAACAGTATCCAACCGACAGTTATGCTTTCTCTGCAGTACCCAAGACTCATTATCATAAATAAGAAAGGTTACCAACACAACATTAAAAACTCTCATTCCAGTCTCAATGGAATAAATTTACATTTTGCACAAAATTTCTCGCTAGCTTTTTGTACCAAAGACAACAAAATTTTATGCTTAACAACTTTTAATATTACAAATGAAACTTACTTGACTAATTTGGAATATCTTGTTGGAAGATATTAGTGTAGTTAGGAACTACATACCTGCAACAAAAGAAACTTTATTGTAGACGGTACACAAGAATTATTACAGAAAATATTTTAACGATATTGAAAGTTTTATATTTGTTATTAATATTATTACTTTTATTATTTGACATCGGACAAACAGGAAAAAGAGCTATTTGCAAGTGGAACTATAGTTATTTGAAATAAATAATCTCCTTCAATAATCACTCAATGAGAGAAGTAATAGAGAAGTCACGGTATCATAACAACCATTTCATGACTACTTTGTTCTATGTTTTTATTAATATCATACCAAATGTCTTATCTGTGTCATAAAATAAACGAATATATAATAGTTATTTGTGTATCAAGAGCGTAAAGTTAATCTTTATTGCTCGTGCTCGGTAATTGAAGGGTGGGCGAAACGAGCACTGCAATAGAGCGAGAATAATAAAGATACTTTACGCTTGAGGCACACACATAAAAAATTTTAAAAAATAATATGGGGCTAGTTCAATTCACGTTCCACCAATTTCTGTATTATAACCATGAGGATATCAGTATCCAAGTAAATAATGAAAAAATTCTGTTATCAACAAACATTGTTTGTGATAAATTTTCACACATAAATAAAAAATGTGTTCAAAAATCTCAGAAAATAGTGATTGGCGTATTAACTGAAAATTCTAATGAGAATATCACAGAATCTAATTTATGCTCAAATTTATCAAACACCATTTCAAGTTCTGGAATAAATATACAAAAATGTCAAAACTGCACTATCAATTTTAACATCCTTCATCCTCATTAAGTTGGCACTGCTGCCCAGCTGCGTTCAGCTTCAACTTCAAATCATAGCGCAATAAACTTCATGTATAATGTGTGTAAAACTTTAAAAATGAATCTAACCTATATTTTAGGTTTTGTAAGTATTGTTTCAATAAATCAAGATTTCAGCAACAATTTATATTTTTCTAAGCGAGCGGTGAAGTATTTTACCGCTTGTTGCTATAGGTGACGCGCGGTAAAGTATTTTATTGTTTGTTACTCAGTAACCATCAACTTTACGATGACACCTGAAAACATAAATATCAACTTTTCATAGCAGTCGTAGAAAAAAACAATTTATAACGTTTCAGTTGTTGAATAAAACGATGTATTGTACTCGTGTGGAATACATACTAGTCATTCAAGAAAAGTAGCCATTCGCCGTTCGGGCATCGTGGCTCAACTTTTTCTTTCGTGACAATAGGTACATTCTTTTTACTTCTTCGCTCACCTCACTTATAACTGATCTGAGCTGAAATTAGCTGAGCTGAGCTAAGCCGAACTGAGATAAGTGTTTGTTAAATAGAACAGTTGTTTTATTATTTTGCTAAAGTTTCATTTTGTTTGGACAATATAACCTAAAATTTTACTATGTCTGATTCTGATATAGAAAATATTGATAATAGTAAGTATTCGTGTTTAATGTTATTAAATTGTACATACGCTTAAAATAAATATATCAAATTATTTTAGGGTGCATTGTTCGAGGCAGGTGATGATAATCAAGATTTGGAAGATCTGTTTTCCAATGATTCACTCATTTTATTAAATTTTGTAATCAAATTACTACAAATAACAAATAAAATTAACTAATGTTTATCGTATTTTAGCTGTCAACATCAACTGAGTGACTCAGTTAGAACTGAGCTTGCTTTTTAGTAAGCTCAGATCTGTAAGAGGGGAGGTATGAATGCTCACTTCAAACTCATATCAGTTAGATAAATAGAACAGCCATATGTTGCTGAGACACTCAGTTGAACTAAAGTGAGCTGAGATTCAGTGAGATTTGATGTAAAAAGAATGTACCTAATATATCACATTCCACATTAGTACAATACATTATTACTATTATTTACGGAAAATTGTCTCATTCAATGCCATACGAGGTGTGATTATTCCCAGGACAAATTTTATTTCTTTCACTCAAACTTAATTGCTTTGAATTAAAATAACTTCAGTACTGCTTAAAATTACAAAACCAGTACATATTCTTCAGTAAAATTCTTTTAAATTTAACCATTAAAATTATCCTCACAATTTCGAAGTGTGTTTGATGTTTGCACACGTGTGCATCGATTCCACAACATCTGGCCTTTTCAATGCCTCCCTCAAATCGACGCTATTTTATTGCTGATGCGAAATCGCTTTTTTGCCGTCTGCACCGGGACGTTATTGCTTGCTCTGCTCGGGGTCCGACGTCCCGACGTCCGACATCGTCCGCTCGCTTACCAAATGCCGACGTCTCAAGCACTGCGCACCAATCTCTGAATGATTTACATCGGAACCCTACGTCACAAAGAAACCCGTTGTTCCAACTTGCACTTGTTTTAATGTAACGAATCGTTTAATATTATTTATGTTTACTGGGAGCATAAAGTACACTGCGAACAATTGTAGTGTGACGATGTTTTTTTATTGTTTATGAATTTGGAGCAGCGCCAAATGGTTTGTTTGGTGGTAATTTAAAAACGGTTCGGAGAAGTGCAGCTGGGAATCGGAGTGAAAGAAACTAGTTGTGTTTGTATTTGAAAACAAGTTCACCATTTATTCCATTTATAGAAACTTATTTTGTCTCGTCTTTTTCTATTATATTTTTTTCCTTTTATTTTTTAAATATTGTAACGTTCATCCAGTAACACTGAAGACTTTAATTTAAAAAAAATAGACACACACACACACAAAATATTTATGATGAATTATTTCTATCATACTGTTTGCCCTAAAATTATTTTTCGTACGAATATTGTAACGAAAATTTACATGAATATATGCTTTGATCCGCTGTATCCAATGGTAATATCTCTAAGGGCATACGCCTTCTAGTTTTTGAAATATTGTTCAAAATTCATTCGTCCGTTAATATGATTGTAAAGTCAGCCATTTTATATAGAACTGTAGAAATGATAACATCATGCAATGTAAGTCCACACCGTGTATGAGTAGTATAGTGGACGTGGTCGCTATTACATATGTATAAGAATCAAGTTGTAGGTGAGCTAAATGCTGGAAATAAATCGAGCTCAACATATTTGACCAAACACTCGCATAGAATATTAATACACGTGTTGGCCTAATACTAGGGCTGGTGCTCTCATAATACTAGAATGGAACAGATTCCGGTTGGTACCAAGTAATAGGATACATAAAATAAATATATCATCACGCCTTTTATCCATTTCTGGATGTGACACTCTACCATAGCAGATTTCGGTAAGTGATATATTTATGTGCCGTGAAGTGCGGTTACTAGCTATCAAATCATGGCTCGAAAGATATTAGTGGAGGGAAAGCCACAGGGGTAATTTTAATTTGGTGAACATTGTTTGTCGGCCGTGGAAATTGAATCAGGGTTCCCAAATTCACAGACCCACTCGATACCAAATAATCAATTGATGAATAAAGGAAGCCTACAGCTTATAGTGGAAACCAAACCACAAAAGTACATATTTTTGGATATAAGTTGAATAGCCTGTTGCTTTTTAATTAGTAAACGCAAGTAATACTCCATTTTATCCACTGGGCTATGATTACATGGAAAAATATGTACAATGCATAGTATGTTCCATTTATTTTTTATTTATCAAGTCGGCCTGTGGATCCTGAGAACCCTGATACGATTCCCACAGCTGACAAAAACAATTTTCACTACATTAAAACTATCCTTGTGGTTCCTCCACCACTAACATCTTTGGGGGCCATGATTTAACGGCTGGTAACCGCACTTCACGCGTATAAATATATCACTTATTGAGATCTGCTTCGACAGAGAGCCATACTCAAAAATGGGTAGAAAGCGTGATTATATATTTATTTATTATTTACATTAATAATAATATTTTGTTTCAAAAAGATTAGTGATTAGGTGCAAACTTAAAACCCAGTCAAAACCTATGATTCAGCTTAATAAACGATTCAATTTAGTCCATTATTGTTTGTATTTTCCTCGTTCCATTTTGCTAGCAGTGCTGTAATGAAATGTGCTAACTGAAAATAGATTTGTATCAATATCTGTCTGTATCACAAATACCCGTATATCTAATAAAGAATCAATAATCCAGTAGAATATATATTTATCAGTTCAGACCAACAAAATTCATGTAACATTTGGAATATTTATTCGAGTAATTTAACATCATTCAATATCGAACAAACGTTCCATCAATCTACCATTTATCAGCAGAAGTATCCCAAACTTTAGACGTGCCAGCGTAGAATTCTATCCTTGCTTACTACGTCCTTTGGCTCTCTTCACACATAAACATTCAGAGCGAAGCGGTAGCCAAGAACCAATCACATTTCATTACTCTATATAACATCAAATCTAACATTCCTAGACGTTTATTAATGATCGATTTGTGCTATTGGGTTTTCTTACATTTCTTCATGCTATTGATGCTATTGATAATACCAACTTTTGCCTTTTTGAATATCATCATTGAAAGTATTCTACTCAGGTGTCTTTCCTTCCTCCTCCACGGTTCTTTTTAGTTCTGTATATTCCAAAGGTATCTTTAAGTAATCCACTTGCTTTATTATTGTACAATTACTTTTCTAAAATCATTTTATTTTTGAGAATATGTCTTAACTGAATTTTACTAATCTTAAATTCAGGGTTAGCTAAACTCTTTTGTGAATTGGGCTGTAAGTTACTAACTAAAATCAATTAACCAATTGGCCTAAGTTATCTTTTGATAAAGATAAAAATTTTCTTTTGACAAAAATATTTTCTTATGGGACATTTTTTATATTAGGTTATAGTTATGACGAGATTCCTTGAACTAATATTCACAAACTTTTAAATTTATCAACTGATTAATTTAAAATATTGTTATTGACTAACATCATAATTTTTCAATTCAACAAGATATCTAAAATAAGACTCAAGAATTATGTTTTTCAGACATACAAGTACATGAATACGTACGAATGATATAAAGCACATAAAATGCGCACGTTAAAAGTGGTAAACAAGAATCAATCACATTCCAATCTTCAAACACACACTAACAAAAATCTATCATATACATCCACCATCATCCTAAAACATACCTACCGATACAATCCTCCCGGACCGGTAAGTTTCCTTCATCGGATGCTAATTCTTGCGGTGCGTCCTCAATCAATATTTCGCTTGAGATGATTGATGGTTTCGTCGCTAATCTCAGCTGGCGTGATAAGCAGCGAATGCCGAATCCCGATGTCCCTGGCGATGACTTCGAGTCTCGTATCAGATGATGCCTAGTAATTGGGATCGGTGGATTGGGCAGCGCTGGGAATAGGATGGTATTTATATGGTAATTGTGGGGGTTCAGTTAATTTCGCAGTTAATGTTTAATAGTTGATTGCGGCTAGGTAGGTAACTTGTTGAAACTTTTTTCCTATAAATAGATATTTGCCAGCCAATAATTATTTATGGGGTAAGTGGATCTGAGAACCTTGGTTCGATTTCCATTGCTGACAAACAATTTTCACCACATAAAAATTATCCATATAGCTCCCTCACCTCTAACATCTTTGGGGGACGTGATTTGACGACTGGTAACCGCACTTCACGCGCATAAATATATCACTTATCGAGATTTGCTACGACAGAGTGCTACACCCTGTAATGGATAAAAGGCGTGATGATATATTTATATTTATTTATTTTATTCACATCCATAAAATAAATAATTAAAATACTACGGTAGGGTACCATACCCAATAATGGGTAGAAGGCATGATGATACATTTATTTATTTATTTATTTATTTATTTATTTATTTATTTATTTATTTATTTATTAATTTATTTATTTATTTATTTATTTATTTATTTTTAATTATTATTTACTACTATTATATTATGGGGTAGCTATCTCAGTGGTATGAAGTCGGCCTGTGGATCCTGAGAACCCTGGTTCGATTCCCACAGGCGACAAACAATTTTCATAATTTTAAAAACTACCCCTGTGGCTCCTCCACCTTTAAAATCTTTGAAGGCCGTGATTTGACGACTGGTAACCGGACTTCACGCGCAAAATATATCACTTACCGAGATCTGCTTCGGCAGAGTGTCACATCCAGTAATGGGTAGAAGGCGTCATAAATATATACATATATTTTTTTTTTATTTTATATTTACTACTAATTTAAAAAAGTACAAGTATTATGAAAAATAATTTACGTAGTCCCTTCATATATCCTTTGAGGTTCCATGAACCCCTAGTGCGGAACTCCTAATCTAAAGTTTTGCAACTACAGGGCTAGTCCCTATTCCTTAAAATATATTCAAAATTAAAATATTCATTACCGGCTTGACTTAGTCTTCACGCACATACATATATTACTTACCGAGATCTACTATGATAGAGTGCCACTCCCAGTAATGGGTAAAAATCATGAAAATATATTTTTTTTATTATTTGTATAATATTGTAAGTACATATGTGCCGCCACTGAATTTAAAATACAAGTTTCATTGCTAAATATCGATCGGTATATACTTAAAATTAATTAACAAACGAAGTTCAGACTTGCGCCTACGACAAAAGCACGGAACTTATCTGTCAGTTGTAGTTGAGTAGTGTTGAACAGTGGACAATTTTATATGTGATTTTGTGTTTTCTGTAAGTTGTGCTTGTAATATAGTGCCAGTTTCATGGATTTTTCCATCAAAATGGAGCTAAATAAAGGTATTCACATATGTTTCTTCTTCAGTCATTATTATGATACATGATTTCATACTGTTGTACATAGATGTTAGGTTAAACATGAAAAGGTTAAGTATTATAATGAATATTAATGTCTATCAGGCAGATTCATAAAGCGGATTAGCGCTAACTCTATATTTTATTTCGTTTTTATCTCTCTTTTCAATGTACGAAACAAGTTTATTTTAACTTGAGTTAGAAAGAGAGTTATTAGCATCAAATTTAGTTTATTTATTTAATCTGTTTTAATTTGAAACAGAGTTATAGATAATATTAAAAACGGTGTTAGCGCTAATCCGTTTTATGAATCTGCCTGTATTAGGTTACATGATATTAAACAAATACAGGGTGATCAAAAGGAATTGTTACACTAGTATTCATAGTCGTTCGCCAGCGGTTCGCCAGCGTTTCGCCAAGTGTATCGCTTATGGGCGCTTCCTCAGCGCGTCGCTGGGCGAACGACTATGCATACCAGTGTTATAGTTGGCAATACAATTCCAGAGATATTTTTATTCCACAGTTGGCACAACGTCAGGTAAAGGCGGAAATGCTATTTGCCATTTCTAATAAATACAAATAGGTTATGTCAGGAGTCTGACAGCTAATAGAATTTTGACTTTTTAAATAATAGAAATACTTTAGAAATAAATGTAATAATAAATGTACTCAAATTTAAATTTTAAATGTCACTGTCAAAAACAGGAAATGAATTTATGTATCAGGCTTACCAATTTCAAGTAGTTTTTTAATTGCCAACTGTAACAATTCCTTTTGATTACTCTGTAGTATTAAACATATAGTGAATTACTTTATTGTACGAAGCAGTAAACTAATAATTTTAAAAAACGCTAGCTAATACATATTTCGGATTATAATCTCAGCTTCGATTTTACTTGTATCTTGTATGAAATATTCGTTAAAACTTGTCAATGACGTCATCATAAGTGTGCATACACTGATGACCGAACAGACTCAGGTACAGCTTCAAGAAATCTTAACAAAGTATACATAATCTCAAACTCAATTGATCTTTGGTCAAAAGCAGGCCTTTTATAAACATGACATCCATTCAAATAACTGTTGTCGCGTATATAATCTCCATCTGGGTTCCCGTTCCCAGATTCGTTCGTCAGCTCATCACACACAGAACGCGCTTCTTGTCTGTCTGTGTGTGTCTCATTCGTTTCTTTATCGTTTCATCCGTTTTGAAATTCCTTTCGTTTGGATAGCACGCAATCTCGTAGTGTCGCAGTGCGTGCTTGTGTGTGTGTCAGTGTCACAACGAATGTGAACTGAACAAAGTTGTCTTCTGTGACAAGGAAGACACATTCGAAGCGACAGAGGAATTGGATTTTTAATATTGTCATGTCTTGTATGTGTTTATTTATACACGTTTATTACATTCGTTTTAAAATTTACTGTGATGTTTTGCTACACGGCTTAGAACAGAGGTTCTAAACTATGGGTGCATGAAGCGTGACCAGAGGGTACGTGAAACTTCTGATACGTAAATAGTTTTTACTACGATCTGTAAATTAAGAAATTATTCGAACTTTATTTGGTTACTGTTGGCAATGTAGCTCTTTGCCAACCTGTGCTATTGCCAACGCGGCTCTTTACAGACTGTTGCTGTTCGCAAAAAATACTTTGTAGACCACAAATGTCAACAATTTTTCATTTTCATTTTGTTTGTATTTTTTTTTTGTGCTTTTTATTACGATAAATTGCAACACAACAAATCTACATAATAATATAAACATAAAAATGCTAACCAATTATGAAATGAATCGAAATAAAAAGCTCTATTTTGATCCTGAATATATATTTCTGTAATCGCCGGAGTCATGATCACAAAAATTTCCGATAATGATAATGCTATTTTTTTTTTGTTGAACCAGTATAATTCAGACTGATTGCCGTTGAGCGCATCTTCATATCTTTGTTAGTATTGGAGTAAGAGCGATTTTTGACTTTTTAAAAATCTCAACTTTGAAGGCCCATATCTCGAAAACTAAAAGAGATATTGAAATGCGGTTTGAACGACTGAATTTCTCGTGCTCCAATTAACTTATACCGTAATTTAGAAAATTTTGAAAATTTTACAATTTTTTCAAAATTTACATTTCTTAATATTTCAAAATTGTGAAAAGATAATAAAAATCTGTGAACACCAGTGAATTCCTCTCGTAAAAGTACATAGGTATGCAAAATTTCAGGCAAAAATTCGCACAGTTAAAGTTTTTATTACAAAAAAACGAAAAATCACTGTTTTTTTAATTATTTTTGAAGGGGTACCCCTTAAGATTTTTACGAATTTTGGCCATTTTTAGTTTTTTTGCTCTAAAACTTTTATCCGTGGAGGAAAAGTTTTGAAATTTTACATATTTATGTATTTTTTTACGTGGAATCAGCTGGTGTTTACAGATTTTCATTATCTCTTCAAGTTTTTAAAATACAGGCAAAAGAAATTTTTGGAAAAAACAGCAAAATTTTCCAAATTTTCAAAATACCAGTATAAGTTAATCAGAGCACGAGAAATACACTCGTTCAAACCGCATTTCAATATCTCTTTTAGTTTTCGAGATATAGGTATTTAAAGTTGAGATTTTTAAAAAGTAAAAAATCGCTGTAACTCGTCAATTAAAAAAGATATGAAGATGCGCTCAACGGCATTCGATTTCTCGTAGTCTGAATTATATAGAATTATATTATATAATTTTTCGATTTTGAAACTGATTCAAGCAAAAAATTCACAATTTCATTAACCGAATTTTTTGGGACCATATTAAAAGCTGTAGATAGATTCACTACGGTCATTTGCCCACTTCTACAGCCTATTTGTAACCTTTTTTTGTTTAAGTCCAACTAGGGCGACGTGTTTCTTATAAATTCATAATTTTATTACGCAAGATGTTCGAGAAACCTATCGTATTTGGTATAAATTACAAGGTCTTTAGAAGAACAGACGTGCAGAATTGAAATGTTTTAGTTCTGCTATAATTCAATTTATATTTTGTCAATTATCGTACAGTATCCTACTTCAGTACTCGCGGAGGCTAACGTGAATGATACAAACAATGATTTCTTTTTAAATATAAGCGTTTGAATCCTTTTTCTGCTAAAGAAATATTTTATTATTTAAGTTATCTAAACAAAGTTGAAAACAAAACATTATCTTGACGTTTACATGTTACTGTATGTTTTAGTTGTTGCCGAGGTTGTTACACTCTTTACAGGAAGATTTAATATCAGAGTTCCTTTCTTAGTTTGTTTTGTCTTGACTGCATTCTTCCGACACCTTGGTTGTCTCAAATATGTTCCTGTATAGATTCTACTAACTGCTCTCTTGAGATCCAAAGACAAATTGTTCTTACGACAACAAATTTTTTCTATGTTGTACTTAAGTTTATAAAGTGTAAGTTACAGACAGAAGCTGTAAATATAGGTACGCTCACTTTAGAATGAAAATAGAAAGATGTGGTGCAATGTAAATTAATTTATGCTGAGAAAGAATGTGTTTTTTGTACTATCTCTAATTTTTCCATATTGACTCAGTAATGTAGATATTCTAAATATAGAACCTAGTACCTATCTTTAAAAATGGATAACATACAATACATATCATGTATATTTTGAGATCAGGAATAATTAATATGTTTCATATGTAATAATGTCCAGTGTTTAGGTGGCAACTTCAGACTCTATTAAGTGCATGAATCACCTTGAGACATTCGAATTTTGCCAATAGAATCCAACTCAAACTAAACATATATATGAACTACCACATTATGGCTCGGTAAGGCCGAACCCTGTACTGTAATTGGGGTTAAGTTCCTGTTGTATAGGGTAGCATAAATGTATAAATGTCTAATTTTATCTAAAAATTTACGAACGAAAGTATTGACAAAATTTCATCATTTAAATTGTGAAAACATCTGTCTCTGTTGCTTTTAAATTAGTTATAAATACAACAGTAAGTATTAACCCTCTATTGCATGATTTTTGGATTTTTTTTGAAAAAGTGTGAAAACAATATTTTACTTTTTATAATGGTTTTAAATAATACGTAAAAAACTTTATTAATTTCCCTTATGGGAACATTATGCAGTAGAGGGTTAAATTATATGATGGTATTATGTTTCCTAATATTAGACATCCTTAGCTCAGTGGGAACGCGTCGACCTTTGGATTTGAGGACCAGAATTTGATTTCCATATTAATAAACTTTACACCAGATTAATATTACCTCTGTGGGTTCTTCTCCACTAAAATCTTCGGGTGCCGCGATTTGATGTCTTGTAAAAGTACTTCATGTCCAACATATATCACTTACTGCTACGTCAAAGTACCACGCCCAGTAATAGGTAAAAGGCGTAATGATACGTTTTTATTTATCTTTTAGGAATTTTCTTATATTTGTTCATTTTGTATTTTTTTTTATATATATTTACATACATACATACATATCTTCACGCTATATCCCATCAAATGGGGTAGCACGAACCCTAAAATCACTCACAAAACATTCACTCACAACATAATCAAATAATCAGCCCCCGTCAAACATTATCATTCAAATACACCACCCTCACTTCAACCACTTTCATAGATCTCTCCATATAATCCCATTTATTTATCACACACGAAATCATTCCTTACATAAAAAACCCTCAATCACATTCATCCAATCATTTGTCAATCTTTCACTCATTAATTATTCACTTATCATTTATCTTCTTTCTTCGACATGCATAAAACATCTCAAATTACCCGCGCTTACTCCTAACAACGAATCTAATAACGAATCTAACAACAAATCTACAAAGATTAGAAAAGATGAAAGTGATAGCCTGCAATTGCATATGAAAGAAAGAAGTTATAGAAGCTTAATGTTTAATTAAATTATTACATAAAACCATATGTTTTTATTGCCTGTCACAAGAAGGCGGTACCATCCTCATAATTAAATATGACAGAGTGATAATATATTTATTTTCTTATTAGTGCAACACTGCACCCTTCATTTCATTTACAATTATTATCACCTCCGGCTTCATCTCTTCAATTATACATTCACGCACATCTAATAAACCTCCCCCAACTACCTGCTCACCCCCACTAGTGTTCCACCCCCGACACAAAGTTCAGATTCGGTTCCTCGGCTGTGGTCTGCGTAATGCACTCGGCTCAGCTCGGTCGCGGCAGTACACCATGCATATTTCATGTCGGTAGCGAATTAGCCCCACACCAGGGAACTAGCTGCGAGACTGTGAGCGTCAGGGGGTGGGTTGATAGGGGTATGTCACAGTCTGGTACTGTCGAAGAGTGAAAAGCGAGCGTAGAGAAGCAATGAGGAATTTATAAACAATTTGGTGTCGTGTTCGATGAAATCTTTTGCTGGTTGATGATTCAGACAGTTCAAGAAATTGGTGAACAAGATATTAGCGTTTAAATTGTTTTATTAAACTTTATAACTGGTGAAGATACATTTTAGTTCTTGTCATACTATGAAGAATGTTGTATCGTCAATATAAATATCTAGTAAATGATTTATTTTCATTGATCAAATTTTATATATGTCACAACTTAGACTTTGTACCACTTGATTTCAGCGATTAGTCAAAAGTGAACCACCTTAATGTCGCAAGTGATCTTATGAAGTCATTTTATGTCAGTTATCATTTTTTTATTAGGTATGCGGTAACTAGTCGTCAAATCACGGTTCCCAAAAAATGGTAGTAGCGAGTAAAAAGATACTTTAGATATATTGTTGAAAATATGTTGGCGCAAGTAAGTTTATTTAGTAAATAAGTATGTTTTCCTAATTCTTTGTTTTATTTTTTATGCTACTGTACAGGGTCTGAATTCACCAAGCCGCAGTGTGGTAGTTCATTTTTAGCTTGAGTGAGATTCGAACTCGGTATCTTCGAATTCAAATGCCGTATCATTAATCACATCCCAACGTTATTACATCAAAGTAAACGAAAACTCTGATGACCAATTTTTACATCAAATCATTTTAAAACTGGTATATCATCAAACTGTTATTTTTATTTTTTGGTAAAATAGAAAGAAATAGAAGATAAATCAACACTTTTACTTAGTAGGTATTTACTAAATTTTTAAATTATTATATTAAAATTGTCAAACTAACGTTGATATTTTCGTAAGCTTTTAACAAATATGACAGTGAACAAAAGATAACTGAACAGGAAAATGATTTGAATTCCCTCTCAATGTACTTATTTTATTGTACAATCCTAGTTTGAAACTTATTGTTTCTTCGCACCTCATACTTGAACAGCATTCAGTCTGCGATGACTTTTCGTTGTAGATGTATTTTCCTATTTCAACTTCAAAAAGAACAAATTGACTAGAAGGAAACTTTTCAAACTTCTCTTTACCTTATCTTTCATTTCTATCATCGCGCTTCAAGTAGTTACGTTCTCGGTTCTCCTTTGATTTTCTAAATAAACTTTATACTAACCTAACACCCTCCTCTCTTATATATACATTCCTTCTATTCGGATTTTGTGTAAAGTGATGTGAAATATTTTCGTAGAATTTATTTATTTTAATTCTATCTACACCTTGCTAGTAACATTGTTTTCAAAACTTTTTCTTCGCAAAGGCCTAGAATGTTCCTGATGGTTGTGATTTGTGGAATACTACTTACAGAAATCGTAGATAAAAAAACCTTGGTTTAATTCCTTACTGCGAGATATTTTGTACTAGAATTCTTACTTATACATACATACGACTATATGAATAACATCACACTATATTCCATTAAATGGGTGGCACGTTCTCTTGAAACATTTACAGAACATTCACTCATCAGATTAATCAAATAATTAGTTTTTGTCAAACATTCTCATCCCCAACTATCAATCAGATCCACTTACCTGTTTCATTAATCTTTCATTCGACACACTTTTCACATGCTCAAATAGAAACAAAAACCATAAGGTGGTTAAAACATATATTTTTGTATTTTAACCACTTTGTGGTTTTTGTTTCTATCGACTTGAAAATGGTCGTCAAATTATAACATTTTCTAGATCTTTAATAAAGCCATGCTATGGGGTGGCTAGCTCAGTGGTATGAAGTCGGCCTGTGGATCCTGAGAACCCTGGTTCGATTCCCACAGACGACAAACAATTTTCATAATTTCAAAAGCTACCCCTGTGGCTCCTCCACCACTAACATCTTTGGGGGCCGTGATTTGACGACTGGTAACCGCACTTCACGCGCAAAATATATCACTTACCGAGATCTGCTTCGGCAGAGTGCCACACCCAGTAATGGATAGAAGACGTGATGATATATTTATTTATTTATTTATGCTATCAAAAAAATCCAAACTTTTTTGTCCCTTACTAAACTACAATTTCGGCTTAATTAACTCCTAAATTTAGTAACTATATAAGTAAAATAAAATATCAAGTCTGATTTAGATACAGAATCTAATTCTCTACTACTTTTATTTGAAACTTTTTCCTGTAAAATAACCAGAAAAGCAATTGCAGCGAAAAATTTATTTCCTATGTTATTCGTTTATGGTGTGTTAGTTTCATAGGACGCATGTATATACTGTAGGTAGTAATTAGTGTAAAGTGATACCTAGGCATGTATATAATATGGGTTAATTATAATACAAAAGAGCATACTGAAAGCAACGTGATCTATACCAAATATGTTGTTTGTTAAAGTTTGCAAAGGAATCTATTTCAGTTCATTTGTTATACTAGTGTATAATTTTTGCAAAATATGATGAGAAATGAAGTGTTAGATTACGCGCATGGTCGAGAGAGAATTTCTTCCGTGTTTTATAAATAGTTGAATGTGCAGGGAGTGCGCCGTTATTTTTAGATGCGAGATGCAAGATTCAAATAAATTTTAAATGCAAATGTAACGAAAACTAATGTGATTGTAGTATTTTTAACTTCGGGTTAGTTGGATCGTTGACCTGCGGTTTTGTTAAATGACAAATTTTATTTTTAGCTAAATGCAACTGCAGATATTTAAACACGGTCCAAATTTATGTTTGTAGATACTTATATTAAATTGTGGGTTACTAAACTTAGTTATAGTGTTGTGATCTTCGCTTGTTAAAGTACACTGTTATTTATGACAACATTTAAATGCCAGTCATTTATTTAGTTTTAAAAGACCCACAGAAATTTGCTTAATTCATTTGTTTTCGATAAGTCTATTACAGGCAGATTCATAAAGCGGATTAGCGCTAACACCATTTTTTATTTCGTTTTTAACTATCTTTTCAATGTATGAAACAAGTTTATTTTAACTTGAGTTAAAAAGAGACTTAATTAGCATCAAATTTAGTTAACTTCTTTAATCTGTTTTAATTTGAAACAGAGTTACAGACAATATTAAAAATTGTATTAGCGCTAATCCGTGTTCTGAATCTGCCTGCTAGTGTTTAGTTTAACTTAGAGTTTGCTTTGGTTTAACGAGTTCCATTTCATTTATTTATTTGCTTAATATTACTCCTAAAATAAATAAATAAATATATCATCACGCCTTCTACCCATTACTGGGTATGGCACTCTGCCGAAGCAGATCTCGGTAAGTGATATATTTTTGCGCGTGAAGTGCGGTTACCAGCCGTCAAATCACGGCTCCCAAAGATGTTAGTGGTGGAGGAGCCACAGGAGTAGTAATAATGTGGTGAAAATGTTTGTCGCCAGTGGGAATCGAACCAGGGTTCTCAGGATCCACAGGCCGACACGATAACCACTGTGCCACCTACTCCATATTACTCGTAATTGTTATAATAAACAAAAAAAACAAAGCGATAATTTTTGGACGGCTCCGGAGGTTAAATAATGCTAGTCCATCCCTGTTGAAAAGTTCATCCCAACTATAGGGTTTCCACTTAACTGAATCAGACTGTATAATAGTTCCAATCAACATTCTATTTAATGCAAACAAGTCATAGTTCACGTATTTACCCCTAAACATATTCACCTGAATTCTATGCATCTATCATTCATCTCATCGCATCACCTTCATCTAAACTTCCCCTCTGTATTATACATTCACTCAACAAACTTTTTCTGTTCCTGCCCTCTTCCCTCCGCCCCCTTGCTTCTCTTCATTCCTGCAGCATCCCGCTGTAATTCCTGTACGGAATGTTTGATAGTTTGCGTACCGCGTAATCGAGTTGGCTCTGGTGGTGGTGAAGCATGTAGTGGGGGATGAACGGGTGTATGGAAATGCTGTTGCCCTCTTCCCCTGCAAGAGGTTGCTTCGCAGCGCCACTAATGTGCGGTGTTAATTATTTTAAACTCGTATTTTGGTTGGCCGTGCATAAAAGCTCGCCTAATTAATATTAATTACAGTGCAGAATGTTTTGTTTTGTGCTGTACTTCCGATTTTATTGTTTGCTGGTATTTTGTGGAGTTTATGAATTTGTTTACTGGAAGTTAAGGGATTTTTAGGTGTTGTTAATGTAATTAATGCCTTTTTATGCTTTGCTTTCATGTTTCATGAGGGATTCTTCATGCTTTGTAGGATTTGTATTTCTTAATTGTTTACAACTTGTATGTTATATACATCAGTTTTGCTGTAATTTATTTAAACTTTACCAGTCAGAAAAAGTTTTAGCTAATTCTGAATTTTGGATTAATAAAACTCGGCAAAACCATATTCTTAAAATAGTTTAAATTACCTATAATATAATTTTGTTATCATTTGGTTACCGAAAAAGGACTTGGATGAAACTTCTAAAATAGGACTAGAATAAATTTGCTAATCCAAAGATTAGCTAAAACATTTTTGTGAATCAGGCTGTTAATGCCTTTATAACGATGTCCGTAGGACTAGAATACGAGGCAAACTAATTTTATATAACCGAAAGGCTTTAAAATTTTTAGTTATAAGACAGTAAAAAAAAATATGGTGTGCATTTTGAACTAAGGTTGAGTTTGCTTTAGAGGATTATACAGAGGTAGATTTTACACTACGGCTCGCTTAGTGCGACACATGTACTGTAATTGGGATTAATATCCTATTGTGTAAAGTAGCCTTAATAGATACATAAAAATGTTCACTACCGTATCAGAAAGTAAGACTTTCAGAAATAAATCCAGATATCACCTGATCATACCGTTGTTTTCCAGTTGTCTTTATAAGGCTTTACTTTCTTTATCTATATACTTCCTTTCCTATGGATGAATTTTACGACTTTCTTCTTTCAGTTTTAGAAAGAAGAAGACAAAAAAGTTTCTTGAAAATCTGTCATTTACTCTTATGAACCTATTGTGCCATATGCAAGAAATTAGTTACTTTCCACTAAATCTTTCTCGTGATAGAGGCGCCGCTATAATTTTCAAGGAATTCTTAAAAAAAAAAATACATATCATCACGCCTTCTACCCATTACTGGGTGTGGCACTTTGCCGAAGCAGATCTCGTTAAATAATATATAATGAGCGTAAAGTGCGGTTATTAGTCGTCAAATCACGGCCCCCAAAGATGTTAGTGGTGGAGGAGCCACAGAGGTAGTTTTTGAAATTATGAAAATTGTTTGTCGCCTGTGGGAATCGAACCAGGGTTTTCAGGATCCACAGGCCGACTTCATACCACTGAGCTAGCCACCCCATTCTTCTTCTTTCTAAATAGTTTGTAAGAAAATTTTCACCATGTGCACGGGACATTATGTACCAAAAATAAATTTTGTAAACCGCCCAGTTCTACAAAATTTTGTATGAAAATTTTTGCCAAGGTATATCTAAAAATATTCTAGTTTATATTCATAAACAATATTGTAATCATTGCGAACAATAAACTAATTATAATTTGTTTGTTTCAGGTATGTACATCAAATAAAATCTCTCGCGTTGCAGTCTACATTGTGGTATGTTGTTACAATATTACGATAGGCTAGGAACATTTTTACAAATCGAGCTACGGTGTTACGGTTCAGTCGGCGATAAAACGCGCATTTGTTCGGGTGTTCGTGGTTTCAACCGTCCATTGCGCCATTACCGGATTGAATTTACATTCGAAGGCGATCTAGTTATTCTTAGTCGTGCAGGATTTATGTTGAAACTCATGTTATTCGTCAGAGCTTGCGCCTGCATGGAAACTTTTACAAACTCCGTGAATTATTGCGTTATTGGAAAATGGTCTATCTTTGTTATACGTGAGAAATTTATGTTCTAATAAGATTTTTACATTTTAATTTATTATCGTACGCTCTTAATCATTAAAATTTTTTATACTTTTATTTGGGTTTATGTCTAGTTTTATAACAATTTGAAAATTTATTTTGACAATGATTCATCTTCGTAATTCGCAAACTTCTTGAATGAGATTAAGTTATCTAAGTAATTTGAGTTTTCTAAATAACATTTTTCTAACAGAAAAGTAGATGATAATAACTTGATGAATTATAAAATAATATAATTTGCAAGATGTCTCCAAGGATAAAAAAATATTCATGTTAAAGGCAAATGCTGAATTCACTGAATCGAATACAGCTATTTATGTTTTCTAATGAATTGAATTATATGAAAGAGTTATAGGATCGAGGTTACCTTTGACACAAAACAAAATATAGAAACATTTGAATTACAGGGATACCGGATTTCAAAAATTCCAAGTGCAGAGCCTGGTGTTACCTTAATTTTCCTCTTTGTAATTCAATGACATAAGATGAGAATCTTTAAAAATAAGATAGCGTACATTATAAAATTAACTAGTAAATTTTTCATTAATGGGAAATTTAATTAAATTAATAAATATACAACATATGAATATGACAGTTGGAGACAATGATGACGTTAAACAAAAATGTAGATAGGAACTGTCAAACATCTTCTCTTTTCTTGTTTATGACATTTGGGGTTTTATATGCCGCAAAGAAGGTGTTTTTTGTGTTGTACTGTCATTATTTGTTTTCTGGTAAGTAAAAAGAACATCTAACCAAAGTAAACAAATATGACAGATCCCTCTGGCAATGCAATGAAGTTAGTGACAGTCTGTTCCGTACATGTATCTTAGTTTCCAAGCAAAAAATGTGATCAATGAGGACGCTTCTGTACTTGTGATGTCACTATATTTTTAATTGCTTATATCTCTGGTGTAAAAAACTATTTTTAACAAATTTTTTCGCTAATAGTTCAACATATATTTTATTGTCATTAATTCTTATTATTTTGATTGTAGTATAATATGAAAGATTGAAGATATATGGCAACGTAATATAAAGTTAATAAATCAGTTGTTAATTAAATTCGTCCAGTAAACTGCAATAAAAAGTTGAACGCTTAAATGTAATTCATTGCGTGCTTATTAAATATAAATACATAGTTTGCATGGTAAGAAAAAGTAATAAATTATGTCAAACTATCTTGAAAGAAATATAGTTTATATGATTTAACTATTAAAAGAAAATTATATAAAAATTATATGCTGTTTGTTGTTTTATTTCAAGCAGATTTTAATCAGTGTATCAGGCCATAAATTTCAAGCAAACTAGAGCGACAAAATATGATTTACTTAAAGTTTCTACAACTGCAATCAGAGCTTTAGAAGTTGTTTTGAACGCCCTCTTCCAACAAACTTAAAACAGTTTCTAGAAAAATTAAAACGAGCAAAAAACTTGGCTGGAAATTAAGAAAATCAGTTCTCGGAAATCCGAATTCGGCGAAGTGGTGAATGGCACGTGCTAGGAAATGAAGAATTTCCTTCTTTCAGCGCAAGACGAAGCGATGAAAGGATAAATTAATTTCCCGGGAATTCGGGAGTCTTTTGATTTAAATTTTAATTTGAACTCCTATATTCATAACGTGAAGTGTAGTCCTTCCACTTGGTTTACCTTTTGGGGTTTAATTCAATCTTTTTAAGATTTTATATTCAAATATTTTTGTGCTTATAAATTTATCAAGCTATAAAATATGTATCTAACCAATATATTAATTTAAAAATGTTGTTCTTATTTCGAAGAATTAAAAATAAAAGTGCTGAAAAACAAGTCTTTTTTTAAACTATTACTATTTTTAGCAATCCATGGTTTATATTTGATTTTTTTTATTAAAATTTAAATTTGGTTATCAGTCATGTGTAATATATATTAATATTCAATATCTATTAAATTTGAAAAATCAACTTGCCACCGCCGCGCCGGGTTATGAATCTGGACCCTCCACTTGAATTGCGATCGTCCTGCCAATTAAACCATAGTGGCGTGTATAATTGCTGGCGGTGGCAAGTTGCTTTTTTCAAATTTAATTTTACCTACGTGACTCAAGTCAATTTAACCAAATACATTCAATATCTATGTAGAATAACTAAGTAATTTTAGGATTTAAGATTTAAGAAATTATTTACACCATATTTTAAAGCATAGTTTAAGATAAACAATAAAACAACGTCTAATTATGTATGGTACATTAATTTTACTATTCACGTTTAAACTGTAGTTAAAGTTAAATGAGCATTTTTGATAATACCGGTCATTATATATTAAATTACCTCGACAACTGCACTTAAGATCTATCATCAAATGAAATCACAGTATTTTACTGAAATTAGCCAATCACAATTTTTTTTTTGTTACGACAAATATCTTACGTGACATGTGTTGTTAAACAATTATTGTTTATTGTGTTTTAATGACATTAATTACATGAAGAAAATTATATAAATTATAATATTTAGAATTTTTTTATGTACTATGTTTCATTTATCAGATGGATAAATTTATTAGAAACTTTATTAGGCAATTGAAATGTCGGATCTTAATTGTAAATACACTAAATAAGGTACACTCAAAAGCAATATTGTTGAATGAACTAAGGGTACAAAGTGATCCACAGCTGAAGGTCACCATTACGTTAGCTTGTTTATCACTGAAACCTAAACTGCTATTGAGGGAAGAAATGCCATAGAGGACATGCGTGACGACTGAGTTGATTGGTGAAGTAGGCTGATATCGCAGCGCTGCCACCATTTTCCGCGGCCCATTTGTCCGTTCCTAGTCGATCGACGGCTCTACGTGGGCCCTGGTATTTCCTTACACACTTTCACGACCAATCCGGAAACTTGACATTTGACTGGCGATAAGGTGACACTACTCGTCAAGCTTGTTAGTCAGTCGGATAGGACTATCACCGAATTATTTCTTCATCCTAAAACCTATTTATTATCTCTGTAAGAAACATATTTAATTGTTTAAATATATTTATTACGATTTGCTTCTGATGAAGCACTCAAAGAAACTTTTCAACAATTTTTTCAGAGTTGGCCAAGGTTTTATTTTTTATGATATAGGATAATTAGAAAGGTGATGGTATAAGTGTATAAGTATTGATGATATTTAAGTTGAAATAGTAAACTACGTACCATGAACTGTAAGTAACAGTTTTTAGGTCAAGAATGTAGTTTGGGAAATCAGATTTCCTAAACATTCGCGACCTAAAAAAATGACTTACAGTTTGAAGTTAGTAAGCTATTTTTTATAATACTTGCACAAGTAGAAGGAAAGAAAAATAGGTTTCAAAATTAACAGCTGTCAAATTGTTGTCAAAATAAACAGGACCTTGATATGTAACATTTACTTACTGTCCACGGTGGATAATAAGTAAATATTAAAGTCCTGATGTAACAATGATAACCACTGTGCAATAAAAGTTCCAATTACTGTGTTTAAAATTCGTCATTAATAGGTAACTTACAGTACAAGTATTGTATTACTAGCAGAGGCAGTCGAAACGTCGACAAAATAAAAAAATAAAAATACTAAAAAAAAATTACTGAATTCCGATTAATATTTTATCACTTTAAATTTAATCTACAGTCAAATAAAAAAAAAATATCATTTCTTAAATTGCTAAAAATATTTGTCGTTAATGATACATGTTTTATCATGACTAGGTAGATAACATAAAAAAACGCCCTTGTATTTGAATGAAATCATGAAATCAATAAAATGGGTGAAATATTTTCATGTTCATCTTTGACAGATCATCCTGTATAATATAATTATAGGCATGTTATTCAAGAAGGAATAATAATTTTGTCGTGTCGCATGAACTTGTTTTCTTTTTAAAGTTTTGTTAGCCAATCATGATCAAAATCAAATACGTAATCTCACTTCGAACGAACTATAGGTATTTTATTATTAAAGAAAGTAGGTGGCGTACATAAATTAAGTTCCGTAAATTTGTAGGTATAATTTTTTATGGGATAGTGGCTCAGTGGTACTGAGTCGGCCTGTGGATCCTAAGAACCCTGGTTCGATTCCCACAGTCGACAAATAATTTTCACCACATTAAAATTACCCCTGTGGTTCTTCCACAACTAACATCTTTGGGGACCGTGATTTTATGGCTGGTAACCGCACTTCACGCGCATAAATATATTATTTACCGAGATCTGCTTCTGCAGAGTGCCACATCCAGTAATGGGTAAAAGGCATGATTATATATTTATATTTATTTTTCATTTACATAAATGGTAACTTATGACTTACTGATACCTACCTGCTTCAATGCGCGAAATGCAATAAATGTACGTGAAAATGTTTATTATTGTTACTCGATAAATTTTCCCTATAAATTATTATCGATGTCACATTTAGTTACGCAAATAATGGGAATATACCTATCAATATTGTCAGGTTCTTTTTTTATGTTTTTCGTGAATGGTATCTATATATCGGATATCGGATATCAATAGACAAATACATAGTGGTAAAAATATGATTTATAGTTTCATTCACATTCGTCAAATGAACTAAAACAAAACAACGAAACATGCCTGTGAGGTAACCGCGTACGAGAAAAATGGAAGCGTATTTTGACAGAGCGAGGGAATGAATACCGGAATTTATTTGTGGTAAAAAAGAACTGGGTTCATTGCAAATGAAATGAAAAAAGTAATATGTTCATAGGATTTGATAAATAAATATAATTTCCTAGCTTTTTAAAAATATGATTTAACAACCATTATGGAACTATATATTTATTTATTTGTTACTCTGCATAACAGGAACTTAATTCCAATTACAGTACCTACATTTTATAGTGGAATCCAAATCAGACAGTCACAATCGTATTTTTTGATATAGTTTGAAGTCAGAGATTTGAACGTATGACCCTTATGCTTGTTAATTAAGAAACGCAAGTTTTACCTCGTAATGGCTCAGTGGTATCGAGTCGGTCTGTGGGTCCTGAGAACTCTGGTTCGATCCCCACAGCCAACAAAACATTTTCACCAGATTAAAATTAATTATGGGGTGGCTAGCTCAGTGGTATGAAGTCAGCCTGTGGATCCTGAGAACTCGGGTTCGATTCCCACTGGCGACAAACAATTTTCATAATTTCAAAAAACTACCCCTGTGGCTCCTCCACCACTAACATCTTTGGGGGCCGTGATTTGACGACTGGTAACCGCAATTCACGCGCAATTTATATCACTTACCGAGGTCTGCTTCGGCAGAGTGCCACACCCAGAAATGGGTAGAAGGCATGATGATATATTTATTTTATTTTTATTTAAAAGTACCCCTGTGGCTCCCCCACTACTAACATCTTTGGGGGCCGTGATTTGACGACTGATAACCGCACTTCACGCACATAAATATTTCACTTACCGAGATCTGCTTCGGCAGAGTGGCACCCCCAGTAATGGGTAAAAGACGTGATGATATATTTATATTTTATTTTACGTTTTACCTCGTTTTAATCCACTGAGCTACGATTACCATATAGTTGTGTAAAGTGTTGTTGTTCAAAAAAGAATCGTTCTGACAGTTAAATCAAATCGAACAAAAGTAGAACTAGTTTTCATTGTCTATGACAAAAATACTGATAAATACTCAACAAGTATTGTGAATTCTGATGTTCATTAGTAGTGAATTTTTCATGAAACAGTTTTACAGTCTCACCTGATCTCTGCAAAAACAAATACCAAAAATAGCAGCATGTGAGTGTGTAGGAAATCACACCACTTCAATTTCGTTCAACCACTCACAACTTACATTTTCTTTTAGAAGCCACAGACGTCATCACAGAGTCGTATCCTCGGTCGTATTTCTAACTGAATGTGAACGCAAGTGCATCTTGCAGTAGTGTGGCTTCATAGCACAGCTGGTAATAATTCAGCAGCTCGCGACACCCAGAACAATGTGCAGCAGCTTCGCTGTGTCTTAACATGAGTCAGTCTGGCCAACCTTCGTACCAGTCGTCCATTAAACAATAGGTTGTCTGTTGTAGTACTTTCGTTGTGGTTTAGTTTTGACTTTAAATTTGGAGAACGTTACTGGTCAGTTGCAGTGTTAAATTAATAGTGGCTTCGTTTTATTATTTCTGGATTTGACTGTTCATTTGTTATTCTGTTACTAATCTCATTATTGTGCGTTATCAGACTTAAAATCCAACAGGCAGATTCATAAAACGGATTACCGCTAATACCGTTTTTAATATTATCTATAACTTTGTTTCAAATTAAAACAGATTAAAGAAATGAACTAAATTTGATACAAATTAACTCTCTTTTTAACTCAAGTTAAAATAAACTTGTTTCGTACGTTGAAAAGAGAGTTAAAAACGAAATAAAAAATGGTGTTAGCGTTAATCCGCTTTATGAATCGGTCTGTAAATATCTTTGGTTCAAACTAGCATAAATAATTATTTTATTTATTTATTTCTTTGTTACTCTACACAACAGGAACTTAATCCTAATTACAGTACAGAGTGTAGGCCCTCTGTTTTGTGGCAGCCAAACGCTAATGATCCAACAATAATAATGTGTTATGCAAAAACTTGCCTTCTGTTTTTCTTATTCATTTCTAGCAACGCAAACTTTTGATAAAATCTATGACATTCAAATTATGCATTATTTTGAAGAAATTTACGTTCATAACATGAATTTAAAATAAGCATAGTTCCGGTTCTTTGAATAGCTCTGGTTTTGTTAGCAAGCACTACTAATGTGTATTTATGAACGGTTCGATTTTAAAATAGCTTTAAAAACCCATTTATTTGTTTTATTTATTTATTTATTCATTTATTTGCTACTCTGCACAACAGGAACTTAATTCCAATTACAGTATCCTTATAGTGGAACCCGAACCACTCAGACACAATAGATTTTTTTTGATATAAGTAGAATTCAGTGAGATTTGAACGCACGACCTCTTGCTTACTAATTAAGAAACGCAAGTTGTACCTCACTTTTATCCACTAGGCTATGATTGCCTGTGCTAGCAATTACAGGCAATAACAAAATGAGTTAAAATCACAGCGATACCATAACTTTGTTGGTCACATTCGATCGGATTTCAAAGAACCCAGGTTCAATTTTTCTTTCTATAATAAAATTTGCATTACCTACTTTCAAATCCAGCTTTTTATAATCTTGATTGTCCATGTTTATTTGCATTTACGTGCACGGAACGACAATTAAAATGAATTATACTTAAACTACAATAATGGCCAGTTGTACAACTGTCCCTTAAATATCAAGTATCACTTAAGGCAAATAATATCGAACTGAATTGTTGACAACAATGTCTCTTAATTCATTTGACATTATTTCTAGATTAAATATTGCTTTACTTAAGTTATACTTAATATTAGAGGAAATGCGATGCAACTGGGCATCCGTCACAAAGATCAGAGTCTTATATCTCTTACAGAACTGCTAGACGCTGTTGCAGGATAACACAGACTCCGAAAGTAAAATGTGTGTGTCTGCTGCGCGTTTAGTTTGCACAACTTTTTTTCTTCGAATCCGGTGAACAAGAGCAAGAGCAGAAGCAATGCTCGACTGAAATAAATATAAACGTAAGCCAGAGTGGAACACTTGGGTTTCTGTTATTTTTTTATGCTAGGTTTGCTATTGTTGCGACTGTTAGTTTTTGCTAGTTTTGTTGCTGGATTCCGTAGATTTATATTTTTAGAAATGTGGTTAATGCAACGGTTTTCTGTAAAGATTTGTATAAACTCTTGCGCGGAAAGTTTTGTATATTTTATACGAAAATAAATAAAGATGCATTTCTATTGAAATTTTTGTTTTGTATGGAGATTGGTGTAGTTATACGAGAACTGATTTTAGTTTTTGTTTACTTTCTTTAAAAGAAGTGGTTAATATATATTTGATAAAAAATTGTGTATACAGAAATAGTTACGCCAACTTAAAAACCAGAAATTAGATTTGTTTATCAGAATGCATGTTTTCATTTTTAGTTTACACATTTACTCGTATATATTTTGTGATGTTAGGGCTAGGCTACATAAAGCGATGTTAATACATTATTACCTAACAGCATGTTAAAAGATAAAAATGACAAAGATGACTGATACAGGATTATCAAATGTTACAATTGTCCCACGGCCCGCTGAACTAAACATGGCCGTATTTATGTAGGCTTTTTAAAGTAACCCGATAGGTTATTTTTGTTTAATTAGTACGCTTTAAGTAAACTAGAACTGATCTTGAGCTGACCCAACTGCCCCAGCTATTTTAGCGGGTTGGCAGGTTGAACCCGTTTGCTATCCTTTTCTAATCAACTTGTGTTCCTTGTTATCCATGGCGGCATCCTGATTTGTAATAGAGTAGAGAGGTTAGAAGCTATTTTTTTGAAAAACATAAGTAATTTGATAATAATTTTCTGAAAAAATATACATAACTATTATTTATGCAAGTGATGGAAGAGCAATATACAGTATGTGTTTCTTGCAATAAAGTAGTTAGTCACAGAGGATAATATTATGACAGTTAATTTCGACTCCGAAATAAATTATTTTGATAGTGCTGATGACAAAATTATACAAAAAAAATGGACATACACTGACGTTATTAGCTTTTTGACTAGATATAAAAAATATAAAGATGACTTATAACATCCAATTAAAAGCGTAATTTAACACACAAACAAAACTAAGCAGTTGTCGCTTCGAATTCAGATTTTAAATTTACCGCTAATATTTACAACTGACACATGAGATACATCATTTATTTGGAAGTAACCGAGTTAGTTCTAGGTCAGTTTAGGATTCCCAAACAAATACGGCTTATATCACTTACCAATATGTGCTTCAGAAAAGTACCACACTCAGTAATGATTAAAAGACATGATGATTTATTTATTTATTTTAAAATATCGACATTTTTAGATACATTTTTTTTCGCCTAGTTATCAAGGCAACTAGTTGACAAGATTTTATACAGTCGAGCAATAATGCATTCAGTTTTTCTTTTCATTCATTCTACAAGCTTTTTCCATATCCATTTTCAAGACATATTTCCAGATATGTATCTAACGTCTCAAAATTCAACAAGCATCCAGTACCAATTTGAGAGCTGCCGCGAAAGTTTACAATACTTGATACACACTTCCATCGACTGCAAAATATTTTCAAAGTAATATGAAATTTAAGTAAACATCTTGAAACCACAATCACCATCTTATTCATTCCGAACTACCCTAAAATCAATTTTCAATCAATTCCCTAGCTTCTACAAGTGTTCAGAGACTAGTCTGCTCGCACCACACATTATAATGCAAATACCGGGCAGTACGAGGACTCACAAGAGCCCAAGACAAACGCGATTCGGCAGCGACGTCGACGTCGCTATCACAGCGTCTGGCTGCCGGTCCCAGCACCCCAGGGGCGTCCGTCCCGCGGGCACGCCGCTCCAAGACAAATTGCAAAGCGGGCCAGCCTGCCCAGCGCTACAAAAACTTCACAAAGAAATATAGCGGTTAAATTGGTATGAGACTTGTACTGCACCATGGACTAAACATGTCCTCCTCTCACCACCAAGCAGCTACAGAGCCGAACTGAATCGCAAATTCTTATCAGCAACTCTCTACTTTGTGGTTTCGGTAAAAGTAATAGAAGTATATTTTATTCGTTTTTTACACATGTAATATATTCTTTTTATCTTTACTATTGTACATAACGTACTATACCGTGTGTCTACTTTTATTTCCGAACATGGGAAATTCAATGTTTAAATTTTTATTAGGCGATATCTATTCCCCTATTAATTTTTATTCTTGTCGACAAAAAATTAATAATTCCTTATCTCATTGAAATAATAAACAAGCTTGAAATAAATAACGTATCTTAGGCACAACTCAGGATTCTAATTCGTAGCAACCAAATATTTAGTTGAATGACGTATTTTTGATGACGTCAGGCGATTTAGTTAAATTTCTAGAGAATTTATTTTCTACTGTTGGTTACAAAGATATATTTTGATGTGGTATTTCTGAAAACCTTGTTGCCGCTTTTTGTGATTGTTTATTGTTAACAAGTCCACTTTGTTCATTGAAATCGTAACTATGTTTCTATATTTAGTATTATTTATTAAAATAACCAAACTTTTCAAAACACGGCACTGCAAAACATACGAATAGGATGTAGCGACTGGTTCAAAGCAGTTGCTAGCAGTAAGTCGCTACAAAATGTTTAGTCGCCAATATTGACGTCACACGTAAGTTACATTTTATCCCTCAAGGTGGCTACACTATCGGTAGCGACAATAAATGACATCAAGCCAGTCGCTACAACTGGTGGCTACGAATTAGAATCGGTCTCCTGTACACGCATGCATTTACTGTATGTGCTACTACTAAGCTCTGTTCATCAAGCAGTGCCAGTGATTCCTATACCAGTTGGAGACGAATATCGGCGGATTTAGCTGAGCCTAACTGAATATGGTAAAACGTATAAGGTACTGCTTTAGTATCAGTTCTTCATGTCCCACAAATCTGGAACATCTGTTTTTTTAACACCCATTCATTCGTTTGACCCAATCTCATATCATTCGTCCAAACATTGCAATTAGTCAGCAAATTACTTGTTTTACTTTACATTTATCAACATTCAAATCTTTCCTTACTTTCTACTGCTATAATATAATTTAACATTACAGTTGTTTCTTCAGTAAGATAGAGGACTAGTCTTTTCTCCTCCGTATAAAATTCTTATATATATCTATCGGCGAGATGAATATAAAATCTCAATTATTCATTACTGTTTTTGCTATTAATTTATGCTATGATTTCTATTCGATATTTACAATTACCTCATTAGCTCATTACAGTTTCTTCCTTCTGTATTTAATACAGAGTGATCAAACGGAATTGTTGCAGTTGGCAATACAATTCCAGAGATCTTTTTATTCCACAGTTGGCACAACACCAGATAAAGGCGAAAATATTATTTGACATCTCTAATAAATACAAATAGGTTATGTCAGGAGTCTGACAGCTAATAGGATTATAGACTCAGCTTCAAAAATATGCAATGGTGTAATGTAAAGACCATTTGAATAAAAAAATATAAGGACCAATCACCGGTTTACTCTCGATTAGCGTTAATCATGATTAAATAATAATGGAAACCATAGTTTCTATTATTATTTAATCATGATTAACATTAATCGGTGATTGAAAAACTGGTCCTAAATGTACTTAAATTTAAATTTTCAAATGTCACTGTCAACAACAGGAAATAAATTTATGTATCAGGCTTACCAATTTCAAGTAGTTTTATTTTTACTGCCAACTGAAACAATTCCGTTTGATCATTCTGTATTTATTTATTTGTTATTCTGCACAACAGGAACTTAATCCCAATTACAGTACAGGGGAGTTACAGTTTATAGTGGAACCCGTCCCACTCAGACACAATCGTATTTTTTGGATGATATGACTTAAGACAGTGAGATATTGCGTACAACAGTTGAAAGTTAAACAAAACCCTCAACTCTAGCATCAACACATCGATCAATATCCAATATTTTTCCCGTAAAACATCAATGACAATTTCAGCAGCAGCGACGCTAAAGCCAATTTAAGTGTACGTTGAAGCGTTATTCGATACCCGGGAACCGCGGCCGTCACAGCACTCGTTCGTCATTTCACGATTTGCGTTCTGTCGTTCTGGATGTCCCGCTAGGCTCCAGCTCGAGTTACTGACAAATGTATTTGCCGTGTACCCAGCAGTGTGACTGCGAGTGCGTTTCACTCAACCGCGTTATTATTTCCTTCGCAGCAATTTACTATTCACAAAGAATTGGTTTTGGTTTCAACGGTTCTAGTTAGTGAGACGAGGAAATACTTGCGTATCTGTTGCTCGTCAAGGCAACCTGGAAAGATATTGCTGGGTAATCATGTTTTGTTTTAACAGTATTTATTTATTTTTCCACGATCGGGAGTAAAAGTCTGTTTCTGTGGTATCAAAGTTATGACAGAATTCATAGGAGTATAATAGCTGTATTTCATTTGCCACTTGTTTCACTTAAATTAGTTCAGATAAATTAACATGTCTAATTGAACTGAATTACTTCAATGTAAATTAAAATCAGTATTTCTAGTACTGGAAATAAAGTCAGCGAAGTATATATGTGATCTAGTTTATTAAATGTAAGTTAGATCTGATCCAAATGCTAAATATAATACGCCTTCTACTTGCTATTTGGATCAGATCTAACTTACATTCATTGATCTAGATCAGTTATATATTTTTCCTGAAACTGGCAAGACCAATTTTAATATGGAAAGTAGATTTTTACCTAAACAAGTACGTATTCAAGGTTACAACAACAAAAAACAATCAGGTAAAGGCTGTACCAGACTGTTTTGTACTTTTCCTGACTGTATTTTTGTTATTGTGACCTTGGATAAGATAAGTCTGCTGTCAATATGATTCTTATCAAAAAATTTACACATTTTATAGATCCATAAACCTATAAATAATGAACAAAATCGTAACGAAACATATGACTTTATGAAACATTTTCTAGTTAACAACAAATATTGATGTGATTTTACTCATTATTTATTAATTGGAAATAAGAAATTTTTTTTTTATTTTGAAAACAAAATAAAACCTTCCATGGTGATTGGATGACAGGCTTTAATTCAAAAATTGAAAAACGACGACGTTTCGGTCCGAGATTGGGACCATTATCAAGTCAAATATAAAAACAAAACAAAATAGTTGATGATTTACATGATGATAATTGATAAACACAAGAAAATAAGAGTGATCACTCCTAAAGTCACAATAATTGTGAGGATTGACAGGTAAAAAAAAATTTTTTTTTCAAAAAAAAAACAAAAAAAATAATATTTTTTTTTTACCTGTCAAACCTCACAATTATTGTGACTAGGAGTGATCACTCCTAATTTCTTGTTTTTTATCAATTATCATCATGTAAATCATCAACTATTTTGTTTTGTTTTTATATTTGACTTGATAATGGTCCCAACCTCGGACCGAAACGTCGTCGTTTTTCAATTTTTGAATTAAAGCCTGTCATCCAATCACTATGGAAGGATTTATTTTGTTTTCAAAATAAAAAAAAAAATTTTCCTATTTCCAATAAATTTACACGGCTTAATCAACTTTCCTTACATTATTTATTAACTTACAGCTAGATTCTCAAAAGAGTTTTAGCTAATCCTAAATTTGGATTAGCTAATTTTATGCTAGTTCTACTTAAAAAAGTTAATTCAATTCACTTTCCGAAAACTAAATGGTAAGAAAATTATATTAAAGTTTCTTTAAACGTTTTTGGGAATATGAGTTAGTTTAATTTGACAAATCCAAAACTCAGGATTAAATAGCTTCTAGCTAAAACTCTTTTGTGAATTGGGTTGTTAAAGACTTGTAACAGAATTCCGCTTTGAAAGTAATAAATCATAATTACCCTAATTAATTTAAAATTAAATTTTCATTACCAATTGACAAGAGGTTCGTGACGCTTCACAGTGAGAAGTGGTACAATGATTGAAAAGGATCCAGAATCGTTTGCCTAGATTGAATTATTATTATTCATATAAATGTATCTTCAAACAATGCATGAATGTAGAAGAATGTGTTTGTATATAAATGTGCGTTCAGTTGTAAACGAATGTATGTTATTATTGTACATTCGCTGACTGTGTAAGCCAGATGATTCGCGGAATTTATACAAATATGCCGTTTAATGTCTGTTCGATTTACCATCTTCTAGGTGAACATATGCGATGTGAACATTTGGGTACCATCTGCAGCATTCGATAAATGTTACTGAGTAACACATTCGCGAATACATTCTCCACGTTCATTATTTTCAACGATCTTGGAGTCACTGTTTTTTCTAGAATAAAATTGCAAATTTAAATAAATGTTCTGGCAGTCTATTGCTGGGTTGCAAGAAAAAAATAAAGAGCTCTTTAGTTAAAGAACTGTTTATCTAGCAACAGTATCAATAGCGTTTTTCTGAAATTTATTGAACCGTTAGTTGCTAATGAACCGATAAAACTTTCATGCAACCCAGGATTAATCTTACAATATCGTAACCAATTTAGTTTCTTAATTAGCGGGGAAGAAGTCGTGCGTTCAAATCTCACCGACTTTTATTTATATCAATAAAAAACTATTGTGTCCAAGTGGTTCGAATTCCACTATAAGCTGTACTGTAATAGGGAAGCTGTGCAGAGTCACAAATAAATAAATAAGTATTAAGGGCAGTATGTGTTTTCTATTTGTTAAGGATGATTTTAGAGATTGATACCTTTTCTCGATCTCCAATACATTTTAACATGCAAGAATTACATTTATTTTAATAATTTTGGATGTTGAATTTGGTCGTAAAACAGTATATAGCTATTAATATACTCCTAAACTTGTTCTATACTATAGTTATCCTTATAAAAATATGTTTTGATAGTTTCTATGTTACCACAGAGGAATGTTTAATATTTATTTACTTACCTTCTCTTGATCGGTAAGTAACGCGTATTACAGTTGCCATTAGAATCAGATCTAACTTATCTTACTGAAACAGATCACTTATTTATTTCACTGGATTAACTGGCTCATTTTATTACCAGTACTAGATTTACTGATTTGTACTTAGCTCAACGTAATCAACCCCAATAAGCAGGGTGGATAAAAATCATGATTTAAAAAAAAAAATTAAAAAAATCGATTTTTTTTTATTTAAATCAGATTTTTCTGATTTAAATTAGATTGTTTTAATAATTTTTTTAAGTGCGTAAAAACGGATATTTGAATTAAATTTTTAAATATTATGAATTGTGTAATGTTTTCAAAAGAAATTCTGAACAACGTTTCAAGTGTTGAATGGTGGTGTCCCAAAAAGATGAATTAGGACCAAATAAAGATATAATATTGAAAATTATAAAATCACTTTTATGCGCCATTTCGTCTTCAGCTTGTGTTCAGCGAGTTTTTTCATCATTTGGACTTGTGCATTCAAAATTGAGAAACTGACTAGGAACTGAAAAGGCTGGAAAACTGGTCTTTTTATTTAAACATTTTAACAATCATGTACAACTAAATGAATAAAAGTTTCTACTTTATTTTTTTTTGTGATTTAAATTTTTATATTTTCATATTCAAATATTTATGATTTATTAAGACATGTTTTTCTTTTTTTACTGATTTTTTTTTGTATTTTTAATTTAATAAATACATATACAATAATAAAAATTATTCATTTACATTTAAATTATTAAATTTAATTTATCTTGATTTAAATCAATGATTTTTTAAAATAAACTCACTTGATTTAAATCATGATTTAAATCAATTTGATTTAAATCTCTCAACCCTGCCAATAAGTACATCAATTTACTTTGTTGAGTTATTTAACCATTTTGTCTAATTTATCTAAACTAATTTAAGTAAACTAAGGCTCCGTTTTTCCATCTCCGGATAAAGTTTTCAATAACTAACAGTGCGATAAATAACATAAAAACGCATCTAAATCATAACACAAATGGTAATAATTATACTGAATGTCACATTCTGATGCGATATTTTTTCATTTATCCTACTGATAGTTATCGAGAACTTTATCTGGCGATGGAAAAACCGGCTCTAAGTGGCATATGAAATACTACTGTAATTACTTACTGATCAAATAATGTGCAAACCCAATCAATAAACACTTTAAAAACTTCGTCCGGGTCAAAAATTATTAATGCAAGTTAAGATAACGTATTAAAGCTAAAATACATCAAAGATTTTTTTTACTTTTATTACGGCATTAATATTCATATATCTTCAGATTTAGGATCAATATACCTGCGTATAATCCTGACGAAACCTTCCACAATCCTCGGAATGTTCAAAAATTCCCTGTCCTCTATTTCGTCATTCGCTCGTTCCTCTCCGAGCAGCATTCAAACTCCGTCTGGAGTGTTAATTAGAGGCCCGCTAATTCGTAATTGTGTCGCGGTCGCTGTTTATCTTGTGCCGAGCTCAGCGAAACACACCCCTATGTACCAGGGTAGAAGGTAAAGAGGAAATGAACGAGTTTTTGCGATGTGGGCTCTGCGATGGTGGCGGCGGTAGCTCACGGCAGAATTTTAGAGCTCTTTGGTTCTGTTGTTACAGTTTGACGATTAACTCGTCAAGTGTTTATTTAATTAGGACTGGCAGAAAAGGTGAAAAGTTGAGAATTTTCTTACATAATTTAAAATAATAATGAAGGTCTAAGGTTCAGAAGATCAGTGTTGTGGTTTCTTTCACGGACTAAATTTTTATAGTTGATTTCTTTTCCGAATAGAATTATAGGTAAACCAAAAGGAAGTACCTGCATAAATCCGTGGGTGCTTTGGTCAAAAGGAGCAAATAATAGTAATTAAATTCTCATTTTGTGCAATTATTTTGCATAGGTAAAGGTCACTGAACCTGAATTAATATGTGTTTAGTTACAAACTGTTCTATTTAGAGTATATTTCAGAATGAACAATAAATTATGATCTAAATTATAGAGGACTTAGGTGACTTAATTACTAACTATTTCTTAATCTTTGACCATTTTTCATATTTTTACTTAATCAAAAACGCATCTAGTTCTTGTCCCAAAAAATAAAAACAGGCGATAAGCTACTGAATTTTAAGTAAAAGTTAATTAATTACATAATAAGCTGCGTAAAATATTCCTGTAGGGGTGTCACAAATTATGAAATACGACCCTTCAGTACTTCATATACAGAATTTACATTCTTCCAACTAGAACTCATTTCCATAAAGACTTGAATTGCTAAGCGCCAAAATTTCCCCAAACACAAAATTAATTTCGTCATTTGCATTACACCCCTAATATTTCTTGTCTTTTACCTACCCTTCTCTAAACATATAAATTTGTGAATTTCTAGCTTAGTAATTGGTGATTTCACTATTTTTGTTTATTGTTATGGGGTACGTGGCTCAGTGGTATCTAGTTGGCTTGTAGATTTGAAAACTCAGGTTCGTTTCCCACAGCCGATAAACAATATTCACCACGTTAAAAATTACTCCTGTGAGTCCCCCTTTACTAATATCTTTGGAGGCCGTGATTTGACGGTATTTCACGCGTATTACTATATCAGTTACTGAGATTTATAACGGCAAAGTAAAGGGTAAATGGCATGATTTCTGATAGAATTATGGTGAAATTGTTTTGATATGAAAATTGCTGAAAATTTGTTTACAAGTTATTGAATACCTTTGGCCGTATCTTCAAATTACGTTTAGTTTTTGAGATATATATTTGGAAAGATACAAATTTAACTTAATAGTTTGTATAGGTATTTAAAATGCAAGACTTCATGAGACCTCGTACGAGATTCTCACTCTCGTAGTCTTTAAATCGATTTCGACTCGAATTTTCTATTCTAATATTGTTCTTGCTTTCGTCTCTAATTTTTGTTGCTTGGTACTTATATTTCGGTCAAAGCCAAAACTAACTAACTACCCATTCAAGAACAATAAACACACTTTATTTCTCTTCCTCCACCCAAGACTTATCCCATCTCTGCGGTGAAGATGCGGGCTGATGGTTGGCAGGCACAGTCTGAAGTCGAAGCCGATTTCGGCGTGATTGGATTGTCCGCGCGTCAAACTGTCAAGTGCGGGCGTGTGCCGTAACGAGCACACGACTCTGACCGACAGGTCGACTGCTAGTTGGCCCCGGCTCTGTCAGGTCATGGGTTGTTACTTTACTTGAGAATTTAGCTTGACATTGCGGTAAGGAACTGCTAAGGTAGAGATGATTTGTACGGAGGTTAATTAACGGTCCGTAAGAGGATTTCAGTTTGAGCAATCTTACTTGAAATGTTGTAGGTACTTCAAATGTAGAGGGGAAACTATTTCAAAATTTAACTATAATTATCTAAGGAAATACTTACTAATTGATCAAATTAAATTATAAAGATTATTTTTTGACGTTTCTCAAAACCAATGAAATGCTTCTCTGTATGTCACGTGCGTTTTAACCAATCTTGTCATTATTGTACTGAGAATAAAGCTCTTGTGATTATTTCCAAGAATAGTCTTTGTAGGTGCTTTTGTTTGTGACAAATGATCGGTAGTTATCAAATAATTATTTAAAACTATCAACGCGTCAAGTAAAATATGTGAAAAAAATAGATTTCATATATAGGAATACACCAACAAATTTTGGAAACAACTTCCAAGAATACATTAACAAGTAATTAATCGATAAGGACCCAGTTCAAAATATTTTAAGATGGATGTATCGACCTCAACTGCTAAGTCAAAAAATAATCTAATTAAATATAACTCGAGAGTTGGATAAATTAGAAAATAATTCTTCAGTATCTTTCTCAAACTCGTTGCCATTTGGCAATAGCCACTCAAGCCTTACGGCTTTTTGACTATTGCCTGGCAACAGGTTTTCGAAAGATCTGTCTAATTATTTTCAATTTATACTCATTCTCTTGTTACATTATTACTGAGAAAAACTGGGACCTTACATATTCCGGTCGTATGCTATGGTGACCCGGTATTAAAATCTGATTTTATTCCAAATTTTCTGTCTATTTTCGTGTTATGGATCGAGGTTGCCTATGACACATAAGAAAAATAGAGAGAAAAATTTAAATAGTTGAGTGGTATTGAGTCGGATCGTGTATTTGAGAACCAGGGTGCGATTCCCACAGTCGAGAAACAGATTTCACCAATTTCCTCCCCCATTAACATCTTTGGGGGCGTCCTCATATTTTCCAAAAATATTTCATAAGGTCCAGACTAAATACATATTTCAACATCGGAAATAAAAAACAAAACAACTAAAAAATATGAGTGTAGGATCAAAACTCTAGGTTGTATATTCTTGTAAACCCATTACCAGTTCATAATCGTTTCCAATCGGTTTTCAATAATTACCTCTCCCAATAAATTATAAACAGTTTTCATTTAATTGTAATTACGTATCCCACATCTCTGATTACCGGTGATACAACAGGGACGAACCATTTCCCGCCATCAACATTTTTCACCAGGCGTTCACTCTTGCAGAAACATTACTACTCGGCGCACTGAAGCGTTGAACGACGCGACGATTGGGAATTCGCTGTTGTGGCACATCGGGTAATTTGTGTTTATTTGTTTTTGAACACTGGTTTTGTGTAAACGTGTTTTAATTATTGTTTGGGATTGTGAGTCGAGTATTTGACGCAGATTTAGCAGTAATTAATAAATATGCAAAATTTAATGACGATGTCATCACGTTGATGCATAATTTTATTGAAATAAAATTATATTATTTAAAGTTGTGCAATAGAGTTCCTCCAATATTTGTTTAAACTTTAATAATATTATAATATATAGGTATCTGTTTGTTTATATGTAGAATTATTATTTCAATTCAAGCGAAATATGCAGATGATAGTTTGACGGATTTTATATTATAATCTCTATTGTTATTGACAGATACTCGTCTACTGATATTATCTTGTTAATTATAATTAATTAACGTCCTTTTGTGATGTATGTATTATTACAATTATATTTTAAATATTTACCCTTACTTAATACAAAATTCAAAATTAACTGTGGGAATTTTTTATAGAAATTTTTAATATTTTCGTCATATTAAGGTGGTTGGTCACTAATCGTCCAAATACCGAAAAATTCTGTGTAGTTTTCTTATTAAAATTCATTTCAAACTTAAGATTTCGAAACAAACAAATAAATTTTCCAATCGGTTAAGTTTGGCTGAAATTTTTTGAAATATAAAAATTGCAAGCAAAATTTTTCTAAAATATTTGAAGCACGAGAAATTCAACGCCATTAAGAGCAGGGAAAGTACAATATCTGTTAAAGTAAAATTTATAAAGTCTATGTTTTTGAAGTATACAAACAAAATATTTAATTACAAATAGTAGAAACAAACGAAATTAAATTAAAATATTATTTTGTATGCAAGACTGTCACGAAATCTCGTATCGAATATTATATTCTCATATCATTCTTTTCTCGTCCCTCATTTTGGTTGCGCGGTGAGGCAAGATACGAAAATACTCTCTGTTATGCATCATTACATTAAACAAAATTATAGTGATCAATTGATAACAATGGCGAGTTATACATTCAAAATTCTGGATGGAAGAAAACAAAATAGAAAGACATATCTAGAATTAATGAGAGAGCTAGTTGACAGATCATGATCAATTAGAGTATATTTTGAACATGCCATTTAATCTGCATCGTATCTTAAAAGTATGCTCTGGTTAGTCGTGGTCTGTCAACTAACTCTCTCACTAGTGCGAGATGTATCTTTCTTTTGGTTCCTTTCCATTTCTCCCCGACGTGACGTTAATGGTATAACTCGTCATTATCATATTTAATGTAATTCTATTAGGAAAAGGGAGATCATGTTTTACACAAACAGCGTTAGTTGTGCGTCTATAAAAATGATATTCATATTTCTGTAATATGTGGGAAAAATGAAGTATTTGAAAGACTAGCTTACTCAAGTGATATAGCAATGCGGAATTGCTCTACAGATAACTCTAAATAGTATTTTTTGAAACGTCACAAATCCAGTGGTACGCGACACTAGGACATTGAGAGGAACAAACCAGCATTCATTTTTCACCGCATATCACAGCATTTCATCTCGCCCGAATAATTTGCATATAAAGACAGCGACATTTTTCACGGAAAATGGAAGAAATTATACCGACACCGGCCGTGCTATCTGATGACGCTGCGCGAAGATTGCGCAAATAAATAAATTGTCCAAAGTAACGAGTCGAGATTTACGATGAGGCTTTTCAAAGCTTCTGCGAGTTAAGAATAGACATAATACCAGACAGTGTGTGGTCTTCAACTATACCCCAAGCGGATAACAGGGGCGGCGATTTGTCAAAATTAAGTTAGTAAGCTCGAAAATAAATAATCTCTAATAATTCAACTCATATAAAATACATATACCGGGTGGTGTTTGATAAGGGGGAAAATAGGGATTTAACATGGGATCCTCCAGCAATTCCAATTATCAAAATAATCTAAGAAAATAAGAATAAATATTTTAGGGAACATCAATCAAAAGTTTCGAATTAAATACCTTCAACGGCAAATACATTCAAAGTCTGCTTTCGTTAGTATTCCTCTGAAATCTTTCACCTTTTTCAGCTTACATCAATTTGGTAAGTTTATATTCGCTGCTTCGTATAGGCCCTTTGATTTTACAGTATCTTCTATATCAGATAGTATAGAATGTTTAGATTCACTCATTTTTAAGTACAAGATTTCGCACAACACTGACAATTAATGTTTCCTAAATGAAAGCAAAGTTAATTGTGTAAATAGCAGCTCCTGATTTTTCAACGCTTGTCTTTTAGCAGGAAGAGATTACTACGATTATTTGATTAAATTATACCAGTATGTCAAAGAGAAACGTATAACTCTTCCACCATTTAAAATAAAAAATAATAATGGGGTGGCTCGCTCAGTGGTATGAAATCGGTCTATGGATCCTGAGAACCCTGGTTCGATTCCCACAGACGACAAACAAGTTTCATAATTTCAGAAGCTACCGCTGTGGCTCCTCCACCACTAACATCTTTGGAGGCCGTTACTTGACGACTGGTAACCGCACTTCACTCGCAAAATATATCACTTACCGAGATCTGCTTCGGCAGAGTGCCACACCCAGCAATGGGTAGAAGGCGTGATGATATATATATATATATATATATATATATATATATATATATATATATATATATATATATATATATATATATATATATATATATATATATATATTTTATTATTTACCATTTCAAATAGACGAGTAATTCACTATATTCAGTTACACAATGTTGTGAAACCAATATCTGAAGTAGTGGGGTATGGGGATTGGCCCACATAGCTATGTTTTTGTATACCTTTTTTTAACAGTTGCGTTGTGACATAAATACAGTTTTTTAATCTCTTCCTATTTATTTATAATATGAAAATATTTTTGAATATTTTACGCTAAATATTCAAAACTATGAATTCATATTTTTATATTATTAAATAGGCAAACCGTTCGAAATTTTTATGTATCCATTATTAATTTATAAAAGTAACGTAAAATTAAAGTATTGTTGTGAAACAAACTCATATTATATCAGTTCTGATAAGAAAGTTATTTGTAAACAAAGTTATATGGGCCAATTCCCTTCCCCCATTTTAGTATGTGTTGGTGTCACAACAAATGTCCCTATGGTTTGTCTATTTTGAACGGTCAAAAGTATAACGTTAATATTGAAATTTTACACCTGAATTGGAAAAAATCTTGTATGAAACACGTCGTAAAATATGTGTTTTTATAACACAGCGTGTTGTTCATTTCGGTTGCGCCTCGGCGAACAACCTCACGCATAGTGATAAAAAACACCACATTTCAACACTAGTTGCATAAATATGTAGCTATTAAAAATCAATTGAAGAATAGTTATGGGGAAGAGGGGTAGGAAAATGAAATTACAATACCGCCCCTAGTAGGAATAAATCTTGAAAGCGCTACTGGCGGATCGCAGTACATAAACATTGGCACAGTATGTTACTGTATGCAAATACTTTGACGTAAACTTGTGATCTTTGTTTAGTAATGCAAGGAGCGCAATATAAACTTAAGACGGTTAACTGTTTAACATACGACTTGTTGGGTTATGGGGAGGAAGTATTTTAATTTGCGACGAGTTTAAGTTGTATAGAGATCTGAAAGTTTCACTTCGTTTATTTGTACGGAATACAGATACTTATTGCAACTCTAGTGTGACATAGTCAGTTCATTCTAATTATGGTAATTACTAACAAGTAGCTAATGTATTTTAATAACATTACCTGCTTATGTAATAGCTCCGGAACTGCATGGCAGTTCAGTAAAGTTAGACAACTTAGAGAACAGTAATTTAAAAGTAAATTAGTTAAGGTCTACAGAACAAATATTACATTTGGTTTTCTTTACGGATATTTTGTATGAGAATTGAATTATCTAGCAATAAAATCTATAATTCCAAATGTGCTACCCGACTAACCCCGAATCGAATGAAAGGTTTAATGCCTTATATTGATATACTCGAAGAAGTAATATACAGTTATACGAGTATAATCAATAAATTATATATTGTGTTATTATTACATAAATTAGTTCTTAACTTTGATGAACAAAAATATTAATAGATTGAGCAGATATATGAAATTATTTTATTTCTTCTATTTCTTTTGAGTGCATATAATGGACAAACATGGTACTTCATTGTTATACAAGTATTCAGATTGAATTGGTGTCAATACAAGAACATCATAGTTTGCTTCGATTCCTCTATGTAGATTCTACTTTCCTGGTAAAATAAATTACATACTCGTATAACATATGTATGGGGTAGTTGACTCAGTGGTATCGAGCCGGCCTGTGGATTTGAAAACCCGAATTCAAATCCCACAGCTAACTAAAAAAATTCAGTAATAATATAACAAAAGAGTGAGAATAAATTGAAAATTGATAGATCTTTCGAAAACTTATTGCCAGGCAATAGTCACGAAAGCCCATAGGGCTTGAGTGGCTATTGCCAAATGGCAACAAGTTTTCGAAAGATCTATCAAACTATTTTCAATTTATTGTCACTCTTTTGTTATATTTAATTAGATTATTTTTTGACTTAGCTGTTGAGGTCGATTCATCCAACTTAAACGATTTTGAACTGGGTTCATATCAATTGATAACTTATTAATATATCTTGGAAGTTGTTTCCAAAATTTGTTGGTGTATTTCTGTATTTGAAATGGAACTAAATCGATTTTTTTACACGTTTTACTTGACGCGTTGACAGTTTTAAATAATTGACAACTACCTATCATTTATCACAAACAAAAAAGCACCTACAGAGATTATTCCCGGGAATAATCACACGAGTTTTATTCTCAGTATAATAATGACAGGATTGATTAAAACGCAGACACGTGACACACAATGAAGCAATTGATTGGTTTTGAGAAACGTTAAAAAATAATCACCACAATAAAACTACCCCTGTGGCTTCCCCTCCACTGGCATTCTTGGGGACTGTGCTTTGACGGATGATAACCGCATTTTATGCTCAAATTATATTATTTCTAATTAATAAAAAAATTGATATAGATAACTAGGAAAACAAGGCAAACAAAGTAAAAAAGTATGTAAAATAATAGACCCCCTTTACCAATAGTAACTGTCTACAAAGATCTTCAGTCTGCAATTGTCCACTTTCTATCAACAATTGAAATTCGAAAAGCCTACTTTTTAACTGATCATAACAACAACAATTTTATGTTATTGGTCCAACTTTCATACTCAGCATCTTGCAAACCAAAGATTGCCCTTACCTCCAGCACCCTAACTCCAGTAAAGCTATCGGTAGGCCTCGCTACTCAAGCGCCGATGCCGCTGTGCACAGCCGCTCCGGCCGTCGCGACGCCTCAGTTCAGTGCGATACCGGCGTCGGACCCGGACGGTTATCCTGTGACGCTCTCCGTCGTTCTCTCTGTGTACAGTGTCGTGTGTGTGTGTGTAAGACTCTCGTCTCTCGTCTCCTCGTTGTTGTTGTTGTGTGATGTGATGAACTGTGGTTCGACCGAAAGGTTTCTCGTGCTCTGATCAAGACAACTGTTGGGATTCATTTGATTTGAGTCTGTTTGTTGATTGTATAACAGGTCTTGTTAGATGGGATCAGGGGTTGAGGTTTCATTAAAGGACTGTGATTCTATTAGGGGTACAGTGGATGAAGTACATTCAATGACGTAAATTCATTGTATTCTTATTCCGCCAAAAATTAGTAAACATTTTAATCGACTTATAAATAGATTGGATGAGTCACTTTCTCGTAACATTCTTGAGTGCTGTAATATATAGACTACATGTGACAACTTTAAATATATCTTTTGATGTAATTTATTACATCGTATAACTTAAATTTGTGCCACCTTTCAAATTAATTTATAATGTGCGACATTTTGAAAAAGACTTGTAGTGGATTGATTTAAAATATCCAAATGAACAACTTAAATCAATTTAATACTAGTTGTCAAAGTTTGTAGAGTTCAGCACAAAAATAATGACAATTGTAGCATATACCGAGTGTCCAATTTTATTTTTATCCTTTGCGTTTTATTAATGTGTAGCATGAGATTTGCAATTTCTTTAGTAACTAAATGACAGCAATGTTTAAGAGTGTTCCATTTAAAATACAACATAGACTGTCATTGTCAAATAAATTTACGTGTTTTGCGTTGTATTAGTACTTAGAAATGAAAAAGAATGTATACAATTGAAACAAAAGTACTAATAATTCATTGTTACTCGTATAATGCAGATGTTGGCCTCAGACAGGTAACTGATTTATTTCGTACATCATTTCCTGGTCGATCAACACCAAATGCTTCAACGGTGTTTTGAATAGTTGCGTTAAACATGAACATGAAAAGGAAACAAGACGAAATAATGTTTCAACAGAGGTGAAAATGGCCGAAATTATTACGCAGGTACTTAATTATAATATATTGTCTACGAAAACGATCAGGAAAGTAACAGATGTAAGCAGAACCTGTGTACATATTAAAACCATTTTCAAAATCATCAAGAATACAACCCTAATTGACAGTTAAATTGACTTGACAATAACTGGGTAATTCTAGTACTGGAAATAAAATCAGCGAAGTAATCCAGCGGAATAAATAAGTGATCTGTTTCAGTAAATGTAAGTTAGATCTGATCCAAATGGCAAATGGAATACGCCTATTGACAACCTATGTTCTATTTGAAATGGAACGCTCTTAAATATTGCTGTCATTTAGTTACTATGGAAACTACATATCTCATGTTTCTCGTTAAAAAAACGCACGGTATATCAAAAAAGTAGACAATCGATATATATTTGCTGGTGTCAAAACGTTCCCAAATTATTATGAAGAAAAATGCTTCAGATCACTTAATTTTCTATAACATGTATTTGAATCTTTCTTCATGAATATCATTTGGAAACATTTGACAGACCCTCTCAGTATATTTTGGATATGCTATTCAAACAGTGAACGTATTAATAAGATGTAATTAATAATTACAAAATTTTGTTGTATCCAATCTTTTTAAAATTATTTTAGAAAACCTTGCTTTAAATAAAACAATCCAAGTAAACTTTGACATGAATTTGAATCATTTTCTTAAAATCCGTTCAGAAAAAAATGACAGTTATCAAATAAACTTAGGTAGATAACTATTAGTTAGTCACCCTCAGATGGTTTGTCGTTCAAAGTACTGCAACTTAAATCCTGATATTGTTTATATTCAAAACAAATACAACAAATTATAGCTAAGATCACTAGAATATACCCTGATTCAGACAGAGCATATTAATAAATGCTAAGGGTGGCAAATTAGTTGTTTACCAACAGTACCTAAATTTTTTAGACTCAATGTCTAATGTTATTAAATTATTTTAGGGACAAAATATTTTATGCTAATTCGTGAGCATAAGAAGTTAGTTAGTGGTGATTGATTTCAATTGTATTTAATAAATAATGTCTTTATAATTTGATTGGTCTTACATTTAAATATTTAATAGGTCACGATATCCTGATAACTTACAAATCAGAATAATTATTTTATAATTTACAAAATTCAATGTCAAGTTATAAGATGAATAAATATTTTATATTTTCGGTGCTAACCGTTAAATCATTGAAGTGCATGATTACTACCTTGTTAGTAAAAAATTAATAACACAAATTGTGATCGAATGTACGTCACGGATGGTAGTAATTAATTTTCAATTAATACGACTTCTTTGTAGTAGTGTGACAGGTGATTTTTGTTATCAGCAAACATTTCAGTGCACAGCTGCGGTAGGAAACTCTCGGTCTCTGAAATTGAAGTTATAATGAGACACGCAATCACTATTCACTCGTGAAATTGAAAAATGAATTAATTTTTAATTAATCCTGATCACTTTCGTTGACACTTGATTCTTGTCATCAGAGATTCTTCACTGCCTATATAACTGCTAGTATTAGCATTATAAATAATTTACATATACAGGGTATTCAATTAAAGGGTGTTATCATCTCGAGAACTATAAGAGCTATGAGGTTAGTTAAATTCGACAATATCTTGTTTAGTTTTTAAGATATAGCCTTCGGAAGTGTTGAACTTTCCAAAAATTTCGACACCTCAGTTTTCTCGACTTTCCCGAGGCCATATCTCAAAAACTAAACAAGATATGAAAATGCACTCAACGGCATTGAATTTCCCGTGCTTCAATTAACTTATAACAAAATTTTCAGTAAATTTTTGTTTTCAAAAATTTTCGCCAGAATTTTCTCATAAAACAGTTTTTGAACGATATTTCAAAAACTGGATGACATATCGTTTGGGGACTTTACCACTGAATTCAGCGGGTCAAAATACATATGTATGTAAATTTTCATTACAATATTCGTATGAGAAAGGATTTTAGGGGAAAGGGTCTGAAATTGTCTTAAAATTTAAAAAAATCTAAGGGGTACCCCTTACGAAATTTTCAAAAAATGAAAATCGCTACAAATTTGCTAATATGTCAATTCGAACATGGGGAATTCAATTCCGTTGAGCGCATCTTCATATCTTGTTTAGTTTTTGAGATATAGCCTCCGGAAGTGTTGAACTTTCCAAAAATTTCAATACTTCAGTTTTCTCGACTTTCCCGAGGCTATATCTAAAAAACTAAACAAGATATGAAGATGTGCTCAACGGCACTGAATTTCTCGTGTTTCAATTAACTTGTACACAAGTTTTCAGGGCTATTTAAAAGTTTCAAAAATTTTCACTAAACTCTTTTTCTAAAACAGTTTTTGGACAATATCTTAAAAAATACAAGGCGAATGCATTTGGGAATTTTTCCACTGAATTCAGCGGGTCAAAATACATATGTATGTAAATTTTCGTTACAATATTCGTACGAGAAAGGATTTGAGGGGAAAGGGTCTGAAATTGTCCTAAAATTTAAAAAAATCTAAGGGGTACCCCTTACGAAATTTTCAAAAAATGAAAATCGCTATAAATTTGCCAATATGTCAATTCGGACACGGGGAATTCAATGCCGTTGAGCGCATCTTCATATCTTGTTTAGTTTTTAAGATATAGCCTTCGGAAGTGTTGAACTTTCCAAAAATTTCGACACCTCAGTTTTCTCGACTTTCCCGAGGCCATATCTCAAAAACTAAACAAGATATGAAAATGCGCTATACGGCATTGAATTTCTAGTGCTTCAATTAACTTACAACGAAATTAACGAAAATTGATTTACTATAAATTTTATATACATAATAATAAAATTTGAAAATAATACATAAATATCTTATTTTGTATTGAAACGTAAAATGTATTTGTGAAAATAGATGTGGCAACGTTGCATTTTACCACTTCACAGGCAGGAAAATTCAACTTCCCTGCTGGGAAGTGGAAAATTACATGACTATTTCAGGAAAAATATTTATTCATAATCTTCTACTTTTATTTTACTATTTTGTTAACCTTATAAAAATATTAAGCATGCGGCGTTCAAAATCTTTAAAATAGTTTCCTGATAACGAGCTAAAAAAAACATTTCAGTTGTTTATTTGACCTTTTTAAAAGAAAAATATTGTTGTTGATTGTAACCAAACAATTACCGGTCGTTCTGATAAATTTCTCAGTTTAATACTGATTTTAACCACGCGACCACATAATCTAATCCATAAAAAATCTCTAATCATTTAACACCAGAAAACATAAGTCTGGCCAACATTACTAAGTCATATAAATTACCGAATTAACCCTAGCGCTAGTGCCATAAATACAACGTACTTACTTGTCCGGTGAAATATCTCGTAAGCGGCATGATTAGTTGACCGCTCATCGACCAAGTTCATCCCATGCTTTCAGACCATTGATTAGAAAAACACGGCTCGTCGTGGCCCAAGGATGCGCTTGGAATTGATACTTATTTATTTCTTTACGAGAAGAGATCAAGTTGCACTACGCCATTTATGTTTTGTTTTAGTTTTCCTTCGGGTTATTTTACAAAATAAAAATAGAACTAGCGTGGAATGTAAATTGTACAAAATGTGTACCTAATATATGAAACAAAAAGAAGCACGTTTATAAATAATCAATATTTATTTGCTCTCATTTCGGTAGTACGTGTTTTTATTATTGTATGAGTATGCACTTAAATGAAATTTCATTAGAAAATAAACGTATTGAATTCCAGTCAAAATGTGAACTACTCTTCCTTTTTTATTTTATTAAAACTGTGTAAAATATGTAAAATTAACCAGTAGTAAGTAAATAATAACCACAAATAACATTTTTGTTTATTTTATTTCCAATTTTAATACTCTATTTTTGGGTGGACAGTTCAGTGGTTGAGATCTTTACTCCACAAAAAAATAACCTCTGTTGCAACTCCACTATTAACTTTTTTGGAGACCTTAATATATTTTGCGCGTTAAATACGGTTACCAGTCGTCAAATCACAGCTGCCAAGGATGTTAGTGAAGGGGGAAACCATAGGAGTAGTTGTAATGCGGTGTAAATTGTTTATAGGGTGTGGGAATCGGACTCAGATTCTCGAATCCACAGACCGACTCGATACCACTGAGCCACCTACTTATTCTATATTTAAATTGATGTAATTGCTAGGTTCAGTCTAAAAGCAGCTTTAAGCTGAACTTTGATATAAATAAATAAATAATAATAATGGGGTAATGGCTCAGTGGTATCAAGTCGGCCTGTGGATCCTAAAAGCCTGGTTCCATCCCCACAGCCGACAAAACATTTTCACCAATTTAAAATTACCCCTGTGGCTTCCCCACTACTTAACATCTTTGGGAGCCGTGATTTAACGGCTGGTAACCGCACTTCACGCGCATAAATATATCACTTATCGAGATCTGCTTTGGCAGAGTGCCACACCCAGTAATGGGTAAATAGGCGTGATGATATATTGATATTTTATTTTATTTTAATAAATAAGTAAAATAATGTATAAAGTACTAATTATAACCTGCTTTTGTTTTGTAAATTATAAAAATATTTAATAAAAATGGAGAAAGTTAATTTCGGAATTAATTCTCTTTATGAATCTGCGTGTAAATGTAAAGTTAAATTTGCTTTTTGGTAGGGGATACGAACGCTAGATTTCTTTTATAACTTGACGTAAAATGTAGTTATTGTTTGTTTCGTTTTCGCCTTTATGAGACTTTTCCTGTTACGTCAAATAAATTCAATAAACTTCCATGATATTGAAACGATATTTTACTTACGGCAAAACGATTATTTATATTCGAAACTCGAGAAATACGAACGTTAGTAAAACGACGACTTCAAACATTCTCATCTTCTGGTATAAAATAAATGTTCAATAACAAATAAAACTATGAAACGCCATTAAACCTCAAATGACAGCATATCTACCGACAATTTTTCATTAAAAACTGTCGCATTTACATACTTCATACATACATACATAACATCATGCTATATCCCATCAAATGGGGTAGCACGAACCTTTAAAATATTTACTGAACGCAATCAACCTTCGCAAGACATTTCTTGACATACCCTTTCGCCTTACTCACATTCATAATTCCTTTCATTCAAGATTGTTTATTTCTCATACTCGGAATTTTTCGTGCACATCAGATTCATCATTCAATTAATCTTTGACATTTTTATCCTGACTCACCACTTTCACTTCACTTAAATTCATAATCCTTTTCCTATTCTGGCAGTATGGTGGTGTGGAGAGCATTACGGCATTCGAATCCTGAGTTCGAATCCCACTCAAGCTAAACATATAGGGTGATCAAAAGGAATTGTTATAGTTGGCAATACAATTCCGGAGATCTTTTTATTCCACAGTTGGCACAACGCCAGATAAAGGCGGAAATGCTATTTGACATTTCTAATAAATACAAATAGGGTATGTCAGGAGTCTGACAGCTAATAGGATTTTGACTTTTTAAGTAATACAGAGTAATCAAAAGGAAATGTTATAGTTGGCAATAAAAAAAAACTACTTGAAATTGGTAAGCCTGATACATAAATTCATTTCCTGTTGTTGACAGTGACATTTAAAATTTAAATTTGAGTACATTTATTATTACATTTATTTTTATACTTAAAAAGTCAAAATTCTATTAGCTGTCAGACTCCTGACATAACCTATTTGTATTTATTAGAAATGTCACATAGCATTTCCGCCTTAATCTGACGTTGTACCAACTGTGGAATAAAAAGATCTCTAGAATTGTATTGCCAACTATAACAATTCCTTTTGATCATCCTGTAGAAATACTTTAGATATAAATGTAATAATAAATGTACTCAAATTTAAACTTTAAATGTCACTGTCAACAACAGGAAATGAATTTATGTATTAGGCTTACCAATTTCAAGTAGTTTTTTTTTTATTGCCAACTGTAACAATTCCTTTTGATCATTCTGTATATGAACTGGGATTAAATTCCTATTATACAGAGTAGAATAAATAAATAAATAAAAGATCGTTTATATCTCACACTCGGATTCTGTCGTTCACATAACAAACTTTCAATCATATTCATCCATTTGTTCCTAGGTCTTCTGTCACATTTCACGTTGGTAAACATTTTTCACTTTGTATAAAAGCGAGATAATTTATATGAATACTTGCCCATCATTCATCTCTCTTTTTCTCCCTACCTTGGAAGCTTTAAAGCCGAAGAGAAACGAAAAAGGCCTAACGAATGACCCTCTCCTGGTCGCCAGTGAAATTAGTTTTACGTTGACAGTAAGAGGTTTTTATTTGAGCAAACAAAATAACTCTGGTGTATCTTGCAAAATTTATTTTCACATAAAATATTTATATTAGGGTTCCATGAATGGCCAGGCTAATTTTTTGCGTGGATAACATCGCTAACATTTTACTGGTGGAAATTCAAAAGGGCGTGTTTTGGTATGCACGTCAAATGAAAGTACACAGGGCTGTTTTTAATCGTTTTCAAGTTAGGACTGTTGTAGGTAAATCATGATAAAAAACACTTCTAACTTGAATAAATAATATAAAATAAGTATTTCGGTTTACATTACTGGTTAATTTTTTTCTTTGTTAAGTTAAATTTACATGATGCAGGCGAATTCATAAATTAGATTAACCGATAATATTATTTTGTTATGAGGTCTCGCACGAATCTTTTTCTTTATTTTAAATGAAATTTGAACAATACGGGTCAGTATTTCAAATTTATAATAGATTTATCTATCAAATAAACAAACAAATATTGCATCAAAAAACATACATAACTAAATAAAAAATAAAAATAAATATATCATCACACCTTCTACCCATTACTGGGTGTGGCACTCTGCCGAAGCAGATCTCGGTAAGTGATATATTTTGCGCGTGAAGTGCGCTAACCTTTCGTCAACTCACGGCCCCCAAAGATGTTAGTGGTGGAGGAGCCACAGGGATAGCTTTTTCAAATTATGAAAATTTGTCGCCTGTGTGAATCGAACTAGGGTTCGCAGGATCCACAGGCCGACTTCATACCACTGAGCTAGCCACCCCATAACATAACATTACGCTATATCCCATCAAATTGGGTAGCATGACCTGTAGAAACGTTCACTCATCAGATTCAACAAATAATCAATCCTCGTCAAACACACCAGCCTCGCTTCAACCACATTCATAATTTTCTCCACACAAGTTCATTTATTCATCACATTCGGAATCATTCATCATGCAACAAACCTTCAATCACATCCATCCATTCACTTCTTTATACCTTTCATTCCACGTATGTCGACGACCAAAATAAAATAAAATGTTGTATGTTCCACGGGCATAATCAAGATAATAGCATTCGGGAAATTTAAATATTCCCTCTGTACTATAACCTTTTGATTATGGCTCTTCATACATAAATAACTAAAACATGTTTTCGAAATTTTGATTGCTGTAAAAATTATTTAAATTTTTGCATCAAACTTGAAATTAATGAAAAAAAGGTGTTGCTTTCATTACTATTTATATAAATAACTGTAACTATCATTGTTTATGATGTACTATTTTTTGTTTGTTAGACGGATACATTTTCTAGAAATATCTACCGTATTTATAGGTATTTATTTAAATGAAATGTCAACAAGGACATCTTGCATAAATCATTTCAATAGCGTAAGAAACTTCGCGCGACATTTTATTCAAAACACGACTTATAGAAGAAAAAATGACAGTTATTTAATTATGTTACGATATTAATGACAGATGAAATAATCAACAAAGAAAGATGACAGGCGAAAGCAATTAACATGAGAGAAAGGTAGATATAAATTCGTGTATAAGCCTATCTCCTTTTAGCTTGCAAAGCAACAAATAAATCCAATTTTAAAGTTAGCTCTTTCAAGAACCGCTTTAGGTAATTAAGACCGGAATGAACGTAAATTGAACACGGAATCTGAATAGAGATTTGGTTTACTGGCAGCCAAACGCTAATGGTCTAACGATAATAATGCATTATGCGAAAACTTGCCTTCTGTTTTTCTTATTCACTTATTTCCCGCAACGAAAACTTTTCATAAAATCTGTGACATTCAAGTTTTGCATTATTTTCAGGAAATTTACTTTCATAACATGAATTTCAAATAAGCGTAATTCCGGTTCTTTGAATAGCTTTGGTTTTGTTAGCAAGCGCTACTAATGTGTGTTTATGAATGGTTCGGTTTTAAAATAGCTTTAAAACCACATGCATAATCTAATTACGTTTCTCTGTTTTTGGCATTTGAATAACATATTCTCACACGTATGTTGATGCTAGAATGAGTTTCATTCTTAAATGATTTTTTGTAACATATTGTTATCTTAGCTTGGGATAACTGCATTAAATAGACAAAATATCTAGGCAGCTGGTAATATAAAGGAACACAATTTATACAAATATCTGGGCAACGGACAAAACCAAATGCAGAATACTAGCTGCATTCCATTTGCCAGTCGGTTCACTTAAATCAGTTTAGATAGATTTAACATATGACTAAATGAACTGAATTAAGCAAACTGATGCACTTATTGGGGTGAATTGCTTTAAAGTAAATTAGAATCTGTAATTTTAGTATTGGAAATAAAGTCAGCGAAGTAATCCAGCGAAATAAATAAGTGGTCTGGTTCAGTAAATATAAGTTAGATCTGATCCAAATGGCAAATGGAATACGCCTACTGTCTCCCACTTAACTACTCTGCAACTTCTACTGCACAGTGGTTTCCATGCTTATATCAGGACTTTAATATTTCCTTACCGTCCACCGTAAACAGTAAATAAATATTACATATCAAGCTAGCTCAGTGGTATCAAGTCGGCCTGTGGATCCTGAGAACCCTGGTTCTATTCCCACAGGCGACAAACAATTTTCACCATTTTAAAAATACCCCTGTGACTCCTCCACCACTAATATCTGTGGAGGCCGTGATTTGACGGCTGGTAACCGCATTTATATATATATATATATATATATATATATATATATATATCACTTACCGAGATCTGCTTCGGCAGAGTACCACACCCAGTAATGAGTAGAAGGCGTGATGATATATTTATTTATTTTATTTAAGGTCCTGCTTACTTTGACAACAATTTGATAGCTGTCAATTTTTAAACTTATTTTTCTCTTCCTTCTATTTGTGCAAGTATTGTAAAAAATAGTTCACTAACCTCGAACTGTAAGTGACTCTTTTAGGTCGCGAATGTTTAGGAAATCTCGACTCTTCCAGCATCGATTTCCCAAACTTACATTTTTGGTCTAAAAACTGTCACTTACAGTTCATAGTACATAATACACTATTTATTGTTGGTTGTAAAAAATATGTGTTTAGTTTTCTTCTTTGTTACCTGCCATTTTTTTGTGTTATTACTTACATTGCTATATATTATGTTAGAATCGTTTTTTTGATTGTATAATATTGAACGATAAAATGAAATTCAATTAGTGTTCAGTAATTCTAGTATCGAGAATAATACGGAGCATTTTAATTAAATTTCCAATTGAAATTAAATTTGATCTTCTACAAATTTATTTGTTCTTGCATCGACTTGTCAAATACAATTTACTTCGTCTATCGCAGAGGGAACTTGAAGCTTGAAGCAGAAACAACCATCACCTTCGTAACCGTTCGTAATGTAAACCGGAGAATCTAGAAGATATTATTTCAAGACGGAGAAGATCTCCTGCGCTGGTTTGCGTGTCTGTGTGTGTGTGTGGTAGTGCCAGTGTCACACTTCGCACTTCGTCATATAAAGTTTCATTACGTCTGAGCGCGGATTAAATTTTATACGTCACCGCGGACCACGGCCAACTCTGATACGAATGAAGATTTGCTGGAAAATCGTAAAAATGAAAATGTTGCCAGTAGTATGAAAATGTATTGGATGTGTGCGTTTCCTCTTTGTGATATTATTTTAAGATGAAGCTAAATATTATACCTGACCTATAAAGTCGGACTGTGAATTTGGGAACTTGGGTTTGATTCTCACCGCCGACAAACAATTTTCACCACTATCAAATGTCCGTTTATGGCAGTGAAACTTAAATTTTAAGTTTGACATAAACTGACAATATTGCATCAAATATTTGACAGTACTATAAATTTCTTCATATGATATTCTACTTTGATTTTCTTTTATTTATTTAAAAGTCAGACATACAATTTAAATTTTGTTGGTGTAAACGAGCATATATAAATTGTTGAAGTTAAAGGTTGAAAACATTAAATTTGTGTGCAAATAATAATAACAAACGGTTGGAAGGAAGGTACTAAATATTCAGTGATTTTTATCAAAATAAATTTGTATTCTATGTGGCGGAATAAGTTTCATCAGATACCTATCAACGGATTATATTTTTTAAATGGGTAATATTCCGTGGACCGTCAGTAATAGCCAATCAAATTTGCAAGCATTGTTTGAATATATCCGCTTAATTTAATAATCATATCTAATAATTAAAATTGGGATCGCCACCCTCGACACAAAATCAATAAAGTTCATTTATCCAACAATTTTCAAATTCCTTGCAAAGAGTATTATTATTTTTTAAATACACAATTTAAAATAACAGTATTGCCAATCACCATTAGCTTATTATTGATTTCATTGGTTTATTTTAGAATTTTAATATTAATTTTGCTAGATAAAACTATTTTTTGCCTTTATTTTTTTAACGTTACCCATCATCTGGTACCTAAAAACTGTCCTATATATGGAAAGTACTTATTATTATTATTATTTTTATTCTGAGGTACATATACCAATTTAAATTGTAATTATAAGAGAAAAGTAATTAATTTATGGTCACCTTTTCAATTACCTGTGTATTCCTGATTAAGCTAATTAATAATGAGTAACCATAGTTTCCATTATTATTTAATCATGATTAACTTTAGGCGTATTCCATTCGCCATTTGGATCAGATCTAACTTACATTTACTGAACCAGATTACTTATTAATTTCGCCGGATTACTTCGCTGACTTTATTTCCAGAACTAGAATTACAGATTCTAATTTGCTTTAAAGTAATTCACCCCAATAAATGCATCAATTTGTTTAATTCAGTTTATTTAGTCATATGTCTAATTGATCTGAACTGATTTAAATGAACCAAGTGGCAAATGGAATAGAGCTATTTATCCAGAGTAAACAGGTGACTGAAAAACTTGTCCTTAGTAATTAACTCAGTGATTAATTAATTAATTTAAGTAAGACCTGTTATACAATCTAATTAAACGTAAGTAATATGCATGACTATCAATAACATTTTTAGTTTGGATAATCTTCAAAGAAAATGTAATTTTTTATAAAATGGACGTCAAACATGATTTTAAAATAAATTATATAAAAATTACTTAATTCCAAAGACCACATATAAAAACTACAAACCGTGAAAATGATAAGTAACAATAGTACAAGAACTCAAAAATAAATCTGTTCATGTAACCATGCTACGAATAAACACAAAATGGTGGCAGCGCAAGTAGTGTAGTGTATAAGTGATCATCCATCCATCTGCAGCTATACATCAACGCACTATCATCATGTATTTCTCACTGAGCAACACGAACAACAATACCACAACTAACAACAATAATAACAACAACAACAATGGCTACCGCTTATTGTCCGCGCAGGGAATGGAAACCCTGCAGACGTTTCTTCGTGAGCACGGCAATGAATGCATACGCCAGTTTGTACAGGTAATAAATAGCAGTTATTAGTAGGTGCTTGTAACTTTAGTTGCGGACTAATGGTCTGTTTAAATCACTCTTCATATTTTATTTTATGAAATATTTTCTGGTTCATTTTTGATCAAACTATGAGAGTAGATTGTAGCTGAATTGTACTATTGATTGTACCGTTGAAGTTGTACATTTTAAGATCGAACTTAAAGTATATATGTCGGTACTAAAAGTTTTAAGTCAAGTTTACTGTGCTACTTTTGTGTATTGACCCTAAATTTAACAACCGCTTTAAAGATAAATTTGTTATTGCAATGTCTTTTTTACGTCAGGACATATATTGTTTTATGTGATGACATATTTATTTATATTTATTTATTTTGTCTTAATAAACATATTATTGCTTATTAATAACTTAGATACAAGGTATATTTTGTATTACATAATACCCTAGGACATTATGAGCTGCTATGGTATTTTTGACAATAAACCTATACAAAAATATGTTTGTGGAGTAACTAGCTCAGTGGTATGAAGTCGGCCTGTGGATCCTGAGTACCCTGGTTCGATTCTCACTGCCGACAAACAATTTTCATAATTTTAAAATTACCCCTGTGGCTCCCCCACCACTAACATCTTTGGGGGTCGTGATTTGACGATTGTTAACTGCACTTCACGCGCAATATATATCACTTACCGAGATCTGCTTGGACAGAGTGCCACACTCAATAATGAATAGAAGGCGTGATGATGTATATATATTTTTTAAATATGTTCAGCCCGATTCTCTAAAATATACATACTTATTGGCATTCTCCTACAATAATTTCGCGCGGACAACAACTAACGTTTCATTATTCCAAGATTAAAGAGTCATCTATGGTATTTGTAACAATAAGTCGTGTAAGTCACGTACGGCTTTGGCTTCACTTCTCCGATGATCTTCGTTTTGTGTAGTGTACAGTGTCGCCCGCTGTAATGGCGTCATTGTCCGCAGCCCGGTAATGGAATTGTCTTGTGACTTTGTCTCCGGTTGTATCGTTCCGACGCTCCCGGAGTCTCCGGAGTTGCCGGAGACGCAGCCGCTGCAGCAACACGTTTAGGGAAACTTAGGATACCGAGTTTAAATGAGAATTTTATATACGTCTCAACCGCTGAATGTTCATGTGGGGCTTATCTTGAGGCTTGGACGGAATTTCAATTCTATTAATTTAAATATTATCTTGATTAGATATATCACGGTTTCTTGGTTGTGATAGTAATTGTAATAATTGTCTTGTAAATTATTTAGTTTTTCATTACCTTATCAGAATAACTAAACTATTTATTTTGGAACTATACGCAGTTCTGTCCACGATAACCTATTTGGCCAATATTTCTCTATTTTAAATTGTTACTAGTACGATTTTATGACCGTTGCTATTTGCAATGTCCATTAACAAGAATAAATAAATAATTTTTTATAGTTTACTGGAGAAAATTGCAGAATTGGTTACCGCCTTGTGAAAACCCATGCCTTTCAAAATCCTAGTGCCGTTATCATAACATGGACAACGACCAACGGAGGTGGCATATGAGTCCACTTAACAAGTAAAATAGATAAATATATCATCACGTCTTTTACCCATTACTATGTGAGGCACTCTGCCGTAGCAGATCTCGGTAATTGTCATATTTATATGCGTGAAGTGCGGTTTCCAAAAAAAAAAATATATATATATCATCTCGCCTTCTACCCATTACTGGGTGTGGCACTCTGCTGAATCAGATATCGGTAAATGATATATTTTGCGCGTGAAGTGCGGTTACCAGTCGTCAAATCACGGCCTCCAAAGATGTTAGTCGTGGAGGAGCCACAGGGGTAGTTTTTTAAATTATGAAAATTGTTTGTCGCCTGTGGGAATCGAACCAGGGTTCTCAGGATCCACAGGCCGACTTCATACCACTGAGCTAGCCACCCCAAAGATATTTGTGGAAATAAAAATATTTAGTTTCCTATGATTACTCTATTAATCAATATTTTTTTGATCAATCTAATATCACAGGCAATCGTAGCTCAGTGGATAAAAACGAGGTAAAACTTGCGTTTCTTAATTAACAAGCAAGAGATCGTGCGTTCAAATTTCACTAACTTCTACTTACATCCAAAAAATACGATTGTGTCTGAGTGGTTCGGATTCCACTAAAAACTGTAGGCCTCCTGTACTGTAATTGGGATTTACTTCCTGTTGTGCAGAGTAACAAAATAAATAAATATGGTTATTCAAAATAATACGCATGTTTGGTATGTAGGTATATTTCGATGATTGTTCATCTTGATAAGCAGATTTGTAAACAGTGAAATGTACTTAATAGATGTTAATCTCTTTGTATCTACCACACTTATGATTATATGACAATATTACACATTTATAGAATTAGGTATTATTGATATCAAATTAAATTAGACCTTCATTATAAATGATAACAGTAAAGTGCGAATTTAATCAAAAAGCGAAACGCATGATTAAATAATCCAAAATTTTACATTTAAAGTTTCTGCAAACAGCTATTTCATTCATGTTGGTAACGTAAACAGAAAAATGTACCATTCAAATTCTGCTAGTTAATAGCGAAATAAATCTTTTGTTTGACATTACTGTTCAAGTTGAACTATAAGTTTATTTATTATAATTACTGAAAAAGAAAATGTGGTCGATAAATACAGAATATTATATTTTATTAATAATAAAATATAATACGAAAAATTCGTGCCTGGTATCTTCTTATACAACATATGTTTATGAAAATGTCAACCATAGCTAGCAAATTAGTTTAGATGTGACATCTTTATTAATATGAAAAGGGTATCGCAGTCTATTTTGGGTTAATTTATACTATACACACATATTTTATATATTTATATCTTATCTTACTATGTACTACATTTCCTATAAGTATACTAAGTCATTTATAAATTCTGCTTTGTTAGCTCTTTATTAGCCAAAACGATCTCTGCGAAATTGTATTTTACCCTAATAAATAAATTGATTTTATTTCCACATTTCAAGATGAAGATGTATTGTTTTCCAGTACTCGATAAAATAAATGAAACGTCATTCATTCCGTCAAGGGTTTATCATTTGTTTATTCAAATTTTCCATCAATGTATCAATCTTCATTGCGTCATTACACCAGTTAGATTTCCTCACCAGTGCCAACTGCGAACTCAAACAATTGAGCGGTATCTCAAAGGATTTATGCGAATTTCACTTTTACTGATGTGATTGATTTATTCTGCCGGCTTTTATTTTATGCATTACTATATAGGTTATGAGGCGGCCAGTCATGGACCAGTGATAAATATAACTATATCTTTTGGTAACATAGTCTTTCGAATATTTCGTTCTTATGTTATACCATTTACAGGATCGATTTTAACTTCGTTTCTAAATAAAAAAAATAGTTGATAATTTACACTCACATGGACAGTTGCACCATTAAAACTTAAATTATAAACTTGGTATAAATAAATAAAAGCAAATCAAATATTTGACAACAATGTCAATTAACTTAAATTTTTATTTTGGTCTTCTTAGGGCCAGTTTTTCAATCACCGATTAGTAATTAATCATGATTAAATAATATTAAAAATCATAGTTTCCATTATTACTCGTATTCAATCATGATTAACTGGGTCTTATAAGACTATAAATGCACTTAAAATACGTCGCTAAGAATGAATATCTATAAACGCACTGTTTTTGGTGCTTTACATGTTCTAGGAGTAATATGAATGCTTTTAAATCTGACAGATGAATGACGTATAAACCTTAAAATTGTAAATTGTTTGTGCCAAAATATTGAGTATACGGTTGTTCAGTTTCTGTTTTCATCTAGTATACATTGATTGGAAATGCTTGGCAATGTGTTTTCGAGGGGATGAAGTGAGAAAAGGGCCGTAATCAGGAATGCTATACTACGCTCAAATACTACGTTTATCGACAGTAAAACTTGTGATAACGCGTCACTTGGGATCAAAATTTTATAGTCGCGACGGAAATGAACGAGATTTGATAGCTTTGGATCTTGGCAAAGACTATTTGGCGTATTGAAAAATAGGTTTTCTTCTTCCTTCCACAATATTTTCTATATTTCAGTACTCGTATGTATGTAGCGTTTTATAATAAATAATTTTACAATTTTATAATTTTGGTTTTCCAATATCTCTCGGGATAAGATTTGGTCAGAACAGTAACTAGCAACTAATGAAACCGAATATTTTTGAGAACTCAAAGCAAACCAGATTGTGTATAAAAATCGTCATAATAATATTGTCTAAGTCATAAATATTGTTAGGTTAATGTTTTACTTATTATAGAAAGGCATAAAAATCATCTAAACTGATATTGGAATTAAAATCTTTTATGTAGAGTAATAAATAAATATTATTTACTATGTTTTTTTTTAAATATCTGAATACTAATAAGTTTGTTTCTTTTCAGGTAATTTCATTCTACAAATTCTTCTTCTCTATCAGTTTACTATAAGATTCGTCTTCAGGTACTGTACTACTTTATTACATAGGTATCTACTAACTACGCAATTGTATTTTTTTAAGAAAGAAACTACTAGCTAATTTTTAAATATAGTCAAATGTGTTTAAATGTGATCAAATATTCATAGCAACAAGGAGTAGTTATTCATACTATTTTTCCTATATCGCATTCATATATTTATATTTAAAATTTTTTATGGGGTGGCTAGCTCAGTGGTATGAAGTCGGCCTGTGGATCCTGAGAACCCTGGTTCGATTCCCACAGGCGACAAACAATTTTCATAATATCAAAAACTACCCCTGTGGCTCCTCCACCACTAACATCTTTAGGGGCTGTGATTTGACGATTGGTAACCGCACTTCACGCGCAAAATATATCACTTACCTTTATTAAAATAATAATAGTAAAATTTCAAAGTGGTAACACATCAATAAATATTTGAAATTAATACATTTTGGCATTTATTAGTTAGATTAGAGTTCAAATTCATAATTAACTGGGTTATGTTATGGAGTAGGTGGCACAGTGGTTATCGTGTCGGCCTGTGAATCCTGAGAACCCTGGTTCGATTCCCACTGGCGACAAACATTTTCACCACATTAATACTACTCCTCCACCACTAACATCTTTGGAGGCCGTGATTTGACGGCTGGTAACCGCACTTCACGCGCAAAAATATTTCACTTACTGAGATCTGCTTTGGCAGAGTGCCACACCCAGTAATGGGTAGAAGGCGTGATGATATATTTATTTTTATTTTATGTTATAAAAATATATACCATTAATTTTTAATAAAGAAGTCTTTTACAAGGGGATGGAGAATCATTATTTTCTACTTTGCTCCTTGTATAAAAATTTAAACAGCATATCACGTACAACAATATATTAAAGAATACAGTATTGGTCTTCCTACACAGTTTCGAACTTCAATATACCTTTATTCGAACTTTTCCTCAGCTTGCTGCTGCTAGCTTGTTTCCTCGTTGTCCAGTGGCACCTTTTACGTGACCAAGAAAAAGGACGCGGTAATCCGAGATCTCGTTAAAAGCTTCCTCCCACTTTCTCTTCTTTCTCCTTCGTGTTCAGCACATGGCACCACCCTCTCGCCCAACACCAGCCTCATTCACTTGTTCACTGATGGTTCTTGTTTACTTGAACGCTGAACTTTGCTTGTTTATCTGGCTCTGAAACCGTGGCCACTGCGAGCAGGAATATGTTCCTGAAATACTAATGTATAAGATTATGAGTTGGACGCTAGCTTGACAGCTGGTTTACGATAATTTCGCGAAGGAACAATTGTAATTATAGTATACTTTACAAAGGAGGAAATAGTTATTTTTGTAAAATCGTACTATAATATTAATGTCATAGTTACCAAGGTAACAACAGAAAATAAACTTTTTTGTACTCGCATCATTCAAAATAAGGTTTACATAAAAAAAAATATATATCATCACGCCTTCTACCCATTACTGGGTGTGGCACTCTGCTGAAGCAGATCTCGGTAAGTGATATATTTTGCGCGTGAAGTGCGGTTACCAGTCGTCAAATCACGGCCCCCAATCATGTTAGTGGTGGAGGAGCCACAGGGATAGCTTTTTCAAATTATGAAAATTTGTCGCCTGTGGGAATCGAATGAGGGACCTCAGGATCCACAGGCCGACTTCATACCACTGAGCTAGCCGTCCCACAATAATAATAAGGTTTACATTACCTTGGAAACCGATGGAAAGTTTGATTTTGTGCACTAGTATGCAAAGTAATTAAAAAATATAAATTTTTTATTATTCTAAATTTTGGACTATTAAAACGTTAATTGTACTTATATATACACATTTTAAGGAATTTATAAAAGAAATAGAGACATTAGTTTATAACGCCATCACACAGACACATTTTAACAAACTTTAAGAGAAAAAATAAACAATTTGTTTTCAAATAACAAATGTCAATTCATGGTATACTTAACTGTCAATATAAATTCACGCTTCAAATTTAATAAATTTCCTCATTGTCGATTATATAATTTTTGCATGCACGAAGACGTCATTTGCACCATTCATGCAATTTATGTCTTCGCGCACTTGTTATATATATAGCTATTATAGTACTACTGCCATAATGAGTTATTATATGGTAATAGTAATATAAAAATAATATTATAGTACGATTCAACAATGATATATTACGTACCATCAACTGTAAGTAACAGTTTTTAGGTTAAGAATGTAGTTTGAGAAATTGAGACCCATAGGGTCGAGATTTCTTAAACATTCGCGTCTTAAAAAATCACTTACAGTTGGAGGTTAGTAGGCTATTTTTTACAATACTTGCATAAAAATTTCGAAATTAATAGGTGTCAAATTATTGTCAAAATAAACTGGACCTTGATATATAATATTTACTTATTGTCCACGGTGGATGGTAAGTAAATATTACAGTAGGTACTAATGTAACCATGGAAACCAACTGTGCAATAAAATTTCCATTTACTTACAAAAATACTACCAAATTGCACATGGTAATACTAGACCTATGCATATCTTATTTAATACAGAATATAATATCTTGATTCTTGATGTACAATTTAGAATGATTGTATTATTTAACAAAATGTTAAGTTCTCAACAGAAACTTTTAGGTAGCTAAGAATTTAATATATTGTCCAACAATTGCTTGCAGCATTTCTTCTGCAACTCTGGTTAACCAGCAACACAAACAGTTTCCGTTAAGTGTTTCCCGATTTCGCTGACTCATTCGCAGCGGAGTGGCGAGAACGATGAAATTTCGCGATGAATCCGAGTGTGAGGGTCTGAAATTCCAGTCATCATTAAGCACATAGTTCGCGTTGACTTGACCTGATGTAGATTAATCGTGTAAATCACCCTTGCCTGTGTTTCACCGCAGTCATTAAGATTATTTTAATTACCACGCGAGATGAGATGGCAAAATACAATTACGAGTATTATGAAATATTGCATTTGGACATGAACTTTGACAGATACCCAAAGAAAAACTTGTGCATTTATCAAGATTGCTCTACCTGTAATTATAGAAATATGCAATTATCGACACCATTAACAAACTTAAATACATAATAAAGATCACAAAATGAAACTAGGACTATTATTTTATAGGACAATAATTAACTAAATTATAGTCTTCTCATAGATAGTAACAATAAAATAGGATAATACTGGGAGTTAAATTTGGCCGCAAGAGACGCATTTTCCAACAATAATTTAAGCAATATTTAGTCTGTAGGATATGCAAGGTTCATTTTTACACATTATTTACATAATTTTTATATGTAAAATTAAAATTATGTAACTTATAATTTTTAATCCCCGGAGTCGTGATCGCAAAAAAATCAGCTAATGCGAATGTTTTAGTTGAACCAATTAAAAAATAGAAAAAATTTAAAATATGATTCTATATAATTCAGGCTACGAGAAATCGCATGTCGTTGAGCGCACCTTCATATCTTTTTTAGTTGTTGAGTTACACCGATTTTTGGCTTTTTAAAAATATCAACTTTAGAGACCCATATCTCGAAAACTAAAAGAGATATTAAAATGCGGTTTGAACGAGTGTATTTCTCGTGCACTAATTAACTCATACTGATATTTTGAAAATTTTGAAAATTTTACAATAATTTTCCAAAATTTTCTTTTTTCATATTTCAAAAACGTGACGAAAAAATGAAAATCTGTAAACACCAGTGCATTCCTCTCGTAAAAGTACATAAGTATGTAAAATTTTAAAATTTTTGTTCCACGGACACAAGTTTTAGAGAGAAAAAACAAAAAATGGCCAAAATTCGTAAAATAATTAAAAAACAGTGATTTTTCGTTTTTTTGTAATAAAAACTTTATCTGTGCGAATTTTTACCTGAAATTTTGCATACCTATGTACTTTTACGAGAGGAATTCACTGGTGTTCACAGATTTTCATTAGCTTTTAAATTTTTTGAAATATTGAGAAACGAATATTTTTAAAAAAATTTCAAAATTTTCAAAATTTCTAAAATTTCTGTATAAGTTAATTGGAGCACGAGAAATACACTCGTTCAAACCGCATTTCAATATCTCTTTTAGTTTTCGAGATATGGGCCTTCAAAGTTGAGATTTTAAAAAAACTAAAAATCGCTGTAACTCGATAACTATAAAAGATATGAAGATGCGCTCAACGGCATTCGATTTCTCGTGTTCTAATTTATATAGAACCATATTTAAAAAATTTAAATAAAAGCTTGCAACGAGATGAATCTTTGGAAACATATATTTCAAAATTTGTAAATAGCATGCGACAACCCCTCTCCAATATCTTTGCGACCCCCCGAGGAGTCGACCCACACTTTGAAAACCACTCACTTACTTTAATGAGTGCAATAAGAAATTATCCTCAATAAAACTTATTTTGAAGTTATCTTTATTTTTGTTGATTGCATGGTGTTACATTTAAATATTCCTGTAACAAATTTAAGGAATCATTATTTAAGTGTCAGTGGTGCAACTGGATATTAGTCAATAATAAAGTTGAATAAATTTGAATTGAGAAAAACTGATGGAATACAATATTATCGTCAAAATAACGTATATGCATATATCATGGTACATAACAAAAATAGCAGAAAAAATTTGGAACAAAATAATATTTTAATTCAGGACGACCGTGGCTTAGTTGGTTAAAGCATATGACCAGGATTCATAAGGTCCCAGGTTCAAATCCTAGCGGCATCTCAATTTTCATCTGTATAATTTAATTTATATGGTTAATATTTTATCATTTTAAAAAACTGTTTTTGGATTATGTCAACAAAAATGTTTTCTTAGAAATACAAATAATTCGTTATCGCACCAATGAATTATTTGTTTTTTTTTTTGTAAGTACGAACTTAATTAACAACAAGAAATTATTATAGTGGTTACAAGAAATTATTATGATAGTTCAAATTTATGGCATTTAGCCATGTGTAATGTTTTAATTGAGTGTTTCTTGCTATAGATAAATAGCTCAACTGTTGTTTCTTAATAACAAATTTAAAAGATAATTTTTCGTCAGTTGTTTGAAGTGATGCCATCATTCTAATAATTTTGGCTGTGGTGTTAATTTGTTTACATAGTTTTGTTTGTAATCTGCTGTAATGGTAAAATTAAATTTAAATTTAGAAGGTTACACAAAGTTTCTTGGTGAGCTTCCAAGTTTTGAAAGTGTTTCATTCAAGGTTACACACGATACTATCTCAATTTTATTTTTGAATCTTTTACGTTGCAATATTTATTACATTATCATATATCAAAGTACGAAATTGTATCATAATTTTTAATTAATAACAATAAATATAGACTTTAGATTTAAAATTAAAAGACAGTGAGCTGAATTCAGCACTCGTCTTTTTAGAGATCATCTCTAATAAGCATGGAAATATCTTTCTTCTTTATCTTATTAATTTCTCGTTGTATATATTATTCTTTATATTGTTATTCTTAGAGATGCTTTTTTAGTTAAAGAAGGGTGTTGAATTCAGATCAATATATTTTTATTGAGATTTACTCATATATTTACTATATATATTTTTTGAAATAGGTTTTATAAAAATTTGTAGTCTTCTACGAGATTATGAATTTATAAACTATTAATAGGAAAATATTTAAACGTTTCTGAAATAAACAATAATTCATTGTCCGTAGATTTATTGGTAAACAAAAAGCTGTAACTTCCGGACATAGCAATAAATTAAAATATGTGAAATTTTATTCACAGGTTAGTTATTATTGCATTATGTAAATTGCTATTGATTCAATCCGAATGATGGAACTTTATAAATAGAATACACTCTCTGCAATGTACATGAAGTTCAAAGACTTGTTTGCGTTTGCCAAATGGTTTATTACTCTATGTAACGTCAAATTGTGTGCATTCTGGTTTACATGTTCTTATGTAATCATGAACTATTGCCTAAAATAACAGAAAATCATTATACTGTTGTTTTACTGCATTTATATCTGTCAGGAAATATTTCTAGTATAGCTATGCATACCTATTGACTTTTGACTCGGTACTTATACAATATAAATTTTTGACAACTTTTATAATTAAATAATTAAAATGTATTATGTTAATTGGTTTGGCAATAAATTTATTTTTTCTAAGCCTTTATCTCAAACATTTTCCTTTAAATTAATTAGGAAAGCAATATTCATGGGAAATTTATTTTCCTTAATGGCTTATTGCACAGATTTTATGGAACACTCTGAATATTTGTTAATAATTATACTTCTTATAAGATGCGTAGGCAATCGAAGTCCAGAGGGTAAAACCTAGGTAAAACTTATGTGTATAATTTTCCAAGCAAGAGGTTGTGTGTTCAAATCTCAATTTATATCAAAAAAATACGATTGTGTCTAAGTGGTTTGGATTTCGCTATAAGCTGTAGGACCCCTGTATTGTAATTGGGATGAAGATCCTACTATACAGAGTAACAAATAAATAAAAAATGTTCAGTTACACAAAGTAGGTATATGTTTAAAATACTCTACGATATAAATTATTTGCCGTGCATTTTTTTTAAGAAAATACGTAGGTACTTCGTATCATTAAAAATATTTATGTCGTTTAAAAGTAATAATACGTAGGTACTTCATATCATTTAAAATATTTATGCTGTTTAAAAATAAAACATGATAGAAATTTTCATAAATAAAATTTTCCTTCAGCTTGATAAGAACTCTTTTCAATAATTATTGTTAGTATTGTAAAACTGTGTAGTCTAGCAAGGTACTTTTTTAAAGCAAGAAAGTACGCCAAATTACTAATTCCATTTATATACTACTGTAACAAATTCCGACGTTTTATTCATCTAAAGTTTATGGTGAGAAATGCAAATATACATAGTGATAAATTTACAAATATTGCTGTGCGCAGCACAATACGTTCATGATGAAGATACAAATTTACTATTCCCTGATTGGGAGCTATTCTACAGCCCACTGGATACACCAATATGCAAATATCTAACAACAATCAACAATTGCACATGTCGAGAAACCCCGGGAATTCAGACAGTTTGTCTTGGAGACGATTGTACGACATTTCCTGCTGATATTACAGTCACTTTGCCGTTCTTCAAATTGCAGTTGTCTTCCGTAACAGTTATCAGAAAAGATGATTTCCAAAATTTAAGTAATCTAACAGCGCTGGAAATAGAAGGAAATTTAAAATTGAGTAAAATAGAACCAGCAGTATTTAGAAATATGAAACACTTGAAGAATTTGACAATCACATCCAATGGCAAATTGAATTACTTAGAAGAAAATGTTTTTGATGGTCTTGAAGCTCTGAAAATTCTGTGTGTATCAAAAAATGGGTTTCTTCGTATTTCTGATATAACAAAAGCATGTTCTCCTAAATACTTACCCAAAATGAAGTTATTGTCCTTATCGGAACATTCATTTCACGAAGTTCACATCGATGATTTTTATCCAATGAATGGATCGCATCTGCAACAATTGAATTTAATTCTCTGTCAACTTGTGAACTTACATCCTGATTCTCTGCAACCTTTAAAATATTTAACAGATTTGAGATTATGCCAAAATTTATTCACCCGGACAACATTAACTAAATTGATTCAACGCATATTGGAATATGAGATACCGCTTAATATATTGAATCTCTTTCAAGTAGGGTTGCGACATACTTCGCCATATCCGTTGTTAGATGCACTTGGAAAATCTAATCTAACGTATATCATTCTTGCAGGAAATGATTTTAATACTATTGATGATAAGTGGTTTCCATTTATGATGAAACTGTTAAACTTAGATTTGCGTTTTTGTGAAATTTTTGAAATATCTGACAATGCGTTTAAACCTCTTCCGAACTTACAACGTCTACTTCTGAAAGGAAATAAACTAACTACCATTCCAAGTGCAGTTACTGTACCAAAAGGTCTTTATTTTTTTGATATTAGTGCTAATTCAAATGAAGAACAATCGTCATATTTTTACATGCCACCTGGTTTATTTAATAATAATATGACTAACATGACGTACCTACAAATATCATACAACAACCTCGGGACTATTAGTAAATCTACGTTTTCTGGTTTAAAAACAATAGTTAAATTAACTTTGAAAAATGCGTTTATATCACATATTGAAAGTGGATCCTTTGCACATATGAAGAACTTATTATATTTAGAATTAACAAACAATCCTTTACTAGGCCCGTTGTCTTTAACAGCTAAAACATTTCTTGGTTTAGATAATCTTCGTGTGTTGTTATTAGGAGGATGTTGTTTACAAAATCTTACATTGTCGCCAAGTATTTTCACCTATGTAAGTAACTTGACGCACTTGGGTTTGGATAGAAATAATTTTCGAATCATATTGCCGAATCAGTTGACACATTTAAATGCACTAAACGAACTTCAACTGTCTGACAATAAGCTTCCATCTTGGAACAAAAGAATTTTACCATCGTCTAATTTATCAGTATTAAACCTTAGTCAAAATAAATTTATAAATATAACAGTAGCAATGTTGGAAGACTGGAGAAATGTTGAGTTTCTGTATCTACAAGATAATCCTTTTTGGTGTGACTGTACAATGTATGCAGCAGCAATGTGGACAAAACATAATCCTAGAACAACGATACATCAAATAGCAGAACAATTTGTAGGTAATTGTTTAGTTCCTGAGAAATGGCGAGAAAAATCTGTCGTAGCATTCTTAGATTACTTAAACATGAACAAGACTGGTGAATGTGAAGCCAGGTCGTATGTAACTCAAGCGATAGTAGGCTGTGCGGTTGTGTCGCTAGGAGTGGTGTTGTTATTGGTGGGATGTTGGTACCGCTGGCATGTGAAGTACTGGTTGTTCTTGTGGCGATTGAGCTTCGCAAAGCACACCGCGAAGCCTGGAGCAGATTCAAGTTCAGACCTGGCGTACGAATACGACGTGTTCGTGTCTTACTCGGCGGAGGACAGTGTCTGGGTGGGTGTGATGTTGGAGAAGTTGGAGCCGGCGTTGCGGCTGTGTGTGTACGAGCGTGACTTCCCCGTGGGTGCATCTATCTCACAAGCTGCACTACGTGCTGTGATCGCCTCGCGTCGCACGTTACTCGTGCTGAGCGAGGCGTTCGCACGCAGCCGCTGGTGTCGCTGGGAGGCACAACTAGCACAGTTCCACCAGCTGTTCTTTCGTGCTGATAGCGCTGCTGGTCCTGATGACACGCTGTTGCTTGTACGTCTGCAGCCTGTACGTAGGTATGTCACACCTACGTTGCGGTATCTCATGAAGACTCGAATCTATCTGGACTGGCCTCAAGATACGAAGAAACAGCACGAGTTTTGGGAGAAACTTAAATTGTCTTTGTCTGCACCTAAGGGGAAAACTATCTAAAACTTTTCCAGTACTTAGTTGATAATTTATGTATATTTTCGTATTATCATTTTCCTTTCATATAATTGTTTATTACTTTGATGTTACTATTTAGATAAAATATGTACATATTTATCAATGACATATGTTAACATATGATGTGTGTTCCTGCGATATATAATAATTATGTCTTGTGATAATGGAAAAATACATTTGCACAACACGATATTTTAAATATAATTATTATTTCTCTATTGTAAATTAATACTTTCGAAAAAGAACTTCTCGTAAGTTTAAATAAATTTTATAATACTATCTTAAGGTCAGTTGTACGATGACAAAATATACTTACATATTATGTACAATCATATTTTTTATATAATTTGAAGTGGCTTGTACGACCTTTTTCTTGTTAATTTGTAAACGAAACTTTTATCTCGGTTTTACCCACTGGGCTACAATTGCCTTTAACAGAATGTTAGCTTAACAGAAAAGTTATATAACCATATACCGGATGGTGCTTGTTAAGGCTGAACATAGGGATTTATCATGGGATATTAGTTTTACGTGATTTCCTGCTCTTCTTTTCATTTTACTGAAAAAACTGTAAAATGGTAAGGATGTTCAGAATTAAAAGATGCATACAAAACTGTTTTTATATTTTAGCCGCAACCTTAAAAATAAATACAATTGTTTTAAAATTATCATCATAATATCACGATATATCCCATCAAATGGGGTAGCACAAACTTTAGAATCATTTAAAAAAACATTATCAGACTCAACAAATAATCAATCCTCGTCAAACATTCTCATCCTAACGCGCCACTATCGTTTCCATCATATTTATAGTTCCCTCCATACAAGTTCATTCATCTCACAACAAACCTTCAATCACATCCATCCAATCACTCATATACACTTGTCATTCATCTTTTTTCGACGTATATACACAGTTCTATATAAATATATGATCTCATTGAATATGTACTCGCACAACAAAAATCAGCAGTAAGTAAATAAAACTTTAAATTTCTGTGTGTACTCTAATGTTTCCACATTATTAAATATGAAATAAGGACGATTCAAATATGAAGCCACCTTTGTCCGCTAATAGAGAGTGTTCTTATATATGTATTATTCGTAAATGTGTGCCTGTGTAGATATGTGTATGTGTGTGCGTGTGTGAATATTTTATCAGGACGGCTCCCTGGTGTGTTTGCGGCCGGTGCGATTTTTCTCGTTCAGACAAAATGTACCTTGTTATGTTGTGTACTTAGGAAACGATCTGGATGTGTTTAGATAGTCATTTTAGAAATTCAAATGAATGTTTAGGGACTCGTTTATTAAGTCTAATTGTGTGTGCTTTATGTAGCTTAACTGGCATTAAAGGAAAGTGAGGAGAGAAAATGAAAGTGGAAAATAAAATCGTTGTTGTTTTAGTATAGTTAACTTTTGTACGAATATACACAGAGATTTAAGGTAATAGTATATTACATAATAAGTCAGGAAAGTGATGTTTTCCTAACGTATTATCTATACTATTTTTTTCTGAAACCATTTAATTTAAACAATTAATCACAAATAATTCAAAATATTTAATATTTTTAATAAGAATCATATTGACAGCAGACTACATATCCAAGGTTGCAAAAAAAGTCAGGTAAAGTACAAAACTGTTTTGTACTGTACCCAACTGTTTTTTTTTGTAACTTTGGATACGTACTTTATCCGACTGTTTTGATTAAAAAAAACTACTTTCCATACTAAACTTGATCCAGAAAGTAGGCATTTTCTTGTAGGATTCAGGAAAATAAATTTGTGCGTATTTCAAATTTAGTAAACAATTTAAAAATATATGTATATCTGTCTCTCTTCATTTTAATTTTGAAATTGTAAAACAGAAAATATGTGATTCACATAGATTTAAAATAGCATAAAATATTTCATAATACCTAAGAAGCGACACAAATAGTTTACAGTATTTATAAAATAACTTTATTGACTGCAACAGGTGAAAGAAAAATTAAATTATTATTAGGTAGGTATATTTGTTCTACAAAAATAAACATATTATTTTATTTATGATCAGTTGCACCGCCAAATTTAAATTTGACATTTGGTGTATCGCTTATTATTTATTATATGTGGAGACAAGAAGACAACTAATAATTTTATATATTACATTTAAAAATGTTGTTTTAAAATCGTATTAATGAGCTAAAAGCTTTCTAATAAGTCAATTCGGACCCGGGGAATTCAATGCCATTGAGCGCATCTTCATATCTTGTTTAGTTTTTGATTTAGAGCCTCCGGAAAAGTAGAAGTTTCCCCAAATTTTACTTCTCATTAGATTTTATACTTTCCCAATGCTTTAACTCAAAAATTAAATAAGATTTGAAGATTCGGCCAACTGCCTTTAATTTCTCGTGCTTCAGTTGACTCTTTTTAACAATTTTTAACATCGTTAACATTAAAATGAGGTAATTTGCAGTAAATAAGTTACAGGACACTTTTACAAAAACTAATTTCTCATGTTACAAAACTTACTGGGTATGGCACTCTGCCGAAGCATATCTCGTTAAGTGATATATTTTGCGCTTGAAGTGTGGTTACCAGACGTCAAATCACGACCCCCAAAGATGTTAGTGGTGGGGGAGCAACAGGGGTAGTTTTTTAAAATTGTGAAAATTGTTTGTCGCCTGTGGGAATCGAACTAGGGTTCTTAGGATCCACAGGCCGACTTGATACCACTGAGCTAGTTACCCCATGCCTATGTATTTATTTATTAATGCTACTCTATACGATAAGAACTTAATTCCAATTTCAGTACAAAGTTCGGACTCACCGAGCCGCAGTGTGGTAGTTCATATTTTTTTAGCTTCAATAGAATTCGAACTCGGAATCTCCGTTAACATTAACCACACCACCGTATTACAAACTCTATTTATTTGAGACGTATGCTACGCTATTAGAGGATAATTTTTATAGATATCCTCAAGCTTGTGGATTCCTTTCTCTCATATATTTCCGTAAAAATGAAAAGTGGTGTCATTGTGAAATACTACAGACATTACTAGATTTATTCCAGTCATAATGAAGTTAAAAGGAAAACCATGTAGATACCTTTCTCCGCTGCTTATGTTAATTCTTTTTGCAGTAGGCTGTGACCCATATTCACGTCCTGTCGAGGATTTGTGCTGTCACTGCCAATAATTCATTCATAGACTGTCTGCCGGTTGCTCTGCTTTACTGTATGTGTGTTCTAATTTTCAGCTCACCACTGGAAAGCTCGGGTCTATTATGAAACTAATTCGATTAGTGCCGGAATTTTGGTTAGGTGGTCTATTGATATTTATGTTTTCCTGTGGAAATTACTGTCAGCCTTTGATAGGATTTTACTTTCTTTTGAAAGTATTTTTGGAAATGAAAACTGTTGGATTTTATTTCATCATTATGGAGTAATGGCTTAGTGGTATCGAGTCGACCTGTGGATCCTGACAATCTTGGTTTGATTCCCGCAGTCGACAAACATTTTCACCAAATTAAAAATTACCCCTATGGCTCCCCCACCAAAAACATCTTGAGGCCGTGATTTGATGGCTGGTAATCGCATTTCACGCTTCTTTATTCGACGATCACTACAGTTGACTCACTTTTTGTCTTGTTGGAGTATAAGCTAACGTGACCATACGTCCCGCTTTTGGAGGGACAATCCATATTTTTAACAATTTGTCCCGCGCCCGCGAAGAAAGAATATGCTTTTAGCCAATTTACAGAAGAAATCTAATGTAATGGGTAATGGCTCAGTGGTATCAAGTCGGCCTGTGGATCCTAAGAACCCTGGTCCCCTCCTCCCTCCGCAGACAAAACATTTTCACCAAGTTAAAATTACCCCTGTAGTTCTCCCACCACTAACATATTTGGGGGCCGTGATTTGATGGCTCGTAACCGCACTTCACGCGCATAAATATATCACTTACCGAGATCTGTTCGGCAGAGTGCCACACCCAGTAATGGGTAAAAGGCGTGATGATATATTTATATGTATTCCTTTGGAATCTTATCTAAGTATATTTTTATTTAATGGATTGTTAGATTAGGTCTGTATTTATTATTACAGTTTTTCTCACTCTCTTCGTTATTAGATGCGCACTATATACGGGTTGTTTTTATACTTCAGAAAAACACATAACATAACGTTGTATTCTACTTAATTTTCTAATTACAAAATGTCGAAGTTATTGTGATTCTGTACTAAACTAAATAAACAAAAAGTTTTATTCTAAATCTGCGTATCTAAAAAAATTCTCGTCATCGATTCAAGCAAGTAATAAATAGCATTAGCGTTTTTTTGATTGCAGATGTCGAAGTTTCCTAATAGCCTTACCGTGGGAATTCAGAAAAACAGTTCGAACCAAAAACGATAACGGTTTTTATCACTGTCACTACTGGTCTACTTTCTTAAGAATTGCTCAAATTGTTTTCCAACTCGGACCAGATTTATTTTCTTTTTTAAGTAATTTTTTCTTTCTAATTATTCGTTTAAATACGCATTGAGTAGCTTCTAATTTAAGATATTTTATATTACTTTTTGAAGACCTCAAAATATTACCAAAATATTGCCATCTTAGGAGACTATTTTAATGATACATAATTCATCATTCTGTTTAAGTAATTTTAAGTCCATATCTTTGTATCGTATGTGTGTAGTAGCTATTATTATTGGAATGGATTTGCTAAATTTTGATAGTGGACGCTGATCTGTAGAAATAACAGTTTGTAACGTAGAAAAATAGAGTTTTATTTTGATCTAATTCTTGGAACCAAATCAACCAATGGATCACAAATTGTGTTAGTGTGCTCGTTAAAACGAAACGTGATCTTCAATTATTTCGTCTTACTTTAACGACCCAGTTCTCCGTTTTCTTTTTCTCTATTTCTACTACCATTAGCGTCAGCTTCGGATTTAAAATTGTTTTTCTTATCCACAATATTTTTCGTGGAATAGACAAGCACCCTGCGATCCAATTACTTTTATTTTCATGTTTAGATTCTTGAAAAATATTAAATTATATTGAGCTCCATAAACAGAAAATTAATTAAAATTATTACTGTAGGAGGGATTTACAGTTTATAAGAAATTTCTAAGTTTATCCACTTGCAAACAGTTCTTTTCCCTACTTATTTATTTGTTAGTCTGCATCACATGAATCCCAATTACAGTATATGAGGTCTACACTTATAGTGGAATCCGAATCATTGAAACACAATCGTATTATTTTTATATAAGTAGAACTCGAGATTTCTACGCACGACCTCTTGATTGTTAATTAGTAAACGCAATGACAAAAGTGACGTTTCTATATTGAATATTTGAGTACACAAATAATAATAATAAATTAATAGTTGAATTAACAGCAATATTAAGGTAGTACTAGTGTGACGGTGGCGCCATCGGTTGTCGAGTGACGGAACTGACGCTCAAAAAAATATAAAAATTGAATAAAATAAGTGTTTTATACCTATTATGATTTGAACATCATGAATTGTTAACAGGTTGATGGGCTAGTGAATTTTCAAATACCATACCACCGTGTGGTGTTGCCATTATAAATTGGGATTCTTAATTTTTCGTTAAAAATAAGGTTTTTCATGGCTACATCCAATACTAAACGATAAAAAACTTTCTCTTTCTAATAATACAATATACATGGATAGTTCTAGAACATCATACTAGTTTTTCAAATGAAACTGCAAAATTTTAGAGGTACACAAACCAAATATGTGCGATTCTGAGTGATGATCGCCATAAGCCCCGTGTATAAGAACTCAACTTTACAAGCGAATATATTTGTTCACAGACGATGAATGTGTTTCATATTTTAACAGGATGCGTATGACTATCCAATGTTTACGTACGCCAAATTTCATTCAGATTTACAATTTTTTTTTTCACGCTAGTACTACCTTAAGACTTCGAGACGAGACAAGTATTGGCTAATGGCAAATTATACAATTGACGTCACGTCGAGATGAGATGGAAGGAAACCAAAAGACACATCTCGCACTAGTGAGAGAGTTAGTTGATAGACCACGACTAACCAGAGCATACTTTTAACATACGATGCAGATTAAATGGCATGTTAAAAATATACTCTAATTGATTATCTGTTTTGTTCCCTTCCATCTCTGCTCGGCGTGACGTAATAATTTCAAATGTATAACTCGCCATTGTCATCTAGTTTCATCTTGTAGCATCACTGATATTTTAAACTTCCTTCTCTGGAAGTACCAAAAATGTCAAATAAATAAATAAATATATCATCACGCCTTTTACCCATTACTGGGTGTGGCACTCTGCCGAAACAGATCTCGGTAAGTGATATATTTATGCGCGTGAAGTGCGGTTACCAGCCATCAAATCACGGCCCCCAAAGATGTTAGTGGTGGGAGAGCCACAGGGGCAATTTTAAATTGGTGAAAATGTTTTGTCGGCTGTGGGATCGAACCAGGGTTCTTTGCTACCACTGTGCCATTACCCCATGTAAAATGTCAAGCTTATTTAAATAAAAATTTGCGCTATTTATAAAAATAGTCTCTAGCATTGCCTCGTTACCATGCATGTATGCAAGTAAATTAAAATGAATTTTTAATTTGGAACGAAAACCCGCGGTATAATGAGGTCTCCTGCGCTGTATTTCTCCTCTCCGGTGCATTGGCGCGCGAACCCCGACTCTGCTGGCGACGTTTTTGTCGACAGGACATTAGCGAGGTTTCCGACATGATAAAAACTACAGCTTCTAGCTCGTGGTGGTGGTGGTGGTGTATACGTATGTAGCACCACCTTGGTGTGTTGATTGCCAGCCCTTTCTGCAGCAAGGTACAGCTGCTCGTTTGTTTTGTTTTGTGGGGGTTTTCTTTTTTATGTTTGTTTGTTTTGTGGTAAGCAGATTGCAGTTGTTCGGGATTTGAAAGTTGCATGATTTCCCTAAGGAAAGGCGTCAAGTGTTATGTCATTATGAGATAAAATTTTAAGTATATTTTGAAATTAAGTTTATTATTTCATATTTTCTAACAATGTTTTTGGTTTCAAAAATATCAGAATCTAAAATAAGTTACCTGACGTAAAGAAGACAAAAAACAAATTACTAGGGTTGAAATTAGTTTTTAATGGCAGGAAGAAATGAGCTTTTGATAAAATGAGGATAATTTGTCAGGATTGGAGTATTTCGTGGAGATTTTTTTATATTATTTATTATTTTGGATAATAGGATCTTAATCCTAATTACAATCGGGGGAGCCAATATCTTATAGTGACATCCAAACCACACAAACATATGTTTCAAGTTGAAGTCAGAATCAGTAAGATTTGAACGCACCACTGTTTTTTGAGAGCATGTTATTTTTTTTTGAGTTAGGTATAGCGTCAGGCTATGGATTTGAGAACTCATGTTCGATTTCCACAGCCAATAAACAATTTTCACCACATTAAAATTACCCCTGTGACTCCTTTACCACTGGCATGTTTGGGAGCCATAATTCGACGGCTTGTAACCGCATTTTATACGCATAAATATGTAACTAGTCGAGATCTACTTCGGCAGAGTGTCGCACTCATTAATGGGTAGAACGGGTGATGAAATATTTATTTATTTTTATAAACATTACATAGTTACTGGTAATAATATTTAATATCTGAGCGCGTAGCGCAAATATTTCAATTTATTTTAATCAAATTAAGGCTACACTGCACGCAATGCGACTATTAAAAATTAAACAAGGTACAACGTATGTTACTATAGTAACCGTTACTATGTTCGGATAGACGTTACCATCGATACAATAACAAACATTAGCTGTATTCCATTTGCCACTTGGTTCACTTAAATCATTTCAGATAAATTCGACACATAACTAAATGAACTAAATTAAGCAAACTGACACACTTATTGGGGTGAATTACTTCAAAGTAAATTAGAATCTATAATTCTAGTACTAGAAATAAAGTCAGTAAAATAACTAAGTGATCTCGTTCAATAAATGTAAGTTAGATCTAATCCAAATGGCAAATGGAATACGCCTCTTGTTAGACTGTTACCAAGTAACTAAAAATTTGTTTTATTTAAAAAATGTTGTCTATAGATATAAAAATGCGTTCTATATAAAAATGTATTCTATATAATAATGTGTTATATATAAAAATGTAATCCATATTTCGTTAAGCCCTTGAAAAACATACATTTTATATAATTTTATGTATGTAATTAGCTAATAAATATTTTGGTGTGAATGGCACTACTAATAAATTAGTATTTTAGGAGAAAACATCGTGTATGAACATGAACTAAATATTAATAAATATCCATAATGAATGTGTAGCTGCGAAAAATATGGGCACATAAAATTGAAATAAATACCCGAGCGTGGCGTATAGATACGTGGTAAAATAAAACACGCAATAAATCTCTCTTACAAATTTGAAAAAAGCACGATATCACAATTTTATTCAAGGTAAAACACCGGCACATTGACAAATATTTTTTGGAACTGTTCCATAAAAATGTAATTTCCTTTTTGCGGCGGGCGTTAAGAATAAAATATACGCAGCACTAGGTACGTGGTCGCCATTTTGAATTTATCGACGCCATTAAATGATAGCAAGATCTTCGAATACTGGCTGCGCGAAGCTGGTTTTACAATAACACACCATACGATCTGTGCATTCGTCTTTCAGTTCACTGCACCGAACGGTAGAAAGTGAATAAAAAATATTTGCGAGACGTGATTTTAAATTTTGAATACTTTGCACTTTACAAACTTTAAATGGTCTATGATATATTATATCATAATTTACTTTTATTTCATTCCATATATTTCATTGGTCTTTACTTTTGTCATCCTTATATAAGAGTATTATAATGAATTTAATTAAATAAAATTATAAAATAAATAAATAAATATATCATAATTCCTTTTACCCATTACTGGGTGTGGCACTCTGCCGAAGCCGATTTCGGTAAGTGATATATTTATGCGCGTGAAGTTCGGTTACCAGGCGTCAAATCACGGCCTCCAAAGATGTTAGAGGAGGAGCAGTCACAGAGGTAATTTTAATTTGGAGAAAATATTTGTCAACTGTGGGGTTCTCAGGATTCACAAGCTAACTCGATACTACTGACCCATTACTCCTTAATAATTTAAATAATTTCTAAATAATATTAAATTTTAAGATACAATACTACATTGTACGAGCATAAAAGAACCTAACAATTTTGATGAACACATTCCTAGCAACCATTTTAAAAAGTGTTGCCATTTAAATACATTTAGTTAGACGTTAAACATATTTTGTATGTGATCGGTCGTTCTAATAACTGTTTAAACAACTTTTTAATAACAACTCTCTCATAGAATCTGGCTATATAAAAGCTTTTTCGCACTTCCGGGTTTAAATGACCAAGTTTGTTCTTCCTTTTCTACAACTGAAGGATAACTTTTAATCCCGTCGGGATTAAATTAAAAATTATTCGCATTGGAATTAAATTGACAGGTAAACAAGTATTACCTTAGCAACAAGTATATTATAAACTTATCTAAAATATTTCACTTTGTTTATGTTGCCTAAGTTACCTAAAAATGTATATAATGCTATCATTACTTGTCTTCCATTTGCCACTTGGTTCACTTAAATCAGTTCAGATAAATTCGACATATGACTAAATGAACTGAATTAAATAAACTGATGCACTTACTGGGGTGAATTACTTCAAAGTAAATAAGAATCTATAATTCTAGTACTGGAAATAAAGTTAGTGAAGTAATCTAGCGAAATAAATAAGTCATCTGGTTCAGTAAATGTAAGTTAGATCTGATCCAAATGGTAAATGGAATACGCCTATTGTATGTCAGGTCTATAACAAAATTAAACATCTATTCAAAGTGTATGGCTTGAAGTGTGAAAAATAGTGTGCAAACAACAAGTCTAAAATGCATTGAATCCCTCAGGTGATTATTTAATTACCCTTGGTATATAATATACTATACTCTGTTCAGACGGGAAATATATATTTAAGGCCATTTTTTCAATCGCTGGTTTACTCTCGATTAACGTTAATCTATGGTTTCCATTATTATTAACATTAATCGGTGATTAAAAAACTGGCCCTTAAACTGATAACATCAATAAAGTCCTAATTAGTGAATATATGCAGGAGTATTCAAAATTCTATTCAACCATAATTATAAACCAGCCTCCAATAACCCAACCCAGTATCCAAAACAATAACCCGTTGGCAGGATCGTTGTTTACTACCCTCTAAACAGGTCTACCTACCCTAAATCACATTATCTCTCGCGACAGCGAACATAGGCAAGCAGTAGACTCGAGTCGAGTCTCATTCTCTTCGCGCGTCGTTCTCCCTCGCAAACACAAAGATGAAAATTTATAAATCGAGTTTACGTGCCCGTTACCTTACACGCGGATATGGGGTACGTACCCAGGAAGCTGTAACACAGGACACGTCTCACGTGTAAGGGATGACAATGAGGGTGCGTGAGCGGACGACACGTGGGTTGACTGACTGATAGCTTGACTTGACAAAGGGAGAGATGAGAGACTTTGCGTTATGGATGTGTGCGTGATGATGTAGATTAGGTAAAGAAAGCCAAGTGGCTTGTAAAAATTTGATTTAACTGATAAAATGGATAAATATATCATCACGCCTTTAACCCATTCTGGGTGTGGTATTCTGTCATGGCATATATCAGTTAGTGAAATATTTATGCGTGTGAAGCCTTCTAATCACGGCCTCCAAGGATGTTATTGAAGGAGGAGCCACAAGTGTAATTTTAATGTAGTGAAAATTATTTTTCGGCTGTAGAAATCTAACACGGGTTCTCTAACCCATAGGCCAACTCGAAACCACCTACTCCATACTAGCTGTATTCCATTTGCCACTTGGTTCACTTAAACCAGTTCAGATAAATTAGACAACATGACTAAATGTAATGAACTAAGTAAACTGATAAAGTTATTAAAATGTAGTACAATAAGTAAAATCTAAATAAGTAAATCTAGTACTGAGAATAAAGTGAGCAAAATAATCCAATGAAATAATTAAGTGATCTGGTTCAGTAAGGGCCAGTTTTTCAATCGCCGGTTTATTCTCGATTAATGTTAATCTTGATTATCATTAATCTGTGATTGAAAAACTGGCCCTAAGTGTATGTTAGATCTGATCAAAATGGCAAATGGAATATGTCTACTATTAGCCTCTTATAAACTTCAATTTTGATCACACAAATGTAAAAGGGTCGCGAAAGAATGTATTTGTGAATTTAGACTCCAAGAAGATGAAAGCTACAAAAAGTTGAAATACTACTATTTTAAACCATATTTATTTAATTAATTAACTGCCCAACAGAAAAAAATCCAATTACAGGACAGGTACAATAATAATATACAGGAATGTACAGCCAGCAAATTAACAAAGAGAGAAAAAAAGATATAAACAAGAGTACAAAAACCAAAATTATAACAAATATTCCATAAATCAATCAATTAAATAAGGTACAAAAAAAATAAAAAATACATATATATATATACTTATAAATATAATAAATAAGGCATATTTCAATCAATTAAATAGATCAGGTTGATTATTTGACAAGTTTTAATTTAAACACATGCGATGGATTGGAGATTTAGAGGCTATATTAGTGTGTGGTGTAGGAATAAAAAATAAAATGGAGTTTCTACTATTAATGGGACATACTTTAAAATTAATTAAACTAAGAGTAACCGGGTCATCAATTGTATGATTAAGAATCTTCCTGAGAGTATTCAGTGAGGAAGTGATCCTACGATTAGATAATGTTTCAAATGAAAAAATTTTATTTAATATGTATCGTATGAAAGTGAATGAGGTGGGAAATTTCCCATTAGTTTGAAGTAAATAAACTTTAAAAATTTCCTTTGTATATTTTCTAGTGCTTGAATTTGATTCTTATATATGGGGTTCCAAATATGATTATCAGTAATAATAACATCACTACATGTCATAAACATTAATATTTTTACCATTTATTTAAATTCGATTTCGATACACTTCTTCACAAAAAATTAAACTAATAAAATAAACAAAACTTAACTACAAACAAATAACTAAATAAGGAAGTAAACAAATAATTATAATTTCTTAATGAACAGTAGTCAAGTTTTATTCAATTCATTGCCATCGCAATTATTCATGTTGTTCTTATTCTCGTATATTTCAATAGCTGTCCTAATCAATCGACTATTCATGCATTCTTGTATTATGAAGAAATATCTATGCACAATTGGTACCCACATCCATTGTCAGTGTAGGTGTCTGTACGTGCCATCAACTTTTCCTCCATAAATTTTTAATTACACGGCGATGTGTCTCTTGATTAAAATTGCATGCCGCAGCCGCACTGCGCTTCCCTTATCACGAACCTGATGCATTCGCTCACGTGCCACCGCAGCCAGGATCGAACTCGCTCAACAGGGTGGAAAATAGTGGTAGTTTAAGAAGATGAGTGCAAATTTATATGTGCGAGAAACCTATCGGTCTCTACATCTATTTAATATTTCAGATAGTTTTAAACATCTTACTTGGTCGAGTAGCGAGTTACCAATCTTGTAAGGAATGTGTACTAAGACACAGTGCACTTTTTTGTTTTTAATAGTGCACTACTCCATAAAATTTGTACATATAGAATTGCACCATAGGCGTATTCCATTTGCCATTTAGATCAGATTTAACTTACATTTAAACAGATCATTTATTGGTTTATTATTATTTCTGGTACTAGATTTACTGATTCGGATACAACTTGAAGTAGTCCACCCCAATAAGTGCAACTGTTTGCTTAGTTTACTTCATTAATGCTCAATTTTTCATACGACTGTTATGTTTCTGTTATAATTATCTGCTTGTTAAATATAGGATATTACATATTATTTATATTCCTGTTAGTTAACCGTTACTTAACAATCGATTGATAAGTTGAGCATTAGTCATGTCTAATTTATTATTTGAACTAATTTAAATTAACCAAGAATATTACTATTAAAATCAAATTAAAAATATGTATGAGATAGTTAAACGTTATGCATTTGTTGCAGTTTCATGATTATATAAACAATATCAGTTTTTGATAACATTTGAGATTAATTTTAGCAGAAATAAGTCAATTTAAATCTGTGAATACAGCATTTCTGTAAAGTAATCAAAGAAGCAATGATAGTACAATATAATCGCCTATTGCGAATGAAATAATTCTAAATATAGTACAGGAGGCCTACAGGCTGTAGGCCTCCTGTACTATATGTAGGCTACAGCTTATTGTGAAATCGGAACCACTCAGACAAAATCATATTTTTTTGATATACTCGACAACCTGACACAGGACCTCTTACTTAAGTTCAAAGTTTTATTTCGATTTTCTCCACAAAACTACGATTACCAAATACGGAATAAATATCGTGCAAGACCTTATTGGCCCTATATTCTTTCTTGTCTTTATTTACTCTAAGTTCTAAATGCAACAAATATCATCCCATATCATGATTTCTCCCTCGATTTGACCCTGTTCCTCTCCCCCTAGACTCGTCTCTGTGCACGTCACGTCCTACTGACCACCCGTGTCCGACGCGTGCCATCTCGCCCGGAATTCTTATAACTTGAAGGCGTGCAGGCGTCGGCCTGGTGTGAGGAACGATTCAGTCCCAGACCGCTCACTGCCTGCCATCGCTGCCACTGTTGGGACATGTTTTCCATTCGCTGATCCCGACTGCGACCCTCATGTCCCTGATGTCGTCTGCAGACCCGCCGCGATCAAAACTTCGATTGCTTCAACGAATTGATTTAGAGAAATGGTGAAATGTTGGAATTATTTTCTGTACTGTGATAGCTTAGCTTATTGATTTATATATGCGTAAGTATATTTTTTAAAAGTATATTCGATATAGTAAACATAAATTTATTATCTATAAACATTTATTTCGGTTTGAATTAAGAAATTTATGAACAAATTTCAAAAGGAACAGAAACTTAATGGCGAGTTATAAATTTAAAAATAGGAACAAAAAGAGATACCTCGTATTAATGAGAGAGCTAGTTGACAGACCATGATCAACTAGAGCATATTTTTTACATGCCATTTAATCTTAATTGTATGTTAAAAGTTTGCACTGGTTAGTCGTGGTCTGACAACTAACTCTCTCACTAGTGCGAGATGTCTCTTTCTATTGGTTCCCTTCCATCTCTCCCTGACGTGACGTCAATTGTATTGCAATTATAGTACAGAGGGCCTACAGAATCTAAACCACTCAGATACAATTGTATTTTTTATACAAGTTGAAGTCAGCGAGATCTGAACGCAAGACCTCTTGCTTGAGACAAGTTTTATGTTTGTTTTATCCATTGGGTCACGATTATTTGATCCTTTGTTAGTAAATATGTGGTAGATTCATCAATGGTTGGTAGGATAGTAATGGATTTATAAATTACTAACTACCTAACAATATACTAGTATACGAGTCAGTCTCTAGATTTGAGAACCCGAGTTCGATTCCCACAACCGACAAACATGGAATTTATACAAAATTACATATAAATGCTAAATAATTTTTAATAATTTGACAGAGCGTGCACCTTTATTACATAGTTTCTACAAGAATTCTTCAATAAAAATATATTTAAAAATGGGAATAATATTGCTTATGCGAATTGTCACTGTATAGAAAATTGTTTTGCATTTGTTTGTAATTTTGCGTAAATTTCATGGGTATTACTACAAATATGCAGTTTTACAAAATTTATACTTTATTTTACATATCAAGAAAGGTGTAAAATAATACATGATTATTGACTTCAGTTATCTACAAAATTTAAAATATTTTGCTCTAAAATCAATAGGAAACGACATATCATTATATGAAAATATTAGCATTGTATTTCCTATATTGTATAAATCAGTTCACTTCCTTTATGAAAGATTGGTGAAAGATTTGTTTGGACGATCTAGAAATAAATGGATGTACGATGTATGATTGAAGGTTTGTTGCGTGTACGAAAGATGAGACAAGTTTATATGAAAGGAATTACTAATGTAGATAAAGCGTGGTGTGAACGAGTGGGTATATTTGCCAAAGATTAAATAGGGATGAATCTAATTAATAAATGTTCAGTGAATGTTTCAAGAACTCGTGCTACTCTATTGAATAGGCGTTGTACATGTATGTATGTATACATTTTTCTGGTTGTAAATTTGAAATATGTATGATCGAGCTTTCTGTTATATACAAAGATCTATTTTTAATAATATTTTGACTAAAGGGTAGCGTAGAAGTTACAAAAACAAAGTTGTAGCATGCAATAGCTGTGCGATAAAGACATTATAATATAGTAACATTAGTGCAGTTATTGTGGAAGAAACGATAATTATTTGTGAGATACCGCTGCATTATACGATAATCTAGTTTGTAATTTATGTACTATTGCATTAGTAAAACAATAACCGATAAATCGTTCCCGAGTTTCAAATTAATTAGAGCTTAATACCATAAGTGAATTCTATTCTGTTCATGTATTAATATCGTACATTTCCATAATTTACTATTTTATCTACAATGAAAAACTAATTTGTATTATTATTTTTTATTATTTACCCAAACTTGTAATATTGGTTATATATTTTTTTTATTTGTTGGCCTAATGATAATCCAATTCGAAGCTGAATAAAATATTTTTATTTCAATTGACTGAGTCCCAGAACTTTTGTTTTATCGTCGTAAGCATTAATGTTTTTGACAGTTTTGAATTCTTTTCAGTTTTACTTTTGTTTTCTTTATACGTTTTACAGTACTTGGCATGAATTAAAAGTTTGTTTGCTTAATATCTGGAACGTGGAACATGACTGTATAAATCATGATTTAGCAACTGTGACAGTTTTAAGTTATATTAATATGAGCTCTGAAGGTCTTTTCTCTATTTATACTTTAATTTCTAAGAGAGAAACTGATTTTTATTAATGGGAACGTTAATACAAAGTGTACAAGAGGTCTATATTTTCTTTTAAAATAATAGACCTGTATTTTTTTAATATTATTAATTATTAATATATTAGAAATAACTATCAAACCACATACATACATACATACATACATCAATACATACATATCTTCACGCTACATCCCATCAAATGGGGTAGCACGAACCCTAAAATCATTCATAAAACATTCACTCATTACATTCATCAAATAATCAGTCCTTGTCAAACATTCTCATCCAACAGATCAGCCTCACTTTAACCACATTCATAGATCACTCCATATAAACTCATTTATTTATTACTATCAAACCAGTGGTACTATAAATGTTTAGTTATGGTAACTAGCCCTTAATTTTCTGAATTTCTGTAATAAGTTATATACCCTTAAAGTTTGATCCATAAATATCGAAACATCCTGTATATATTCTTATTTATAAAACCTAAAGTTGTATTTTTTGAGGCAAGGAATCTTGAGATTTAAATTATAAAAATGCCACCTTCTAGAATAAATCATAAAAACACCCGCAATTTCTGAATCAAAATTCCTCTCCCTTTTATTAACCAAATAAATTCCAACAACTTTAATGAATCCGCACCTTGTTACCCCCACCCCTGTCTGTATTCCAACCCACATAAATCCAGCACGCAAACTTTTCGTAAACACGTTGTCATGGTAACCGTGGCAAGCCGAGCTTGGCGTTACATTAAGCAGGAGAATGCCACGTTCGCGAGCTGTTATCATAAGATATTAGGATTGCTGTAAACAGCCGCCCAAGATGTAAATTCGTGTGTCGCGTCTCCAACTTGAATGTGTAGATCCTATTAGAGCTGCGACACACTTGACAACATCGTCTTGTGCACTTTATCATCGCTTGAGTGATTATGATAATTTGGAAGCGGGTGCTGAGCAGGTGTGATTGTGCCACGTAATTGTTAATTTGTTGCCAAAACTAATGCAAATTTTATTTTGAATGGATCTACTCCTAACGCACTAACGATTTCTTAGTTAAGTAAATAAGTAAGAATAATGGTTTCTAAGTATACAGCTTTTAAGATAATATTGCACATATCAATTTTACTCAAAAATGTATTGTATGAATATGCTTAAGAAATCAAGAAGCACGCTGAATCGTTTGTCACTATACCTATTTCACTCCACAACTATAGCATTCTTTGTTGTCAAGTATAATCACAAGAACAAATAAATCCGGCAGTACGGTTTTGTGGATAGCGTTATGGAATTCGAATCCCATTCAAGCTAAACAGTGAGTCCAGACACTGCACTGTAGTTCCTATTGTATGCCCCTCGAGCAGAAAGTGTCCTTGCCGCTCTTGCAAGGTTGTTGATTTCGGCTTTACCTTGATCAACAACCTCCATGCGCGAACGGTAAGAGACTACTTTCTGCTCTAGGTACACAAATAACAATTCTACGACCATTAAGTCTTCTTCGGCACTACAATCCATAGAGGATCTGAGCCTACCGAGCTGCAGTTTTTACACTGCCGTGTTACCGGTTCTTATAGTCAGATGTTAGATTTATTTAAGACGTATAAGTGACTAGCTTATAGCACCCGAGTGTGATTAATAACTGTATTTTTATATTTTACGACAAATCACACTTTGTCGACAGGCGGATTCAAATTGATGAACCTTGATTCGGATGACATCTGTTGACATATGTTGAGAGATGTGCCTTAATACGCTCGGCCACCGCGCCTATAAAAGACCATTTAGTAACCCTTGAAAAATAATTTAAAATGATTTTAAAAAGTTTTTCTGTTTGGAAATACGTTTGAAAATGTTAACAGTTTTCATTTATCCATGGATACACTTACTTTACCGCTCGGTGAGTGGCAAATGTCAACTTTTTGTACACAACTGACAGAAATATTTACTTTCTACTAGGTCGTAAAAAAATAACTGCTATTGTAAAGTATAATATCAGCAACAAAATATAACCTTCTGACCTTCTCAAACACAATAAATTCTGCTCGTTGACAACAAAAAATACCAGTATGACTCCCAGATGTCAAATTGCAATATGTAATGTATTAAATGCGAATTGTTGATGAAGAAGAGAGCGAGTAGTGAGTGTGATGCCAACTGTACATGTTAATTGTTTGAGTGCAAACAGTTTATCGCATTAGGTGGACGAGAATTTCGCGGCTAAGTCAAATAGACGGCGTTTAGCGTAGCACAGGAGTTTGTAGAGATTTTCATGGCTGAATTGAGATTGTTCTGCTGCTATTTGTGTTGTGCGAAATTATTCCATATGGAAATCACTACACATAGATATTTGGTGGCAGCGAACACATCAGATGTGGTTTAGAATTTACTCACGACATAATCCAATAATCTTTCCTACTAAACTAATTATTACATCCATTATGAAGTTATGTACTTTTGTGAAATATTATAAATGTTCATTAGTAATGCCGCGAAATGCGATAAATGTAAACTTGACAAGAAAAAGAGATCTCATACCTATGTACTTTTACGAGTAGAATTCACTGGTATTCACAGATTTTTATTATCTCATCAACTTTTTGAAATATGGACAAAAGAAAATTTTGAAAAAATATAAACATTTTTAAAACGACATTCGATTTCTCGTAGTCTGAATGATATAGAACCATATTTTAATTTTTTTCTATTTTCTTCTACTTTAACAAAAAAACCGAATCTTCATTAAACGAATATTTTGAGATCATGATTAATTATGTACTAATATATATTTTCTTTTCAGGTAATTACATCTTATCAAATTCCTCTTGTCAATTGCTTAGTCTTCAGCAAATTATCAGGTATCGTACTGCATGCTAAATATCCAGTTAGTCTTGTTACTAGCATAGCAACAGAATTTAATCCAACCTTTTTGCCGGGTTAAACATCAAACCCTCTTACAAAATGGAAGGTTCAATGCGAAATCAGTTCAAAATTTAATTTACCGGCGGACCAGAGCTGAATTTTCGACAAAGAACAAGATTAAATGTTTTTACTGTCGAATGAACGATGAAGCTGTCAGCAGAAGGACTCTGCAAAAACTGTGGCACACGGCCAGTTTACACTGCAAACAGAATTTTACTGGTTCAAATCAAATCTAGTCGATGTGATTTTACTATAAGTTTTTGTTAAAGCTTTAGGAAAGTAATGTTAAATTTAAGCGAGTTTTCACGAATATTTCGTATTTGTAGCAACAGTCCTGCAAACATAAAAGTAATGACTATTTTATTGCCAATTGGTAGATACTTACTTTGTTATTTTACCATCTGCAGTTCTATACTATGTATCTACAATGTAATTCTAAATCAAGATCTATTTGAACCAGGTTTACTGCACTTTTTACCAATAAAATATTAAGTTGATAAAATACAGGCTCGACAAACTTAAATAGGTAAACTCACATTCATGGTGGAATTCCTGGAAATCCTGGAAAATGTTTGGAATTCAATTGAAAAATCTGACTTGAAATTCATTTAAAAACCTTGAATTTGTTTATAATACCGAAATAGTTATTTTTATAACAAGTGCCGAAAAAGGCTCGGCAAGCCTCGTGCGTTAAATTCTGCACGAGCACGTAACCTTTTTCAGCACAACATTTTTCCTACAACTGTGCGATTTAGTAAATCACTAAAATATTAGCCAAATTTATAAAATTTTAATGATATTACACGAGAACGATGTTTTACGGCGTTGCTATGGTTTGTTTGTTGATTGCTTGCACATTGTTCTACATTATTTAAAAATATTTTACTAACGTCAAGATAATTTCTTCAAAATCGTCTAGATTGGAATAGTACAGTGAGTGATTCTTCTTTATCATAAATACCTCCAAAGATATTTGAAGCTCCAGATCAAGCTATGTTGAATCTATTTTCGACAATGACAACCTGCTGCTGGTACTTCTAAAGCCTCCGAAATTGTTGTCAATAATATTACTGTTAATAATATGAACAGGTACGGAAGAAATCAATGTTGCTTTAGACAATACAAAAGTTTCCACTTTACATTATCTCAATATATGCAACTGTAACAACTATGTTAATAATATACACACACAATAAATATTATGTATTTCCCTTACTTAAAACCATTTATCGATATATTTTACTTTGTTCGGTTATTTTTATTAGTTGTGTACAGATTAGATATACTGCAATATAAGGTTACGTTTATAAACGTCAAAATATACTACTGCATATTTACTAGCGCTGGCTCACTGCATCTTCTTCTTCCATTAGCGTCTGTGGTCAAAATATAAATTACGCGCCTGGCGCGAAATTTAAGTCTCAGAAAATCTTTTTTACAGTTGCGTAATGAAGCACTTTCCACACTAGTGTTTCTTTGCTTTCAGAAACGCACTTGGTCTGTATTCATCTACTTTCCATACGTAACCAAGGCAATTATAGTTACGTAATAACAAAAAAATCGCACAGTTGTAGGAAAAAAATATTATACCTAGTTAAAAGTAATTGTTTAATTTACTTTATTTTTAGGTATTCAAAAAAATCATTTTATACACAGCAGTTGTATTTTATTTAATAGATAATAGATAACTATTCCAGTTTTTACAGTAATTAATCAAATAAATAAAAAAATTCCGATGGAATAAAAACTAATTTGCAATGTACCTACGGCCCGGTTTTCATTTATAGCTGGTATAAAATGTTGAATAGACTTATAAAATATCCTTTCTTTACGTCCTGTTCGTATTTCATATTTCAAACAGTCAATTTACATAAAACAAAATATCCGCAACTCAAAATTCATATTCAATTCATCATCTTCATCCTGTTTATCCTGTTGCGCTTCTCCTTGAGTCAAAGTGAGGTGAAGGTTGTTCGTCGTTTGTTTTTCTTGCAAGAACAAAAGTTATTTGGTCTTTATGTCTTGGTTGGCAAGTAGTCGGCGGGGCGGCGGATCAAGCTCTTTGATGTTGGACTTGCAGATAAAACAAGAAATTCCGCCGGAGAATGTGCTGCTGCTGCCGCAAAGCGGGTAAAATTACAACTAGTAAATGCCGCCGCCCCTGCTGCTGGAATATTCTGCTCTGTTCAGAAGAACTACTGCGAATAATGCAGATATTAAGATATTAAAGACTTGTTTATTGTGACCGTTGGAAAATGAATTAATGTTCATTATTTTTTTTTTGTTTATTAAAATTAAAAAGAAAGATAAGCATTGTTCCTCTTGTAAGTCATTAACTCTCAAAAATGTTTTAGCTAATTCTGAATTTTGGATTAATTAATCTTGTTCTAACGCTGTATTAAAAAAGTAGCTAAACCAAAATTTATGATTAAGTAACTAAAACTTTTTAAAGAAATGAACAGTAAAGTTAAAATCCGGAACCTTGTGAAAATATAAAACACTTTAAGTTTATTTATGCGGGCCTGTGGATTTGAGAATACAGGTTCGATACCCACAGCCCACAAATAATTTTCACCACATTAAGTACCCCTGTGGCTCTTCCTAACTAACATCTTTAGGGGCCGTGGTTGGACGACTGGTAGTCACACTTTACGCGCATAAATATATCACTTATCGAAATCTGCTATGGCAGAATACCACACCCAGTAATGGGTATAAGGTGTGATGATATAATTCTTTATTTATAGATATTTTAATGGGGTAGCTAGCTCAGTGGTATCAAGTCGGCCTGTGGATCCTGAGAACCCTGGTTCGATTCCCACAGGCGACAATCAATTTTCACCATTTTAAAAACTACCCCTGTGGCTCCCCCACCACTAACATCTTTGAGGGCTGTGATTTGACGCCTAGTTAGCGCACTTCACGGGCAAAATATATCACTTACCGAGATCTGCTTCGGCAGAGTGCCACACCCAGTAATGGGTAGAAGGTGTGATGATATATTTATTTAATTTATTCATTATTACATTTTAATTGCAGCTGCATTTTGAATAAAATATTAAAACTTGCAAGGGTAGTAGGTACAGATAACAGTATCAAGTTTATCAATAACAGTGTTCCATCAAAATATTATTAAATTTTGAACATTACGAAGATAGATAGTCTATTTGTCACATGTGTGGTTACCAGCCAAGTCCAATATAATATCTAGAATGCTTGAGGTAGGGGTTGTGCGCTATCAGTTTCTGTAATTTAATAATAATATTACGTTAGTACCCCTGGGGTCGTACCTATTCTGTAACTAAGTCCGGTATGATTTGAGTACGCTATGATTGAAACCATAGCAATTATGTCCACTTTTGACATATATTCAAAGATTTTAACATTGTTGCTATGGTTTTAATCATATAACGTACTCAAATCATAACAGACATAAAGCGTATTCCATTTGCCATTTAGATCAGATCTAACTTACATTTACTGAAGCAGATCATTTATTTATTTCGCAGGATTACTCTGCTGACATTATTTTCAGTAGTAGAATTACGGATTTTAATTTACTTTAAAGTAATTCATTCCAGTAAGTATATCAGTTTGCTTAATACAGTTCATTTAGTCAGTTTGTCAAATTTATCTGAACTGATTTAACTGAACCAAGTGGCAAATGGAATACAGCTATAGTTACAATAGTTACAGTATTCCACCTAGTCCCGAGTCTAATTTTCACGTTTTCGTGTTTATTATGATTTAATCTATATATATATATATATATATATATATATATATATATATATATATATATATATATATATATATATATATATATATCGAACCCGTTTTCTAAAATCCACAGGCCGACTCGATACCACTGAGCCACCTATTCCATATTTTTTTAAGTTAGAAGTTGAAAATATTGTCGTCTACGTCATAGTTAAGGAGCTAGGGTGCAAAATGGTGTCCCCATTTTTCCCAGTGACAAAAGTGTTTATATATATATAAACACAAAAGTGTTTATATATATATAAACACTTTTGTCACTGGGAAAAATGGGGACACCATTTTGCACCCTAGCTCCTTAACTATGACGTAGACGACAATATTTTCAACTTCTAACTTAAAAAAATATGGAGTAGGTGGCTCAGTGGTATCGAGTCGGCCTGTGGATTTTAGAAAACGGGTTCGATTCCTACGGCCGACAAACAATTTTCACCAAATTAAAATTACCCCTGTGGCGTCCCCACCACTAATGGAGGCTGTAACTTAACGACAGGTAACCGAACTTTACGTGCAAAATATATCACTTACTGAGATCTGCTACGGCAGAGTGCCATGCCCAGTAATGAGTAGAAGGCTTGATAATATATTATAGATATGTTTCATTTCTATCAACAATAACATTTTGTTCCAAAAAGATCAGTGTTTAGCTTACAACTGAAGTTTTAATTAGTCACAAAATTGCTAATCATTTGAATCAAATCATTCATTTTACCTTCATTAAACTATCAAACTCCAAGTTCCGCTGACTCGTTCCTCCTAACAACCTCTATCGAAATGTGACATGAACCCAATGTGCTGTCAGCTGGTCCAGGACTCGAGGTCCAGGGTTCTCCTTTAGAAACTGTCGGGACAAGTCTCGGTTCGTACTAGCTTAACACGCGGCGCGCCTCAGTTAGCTTAAGACGACGAGTTCCGGTTTCTCTGCTGGGCCAGACCCGGACTTTCCTAACTCCTCGTGTCTTCAAAAATATCTCGCAGGAAACTTCAATCAATTTATCAGGGTTATGATTTACAAATAAAAGACCGGATAATATGAAGATGTTCGCTGTCTTACCCTTATCTTATCTTGCAGAATGTGTGGAGTTTTTCTATATAACTTCCGCGTTGTGATGGAACAGTGTTGAATAATAATCGATGTAATTAGATTCAGTTTTATATGAAAGTGTGTTGTAAAAGTTTTTAGACGTGGACCAACTCCTAAAATTTGGATCAGCTCTAACTTGTACTCCCTGGATCAGTTCATTTATTTATTTGATTGGTTCATTTCGTTTACTTTTCTCCCAGTCTTAAATCAATATGGAGTGGCTAACTCAGTGGTATGAAGTCGGCCTGTGGATCCTGAGAACCCTGGTTCGATTCCCACAGGCGACAAACAATTTTCATAATTTCAAAAGCAACCGCTGTGGCTCCTCCACCACTAACATATTTGCGGGCCGTAATTTGATGGCTGGTAGCCACACTCAGTAATGGGTAGAAGGCGTGATGATATATTTATTTATTTTTATTTTAAATTAAATCTATGAAATAAAATACTTCAGCGTGGTTGGTAAAAACGGTCTTAAATATGTAGTTAAAAATATTTGTTCATTTGTATAAAAATCTAAAAAAATTATATCATGTCCAACTATTTTTTGCAAGATACTAAAAAGTTAAAAAATAAATTGTTTAAATTCCGGTACATTTACCTCCAAATAAAATAGTTATTTAAGTGCAGAGCTTAAACATTCCACTTTACAAATTAAACATCAGATGCAGTCCTGACCTGGATGCACATTTCACAAACTGTCAGCATCAGCGTCGTTCTCCGCAGCGTCAGTGCACCGCACCGACGACAAGTAACTGTTACGCCTCGTGTAATCCTCCGCGTAAGACGCCCGCCCTCTGCAACGAACAACAACTTCACACACACACATCGCTCCGTTCTAGTGTATATGTATACATATATAAAGCGTCCCATGAAAATGTTGATATAGGAATAAATCTAACAAAGGAAGAAAATAGCTTTTCGTAGTATATGTGTTTGGCTAAAAGTTATTACGCCAAACTAAACATGGAGATCATACACTATTATGAAGTAAATGTTTTTCACCATATTAAAATCACCTCTATGGTTCTCCCACCAATAACATATTTGGGGGCCGTGATTTGACGACTAGTAACTGCACTTCATGCGCAAAATATATCACTTGCCAAGATCTGCTGCGGTAGAGTACCACATCCAGTAATGGTTAAAAGCGTAATGATGTATTTATTTATTTATATCTCCCTATGCCTACATTTTCTTGGAACATCCTGTATGTGTGAGAATATATGTATGCATATATGCATGTGTGTGTGTGAGAGAGAAAGTACATGCGACGTCACTCGGATTTCACGAGCTTTTTGTAACTTTTTGTACAGCGGGTTTTTTAAAATCTTCGTTGAAAAAAATTCCCGTTGAACGGTAGCGTTTTTGCCGAGTAAATGGATTTAATGTGTTGAAGCCTCAACGAAACGAGGACCGTAATTAGGGTGATGGATGTTTTAATTGGAGTAAAAGCGATCGCTGATTTAGGGTATTCAGTCAGTGTTTGGACTTTGCTGTGTTTTAGTAAAAGTTTATCTTTTGGGCAATTGCACCATCACCTACAAAACTTACATTAAAAAATATAATCATAAAATATATATATATAAAAATAATAAATATATCATCACGCCTTCTACCCATTACTGGGTGTGACACTCTGCCGAAGCAGATCTCGGTAAGTGATATATTTTGCGCGTGAAGTGCGGTTACCAGTCGTCAAATCACGCTCCCCAAAGATGTTAGTAGTAGAGGAGTCACAGGGGTAGTTTTTGAAATTATGAAAATTGTTTGTCGCCTGTGGGAATCGAACCAGGGTTCTCAGGATCCACAGGCCGACTTCATACCACTGAGCTAGCCACCCCATATAAAATATATCATCACGCTTTATACCTATGCCTACATTGGGTATTATTTACAACAACAATAAAAAAAACTCTTTTGGATTTAATCTGCTTTGGTTGATCGATATTGCATTTCCATTACCAACAAACGAAACTTACTGATTTTATTCGTGAATAGGATGCCATCTAGTATCAAGCTTATACAAAATTTAAAACAATACTGCTTTGGTAAATGATGTAAATTTAGTACATTTTGCTTGAATATTACTACAACTTTGGCATTAACGCGATTTGCTTGATTTGGCATTTGTGGAATTCATTTTCTATAGATAACTTTAATTCTTATGATTTATAATTTAACCTATATTTTAGAATTGTTTATTAGAATTAATTATAATTGGACAGATTGCAAATTGAGAAAGAAATGAAGAATATTCTATTTACATAGTTTATCTTAGAAATGAGAAAAATCAACATTTGCAGTACTAAAAAAAATAAACATCAATATTATTTTCTATTTCGTTATCTGCCTCGAAATTTCCGAGTCTACATCCTATTTCCTTAGCAGCAGTGCTATATTTACTTATAACATTACTGATTTCGCGTTTCTATCAAAGAGCGGAATTTTCCTTCTGTCGAAAATTCGTACCTGCATATTCTTTTACTTCTTTTACTCTGATTCCTTATCGTTTCGTTTAATCTGTAATCTGTATAAATTTTATTTACTCCAATACGTTTAACATTATCAAGATTACTTTTACATCAATCTTTGGCGACAGTCTTTTGAAATGTGCTTTGTAATAAAGACATTTAATTTCCAACTGAATGTATAATTTCGATCAATACGAGTATTCGCCTGTCAGTCAGCGAAATGAATTTCGTTGTAAAACAAGAACTGAAAAACTGATATAGACTATGTCATCGTTCGATACAAAAATATCCTCCATAAAATAACTAATATTTTGAAGACTGTTAGTAAATTTAATTTTCAGACGATCGCGTATGAAAGTAACCATAACAACATCATAAATTACTACGGAAAGTTGAAAATAACATATACTGATATGTTAGTATAACGCACACTTCTAACATATCAGGTGAAGTTCCACTGATTGACAACAGATGGCGTATATATATATAATAAATGAAAATAATTTGTATTATTATTTAAATTGAAGTTTTGGCAGATTTTTCAACACATTTGCACAGATAAATCTTATTTTTTAAATTATTAATTTTTTACTAATATTTTAGCATTATTTAATATTTATTACTAACCATAAGATTGAAGCTTGCAAACTCTTGCGCTAACCACGATTAGCGTAGACCGACGCTGGACTAATTTCGTTGTTGTGAACACTACCAGAGGAATACATATGTCAAACTTCTAACGCTAACCATAACCACTAACACTAACTACTAATGTCGTGTTGTGAATCGAGCTTTACTATAAGCACAAAATTAGTTACTTTCTACAAAATATTTCTACAGAGGCGTCGCTAAAATTAACAAGAAACTTTCTTGACTTCATCTTTCTAAAAACTTTCCTAGAAAACTTTCCCTATGTGCACAGGACATTAGCGACATTAAGGTGAACAAGTACAAATATGAATAACTATAATTGATTTATATGTCAGTACGAAACACTATTTTATCAAATGCTCTATAAACAACAGAAATCCATCTCTAGCGGCATGTAAATGCATAATTGAATTGTCAGAGTGTGCGTGATGTGAATAATGCGTCTAGCCACGGCACCCAGCACCGTATAAGCACGCGTGAAGCAAATGCTAAACGACTCCTCTTCGACCGAATATCGATTATCACCATGTGCAGCGTTACCACATTGATTTTAAAATTAATTATCATCGCCCTGGTGCTCGGCTATATCGAATTATTATGATAATGAAGCAACTGGATGTGGACGTTCAATTTGGGTATTGGTTGATTGTACTGTTCAGTTGGAGGTCTGTTTTTGTTTTCCTTGGTGTTTATAATAATGGAATTATTCATGCTTCATAATTATACTCGAGTTACAAAGTTTCAGCAACAGCAGTATACGCCTGTACATAATAATTACGATTGATATTACGTTTACCAATAGAAACAGTCGTTTATCTAGGTAAGAGTGTTTTGCAGACGACTCTCATGTCAAGTCTTTCAATATATGAAAGCGTCATTGGGTCAAAGCTGTCTGTGACATATAACAAAACATAGAGAACAATTGGAATAAAATCAGATTTGAATCCAGGGCGACTCTAGCTTAATGTTTGCAAGCCTATCATTGGTTCCAGGTACCCAATTTTTGTCTTTATAATTCGATTTGATTTCATGGGAAATTAGTTTTATGAAATCATAACTTAGAGAGAGTAATTAAAATTGACCCTTAACATCTTTGAAGGCCGTGGTTCCATGTATTTTCAATTCGGTCCTAAACAGGTCGGAATAAGAAAAGAAACAAGATTCCCTCTACCCAAGCCAAGCATTTTATTGTCGTAGGACATCGCATCTAATGTGTTGTTTGCAATTACATAAAATTACATTAGATCAGCGTGTTTCGGTTCGGTTGGTACGAGATATACGACGTGTAACGGATGTGTCGCGCGTAGGTTCCGGAATTCCGGGTCTCGCTCTGCACCGGATTCACCGGAAGCCAATTCATTAACGCTCGCATCTCACATCGCCTGTCGTTGTCTTAAATACGAGATGACGCGGAACACGATTGTAGCACGATGATGGTCAGATGTGTTAAACAAATATGACAGTTTTTCATTATATTTTTATTATTATTTTTAAATTTACTGTAGCATTAGTTCAAACGTCAATAAAAGTAAAACTACTGTATATTACAATAATTACTTGGCTTTACATTATGAAGTAAACATATAAAATTGTTTTAAACATTTATTTTTTATCTGTTAAATATATAAACACTATAAAATTGTAAAAGTATGCAGTCGCGACACAATCTTCAAATTACGTTTCACTTGATAAAATAAATCACACACTTTGTCACGCATAAAATGATGCACAGAATAGAAACTTGTTGCTTTTAGAATTATATGCATATGTACTTGTTAAAAATATATTCTATCTATACAATGTAAATCGCACATTTAATATTGAAGTGACAGTCACTCGTTTGACAGTTACGGAGTACATCTAAAATCGTGACGGCACACGCCCGTGATCTATACAGAGCAAATTAATTTTACTATTAATGTCGAGGTATTCACATAGTTTAAAATTTCACTACATCTGGAGTTGAAATGTAACTATCTAAACCTCAACTGCCAACCATAAAGTCTCATCCTAATCTTATAATCCCGGCAACAACGTACCAAAGCCGCTCATTTCTATTCTCAGCAGCAGACAAACTGCCGATGACAGATCTTGAAATTTTGATACGATTCTCATCTGTGCGGTGGGCTTCAGGTACGGGTAGCGACGGCAAGAGACATTCGACCGTGACCCGGAGTCGTCCGGACACGATCCGGACTCCGGTATGATTTAATGATCCCGAGTGAGCGTGATGCTTTGCTTGTTTAACGTGATCGATGTAACAATGTCATTCTTTCATTAAGACTGACGATGAGGAGAAACTTGAGTCTGTGGAACATGCTTAGTTAGTGAGCGGAATAATTGTGAAATATTTCTTGGGTGTTTATTCGTTGATTAAGGTAGCTTTGTTATTGTTTTATTTTCTATTGTCATGTGTTTATTTTTCCAGACGTCTTGTATAAATGGATGTATATACTCGAGTACAAAATTAATTTTGTTTTTAATGTAATTTTTATATTTGTAGTACAACAAGAATTTAATCCCAATTACAGTATATATTGAAGGTCGAATCATTCACTTTTTTTATTATTATGATTTAAATTAAAGCGCAACACACATTTTATTTCGATTTAATCCACTGGGCTACAATTGCATGTATTGCTATCATCTATAGTTGTCTGCTTGACGCAAGTCCTATATGCTTTCTCCAACTTCTACTCATAGCCAGCTTCTTCATTTCTATCAAATTTCTTTCTTCTTTCAGGCCTTTTCACTAGGCTCCCCGGACACTGAATTAGGATTCACTTCTGTAAGACAATTGATACAATATAATAGATATGCTCCTACGGCTTCTAGTATGATCCAAAAAATTCGGATAATGAAAATGTGAATTTTTTGGTTGAACCAATTTAAAAATCGATTTTTTTTAAAATATGGTTCTATATCATTCAGACAACGAGAAATCGAATGCCGTTGAGCGCATCTTCATATCTTTCTTAGTTTTCGAGTTACAGCGATTTTTGACTTTTTTTAAAACTCAACTTTGACGATCCATATCTCGAAAACTAAAAGAGATATTGAAATGCGGTTTGAACGAGTGTATTTCTCGTGCTCCAATTTACTTATAGAGAAATTTTAAAAATTTTGAAAATTTTTACTAATTTTCTCAAAATTTTCTTTTGTCCATATTTCAAAAACTTGACGAGATAATAAAAATCTGCAAACACCGGTGGATTGCTCGCAAAAAAGTACATATGTATGTAAAATTTCAGAATTTTTCTTCAACGGATAAAAGTTTTAGAGCAAAAAAACTAAAAATGGCCAAAATTCGTAAAAATCTTAAGGGGTACCCCTTCAAAAATAATTAAAAAACAGTGATTTTCCGTTTTTTAGTAATAAAAGCTGTATCTGTGCGAATTTTTGTCTGAAATTTTGCATACCTATGTACTTTTACGAGAGGAATTCACTGGTGTTCACAGATTTTCATTATCTTTTAAATTTATTGAATAAATAAAAATTTTGAAAAAATTGTTAAATTTTCAAAAAATTTAAAATTTCGGTATAAGTTAATTGGAGCCCGAGAAATACACTCTTTCAAACCGCATTTCAATATCTCGTTTAGTTTTCGAGATATGGGCCTTCAAAGTTGAGAATTTTAAAAAGACAAAAATCTTTGTTACTGAAATCTTAAAAAAATATGAAGATCCGCTCAACGGCATTCAATTTCTCATAGTCTGAATTATATAGAACCATATTTTAAAATTTTTCTATTTTTAAACTGGTTCAAAGTTGGTGTTTTTAATTATTCGAAATTTTTACGATCATGACTCCGGCGACTAAAGAAATTTATATTGAGAATCAAAATATGTGTAAATATGTAGAAATATATGAGGAATTAAATGGTGATATCTCCAGTTTGATATCTAGTTTCATATTATTTTAAATTAATCGTAAACAGAAACAAAAGTAAATATTAACACAAACTCGGAATCTCCGAATTCGAATGCTACCCACACAACCGTACTGCCAAATTATAATATAGGTTGCGTTTAGCCGAACTTAGAAATGTTTAACGCTAAACTATTACTTTATCGCAGTTAAATGATGGTAGAAGAGCTAGCGGTTGAATTAGTAAAGAATAAGTATATTTTTGACAGCTATTAGGTTCTTTTAAAATATAAATTTTCTTTGCATTAATTAATCACCTATTGTTGTACATTTTGCTGTAAACAATTACTGTTTTATTGCAAAGAAGTTTATATTTTATTTAATAATTACACATATATTTGTTATGTACGGAATGATTTCGAGTGTGATAAATAAATTAGTTTATATGGAGGGATCTATGAATGTAGTGAAAGTGAGGTGGTGTGTTTGAATGATAATGTTTGACGGGGGCTGATTATTTGATGAATGTTATGAGTGAGTTTTATGAGTGATTTTATGATTCGTGCTACCCCATTTGATGGGATATAGCGTGAAGATATGTATGTATATATTTTTTTAGCTTGTATTGAAAATGAACACAATCTATGTCCAAAAGTCTACAGATTAAACTCAAATTAGTCATCACTGATATACTACAAGACTTCTTCGAATATCATCCCCTAAATTTTACTTTTTAGCTTTTACATTATTCTACTCAAGTAGTTGCTACTAATGATAACAGTATTAATTTAACTGATTATAGTGTAATCAGTCACTTTAAGTCCAATATGTCATGTACGTAAACAGATTACCCATAACCCAATATCTTCCAAAAACTAATTGCTTCTCACAATTTTCCACCGAGCAAAATTCCTTCTGCCGAAGACATACCTCCCCCATCCCCATATATACATCACACACAGTACACACACCTCCTAGGAGCGGTGGCTTATCCACGCATGGAATCATTAATTCTACTCCCGGCGGCAGTGAATTTGTATCCGAGATGCGTACGTAGTACGTTACCTCCTCCCCCTTGGTTGGCAATCGGGAAAGGAGGAATTTTTCCCTACAGGGTTCATTAATTTTTAATGGATGCGCTTTAAAGCAGAACTTGATTTTGATGTGGGTAGCGTGAAATTTGTTTCGGTTTCAGTTCTTCACGCGTACCCCTTTACCCTTTTTACGCTGGTTGAGTGGCGTGCGTGAGAGGGAAGATCTGTGAATGAAATGGATGTTCGGTGTCAAGGGGAAGACACTGATTAGTGGGTTTTGCATGGGTTCAAGTGTTCTGTGAATTGTTTAGGTTTTGTGTTGGGGAGTTTTGTTTAGCTGGGAAGTTTGCCGATGAAGAATTAACTGTAACTGTGTTTGATATGATAAATGAGTTAGTTTTCAATTACTGTTTAAAATCGAATCTGAAGGGATTTGGTTGTTTCTCAAGTTTGTTCAACTTTGTGCAGTGGAAATTGCGATACGGAAATAATTGAATGCATTGGACTGTGGATATGAAAACATGAGTTCAATTTTCATAGCCGGCAACTGATTTTCAGCACATTATAATTACTATTATGTCTCTCCCTCCATTTATATATTTGAGGAGGGTTGAGCTAGACAGGACTATCCTCTGGTATAGTATATCGAAAATATGGAAGTTGCAAGTATAACTAATTTCAATAGAATTTAGATGAGTTATTATTATTATTATAAAACGTCAAAAAAAAAGCATGTCAAAATTTTTGACAATTAAGAGCCAATTTTTTGAGTTCCTGGTTACTCTCGATTACTGTTAATCATGATTAAATAATAATGTAAACCATAGTTTATATTATTATTTAATCATGATTAACATTAATCGGTCATTGGAAAACTAGCCTTTCAATATTTTAAAACATAATTTCTATAGTATGCAAAGCTAATAATTATTTGTTGCAAATATTGTTTTGCTACTGTCATTGAACTAACAATAGGTAAAAATTTTAATGCTAATTTTAATTAATTGTAAATTGCCTAGATATTTTGTGTATTTAATACAAGGCTTATTATAGGCGTATTCCATTTGCCATTTGGATCAGATCTAACTTACATTTACTGAAACAAATCTATTTATTTCGCTAGATTGCTTCGCTAACTTTATTTCCAGCACACTAGAATTACTTATTCTAATTTAGTTTGAAGTAATTCATCCCAATAAATACATCAGTTTGCTAAATTCAGTTCACTTAGTCAAGTTGTATAATTTATCTGAACTGATTTAAGTGAACCAAGTGACAAATGGAATAGAATTAGCGTTATATAAATTTATTATAACAATATGTCACCAAAATCGTTTAAGAATGAAGCTCATTTTAGCATCAATATGCGTGCGAGACAATGTTATTCTAATGTTGAAACAGAGAAATAATATATTGCAACATAACGATAACCACCGCATCTACTGACTACCTGCGAGTGCAGCACACAATGTACGCCCTCTAGAATCGACCCTAGCCCCGAATTTCCGTTAATATTTAAAATGCAGGGCATTATTCCAAAAATTAGGGAAACTGCGTGGGCATGGTATTTTTTTACAAGCAGAGCAAACATGCATTAATGGACGGTTACCTACACAAAAACGTTCATTGTACATTCGTTACGGTATTCTGATAAAATATCGTATTCGAATCACTTCTCTTGAAAAATCCCAGCGAAAATTAATCAAAATTTCTGGTCGAGCAGAAGCGCGTATAGAAACATAATGTAACGTAACGTAACGTACCGTCAGTGTACGTATTGATTATCCGCGGACAGGCAGAGAGAAGAGGGGCACGCACAGAAGACAAAGAGAGAAAAGAGAAGAAGATAGAACTTTCCGACGGCTTTATAATTCGGCGAAATTTGAATTTACTGCGTTACAGGACGTCCGGGTAATGTGCCGACACCGGGCCTCGACCCCGACCCTGGGCACATCTTCTCTGTCACTTCCGGTCTACGTAATCTAATGTATCTACACTACGGTATAGTTCCGGTTTTGCTTGTCTAGTATTGTTCCGTTCATAAACTATTTAAGAATTTACTTCGCTACTATTTACTTTATTAGTGCAGTCCTCTTGGACGACTTAGGCCGTATTTATTTGGCATTTTTAAAGTAACCCGGCAGATTACTTTTGTTTAATTGGTACGTTTTAAGTAACCCAGAACAGTTCCTGAACTGATCTTACTGCCTCAGCTATTTTGATGGTTGGCAGGTTGAACCTGTTTTCTATCTCTTTTTAATCAACTTGTGTTTCTTGTTATCCGTTTTGAATTGGTAGCATCGCAATTTGTATTTAAGCAGATGTCACTTAGAACGTGCATTCAGATTTTAAATATATCGCTAATTTTTACAACTGTCACTAGATGCATCATTTATTTGGAAGTAACAAGAGTTAGTTCTGGATCTGTTCAGGGTTGAATCTAAAGTTCTCAAGCAAATTGTCTGTATTTCAAAACAGTTTCTTGTTTAAGGGTTGGTTTTTCCATCTCCTGATAAGTATTAACAGGGTAAATGAAAAAATATCGGATCAGAAAATGGCACTCAGTATCATTATTGCCATTTCAGCGATTTTTTTTGTATTTATCTTGCTGGTAGTAATTGGGAACTTTATTCGGAGATAAAAATACCTGCCCTTAAACAAGAAGTTTTTTATGTGCTTTTGAATAGTATTTGCTTTACGTAATTCTAATTTAATACTTCATTTCTTAAATTGCATCTTACATAAAACATTAATTTAGAAATTGGTTAGTAATAAATAATCTCCAGTAACTTGCCATGTGCCAAATATTTTTTTCTACTATTGCAATTGTGCTCTTGTTAAATGTAAAAGAATAGATAATTCCTGTAAGCTACCATTTACTCAACAATTAATTGTTAAAACATAAAACTTAGGAGTATTTAATACCATTTTTAAACATTCACTCCTATTAGACACACTTTTAAAATGTATGTTTGTTTTTTTGCGCAACAGCAAGTTGATATTATTTTTATATAACCATTGTATATTTACGTTTACAATTTTCGTTTGCTGATGATATCCATATTTACGCAACATTTTTATTCCTATATAAAAATTTTTGTCAATTTGATCATCACAATCTTTTTATGAAATGGTTTTCGAACTCATTTTATATGTAAATACACAGTAATGAAACAATGCGATAAGATAAATCGAATCATTTGTTTTTCCACTTTATATGAATAACTCCATGGTTGCCAATAAAAACAAGTAGTATACAGTATGTCCCACAAAAACTTTGGCATGATAAATCATTTGGTTCTTGCTCAAAATTGATCTGTGAATAATTATTAAGCGTTTACTATTTAACAAGCAAGAGGTCGTGTGTTTAGACAGTTTATTTACTTTGAAAATTAATCTTGTAAAATTTTTACTGGTCAGCTAGTTTGTAAACCATGCGTGTTCTAATAAGACAGGTTTTAATTATAATTTGTTTACAAATTAATAAGAAATAACGCAAGATAACTGTTTTTACTACCTCAAGGAGATGACAGGCTCGCCATTCAATTCCTTCTTGCACCAGTGAAAACTGTTTTATCATACTACTGATGTAATATACTATTATTACAATAGCTGGACCTCAGAAACGAGAAGTTTGTCAAATCGATTCCTAAATAAATATATATATATTTTTATTTCTATAGAAAATTAATGCCCAACATAGTATTAGTAGCATAACAGGACCAGTTCTCGACCACTTCAAGGTCACTCAAAAACGTATTGAATCTGAAATGCTCTAAACGAAATATGACGTCATATCAACAGGAAACAGGAAATGTTTATCATCAGCAACAAGAAACAAAAAAAAAAGTGAATCGTTATTAATTAAATGACAATATTTTACAAAAGTATCTTGAATTCGTCAATTATTTACCTATGTTAAGTGAATATCCAAACTATTGTTAGGTTAACGAATTTTGTAGAATTGCTGAAAGTAGTAAGTAATTATTTATTGCCCTTAATCATTCTTGTCATTAAGGTTCTAATCTAATCTGAGCATAAAAAATGAATGTTAACCAAAGCGCCTGTCACTCAGTTCAGACAAGTAAATTATACAAATCTACCACTTTACATGACCGAGCTGTTATCAATGAGAACATAGTCATCAACACTTCATAACATTTCTTCATATAAAATAAATCGCGTTTTGATTAAAAATCTGATTAAATGCGAGCCCTCACGCGATACCAACATTATATGGAAACTCTTATTTTTGTCATAGAAAAATTCAATTTTCGATATTCCATCGCTTTCACTGTTACTGGTTACATAAAAAATTCATTCGGATATGGAAACAGTAATCTTTTATCAAACCGAATATTTGTCATGATTGATTAAAAATCTGTTCATTTATTCCATTGTATACGATAATATTCGTTGTGTCATCAGTCCATTATTCATCAAACATAAACGCTCATTTCTATTATATTTTTCTATTTCGGTGTTCTTAAAGCTCTCTATAAACACATTGGAAACACGTCGTCAAGGAGATTTATAAGCGCACTGTTTTTGGCACTTTTTATTTTGTAGGAGTGGTAAGAATGCTTTTAAATCTGATATAGTCTGTTTTTTAACCAGGAGGAGTAAATGCATAAGTCAGATTTACACTATAGAAAGTTACCAAAGAAAGTTACTAGATTTTTGTTGACGCGAAATACAAAAATTTCTTACACATCTGCACTGATTAAGTCTCATGGAATTTATTTTAAAATACAAATGACATTATAAACTCTAATTTGTCACTCCGTATATTATTAGTTCTTAAAAGAACTGATTTATTTTAATGTCACAGAAATGAAAAAAACCAACAAGAAAACAGATAACCTCAAAACTTATGACAGCTCTAATAAAATCTATGTACAGTGTTAACTGGACGCAGCATTAGCCAATCAGAAGCGTCAGTTTTAGCGGTTAAAATTTAAATTACTCCTCCTGATTAAAAAACAGAGTATAGTTGAATGACCTCAAAATTGTAAATTGTCGATGTTGAAATATTACTGAATATGCTATAATCATACGTAATTCAACAATTACAATACAGAAAAAAATTATTGTCAAAAAATTGGATTTTTTTTATTGTTTTTGTTATGAGAAGCGCTACCAACACAACTAACAAACACACCAACTTATATTTTTGACAAGTCGCAGTTTTTTAAATCTAACAGAATTATAAAATTACCTCAATAGAAAAAATAGTATAAAGAACACGTTTCATGCGGCCTATTATCGCACTCGTCTTTTGTAAAACTTGGACTTAACAGATTGCCTTATGAAACTAGTTCTTTAATATACTATTATCAACTCGCTAATGTGTTTTTTTCTTCTTTGCAGGTAATTTGTCTCTTTAAAATTTTGACCATCGTAGCACCAAATATGCAAACTGATCAGCTGCCAGCAGGTAATATAAAATCGATATAATCATATAGAGTACGTTTAAAGCCTAGTTGAAACTCATGCAGATTTGATATAATAGCATTATTAATTCCACGTTTGATCTTGTAATTAGCTAAACACAAGGGTGAATTTAAGAGCTTAATTTACCCCTGTGATGTTATGATTTATTTGACTGGGGCCAATAAATCAATCGCCTGGAACATGTATATTGGTCAACCGCACTTGATGAATGGTATTGATGTATTTTTTTATGTAATAATAATTTAAACCAGATCAGAACATGTGTACGTATATAATAGTGTATTATGTAAAAAGTTTTATTACTCTACTGATGATGAGAACTTCGTTCTTGAAATAAGTATTTAAATTTATATATATTATAGTTAGATTTTTACATTTACTTTTATAAAGGTGTTTTTAGAAACGAGTGTATAAAAACTAGTATCTAAAGAGTTTATAAAATGAGTCACATATTATAATTTGTCTATGATCGCAAATTAAGGTAACGGAAAATATTTTATTAAATATTTGAAAAGTAACATTTAGTTTCAATAACAGATGTAAAAAGCTAACTTCACGCCGTGCTTAATATGTCAGTTGTTAACTTCACGCTGTGACTAAATAAAATGTTCGAAGCCATAGTTCGTCAAAATGTTATTAAAGCTGCATTCCATTTGCCACTTGGTTCACTTAAATCAGTTCAGATAAATTAGACAACATGACTAAATGATCTGAATTAAATAAACTAATGCACGCATTTTGGTGAATTACTTCAAAGTAAATTAGAATCAGTAATTCTAGTACTAGCTAGCTAGAAATAAGTCATTGAAGTAATCCAGTGAAAAAATATGTGATCTGGTTCAGTAAATGAAAGTTAGATCTGATCCAAATGGCAAATAGAAGTTGTATTCCATTTTCCACTTGGTTTACTTAAATTAGTTCAGATAAATTAGCCATCAAGATTAAGTGAACTGAATTAAGCAAATTGATACACATATTGGGATAAATTACTTCAAAGTAATTTAGATGCAGTGATTCTAGTCTCTGAAAATAAAGATAATCTGGCGAAATAAATAAGTGATCTGGTTCAGTAAATGCAAGTTAGATGTGATCCAAATGACAAATGGAATACACCTAATTTATGATGTTATTTAGCACCATGGAAACCAGTACATTAAATGACATTCTATTTTAAAAGACACTAATATCCTATGATACATTTCGTATTTCATCAAAATGATTCTTTCTGAAATCAATTACAGTTAGTCAAGTCAGTTCGCTACCTGTTTACTTGATACTGACTTGCACGGAAATTACCCCCAGCAAACATCGAAAAATAACGGAAAAAATCACGAGAACGTGTCTCGTCTCACAACGAACCGGAAACAATGTTGCGTCGCACGAATTTCGATTCGTTCGTCACCGCAGCAACACGGACGTAGTCCGTGTCGTACTCGCGTCCACGTACCACCGAGCAGAGTTACGTCTTGCGACACAGAGTCACTCCTGCTCGTTACATATTTCAGACGATTATGTCTTTACGTGGATTTTCTCTTAAAGGATCGAATTTTAGGTGTTTATGGTATTATCACTTATTTCGTAAGATTACTTCTGAAATGTTCCATAACATACATTATTCTGAAAATGTGATATTTATGATATAAAATATAAAGAGAACTTTGTAAAATAGGTAATTGATTATCAATATACTTAATGCCCGATTGTATCATAGACATTAACAGTCCGAACTGAAGTTTTTATAGCTCACTTGTCAATTTAGTTAGTAAATAATGTGTGTTGGCACGGTGTTACTTATGAGAAATTATTTACAACAATTTTTGACACCACGCACAGGATTTAAGTACAATGTTTAATTTTGTTTACTAATGAATACCAAATAAAATATTGTACAATACACCTTTTACTGCCCCAAGAAGATTAGTCTCGTCTAATTGACTTGTCAATCAATTCGTCCATTTAACAGTAAAAACTATTTTATTATAGCTGTATTCCATTTGCCACTTGGATTCATTTAAATCAGTTTAAATAAATTAGACAACATGACTAAAAGAACTGAACAAAGCAAACTGATGCACTTATTGGGGTAAATTACTTCAAAGTAAATTAGAATCAGTAATTCTAGTACAGGAAATAAAGTCAGCGAAATAATCTAGCGAAATAAATATGTGATCTGGTTCAGTAAATGTAAGTTAGATCTGATACAAATGGCACATGGAATACTCCTCATATTAGTAATGTAAAATAATATTACACTTTGGATCTCAAGTTTTCTCGTAAATTGATTGTTATACGCAAAATAATTTTTAAAGCTAAATTTGAGATCAAAACTTGACAGTTATTTAATCCGTACAAAGTATTCCTCAACAGGCAGATTCGTAATTGGATTAGCGCTAATACCATTTTTATTTCGGTTTTAATTCTCTTTCCTGCTCACAAAACAAGTTTATTTTAAATTGAGTTTAAAAGAATGTTAATTCGCTTCAAATTTCCGAATATGTTCGAATTTGACACGGAATTATAGATAATAATAACACTGATATTAGCGTTAATCCACTTTATGAATCTGCCTGTCAATGCATTTGATACCATGAAAATAAAATTAAGGAAAACTTAGAAATAAACATTCTTTTGCAGTTCTAAAGAATTATAGTTCAACTGGGCATTAATGTATGACATAAATTTTCAATTTGAACAATTTTGTTTAAAGGAAAATAAAAAATAATAAATACATCATCACGCCTTCTACCCATTACTGGGTGTGGCACTCTGCCGAAGCAGATCTCGGCAAGTGATATATTTTGCGCGTGAAGTGCGGTTACGAGTCGTCAAATTACGGCCCCCAAAGATGTTAGTGATGGAGGAGCCACAGGGGTAGCTTTTGAAATTATTAAAATTGTTTGTCGCCTGTAGGAATCGAACCAGGGTTCTCAGGATCCACAGGCCGACTTCATACCACATGAGCTAGCCACCCCATAAAGGACCTTTACAAAAATACTGACTTGCCTAAAGAAGAACCTCTGATCACAGTAGTTGCGTGTTTAATGAATATTTAAAAAAAGAAACTGTCAGTCTGAAAAATTAAATTATTAATATTTTTATTTATATTGTATTAGTTCATGTCGTGCCCGACATTTTAATATATTTAAGTAATGAATTTTTAAGTCCTAATAATGGTATTTTTCCTCCTCAGCTGTCATGCTGTAATATATTGGTGGTATAAAAAGGTTGACGTAAATATTTGACAGCGAATACAAAATGTACGAGCAATGAGAGAATAGTAAATATTTAAGTTGGCTGTGAATTTTATATCTTGCATTCCCGCCGTATATGTCGTCTTGATCTATTTTAAAGTCTCTCTGTGCAGTGAAATATTCGCTAGCTTCAATCATTTCAAATAAATTACAGTCATCTCTAGTTTAGAGACGATTTTTATGTACGTGTGTGCAGTTTGGTATCACAAACTAAGTTTCAAATATTCCAGCACTTCTAACCTAAATTTTTATTGTAGATGTGGACTTGTAGTAATTTCGAAAGTAATATACGCAGTAGTGCAGTTTTCAGATATTACACTCTTATTATTTAAAATATGAGTTAATGGCTCAGCGGTATCAAGTCGGCCTGTGGATCCTAAGAACACTGGTTCGATCCCTTCAGCCGACAAACATTTTCACCAAATTAAAATTATCCCTGTGGTTCCTCCACCACTAACATATTTGGGGGCCGTGATTATACGCCTGGTAACCGCACTTCACATGCATATTTATGTTACTTACCGAGATCTGCTTCGACAGAGTGCCACATCCAGTAATGGGTAAAAGGCGTGATGATATATTTCTATTTATATTTATTTATATTATTTCAATCGAGTCGGCTTGTGGATTTGAGAGTCTTGGTTCGATTCCCACACAATTTTCACCACATTAAAATTACCCCTTTGGTTCCTCTTCCGCTTATATCTTTGGGGGGCCGTGATTTTACGGTTGGTAACCGCTTTTCACGTGCATAAATATATCGCTTACAGAGATCTGTTACGGCAGAGTTTTACATCCAGTAATGGGTAAAAGTCGTGATGATTTATAATTAAATTGCAGTTTCTTACTTCCGTCCAGAAAGTTGTAATTTTGTGACAAGGTTAATAACATTAATTTTTCAGTTTTAAAGGTAACCGAAATATGTTAATTGATTTATGGTCAGTTGAATCTTCGCCAACAGTTAAAACTTAAACTTTGTTTAAATAAATAAAAGCAATTCGAACGTCTCACATCAATGTCAATTACTCCACATCTAAGTTCTCTCTGCTTTCATTTATTTAAGCCAAGTTTAAAATTTAACTTTTGGCAATTCAACTGCCCATTCGTTGCAAAATTGAATTCTCTACAGTTTTTAGTAAAAGCTATTTACTTTAAAATATCCATGGAAGCAAAATAAACCTCGCAGTCGTTAAAATTTGTTGTCTGACATTAATTTCTATATATTAAATAGTTATTTAAGTATTAAGGGCAGTGAGTGCTTTCTATCAGTTGAGGGTAAATCGAAATCTTCAATAAGTACGATACCGGTAGGACACTTACCGACTATAATGTGTTTTTACGATGCGATCACGAAATTAAAATTTAAAAATATGTTGACATTTTGATAGTAGCTATATTATCACCGAGGAACATTTCATTTTTAGTTACTTAGCGCCTCCTAATCGGTAAGTGCTTGTAATTTCGTGTCGATCAGTAATTTGTAAAAATAACTTAATGCCTTGGAAAGCCTTGTTGGTAAAAACAATTGTTCAAAAAACTATTATAAACAATTATGATTGCAGATATGAAAATTGTCTTAGTTTAGTTTAATAAGGAATTAAAGAAAACTGTACTGTTTGGAGAGATAACGGTTGCGCAACTTCTTTCTTTATTGACCTTTCTTAAAGGACAAAGTTCAGCCAAGGGCTGTTCTTTTATCTAACCTAAAAAAGACACCACAAACATATCTTATGCGGGATTCGAATCTGAAGCCTACAGAATACAAAGAACAAAGAGCCACTGCCTCGACTACTTAACTACCGGAGTATAAAAATAAAAAAATAAAAATTTGGTTCTTTTTTCAGCTTTGATGAAGATTTAGTATGTTTCATTATTTTTATTATTTTTATTACTTTTATATAAAAAGAATTTTCAAAGACTAGTTATATCAAAGATGGTTTTCTGAGAGAATGTTTTTAAGATATTTTTAATAAGTGTACCATAAATTTTGGTAAATGCGTATAATTTTTCATTAATTTATATTTGAAGAAAATAGTTTCTTTTATAATTTTATAGATGCAATACATGCATTTTTTCTTTACAACTCAATTCTAAAAGGAGTTTTGGCTAATCCTGAATTTTGGATTAGTCAAACCATATTCTAACAAAATAAAAAAAAAACTTGTATAATATTGTCACCATTTGATTATTAGTGATTAGATTAAGTTTTTAAAATCGGACTAAAGATTAGCTAATCTACAATAAGGGTAAAACTTTTTTGAAAATCGGGTTTTAAAAGTTTACTTATTTTATCTTTAATATTTATTGATGAAAATACTGCCAGTTTTATCTAATTCCCAACCGAACCCAACGATCGAATAATAATCCTCGATAATTGAATTTTTCCATTTCAATATTCCACACAAATCCATTATCTTAAAAAAATAACTAAAAGTGAATAACGTTGAAAATATACACAAAGCACCACTTATTTTAATTGCATTAAATTTTTGTCTGCTTATATTATACATAGTTTGACGAGAATAACCATTGATTCTTAGAATACAAACTAACTTTAAATATCTCAATTATTACGAGTATATTAATCTTAGAAATACAAAAAATAACTATCGTGTGCTACTATTTTCAATATCGCCCACTCTTAGTACCTATAGAACATCTATATCTTTGGCTGTAAAATCTTTCTCGAATCTTACCAAAACAAATGAAGGAAAACGACATCGAAACAGCATTTGGTTTTTATTTTATCAAATTTCTACAAAAGAAACACAGTAAAATAAACACTAACATATCCTTCCTCCGGTAAAGGCAACAGTAACTGAATGTAGCGTTCAAATTCTACAGGGAGTCTCAGAAATATGTAAATCCTCAGTCTGAGTCCTCAGACCTCGAGCGCATAAAATTTATTCCATTCCATCTCACAGACTGCATATTGTACTCATCCATCATATTCCGCTGGACGAGGAATGTGCAAAATGTGTATAAGATGTAGTGCTAGCGTCGAGGAGTTGAGAATGACGGCTCTGGCGCAGGAAAAGATTTAAGTTAGGGACTTTGGTTTCTGGTTCTGTGATAGACTCGTACGTTTCTTGTATACTTGTTTACAGGTAGCTAACATAGTTCATGTTTTACATATAGTATGCGAGTGTATCAGGATTTACAAGGATTTTCAGTTAGATTTTAACCTAAAAGATCAAGTACAGATATGAGCTGAATTTCATTTACCACTTAGTTCCTCTGAATTAGTTTACGGCAGAAACTACATCGAATCGACATTGATATGATAAACAATCATTACTTAGTTTCAAAATTTTTAATTAATTTTAAGATATAAATCAGAAAATATGTAAGATGTGGTGTCAGTCATCTTGGCCATTGTTAACTTTTAACATGATGTTAGCTAATATAAAATAAATATATCATCACGCATTTTACCCATTACTGGGTGTGGCACTCTGCTAAAGCAGATCTCGGTAAGTGATATATTTATGTGCGTAAAGTGCGGTTACCAGCCGTCAAATCACAGCCCCCGAAGATGTTAGTGGCGGAGGAGCCACAGGGGTAATTTTTTTAAATTGGTGAAAATGTTTTGTCGGCTAATAACATAGTTAATATCGCTTTATTTTTAATCCGAATTAGTACTGGGAATAAAGTGAGTGAAGTAAGGCAATAAAATAAATAAGTGATCTGGTTCAGTAAGTATAAATTATATTTGACCTAAATGTCTTATAAAATTCTTCTGTAATTAAAAGCTAGAGTTATTAATATGTATAGGCGTGATTTTAAATTTGACTGTATGGTATTAAGTTGAAACTGCAGAACGGGAAGTGTTTTCCTCTAAATTGGAATATATTCCGAAGATGTCCAGCATCAGCAGAAATAAAATGTACAAATTTGCAGTCGTTAACATAAATTTGAAGTTCGCATGGCAGAGCGTTTCATTTTCCCGAGGGTATTAATTAATCAGACATTGAATATTACACAATTCTCGACAAATGAAATTGTTCTAAAGGGACGAATCACATGATTTTATCATCCATTGTAACGCAGAGCAAAGGACAGTTTAGGACGGAAGGCGCGCGGTTGTCGTTTCGAGGACAAGGGAATCCTTAAACTTTTCATAAAATTATTATTTCTCTCCCATTCATTTGATTCTTCCAATTGCTGTAACCCCAAAAATAATTAATTTATGTAATCATAGTTGTTCAACCAGGAATTTGAAATGAAATATACTCCATTTAGTAAATTGAAAATATGTTTTTAAAATTAATTTTAGTCATTTTTATCTCAAAATTTTCTAGTTCAGATGGAATGAAATTTACTGTGGTATCAACTAAAAGATCTTTGAAGGACTCTCATGCAAATTTAAACATTTTTAGATCGTCAATTGTTTTAGTGTTTCGTTGTCGGGTACCACACTTTTCAATCCGCAATTTTTTAGTCAAAAAAAATCAATTAATATTTTGTTATTTGTCTATTTTTGATAAATGTTGTTAAAATTTGTAAATCAGTTTCAATTATTATTTACACATAAATTTATTACAATATTTTCTATCTATAAGTTCAAAAATATTTAAAGGACATATGCTGGGTTGCAAGAAAAAAATAAAGAGCTCTTTAGTTAAAGAATTGTTTATCTAGCAGCAGTATCAATAGCGATTTTCTGAAATTTATTGAACCGTTAGTTGCTAATGAACCGATAAAACTTTCATGCAACCCAGCAATAATGTTTCATTTTTATAATAATAATACCTTATTTCCAAATGTTTAATTTTTCCTTCCATCCAATTAGGCGAATGATACAACTTAAAAATAAATAGATATATTTTCGAAATTGTGTTTAAAAATCGTAAATTAAAGGTCGTTTTAATATTCTGTATATTGGTAGCACTTCCGAAAGTACTTCGTGTGGCAGAAACATTTCAAAATAATAAAAGAACGAACTCATATTTTACCTATGCAATTTTATTTGAACATTTCCAACGACCGCATTTTTAATTTAACGTTTTTGCTTTGGTCTCGCTGTCATCACAACAAAAATTCAGTCAATTTTCACAGTAGAGAGATAAAATTTCTCATATTCATTCACCCAGACTAAATTTGAAGTATTTGAAGCAAAACTAGCTCATGTGCTCGTATTTTAAAATGAAACCATTAAGTACCTTTTGTTTTTTTGAAGGGATTTCTGTGTTGTCCTTTTTGTGTCACTGGCCAGTAATTAGTTAAATTATACACTGACATGTTAATTGTTTTTTAAATTGCAGGAACTGCTTGTGTTTTGAGTTGGGTCGCTTTATTAGATTTTCTGTAGCGCTCGAGAGATGTATGCTGACTAATTTTGTTTGGAATACTGCGGTGTTACGTTTCTCAGATTTAAATTTTAAACAGTTACACTTTTCTTGTTTTCTAATATGTGTATATTCCAAATTTTTCTACCTTTTTTTATGTTTGTATATTTTTGTAAAACATAACAATTTTATTGTTTCTTTATAAGATTACATGACAGAAAAATATATAGATTTTCATGGAATCACATCATAACTCTTCGTTGAGCAGAAATGAAAATATTGATACAGAAAACAATGTTTCAAATATTTATTTTTCCTACGACATAATACTTGGTTTATGGATCAGCATGTGAATTGAAATTGATATATTTGTCTTTTGTATATGGCATTTTTCAATTTTAGTAGTTTCCTTCAACGAATTGAAAACAGAAATTTTACCGTATATTGTACCTCAAAGCAGTTATTCAATGTCGCGTTTTTCAGTTTATTTATTTTTTTTTAAATTTCTTATTGTAATGCACATCTTTTGACGTTTTCCCTACATAATGTGTTTAAATCTCACTGTCTTTTACTTTTTTCGAAAAATACTATTGTGTCTGAGTGGTTTGGATTCCACTATAAGCTGTAGCCCCTCTGTACTGTAATTGGGATTAAATTTCTTATTGTAATGCACACCTTTTGATGTTTTCCTCGATGTTTTCCATACATAATGTGCTCAAATCTCACTGTCTTTTACTTTTTTCGAAAAATACTATTGTGTCTGAGTGGTTTGAATTCCACTATAAGCTGTAGGCTCCCTGTACTGCAATTGAGATTAAGTTTCTGTCGTGCAGAGTAACAAATAAATAAATATATAATAACTATCTACCATCTACCAAAACAAATAATAATCACTCTAATAAGTAATAATTTTCGTATCTAATGTGCGAAATTAGTTATAAACAAATTAAGATTACCACTTAAGAAAATAGGCTCACTGCTTATTCATGTATAAAGCTCCATCTAAAGTTTCTAAAGTAACAAATTCCTTCTTCAAAAGAAAAATAAATTGGTTACTTCACTTCAATGCCCCACCATCCACAAACATAACTCGGAAATCGAACCAAGATTCCAAGCTCAAATCAAAGCAAGTCTCCGCCTACAATCATCGTGCCAAATGAACCAGCATCCTCTGGTGCTCTGGTCGAAATCAAATACCAATATGGGGGCGTCACCAAGACCAGGTCACTGCGAATTACTAATCACACAACTCGGACTTGAATCTATTTAGTGGCGCTCGACTTTAATTGCGATGCAAATAGCCAAGGGATTTAAGTTTATCCACACATATATTCAGCCTGTGGATCCTGAGAAACCTGATTCTCAAAAAAGTTTTAGCTAATCCTGAATTTTGGATTAGCTAATCTTATTATGGGGTGGCTAGCTCAGTGGTATGAAGTCGGCCTGTGGATCCTGAGAACCTTGGTTCGATTCCCACAGACGACAAACAATTTTCATAATTTCAAAAGCTACCCCCGTGGCTCCTCCACCACTAACATCTTTGGAGGCCGTGATTTGACGACTGGTAACCGCATTTCACGCGCAAAATATATCACTTACCGAGATCTGCCACACCCAGTAATGGGTAGAAGGCGTGATGATATATTTATTTTTATTTTTTTATTCTAGTCCGATTCTAAAAACTTATTTCAAATCAATTTCCGAAAATCAAACGGTACCACGTATGTTTTAGAGTTTATTTAAACATTGTTGAGAATATGGTTAAACTAATTTAACTAATCCAAAATTCAGGATTAGCTAAAGCTCTTTTGAGAATTGAATTCGTAAAGACCAGTATAAAAATACGAGTACAGTATTACCGATTGAACAGATATATTTCGTTGATTGGATTAATTACAGACTTGACTTCTTTGTATAATTTACGCAATTTATAATAACTTTTAATAAAGAAAAAGATTACTAACTCTTCTTAGACTTTCAAGTTCTACGGAAAAGTTTTAAAAATATTTGTCAGATTTAAAGAAAAGTTTCAAGTTGTTGGAAAAACTTTTTTCAAGTTATAGTCTAAAAAAATGAAACACTGTGCCTACCTTCTGAATATATAAAATGAAAAGAAAAATAATTATGAGGAAATTGCTGTTGCGTATTGTAATAAAGTTTTCGATTTAGAAAAACGTAGCCTGCCGTATAAATACTTTATTTCCTTCAACGATTATGATATAATTATAGTAAAATGTAATTATGTTTCTTCGTAAAAACGTAATTTAGATATTGCTCACAATAAACTAAAGTGGAAAAACAGGATACGGACATCACATTTGAATGTACAATTACATTAAACTCATAACTAGACTAGTAATTTCGTTATGGCATCGAGTTACACAGCAAACATCGCAAACGTAGAGTAAGAATCACGCGATATAATCTGCAAATCCCCGCCTGAAACATTAACCATCCCTCTCCCCTTCTCGTGCCACCCTTGTCGGGGTTGTTCAGCCAGAGGCGTAACCAATTGATCGTGCATTGGGGTCATTTCCTCCTTTCAAGTAATAAATGAAATGAAACAGGCCAATTTATAAATGAATACACGTATTTTACTAAACACATTTTCTAATATACAGAAGGGGTTCAATTCTTGTAAGTTAAATCTGATACAAATGGCAAGTGGAATACGTCTAAAATTTGCTATATACCAGAATAAAACTTCAGTTATATTTGTGGTAACAAATAAATTTGATTCCATAGCGGAAATGTTTTCTGAAATGAAACGAATTTTAGCTGTGTTATTCGTATATGAAGAATTGATTAGAAACATGTCTACCCTATTCAAATATGACAGTTTGCTAGACAACACTATAATTGCAATTCTCTGTAGGTTATATATTATTTACCGTGAAATGCGGTTACCAACAATCGAATTGTAGCGCTTAAAGCCACGGGTCACAGGTGTTGGCAAAACAGTACTGATTTTTCAACGATAATTCACATAATTTATCAAAATTCCATATATAGAAACGTCACTATTTGCAAGGGGATAAACTTAAATTCACATGCACAATAGAAACGGCGAATATAAATGACATAATCTTAATTAATTGCTTCATTCGGTAAATTATCTTAATAACTGTCAGTTTAGATTTAGTTTTTCGCAGACCACACATTTATTCAATTAGAATCATTTAAGGTAGTACTAGCGTGAAAAAAATTTTTGCAGATTTGAATGAAATTTGGCGCATGTAAACATTCGGTAGTCATACGCATCCTGTTAAAATATGAAACACATTCATCGTCTGTGAACAAATATATTCGCTTGTAAAGTTGAGTTCTTACACACGGGGCTTATGGCGATCATCACTCAGAATCGCACATATTTGGTTTGTGTACCTCTAAAATTTTGCTATCCCTGTGGCTCCTCCACCACTAACATGTTTGGAGGCCGTGATTTGACGACTGGTAACCGCACTTCACGCGCAAAAATATATCACTTACCGAGATCTGCTTTAGCAGAGTGCCACACCCAGCAATGGGTAGAAGGCGTGATGATATATTTATTTATTTTTTAAAATTTTGCAGTTTTATTTGAAAAACTAGTATGATGTTCTAGAACTATCCATGTATATTGTGTCAGAAAGAGAAAGTTTTTTATCGTTTAGTAATGGATATATAACCATGCAAAGCCTTGTTTTTAACGAAAAATTCAGAATCCCAATTTATAATGGCAACACCACACGCTGGTACGGTATTTGAAAATTCACTAGACCAACAACCTGTTAACAATTCATGATATTCAAATCATAATAGGTATAAAACACTTATTTTATAAAATTTTTACATTTTAAAACTATATAGATATATTGCCCAACGTAGATTTTTACGAAAGTCCTTTTTTTATATTTGACATATTGGCTTCAGTTTTTGTTTATATTTGCATTTCATATTCATGGCAAATATTATATCTACTTTGTTGAATATAGCCACACATAGCTTCACATGCTAATAAAACAGTGTCTTCAAGCAAATATTATTTTAGATTTAGGTCAAAATATTTCAATCTCCTAACAATATTTATAATAAATTTATCCATCAAATAAACAAAATATCGCGTCAAGATCATACTTTAAATACTGTTAAACGCAAAATTTATTAGCAACTTTGTTAGAAGTTTGAATTATTATCTTTATCGGTTGCATCACAAAAATTTTAATTTCAAAATAAATAAATATAATTAAATATATCATCACGCCTTCTACCCATTACTGGGTGTGGCACTCTGCCGAAGCAGATCTCGGTAAATGATATATTTTGCACGTGAAGTGCGGTTACCAGTCGTCAAATCACGGCCCCCAAATATGTTAGGGGCAGATTTTGAAATTATGAAAATTGTTTGTCGCCTGTGGGTGAGAACCAGGGTTCTCAGGATTCACAGGCCGACTTCATACCACTGAGCTAGCCACCCCATTAATTTTAAAATGACTGTAAAATATTTGATTTACTTTAATTTAACTTGCAGTGGTACAAATAATCAAACTAAAGTTTAATTTCTAAGTTCTAATGTACTTTGAATGCCTCGAATGCCTATTACTTGTTTCGCCTTCATGAAGTAATATTTAGCACGCTACTATTACTTGGTGAGCTAGTGTCTGTTTTGTGGCTGTGCTGAACTACTCCCAAGGCATCTAATATTCTTTTACTAACGTATTGAAAACACCAGGAACTCGTAAAAAGTACTATTATCCCCTTTACGATTCAATTTTAGACGAAATTAGATGCGATAAATTCCAAAATCCGTCTTCTCGATTGTATCATCTGCATAGCATTGTTGCCCATCCTTACATCGCTTGATGTTTCTTAATGTGACTTACTGATGACTTTAATAAGGGCTATATTTTATTATAACTATTAAAAGTTAAATATTATAACGAAGTCAGTTAAGCTTCAGATTTTGTTTAGTAGCTTTTTGATGGTTATAGAAACTTTACATTTATACTATATTCATGAGAAATTGAAAAACGTTGAATTCCTGATCGATTGAAGATTGATGCCTGAATAATGACAGGTTTGACGTTTGAGTTATAAATTTCAAATACAATATGTTAAGTTTTTAAACAAGATTGAGAAGTTTTTAATAGCTATTTGTACATCAAAGGATGAAAATAGCCGTTAGCAGTAAAGATCTGTAAATCGAAATAGTGGAGTCGAAGTTACAGAAACTTCCGGCCAGTGGAGTTGGGGTTTGAAAAATGTACAGACTTCGTAGCCCTGCTTTGCAGACCAAGGCTAGAAATTGTAGTACGAGTTTAGCTAGGGTTTTAAATGTTTATATTCACGTATATTTCTGTTTACGGTAAATTTAAAATAATATGAAACTAGATATGAAAATTGAGGATTTCACCATTTAATTCCTCATATATTTTTACATAATTATGCATATTTTGATCCTCAATATATATATTTTTTAATCGCCGGAGTCGTGCTCGAACAACTATCTGTAAACTAAAAGAGATATTGAAATGCGGTTTGAACGAGTGTATTTCTCGTGCTCCAATTAACTTATACCGAAATTTTGAAAATTTTTCAATTTTTCGCATAATTTTCATTTCTCAATATTTCAAAAAATTTAAAAGATAATAAAATTCTGTGAACACCAATGAATTCCTCTCGTAAAAGTAGATAGGTATGCAAAATTTCAGGAAAAAATTCGCACAGATAAAGTTTTTATTACAAAAAAACGAAAAATCACTGTTTTTTAATTATTTTTGAAGGGGTACCCCTTAAGATTTTTACGAATTTTGGCCATTTTAAGTTTTTTTGTTCTAAAAAATGTATCCGTTGTGTAAACATTCTGAAATTTTACATACATATGTACTTTCACGCGAGGAATTCACTGGTTTTTACAGATTTTTATTATCTCTTAAATTTTTTTAAATATGGGTAAAAGAAAATTTTGGAAAAAAATGAAAAATTTTCTAAATTTTCAAAATTTCAGTATAAGTTAATTGGAGCACGAGAAATACACTCGTTCAAACCGCATTTCAATATCTCTTTTAGTTTTCGAGATATTAGCCTTCAAAGTTGAGATTTTTTAAAAGTCAAAAATCGCTGTAACTCAAAAACTAAAAAAGATATGAAGATGCGCTCAACGGCATTCGATTTCTCGTAGTCTGAATGATATAGAACCATATTTTAAATTTTTTCGATTTTCAACTGGCTCAACAAAAACTCGCATTTTCATTAAACGAATTTTTTGAGATAATGACTCCGGCGATTAAAATAAATTTGTTGATATTCAAAATATTTATATCTACGCAGAAATATATGTGGAATCGAATAGTGAATACCTCAGTTTCATAACTAGTGTTATATTATTTTAAATTAATCGTTAAGTTGGTAGTATCATTTGCGAAAAATTGTAATGAAATTTAAATATGTTATTTTTCATGAGTTTCTACATTAGCATGAAAATTTGTTGTTTTGGTTATACCATACATAAAATTAAATATTTGTTTTTATAAACTTTTTCGATTACCTATACTTTTATGAGACTGTCATGATAGAACCACCTTAATGAGAAATTTTTCCTTTACTAATCTCTGAAATCGTGGTTCTATGTTTGTAATGTACATTATTAAATCAGCCTTTTACAAACTGCAATTTTGATCACATAAAAAGAAAGAGAGTCGCGAAAAAATATATTTGTGATTTTTGCTTTCAAGGATGTCATGGCTCCGAAAAGTTTTAAAACCACTGATTTAGAAAATTACGGTAACAGAGTGAAAATGATTTCCGATATTATGTGGCTCATGTTTTAAAATGATTTCCATCAATAAATAGACAAAAAAACTGTCTATATACTAAAGCTCAATGTAGAAGTGAAAGACCCCGGGATTTTAATATCCCGTAAACTTTTCCCATAAATTTATGAGTTTCCTACCGTCTGCCGATACAAGCTCTCCTAAAAATTGACACCATTATTTAATAACTCTACTTCATATGCTACCATAAAATATTTAAATTTCTATCACCTCCAGAGTTTTCCAGCAACAATACATCTTGTCACGTTACGGAAATTTCCTAGCGACGAACAGAATGTCAAACTTTATAAATTGTAACCATATGTAAACGAAGTTATGCATACGTTGCGTTATGCCAGTATTATGTCGCTTGCGTCAGGCGCTTAAACTTTCATAACTGTAAGCGGTGCAAGTTGAAAATTGCCAACGTGGCCGAAGTGTTGCCAGACTTCCATTACACCGCAATATCATCAAAACTATAAACATGGCGTTAGTTTAGTTGCTACTGGTTTAAAGCGAATGATCCCTGGACACTGCGTGTTAATACAGTCGGGGTTAGAGATGAATCATTTTAACGGATTTCAATTCGAGTTCCTGTTTGTGCTGATAACACGTAGTCATTATAAATATGCAAAACAAACCGGGTTGTTTTTTGTATAAAAATTGGGAATGCTTTTATGAGTAAGTAAACAAAGCTTATCTCCAAAATTTCGATATTATTTTGTTCTTCATTGGTCAGTGTTAACCCTCAAAAGAATTAAAATTATAATGTAAAATATTAAAAACGGAAACAAAATTTTTGTATGCATCTTTGTAAATTTACAGAACATGGAAAACAAATTTTCCGCTACCATTGCTTCCCTAATTACTTCACAGGAAAATGCTTTGAATAGAAGCTGTAGAAAATTTAATTCTATATCTAAACCGTTTCACTTATTTATTTATTGCTAAATAAAAGCTGTCAACAATAGCTGTAATTTGCCACTTGGTTCACTTAAATCAGTTCAGATAAATTCGATACATGATTAAGTGAACTGAATTAAGAAAACTGATGCACTTATTGGAGTGAATTACTTCAAAGTAAATTAGAATCAGTAATTCTAGTACTGGAAATAAAGTTAGCGAAGCAATCCAACGAAATAAATAAGTGATCTGGTTCAGTAAATACAAGTTAGATCTGATTCAAATGGCAAATGGAATGCGCCTAATTTTAAACGAATGTCTAAATAGATGTAGAAAAAAAATATTGTGTGCCCCACGACTAGAAAGTGTCCTTGCCGTTCTCAGTTGTTTGATCCCCATACGCGTGCGGCAATAGACTACTTTCTACTCTAGGTACATAAATAATTCCGTAATTCGTTCATTGTAACTTTACTCCTAGCTATTATAGATCTTTATTTTATTTGAAGACTAGTCATTTCAGATTTCACTCATCAGAATAATAGTATATTACATAATACGTTGGGAAAATTATATTTTACTTGACGAAACGGTTGTTTGAATCCGTCAAGTAAAAACACTTTCCTGTCATATTATGTATACTATGTTTTCTGAAACCATTTAATTCAATCAATAATTAATCATAAATAATTCAAAATGTTTAAATTTCTTAATATGAATTGTATTCACAGTAGACTATGTATCTAAAGTTGCAACAACAAAAAAACAGTCAGGTAAAATGCAAAACAGTCAGGTAAAATCTAAGATTGTTTTGTACTTTATCAGACTGTTACTTATGTTGTAGCCTTGGATACGTATTTTACTTGACTGTTTTTGTCAAAATCTACTTTCTATACTAAAATTGGTCCAGAAAGTAGACAGTTTCTTGCCGGTTTCAGAAAAAAATATTTGATCGGTGTCATAAACATTTTTACATATTTATGAATTAAAATCAGTAGTCATTAAAATATTATTTACGAGAAGTAAATGTCATTAAAATAATTACTATTCCATTAATGAGCAACATTATTTTCATTTATAACCAGTAAAATAATAGTAAAATGCTAGTATTCTTATCAAGGTATCCTTAATGACATTTGTTTTAAAATAGAGATTTAGTACATGGTTTATATGTAATAACAAGTTTATTACCTGTAATAAGCGCAATACCTTCTTTACACAACAGTGTATCCATCTACATAGTACTACCAACCACACAGACATAAACGAGAACGAAATTCCTGGCGAGAATCACGTATCATGCAGCGGTGTGGTCGTTGGCCACGTTTTCCCCAGTTACCACTAAAGCCGGCAGATGTCAGACCCGGCGGCGTCATCGTAACGAGAGATGGGGCGACACACAACTCACCTGCGCTAAGTGTTCTTCGTCTGATGTGCTTTATGATTTTCAGACTGCGTTGTACTGGATTGCTAGGTTTTGTGTTTGCTAGATGCAGTTAATTTAGTCAACTAAGTTTGTATCTCATATCTACCAACAGTGATTCCGCTGTTTGTAGATTTTTTGCAAAAGAAACTTTATCCCAACTATGAGCTAACATTCTACATTTATTATTGAAAATAAAACTAAGAAGAAATATAAAACGTACTCTGTACAATATATTTACTATCTAGTAAATCGGTGTTATATTTTGTATCTTATAATATAAAAGTTGACATATTGTGCACTCGTTACAAAATATTTTTTGGTAAAACTCCAGTATTCCTTCTTGCCTTATTTTGATATTTTGTTAGATGATAGTATTGTATAGGAGAAGTTCATGTTTCAGTGATTTAAATGAACCAAGTGGCAAATGGAATACAGCTATGAATTTTATACCTCACTTGCTACGGACAACTGTATCAATGATATCGAGCGGTCTGTGGATTTAAGAACCCGGGTTCGATTCCCACAGCCGACAAACAATTTTCTCCACCTTAAAAATACTCCCCCTGTGGCTTTCCCTCTACTAACATCTTTGTGGGCCGCACTTCACTTGTAAAAATATATCACTTACCGAAATCTACCATGGCAGAGTGGTACATCCAATATATTATTATTTTTTGTAAATTACAATAAATATAATATTTATAATTTAAACTATAATTTCGATGCGATATATTTTTTTTTGTTTTTCAAATAAATGTATTATGAATGTTGTTAGAAGATTGAAATACTGACCCAAAAAGAAATGCAATCACATTATTCTAAATTGAAAACTAGTGTTAGTGTGGCGAAAGCTCTATAATAAAGTCGTGTTTTATCTTGGCGATCTGTCATGGACGTCGGTGAGGGTGGGAATTGTGGGACACTGACCTGCGAATGTCCCCGAGGCACGTGCTCCTCTGATTGAAGTGATGTTGAATCCCTCGTTGTTGCCTTGTCGTCAGTAGTTTTATTACAATTTCTCGTTTTATTTTCGTTTTTGTTGTCTTGTGTTATGTATCCAGATGAAATGGAGGATTAAATGTTGCGTTGTTCTGCTAAAAATGTTTTCCAAGTATGTTGTACAACTAACAAGTTGTACTTGAATCAAATGAGTCTTTTATGAATTAAACTTACTTGAATTTATTCATAAAATCCAAATTTATTTCTAAGTAGTACCGTACCACTAAACCACCAACCCTCTAGCTTTATTGTGATGATTTCTTTTGCATATATACTGATCTGATGTTTCAATTCAGTAGTGTATGGTAGAAGGCACATTTGTTTATATTTCTCTCTGTATCCTGCAAAAATAAATATTAAAATAATAATGGTGTGTGTGATAATTTGTTTATCCCCGGAAATCTGTTCCTCGGAACCAGCAACAAAATTATTTTTAGTCCTCAAGGCCTCATAACTCGTTCAAGTGACGTTTATGCGTTTCATAATACACTGAACCTAATGCTCACTTAGTAATTTACAAGATTTATAGCGCCTTCTGAAAATTCACCAAAAGCATTTTTAAATCGCTAATTGTGGAGCGCCGGTCCGCAGGAAGTTGTTTTATAATATACTGCGTCAAACCCTGCCTTATTTACAGGGAGCTGTATCCTCGGTCTGCTCGTTGCAATGAAAGGGGATTTTTAGATATTTTGTCCTGCTTTATGCGGGTTTGTTCCTATAGTCATTGTTGGTGTAATGATGTCATCTTCTCTGGCTTGCGGCAATTGACTCATCCTTGTCTGTTACTCTTTCTCTTTGCTGATTGCTTTGCACCGCTCTATTCTTTCGTCTCGTTTTACAACAAATAAAGGAACATAAGAATTTTGTCACAGTACAAATATTCAACTAAATGTCACTTATCAAATTAAATAATTAATTTTCTGTTTATCAGTCGACTTTTAAATAGCTAACTGACAGAAATATAAATTATATGTATTCTTCTATATACAACAGCAGGATAATGATTTATTTGTACTATCTTGTGTGACAGGAACTGAATCCAAATTACAGTACAGAATCTGGACACTCCGAATTGTAGTGTGGTAGTTCATTTTAGCCTGACTGGGATTCGAACTCGCAATCTCCTGATTCGAATGCTTTAATGCTACCACTCCACCGTACTGCTTTTCATTGTTAAGTAATTAAGTAATTGTTAACTAACAGCAATATAAATTATATGTATTCTCCTATATTTAGCATTCAGGTACACATAACAGTTGAAAGACAAACTAACTTCCTGATTCTCAAAAAGTATTAAATTATGTTTCATAGACTACTCTTATCATAGTCACTGTTTTTGTCTTTTTCGAGTGAATTGAACCATTTCTAGCTGTTGATACAAACATTGTTTTTTGTTTTATGTTTGTTCACAGGCTAGTATAGAACAAGTAACAAAATTAGATAAAAAACATTTTTAAAACATATAGTAAATGGTAGTAATTGGTTATATAGATTGCCACTTTTTTAGTTTAATGTGTAATTGAAGAAATAAAACTGAATAAACTATTTCAGATTAAAATAAAAACAGCAGTTTGAATTTCGAAAACTTTGATGTATGTGTTTATGCTTTGCTTAAGAAAACAACTAAAAATGTAGCTCGGAATGATCTTATTACGTATGTCAAACATATCAAAATTAGGACAATCTGCAAAAAACAGTGACTATGTTAAGAGTCGTGAATGAGACTTTAGTGTACGTATAATTAAATTAATTATGCAGAACCAATATTAATTTGCTTGGAAACAAGCTATAAACAAAATTATTTGAATTGATGAATATCATCATTTCCAAGGGCGAATGGAATTTTCAAGCTATAACACATCTTCCTTCAAATATATCCAAATCATTTCCAATTTCAAAACGGTCCAAAACTTGAAGAAGCTCTCAAACACGCAACTTAATTTAAATAAAAGTTCTCAAAGCTTCTTTCCATGGGTTTCTTAGTAAAAGCTAAACAAAAATTTGGTGGAGGAGCCGAACTACAACTTGTAAGACTCAGTCATTGACTATTTCATTAAATATTTTCCAATACTCCCATTACTAATTTATAAATACAACCCACCGCAAAGAACTCCGTCCAATAATTCTTCAATCTATTGCTAATCCCGGAGGAGTCACAAAAAAACATAATACCATCAGCCATCACAAGGCTACAGTTAGCTACAGCAAACAATCGCAGGCGGTTTGTTTGTCCTGCAAACAAAGGCAACAAACATCGGAGAACACAAGTCGTACAAATGACTGCGCGCTGCTTCGTGGCTTGTGAATAGCGGAAGAGTAACGGCGAATTGTAAACCTCCACCTACCTGGAAAAATATTATTGTAGATCCAGCTACGCTCGAGGCTATTGTTCTAAGCGTTTTATTAATTTTATAAACGGAAATGTGAAGAGGAAACTATTGGAAATGTAAAGTTTTTGTGGGGTAGGAAATGGGTGGTTTCGAGTGCAAATATTTAAAATTTAAATGGTGTTATTTAAAGAGAACGTTTTATTGTTGTTTGTCTTTTTGTGGCGTTGCAAGTTGTATGTTTGTAGGAGTTCATTTTCTGAATAATGTAATAGTTTGTTTTCTTTCTCTATTCATTTAAATACTATAGTTCGAAACTCTTTCTCTTTTAACCATAGTTGAAAATTCTTCTTCGTTTGTGTTAAAAAAAATGGTACTGATTTGAACGATTATGACTAAATTTCTTGTTTATATCGTCAGTAAAAAGAAAAGCTTTATAACAGTTCATTTGAAAATAATTTAATAGTCCAATGAAAGAAGTAACAATGACTCATATCATTCCAATTATAGTATAGAGACTGATAATCTATTAAAGTTAAAGAAAATTCGGATGCCGCCTGGATTCGAACCATTGTTACAGTTAGATTTCTACAAAAATCGTAGGTGTCGCCGCACTTAACAGTTTCTCTCTGTCAATGCCGACTTAGTCGGAGTCTAGGAGAACAAAGTTGCATAGACACACACTAAGTTAAAGAAAGTTCGGTTGTCGCCTTCAACTTGCCAGCGGTGCCGTGGTGTAGCGGTTATCACGTCTGACTAGCAATTAGACTGTCCCTGGTTCGAATCCAGGCGGCATCCGAATTTTCTTTAACTTTAATAGATTAATAGTCCAATATTAATATTATTATGGGATGGGTGATTTAGTGGTATAGAGTTGAACTGTGGATTTGAGAACCGGCGTTCGAATTTCTCAGCTGACAAATAATTTTCGACTCCAGTACTACTAACATCTTTGAGGGGCGTGATTTGACAAAATACGTAAAATAAAATGTAGAGAACTTAATTTTCCTCTAAAATTTAATTAGGAACGTTTCACAATGAAAAATATAAATCAAATAAATAAATACCCATTACTGGGTGTGGTACTCTGCCGAAGCAGATCTCGGTAAGTGATATATTTTTGTGCGTGAAGTGCGGTTACCAGCCGTCAAATCACGGCCCCCAAATATGTTAGTGGTGGGGGAGCCACAGGAGTAGTATTAATGTGGTGAAAATGTTTGTCGCCAGTCGAATCGAACCAGGGTCCACAGGCCGACACGATAACCACTGTGCTACCTACTCTACAATGAAAAATAAAGTTAATAAACAAATTTAACTTGTATTTTTTTATTGTGTAATTCGAGTAGTCTGATTTTATTTCGAAATATTTCTGTATTACATCGAACAACTTTGTTGCATGTATTTTATTGCAAATGTAAAACTGATTTGAAGCAAATTTGAATTTTGATCGAAATGTCAGCTTCTCGTTTTATTATACATAAATTGTAGAAGTGTGTTTTCCTTCCTCTGATCCAGGATTAACTGATTTCTCTCGTAAATTTAATTCAAAAGATATTGATCTATTTCTTTTGCCGAATTTGTACATATAGTCGTGTACATGTAAACATTAATTCATATATTCATCAGAATTAAATAATATTATGCATTGCTCTTGCAAAAAAAAAAGAAATAATTCTAAATTGGAAACACCAAGAAGAAAATAGTATATAGATTTATTTTCAAGTACAGTAAATGCATAAATGAATTCAATTGAATTGTAAATCCATTTATGTAGATATAACTTACATTGCGCTAAAGTAGCTTTTCTGAATAAGTTTAAAACCCTTATTTATTATGCAGTATATTCTTTTTAGATAGATATAACCTTTGTTAGATTTAATTTAATTTATTAAAGAGAATAAATTTAACTCTTTTCTCCTGGAAATTTATGCATATCTAACAGAACTTTAACAGGCAGATTCACAAAACGGATTAGCGCTAACACCGTTTTTAATATTATCTTTAACTCTATTTCAAATTAATACAGATTAAAGAAATGAACTAAATTTGATGCTAATTAACTCCAGTTAAAATAAACTTGTTTCATACATTGAAAAGAGAGTTAAAAATGAAATAAGAAATGGTGTTAGCGCTAATCCGCTTTATGAATCTGCCTGTAAAATTATATCGATTTGAACTAGTGTTATATTAGAATGTTATTCTTTATCTAAATTGGCAATATATCATAAATCAAATATTTCACAGATTGGTTTGAAAAATATGATACAACTTTTCTTGTAGCGAAAATAAGTACTACGCCTACCAAAAATATTTGATTTAATGCATGTTTCTGTATTTCGATGAGAGGTGATTTCTATCCCGATTGTCTGTTTTATCGCACATTTTTTGTTCGTTTTTTTCCTTCATCATAAATTAATTTGTGTGCCGCTGTGCTGCTATATTTTTTGATTAACGAAAAAAATGTGGGTATTGTGGTGCGTACGAGTATATTGGAAATTTAATTGAATCATCTGCCATGTAGACTGCCATGATAAACTCAAAATAATTGCTGAAATTGGGATGTTTTTTAGTTTATACAATTATATGCTAATTACAAAATAGTGTGGCTTCAATAATTATCCCTATAACTCAAGGGGTAAATATATAAACTTTAGTTTGTGTATTTAACGTTTAAACATTTTCTTTTGGTACTTTTTTATTATGTACATGTCACCCTTATCTATAAATAAATTAGCTATTAATTAGTTTTTTAGCATTAAACTCATATATGATAGTTAATTATTGAAAAAACAGGTGAAAACCCTATGAAAAGAAACCGTAAACATAAAATTATTTAAATGTCAACTTTTATACTCTAATGGAACTATAAAAATCTTCTACTTCAAGACGGAATTATAATATAAATTCATCAATAAATTAAAGACACAATTTTCATAATTTCAAAAGCTACTCCTGTGGCTCCTCCATCACTAACATTTTTGGAGGCCGTGATTTGACGACTGGTAACGCGCAAAATATATCACTTCGGCAGAGTGCCACACACCCAGTAATGGGTAGAATGATATATTTATTTCTTTTTTTTATTTTTTAAGTTAAAAGTGATTTTCGTTTGACTTTTGTTAACTAATCTTGATCAACATATTATTTTTTACCGAACGAAATAGATATATGCATTGTAGTGTTTTATAATTACAAAATATAAGTAAACATTTATTTTAATTATTATTATTATTAAAAATTCAAAGAGTTTTGTAGGTATATGAGATTAATATGCATAATTTTGCATATATATCATTTTAAATATTTGATATTTCATTTTTATCATGAAATTAATATAAAATTTAATTACTTTTTATTTAATATTGTACAACATTTGCATTATTACGTATACTTCAATGTTTGACAATTTTTCGTTTTATGAATATTGTATATGCAAATAAGTTTTCAATGTTTGACCGTTTCTATATAATCATAACACAGACTATATAATTTATCCTGCAAATTCTGAAACACAAAATATGTCATACTGTCAAACTTCTAATGATTGTTACTGCTTTGGTTAATTTCGGTCATTTCACAATGAATTTACGGTTAGCAGAGACTTTAGCGAGTGAACTATTAACACAAAGTATATTGGTGAAACAATACATCCACTTACTCTAACCTTTCAACCGTTGACCCGAATTGAGACAGTCACACAATACCGCTACCGCTATGGGGGCGTTACATACCGCATTGGTCGCAACGCAGTGTTCCGGTTACCCTCGACACCGCACTATACTGCACCACCGCGCACTCCCCTTTATCATTAATTCGGATTCGATGAAATTGGTCTTACTTGTTTAAAGTGAAACATACCTCTAATTGGATTTCAACATTGATATTTTTGAAACAAGATTAATTGTTAATATAATTGATTAACTTGACGGCTGGTAACCGTATGGGGTAGGTGGCTCAGTGGTATCGAGCTGGATTATGGATTTGAAAATTCGGGTTCGATTTCCAAAGCTGACAAACAATTTTCATCACAATCAAATTACTCGTTTGTCTTCCCCGCCACTAGCATTTTTGAGGGCCGTAATTTGACGGCTGGTAACGCGCACTTAACAAGATCTGCTACGGCAGAATTCAATACCCAGTAATGACTAAAAGGCGTGATGATATATTTATTTTATATAAATATAGTATTTATAGTATTTTAGGGTTCGTGCTACTCCATTTGTTGGGATATAGCGTGAAGATATGTATGTATGTATATACGTATGTAGTATTTTATAATTCAATAAACTTTTTTAATCGTTGACAATTTTGAGAAAGCATTAAAAGTGCGTTTTTGGTGATCATAATTCTTGTAGGTTATAGTTGTTGCTAAATAATAAGAAATAATAGTACGAAAAAGTATACAGGCCTAGGCCAAAAATAGTTATTTATCTAGTATTATTTCTTGTTCTCTAATAACGACTAGACCGAAACGTACTGAAATAATTTATTTTTTATTATCTTTGCACAATAATCCTTGTTTAACAAACTAATAATCGTGCTTCGCATCGTGCTCTTAGTTCATCACACGTGTTTTAAAAACTTACTTATGCACTAGTATCATAATATAATAATTTTCTACGACAGTTCGGAAAGTACTCATTTTCTGCCCTCATTTGCATGTGAAAGACGATTATTTTTCTCATTTAAATGTCAACAGAATGGCTTTATTTTTGTCAGTTGCAATAAACACAAAAATGACAGTCAGACAATGAATCCACATCAATCTATATTAGAATATTTCGGATTCTGAACACATTTTAAAAGTGTCATTTTTCAGTCGATTGGCTAAAAATAATATTTTGTGTATAATGCGCACTAATACTCATAATTCTCTACAGCTTACAATCAGCGAAGTCTTCTAAAGTCTATACAGTTGGTTAAACTATTAACGAGAGTATAATGCAATTATGGCAACTGCGAGTTGATCTCGACTCTAATGTCAATTTACAATGATCTTTGATTGATATTAATGATTTTTCAATTTAATTAAACTGATAGAATTAACCTAGACCTAAATGAAATTGAATCTTCAATATATGTCTTTCTGTTCCTTGGTTTTCACATCACGAAGCAATAGCACTATATGCGACGAGCTATTGGACGCATGCACTCACTATTCTCTATTCTGTCGGGTATCGATTACTGTCACCCCGCGAGTGTAACTGTGTGTGAGGGTGTGTGTATATATAGGGTGGCATGGTGTGGATGTAACTAGTGTCGATCTCTCGGCTCGCCACGTGATGGCTTTCAATTATTGTTTTACTGCATCAAGTGCCGATGATATTGAAGTGTCTGTGATGTTACCCGACAGCAGCGAGCAGTTTGATCAATTCACAGAGACGGACTCTGTGCTGACTGTTATTATTTGGGACTTTCTACGAAAATGATCTCCAGAGATGTGAATAGAGAAGGAGTATATTGGTTTACTTAAATATTAAATCAGTTCACATTAATTAGACTCAAGACTAACTAAACTATGCAAATTGATACGTTAATTGGGGTGGATTACTTCAAGCTGAATCCTAATAAGTAAATCTAGTATCAGAAATAAAATTAGTGAAGTAAAACAGTCAAATAAATAAATGATCTGTTTCAGTACGTGTAAGTTATATCTGATCCAAACGACAAGTAGACTACGAATAACGTTATGCAATTTTTATATATTTCGTGATTCAAAGTATTCTCAAAATTCATATAAATATATTGTTTGTACATTTTTCTACGATCAGGGTAGAAAGTTGAATTTTCTGCACAATGTATTGAAAGTAGGTACAGATAAACCAAAAGGCAGCAAATTCTCGATTGCTTTGATCAAATGGAGATTTACTTTCAAAACCGTGTTATTAAATGAGTACCTTTCGTTTAGTTTAGTTAGCTTCCACCAGTTAGCGTACTTTAATTTTGGATGTCCAATGGGCAATGCATCTGATTTTGGGTTTTAAGAATTCGAGTTAAATTCCCACAGCCGATAAACTAATTTTCACCAAATATTACCCCTGTGGCTCCCTTCCCACTAATATATTTGTTGGCCATGATTTGACGACTGTTAACCGCACTTCTCACGCAGTTATACTCGTAGATATATCACTTACCGAAATCTATTGTGATACCCAGTAATGGGTAAAGCGTGGTATATATATTTTTTTGTATTATTTATTTCTCTCGACGCACAACTTCCTTTATCCGGCCCTGCGTGCCTCACAACGTGATCCATGTATTCACACTCGTTCAATAATTCCATGTTTTGTCCTGTGCTATTACGCTTTCATAGCGTTCATTTTTCTCAGTGGCACGTGTTTATTGTAGTGGTAGCGACGCATCACCCTGTTAGCACCTCCTGTCCTCGCTGCCACCCTCCGCATGGACCGCCGCCACGACTTTTGATTACTTTCGTTTCGGAGTTTTCCTGCGCTCACGCAGACAAATACTTTCAAGTTTACAACGCCCGAAATTGTGTTTTTTATTTTGGAAGTTTTCTAGTTTAGCGTTTTATTTGTACGGCAATTTGTTGGTTTTGATGCAGGGTGTTACATGCCACTTTCTGTCATGCGCCCTCTGAATTTACTTGATCATTGTTCTTGTTGCTTCACTGATGTTTATTGTATTCACTGTTCTGTTGTGTTGGTATGGAATATATTTTGTTAGTATTTTATAATTTAACATTTGATATATTAATGTATTATTATTATGGAACAGTTAGGAGTAGAAAGGTTGAAAAAATACTCCTCAATGCCTGGATTACTTGGCTTTTTTTGTAATAACAAATTAATTACAACTGACGACGTTTCGGGACTGAGGGTTGGTCCCATTATCAAGTCAACAATAAGTAGACTAATTATACATAACAATAACAGAATAATTCCGTATGGAAATTATAGTCCAAGGTTAAAGACGTAATTAAACTATAAATACAACATTTTAAAAAAGGTGGTAACGACACCATAGTCAAACCATTGGTTCCGAAACATCGTCAGTTGTAATTAATTTGTAAAATTGTTATTACAAAAAAAAAAACAAATAATCAAAGCATTGAGGAGTATTTTTTCAACCTTTCTACTCCTAACTGTTCAATAACATCAACGGCTTAATAAAACGAAATCTCCATTTTGAGATTCCACATATTATTATTATGGAAAACGTTCAGAACTTACACTGGTGAGAAAAAAAAGTGAAACACCTGAAATTCGTGAAATTTTCTCAATTTTCAAACCGTTATAACTTAGCGAATTTTCAGTTAATTTGGATGAATTTTCTAGAGCGAAAAAGTTTAAAGTGTTTACTTTAAGGGGATACATGCAATCTTAGGGTTAACCCTTTCCGCCCCTCTCAAACCTCTTTATTTATTTATTTATTTATTTGTTACTCTGCACAACAGGAAGTAAATCCCAATTACAGTACAGGGAGCCTACAGCTTATAGTGGAATCCGAACCACTCAAACACAATCGTATTTTTTGGATATAAGTAGAAGTCAGTGAGATATGAACGCACGACTTCTTGCTTACTAATTAAGAAACGCAAGTTTTACCTCGCTTTTATCCACTGAGCTACGATTGCCTGTGAAGAAACAAATGTTTTTGGTGGATAAAACGTTCATTTTCCATCAGGGCAATAAAGTTTATTCAATTCTCTGCAAAGAACGTAAAGAATGAAGTTTCTACGATGATTTGGCAAAGAATTATGCGTGTTTGAAGTTGAATGGGTATTTGGGGGTTTTTGGCTTAAAAATGTGTTATTTGTTGGAAGTGAAGTCGAAGGGTACAAAAGGGGATAATCCTAATTTCGCGTTCAGCCCCTTAAAGTAGAGACAAAACAGTTTTTTTTTTTCTGAAAGAATCGTCCAATTTTGTTGAAAAGTCGCCAAATTATGAGCCAAAAACTTTAACTTCAAACACTCATAATTCTGTGCCAATTATTAATCCACTCATTTCCATTACAACGTGACCAAACAATGAAACGCTATTGGTTGTTTAAAGTCGTGAGGCAGTATTCAACATAATTTCATTAATTTCAATTGCCAGACAAAGTGAACGAAATGAAGATATAAAAAGCTATGTATCGAATCCAAGCGAAACATCTAAGTGAAGATATCCGTAACGATAGTACTAATAGAGTTTTTCTTGTAGCCCACGAGCTATTTAGGATGATTTGCCCGTGTTTCACGTGGAGAGTAACGATTCCAGACCGCGCCGCAGCCGCCGCTGTTCATTTGTTCAATGGTCTGTCACTAACTGCGTCTCGACGCCCCTTCTCTGCCTCTATGTGTACGTGACGTCATTGGCCTTACGCCGCACAATCTCTATTCCATGTACGAGAAGTGTTAAAATTCATTCTTTTATTTTATTTTCGGTCTTGTGGTGTAGAGGTAAAAGAATGAACAGATTTTTAGCATTTGATGCACTCAAGTGAATAGCAGTATAAATTAAGTGTTCTGAACTTTCGTCATTCTCTTTTTTTTATATTATTTGTATGATGCATTCGGATAATTTCAATTATGTGTTAATTTTATACACCGCGTGTGTGTTTGAAATATGAACATAAATTAAAATATAGAAATATTTGAAAATTATTTTAACATGCTACAAATTTTTACTTTACTGATCAATATATGTAAACATAACTTTCTGTCTTAGAAATGCTGTTGATAATCATTTTAAAAATCTCAACCATATGTAATAGTGTCCCTCCCCCGTAATTCACTGTTTCCATATCTCTCTCTTTAGTCTGGCATATCCCACTTTTTCTTTAAATTTTTAAATAGTACACGGGCGTATTTTTGTGTTATTTACCTAGCCATGAAAAAAACGTGTATCATTAGCAAAAAATATTTTTAGACGAAAATTTCTTCAAATCTTATACTCTTGTGCTATCTCTTTTCTAATTATCTTATACTGTCAGAAAAAAAATCTTTAGCTAACTGTGCAAAAATTGTTCAACATCTTCTTTGAGTGCTTCATCAGAAGCAAATTGCTTTGCCCTGAGATATTTTTTAACTGTGTAAATCAAGAAAAGTTTCTTCTTTTTCTTCTTCAATGGCACTTCGGGCCTGGGCCTACCGGGCACACCGAGCCGCAGTTTTTACGCTGCCATACTGCCTGTTTTCATAGTCGATGTTACTTTTTAAGGCATATGTATGAGTGACTAGTTCATAGCGCCCGAGTATGATTAATACAATAACAGGAGAAATTTGATGGCGCTAAATCAAAGCTATAATTAAGTTATTAATTACTTTTCTTTTGTTAATTTGTATATGTTTTTGACTTTGTTACATTTACTTGTTTAGGGTACAAACCTGTCAAGTAATAAATAGATTATTATAATGTTAACTCTATAAATCCACAGACATTGTTTAGTTGCTGAACTTTATTTGCTTTATGAACCCCGAATAATCGTGACTCATTTTATCAACAAATTAACCTTCACAAAACTTTATAAATCACACAAATTAAATACAACTTCGTACATGTACTTGTAAGCGTCACAGCTATTTTATAACAGTTTATTTGACATCATTGTTTTTTGTTTGTTTTATAGCTAGGTAGATAACATAAAATACACTCTCGTAGGTAATGCTTTTGTCAGTTCTAAGATATATAAGAAATTGATAATTATAAATTTAAGATGTATGAAATATATTTACCTATTAGAGGTAGAATTTCTGCTAGTATAGGTTATGTACTATTATAAATTGTGCAACTTAAACTTTATCTACTCTATTTGACATCAAACAAATTACGAACATTTTCATAGTAATGAGATGGAAAATTACAACGTTATAAGTAATAAAGATAAAAGCGTATCTCAAATTATAGTTTCTATGTTGTTTCTTTGCAAAGTAGTTCTATTTTCAGTTCTCGACACAAAGAAAAAACAAAACTTAAAGTTTGCAAATTGCAATATTAGCGGTAAGGAATTTTAATTTAATCTAACGGGTAAACATTAATTACTTACAAAGAACTACACTACCCCTAGTTCTGTTTAATTTTCCGCGCTAGAAGATTAAAATTACAATTTATTATGCTAACGCAACAAACGGAAAATTTACTTTAACTGTGACAGTGTAGGTGCTAACAATTTTTACTCTAAACTCTATAATTTTAGAATTAAATTTAAAAACGTTAATTTGACAATAATTGAATTCAAGGCATAAATTTTGGGTAAATATAGAGCGAATATGCTACGTCACGATGGGGTTCTTATTAATTTACATACATTTGAATTTTTATCGTACGTGTAAATTGTAGCGACTCGTAGAACAGCATATCGTTGTGTTTTTCAATGTAAACGTCGAGGTGGCCGCCGACCCGCTGAGCTGAAATGTAATGTTGGTGGCGAAATGTATATTCTTAGCATTGTTAATGAAATTATGGTCGTGGTTGAAAGAGGAAAATTAGAATTCGGTTCTTTTTATGTTTTAATTATTCAGAAATATCAAAAGATCAATTGTAAGATATTTGTGTTTCTTTTATATTATGTGGTTTCAAATAAATTAAACATGAATATTCATTTATATTCGCTTTTGAATTATTATTTACTATCATTTTTATGTGAGATAACATATTATTATATTTTTAATAGTTTATCCTTGACTTATTAGTAAACATTTTTATGGGGTGGCTAGCTCAGTGGTATGAAGTCGGCCTGTGAATCCTGAGAATCCTGGTTCGATTCCCACAGATGACAAACAATTTTCATAATTTCAATTTTCACCATTTTAAAACTACATCTTTGAGGGTCCTGATTTGACGGCTGGTAATCGCACTTCACGCGCAAAATATATCACTTACCGAGATCTGCTTCGGCAGAGTGCCACACTCAGTAATGGGTAGAAGACGTGATGACAAAAGCTACCCCTGTGGCTCCTCCACCACTAACATTTTTGGAGGCCGTGATTTTACGGCTGGTAACCGCACTTCACGCGCAAAATATATCACATACCGAGATCTGCTTCGGCAGAGTGCCACACCCAGTAATGGGTAGAAGGCGTGATGATATATTTATATTTTTATACTGCAGGAAATAAATAGGGAACAAGAAAGCTATTGCATTCTATGACAAAGAAAAATCATACTTTTAAAAATTCATAGTAAAGAATTTTTTATGCAACTATCAAAAAAAAAATTACGTACGCATTTTTATCTACGAAGTTTCTTCTTGTTTTGTATAATACTATTTTATTTTACGTTTCTATAATTAACGGTCGATAACACGATTTTATCGTCCGTTAAAACTGCTAAAATACCAAATTTATGTTGCAAATAAATTCTAAAGATAGAAATTAAAATTTGTGATAAATTTTAGTTTCCTAGGGTACATTTACTTATTTATTTATGCTACTCTGTACAAGAAGAACTTAATCCCAATTACAGTACAAAGTCCGAACTCACTGAGTCGCAGTATGATAGTTCATATATTTTTAGCTTGTGTGGGATTCGAATACGGGATCTTCGGATTCAAATGCATACGTCCTTAAAACGTGTTTGACGTTCTTATGCTGGGTTGCAAAAAAAAAGAGCTCTTTAGTTAAAGAATTGTTTATCTAGCAACAGTATTAATAGCGATTTTCAGAAATTTATTGAACCGTTAGTTGCTAATGAACCGATAAAACTTTCATGCAACCCAGTATCAAAATGTTATCTGTCTCGGCTGACAAGTTGATCTTCAATATTTCAAATATCTTAAACTATCTTATTTGTGAATTGTATTGGCTGCTGTGGCTATACAAGTATGTAAGAGAGAATTAATCTCTAGACAATAACTTTTTTTACAAAATAAAATGTGTAGTAAATCCGTGACAGACATTTTCCATTAATTCCATCTTGAGTTCTCTCCAAGTGAAACTACAAGTATGTCCCGCATCCACAGAACTGTAGTTAAGTTATTGGTGCTTGTAACCCCATTAATCACATTCGGTAGTAAATTTCTAAACAACAGACACACAGAAACAAGAGCAAAACTGAATGGAACAAAACAAGTCTGCTGGTGCATACACGCTGAGGGGTGCGGGTCGGTAATGTGTTTCCGGTTATCCGAAGAATTCCGGAAACGAGCAGAGCGAGCGTGAAATATCCAGTATTTGTGTTGTTGCGCGGTAACAAAAGAATGTGCGAGAGGTTATCCCCACCAATCTTCTTTCGATATATTTCTATCTCTTCCTAGCGTCAGCCAGGACGACATAACTATCCTTGTTGGATCGTGCAATAAATACAAACAATTTTCTAGACCAGAAAGGAATATATATAGATAAATTCACATGTACTCGTGTGGAGAAGTAATGTCTGCTTTACATGTATCTATAAATTGTCTGAAACATGTATGAGTGTGCTTCCGCATATGGATAAAGTTTCGGGAATGTATAGTTGTTATAATACCTATAAATTATCGCCAGTTTTCGTCAGTTCAGAACTTTGACAGAAACGGTAATATATCACCAAATTCACAGATATTATTTGCAGATGGTTCATATGCAAATTTATACGTTTATTTTTAAAGCGTAATATGTATGATATTGGCGACAGGTTCAAATTTTTAACTTAAAAATCACAATGATCCCTCATTTCTAAATTGAATTTATGTTAATTTTATTCTGTATATTTAATAAATGGAAGAAACAACTTTATTATAATTAAATTCGATAGATTTTGCAGTAAAAAGATAAATAGTAGGTAAGTTTCAAACAATAATTTATTTACGGTACGTATTTCGATCGAGCAGATCATCATCATCATTCTACACTTTATCTGATGACGGTCTAGTCCACCAAAACACGTATCGTAAATAAATTATTGTTTTTAAATTACCCAGTATTTATCTTTTTACATATTTATTCCAATATTGACAAATCTGATATTTATTATGACAAATAAAATAAATAGTGTGTCAAATTGGATTTTAAGTGGCACCTAAACAATAATCTTTTTTATGCACAGTGTTATTTTTATTGTAATTGAATCATTTTTTGTATTTTACATATTTTTAAAATCAAAGATTGAAAGTATTGTAATAAATTTGAAAATAATACATTAATTAATGGAAAACAATTTCAAACTTTTAATTCAATTTTCTAAAACAGTTGGGAAGGTAATAAAACATCTGAATATTTATAAATATAGTATTCTATATCTAAATAAATTTTAATATAAATAAAATAGTTACCTAATCTTTTCATAAGTAAATAAATAAACATAATTCACTAATTATTTTTGCGTTCATTAGGGATTATCGAATCACGATGCAATTAATTTCAAAACGTTCCATAAATTTATTTGCCGTGGCACAAATTTTACAAATAGGTATTACCACATTATTTATAATTTTATTGGCTTAATTTATTGTTGATTTTAGCAATAAATTACTCATCATGCAAATTGAAACATTTTTCACTATTATTTCTTTATCATATGTGGCTCAGTGGTATCGAATCGACAAACAATTTCCACCACATTAAAATTAACCTTGTGACTTTTCCTCTACTAACCCATTACTGGGTGTGTGGCACTCTGCCGAAGTGATATATTTTGCGCGTGAAGTACGGTTACCAGTCGTCAAATCACGGCCTCCAAAGATGTTAGTGGTGGAGGAACCACAGGGTAGCTTTTGAAATTATGAAAATTGTTTGTCGCCTGTGGGAATCGAACCAGGGTTCTCAGGATCCACAGGCCGACTTCATACCACTGAGCTAGCATAAGGTGAAAATATTTCTCTTAATGTATGCGAATTTTATTCATACACTATCAGGTAAAATTGTCTATGTTAAGATTCAACAATAGGACTGCATGTGCATACAAATTATTGGCAATTTTAGCATTGGTGTAGTTATCACTTGGTAGACCCTGTACTGTATCCAAACCGAATCATTTTTCTACAGTTTCCGGTCCCTGAAATAAATTGTTTTTTAATAATCAAGGGGGGCTGCCAGTCTAGTTAAAAAAAATTACGAGCACTTAAATACTAAACGTTATAACATCAGCAGATACTAAAATTTGACAATTGTTGGAAGCAACAATACTTTTTAAATAAAAATAAATATATCATCACGCCTTCTACCCATTACTGGGTGTGACACTCTGCCGAAGCAGATCTCGGTAAGTGATATATTTTGCGCGTGATGTGCGGTTACCAGTCGTCAAATGACGGCCTCCAAAGATGTTAGTGGTGGAGGAGCCACAAGGGTTGCTTTCGAAATTATGAAAATTGTTTGTCGCTTGTGGGAATCGAACCAGGGTTCTCAGGCACAGGCCGACTTCATACCACTGAGGTAGCCACCCCATAATACTTTTTAAAAACAAAAAAAACAATTTAAGGTGGTCATTTGTGGTTTTTCGAATCAAACGATATTTAAATGAGTTCACTATGCAGCCCACCAATAAATTAAACTCCATAGAAAAATTGGAAAAGTCTTCGCTAGTATTGAAACTAAATTACAATCGTCCCCTAAATCGGAAAAAGTTTGGACTTGGAAAGTTTCACGAAAATGAATTTTGTTCGTTAAAAAAAGCAACACGTTCAGCAACTGTTGTTACGTATCCGCGACGACATCTGTCAAAACTTACATCGCCCCCCACAATTCCACGATGTAAAGCTCATGGCCTGCTGGGATTTCTCTTTCGGCAAAAGGATTACTTCGCGCTTTTAAAATTGTGAAAAATCTGGTCGATTTGTTTTAGTGGTGTGAGAAATTTAATTGTTATTTTCAATTTATTTGGCATGGAGATATTTTACCTTAATGGCTGGTTTATAAACGGCAAATTAATTTACATCCAAAGTAAATAAAATTTATTCATTCAAAAGACAATCGAACTTTTGACAGCAATATTGTATATTCCATAAAATAAATCAAATTGATTCGAATTTGTTAATTTAAATACATTTACCGTGGAAATAAATTTAATGTCTTTTATAAAACTAGGCATAATTGAAGCTTTAAGTATTATCTAGAGCATAAGTTGAAAAATTCTTCTTAAGAGCACTGACGTCAAATAAATTTCTTCTTAACGATTAAGATAACACTGCCAAACAAATAAGTATGTATACACAAGAAATCAAACTAGCGATTTAGCTAAACTTTGTTTAAAAAAGGACATATCTAAATAACTGATAACTCATTTCTAAAATGAAGTTTTATATTATACGCATATGGAAATACCTGCGGACTATAAAATTGTTTACAAAAAATAAAATAATTGATTTAACTTATTTAACTAAATACTAACTCGAATTTAAATTTATAAATAATATTTATATCTATTGTAAGATCTCCGTTTTTGCAACATTCAGTAGTACCGAGTCGGCCTGTGGATTTAAGAACTAGGGTTCAATTCCTACAGCCAACCAACAAATTTCACCATATTAAAACTACACCTGTAGCTCCTCCCCACTAACATCCTTGGGTGCCGTGATTTGACGGCAGGTAACCGTACAGAGTACACCTAGTAGTGAGTAGAAGACGTGATGATATATTTATTTATTTATTTATTTTATTTTATTTAGAATATTTAAAATGCACTTCACGCGCAAAATATATCACTTACCGAGATCTGCTTCGGCAGAGTGCTACACCCAGTAATGGGTAGAATGCGTGATGATATATTTATTTTTTTTAAATGTTTGAAATCAAATGTTAAAGTACGTATAAAAATCTGTCTTATTTTGGAACCGGATACAAGATTTCAGTAGCATGTTTATGTAGGATTAACGTTAATCTAATACTTTGCGTAATTGCATTTCATTAGGAAAAATATCAAGTTTCCCTAAGTGACTGATAATGATGATAAACGAGAAATTCTTTTATTCTACTTCTTGAAAACTTACATGCGATTAACAACTCAACAACTAAACAACTTAAATTAATATTCCTTTTGCACGCAATTTACTGAAAATAAATATAACGAAAAAATTTTTTTAATGTAAATACTCATATAAACGTATCTCTGTGAGTATAATTCCGTTGCTATGCATAATTAATTCCTATGAAGCTAGTTACTGTTGTTTTATAGTTTAGTTTATGTTAATGCTCCCCACTGTTATTAAAACAATAAACTTGAAATTTACATGTTTGTCAGTATTAAATTTTATGTTACGAACTTCACTAGGGAGTCTTTATATTATTCTAGATTAATTACAAATACCTATTTCATTTTACTATCCACCATTTTATTAATATATTCGTTTTTTAATACTCGTATATTCGAGTGGGCAAGACTTGATCTGTGATGGAATTTTTAACGATTCTGCTAGAAAGTACAATTTTCTTCTCTCAATTGAAAGAAAAGAGTGACACTTTTCGTTCCTAGAAAAGAATAGCTATTCGTAGAACGTGGAAAGAAAGCGTATTGTTTCCTCTTGCGTGTGATTTTTAATGTCCGATGCGTAGCTGAGGGTAGTAGTCACATAAGGGAGGAAATTATACTTTACTCTAGAGGTATACGTATGATTTTTTTCTATGACTATTTTTTCATGTCACTAACATAAAAATTTAAAAATAGTTAGGATATATGAATAAATAAATATCTAAATCTGTAATGATGATTGCTATGATATCAACCATAAAATCAGAGAGGAAATCAGTTACTTTTCTCCTTAGATAGGAACATTTTATTTCTTCCCATTGGGAGAGAAATTGTCTACTTTCGACCTAGAAACAAGGGAAGAAAAGCTTACTTTCGGTTAAGGTCGTAGAAAAAAATAAATGTTTCTTGTCTAGTTAAGAACACTAAATCCATATCCACGGTAATTAGAAAACAAAGTTATGATTTGACATTAGTGACATACAAGTAATATCTGTCAAGAAAAAAATAAATTTTATCTAAATATCTAATTTATTTTTGCAAATTTTACTGTCTAATAGGGTAATTAAACAAATTATGTTTGTTCTTCTTGAAGAAAGTGCGATTCCCACAGATGTTTTATATTCCTTGTCTTCGGCTGAGGAAATTCAGTGCCACTTTCGGCAAGGAATGTCTCATTCTCTTCCCTTAAAATACAAATAACTATTAGAGTTACCCAAAACAAAATATTGGGAAACTCAGTTTTCCGCGATTATTTAGAATATTTATCTCATTTTACATTCCAATTATCAAAAGAGTGTTAGCTAGATTCTAGTTAATCCTGAATGATGGATTTGTCAACTGAAGCTACACCAGACTCCCAAAAAAGTTTAAATAAACTTTAATATAATCTTCTTACCATTTAGTTTTTGGAACGTATAAGCATAAGATTAACTTAGCCAAAATTTAGGATTAGCTAATACTTTTTTGAGAATCTGGCTGTTAAAGTTTTCAAGATCCCAACAGTAGCAAACCGAAAATCTGTACCAATATATTTATTACTTTTATTGTCATATGATCTTCGGATGTACGTATATTCTAAATTCATGGAAGATAAATGTTTTCGTCGTGTACTATTATCGAAACGATAATTCAATATCCTGAAAAAAACTAATCTGTATCTCACTGCCTATAAATCACAAACTTCCCTATAAACACTTCACACTTTTAAAAACTAAACTTTTCTCAGCTCTAACCTAAAAATCCTGATCGATAAATCTTCGCTGGGTCCCGGTGCGTACACTACCGCACCGGTCATAAATATCACAACAAGATAGGAATTATAACCTCTTAACCGAGCAGCGAACGGCTTGTAAATATTCGCATCCGCCCGACACCACGCCATCATAATTTATTACCACTGCTACTCAACTGGAAAGGAGTAAAGATTCTTCGCTAATTTGTTTGCTACCTATATTTCTAGAGAACTGGAAAATTGTTACCATTCCATGCCATTATGATTTCACACAGAAAATTAAACTACAAAATGTTGGAAATGAACTACTGCTCCTGATAATATTTTATTTATTTTATTATTCTGCTTAATCGCAATTACAATAGCTTACAGTGGAATCCGAGCCACTCAGACCACAGTTTTTTTTAGATGTAAGTTGAAGTTAGCGAGATTTTAACTCGAGAACTCTTGCTTGATAGAAGTATGTTCTATCCACTGGACTACGACTGTCGAAGTTAAGTTTCTTAGTTGTATTTTATAAAGAGAATTTTAATGATTTAATTTTTGTAGTAATTTCGTGGAAATTAATAATATTTATAAAGAAAATCCAGTTTCATTATTAACATAATAACTGCGATGGATATTTTTCGGATTTTTTTGTAATGCCGATGAACTAAATATACCTAATCATATAATCGCATTATCTTCATAATGGAACTTTTTGTCTGCATTGCGTGTCTAAAAGTAAACTAGTACAAAAGAGTGCACGAGAAGGAAAACCTCTCGAATATGTTAAAACTTGCAAAAATGTTAGGGACTAAACGTCCTTACATACCAACAAAATTTATTAAAAAAAAATTAAATAATATATTTAAAGCAGTAAATTTTTGTCGTATGGATGACTTTGAAGTACAGTAAAAATGATAGTTTTTAAAGTTAATTTTATGACAGAAAAATTTGGGAGACGCCCGGATTCGAGCCGGGGACCTTCAGTTTGCCGGGCCGATGTCTTAACCACTAGACCACATCCCACCTGTACGATGCATGAGTCAACCAAATTCCTCTGTCATAGTGTCTAACACAGCATCGATCCCAAGACTCCTATGTATCATAGGTATAGACAACGGGTTTCGTCTGTACCGACACATGTCTGATTTTAAAGGAAATCATACCACGAAGTAAATTTTTGTCATTTGGTTGACTTTGAAGTACAGTGACAATGATAATTTTTAAAGTTAATTTTTTCTGCCATAAAAATATTTAAAGTACTTTTGATTTAAGTTCCGGTTTTTTAAATTTAAGGTAGTACTAGTGTGACGATGGCGCTATCGGTTGTCGAATGGCGAAACTGACGCTCAAAAAAATTTAAAAATTGAATAAAATAAGTGTTTTATACCTATTATGATTTGAATATGATGAATTGTTAACAGGTTGTTGGTCTAGTGAATTTTCAAATACCGTACCACCGTGTGGTGTTGCCATTATAAATTGGGATTCTTAATTTTTCGTTAAAAACGAGGCTTTGCATGGCTATATATCCATTACTAAACGATAAAAAACTTTCTCCTTCTGGTACAATATACATGGATAGTTCTAGAACATCATACTAGTTTTTCAAATGAAACTGCAAAATTTTACAGGTACACAAACCAAATATGTGCGATTCTGAGTGATGATCGCCATAAGCCCCGTGTATAAGAACTCAACTTTACAATCGAATATATTTGTTCACAGACGATGAAAGTGTTTCATATTTTAACAGGATGCGTATGACTATTCAATGTTTACGTGCGCCAAATTTCATTCAGATGTACAAAAAAAATTTTCACGTGTTAAAGATGAAAAGAAAATAGGTTAAAAGTAAATATTATGTCAGGGCTCTAAAGTAAAACTGTAAAAACGGATTACGCAAAACAAATATAAACTATTGAGTTCTGAAATCGTTGTATGTAACTATATTTCGTAATTATAAATTAGTTCAGATGAATTTCACCACATAACTAATAGAACTGAACAAAGCAAACTGATTGCTTATTGAGGTGGATTGTTTTAAACTGAATCTAAATAAGAAAAACAAGGAAAGAGAGCAAAAAACGCCCGTCAAATAAATAAGTATAAATTATATCTCATTCAAATGGCAAATAAATTCTCCAATTATTGACAATAAACACAAATATTATAGTCTCCATAAAATAGAAATTGTATATAAAGTTGTGGTACGTTATCAGATCAACATAAATCTGTTGGCCGTTTGCCATTTTGAGATTTTTGGTGGATGCGCCGTCCCTCAGTTTTATGATAATTTCTTTGGTCATTCTTTTACTTTTATACATGAATTCTAATAAAACTATTTAACGAATCGATTAGATAACAATTTGTTAAATTATGAAAACTTTCAATGCAATTGCATAGATCGATATGTAATTGTTTGTATCAGCAAGGAAGCGTTAACGTTAACGCATTATTTTCAATACGGGCATTAGTATTTTATGTACTAAAAGCTGCTATGTAAAATAAAAAGATGAAAATTTTGCTAATGTGATTTTTGTGTTTCAGGAGTTTGCCACGCTCACCAAAGAACTGAACTGTGCGCGGGAACACCTGCTCGAGAGGGAGGAGGAGATCGCGGAACTGAAAGCGGAGAGGAACAATACGAGGGTAAGTCTACATTTTCACTTCAGTTCATTTTAATTTGGGGTTTGTACTTGTGCCTACAATGAAATATTTTGTTGTCCAATTGTGGTAAAAGAGAAGTGTATTAATTGTGCATAAAAGTGTCTGGTGCCAAGGAAATAATTTATTGTGACATTTTATTCTAATGAATTTCTTGTCTAATTGGGGTTGTTTGACAATGAATTACAACTGGTAAGAAACTGACAAGTACGGTTAGATCTCAAACAAATTCTTAAGAGACGTATTCTGTTTTTGCAGGCTACTAGATAACACTCTTACATCCTTCACGGTCCTCTGTCTCCCTCTTCAGCCTTGCATATCCTACTCTTTTTTTAAATTCCTTGCCCTCAAATTTCTGGAAATTCTGAAAAAAGCTTTGAATTAAAAACCTGACTGGAAATTCCTAAAAATCCTGGAATTTTCTTTATAATACTTGATGGAAAAATTATTTAAAGTAAAAAAACAATAGTTTAATTTTGTTTCCTTTTTTTTCATTTACATAGCTACGTATTCAGAGAAATTAGTTTTTACCAATAGTATTCCAATTAGTTTAAAAAAGAGCTATTTCTAACAATCTTTAATCCAGTTTGTATAGTAATTAACTAAATAAATTAAAAAATAATTATATACAAAATGTTTTCCCTGTACTATTTTTAATTGAAGATATTTTCACTAAAATAATTTTGGTGACTTTTGGGATTCATAAACAGACTGCTGTGAAACTGTCTCGAGTTTTTTAAATATATACTTTCAAATCCTTCAATCTCCTGAAATTTTGTATTACCGTTCGTTTCCTTCAACTGCAACCGATCCTTCCAAAACGTCCCTCAATTAGCAGTTCCTCCTTAAAAATCGCATGTTAAATTTAAAGAACAATTTGAATTTTTGAATTTGTTCATTTCTTTTAAAAGGACCAGAACCTCTGCGTTAATCGAGTAAAAATTGTGTTTATACAAGAATTCGCTGTACTTTTCTACTTAAATTATAAACTGCTAAACAACAAGCTGTAAGCCACAGCCAACTTTACTGTGCTGTATTGTGCTTTAGTATTCAGAACTACGCACAATAAAACTTATTTCACAGAATAAATTTTAAAACATTTTATATAAGTGAAGTCGATCACGTGTGTTTGGGACGAACACGTGTACAATTAGCCCCTTTCTCCACCATACCTTACTTCACACCGGCTGTAGTAGCATCGTATTGTGCCGGTTCACTGGCTACTCTAAACTTATCGGTAGTGACGTCACAAGCTGCGTTACACCTCATTGCGCTTTAGACTTCCTCTATCCCCGGATTCTGCCCTATCGCTTAATCTCACTTTTGTTAAAGTAGCTTCTGTATCTAGTGTGTGAAGTTTTGAAGATCGATATTCGAGATAGTTAAGATGCAAAATTTACTTATAGGAATATATCTTAAAATATATCCAAATACTTTCATTTTATTTTTAGTAGTATTATTAATTTCTTGTAAACTTTTTAGGCATTATACTACAAAGAAGAAATAACTTTGTAGATTTAGAGAAAGTGTTTGATTTTATATTTACATTCTTATCCCTTAACAGTTCCCCAGCGAGCAGTTGTAGTGGTATTGTAAAATTCTGAAATTGTTCTTCTAGCACCGATATTATACATGGTTTCATATCTCGCTGATTTCAACTTATAATCAATATTTTAATTTTACTATTATGAGTTGTATGGGGCAGGTGGCTCCGTGGTATCGAGTCAAACAATCGATTCGAGAACCAGAGTTCTATTTTCATCACATTAAAATTATCTTCGATTATCCCTGTGGCTCCCTCTCCACTAACATCTTTGGAAACTGGTATTTGACTGCTGATAACCGAACCTCACGAGCATAAATATATCACTTACCGACATTTGCTACGGCAGAGCGCTACATTCAGTCTTTTGGGTAAAAGGCGTGATGATATATTTTTAGTTTTTAGCTGTAGGTCTCCTGTTCGCTCTTTGTTATCTTCCTGTTTTTGTCAGTGATTAGATCGTCAACTCTTAAAGACATAATTAAAATGTGTTATCTAGAAATTCTAGATAAATAAAAATAAAACAATAAATATATCATCACGCCTTCTACCCATTACTGGGTGTGGCACTCTGCTGAAGCAGATCTCGATAAGTGATATATTTTGCGCGTGAAGTGCGGTTACCAGTCGTCAAATCACGACCCCCAAACATGTTAGTGGTGGAGGATAGATAGATAGAGGCCGGTAATGGCGATTTCTACTTTGATTTAGATTCGATTACTCAGATACTGACTTTTTTTTTCTCAAGCTTCTCCTACAAGTTTTTAACCGATATCAACATTTTTTGGTCAAATTCTATCTATGTTCACCAATCCATTTATTATTATTTTTTATATATTGTCAACTTTTGCCGGATTAGACTTTTCTTCAAACCCACAATTATACATTTATATTTTGAAATATGACTTATACCATTATTACTAAAGTTCATGTAAAGCATTGAAGTCTATTTTTTGTTAGTTGTATTTTATAAAATATTTTTAAATTCATGTCAAACAAATATTATTTCTTTTTCCTATAAAGTTAGCTGTATATAGCGAATATTCCAGCACGTATGCAAATATCCGTTGTTCAGAATTCGTAAACAGTTGAACACGTGACAAGAGAACAGCGTAGGCGATGTATTTTTATCAGTTCGGGCCATGCTATTTCTAAAAGCTTCGCTGTACAGAAAAATTGTCATTTGGTAAACATTTCAACCGTCAGATGTCCCTGACGTCGTCCTTGTGGTGACAGCGTTCGACAGCTGTCCATCAGACCTTCCTGTGAAAGATAAAGCTTCTCATCCCTTTGCGGGATTCGATCGGGGGTAGTTAAAACAACTTTCAAATAGATAAAAGATGATTTATGTGGTGATTTTCACAATCTACAAAGAACTATACCATTTATTTCATCATTTAAACGGTTGGGTGCTAATCGTGTAAGTACCGAAATACTTTTTGGATTTTCTTTTAATTTAACTACAAATTTAAGGTTATCCAAACAAATAATATATTATGCAATTGTCCAACTTTTTATCTAATATTTTTCTTTTCTCCATTTCAAGTTTACCTAAATTGTACGAGTTATAACTCAAATATAACATTAAAATTTTAAGCAGTCATTGGACAAAGAAATAGTATTCAATATCCTTCCAGAAAATTACAAACTGTTAAGAATTATCATAATATATGTTGTAATTTTAATGGGAAAACAAAGCTCATGTTTTATTCAAATAGTGTATGTACGTACACACACCTGCAGATGTTTAGAGAAAAATATTGTGCTTTTATTAAGTCGGCCTGTGGATCCTGAGAACCCTGGTTCGATTCCCACAGGCGACAAACAATTTTCATAATTTCAAAAGCTACCCCTGTGGCTCCTCCACCACTAACATCTTTGGGGGCCGTGATTTGACTACTGGTAACCGCACTTCACGCGCAAAATATATCACTTACCGAGATCTGTTTCGGTAGAGTGCCACACCCAGTAATGGGTAGAAGGCGTGATGATATATTTATTTATTTATTTTTTATTTATGTGAACTGAACTAGCATAACATTAGCTAAACCAAAATTCAGGATTAGCTAAAACTTTTTTGAAAATCTGAGCTCAAAAAGTTAATGAAAAACACAGTCTGAAAACAAATTGATAACATGTTTATATTATTACAGTTTGGTTGAACTTTTTTGTGAATATGATTTAGTTTAATTTGACTAATCCAAAATTGAGGATTAGCTGAAACTTTTTTAAGAAACAGGCTGTAAAAGTAGATCGTGTTCCTTCCTGCCTGTAAACATTTTCATAGTTCGTGTAGTTAAGTGTTGCTATGAGATTCCCTACAATATGTTGAAAACAATCGGCACCCTCAGTTAATCCTCGTTATTTACCCTTGCTTCCGCCAATGAGACTTGATGGATGTTCAGGCGCCGCCTCCTCTTTTTTCCCACCACCATTTAGTGCCTGATTGAAAGCGTGCTTGCGCAAATATTTTAGCTGCGTTACCCCTTTTATTGACTTTCAGGATTTTGGGTTAATTTTCACACAGATCTGGAATTTGTTATTTTTTCGCTTTGTCAAAATGTTTGCGCGTGATTTCCGGTCAGGTTTTGCAAAGTTTTTGTATTTTTTGTGTCCATTTATCAGAGGTTCAAGATTTTTCATTTTAATGGCAGGAAAACATTTTTTGTTCTTACTGTTCCTATTGTTTTATACCTTCGAAAACAAATCATTCATTTCCAATTATAACTATATCCTATCAAATGGGGTAGCACAAACCTTAAAATAATTCATAAAACAATCACTTATCAGATTCATCAAATAATCAGTCCTAGTCAAACATTCTCATCCTAACACACCACTCTTACTTCAACCACATTCATAGTTCCGAATTCACCAAGGCACAGTGTAGTAGTTCATATAATTTTTAGCTTGAGTGAAATTCGAACTCGGGATCTCCGGATTCAAATTCCGTAACGCTACCCACACCACCCTACTGCGGAACAATTCATGTGATACGGACACATTAGGGGTTGGCATCGTAGTTGTTTATTGAAAGTCCAATTAGTACTGTGACATATCTGTACACCTTTTTAAATATGTACATGTTCGTTTCCAGCTACTGCTCGAACACCTAGAATGTCTGGTGTCACGGCACGAGCGCTCGTTGCGGATGACGGTGGTAAAACGGCAAGCAGCTACGCAATCAGGGGTGTCCAGCGAGGTGGAGGTACTGAAGGCGCTCAAGTCGCTGTTCGAGCACCACAAGGCGTTGGATGAGAAGGTGCGAGAGCGACTACGTGTGGCGCTCGAACACAACAAGCAGCTTGAAGAAGAGCTGCAGCTCACCAAAGATGAGGTAACCGCAGCTCTCCACATACCCGATACTTCAAATCATAAAATCATAACAGAACTCATTTTGATTTTAAATTAATCTTGTGTCGTTCGATACGAAGTATTCGTTGCGAATATTCATCAAATTATACTCGAATGCCAGAAATGAAATTATTGTTGGTAGCTAGCACAGTGGTATGAAGTCGGTCTGTGGATCCTGAGAACCCTGGTTCGATTCCCACAGGCAACAAACAATTTTCATAATTTCAAAAACTACCCCTGTGGCTCCTCCACCACTAACATCTTTGGAGGCCGTGATTTGACGACTGGTAATCGCACTTTACGCGCAAAATATATCACTTACCGAGATCTGCTTCGGCAGAGTGCCACACCCAGTAATGGGTAGAAGGCGTGATGATATATTTTTTATTTATACAATTTATAATTTTTATCTTTTTAATTTGTTCTTATATATGCAGTGTACCCTAAACTGAATGTAATAAAATTACATATACATTATGCCTGTTTAACTCGGACCGCTGATACCATATAAACTATGAGAAATACGAACTTTGTTAAATTATATAAAAGTTGTAAATGTTATATGTATTATGAAGATGTTTATGAATAGACAATATGAATTGAAAATAAAATTGTAGATCCAGTATCTGTCCGTGTTTTAATAGTTTTTAAAATGGTTTGATTGGTTGGTCCGAGTTAAATAGACAGCCTGTATATTTCCGATATATTTATACATATCATGTATAACAGTTACAGCAGTACAAGCTGGGCGGCCCACCTCCTAACGTACCTGCGATCGAGGACAAACCCAAGGAGAACGGCCAACCGGAGACCGGGGACCAACAGATCAACAACAAGGCAAGTACATCACAACAACAACACCCAACAACTACCCTCTCTATCTATCTCTCTCTAAACTCTCTCTTTGATAAATGCATGATGTTCTATTTCGAGTCTAATATTCTATCAAGCCTTATAAGCTTAGGTATTCAAATTTTGTGGCTATAATAAGTATTTTTCCTACTAATATGGGTATAAATTTGAAGTAAAATATTAGTATTTATTAAGCACTTTTATAAGTTTTGAACACTGTAAAAGATGTAGTAGATGCATTTTATAATATTGATGATAGAGACGCACTTATCCAAAGTAATCAGAATAAAGACTAATATTCTTGCATTTGTATTTAAAACTTTTAAATTGAATACTATTTCTCAAGTACTCATGCTTCAACGTAAACAAAACAACACTAAACGTAATCACTTCTATTGTTTTATTATAAATTTAATTGTTAATAAATCAAATGTATTTTTCCAATTTTTTAATGCATAACAGTGGTTGTCGTTTTGTTTATGGTATAATTTAATATATAATTGTATTGCTTTTCCCTTGCAATACTCCATGTAGAATAAAGCAACGATCTCCAATTAATAATACTTTAGTACTGATTTTAAAATAAATAGAATATTTCATGTTTTATAATAAATATAATGAATTCTCAAAATAATCAGATGAAATTTAAATCCAATCATTGTTTAGTTTAATTGAATTTCATAGTATTTATTTAAATTGACATAAAAACTAATATTTTCTACTTTATAAACTATTTCTACTAGGTTTATTCGTAGGTACAGAAATATTCGAATAGTACTGTATGTAAAACCATACTCAAAAATTCCCGAAATATCATCTTTTTTAAACGCAAAATATATCACTGCTGAATATCACACTCAGTAATGATCTTTAGTTTGAATCCCACTCAAGCTATAAATATATGAACTACCACACTGCGGTTCGGTGAATCCAGACCCTGTACTGTAATTGGGATTAACTTCCTGTTGTACAAAGTACCATACATAAATAAATAAATAAATAAAAACGTAAAAGTCAGAACCTAATCTATGAGATACGAATACGAAATGTAACTAATATTCTTAACAATAAGACAAATTAATTCGCTGTAACCTGTAACTGAAGTTAGAGATAACATCAGATCTGCCAGACAGACGTAACAATATTGTATCGAACAGACAGACGGTAGTGTGCAGTATGTATTACCATTATAATAGGATAGTGGATATTGTTTCATCTGACCATAATGCAATATCTGTCTCCTGTCCTGTCTCTATTACAGACGACTATATATACTGACAATGGTTCATTGTGTTCTGCACACGTGCTAATACTGTATATGACTTGAGAATTAACAAGCTTCAAACTTATATTTAGAAATAGTAATTATACGTTGGATTAAACATCGTGTTATAATTAACAAATTGTTTCGGTATCTTGATTTTACTTATTTAATCTTTATTTCTGAGTTTCTTTTCAATGTATTCCTCCAAGCTGTTCTGTACAACATTTATTGCAGAAAGCTATTTCGAAAACTTTTTTAATATTATTTGCTTTTAATTGTAGAACTGTTATATATTGATTTATGCTGGTCTGTACAACAGGAACTTAATCTCAATTACAATACAGGGTCCGAACTCACCCAGCCACAGCGTTGTAGTTTATAAGTATATTTTTAGCTTGAATGGAATCCGAATGCTGTACTTTTTTTCTCCCTTGTCTTTATTAGTAGACCTCTTCTTTTCTTCTTTACTAGTCTAACACATTTTGGTGTTCGGTTTTCTTTCATTCTGAAGACGTGTTTATCTTGACCTTAATTATTATATAATCCTGAGTTAATAAATCAGTTTTTTATTTTACTATTTTATTCTACAATGTTGTAGAGCAATTTAAAGTTTTTATTTTGTTAACATGTTTTGTCAATTGTTGTACAAATTTTTCCCATCATTATGGACATGATTATTTATACACGTCATGCAAATATCTACAGTACCATTTTATTTCTGTTCGGTGCGGTTGTGAACACCAAAGATCACGCAAATAGTTTACGTGAAATTTACTTTGTTTTTTTATATATATTTCACGAATTTTGAAGAAAAACTTATGTAAAAGTTAGATTTGGGATCCCAGGTAGTAATTTATATTTATTGGTAGCCTTCAGGAATTCAAAACTAATTTGATTGTATATAATTTTATTTTCATTTGCGGACGTTTCGAGTTTTTCCACAAACTCTTCTTCAGCGCTAGAAGATTATGAAGTAAAAATTATAAACGTCTCACTCGTTTTGGATTACCAATAAATATTTAAAAACATATATAATTGTGTATACTATATCGTTTATTTGAAGAATTTTTGTTTAAAATAATTTATTCAACTACTAGTTTATCATGCTTCGGGTCAGTTTTTCAATCACCGATTATTTAATCATGATTAACATTAACTGAGAGTAAATCGGTGATTGAAAAACTGACCCGAAATCAATTAATTAATCAGATTAAAACACAAAAAAGTTGAATAGTTTATAAAGTAGCTAAAATAGTAGTTTATCCAGAACAAATTTATAATGATTGCTTGAGAATTCATGAAATGGAAATAAAACGCGTTGAACATGCGAATGGTGTAATGTTTGTTGGAGAGCGTATGTACGCATGTAATCGTGGCATGTTTGTGATCTGTGTCCGGTGGTGAGCGCAGCTGTCTCCCAGTGGGCGCCACGTGAACGGCGCCGTGGACGCGGACCAGGACCGTGCGCGTATCACCGACCTGCAGACCGCCCTCGACAAACAGGTATGTTATCTCACGTCCCTTCAGCCTCATTCATCATCATCATCATCATCAACACCTAGTCGCGGCATCTGCAAACAACCAAGTTGTGTGTCTTGTCTCTTGTCTTGTGGGAACTTTGTTGTTTGTCTGTCTAAATGTGTCACCCAACTTTTACTTTTGGGTTATTCTTGAATTGAGAAAACTGTAAAATTAAATTATTAATTTTATTTGTACTTTTCTCCCCTGGCACGATAAATGTGTACTACCAGAATTGGAATATTATTTTATTCTTATTTTATAGAAATTCTTCATTTCCGAATAAAGTTTCTGATAACTTATCAGCAAAATAAAACTATCCTATCAATAACTGAGATTCAATAGAGTTTTTACCTTATTTATGGTATACTGTTGATGCGATATTTTTTATTTATTTATCGATAATTATCAAGAACTTTCTTCCTTATTCTATAACTGAATCATTGTCTGTAATCGATCGATATGTCAATTACAACTCTTTATATTTCTTGAATATTTTATAGATTATTAGTATCATATTAGCTCCGAATCACATTAGTTTGCCTGAATCTTATGTTTTCGTTTGATGTTTTATTTCTCGTGTAATATGCAAGAGAATTAAATCAAATTTGAATAAGACATATACTATTATGTTGTTAATACACAAATAAATTTGAATTCAATTGATATATACATCTTGGAATAATAGCCATTGAAAGAGAAGGTACATATTTCTGTATTAACTAAAACTTTTTCGTTTCATTCAAAAACTGTATAATAATAAAGTTTGTTTTAAATAATAATTAGCTTTGAATTCATCCGTCAAACAACCTACAAGATAATAATCAAGATAGTCCATTTTAATGATTAATTAGTTTTTTGTAAAAAAGTGCTTGTAATACTGCTATACATTTTGTATCTAAGGTATAATTAATATTTAATTTAGGTAAGCAGGTTGAACATTAATTTTAGAATTTTGTATATGTAAGCTACCTGCTGTTTTAGTATTATTTAAATTTTTAACGAAAAAATGGCCACAAGATATAATTCTGGGCTTGTAATTTTAATATTCTAAGACAAGTATAATTTACCCAGACATTTTTTATGCATTTTGCTTACTTTTATTGACATAGCTTTTATTATAAAAAAGAATAAAATAAAAGCGAAATAAAAATATTAAAATAAATGATATTAGTTAAATAATTTCTAAATAGTAGTAATCTATAAAGTAATTCTGAAACTAAAATATCGATCGATAACAGATACTGATTGGATGAGTTGCACGCAGTGGTTTTTAAAGTGTAGACAGCGACCTTCCGGTCTTCGCGAAGACATTAGAGGAGAATCGCCGGATGTTACTTAGAAATTTAAAAAAAAGATTCAAATAATTGATTACAAGCTTAAAAGCAAAATACAGTTAATTTTACAATCTATTATACCAAAGTTCTTAATAAAAAGTTTCCCTGTACTAATTACTGAAATTATGATTCTTTTTTGTAACGCTTATTATTAAATTAGTATCTTCAAAACTTTAATTTCAATCACACAAAAGTAAGGGGGTTGTAAAATATAATTTATGTCTCCAAGCGGATAATGGTCCCAAAAAGTTTGAAAACCACAGACTTACTGAATAGAAGAGCTTATCTGACGAAGGAAAATCGACGCTAAAAATATTAAATATTTATGTTATGTATACGAATTATGTATGGATATTAAATAAAATCAAATATATTAATGAATGTTTCTTAAAAGATTGCAATGTTTTAAAGTGTACAATTCAATGTTTTTGATTATAGCATGCAACTGCGTATGTATGTTATGTAAATGGTAAACGCATTTTTTACCTTTTTAATTACTTTTATTGGCGATAAATAAATGATTTAGGTTTGTAAATAATAATTACCTAAAAACAAGAATGATGTCATGTTTAATAAAGATTACAAATATCGTAGTTATGAAGGTTATTCTTACTATTAAAATTTGTATGATTTTATTTGTAATAGTAATTTAATATTTGTGTTTATTTCTAGACTGGAGAGTTGAGCACATGGCAACGAAGGGTATCCGAGTTGAACAGTCGTATAGGAGAGTTGGAAGAGAATTTAGTGAAAGCGCAAAAAGACTTGTTGAAATCCCAGGACTCCTGCTCGAAACTTCAACGGGACCTCAAAGAGAACGTGGCGCAGAAGGAGGACCAGGAGGAAAGGATAGCAACGCTGGAGAAGCGGTACCTCAATGCTCAACGCGAGTCCACGTCGCTGCACGACCTCAATGAAAAGCTCGAACAAGAGCTGCAGCATAAAGAGGCTCAACTCAAGGTAATGTATCCATCGGTTGTTACTCCGAAACTGACAGGAAATATATACCAAATATATACCAAAATATGTACATTATTTTTCGCATTTCCAGCCATACATTTTGAATTAAAGATTAATTTTGATATTGATATTGACTTGACATATAATTCACAATGATAGCATTATACTCGTACATAATTTTAGGTAAGTTAAGCAACATAAACAAAGTGAAATATTTTGAGGTTTATAATGTACTTGTTTACCTGTCAACTTAATCCATTCGGGATTAAAAGTTATATTTCAGGCCTCTGAAAGGGAGAATAAAGGAAATCATTTACTCCCGAAAATGCGAAAAATATATTATCCAACTTCCCTCCACACATTTTATCTAATGTTCAGAATATTTAGTTATATCTCTCGGAGATTAAAAGTGACACTTCTCGAGTTTTAAACTTCCGAATTTATTAATAAATAACGAGAAAAATAATTGTAATAAAATTTTTCCGTCCTACTATAATTTTTATAGGTTGTGGTGAATCCGGCCGTGGGTATATATATGTGTGTTGTGTGTATAGTTGCAAGAGGAGAAGATTTCAGCGATCCAGGAGAAACTTGAGCTTGCAGAGCAGAAGCTCGCGCAGTACAGCAAACTGCCCGAGATGGAGGAACAGCTCAAGCAGCGTATGGAGGCGCTGACGCAGGTGAGGGGCCAGGTACGAGCATGTAGTGAGCATGTTCTACCAATAGATCTAGCTTGATAGCTACTTTAGTTGTACTTACTAAAACATACACTCATTTGATCCGCAGACTACTCTAATTTGAAATAGTAGTTACACTCGAAATATAGAATAAATATTGAATTTTTAAGCAGAGATTGTCTACCATGACCATTTGATTACTTTAATAATTAAACTTGTTGTGATGTAAATCTTATGATGAAATATAATTACTAATGCAAAATAAATCTTAAAACATATGCTAATCACGAACAAATAATAATATAATATATGCTCTATGTTTTGAGCGGTGGTGGGGTAAAAAACTAGACGAAAATGTCAGAAACATGTGATAATTATAATAGTAAGCAACTACAAAGTCTTACTTACTTTACTGACAAAGTAAATATAAGTAAACAGTAGAAATTAGCTAAATGTATAATTAAAATTGATGCACAGAACTTCTGGGATCAAATGAGTTTAAAAATAGAGCTTCCGGAAGAAAGTTTCACATATCTAATTGGCACTTTGATATTTAAATCTTTTAAACACATATTTGCACAATAGTTTTGTAGTAGGTACCTATTATGTTTTATATCTTTATGAAATTTATTTTTTATTTTAAGAATTTTTCTTCCAATTAGTTAATTTATTGTGTAGAAAAAGTTTACTGTATGTAATTAAAGAAATGTTCGTGTAGTCACGAATATAAGTAATCTTATGCAGGGTGATTATCGGAAGACCGCCACCACGAATATTTTGATTATTTTGAGTGATAAATAAAATTTATTAAGCAAAGTTAAACTAGAAACAGGGGCGCATAAAATGATAGTAATAAGAATTTTGTATTACTTCCAGTTTCAGCGAAAATAGGAATAACTTTAAATAACCCCTTTGTCTTTGCTTCATTTTTTTTTTTTTTCTTAATGTAACGAAATATTTATGGTGGTGATCTTACGACAAACACCTTGTACTTTTATTACTAACATTCATGTTAATGTTAATATAAAAATTCATTTACAAAACATATAAAGTAGAAGTAATAAGATTATTTACAATTATTAATTTACGATTTATTATAAGACTTATCAGGTTTCGCAAATCATAATGCCATAAAGTTAGCTGCTTTTTGAAATACGGATTTTAATTTTCTTGCATATCTAAATATTTTCAAAATTTTAGTTTTACTTAAATTAGTATTCATGAATTTATTTGTATTTAATGAAATTTATTCTTTTGGGTTTATGTAAAACCGGTATTTTTCTCCCAAAATTTAATTTAGCTTCACATCAGGAAGACAACAATTAAATAGCTGAGACAACTAAACAAATTTTTTGCTATTACATGCTCATTTAAACAGTGATTATCGTTATAAAATTCAGATAATTACATTGAATAACAATTTATTTTAAATAGCAAATTCTTTAATTTTCTCACAATTGTTTGTATGTGTCAGGCACAGGAGCGACATGGTTCAGCCGAGGACCGCATCCAGCGACTAGAAGCGAACCTAGAAGAAAAGAATGCGGAAGTGATGCGTTTAAACCAAAGATTAAAAATGAACGAAGAGCACAACACACGCCTGTCCGCCACCGTGGATAAACTCCTCTCCGAGTCCAACGACCGTCTCCAAGGGCATCTCAAAGAAAGAATGCACGCACTAGAAGAGAAGAATGGCTTAACGCAAGAACTAGAAAAAACGAGAAAAGTAATGGAGGAACTTCAGTCCGAGAAACAGGACATCATGAAAGAACTAGCCAAATCTCGGCTAGAAATCGACAATGTAAAACGGCAAATGCTTCAGCAGGAAATCGCGTTCAACATCCAACAGACAGACGCGTTAACGCGAAGCTTATCGCCCAATGCAGTGGACCCAAGTGGGTTCTCTAGAAGTGCAAGTCACTCGAGCTTTGACACGCACTCCCTGCCGCGACGAGGAAACAAGAGTCGCACGCCGATGGATGAAGACGGTGGTAAGTTACCGTTTGGTGCGCGGACCCTCGCCGAACAGGAGTGGGAGAAGCTGCAGCAGGCGCACGTGCTTGCCAACGTGCAGCAGGCCTTCGATGTGAGCAGCGACGCCGAGGCGGACGATAATGAAAGCATATTCAGTGCTGCTGATATTCTATCACCGTCTGGTTAGTACAAAATACATTAATTCGCCTTTCATATTCTTGATTTTCTAATAATGGTTTCGTATCCTATGGCTTTAAAAAATGTATATTGCATCTCAATTTTACTTACAAGGAAGTTATAGTAACGCAAAAATATTTGAGTATATAATAAGACCCAAACAAAATTGTAACTCTGTTTAATATTGATATCACGAATTAATCCCAATACCTGTTTTTATGAAAAGTAATGAAAACAAATTTATTATTTTTATATTTTTTCTCCGATCTTAATTCTCTCCTAACGGGGGGATAAAATTTTCCTCTTAGTGATCAGATTTAATAACTTGGTTTCAATTAATAAAATGTAATCGAAGTTACATGACACCGTGAATAATTGATATTGCTGTCATTTAAACTAAGATTAAAATTTAAATTTGTTTGTGCAACTGTCCATTAGGGAGGAATCTAACTATTTTCCTCTCTTATTTATGATTGTTTTCATAGCAACCCTCAGAACAGTTCTAGATATTTAATAATTTATTCATATGTCGTAATTTTCTTAATTTTTATTTAAATGGCATAAAAAGAATGATGGTAGTTGTTCATTATCCACGAGAGGAATTAATACACTTTTCTCCCACATTGTGCAAATCAGGGAGCATTTTTATCCAAAGTTTTAAGAAGCACTAATTTAGATCAATCGAGCGCAGTACTATTTCATTAGATATAAGAGATATAAACTCACAAAGAAATATAATTTGACAGTGGAATTTGTATTATTGTTGCAGGTCACACCGACGCGCAGACGCTCGCAATGATGCTCCAAGAACAACTCGACGCCATCAACAACGAGATCCGCCTCATCCAAGAAGAAAAACAGAGCACGGAAGCAAGAGCGGAAGAACTCGAGTCTCGCGTTGGTAGCCTAGAGCATATGAACCTGCTGGCGCGGGGTCGTTCCCTAGAGCGTCAATCCCCGCCCGTCAGCGGGCGTTCCACACCCAAGTCACACCATTCGCCGCAACGGGACTACATGCACAAGTACCACACGGTCAGTAGCCTCGCCCGGCGTCTTGTATAGTGCCTGCCGTCGTACGTTCGTTCTGTTCTGTTCGGTTAGCGGTGTCCTAGACACGCGAGCATAATGGAAATGTTAGCATCATCATCACATCTACTTGACACGTACACATCTGTGCATGGAACAGCGAGCCAGATTACAAAACACGGAAACTACTTTTTAAATCGTATTCCAATCTATCAAGTTTATAGTTATTTTATTTCAGTTAACATGAATTCACGTATATTGCGCTATAATTTTAATGGATTATTTATTTTTGTGATTGATATCAATTCATAAATAAGTCGTAAAAATAAAATGATTCGTTTTGCCATTTTAATTCGATGTAACAAAAGTTTAAATACTATGTAACATTACGATCAATCGCTGCTAGTACTACGCCAGACAGCTGTTATGTTCTATCTTAAACTATGTACTTTGTATTAATTATTTACTCTACGAAGAGAGTCACGTTTCTTTTGTTTTTTTATTACTCCAGTTTAATAGTTCAAATATCAATGAGATTAAATTTATTTTACTGTCAACAACTATATCATTTGTCATGATTTGTAGAGAATACTAATTGTATGATAATGTTTTTCATGTGAAGAGTGTGAATGTAAGGTTTGTAAGTGTTGTAGCCTGGCTCGCTGCATGAAACATTCGCACCAGTGACTGCAATGGGCGGGGGTTGTGTCACCCGGTGCGGTCTGTTTGGAATGTGTGGGTTAGGTGTGTGACCTGTGGTGTGTTGTAGGCGCCTGCCTCTATGTCTCCAGCGCACTTGCATCAGTATGCCGCCACATTGAGCCCTGGACAGCTCTCTGAGTCTCTGCCCTCCAGTCAGGTTTGTTCGTCACTCCTTTCACTCACTCACCAAACTATGCACCTCACACAACTCATCACTCACGTCACTTCACTTGATGTTGTTCAAGTAGTTAACGCATGCCGTTCACTCTCTTACATTTCACTTACGTTGCCCAGTGAGATTAATTAATCTGCTTGAAGTTCATAACAATACATCTGTCCTGCAAAAACAGACTTATGTATCTGAAGATAAAGAGGATAATACTGTTAAAAGAATTACTTAATTAATCTTGTATTCTTTGCTTCCATTTCTTATTACTATTTGAAATGTAATTCTTTGTGAAACATTATTTACAAATGTTTGCAGTTTCATATTTCATAAATTGCTTACTTTTAATAAATATTCATACTAATCAGAGCTGGGCAGTAGCTAGCTACTTTTGTAGCTTAGCTACTAGCTTAGCTACGTTTACCTTAGCTGTAGCTGTAGCTTAGCTAAATGTGAAAAAATAAAGCTGTAGCTTGTAGCGAACTATACTTTTTCTATTAGCTTCAAAATATTGTTATAACAACTGAAGCTACTTTTAAGGCTACTGTTTGTAGCTTAAAGCTACCACTGTTTATTAAGAAATACCTATTAATTTTTGTTTTGTATTTGAATTGTACCTTCTATATTGTTTTCTATAACTGTAGGATAACAAGTTATTATATAGTTTAAAATCTATTAACTTATTATATTTTTCACTTGTTCTTAACCTATCCTACTTTTGGATTAAATATTAGATGAACTAAACATTGACTGTTTAGGAGTCTTCTGTTAATATGACTGTTAATTTATTCCGATATAAATAAAAATTATAGCATCAAAAATTAATAGTACATTTGTTCATTTGCGTTTTTTGATATTTATTTACATCATAGTAAATTAACAGTCATTATAACAAAAGACTGATCAACTGATCATATGACAATGGCTAATTTAATTAATTCACAATAATTTAAAAAAGTAGCTTTAAAATTTAACAGCTACTTTAACGAAAGCTTTTAACTGTAGGTTAGCTATATTTTTAAAAATATAGCTTATATCTGTAGCTTAGCTACTTTTTTAAAGAATAGCTGTAGCTGTAGCTTAGCTACTTTTTTTAAATAGCTTGCCCAGCTCTGATACTAATTTGCTGATAATATTACATACATTGTCATAAATAACTAAGTTTCATGACGTGTTACTTCTTCTCCTTAACGCATAATAGCATCAGTTTGTACCTCTGTACCTGACGTCTAGGTTTTGGTACCTTTGTCCACAGACAAAATGTATACATACGTCTACCTAAATGTATTCAACTGGTAGACACCGTGACAAAGCCAAATGAAAAACAATTTAATATAAATTAATAAACTAACAGTACATGTAACTTTCACAATATTAAATAACCACTGTTGGCAGGATAAAAAATCTGATGATTACTATAACATATCAACAGTATTTATAAAAATGTCTAAGATTTGTGTTTCTTTTTAAAATACAATCTGAATTTGTTCTTTAAGAAATTACATTGCTAATTTCTGGGACAGACTCTTCGAAAAATAGATTTTGCTAGTCATGGCTTCAAGGTTTCATCTCACTCCGCACGTAATGTTACTTGTATGCTTGTGTGAGAATGATCGTTTGATTCTCTAACTCATGGATCGTTTTTCTAGCTACAGCTCGCGCCACTGAGTGCGGATATGTCGCGTGAAGAGTTGCACCTCGCGGCGAGTCAAGGTGGTGATAGTAGCAGTGGCGGTGGCGCTTCTCCGCTCACCGCGCGCTCTCTACGTCTGGAACGTGTTGCGCAGGCCCTCGCACATAGTCAGGAGGAATTGCGCAGGTACTGTACTACATACGTCATAAGTTATGGTGGTGAGATACTTACAAGGATAGTATTCGGATATAATAACCGAAAACCGCAGGGAAATATGTTTATATAGTTTTTCTTATGTCGAATTTGTTATGGTATCTAATAAATAAATATAAATATATCCTCACACCTTTTACCCATTACTGGGTGTGGCACTCTGCCGAAGCAGATATCGGTAAGTGATATATTTATGCGCGTGAAGTGCGGTTACCAGCCGTCAAATCACGGCTCTTAAAGATGTTAGTGGTGGAGAAGCCACAGGGGTAATTTTAATGTGGTGAAAATGTTTTGTCGGCAGTGGGGATCGAACCAGGGTTCTTATGATCCACAGGCCGACTCGGATACCACTGAACCATTACCCCATAAATAAATAAATATGTTAAATATTTCGAATTTTGAATCAGAAAATCAATTATACATGAATAACAATTGCAAACTTTTTATGTCTATTTTAAATCGAGTTAGTTTTCTTGAGCAAATTATATGAACACGTTGCATTTTTATTAATTGTTTTCACAAATAAAATAACAAAAACTATAATTTGCAGACTACCTTTGCGGAATTTTGTTACAGAAAATAAGAATAGCTCAACTAGATGTCGGTTATTATTGTCCCATACTATGCATTACTAACTACTGTGATACTAATATAAATCTTTTATTTCTTCTGGATTATAGTGTTCGTACGTAATCTAATACTTAAATGCTAACTTGTAATGAATTAAAATATTTAGATACTTTTAAATAGTAGTTCAATCTGCATATCCGGATTTACATTTATCTGGTATCCGGGTATAAAACCGGTATCCGGAGATTTCAAAACTTGAATCTTTACAAACCTCGTCTGCAAATGCGGGAGTAATTTGTTTCCAAATTCCTATTTAATTCCGGTTTTTATACGGATACCAGATTAAACGCACATTCAGATTTCCACGATTAAATCAATCTAAATACCGGATATTTTAAAATCTAAACATTCAAAATCCGTTGACTGCCCTATTAAATAGTATCTAATAGAGATTATACAAGTGTCACTTAAATTTTTGATCCTGAATTTCAATGATTATTGAAGATAATGACAGCAATATTTAAATATTTATTGAATGCTACATACTAAATCAACAATAATGTTTAAAAATAATGTGACATACATTACTGGCCAAACGTCTTCTAAAATAGAATAAACGAGTATTTGTGCGAGAGCGAGAGAATTAAATGCACACTTTAAGTCACTGTCTAATACGTACTCGAGTGTCTTGTTCGCTGCTTGTCCAACAACATGTACTAACTTTTCACATCAATCACTCGTTTAAAAACAAATTGCCAAAGTTTTATTTGTATTTCACATAATACATGCATTTGATAATTGTAAACCGTTTTATGTCATCGTCTTCTTATATGTGTTTACTGTCAGCAAACTTATTTAACATTTCTTTTTAAATTAAAAGTTCAATATTATATCAAACTGTAGTAAACAGGAAGTTTAACTCGAAACATTAGGTTTTAGTTTCATGAAGTAGAATACCGTGCTGACAGTAAAGTGTGAATTGTGTGGTGGCGTGTATTTCACTAGTGTCACTGGTTCATTGTGTGTTCCATGCTTAGACGAACCGGAGCTAGTGGTCTTCCCGTGGGCATCTCCTCGCACAGGTTGTCTAGTTGTTCTGTGTTGTGCACCGCGCGAGCGCGGCCGCGAAGGGCTAGCCTCTTGCACCATCTGCCCATGTCGCTCAGTTATCTCTAACGCATGCGCATGTCCACTCTTAACATACTATCTGCTCTTGTGGTCTTGTGTTCGTGTTGTTCGCATTTCAACTATTGTCATCAACTTTTCATTCTACTTGTACCGCTTTTCTTTCTGTTTTTGTTGTTTAATCCATAGAAATAACTCAAAGACATTTTAGTATTTTGTTTGTTCAAGTTTTCAGGCTAATATGTCTTTAGTTGTTATTTATTGTCCGTGGACTTTATGTATTTATATTTATTTTAATTATAACCATTCTATGCATGTTGCATGCATTTTACCTTAGGTACTAAAGTTTCTGACAAAAATATATAGACGAATTAGATTTAAAGCTACTGATATTTTCGACATTCTTAATTTGTTGTCACTCTTTAGCATTTATAAACTACATTACGTGGTTTAAATAAAATGATTAATTTCTAGAATGTCAGAAGATATTAGCACTAAACGTTTTTTCCTGTGTTGTTCACATAAAGCATGAATATTTTAAGTATTTTATAATGTGTTTATACATGTTACATTCTAAAACACAATTTGCAATTTAATTATATTTTTCTCTGTTGAGTTCCAATTATTTTGATGTAACATGTAAATTGTACATAAGTCAGCCTTTCTTAAAACAAATCAGATATTTTTGTATAACATACTTTAATAATGATAGTTTTTAAGTATTATGATATCATTTCAGGCTTTTTTTATTTTGCGACGTTGTGGCCATTCTCAAGCAATAATTAAACACAATTATTTAAATGTTACATATTTGTTAAAAATTAAATTTTTAAATTCAAATAATTTTTCTTTTAAAATACATATTGAGGTATACCCCTCAATATGCAAAATAAAATATAAAATGTATTTTAAAACTTTTACAACATATTTTTTAAAGCCTGAAATCCAATCATAATACTTAAAAACTATATATAAAATTTGCGATAGATTAGTTATTTAAGAAATGCTGAATTATAGATATAGATATATATTTCAATGTGCTCATAATATTTTTATAAAAGGAACAATTTTATTTTTATTAATGATAGACATTTAAATTAACTTTAATATGTAAATAATTCTAGATTCTTGTATATTCTATATTTAGCAAAAAAGGAAGTTGAAGTTATCAAGTTTTTTATGTCCGGCTTTATGAAAGCAGTTCTAATTTTGAACTTAGTTGAAGCAGTTCGTAATCTTGTTAGTCATTGGTTAAGAATTCATTTGAGCTATGTTTAAATTTAAACCTAATGATAAATAATGTACGGTGATTAAGTGTGTATATAAATTTAGAGTATTATGAGCACATAAACAGTGTTTTAAACTCGTGGGAGCGAATGGAAGTGGTTAGACGTTGTTTAGAATAGAGTAGTGGAGTGGTTGTAGTGTGTTCAGGCAAGGCCAGTCAATGCAGACGCACACACCCCCATCACCTATGTCCTCTCGGCACAGCAGTCAAGACTCGCTCCACAAGAGCGCGCTGAGCGGCGGCGGCGGCGGACCCATGACGCCGCGCGACCACTCGGCGGCGGTGGCGGCAGCAGCTGCGGCCAACAAGAAGAAGGGCATCAAGTCATCACTTGGACGATTCTTCAGCAAGAAGGAGAAGGTATACTTGCACTAAGAGCCCTACAACACTAGAGATTGGCAGTTTAAAGAATTCGAAATACGATCCGATCCGACCTATATATTCGAAGAAAAATTATATAATTTTACGTAGTCTTATTTGTTGGTGGAAATTTGTTTTTTCCTCAGAGAGTCTACCTAACAGCTGTGCTATATTCGAAATTCGAGAGAGTTGGATCGGGTCGAATTCGAATATCAGATAATTTTTCCGACCTTTTTTCAACACTGGTGTTCCCGTAGGTAAAAGGTAAAGACGCTGTGATGGGCGACAGTATGCAAAACCTGGCGCAAGGCAACCCAATGCCGATGATGGACGGCGACATGAGTGATACCATGAGTCTGAGCGGCAAACTTGGCCAGAAGGGAGACTTCGATCGTCGCCAGAAGAAGAAGTGGGTGTACGATCAAATTCAGTTTATACTTGTCGTCTCGTCTTTCTACTTATCCAACACTAACTGCACCCTTTATCTAACTAATACTAACTTTGCACTCTGTATTCTGCAGCACGATTCTGTTTACTTACTTACTTCTAGTATAATTTACTAACTTCACTTCCTTGCTGCTGCATGTGCAATTTCAAAAATCTGTGATTAACTTCATTTGAAAATTAAAATTGAATTGTTATTTATATCTTTTACAATCATTTCTCCATATATGTGTTCTCAATCTATAATGGTACTAATTATTTGATAATTATAAAACAAGGATAATTACATAATTTGTTCGTTCGTATATGGTGGAATAATTGTGCTTAAATAAGTTCTGTTGATGTGTACAATGCGCAAGATGTTGATGTTTGCGTTCTGGAAGGGAGCATGATTACAGACACGAGCTGCTAGCGGAGGCGATGAAGGCGGGAACACCATTCGCGCTGTGGAACGGACCAACGATCGTAGCGTGGTTGGAGCTCTGGGTGGGCATGCCAGCGTGGTATGTGGCCGCGTGTCGTGCCAACGTCAAGTCTGGCGCCATCATGTCAGCGTTGAGTGACACGGAGATCCAGCGCGAGATCGGCATCAGCAACCCACTGCATCGACTTAAACTACGCCTTGCCATCCAGGAGATGGTATCGCTTACGTCACCGTCAGCGCCAAAGACCAGTCGCACCACCCTTGCGTTCGGCGACATGAACCACGAGTGGATTGGCAACTACTGGCTGCCCGCGCTCGGCTTACCTCAGTACCGAACCACCTTCATGGAGTGTTTGGTGGATGCGAGAATGCTCGACCACCTCACCAAGAAGGACCTACGCGGACAGCTTAAAATGGTTGACAGCTTCCACAGGTACATCATCTCATTAAAACTTGTAGCTGTCTTGTAAATTAACTATATTCTTTGTTATTAGAACAAGTCTTCAATTTGGAATTTCCTGTTTGAAGCGAATAAATTACGACCGACATCAATTAGAAGAAAGACGTAGATTAGCAGAAAATTCATTAAGTGATGTATTAGTTTGGAGTAACGATCGCATTATAAAATGGGTGTCCAGTATTGGTTTAAAAGTAAGTCCAAGGATATAGGTCGATGACTTGGTTCAAGCATAATTTGTATGTTTGCAGGAATATGGAAACAATTTGTTAGAATCAGGCGTACACGGATCCCTTATTGCCCTGGACGACAGCTTCGACGCCAACAGTATGGCGTTAACCCTACAAATTCCTACCCAAAACACACAGGTATAAATTGATTGAACCAGTGTATGTTGTGTCTCTGTTTACGGGTGTGTGTGTGTATATGTAGGCGAGACAATCGCTGGAGGTGGAGTTCACGAATCTACTGCGCACGGCCACAAACCGGACGCTGGAGCCGGACATGAGCCGCTCTTGATACGGGCCACCGGTGCCGCCGCCCGCGCAATCCCTCTAGTCGTTGAACTAAACACATTGATACAGACTACCGACCGGACGGAACAGAACAGAGGAACATGGACCACAACACACTGTATACACACGGGACAAACACGACACACAACAACGCCTCACAACACTACGTGCTACCTCCCCATGTCGTCGTCACTGTTGACATCAGTTGTTACTTACTCCGACTGTTGTGTACGTCAATGAAGAGCTTTAATGAACAAACTATAATAATCGTACATATAAATAATAAATAACTCTAGCGTAATGATGATAATAACTCATATAATTGTATATTAAATTGTTGTGTTAACTGTTGATGATGACAAAGAAAAAAAACAACGGTGGATTACGATGATTACCGATGTTAATAATAAAAGAAAGTTAAGTGAGCGAGCGAACGAGAACGATCGAGCGTGCTGAGCGAGTGAGACTTCTGTAACTGTAACGTAAACGTAACGGTGAGCACACATCAGTCAGTATTAAACCCTTGCGCGTGCCTGTACTGCGACCGCGGTGCTGCCATCAACCGAAACCAGCTTCTACATATATGTATAAGAGTGAGAGAGAAAGAGGATCAATAAATCATCCGTCAACCTTCTTCCTAACCTAACCTCGACCTGTATTCCTCAAGCTCCCACGTTATCATTCCTGTCCTGGCCCCGCTACAGCAACAGGCACAACCAGACCTGTCTGCGTCTTCGTGAATGGAACCATTACATATGCATACATACCATTACCATTTACCGTACATTACGACATTAACCCTTTTTGCTAGGATCAGAATATTACTAAATAAGTTAGTACAAAATACCAGGTGTGCATTGTTGCAAGCTTGCTGGATGCGGTATGGTTCGGCATTTCCAAAAGATGTATTCAACTATTTCACATCTCAAGTAGCAGAACGTTTCTCATGTGCAACCGTGACAGTTATTTCCGTTCTCGTATCCAAAGATTTTCTAATGCAGTAATTGAAGTAGCTTTATGGACAGCTGGATGACGCTTAGCTCTGCATTTGACAGACCTACTGACGTCACAATCCACATACATACGTAATTGTATAAACGTATTTGTTTTTTTGTTATACGAATACTTATTATACCACACTTCGATATTGTTTTTAATATTTTTGTAAACACGTGTATTATCGATTTGCATTTGTTTTATTTTGTATTTTGTTTTTACAACAACTGATACCACCACTTATTCTTAGGTTATAATGTTTTGCATTTTGTTATTTATTTTTTTACACATCAGAGTTATATTTAGGTTACAATCGCCTGGTATGAACACATCATTTCTCCGGAAATAATTGTCATTGCTCCATATTTCTAAAATAATAATGATATAACAATAGTGTTAAAAATTTATGTACATTGCATATACATATATACATATATAAATATCGAGAACTCGAAATATTATAATTTACTAACTTTTTTATGCCAGCTTTCCTTGTTTCTCCTACAATGTATTCAGTATTCTGTTTTAAAGCTAGTTGACAGTTATCAAGCGACCAAATGATTTGGAAAAATGTTAAATAAAAGTCTACTTGAAGACGAACCTTTCATATTTTTATACCAACTATCTCATCTTATACTTTGCTTTATTTTTCATTAAATATTATTTTATTAAATAGGTAAGTAAATTTGTAATATGATGCGCTCACTTTATTACAGTTGCAGTTATATGAAGTCTACATAAGTTAAAGTTAACTTAAAAAGGTCCAAGTCATCAATCAACTACTAAGTAAATGTTAAACGGCAATTTAAATTTAACAGGCATATAATTATAACAGAAACACAACAATTGAATGAAAAACTGAGCAATAAGAAAATAAAATGAAATTATATCATGCTCACAAATTCATAAAATAGATACCAATATTAGCTATCTCAAGGAAAGAATAAAATTGATCTGAAATTTTTCCTACCATCTTAAATTTCAGATATATGATCAACCACCCTTAAAATTCAAAATCTTTTCTACTAATACAAATTCTGTATTTAGTTTAATGCCCCTAGATTCCTAGAAGATGCATGCAAAATTCCAATTTTTTTTGTCTTACACCTTATTTTGCACACAAAAGTGTCTATAATCAGAGAACGCGCGACTCTAATCACTCAAAATAATAATAAAATAAAATTGTTCTATTCACAGAATTTCTGGGCCACGCCAATCAATTATTATTTTCTAAGTGAATTATAATTATAAAAAAGTAATATATAGAAATCATACCCCCATTTATAATTAAATATTTGTGACATAAAGTTTGAAAAACATATTTTAAATAAAACAAAATAATTTGTTTAGTATTTTTGTTTCATATGCTAGAGTCATCTGTTGATGAAAACAGTGAACTGTTATAAACTAATTAATTAAATTAACAAAACGTCTGTTTAGCTCTTGACAATTGTGTGATGATTCAAGGGTTTTCGATCTGCTTTAATAAGTTTGAGAGTGATTTTGTGTTTCAGGGATCAATAAGGGTACATAGAAAGGCCAACAGATTACATTTTCAGAGTTATTGTAATTATTTATATAATTTATAGCTTTTATGTCCATTTCTCTTAGTCGATTTTTGTTTTGTTTTTAGATTAAAAGATTAATCAATACTTGGGAACATCTACAGATTCTAGGCAACAAAAATATTTACAGGATTTTTGTTGCCCATACAGATCTCGATAGATAACATATTTGAACATGTTATGTAACCGATCGTTGAAGTCTCCTGCAGACATTAAATCTGAATGAATATCAGGTTAGTTACTAAAATAATATTAATGTTTGATTTTCTAAACTCGTATGTTAATTATATTATATAAATATTAATTGGTTTAATGACATACGTTTGGGAGCACTACATGTTGTCAAATCGGAATATTTTATTTTGCTAATATCAAAATAAATTTGTGCTATCGATCCAAGTGAATAATATTTGGTTCCTGCGAAACATTGAGCATTAGAAAATAATTATTTATTTATAAATTTATATTATTATTTATATTTAAAAAATATACAAAGTGATAACTTGAACACAGATGTAGTCATCATTGCGCAGGTCTCCAAATATTGATCGATTGATAAATAATATAAACACACTGTATTTACATATTCGGTATGCTGGACCCCGCAAATTCTTGTCGGTAAATACGGGGCACCGGGAAGTTTGATACCCGATACAGTAAGCATGTTGCGGTGATTCTTTTTATGCCAAATAATGATTTAAAAAAGAATAATAAATAACTTTCTGCAGATATTAATTACATGTAATTAATTTGAGAAGTATCCGTGAAGCACGTGAATAGTGTAAGATCCTAAAGGTTGTACGCTAAAATTCAGTGAAATCAATTATAATAAAAAATGTATAACTATGTTATGTCCCTAATTTGAGTATGCAGATTCTAAACATACTAAACAAAAATAAATTTGAGTCTTAATTTTGGCATCAATTGTTAATTAATATTCTTGTTATTGCTATAAGACAAATTTGATACGAAAGTGAACCTTAAGTACATGTAGCATAAGATGCAATCTCGGATTCAACACTGTAAGAATTGCTTCAGGAAAACAAAAGGATTGTTTTCAAAATGTAGACTTTATTTGGTAAAATATTTCAAATAAAAGTTGATTATTATGTTATTCTATACATCTCTTGGTTGAAACTTTTTCTTCTACAACCCCTAATTTCGAAGATACGGAAACCCACCTTTAAAGTGAATTATCTACAATACTAATGAAAATTTTGGGGTTTCCGTGGACTTCGCACCTAGTATTTGGCTCTAGAAGATTCATGCAAAATTTCAGTGAGATCGAATATATTGTTATTAATTAGACTTTCAGGATCCATTCACCCCTTAAGGTTATACACTATATTTTAAACATTTACCGATCGTGCTGAAATTTTGCATGCAGTTTCTAAAGCCAAATTCTCGGTGCGGAGTTCACGGATGTCTCTTAAATTCGTTATTAGCGAACTTATTTAACTTTTTCGTAACTTGAAAATTAGGGCTTCTAGAGAAAACATTTTAACCAAAAGATACAGAGAATAACATATTAATTAAGTCTTATTTTAAACTTTTCAACAAATAACGATTAATTTTTTAAATAAAAGGTAAAACACATTTTGCCTAATATGAAGCACTCTTAGCGGTTGTATGCGATATTGTATTTTATGTTATATGTACTTAAGGTTAATTTTTGTGTTCAAGTACCTTCTAATATAAATTCTTCGTGTGTTTATTTAGGAAGCCTAGAATCATCTCGGGTAGCCTTCCTGCAGCATCTCTAGTCTTGGAATCGACTTCTTCGTCTTCTTCACATCTGGAAATTGTCTCCTGATGTTATATCTTCAAGTTCAACAATGAAATTTATTAGTTTAAGTTCGGTAATTGTAGCATCCCCATAAACATTTTTATTTTGTTAAAATTTCATAATCTATTAGTGCACAAAGAACTGTCGTTATGGAATATTTTATTTTTCAAAAATCATAAAAGCTATTTGTGTTATAGCTTTATATATTGAATATTTAATGCACTTTTAATAATTTTAGGTTTATTTATATTTTTTTAATAATTATTAGTTTTATGACATTTGTAAAAATGCAGGCCATGCTGTTATACTGGACTATTTGATTTTGCAATAATTTCTAAATCTATTTGTATTATCATTTCAAATGTTACGTATTTGCACCCTGTAGCTAATTTTGCATTAGATAGTGTCAAATTTATTTATATTTTATAAATATTTATTAGTTTTATGACATTTATAAAAGTGTATGACATGCTGTTTTACTGGAATATTTTATTTTGTTAAAATATCAAAAACTGTATTTCGCTTTACTTTATATGTTGCAAATTCGTATTCTACATAAAATTTTGCGTACGTAGAAATCATATTTGTTGCTAATAGAAAAGTTATAAGCGTTTTACAATTGTACTCATGTATATATGTCTGTAGGCAGTGCAATTTAATGGAAAATATGTATGTTATTGCGTTTTATGTATTATTTTGTTAAAATAACATTTCTTCTAATAAATTTGTAAAGCAAAGTTTGTGTTTCTTATATATTTTGTTTCCCCATCCATATTTTGCAATTCAAACACCAGAAATACAAATAAAATTAATCCAAGAATGAATAAATAAATGAATTTTGTAATTTATAATGTCCTTTAACGATACTGGTGGCGCCATCTCTTATTTGAATATTCAACTTAATTACAAATCGCATGAAACTGCTGTTTCAAAATCAGCAGATTTGTATTAGGAGATCATCTTCATGAGGAGGTAAACTAGTTTTTTATTCAAATTTGGTTTCAGTAAATTGGCAACACTGACTAAAATCGATAAGTAGGCGGAGCCACGAATTTTGAGGGGCGTAACAAAATTAATTAGTGCAATCAGGGTTGCCAATTGTCTGAAACGAAATTAAACACATAGTTACCTCCTCATAAAGCTGATCTCCTAATACAAATCTGCTGATTTTTGAACAGCAGTTTCGTGGGATTTCGAATTTAGTTTAAGCATTAAAACAATAGATGGCGCCACAAGTGTCGTCGAACGACATTCTAAATTCAAAAATGGAAGGTTTTTAAATTAATTTATCGCCTTTTTACACTGTTTACTCGGGTTACTAATATTTATATTAAAATGATTATTATTATGTAAAATTTAATTATAAACTAACTACTAGAAGGAAATAAAAACTATATATCTTTTCATTAACAATTTTTTACAATATTTCTGATTTATTTGTTACTAAATAAAAATAATATACAAGAACATTTTCATATATTACATTTGTTATTACATTATCATAGTTATTTGTGATATAATTTTTATTTTACATTTAAAAGCTGGATCAGTAACTTGGATGATTAGGGGTCCTCCTGGCGCAAGTCGCTGAATCCATCTCCCCGGCATTACTTATTCACCCTCACGTCTTTCTTCACTACTCCAACTGCAAACACACACACACATATGCAATTAGAAACAATTACAAATAATAATAATAAACTAGTAAAATAAAATAAATTATTTGTTGGCACTATGAGCCCAGAATTTGAGTATAATCAGAGGGTGGTTTTACATATTTTTGCATGTTAAAATCACTCTATTAATACACACAAAAAACGAGTATTAGCTATAAATTATGTTTTAAATTGATCAGGATTTAAATACAAACATCTTTTACAATTAACATATTTTGTTATAATCTGAATTCACAAAATGCAATTACCGCTAATATAAACAATCGATTAACGATTATTAATCTTATGTTTCTGTTATCAAAAGTTCCTAATTTATATACAGAAAAATATTTGAAACAAAAGTGGTTAAACAATCATTTTCGTCCATTTTTTCATATTAAACAATCTATGTACGTATTATAACGAAAAATAATGTTAATCACCTTTAATCCGTTATTTTCTGCGATGATACAAGCTCCGGTGACGCTGGTAGGAACACCAGCTGTTTCCAGATGATGCTGAGCCTGTAGAAGATGATTATAGATCCCGTGATGTACCTATTAACAAAAAAACAATGTATTAGTAACTGAAAACATTAGAATAAATCATATATAAAGATATTTTGAAGACTGATGAAGGTAAAACAGAAATACAGAACACAAAGAAGTACAATAGAACGATAGACAAGTTACTCGTATAGTAAATCTGCACACAACATTATATCATTCATACAGCAAACATCACATCCTATTCAAACACTTCTTACTATCGATGTAATTTTCTCCTAAAACTGCTTTAAAATTGGAATAAATCATGTATACGCTACTCTAGATTTGAGGTAAGACATTTATACCCTCCCTAAAATTTCCTCACTGTGCTAGAATTTAACAAGACATTCAATTACGACTCTTGAATTGGGGTAAGACTTTTATTTACTACTCTAGATTTAGGGTAACGCATTTATTTATTAGGACCGTTTCACACGAACGATATTTTATTGTAACAATTTATCTAATTTCATAACGTAATGTCAATATTACAATACTAAAAAAGCGTGTTGTAATGAGTTTTATTACAAGTGCTGTAATCAATTTTAACAGTAAAATGACAGTCTGACACAAATAAACACTGCAACCTAGATTTGATTGAAAATTTAATCAATCTACTCATATTTATTTACTACCAGTGGTGATAGTGGACCGGTACGGTCCGGTACACTGTACCGGTAAGAAAAATAAAGCCGGTACGGAGTACCGGCAAGAAAATTTTTCAAATATGTTTATTTTAAATTTTTATAATTAATGACGCTGTATTTAATATTACATAATTTTTATATTTGAAAATATATATTTATTTATTATTAAACAAATATAATTATTATTCATTTGACATACCATTTTTATAAATGGAAGAATTACACAACATCTTATTATTTCATAAATTCAAATAATTCGTCTTTTTTGTAAAACCAACTTTTGACCCTGAATGTACCGATAATAGTAGCAACCTCCGAAAATACTCCTCTCAAGGTTGTAAATTACTTTGGCCAATTCTATATATAAAATATAAAACCATTTTTTTTTCTCTTAGTATACCTCTCCCACCATTAAATGTAGCGTACCGGTAAGAAAATATATCTACTTTCACCCCTGTTTACTACTCTAGAATTGAGCTATTTATTTACTACGTTATCATTTCTGTAGAGTGAAATTGGACCTTTAATTTCGGATCGAATATTTTATCTAAATTTTGAATCGATTTAAATCCAATCCAAGAGTATTCTATTCCGATTCGTAATCTGAGTTCGCAGCGGATCAAATTTGGATATCAGATATTTTTACAGTCATCTAATACATACCTACATATTCTGTAGAAAGATAAATAATTAAACTCCCACCACTAACATCTTTGGTTGCAGTACTTTGACTTCACGTCAAAGTAATGCGTAAAAGACGTGATGATATATTTATTTACTTTATTTTTTAATGATGATGGCAAACTTTTTTCTGACCTTGATGCGTGGACACCACAACCAACATTTTAAAATGGAATAGACGCGTCCACCCGAAACAGAACATAAAGGCAGAGACCCGACTCCAAAGTCGATGAATCGTATTAATTTAACGTTGCCTTCGGGCCATAGAACTGAGGTGATGGCAGGGTGAGACGTAGAGTATCAAGGGGTTGACAACAACTTGGCCTTTTTTATTTAGTGATGAAAAAGCCCTGAAGTTCGTTTTTTTCTTTTACCCTTTGTAAAAGGAAGTGTGTCCGGATTTTCGGATTAATTTTGTTTAAGTAGTAAATAAAAACTGAATGAAACTAATTTATTATTTGTTAGATTTATTCTATTTCTTTCATTTTGGTTAACTAAATTTAAAATGTTTAAAGTTTTTTCATTTTGTAAAAGATTTATGTCTCAAAAGTTATTCGTGATTTAAAACATATGCAACTCATTTTGTTTCCGATTATTAAGATTAAAAAAATTTAAAACAGAGCCGGATGAAGGAGGAATACAATGGATATAAGGCAGTTGGAGTCTCGAAGATAGAAATTTAATTTAATTCGCATATACTACATCAAATATTATAATTAGTAGATGGCTACTTTTTCCACGACATGCTTGGAACATAAATATATGTAATTATTTATTAGTAAATTATTATAAATAATATTTGAAATACAATTCTATCGAAATTTTTTAGAAATATATTATAACAGTTATTTACTGAAAGTAATCTATTACTGCTCTCGCATGGAGATTGTTGATCGAGACGTAGTTCATTACCTTATTCATATTTCGTTTGCATGATTTCATGACAACAATTTCTAAATTTAAGAGCAATTTGATCAGCCTCTTCAAAAATAATTTTCTGTACTATATTTGAACATTTCTTCAATTTTTCTCCAGCTTTTATTACAACAGAACCATATTTTTTTACTACTTCTTTACTTTCAGGTTTTAGTTCTTGTATCGAGTTGACATGAACAACAAACAATTGATAATACAAACAGTTTTTCAAATGAACAATATCTTCATTAGTTGCATTGCAAAACATCTTGGATCCTTCTAAATCCAGATGCAGCTTTTCTTGATTTATGTACACACCACTTAATGCTGCATTGACGTCATCAACTTTTTCTGCATTTAGATTTTTACAAACTTGTAAACCACCTTCTGATTTGATTATCATTTCTTCAATGGCGTCGTTATTGTCTTTAATACATTCCTGAACTTTATTGTTGTTGGATAGTAGGTTTAATAGATCAAGTGTATCGTGCACTTGTTCATTAATAGAAATCTTAGCATCATTTTGGTATCGTGTTAATGCAAATTGGGAATTGCGAAGAGTAGACGAGAAATGTTGAGTTATTCCATTAATAGCACCGTGAGTTTTCAATTGGATATCACTTACGTCTTCGTGAAGTTTTTCGAAAATTTGTGCAAAAGATTCGATAACGTCGGTATTTGTTTCGGACATCACCTAAAAATTTATTTTCTGTAATCATAGAATGAGATCCACCTCCTTTAGTTAACTTTTATAAAAATTTGTGGATTAACAGTTTTAAATAAGGTGTGTGAAATTGTTTCTAGAATATTTTTAATTTGAAAAAAAGAAACTGATTTTTCATGTTGAACAACTATGTTTCTATGCATGTGAGACATACGGTATATGCATCATAATTTGATGACAAATCACAGTATATTATTATCTACCTATTTGCTTATCTGCCAAAATCTGCAATCGCAGAGCAACAATCACACCTCCTGTCATACACAGATTAGTGTATGGCGTGATAAATATTTATCTTACATTTAAGTACTTACTAGCATTATATTACAGGTACTTAAACTTTGAACTAAAATTAATATGTAATTAGACATTATAACAATAGCACATTTCAAAATGTGATTTACTGGCATGGCGACCATTCTTTTAAATACCATTCGTGGTAATATCTTGAAATTTGAACTAAAATGTACCTAGCTAATGATAATAGTAATAATAATAATTATAATAATAAGAATTTATTTTACGATAAGTAGAATGATTCTTTTGTTGACTGCATTATCAGTAATAGAAGTTAGTTACAAAGTAATAAAAATAAAACTTACTTGTGCAAGAACAGAAACAAAAATAACAAGTAATAAATTACTCATTTTGGTAGACAGATAATTTTGACAATTTGGCTATAAACTACGACAGAATGTACGATGTCATACTGATTGAAAATTATTAAAATAAGTTTTATGTCTCCTACCTATTTTTATCCAAATATAATTAGATAGGTAGTTAATTTGTTTGTCATTCTATCCGGTTTATTAAAGATTAAAATTAAAATGGAATGTTTGGCTTCTGGCATTAATAACAAAACATATCAAAAATTATGACTGTGTGGTAAATATTAATCGTCCAAGGTGGAAGAAATGTGTAAACATTCCGATTTATATTCCAATTTATTGATATCTCCGCAGTCTTAGACATAAACCGGGTGTAGATTTTTGTTAAATTCGAGTAAAGTTTTACGTTCCAAATGTGCATAAAATAAAAAAATAAATTCAACTAGCATTTCCTCATTATTATTCTCTGTGGGATTTATATATGGCATTATGTAGCAAAACACACATTTAATATATTAGTCGCAGATAAAAATGAGTTTTTTAATGAAATAAATTTTATGTTATTTAAATTATTGTATTTTCGGGCAGTTTCTGTCAGAAACAATTACCGAAGTCATCGAATCTTTCGTACAAATTTTCGAAAATTTACAGTGACATTCAATCAATAACTCACATTTCAGCTTATGAAATTAAAAGACACTTTACAGTAACAATATACAAGACAGATAATTTACTGACACGAGATAAAACGACGCGAAGGTAACGTTGTACAAAGAAATACAAGAAACGATCAAAACAGTAATTCTTTTGGCAAACAAAAAAAAAGTAAAGAATTGTATTGCTGACAGCAACTTCGGTTTAGATGAGATGATTTTGAGATCACAGGGAGGTTTACAAGTTTGCAAAACTATTGATTGGGATCAAATAAATAAAACTACTGAACTTTTAAATAATGTATACTTGAAACAATCTAAAGAGCATCGTGACTTAGAAACAAACAAGTTACTTTGCAATTCTACCTCTAAAAAGTTTGCTCAACTAAGTAATTGTTTGTTTTATCAGTTGTTTGTTGTGCATGTTAAATTGATAAAACAAATGGAAGAAGAAAGTGAATAAGTTCTAAGGAATTATAAGTTTGTTGCTGAAAATGTTGGAGAGAAATTATTGCATTAAGCTGTGTAGTGTATGGAAAGATTCCATTACTCAGTCAATGATGCCATTATTCAAATTTGTTGCTCAGCAAAATTAAGGTGTATTTTTTGTTCTCTTTCAAGGTCGAACCGGTGAGTACATTTCTTCAAGAGAAAACAAAAAACAAAGATAAAGCTGCTGTTTCCGCCCGGGATCGAACCGGGGGCCTTGTGCGTGTGAAGCACACGTGATAACCACTACACTACGGAAACTGATACAAATAACTCGCCTTTCACATTACTTCATAATGAAGAATGAAGAAGAAGCAACGGAAGACGAGGTAAAATTGTTTCCGCCCGGGATCGAACCGGGGACCTTGTGCGTGTAAAGCACACGTGATAACCACTACACTACGGAAACCGATACACATAATTCGCCTTTCACATTACTTCATAATGAAGAATGAAGAAGAAGCAATGGAAGAAGAGGTAAAATTGTTTCCGCCCGGGATCGAACCGGGGACCTTGTGCGTGTGAAGCACACGTGATAACCACTACACTACGGAAACTGATACACATAACTCGCTTTTCACATTACTTCATAATGAAGAATGAAGAATCAATGGAAGAAGAGGTAAAATTGTTTCCGCCCGGGATCGAACCGGGGGCCTTGTGCGTGTGAAGCACACGTGATAACCACTACACTACGGAAACTGATACACATAAATCGCTTTTCACATTACTTCTTAATGAAGAATGAAGAATCAATGGAAGAAGAGGTAAAATTGTTTCCGCCCGGGATCGAACCGGGGGCCTTGTGCGTGTGAAGCACACGTGATAACCACTACACTACGGAAACTGATACACATAGCTCGCCTTTCACATTACTTCACAATGAAGAATGAAGAAGAAGCAACGGAAGAAGAGGTAAAATTGTTTCCGCCCGGGATCGAACCGGGGACCTTGTGCGTGTGAAGCACACGTGATAACCACTACACTACGGAAACTGAGGCACACAACTTGTCTTTCACATTTCTTTAGGTGGAAACAATACGCAGAAACAATAGAAAAAGCGACAAAATTAAACACACATTACTAAATTTGACAACTTGATAACAAAAATTTAAAAAAATATTGATTTGGGTTTAATGTTGTTACTAAATGGTTATTACAAGTGAACGTTCACGACTTCAGACTTTACTAACATTGACTTATGATCAAATATACAACTGCGTTAAATTGTTCGAATTCAAGTTACGCTGTAAGCCCCATGAACCGTGAATTGTAATTACATCGCAACTAACAAATAACTACACGTAAGAAAGTTGAGTATTCCAAGAAATTATGACTCCATTCTTAGTAGAAAAGAATAGAGTTCTCAAATTGTTATTGATACAAATATAAATATCATTTTACAATCTTCATTGTTTTCTGATAACTAATTTCCGTTTTATACATCTTTAAATTTTATCTAATGATAAAATACGATTAGAATTTTTATAATCCGGTTGAAATGGATATAAAATAACTCGAATTTGCACTCATGATAATTAACAGTTTGACAGCACAAACAGATAATTAAAACCTGTGCAACAAACAAACAAAAATGAAGACTATACTAGCAGCAGTTTTTATTGTCTGTGCTGCGCAAGTAAGTTAATTTTTTACTTTTTATTTAATCAATTATTTTTTCTATGATAGAAAGTAGATACTTTCAACTGTCAGTGGAACGCATTTTCAAGTGTTTCTAAATGGTCGTAGAAAAAATATTGTATACGCCACAAGCAGAAATTTTGCTATAAAATTAGGTGAAGTAAAAGACCAACAAAGAATTTTTACTGAGCACTTTAAAGCAATTGCACATTATCAGTTACTATAAATTTATGTTCGATTCCCAGAGTCGACAAACAATTTTCACAACATTAAAATTACCCCTGTAGCTTTCCCACAACTAAAATCTTTGGGAGCCGTGATTTGGCGGCTGATAACCGCACTTCACGCGCATAAATATATCACTTATCAGGATCTGCTACGACAGAGTGCCATATCCAGTAATGTGATGATATATTTATTTATTTATAAATTTATGTAATTTTCCAGGTGCTGGCAGAAACAAATAATGAAGTCATCGATTCTTTCGATCAAATTTACGAAAAATTCCATCAAGACATAGATGACATTCAAGCCTCATCCCACCGTTTAGCTCAACAAATTGCAGAACGTTTAACTTCAGCAGTGCACCATGCTCAAAACTTACTTATCGAAGATCAGTACGAGGCGAGGTTATCCATGCATCAACAACTCGACGACATGCTTCAAAGACTAAATCTTTCACCACACAACGAAGATGTGAAGAAATGTATCGCTGACAGCGACGCCGCTGTAGAGAAAATGATTTTGAGATCAGAGGGAGGACTTGAAGTTTGTAAAACTCTTAGTAACGATGAAATTTATAAAGTTAGTCTACTCTTAAATAATTTGTTCTTAAAACAAGCTGAAGAACACCGTGGTTTGGATGCAACTAAGTATGAGTGCAACTCAAGTGCTAAAGATCCTTCGGAACTTAGAACTCGTTTGTACTATCAATTGTTTGTTGTCCATGTTGATTTGATCAAAGAGGTGAAAAAAGAAACTGAAGAGATTATGAAGAACTATCAGTCTACTTATGAGGTTTCTGGTACTAATTTGTTGGATTGTTCTAATATAGTTAGAAGGGATATTTTTGATGAGGCTGATAAAATTGTTCTTCAGTTTCATAACTGTTGCTATGATATTTTAGGAATGAAACGTAATTTGTAATAATTTCGATAAGTACCCAATATATGTTGATGTGACTGCATAGATATCAGGCTATCTGAATTAACGTTTACTTCATTACTTTTGCTATAATAAAAATGAGTAATCAAATATACATACTGTTTATTTTTTAGTTATAATTTAATTTCCTTCAATTTTTACCTAAATAAATAATAATAAATACGAGCCCGGTCCCACTTCAGTTGGCCCAATTTTATTTTTTCGTTTGATGTTATATTTTATAGTTTTATTTCTCGTGTAGTATGCAAGAAAATGAAATGAAATTTTAATGAGACATATACTAGTATGTTGTTAATACACAGATAAAATTTTAAGTCAATCGATACATACATCTAGAAATGACAGCCATTGAAAGAGGAAATAAACATTTCTGTTTTAACTAAAAAAAATTGTTTTATTAAAAAACTGTATAATAATAAAGTTTGTTTGAAATAATAATTAACTTCAATTTCATCCACTAAACTGCCCACAAGATAATAATCATGATAGTTCATTTGTGTATTGATTTAATTTATGCGAAGAAAAAAAAAAAAAGAGTTATAATGCTACACATTTTGTGTTTAAGGTATAGTTAATGTAAAATTTAGTTAAAAATGTTGAAAATTAATTGTAGAATTTAGTAAATGTAAGATATCTGGGTTTTTAGTATTATTTAAATTTCTAATAGAAAAATTAGATTCGGGCCAACTGAACGGGCTCGTATATCATATCCATTACTAAGTGTGGCACCCTACCGTAGCAAATCTCGGTAAGTGATATATTTTCCGTGTAAAGTGCGGCTATCAACCGTCTAATTACAGCATCCAGAGATTTTAGTGATGGGGAAGACAGAGGGATAATGTTGAGCATTTTTTTTTTACATGACCCTCTGTCAGGAATTACAATCTTGGATTTCACTTTCTTTGATTTACAAATAATTATTACAGCATTGCATGTTTTACGGTCAGCATCAAAAACATGAACAATGATGTCCTTGGCCGAGAATTGATGTCAGAGCTGGATAACTGGTTTAAGAAATCCGAAATTTTTATGTAAATGTTTATTTAGAAGTACCTTTTTTAATGTTTCAAAGTACGAGGACACCAAGCATCTGTATCCGGTAGGCCTTGATTTAGTTATATAATGAAAGTTATGATAACTAATATTCATTAAAATGTTCAACCACAAAATATTTAAAAATTAAAAAGATATTAAGAATGATACAAAGAATAAAATTTTATTCCAAAATCACATTTGCTATTATAATATCAAATACGAATAGACCATTTTAAAAATTAATTGCGCATGTGCAAACGTTAGACGGAGATAAAAAAAGTTAGTGCCGTATACTCATCTTTGTCTATGATTTGACAAGTGACAGTTCAATTATTTTTGTTGCTTAGTATTTGCTTCTTCATTGAAAAGTAATTAATAATAATAATTATGACGGATACTATATGCTGTGTACAGGGTTGTAATAATAATTCAAAAAAAAAAACAAGAAACATTTCATTTCACTCTTTTCCTCAAAACGTGAATAAAAGAAAAGAATGGATATGTTATTATACGAAATCTATCATATTAACATAATTTATAAATAACTCATGAATATACTTCATTTATTTTGATACTACAATAAGTTTTCATTTTCAATATAAACCTTTTACTTACTTTGTACTTAAATTCATTTTGAAATATCTCGTTCGCCGCCATTTGGCGGCACTAAGTTGTTAGTTAAAAAAATAAACACCTAGGGGTCGCGGACATTTTTAAAATGGTCTATTAGTTGATTTTCAAAATTATTATTTGACCTCTACTTTCAATAAAGTAATTCATTGTTTTTTTAATTGTTTAAATAGATTATTAGACAGCAGTAATAATTGTGATATTTTACGTTTTAATTTCAGGTACATAATACCACTCCACTAACATCTTTGGAGGTCGTAATTTGAACGCTGGTAATCGCACTTCATGCATATTAAATATATCACTTGCCGAGATCTGCTACGGCAGAGTGTCACACCCAGTAATGGGTAAAAGGCGTGATGATATATTTATTTATTTTACGTTTAAAAAAATATAATTATATCATAAGTAACAAATGTAAATACCTTTGTTTCACTCCTATTTATTGAAAAATACTGGCATTAAAACAAGCACAATTTACAGTAAAACGCAAAATCTCATGTAAAATTATCCACGGTTCAATACTACTGATTGATAAGTTCGTGCATTTGTTGTACGCACAAGTCTGAACGGCTTTCGTTAATTAATTTAACTAAGGTACATAGCGATAAATATTTAGTAATGGAACTTGTATTTTAAATTGAGAAGCGGCAAACATATTTACAATAATAAATTATATTTATTTATTTAAACAATGCTAAAAAGTCGATCGGTTTCATTGGTGCAAACGGGCATTAGTTTTATTAAGGGTTGGAAATTCATTCTTCTAACAACATGTTTAATAAATTTATCCGCCAAAGGAATAAAAAACATCGCATCGGAATCATAGTTCAAATGATAAAAATATCATAAATTTTGTTTGATTTTTTGTTTGTTACTAACCAAATAATATTGATTTTATATCTGCTAGATAACATATTTAAGTACGTTCATATCTATACGAATAAATATTCAAAATCATTAAGTACCTAGTTTAAAAAATGTAAGTTTTAATTTTTAATTTATCTTCGATATATTTACTGTTGGATACTTTTAGATAATATCTTGAATGAACGTTTAATCATAATCGGATCCAAACATTATTTTCAATATAGTGAATTTAAATAATGTAATAATTATAAATAAGTTTGTTAATAAAATTGGTTTTGATTCAATTCAGAAAGTTGATTTGAACATGTTGCCAATTAAAAATATTCACTGAAATACGAGTATATAATAAGAATATAATCGCGCAGTACGTATTGAAATTTAATGTATATACATGTTTATTTTGTTCATTTTTATTGAACTTTAATCTTTACATATCAAAGCAGTAGAATATTTTCAATGTGTCATTGTGATAACATCATCTTTTACACCTAACTTCAGACAAATATTATTATAAATAACGTCAGTCATTATGACATTTAAATATTTATTATTTGATTTTGCAGTCATTCATATCAGAGCTGGATTCAGGAAATTATTAACCAAATTAATATAATTCATGTAAACTATGATTTGTTGTTATATACAACCTTCTATTGCAATATAAATAATAAAAATTTACATAAACTATAAAAGTTCTTATGAATTAGAAAATATATTTAATTAATTCATTTTGATAATTTGCAGCAACTCTACAAGCTTAAAATTATTATTTACGAAATTTTTAAAACCTTCTAAAAAGCTAAAATATTGTTTGAAAATTAATTCGTCTTCTTTATTACAAGAATCATATTTATAGGCACAAAACAGTTTTTATTTTAAAATTTATAATACATAATGCAGTTGCATTTAAAAATATTGTGTACGCCTCATCAATGACACGTGTTTGACGACCTCAGAATGTCGTTGACCGGACCTCGAGGCGATAATCGAGTTACTTAATTTTTCTGTACGCCAAACTTTAATTTCGAAGTTTAGATTGTTTATATTTGAATTAAAGATCAGAAATCTTATCCATTCAAATATATCACCTTTTTATCTAAATAAATTAAAAAATTAAACAAATTTATCATTACGCCTCCTATCCTTTACTGAATGTGGTACTTTGCAGTGGCAGATCTCGGCAAGTAATGTTTTAATTCGGTTACTTTACAATAAATAATAAATCTTATTTATTATTGAATAGAGGAAGAATGTCCAATGATTTGATGAATTGTGAAAAGCTAGCAGTATGTTAAAAATATGCAGACTTAAGAAAAAAATGTGTATTTTAATAATTATGTTTGTAGAGGATAATAAACATTAACTTATTTTCCATAAAGGTTTTTTTTAAATTTATTGTTCATATCCGATAAAACTTCAATCTGTTATTGATTAAGTTCATTAATTTAAAATTAATTGTCCCAATCAGTTATTTATTACTTTTGGAAAAGATCAAATATACTTAAATGTTCAAACTCCGTCCCTGTACTCGTGTACTCAAACGTAGAAACATATTTAAAAACAGAACCAACCAAAACGCTTGATATATTGCGAGTAGAATACCGCACCAGTGCGCATCACGCAGTCGACTCATATGGACTGTTCTACTTAACATAGTATTGTTTAAGTCAAAATGGGTGTGTGTCGTGTAAGTGCAATTTTTATTGCAATTTTGGCGTTGGGTATTGGATTAGGGTGGCACTACTGTTGTAATAAGGAACCAGTGAAGGTTCCTACACCTTCAGAAGATGCTTGGTGGGGCCCAGGAAAACCCGGCAAAGACAACCAAGCGATTCGACCTTTTAAGATCAAAATTTCTGATGAGGTATGTTCCTAAATACACTCGATATAGAATAGGATTTCATTTCGTAGATGTTATTCTAGTTACTTTTAATCTAAATGTGGCTATATTTAGAAAAATGTAAATAAATCATGGAATAAATAGAGGATTCCTGCAATTCTCGATTTAAAAACAACATTCGAAAAAGCTTACCAGTATATTTAGTTGTTGTATAATCTTTCGAGTATTTTATTATTTATTTAGTTTATTGTATTATATTAATAAATATTTTATCTTATTTTTGTTTACTTTCAATAAAATACGATGAATGGTATCGGGTTTTAGGAAATTCAAATCAATTTAAAATAAATTATATAGGAGGCTAAATAAATATAAATGAAAATTATTGGTATCTACTTGTATTGTAATTTAAGTTATCATATTATTAAAAAAATAGCCACATAATTCTGTTTTAAAAATAATACCTAATCACATAATTTATTTTATCATGTGTACGAGTATATCTAAATATAAATGTATATAATTCTCGGTGAAATATGTTAGTATTTACGTTATCATTTTTTTACAATTCTTTGAATGTCTGAAGATAATATTATTATGAGATAAATTTGTAAAGTGATTCTTTTTGTACCTAGTTGAAAGATACCAAAAGACGCGTGTTGAATGACTACGAGTTTTCTAAAGAGAGTTTGCGCATACTATTTTTTACGATATCAGGAAAAATATCCAAACCATTGAAATAAATATTACTCTTGAATATCAAAATATTCCTCGAAACAAAAACCTTCAAAATAATCTGTACTAGTTATTTAGTTATTAAGGGCAATGAGTGTTTCTTTTCCGTCAGGTCATATTGTGACCGCAATACTTATTAAACCGGCTTCAGAGTTCACGCAACGTAAGTTAACAAAATATTCGATGTATGAAACGTCATATAGTATTTCATAGTTATCGTAACTTAACGTAACTTTTGATATAACCAAATTTTATATCGTAACTTAAGGGGGCCGTGATTTGACGACTGGTAACCGCACTTCACGCGCAAAATATATCACTTACTGAGATCTGCTTCGGCAGAGTGCCACATTCAGTAATGGGTAGAAGGCGTGATGATATATTTATTTATTTTACTTAAGTTATGTAAAGTTTCTATGTAATTGAAATACTCAGATTAGTGTCGGATCTGGTCAGAGCTATCTATTATCTATCATAATTCAACTAATTAACATATTAATTATTAATCATCTGCGCGTATTTCAAAAAATGATTTTTACTTTACGAGATAATAACTTTATGAATTTAACACAGGTGCTGGCTGATCTAAACTATCGTCTCGACCACACTCGTCCACTAACACCTCCACTAGAAGGCATCAACTTCGAATATGGCTTCAACACCGACACCTTGAAGAAGATTCTAACCTTCTGGAGGAAAGACTACAAATGGCGTGAACGCGAAGTCTTTTTAAACTCTTTACCGCAATTCAAAACGCAAATTCAGGGGTTAGACATTCACTATATCCACGTGAAGCCGGATTTGAAGAAAGCCGGAGTGAAGAGGTCCGTGCCTCTGTTATTGATGCACGGTTGGCCGGGCTCTGTGAGGGAGTTTTACTCGCTGATACCGCTGCTCACGGAGAAACCGCAGAATGGAGCTGATTTTGTGTTTGAGATTATTGCGCCGTCTCTTCCAGGGTGAGAAAGTAGATAAGACAGGTTGAGAATCATTGCATTGATGTATATCTCGCAAGTGGCAATCATAAAACTATAAATCTCGTTTATGATTGTGTTTGAGTGGTTCGGATTTCACTATAACCTCTAGGTCCTCTGTATTCTAATTGGGATTAAGTTCCTGTTGTGCAAAGTAATAAATGAATAAATAATTAAATATACGAGTTAGGGAAATCTTTTAAAATGGTCCCTAAGGAAATTATATTCCTACAATTTGAATTAGATACATGGACGCTTATATACTTTTTTACAGACACGTTACGCGCATAAATATATTACTGAGATCTGCTATGGCAAGAGAGCCCACCTAATAATGTGTAAAAGACGTGATGATATATTTGTTTTTTTACAAAGATAAAATACTAAATACCAGATATCAAAAGAAGTTCATCGTCCCCTTCGGATGCCCATGATTATATAATTAAATAATTAATATTAAGTGTGTGTGCGTTTATGATAAATAATATCAAGTGCACTAGTAGCGTTTGAGAAGTAGTCGACCTTGAAGAAAAAACTCAATTTTTTTTGCTAAAATTTATTTTTACATAATGTCCTTTTAGCTCGACACATTTCATTAAATGTTTTTGCAGTTTTTGGATCCCCTCTTTAAAATACATTAGTCCTCAAAAATAAGCGTTTATTTCGGCGATGACCTCATCGTTCGACACAAATCTCTTTCCGGCGAACCATTTCTGTAGATGTGGAAATAGGTAAAAGTCACAGGAGGCCAAATCTGTTGAATATGGTGAATGCGATTTTTCCCATTTTTGCAAAAATGCAAAAGTTACTCGATTGGCTAAATGTTAAACACAAACTAAACGACGCAACTGAACGAAAATGTGTTTGTTGTGTGACAATTGAAAATATTTACGAAAAATTGCATTTTTTGGCGATGTGACTTTATTTATCACCAAGGCCAACTATTTCTCAAACTGAAATTGAATTTTACTTTAAATATTTGATAGTTAAATTTATAGATTGTTTTAGAACGCAATTTTATTTTGCTAAATCCATTTTATATTAAAATAAATAAATATATCATCACGCCTTCTACCCATTACTGGGTGTGGCACTCTGCTGAAGCAGATCTCGGTAAGTGATATATTTTGCGCGTGAAGTGCGGTTACCAGTCGTCAAATCACGGCCCCCAAAGATGTTAGTGGTGGAGGAGCCACAGGGGTAGCATTTGAAATTTATAAATGGATTTAGGGTCTTAAAATGGCACAATAATTAAACATCTGCAGAATTAAAAATTAACAATATTTCAGGTACGGCTTTTCATCAGGCGCTGTCCGTCCAGGTCTCGGCGTAGCTCAAATGTCCGTAGTGTTCAAGCAGCTGATGACCCGCCTAGGTCACGAGCACTGGTACGCGCAGGGCGGCGATTGGGGTTCACAGGTCGTCTCGCATCAAGCACACTTTTATCCGGAGCACGTCAAAGCGCTACATATGAACATGTGCACGCTTTTTAACCCGCTTACCTTCGCCATAGTGGCGTTGGGTTCGCTGTGGCCCAGTGTTGTCGTAGGGCCCGAGTATGAAGGTTATTTGTATCCCTTCTGGGAGAAACAAAAGGACATGTTGTTGGAGTCGGGATATTTTCATCTACAAGCTACGAAGCCTGATACTGTTGGTGAGGAATTTATTTAATATTATAGCAACAAAAACGATGATTATTCTTATATTATTAGAATATATTATGATGCGCGCAGAACAATACAAATATTTGAGTACCTACTTTGTAGGAATATAAATGGCTAAATGATTTCAGGTGTTGGTCTGACCGATTCCCCTGCCGGGTTGGCCGCCTACCTCCTTGAGAAATTCTCCACGGGGACGAACTGGGACTATCGGTTTGTGAAAGACGGTGGACTATTGGAGAAATACACATACACAGACTTGCTGGACAACGTTATGATATACTGGGTGACAGGAACTGCGACAACTTCCGCCCGTATCTACGCAGAATATATTTCCACACCAAATCGCAACCAGGGAATGGACTCCGCCAAAGTGCTCGTACCAACGTGGTAAGTAGCAAAAAGAAAATCATTATGCGTATGAATATTACTAGAAAGTTCGCCTTGCTCTTCATTGTCATTTTCTCTTTGTTTTAGGTGTTCACAGTTCCGCACTGAGTTGGGTGTACTGCCGCCTTGGATCTTACGACTACGCTACCCACAGCTCCAGGAAGTGCAACGCCACGACTTTGGTGGTCACTTCGCCGCATTTGAACAACCTAAAGCGCTGGCGCAGGACATATGGCAGGCGTTCGCAACAAATGAGAAAAAGCACTGATCATGTTTTCTACCATTTCCTCTTGTTGTCTGTTATTTGTATTTTTGTTACGAAAAATATATACTATCTAATTGTTATATTTTTTGTTGTTATTTTAAAGCTTTACAATTAAGATTCCTAATAATATCTTAAGCTAAGGGCCTTTACACACGGAGAAATAATATCTTAAGCTAAGGGCCTTTACACACGGTCAGTTCTACCTTCAGGCTGACCTGATTGTAGAAATTTTTCATTATGTGCTAATTTTTTGTTGTTTGATTTGAAAATGTAAATACCGGCCCTAAAAGTAAAGTACATACAGGTATATCTATATGCAAATCAAATCATATTGTTTAAATATCGTAATAATGAATTTTAACTTGTTAGACAACCCTTTTAAATATAATCATATCTACCTGTATACGAATAAATATTCAATATCAAGTACCTAATTTAAAATATACGTCTAATTTGTAATTTCTATAAAATATACTTACTGTAAGACACATTTGGATAATATTCGATACCTTGATTGAACGTTTAATCATAATTAGATCCAAAGATTGTTTTCAATATAGTGAATTTAAACAATGTAATAATATTTAAAAAGTTTATCTGATGATGATTCAATTCAGAAAGTTGATTTGAACATGTTGTCAATTAAAACTGTTCACTGAAATTTATAATAAGAATATAATCGCGCAATACGTATTTAAATTTCATGTATTTTAGTTTATTTTGTTGATTTTTATTGAACTTTAATCTTTTTATATCACTACAGTAGTCTATTTTCAATGTGTCATTGTGATAACATCGGCTTGTACACCTATCTTCAGATGTACATTATTATAAATAATTAGTCATTATGACATTGCATTTTTTTATCTAGTCATTCATATCAGAGCTGGTTTTAGGAAATAATTAACCGAATTAATGTAATTTGAGTAAAATATGAACCTTGTTATACAATTTATCTTCTCTTGTAATATAAAATAAATATAAATAAATATATCATCACGCCTTCTACCCATTACTGGGTGTGGCACTCTGCCGAAGCAGATCTCGGTAAGTGATATATTTTGCGCGTGAATTGCGGTTACCAGTCGTCAAATCACGCCCCCAAAGATGTTAGTGGTGGAGGAGCCACAGGAGTAGCTTTTTAAATTATGAAAATTGTTTGTCGCCGTGGGAAATTAACAAAGAACTATAAAAGTTATGTATTAGAAGATAGATTTATTGGATTCATTTTGATAATATTCAGCAATTCTTCAAGTATTAAAATATCATTTTTATTTATAAAACTTTCAAAACTTGATTCCGCCAAAAAAATATATTGTTGTATAATAGTTTCTTATCGGAAATTGTTACTAGTAGCGATCCTCAAATCGGTTTTATCAGCCGCTGCTGATTTTTTTTCAAATTACTGAATTGTTTTTTTTTTTAACTATTGGCCTTATTACAAATTACCTAGTTTTTTTCTCCAAATTCCGACAAAATTGCAATCAGTTATTAATTAATTTCTTTCGTTTAAAGTAAATTTTTTCCCATCAGTTCTTTTTTTTTTTATTATTTTAAAAAAGGTAAATATACTTAAAGTATTTAAAATCCGTCCCTGTACTCATGTACTACTTAAACGCTCGACAAATTGCGTGTACATCTTACCAGTGCACATCACGCAGTCGACTAATATGGACTGTGCTTCTTAAAATCGTATTGTTTAAGTCAAAATGGGTGTGTGTCGTGTTAGTGCAATTTTCATTGCAGTGTTAGCGTTGGGTATTGGATTAGGGTGGCACTACTGCTGCAATAAGGAACCAGTGAAGGTTCCTACACCTTCAGAAGATGCTTGGTGGGGTCCAGGAAAACCCGGCAAAGACAATCAAGCGATTCGACCTTTTAAAATCAACATTTCTGATGAGGTATGTTCGTAAACACACTAAAAATAGAATGGATTTTTATTCTACATGTGACTATATTGAGAAACATGAATAGAAATCATAAATACTAGATTGCTCCAATCGTCGATTTAAATATAATATTCGAAAAGTTCACCAATATGTTTAGTTATTGTATATCTTTCTAGTACTTGATTATTCCTTCAGTTTATTATATTACCTTCATTAAATAATAATAATGGGGGGCTCACTGGTACCGAGTCGGCCTGTGGATCCTAAGAACTCTGGTTCGATCCCCACAGCCGACAAACATTTTCACCAATTTAAAAATTACTCTTGTGTCTTCCCCATCACTAACATCTTTGGGGGGCCGCGATTTGACGACTGGTAACCGCACTGTACGCGCATAAATATATCACTTACCGAGATCTGCTTCGGCAGAGTGTTACACCCATTATTAGATAAAAGGCGTGATGATATATTTATTTATTTATTTAAATAATATTTTACTTTGTTTTTATTTATTTACAATTGAATACAGTGAGTGGAATTCTTCTACAATTTAAAATAGACGAGTAATTCGCTATGCTCAGCTACACAATGTTGTGAAGCCAACACATGAAAGACTAGGTTAAGGGGATGGGCCCCCATAGCTTTTTTTTTGTTTACCTTTTTTTAACAGTTGTGTTGTGGTATAATATACTTGTAATTAATACAGTTTTATAATCTCGCACTATTTATTTGTAATTTGAAAATATTTTTGAATATATTACGATAAATATGAAAAAATACGAATTCATATATTTAGATTATTAAAATTTAAATTATTAAATATGCAAAATGTTAACAAAAATTATTGTATGTTCGACGATGGTATCAGGTTTTAAGAAAGTCAAGTCAATTTAAAATAAATTATATAGGTGGTGCCTAATTATCCATGAAAATAACCATATCATTCTGTTGTGAAAATAATACCTACAAACAATTTATTTTATCATGTGTACGTGTATATCTAAATATAAATATGTATAATTCTCGGAGAAATATATGATTGTTGATTTATGATCATTATTTACAATTCTTTGGTAGCCGGTAGATAATATTATTACGAGACAAATTTGTAAAGTGATTTTTTTTGGACCAAGTTAAAAAGACGTATGTTGAATGACTACGATTTTTCTAAAGACACTTTACAATCTAATTTTTACGATAGAAAATATCAGGAAAAATATCTAAACTATTGAATTAAATATTACTCTTGAATATGAAAATATCTCACGAAAAAAACATTCAAAACTGTTCGTAATAGTTTGTAAAGTATTAAGTGCAATAAGTGCTTCATCCCAGTTGGGCATAATATATCCAAAACCGGTAGTACATTTACTAACCACAATGGTTATTATCTCTTTTTGCAAGAAGATGCACTAACTAAATTAAAATTTAGGAATATTCGAAACTCATTCCGTGTTATAAAACCCGATTGTACTAAAAGTAAATAATATGTAGTAAACTTTAAAACATAAAAACTTATAAATTTATCACAGGTACTGACTGATCTAAACTATCGTCTAGACCACACTCGTCCACTAACACCTCCACTAGAAGGCATCCACTTCGAATACGGCTTCAACACCGACACCTTGAAGAAGATTCTAACCTTCTGGAGGAAAGACTACAAATGGCGCGAACGCGAAGTCTTTTTAAACTCTCTACCGCAGTTCAAAACGCAAGTTCAGGGGTTAGACATCCACTACATTCACGTGAAGCCGGATTTAAAAAAGGCCGGAGTGAAGAGGTCTGTACCTCTGTTGCTACTGCACGGCTGGCCGGGCTCTGTGAGGGAGTTTTACTCGCTGATACCGCTGCTCACGGAGAAACCGCAGAATGGAGCTGATTTTGTGTTTGAGATTATTGCGCCATCTCTTCCAGGGTGAGTAGATGACACAAGTTGAGAATCACTTCATTAATGTATATCTCGCAAATGGCAATCATGGTCCAGTGGATAGGGCCGAGATAATACTTGCGTTTATTAATTAATAAGCAAGAGATCATGCATTTAATGGTGGAATTTGCAAATCTATAAATAATGAACAAACTCGCATTAATATTTGTTAATAAGTAGAAAATATTTCGTAGTCATAAGTTTGGTTGCGATTTTGTTTAACAATTATAGATTTATAGATCTATAAAATTTAAAGATTTACACAGAATCCCACTATTAATCTTGCTGAACGGACTTGTATAATAAAATACAATTCGGTCTGACTGGTTCTAATTTAATTTTAAGTCTTGAGTCCTAAGAACTCTAATTTGGATGAAGTTCCTGTTATGTAGAGTAACAAATAAATAAATATATGAGATAGTGGATTTTTGAAAAATGATTTCTAGAAAAAATTTAATTTCTATAATTTTAATTAGATACATGGGCGCTCCATATATTTTGTAAAGGTTTTTGTGGCGTATCAGTAGGTATTGACGGACGAGCGCAACGAGGTCAACAACTACATATGAGGCACAAATGTTACCTTCCGCTCCACATAATATATGCTATCTTTTCTTCACATATTTACTCAATTAAACTTTTTTATGTTATATAATTTTTCTGATGTTCGTAAACGGCAGAAAAAGACTTTTCCAGCCACTGGTGAACCAATGAACCTTCTTGATTATTGTTATTTACGGTCAGATTTTATAAAACAAAGATGTAGTTTAATTTTTCTAAATAATGTAATATTTTAGTAAGCCGAGAGCAATTTTGGAAAGGTAATAATGGACAAACGGCTTAAAGATGTAGTTATTTTATTGATGAAGTAATAACGACGTTTCGGCCAAGGTTATGGCCATCTTCAGGTCTAATAATAAAATAAACTAATTACAATCATAAAATTGTTAGTCAAAACAACAATACAACTTACCAAGCGTTGAATTAATCAAAAAAACAACAATTTTAAAGTTACTACTTATTATGTTATTTTTAAATATGTTCGCCCTAATAACATAATAAGTAGTAACTTTAAAATTGTTGTTTTTTTGATTAATTCAACGCTTGGTAAGTTGTATTGTTGTTTTGACTAACAATTTTATGATTGTAATTAGTTTATTTTATTATTAGACCTGAAGATGGCCATAACCTTGGCCGAAACGTCGTTATTACTTCATCAATAAAATAACTACATCTTTAAGCCGTTTGTCCATTATTACCTTTTCTAAATAATAATAAATTGAATTTGAATTAAAAATCTGTAGAATTAAAAATTAACATTGTTACAGGTACGGCTTCTCATCAGGTGCAGTCCGCGCAGGTCTCGGTGTAGCTCAAGTATCCGTAGTGTTCAAACAGCTAATGACCCGTCTAGGCCACGAGCGCTGGTACGTGCAGGGCGGCGACTGGGGCTCACAGATCGCCTCGCATCAAGCGCACTTCTATCCGGAGCACGTCGTGGCTCTACATCTGAATCTGTGCACAGTTGCGAACGCGCTTTCTCGCGTCATAGTGGCGCTAGGCGCACTGTGGCCTAGTCTCATCGTGGGGTCCGAGTATGAAGGTGATCTGTATCCCTTCTGGGAAAAACAAAAGGGCTTGTTATTGGAGACAGGATATCTTCATCTACAGGCCACGAAGCCTGATACTGTTGGTGAGAAATTTATCTTAACAAGAAAAACGATGATTATTCTTGAAAAATGCATTATATATGATATCAATGTTTCTCAAAGTGCTGTACGCGTACCCCCCCGAGAATATACATTTGACCTCAATCAAATAAATATACCATGTGTCCACTGTTAAATCAGTCTTTTGTATATAAAAAGTGTCCGGCATTTTGGTTTAGGTGGAATATATGATTTAGGGCTCTGGTGTAAATTCGAGAAGAGCTGCTTTGATATTTGAAGTTTGAGAAACACTGCATTAGATGACGTAGCTTGTAGTACATCAATCTATGCAGCTAACATCTAATTTAAAAGCAATTGTGATTAAAAGTAACCGTTAAAGAGAAATTGTTAATTGTGATATCCATGTTTGAAAGTAATCAAGGAAACGACAGCGGTAAAACTAATTTCTCTTATTAATCATATAGTGCGTTTGTGTGTAGTGACAGTTTACTCATATAAGGAAAATGAAAGTATTATGTTGATAACATATTCCGTTATTTTTAGTGAAAAGAAAAAAAACTTGTAATATTAAATTGAGGAATTGACAACAAAACCATCCTTAAAAAGGGCAGTGGTTATGGTTCGCGATTGCTAATTTCATATTAAACATTTATTAACATTATTGAAATACTTATTAAATATAATAAATATATCATCACGTCTTCTACCCAAAACTGGTAAAGCATTCTGTCGTAGCAGATTTCAGTAAGTGATATATTTTGCGCATGAGGTGCGGTTACCCGTCGTCAAATTCAGCCTCCAAAGATGTTAGTGGAGAGAGAGCCACAGGGGTAGTTTTTATATAATTACTTGTTCAAAGAAAGTTCTAATTTACTTAATAACGGTTGGCCATTTGGAAAGAATACACTAAAGAAGCTCAAAAGCTTAGTGAAAACAGTCCTATAACATTCGCTACCTTTCGTATAAATTGGAGCTTATGTACAATTTATTTTGAATTGTTAATTAATTCCTTTTAAAATGAATTTCATAATGTGACATTATAATTACTTAACTCATAGTTAATATCCATGAACTAAACTGACATTAGTACTGCAATATAGACTCGTCAAGAATTACAAAATTTTATTGATAAAAACGCTGCCATTTGAATACATTTAGTTAGACGTCTGTATATATTTTGTTTGTGGTTGGGGTTACAACAGCACACAAAGCTGCTCGCTGTGTCGTCGGTAGCTAACCACGGTCTCCAAACACACCCGGCCATAGCTTGTTAAGCGCTTACATTTGCGCTAACTTAACAATACCATCATACAACTCAACTTATAAGTGCAAGAAGGACTTAGCTCTAAACTATTCTGAATATCTCTAGAAACTCTAACAAACACTAACTAACTATCTCACCACTACTCAAATGATGAATTTGAACTAACTCGGTGAAACAATAATTAATTATTACGTAGATTTGTTATAACCGAAAGAGATGACAAAAATAAAGACGACACTAACTAACAAAATTAATGAGATGAAATATAAATTACTATAACATAGATATACTAAAAAAGTTATAAGGATGATTTGACGTAATCAAAAAATGTAAGTAGATGGATGATAGGGTGCTGCTACGTTTACTTGGTATATATGTAATCGGTTTTAAATTGTATTGCGCGTTGCTTCTTTGGAGAAGACAAGATTTCATTTTTCTGACTTCACAGATATTTTGGAGACCGTGAATCTATTAACTTTTAGTGCGTCTTGTACTCTCTAATAAATTTTCAATTAGTAATGAAAATGAGTAACATATTTACTAATTTACCTCTTGTAAGGGTAAAAGCGGTCCATTATTTGCATATTCTTGTACAAAATACATTATTAAATGAAGAGTCAGCAATTGGAATTCCTTTGATAAATTTCCTTCCTTCAACATTGTTATAATATAGCTCTTAATAACTACTCTAGGTTAAAGCCAAAGTTCTTAAACAGTCGTTTTTATACCGCAAAACTATGAAAAGAAACCACAACCACAGAATAATCCAAACGTCAACTTTCATACTCTAGTGGAACTATACTTATTCCACAAATGTAACTCGTGAAATCACTGTGATATATACAATACTCTAAAATATAAATTGCTAAATGATTCTAGGTGTTGGTCTGACCGATTCCCCTGCTGGGTTGGCCGCCTACATCCTTGAGAAATTCTCCACGGCAACGAACCGTGACTATCGGTTCGTTAAAGACGGTGGACTATTAGAGAAATACACATACACAGACTTGCTGGACAACGTCATGATATACTGGGTGACAGGAACGGCGACGACTTCCGTTCGTATCTATGCAGAGAACTACGCCGCACCACATCGCGCCCTGGGGCTAGATTCCGCCAAGGTGCTTGTACCAACGTGGTAAGTAAATTTAAAAGGGAAAATGATTATACAAATTTAAAAAATAAATAGTCGTATATCATCACGCCTTTTACCCTATAGTGTGTGGTATATTGCCGTGGCAGATCTCAGTAAGCCGTCAAATCACGGCCCCCAAATGTAGTGGTGGAGGGGTAGTTTTAATATGGTCAAAATTGTTTTCGGCTATGGGAATAAAACCCTAGTTCCCAAATCTACAGGCCAAATCGATACCATAGAGCCATCTAGCTCATACAAAATATTTATGCTTATGAATATTGTTAGAATAGTATTTACGATATTAGTATTGTAATGTATCATATTATAATAACAGATAATTCATCGAACATTGTAGAAGACTTAATAATACTATACGGATACTGAAAAAATATAGCTAAAATTTACAATTTTTATTTTTGTTCTTATTTGAGGCAGGGCATGATTGATTTAATTTTCAATAAAATCTAGGTTTCATTGTTTGTTTGTGCCAGACTGTCAACTAATTATATAAATTGTTCCCTTATTTTAATACTTATTTTTGTAAAGCTTTGTTCAACTTCATAGTCATGGTCTCTTTGTTTTAGGTGTTCGCAGTTCCGCACCGAGTTGGGTATATTGCCGCCTTGGATCTTACGACTACGCTACCCACAGCTCCAGGAAGTGCAACGCCACAATTTTGGAGGTCACTTCGCTGCTTTTGAACAACCTAAAGCGCTGGCGCAGGACATATGGCAGGCGTTCGCAGCAAATGAGAAAAAGCACTGATCATGTTTCCTACCATTTCATCTTGTTGTGTGTTATTTGTATTTTTGTTACGAAAAATATATACTACCTAATTGTTATATTTTTGGGTGTAATTTTAAAGCACTACAATTAAAATTCCTACTAATTCCTCAAGCTAAGTGCCTTTACACATGGTCAATTCTACCTTCAGGTTGGTTTGATTTTGATCACTTTAGATTTCAGAACTGATCAGTTCGGTGCCAATGATTTTCACACATCACACTTAGTAAAAAGTTTGGACACATGTTGTAAGTAACAACTGTCGAGTTATTCTATAATGACTTTATTTCCTATATATGATCTGTAATTCCGTCCATATCGATGGCGTCTCCAAGATTTTTATACGTATTTTTATGTAACGGTAAAAAAAGTTAACATTTACGTTTGCGATTCTGTCCACGAAATTCTTATTTTTTTAGTACAATACTGCTTTATTTTGCGTTGCCGTTTTATGACATAATTAGTTATTATAACTTTTAACGGCTTTTAGGCTGTTTGTCGTATGCTAGTATTTATTACAATAATTTAATTTCGTTTTCTTGGGCTTTCAACTATTAAAAAATATGATTTTTAATATAGTCATATTATTTTTCAAGAATTCAATTGTATATTATATGCATTCTTTGGCCGAAGCAAGTTTAGTACCACTGAAACGAACATGGGACGTCTCAACCCAATACAAAACTTTAAAAAATCTTGTAATATAAGGAATTTCCAACATGCGTTTGCATTGATCGTCATAGTTTAACATGTAGTTTAATAAAAAAATAATTTTAAAATAGGTATATGAGCCTAGTATAACATTAAATTATTTCAAAGAACACTAACAATAATTCAAATAGCGCAAAATCAGTCCTAATTTATCAATTATAAGTAATGAGTTATTTTATCTACTTTTAAGCACCTCTAAATAATTTCGCTTTATTTAATTAGTTTCACATTAAAATATTGTTATTATAAACAATAAATTTACAACTTTATTTTATTCAGTGTTTATTGTTTTAAACGGTACATTTGAAAATAAGCATTAAATTAAAAATAATTTATTACTATTATACATAACAGTACAGTAGTAATTAATTAATTAATTAATAATATGCATTCCAACAGTGTTTGTAATAAAAATACTAAAGTATAGTTAAAATGTGAATGTTAATTTGGGCACAAGGATAACATATATTTTATTTTACACAAAATTACTTTTGTGACTATCAAATACATTTATTAATTTTCTACGTAATCAATATGCTGAATCCTTAATGTCGTTTTTTACAGTAAAGTTTCCACATGCTTCAAATTTTTGTAGAATTTGATCTGCTTCTGCGTACATTTTTTGCAGATGTTGATTGGAGCATTTCATTACACTTTTTCCAGCATTATCGTACACATAATAATACTTCATTAATACAAGTTCACTTTCTTCTTTCAAATGATTGATTGTTTTCGATTGGCCAACATATAATTGTTGATATAGACAGGTATACAGTTGATATCGGTTTTGGGATGTAGAATTGCAATACTCTCTGGTTTTGTCTGTATATTGATGTTCCATTTCGTGTTTGGCGTAAAGGTCCCTTAACAGCGAATTAATTTCATCTAAAGCTTGTTCGGCGTTAAGTTGGCAAACTTTCATATTTGCTTTTGACATTAATACCATTTCTTCTGTTTCATTTTGACTATTAGCTAAGCAATTCTGAACGTGACTCTTTTCAGGCATGGATATGTTTAGTCTAACTAGTATTTTATGTATTTCGTCTATGACTTTGTTTTCCAATTCTCTTTGGATTTGTTTGATTACATTGGAAGTACTATTTAGTACAACGGAGTAATGTCTAGTTATTTCATTGGCTGCGCCGTGTGTTGTTATTTGAATAACAGTTAATTTTTGATGTAACTCATCGTAAACTTTTGCAAAAGAAGTCATAATATCGGTTTGGTTATTTTCAGACAGCACCTGTAATATAGTTATATCAAATTTTCGTAAAAAAAATTTAAAACTATTTATTTTTTTATTTTATTTCAGATATTATTAAAAGAAATTCCTGGAAAATGTGTCTCATGGATGCTAATCTGTAGGTTGCTGAGGAAAATTTTATATTTTTTTATTCTTGTGAGAAATAAATTAAAATGAAAATTGTCGTTTTAAATAATTATTATGAAAAAAATATGCCGTACTAAATGCAAAACAGAAGGCCTGTAATAATAAATTATTAATTTATTTTAAAATATAAATACGTAATTTTAGATTATTTATAATATCTAACAAAATATTTATAGATCTCTGTGCCAAAAATGCTCTTAATTCAAGTAGCCACAATTTTATTTTTCATAATGTAATATATTGTTTATTATTTACTATTACTGTAAAGCAAATTCGACCTGGAATTTGAAATTAAATAGTATCTATCATTTGAAATTTCAAAATTAATATAAAATACTCGGAAACTGGAAGTGAAATTAGAAATTTAGAACTGCTGCTATTTTCAAAATGTATTTTAGTTTAAAACTTCAAAAATTTACTAATAAAAGTCGTTTCTAATCCCATCTCGAATTTATAACGAATAGAATCAAACTAGAAATAGAAACTAGAATCCAAATGATTTTTAAGTTCTCGATTCTTAAAAAAAGTTTTCACTAATCCAGAATTTAGAATTAGAACCTTATTTTAGAGATTATATTAGAGTTTATTTAATTTTCTTTTAGAATAGTTTAATTTGACCCTGTACCTAGTGTTAAAGGATTCTGACTATAAACCGAAAGAAAGCAGGACATCCCTATTTATTTCTTTATTTATAAAAATATCGTAATATGCGTAAACTAAACATACGTGGCATCATATATATATATATATATATATATATATATATATATATATATATATATATATATATATATATAAACTACATTGAATTTTGCTAATTAAAAACAAATAGAAACACCTTAAGTTGAGTTAATAAGTACCATCGAAAAATAATTGCAAAAAAATAATTAAAACAATACAAATGTTTTAATGTGTCGATAGATCACATAATATGAATTTGTATTTATAATATTTAATTGTTTATTAGTATCATTACTATTTGAAACTTTAGTAAGGAAATACTTATCCGAATAATGACTTGTATTGCTATATTCAGAAATTAATAGAGAATTCAAATTTATATCCAAAAATAATTACAATACAAATTAAAAGTTGACGAAATAAGTATCTGCAATCAATATTGAACATAAAGGAAATCATGAGAAAATAGGTACCAACGTATTTAAATTAATATTACTATTACTTTATATCCGGCGAAAATTTCGTTCTACACTGTCTAAGTATACCCAATCTAATATAACATTATATTAGATAAAATAAACAATATATACTTTTACTTACATTAGCAACAAAAGCTGTAACAATTACAATTAATGTAATCTTCATGTTTATATTAATTAGTACGCTAATTATTCCGAAAAGTCTTGCGATTGTAATCGCGGCAGGTATGTACGTTCGACATGGAATAAGTAACAAGAAAAATTATTTGCAACTTATTGATAAAGTTATTTATTTCCCCAGTTTGTAATTATAACCCTATTATTAATTTGATTAATTGAAATTTTATCTTTGCTTTTAATATGAAATTAAAAATTCCAGAACAATTATAATATTTACATCGGACAGGACCAGTGGCGTGGATTTTTTGCTTGCGAGGCTCTGTGAACAGATTTTATTTTGAACATAATTATACTACATATTAGTTGTAACTTTCGAATAATGTATACAATAATAATAGATTCCTTTAGTCTAAACCAAATAGGCTCAAGAATATTACAGGATAACCTAAATATTTATATTGAATGTTGTACAAATTATAGAAATTCTTGAAAGATATTTATAAAAATTATTATTTGATTTCATAAATTCGATTTTACTGATATAAGATTACTATATAATATGATTTATGATTCCATCTCTCCTAGCAACTACAAGAAAAAAATAATTTGAAAATGAAGATTTATTTAAAGGAAATAATTAGAGATGCAACGGCACTACAGTGGTGTGCATAACAATACCGCATTCGACTCCGGAGATCTCGAGTTCAAATCCCATTCAAGCTAAATATATATGAACTACCACACTGCGGCTCGGTGAGCCCGAACCCTGTACTGTAATTGGGATTAAATTCACATTGTACAGAGTAACATTAATATATCCGGCAGTACGGTGGGGTGGGTAGCATTACGGAATTCGAATCCGGAGATCCCGAGTTCGATTCCCACTCAAGCTAGAAATTATAATTACAACCACTCTGCGGCTCGGTGAGTCCGGACTCTGTACTGTAATTGGGATTGAATTCCTGTTGTACAGAGTAAAATAAATATTAAATATAAATAGTAAATCAGTAGAGTACTGAATATCGAATATAAGGTAGAACCGTGTGCCGAATAATCGAATATTCTGCAGATTTTATTTTGATGATACTGAAAAAAGTAGAACTCGAATCGTCTTTAAAAATTAAATACGTATCACGATACGATAACCTTTATATATGGGGGGGGTGGGGGCAGGCAGCAAATAAAAATTGATTGCCAAGTTATTTAACAAAATTTGCCAGAATATATCCTTCTGCTCCAGGGCGCAGAGTTCATTCAAAGCGACTTTTCTCAGAAACAGGTAACTTATATAAGGAGAAATGGAATAGACTACTTCTATTGAATGCGGAAAATTTTATTATCATAATTTATCGCTTTTAAATTTTATAATTACGATGATTAGCTAATCATTCATAATTTAAATGATTAATTGTCCTTTATTTTATTTTTGTTGTTGTTTATTATTGATTTCTAATTAAATAACTAAATTAGATACCGCAATACGAGTGTTAGTTTTTACGTCAAACTATTTGGTATTCAATCAAATAATAAACTAAAATTCGGTGATTTGCCGAATAGTGAAATAGTTATCAAATAGGTACCTAATATTCGTTGCAGCTCTAGAAATAATAAAAGGTTTATAGTTTTTTAATGTTTAATTTATCATTGTTTGTTTTTATGGAAACACTTAACATGAATAAGGTCCTGTACCTGTAAATCCGCCTCTGAGCGGAATGTTGTATTTTAATAATATGAGTATTATTATTCTGGAAATAGGAATTTATAAATATTTTTAATAATGCCTATTTGGAAAATAAAATAATGAAAAGCCATAAAATTTTAATAAAATATTTTAGTAAAACGTGTAACAGAATAAATATAAATGAATAAACAATAAATTTTATTGCAAGTATGACGCAGATATTAGGATTTTGGTAGTCCATAATCAGGGAAATAATAAAATACAGACATTATCATATTTAATGTAAAACATTAAAAAAAATATATTAACAGAAATGAAAAATATTAAAATCCACAGATAATAGTCACACTCTTAACTGGTTTTAGCTTTCAGAAAGGGTAGACCAAAGAAGAGTACAACGGATGCAAGTTATTCGGACCCCACAATAGAGAATTTTTGTTTGCCACGGTCATTAAGTAATACATTCATTATGCCAATGGCACACTGGTCGAGGAGCATGAATGAGCGTCGAGGAACTCATTTATGAAACAACAGAACGCACCCGTCATCGATGAAAAATAGAAGCTCCTCTATTTCCATCGAGGAGTTCCTCGATGAAACGATTGTGTCTCATTTCACACGTATTATTGTGTCTCATTTCATGTTAGCGTGGGCTGTCATTTTGGTTTTGCTTTGTGCTATTATTTCGTGTTTGTTTATTTTATCAGTCAGGGTGCGTTCTGTTGTTTCATCGATGAGTTCTTCGACGCTCATTCATGCTCCTCGACCAGTGTGCCATTGGCATTACATGAACATTTCTAGGAACTACTGTAGTAACGCAGTGCACTTCATTATTATATTTATTCACATGCTAAAGTAAATTGTTTATAGTCGTTTACCTCAGTTTCATAATTTTTGCTATAGTTTTCAAACAAAGATTTGATACAGAAATAATTTTGTTTATTATTTATTTATAAATAAAAAATAACCATTAAAATAGGAAAAAAATAATGATGGAATGTTCATTTTGTGAGTGTATTAATTTTGTTTATATTATTATGTTTTACAATGTATCATAAATAAGAATAAATTATAATCAGAAACAAAATCTTTGAGTTTATTTTTGAGGAGGTGGTAAGGGTGGCAGTGGAATATCTTGTTTTGTTCCTATATAAACAATTTTGTATATTCTGTTATTGAAAGCCAAGAGATATCTGGCAGGATTCTCGAACTTGTGCTGGTAAAAAGCGACTTTCTCGCCGTTAACGAACACGTTGTATCCTTTCTCCTCGTGTACAATACTAGTCACAGTCAGTTCGTCCTTTACAGTAGGATTAGGTTTTATTTTAATGCCGTTTTTCATCCATTTCCTGTCCAAATAACTAGATAAGAGGAAGTAGTTGTTGTGGATTCTGAAAACGAACAAAGGATACAAAAATTATATTTAGAAAAATTTATTTAAGTCCTCACAACAACGAATATTTATATCTGAAATTCGCTGTCTTATACAGAATGAATATTGTGTTGTAGGTACAAAAAATGGGAGCTTTCAATTTCTACTTATTAATTACAAAACAAATATAATTTGTTGTTAAATTTTTATAGTTTAAGTTACAAACCTACTTATCTGAAGACGAATGTGAATTAATCATAATTTAGTTAAGATCAAATTTGGTTGTTCATTAACCACATAAAACAAATTTTCGCGCTTTTAACATCATATACACTTTACCAAGCTCATCTCTCCTGATTCGTATTCATTTTTAATATTGAATAAGTCGGAAAGGTATTGAAGGATGAAGAAATACTTTTTAAAATGGATAACTTGACTTAAAGTTTATTTAAAACAATCAGGCTGCATCCCTATGGATCCGTACGAAAAAATTTAACTCATCCCCATGAAAGTAATACATTGTCCATAACCATTTTGAATTTAGTGTTCCATGATTGCATTTGACAATCAACTGAATGAACAATATTGTGGTCACTTGGATATGAATGCAAAAACTTTTTAATTAATTATTCATGGTTTGATTCGACAATTAAAAACGTTAACAATATCACAGTAACGAAGAGAAAAATAAAAAAATAAAACTGTATAGCCCCGCAATAGTATTGGAAGAGTCCGAGTTAATAGTGGATAATTTTGATGTGGAATTATATTTGTCGGTTATGAGAATCGAATTCAAATTCTCAAATCTAAAGGCTGACAAGATACCACTGAGTTAACTAGCCCATAAAATTATCGCGATATGAATTAAACAACTTATGAGGAAAGTTATCTATTTTAAAAATTATTTCTTTATTCATTCGAATTCATCTTTAGATATACGAGTAAGTAATTGTATTTGGAAAAGATATAAATTTTTATAAAGAGAAACAGCTGTATATATTTTGTTTTAATCTAGATAGATAAAGATTTTTAAAATGATCAGCGGTAAATATATCAAATAAAATTTCATATCTTTTATATCATATCAGTATACCAGTGGGTTTTCTATAAAAATTAACAATGACGAACAGTGTGGCTTGTGGTTTTTAAAATTCCATGATGTGAAAAGCGCAAATTATCAATGAATGAAGTAGTTTTATAAAAGATAAAAACTTCTTGACTAGTACTATAATAAATAATTCTACTAGAAATTTGGCAACATATTTCATTTTTCATACTCAGACTCCAACTGAAGTTGCCAAATATAACAATTGCTAGTATATTTTGATAGTAATTTTCATAGCAACCATTGTTGTTGGAAGTTCTAGCAATTGTTATACTAATGCTGGGTTGCATGAAAGTTTTATCGGTTCATTAGCAACTAACGATTCAATAAATTTTAGAAAATCGCTATTGGTACTGTTGCTATATAAACAATTCTTTAACTAAAGAGCTCTTTATTTTTTCTTGCAACCCAGCATAAGCAATTTATATTACAGAATTTATCTCAGTGTTTGAAATAAAAATTCTTCAAATTATTCAATCACCGTTGCATCGAAATCATAGCATCCTTCATTCTCTCAATACCCAAGTTTATAGTACTATTCAGATAAACAATGAGTTTAAGATATGAATAGTTACATTACTGGTTTAAAATAAAAATTATTATTATAATTATTTACAGCTACAATGCAAGAAAACATACCTGTTATCAACTTGTATTAAATTATTAAAGTATGCGTCACAAATATCGAAGGTACCTCGTTCGTGAGTTCGGGAGACAACACTGATCATAGAACCTGGTTGTAGGCCACTAGTTAGTTCCATCGACACTGTTTTTGTTGTTCCATTTGGCCCAAAATCTTGTACTTTTACATCTAGATCACTATTGAATTCAACAAAAATTAAAATGATTTTTGTCAACAGATATTATTAAAAGCACTTTTACACGATACGACAAAAATTGGTAAGTACTAACATATGTAAATTATTCACAAATAGTGTAAACCCTAAAAATATTTTGTTTTATATAAATTTAAATTTAAAATTACTCTTTGTAAAATTTATAAATAATGTAATAAAAGTAAAATTAATTAGCAAGTTTAACTTGTATTTTATGACCAATAAAATTAATATATAGCAGGGAGATTTATAAGTAGTATTAAATTAGAAACTAAATCAAGTTTCAATGTTTGCTAATTATGTAAATATTGTTTTTGGTTAGATATTTTGTGAATTAGAAAAACAGTTAATCTGTTTTCCTAATCTACCTGATAAATAATAATATTTAGTATTTATACTTACAAGTCGTATGCTGACGAATTACTTAGCAGCAAAAGAACAGTGGAACACAAGACACAAATAAAATTATTTTTTGTGTTATGAAACACAAATGCCATGATTTTATTTTTAAATATATGGAGTATCAAGTGATGGTAGCACACAACTGATTAGATAATATGAAAGCACGCGTTTTTATTTATTTTCTTGTAGGAAAATATTGTCACGTAATTCATTCTATGTTTTCCGAATCAGATTATGATTTACTGGAAATGAAGTGTATTTTAGTACAGGAAATTTAAATTAAGGTTTGGTTTTACTTCCGGAATTTCCTATCTGCGTTGTATGATGCCACAAAATATATATAAAATATTACGTAAGAATGTAGTTTTACGATAAAATTCAGTGACAAGGCTGATTATTTTCGGTTTGATGACAAATTAAAAAAATTAATTATATCCGTGCTTTACCACATTACAACTATTATTTAAGGAAGAATATAGAAAATATTATTGGTACTACAAAAAATATTATATCATGTTATGTACCTATATTAAAAATCTATAAAATTTATTTTCAACATATATTTGGTATTTTAGCGGTTTTAGTGGACAACGAAACTTGAATCGAACGAGAATATGAACCAATTATTATTTATTATTATTATTATTTATGTTACTCTGTACAACAGGAATTGAATCCCAATTACAGTACAGGCTCCGAACTCACCGAGCCGCAGAGTAGTTGTAATTATAATTTCTAGCTTGAGTGGGAATCGAACTCGGGATCTCCGGATCCGAATTCGGTAACGCTATCCACCACACCGTACTGCCGGATATGATCATGAACCTTTTTTTATAACATTCAAAAGTAAAAACTGTAATCAAATCGATGGGATGGCTAGCACAGTGGTATGAAGTCGGCCTGTGGATCCTGAGGTCCCTGGTTCGATTCCCACAGGCGACAAATTTTCATAATTTGAAAAAGCTATCCCTGTGGCTCCTCCACCACTAACATGTTTGGGGGCCGTGATTTGACGACTGGTAACCGCACTTCACGCGCAAAATATATCACTTACCGAGATCTGCTTTAGCAGAGTGCCACACCCAGCAATGGGTAGAAGGCGTGATGATATATTTATTTAGTAATCAAATCGTATACAGGCTGTCCAATTTACTTGTGCCACCACTGCTATCTCGAGAACTGTAAGAACTACAAGGTTGGTTAAATTCTCAAAAAAAAAATCATTTTGCAAGTCTATTACAGAACTATTAACTTTTTTTTGTATTATTCAAAGAATATGAACTTCGTGAACCGATTCGCATATGTAAATGTTAACTTTCTGACAGTTGCATACAAAGTTTTTTGAATCAAGATTCCTGTATAAAATTCCTAAATTCTGACAATCATAATAGTTGGTGTAAAAAGAAAAGTGCAATCACTTTATAAAATGTGAAAATGCAGTGTCGGACACACCCTCACATTTCTCCCTGGCCCCACTGTTGGACGATTTGTTCGATTTTAGATAGAGTTAAGTGCACAACCACGTTGGTCTGTCGTCTCATTCTTTTTAAGTGCTGACCCACCTGCCATTTGCATTGTTTACTTACTACGTTGAAAAGCTACTGACGAGAAATAAAAATGCAGGAGATCACATGTAAATGAACCAGTAATTCGAGATATTCGAGATATAATTCCGACTATTTTTCTACTTCTAAGAATTAATAGAAGAAATAGAAATTTGCGACAACAGAATCGCTATTATAGTACACTACACAAAAAATTGTATTTTTACAGTCCAACTATTTTGAACCTACATATTAGGTGATTTGAAAATTATTTAATATAGCGAGACACTACTACTGGTCGATTTTGAAACTAAAAGTTTTCGAGATATAGTCTCGGGAAAGTCAAAAAATATGATGAGGTAATTTTTTTTGGAAAATTGAACTTTTCTGGAGGCTATATCTTCAAAAATTAACCATATATGAAAATGCGCCCAACGGCATTGAATTCCTCGTCTCCGAATTGACTTATAGACAAATTTTTAGCGATTTAAATTTTTTGCAAAATTTCTTAAGGGGTAGTACCCCTTTGATTTTTTTCGATTTTAAGCCATTTTCAGACAGTTTGCTCTAAAATTCTTCTTCGTACGAATATTGTAACGAAAATTTACATACGTATGTAGTTTGACCCGCTGAATCCAACGGTAAAATCCCCAAGTGCATATGTCTTCTAGTTTTTTAGATATTGTTCAAAAACTTCTCGATAAGAAAATTTTGGTGAAAACTTTATGCAAAATAAAAAATGCTGAAAATTTGTTTACAAGTCAATTGAAGCACGAGAAATTCAATGCCGTTGAGCGAATCTTCATATTTTGTTTAGTTTTGGAGATATAGCCTCCGGAAAGTCGAAAATATGATGAGGTAATTTTTTTGGAAAATTGAACTTTTCCGGAGGCTATATCTTAAAAACTAAACCAAATATGAAAATGCGCCCAACGGCATTGAATTCCTCGTGTTCGAATTAACTTATAAGCAAATTTTTAGCGATTTTTATTTTTTGAAATTTTTTGAAGGGGTACCCCTTGGATTTTTTTCGATTTTAAGCCATTTTCAGACTGTTCGCTCTAAAATTCATCTCCGTATGAATATTGTAACGAAAATTTACATACTTATGTACATTGGCCCGCTGAATCCAATGGTAAAATCCCCAAGCGCATATGTCTTCTAGTTTTTGAGATATTGTTCAAAAACTGCTAGATGAGAAAATTATGGTGAAAACTTTTTGAAAAATAAAAAATGCTGAAAATTTGTTTACAAGTCAATTAAAGCACGAGAAATTCAATGCCGTTGAGCGCATTTTCCTATTTTGTTTAGTTTTGGAGATATAGCCTCGGGAAAGTCGAAAATATGATGAGGAAATTTTTTTGGAAAATTAAACTTTTCCGGAGGCTATATATTAAAAACTAAACAAGATATGAAAATGCGCTCAACAGCATTGAATTCCTCGTATCCGAATTGACTTATAAGAAATTTTTTTGCGCAGTCAGAACTATTCGTTCATTATTATTATTTGAATTAATGTGATGTAAGGAGAAGAATAAGTTCTACCTATTCTAGATATAAATTATTATTGTACGCACAAGTGTGCCAAGTTGAAAACAGCATTTTAAATAAAATTCTATAAAACATAATCATTTGCAGCTCTCATTAAATTCTCGAAACAGGTTGTATACTGAGAACACAAATAAATCTTTACAATTTGCCTCATTACGAAGAAAACAAAATACAAAAAGAAGAAAAACTTATGCCTTGTAATATCAGTCTCCTTTTAACCCATTTCATTCTTATGGTTACCTGCAATTTGCACGAGAACCACCAAGTAGAAAGGAAGTCCACTTGCGACTTTAATGAAAGCGTTTATATTAATGAAGATCCCGCGCCCGCATCCAGGTTGGTTTTGAGAAGCATCTGCGACGTTCTTTTTAACATGGATTGTAATAACATCATCGCATCGTGCGAACGCACTCTGTGCTGGAAAGAACGAAATGCTTCTTTGTTCGGTTGTTCTCTGTTAAATTGTTTGTGTTTTCTTCTCTTTCTTGACTCGACTCGACCGTTTTGAATTCGTTTTCAATTTGTGTTTTCTTTGTGCTATGTTTTATTACAGGCTTTCCGTGTTCCGGAAAAGGGTTAGAATTTAAATTAAGGCGATTGGTAGATGTTTAATTATTGATGAACCTGAATTTTAAGTCGATAAGTGTCCTTAATGATTTGAAAAATACATTCCGAACATTTTATTTTAGATATCTTCCAATAACATTTATAATTACCGTTCGAACTTTGTTTACAAAAGAAGTTTTCTCATGAAATTAAAATATACCTGTACTTCAGTTTAAATAAAATAAGCTCATCGCAAGTGTTGTTCATATTTGAACGATTGTTTCTTAAACTAAAAGAGGAAAGTGAATGCTAAAAAATATGTAACATACGGGGTAGGTGACTCAGTGATATCGGGTCGGCCTGTGGATTTGAGAACCACGGTTCAATTCAAACATCCAACAAACAATTTTCACCACATAAAAATTACCCCTGTGGCTTCCTCACCACTAATATCTTTGGGGGCTGTGATTTTACGGCTGATAACTGTACTTCATGCATAAAATTTGTAAACATTGACCAGAAACTATTAATAAAATATGGATGATTACAATTACAATTTAAGTAGTATAAATGAGGACGTTCATTTTTTACAAAATATTTAAAGGAATAAATATTTTTGTGAACAACTGGTTACCAGGTAAACTAAAAACTTAATCTACACAATAACAGGCAGATTCACAAAACGGATTAGCGCTAACACCGTTTTTAATATTATCTATAACTCTGTTTCAAATTAAAACAGTTTAAAGAAATAAACTAAATTTGATGCTAATTAACTCTCTTTTTAACTCAAGTTAAAATAAACTTGTTTCATACATTGAAAAGAGAGTTAAAAACGAAATAAAAAATGGTGTTACCGCTAATCTGCTTTATGAATCTGCTTGTATGTAATTAAGCAATTTTGAAATAATATTCAATACAAAAATAAAAACATGCATCTTTTGGGATCATCTTCATCGACTATTTGGAAAAGGAAAAAACGATAACAGGAGCGTATTATGCGTCGTTATTGGACCGGCTGAGCGAAGAAATAAAAGAAAAACGTCCTCATTTGAAACGCAAAAAGGTCCTTTTTCATCAAGACAATGCACGTGTGCACACCTGCGCAGTTGCGATGGCCAAAATTACGGAATTAAAGTTCCAATTATTGCAACATCCACCGTATTCACCAGATTTGGCCCCCAGTGACTTTTTCTTATTTCCAAACTTAAAGAAATGGCTTGGCGGACGAAGGTTTACGATCAATGAGGAAGTCATCGCCCAAACGGAGTCATATTTTGAGGAGCATCCGAAATCCTACTTTTTGGACGGCTTAAAAAATTTGGGAAAACAATTAGAGAAGAGCTAAAAGGAGATTATGTAGAAAAATAAAAAAAAATCTACTCAAAAAAAGTGTTTTTTCTACTTTTTTCTAGGGACTTATTGAACGACCCTCGTAAATAAAATTGTAGACACTACAAATATAACAGTTGCTGAGATCTGCTACGGCAGAGTGCTACACCCAGGAATGGATAAAGTGCGTGGTGATATATTTATTTATTTATTTTATAAAGTGTAATTTCATCTGAATCTTTCCTAAATATGTCAATATACCAGTGATAATACGTAGGTAACCTATAAAGCAGCCTTGAAAACATCAAAATTTTAACAGATTTTATTTCTATGAACTGTTATTTAAATTGCTAAAACATATTTGCTTTGCTTTCTTGAAAAATGATCTAATAATATAGAAATTCTATTGATACAAGACTTGAATACTTCGTCGTCAAATAGTTAAACTCTGTCATATTATTCTTTCATTATCCTGTTACCTACTTATATTCCGTTTTCATATGTGCGTTTTGTTTGTTTCAAATAAAATGAATAATAACATGCGCTCGGCTGCTTGTTTAAGATGCCGGAATTCTTTGTATAATTTTGTCGTATACTTCAACGGCGAATGTCAACGACTTGCCTAACGAAATTGAATTTTTATATTATAACTTAGAATTTAAAATGAAAACCGGATGTAATTTTGTTAGTAATGTATTTTTATTGTTTGCGGATAGTAATTTTTATATATAAGCTATAAGGAAAATATGTACTACCTATCTACACGATATAAAATTTAAATAAACAAATATATCATCACGCATTCTGCCCATTATTGGGTGTGGCACTCTGCTGTAGCAGATGTCAGTAAGCGATATATTTTATGCGTGAAGTACGGTTACCAGTCATCATATCACTCCCCTCAAAGATGTTAGTGGAGGGGAAACCACAAGGATAATTTAAATGTGGTAAAATATTTTTCCTACTGTGCGATTTCTTTGTTATTACGTAACTATTATTGCCTTGGTTACGTATGGAAAGTAGATGAATGCAGACCAAGTGCGTTTCTGAAAGCAAAGAAACACTAGTGCGGAAAGTGTTTCATTACGCAACTGTAAAAAAATTTTTTTTGAGAGCGATTTAAATTTCGCGCCAAGCGCGTAATTCATATTTTGGCCACAGACGCTTATGTAAGAAGAAGATGCGGTGAGCCAGCGCTAGTAAATATGCAGTAGTATATTTTGACATTTATAAACATAACCTTAAATTGCAGTATATCTAATCTGTACACAACTAATAAAAAGAACCGAATAAAGTAAAATATATCAATAAATGGTTTTAAGTAAGTGAAATACATAATATTTATTGTGTGTGTATATTATTAATATAGTTGTTACAGTTGCTTATATTGACGTAATGTAAAGTGGAAACTTTTGTATTGTCTAAAGAAACATTGATTTCTTCGGTACCTGTTCAAATTATTAACAGTAATATTATTGTCCACAATTTCGGAGGCTTTGGAAGTACCAGCAGCAGGTTGATTGTCATTGTCGAAAATAGATGCAACATAGCATGATCCGGAGCTTCAATTATCTTTGGAGGTATTTATGATAAAGAAGAATCACTCACTGTACTATTCCAATCTAGACGATTTTGAAGAAATTATCTTGACCTTAGTAAAATATTTTTAAATGAGGTAAAACAATGTGCAAGCAATCAACAAACAAACCATAGCAACGCCGTAAAATATCGTTCTCGTGTAATAAATTTGGATAATATTTTAGTGATTTACTAAATCGCACAGTTGTAGGAAAAATGTTGTTTATAACACGTGCCGAAAAAGGTTACGTGCTCGTGCAGATTTCCGCACTCGGCAAGCCTCGTGCGTTAAATTCTGCACTTGCACGTAACAAACCTTTTTCGGCACTTGTTATAAAAATAACTATTCAGATTTATAATATACTTGTTACGGTAATGTTTGTTTCATACCCTCCTGGATTAAAAGTGACATTTAGCCCTAAGAAATACTAAAGTAGGCGATTTACCCCGGAAGTACGAAAAATATATTATACAACACTAGATCATTAAGTGCTTTATAACAAGATTCGAAAAATTGAAATCTCGGCTCTACGAGATTCTTTTTCTACCCTGTTTTAAGATCCAGTTTTGTTAGACAAAAATAAAATAAAAGCGTACGTCAATATAACTTAAGAAATATTTGATAAGCCAACAGAAAAGTTTTGTAATTTGTTCATTGATTTTTTAGACCAATTCGTTGTACTCAAATAGAAGACGCTAACCTCTGCAAGAGAGTGCAAGTCAATGACCTATGCACTCCGCAAGATCGTAACATGAACCGAGTACTTGCGCCGAGTTCGAGCAGTTGTTAGTTGACTATGAAAACAAATGACGATGTTCCGTGTGCAGTCAACATATTTTCATTTGTTCACTGTTGAAATGTTAACATTAGTATTTCATGAACTGTTCAACCAATTTTCTAGCCTGATACATTGCGATGTAAGTACTGTTTAGTATCGGTGAGTATAAAGGTTTATACTTTATACTTTGTTCTGTTAGTACGAATAAACTAATGTTTACATGTAAATAAATAAATAAATAAATATATCATCACGCCTTCTACCCATTCCTGGGTGTGGCACTCTGCTGAAGCAGATCTCGGTAAGTGATATATTTTGCGCGTGAAGTGCGGTTACCAGTCGTCAAATCACGGCCTCCAAACATGTTAGTGGTGGAGGAGCCACAGGGATAGCTTTTTCAAATTATGAAAATTTAATTTACATGTAAGCATGTAAATATGATAAAACAGTAAAATGTCTTGTTGAAAGAAATTAAACTTGTTGTTTTCCCCCAAAAATATTGTTCTGGCATAAATTTCAACAATACATTTTTATTTAAAAAATGCATTTATTTAATATTTTATAGTACATACTAATTAATTGTAACGAACAAAATCATGAACTTCAATTAAATAAATAGGGTCGTGGTCTTCCACAAAGCGCAATTTTTTGGGGATACCTAACATTAGATTTTAGACAACAATTACATCGATTTTTCGGCCATTTTTGTATATTCTGCGTTGAAATTCTTCCTTATTTTGTGCTTCCCACCCTCTAAAGTTTTAGAGATAAAAGAGTCTATTCTATGGGACGGGAAGGTTCTGAAGGTTCTGAAGATTGTCATCATCCATAATTATCACTCGGGGGTTAGCAAAATGTACATTTCTTAGTGTACGGGAGCATATCGGCATTCTGACTAGTTGGTGGGCTGTATATTTTGGGGCTTTTCTTCTTTTTCTGTATTTTTGACCATTCCGTGACAGTTTCCGCAATATGGTATTCTTAGATGTTTGGTATTGTTGTGCTACTTTTCTTACTGATGTACTAAATGTGTTTTTCGCTTTTCTGATCAGTGCTTTTGCTCTTGCCTGAATTTCACATTTTGCCAGCGACATATAAAATAATTATGTTTTATGGACTATATTATCATGGGCTTTAGAGACAATAGGGCAATGAATAAGGAAAATATGTAAGAGTGCATTGATAAACCTTGTGATTCTTAATATAATATTGTTGACCTGATATTCTACTTGCATGTACTGCATTTGATGTTCAATAAATAATATATTGACAGAAAATATGCATGATTGATAAGTAAGTTCTACAATTGTTTTCAGTTTTAATAAATTTTCCGAGAATATTTTGTATGTATGAATAAAGTTTGCATTATTGTTTTGAATATCAAATTTATTATTATAAGTTAATTTTAGTTTTATTCGCAAAATAAAAGTTTTATACCAGTAGATATTTGTTATTTATTTTGTATTTTAGTTTATTTAGAATTTATGATATCGAATAGAAATGATATATTCTAGAATTTAGTCAAATGTAATATATATGTAAAATATGTTCAATGACAAGACGAAAGTAATATAGTCACGATATGACCAGCAGTACAGCGGTGTAGTTAACGTTACGGCATTCGAATCCGTAGATTAACCTCACCATAGAGATGTGAATTCTAGTTCATTTAAGTGAACTAGTTCATTCGTTCTCGGTCACCAAAAAGATTAGTTCACTGAACTAGTTCATTAGTTTACTTTCGTTCACGAAATTTTTAAGACTATGATGAACGGAAATCGTATTGTATTGTGATTCACGAGCGAGAACAAGTGAACTTTTAGGATCTGGTTCTAGTATAATTTGACAGCAGGCAGAAGAAGCAGAGTGGTGATCAAAGCAACGACCACGAACGTTATCTACTTTCGATTAGACTTCATCGGCCGTGCCGCCGTGGTAGTGAATCATATCCGAATAGTTCGCAGTGAACTAGTCTTTAATAAACTCATGAACTAGTTCGTGTCGTTCACTATTAGGAATAGTTCATTTGAACTAGTTCGTTCACGAACTACACTCCTCTACCTCACAATTGTACTGCCGGACGTGTAAGTACCAACCATAAAATCACGACCCCCGAACGGAGAAGCCACAGGAAGTAACTTTAAATTTGATGAAAATTAATTTTTTTATGGTAGGTGGCTCAGTGATGTCGAATCGGCTTGTGGATTTGAGAAGCCTGGTTCGATTTCCCCAGAAGTCAAACAATTTCACCACATTAAAAAAAAAACTATCCTCGAGGCTTCCTTTCTACTAATATCTTTGGCGGCCGTGATTTGATGACTGGTAATCACTTAACGAGATCTGCTCCAGCAGAGTGACATGCCCAGTAATGGGTAAAAGGCGTGATGATATATTTATTTATTTAAATTACAACTTAAAACGAGGAAGCCACAGCAAGTAACTTTAAACATGTTGAAAATAATTTTTTTTATGGTAGGTGGCTCAGTGATGTCGAGTCGGCTTGTGGATTTGAGAACCCTGGTTAGATTCCCCCAGAAGTTAAACAATTTCACCACATTAAAAAAAAAACTATCCTCGTGGCTTCCTCTCTACTTACCGAGATCTGCTCCAACAGAGTGACATGCCCAGTAATGGGTAAAAGTCGTGATGATATATTTATTTATTTAAATTACAACTTATGGGGTAGCTATCTCTGTGGTATCAAGTTGGCCTATGGATCCTGAGAACCCTGGTTCGATTCCCACAGACAACAAACAATTTTCACAATTTTAAAATTACCCCTGTGGCTCCCCCACCACTAACATTTTTGGGGGCCGTTATTTGACGGCTGGTAACCGCACTTCACGCGCAAAATATATCACTTATCGAAATCTGCTTCTGCAGAGTGCCACACCCAGTAATGGGTACTTCTTCTTCTTCTTGAATGGCGCTACAGCCCGAGTCGGGCCTGGGCCTACCGGACACACCGAGCCGCAGTTTTTACGCTGCCGTACTGCCGGTTTTCTGAGTCAATGTTACTTACTTTTTTAAGGCATATGTATAAGTGACTAGCTTATAGCGCCCGAGTATGATTAATACAAGTAACTGTATTTTTTATTTTTTAACGACAAATCATACTTTGTCGACAGGCGGATTCGAACTGACGAACCTTGGTTCGGATGACGTCACAGCATGTTAAGAGATGTGCATTAACATGCTCGGCCATCGCGCCTGTAAGGGGTACAAGGCGTGATAATATATTTATTTTATTTTTAAATTACTACTTAAAACGAGGATGCCACAGTAAGTAACTTTAAACCTGATGAAAATCAATTTACCGGCTCTGTGAAACAAAATCTGGTTCTTAAATCCACAATTCGTTGAACAACAAATAGGTAATTAAATATACTGGTGTTAAATCTAATATTTGTCAATCAGCCTTAAAGAAGAAACATCACACCTAGCACAAACATCTCTAACGCATCATCAAAACCCAAAAACCACAAACAACATTGTTTACCAACAATCACCAGCTTTGCTGATCACGCGAATATCTCAACGTCACGAGCAACCGCTTGAACGTGTGCGTGTAGAGTGAAGTCACGCGTGTACAACACCTCTCCATGTAACATTACAGCATGTAGCATGTATGCGTATGTAACAAACAGCGTGTAGGTGGAGCAAGGGGCAGGGGGTAAACATGTGATGTTAATTGTGTTGGGAGCGCCGCGACGGCGAGGTGAGTAAATGTAGTGTTAATAATGTGAGGTTGTTTTCTTCGTTAAGTGACACGTGTTGAAGGGAATTATGAATTTTGAATGTATCACACTTATAAGAAATGTAAGAACACATATGTCAAAAATTGAATAAAGGAGTAATACTTGTTTTATTTATATAAATAACTATCTTTTTATATATTTATTTTTATGCACAACCGGGCCGAAAAGCATATATTTTAACCCTAAAAAGTGGGCTTAAACACAATAATTCCTATGGATACTTAAATAAAACGACAATGTTTGTTTATTGTAAATACTTGATTCTGCAAAATGTCATTTTGACATATTAACCTATTTACATATTTTAATGTTATTTTATTGTGCATAAAATATTGTATGTACCACGAATGCAATTAGCGTTTCTGACCCTGAGCATGTTATTAGTTTTCGGCGCTTTGCGCCTTGCGCTAATAATCATTCCTCGGGCCAGAAACGTCTGTTTTCACCCTTGGTACATAAATAACTAGTTTTTATTATAAGTTGTTGAAAATACTGAATTATGCCCCCAGATAAAAATGATTGATTTTCATAATTTTTATATTTTTAAAATTTAAACAGTTAAATAAAAATAAATATATCATCACGCCTTCTACCCATCACTGGGTGTGGCACTCTGCCGAAGCAGATTTCGGTAAGTGGTATATTTTGCGCGTGAAGTGCGGTTACCAGTCGTCAAATCGCGACCCCCAAAGATGTTAGTGGTGGAGGAGCTACAGGGGGAGCTTTTGAAATTATGAAAATTGTTTGTCACCTGTGAGAATCGAACCAGGGTTCTCAGGATCCACAGGCCGAATCCATACCACTGAGCTAGCCACCCCTATTTATTATTTATTTATTTTATTTATATATTTTTATTAATAATTTAAGTAGATAATAGTTCGGTTTTTCTTGTTGTGTTAGTTTTAGTACTACATTCAGTTCCGTCTTTTCTATAAGGGCACATGAGGCACGAGCCCAGAGCCCCCGACTTAATGCCGAGGTCATCGTTTACACGGAAAATAGAGGAGCTCAATTTTTTAGTGTAATTTTGCTTTGAATTACTAATAATCTTGTTTTTATTTAAACGTAAATCGAAAACCATTTAAGATTTCTAAATATTTTTTAAACAGTGAACAAAATTTTACTAAATCTAAAAATAAATATTCAAAAAATACACAAAGTAAAATTTCTTAATTAATCCTATAAAATATATACAAGTATTAAAATAACTTTAAAATATTTAAAAGAACTTTGAGGACATAATAGAAGATTTTGCATAACAGAAATCCTGGAAGAAATTGTCCAATTATCAAAATACGAGTAGTAATCATTTCACTTATATTTGTATAAAGCTAACCATAATAATCAATAAAGTCATTACCTAAAAACACATGCTGATGTTTTCTTTCACTTTTTTTTGGTATTCTAAAAGGGCCCCAAACTCTGTGTGCCCAAGGGCCCATACATGACCTAAGACGACCCTGACTATATTAATTTTAATTTTTCAGTTTAGATACGAGTACATAATACTTCAAAATACGTACTGGAATTAGTTTCAAAATTGTTATTATATTTCTACATACAATATAATGTAGTAATTTACAAGTCTTTTAATTGTTTACTCATAAATATGTAATAATCAAATAGACTAATAAACATTAATAATCGTTTAGATATTTGACGTTTTCAAGATCAATCTAACCTCTATACATAGTACATATAATAGCAGCATGAAATATGTAATAATATATCATGATAATGACTAAACAAATAACAAACGTAATTACCTTTAGGTTGCTCCTCATATTTGATCGAAAAATCCATGAAAGTGGCACTATCACAGTTTACAGAAAAACACAAAATCACATCTAAAATTGTTCACGGTCCATCGCTACTGCAAGTACGATAGAGCTAAGAGCAGACGGACAAGTACGTGTTTTTGTCGTATGCGCAAGTCTGAACATTGTTTGTTCATTAATTTGAAATATATACCAATGCATATTTAGCCGAATTTGTATCTATTTAATTCTCGAATTCCAATATTACATTAAAATAAAAATTCACCGTGTTTGTCGTATTATATTAATAATATTAAAATACAAAATTTAAATGTTTATTTTGATTTAAATTCATAAAAGTAAAATAAAATTGCATGCTACATGGAATAATTGACATTGCTGTAAAAAACTTGATATACTTTTATTTATTTAAAGTAAGTTTAAAATTTAAGTTTTGTTGGTGCAGCTGGTTATTATATTACCAAATATTTAACGGAAGAAATAATAAAGTCGGAGACAGACACAAATTGTTCAACATTTTATAATTTGACCCTTTATTGTACACGTCGCCGGAACTTAATTTTGAATATTTGATGAGTCAATAAAATTACACAGACTGCGGAATTTAGGACAAACAAAGACTTTTCAAAATGTGTACAGAGATGCCGCAGACAGTGTTCAAACAAACTAAGCATTGGAAAAACAACATATCGTGCAGACATCATGCATTTACCTTAAAAATTCATATTATGTGAGCAGTTAGTTCATGATATCTAAAATTATATTGCTTTTATAGATTTCAATTGTGTAATCAGAAAAATAAAAGAAAAATGTTGTTCATAAAATATTAAATTATGTTTGATCTCTTCCTGTTTTGTAAAAAGAACATGCTAATAATAATTGTTATTTAATTATTTTACTCTATGCCAGTTAAGAATGAAGAAGATGGCACTGTGGTTTCTCTGGACACAGTTCTGGTTTCGGCAGACATAATTCTGGATTTGGAGAACACGGTTGGCACTGAATGGATAACTGGTAGATTCCATGAATGTCCAGTTGGTGGTGACCACAGTCTGATTTATTTCCTATCATTTCTTTCGTAGATAGTTTGTGATGACACCCTATTATCTTTGACTTTGTTATTTGTTCTTGTTATTTGAATTAATAATTAAATATATCTACTATCTAATTTGTGTTTTCATTTAACAAATTCAAATTATTTATCATCCGGCAGTATGGTGGAGTTATTAGCGTTACGGCTTTTGAATCCGGAGATCCAGAGTTCGACGCTGTAGTTTATAGCAAAAATAAATAAATAAATAAATACATCATCACGCCTTTTATCCATTACTGGGTGTGGCACTCTACCGTAGCAGATCTCGGTAAGTGATATATTTATGCGCGTGAATAAAATCTCGCCTCTGAAAGATTTAAATGACGAGAGAGACACAGGGGTATTTTTTGTGTACTGAATATTGTGTGTCGACTGTGATAATGTATTATCCCTTTTGCTACGGGTATATATTCGTAACATAGATAACAAAACGTAAACAAAAGCTCTCAAATTGCTAATTAATGATTACAAAAGGAATCAAATAAATGATCCAGGAGTATTGGATAAAATGGCTTTATTGAAGAAGTTAAATTATTAATTAAATAATAATGACGACGTTTCGAACACTAGTCTATATTCATTATCAAGTCCACTAATAACCACATGTGGTTATTTACAAGAAGAAATAAAAAATAAAAAATAAATTTACGTTGAGTTACATGTTGCTAGAAATTATAAATTATTACAAAGAGTATGCAGTGAGCATTACTCAGAGTCAAAACAGTACTGTTTGTGGTTATTAGTGGACTTGATAATGAACATAGACTAGTGTTCGAAACGTCGTCATTATTATTTAATTAATAATTTAACTTCTTCAATAAAGCCATTTTATCCAATACTTCTGGATCATTTATTTGATTCCTTTTTTAAACAATATTTTCGGCTTAATAACTTCAAAATTCAATTAATGATTACAGCAATCAAAACTTAAAAGTTTTGTTTCTTTATCTATTAAAGACATTCGTAATGAGAGAATTATTACAAGAGATATATGTGGTGCTCGTGTATAAGATATATCATTATATTGGACTATTGCGCTTTTTGCCAGTCCTCTAATAGCTTTTTTTTATCATGTCAAGATTAATCCTCCACCAAAAATCCCCGCAATTCCCAGCAAACCATCTAGTGTCCACTCACCGTCTCCAACCACAGGTTCGCGGCATCGGCGCGCACACCTCTTCCTCTTCACCCCTCGTCCATGCACCGTGTGCACCGCCACCGGCGTCGACCGCCGGCGCCGTCAGTTGTCATCGGGCAGCGGCACCGCGCGGACCCCGCACAGCCAGCTAGATCTGTCCCCGACGCGACGCGTCCGACAAAACGCGCGCCGCGCTCTACTGCGAGACTCGACGTCGTCGTCGTCGTCGTCGGTGCTACGTGCTGTGAAGAGTGAAGGACTGTTCTCGTGCTGGTGGGTGAACGGGTGACATGGTGCAGTAGTCTCTGGAGCAGTGGGTGAGTTCATTGTTGGCTGGAAATTGATGCGCAGTTTTAAGTTTGGTGCACTAAAAAAAATTAAATTGTAAACAATAGAAAATGAAAGCTAATCCAGATTACTTGTCATATGGAATAATAGATTTGATTTACTTTTATTTATTTAAAATGGCTCGGTGAGTTCGGGCCCTGTTATCCCCTAATTACAGTAATTAGAATTAAGTTCCTGTTGTACAGAGTAAATAAAAAAATAAAAAAAATATAAGTTTTTGTTGGTGAAATTGGCTATTACAGATATTATTTTCTTACATATGCAAAATATTTTTGCTGGGTATCTAGATCAATTAAATTATCAAATTAAGTTTTGCAATTTAATCAGAAATTCATAATAATTTGACATTTGACAATAATTTATGGCGGAATTCTCTGATAAATCTATTTATTTATTTATCCACAACTCATATATAATAAAGACATTATTACACTGATTTCAGTTGAATTATGTGGCTCATAAACACTAGTGTTTTATATTCCATAAAACACTGTAAACAACTTGTTACTTAGTAACCACTTCATGATTTACCGTATTTTGAGAAACTATATATAATTGAATCAACGTTAAACGTTACGACTAATCTTCTTCGATACCTATAATTATGAGTTGTGGATAAAATTTTGTATTACATTTATTGGTATATAAACCACTTAAGAATATTAAACACTCGACTTTCCGTCTCGTTTTTAAAGTTTTCTTGCGTGTTTTATATACCTAATAAAACACTTGTATAATAAATAACTATTATACTACTCTATACAACAAAAACTTAATCCTAATTACAGTGCAGGGTTCGAAATAACTGAGCCGCAATAGTAGTTCATATATTTTTAGCTTCAGTGGGATTCGAACTCACGATCTGCGGATTTGAATTCCGTAACGTTACCCACAATACCGTACTACCGGACGACCCATAAATATGTAAATAATAAACAAAATCACATTAATATTTATTGATAAGTGGAAAATATTTTATATAGTCATAAATTTCATCACGATTTTGTTTATCATTTACAGATTTATTGATTCACAATACTTATGGATTTGTACAGAATTCCACCATTAATTTCTTAATTTAATTGACTGTTTAAAGTTAGTTATGAATTTTAAAAGCTACATTCTGTTTCCTAGCGACAATGTATAAACAATCTTGCGTATTACCGAAATTGATGTTTGGATGCTGCTAATAATTTTTATACTTAATAAAGAATATTTTTCTGTTCTTGATGGATGGTTTTCCTAAGTGAAAATTATTTCAACTTTTTTAAAGTTTAAAGTAGATTTAAAACTTCAACAAACTTACTTCTTTGTTCATGTCTCTCTCGGCATTTTTAACATAAAGCTTCAGGAGAAACTTATGCGATGAAGCATATTCTCTATGATAATAATAAAGTTTTCAAATTTGAATTTCCATTTAGATTTAATAATTAATTATCAAGAATCATTAATGGATGATTTAGTAATTACAAGTTTATCATTAACGGTTTTTATTTCATGCATTTTAAAAATATTTAATCATTTAATATACGTACAATTGAAACATATGTTTTCATGCCATATTGATTTTGTCATAATTGACACAATTATCTAGGTATTTAATTAAACAACCGATAATCAGATTACTACTTGCAATAATTATTCCAAAATATCAAACCATGCATATGATGTCATTAATTTTTCCGCTGTCAAATTAAAATTCTAAAATATTTTATAATAAAAAATGATTCGCAGAACATTTAATTTTTAGTATCTTTTGCTTCAAATATTTTTTCTACAATAACTACAGAGTGATCAAAAGGAATTGTTACAGTTGGCAATAAAAAAAACTACTTGAAATTGGTAAGCCTGATACATAAATTCATTTCCTGTTGTTGACAGTGACATTTAAAATTTAAATTTGAGTACATTTATTATTACATTTATTTCTAAAGTATTTCTATTACTTAAAAAGTTAAAATTCTATTAGCTGTCAGACTCCTGGCATAACCTATTTGTATTTATTAGAAATGTCAAATAGTATTTCCGCCTTTACCTGGCGTTGTGCCAACTGTAGAATAAAAAGATCTCTGAAATTGTATTGCCAACTATAACAATTCCTTTTGATCACTCTGTAATAAACATAGCAAAAATGATACGCATTTCTTTATTACAACGTAATCATTACGTAGGTGTACTTACAATTACATGGTATTGTTTTTATTGCTGGTTAACTTCAGCTGTCAAATGTTTCAAAACTATTGTTGAGCTAAATACTTCAAATAATAGAAGTTGGAATATTTAGTCCTATGTATCAGTTATGTAAAGTATTCTCTCAATAATAATTTAGCAACCTTTGACAGCAAAAACAAAGTTAGTCAACTATTGCTTAGTTCTCCTTTGTTCTTACTGGCGCTCAATAATTTTGCATCATTAAATACAACCGAATAAAGAGTTTTCGATATAGGAGATACAGTTTCAAATCCATCAAATCAGTATTAACTTGGGTGAAATAATATTTTAATATTTATTACATAATATGATCTCTACTATTGACTATTTTGTTTAATGTGTTATAATTCTGAACACATCATTAGTTGATATCTGTTAGATGTTATCTGATAATCAATTTATTATGACTATTGATACGTTCTACGATAAAATATGGTTTTGTGCGTGTAAAATAATGTAAATAAAGCACTTTACATGTATCGAAGTGTGTTTGGAAAGCACAGCTGTCATGTTTTTATGGATGACTTTCGTGATACAAAAAATTTAAATTGTTATTTCTTTGCTTTCATTTTTACATATTCTGAAGTAAAATAACAAAGTTTTCAGCATATTTGCCAGAGAAAGAATTCAATATTATTAATAAAATAATAGTAAAACTTCTTATTGATCAAGAAAGTTTTAACAAAAATTTTAAAATATAAATATATCATCACGCCTTTTACCCATTACTGGGTGTGGCACTCTGCCGAAGCAGATCTCGGTAAGTGATATATATTTATGTGTGTGAAATGCGATTACCAGCCGTCAAATCACAGCCCCCAAAGATGTTAGTGGTGGAGGAGCCACAGGGGTATTTTGTTAATTGGTGAAAATGTTTGTCGGGTTCTTAGGATCCGTAGGCCAACTTGATACCACTGAGCTATTACCCCGTAACAAAAATTTTAATACCGGTGAAATAGAATTTGAGTGCAAATCATGAAATACCGTTAATAAATGATTTCTAATAAATAATAACAACTTCAAAATTTCAAATAGGACGTACTATTTTCTTTTTCAAATTCGAAAAGTACCTACATAAAATTTGCTTGGTAATAGATTCACTAATTATACAAATGCATTATAATGAAGTCAATAATGAATGTTTTTGTATTAGATGATTTGCTTCAATAGAAATTTGTTTTCCAATGATTGCGAAATATTAATAATTGCTATTTTTTAAATTGAATTATAAAAAAGAGAATTGGAATTTGAACCTGGGACCTATGAACTCCGGTCATATGTTTTAAACTAACTAAATTGCGGTCGCCATGTGAATATAAACTGATTTCCAATTATTCTTTAAATTTTTTTTTGGAATAAATCCAAATTTGAGTCTCTTAGGGTCAAATTCATAGTCGTGACTCACCCTCACCTCATTCTCATCTCACACTTATAAATAAATAATTATATTACCACGCCTTCTACCCATTACTGGGTGTGGCACTCTGCCGAAGTAGATCTCGGTAAGTGATATATTTTGCGCGTGAAGTGCGGTTACCAGTCGTCAAATCACGGCCCCCAAAGATGTTAGTGGAGGGAGAGCCACAGGAGTAGTATTGTAAAAATAAATAAATAAATATATCATCCCGCCTTCTACCCATTACTGGGTGTGACACTCTGCTGAAGCAGATCTCGGTAAGTGATATATTTTGCGCGTGAAGTGCGGTTACCAGTCGTCAAATCACGGCCCCCAAACATGTTAGTGGTGGAGGAGCCACAGGGATAGCTTTTTCAAATTATAAAAATTTGTCGCCTGTGGGAATTGAACCAGGGACCTCAGGATCCACAGGCCGACTTCATTCCACTGTGCCACCTACTCCATAACACTTAAAATCGAAGTAACTAAGGTAACTAACTCAAATTGTGCAAATCTTGAGTTAGTTGCCTTAGTTACTTCGACTTTGACAGTGAGTTAAGGATGAGATGAGAGTGAGTGACGACTGTGAATTTGGCCCTTAGCGATTGTAATTAAGTTGATTTAAAGCATGACCGGATTTTATAGGTCCCAGATTCAAATCCTGGTGATATCCCAATTTTTCTCTTTATAATTCAATTTGATTTTATCAATTGTTAAATATTTACATAAAATACATACTAATCAAATTTGTAAATTATCCTTTATGTACGCATAGTAAAATTGATGAAGAATTTATGGTAAAGATGTGATTCATAATGATGAAGATATGATTTGTATGACAATGAATAATTTTTGCTGTAAATGAATGGCTCAAATACGACGCAATAGATATTAATTATAATATTTTACCAAAGAAGTAGCGAATTTATAATGTACAAATTTCTAACCTCTCAATAAATAAAAATAATCCACTGATTATCTTGCGATTTCGTGAATAGAACTATTATATTTGATCTATCTATAATGTAAAGTATGTGCGTGTTAAAATCTCGTCTTCAACTTATATCCAAAAAAACAATTCTGTCAGAATGGTTTATATTCCACTACAAGTTACTGTAATTGGATTTACGTTCCTGTTGTGCAAAGTAACACAGAAATAAATAAAAAATATTGGTATTTCCAAGTTGATAGAAAATTTATTTATGTAATTGTTCATTCCCGGGACATTTTTCCCAGAAAATCTATTTTCTCCAACTTGGAATTCACTCACATCATAAACTCAGTTTGTGTTACATATCAGGTCACTTCCGAGGTCACACTACACAAAGATAGACCTGGACACGAATACCTATGATTTGCAATACGATCGATACAGACAACGAAAATAACATCAACTTTCATAATTCATACCCCAGTCACGAACACTATCGTTTAATACTTTATTCAATTTTGTTTGCTTTTCCTACATCGTTTACCGCTCTGTATACTTCTAGTCGTTCAAATTGTTGATAGTAAATTGTTTATTATTGTTTGTTTTGTTCATTTGTCTTGTTCTATTATTTCTTTCCAACATGAAACAAAATTTCACGTTGTAAAGGTTCTTTTGTTTCTTGTCAGTGGCGGACTAGAAACTTGCTAGGAGAGACGATACGTACAGGAAGGAAAACTTAGATTATTTAATTTTTTGTGGTACTAATCTATTAATTTTTTATAATGCGATAATTTTTCTAATTTTTCAAACTAAAAATAAATTTACCCCTTAGTCTTAATCAATATAAAGATAAATCTAAATACGTATTTCGAGAACTAAGTTCTCATCATCAGTAGACGAAACAAGGGGAATAAAGAAGATTACACGACTTGTGAACCAAGCTAGTGGTCAAGGTTAAATCCTCCTATTTTTAGTTATATCTTAGCCTGAGATTTTTACTTTTTACTTTAATTTTCTAAAGTTTCGTCACCATTTCCTGTTAAAATAATAACCATCAGTAGTTACCTGCTTGACGTAGGATCTATATGCCTTCTCCAATTTCTTCTATTCATAACCAACCTCTTCATTTCTACATAACATCTTCATTCTTACAGGTCATCTACTATCTTCTTCCTTCTCCTGCCTCTTTTATCTTCTCCATCTACTGTCCCTTCTGTTATGTCCTTCATCCTCCATCTCTTCCTAAAACCATAGCGTATATCTTACTTTTAAAATTTGTGAATTATATCAAAAGTGATGTTTTATTTAAAGAATATAGTATTAAGGTTTATCTGATTAATTATTTTTGACTATTTATTAATTTTCAGATGCCATTTTAATCATTTAAATCTAGAAATGCTAACCTATCTCCATGTGAAAAATATTACTTTAAATCACACACATAAAATTATAAAAAAAAATTACTGAAAATGCTGCTTTCCAGCTCTAGTTTCCAAATTATACATACATATCTTCACGCTATATCCCAACAAATGGGGTAGCACGAACCCTAAAATCATTCATAAAAAATTCACTCATCACACTCACCAAACAATCAGCCCTCGTCAAACATTTTCATCCAAACAAACCATTCTCACTTCAACCACATTCATAGATCACTCCATATAAACTCATCGTAATCATTTATCACACAACAAACCTTCAATCGCATCATTCCTATTCACTTATCATTAATTTTCTTTCTTCAACGTACATAACATATGCATAAAACATCTCAAATTACTCACGTTTATTCCTAACAACGAATCTAATAACGAAACAAACAACGAATCTACAAAATTAGAAAAGATGAAAGCGATAGCCTGCACTTGTATATGAAAGAAAAGTCCACATAATACAGTAACTGAAAATGAAACAAAAAGATAAGAAAGAGAAGGAGCGTCGCCCTGCGCTGTTTTTGAAAGTGAATTTCCAAATTATGATGCAGGTATAATAAAAAATAGCATATGGTACACGTGTATAAGTGCTTTTAAAGAAATAGTGTCGTTAAACGCACTCCGCTTCGCGTCGTACCCTTAAAGTCGTCACATGTGCTTTAAAGACTTACTAAACACTAGTATCATAATATAATATGGTATTAATTCAAATAAATGTATAATAATAATAAGGTAATTTTATACAATGTGTCTTTATAAATATGTATATTCACATAATTTTGCATTATAAGCAATAATAATTATAATGCCAATATCATTATATAGTTAAAATATATCAAAATTTAATTGGGTAGGTCTCGTATTAAAAGCTATTTTTTTTTATTTGGGTAATTAGTACCAAAGAGTAAATTCACATGCGTACGTGAGCATTATTTAAATATCCATTCATACATCATCATCCGCGAGGAAACGTGCAAAAACGAACGAAATTTAAATTCACGTTTAAATTTAGATATTCTTCATGAAATACGAGTTTAATACGTACATGCGTGCATGAAAAAGTAGACATCCTCTTTAATAGTCCTCCGGGAAGTATGTTTTCCTGAAAAATATTCCAATTTGATCGTAACGTGACAGAGGATTGAATAGCGTGCGAAATTTGCCACGTGCTATTTGAGAAATCATAAAATGATGACGTTTTCAATACAGATAGTCTATCGTATGCAGAATCGTTCGGCAACACGGCTTGCGGATTGTTCGTCTAAAAAGAAGAACGTGTTATTCTCGTATCTGAATATGTCCGGAAAAATGTGTATTCGCTGGAGAATCAGTAAATATGTATTTAAGAAAAACATACATGTGGACTGGTGACCATTATAGTCGAATTTTATTTGTTTTTGATTGTAACAAAATACTTTATAAAACAATTCTCACACGTGGATAAATTTAAAATTTGTTAATGCTAAATGACTTGCAGAACCCATATTTGTAAAATTTGAAGTGATAATATTAATATTTTTTGAGCATAATAAAATATTCCAATTTAACTGCATGTAGTGCAATTTTACATATTTTATAAAATTAGGATACAATTAGAAAATATAAATAAATTTAAAATTTGTAAATACTAAATGATCTGCAGAATCCATATTTGTAACGTTTGAAGTGATAGCATAAATAGTTTTTGAGATTTTAGCATAATAAAATATTCCAATTTAACTGCATGTAGTGCAATTTTACATATATTATAAAATCAATAAATAATTAGGAAATATAAAAAAAAATTAAAGTTTGTTAATGCTAAATGATCTGCAGAATCCATATTTGTAATGTTTGAAGTGATAGCATAAATAGTTTTTGAGCTTTTAGCATAATAAAATATTCCAATTTATCTGCATGTAGTGCAATTTTATATATATTATAAAATCAATAAATAATTATAAAATATAAATAAATTTAAAGTTTGTTAATACTAAATGATCTGCTGAACCCATATTTGTAACGTTTGAAGTGATAGCATAAATATTTTTTGAGTTTTTAGCTTAATAAAATATTCCAATTTAACTGCATGTAGTGCAATTTTACATACGTCATAAAATGAATAAATATTCAGAAAATATAATTAAATTTAACATTTGTTAATGCTAAATGATCTGCAGAATCTATATTTGTAACATTTTAAGTGATAGCATAAATAGTTTTTAAAATATTAGCATAATAAAATATTTCAGTTTGACAGCTTGTAGTGTAACAAATATCATTAAACCAATAAATAATTACAAAATATTTATAAATCTATTATTTCATAATCCTGAATGTGCTGCATGTCGAATATTTACTATATTTGAAGCGATAGGTTTTGAATTGTAAATAAATATTTGTAAAATATGAATAAATCTAAAATATATTCATATTAAATTTTACTTAGAATATGTTTCGGTTAAAAATAACAAAAACATTAACAGATACAACATTCTCAGATATTTACAACTGAGGAAACAATGCAAAAGGTTATTTTGTAACCAGAAATTGTGCAAGAGGAATACAGAAGACCAAGATTCGATCCCAGGTTCCTTAGTTATATTATTTCAGCGTTGAAAACAACCTTATACTTACTTTGATCTAATAGCTGCAAATAACCTTAAACAATTGGTCAACAATCATCAATCTTAGTTTTAAATATGTCATCTAACGAGACCGGCATTGATTACCAATATTCTACTTAATATTATCGATTCCTAAAATCGATAAATATTCCCAAATATAGAGGAGGAATGATTAATTCACGTAATCTGAAAACAAAACACAAATCAATAAGATAAATGTGCAATACGACTATTACTCGTAGTAACGGCTATAAAATATGTAAATACTTACAGAAACTTTTAAAATATAATATCTCCAATATTTTCGCCCCTTTCTAGGTATCCTTAGTGACCCCTAAAATACGCCAAAACACAATTTCACTCACAAACTTATAAAACTAGTTCAAAAACATTAAAACAACACACATCTGTCACAAACCATTGACATTTTGTTAATTTTATTAATTAGTTAATAGTAGTTCATTGTTATATCAACAGATGGCTCTAGTGGTATTAAGTGAATGTAATAAATAAATTATTTTATAAAATAAACATATAAAACATATTTTTTAGTTCACAAATAATTAATTTTAAATCAGAAATTATAAAATGGGGCTTTAAATTTATTTATTATTGCATTTTTAAAATAATTATTATAATTAAGTCCATAGTTGTCGCCATTTGGAAAAATTAATACGCTGGCGTGGCTACTGAATGCTGGGGGCGGAACTAAATTAATTATCAGTGGTTCCTGTTCCACAACTAGTATTACGAAGCAGTATCGCTGGTAGTTGTTTTCTTCATGGCGCGTTGAAGTTTCTTCGGCGAAGACGACGAGGGCGGCAAAGCTTTAAAGCTCGTTAATTTCATAACTTGTGCAATTTTGACGACTCATATTCAATATGGTGATATGCTAACTTACAACTAGGTAAATACTCTTAAGATGTGATATAAGTTTACAGACGGGTCCACACATACTAGATGTGAATGTGTGTTTCATTACACAAAATTAATTTCAACTGAAACAGTTGTGCAAACTACATAAATATCTAATATGCTTATTTAACATTAATTAATTTATGAGTTACTATAGAACTTTGCCATCTTTCGCCTTTGTGAAGAAAGTTATAGTGTTCTTAGACATTGCGTAGAAAGGTTCCACAGCAAGCATTCAGCAAAAAACTGTCGCAATTATTTCTAGGATTTAAGACATAGAAGATCATAAAATCTTGAGTCAGTATACCGTGAGTTTATTTTAATGTGAAAGATGGGATTTGCAATATTTATTGTTACGAATTTGACATCAATATAATAGGACGTTTATTTATTACATGCAGAGCTGGGCAAGCTACTTAAAAAAGTAGCTAAGCTACAGCTACAGCTATTCTTTAAAAAAGTAGCTAAGCTACAGCTATAAGCTATATTTTGTAAAATATAGCTAAGCTACAGCTAAAAGATTTCGTTAAAGTAGCTGTTAAATTTTAAAGCTACTTTTTTAAATTATTGTGAAATAATTAAATTTGCCATTGTCATATGATCAGTCTTTTGTTATAATGACTGTTAATTTACTATTACGTACATAAATATCAAAAATAGCAAATACCATCTGGCACCTATTGTGTATTTTTGCGTATTAGAGCCAATTAGAACCGGCAACAAATAATTATCTTGTGTGGGTTTAGCTTGTACGCATGCGTACTTTGTTGACCTTCTGCTTAAAAAGTAGCTTGAAGCTACAAAAAGTAGCTTGAAGATACAAAAAGTAGCTTTAAAAGTAGCTTCAGTTGTTATTTTTAAGCTAAGAAAAAAAAGTAGCTAGCTACAAGCTACAGCTATATTTTTTCACAGTTAGCTAAGCTACAGCTACAGCTAAGGTAAATGTAGCTAAGCTAGTAGCTAGCTACTGCCCAGCTCTGATTACATGTAAATAATATATGTATTCAAATATTTATTTTTTCAAACCAAACGATGGAGAAACTGAATGTCCTGCTAGGTCTTTCGATCTAGCGCCACTGGATTTTTTTTTACTAGAGGCTTATAAAATCCAAATTATTATTTGTTTATTGCATACAATAGAAATAAGAACGTTTTAAAATATTGAACTCTAAAAAATTTTGACATTTCGTATATGCGTCTTTTAATTCTAATAAAACTTTTTCGCGTAGTTAACAACGTGATTATCTGATAATATTTTATGGAACTTATTTCAAATTCTGGAAAAATCTATAGATACATTTCTTTCTGTCAAAAACTCGATAAGGCAAAACATTTGACATATTGTTAGAAAACTTACTGACAGTTCAGTGATTTCAAGCACGTCAAAATATGGTAAACCTTACCAAAGGCCAAGCACATAAACATATAATATAGGCTCACATGCCAGTGGCGTAACCAGAATTTTTATAATGTGGACATTTTACTTTCAGAAGTGGGAAAAGCATTTCAATAAATCAACTTTATAAATAATGTAAGTGTAAATGATTAGTATATTGTATTATTTAATGAGCAAATGAATATAAAAAAGTAGTAAGGCAAATATTGGTACTCGTATATGAAAAGAAGATTCATAAAACAGATAGCTACTAATACCATTATACAGAGTGATCAAAAGGAATTGTTACAGTTGGCAATAAAAAAAAACTACTTGAAATTGGTAAGCCTGATACATAAATTCATTTCCTGTTGTTGACAGTAACATTTAAAATTTAAATTTGAATACATTTATTATTACATTTATTTCTAAAGTATTTCTATTACTTAAAAAGTCAAAATTCTATTAGCTGTCAGACTCCTGACATAACCCATTTGTATTTATTAGAAATGTCAAATAGCATTTCCGCCTTTATCTGACGTTGTGCCAACTGGAATAAAAAGATCTCTGGAATTGTATTGCCAACTATAACAATTCCTTTTCATCATCCTGTAATACCTATTTTAACTCTGTTCTAATTTATAAAAATATTTGATAATTATGACATCAAGTATCAAAACGACAAAAATATAACCTAATATGATATTTTAAGTATTAACAGTAGCTCCAAATTTCTGTACAATCTTATTCTGTTTTATAAATAGCTATAATATCAATAATTTCAATTTGGCATCAATATCATCACGTCTTTTACCCATTACTGGGGGTGGCACTCTGCTGTAGCAGATTTTAATAACTGATATATTTATGTACGAGAAGTACGGTTACCAGCTGTCAAATCACGGCGCATAAAGATATTAGTGGAGGAGGAATCATAGTGGTAATTTTAATGTATTGAAAATTGTTTGTCGGCTGTGGGAATCGAACCAGTGTTCTCAAATCTACTGTCCGACTCAAATTTAATCCACTTTACAAATCTGTCTGATAATAATTTATTTAATTTTGTAATTTTACATTAGATACTACTGAATATAAAAGCGTATCTCAACCCATTTGGATCAAATGTAATTTACAACTTCTAAAGCAGTTCACTTATTTATCATTCCCTTTGAATGAGTTACTTAGCTCACATTACTCTCCCTTCTAGCTTCGCGAATCATTTTATTCCGTTCCATTATACAGGTGATCTGATTTATTTAAGATTAGAATTTCACCCTCTGTTCTGTCATTGGTATTACTTTATTATTATCAGAGCTGGGCAGTAGCTAGCTACTTTTGTAGCTTAGCTACTAGCTTAGCTACATTTACCTTAGCTGTAGCTGTAGCTTAGCTAACTGTGAAAAAATATAGCTGTAGCTTGTAGCTAGCTACTTTTTTTTCTATTAACTTAAAAATAATAACTGAAGCTACTTTTAAAGCTACTTTTTGTAGCTTAAAGCTACTTTTTAAGCAGAAGGTCAACAAAGTATGCATGCGTACAAGCTAAACCCACACAAAATAATTATTTGTTGTCGGTTCTAACTGGCTCTAATACGCAAAATTACACAGTAGGTGCCAGATGGTATTTGCTATTTTTGATATTTATGTACATAACAGTAAATTAACAGTCATTATGACAAAAGACTGATCATATGACAATGGCAAATTTAATTATTTCACAATAATTTAAAAAAGTAGCTTTAAAATTTAACAGCTACTTTAACGAAAGCTTTTAGCTGTAGCTTAGCTATATTTTATAAAATATAGCTTATAGCTGTAGCTTAGCTACTTTTTTAAAGAATAGCTGTAGCTGTAGCTTAGCTACTTTTTTTAAGTAGCTTGCCCAGCTCTGATTATTATGTACCATACGGTTGCGAAACACTGAAAAAAATGAAAGTGAACAGAATATTTCTATTTTTCGACAGGGAAAAACTTCTGTATAACTCCACCACTGTCTGTTATACATCACGTCACCCCATACGCGTAAGTGCGAGACGAGAAAAATACCCTCAGGGCGGCGGGGGTGCACTTTTTCTGAGGCATTTGTTGCCAGCGGCACCGCGACCTTGAACTCGCGACTGACGAGTGAGCAGGATAGTGCGATATCGATTTTCATCAGTTGTGTGAACGTCTTTGTCTTACCCGCGATATTTGGCGGAAGCGCGTTTTAGCTGATTGTGATAATTTGTCAAACGACGCTTTTTTCTGCTCGTTATGAAGTTCTCGTTCTTGGGTTTGAATAATTTGTGCTAATATTTTGTTATTAATTAAGTGGCTTGTGTAATTTGATGAGAGCTGTTAAATTTGCAGAGTAAATTCAGTTAATTTGCTACTCAAAAATATTGTTTTTGTATGTATTACTTGCCCGTTAAATTGGTATAAATTAATCATGCAAATTATTATTAATATTAATTTAACCTAATGACAAAACAAATGGGGTGGCTAGCTCAGTGGTATGAATTCGGCCTGTGGCTCATGAGAACCCTGGTTCGATTCCCACAGGCGACAAACAATTTTCATAATTTCAAAAGCTACCCCTGTGGTTCCTCCACCACTAACATCTTTGGAGGCCGTGATTTGACGACTGGTAACCGCACTTCACGCGCAAAATATATCACTTACCGAGGTCTGTTTCGGCAGAGTGCCAAAACCCAGAAATGGGTAGAAAGCGTGATGATATATTTTTACAAAACAAATTTATATTTTCAACTGCAACCACATGCTTTTCAGTTTTATCAATATAAAATATATACTAGCAATATCTATTGAATAAATAATGACAGCCAATCGTAGTCCAGTAAATAAAACAAAGAAAAACTTGCGTTTATGAATTAATAAGCAAGAGGTCGTGTATCAAAATATCGCTGACTTCACCTAACATAAAAAAAATATGTTTGTCTCTGAACAGTTTGAATTTCACTGTCAGATACTGTAATTTCCTGTTGTATACAATAATTAATTAATTAATTAAAGAGCTTGTCTGCTTATCTCATTTGGAGTATTTGACAACGTTAATTTACATTTTAAGTATAATTTAAAATTTATTTGACACTTGATGGCGATTTACTCCGGGTTATGTACCTAAATATTTATACACAATAATGAACTCTCTTCTTTTATTTTGATTAAAACTGAAAATTATTTTTCTCACATTAAAATAAGTGGCAGTATGGTTGTAAAGTTAGCATTACGGCATTCGAATCCGAAGATCCCGAGTTCGAATCCCACTAAAGCTAAAATTATATGAACTATCATATTACAGCTCGATGAGTCCAAACCCTGTACTTGAATTGGAATTAAGTTGTGGTACATAGTAGCATAAAGAAATAAATAAATTTTGTTTTTAAAATTATCAAGTCGGCCTGTGGATCTTAAGAACCCTGGTTCGATCCCCACAGCCGACAAAACATTTTCACCAATTAAAAAAATACCCCTGTGGCTCCCTCACCATTAACATCTTTGGGGGTCATGATTTGACGGTTGGTAACTGCCCTTCACGCGCATAAATATATCACTTACCGAGATCTGCTTCGGCAGAGTGCCACACCGAGTAATGGGTAAAAGGCGTGATGATATCTTTATTTATTTATTAAAATGTCAGTAAATCTGTAATCCATTGAACTCAACAATTTTGAGATAAAAATTTTCCTCTAGAATACATAAATAAATAATTAGTAAGATGTAGCTCACTGGTATGAAGTCGGCCTGTGGATCCTGAGAACCCTGGTTCGATTCCCACAGGCGACAAATAATTTTCATAATTTAAAAAGAAAGCTATCCCTGTGGATCCTCCACCACTAACATCTTTGGGGACCGTGATTGGTAACCGCACTTTATGTGCAAAATATATCACTTACCGAGATCTGCTTCGGCAGAGTGCCACACCCAGTAATGGGTAGAAGGCGTGATGATATATTTATTTATTTAATTAAATGTATTGACAGATTATTAAATACTTACATACATTCATAATTAATTAATGAATTTTCGATACTTTTCATAATTAAATTTCAAATAAACCATAATTAGTAGGTTAAGTAAATACTTTATATTTCAATATAAATAAAATAAACTTATTTCAAGAATTGGAAATGAATTTATTTAATAAAACATTTGCGAATTTTTGAGCATGTTGTAAACATAATTTTCCAGAAAAATATATAGTGTAAACACAACTTAACACCGTCATTATACAATTCTTCTCAAATCGGCATGATTCGTCTATTATCGGAATTTTTCCGAAGATTAAGAGTTCTGTTTATCGATTTTTATATTTTAAAACTATATTCCTAACGCTAACGAACAAGTTATAGCACTAATAAATGCATCGTTGGTTCCAGCTTCGCTATGCCAGTGTAGTACAGTGCGGGCGCTTACAGTGAACACGTGTTTTTCGAATATTTTGTGGTATTTAAAATGTGTAAAAGTATTTAAATTGTGCGTGACAGTGCGTTGGGTGGTGCGAATAAATGGAATATTAATATAATATAAGTGATAGTGTTGTGGAGAAGACTATAAACTTACTTCAAATCCCAGGTGGTGTTGATTTCGACAGTGGACAACAGGAGACGTGGCTCGGAGCTGATTCCTGGTCAAAGTAGGCAACAATATTATTATTATTTTATTATTTGTAGATGCATAATGAGTAAGCCGTGCTCCGATTCATATTTTTCTGTATGCCTCTTCGATTATTTATATGTAAAATAGACCAACCATAGGGATTTATTTGTTGAAAAGCTAATACAAACTGCAGTAGGAAATGGAACTAACCCGTATAACTTTGTTTATGTACAAGTTTCTAATCAAAACTGCAATGATATTCGTTTCATTTTTAAACGTATTTTATTTTTTATCTCTATGACTCGTTTTATATTTTAGGGGTCCGTGATTTGACGGATGGCAACTGCATTTCACGCGTATAAGTATATCATTGATCGAGATTTATTTATATATATTTTTCATCAACATTTTTAATTTATTATAACTTTCTTATGGGATGGCTAGCTCAGTGGTATGAAATCGGCCTGTGGATCCTGAGAACCTTGGTTCGATTCCCACAGGTGACGAACAATTTTCATAATTTCAAAAACTACCCCTGTGGCTCCTCCACCACTAACATCTATGGGGGCCGTGATTTGACGACTGTTAACTGCACTTCACGTGCAAAATATATCATTTACCGAGATCTGTTTCGGCGGAGTGCCACACCCAGTAATGGGTAGAAGGCGTGATGATATATTTATTTATTTTATTTTCTTATGATTAAAATTATGATGCGTTATATTTTTTAAATACCTCTCTTGTCAGATAACACTAAACAAAATTTAAAGTGTATGGGCCAATCTCTTTACCCACTATTTCTGATGCCGGCTTCACAATATTATATATTTGGGTATAGTAGATTAAGATAACAACTAGCACCGCTGCCGCATACCGTAACCTAAAATATGTGATTTCGTGAGTAAAAAAATTGAGGTTAAAAGTCAGGGCGTAATTTGAAACAAAATGCGTGAATAATGTGACATTATTACAAGTCTAAATTACATGGTTGGCGTATAAAATGTCTGTATCATTTTACATGGTTGGGTTGGGTTGGCGACGCGCAGCGTTGCTCGCAGGGCCGAGTTATATACGCCATCGCAATTTCCCAGAAGAATTTAGAAACAGTATTTCATAAAGGTAATAAAGTGGCAGTCGGCGCCATGGGCTTCTCCACACACAGAGGGTGTTATATCGTTACTTGTACAGGCTCGTATTCGTGAAGATTATATATCTGTACTCGTAAGATGATTTTCTAAAATGATATTGTTAATTAGGTTTTGTTGGTCCGAAGACTTTAAGTTGAAAGTCTTTTCTCTGAGCTCCGGATTAGATTCTTATTTCTGCGGGTTAACTAGCTTTTTATATATATTTTTATGCACAACCGGGCCGAAAAGCATGTGTTTTAACCCTAAAAAGGGGGCTTAAACACTTAATAATTCCTCTGGATACATAAATAAAACGACAAATTTTGTTTATTGTGAATACTTGATTGTGCAAAATGTCATTTTGACATATAACCTATTTACATATTTTAATGGGGTGGCTAGCTCAGTGGTATGAAGTCGACCTGTGGATCCTGAGAACCCTGGTTCGATTTCCACAGCCGACAAAAATTTTCACCAGATCAATACTATTCCTGTGGCTCCTCCTCCACTTACATCTTTGGGGGCCGTGATTTTACAGCTGGTAACCGCACTTCACGGACAAAAATATATTACTTACCGAGATCTATTTTGGCAGAGGGCCACGCCCAGTAATGGGTAGAAGGCGTGATGATATATATATATATATATATATATATATATATATATATATATATATATATATATATATATATATATATATATATATATATATATATATATATATACTTTTTTATATATACATATTTTAATCTTTTGAATATGTAATTAAATGTTATTTTATTGTGCATAAATTATTGCATGTACCACGGGTGAAATTAGCGTTCCTGACCCTGAGCATGTTATTAGCCCCCGGCGCTTTGCGCCTCGTCCTAATAATCATGCCACGGGCCAGAAACGTCTGTTTTCACCCTTGGTACATAAATAACTAGTTTTTATTATACGTTGTTGAAAACACTGAATTATGCCCCCAGATAAAAAATATTAATTTTCATCATTTTTATATTTACAAAATTTAAGCGGTTTAGTTTATAAAATTAATATAAATTTTAATACGAATATAGTCACTTGTAGAAAAATATAAAAATTAATTATTATTATTAATTATTGGGGTGGCTAGCTCAGTGGTATGAAGTCGGCCTGTGGATCCTGAGAACCCTGGTTCGATTCCCACAGGCGACAAACAATTTTCATAATTTCAAAAACAACCCCTACTAACATCTTTGGAGGCCCTGATTTGACGACTGGTAAACGCACTTAACGCGCAAAATATATCACTTACCGAGATCTGCTTCGGCAGAGTGCCACACCCAGTAATGGGTAGAAGACGTGATGATATATTTTTTTATTTTATTTATTAATTCAAAATGTATGTCTAGAAGTTCGAAAAATAGTGTATATTCCACAGGAGTAAAGTGCATTTAATTCCGCAGGAAAATATTTTTCTCATCTGCGGCTCGTAAAGTAAACTTCAACCTCAGTATTAAATTATTCATTTTAGTCCCTTGGTGTATAATATATTATTGTTTAAACCGGGAAAATATTTTTTTAGCTAGTATTTATTATTTTTTATTAATACGCTTATTGTAAATTATAGCGGATATGTTATTGTAACTAATATCAGTAACACATTTCAAATTTGAGGAAAATTTATTTAATACTTTATTATACAATCCAATACGTATAGGTACACAAGAGGTAGCTAAATATAGATCAAATTACCTATCTAAAGCTACGAGTAAATAAATTCTTCCGATATTTCGTTTCTATACGAAATCAATTTCGTCTCAAATTTAATCTGATTTAAAAAATAAACAAATTTGAATTTGTAATATTGAATCACATTAAACTAAAATCAAATCTATTGAATGAAACATTTTATATTTGGCCGTATCATAAAGAAAAACTTTTATACTTATTAGATTGTTTTGCAGAAAACTACAAATAGAAATTCCCTAGATTTCTTTCTTCAGTTTACATTTCAAATAATAATATCAAATCCTTTACAAATTTATCATATTTTGTATCTTTAAAAGCGAAGCATGTACAAAGTCTAGCTAACGAATAGTTCATGCATATTCAAAGAAAATATTTTATTACCTACCATACGCTGTAAACTTCAAAGTGATATTTTATTTGTACAGCTGATAGATAAAATCAAACACCGCTATTTTGCCTTTTAACAAAATGTAAACGGGCGCCATATCAACAAAATATTTGACAGACTTCGTTTGAAGATCCTGCGTGTATACGAGCATATGTGTATTCGAACGTAATTATGTTGATTCTAAGTAATGAGATCAATTTGATAACCTGTAAGAGTAGGTAAATTGTTTATTTTGTTAAAATGTGAAAATATTGACATATTTCCTTCATTTCTAGGGCGGTAATCTGTAATAATTATTTTTATCTATATTTAAATGCTTTGTCAATTAATTTCTTTAAACTAAATTAACAGGTTTTAATTAATACGAAGCTTTTCACAAATAAAAACAATATGTTGATGTACAAATGGGCAGTAATTAAATTACTTGTTAATTACAATATTTCAATTCAAAATAATATAAATGAAAATATGGTTCATTAGCAAAATACATTCGATAGTAATTAAATGAGCAGGATAAATGGTTTAACTAAAAATAAATGTTTAGTACATACAAAGCATTTTGAATTTGTATTAATATAGCTGAATGATTTAAATGTAACGAACGATTACGTGACAGATTTCTGGGTATTTTAAATTGATTGTATTTGCATTTACAGTTTTGTTGAAATATTTAAACGTTCAAATGTCTATTTAAAAACAACAAAAAATAAAACGGATGTTTCAGGGTTTTTTTTGTTAGTAAACAATTGTTTTTCAAATATTTACAACAGATTAATTCATGTAAAAGGTAACAAGGTGTAAAAATTTTATCGCTGATTTATTTTAATATTACCACAAGTTTGCAAAGAACTAAAACAAGTTTATAAAGTTTAAAAATGCACTGATATTTACGAGTATGTAAGTAGGTGTATGTCTAGACTTCGAAAATTAAAATGATAAGTCATGGAAATACAGCAAACTTAGTTAAAAATTTAGTTGGAAAATTCTTGAGAATTAATTTTTGGAGAATATTCCCAGTAAAACTTATAACAAAGTTTTCGAAGCATATTTTAAATGTATAAAATAGAATTCAGCTTTCCATAAAACCAAATCATTGTCACAAGGAGAGCTACTCAGTTTTTTTTATGTAAGAAAATAATTTGTTTTTAAATCATATTTTGAAGAAACAAAATTAAATTTTATTATTTAATTAGTATTTTAAATAAATAAATATATCATCACGCCTTCTACCCATTACTGGATGTGGCACTCTGCCGAAACAGATCTCGGTAAGTGATATATCACGGCCCCCAAAGATGTTAGTGGTGGAGGAGCCACAGGGATAGTTTTTGAAATTATGAAAATTGTTTATCGCCTGTGGGAATCGAACCAGGGTTCTCAGGATCCACAGGCCGACTTCATACCACTGAGCTAGCCAGCCCTATTTATTATTTATTTATTTTATTTATATATTTTTATTAATAATTTAAGTAGATTATAGTTCGGTGTTACTTGTGTTAGTTTTAGTACTACATTCAGTTCCATCTTTTCTATAAGGGCACATGGGGCACGAGCCCAGGGCCCTCGGCTTAATGCCGAGGTCATCGTTTACACGAAAAATAGAGGAGCTCAATTTTGTAGTGTAATTTTGCTTTGAATTACTATTATTTGTCGCCTATGGGAATCGAACTAGGGTTCTTAGGATCCACAGGCCGACTTCATACCACTGAGCTAGCCAACCCATTATTTATTATTTGAAATAAATACTTAACAATTAAGAAAATAAAATAAAATAATAAATAAATATAATAATTTGGAAAAAAATTGATTAAGCCGTGAAGAAAAGTTCATTTGTAGGAAATAAAGATAGAAACAATGTCTTTGTTGCTTGGATACCATGGCTTTTAATACAGAATTTAATAAAAAGACGACGTTTCGAATCTAGGTGCGATTCATTATCAAGTCCAGTAAAAAATTATATAAAAAAGAGTAACACAATCATAAGCTACATTTCGATAAATAAAAGTAACAACTGCAATATGACAGAACACTATTATTGCAATTGTTGTATTACAAATTCAAATATAAATAATGGGATGTCTAGCTCAGTGGTATGAAGTCGACCTGTGGATCCTGAGGTCCCTGGTTCGATTCCCACAGGTGACAAATTTTCATAATTTGAAAAAGCTATCCCTGTGGCTCCTCCACCACTAACATCTTTGGGGGCCGAGATTTGACGACTGGTAACCGCACTTCACGCGCAAAATATATCACTTACCGAGATCTGCTTCAGCAGAGTGCCACACTCAGTAATGGGTAGAAGGAGTGATGATATATTTATTTATTTATTTATTTAAATTCAAATATATGCATTTATCTAGATAAAAATCGAATGAAATAAACAGTTTCATTTCATCTCCGTTAAAGTGATGAAATTAATACTTAATCACACAATCGGCTTTGGTTTATGTGGCATAACTTTCATGATTTGATTGAGTAAACTACAATCCGATTACATTCCTGTCAATATAAATATATTCAAAGAGAAACAAATGAAAATTTGCTTGTCATTTCGAATCAGATTTTCAATTAAATTTTCACTTTCAATCGCTGAACCCCTAAAAGTCAATAAAACTCGAGTCAATCTCATTTCCAAGCAAAACCAGAAATAAAATCTGGAACAACTCAATTACGCACACTGAACGCACAACGTTGAAGCCGGCCAAACATCCGGCGGACTCTGATAACTTCCAGAAGTTAACAACTTCCCGTTCAATCATCATTCGTCATTATATTTTAATTGACATAATTACTGCTAAATACCCTTTGCAACCCTTGCGCGTACGCCTAATTTACGCGTGTGTGGGTATCAGATCCGAACTTACACCATTTTGTCATTCTGGACCGCTCAAGGTGAAACATGGCCTTAATTTGTTCTGCAGATGCCACCTGAAAACTAATCTTTTTGAAACAAGATATCATTCTTATTTTCTAATGAAACTTATTATGTATAGTACATATTTTTGAAATTAAAGATTGAAAATAATGGATGGAATTTTATGAGTTGTATTAAAGTCTATATTAATTATTATATTATTATATGGGGTAATGGCACATTGGTAGCAAGTCGGCCTGTGGATCCAAAGAACCCTGGTTCGATCCCCACAACCGACAAAACATTTTCACCAATTTAAAATTACCCCTGTGGCTTCCCCACCACTAACGTCTTTGATGGCCGTGATTTGACAGCTGGTAACCGCACTTCACGCGCATAAATAGATCACTTACCGAGATTTGCTTCGGCAGAGTGCCACACCCAGTAATGGGTAAAAGGCGTGATGATAATTTTTTTTTTTAATTTAATCAATACACTGTTTTAGCTCATGTAAAGTAAAAAGTGATCAAAAGGAATTGTTACAGTTGGCAATAAAAAAAAATACTTGAAATTGGTAAGCCTGATATATAAATTCAGTTCCTGTTGTTAACAGTGACATTTGAAAATTTATATTTAAATGTGCTTACATTTATTTCTAAAGTATTTCTACTACTTAAAAAGACAAAATTCTTTTAGCTCCTGACATAACCTGTTTGTATTTATTAGAAATGTCAAATAGTATATTCGTCTTTACCTGGCGTTGTGCCAACTGTGGAATAAAAAGATCTCCGGAATTGTATTGCCAACTGTAACAATTCCTTTTGATCACTCTGAATATGGGAGTACTATTTCAGTGTTACCATGGTATCACTATTTAAAATAGTTCTAATACAACTTATTGACTAACATCCATTATATTTCTGTGCAAAAATTATATCCTACTTGTACTGAATTTCTAAAAAAACAATTCTAAATTAATTTTTTTATTGCCTTCCTCCGTAGCGTTTGTATTATATTTAATCTCAAAGCTACTGACTATGATTACACAAAATGTGCTGGTTAATCGCACAAACTTTTCCCTTTTATATAACTGGGTCATTATCTGTAACCGATCGTATATTAATGATACATAATTTTTTATATATCTTGATTACTTATAGATTATCACAATTTCGGTATTTTGTAACCAGAATCATTTACTCTGATATTTTTATGTTCAAGCATTTTTCTAACTTTTATACGTAGCTACTATTATAAAATAGTATATTATTTAAAGAGTGTGTAATAGCTATCATACACGATTGCAATACGTTAGCTTTTCTACGGCTACTCAACTACAAATGACACTTTTAGGTCTAGATAAATTTAACGAAAATAATAATTATTATTACTTATTATTTTCTATTTTGTAATTTCCGGATTGAAACCACCCAGTAAACATTGAAATACAATAAAGTAGTGGTTTTCAAAGTTTTCGGAGCTATGACCCCTTTGGAAGCGACAATAAAAAAAAATTATAATCGCATAATCTCAAAAACCAGTTGAAAATCGAAAACATTTAAAATATGGTTCTATATCATTCAGACTACGAGAAATCGATTGCCGTTGAGCGCATCTTCATATCTTTTTTAGATATGGAGTAAAAGCGATTTTTGCCTTTTTAAAAATCTGAACTTTGAAGGCCCATATCTCGAAAACTAAAAGAGATATTGAAATGCGGTTTGAATGAGTGTATTTCTCGAACTCTAATTAACTTGCATGGAAATTTAAAAAATTTTGAAAATTTTAGAATTTTTCTCAAAATTTTCTTTTCTCCATATTTTCAAAACTTGAACAGATAATAAAAATCTGTGGACACCAGTGGATTTCTCGCGTGAAAATACATAAGTATGTAAATTTTCAAAATATTTGCACTACGCATAACAGTTTTAGAGCAAAAAAACTAAAAATGGCCAAAATTCGTAAAAATCTTAAGGGGTACCCCTTCAAAAATAATTAAAAAACAGTGATTTTTCGTTTTTTTGTAATAAAAACTTTATCTGTGCGAATTTTTACCTGAAATTTTGCATACCTATGTACTTTTACGAGAGGAATTCATTGGTGTTCACAGATTTACATTATCTTTTAAATTTTTTGAAATATTGAGAAACTAAAATTTTGAAAAAAAATTGTAAAATTTTTAAAATTTTCAAAATTTAGGTGTAAATCAATTAGAGCACCAGAAATACACTCGTTCAAACCGCATTTCAATATCTCTTTTAGTTTTCGAGATAAGGGCCTTCAAAGTTGAGCTTTCCAAAAAGTCAAATATCGCTGTAACTTAACAACTAAAAAAGATATAAAGATGTGCTCAACGGCATTCAATTTCTTGTAGTCTGATTTATATAGAACCATATTATAAAATTTTAAATTTTTAAACTGATTCAACCAAAAAATATTGACATTTTCATTAACTGACATTTTTGCGATTACGACTTCAACGATAAAAAAAAATATATTGAGGGTCAAAATATGCATAATTATAGAAAAATATATGAGAAGCTAAATGGTGAAATCCTCAATTTTTCTATTTTTTGTAAATAGCATCCGACAACCCCGTCGAGGGATCGCGACGCACACTTTGAAAACCACTGCGATAAAGTATGAAATAAATAATATTTTAACAACGGGAGTAGAAAAAATTATATAATGACAGCTTTGTAAAAAGTTTGGCATAATTTTGATCACAAAATTTCAAAATAGTGTTAAAAATTGGACATTATCAGTAACAAATAATGATTGAGTTACAGAATAGAGAAGGAGTTTATTTTAAAAACAGTTCATTTAAATGATTTTCGTTTCAGCAATTTCTCATGTGATAAAACCACGCTCCCAGTATACCAAAAAAACAAAACTCCAAGTTTCAGCCATTTTTCTTTCTGTATCTTGTGCCTTTTAAGATACAAATAAAAACTACGGAATCTTATGATACATTTGGCTACTATCCAACTAAAACTATTTCTCACATATAGATCATAATAATATTCGGAACCACAATCTCTAGCATCAAACAAAGAAACGTTACACATTGTATATTCTTGACCTATAAAAATCTGTCCTAAATTCTTTACGGGCTAGTCCTCCTCTGCTGCAATGAATAGGCCTCTTTCAATTACGCACGTATCACGACGGTATCTCATCGTGGCGAGAAGGTCGTTGAGCACACTGGGCCACTGCGGAGCTGTGGTGAGGGGAGGGGGTGCAGATAGACCAGGGGGAGATTGGTGGGCGACCCTATTGACCCGGGAGGGCGAACAGCGGGTTCACTGAGCAGATTGTAGTGAGTGAACCGAGGCAAGGACGCTCGCTCATCGCCTTTGACGAGCTGTTTGGCCCGGACATCGGACATCGGATGTAGACGAAACTTCCCCGGAGACATTGTACTTGTGACAAATTAATTTGGGGCTTGATTTCTCTTGTTGTTTTTGTTGGTTTTCTGGATTAATTATTGAAATTGTTAGAATGAAGTCTGGAACTGGCGTATAGGTCAATTGACGAGAAAATTGGGGGCAAATAAAGTAAGAGTTATTCGAGTTTATTTCGAGGAAAAGTTACTATCTAATGTTAGATATAAAAGATGGTGGAATTGTTTTAAGCAGGGCTGTGGAGTCGGAGTTTAAATGAACTTCTGGTCAGTGAAATCGAAGTCAGAGTAACGTTTAAATTTTGTAGAAATAAAAAAATGTGAGGTGATGCATTTCTGTTTTTAGTAGAGTACATATTTTGACTGAATTTTAAATTTATAAAATATTAAAAAGTATTAGTAACGGCTTTATACATATTTTCGTAGAATGAATGCAGTGTACATACCTGAAAGAATCATTACTAATAATTAATCAAGTTTGTCGTAAAGTGCAACTTTAATCTTCATGTTTTTACCATTCTAATTTTCCTTAAGAAAATATTAAAAATTCTTATCTGCCTAAGTGAAACTATTGCAAAATTCCTGCAAGATTAGGTCAAGAATTTAATTCTGAACATACCCGGTAAGAAAAATTTCATCTTTATTACAAATTTATTAACTTTATTTAATAATTTACATGTCACTTGAAAAAGCAATATAACAAAGTAATTACAATTTATAAAAGCATCCTTCTAAAACAAAAAAGCATTTAGATCTTTCGTTTGGCATTTCATCCGCGAAAATCTCCACAAAACAAAAACCTAAATAACAAAATCCCAAAACAAACGATTTACCTCGAACACTTGACAATCACCTGACGACCTCCAGCAAACAGCTTCACATATACATGCGACACAAAACAAAACACAAACAGGCGGTAGGAAGGAACAAACCGGCGTCGAAACAAAGGCGCAGAGCTATCGGCCCTAGGCGTCAGCGTGAACGGAAAACGATAAACAACACATGAATAATTTATACAGATTATATGATGGATATACGCATGCGCAAATCACTTCTCGCCTGTTATTTTATTCGTGTGTATAAGGGAACTGTAACGCTGAAATTGCATTCCGTATGTGCTTTGTTTATGTGTATTACTTTGTGATTGAAAGCGGAATACATCAAAAGAGGGCATGAGGGAGAGGGGATACTGAGGATGTGAAGCGTTGAGCAGCCTGGAATATGAATGTTTTGAAATGTAATGAGAAGTTTGTTTACTTCTGAAGTTAGTTGGATTAGCGCACATGAGTAGCTGAATTTACGAGAGATGTTTCTTTCAAGGACTTTCAGTTATATTTCAGTTATGAAACACAAATAACACACACAGGGTGTTTAATTAAAACGCGGGCCACAGGCATGAGAAATACTAATTCCTATTACTATAAAGATCATACATTGACACTTCCTGTTCCTCTAGTAGGTAATAGAATATTACATAATAAGTCTCAGGAAAGTAATAGTATATTACATAGTAAGTTAGAAAAGTGATGCTTTACGAAGCGATTGTTTGAAATATGAGGCAGCAGGCAGAGTATTTTAAGCCGCTGAGTCAAGTTAAAACACTTTCCTTACATGTGATATATACTATTTTTTCTGAAACGGTTTAATTTATCAATAATTAATCATAAATAATTAAAAATATAAAATAGTCAGGTAAAGTCTTTATCAGACTGTTTTGTACTTTACTAGACTATTTTTTTTGTGGTAACCTTGGATACGTTCTTTACTTGACTGTTTTAGTAAAATCTACTTTTCATATTAAAATGGGTCAGAAAAGTATGCACATTTTTAACAGTTTCTGAAAAAAATCCATTCGATTATTCCGGATATGTTTATCAAACTCAATAAACCTATGGCCGGTATCACGAACAAAAATTAAATTTTAAACTTTGATTACATAAATAAAAACAAATCGAAATTACATGTCAAATGGAATAATTAATATTGCTCTCAAACATTCGATTTGCTTTTATTTACTTATTCCATGTTTAAAATTTAACTTTTGTTGGTGAAACCGGCCACTAGTATGTGAAAATCTAATCCTGTAGTTGTTTTCTACATTGAGATTTTCAAATTCACAGATTAAATTCGAATGCATCTTGGGATTTTTTAACTCACAGTCATTAATGCGTCATTGTCAGTTGTGTATATTCGTTCGTAACAGAAATTTAGAACAGGTGTTGTAAAAACGTTTACCAAAGAAAAAACGTTTAATCAGTTTTAGTGTCTTGATAATACGTAACCGACCTTACGTTATATAAAAAAAGTTTTAATTTTGGTCTCCTCTACTTACCCTAGAAATTTGTTAAACGAATTTTTCACTCCTCTTTTTTACCAAGCAATCTGACGAAAGAACATAAAAAGGATAAATTCATTAAAATAATTAGATCACAATACACAACTACCTTCTTCCAATACTTCTTATTTATTTATTTGTTACTCTGCACAACAGGAACTTAATCCCAATTACAGTAGCTTATAGTGAAATCCAAATCACTCAGACACAACCGTATTTTTTTATATAAGTAGAAGTCAGCGAGATTTGAACGCACGATCTCTTGCTTGCTAATTAGTAACGCAAGTTTTACCTCACTTTAGTCCACTGGGCTACGATTGCCTATACTGCTATACATTCATCAAAATATCTACATTCTTGTTATTTACAATTGCAAATTCGAGCTGGACTTTAATTAATCAACAGCTTGAAACTTCTGTTCTCCTGTTATTAGAGCAGATAGCAGTGCAGTGCAATCTGCAGCTGCAGTCGTCTTAGTATCTCTCTCTTTCTCTGTGCCACTGTCCTCTCTGTTCATTCGGTTTGTGACATTTGCCTTCCTTGAGCAATCTGTACCCAACGGAAATACGAATGTACAACATAGGTACTGGGCTGCCGCTGTTCGTTTGCGGCGGTGATATTTGAGATCAGTAGTCGGTTTAATGAGTTTTCACATGGTGAGATGATTCAGTTTCAAACTGGTGTGGTGTTTCGTGTTTATAGTGACGTGGACTGGCATGTTCATTACTTAATTGCTTGTTTACTTTTAATATAAAATGTAAATATATGTTAGAGAAATGAGTTAATTAAAATTAAGCTTACTTTAAAAATGACAAGTCTGATAAATATATTTTTTTAAATGTTGAAATAATTTTGATGTTATATCTAAATTTTAAATTGGTTATTGAGTTGATCGTATAAAAAAAAGAAAAACATAATAAGCATTATGAAATTTAATGTTGTTGAGCGTACCTTCATACCTCGTTTAGTTATTGAGATATAGACTCGGAAAAGTAAAAAATCTGACTTTTCCAGAGACTATATCTTAAAAACTAAAGAAGATATGAAGATGCGCGCAACGGCATTGAATTTCGCGTGTCCGAATTGACTTATAAGCAAATTTTTAGCGATTTTTATTTTTTGAAAATTTCTTAAGGGGTACCCCTTGGATTTTTTCCGATTTTAGGCCAATTTTAGACTGTTTGCTCTAAAATTCTTACCTGTACGAATATTGTAACGAAAATTTACATATATATGCATTTTTACCCGCTGAATTCAATGGTAAAAGCCACAAATGCATATGCCTTCCAGTTATTGAGATATTGTTAGAAAACTGTTTTATGAGAAAATTTTGTTGAAAATTTTTAAAAATTTAAAAATTGTTGAAAATTTGTTTAAAAGTTAATTGAAGCACGAGAAATTCAATGCCGTTGAGTGCTTCTTCATATCTCGTTTGGTTTTTGAGATATAGACTGGGGAATGTTAAAAATCTGATGAATTATTTTCGCAAGTCTCCTTATATTTGTCAGTAGATGCCACTACTAACTAAAACCCTAACTAAAACATGATTTACGAATACTGCTCCAAAATGGTTTAAAACGTAAAACATAAAACTTACACTAATTTTGATTTGTGATCGAACCTTTATTTTTTAAATATATCCAATAAGAGAACCTATAATACGATAATAAAAATTTATCTACAAGTATTTTATCGCTTACTTTCGTAGTCTAATAATTAAAGCATTGATATGCTACAACTATCAACCAATTATTTTAATCCCTTGTTCTACCTTCAATTTAATTACAATTATATTAAGGATTGTGTTGATTACCCAATAATTACCGAAACGACTTGTTAATTCTTTCTTAACGTAACCGGATAAGTATTGAACGTATCGGCCTGTGAAAATGAGTGTCTATTAAAATATTATATATATATATATATATATATATATATATATATATATATATATATATATATATATATATATATATATATATATAAATTGAAATATCATTATGTCCTTTATCTATCATTAGGTGTGGCACTCTACCGTAGCAGATCTCGGCAAGTGATATATTTATGCGGGTTAAGTTCGGTTACCAGTCGTCAAATTACAACCCCTAAAGATATTAGAGGAAGTAGCCCCAGGTCTACTTTTAATGTGGTGAAAATTGTTTGTCCGTTGTTGGAATCTAACCCGGTGTCTTAAATTCACAATCCAATGAGATACCACTGAACCACCTACCTCATTAAAAATATTACGACAGCCTATATAAAATTTTTACCGACGTCATATATTTTATCATAAAAATACATAAAATAAATAGTTTCAACGCTAGGTACCTTTTTAGAATATGAAATAAACGCTTTGCTTTCATAAAATATTTCCATGACATTGCAGAAGAGAACACAAAATTTTATGCACGCCTCTGGAATATCTGCATACAAAGAGGGATGGGGGTGCATTTGCTCATATATTTCACACCCTTTCCCCAGGGATAACCAGACGTATGTTATTGCACGTGAGCTCTGCATAGCAATGCAGCCTCAAGCTGCAGTTAGCATAGCAGCAGATTGTGCTAATATACGATTATTGTCTATTGTTTAAGTACTAAGTAGTTCATATCCTCCAGCAATGCTAAATATATGAAAACAAATTTATTTTAGTTATTAAGTTTAAGTATATTCACAAAGTTATATAGTGGAAATAAAATGATACATTTTAAGTTATGAAAATATGAGAAGTACGATAAGTGTTCCATATTTTAATGGAAATGGGACAATTTTAGTTTACGATCCGCTATTATATTATGCTAAGTTTATTGAATTAAATTTAAATATAATTATATACAATTATTAAAATAATGTATGGGGTGGCTAGCTCAGTGGTATGAAGTCCGCCTGTGAATCCTGAGAACCCTGGTTCGATGCCCACAGGCGACAAACAATTTTTATAATTTCAAAAACTACCCCTATGGCTCTTCCATCACTAACATCTTTGAGGGCCATGATTTGACGACTGGTAACCGCACTTCACGCGCAAAATATATCACTTACCGAGATCTGCTTTGGCAGAGTGCCACACCCAGTAATGGGTAGAAGGCGTGATGATATATTTATTTTATTTTATTTACGATAAGTGCTCCATATTTTAATAAAATTCACGAATATGTAAACAATAACAATCAGCACACCCTTCCTACCCCTAAGAATAAAAAATATTAAAATGCCTATTACTCTTTACGCTTTAATTAAAACAGTCATGAACAATGATTGAAAAAATCGTGGAAAATAATTAAAAGAGACATAATTACTACATTTGAGAAAATGGCATCTGGTTATTATACGCATTTTAATTAGTAACAAAAACGCCCACGCTCAATCCATTAAAGGAATCGATCGACTAGCACAACAGTCATTCTGACAAAAGCTCTCGTTAAGTTTTGTGTGTCTGCTCCACTTTTAATATATGCTTCGTGCATTAGCGCTAGAACATGTTTTATATCTCGGAATAAAAGCACCATTAAACATAAATAAAACCACCATATGTGTCATGCACTAAATATTTTATTATATCGTTTAGATACGTAAGTAATGACATAAAAATGTTCAGCACAATCAGCCTTTGAGTGGCAACCGAGGTGAAAGATTAGAATATCTTTCTTTCATGTCAGTATGTGCATAAATTTTTAATATTTGATAAGTTTTTTTACTTTATTACAAGCTAAAATATTTTATATCTTTCTGCGAGTAGCTCATTATTGTTTAATAATACCATGGATACAAGGTATATTCAGTTCATAATGCCTTAGGGCATTATATGTTTTTAATAGGACCTAGGGCATTAGGAGTGATGTTACTATGGTAATACTGTCAACAACTGACATTTCTTTTATTCAGTGTTGCCAGGTAATCAAATATTCATTATTTAGATTATTAAAAAATACTAGGAAGACCGACTATACACTACTGTTGCTGGGTTGCAAGAAAAAAATAAAGAGCTCTTTAGTTAAAGAATTGTTTACCTAGCAACTGTATCAATAGGGATTTTCGGAAATTTATTGAACCGTTAGTTACTAATGAACCGATAAAACTTTCATGCAATCCAGCATTAACCACCTACAAAATATAATATAAATTTTGTCACCTGGATATTACTAATGTCAAATCATATCGATGTTATCTAATTGCCATGGATACAACTTTACTTGCTTTCCCTAGGGGAGAAAAATTTGCTTTCTTCCCATGTATTACTTTATTCTTTCAATTGATGAAAGACATTTTTAGTTTATGATAAAGTATTCCCGTCACTCGGGTCGCACAAGAAATTCCATTTATGATAGAATCGCTGTCATCTGTCAAGCAGAAATTATAATTTTCAGTAATATGTCGTACGATAAGCTTAAATGCATTGAATGCTATGGCATGTTTCAAACAATGATTGTGCGGAGAAATTATCGTACGATAAACTATCGCTCGTGAGGAACGGCATTTAAGCTTACCGTAAGATTTTTTTTAACATAGGATAAAAAATCGTCCGATAAAATATCGTTCGTGTGAAACGGTCTTAAAGCAATTGATATTAATAATCGCGATTCCAAAGGTAGTAAAATTTTGTTTATTGTCAAATTATGCTGGTCTTACTTCTAAGCAACCAAGTTTGAATAAAGAAAGTAAAAGTTTGTGGTGAAATAAACAGAACCACAAACTGTATTTACGAAAATAATTTGCAGAACGATGTAATTTATTAAAATTGTGACATTTATATTCGCCGTTTTCAAAGTACTTATTAAAGATAAATCAAAGTTTATCCAGCGAAATACTTTCATCCACTTGTACAGTTGTCCTATTTTTTTTAGCTTTATTACGTAGAGCTAATTATCGTAATTAATTATTTATTAAGATGCACGTTTCGAAAAATTAAACCATAGTTCAATTGATAAATTTATTTTATTTCTGATGAATCAAACATATATTAGTTACGTACCTTGTAGAGTTTAACAATTTCACAAGATGTAATTTTAATAAAACGTTAAAATATTTAGATAAATAATGATAAAAGTAATGAAAAATATGTAAGTAAAACGAACATATAAAACAAAGCTTGTAGATATTGTATACTTCATCATAATATTTCTGCTTTTAAGAAGATTAAAGGAGTGTATTTGTTAGGAGTATAGCTAAGATTGGTTGTCTACATTTCTGTCAGAGATAATTACTGCAAATAACATTTTAAATTATTATACTTATAGCCAGGCAGAAGAAAGTTATGTAGGTAACCATGAGACTGCGTTTATAGTTAGACTTCCACCTAAGGAATGGCGCTAATATTCTTTATGTGAAGGCAGCCATTTTAGGTAACTACAATATCGGCAATCATTGGTTACTAGATTGTGTCTGTAGTTGTCATTTGTACGTATTTCAAATTTTTAATCTGTCAAATATCCAATTAATTTTTGTTTGTGATATAATTTCATATAAATAATGTCATCAACTAATATCAATTGTTGTGTAAAAAACTGCACTGCTACCGGTAAGCAAGTGATCATATAATAAATAATATTTAGATGAGGAAGTCATAATATATTTTCAAGTTCACAAGCATTGGATAAAATTGCGATTGAAACAGTTTAAATTATAAATAAATTGTATACACGAGAATATTTTAATAAATGTTTATATTGGGTTTATGAATTTTTATTTTATAAATAAATAAATATATTATCACGCCTTTTACCCATTGCTGGATGTGGCACTCTGCCGAAGCAGATCTCGGTAAGTGATATATTTATGCGCGTGAAGTGCGGTTACCAGCCGTAAAATCACGGCCCCCAAAGATGTTAGTGGTGGGAGAGCCACAGGGGTAATTTTAAATTGGTGAAAATGTTTTGTCGGCTGTGGGGATCAAACCAGGGGTCTTAGGATTCACAGGCCGACTCGGATACCACTGAGCCATTACTCCATTTTATGTAGTTTAAATATATATGAAATAATAATAAGAATTACAAGTTACCTAAATACGCATACCGGGTTTCCTATATAAATGACCTTAGTTAGACTTCCACTACAAAGATGGCGCAAAATACAGTCTCAGTTTGTAACATGGCAGTTTCTTATCTATAGTAGTATATTGTGATCTGTGCTTACAATTAAGTAGGTATAATAAATTCTGCTATACGTATGCATAAATAGACAAAGAGAAGTAAATTGAATAATATATTTTAAATATCATTTTCCTGTGGTACTAGTACTTCACTCTAATTCCGAAATCTCTCTTTTATTAAAAAGAAAAGAAATACATGAAACAAACAAATTGATACAGCAGCCTTGAGATTTGTATAATTTTGGAGAACCTCGGTATTATATCACATTTTAATTCATTGACTGGAAGTTATCTAACATTTTATTACTTAATAAGCAAGTCCTTAACGTGATGCCACTGACCTAGAAATAAAATGCAACTATTATTAGATTACGACTTGGAAAGAATATTAATACGTAGGTAAACATGTATTACTCGTACCGATATTTTCTATTATTTAAAAGGAATCATATGACACGTAGATATTGATTTCTGTTTTCCACAATGTGAAGAACGACGCAAATAGTTATATTCCTTATTCCCAACTAAGAAAACAATAGAATTAAATTTTCTGGTTTAACGGAAGTTATTAGCTTTTAAAATTAGTTCTAAAATCCAATAACGTGCTTCAGCAATTCTCATTCGAAAAATAAGTAGCTGTACAAGTTCTAATTCTACGGATGTTTTCATTTTGACATTTAATTTATTCGTTCGCTAGCAGTTAAATTAATTTTAAAGCTAACTGTCCATCAATTAATTGGTCGTATAATGACATTAAAATGGAACGGAAATTGTTTTACATTTTACACTAATTTAATTTGATTTATTAAATTAGGTCTATGACAATTCTATTGTAACTATAGGTACCTCAAAATGTCATAATAATCATGTAAGCTTTCCAATAGTGCAGTATAGTGACCCTTTTAACATAAGTTGCATACACGATGGTGTTTGATACTATGAGTAATTTTAATTATTAATTATTAATTTTATTTCGAAGAATGGCACTTTCTGCACGAGGTATACATATAACTGTTTTCACTACCTTATGAGAAAAACATTTTCACAAATTTAATATTACCCCTGTGGCTCCCGCACCACTAACATCTTTGGGGGCCGTGATTTGACGGCTGGTAACCGCATTTCACGCGCATAAATATATCATTTACCGAGATCTGCTACGGCTCACAGTAGCGTACCTAGGGGGGGGGCGGAGGATGCGCTATTTTGGGGCGCCATTTTTTATATCTAGTTTTAGTTGTAAAAAACAACTTGTTCACTTCATAAGTTTACTATTCGATTTCTACGAATTATGAATTGCTATATGATTTCGAATATATTTCTTCATCGTCAAGTCAATGTAGGGTTCAAAATATTATCTCGAAAAATTCCTTTATTACTGCCTAATTTAAATATGCCATCCAATGGTAAAAAAGTTTCCCACCTATAGTTTGTCTCAATAACAACTATTTATTTATTTAATGTGGTAATGGCTCAGTGGTTTCGAGTTGGCCTGTGGATCCTGAGGATCCCGGTTCGATTCCTACAGCCGACAAACAATTTTCACCAAATTAAAATTACCCCTGTGGCTGGTAACCGCACTTCACGTACATAAATATATCACTTACCGAGATCTGCTTCGCCAGAGTACCACACTCAGTAATGGGTAAAAATTGTGAAGATATATTTATTTTTTATTAATTTTTTTAATTTATAAAAACCACCATTTGAATTGTCTTAGAAAGGGCGATAAATTGGAGACCGCCCTGGGCGGAAAAAGTTCTTGGTACGCCAGTGCTCACCTAGTAATGGGTAAAAGGCGTGACGATATATTTATTTATTTTGTTTATGAGAAAGTAAAGTAATAAATTAGAAATTTTGATAAGATTTATTATTCTCTTAACAGATGTCACCTGATTGCGACTATTGTGAAATAATACCATGGTTTTCCATTTTCAATGGAAATGGCTTTACGTTTTTCTTTAGGGAAGAAAATATACTTTCCTTTCTAGGAATGAAAAATGTCACTTTCTTCTCTCAATTGACGGAAAATAATTTTACTTTCTGACAAAGTCGCAAAACGTAAAAAGATTATAACATAATGGAATCATAAATTTTACAGATCGAAAAAACACATAAGGTATCATTTTTCATCTGAGAAGAAAATCTTCTTCGAGATATTTCTTTATATACCTAAAAAATATTTATGAATACTTTTAAGAAGATTGTTTTGAATACGCGCAGAAGTGGAAATTATATAAAAACGCTACTTTTCATGACATATTTCATCAAAGAAAAGATAACTTTGATTCTGATACTGTGCAAAGTGTGTCTGTGGTTCCTTGATTCATGCCACGTTCGGTTGCTTTCGTTTCGCTTCCTTTCCTTCTTTGTGTGGGAATTTACTGTGACATGCTTTTGGAATTTAGTTCTGTCTATTTGAAAAAGATATTCCAGTGTTTACTTTTTTATCATCCGTGATATTTTATGTAGACTGTTTTTTTCTTTACTATATGATTGGTATTTTATTTACTGTAGCGAATAAATTTCACAAGCATACGTAATCGCGTAAAAATATGTTGCTGGAAAAGATAAATAATTCAATTCATCAGATTGTGGATATTAGAATATAAACTCGATTTTTATTTACATAATATTACAAACAAAAAAACACGAACATCAAACTAAGAAAAATATCCTTGACTGTCTGTATTTAGAATTTAAGCTTAAGTAATACGATAATTTATTATTACAAAGTCCCCAGTTTCTTCAAAATTCCCTAACAGTTATTAAGGAACTATAATTCCAAAATAAGCCCATTGGTTGTTTCCGGAAGTTAACGAACTACACTTTATGTCCAAGAAATAACTTTTAAGGCTATTCTTTCGAGCAATTAGTTTCTTAAGACATAGGCCGTAATTCATTCTATAAGCGTTTACATCGTTCAACTTGCTCGAACAAAATTCAAAATGGCTGGAAAGTTGCTTGAAGACCCTATTTATTGATTTAATATAAATGGTGATATGAACATCGAGGAGGAATGAAATTTAAATACATACATAACATTACATTATGTCCTATCAAATTGGATACCACGAACTCTTGAAACAGTCGTTGAACATTTATTCATTTAATTCATCTTACAAGTAATCTTCATCAAACTATTTTATCGTAACACATTCCTTTCATACAAGCTAGACTCATCTTTCGTTCGCGCAACAAACTTTCATTCATATCCATTCAGTTATTTCTAGATTGTCCACACAATCTCTCACCCTCAAATTCACCTTTCATTCCACATTTATTCCATATGATCCAAATCTCCTCACACCCAAAATTTGTGTAAATGTGGCGTAATTTATCAGGAGTATAATTTTTTAACTAAACAGATCCTTGAAATTTTATTTTTTGATAATATTGCCACCCAAGTAAGGTAAAAGTATTCATTCAGAAATATCGAACTTAATTACAATTTAAATTTAAAAACTTATTTCTTATCTTTCATCAAATTTTATTAACGTAGTAGTACAACAATAAATGAACAAACTACACTATACGATATTACGTCATAAACTATTTTAATAGGGACTTTTAAATGGTACTTTCCTGGTTCATAAACCTAACCTTAAAACAATATCAAATATAACAAATCTATTGTTATAAACTAGTTTATAGCGGAAATATAAAAATATATTACATGTTCTATTTGAAATAAGGAAGTCGACATCATTTATCCTTAAATCTGAAATAGTATGTTAGGTTAGCTACTCCACAAATGTACCTCGTCCTTGACCGTTCTGCTCAATAAAATAAAATGAAAGAAAATAAAACAAATAATTTTTAAACCCACACATGTTTTACATATTTGCAGTATAGCGTAGTAAAAGAAGATAATTCGCGGCTTGTAATTGGTATAAACGCGAGACGAGTTTAAATTAACCCAATAGTTAAGTTGTGAGTTAGTATACTAATTAATTATAGATTACTTTATATTATTGCGACATTATTGCCTTAATCAAAAGAAAACACAAAATTATTTTAATTTGCTTAGTAACCTACTTCTAATAGTTTCGTTTTTAACCTTAAAATGTTGCTGTGTAAATTTGTCCCATCAAGCTCCGCCCATCACTGCAATTTTATAAATATTTAGTATATCGAAAAGATAATAAATAAAAAAGCTATTTTGGTATAATACATCCATTTAGGACTTTTATGTTATAAGAAGCCCAAAGTTTCAGAGAGTAATTTAAAAAGAATTAAAGTAATCTAAATTATATTTTATTAATGGATAGGTGTATTACAAGCATAACGAGTATGTAATTTGTAATTTGTGTTCTGTAAATTAGTATATCTAATACAATTATATAATTGTATTTCTTCTTTAAAAGTTATTATTCAATATGTACTACAAATTTTTGGGTGAAGTTATACATAAATAAACTTCGTAAATAAATATAAATATATCATCACGCCTTCTACCTATTACAAGGTGTGGCACTCTGCCGAAGCAGATCTCAGTAAGTGATATATTTTGAGCGTGAATTGCGGTTACCAGCCATCAAATCACAGCCCCTAAAGATGTTAGTGGTGGAGGAGGGGTAGTTTTAAAATGGTGAAAATTGTTTGTAGTACATACATATTACATAACATGAGAAATAATGTAATAGCGGCATGATTCTCATTCTCACCACACTCTCTACAAATCTTCAATTACGTTAGCCCATTTACGATTCGATTATATACATAATTTCACCCTCATGGACCTTCATAAATCAATGTTTCCTTGGTCCGTGGCTGGCAGCCGCAACGCGTAGCGAGATATTACGTTCAAGATTAATGGAAACTACAAAATTTTATAGTCGAATATATATTTCGAATATTTTGGTACACGATTTATATATCTATAGTTGTTTCAAATAAAGAAACAAATACAATCTACTAACAGAAAAGAAAGAATAGAAAGAAATCTGATACAAATGTCTTATACAAAAAGTTTTATTTATTTCTTTTTACTATGCACAACAGGACCTTACCCCTTCCTACAGCTTATAGTGCAATAAATAATAAATTGAAATGTGAAGGTATTATTCCCTTGGTCAGTCAGTTTCACAGGCAATCGTAGCCCAGAGGATAAACGCGAAGTAAAACTTGCGTTTTCGTTTGCGTTAGTCAGGATCCTGTACTGTAATTGGGATTGTACAGATTATTATAAATAAATATGTTTGTACTTTTATTTTATTTTGTAACAAAAATTAGTTTTGTTCTCAGTACACTGTCTGACTGTTGAGATGATCATCTCAACTTGAATTGTTTTACTAATTGGTTCTTTAACCATGTATTTTTTAATTTAATTTTTTTTTTGTTAAAATGTATCTTCTTTATTATATGCAGTAAATGGTAAGTTTTTAATTACAAATTGACTGTTCATAAAATTTACAATTTATGTTTTTGTAGCTTGAAAATGGCCAGAATTTTGGACCGAAACATCGCTTTTTAATAAAAGAATGTAACTAAAAATTGTGTTAAATTTTTTGTAAAATTTTTTTCACCTAGTTAAGCCTGTGTTCCATTAAATCAATATTAAAAATAAATAACCAAAATGCATGGAAGTAAAGGCGAGACTAGCTAACAAAATTAATTATAAATTACCTAATTTAAAAATATGCTTTTAGTAATTTCTCTAAACTTTATGCGTCTCCTAGTCAATATTCCACGCTTCTTAGGGGTAGTCCCTCCCCCACCGGTTGAGAAACATTGCCCTAAAGGCTTATTCTTTCACATAAACCACACCTTATCCACTATGTCTTCCATTTAACTTTGGACACCCTTGACAGATAATGCATCGCGAGTGTCCTATCGGTCATAGCCACCTTGCCCTCCACTTTCCATCTAAACATTGGAACATCGACCACGAGGTCACGCCAACTATACACTATCCCCATTATCGATTCCTTGCCCTAGACGGACTTCATAAAATATGGAGAACCCAGGAAGCGGAATAAAGATAACATATTTTATTAGATTTTATTCGCATGATTTTACTTGAGTGAATGAATTATGTCATTTGTAGGGAGTACGGGAAATTTATTTGTGCTACTTGTGATGTGGGTATATTGAATTTTATGCCTGGAAAATGAGGTTAGACACGAAGTAGAAGTGTATTTATTGGAAAAGCAAAACCGATCGATCATAGAACGAAGTTACTGCGTTATCATAAATTTAATCCAATTCTAATATTTTCATTTTTATTTTTGAATAATATATTTCAAATATTATGCTGTTTTTATAACAATTTAGAACTTTACTTCACATGTCAGGTAAATAACCACTTTTACGGATATTATTTCTAAAGTCAACAGGTTTTAAAAAATAATTGTATCTACACTTCATTTATTATTCACTACAGTTAATTATTGACAAATATTATTTATATTGTAGAAAAATAGTTTATTACGTTACATTATGGGATGGCTAGCTCAGTGGTATGAAGTCGGCCTGTGGATCCTGAGGTCCCTGGTTCGATTCCCATAGGCGACAAATTTTCATAATTTGAAAAAGCTATCCCTGTGGCTCCTCCACCACTAACATGTTTGGGGGCCGTGATTTGACGACTGGTAACCGCACTTCACGCGCAAAATATATCACTTACCGAGATCTGCTTCAGCAGAGTGCCACACCCAGTAATGGGTAGAAGGCGTGATGATATATATATATATATATATATATATATATATATATATATGTTACATCTGAATAAACTCTAAAGTGATTCTTTTTAGAATGATTAGGAAGAAATCCATAAAGACACTTTAAGCTTTCTTAGTCCATTATTGTTTATTAATACCGTGGATACAAAGTACATTATTTAGTTCATAATGTCCTGGGGCATTATATAATTTTCATAAGCCCTAAGGTATGAAGAGTGGCTTTACTATGATAATACTGTTAAAAACTGATATTTATTCTATTCAGTGTTGCCAGGTAATCCATTATTTATTATTTAGGTTATTAAAAAATACTAGTAAGGCATAAAATATTTTATGTCCCATGGGTAATTCTTGTTTTTTAAACCCATCGGACAACCAACAAACCCTCTGGCCAGAGTCTCTCGGCCTTGTAAGCATCGCTCTCGGAGGGCATAAACATCTTCATAATAACCTGGGTACATAAATAACTATTACACACATGTTTCATATTGTCTACTTTTTAATGACCAAAAAAATCAGGAAAAATATCCGCTTAGAATCTAAAAAAAATCCATTTTTATCTTCTTGAGCAAAGCATTAAAACTCTTTGAAGTCAATGCGTTCAATAATTTTACTACGCACTACTCGTAAGTGTGTATTATCGCACTATTGTCATAATGCCTTACTTTACATACTGATTTACGTGTGTAAAATCTTAATTTTGCACATGTTTGTATAATTTGATTAATTTGAAGTATATTTAGATATTTTGTTCTTGCGTGTTCGACCTTTTCACTTTCTAATCTCTTTTAAATTGCTAAACCAAAATCCTGCAATTAAACAGTTCGAAATAATACCCTCAAGAATAGTAAAATACTATAATTATTAACAAATTAACTTGTCAATAGGTATCTAATGTTTATATATCCACTACAAATAAAGTTCTATATCTGCAAGAACATCTACACTTCGGTCTACGCATTGCTTAAATAATACTAAGTAATTATTGATTAAGTGATTACCCAGTAATGGGTAGACGCATGATGGTATATTTATTTTTATTTTTATTTATATACAAACAATTATTATACGTACCACGAATATTAGTGATTTAAAAGCCTTAGCTTATTTGTGACTCTTTCTACAAAACCACATAATAAAATTGTACAATTTTTGGAAATTTCTATTAAATATTCGCTTTTCCTACTATTTCAACTGACCATTACTCTTGAAATTTGATCCCGAAATAATCGACATTTTACTGCATTGGTCAATTCAAAACCTTAACCAAACTGAATTTAAAATAAATCGAAGCCATAACCAAATAGCATTCAAAAAACTTCTAGATATTAAAATATTCAATTCTCGTGCAAAAGTTTGAAGGATATTCAGTCCTCACACAACATTACACACAAACCTACATTCACCGCTGGCGACAGTTGCGAGCCTAGCCTGAGACAAAGCGACACGCAGAATACGAAATTGAATCAAAGTTTCAACTCGACTTGAAAACAATGGAATCATTCACTGAGAAAATATCTGGGTTGTGGATCCAGGTGGGTGCCGGCAGACAAATGAAATATTAGCGAGTGTTTTGACAAACAGTTTCAGCAGACTGTCGATTTGGATTTGTTTTCCGCTAGAAAGACGAAATAACTTGGTAGATGATGGTCACACTGAATTGAAACTGTTCGATAACTAAATGCGTCACAGGGTAAATTAATTTCTGTTGACGTCATTCCCGAAATTATTTTTGCTTAACTGAATTTTGATATTATATTGGCGTGAAATAAATATTATGACAAGTTGTGTAAAGCTCTAGAAATAACAAAAATAAATTGAATATATATTTCCAATTGCGTTTCCATCAGTTGTTGAAATAATTGAATTAATCAAATGAATCGATTGTGAATTGAAGTTAAAGACATCGAAAAAGGAAATAACATTACTTGATTTATAAATTCATTTATTTTCCAATACACAAAAAAATTGTTTATAAGTCAATTCAGACACGAAGAATTCAATATCATTGAGCACATCTTCATATTTTGTGATATAGCCTCCGTAAAAGTTGAACTTTGCCTAAATTTTATCTCATCAGACTTTGTACATTCTTGAGGTTGTATCTAAAAAACTAAATTAGATATGAAAATATGCTCACCGGCATTAAATTTCTTGTGTTTCAACTAACTTATAAAAAAAAAATCAGAAATTTTAACATTTCTAAAAGAAATTACCAAATTGCTTATCAAATCCGCTAGAATATGGTGCCGAATCCTGTATTATAAAATTATTAGGGCAAAAATTAACGTCCTATTAAAATTTTACCTTAGTATGTTGTACAGCTCCACAAAAAATTTGTTACTTGTATTTATTACGTAATTTTGATAAATTACATACTATTTTTTGTTATTATCCAGCAACAGAGTTCCATTACGTTAAGTTAGTAAACATTACAATATTAAAGTACAGGCATTAATTTGACCTCTGCGTGAAATAAAAACGTTATTGCTTTAAAAAAATATAATTATATTAACTGTTGCAATATCAAAACATATTCCTAAATGAATAACCTATTTATAAAACGTCAAGTTTTATTCATTATAGAAATTTCAAAAACCTAATTTACAAATAATTCAAAAGTATTCCTTCACATTTTCATAAAGGCTCCGTAATAATAACAAAAACGACATGATGGACGTTTCTAAGAACATATTTACAAACTGTCCATCATCGTTATGTCTTCGAGCTGTTTACATCGTTTGCGACGTTTGTTGTCATGGCAACGTGACTGTAAACTCTGCAAGCCTCGCAGGGGTGAACTGGAACTTTTCGTTTTGTTATGTTGGCTGTGGCTGTGGGAGTCCCTTGCTTTGTTAACACGTTCGTGAAGGAAATTTGATATTTTTTTGTGGAAAAATAAATGAGTGTTGAGTTCTTTTATTTTATGTTTTAATTAAGTTTCTTTTTACGTGATGTATGATGTAGGTTATTTGATTAATTATATTTACCAATTTTGTTTTATTGACGAAAAATGAATGGATATTTTGTATTGATAAAGTTTTCATTTTATTCTATGTTCTTTATGAACGTGGAGTTATTAATTTATTGATCTTTCGAGCCGTTAATTAAATTCCAAATTAACGTAGACCATAATTATTATAATTATAAAATAATAACATGGATTACAATGTGTTTAAATCTATGTCAATTAATTATGATGAAAATTTAATAACAGTAAAAGCAAATGCATATTAATCCTCAAGTACATGTGTGTAATTTTACATATAAATGTTATCGTTATTATTGTAAATTAGTATCACTTTTTACAATTTTCACCACATTAAAATTACTTCTATGTCTTTCCCTCCACTAACATCTTTAGGGGCCGTGACTTGATGACTGGTAACCGCACTTCACGCGCATAAATATATCACTTACCAAGATCTGCTTAGGCAAAGTGCCACACCCATTAAATGGATAGAAACCGGATGATATATTTATTTTTCTACGATTTCCAAGTAAAGTCGACAATTAATCTCTCATTTGTCATCGTAAAGTTGACGCTTTCTATAGAACAATTAAAAAATAACTTTATTGCGAGTTGCTCAACGCGGGTAAAAGATATTTTAATAGTTACCAGGGATACAATCAAACAAAACAAATTATGTAAAGTGTCTTTGTTCCTCTTACACTATTATAGCTCTCGCTTACGGCTCGCGCTGTAATTACCGTGCTCCAGTAACATAGAATCACTGTATAAGTCTTAATATACAAATAACTATTATGTATTTTTAGTATCACTTTGTTTTTAAATATTTTATTGCGTACCATGTGAATATGTTTGTACATTGTTTAATTTATTCGTTCTACACAGTTATTGGTTCATTGTAACAAACGCCTCTACCTAACTCTTTAACTAAAACTAATGTGGAATGACTACTCATAAAATCTTGATAGTCGCGGTTATTTTTCGAAATAATACAAGGTACAACACATTTCATGTAATGTAATCATACAACAGTTATCTGTGTACCTCGAGTGATATGGTATTCTCGGCTCGAATTGCGCATATTACTTTTTCTACGACTGTTTTATAAAGAACATGAACTTGATGCAATTTCCGGTAAAGATACCATTTTAAATTTTTGTTATGTAGATGCTTTTTGATTTCGTATTCATGGTGACGACAAATAAAACGTTATTAAAATGTTATTTTCCTGTTTGTTACTATTGAGAACAAGCAGAAATAGATATTTAAGTATTAAAGACAGAATGTGCTTTCTATCGGTTGAGGATGATTTTGTAAAATATAAAATAAAATAAATAAATATATCATCACGCCTATGAGCCATTAGTGCGTGTGAAGTGTGGTTACCAGCCATCAAATAACGGTTCCCAAAGATGTTAGTGGAGGGAGAGCCACAAGGGTAATTTATAATGTAGTGAAAATTGTTTGTCATCTGTGGGAATCGAACCGATGTTTTCAGGATCCACAGGCTGACTCGATACAACTGTGTTAGCTACCCCATATGTAATATTTATTTAAAAAATAAAGATGTATGTATGCTAATATCTTGCAAAATCTGCGGAAACTTCGCTTTACAAATTGTTTTCATTTATACTATTCATTTTTTATTGGAGCACCATCTGCTATCAATCAGTGGAACTCGAAATTCTATTTGATAAGTGTGCTTTATAATGACGTATTAGTATATTAGTTTTTTCAACTCTCTTCGATAAATTAGAACTTTCATAAGCGGTCCTCTATGAATCCTATTATCAGCTCTAAAACTTTATATTTTCAAACTGCCTACAGTTTAGCCCTTAAATTATCAGCCTCTCCCCTTCCCTATTGAAAGTAAATTAGTAACTAGAGTTGAAACTTTGAACCATCAGCGCCTTAAGTGTGGTCGGGGTAAACTCCAACTTAATTCCAATATTAGTTTAATGCCGCGGTAGCGCGGAGCTGCTGCTGTTGCTGTCTTCGATGACAGATAGTTGGCGCGTTTGATATCTGCTGAATTTCCGCAAGAACCTTATCGGACCAGCTCTAGAATTCGAACCCTCTGTGCATGAGACTAGCTTTGTGCTGCTACGTGGAGCCAAGCTAAAGCTACTGTATGTATTGGATGATAGAGCTGGAAATAGATGTGGTTCATTTCAGGTTTGAGTGATTGAAGAATGTTTACATTTCTTCTTTCATACGCCATAAATAACTAAGATTTGTTTGACTTGCTAATAGAGAAACAATGTTTAAGGTTTTGCTATAAGGAAAGAATATGGTATTCACATACTGTATACTCAGAAAAAGATACAAATTTCGTTTTTACAAAGGAAATAGGTTTTCTACAGCCATTACTTCTAAGATATTTTAAGTGAAAGTTGCATCTAACTCAATTAACACAATTCGTTTTACTTATTTCAGTATTTCTAATATGAATGTTAAAAGTTGTCATAAATGTATATTACCTACATAGTTAGTTACTCATGAAACTGGAACAAATGTACGAGTAAACATAAGTATGAAGTGTAACTGTCAGAAAATATAATATCAAAATTGATTACTCGTAGCGCACCATTTACAACATCATATATCTTAACATAGTTACTGTTTTTGTCCTTATCTTTATCGAGTCGATTGGATCCTTTCCAGCTGTTGAAAGTTGTGTCCAGTACTAGCCGAAAAAATATTTTATTAATTATTTTGTAGCAAACTTCCAAAATAGGTTTTTATTCTAATTTATAAACCTTATTATATCTCTTACAGTTCTAAGATAGTAATGGTGGCCCTCTTAAAATAAACAGCCTGTATTTCCTATACAGTAATAACTAATGGGGTAATGGCTCAGTGGTATTGTGTCGGCCTGTGGATTCTAAGAATCCTGGTTCGGTCCCCACAGCCGACAAACATTTTCACCAATTTAAAATAACCCCTGTGGCTCCCCATCCACTAACATCTATGGGGGCAGTGATTTGATGGCTAGTTAACGCACTTCACGCGCATAAATATATCACTTACCGAAATCTGGTTCGGCAGAGTGCTACACTCAGTAATGGGTAAAGGCGTGATGATTTATATAGGAAATACAGGCTTCGTTAACGTTGGTTCTCTGATTAAATTTATTTTCCGTGTTATTCGTCTTTAGCACAGTTTTCTTGGGACACCATTTATATATTTTAAAAAAGTTGTGGACAGTGAGGTATAAATTCACGAACTCGTCCTTGTAACGGAAGAACGTAAAAAATGCCAATATAACGAAATAATCAAAATTCTCGTCAGTCTAGTTAAAATATTCAAATATATCCGCGGTTTCTGTGAAACACCAATATTTCCATTTCCAATTTGTTTATACAACCATCCTCAAACATTATCATAAAATATTCACGTTGATTATTACTAACAAATGAATTCGGTGCTTAAATTTGAATTTCATTTCGGCAGTATAAATTCGAATTTACTTTAGTTAAATCGAATTGTTCGAGAAGAGTAGACAGTCAGAGACGTGAGTGTATCCGGACCTTTATAAAAATCAGGAGCTCCCCGTGCGTACATAACGTGATCAGAGGAAAGCAAGACGAGTCGAGGGCAAACAAACAATTTACCCTCACGACGGCTTGTGAAAATTGTGAGCGGGAGGAATAGAAACTCGAGAAGTAGGGCACTCGTGGGGGTGAAATACGCAATTGTAGAAAGAAACTGATGCATATTGTAATGTCACAGTTGGCGTTTATAGTCCGTAAAAGATCAAATTTATACATGCTACACAAACGGCAAGAACGATATTTCCATAATTTAATATTTAAAAGTTATGTGCACAGCTACAAACTGCAGCCTCGGATTTATACAAAATAAAGTAGGCGATTGGCGAGCAGAGCTGGGCAAGCTACTTAAAAAAGTAGCTAAGCTACAGCTACAGCTATTCTCTAAAAAAGTAGCTGAGCTACAGCTATAAGCTACATTTTGTAAAATATAGCTAAGCTTTCATTAAAGTAGCTGTTAAATTTTAAAGCTACTTTTTTCAATTATTAAATTTGTCATATGATCAGTTGATTAGTCTTTTGTTACAATGACTATTAATTTGTTATGCTATAATTCTTATTTATATCGGAATAAATTAACAGTCACATTAACAGAAGACTCCTAAACAGTCAATGTTTAGTTCATCTAATATTTAATATAAAAGTAGGATAGGTTAAGAACAAGTGAAAAATAAAATATGTTAATAGATTTTAGACTATATAATAACTTGTTATGCTACAGTTATAGAAAACAATAAAGAAGGTACAATTAAAATACAAAACAAAAATTAATATGTATTTTTTAATGAACAGTGGTAGCTTTAAGCTACAAAAAGTAGCTTTAAAAGTAGCTTCAGTTGTTATAACAATATTTTTAAGCTAATAGAAAAAAAAACATAGCTCGCTACAAGCTACAGCTATATTTTTTCACATTTAACTAAGCTACAGCTACAGCTAAGGTAAACGTAGCTAAGCTAGTAGCTAAGCTTCAAAAGTAGCTAGCTACTGCTCAGCTCTGTTGGCGAGGCATATGTAAATAATGGAAAATAATAAATAATTATTTTATAAATACACATGTGAAAAAGGAAACAGTAACCATCTTTATGCTGAAATAATAGGTTTTCCTTGCTTACAAAACACAAAACCCGTCTGTCCGCCTACAAGCAAAAACAAATCGTTTCCCATCTCGTGCTAGCAAAAAACCAATGGTTGCCAATTTAAATTCGCACAAATCCTTTGAAAAAATGTCCCTATTTCCTTTCTTGTGGAATCAAAATACCAACGAAATTTGTTCATTTGAACGCAACAGAGAATCAAAGACAAAAATAAACATTTTTCAAGCGAAACGCAAACTTTTATTTGTCCACAATAGAATTTTTTACGTATTAGAAAATTAGTAATTTATTTTTAAAATATCGGTGAAACAGTTTGTTATTCAGAATATATATGAAGTTGCTTCCAACCAAATAAACACTTTTATATTTTATTCAGGAATTGTGAACATAGGTATCTTTCACTTCTGGTATAAAAGTTCTTATTGATAGGTAAAACAATATTTGCAGCAACAAATTATTTGTTTAATGCACGTTATTTAAATTTAAAAATCTATTAGATGCATTTTTTTGTTATTGTTCTAATTTACCTTTTTATGTAGTAGGTGGCACAGTGGTTATCGTGTCGGCCTGTGGATCCTGAGAACCCTGGTTCGATTCCCACATTTTCACCACATTAATACTACTCCTGTGGCTCCCCCTCCATTAACATCTTTGGGGGCCGTGATTTGACGGCTGATAACCGCACTTTACGCGCAAAAATATATCATTTACCGAGATCTGCTTTGGCAGAGTGCCTCACCCAGTAATGGGTAGAAGGCGTGATGATATATTCATTTATTTTTTATTTGTGTAGTTTTATGCAATCGTATTAAAATTGTCTAAAAACGCTTCTTTATAAAATGGCTGCTTCTGCAATACTATGGATTTGAGAATCCGAGTTCAATTTATCTGCCATGATAGTCGAGCGGCTAGAGTAGCAGTTGCTTGACATTGCACCCCGTCGCGGGTTAGAATGGGCCTTTCAAGACCTTTTTTGAAATTTTTATGTATTAATCTACGTAATAAAATTATTATACCCATTTTTTTTTTAACTTATATTAAGCATGATAAAAATATTTAAACTTTCGAAACAAACGAATATGACGTAGTTGCATCTTGGATTAAAGAGAGACAGATAAGACAGAGATAACTTCACGCAACGTGTGTCGTTGTCAGTAGAATCGTAGAATGCTGAATGCTTGTTTCTTCTTCGTCTTCTTCTCAGTAAAATTGAGCACCGATAAACGTTTGAGACAAAGCTCTGTGATTGGCTTAATGCAACTACGTAATTGCAATATGGCAGTGCGAAATTTAAATGCGCGTTTTGAATTATTCAACTTTATAAATAAATAAATATATCATCACGCCTTCTACCCAATGCTGGGTGTGGCACTCTGCTAAAGCAGATCTCGGTAAGTGATATATTTTTGCGCGTGAAGTGCGGTTACCAGTCGTCAAATCACGGCCCCCAAACATGTTAGTGGTGGAGGAGCCACAGGGATAGCTTTTTCAAATTATGAAAATTTGTCGCCTGTGGGAATCGAACCAGGGACCTCAGGATCCACAGGCCGACTTCATACCACTGTGCTAGCCATCCCATATTATTCAACTTTAACTTTCATATTTCGGCAATAAAGATATCATTTATGGTATGGTTTTATATTGTATTAAATATGATGTACGGTCAAGAATTTATTGTAATAAATATATATAAAAAAGCTCTATCACTTGAATAAGAGCAGCTCTCAACTGAACCTCGCTCTTACACTAACTGCTTAATAAAGTTAAATAAAATATAAATAAAAATTTCCACAGCAGACAAACAATTTTCAAAATATTAAAATCACCCCTGTGGCTCTCCCTCCACTAAAATCTTTGAACCAGTGATTTTACAGCTGACAATCGCACTTCACGCCAATAAATATATCACTTACCGAAATCTACTACGGTAGAGTGCTACAGTTATACAGCCAATAATGGGTAGAAAGCATGGTGATATATTTATTTTATTATATTTAATTTGTAATATTTAGAGTTAGCTTTGACTCATTTAGCACAGCTGTGAATCCGGTGTTAAATCCAGATCCACCGCAAACCGACATGACAGTAAGTTTACCATGTTGGCGTTTTAATTGGTTACTGCATGTGTGTTAATATCCTAATGATCGGCTGCCGCTGAACGAAATCTAGTTAGCTGGCTGGTGGCTGTTCATACCGGGAAATGTTGTTCCTGACAAACAGAATAATGTTTCAAATATCGCCAATCAGAAATAACTGTAAAGCACTGCTTGTACAGTGTTGGAAATTGAGTAAATTTATATTATTTCCGTGTAACCGTGATCACCGTTCATTGGTAATTGGTAAATATTAAATTATTTACATATCTACATGTTTACTATATATTCACGTTACTAACCGTATATTTTTGGTTACTATTTCAGTAGGTACAAACTAAAAATAAATAAAAATAAATAAATATATCATCACGTCTTCTATCCATTACTGAGTGTGGCACTCTGCCGAAGCAGATCTCGGTAAGTGATATATTTTGCGCGTGAAGTGCGGTTACCAGTCGTCATATCACGCCCCCCAAAGATGTTAGTGGTGGAGGAGCCACAGGGGTAGTTTTTTAAATTATAAAAATTGTTTGTCGCCTGTGGGAATCGAACCAGGATTCTCAGGATCCACAGGCCGATTTCATACTACTGAGCTAGCTACCCCATTAAAAATAATTAGGTGAAATTTATTAAAGTCTGTATTAAGCAACACACTATTTTAGCTAATGTAAAGTATATTCAAGAAATTATAGTGTTACTATGGTAGCACTGCCTAAAATAAGTTTAATAGAACCCATTGAATAACGCCCATTGTGATTAAAAATTTTAAAATAATAATAATATAGAAAGAAGGTATAATAAATATAATAATATTTAATAATAATTTAAAATAAAACAACTATGAATAAATTTGAGAAAAAGGAAATTATAAAAAGACATTTTAATTGTAAGTTCCATATGGAAGATCTACAGTATAGTACAATGATTAATAAAATACGTAACTATAATAATATTAACCAGTTGTTAAAATAACAATGATAATAGTCATTTAAAATACAACGTTTATTTTGCACAAAATATAACAATTTGGAAAATTTATGGCTGGTTCCATAAACGACAAATTAATTTACCTCCAAAGTAAATAAAATTTATTCCTTCGAATGATAATAAGACTTTTGACAATAATGTCATATATACCACAGAATAATTGCTTCAAATTTGTTAATTTCAATATAATCACTACGGAAGTAAATTTATTCTGTCCTTAATAAAACTGGGAATTAGAGATAATGACGAAAAATATATAAATAAAACAACAAAACTCGACTTGGTACTCAAGCTATGGAAGTAGTATCATTTAATTTTGATACAATTTATTATAATAGTAAATAGTTGCCAAGGAATAATTTCAATTGCATGTAAATTCTATTCAAGTAAAATATTATAAATCAAGTGCAGGTGCTGATGGTGCATACAGCCAACTCCAATAAAAAGATTCTTGCTTTTCGCCTTGGTTTAACTCTGCATTACAATGCTGAAACCGACTATCGAACATTTTAGGATAATCAATGGAAACAGTTTTTACTGTAGGATTTTTATCGTTTTCATCTTTTTCGATTTGGTCGGCGTTAATCTTGCGTTCATTTTCTTTTATCTTCAAATGTCTGTAGTATAGTAACACTTTTAACCAGATGGCCCACTGTAAAACTAAAAATTAAACTATTAAAATTTCTTTAAATTAAGATTGAAATTATTAAAACAAAAACTAAGTTTACGATTTTACCAAAAAAAAAATATATATTTTGGTAAGAACATTTCTACAAACTTTTCAATGAGATTTTAATGTTTGTTGTGATTCTAGATTCATTATCCTCTAACATTCGAATACAAAATAGTGTATGATAGGCGGATTGGAACATATTATTTTGCTTTACCCACTTATTTAGAAAATTTCGCTTTTTATTATGATTCAAATGAAATAAATTGAGAAAATTATTTACGTTATCATGACAACTGTTGTAAAAATGCTATTTAAAAAGAACTATGACGTATCAATGGTAACGGAAACATTCTTACAATAATATTCTTTCACTAATGAAAAAGTTGAAGTAATAGTATCATATTAAATAGAGTGAAAAAAAAAATAGGTTTGTATCTTTGTGACTTACTTAATAAAGAGAACGATAGAAATATATTTATCATTTTATGAACATTACAAAAAGATGTAAGTTCAATGATCTTTGAATTTGACAACGAAAAGGCATAATTAATATATATATACAGAGTGATCAAAACGGATTGTTACAGTTGGCAATAAAAAAAACTACTTGAAATTGGTAAGCCTGATAGATAAATTTATTTCCTGTTGTTGACAGGGACATTTAAAATTTAAATTAGAGTACATTTATTATTACATTTATTTCTAAAGTATTTCTATTACTCGAAAAGTCATATATTTATTTATTTATTTATTTATGTTTCTATGCTATAATTTGGAGTATATAATACTGAATAAGTTTTATTTAAAATAATGTCTTCATTAGTTTACGAAATATCGTCTGGACACTGTAAATCAAATCATGCCGTATATATAATTTCTAATATTAAGTTTTTAATGTAAATAATTCTAATGCTATTTTCTCAATTAAATAAGTGATATTTAATTTTCTACGAATATTTACTCACCTGTTATAAAAATCATCAATATAAGCAATGTTAGATAGTGACGTGCTTGTGGATTTGATAAACCTAATTCAATAGCAAGAATGAATGATGTATTAAAAAAATTAACAACTATAGACACTGAGGAAACTATACTTTCAAACGCATTTAGTAATAGCCAAGGTATAAATTTCTTTGGTTTTCGCTGAAACATAAAAATATAAGAATGTGTAATACTAATAAATTTATGTAGGAGTATTATAAGTCATTTGATAGTAATTTATATACGTTAAAATTATGTATTTGTTCATGTATTAATAGCTGTAACGGTAAGACTTTATTTGAAATATATAATTTAGTTTTGTTTCAAAGAAATATTTAAAAAAATAAATGTTATTTTATTACATACTTTTTTGATTACTTCTTGACGTCAAATAACCTAAGATGTAGAACAGTAATTAAATTTAAGAATATACTCACTTCTAATAGACCCTTTACTAGTATAAAATTAATTAAAACTTGGATGTATGAAGGTACATGTGCCCACTGAAGAGTGCTGCTGTTGATATAAGTCGTATAGGAGTTTTCAAAACCTTCACTCACCAAATTTGAAATCGTTTCATATGCTTGTATATTACCTAAAATCTATATAAAAATATATTTTAAAATTCTGTTATGTTAATTGAATTTAAAGATTCAAAATTTATCGAAAACATAAACTAAGTAGATTTTTTCGTTATTCTCATGATATAGTTATATAATTTTTATATCAATTTTAGAAGAGTTTCCTAAAAAATTGGTATGCAATTTTAGGCAGTAATGTCGGTATTACACTGGAACGAGTTTATAGAAATAACGTTATTAGAAAGGAAATTAAATAATTTAAAACAAAAGGCTGCCTATTTTTTTAAATTCTGACAAATAACGAACTGAAAATAATGAGTGTTACTTACAATTTCTTCAGTAACAATAAAAAAGCAAAAATTTCTGCTGAAACCCATTTTTGACAAACAATGAACTGATATTTAAAATAATGTTGTTGTACTGATCTGTTACTCTCTGGTAAACATTTTAAAAATCATGGTAAATGTATTCATTCTTTTATATTTATACACTAGAAATAATTACAAATATTTCCTTATTATTTATGACAACTCAGATTGCGACATTTTTATCAATCTTATGTTTATTTAAGTTATATATTTTTAAGTTCTTATTAAAAAAAAAATAGTCTAAAAGAGCATGTTATTAACAGGTTTTCCTCATAAGAAATTATCATTAGTGGATAGTAATTAATATTTTCCTCATTCAATTTTGTTGTATGATATATATATCCAAGTCCAAGATAATTAAAATGCTCTTTTATTGTTTATAGGAAAATGTATTAAAAGAATTCATTCAAATTAAGAACTAAATCTTATGAAAAATTAATGTATAAAAGGCATTTTAATTGTTAGTTCTATATGAAAGATCTACATTACATTACATTATAAAATAATTTGACTACAATAATAGTAATTAGTTGTTAAATTGACAATAACAACAGTAATTTACAACAAAAGAATTATTTTACATAAAATATAACAGATATAAAAAACCAGGAAAATTTATGGCCGGTTTTATGAACGACAAATTAATTTAATTCCAAAGTAAATAAAATTTATTGAATCAAACGACAGTTGAAATTTTAACAATTTATTTATTTATCGTATGGCAATCTACAGATTTGTATTTAAATATGCATTTTATAATTCATGTAAATGCAGCTTTGAAGAAATCATTTGTCAGTTAATTAAGTCTATGATACTAAGTATATCATAGAATAAATTAATTTGTTAATTTAATTCATTCACTATATAAGTAAATTTATTCTGGTTTTTTTAAAACCGGGTATTATAGACATAAAAACATGGTAAAGAAGTCACCAAATTAAGAAATATATAAATCATAACGATAAATCTCGTCTCGGTAAAACTCAAGCTATAGAAGTAGTATTACATAATTTTGATACGAATGTAATAATAAATAGCTACCGAGCAATAATTTATATTGTGTATAAAGAATAAAATATTATATATCAAGTTCAGGCGCTGTTGGTGTGGGAAAGAGCCGATTAAAATTAAAATATTCCTCTCTGCCGCGTTGGTTTAACACTACATCACAATACCGCCTATCGAACATTTTAGGATACTCTATGGAAACAGTTTCTTTAGTAGAATTTTTATCGTTTTCATCTTTTTCGATTTTTTCGGCATTTATCTTGCGTTCATTTTCTTTAAACTTCAAGTGTCTGTAGTATTGTAATACGTTTAACCAGAATACCCAATGTAAAACTAAAAAGTAAAATATTAACATTCAACACTGAATCAAATAAGTGTTATTTTCTATTTATGAGTAGATATATTTTCTCACCTGTTATCAACAACATTATTATATATAATGCTACGTAGAAACTTGCTTCTGGTATAAATGCAAGAATGATTCGTAAATTAAAAAAATTCACTATTAGAGACACAGAATGAACTATATTATCATATGTATTTAGTAATAGCCAAGGTATAAATTTACTTGTTTTTCGCTGAAACATAAACATATAAAAATATAAAGATATAAGTTATTTGATTGTAATTTACATAGGTGAAAATTATTTATTTGTTCATGTATTATGATCTGTAAGACTGTAATTGAAGTATATAATTTAGTTTTGTTTCAGAGAAATAATTAAAAAAATAAACGTTATTTACGTTATACTCACCTCTACTAGTCCTTTTGCTAATATAAAACTAATTAAAATTGAAATGTATGAAGGTACACGGACAATATCAAGTACTTTTTTGTTGATATAAGTCGTATACGAGTTTTCAAAGCCATTAGTCATCAAATTTGATATCGTTTCAAATGCGTCTATATTACCTAAAATCTTTATAAAAAAAAACATATTTTAAAATAATGAAAACCTGTTAATTCAATTTATTATGAATAAACATTTATCGAATACATAAAATAAGTACATTTTTTCGTTATTCACATACTTATAATATATAATTGTTCTATCAATTTTAGAAATATTTCTTAAAAAAATGTTAGGGAGTATTAGGCAAAAATATCCGTATTGCAATGGAGCGAATTAATAGAAATTATATAATTTAAAGGCCAAAAACTGTCTATTTTAAAATTCTAATAAATAACGAACTGAAAATTATGAATAAGATTTTGTTTATTGACACAATTGTCTGTTAGTAATTATTAGAAATAATTTTTGAAAAAGCATCATCGTTCGCCGGGATTTGAACCCAGAACCTTTCACGCGCATGGTGACTGCTCTAGCCAATTGAGCTACAAACACTCGGCGAATACTCATGCTTTTTCGTACAAACCCAATGCATACTAGGTTGTTGACTTGTAACGAATTGACGCAACCCATGTCACTTTACATTTCTTCAACTAAATTTTGCACGAAAAAGCATGAGTATTCGCCGAGTGTTTGTAGCTCAATTGGTTAGAGCAGTCATCATGCGAGTGAAAGGTTCTGGGTTCAAATCCCGGCGAACGCTCATTGCTTTTTCAAAAATTATTTCTGAAAATTATGAATGTTACTTACAATTTCTTCAATAACAATAAAAAAGCAAAAATTTCTGCTGAAACCCATTTCCGACAAACAATATAGTTAAGCTTATAATATTGTAGATGTACTAAACTGAAACTCTCTGGGATTAAAAATCATGGCAAATATATAAAAAATTTTATACTTATATCCAAAATAATAACAAATATTTCCTTAACATTTCTGAGAACTCAGATTGCGATATTTTTATCAGTCTCATGTTTATATAAGTTATATATTTTTAAATTTATTATTAAAATAGCAAATAGCAGAGACTAAAAAAAGCAAGTTATTAACAGTTCTTCCTCATAAGAAATTATAATTAGTGAATACCATTTAATGTTTTCCTCATTATTTTTTTTTCATTCTAACGACAGTAAAATTTTTGACAATAATGCTAAACATATGTACAATAGAATCATTTTAATTGATTCGAATTTGTTAATTTAAATACATTTACTATGGAAGTAAATTTGTTCTGTTCTTTATAAAACAGGATATTAGGGACATAAATATATGACAAAAATGTAACCAAGTCAAGAAATTTGTGAATCGAAAGGAAAGTCTCATTTTGGTGAAACTGTCGCAATAGAAATAGTATTACATAATTTTGTTGCAATGTATTCTCATAATAAATAGTTGCAAGTAATAATTTGTATTGCTTGCAAACCTATAATAACAAATAAAATATTACATGTCAAGTTCAGGTGCTGTTGGTGTAAGATAGAGCCGATTAAAATAAAAATGATCCTCTCTTTCGCGTTGGTTTAACTCTACGTCACAATAATTATACCCACTATCGAACATTTTAGGATATTCTATGGAAACAGTTTCTTCTGTACGTTCGTTTTCATCTTTTTCGATTTTTTCGGCGTTAATCTTACATTCATTTTCTTTTATCTTCAAATGTCTGTAGTACAGCAACACATGTAACCAGATTGCCCACTTTAATACTAAAAAGTAAAATATTAAAATTTCTTTGAAGAGATAGGTACAAATATATTCATCGATTTTTGAATTTATTAAATATCCTCAAACATTGACCCTTGTGTAAATAATTCATGAAAAACAAAAGAATAGAAATTTATTTTTAAAATTACGGCTAAACCAGACACGTAATAAAAAATTTAAAAACTGTTTTGTATGCATATTTTAATTCTAAACACAACAATAAAAATCAGAAAAACTGCATTTACTCAAAACGATTTTTCAAATAAAATGTTATTATATTTTGATATATTTGTATAGAGAAAAAATTACGCTTTCGAACGAGGACAAAAAAATTAATATTTTCCTTTTTATTCAATTTTATGTTATGATATATATATATATATATATATATATATATATATATATATATATATATATAATACATTCATAAATAAATAAATAAATAAATATATCATCACGCCTTCTACCCATTACTGGGTGTGGCACTCTGCTAAAGCAGATCTCGGTAAGTGATATATTTTGCGCGTGAAGTGCGGTTACCAGTCGTCAAATCACGGCCCCCAAACATGTTAGTGGTGGAGGAGCCACAGGGATAGCTTTTTCAAATTATGAAAATTTGTCGCCTGTGGGAATCGAACCAGGGACCTCAGGATCCACAGGCCGACTTCATACCACTAATAATACATTCATAAATAATAATATTAATTTCTCAATAAAATAAGTGTTATTCTCTATTTATTAGTAGATATATTTTCTCACCGTTCATCAGCAACATTATTGTAAGCAATGTTAGATAGAAATTTGCTTTTTCTCCAGGGAACATATGAGCCAGAAAGTATGTTGAATCAAAAAAATTACCAATTATATATACAGAGTCAACTACATTATCAAGTGCAGTTAGTAGTAGCCAAGGTACAAAATTATTTGGTTTTCGCTGAAATATAAACGTATAATAATATAAAACACTTCTTAAGCAAACTAATTTATGTAGGAGTATTATAAGGAACTTGATTGTAATTTACATAAGTCAAAATTATTTATTTGTTCACATATTAAGAGCTCTAATGCCCGGTTTTTCAGTGACGGTTTAAACTTAAGTTCAGCTGAACCTTGAACTTGAGCCTGAACGTTTTTCTGTTTATAACCTGTCAAATTGAACTGGTTCTGCTGAATCTTTACTGAATGTCAAAATAATTTTATAGTGTTGTGTAATTTGGAATTTTGTGAAAATATCAATGATTCCCTGGGTTACTGAAATTGTATTTATGTGAAAATAAGAAAAATTCAATCAAAATAGGTATCTGTCATCATCATTTTTTTTCTTGAAGGAAACTAAAAGGGCAGCGAATTTTTCTACTGATGAAATCGAACTGTTAATGGATTTAGTAAAAAGCATGGAATGTAAAAAAAAAATTATTTGGAAAGAAAAGTGTTGGGAGGAAATTTTACAATATTAGCGACAAAGTTCATTAGTTTTAAGGAAGAAATACGAAAATTTCAAGAAAAGAACAAAAGTTAAATTCACAAATTCTACAAATAAAATCTATAATTTATAAAGACAATTTAACAAAAGATATTGAACATGGTATAAGGGCGCAAAATTTACTAGAAGAAAGAAATTTGAAAAAAAGAGAACATTGTATACATATAGATTTGAAGAGATTGGAAACAGAAAATTTTGAATTAGAAATACAATTAAAAAAGCAGCAATTAAATGTAATTAATAACTAATATCTAGGCATTTGAAGTTTATAACTTAATTTATTTGATAATAATATTGTTAATTGTTTATTAATTATTTATTTGTTCATATATTAAGAGCTGTAAGACTTTAATTGAAGTACATAATTTAGTTTTGTTTCAGTGACCTAATTTCATGACGTCAAATAATATAAGATAGTTGTAAGATAGTAAATATATTTAAGAAGATACTCACCTCTAATAGTCCTTTTGCTAATATAAAACTAATCAAAATGAGAATGTATGAAGGAACATGTGCCAACTGAAGCGTGCTTTTGTTGATATAAGTCGTATAGGATTTTTCAAAACCTTCAGTCACCAAATTTGAAATCGTTTCATATGCTTGTATATTACCTAAAATCTATATAAAAAACATATTTTAAAATACTGTAAAACATGTTAATTCAATTTATTATAAATAAAAATTTAACGAATACATAAAATAAGTACATTTTTTCATTATTCGTATTTAATATATAATTTCTATATCAATTTCAGAAGCATTTCCTAAAAAATTGCTATGTAGCATTAGACAAAAATATCAATATTTCACTGGAACGCGTTTATAACAATTATGTAATTTAAAAGTCAAAACCTGCCTATACTAAAACGAATAACGAACTGAAAATATTGAAAGTTACTTACAATTTCTTCAATAACAATAAAAAAGCAAAAATTTCTTTTGAAACCCATTTTTGAGACACGAGTTTAAGATACTGTAGTTGTACTGAACTGTTATTTAAAAATCATAGCGAATGTATAATTTTTTTAAATATTTATACACACAAAATAATTACAAATATTTCCTTATTATTTGTGACAACTCTGATTGCGACTTTTTTATCAGTCTCATGTTTATTTAAGTTATATATTTTTAAGTTCATAATTAAAAAATATAATAGCGGAGTCTAAATATGCATGTTATTAACATTTTTTTCTCATAAGAAATTATCATTAATATTGAGAGATAATATTTTTACAAGGTTAGGTATTTATTAAAAAAATATTGATTACATAAACAAATTTTGACGATTACAGCGCGACCAATTGGGAGTACAAAAAGTCTGCAGATAAACCTTACATAACTTTTCACGCTCTTTCCCAATCTGCAATAAAAAGATAGGGCTTCCCATTTAAGATTTTAAAGTTGACTCCCTTTCCTGCTCCCTCGGAACCAGGGTGGCGGGACATTTTATCAAAATCGGATGTTTCCCTTAAAATTGTGAAGAAAACGAAAATACTCTTTTATTTTTTATGTGAAAATTAAAAAGCAATATTCATTCAAATGAAGAAAATCTGGATCTAATTACTTATATTAGAAGTAATATTTTTATGAGTAAAACTTATATTAAAATTAGGAACTAAATGTAAATCGAATAAATTTATGTAAAAGTAAAGTATAAAAGACATTTTAATTGTCAGTTCTATATGGAAGATCTACATTACATTACATTTATTTTTAAAATACCTTTAAATACAATAATAGCAATCAGTTGTTAAAATAACAGTAATTTACAGGTAAATCAGAACAATTATTTTCAACAAAATGTAAGAGTTACAGAAAAACAAGAAAAAAAAACTATCGAATATTATAGGATTCTTTATGGAAACTGTTTCTTCAGCAGGATTTTTATCGTTTTCATGTATTTCGATATTTTCGGCGTTAATCTTGCGTTCATTTTCTTTTATCTTCAAACGTCTGTAGTATAGCAACATATTTAACCAGATTGCCCACTTTAATACTAAAAAGTAAAATGTTAAAATTTTCTTTTCTTAATAGAGAAGCAGAAATATATATATATATATATATCGATTTATGAATTTATCAAATATAAATATACATATATATATATATATTAATTTCTCAATCAAGTAAGTGTTATTTTCTATTTAAGAGTAGATATATTTTCTCACCTTCCATCAACAACATTACTATAATATATGGTATAAATATAGGAGTGAATGGTATAAAAAAAAGATGAGCAATCATAGATAGAGTATAAACTACATTATCAATTGCATTTAGTAATAGCCAAGGTATAAATTTATTTGGTTTTTGCTGAAACATAAACATACAAAAATATAAAACACTTTTTAAGCTAACAAATTTATGAGGAAGTATTATAAGTAATTATATTGTAATTTAAATGAGTTAAAATTATTTATTTGCTTGTTTATGTATTAAGAGCTGTAAGACTTTAATTGAAGTTAATTTTAGTTTGTTCTAGAGAAATAATTTAAAAATAATATTAGTTTATTCATAGACGTAAACATAATTTTTTGATAACTTCAGGACGTCAAATAATCTAGATAGTTGTAAGATAATAAATAAATTTAAGAATAAACTCACCTCTAATAGACCTTTTGCTAATATAAAATTAATTAAAATTAGAATGTATGATGGTACATGTGCCATATCAAGTGCGCTTCTCTTGATACTGTAAGTCGTATACGTGTTTTCAAGACCGTTTGTCACCAAATTTGAAATCGTTTCAAATGCTTGTATATTACCTACAACCTATATAAAAGACTTATGTCAAACTACAGTAAAACATGTTGATTGAATTTATACTAAATAAAAATTTATCGAAAACATAAAATAAGTACACTTTTTCGTTATGCACGTGTAATATATACAGTTTTAGAAGCATTTCTTAAAAAATTGTTATACTGTATTAGACAAAAATATCGGTACTAGTCGTACATTAAAACAAGTTTATAGGAATTATGTAATTTAAGTACCAAATCAGCCTATTTGCAATTACTAACGAATAATGAACTGAAAATAATGAATGTTACTTACAATTTCTTCAATAACAATAAAAAAGCAAAAATTTCTGCTAAAACCCATTTTTGACAAACAAGTTAAGTTTAAAATACTGTAGTACTGAACTGTTACTCTTTGAGAAACAATTTAAAAATCATTGCAAATGTATAATTACTTTTATATTTATACACCCGAAATAAATACGATTATTTCCTTATTATTTATGACAACTCGGATTGCAACATTTTTATCAGTCTTATGTTGATATTTATATATTTTTGAGTTCATGATTAAAAAGCAAATAGCGGAGTCTAAAAAAACATGTTATTAACAGATCTTCCTCTTAAGAAATTATCATTAATGGATACTAATTAATATTTTCCTCAATCAAGATAGCATCTTTATTTTTAAAATATTGATTATCAATATCGGTATATAAATAAATGGGAATGATGATATTTTAATAATTTTTATAAAACTAATATTTGTCACGTAGTTTTATATGATAATTTATATAAATAAATAAATAAATATATCATCACGCCTTCTACCCATTACTGGGTGTGGCACTCTGCTGAAGCAGATCTCGGTAAGTGATATATTTTGCGCGTGAAATGCGGTTACCAGTCGTCAAATCACGGCCCCCAAACATGTTAGTGGTGGAGGAGCCACAGGGATAGCTTTTTCAAATTATGAAAATTTGTCGCCTGTGGGAATCGAACCAGGGACCTCAGGATCCACAGGCCGACTTCATACCACTGAGCTAGCCATATTAACAACAATGTTTATTCAAATTTAGAAATTTTGGATCTAATTACATATATTAAAAATAATATTTTTATGAATTAAACTGATTTAAAAATTAAGGACTCAATCTAATAAATTTATGAAAAAGTAAAGTATAACAGGCATTTTATTTGTCAACTCTATATAGTTGAACTACATTACATTACATTTATGTATAAAATATTTTTAACTACAATAATAGTAATTAGTTGAAAACATAAAAATGAAAACAGTAAATTACGAGTAATACAGAGCAATAATTTTCCACAAAATATAAGAGTTACAGAAAAACAGGAAGAAAAGGCTATCGAATATTACAGGTTTCTTCACGGAAACATTTTCATTTGCAGGATTTTTATCGGTCTCATCTTTTTCGATAGTTTCGGCGTTAATCTTGCGTTCATTTTCTTTTATCTTCAAATGTCTGCAGTATAGCAGCACATTTAACCAGATTGCCCAGTTTAATACTAAAAAGTAAAATGATAAAATTCTCTTTTCTTAATAAAGAGAGAGATTATACATCGATTTATGAATTTATAAAATAAAATATAAATATATCATCTCGCTATTTACCCATTATTGGGTGTGGCACTCTGCCGAAGCAGATCTCAGTGAGTGATATATTTATGCGCGTGAAGTGCGGTTACCAGCCATCAAATCACGACCCCCAAAGGTGTTAGTGGCGGGGAAACAGAGGTAATTTTTGTTAATTTGGTGAAAATGTTTATCGACTGTGTGGATCGAACCAGAGTCCTCATAATCCACAGGCCTCATTACCCCATTTCGAATTTATCAAATGTACATATATAATTTCTCAATCATTTACAGGCAGATTCATAAAGCGGATTAGCGCTAACACCATGTTTTATTTTGTTTTTAACTCTCTTTTCAATGTATGAAACAACTTTATTTTAACTTGAGTTAAAAAGAGAGTTAAATGGCATAAAATTTAGTTTATTTCTTTAATCTGTTTTAATTGGAAACAGAGTTATAGATAATATTAAAAACGGTGTTAGCGCTAATCCGCTTTGTGAATCTGCCTGTTAAATGTTATTTTCTATTTATGAGTATATATATTTTCTTACCTGTCATCAACAGCATTACTATATAAAATGGTAGATATGCAAGAGTGAATGTTATATAACAAAGATTAACAATTGTAGACACAGTGTAAATTACATTATCATATGCATTGAATAATAGCCAAGGAATAAATTTATATGGTTGTCGCTGAAACATAAACATATATTAATATAAAAAACTTTTTAAGCTAACAAATTTATGTTGGAGTATTGTAATTTAAATAAGTTAAAATTATTTATTTGCTTATTTATGTATTAAGAACTGTAGTTCATAATGTAATTTTGTTTCAGAGATATAATTAGAAAAATAAACGTTATTTTATACATGAACATAAACATATTTTATTTTGAGTAGCGTATTTTAATAAGCCAAAAGGCTTAAAGTTGTAGATATTTTATTGAAGATGTAATGACAACGTTTCAGCCAAGGCTATGGCCATCTTCAGGTCTAACAATAAAAAACAATTGTTTTTGACTAACAATTTTTGATTGTTAATATCACTTAGTATTTTATTATTAGACCTGAAGATGGCCATAACCTTGGCTGAAACGTTGTCATTACATCTTCAATAAGATAACTACAACTTTAAGCCTTTTGTCCATTATTACCTCACCATATTTTATTTTGATTAAATTTGAAAAAATCAACATGCCTCCGCCAGGATTTGAACCCGGACCTTCCACTAGGGCCGCGAACGTCCAACCACTTAGACCACAGAGGTGTGTCTAAATGCTGGCACTGACAAGCGATTTTTTCTGTGTCGATTATTTGTAAATATCAAATTCGCGAAATTGGTTGCTTCGACAGTACACATGATATACGAAACGGATTGATACAATTGAAGAAACTTCAAATGTTAATTATTTATTTTTATATAATTATGTAATTGTAAATGACAAAGTTAGGTGAATGTTAATTAAATTTGAAAAAATCAACTTGCCTCCGCCAGGATTTGAACCCGGACCTTCCACTTGGGACGCGAACGTCCTACCACTTAGACCACAGAGGTGTGTCTAAATGCTGGCACTGACAAGCGATTTTTTCTATGTGTCGATTATATGTAAATACAAGTACATAATTATATAAAAATAAATATTTTATTTTGATTACTTCATGACGTCAAATAGTCTAAGATAGTTGTAAGATAGTAAAAAAATTTAAGAATATTCTCACCTCTAATAGACCTTTAGCTAATATAAAATTAATTAAAATTAGAATGCATGAAGGGACATGTAGCAATTCAAGCGTGCTGCTGTTGTTGTAAATCGTATACGCGTATATAGAACCTTCAGCCACAAAATTTGAAATCGTTTTTAATGCTTGTATGTTACCTAAAACCTATAAAAACATATTTTAAAATACTGTAAAAAATGTCAATTGAATTTATTATAAAAGAAAATTTATTGAATAAATAAAATAAGTAAATTTTTTCGTTATTCGCATGTAATATATAATTTTTGAATCAATTTGAGAAGCATTTCCTAAAAAAATGTTATGCAGTATTAGACATTTAGTAATATAAATAAAAAATAAATAAATATATCATCACGCCTTCTACCCATTACTGGATGTGGCACTCTGCCGAAGCAGATCTCGGTAAGTGATATATTTTGCGCGTGAAATGCGGTTACCAGTCGTCGAATCACGGCCTCCAAAGATGTTAGTGGTGGAGGAGCCACAGGGATAGTTTTGAAATTATGAAAATTGTTTGTCGCCTGTGGGAATCGAACCAGGGTTCTCAGGATCCACAGGCCGACTTCATACCACTGAGCTAGCCACCCCATATTATATAATATTATAATATAATATTATATTAAGTAATATAAAGGCCAAAAACTGTTTATTTTAAAATTCTAACGAATAACAAAAGGAAAATAATGAACGTTACTTACAATTTCTTCAATAACAATAAAAAAGCAAAAATTTCTGCTGAAACCCATTTTGACTAACAATGAAGTTAAGTTTAAAATACTGTAGTTGTACTGAACTGTTACTCTCTGGGACACAATTTAGAAATCATGGCAATTGTATAATTATTTTTATATTTATACACTCGAAATAAATACAAATATTTCCTTATTATTTATTATAACTCAGATTGCAACATTTTTATCAGTCTCATGCTTATTTAAGTTATTTATTTTTGAGTTCATTATTAAAAAAACAAACAACAAAGTCTAAAAAGCATGCTATTAACTACTTTTCCTCATAAGAAATTATCATTAGTGGATTCTTATTAATACTTTCCTTGTCCTTCAATTTTATTTTTTGCAATTTTGATGAGGACTGATTATTTGACGAATCTGATGAGTAAATATTTTATGAGTGATTTTAAAGTTCGTGCTAACCCATTTGAGGGGTTACGTTGACAATTGAAAGCATAAATGTAAACTTTTTAAAGTAGAATTAGTAGTGATGTTTCGAAAATTTAAGTTGAAAAGGTAAAAATTTTCTATTTTTTAAGATATATTTCTATATACATTGAGACTCGAGAAATCGAATGCCGTTGAGCGCATCTTTTTTAGTTTTCAGTTACAGCGATTTTTGATGTTTTTGAAATCGCAACTTTGAGACGTCATAACTCGAAAACTAAATGAGATAACGAAATGCGGTTTGAACCAGTGCATTTCTCGTGCTTGATTTAACATAATAGTTAATTTTGAAAAATTTGAAAATTTTTCAAATTTTTCTAAAATTTTCTCTTCGCGATATTTCAAAAAGTAGAAGAGGTAATTAAAATCTGTGAACACCAGTGAATTCCCCACGTGAAATTACATAGGTATGTCAAGTTTCACAAGAAAATTCGCACGTATAGATTTTTTATTACAGAAAAACGAAAATCGGCTTAAAATTAATTATTTTTGAAGGGGTACCCCTTAAGATTTTTACGATTTTTGGTCATTTTTCGTTTTTCTGTAATAAAAAATCTATCCGTACGATTTTCTTCCTGAAAATTCACATACCTATGTACTTTCTTGCGAGGAATTCACTGATGTTTACAGATTTGCATTATCTGGTCAACTTTTTGAAATATCGCCATGGAAAAATTTTGAGAAAAATCGAAAAATATTCAAAATTTTCACAATTTGCTATTATACGTACTAAAGCACGAGAAATCTACTCGTTCAAACCGCATTTCGATATCTCTTTTAGTTTTCGAGATATGGCCTCTCAAAGTTGCGATTTGAAAAACATCAAAAATCGCTGTAACTCAAAAACTAAAAAAGATATGAAGATGCTCGCAACGGCATTCGATTTCTCGTATCTTAAATTATGGAGAACCATAGTAAAAAAAATTGATAATTTTTTGCCAACTTCAATACGAATTTCGTTTATTAATTTGAAAGTTTAGGTTTGTTCACTTACCAAATAATTCTGTCTTTCTTCGTTTCTTGACAAAGATTAAGGAAATATCATCACTAACATCATTACTAGCACCTGCGATAGTTTGAAATGAAACTTGTGGACTATTCCCAAATGGTCGTAACCAAGTTCGTAGCGATGTTTGACATTCATTGTTTGTGCCATCCCGCCGTTGGATGCAAATCTCTTCCGCGCCCTATCGATTACCTGTCAGAAATCCTCCAATCCTCAGCACCGCACCTGCCCTTAGCGTTCTTGCTGCTTTTGGCGTCGGCATGGCCACGTCACTCCCTGCCATGTGCAGGTAGAACTTATCGAAGTATGTAGTTTCTGATTAGCGGTGTGTCCGTGTTGGAATGTTGACCACGGTACTGTGAACTGTGTTGCCACATTCCTATTCAAGTTTTGAGACAATATGTGTATTCGATTTGCCGTTTCGCAAATCAATTAGACTATATGAGTAACTTAACTGAATAAACTGATGTATCTGTTGAGGTGAATTACTTCAAGCTGAATTTATGTAGTAAGGGCCAGATTTATAGTTGTTACTCACCCTCGCGTCACACTAAAAGTCGATGTAACTAAGGGAACTAACTGAAATTGTGCAATTCTTGTGTTAGTACCCTTAGTTACTTGCACTTTGAATGTGAGGTGAGGGTGAATTAAGACTATGAATTTAACCCTAAGGGCCAAATTCATAGTCATGACTCATCCTCACTTTATCCTCACCTGATACTCAAAGTCGAAGTAACTAAGGTAACAAATTAAAATCGTTAGTTCCCTTAGTTATTTTCACTTATAGTATGAGGTGAGGGTGAGTCATGATTATGAATTTGACCCTAAGGATCAAATTTCAATTACAATATATGAGCCCTATAGCTTATAGTGGAATCTGTACCACTAAGACACACTCGCATTTTGAGGATATAATTTGAAGTTAATGAAATTTGAACGGGCGGCCTTTTGGTTGATAATTTGTAGACGCAAGTTTTACCTCAGTTGTAGTTTCATTAAAATTATTATTTCCGACTGTTCCAACTCACATACATCCTTACTTAAGTAGTAAATACGATCTAGAAAACTGTCTAAAGTAGATACTTATACTTAGTTGCATGAAAGTATTATCGGTTCATTAGCAACTAACGGTTCAATAAATTTCAGAAAATCGCTATTGATACTGTTGATAAACAATTCTTTAACTAAAGAGCTCTTTATTTTTTCTTGCAATCCAGCATCAAGCTGCAAAATAATTAACTTGTACGTAAATTCATGTTGAAACTACAATCACAATTCTACAATCCTGAATAACTTATAAAATTTACTGTTAATTTAATAAAGCACATTTTTTGCACCATTTATATGTGCACTTTTCTGCAACCTTGTTCTTGAATGCAAACGTCGATCATACCGTGTGGAATTTTACAAAAATGTGAGGTAAACGCTCTGATAGTGTGCCGGATACATTCACGTTCCGTAATGCACATTCCTACAACGCGGTCATAAAAGCGAAGCACCACTCAAGCTAGAAGCACGTCCGCAGCAATATTTGATGAGTACCATTCTAACAGATCGAATGAACAAATTATTGAACGGAAATTCTACACGTAAACTATGTTTCAATGTTTGTTTTTCTTCTACCGTTGGTGATACTTTATTAAATATCGTAATAGCTTTCATTATTCTAGACTTAATTAACAGCGGCGCTGAAGATACGAGATATCTATTATAATTAGTTAATTAATTAATTTATAATTGTATTTACAAAAAATGTGTATCTAGATGGATATTTCTGAACACTACCTGAAGTTTTGTAACTTTTATTGGAATGTAGAATTAATACTGGTCACTCAAAGAAAGTAGTCAGTTGCCTTTCGGGTAGCGACGCTAAACTTTTTCTTCCGTGACTATTATACATAAATAATTGTATTTCTTAAATATTTACAACTTAAGGGGTAAGGCCACTCTAGAATATTCAAAAAAATGCATATTTTTTTTTGCTTAAATTATAGTTTAAACCATTAGGAATAAGGGACAATTAATTTAAATGCCGCGCGGAAGTATTTCAGAGGGGAAAAAGGCCGCGCGCTTCGTTACAATTTTATGGCGCAGGCATTGCTGATTAGAGGTAAATACAATATTTCTATGAAAAATATATATATATTTTTTTAACTTGATTTGGATATTTACAATCTGTTAACATTAAACAATAAGTAATTTTTTTGGCGGTTTAAGAGGCGGTGGGGGGAATTATATGACTTGAAACTTTAAACGGGTTTTTTTCGAAATCATATTTTTTAAATCGGGCGAAAATAAATCTGAAGTACTAATTGATGGATCGTGCTGAATCTTTTTATTTCTTATTGTAGATATAAAATACTCAAAATACTTTAAAAGTGCTTCATTCGTTTTTTATGGTCTTTTTATACAGAAATTTAGTCCCGAATAATGAACTTTTTTCAAACGTGCGCCATTTTATTAAAAATCCAAATTTTCAAAATCCAGCCCGTAGTTTTTTAGAGTATACATCAGAGATTAAGAAAACATATCCCTTTTTGTTCCATGTCCATTGCTGTTCTCGGAATGTTTTCGCCCGATTTTAATTTCTGACGACAATTTTGAATATTTTCTTTAAAAAAAATTTTGAAATAAAATTTAAAGAGCACTAAATAAAGATCCAAAAACAGTTCTTAGGCAGCACGTTTAGATTTCGTTAAAAAAATCTAGAAAATGACCCTTTTCCTTGTCTAGAGTGGCCTTACCCCTTAACAGAAGAAGAAAGTAATAGATATGAAATTTTTGAAGTTGTTTTATGGAAATAACCCTACTAACTTTTACGTGATGGATCCTCCAGAAACCCTTATAAAAAACGTTCCACATTATTTGATGATAAATAAAACATATTTCCATCTCATAAAAAACTCAAAGTTGAAAACCGGTCATATATCACAGGTCCATTTACGCGATATACCGTTTAGTTTACGACGCAACATCGGGAAAACCTTCAACTTAGAACGAAGGTCACGTAAACGCAGGCAGTTTGATATTAACTCGACATTTACCGGCGCAATGCATCATCATCCCTCTCAAATAGCCGGCTTTGCTCTCTGCTCGCTCTTCTAGGGGATGTAATTACGCTGATTGTGGGGAATCGTTCTCTGTGCATGTTTGAATGTATGTCGATAACTGGCTTGTTGTTTGTGGTATTGTTTCACGAGCCAGGCACCAGTTGCTGTGTACTAAGTAGTCAACTTACATGTAATGCGCAGTGTGCGGTGTCAATGCAGTTATTGCATCGGGAATCTGTACCTAAGCTTGTTTTCGACTAATTGCATTGAATCGAGGATTGGTTTGTAGGATTATATGACACGTAATACCACCATTATTATAGTAAAGCATCAACTATGATCACTTTTGCTGACAGGTGCCGTACACATTATTTTACATAATTGCGGTATATATGAGAATGTTAATTATTCTAGTAACGTGAATATCTGACTGCAGTTTCTGTTCATTAAATGAAAATTTTCTCCGATCGGATGAAATATGTCTTCTATTTACTAATTCGATCATTATCAGTTACTGATCGATACGTTCATGATACCCCTTATTATTCATAATAATTGTATAGAATATACACAATGTTCCATTTAATGGGGTGGTATGAAGTCGGCATGTGGATCCTGAGAACCATGGTTCGATTCCCACAGGCGACAAACAATTTTCATAATTTCAAAAGCTACCCCTGTGGCTCCTCCACCACTAACATCTTTAGGGGCCGTGATTTGACGACTGGTAACCGCACTTCACGCGCAAAATATATCACTTACCGAGATCTGCTTCGGCAGAGTGCCACAGCCAGTAATGAGTAGAAGGCGTGATGATATATTTATTTATATTTACCATTGATATCTCGAGAACTGTAAAAAATAGGTTCCTATTTAAAATAAGAAAGTTGCATCACATATTTGGAAAACGACTGGTTTTTTTACTCATTGCAATAGTCTTGTAAAATGGTGGTTCTTTGCTAATTTAACCAATCTTGTAGCTCTTATAGTTCTCGAGATAGCAATGGTGGTACACTTAAATGAAACACCCTGTATATATTCGATTCCAACTGCCAACAAAAATCTCATTAATATAATTCTTGAGGCTCCCCATATACTAACATCTTTGAAGTACGTGATTTGATGGCTAACAACCGCACTTCACGCGCATAAATATATCACTTACCGACAATGTACGCCAACGACACGAGGGCACTGGAGCACGTGTCGCCATGAAAAATTTCCCAAAGAAACGTTCCCTTTATACAGCTAATATTTTTATTTAATAGTAATTCAGTAGTAAAGCGTTAAATGTTTTTATTTATTGTCATTTATTATTCACTCCTATTTCGGCGTACGCAGCTAAAAGATGTTATTATTACGCAAAACATTACATAACATTTTTTAGTTGACGGTTTCCTTGTTTAACGGGGCTTTTGCTTTAATACTCAATTAAATTCTGTTATGCATTTAAAGCCAAACTGAGTAATCGATTTAAAGGAAATTTTAAACCAGCTGTAAATAGAACTTCCATTATCTACTATACCAACGTCAAAACGTCAGGGTCATTTTGTTTATTGTTCGTTACTTTTCAATAGATTGCCTGTCATGTCGTTCCATTATGAAAAGGACTTCAGTACGTAAAAGCACAGAATAAAATTAGACTAAGTATAACATTTATTTCAAAAATGTTATTTACAGGTATGTTTCCGTTATCTTTTAAATTATCTTTAAAATCTTCATCAATGTTTGTAAGTTTATGTTGTAGTTCTTTAGGCAATATAAGTTGTCTAGCAGAATTTCTGTAATACGCTAGTACCCACACATTTTATCAGTGTTAAGATGTTTGATATCTAACCCGAACAAAGATCCAATAAAATATGTACTCGTAATATTTCTTCACTGAAAAATATACACTACTACAACTTTCCTAGGATTTAGAAGGTAAATCCGAAGAAGCCGTATAATAAACCATGTTTATCTTCCCTTACCCTATATAAATTTCGATTTAAAATACGAAGTTTCGTAGAAAATAAAATAGTCTAGGTTGACCGGTACATAAACTTTTAGATAGAATTGAAAATATATTGTCAATAAATTGTACACTATAACAGAGATCAAATATATACAGACGTATAACTAAATGTATTCAAATTGCGGTGCTTTTATCAATTAAATTTTGTAGTTCTGGACAAAGTCTACCAAAATGTATTTAAATGACCGCATTTATTTATGATATTTGTAATTTTAAACGAATCTGTGTTGCTAATGTCGATTATTAGTGCATGATCGATTAATTTGAGCTTATTACAATAAGATTTGACTTGTGACTTCATTCCTTTTAAAACGAATTGTGAATTATATTTCTTTATTTTTAGTTCTTTAGTTCATTGTCCGTCATCTAGAATTACAAATGTCATAGATAAAAGTGCTGTCATTTAAGTACATTTAGATAGACGTATGTATATATTTTGTCTGTTACTATGAGTTGTAGTATGAGCTCTTTTTTTGGTTTATCATAAATCGAGCATCGGAAATTTTTATATTACATCGTTTACAATTCTCTATGGTTACGAATTTTCGTTCATCAATGTTTGTTGATAAGTAGAAAATAATACATATACATAAAGATTCCTTGTCATTTGGTTCATCATTTACAGATTTTAGATATATAAAACATATGAATTTACATATAATTCCACTATAAATCTGCAAATTTTGAAAAATTTTAATTAAGTGATTATTTTTTATAATAGGTATTTTAGTGTTTACTTTATTATAGTATCTATATATTCTTAATTAATATCACCTACCAAAATCTGTTACGACAGAGTGTCATAACCAGTATTGGGTAAAAGGCGTGATGACATATTTATTTAGTTTTAATATGTTTAAGAAACCAATTTTCTCGGCGCCATATTGCCGTATCCCACCATTGGTAGCATTATAACAATAAAAAACACTTTTGGTTTCTTTCCAAATATAATATCTAGACAAGAAATATATAATAAAACAAAGTGTCGATATTTTCCTGTATGCTGATTAATTATTCTTGTTCAAGAATAAAGTATTTCTTTATAAAAGAAATGTATTTAAGTCCAAGACAGCAGGTTCAAAATATGATATATTATGACATACCAATTATTTGTTTTGTAGTTGTAGTGAAGTTTTATATAAAATACTTTTAAAAGTACAATTTATACATTTTTAATATAAGATATTAAAATATAGCAGAGAATAAAGACAATATAAAACCATTCCGCAAAGCAAAAGTTTCATATGAAACTAGTAGAAAAGTATAGATTTCTAAAAACTACTCTAATGGATGACAGAATATAATAATACAAATGAAAATGAGATTTCCGACTGTTATTGTTTGAATAGTCTCATAATATATTGACAAATCAATGGCCGTGGTATTATAATGCTTGAAACACAAAACGATGTTTCAATCGCAGATGGTCGAGCTGGCCGATCGTTTGTATTCCAGACTTAAAGCAGAGCGAACATTCCGCGAAATTAAAATTTAAATCTCAGCATGTGCTCACACTGAATAAATACGAATCACGATGTGTTCTTTATGAGATTAGGATTTAATTCTTTTTATGTTCCCGTCAGTAATTAAAACTGAAAAGCAATTTTGTTTGTGTAACGCTGAATGCTGGAATATGTGGAACTAGAAAGAGTATCTGATGGAAAAATAATGTTTTGTACTGTTATTTCCGGGGACGGAAGAAAAATTTATCTGCAACTGATAAAACTAAATCATAACAGAAATTTAATTACATAAGTATTTATCTGCAAATCTTCTATTAATTAATACATCTATTTGTAAATGGTGTAACATAATAGTCGTATTTGTTTGGGAAATTTGGGTTCAACCCTAAACTGTTCCAGAACTAACTCGTGTTACTTCTAAATAAATTATGCAGCTAGTGTATTGTGTATGCAGAGTTGAAGTTGTGGAAGGCGCATTGTGATCGCGAACTGAAGCGTAACGGCGAGCTGTCTGTCGTGGAAATGTTTAAAATGTGCGACGCAGACATTTATCCGAATTGTAAACTGCTGTTACATATTTTCTTAAGTCTGCCAATTAGCTTCAGCAGAACGTAGTGTTTCAGCCCTGCGTCGGCTGAAATCGTGGCTCAGGAGCCACATGACCCAAGACCGTCTCGTGGGACTCGCGTTGATGCATTTGCATACAGACATTCCGCTGAATCCTGAAAGAATCTTAGATCGATTCGCGAAGTCCAAAACCCGACGTTGTATCCTAATTGTCTAAGTACGCAATGTGTAAATAAACGTTACAAGAGTTATGTATATATTTGTTTAACAAGCGAAAATGTTTGTTTCTAAAGAAATATATTTGATTCTGTTCGTATGTACATGTTGTTGAATCCCTTTCGCATGAGACTTATTGTTTGAACAAAAAAAAAAAAGTCAATGGCCCCCCTCTTGGACAATTCCTGGATCCGCCCTTGAACCCAACAAAATAGCTGGGGCAGTAGGATCAGTTCAAGAACTGTTCTGGGTTACTTACATCGTGCCAATTAAACAAAAGTAACCTACCCTGGGTTACTTTAAATATGCCAAATAAATACGGCCTATTTTAGACAAAATACAATAAAAATTTAAGAAATACTCAAGGCATTCGGAGCTCCATTGAAAATGCATTTTTAAAACTTTCTAAAACATATGTTTATATTTAACCGATTATCACTATCAAAACTCGTGACAAAATATAAACTTTTAGATTCTATAAAACTAAGTAAGAATAGATGGGGACAAAACCATGAAATGGTTTCGACGTTTCATTTCGAACTTCAGCAGCATTTTAACTTCCATCTAGTTTCAGATTAAAGTTCAGGGAATGACGAAACTTCCACAATGTAAAGTTAAGCTTCACAAGTAAACTGACAAGTGTAACTTTTCCCGTTTCGATAATCGCGATTAGTTGTCAATGTTCACATTCCTGCGCACTCCTGCTGAAAAAATTAAATCATTGTTCACAATAAACACTTTTGCAAATAGAAAATCGTTAAGAAATAAATAAGTCTATTACTGAAATGTTGTGAAGTTCGTTGAAATATTTTAATAGAATTTTGTGACAGAGTACTAAATTTACTACCTAATTAATACCGTGCCAATTATTAGATGCTCAATTAAATTTTAGCGTCAAGTTGATAATGAAGGTAATTATTTTCATGAATAATTAATAATTAATGGTGGATACTAAATTTATTATAATAAGGCATTATTTTAATTTGTTTCGCAAATTAGAATATGACAAAACTTCAATTATCTATAATGTTTTATTAGTACAGCGGAGGGATTTATTTATTTATTATTTGTATTTACTAATTAATTAATTATTTAATGGAGTAGGTGCCACAGAGGTTATCGTGTCGACCTGTGGATCCTGAGAACCCTGGTTCGATTCCCACTGGCGACAAACATTTTCATCACATTAATACTACTTCTGTGGCTCCTCCACCACTAACATCTTTGGGGGCCGTGATTTGACGGCTGCTAACCGCACTTCACGCGCAAAATATATATCACTTACCGAGATCTGCTTCGGCGGAGTGCCACACCCAGTAATGGGTAGAAGGCGTGATGATATATATATATATATATATATATATATATATATATATATATATATATATATATATATATATATATATATATATATATATATATATATATATATATATTATATATTTACTAATTAATTTGTATTTACTTAATTACTTTGATGAGGGACTGTTCTATGAATGATTCCAGGGTTCGTGCTACTTCATTTGATGAAATATAGCATGATGTTATGTATTTGTCTGTATACGTATGTTACTTTTTCAGTTCTTTATTAAATTCATTCAGTGGAATGATTGGAATTTTCTTTTTACAGAAATGTAACTGATGTAAAAATCAAATACCTACTATTATTAACTATCTGGAAAACTGTAGCAAACTATCTAAAATAACTCACATAATCACTGCTTCACAATTGACCTTTCCCAAAGCACAAAATGCTACACTTATTTCCAATTTTAGAGATTCCCCATTTAGAAATCTGCAGGTTTAATCCCCTGCCATAAATTTCAATAGATCGTAACCAAAATTTAATCCGAAAATTTCACAGCACATTTCCCGCGGCATAACAATCTCGCACATTTCACTTGAAACTTGTTCTGACACATTGAAGGACACGACACGAGCCCAACTTACTTCACACATTGAAATTTCAAACTGTTCCAACCGCAGCCGCACACAAGCGAATATTAATGTATTACTACGCTCCATATTCATCGTTGGAACGGGTTTCTCGCTCGGGCGAATTTTTGTCGTTGCGCGCGGTTGAGAAAGGGTTTAATATTCCAGTAAACAAATCAACTATTCCGCTAACTATTGCAGAAATTCTGCTGTGGTCGTTATATTCGTAACTAATGGAGTTCAACTTGCGTGGAGGATGCGATATGCAACTGGAATGTATGTTTTCAAAACAAGTCTGTGCTATAAACATAAACATTGTGTAATGTTTTATGTAAAAATGCAGATATTTACTAGTCTTTCAAATTCTGAAAAACACTTTTCCTATTCACATGTTAAACTTAAGATTTTCGTAATAAAATAATTATTTGTATATCGATGAAACTAAGCGAATCATTTCTTCTCGGAAGTGCCGACCATTTCCTGAGCCAAAGGCGAGGAATATGAAGCATCTGAGAGAAGAATGACAATGGCAAAAGTGTAGTATCACTTACCAATTTTAAAAAATGTAATTTTAGGTTGGTAAAATGTTGTGATTTTCAAAAATCCTTAAAAATTACGAAATAAACCAGTGCTTCTAAACTGTTATTTGAAAAATATTTTGTAACGTCTTATGATCAGGAAATAAAAAATAATTCTTTGCCATTTTTATACATTTATGACATTTATACTAATTTACGATGAGCTTCAAATCTATGAAAAAGTTTTAGGATCACTAATAAGTAAATGTCAATATAGTGGTGGGGGAAATTGTAAATATTGGTTAGTGATACTGCACTTTAGCCGAAATAAGATTTATTATTTGTCACTTGAATGTCACTAATGTCAAATGATGGGGATGGTTTGATGTTGTGATATCATTGTTATAACACCCCGTTACGAAATAATAATTTTATTAAATATTTTAATTAATAAAAAGGTGAAAGAGAAATATTTAAGAAATTAAATAAAGAATGAGAGTTATTAGTTCCGGTGTAGTTCACATATTATTTCAATATTATGCACACTATAAAAGTATAAATACTGTACAACAACAGCAACAAGTATCAGTTTGCAGTGATCACCAGTTCCATTCACATCATGAAGACCATCACGGTAAGAACTTGTTGACAACATGGCTGAGTTGGAAGTAAACACTTATGTATTTGTTTAGCTTGTTGTCGTTCTGCTAGCTCTGTCCGCCGCTCTGGCGGCTGAGGAGGCCAAGAAAGGGCAGAAGCGTGGTATCTTCGATGAAGGTTTCAGCCACGACTCGGGCTTGAGCCTGGGAGGACATTCTGGTGCTGACTTCTCATCTCATCACGGCCCCATCGACCTGGGCTCCTCGTACCACAAACACATCACCATCACCAAGAAGGTCGGCGTGCCGGTGCCGAAACCCTACCCAGTGCACGTGGAGAAGAAAGTCCCAGTACCGTACCCTGTGGAAGTGAAAGTCCCTGTCGACAAGCCGTACCCCGTGCACGTAGCCAAGCCCTACCCCGTTCCCGTGGTGAAGCATGTACCGTACACTGTTGAGAAGCACGTGCCCTACCCGGTCAAGGTTCCAGTGAAGGTCCCCTACACTGTGAAAGTGCCCGTTCACGTGCCCAAACCCTACCCCGTGCCTGTCATCAAGAAGGTGCCCGTACACATCCCCGAGCCCGTCATCGTCAAGAAGCCCGTGCCTGTGTTCATCAAGGGCCACGATCACTCTGACGACTTCTCGTCTCTCGCTGGATTCAACGGAGGTTTCTCTGGACATGACTCTGCTTTCTCTGAACACTCCTCTGGATTCGGCGGACACAATTCTGGATTTGAAGGACATGACTCTGGATTCAGCGGTCACGATTCTGGATTCAGTGGTCTCAATTCTGGATTTGGAGGACACGGTTGGCACTAATTGGACAACTGGTAGATTCTATGAATGACCAGTTGGTTGGTGATCCCAGACTGGTTTATTTTCTCTTACTTTTTTTTGTAGGTAGTTTGTAATCGCACCCTGTCACTAAATTTTGTTTTTGTTATTTACTTTAATAAATATTTCAACTATTATTATTATTTTTTTTATTTCCTATATATTCTGTAGTAAATCATTGATATTAGATAAATACATCCAAAGGTACCACACTGAAATATTATAAAAATAAATATCACATTCACAGATGATTTGAGATGTTTTGAGCTTGGGAAAAGTACGTAAGTACTGGATAGAGGACCGATTATTTGCTGACTCTGATGAGTGAATGTTTTATGAATGATTTTGAAGTTTGTTATATATGTACATACAGAGAGAGACATAATTACTTCACGTACTTAAATTTACTTGACTAGTGAAAATATATTGGCCTGTGAAGTTGATTCCTTTAGCTGACAAACTTTATTCCACATTAAAATTACTCTTGTGGCTTCCCCCCATCATATTTTCACTTCACGAGCATAACTATATAATTTACCGACATCTACTAGGGCAGAATATGTAATGGGTAAAAGGCGTGATGATATATTTATTTTACATATATTCATAATCAGTAACTTATTCAGAATATACGACTACAGTCAGGATATATTTTTATTATCTACTTATTTCTTAGCTTTCTTTTGGTCTATTGTTTCGTTAAAAACAAAAAAAACTAGAACCAAATAATGTTCTCTATAGTCTCATATGAAAACAAACAACTGGTAGCGAGGATAAAGGAAGGTTTTAATATTCACATAAACAAATCAACTCTTCCGCTATGTAGCGCGGAAGTTCGACTGCGGTCGTGATAGGGTTCAACTACTGCGATGAATGCGGTACGGTAAAGTTATGTCCGGAAGGGTTAAGTGTTAGTAGGCGATTTATGGTAAGGCGAACGAATAATTTTATCGCTCTCGTCTTGAATCACGTGGTTACGGCTGTAATTTTGGTAAGATTACTTCGAGTTGTGTTTTACGATTGTACGAGGTTGAATAAATTATTTTACGATAAGGGGAACAACTCGGAGTGACTCATTTGTAGAAGTTTTATCAAAATCATTTGTAGAAATGTGAATGTTTAATATTAATCGGTGACGAGGTTTATGTAAAAGACTGAAAAAAGGCGGAATTTATAATTATATTCGTGACGTGGCGATAAGAATTATATACAAGTTTTTAAGTTACCAAGTATAAATGCAAATTACAGAAGCATAAAGAATTAAGTATGTTATTTATTTATTTACAACATATTTTACTGCTTATAGTTTAAAGAATATATAATCTTTTTATGAATTAATTAGAATACATAATAAGACATTTAAGTATATTGAGAGCCAGTTTTTTCAATCGCCGGTTTACCCTCGATTAATGATTTAATGTTCAATACGGTTTCTAGCATTTTGTATTTATAGATAATTTGACTACCATCACTGATTAAAATTAAACTAAATACTAGATATAATATGACGAAATGAAACAGTTGAAGTATAATAAATGTTTGCGTCTAGTGAAAAAGGCGATTAATTTAACATTCTGTCTTAAAGATGCATTTTAATTAATAATTTAATAAATCTTGATTATAACGCAAGGTATTAACAACCAAAAGGTACTAAATTGCCAGGTTTTAATCCTAGCATCGTTTGTAGATTTACATTAGTATTATTTGGAATTAAATTGCGATGTGCGTAATAATCCGGATTCGATATAATTATTAATTAAAAAGGTTCGTTTGTGTTATTGGTATTTTTAATTATTGAGCATGACCCAATTTAATAATATAGAAAAATAATATTAATTAAATATAAATGCAAAAAAGAAAAAAAATTCTTAATTATGAACTAAACATGAAATATGAAAATGCCAATTAAAAAGTATGTATTTAATTAATTTGAAACACTGTCTCTTTTTAATATTTTTGTTTACTAAAATAGCATTCGCAGAAAGTTTTTTAATTTTTCATTAAAAGCTTCGTTTATTTCTTCGCAGCGGCGACCAATTGAAAAGACACGCGGGAGAGACCGAATTACTTACACATTTTAATTAATCATTTCCATGCTGTTTCGTAAAAGTGGGAACAGAATTTATAAACAGCTTTATTTTTTGCATAAATACCTATCAAGTAAATGCTAAATATTATGGATTTAAACATTTTAACCAGTTATATTACAAAAAAATGCTGTATTAATTTGGCTACATAATCTTAACCTTCATTTGAAAATAATTTTAATTCTTAAACTATGAGAGGTAGAACTAAATAGAATTGGTAGATATTAAGGCCCTCTTTAAACCAGATAATTTGGCATAATAATCATTTCTTTAAAGGGAAGTTTTATTATATTAAATGTACAATTCGTATAATAAAACTTGCCTTGTGAAGAAAATAATATTGTGTTGTTTATAAACATTTATCTTCTTCACGCAGCTCTAAAGTATATATTAATTAGATAATTGGGTTTCCACTTTTTGTAATATGGCATAAAGTTACATATATTTTAATAAATGTAAAGGAAATTTCTCTACTATCTCCGGAATTGCCATGACAATGTTCAAAGATCTGGAAGACTTAAATTTATATCTTTCTAATGTACCCACTTATCTAGAATCCATTCCACGTATGAATGTAGCTGAGAGGTACTTGTAACGGTGTCTTATCATTAAACACCTTGAGAGAACCCCAATATACATTTACAAAATAAATAAAATAAAAATAAATATATCATCACGCCTTCTACCCATTACTGGGTGTGGCACTCTGCCGACGCAGATCTCGGTAAGTGATATATTTTGCGCGTGAAATGCGGTTACCAGTCGTCAAATCACGGCCCTCAAAGATATTAGTGGTGGAGGAGCCACAGGGGTAGTTTTTGAAATGATGAAAATTGTTTCTTGCTTGTGGAAATCGAACCAGGGTTCTCAGGATCCACAGGCCGACCTCATACCACTCATCTAGCCACCCTATTAAATTAAATTTATTGTTTTAAAATATGTAAAAATATGTAATTAATAAATATTCTTATCATCATTTCACTTCACTTCATACCACTGAGCTAGCCACCCCATAAATAATTTTGTAAATATGTGCCATTAATTTTACGTATTAGTAGCTAATTTAAATTGATAACTTATGCATATATATTCAATAATAAATATAATAGGGAAGGGACGGTAAAGTTAGTGTTAAAATAATAATTAACAGGCAGATTTACAAAACAGATTAGCGCTAACACCGTTTTTAATATTATCTATAACTTTGTTTCAAATTAAAACAGATTAAAGAAATAAACTAAATTTGATGCTAATTAACTCTCTTTTTAACTCAAGTTAAAATAAACTTGTTTCATGCATTGAAAAGAGAGTTAAAAACGAAATAAAAAATGGTGTTACCGCTAATCCGCTTTATGAATCTGCCTGTAAATTTTGAATTTACTTTTTTTATAGTTAATATATTAGAGCCTGCAACAAATAATTATTTTGTATGGTTTGAACCTGCTTCAAAAAGTAACTTAGGTGACAAAAAGTAGTTTGAAACTAGCCTGAAGCTATCAAAGTAGCTTTAAGAAGTAGCTTTAGTTGTTATAACATTACATGAAGGTTACAAGAAGAAAAATTAATCGCTTGAAACCATAACTATACATTTACAAATTTATCAAAGCTACAAGTATAGCTAAGCTAAAACAGTAAGTTGCTATTGTCTAGCTTTGCCACTGGCAAATATGCCATCGAGGTAAGATCTATGTCATAAATACGTTGCAATTATCTTTCTGTCGTGTTATGCATATTGATTTTCTAATGAAAATAACTAATTGCCTTATTCCGTGCGTGAGGCATGTCTACAATATCTTGAGACGTGCGCAGTGCACGATTACGAACCAACCACAAAGAAGGAACGAACAAACTCACGTCGCCTGTCAATTTGCATAAACACTCACACGCACTTCCTGCGCACCCTTCGCTGGTTGCGTGTTTCCTTTCTCGAGTCGAAGTCCAAGCGTTCAAATTACAACAAAAACTTACTATCTTTTAAATTGTGGCATGAATTAATTTATTACTACAATTAAATAATTAATATATCTGTTTCTTCGGACATAAAACTTCATTCATCATACAAAACATGTTGATCAAAATATGGTTCATATCTTCCTAATATTTATTAGCTACTACCGAGCGATAAATTGATAACAGACATTATTTTATTGATTTCTATATCGATCAACATCAACAATCTACGTACTTGGATAGAAACCACGGCATATCAAAAATTAACAATTCCATCTAAACGATAATGAATATTTACTGACTGAATCCTTTAATTTCGAGGACAATAATAAAATAAAAGGTTGTATGTACCATGGGCATAACCAAGATTATAGCACTCGGGAAATTTAAACGTTCCCTTTGAATTATAATGAAGCGGATTTAAAATATTTCGGAGCCTAGGCAAAATATTCATTTGGGGCCCTTTAAACCGCGATTCTAGAACATAGGGATTTAACATGTACAATCATAATTTTGTTATTTCCTGCCACCCTAATTATTTTAAGCAAGAAAGCTTCAAATAGAAGTTTTAGGACATAAAATTCTGCATCTAATCCAATAAACAATATTAATTTTGCATGCTTCTTAACGGCACAAATTAGATCTGAAAATAAAGAAATTATCGATAGCCATGAAATTGAAACAAAATTAACAAATGTTTGACGTTTTATCTGTCAAAATAAATGATATAATAAATAAAGAAATTATTTTGACAGATTAAACGTCAAACATTTTTTTAATTTTGTTTCAATTCGTTATCGATAGTTTTGAGGCTATTTTCGTTACTTTCAGATCTAATTTGTGCCGTTAAAAAGCATGCAATATTAATTTTGTTTATTGGATTAGATGCAGAATTTTATGTCCTAAAACTTTTATTTGAAGCTGTCTTGCTTAAAATAATTAGGGAAGCAGGAAATTATAAAATTATGATTTTACATGTTAAATACCCATGTTCGAGAGTCGCGGTCACCACTCTGTATATTTCTATTATTTAAATTAAACGTTTGAATCCGGGCCCTAAAATGTTTGGGCCCTAGGCTATTGCCTCTTTAGCCTATGGTTATAATCTTATGATTATGTCTATCAAACATAAATAACTAGTATTGAATATGATCTATTAGATTAGAAAATTTAAGGTGGTAATTCTTTTTTAAAACACTTCATAAATCTTTGTTTCTGCCTGCGGTACTGAACGAATTGCTTTCATATTCCTTATGCTGTGTCAGTAAGCTTCTTCATCGTTCAGTGCAAGATATAAATAAAACAAATATTTGATTAAAAGACCAACCAGAGTTTCTGTTGTAAGTACTTGTAAAATTAAGATAATAATTGTTTTGAAATTTCAAGCCACAATTACTTTTATTTACTTCTCAAGTATTTTCTCATCTTCTTCAATTTGCTTCAAAAAGCAGAAGTATCTTAATTACTTTCTTCCTTATACTTACGTCGCACGCACCATGGAAGGCAAATACAAAAGAAGCAAGTAAGTGCAAATTGGTCTAATGAGAAGTGTCTTCATAAACGAAATCCGTTTACAAAGTTATTTACATAACAAATTGAGTCATTTTGAAACTGATTTAGTTAAGTATTTAATGCCACCGAGCAGATTTTCCTCTTGCTCTTCAGCGAAGTTTAATAATTTATCTGCTTGGCGAGGATGCCGATAAATTAACAGTGTTTATCTTGCTAATTAGATGGCCTCGGGCCAGGATTTGTGATTTGTGTAATTCACTTGTAAATGGTAAACCGAAACGTGTTTACATTTGTAATAGTATAAATTCAACTTGATGTTATAATAATATTAAGGGTGGAATTCCATTAACTCGTTATCTTATCCCACTAATAACAATTGAAATTTAAACCTAGCGGTTCGGTAAAATAAATGAAAAAGACCAAATGCCAAAATGTTTTAGTTTTGTTTTTCCACATTTTTGAAGATCATATAAATGTCTCGAACTATTATTAATTTAATACTAATAATAATCAGTTTTTTTATGGGGTGGCTAGCTCAGTGGTATGAAGTCGGCCTGTGGATCCTGAGAACCCTGGTTCGATTTCCACAGGCGACAAACAATTTTCATAATTTCAAAAGCTACCCCTGTGGCTCCTCCACCACTAACATCTTTGGGGGCCGTGATTTAACGACTGGTAACCGCACTTCACGCGCAAAATATATCACTTACCGAGATCTGCTTCGGCAGAGTGCCACACCCAGTAATGGGTAGAAGGCGTGATGATATATTTATTTATTTATTTATAATCAGTTTTAATGTAGATTTTAATCATGTTTGATGTAATACAATATGTATAATGTTGCAATTTCAAAGTTAACTCGCTTTTATGCCGTCCATCATATATCAAAGTTGAACTTCGACGCTTAGAATACGTAATGAAACTATGCAAATTATGTTAATCTTGAGAATTAAAACAAAACTTACACATCAAACTTATTCAGATACCGTATTCAATAGATTTCAAAAAGTTCATAAAATATATAAATAACTATATCATCACGCCTTCTACCCATTACTGGGTGGGGAACTCTGTCGAAGCAGACCTCGGTAAACGATATATTTTTGCGCGTGAAGTGCAGTTACCAGCCGTCAAATCATGGCCCCCAAAGATGTTAGTGGAGGGGGAGCCACAGAGGTAATTTTAATTTGGTGAAAATGTTTGTCGGCAGTTGGAATCGAACCAGGGTTCTCAGGATTCACAGGCCGACACGATAACCACTGTGCCATCTACTCCATTTCATAATGCGCTTATTTATTCATTCGGCAGATTTTTACTTAGCTCATGGAATGGAATGATTGGAATTATGTTTAATTGTACATACCATACAAACAACAGATTAGATATATCAGAAAATTATTTTTATTGAACAACACTGCAACATATATGAACTATCAATGAGTTCGGACAATGTCCTGTAATTGGAATTAAGTTTGTGTTGTACATAGTGGCATAAATAAGTAAATAAACATGGCAAAGAATAATTATAATTATTTTGTCAACGGCCATGGCTGCACTCGTTGGAACTGATCCATGCGATAACGCGAGTTAAGCAACATTGCGCGCTGGTAGTATTGGATGGGTGACTGTCCAGAGAAACCTGCGTTGCTGTTGACTCTAAGACCTAAAATTCAGGATCAGGGCGTAAGGCGGCATATGACCATAGCAGCTGATTCGCCAGGAAGCCAGAAAAAAAAATTCTTTAAAATGTGGCTTTAATTATAAACAATTTATATTTAGTTAACTTGACTTGAAATTTATTTTAGTTTGATGTTAGTCCATTTAAAATTATGTGAGAATGGATTGAAAAATATCCCTCCATTATACTTAAAGCACCTTCACAAGTATTTACCGCTTGACATAAAAAGAAGCGACATGCACATTTTTGCCTCCTTATCCATGTCCTTGCAAACTACAGAGATGTCTGCTGAAGTGGCAGCCTGAAGCCTTGCGTTTTAGTGTTCACGTTCGGAAATCTCCGTGCACGGTCGGATGAATGCGGCTTGAAGGAACGTTACGTGAATGTAAAATACTGTCGCCTTCGAATGTTGGAGTTTTTGTGTGAAAGTTGGCAGTACTGACTCTATTAGCTCAACTCCTGTTTGAGGGATTACATACTGTAATATAGTTATTGGAAGTTTGTTGTCATACTAATTAATGTCTTGCTTATAATTATCGTAATGAGTTATGTTCGAGAAGGATTTTAAACTGTAGGATGTAAAATTTATAAGCAATTATTAAAAAGTTTTAAAGATACCTAGTTTTTGTTTAAGGAAGATATATTGCAATTTGAGTTTAGTAACACGTTTAAAATCAATGGCCCAAATTTGTCACTCACCCATAAGATGAATTATGATAATAAGATTAAGTACCAGTTTTTCAATCACGGATTAATGTTAATCATGTTAAAATAATAATGGAAACTATGATTTCCATGATTATTTAATCATGATTAACATTAATCGAGAGTAAACCGGTAATTGAACAACTGGCCCTTAAAATTGGTATTTGTTTACTGATCTTTTCAAACAAGATATATCCCCCCATCCCTATTCTGCCACTTGATCATTATCTATTACTGATCGATAAGCTTATGACAATCCTTACTTACCATTATTTGTCTATACATTTTACTTCAGCATTTTGTACCTCATTTATTCTGTGTTATTATTATAAATGAAGAATTTTTATCTAATTTCTGGTCAAATATTGCTAGGACGATAACAAAAAGTAGGATATTTATAAGCTTAGTAATCTACACTTCTGTAAAATTATATTCCATTTTGTTTCCATAATTTTAAGATAAAACAAATACGCCAAAAACGCACTTTTGTGTTTAGGAGTTATTTGAGAAAGAAATAGTTTTTTTTTGTTATTATTTAATTTCAAACGAGCTAATGTACTCTTTAGTTTATTAAAAAAGCACATATGCAAAATAATTATAATTTTTACATATTTTAATTCTTAAATATACTCGTACAATAATAATTTACAACTACAATTTATAACATAAAAGTTTAATCATTTCTTTGGTTTAAATAAATAATTTTATACACTTTATCTTGAATAATATTTAAAAAATAAGCTGTATGGTTTGTCCTATGTTCGTAAAAGGGCATTTCTTTCCCGTTGATGAAGACTCTGTAGCCAAATTGTTCAACTATGATCATCGTCGTAGTTTTTGCGTCACCCACCACAGGCATTGTATCAGAAGATATTTCTTCGCACCATCCATTGCATGAATCTTTCATATAAGTGTTGAAAACCATTTTGTTTTGGTTGTAATGTCCGAGTCTATAAAATTAATATGTTAGTTTACGAAAACATATTATTCTACTAGTTGATATTTTATGGTATATTAAAATTATTGTGTAAAAAGCAGAATGAAGATGAAAAAGTATAAAAATGTTGCACTATTGAGGAAGTAATAAATACCTGGCATCAATATGAAAGACGTATTGTTCACTGGAACTGTCGAGTAAGTTGATTTCTCCTCGTGTTTTAGATTTTGCTACGACACTAATTATTGCACCTGGTTGGAGTCCATGCGTAAGATTAATGTTTAATGGGCCATCGACGCCGTTTCGGCCAAAATCTTGTGCGAATAAATCAACGTCCCTGTAATATAACAACATATTTATAACACTTGCGTAAAACAAATATGATAATAGTATTACTCGTAGATTAGATTTATTTTGGGAACATAATTTAACTAATTTGATAATTTATGTTTTAAGAATTAGAGTAAATATTTGGAAAAAGGTTGGGAAAATGGAAAATAAAAGAAAACAGGCAATAGAGGATTTGGTGAAGAGGAGAGGAAGAAGGTAAGAAGCTCTGGATGAAGAGGTTTAGAAAAAGAGGATGAAGGAAGAAAACGCCAACTCTATATAATATGGAAAAAGGCAGAAATAAAGATGAGAAAAAGAAGAGTTTATATATATATATATATATATATATATATATATATATATATATATATATATATATATATATATATATATATATAGTATTTATCCTGAAACCGACAAGAAAGTGCCTACTTTCTTAACCAGTTTTAATATGGAAAGTAGATTTTTACCAAAATAGTTGAGTAAAGTACGTATCCAAGATAACAACAAAAATAACAGTCTGGTAAGAACTTTACCTGACTGTTTTGTAGTTTACCTAACTGTTTATTTGTTGTTACCTTGGATATGTAGTCTGTTGTCAATACAACTCATATCAAAAAAATTAAACATTTTTAATTATTTACGATTAATTATTGATTAAATTAAACGGTTTCAGAAAAAGCTAGTATACATAATACGTCAGGATAGTGTTTTTACTTGACTCAGCAGATTAAAATACTGGACTTGCGGCCTCGTATTTCATACAACCACTTCGTCAAGTAAAACAACACTTTTCTGAATTTTACAAGTTAGTAACTTGTAAATATTCATTTCCATAGTTCAAATAGTTTGAATAAATGACGTTTACAAATGAGTAACAAATTAAAAATTTAACTTACGTGTCCGGATCTCCAGTAATTGTGCATGTAACATTTCCTGCAAAAAAAGGAGAAACAAAATTAGTTAGTGAGTCCTAGGAAGTTTACAGTTTATACACATATATTTATAAATTTACCAAAATACGTAAAAGAAATAGCCAATTAACCCTCACCTTCATTAGAAGACAACACAAATTGCGTTACTAGAATAAAGTTCAATATGGTGAAAAGTAGAAATGCCATTTTAGATAGCGTAAAATTTAATTAGTTTGTAAGTGCTTCTCGAATAACTAAACGTTCTTTGACAAATAGACCCATTTCTTGCAGTATTATATATATTTCAGGCAGGAAAGAAATCTTAAAAACAAAATACGTCATAAGGAAAGATTGTCTTTAGTATATTTATTGATATACTTATTGCTTGATGTTTCTTTATTTTTAGTGATAACTCGATTTTATAGTTATGTTTTTATATATTTTATTCCCTAATAGATAAGAGCCTAATAATTATTCTAGAGGCTTCTCATTACGACAATATCAACTTTTGTTTCACATAAGTTCCCCTTAATAAAAAATTGCACGCAATAGACTAAATGATGATATATATTTTTTATAACTAATTACTGAATTCTTTTGAGTGAGTCTCAAAACAAGACACAAGTACCTATATCAGGCTCGTTCATTTGCTGTATAGTACGTAATTTGGATATTACGAACAATATTTTTTCTCCAGAAGTTGGCAATATCTAACTTAATGAATAAAATAAAATTTGCTTGCTATCTGTTGAAAACTGCTGGAAGACTTTGAGGGACAAACGAAAATGCATGGTACTAAATATTTAAGTGAGTGGTACTCATCCTTCTAAACCAAAATTGAGCGTAAGGTTGCTAGCCTTGCACTGTCGTTTCTTCCGTTTCCTTGCACAGTTTTTCTATTATCTTTTTCCATTCCTTTACATCTTTTGCTTTAGTTTTAATGTTATATTAGTTTTATGATATTTCGTGCTCTTCTGTTTATTTTACGGGAAAAACTATAGAGTATAAAATTGTTCTGAATCAAAAATTACTACAAAAATTAAATAAACATTAATATAATGTTACCATTTAGTTTTCGGACAGTGAATTGAATTAACTTTTTGTTTAAATCGGACTAGCATAAGATTAGCTAATTGAAAATTCAGGATTAACTAAAACTTTTTTAAAAATCTAGCTGGACGTGATTAACAAAGTTGAATACTGCAATTATCGATTGTATTTTATAGGATGGCTAGCTCAGTGGTATGAAGTCGGTCTGTGGATCCTGAGAACCCTGGTTCGATTCCCACAGGCGACACACAATTATCATAATTTCAAAAACTACCCCTGTGGCTCCTCCACCACTAACATCTTTGGGGGCCGTGATTTGACGACTGGTAACCGCACTTCACGCGCAAAATATATCAATTACCGAAATCTGCTTCGGCAGAGTGCCACACTCAGTAATGGGTAGAAGGCGTGATGATATATTTTATTTATACTTTAACATTAACATAGCTATAATAACGGAGCACGCAGCTCAAATTAATCACAAAATCATATAAGTTATTATTCATGATTGTTGAGTTCTAAGCGACCACTCTTCTAATTATATGTCATTTATGTTTCAGATTGGTAAGTCCCACATCAAAACAATTTTCTCCTGGGCGTCTTCGATCTCTCGGCAGCGGCGTATGTTAACAACTGTAAGTGCTGAGTGTATGGTTTGTGGAGTGAGCCTGTCATCGCCGTGTCACTTCTATGCCTAGAGGCGACAAATTATTAAATTGACTGACACTAACAGCATCAACAAAGCGGAACCGCTCTCGTGCACATGCATTGCCTATTTCCTCTTTATATTATATTTGGTTGAAAAACTTTATTAACGGAAAGTATAGCAATTAATAGATTATTTCTCAATTTAAATAAAACGATATTTATTGTAATCTTTCCTTACGATAAATTTAATATTTAAAATGCTATAACACATTAAACATTATTGCACAATTAGGACAGTTTTGTGAAAACATATCAGGAAGATAATTTTTTCCTTATATTAGCACTTCAATACCACGTGCTGCTAATTCAATGCTTAGATAATATTTTATTGTATATTTGAAGTGCTCATATTTTTATTTTTTTAACTATATGTCAATTAATAGTTTATTGCATAATTTAAATAAATCGGTATTTACTGCAATCTTTCCTTATGATAAATTTAATATTTCAAATGTTATTAAACCTTAAAATATTGCACAATTTTGACAGGAAGATATGTCTTTGCTATATTAGCAATTCAATATCAAGTGCTGCTAAATTATTGCTTAGATCAGTGATAAAGTGATAATGAAACGCGGTTTCAACGAGAGTATTTCTCGTGCTCCAATTAACTTGTATTGATATTTAGAAAATTTGGAAAATTTTAATTTTTTTTTTGAAATTTTCTTTTGCTCATATTTGAAGAGATTATGAAAATCTGTGAAAACCAATGAATTCCTCTCGTAAAAGTACATATGTTTGTAAAATTTCAGAATTTTTGTAGCACGGTTATAATTTTTAGAGCAAAAAAACTAAAAATGGCTAAAATTCGTAAAAATCTAAAGGGGTACCCCTTCAAAAATAATTAAAAACAGTAATTTTTCGTTTTTTTGTAATAAAAACTTGACCTCCCCGAATTTTTGCTTGAAATTTTGCATACCTATGTACTTTTACGAGAGGAATTCACTGGTTTTCACAGATTTTCATTATCTCTTCCAGTTTTTTATATACGGGCAAAGAAAATTTTGAAAAAAATTGTTAAATTTCAAAATTTTTAAAATACCATTATAACTTAATTGGAGCACGAGAAATACACTCGTTGAAACCGCGTTACGATATCTCTTTTAGTTTTCGAGATATGAGCCTTCAAAGTTGAGATTTTTAAAAAGACAAAAATCTCAGTATCTTGTAAACTAAAAAGATATGAAGATGCGCTCAACGGCATGCGATTTCTCATAATCTGATTTATATAGAACCATATTTTATTTTTTTTCGGTTTTTAAACTGGTTCAACAAAAAAATGGCATTTTCATTAACATATTTTTTTGAGATCACGACTCCAGCGATTAAAAAATACATATTTTGATCCTCAAAATATGCATAATATGTAGAAATATATGAGGAATTAAATGGTGAAATCCCCAATTTCATATCTAGTTTCATATTATATAAAATTAATTATATAATAATATAAGCTAAACAGATTCTCAAAAAAATTTAAACAAACATTTATATATTCTTGTCGCCATTTGGTTTTCAAAAAGCTATTTGGACTCATTTTCAAAATGGGAGAAAAATAATATTAGTTAATCCAAAACTTTAAAATTAATTTCATTTTTATTAATTTAAAGCAAATTAAACGTGTCATAGCAATAGAAACTATACGAGTATAAGAACTGTCTTTTAATAAATATTTCAAAACATCTTGACACACTGAACACTGTCAAATATTTCTAAATTATATTAAACAGTTGTAGAAATTTTTATTCGCTTTATTTTTATTTCTCCGAGGGATGAAACATCCATCTAAATGGGGCTGAAGTTGTCACCTGGATACAACTGGTGTCTACATATTTTTCTAGGAACATTTTTATTTTATAATGAAACATTTTTATATTGTATTATAGATATTTTATTTTTATTTATATTCGACCATGATACAATTATTATTGTTACATTTCGGTTCATTTCAAATTCAGCATTCAACAATTTTTTGAAATAAATAAATAAATATTTCATATTGCTTACAAACTATACCATAAACAATAACAATATAATAACTTAGTTTGAAAATCACATGCGGTATAATATTTAGTAAAAATAACAATTTATACAGCTGTATACATATAATAGAACAATAACATTATGAAATAAGCATTAAATGTAGACACAAAAATAACCACCCTAATTCTGATAGAAACTGATCCATGGCCGAAGACAAAAATTAAATTAAATACTAAAATTAAAAAATAACAACTATATTTTCTTAGAAATTAATCATTAGATTTCATTTTGTTGTGTTTTTGGTGTCGAACAATTTCGTGGGACCACAGCTTTAACCTCTTTTGTAGATAAGTAAATAATTTTGAAAATTTTGTTATTAAAAGCTAAGAGATGTTGTGGTGGTTTAGTAGATCTATGCTCGTAGAACGCCATCTCTTTTCCATTTACGAAAATTCTGTATCCTTTTTCCTCATACAAAATTGTGGTAACACTTTGGACGCCTTTCTGTACGGGAGGCTTCAGTTGGACATTTGTTGAACCCCACTTTTTGTTCAAAAAGCTGTTTAGAATTACTCGGTCTTGCAGAAGTCTGAAAATAATGAGTGTTATCTATTAATTAAGGGTTTCTATAAAGCAGTATTATATTATATATACTGTTAATTTGAAAAATTTGATTTATTTGATATTGGTAAGGATCTCATTGATGTTTGTTTACATGTCATTGTATTGATTGATTGTGAATTATACAATATGTCCTGCTTTTTCTTGACATTGACCTTGTGAACAAAGGACTACATGCAACACGATGAAATTTTTATTTCTTGTGCGTTGTGACCGCAATGCAAGTCGATTGTTTCTTTTATATTTATTTTACATTACATTTTATATTTCACATTTTCTATTATTCCCATTTTACCTCAAAGCAACCAAATAATGAATACAATTCCAATTTAGCTTCAAAAAACAAAGCTGCATCTGCTATTTATTGAAATAATTTACCAAATTAGTAATTTATTTTCTGAAAATTTTTTTATAAAGAAGTCAAGTTTTTTAAAAATTATAGCAGCGCCTCTATCGCGAGTAAGATTTTGTGGAACGTACTTAACTAACTTCATGATTATGCCACAGTAGTTTACTCATTCATACTAAAAAGTAACTGACAGAGGTTCAAGAATTTTTTTTGATTTCTCAACTATATTATATCAAGATGAATTGCCAAATAAATAATTTAAATTTAAGTGATATAGGTGCGACCAATGTAATGAAGGTAAATAAATGTATACCTGAGTCAAATTATTAATAATTTTTTAATATCCCTACCTGGTGTCAATGTGAATCAGGTTGTTGTACTTCTCGTCACAGATGTTGATGGTTCCCCTCTGGTCGGTCTGCGTCACGACGACGATGATTGAGCCAGGTTTCAAACCGTGTGTGAGATTCAACGACACTGTTTTATCGATTCCGTCTGATCCATAATCTTTTACCATCACTTGATGCTCCCTGTCATAAACATTCAATACAATTAATTATTTTTATTCTGTAATTTATAAGTTAAATTCTAGAATCTTGACGGAATTGTTAGCAAACAAGTTCAATTGAAATCAAAGTAAAAGTTTTATTTTTCTTACGTCAAATTCAATCAAGTATAAACTTGGAATTGCAAATAAAACTTTATATATTTTATTAATGCCCAGTTCTACCAACAAAATTTAAATTTTAAACTTGGTTTAAATTATTAATTAATAATATGGAATAATTTATATTGCTGTCAAACATTCGATATGCTTTTATTTATTTAAAGTTTAAAAGTTTTATTGATTCAACGGGCTATAAATAATTTGTTCCTAATAAATAACTTACACAGGTTATGCAATATATCAATTTTAATTTTTAATTATAGGACAAAATTAATGAAATTATTAGTTTACATTTCATTTTCTTTATCTTTGTTTGTTTAATGGCCAGTTGTACCGCCAGAAGACAAATTTTGAATTTGATTTAAATATATATATATATATATATATATATATATATATATATATATATATATATATATATATATATATATATATATATATATAAGCAAATTGAATGTTTGACAGTAAAGTCAATTATTCCATAAGACAATTTCTTTCTTCTTTTATTTATTTAAACCAAATTTGAAATGAACTTTTTAGCGGTGCAAATGGCCATAATTATATGGAATAAGTTTTAATATTTAATATTAATTGTAAATCTCTTACATTTCTGTTGGCGCTTCGGCTGATATAACATTTAGTAACTGGATTGCGACTAAACACAATGCAAGTAAAAAGTTTTTCATTTTGTTGTTGATAAATTTGATGCTGAAAGTTAACCGTATGTTTCTGTAACACTGTTAATGTAAGACTAACTTAGTTATTTACAACTGAAGTATTTATATATTTATCACAGGAAAGAAAGATTAAATATGAGTTCAAGATTTCAATATGTTTCATAAGGTTTGTTATACACAAGAAGGTCGAAGTTCAAATTGAGAAACGACTGTTTTATGATAACGATGAATAAGGAAAGTAATTTGATTACAGTAGTGAATATAATTATCACTGGGTGAAGTTTAAATGCATATTTCTGTATACATATACAAAATATATTTTTACCCATTACTGGGTGGGGCACTCTGCAGAAACAGATCTCGGTAAGTGATATATTTATGCGCGTGAAGTGCGGTTACCAGTCGTCAAATCACGGCCCCCAAAGATGTTAGTGGTGGAGGAGCCATAGGGGTAATTTCTTAAATTGGTGAAAATGTCTGTCGACTGTGGGGATCGAACCAGGGTTCTTAGGATCCACAGGCCGACACGATACCACTGTGCCATTACCCCATGTTACAGGTGCGTTATTTGTCACCCCTGAGATTTCCATAATCGTACGATTAATAAAATAAATAAATGCATATATCATCACGCCTTCTACCTATTACTGGGCGTGGCAGTCTGCCGTAGCAGATGTTTGTAAGTGATAAATTTTGCAGTTACCAGTCGTGAAATTACGGACTTCAAAGATATTAGTGGAGAACCACAGGGGTAGGTTTAATTTGATGAAAATTGTTTGTTGACTATTGGAATCGAACCCGGAGTATCAAATCCACAGGCCGTAAGATATATAGTTAAATTACCATAGAAAAACCATTTAATGGAGTGTTTTTTTTTTAAATAATGCTTCAAAATCAAAGATTCATGATAAGAAAAAGCTTTAAATAAAAAGAATACACACTTCTAAGGTTAACAAGGTTAAATTATTTTAAGATATAGGTTCTTGCTGAAATATGTCGTAAATATTTTTTGTGATATATGGCGTTTATAACTTTAATTGTATTATAAGGAAAGTGATTATATATGTTTTTTTTTAATTGATATTAAAGAGCTAGCCAAAAGGAAATTGTATTAAATATATATTTTTATTGATCTTAAGAAATGTTTAATCGTATATGGCGCCAATAATTTTAATTGTACAATAAGGAAAGTGAATTAGCCCTATTTTATATTATTTACAGTAATGAGCTAATGTGCTAATGTTTATTCGTAAAATTTTCTTTAGTGAATACGAATATAAAAATATAATTTTAACAACGCAGATTTTAGAAAAAGAAATTATAAATATGTAGAATAAACTAAAACAAACTATAGTCATATCATCATACTTGCATGTGTAGTTACAGTAATATTTATGTTTAAAGTTATCACTGGAAACTCCAACCAATATTTAATCTTACATTTTGGTTTAACGCTGATACCGCAATGTCTGCTATTTGCAGTTCAAAAGAAAGAAATCATTAGTATTTAGTAATTCATAAAGTTTGGTTCATTCATTTTAATCACTCTTACAAAACATTAGTAAAATGAAAAATATTGTAACAATTTTTTTGCTATGTGCACTATTATGTATTCATATTGACTATTCAAGTTCACTCGAAAACTCAAATGAGGATTCTGGAGAGTATTTACGCAAGAAACGTTTCGGTACGTAAGATATTTTTTAATATTACAAATATCTGTAATTAAAAATGTAATAATTTACATTTTTTAATGCCATATTTCGACCACTATTTAACACATTTTCCAGCTAAGAAAAAATAACAACAAATTTAAAATTTGATAGAGAATTAAGTTTTAAACCTACCAGAAATTCATTGTGGATTATTTGCATTTATAACAAGATTTGTGTTAATTAATTAATAAGTCATTTATCAATTAAATTACAAACAAATTTTAATAAATAAATAAATGAGTTTATATGAAGTGATCTATGAATGTAGTTAAAGTGAGGGTGGTGTGTTTAGATGAGAATGTTTAACGAGGACTGATTATTTGATGAATGTAGTGAGTGAAAATTTTACGAATGATTTTAGAGTTCGCACTACCCCATTTGATTGGATATAGCGTGACGATATGTATGTATGTATGTACAAATTTAAATTAATTTAATTAAAATTACAAAGTTAACACAATTAACTAATCCAATAAATAGTTGAATTTTGTATTTCAAGTTTCCCAACGATACCTTTCAGTTTGCAAATATTAACAAATTATTAATTTATTACTAAGTTTAACTTATTTTAATTTTGTTAGTATATTTTATTCTTTCTTTGAGGCTTTATACGTTTATCAATTAAATTAACTTATAACCTAAATTATTCTTAGTTCAATTCCTGCTCCTTTTGTCTCTTCATGATTACTTTCTTCATCCAATCCTCATTGCTGTCTTCCTTCTTCATTCCCATGTAATACAATCGAATGTGTTTTAAAGTTTCTATTTCTCTGCAAGTTACGTGTATCTCTTCTACGCTCAGCCAATATCTATTTTTTCTTTCTTCATTTCCACATCTGAGTCTTGCTATCAACAATATATTTGTCTTTCCCAATTTAATGTGCTTCAGTATACCTATAGTTAAGTTTAACCTATTTTCTAACACCTTATTATTCTCTGTAGTTGTTTTAAATCCAGACGATATCCCGTCTTGCAATAACGCCTACTGCAGTACAATGGGAGAAGGCTTGCATCAACCAGGGATCTTTCCCTGTTCGAATTCCTTCTGTAACTGTGGCAATGGCCGTGCATATGAGCAGAAATGTGGGGAAGGGTTGGTTTTTAACCGCCAGTTCAAGAATTGTGACTATCCGGCGAATGTTCTTGCCTGCAAATTTAGGGTTGGATAATGTTTTATGTACTCAGTATTTTTTTGCTTAAGTTTATTGAAACAAAATATTAAAGCATCAGTATATAGAGTTTGAAGAAGAATATTCGATAGTTCGATGAAATTTTTCTTGTTTCACGTATTAATTGCAATACCTAAATAATAAAATAGGGGTAAAATATATTTAGTATAAAATTTGTTTTACATAATAATTAAATGTATTTGGTGCAAATATGTAACTAGTATAATAAATAACAGTAACTTGGTACTATAGTTTCGCAATATTTATTGTATTCTTTACTCATTTGAAACTTAATTTAAATAAATAAAAGCTTATTAAATGTCATGCGATAATTAATACTACTGTAAAATACTTGATTTCGTTTTATTAATATAAATAAATAAATATATCATCACGCCTTCTACCCATTACTGGGTGTGGCACTCTGCCAAAGCAGATCTCGGTAAGTCATATATTTTGCGCGTGAAGTGCGGTTACCAGTCGTCAAATCACAGCCCCCAAAGATGTTAGGTAGTGGAGGAGTCACAGGGGTAGTTTTTGAAATTATGAAAATTGTTTGTCGCTTGTGGGAATCGAACCAGGATTCTCAGGATCCACAGGCCAACTTCATACCACTGAGCTAGCCACCCCAAATTCAAAATTGATCTTTTGGCGGTGCAACTAGCTATTAAAACCTTAAAATACAGTTAATTACAAATTTTGAAACTCGTACGAGTTTCGTATTCCTCACTTCATATTATAAAATTAATGTATACAAAAATAAATAATATTATGTACTCATGTGTACCATCAGGGGTAGCTAGCTCAGTGATATCAAGTCGGCCTGTGGATTCTAAGAACCCTGGTTCGATTCCCACAGGTGACAAACAATTTTCACCATTTCTAAACTACCCCTGAGCCCCTCCACCACTAACATCTTTGGAGGCCGTGATTTGACAGCTGGTAACCGCACTTCACGCGCAAAATATATCACTTACCGAGATCTGCTTCGGCAGAGTGCCACACCCAGTAATGGGTAGAAGGCGTGATGATATATTTATTTTATTTTATTTGTGTGTACCATCAAAAAGTTTCGTCCTCATGAAGATTAATAATAATATTCGACTAATGGAACCAAGTGTGGTTTACGGGTTTAGGGTGCGTTGTTCAACAAATGAAACTCGAAACAATTGGCTTACTGATTGGATTCGTGCAGAGACTAACGGTTCAAAGACTTATTTATCCTTCATCTGTGCAAGTTGACGGAGAAAGGTCGCCATTAATTTGCTACTACTGTTTGTTTAGGACTCGACTAAACTTTTAGTGGGCAATTATTGTAACAAGTCTCTGGCATGTTACTTATAAGTGGATACTTCGCTTGATAAAAGCCATTAATTAAGAAGTACTACAGTGTTTTCCTAGATGTTCTTTACTTTACAATTTTTAATTATTAATACATACATACATCACGGTAAGTGTATAATAATTACTGCGATTATTTTTTGACGTTTCTCAAAACCAATAAAATGCTTCATTGTATGTCACGAGTCTGCGTCTTAACCAATCCTGTCATTATTATACTGAGAATAAAGCTCTTGTGATAATTCCCGGGAATAATCTATGTAGATTTTGTTTTTGTTGACAAATGATATATAGTTGTCAAATAATTATTTAAAACTGCCAACGCGTCAAGTTAAATGTGTGAAAAAATCGATTTAGTTCCATTTCAGATACAGAAATACACCAACAAATTTTGGAAATAACTACCAAGAATACATTAAGTAATCAGTCGATATTGATCCAGTTGAAAATCTTTTAAGTTGGATGAATCGACCTCAACAGCTAAGTCAAAAAATAATCTAATTAAATATAACTCGAGAGTTCAATAAATTAGAAAATAATTCTCCAGTATCTTTCTCAAAGTTGTTGCTAGGCAATAATCACGAAAGCCCGTAGGCATCAAGTTTTCGAAAGATCTGTCAAATTATTTTCAATTTATTCTCACTCTCTTGTTATATTATTACTGACAATTTTTTGCAGGACTCGAAACTGGTGGCTTCATATGTTTATATTCATGTTTGAACTACGGAGCCTCCATTTTGTTACTAAATCTAAACATATTCATGTTTTTTCCTTTTTCACTATTTACAATTAAATCGAAATCCACTAGATTCATTTGTCTCTCCATCACAATAAATCTTCATTTCTGTTTATCCAAATACCTACAGACGCATCTCCTCGATCTATTTAAACATCGCCGTAGGCCTTCTTTCAAAGTCAAACGCTCGTTTACTAATTCAATCTACGATTTCCTTTCCTTCAACCCCTAAATACGCCTCTGGCAAGTATTCCCTCTCATTCTCGGAATGATTCCGTGCCAGTGGAATAAATTTCTGTGTTGTTACTTAAATAAATTTTGATTTCCGTCTCGGCTGACTGAATGTTTGCCTCAATTGCATTACGACTCATGCATATTTAATTTGGTGGTTGTTTGGTACATCCTAATTATGCACGATGGGGCAAGTGTACTTTTGAATCTTCCCTTGCACGCAACAAAAATGGAAGACGAGAGATAAAATTATATTTGAATAAAAAATTCGACACGACAGCAATATAAAGAACTAGTATGCCAAAGTGCCCACATTTAGTAATGGGGAAAAGGAGTATTGATACATGCATTTGTTTTATGTCTATAAAAACAGCCATAAATTTTCATTTTTATTTTACCCCCATTTCATAAGTTTGGCAGTACGGTGGAGTGAGTTGCGTTATGGAATCCGAACCCGGAGATCCCGAGTTCGAATTCCATTCAAGCTAAAAAATATTTGAAGTACCACACTTCGGCTTGATGAGTTCGGATCCTGTACTGTAATTGGAATTAGATTCCTGTTGTATAGAGTAATATAAATTAATACGAAAAACATTTGGTCAAAAACTTTGACTTATTAAATAAATAAAATATATAAATATATCATCACGTCTTTTATCCATTACTGGATGTGGTACTCTGCCGAAGCTGATCTCGGTAAGTGATATATTTATGAGCGTAAATTGCGGTTACTAGCCGTCAAATTACGGTCCCCAAAGATGTTGGTGGTGAGGGAGCCACAGGAGTAGTATTAATGTGGTGAAAATGTTTGTCGGCTGTGAGAATCGAACCAGGGTTCTCAGGATCCACAGGCCGACACGATAGCCACTGTGCCACACCTACTTATTAAATAAATAAAATATATAAGTATATCATCAAACCTTTTACCCATGACTGGGTGTGGCACTCTTCCGAAGCTGATTTCGGTAAGTGATATATTTATGCGCGTGGATTTCGGTTACCAGCCGTCAAATTACGGTCCCCAAAGATGTTGGTGGTGGGGAAACCACAAGGGTAATTTTAAATTGGTGAAAATGTTTGTCGGCTGTGGGGATCGAACAAGAGTTCTTAGGATCTACAGGCCGACTCGATACCACTGAGCCGCTACCCCATAGACTTATTAAATGTAGTTTTTAATTCTGAACTTTTTTATTTACTAAAATTTTTCCTTCATTAAAAGGCCAGAAAATATTGCTTTATGATAATGTTATCAGTATATTTCTTATGTATCGCAAATAAAATAGTCAGCCGTATATATCTGTATTTTACTGCTAATATAATTTCAAAGGGAGTATTTAAACCCGTGATGATTTCAAAATACAGATAGGAAAGGTTCGCCGTTGTATAGCTGTATCTATGCACATCTCTCGTGTTTTATGAAACAGTATTTTTAATGTACGGCGGAATGATTGCGTGTCCTGGCTTGTAATTGTATTGCAGTAAAATTCTGTTAGATAACTTGAAATTGCAGTCTATTTTTATAACGGAATTTAATTATTTTCCGTGTACTTGTAATATAATTTATAAAGTAGGAAAAAAGACATATATTGATTAATTTAAAAATCTCATATATTATCAAAATGTCCATGACATCTAACCCTCAATTAAAAAAAGTAATTTTTATTGCAGGAAATTGTGTGAATAAATAAAATACCATTTTCAGTTTTTGTTCTAAAACTTTTATCCATAAAGCAAAAATTATGAAACTTTACATACCTATGTACTTTTACGCGAGAAATCCACTGGTTTTCACAGATTTCTATTAACTCTTAAAGTTTATGAAATATTGACACGAAAATATTTTGAAAAAAATTGTATAATGTTAAAAATTTTCAAAATTTACTATAAGTTAATTAAAGCACGAGAAATTAAATAGTCCAAACCGCAATATCTCTTTTAGTTTTCGATATAGAGGCTCCCAATCTTGATATTAAAAAAAAAAACAAAAAACACTGTAACTGGGAAAGTAAAAATGATATGAAGATGCATTCAATTTGTCGTGATCTAAATGATACTGAATGATATAGAACCATACTCTCAAAATTTGGGTTCAACCAAAAATTTACATTGTGATACGAATTTTCAAGCCTTGTCTCTACTAATCTCTGTATGAATTATTGAATATATACGCATAAGTTGTAAATATTAACTAGCTACTAAAACGTTAAAATGACTGCGAGTAGTAGTAACTGAGAATATTTGAGTTTGATATAAGTATTTTGAATAAATAAATGCAAATTGGGATAACAATTCAATCAAGTAATTAGCAAGTTTAGTCAGGTATAGTATTATAATTATTTTAAACCAAGAATATTAAACTCATTAAGAAGAAATTACACTTCAAAAGTTGTAACAAGGACGAACAATAAGGAATTGCAAGTTAGCTTACTAACTTTACTGAAATTCTGCAGTTCATTGCTATTAAAGCACGAGTTCTGTCAGAAAATAAGACGAGTATTGTTATTTCAGCAAACGCAAGATTGCAAAATTGTAATATTAAGATATTCAACATACTTCTAGCATAATGCAAAAGCACAAATAAGCAAAATATCTATTCCTTTATCGTAATCAAATTTCGATTGTTGTATATCATTATTATTAACTAACATTGTTCAGCTGTTTTACTGTTGAAATCTTTCATTATTGTAATATGTCATTGTTGTGATCTTTCATTATTGTAATCTTTCTTTATTGTGTTCATTCATTGTTGTTATCTTTTATTGTTGTGATCGTTAATTTTGTATTTTCTTTGTTGTGATCTTTCATTGTTGTGATCTTTTATTGTTATAATTAAATAGAATCACTAGCGCGCCATGTTATGGTATCAGTTTGTTTACGCATTACGCTTTAATGTTTAATTTTTTTTTACAAAATAATTGATATTATCTGTTTATGTTGTTACTGTGTAATAGTTTTCTTTTTTTTAGTATATACATTTTTTGAAAGATATTACACTCAGTGGTCTATGCAATTTAGCAAAAGTAATTTATGGTCTGAAATTTATAGTGGTTTTATTGTTACTAAAAGTCTACTAAATTTTGCAACAGCACCGATATTTACAAAACAAGTTACCATTCCGTATGAGCAATTCCAAAATTACGATGTATGATGATTTTCTGTGAGCATGAATTCCCTGTCTTATTCTGTTTTGATTGTTTTCTCTAACCTTGAAGCTGAAGCATTGAGCGAGAAAATTCCAAACAGGTTCCATTTTCTACCTTCATGCTTTATTTCCTTTCACAAACTTAGAACACAAGTAGAAGTAGAACACTTGGAGAAAGAGAAAATAGAGAAACATGTTTTGGTGGAGCCCACTCCATGATAAAATTTTAAATTCGAGCGCATGTGTATGACATTCGGAAGGTCTCGGCTCTGGTAAATAATGCAAGCTTGCCGCCCTTCAAAGGACGGATATATCAAGCGCGAAATTCCTTCGTTTCGTTTTGAGGGCGAGAAAATATTTCAATTTGTACTAGAAGTTGTAAGAACTGAAATGTTTATAAACGAAAGTATGAAACTTAAATACTTTGCATAAATATAGAATTTTGATGTGAAGATATATAAATGAATATAAATAAATATACAATCACGGTTCCCAAAGATGTTAGTGGAGGAGGAGCCGCTGTGGGAATCGAACCCGGGTTGATACCATTGAGCCACTTACTTATGTATTTTGACCCGCTAAACACCTATGGTAAAGTCCCTGAGTGCATATGTTTTCGAGAGTACTTTCGCTTCGTCATCACTAAAATAAGGTGTATCGATAAATCTGCAGTGTGAGAGAAGTAAATGTTTCAGTTGGTAATACAATTGGGAATTTTTTTATTCCACAGTTGGTACAACGCCACGTAAAGGCTGAATACTACAGAGTGATCAAAAGGGATTGTTACAGTTGGCAATAAAAAAAACTCCTTGAGATTGGTAAGCCTGATACATAAATTCATTTCCTGTTGTTGACAGTGACTTTTAAAATTTAAATATGAGTACATTTATTATTACATTTATTTCTAAAGTATTTCTATTACTTAAAAAGTCAAAATTCTATTAGTTGTCAGACTCCTGACATAACCTATTTGTTTTTATTAGAAATGTCAAATAGCATTTCCGCCTTTATCTGACGTTGTGCCAACTGTGGAATAAAAAGATCTCTGGAATTTTATTGCCAACTATAACAATTCCTTTTGATCATCCTGTATTTGACATGTCATTTTTATGTTAAATACAAATAGGTTGAGTGATAGCAATACCTTAGGTTATTGCGTTGTGAGTAATTTTAAGAAATAAAAGGATGTAGCTAAGAGAAACAACAATTTTTATTAATTTTAATTTTCAAATATCACTGTCAACAACAGGGAATACATGTAGGTATCAGTCTTACCAATTTCAAGTATTTTTTCTATTGCCAACTAAAATACTTATTTCTGATCACTCTGTAGTATTGCTACGTGGAATTTTTTGATGGGTAACTTTGATTTACAAAGAAAATAATAATTTCCTTTGATTTTCTCAAGACACATCATTAGTATTTTCTTTAAATTTATTCAATTTTACTTCTGCATTGAAAATACTGAAAAATATATAAAATAAATTTTATCTAGTTTCATTCGTAAGTAAAGCTGGACAAGAATAAATCCGGAGACTTTTCCATACCCTTTGTAATAATGTACAGACATGGTGAGTTTGGAATCCCAGTAGACATCTACACGATAGCGTCTTTGAACTTTAGACTCTTTTAGCAGATCCGAAGAATAACAAAAGGTTCAAAAGGATAGAATTGCAATACGAGCAGCATGTTTCATATCCTTCGCAGTTTTGTTTTTTATCACACTATGTGACTTGGTTTTCAATGGAAATGCATTTTGTAAATAATGCAGTGTTGTGTGTATAACAGAAAAGTGATACAGTTTCTTTTTATAAAAACGTAACAAGATAATACTGTTGTTGTATTGTTGTGTAAAGCTTATATTATTATTTTAGCTTTGTTTTAATGTACTGTGTGTCTCAAATAAATGCAGACATAGTCGTTTAACATGAAAATCAGGTTTTTACAAATCAAAAAGATTAGAAAAAGCTCATTTGAATATCATTAAAATATTGTGGAAGAATTTTCTGCTAATAAAAATTTTGTTGGTAACTACACCATGGAAAAACACGTCACTTCAACTGTCAGATTTGTAAAAAATATTTGTAATAACAATGTATTTTTAATGGAAATATTTTACCGCAATTTACTCCTACAAATGACAAAAAATAATTAAAATATTTTGACAATATCCCTTTGATTGTTTTCAAACAATTTTAATGCACAACATTTGAAAAATCAACCAATAAGCACAGTTTTATATTGATAAAATCCTACTCTCATATTAGAATAAAAAAAGTATATAATAAGATTATTCGGAATTTAGTCAATTTTTTTTTTTTTTTATTATTTTGTCAACGCTCCGATGCCAAAATAAAAAAATAAAAAAAATTTTCACTGATTTCCGATTAATTTTTCATCATTTTCATTTTCATCTACAGTCAAGAACTATATCATTTCTTAAAGTATATAATATAAACATACGACAAACAGATTGATACAACGTTAATTTTAGAAAAAATGTGGAAAGAAACTATTAAACATTTAAAACATTTTTCATACTTTGCTTCTCTTCTCTTCTCTATGATATTTATGGTCTAATTTGCTGAAGATAAGTTCTTTTTTTTGTGATTATTAAATTTCTGGTAAGGAAAAAGAACATCTAATCTAACTAAATAAAAATAACTGACAGTTCAATGACGCTAGTTAAGATTTCCTCTGCACATGTTTCTTATTTACTGCTCGAAAAAAGTACTTGTGATATCACTATATTTTTAATCGCTACTATCTCTATAATAACATATTATTTTAAAGTAATTTTTTGCTAGTATTCATGATTCAATATATATATATATATATATATATATATATATATATATATATATATATATATATATATATATATATATATATATATATATATTTAATGTTTTTATATTTAATTCTTGTTATTTCAATTATGATAAAGGGGCCTAATGGTAATTGTTAATTTATTATATGCTTATTCCTGCGGGATAGGTGGCTCAGTGGTATCGAGTCGACGTGTAGATTAGAGAACCCGAGTTCGATTTCAAAATCCGACGAACAATTTTAACCACATTAAAATTACCCCTGTGACTCCTCCTCCACTTTGTGAAGCGTGATTTGACTGCTGGTAACCGCACTCCACGCGCAAAATATAGATCTGCTATGGCAGTGTGCCACACCCAGTAAAGGGTAGAAGGCGAGATGATATTTTTATTTTTATTTATTTTATATTTTTCAAAATATCTATGCAGGAAAAAACACAGGCAGATTCATAAAGTGGCATTAACTTCGATTTTATTTCAGATTAAATTTATGTTTGGATAAAGGCCATTTACAAAACAGAATTACAATATTTTTAAATTTAAAGTTATCATCAGTGCTTCAAATGTCATATTATATAACATTTTTACCAACTGAACTTAATTGAGTGTCATAATTATGAGTTAATTTTATAAATTAAAAATGAAATTACAATAGGAACTAAAATGGTACTAGCGGCAAATCTATTACCATGAATCTGCCCGATAGATATTAATTATCGTTTGTAGGTGGATAATTTCTACGCAAAATATTTGTCATAAAATTAATCAGTAAATACCATAAAATTTTCAAATATTGTGGTTCAATTTAATGTCCATCATCAGCATTAAATTACATTCCATTCCCTGTAATAAAATCCTAATTAGGATATCATTAAAACCACACAATCCTCGTTGAATCTCATCCAACATATTTTAAAACCAATAAGCTAACCAGCGTTAAAGTAAAATAACATTCGGCTGTTTTTCAGGTAAAGTAAAAACTATGAAATCAATACTTTATAAAAGAAAGAAACATTCTGATTGTCGGTAACACTTTGTCCCGACAGAAAAGTTTCACAAGAATTTTTTACGCGAATCAACTTTTTTCAATTAGACTTCCCATTCATCATAGAGCGATTTCACATTTCCGTTAAGGTATCAATCAATCGTAGCGCTCTAATGCAGTTTGGAAACCAATATCCAATCATGGTATAAAGCTGTTTCCGCGAATATTCTATTGATAAGAGATATTACCGGGGATATGATAAAAAAGACCACAAATTTGTGCAGTTAGATTCATATCTGCTCTATATTACGAACACTGGGGATTTACGAGGACGCTTTGATAACCCCGTTCGTGTTATTTTGGTTAAATGTAATTTAATATGAGGTTGGCTGCATTGGTAATCAACAGGGGTTCCGAGTATTTTAAATATGGATGTATTGGAACTCACGGGCAAAATAAAATAGGTGCTGTGCATCAAGGTAAACAAATGATTATTTAATTATTAGTTACAGTACGGTGGTGTGGTTTGTGTAACAAATCATGGTGGTCAAAAATGAGAATTTATCTTGATCACTGATTGTCGACGTGCTGAAGTTGAATTATAAGTAATGAACGCTGCAAGTGTGAGTGGTAAATATTTTTATTAAAACAACATAATAAGAATCAACATAAAACAAAGATAATGAATTAATTAAACAACAAATAACAAATTAATAACATCATATTCTCGGGATAGACACCCTCGAATATTCTTCTACTCACAAATCAAAACTATTGACTACTTACTACGAATTGTGTGCTACATTGTATACTATCTATACTATCTTAAACTACGGCATTTATACTAAATAAATGCTAGATCGCAATAATTTCGCTGAATGTGACAAATGCCTCAAACGCTCGCGCGTGTTCCAAAAGGTGAATAACATGACATGTGTCTTAAAGACGCAATCTAATCAACAATTTTGCAAACGATTATTTCTTGTACATCCTGTCTGTTACATTAGCGTTACGGAATTCGTATCAGAAGATTCGGAGTTCAAATCCCACTCTAGGTAAAAAATATATGAACCACACTGCGGCAATTTTTTGGTTGAACCAGTTAAAATATGGTTCTATATAATTCAGACTACGAGAAATCGAATGCCGTTGAGCGCATCTTCATATCTTTTTTAGTTTTGGAGTTACAGCGATTTTTGACTTTTTTAAAATCTCAACTTTGAAGGCTCATATCTCTAAAACTAAAAGAGATATTGAAATGCGGTTTGAACGAGTGTATTTCTAGTAATCTAATTAACTTATATTGATATTTTGAAAATTTTGAAAATTTTAATATTTTTTTCAAAATATTCTTTTGCTTATATTTCAAAAACTTGAAGAGATAATGAAAATCTGTGAAAACCAGTGAAATCCTCTCGTAAAAGTACATAGGTATGTAAAATTTCAGAATTTTTGCTCCACGGATAAAAGTTTTAGAGCAAAAAAACTAAAAATGGCCAAATTTCGTAAAAATCTTAAGGGGTACCCCTTCAAAAATAATTAAAAAACAGTGATTTTTCGTTTTTTTGTAATAAAAACTTTATCCTTACGAATTTTTGCCTGAAATTTTGCATACCTGTGTACTTTTACGAGAGGAATTCACTAGTGTTTACAGATTTTCATTATCTTTTCAATTTATAGAAATATTGAGAAAAAAATATTTTGAAAAACTAAGTAAAATTTTCAAAATTTTCAAAATTTTAATATAAGTTAATTAGAACACGAGAAATACACGCGTTCAAACCGCAATTCAATATCTCTTTTAGTTTTCGAGATATGGGCTTTTAAAGTTGTAATATTTAAAAAGTCTAAAATTCATGTGTAACACATGTTATATTACAAACCCTATATTTAATTATAATTAACTTAATGAAGTTATATCGTTCGGCTTACATATCGTGCCACTAATTTTATGAAATTAGAAATTATGATGATAAAATACTGTAAATATTAACATTATATGTTATCTAGACATTTGTCTAAATTAGTATGACGAATTACTATGTATAATTATTTCAATATATTATGATATATACACTATGTAACCTATTTGGCCAGACAAATTTTGTTTTAGAATACACGCTTCATTTTTACGCTGTTTTCTGAATCACGGACAAAATATTGATATCTATCTGAATGTGTTCAAATGGCAGCGCTTTTTATTAATACCATTTGTATTTTTCAATAAATAAGTCTGTATTGTAGAACTAAGTCGGGATTAATTTGAACTAATCGGGCTTTAATCCAATGACCATGAACTAAATCGTCATTAGCGCTGCAATACAAACTCGACCACAACTACTAATTTCATTGTAAAAACGCTGCCATTTTGAATACATTTAGTTATTTTGTCTGTGCAATCATGTAGTATTCCAAAATTTAATTAGTTCAAAGATTTTCACGGTTGTTCAAATGTAATAAAATATAATTCACATAATTGAGGTTATATAGGATCCTTGATAATATGTTTATGTAATTGGAATGTTAGGCCTTCAAAATCCAGAAAGTGGTAAGAAATACACAAGAAAAACAATTGATCTATGTATTCATCAATAAAAGTTGACGTTTCGGTTGTAGAAGATGGTTGTGTTCTACAACCGAAACGTCCACTTTTATTGATGAATACATAGATCAATTGTTTTTCTTTGTATTTCTTACCACTTTCTGTATTTTGAAGGCCTAACATTCCAATTACATACATACATACATACATATCTTCACGCTATATCCCAACAAATGGGGTAGCACGAACCCTAAAATCACTCATAAAACATTCACTCATCACACCCATCAAACAACCAGTCATCGTCAAACATTTTCATCCAAACATACCACCCTCACTTCAACCACATTCATAGATCACTCCATATAAACTCATTCATTTATTACACTCGAAATTATTATCACACAACAAACCTTCAATCACATCATTCCTTTTCACTTACCATTCATTTTCTTTCTTCAACGTACATAACGTATGCATAAAAAATCTCAAATTACTCACGTTTACTCCTAACAACGAATCTAATAACGAAACTAACAACGAATCTACAAGATTAGAAAGGATGAAAGCGATAGTCTGCACTTATATATGAAAGAAAAGACCACACAATGCAGTAACAGAAAATGAAACAAAAAGATAAGAAAGGGAGGGAGCGTCGCCCTGCGCTTGTTTTTGAAAGTGAATTTCACACAATTGTAGTTAAACACTACGTAATAACTGAAAACGAATTAAAAGATAAGAAAGGAAGGGAGTGTCGCTCTACGCTTGTTTTTGTAAGTGAATTCCACACAATTGCAGTTAAACACTCAATGTAAGATCAGAAAAGAATAAAAAAGATAAGAAACGAAGGGAGTGTCGTCCCTGCGCTTGTTTTTGAAAGTGAGTTTCACACAATTACAGGTAAACATTTTAATGAAATTACTAAACAACGAAACTAAGATCTAAAACCCTGCGCTTTTCTGAAATCATCAGATTCATTCCGCAATTAATCTTCGCCAAACGTTCCTATCCTGACAAACCACTTTTGCTTCATCCACATTCATAATTCCTTTCATACAAGCACGTTTGTTCCTCGTACTCGGAAACTTTCGTTCACAATTATATATAAATAATTCAATCTGTTTAAGACAGAGTACAATAAATAAAGTAAACACACAATTATGTAAACAATTAAACAGCTGTTAAAACTAGATAATATGTAAAATTCTATACATGGCTAGCACAGAAATCAAACAATACTTCACACATCAAGCATGTGGACATCATTGAATGAAAACTAATTTACCATCTATTATTAAAACGTCATTGAGCCTCAAAACGCGAATAAAGAAACATCAATTTCACCACCCGCATCGTTTTAATGGCACATCGAAACGAACAGCAGAGCATCGGCACCGGCCATGTTGGTTATGTTGGTGTACTAATACTATGCGACACCAGCGCTCCTGCTGGCTGTTTGTGTACGCGTCACACGTAAATTAAATTTCTTTCGGCCTACTACTTGCCTTTCAGTTTAAATTAAAATTTATCGCGGTATTTTCTCCCTGTAAAATACGACCAAGAAACGTAAATTCATTTTAATGCCACGATTTTTATGAGGTAAGTGACTGAGACGTTTATCAACTGTCGGTTTTAATTTGTTTTCAACTGACTGAATTATCTTAATTATATTTTGTAATCACGTCTTAAAATATCATTTTTAGGGTTTCTTATACTCGTTCATTTTTACAAAAAGCAATCAACTTTTGATTAAAGCATCCGAGATTGTACTTCTTGTTGGTTTGTATGTAGTAGTCTATATACTTACGTTTATCAGATAAAAATTAACTTGTGAACAATATAAAATAAGAAAAGAAAATATTTGTACATCTATCTGCGAAGCCGGCATTCTGCGAACACTAATATTAGGATTTGTAATTCACAATGCGCTCATAGTAACAAAATTTGGAGCTACGACCAAGGCACAGATTGCTACTAAGCTAATATTTAAGTATTTAAATAAAAATGAATAATAAGAGAACTAATATATACAAACAAATAGGTAATAAATCTTTAATTAACTATCACCAATAAAAAATAAAATAAAATTGATGGGGTTGGTGGCTCAATGGTATCAAGTCGGCCTGTGGATCCTGTGAACCTCTCTTCGATTCCCAAAATCAACAAATAATTTTTACCACATTAAAATTACCCCTGTACCTCCCCGTCCACTAACGTCATTGAGGGCTGTGATTTGACGTCCTTCACGCGCATAAATATATCACTTACCGAGATCTGCTTCAGCAGAGTGCCACACCCAGTAAGGGATAAAAGGCGTTATGATATATTTATTTATTTATTTCAATAAAACCAATTTCTACTAAGAAAACCTATAAAATATATCATCACGCCTTCTACCCATTACTGGATGTGGCACTCTGCCGAAGCAGATCTCGGCAAGTGATATATAAAGTGCGGTTACCAGCCTTTAAATCACGGCTTCCAAAGATGTTAGTGATGGAGGAGCCACAGGGGTAGCTTTTTAAAATAGTGAAAATTGTTTGTCGCCTGTGGGAATCGAACTAGGGTTCTCAGGATCCATAGGCCGACTTGATACCACTGAGCTAGCTACATTATTAAAAGAACCTATGTACTATATATTTACATTTGTACCTAAAAGTTAATAAAAAAAATGAAACTAATGTTAAAACTACAACTAAAACAACACAGAACTATATTCTATATAAATTAATAAAAAAGCACTACCAGCCAATCAAAAAAAATTTGGTGTGGTCACCACACGACTTTCTTCTACATAGCATATTTCATATTAAAAACGCTGAATTGAACACTTATGACTTGCTCCTTGCGTTTGACAATTATTATTTGACATATAAATGTTAAACATGTTTTTGTTTTTTGTTTCTATTGCTACTATGATTATTGAAATATATTATTAAATATATAAATTAGTTTTTCTCAAAATTTGACGCATATACAGGAAAATTGCAAATAACATTTTATGTTCCAAATATTTTTGCTAACATCTTTTATTTGAAACTTTTTTTCGTAACTGATTCCATTTTTGAAATAAATGGAATTTATTGTTTTGTGTGTCCAGTAAACTTCCTCTTCCGGTTTTTCAATTTCATTCAAAATCAACTCAGCTCTTCGTATTTTCATGAAACTTATAATTACCAAGTTTCGTTAACAAATCTTATCTCGTTCATGAGATATTGCACGACCGGACACACATCCATCCATCCATCCATCCATCCATCCATCCACACACACAGACATCATTGAGAAAATGATCAAAACAGATTCAGTGGACCTCAAAACATGTATTTCCGCGAAAATCTCGTCAACGATTTTTTTCACGATTCCAATACTTCCTTATACTACGTATAAGAAAGTAAAAACAAAGTGAGAACCATGGTAAGCTTATGGAGAGCAATTTAAAATGTACCTTTCTGTAAAGTTTCACATACCGTGATTAACACCATCTTAATTGACTATCCCAATATAGTTCACGTTTGTGCAATTAACAATCAATTTTTTCATTTTTGCACGCAAGTCCTTTAGCCAAAAATAATTAAAATTTTCAATTAATTATTTCTCTTTAAGAAGTATTGATTTGTTAGTGTCAGATATTTACTTATTAAAACACGAAATCAAGCTAAAAGCTTTTCTAGAAAAGCACAATTTTTCTTCTCAAAGCCCAGCGGGTTCGAATGACGGACGAGCCGTTCCCAGCACGATACGTCGCTAGCTTGAATTGATTGCGAAACTGCCATTAATTAAAAACATAACCGTACACCACCAACATAGCGCAACACAGCACTGCACGTAGCGTAACTCAACGCTGAAGGTAATTCGATTACAGACGACTCTTCAAGACGCCGAGATCGAGTGTGCCTTGACGAAGTATGAGATGTGTGCTGGACAGAATAATTTATATGGAAATTTTTCGAATGCATATATTTATCCTACTAAATAAAGGGTTTCTTATTTTATTAATCGCTTTTAAATGGCGGAAGCTATTCATTATTTTTATGTAAAGCTTAGGAAATCGTAAATGTCAAGTTAATGAAATTCCTTTGTGGAAAAATTTGGCAGCTACTGCTATTTAGTGTTGACATTTACGCGTTTAATTTATTGGTGTTAAAATCAAACACGAAATATTATTAAAATAATTTTTAATCAAATATGTTTGATTTATGTTTAGCTGCTCAATCTTTTAATCTAAAGTCCATTTAGAACAAAGGAAATAAACTTCGTAAAGCACCGAATAAATTATATTTGTACAGCAAAGTTACTAATTTTATTTCAAAAAATACTATATTGAAAAGCAAGTATTACAATGACTCTTATTGTTATATGAGTATAGTAAGGTTCAGTACGCATACATACATACATACATACATACAGATCTTCACGCTATATCCCATCAAATCCTAAAATCACTCACTACAATCATCAAATAATCAGCTCTCGTCAAACATTCTCATCCAAACGCACCACCCTCACTTTAACTACATTCATAGATCACTCCATATCAACTCATTTATTTATTACACTCGAAATAATTTATCACACAACAAACCTTCAATCACATCTATCTACTCACTCCTATTCACTTATCATTCATCATCTTTCTACGACGTACATAACATATGCATACCACATCTCAAATTACTCACACTTACTCCTAACAACGAATTTAATAACGAATCTAACAACGAATCTACAAAGATTAAAAAAGATTAAAGCGATAGCCTGCACTTGTATACCAAAAAAAAGTCCACACAATGCAGTAACTGAACATGAAACAAAAAGATAAGAAAGGAAGGGAGTGCCACCCTGTGCTTGTTTTTTCCACACAATTGCAGTGAAACACTCAATGAAAGATCAGAAAACGATTAAAAAGATAAGAAACGCAAAGTACGAATATTTCAATTGGTCAATGTAACCCGTATTTTTAATATATATGTATCCATACCGGCATTAATTTAAAATTTATGTTCAACAAATCATGCCGCTCTGAGTGTTGCAAACAGATACTTTCTAATTCATTTAGAATGTTGATATATTGACTTTTCAACACGACCGTAGAAAAAACTTTCTTGATGGTTGGACGGTAAAAGTTTTGTATCCTCTATAAAATATCTAAATAAGAAAATAAGGGTTGACCTCATTCGTTTGTAAAAGTAGTGTGCTTAACTATTTATTATATTTGAATAAAAAAAAAACATTTTTTTTCAATCACAATGGTGCATAACATATGCAATATGTTAATTGCATTGTTTTTGAAACAAGCAATGCAGGGTAAACTACAAGATCATTAAAATCATGTGCGCAACAAGTAAACAAATAAATTAGCTTTGTGGGGACGTCGGACATCAAAGTGAAACTAACAACGTGTGGGTGGCTAAGCACAGAGCCGTATTTATATAGAACTCACACAAGTGTACATTTTAGGACGTTGCTACGCCAAATTAAACAATACCGTTTTAATTTACCTGTACAATTGTTCTTCTAGTATTCAGTGAAATCAGAGCTGGGCAGTAGCTAGCTACTTTTGTAGCTTAGCTACTAGCTTAGCTACATTTACCTTAGCTGTAGCTGTAGCTTAGCTAACTGTGAAAAAATATAGCTGTAGCTTGTAGCTAGTTATTTTTTTTTCTATTAGCTTAAAAATAACAACTGAAGCTACTTTTAAAGATACATTTTGTAGCTTAAAGCTACTTTTTATAGCTGAAAGCTACTTTTTATGCAGAAGGTCAACAAAGTACGCATGCGTACAAGCTAAACCCACACAAAATAATTATTTGTTGCCGGTTCTAACTGGCTCAAATACGCAAAAATACACAGTAGGTGCCAGATGGTATTTGCTATTTTTGATATTTATGTACATAATAGTAAATTAACAGTCATTATAACAAAAGACTGATCATATGACAATGGCAAATTTAATTATTTCACAATAATTTAAAAAAGTAGCTTTTAAATTTAACAGCTACTTTAACGAAAGCTTTTAGCTGTAGCTTAGCTATATTTTACAAAATATAGCTTATAGCTGTAGCTTAGCTATTTTTTTAAAGAATAGCTGTAGCTGTAGCTTAGCTACTTTTTTTAAGTAGCTTGCCCAGCTCTGAGTGCAATATTATTCAATAAGACCTCTTTAGATTAATTTTATTTGAAGAAGAGAAATTTCTTAAATCCGGCGCTGAGTGTGCAATATAGATTTTTTTCTTGCATTAGTTGGAAAGTTGCACAAATCGAGCTATTTCTCGTGGGACTAGTTTCCCATTGGGACGATTGCGATGAAATTTCATATCGATGTTTTCTCGATGGCTTTTCTTTTAGTTGAAGACGGACTTCAAAGTTCTACAAGTAGACAGTCATTGCCGGATCAGGTATTATATAAAGGCAGTCTGTAAATGAAAAATATATTTTATAACTAACGTTATTTACTTATTTATCAGTTTTGTCTAATGTGAAATTGTTCGAATCGTATGACTTGAAGGCAACCAACTTTGAGTGAAGAAAATAAGATATTTGGCGCCAGAAAAATTAATTAATTAAATTGGGTAATGGCTCAGTGGTATCGAGTCGGCCTGTGGATCTTAAGTACACAGGTTCGATCCCCACGGCCGACACACATTTTCACTAATTTAAAATTATCCCTGTGTCTCTCTCACCACTAACATCTTTGAGAGCCGTGATTTGACGGCTGGTAACAGCACTTCACGCGCATAAATATATCACTTCCAGTAATGGGTAAAAGGCGTGATGATATATTTATTTGACAAACATTAATTTTCAAGTATGGGGTGGCTAGCTCAGTGGTATGAAGTCGGCCTGTGGATCCTGAGAACCCTGGTTCGATTCTCACAGGCGACAAACAATTTTCATAATTTCAAAAAACTATCCCTGTGGCTCCTCTACCACCAACATCCTTGGGGGCCGTGATTTGACGACTGGTAACCGCACTTCACGCGTATAAATATATCACTTACCGAGATCTGCTTCGGCAGACTGTCACATCCAGTAATGGGTGAAAGGCGTGATGATATATTTATTTATATTTATTTGACAAACATTAATTTTCAAGTATGGGGTGGCTAGCTCAGTGGTATGAAGTCGGCCTGTGGATCCTGAGAACCCTGGTTTGATTCCCACAGGCGACAAACAATTTTCTTATTTTCAAAAAACTATCCCTGTGGCTCCTCCACCACTAACATCCTTAGGGGCCGTGATTTGACGACTGGTAACCGCACTTTACGCGTATAAATATATCACTTACCGAGATCTGCTTCGGCAGACTGTCACGTCCAGTAATGGGTAAAAGGCGTGATGATATATTTATTTATATTTATTTGACAAACATTAATTTTCAAGTATGGGTCTAGCTCAGTGGTATGAAGTCGGCCTGTGGATCCTGAGAACCCTGGTTCGATTCCCACAGGCGACAAACAATTTTCATAATTTCAAAAAACTATCCCTGTGGCTCTTCTACCACTAACATCCTTGGGGGCCGTGATTTGACGACTGGTAACCGCACTTCACGCGCAAAATATAACACTTACCGAGATCTGCTTCGGCAAAGTGCCACTCCCAGTAATAGGTAGAAGGCGTGATGATATATTTATTTATTTTTTATTTAATTTTCAAGTTTATTGGGTGGAATAATTTATTAAGATTTTAACAAATTCATTAGCTGTCTTCCAAATAATGAAGGCAAATAATACAAACGTGATATTTCCATTTGAATAGTTTATACATATGTTGAATTAGAAAGATATGACAGGTAATCTGGATTAGTTTTAGTTTTTTTATTCGGGACGTTTCGATTACCAAAAATGCAGTCATCTTCAGTTTTATCTTAGCTTAAATATTAGTTTACATGTTTTTATAACAAAACATAATTTTTTTTTAACATTTTTTGTCAACTGTGAAGCAACTAAAAATTATGTAACATGTAAACATAATGTTCGAAATTCTTATTAAAACATCCATTTTTTAAACATATTTATAAAATATTTTTCCTTAAAGCACTGTCAAAACATCCCCCTTCAAACGTTTCCATTCCCTGTCCTTGACCACTCTTCCAGTATTCAGTAACCGAAACCGTTTGAAACTTTTCCCTTTTCCTGGCTCAACTCACAAGAGGGCTGGAAAAAGAGAAACCAAGCAATTCTATTCTGTAGAATCCCGAAGGCGGAGGCCGACAGTCCGTATCCCCTTGCAAGCCCAAGCTCAAACTCTCGGTTACTTACCGTTCCCAGCCCGGGCTAAATGCGCGTTTACACTTACAGCACGCGCTCCGAAGTGATTGTGGTGAATAGTAGACTCGGGTTCGTGAATTGGAAATGGAAAAGCCTAGGTGGAATTTGGGTTAGGAAAGTTGTTACGTGCAGATAAATTGTATTTATTATGTAATAGGTACATAAATTTTATATGATTTTTTTCGAGACTGAATTCTGTGTTCAATTTGATCAACGGGAACTTATTTTATATTATATTATTATGAGGTGGCTAGCTCAGTGGTATGAAGTCGGCCTGTGGATCCTGAGAACCCTGGTTCGATTCCCACAGGCGACAAAATAATTTTCATAATTTCAAAAACTACCACTGTGGCTCCCCCACCACTAACTTCTTTGTGGGCCGTGATTTGACGACTGGTAACCGCACTTCACTTACCGAGATCTGCTTCGGCAGTATTGGGTAGAAGGCGTGATGATATATTTATTAATTTTTTTATATTATTAAAGTTACTGCACTGTGAACCTCCATTATTTTTGTTAAATAATTTTTTGTTGAAGTTGTCCGCAAGCCTCGTGCGTTAAACTCTGCACTTTTACGTAACAAGCCTTTTGCGGCACTTGTTATATAAATATTTATTTTGATATTAAAATAAATACGGAATGATCAAAAGGAATTGTTACAGTTGGTAATACAATTCCGGAGATCTTTTTATTCCACAGTTGGCACAACAGCAGATAAAGGCGGAAATGTTATTTTACTTTTCTAATAAATACAAATAGGTTATGTCAGGAGTCTGAGAGCTAATAGGATTATAGACTCAACTTTGAAAATATGCAATATTAATATAAATATTATGTTGCAATGTAAAGACCATTTGAATAAAAAGAATATAAATGTACTCACATTTAAATTTAAATTTTCAAATGTCACTGTCAACAACAGGAAATGTGTATCAGTGTTACCAATTCCAAATATTTTTTTTGTTGCCAACTGAAACAATTCCTTTTGATCACTCTATAGTTGCCGGTATCGTCATTTTTAAAGTCTGTATTGATGATTGATATTGGATGTTTAATTTTTACTTACTGACCACCTCCCAATTAATAATTTGTAAATATAAGAGTAACTTACTGCCTTGAAAACAATATCGATAAAATTTAAAAAAAACTGATCGTAAAATAATGTAATTTCATTTATCATTATTTATAAATTAGTTTCAATTTGTAACGGGGAAAATAATGGTATTAACGGCTTACCCTTTTTATAAATTTGCTTGTTAGTTGTTAGTGACTATTGATTTTTAAAAAGCAAAACTTTAGTCATTAATTGAACTTTAACAACCTGATCATCAAAAAAATGTAACCTCGCCCTGAATTTTTACATCGCCAAATAAAGCTAAAACCATAATCTTTAAAAAATGTAATTCTATTACTTTTTGTGTTCGAAACATGGTTCAGATTAGTTTTTTAATACCGAGTGGGAAAAGAGTTAGTTAATATAACATTTAAGATTAACTAAACTTTTTTGAGAATCTGGATGTACATGTCACATAATTAAGCTTGAGTGTTGATAATTAGATTCTTTAGTTTCATTGAATTTGAACACTAATATGTTTCTTCTTTTACAGGTGAGTACTAACTTACTTCAGAATTCAATGTCCTCTACGAATACAATTTCCAGTGACAACTAAAACTCCAGTAAGTAACTCACGTGTATAACAAATTTATTTGGTCGCTCGGCGACATAGTTTAAAATTCACAGCAACATACAAAAGACATCACAGAGTGCTGTGCGTAACCCATTACTCTGGAGTCCAGATAATCAATTTAAATTTGTGTTTTGATCTTCATTAGATCACTAAGATTTACCGATATCCGATGTCAATTTAAGGTTGAACAAAATACGCGCGTTATTGGATCCAGTAAGCTACCTCGGTTTATTTAATTTCTTTCTTTAATAAACTCGTTTCTTGTTTCCATCTCTGTCTCAATTTAGAGTTGTAGCTATTATATTTACTTGAAATGTGATCAAAATGATATATCTCTAAGGATAACTTAATCATTGTTAAAGTATTAACAACATCAATTAGGAATTAAATAAGGAGGTTATTAACAGATAAATAAATTTAATTGTACACAATAGAAGTTATCTCTGTAAATAAAAATGAAGGATTTTAATATTCATTTATTTATACTCGTAGTAGGTATGCATTAGAATCTGTTAGCTTTTGTAATTATTGTTGAAACAGGGCAGGTCTCAAAAGGGACAAACAAAATATCATTTTGTTATGCAAATGTACATTAGAAATTACATTCATATATTCAGAGAGCCTTTTATTTTCCTGACTTATGAACTCTTAAATTAGAAGACACGAGTAGATTTTTTTGTTTAATTTATTTCACACACAAAAAGGCGAAATTAATGTTAGTAATTGAATTTGAAACAAATCCAAAATTCGTTTCGCGTAGTATTTTTATGAATTTTATGCTATAAAAACAAGCAATTACAGTTGATTATATTTGTTCAATTTAAAACATTGTTTTACTTAAAACAATTTTTATTATTATAGTCGAATGCTTTTTGTTTTCATCGATTAATTTCGTTTGATTAAATTATGTATTTTTATCATTTTTATATGTACAGTTAAGTTTCAAATTGTGTCTAGCAATTTATTCAGTACAAAACTTTGGATTTGGGTATCAAATATTTTTTCTGGTGTTCTAATTATTTTCCGCAAAAATTAAGATAAAATTAGATACATTTAATTGCCTAATTATACAAGCTTCTACTATTTGCGAATAACACATGGGCGGAGTCAACATTTTGACGTCAAAACATGGCGGAATATTGATAGCCCGAGGTGCTCTAAGCCCTGTGTCTTCAATTATTAACTTATATTTTTATTGTTAAGTATAATAATACAATATGGATATTCAAACTCAATAATTTTTTAGAATTGGGCTGTTAATGCTTTAATCTTTTAACTAAACTGATGTGTTAGACTTTCGGAAAGATCTTATTTTTGAATTAATAGGTAAATATTTGCATATGCTTTTAAAAATTTGACTATTATTTTATTAAATTTATTATCCGGAGAATATATAACAACAAGGGCGGTAGATTCCTGATGAGATATAATGTAGAAAGAAAGAATTAAATTAAGGAATGAGAGATATTAATGTATATAAATTAAACTTCACAAACTGCGTAGTTGTTCAACACTGTGTCTCATGTTTTTGGAAAACACACGCGATTGACCGCTTGCCGGAAACGGAAAGCTTCTGAGAATCGTGCTTTAGGTCACTTGAAATTGAAACAAAAGCACAGCAGCTACAGCACTCGCGATGCGATCGTGCATTAAGTGATTTAGTGCACTAGTAGCAGACCGATAAATGCAGACGTCTACCGACGTACTCTAGGCACGAAACTCGGAAATGGTTTATTTATAAGCGGATAAAAGGAATTCGTAATGAGAGGGTAGAAGAAATCAATGCTACTTCGCTACGTGCATCTTTCATAAATGTTTAGATTAGAGGATAACATTCACAAACATAAAATAGTACAAAGATTTATTTTCCTAACATAAGTACCGGATTATCTGCCGTTTAGAGTGAATGCACCTTACATTAAATGTAAGCATAATCGTAATAAAGAATTTTTTTAAATCAAAAAAGGAACACAATACATACTTTCAAATTAGTTTACATTTTGACCGCACTGTATTAAGATTAAATTTGTAATTTTTAATTTGTGGGGCGCGAAGTAAAGTGGAAATCAGAAGAAAAGCTCCAGAAACAACAAAAGCATTTATTACAATTATTTATTGAAATAAAAAATACACAAAAACAAAATATATTCTGAATTTTCAGATCGCATCTTATAGTGAATATAAAATAAATAAATATATCATCACGCCTTCTACCCATTACTGGGTGTGGCACTCTGCTAAAGCAGATCTCGGTAAGTGATATATTTTGCGCGTGAAGTGCGGTTACCAGTCGTCAAATCACGGCCCCCAAACATGTTAGTGGTGGAGGAGCCACAGGGATAGCTTTTTCAAATTATGAAAATTTGTCGCATGTGGGAATCGAACCAGGGACCTCAGGATCCACAGGCCGACTTATAGTGAATAATAAGATAAATTTGATATATTCCATACATTTCAGTTTGCACATCTCGAAATAATCTCCTACTTTTTGCATTTTGTTAGTCCGTGTTAATAAAAAAACCAAAATATTAATGTCTATGTTTTATAATTTATTTTTATATATTATACTTTTTGTAAATGAAAATATATAGAAATACTGACATAATTATTGCTAAATGTTGGAAGATTTGTTTTATTTGTATTTGCCAACGTCTGAATTGTATATTCGAGAATTTAAAGGCGGACGGCAAAATTAATCTACTCGTAAAATATAAAGGGCACATGAAAAATGATTGAGAAACATTGTAGTTAGTTAATGTAATGTGTCAACAAATATGAAAACTTAACCAAATTTTTAAAAATTGGAAAAGCATTTTTATCGATCTTAAGAAATAAATAAATAAATAAATAAATAAATAAATAAATAAATAAATAAATAAATAAATAAATAAATAAATAAATAAATAAATAAATAAATAAATAAATAAATAAATAAATAAATAAATAAATAAATAAATAAATAAATAAATAAATAAATAAATAAATAAATAAATAAATAAATAAATAAATAAATAAATATATCATCACGCCTTCTACCCATTACTGGGTGTGGCACTCTGCTGAAACAGATCTCGGTAAGTGATATATTTTGCGCATGAAGTGCGGTTACCAGTCGTCAAATCACGGCCCCCAAACATGTTAGTGGTGGAGGAGCCACAGGGATAGCTTTTTCAAATTATGAAAATTTGTCGCCTGTGGGAATCGAACCAGGGACCTCAGGATCCACAGGTCGACTTCATACCACTGAGCTAGCCATCCCATCGATCTTAAGAAAAGTAATCAAAAATTGTATAATGGTTACATAGCATTAAAAAAAAGAATGTTAGTTATAGTCAGTAAACAGTGTTATTATAAACTTAAAATTACATATTGTGTACGTGTCTACCAATAACATCAAGTAAAAATAACAAGTACTTCTTGATGTTTTCAATGCGTTTGAATCAGATTGGTTTCTTTTGAAATCGTTAATAAATTCTTTGTCACGTACTACTACTTAGTATTTCTTTTCGAATATCAATGGAAATATTGCTTCGTTCTTAAAACAAATAATAATATCGAACATCGGTTTTAGCAACCATGGAAACGTCCTTCATATTTTGTCAGTATTTCATTTGCTACTTGGTTTACTTAAATCAGTTCAGACAAATTAGACAAATGACTAAATAACTAAACTAAGCAAGTTGCACTTATTGGGGTAGATTACTTTAAGCTAAATACGAATCAGTAAATCTAGTACTGGGAGTAAAGTGCGCGAAGTATTCCAGTGAAATAAATAAATGATTTGGATTATAAAGTATAAGATAGACCTGATCCAAATGGCAAATGGAATCCGCGTTTGTGTCATGTTTATTTCGTTCACTTACCTCATTCATATTTATCATATACGGGCAGAGCTGGGCAGTAACTAGCTACTTTTGTAGCTTAGCTACTAGCTTAGCTATATTTATCTTAGCTGTAACTGTAGCTTAGCTAACTGTGAAAAAATATAGCTGTAGCTTGTAGCTAGCTACTTTTTTTTCTATTAGTTTAAAAATAACAACTGAAGCTACTTTTAAAGCTACTTTTTGTAGCTTAAGGGCGTTCCATACTAAAAAAATATTTCATGTTTGATCCTTACTTGTATACATTTCCCAAAATCATAGAAGCATACTGGGTTGCAGAAGAAGAAAATAATTTTAGACAGGGATAAGCCATAAATCAAATAAAGGTCTTTTTATGACTGCTTAAACATGAAAGTTCTATTGAAACAGCAAATCTTTGTTCGTTTGAGATTCTCGGCCTTACTATGAGATGTCTACTTTTTAAGCAGCAGGTCAACAAAGTACGCATGCGTACAAGCTAAACCCACACATAATAATTATTTGATTGTACATATTTGCTATTTTTTATATTTATGTATATAATAGTAAATTAACAGTCATTATAACAAAAGACTGATCATATGACAATGGCAAATTTAATTATTTCACAATAATTTAAAAAAGTAGCTTTAAAATTTAACAGCTACTTTAAAGAAAGCTTTTAGCTGTAGCTTAGCTATATTTTACAAAATATAGCTTATAGCTGTAGTTTAGCTACTTTTTTAAAGAATAGATGTAGCTGTATCTTAGCTACTTTTTTTAAGTAGTTTGCCCAGCTCTGTATATGGGTATATGTATATACTTTTAAAGGGGTAGGTGGATCTGTGGATATCGAGTCGGCCTGTGGATTTGACAACCCGAATTTGATTCCCACAGCCGACAAACAATTTTCACCACGTTACCCCTGCGGCTCTCTCTCCAATAACATATTTGGGGGTCGTGATTTGACAGCTGATAATCGCACTTCACGCGCAAAATATATCATTTACCAAGATATGCTACGGCAGAATGCCACACCCAGTAATGGTTAGGAGTGATGATGTTTTGCCATGCAAATTATGTGGTTTTGATTGGTTGTTACTAAGGTGAGTGAAATATTCTCACATATTCCAAACTCTCCCCCTACAAAAATAATACTGCATATAACTCAGGCGTGAAATTCTTTTCCTTTTTTGTTATTCTGATATTTCCATCTCGAGTACACGCAGTCACGCAGTACATAACAAAAGCATACGGGAGCAACATTTCTGCTTTGAATAAGCTGGCATCTGGCAAGGTGGCAGGTTAGTCAGTTATCTGCCTTGCCAACGTCTACGTGAAAACCTCAGTTGATAACTTATTCACGCGCGCACATAAACGAAAGTCTTGAAAATTGCTTTTAGTTTTATGAAAGTTTCCGATAGAGCGCAATGTCGTAAAGAAAATATTCCTTGTTTTTATTGGTTGCTACCAGCGAAACGACAAACACTGGGCTGGGATTTGGTTGTTGTAGATGGCGCTGTACAGCTAATGGAAATGTTGAAAATGTTTTGTGTTGTTACTTCTAGTTTGTGTTTTATGGCGCTAGTTGTCGAAGTGTTCTAACCAGTAATTGAGTTGTTGAATTCATTAGCAATTATCTTATTTTATTGCGTTTTGTTCCAAATACTTTACACTTTGGAGTTGTTTCAAGTACACTATTAAGTTTGAAATAGTGTACTTAAAGGAAATTTTATTTTCATCAACAAAACTTAATTTTAAACTTGGTTTAAATTATTAAAAGCAAATGAAAGATGCATATCATATGAAATAATTTATATTAATGACAAACTTTTATTTATTTAAACTAAGCTTAAAATTTAAATTTTTATTGGTTGTATGCATGGCTAGTAGTTGTTTCTCGATTTTATAATAAGGCAAGTAATGACAAATAACTTGTAGGTAAGAATAAAATTGTATAAAAATGCAATCCATTCTAAATCAGAAAAAACAAGGATTATTATTATTTTCAAAATTAAATTAAAACAAATTTTAATACTAAAATATGTATATCTTATAAATAATTATTACTCATATCCTGTATTATCTTAATTTAATAAGAAATTTTCTTAAATATAAATATATCATCACGCCTTCTACCCATTACTGGGTGTGGCACTCTGCCGAAGCAGATCTCGGTAAGTGATATATTTTGCGCGTGAAGTGCGGTTACCAGTCGTCAAATCACGGTCCCCAAAGATGTTAGTGGTGGAGGAGCCACAGGGGTAGCTTTTGAAATTATGAAAATTGTTTGTCGCCTGTGGGAATCTTTATGTAAGTATGATAAAAACTGCTTTGAGCTCAATGTATACGGCATAATTGTTCTAGTATACTTAATGGCAATGTTTTGTATATTATAAATTTAAGAGATGAAAGCTGACAAAGTTTTGCCTGAAAGTGTTTTTTATCCGGAATATTTAATACAAAAATATTTCATTAAAAATAGTAGATAGAAACATAATTAAATAACATTTTATATTGCTTAGGTGTAAAAAATGCAAGATTCTCACGAGATCTCATGCAAGGCTTTCGCTCTCGCAGTCTTCATATCGATTTCGTTTTGAATTTTCTACTCTAATATCGTTGTCGGTCTCGCTTCTTAGTTTAGTTCCGCAGCGCGACGAGATGTGAGAATAATCTCGCCCCGTCGTGCATCACTAATCGAATATAACAGCTTAAGTATGCGGAGCGTGAGTTCAAATGGTTTAGGGGTAGTTTGTTTTAAATCAAATGAAGCAGATCTCGACAAGAATGTGTTCTAATATTGAAATAACTGATAAAGTTTTGTATTTTGAAATTGGAATTCATTACATTGCCTAAAACTTAATTTGAAGGCTTCGGAAATATGCACGCTTAATACAGCTCCAAAATACCAACCACTACTATAAGATCAAATATTCAATTCCTGATGCCTCGTGTTTAAAACATTTTGTATTTTTCTTTTATATAAAACATAGGCTTATGATTTGCACGGTTTGACCTCATTTACAAATCCCGGCACTCGAAAGGGTGAAAGAGATGTAAATGATTATGAATGAATGAATGTTAAAATTTAACGAAGCGTACTCAAAATATTGTGGTTCTAAATATAAATGTTCATAATACGCAAAAGTAATAATATTTTTGTTTAGCTTTAAAATTTTCCACGTTTTAAACAGGAATGTTATGAATGAAGAATTTGTGCTAATACATATTTCCTGACAAAAATCACATTGTAGGAATATGTAGAAGAGTCTGAGCACGTGCCAGGAATTTTAAGAATGGAATTTTGGATAAACAAGGATTGAAGTCAATTGATATAGCAATGTTGAATGAATATTAAGTGAAGCAGTGCTCGAATATTAGGTTGTGAAATATCTGTTCACATTCATTTTTTTGTATTAAAAATGTTATAAATTGAATACCTATTGGATCTAAATTTAGATGTTTTAATAGTAGATAGATACAATTTAAAATAAAATGGATTTGATTTAGTTGAGTGCTACAAATACACAGATACTGTTTGAATCATACAACTATTTATATATTTACTTATACCAATATATTAGTTATATACATGAAATTATGAAAATTGTTTGTCGCCTGTGGGAATCGAACCAGGGTTCTCAGGATCCACAGGCCGACTTCATACCGCTGAGCTAGCCACCCCATTTTTATTTAGTAAAGGATGTCAATATTAATTACACAAATAAAAATAACACATTCAAAAATTTTAACATAAAAAAATGCAATAAAATACAAAATCAAAGAATTAGTAATATGTACATGATTCAAAATTAATTAAATGATAAACAAATTTATAAATTTTGCACACACATTACATATTTTTTTGAAACACTTCAAACAATTAAGTGTAACGCAGGATGACTTATTTCCAATTGTGAAATTTATAGTGAAACAGAAAACTGTCGCCAAAGATAAACAAACACAACCAAGGTTATGGATCAACTGAAGCATAGATGGAAAAGAAGGCTTCAAACCGATAATTACGCAATACAGCGTAAACAGTTGAAAACTATCCGTCCCACAAACGGATATTACCATTTATGGGTTAAACAAAATATCTACATCAGCTTTTACCTTCACGCCGCAGATTTAACACTACACTATACATCACGATAATACAGCATATAAACCACAACCACAAGCCACATCAAAGCATAAAACAAACACAAACATTCCATAACACCGCTCGTCCATTCATTCGGATTCCAGAGTCTCATCTTCCGACAACCAACAGCCGGCGCGTAATTGCATTTAATTTACACGGTCCATATACAGCGTCACCGCGTGCCGATTATTCCCGGTTAAATGTGGCAAGATAAACCCTACATCCCGGGTAAATATCACCGCGACGCTACCTGTTGGTTGGATGGAAGCCAACGACAACATGTTGCCCGACCTGGGTCAGGAACTGAATTATGAAAATGCGGTTATTGGTTATTTATGGATGAAGATAAAACGTGGAAAGAGTTTATGAGGGCATGCTTGGGGTTGAAGCTTTGGATAGAGTTTGGAATTGGGGTCAGATTAGGGAGAGTAATTTTATTTGTTTGGGAATAATTTTTGATAATTTAGTTTATAGGTCTTGGGTGATGATATGATAAACGTTTCCGGGTCGAATTGGTGTTTGTTTTGTACAAAGCTATAAATGATGAAAACAATGAAAATTTATTTCCAATATCGTGGTTTAATATTATTTGTATTCGGTTTATGTTACGGTCGCCGGCATCGTAAAATATTTCAAGGTTGTTCACATGGAAAAACAAAAAATCCAGACTTGCATATGTAAAAATGGTCACAACAAAATATTACTAAATTTCCTTTAACTGAAATGTCATGTGATATCGAGTCAGCTTGAGGATTTGAGAACCTCGATTGGATTCCCACAGCCGACAAACATTAAAATTAACTTTCTGCCCCTTCCCTCCACTAATATCTTGTGAATCCTGAGAACCTTGGTTCGATTCCCACATCCGACAAACATGTTGACCACATTAAAATTACCCCTATGGCTTCCGCACCGTTAACATGTTTGGGGGCCGTGATTTAACGGCGAGTAACCGCACTTATCGCACATAAATATTTCACTTACCAAGATCTGCTTCGGCAGAATGCCAGATCCAGTAATGGGTGGCCGACGCTGTAACGTCACCCGAACCAAGGTTCGTCAGTTCGAATCCGCCTGTCGACAAAGTGTAATTTGTCGTAAAATATAAAATACAGTAACATGTATTAATCACACAATAAGCTAGTCACTTATACATATGCCTTAAATAAACATTGACTTCGGAAACCGGCAGTATGGCAGTGTAAAAACTGCGGCTCGGTGTGCCCGGTAGGCCCAGGCCCGATTCGGAATGTAGCGCCATTGGAAGAAGAGGAAAAAGTAATGAGTAAAAGGCGTGATGATATATTTATTTTATTTTATTTTTATATTTCTGTTGACAACGACATTGTTCAAATTGTCCCTTGTTTTCAAATCAAGGGATATTCACATGCTGCATGATCTTCTACCGAAAGCTACTGATACAAACATTTCAAGCTTCATCGTAGGTCCCTATTTTTATCGGATCCGTAGGTAGATGTCTATTTTACGTTATGACAGCTCGCCACTACATTCCTACATTCCACCATCGCACCATCCACATCGTTGGGCGTACACCGAGAGGGTTAATCACTGGCGTTTTTTCTCATCCATTCTTTTATACGGGTGCGTGACCGTGTTTCGTAGCGGAAAAGGTCAAGGGTCAAGGTTGCAGATTGCTTTACCCTTGTGCTGTTAATTCACCAAGCAATATGGCCGGTGAAGGTTTAAGGTGAATAATGGTTATTACGAATAATGGTTCAACCAAACAGACGATGAAGGCTTCTGCGGGTTTGGGAATGAGAAGTGTTTTTGCACTTTGCAGATTGATAATTTGGGGTTAATTTAATGTTTATAGGAACTAATTGAGTGCCTTTGAAGACACTTTCCTTTAATGAAATTGAATTTCCTGAACCACACTTGAAATTTGTAAATAATCAATAGGTATCATTGTATCATTAGTAGTTATACAAGTAAATGTGCAAATTTAACAATTCTTAAATTTAATTATAAAAAGAAAAATCTGGATAACGCCAGGATTTGAACCTGGGATTAAGTACAATAATTACGAAATATAGGGTAGGTGGCTCAGTGGTATCGAGTCGGTCTGTGGATCCAGAAAACCCTGGCTCAATTCCCACAGCGGACAAACATTTTCACCACAATAAAATTACTCCTGTGGCTCCACCACCATTAGCATCTTTGTGGGCCGTGATTTGCCGGCTGGTACCTGCACTTCACGCCCATAAATATATCATTTACCGAGATCTGCTTCGGCAGAGTGCCACACTCAGTAAAAGGCGTGATGATATATTTATGTTATTTATTTATTATTTATTACGCATTATATTAATAATTCAGTTTCTTTTATGAAACATACAAAAAATATCCTGAATTTCATTCGCAATTTTAGTGTTCTAATAAATGGACTACTATCTGTTTATTTGAGGCAGCCCTTCCTCGTTACAACATCTAAAGTCTAAACACAATCTATCACCCCCTGTTCGTAATTCGCCAGCAGAATCTGTGCTTTTTATCAACAAACCGTTAATTTGTAAGTGGTTTTCGATACTGATATGTTAGTAGTACCACACAGTGAAGAATAGATTTTTACTGTTTTATCAGATCGTTGCTGTTTCTCTGGATCTAAAAAGCTACGAAGTAAGAAATTTATTTTACCATTGTTCGATTCTATAAAACGGATCGGTAACTTGAATAATGTAGATTTCATTGTAGTAAAATTGAACGAGTATTAGAGTAAGTAATGTACATTCTTTACTAGTTTAAGACCATTACTTAGAAACTACCATTAACATAACAATTGATCTGAAAAAAATTTAGTGTATCTTTGTAAGATAATAATAATATATAATATATCATCACGCCTTTTATCAATTACTGGGCGTGGCACTCTGCCGAAGCAGATCTCGGTAAGTTATATATTTATGCGCGTGAAGTACGATTACCAGCCGTTAAATCACAGCCCCCAAAGATGTTAGTGGTGTGGGAGCCACAGAGGTAATTTTAAATTGGTGAAAATGATTTGTCGGCTGTGGGGTTCGAACCAGGGTTCTTTGGATCTACAGGTCGACTTGCTACCACTGTGCCATTACCCCATTTTGTAAGATATACTACTAATAAACCTGTTTTATTCAATTTAAAAGAGAATATATTATATACTAAGTACTGTACAGTAGAATTTTATATTTTTTATCATTCCAGTTACATCATTAATTGGATAGAGGTAAAAGAAAAACATTTTAAATTATTTTTACGGGTTTCATTAGGAAATTAAGTTCTTAAGTAAATTTACTCGTATAGCTACAAATGGTCATTAATTTCAATGCTTCTTCACTTGTTAATCGCAGTTATATTTTAATTAAATTGCTTCTTTGCGCTTGCAGTTGATAAATATGTTTGCTTGATTTCTAGAGCTAGAATGAAAATAAAAGAAAAAGAAGGATAAAAGAATATACGCCATAAATAAATTCATGCATTTTAACGTCTGCCAAGTAAAATTCGTCATATTTTATTCTATACAATTTATTTTGTTTATCTTTCTTTCGTAGCATAGTTTTTCTTTTTGTGTTGTGCATATTTATTAGCTAAAATATTTTTAAATTAGGTTAATGCATTTATGCTGAAAAATGGAATTTTCGTGGAAATGAAAATCAATCATTACATGCAGATGTAATAAGACATATTTTATAAACCCCCACTGAACAATAGATATTTTTTTGTATAGATACTCGTATACTTTATCACATTAGCAATCCATTTGATTATATTTTATATTTAATTATTTATTTATATTGCTTGGATTATTTAATTTTGGAGTTTAAAAATTTATGTGGATACAAATTGAATTAGAAACAGAAAAATTGGGATAACAGCAGGATTTGATCCTGGGACGTATGAACTCCGGTCAAATACTTTAAAACAATTAAATTACAGTCCCTTTTTTTTTTAATTCAAGTGATTTTCTAAAATAAATCAATAAATATATCATCACGCTTTCTACCCATTACTGGGTGTGGCACTCTGCCGAAGCAGATCTCGGTAAGTGATATATTTTGCGCGTGAAGTGCAGTTACCAGTCGTCAGATCACGGCCCCCAAAGATGATAGTGGTGGAGGATCCACAGGGGTAGTTTTTGAAATTATGAAAATTGTTTGTCGCCTGTGGCAATCGAACCAGGGTTCTCAGGATTCACAGGCCGACTTCATACCACTAAGCTAGCCACCCCATTAAGTGATTTTCTAAAAGACAACATTGCTCGACACCTAAATTAGAGATTATAAAGTTGTCCGGAAAAGACATTATATTTAATTGCTTTCGTAATGTTCCCAAGAAGCATCAAAGTAATTTAAATTCACTCGTTTAACTAAATAGTTTCAATATTTTAAGAACTATAACAGCTATTCTTGAACAAAACGTAAATTTGCATATTTAATTAAAGTTACCTGCCCAGGAAGTACGTGTATTCGGATAAATCTACCAGTGCAAATGTGACTTCCGCCTAACATGTAAGCAAAGCAGTAGAAAAATCAATAACTTCATTTTCTGATATCTCCGTTTCGTTCTCAGAACCAAATCCCATTTCCGTCTTTCAAAAGCAGATAAAATTTTATGCACTTCGGTTCCATTGTTTTGTTCTACTGATTGATTGAAGATAATTCGACTGGAAAATGCATTAAATAAGCTCTTTCATACTGAAAATCTTAGACAGTATTATCGAATTTATTACCGTACGTCTGCTATTTTAAAATTGTACTATAAAAATAGGAAACTATTTGCTAATGAATCCTAAATCAAGTTTATTTTTACTTTATTTATTTTATGGTTCTTCTTCTTCTTCATTTTATAGGGTATATGAATAGTTTCTGCTAATGGTAGTACGTTTTAGTCCAATGGAAGTATATAGTCTGTTTTAATATCACTTTAGAATTTATTATTTTTAGTAAATTAATTTAATAATATTTACAATAATGCTTCTTCAACTGTAGAATCTAATTATAATCTTATAATTTAAGAAGAAATTAAAATTTTGAACTGATATATGGGGTGGCTAGCTCAGTGGTATGAAGTCGGCCTGTGGATCCTGAGAACCCTGGTTCGATTGCCACAGGCGACAAACAATTTTCATAATTTCAAAAGCTACCCCTGTGGCTCCTCCACCACATCTTTGGGGGCCGTGATTGACGACTGGTAACCGCACTTCACGCGCAAAATATATCACTTACCGAGATCTGCTTCGGCAGAGTGCCACACACATTAATGGGTAGAAGGCGTGATGATATATTTATTTAATTTATTTATTATATAAAGAAAAATCAAAAGTTATTTTCGTGTAGCATAAACTAGTTTTCCAATTCCAACAATAATGGAATTAGTTAAGATGTTTTTAAAAAGTCAACTTTGTGCACTTATATTAGTGAAAAAATATAACAGTTATATAAAATTTTATTTCATTGAGTTATTTCAATACTTCGAATTTGATAATATGTACCTACATTAGTGAGTTTTTAATTTGATAACATAATTATTTTAGACCTGTTTAAAAGATATAAGTAATGCCAAACGTACGATTGTTATAATAACACGAGTTCTTCTTTGTAGTCTGGCATAGAACGAAGTGAAAAATTATGAATTATCTCGTAATAAACTGCCATGCGAATAAATATTTGCGTGCTGTTCGCTGATGTCAGCATGCGACATAAAAAATGACAGTTAGTGCATGTTTTAATTAAAGCTAGTTAACTTCGGTACGACAATGTGTCAGCAAACAAAACATTTATTTTTCTTCCTGCTCTGTAATTAAAACTTTGAATTGCATTTATGGCTTTAAATTAAACGTTAATTTAATTCAATGTAGTTGTGGGACTTTCATGCGAATGAATTTTGTAACACGAGTTGTAAAATAATTTACATGAATTTGTATAATGGTTGGTAAGTTCTGTTATAGAAGTTTTAACATATTCACGGCATACGTTCTACAAAACATACATGATATGTGAAGAAAAGATAATTGATATTAGGTTCCAACTAAACTCATACTGAAGGATACAAAAACTCTTAAGGGCGACGCGAGATGATTTAGTTTCTAAAGTTGGATTTGTAATGAAGTAACGATAAAGATAATGCCAATGGTATCGGTAATGTAAAAAGTTGAGCATGTAATGATTTACAATACAGTAAAGTAAGCAACAAGTTAAAGACGTAAAGCAAGAGATAACTAACTTTTAACTTTTTTCTTTGTGTTACCCAAATATCTGTACCTCTGGCAAATCAGAAGACAGCATTTTCTGTAAGCAGGAAAATGATCATCTGACGTTGTAGTAATTGGTGATCAATCTTATCAATTGTTGTCTGACAGATCTGAGCGTGTACTTGTGTAACAAATCATGGTGGTCAAAATGAGAATTTATCTTGACCACTGATTGTCGACGTGCTGAAGTTGAATAATAGGTAATGAACGCTGCAAGTGCAAGTGGTAAATATTTTATTAAAACAACATAATAAAAACTAACACAAAATAAAGGTAATGAATTAATTAAACAACAAATAACAAATTAATGACATCATATTCTCGGGATAGACACCCTCGAATATTCTTCTACTCACAAATCATAACTATTGAGTACTTACGTACTATCTACTATCTACTGTGTGCTACATTGTATACTATCTATCCTAACTTTCCTTAACTATGGCATTTATAGTAAATAAATGCCAGATCGCAATAATTTCGCTGAATGTGACAAATGCCTCAAATGCTCGCGCGTGTTCCAAAAGGTGAATAACATGACATGTGTCTTAAAGACGCAATCTAATCAACAATTTTGCAAACGATTATTTCTTACACATATCCTGTCTGTTACACTTGTTTAGTTTGGTGTTATAGTTGGAAGCACCACACCCGAGGGATCGTAATAAAACGATTAAAAATCCCTCAAATATAAAACTACTAAAGGACCAAGAGCCAAAGTTTCTGTGGATCGCTGCGAACATGTTACAATAATGACCGTATTCTATTTGCTATTTGGATCAGATCTAATTTACATTTACTGAACCAGATCACATATTTCACTGGATTACTTCACTCACTTTATTCCCAATACTAGATCTACTGATTCTAATTTAACTTGAAGTAAATAAATATCTCATAAATAAATATATCATCACGCCTTCTACCCATTACAGGGTGTGGCACTCTGCCGAAGCAGATCTCGGTAAGTGATATATTTTGCGCGTGAAGTGCGGTTACCAATCGTCAAATCACGATCCACAAAGATGTTAGTAGTGGAGGAGCCACAGGGGTAGCTTTTGAAATTATGAAAATTGTTTGTCTCCTGTGGGAATCGAAGCAGGTTTCTCAGGATCCACAGAGCGACTTCATACCACTTGAAGTAATCTATCTTAATAAGTGCATCAGTTTGCTTAGTTCATTTTATTTAGTCTTGTTGTCTAATTTAACTGAACTGATTTAAGTGAACTAATTGGCAAATGGAATACAACTATCGTATGAATATAAATTCTATATCAATGTCCGGGAAATAATAAACATGTCTGTTAAAAAGACAAGATTCGTAACTAGAAACGTAGGTATTTTTTGTAAATGAAAATAATTTTTCTCGCGCTATTTCAAACCCACTAGTTCCACATTGTACTCTAACCAAATCCTGTGTCAAACGAATCACAGCACTCTCGCAATGTCTAGATATTTCCAAAAAGTATGATATCTATTTGTGGGTGGCGTAGACGCTCAGTCAGTCGTCAAGAACGGAGGCGGCTACGGTGGAGGCGGCAGCGAGTGTAAAGTGTCTAGTAGCCCTGCGGGTAACGTTACACAATCGGCCACCCCCTCGTCTAGTAATGCCGCACTTTGTACAACAAAAGAACATCGCTCCTGCATCGATTGAGAGGTTTTGTACGAATGACTGTCTCAAGTTTTCAAGGTTATTACAAATGTATAAAGACAGTTTATAAATGAAGCATTGTTCTGCAATGATTCTGGAAATATTCAAATATTTTTTACACGACTATGACAGAAACTAGGCTGTTCTGCATTTATTTTATGTACGGAAATTATAAATTTGTGTATACAACTCTCGTGTTAAGTCTTTCAGTATATGAAAGAGTCATGGAATTGAGGCTGCCTATAACATATAACAAAAAAAGGGAAAATTGGAATAAAATCAAATTTGAATTGAGAGTGACCGTAGTTTAGTTGGTTAAAGTATATGACCAGGGTTCATAAGATCCCAGATTTAAATCCTGGCGATATCCTAATTTATCTTACTAAAAATCACAATTTGTGTAGTAGGTGGAACAGTGGTTATCGTGTCGGCCTGTGGATCCTGAGAACCCTGGTTCTATTTCCACTGGCGACAAGCATTTTCACCACATTAATACTACCCCTGTGGCTCCTTCTCCACTAACATCTATGGGGGCCGTGATTTAATGGCTGGTAACCGCACTTCACGCGCAAATATATATCACTTACCGAGATCTGCTTCGACAGAGCGCCACACCCAGTAATGGGTAAAAGGCGTGATGATATATTTATTTATTTTATTTAAAAACCACAATTCACAAAATTCCATTTTAATATTAAAATTACATGAAAAAAACAAACATAAATTGTTAAATTTTGTCCTGTCATCTTTGGATAATACGTTATTGAAATTTCTAGTAGATTATTTTAGTAAGCCTTTTGTCCATTACTACCTTACAACGTTATTGAAATTTGTTAAATAAGACGTACAAATACTTAAGTTTAAGCTGCAGCACCTGAACGATTACAGTAAAATTTCACCTTGTATTGTTATTTAAAAAAAAATCCGTTACTTGAAGAATTATTACCTGCAATGGTATAAATACTCGTACCAGTTTTTAATTTGTTGGTGTACTATTGATGATGACTGCATGGCGGTCGAAATGTACATTTAGTATAATAAAACTTCCCTAGTGAAGAAAATAATATTATGTTGTTTATAACTATTTATCTTCACACAGATCTAAACTGTATAAATATTAATTAATATTAAAACATGAAAGTAAGTAGAATAATCTCCCAGCACATAATTTACACGAAATTACTTACACCCGTGAACTCAACACAATATTCTACTTTTTAATAAAGTTTATAAATATCTCAGAAAGCAGAAAATTATATCATTACATGCAATAACGCAAGCTAGCGTGCATAATTCAGTTTTTTAAACATAATAGCTTAATAGCAAATCCAACTCGAAGCCGAGTATTATCACCCGCTCGACAATTGTACATGCACGCTAAATTGTCCAACGCGTACTCAGAAACGAGGACGAACTCTCTTCTTTGAAACGGGTTCCACTCTAGTGCTATAATGAGCAAAAAGATAACATGTAGCATGTGAATCTGCTCTTCTGCTCGGGATGTGTGTGAGACGGTCTCATTGCGAAGTTTTAATAATGTGAGTTTTTATTATTACGAGGAATATTCAGAGAAGATATCTAGGATATAACTTGTAAATGGGAGTGTAGATTAAAAAGTTAAATGTGTACTGTTTGTAAAATTGAAACTTGGAAACAATAAAAGAATGCTGTGGATTCTATGTTGTGGCTGATTTGAAAATAAAAACATTTTGGCTGGCTTTTGTTTGCTCATTCTAGAGCAAGTTGTAATGAACTTTCATACTGGTTACTTAACTCAAATTTTCGTAGTGTGTATTTGACAATTGAAGATGTTACGTGAGTGAAAGGGATACAAAATGTATCTGAACACTCATCTTTTTAAAACATGACATTATATTTATTAGAGTATTTGAATGAACTAAAAGTAAGGATAATGCGCAGATTAATTCATTCGCTCTCATTTTTATTATACAGGATGTTATGTAACTAACCGTCCATAGCTTAATGGAATGTTAGGATGAGCCCAAATCTGCAATAATTCAATGTTTAACTCTGTCCATATAACAGTAGAAGAAGTTTAAGGTGAGCCAATGAGGAATTCAAATTTCACCATCGTCCGTACTTTAATGTAATGCTTAAAAGTTTTACAAATAATTTAAGAACTACATTAGTTTGTTTGAATTTACAACATATTAAAATAATACATGTACACAATTCAATGGAGTAGCTAGCTCAGTAGTATCAAGTCGACCTGTGGATCCTGAGAACCCTGGTCCGATTCCCACAGGCGACAAACAATTTTCACCATTTCAAAACTACCCCTGAGGCTCCCACTAACATCTTTTAGGGCCGTGATTTGACGACTGGTAACCGCACTTCACGCACAAAATATATCACTTACCGAGATCTGCTTCGGCAGAGTGCCACACCTAGTAATGGATAGAAGGGCGTGATATATTAATTTTATTTATTTATTTACAATTCAATTAAAAACTATTTAAAATAAACAAAACAAAATCACAAACTGCACTTCAAATTTGAAAACCAAAACTTTTTAATTACACAATTTAATCAAGATAATTAAAATAAAAACATAGATAGCCTAGTACACAAATAAAATCAATATTATTCTACAATAAAAATATCTGCTTACGGGGTAACGGCTTAGTGGTATCAAGTCGTCCTGTGGATCCAGAGAACCCTGGTTCAATCCCCACAGCCGACAAAACATTTTCCTCAAATTAAAATTACCCCAACTAACATCTTTGGGGGCCGTGATTTGACTGTTGGTACCCGCACTTCACACGCATAAATATATCACTTACCAAGATCTGCTTCGGCAGAGTGCCACACCCAGTAATGGGTAAAGGGCGTGATGATATATTTATTTATATGTATTTTTAAAATATCTTTAAGTTTATATTCATGGTCACCATTTGATACAACTAAATTACTGATTCGGGGCCAATAAAAGCAAGATATAAAAGTCTGTATCTGTAATTGGCAATAAGCCAATTAGTGTAGTGACGTCACAAGGACACACTCTAATGAAAAGATTTATTTTTAAATAAAAACATAGTTTTTTATTGATGGTGGCGTTCTTTTGATACTTTCTTCTTCGTTAAATGAAAGCCTTATGATTATATGTTCTTTACCAGCAATTTTATAAATCTACTTGTAAGAGAATTTTAGTTGCTTCATGCTGTTATAAACGTAGAAAGATTTTGAAAGAAAAACTTATTTTTATTATACAACCCACACCCAAAGTAGTAAGATATGCACTCTCATCTTATCAAAAAAATTATTTTTATCTAGTACATTTCATCCAAAATGTGGTCTATAAAGTAACAGTATTATTACATATATTTCATGTTAATTAATTTTAATAAGAATAGTGTAAATAATTTTATGTATATTTAAAACTATTTCAAACTTCTCTTTTATTATTTAAGTAGCCACTTCTGCTTCATTATATTAATTCCAAACTGGGAATAAAGTTTTATGTCTTTCAATTTCGCGTTTAAAGAGCAAATCTTCGTCTTAAGCTTACTTTTGGGATTCATTAAAAATTATATTTGCATGTTTATGTAGCTACTTTGTTGAGGTCTGAAATGTACTCGCCGAAAAATTAATTTATTTTTTAAGAAATCCACTTTCTTTCTTGTTTATTTTTATTAGAACTGGGATTTTTACTTAACTTTAAAATGAGAAACGAAAGAGGATTTAGTCGATGAGATAAATAGAAGCAGAATAAAATTGACTTTTAAATTCGTTCGCAAGATACTATTTGATAAATTTAGACTTAATCCTCTTTCTGTTAAAACTAGACTCTTTAGTACTTAGTTCGGCACTTTCAGACTAAATACTTTACTTCCTTATATTACTATTCATGCTATATACTTACTATAAAGTACGAAAATTCTATTTAACTAAGTACATTCTCATTCGGATTTCTTCAATTCATAGTTGGTTTCACCCAACAAAAGTTAAATTTTAAATTTGATTTCAATAAATAAAAGTAAATCAAAATTTTATGTCAACTGGATTTATTTAAACCAAGTTTAACTTTAATTGGTGAAATCGGCGATTAGAAAGGAATCATTTCCTCGGCGGTTGCGAAATTATTTTTAGATTTTTGGTTCGTTTGTATTGTTACTAGGGTTGTTGATTTTACGAATATTCGAGAATTCGAATATTCGGATTTATTGAACCTTCGAATTTAAATTCGAATCTTCGAATTATTCGAAGTTTTGAATTTTTTGAATATTCGAATTTTCGAATTTTTCGAATTTTTCGAATTTTTCGAATTTTTCGAATTTTTTGAATATTGCGAATTATTTGAAATGTTTTAGATCCTAACGTGGTATTTATTATTTTCAGAATTAACTCATTTGCAGAGTTTTGTATTAATTCGTAAGTAATTATTATTAATTATTATTGTTTGCCAAATTAATTCAATTTAGATTTAAAATTTCGTTACCCTGTCAAAAACGTTATATTTAAGACGTTTTTGTATCCTTTTTATTGTCATTTTAAAACGTTTTACTAAAAATCCATAGCATTTAGATGGGCGGTTAAGAGAGTAGATGGCTTAATTAAGACGCCTAACCTTACAGAGTTTTTGCAGAAGACTTCGCCGGGTTTATTATTTAATTCGTGTCTGACTTTTCACGAATTATGCGTGAGCGTACTTGGAGATGACAGATGGCGTTAATTAATTGGCAAAAAATTTGAAAATTCGAAGCTTCGAAGTATTTTTGACGAAGTTCAAAAAATTCGAATGTTCGAATGTTCAGAAATTCGAAATTCGGTGGAAATCAACAACTCTAATTGTTACAGAGCATTTTTTTATTACTTACTGATTTAACGGCTGGAAACTGCACTTCACGCGCAAAATGTATGTACTTACCGAGATCTGCTACGGCAGAGTGCGACACCTAGTAAGAAGTAGAAGATTTGTTTTAGAAAGTATGTTGTGTACACTTCTGGTTGAAAGTATTTTTTATAGATATCGAATAGTTCCAGCCCTCGCTACACTCATGCTACAATCTCAAGCCTCAGATCCGCAGACAGCTATTTTTAACCCTTAGTATACAATTAACAGCTATCTAGATATAGGTATGATAAGTCATGAAAATCTATAGATAGAACCCGCATCGAAACTATCTTACTTTTATGCAGTTTTATATTTTTGTCTCAGCGGCTTAAACAATAAAGTTACAGTTCTACTTTTATACAAACTTCTAAAGAAACAAATAAGTATTTAGAATTTTCACACTTCATTTGCATCTGTATTGTAAACATCCAGGTATAGTTCTTTGGAAAACAGACGCTGATAAAACGAATGAAATTACTCTAATTATACTGCACTAATTAACACTTCTATTCACAGTTCTTTCAAACACATCTATTGTTTGCAAACTTGTAATCATTAAAAGCAACTCAAGTACACTACTTGAAACTTGAAGTTAGCGCGCAATACCTGATCTGCTGTCTACTAGAATTTCAAATTACTTTGAATTAATAGACGATATCGTACAATCAGGTCTCCAGGGTAGAAATGGGTCAAATATTCCTGCGGGAAATATACTGTCGTCATGATGTCTTCCAGTAAATAGTGTTATGTGGGCAGTCAAGTGTCCAAGAACTATTTTGGTATTTAATTAGTGCAAAGTGACAGTAAATTTCAGAGAATTTCATTATACCGATGTTACAAATTTTTGATACGTTCTAAATAACATTTTTCTTTATTACTATAAAAAGACAGAAAGTAAATCCTCGGGAAATTTTATCGAATGGAGATTGGTTTTTATTCGTAGAAAAATGAAGGAATTATTTACATTAATTTTATTAAATTACGCTATAGAAATGAAATAATCCGTGTTAAATAAGATGTAGGAATATTGGCAGTATATATATATATATATATATATATATATATATATATATATATATATATATATATATATATATATATATATATATATATATATATATTTATGGGGTGGCTAGCTCAGTGGTATGAAGTCGGCCTGTGGATCCTGAGAACCCTGGTTCAATTCCCACAGGCGACAAACAATTTTCATAATTTCAAAAGCTACCTCTGTGGCTCCTCCACCAGTAACATCTTTGGGGGCCGTGATTTGACGACCGGTAACCGCACTTCACGCACAAAATATATCACTTACCGAGATCTGCTTCGGCGGAGTGCCACACCCAGTAATGGGTAGAAGGCGTGATGATATATTTATTTATTTAATTTATTATATTTCTGTTCATGGATCTTGTCTTGAATTAATAATTTTAATTTGTATGAATATTAATGTTACATAAAAGGAAGGAACAAATTGAGAGATTTAATATAAATGGTTCTATATTTCGTCGCTGTTTAGTGCCATCTTCAGACTACAGTGGTGGAATTGTTCCCATCTCAACTCACAACATCACTACTGAATTCTTAAGATGTCATTAAACAGCGCCGAAATATAGAACCAATTAAATGAAATCTCCAAATTTGTTGCCTCCTGTATTATGAATTTTATATAAAATTAATATTCATACAATGTTTTAGAAATTTATCATATGATGCGAAAATTTAAATTGTTTTATTATAAAAGGTATACATGTATATTTATAAAAAAATTGTTATTACGAATTTATTAATAACAAGAAAGAAAACCATAGTATGTGTTCAGCTTGAAAATTATCTCCACCCGGCCAATAGAATAAATTGATTCTATTAACGAATTAGTTCCAAATTTCCTCGCTACCAAGAATGAACTGGAATGAAAATATTGCAAATAATTAAATTATTGTAAATAATCAATGCAGGTGGCTCAGTGGTATCGAATCGACCTGTGAACAAACAATTTTCACCACATTAAAATTATCCATGTGGCTCCCCCTCCACTAACATCTGAGGGACGCGATTTGACAGCTAGTAACCAAATTTCACGCGCAGAAATATATCTCTTACCAATATCTGCTACAGCAGAGTGCTTACACCCAGTAATGGGTAAAAGGCGTGATGATATATTTATTTTAATTGTAAATAATTAAAATTTTCTGTTAAATTCGCAGGCTGTTGAGCTAGTACGAACCTGTTATTCCAAGTCAAAGTTCACAATGAAATTCTTCAATGCCGGCAGGACGGCGTCCTGTCAGGTACAGCGAGACGGCGTTGTGCATCGCTTCGCTCGAAAAGAAATTGCTTTCTGGGTATTTACATTACAGATTTGTTTTGATATTAAAAACGGATATCGGTTTATGGAAATTTTATTTCTATTATGGCTTCACATAAACTTGATTTATACATATTGTATATGGCACAGTGCGATAGGGTAGTGTTAGTGGCGAGGATAGTTTACGAATGTAACACTTGTGACCAGCTTGAGCTCCGCAACTCGGCAGCGGTAAATTTAGTTAGTCAAACCGCTAAACTGATCCATCATAGTACCGGTAGCTTTGCGGTGGAAACTGCAAACCGTACAGATACAGCTGTACTGCAAAGCTATTTATAATAAATTGATATGCGGTCGATGGGAGAATAATTTCGGGAACGGAATTTGTCGATTACAAACTACATATATACGTACGTAGTTATAAGAACAGGAATGTATAAACGACAAAAAATGTCAATTGCGAAATGGAGCAAATCTTTAAGTAAGAATTATTTTTTCTTACTTAAAGTTTTGTTCCATTTCGCAATTGACATTTTTTGTCGTTGTTTATTAATTCTAGCTGTCAATCAGCTTGCGTATTTACCCGGTAGATGGCATTGCATGGTTCTCCGTACCTCTCAGGCTATCATACCAAGTTTAAAAGTTTTTAACTTTGTCAGATCAACTCTGTCGTTACCACTGTTCACTAGTCCCTAGTTGGTCTAGTTGAATAAGGGTTGAACTGACCAGCAACTGACGATGACTTAGTAGGTTGACTCAGTTGCTGTATTTTTGTGGAACTTAGACAAATGTTAGAACAGGAATGTACTAACACTATTTATGCAGAAGTGTCCTTTTCATGTAAATGATCAAATTATAACTTAAAAAATAGTTTTTCTTCAAACTTTTGAAAAATATGACATTTCAGAAATCCATAGACACCTTCCAAGTATTACTTTTCTGACAAATACTTTTTCAAGGAGTGTCATTGGTTCACCAGCGGCAGAAAGTCTTTTTCTACAGTTGATGAACTAATGAAACTCCTTGATTTTAACGAGCGAGAAAATATCTTTTTCTGTTGCTTACGAGCGTCAAAAGAATCATATGACAAAAACTGTTTAATTGGGTAAATATTCCGGCATTAGAAGATAAAACAGCATATTTTATGTGAAGTGAAAGAGACTTTTGTGCCTCATCTGTAGTTGTCGGTTTCGCTTTGTTTGTTCTACATATTCGCCTCAATAAGTAATACTTTGGCTCCTTTTAAATAATATACATTACTATAAGTACTATAGAAGCACCGTAGCCAATTCAAGGAGTGTCATTGGTTCACAAGCGGCAGAAAGTATTTTTCTACAGTTGGTGAACCAATGAAACTCCTTGATTTTAACGAGCGAGAAAAAATCTTTTTCCGTTGCTTACGAGCGTCAAAAGAATTATATGACAAAATACTGTTTAATTGGGTAAATATTCCGGCATTTGAAGATAAAACAGCATATTTCATGTGAAGTCAAAGAGACTTTTGTGCCTCATCTGTAGGTGTCGACTTTTCTGCGTTTGTTCGTTAATACCTTCATATTCGCCGCAAAAAGTATTACTTTAGCTCCTTTTAAATAATATACATTACTATAAGTACTACAGAAGCACCGTAGTCAAGCGGTTAACGTAGCTGTTGTTAAAAAATATTCATAAAACTTATGGAAGATTGCAAATATTCCGTTTTAAAGTTGTAAATTTAGAAAAGCTGAAAGAAATAAGAAATCAATTCGTGTTTAATTGAAAGCAGTAGATAAGTTTTAACGCTTCAATTAGTCGCTGAATTAGCTGCAATTTAAAAAGCAGAAAACTTTAATGCACCTGTGTTACTTGACCTGGGGATATTTGAGTTAATCTAAATTGTAAAAGTAACTCTTGTATCACGTTTAACTTCGTTCAGAACTTTCTTTGTCCAACGAGAACTTCGTAACTTTCTTTTTCCAGCAGTAAACTTGATATATAGTTAAAATTGACGCAAACTTTATCAAGGATTATACTTCATCTATAAATCCATATTTCGATACGTCCTATTGTTTTATAACTTTATGAGAAAATATTAATAGAACGCGTAACAAAGTGGATTTTAAAGTTATGCCACCTGTCATATATCTGGAACTGGAACCCTGTAATGGCAAAACTACAAGAAAAAAATAGACTTGCAAATTGAGTCATCATATATTGACTTCTAAAACACTAATAAACGGAAATTTTAGAAATTTTGTATTCTACATTTTTATTTATTTATTATTCTACTCCGTACAACAGGGCTTCAATCTTAATTACAGTACAGGGTCCGAACTCACCAAGCCGTTGTGTGTTATTTGTATGTTTCATTCGAACTTCGGATCAGATGTTTGATCCGAGTTTCGGAGCAGATATTTTATCCGAATTTTGGTTTAAATCCGATCCGAGAATGTTATAATTTGATCTGATTTGAAATCCGACTTTGCATAAAAATTAAATATCGGATATTTTTACCAACATCTAATACATATTATCCGGTACCACGAGCTTGGTTTTTGCCTGTTTCTTAAGTGTATCTTGATGTTTTAGCTATCAGTAACAAATAAAAACCGTGCTTGTGTACCAGCCATTATATTTGTGAAAACCCCATTTAAATTTATATACCAGAGTTCACTATAATGGAAGAGGAAATCACGAACGCGCTTGGCACACAAAACAGGAGCCGAGGTTAGGACGTACGTCGGATCGTTAATTAACGTCGTTGCATTCACGTCAGGGGCGCCCGTGACACGGGGCACGCACGGTACGTGTCCAGACATACCTTAACCAGGATATTAAACGTACCGGGTCTGCAGGCTGGGCGAATGCACACCGTGACGAACATACAGACACCGATAAGGAAGAAACGCTCCACTCTATATAGCATTCAGTAATGTGTACTGTTTTCTGTGTTAGTGCCTTTTAGTGAACCCATGTTGGGTCCTGATTTGACATTTCTACCTGAGTAATTTCATTAGATTAACAGAGTAGAAGATGTAATAAAGAGTAGGATACAAATCCATGATTGTAGTTTAAAATATTGTAACTGAATCACGCAGCAACTGAATAAAATAATAATAATATAATATAAAATAATAATAATATAATATTTTTAGATTCTATTAGTCCAGTAAGTATAACCAAGATAAAACTTGCGTGTTAATTAAAAACTCGTGTGTTAAGAATCCCGTTGACTTCAATTTATATTGTGTCTACATGGTTCTGTCCCCTATACTGATATAGGGAATAAGTTCTTGTTATGAACAAAACTAATTAGTGAAAATTTCAGAAATAATAATAGTTTTAAATAAATAAATGATTTGTTTGATTAAGTTTGTAGAATTTTATTTCAAATTCGACTTTTTGATATACGTTCTCCAAGAAAATAAAACAATAAAAAAAGACATTTAATTCCTCATATATTTCTACATAATTATGCAAATTTTGATCCTCAACATATATTTTTTTAACCGCCGGAATCATGATCGCAAAAATTTCTGGTAATGAAAATGGCAATTTTTATGGTTGAACCAGATAAAAAATATATTTTTTTTAAATATAATTCTATGTAATTCGGACTGCGAGAAATTGAATGCCGTTGAGCGCATCTTCATATTTAGAGATCGAGATACAGCGATTTTTGACTTTTAAAAAATTTCATCTTTGAAAGCCCATATCTCGAAAACTAAAAGAGATATTGAAATGCGGTTTAAACGCCTATATTTCTCGTGCTTCAATTAACTTATACCGATATTTTGAAAATTTTGAAAATTTTAATATATATTTCGAAATTTTCATTTCTCAATATTTCCAAAAGTTTAAAAGATAATGAAAATCTGTGAACACCAGTGAATTCCTCTCGTAAAAGTACATAGGTATGCAAAATTTCAGGCAAAAATTCGCACAGATAAAGTTTTTATTACAAAAAAACCAAAAATCATTGTTTTTTAGTTATTTTTGAAGGGGTACCCCTTAAGATTTTTACGAATTTAGGCCATTTTTAGTTTTTTTGCTCTAAAAATTGTATCCGTGGAGCAAAAATTCTAAAATTTTACATACCTGTGTACTTTTACGAGAGGAATCCACTGGTGTTTACAGATTTTCATGATCTCTTTAAGTTTTTAAAATACAGGCAAAAAAAAATTTCAAAAATATACTAAAATTTTCAAAATTTTCAAAATTTCTCTACAAGTTAATTGGACCACGAGAAATACACTCGTTCAAACCGCATTTCAATATCTCTTTTAGTTTTCGAGATATGGGCCTTCAAAGTTGAGATTTTTAAAAAGTCAAAAATCGCTGTAACTTTTACACTAAAAAAGATATGAAGATGCGCTCAACGGCATTCGATTTCTCGTAGTCTGAATTATACAGAACCATATTTTAAAATTTTTCAATTTTTAAACTGGTTCAACAAAAAAAATTATATTTTCATTTTCCAAATTTTTTGCGATCATACTAAAAGCCGTAGGGGCATAATTATATATGTATAGATTCACCACGCTCAGTTACCCATTTTTACAGCCTATACGGTTTGTCCGATTAATTTTATTAATGTTAGTACAACTCACGTTTGGCAGTATTTATTCAAGTCAAACCCAATTAATATACAACAGAGCAATGTATGTTTCACCTTTCCTGCAAATGGCGGCCTCACTTGTACACGTAAGTCAACTATTCAGTGTTCTTATAAAATCCTTAATTCCACCCCAAATTCATTAAATCCACAACACTTCTCACTATTAATTTCATTTCCTTTTCCTGCAGTCTTGTCAAGCCAAAAGTGCGTGAACAAATCTCGGCGTTTATCTCTGCGGCAGGTATTTAATTAGAGCACTCTTGATAAATTCCTATTCCCGCTGTCTTCGTCTCAGATTTGCCGAGTGGAATTTTCGTCAGCAGAAGGCAAGCACCGCTCATGGAATCATTACCTTATCGGTTTCATAAGTCTTCGCTCGAAACTTTCCACATGTTATCAGCAGTGCGAGCTGACGGCGGTGGTGCTAAGACACTTTACGGTCCGTGGTATCGCTGGGAGAAACGGCTCCTGATGCTTTTATCGGGCGCTGACAGACTCGAGTGAAAATGGTAAAGCGAACGTCTGGATTTGATAGACTGTGATGGAAACCAATGATCGATAAAATATATCGCTTTATAATATAACCTACTTTCTTATTACGTTGTTTCATTGTAATCGAAACACTGTATTGTAATAACTTGTAATTTTTTATCAGTTTCATAATGTTTGGTCAATTATTTTAAATGGTCGTGAATATGAAAATTTATACAAAGACAACACGTTATAAACTATAGAATTTCATGGGAAAACTATTAGGGTCGGGCCATGTACATCTCGGGGTTCGGAAACGAACTACTGGGAGCGATAAAATTTAATACGATAATTTCCTTTGACCTGTCCAATCAGAATGCAAAACATTTGAAAATCCAACCAATAAGCTCAATTGTAGACTGATACAATCCCGTTACTAGAGTAAAATTCCGCTACTGGGGTAAAATCCCATCACCAAGTAAATATGCTCTCAATTTGACATCTGCGACTAATATATTTTATGTTTATTAAATGTGATTTTTGTTACATAATGCAATATATAAATCACACGGGAAATACTAACAAAGGAATACATACATACATACATATCTTCACGCTATATCCCAACAAATGGGGTAGCACGAACCCTAAAACCACTCATAAAACAAATACTCATAACACTCATCAAACAATCAGCCCTCGTCAAACATTATCATCCAAACACACCACCCTCACTTCAACCACATTCATAGATCACTCCATATAAACTCATTCATTTATTACACTCGAAATCACACAACAAACCTTCAATCACACCATTCCTATTCACTTATCATTCATCTTCTTCCTTAATAATAGTAATTATTCTCTCTTTTGCTTAAACCAAATTTCTCTATGCAAATAAAAAAAAGTAAAACATAAAGACAGGTAGCAGCAATGAAAAACTAAATAAACAATAATAAATATGTAATAATTTGGACATTTCAAAATGATATTTCTCTATCACCATAGGTCTATCACAAAATATTGCAATATTAACGTAATTTTATTTAGTTTGGGATTATTATGAAACGAAATTATAAAAAATATCTTGTATGTAAATATATTAGTCGTAGATAAAATGTAGTACACAATTCACTATAATGGCTATTATCCCCTGTGATGAATACAGCCCTCGCTCTTATTATTCTTATTTATGCTGTCAATTTAACACAATATAATTATCTTACTAAATAGCACGCGACCTCTCAGATTTTCTCTAGATAAATTTTTGTTTTAAGCACTTAATTTATTCGCAAGTTGCTAACCAAACAAATTTCGTGCAAAACAAAAATGTATCGATAAAATTTGGATGTCTAGTGATATTACTTGTAGCAATCCACAACTATCACACACTATCAGAAGAATCCGCAGTTGTGTTTTAGCGTTCAAGCAGCACAAAATTCGTGACTGTGATAAGTAGTCAGTTGTTCAAGTATTTACAAAAATTAGGAACTGGTTTCAAATTATCTGCACTTTTTGTGAATTATCATTTAGTGACATTAGTGTTTCATTTAATATTTGAAATTCGTTATTCACTGAAGCTTCTTAAAAATTATTACCATAATTGTTATATATTAGTAAACATATATTTCCATCAATGCTTCCATAATATCGTCCTCTAATTTTATGTTGCAATATTGGCTGAGCTTTTATAGATACTAATGAACTACTAGATTTTTAGATGCCATTAAAAACGTTCTACAAGCGGTTTATAATATAATTACATCCTTTGATTGGCGCGTAGATACCCATTATAAAATGATAACCTAATCAAAAACTGCAATACTGGTACCACTTTTATTTGAAGTATAAAGTTGACAAGGTTTTATGTATCATAAAGAAGACTTTAAAAATAGCATTAGTATCATTGAAAATTTCAGCTAGCCACAATTTTAGCAGCGATATGAGCGCCGCATTACGACCAGCCTAATAAAGCAGACACGAAATAACCGATCGTACACCCACGTCCAGATATTAATATCTCTTTTGTGACACTGATGTAGATTACACACGATATTTAGTTAGTTTCATCAGATTATTTTTCTGGAAACCATACCCTATTAATTAATTAATTTTAAATTAATAATTTAAACAATTGTTTTTCAATATCAAGTTTACATTTAAATGTACATTCATGCATAGATTACCTAATTTATATTTATATTAAATATTAATTATTGTTATTTAATTAAAATAAAATACAATTCAAAATTATACTCATTAATAATTTAATAACCATAATTATATACTCTGTACTATACTGTTTTACATACGCAAGTTCTTGTGTAAAAAAATATATAAATTCATTACATCTCCGAAAATATGAACTAAATTTAAAAAAATATAGAATACTTCGTGAAATAAGTACATTAATTAACGGAGATTTAAGATGTAAGGACAGCAGCACAATTACACAATCACAAACTAATTTCTGACTGTTTGCTTGAATAAAGTTATTATCAAATTTGATCTTAATCCTGTGCAAGTGCGAGTCGGCCTGTGAATCCTAAAAAACCTGGTTCGATCTCCACAGCCGACAAACATATTCACCAATTTAAAATTACCTCTGTGGCGCCCCACTAACATCTTTCGGGCCATGATTTGATGGCTGGTAACCTCACTTCATGTGCATAAATATATCACTTACCGAGATATGCTTCGGCAGAGTGCCACACCCAGTAATAGGTAAAAGGCGTTATGACATATTTATTTATTTATAAAAATTCATTATTGTCATTCTTAAAGTATTTGTCAATAGAGTACAAATATCTAGGAATATGCACAAAATGTGAGGGAACCTCATAGCGATGAAGTGCGATTTCCGTTTATGTGTGAGTACCTTCCGAGTGTTACGTGAGATAAAAGCCCTTGCGGATATATTTCAGCAACCGCTTCTCGCCCTCCATTGTTCCGGACGCTCAGCGTTGAGACGCTGTTCGCACCAGACGTGTTTTGATACCCTGGTAACAAGAGGTTCCCCCAAATTTAATTCAAGTAGCTAATTAGAGTCGATTAGACGTAATTAATAATTTTAAAAAACTTATTGAAAAGTATTGTGGTGTAAAAGAATAACATATTCATCAATTTTAGACCTGATATGTTATTTTCGGAGCTGGAAATATTAACTTTAATGTTATAAACGATGAATTGTTAAATTTTTAACAAGATGACGTTTAAATGTGTCATTCACAACTCCTAAATTAAGCAAAATTTCACCTATTAATTTCACAAAGATTTTGAGTTGAAAGTTTGTTTAATGTAAATAAATGCAAGCGTTCATTGCTGTGAAACTATCACTGTTCTTTGACTTAACTGATTGTTTGCAAACTTTAAACTTTTCACTTACAATTCCACTTATAGTTAAGGGTTGGCCAATCACAAACTTCCATGATAGCTAGATAATATCATATATTATATTTTTATTTGATTTGTTCATGACATTTACTTTTCATGTTATAATTACTTTCAAATATGTACCACTTCTGTCACTTGTAGACAAACTAATTATAGCAAAAGTGCAGTATCACTGACCAAATTTTAAAAATGTAATTTTAGGTTGATAAAATTTTGTGAATTTCAAAACTCCCTAAAAATTACTAAATAAGGTAGTGCTTCGAAACAGTTATTTGAAAAACATTTTCTAGCTTCAAACCTCAAACATTATGTATTCTACAATTATCAGGAAATAAAAAATATTTTTTTCTAACCTAACCAAACCTTATCTCAGTCTTTGCCATTTTCATACATTTATGACATTTACACTCCTTTGCGATAAGCTTCAAATCTCTGAAAAAGTTTTAGGATCACTGATAAGTAAATGTCATTATAGTGGTGGGGGAAATTTTAAAAATTGATCAGTGATACTGCATTTTAGCCCAAATTATGTCCGTTGGTAAAAGGCATTTGCGAATGTCATTTATTTAAAATGAGTTTGTTAATTTCGTAGCCTCCTGAACATTGTTTTAAGACTTATCCTTAAGTGTAAATGGTATTGCTAAATTTCGCGTAATTTCAGAGCTGGCAATAAACTTTAAATCAATTAAATTTATAATTGTGAAATGAATAATTGCAATATATAAATATCCCTTTCATATCCTGGAACACACCACAATAACCTAATTTAATAATATCCTCGTGTTACCATCCACACATTCATAATCATCTATTCGCTTGAGCTGCAACATTCAGCTTGGCAGCAGACGCCGCCGACCTCTGACCTTTCGTGCTAGGGGTGGTAGGGACCGGGGTGGTGTCGGAGGAGAGATAAGACAAGCGCACCGCCTGCTAGATCGTTCAGAAGCGCCCGGCCCCTGGTGTGATTTATACCTAGGACGATCATATCCTGCAGGTACCCGGCCATGTCAAGGAGAGGTGATTGCAGCTTGAAGGATTTCTGTTGAAAACTGTGAATTGCAAATGGTACTTGGAAGAGAAAAATATGGAATAAATAAAATAAATATATCATCACGCTTTCTACCCATTACTGGGGATGGCACTCTGCCGTGGCAGATCACGGTAAGTGATATATTTTTTGCGCGTGAAGTGCGGTTACCAGTCGTCAAATTACTGCCTTCAAAGATGTTAGTGGTGGAGGAGCCACAGGGGTAGTTTATGAAATTATGAAAATTGTTTGTCGCCTGTGGGAATCGAACCAGGGTTCTCAGGATCCACAGGCCGACTTCATACCACTGAGCTAGCCACCCCATAAAAAATATGGAATACTAAATAAAATAAATATATCATCACGCTTTCTACCCATTACTGGGGATGGCACTCTGCTGTGGCAGATCTCGGTAAGTGATATATTTTTTGCGCGTGAAGGGTGGTTACCAACCGTCAAATTACTGCCTCTAAAAGTGTAGTGCAGTAGGAGACACAGGGGTAGTTTTAATGAGATGAAAATTGTTTATCGACTGTTGGAATCGAACCCGGGTTCTTAAATCCACTTACCGAGATCAGCTACGGCAAAGTGCATACCTAGTAATGGGTAAAGGGCGTGGTGATATATTTATTTATTTTGTTTATATATAGGCATAAAACTTATACTTCTTATTTTTATGTATAAGTCCTCCAGTCACCGCCAGAAAAATTAAAATATTAATAAAATTTGAAAATGTAAGGTCAAATTTTGCAATGATTCTTTCGATTCATTGTATTTTTCCAATCTTTTTCTCTCTTTCCGTATGTTTATAATGGCTACCGAGAGGACTCTTACTATTTCCTTCAGCTTCGCACACCTTTCGCCACCGATCCGGTTTCATTTCTAAATAACGCGGTCGCTTTAGATGTGGGAATCAAGATTTTAAAATCCACTTTGTATTCTAGCGGACGGCTGCGCCCAAGTAATTGGAAACGTAACGTAGGAACAACTGACGCCGTGTATCAGTCGCGAAGCCAGGCGATGTGCGCCGTCTGAAGACAGTCACGTTTCGACGAAGAATTCACGCGGTTTTAACTTCGCTAGAATTGCGTTGGAATTAAGTCAATTGTGCTGGTTTTACTTTTGGATTGGAGAGAAAACGAATCATGAAAATTTACGATCCTAATACTTTCACGGAATTACAAATATTTTTGTAGTATAATTGTAATTACACATTTTATGATTGTTAAGATCGAATTATTTATTTAAGTTGAATTCCTTTTTTTGTACCACCAGCACAATATTCATATCAATACACCCCTATTATCAGGAATGTAATGAATTTTTTTTTGTTCACTAGCAGTAAAGGAAAATTTTACATTAATAGTATATTACATAATAAGTCAAGAAAGTGATATTTTACTTGACGAAGCGGTTATTTGAAATACAAGGCCGCATGCCGAATATTTTAATCAGCTGAGTCAAGTAAAAACACTTAGGGCCAGTCTTTCAATCATCGGTTTTCTCTGTATTAACGTTAATCATGATTAAATAATAATGGTAACCATAGTTTCCATTATTATTTAATCATGATTAACATTAATCGGCGATTCAAAAACTGCCCCTTATACTATTTTTTCTGAAACCGTTTGATTTAATCAATAATGAATCATAAATAACTCAAAATGTTCATTTTTTATATGAATTGTATGGACAGCAGACTATATATCCAAGGTATCAAAAAAAAAAAAAACATTTACGTGAAATACCAAACAGTCAGGTAAAATCTTTACCAGACTGTTTTGTACTTTACCAGACTGTTATTTTTGTTGTAGCCTTGGATACGTACTTTACTTGACTGTTTTAGTAAAAATCAACTTTCCATACTAAAATTAGTTAGGAAAGTAGGTACTTTCTTGCCGGTTTCAGAAAGAAAATATGATTTAATAAATGTTTATAATTAATGTTTCATTTCATTTGTTTTTATAGCTGTTTGTTTCTGATGCATTTTCGAACAATTTTAACAGAAATTTTAATTGCAATAGTACATAGAAAATCGTTTAAATGAAAGCTTTTATAATGGAATGACACAAATATAACTGCACATCAATGGGATTCATTTCATGCTAATATAAAACAAAAATTGGAACAATGCTTGTTAAGTTAAATTATTAGGTTGGTACATTTTTATACTTTGTAATATGAGAATGAAAGATGTAATGAAAAATGTTCTTTTATAACGAAACAAAAAGCTTATTGTGACCTTAATAAGGTCTGCTGTTTCGACTAATTATCGTTTCGTGGTTCAGAAATAATGGGGTATAATAAATTATTAATAAGTTTTTTTTAGCTCAGTGGTATGAAGTCGGCCTGTGGATCCTGAGGTCCCCGGTACGATTCCCACAGGTGACAAATTTTTATAATTTGAAAAAGCTATCCCTGTGGCTCCTCCACCACTAACATGTTTGGGGGCCGTGATTTGACGACTGGTAACCGCACTTCACGCGCAAAATATATCACTTACCGAGATCTGCTTCAGCAGAGTGCCACACCCAGTAATGAGTAGAAGGCGTGATGATATATTTATTTATTTATTTTAATTTTAATTGCAAAATGGTGTAAAACGGGGTTAAATTGACTTTAAGGGTAACTTTGACATTTCTGGAAGCTATTTTATCAGAGCGTCAAAATCTAGTTTAAACGTGCGCCACATGATGCAACCTCAGGACGTGGGTGTAAGTGGTCCTTTAAAGAAACAATGGAGAAAAGTTTTGGACAATTGGAGAAAAGAACCAAGAATACGGGGCGCCATTCCAAAACCATATTTTCCCTTGTTACTAAAAATAGTAATGGATGCATTGGCTCCTAATATATCAAAAAATGTTGAGAGCTCCTTTAACTACACTACAATCGATGCCCCAGAAATCGAAGACGCTGTCTCAGCTATCGAGGATGATCTGGTTTGTTTATCAATCCCTTCAACTTCTGATGCACCGCCATCGAAAGATCAGTCAATACTTGTTCAAAGTAACCTCATTTTACGGTATTTGTTTCTGGAAAGTAAATAAGTGCCTTATTTTGGTATGTATCATATAAAGGTTGGTACCTATCGAATATTATGATACAATTCAAATGTTGGGAAGTTCACATGCGACGGCAGACGGTTTGTGGTTTGTGCAGTGTTTCATTTAAATAGAGATATTTAAATTTATTCAAATTGATACAATTTTGTGTGCACGTGGGATATACGTAATGAAACTTTATACCGAAACCTGGTTTTACGGTCTAACTAAGCTAAGCTAGTTCCGCAAGGGTTGATAGAACAGTTAATATTTAATATGTGGGACAACCGCAAGTAACCGGATTCCAAGTCTCACTATACTAAGTGAACAGATTCATTCAACAAGTTCCTTAGGAAATATGTATTAGTTCTGGAATTGGCAATATATTATGGAGAATGATTTATTATCGTTAAGGTGCCAAATTAGACCTGAAGTTGGCATCTGAACATTGATCGTCTTCAAAACAGATATTATTATTATTATAAATACTTATGGGGTGGCTAGCTCAGTGGTATGAAGTCGGCCTATGGATCCTGAGAACCTTGGTTCGATTCCCACAGGAGACAAACAAGTTTCATAATTTCAAAAGCTACCCCCGTGGCTTCTCCATCACTAACATATTTGGGAGCCGTGATTTGATGACTGGTAACCGAGATCTGCTTCGGCAGAGTGCCACACCCAGTAATGAGTAGAAGGCGTGATGATATATTTATTTATTTTTTTATATAAATACTTATATAACATGACGCTATTTATTTATTACAACATAAACTTAATCCAAATTGCAGTACATGGTTCGAACTCACCGAGCCGCAGTGTGCGAGTTCATATATTTTTACCTTGAGTAGGATTCCAACTCAGGATCTCCTGATTTGAATGCCTTAACGCTAATCACACAATCGTACTTTCGGTTATATTCCATTAAATGGAGTAGCATAAACTTTTTAGCTTCACAGAACATTAACATATTAGATTCATCAAATAATCAATTTTCATCAAACATTCTTATCCTAACTCACAATCCCCGTTTTAACCACATTGATGTTGGGTTGCATGAATGTTTTATCGGTTCATTAGCAACTAACGGTTCAATAAATTTCAGAAAATCGCTATTGATACTGTTGCTAGATAAACAGTTCTTTAACTAAAGAGCTCTTTATTTTTTTCTTGCAACCCAGCATCAGTGTTCCTACATGCAAGCTCATTTGTTCCTCAAACTCACCATCTTTCATCAGGGAATAAACCTTCAAGCATATTCATTCATTCGCTCCTATCTGTTTCAATAATTTTTCATTAATTGTACGTTACACATGTCAAACCATCCCAAATTACTCCTGCCACAACGAATCTAAAAAGATAAGAAAGGAAGAAGGTACCACCATGAGCTAATTAGAACTAGAAAATTTGAAGTGCAAAAATAAAATACACAAAAGAAAGGCAAGTACGTACAATAAAATAATATTTTATTTATAAATATAACGAACTAGCATCGTAAAACATTGGTGGTCGAATTCTTTAGTGCACGACGTTTCATTTCGTATCATAAAGTTTTATAGTGTGATGTTAACTTGAGTCGTTGTGTGTCTTGTGTGTATGTTACGTCCACGTGGAAATGTGACGTATGGGAGTTTGTGAGATTGTCCAGCAGACTCAGTGGTGTGGTACTCTCTTTATTTAAGTTTTTAATTTCCTTGGAGTTTAAAAGAAGTGACCCAAGGGAACTCTATCTCCACGTATGGGTATTACTTGAATTTCTCAGCTGTTCAGTTTTTTTGAAATAACCTCTATAGAAATTTCTTCAAATGAAAAATATAAGTACTCTTTTTAATTACATTTTAGCGTTAGAATCAATACTAAAAGGCGATATCCAAATAAGTTTGATAGTAACATGTTTGATTTTAATGCTCTGACTTAAATTATTTTATTTATGAAGGGGTAATGGCTCAGTGGCCGGCCTATGGATTCAAAGAACCCTGGTTCGATCCCTACAACCTACAAGTATATTCACCAATTTAAAATTACCTCTGTAGCTCCCCCATCACTAACATCTTTGAAGGCCGTGATTTAACGGCACTTCACGCGCATAAATATATCACTTACCGAGATCTGCTTTGACAGAGTACCACACCCAGTAATGGATAAAAGGCATGATGATATATTTATTTATTTATTTTATATTTATGAAGGACAATAAATTCTTATTTCGAAAAGCACAATAAATATGAAAGTTTTATTTTAACGCCGCACTCGTTACTACAAAAAAATGTGGTGACATTTTGTTTATTTTGCCAAAAAGTAATTAAATTTGAATAAAGAAAATAAGAGAAATGACGTAAGAAAACTAAAATTAGAGTATTGTTTATGATAGCCATATTTATACTTTGACAACTTGTATTTAATCCCAATTACAGTACAGGGTTCGAACTCACCGAGCTGTCTTGTGGTAGTTACATATTTTTAGTTCGAATGAAATTCGAACTCGTGATCTCCGAATTTCATAACGTTATCCACACCACTGTATTGCCGGGTAAAATATATATATATATATATATATATATTACTGTTTTTGTTAACCGTAGAACTTGCTATAAATTTACAGTATTGTTAAATCTCTGAAGTTCAAATATTTAATTCCCTGTACAATAACTTTCCTTATTTTTTTATATTATGTTGGTACCACAATGTTAACAATGAAGTTTGTGGTACATACCAAAGTTAAAGTTCCTAAGACGCAAGAGATTCCTATAAGCTTCCTTTGTGTATCAAAGATCAATTTCCGGTATCATGGACCGTGGGCAAGTCCAGCCCTGTTTATAATCGGTGCGGCAAATCTCCGGAGTGGTCAGCGTATTATAGCGGCTTCCCTGTCCGCGTTCTTGGCTCCGGGCCCGGAGTTGCTGAAAATATTCCCTGGACAACGGTTATTTCTTTTTTAAAATCTTTTGATAAGGAACGAGTTTTTGAAGTTTTTATTATTTTTTATTCTTCACGGGACCATCTATTGTGTGGACAGTTTCGTTGCTCAAATATTTTAATTAAATTCCAGGTCAATGGAGAAGAATGAATTTATAAGTAAATAAATAGTCATTTTCTCTTTATTGGCAGGTGTGAGCGTTTATATATTAAACAATGGATATTTTGTAACTTCGCTGTTTAATAAAGAATACATGCAGGTGGTACAAAGTTTATTTTCTGATTTGGATAACTGGGAGTAAGAATTATTTTTATTGCTGAACTTTTAACCTTTTCAAAGTTTTATCTGGACTTGGAAAATTAATATTACGAGTATTTTTAAGATACCTTGTCAAAACTTAATCTTTTTTGTGCTAGCGCATATTTCATTACTATTTTCAAAATCCAAATAAATATTTTGTTGTCTTTATAACATTGTTTCATCTATCTATATATAAAAATTAATATTTGTTTGTTTGTCCCGTATGCGTTCCTATATCATTCATCCGATTGCGATGACACTTGGCTATGTTGTTGTGCGCACGCCCGCGAATTTTTCTGACTTAGCAAATGTCCAATCCGCCATCTTGAAACAAAATAGCCGCTTGCTATCTTGAAAAGTACTGACCTAACTCGATTAAAATTTGGTATAGGTATAGACGAGAACCAATATTAACAACCAGATATAATAAAACTTCAGTCCGCAATCTTGAAACAAAATGGCCGCTAGCTATCCTAAAAAGTACTGCACTGATTCGATTCAAATTTGGTATAGGTATAGACGAGACCTAATCTTAATATATAGGTATAATAAAGCTTCAGTCTTATGTCATTCGAATTCAGATGTTTGCAGTTTCCGGTACGACTCGCATTTGCAATGACCATCAAGAAAGCACAGGGACAATCGTTACAAGTGTGTGGACTAAATTTGGAAAATCCATGTTTCTCTATACAAACACTTTCTTTGAGTTGCAATGCAACGCATGCCGGGTACTCGCATTAAATTGTAGACCACGTGAACGAAGTCGCAGGTAATAGCTAGTTTTAAATAAAAATAAATAAATACAGTAAATTAGTTGCGTGTTTCATTTTAATTTGTTTTAAACTATATTTTCACCCTAGTATGCTTTGTAATATTTATTACTTATTCTGTACTAAGCTATGATATTAACAGCATAATGTTATTAACTTAATGGTTCGATTAACGACTTGCAGATTGTCGGGTCAGTAATTTGCAAGTATAGTTCCATCATTACCGATTTTCTGAATATGCAAATTTCAAAACCCTTTAGAGACACTTCGCGCTCGATGAATACTATAGCTGCAAGCAAACAGTGTCACTAACATTATTAGGAAACCGGCATATTACATTTCTGCCAACTATAACTCGCCTTGATAGTTTTGGACGAAATTAATATACATAATTGCTAAGTAAAGGGCTACTAACTTTGCATAACTGTACCTTAAACGTTTTACTGTGTGTACAGAACAATATACTACATAGGCACCACCTCTAGGGGACCGAGTACCTTTAGGCCTCCCCCGAATAATTTATAGAATATTAATAAACTTCATGTCACTCTTACTGTCGTTTGTCGTACCCTTTAAACGTTTACATACGTCAAACCCTTCCCAGCTACAGATTTAGTCTTTGTCTTATGCCCCGTGTACATAGAGAAAGTTTTCTGAGAAACTACTGTGCGATAAGTATGATGTTAGTTACTTTCCACAAAATCTTTTTCGCGACTAAAGGCGCCACTAATTTTCAAGAATCCTTCTTGACTTCTTTTTTCTAAAAAGTTTCTCAGAAAACTTTTCCCTTGTGCACGAGTTATTAAGGAAGGTGACCATTTATTTTGGGATACAAAACAGGACAGAACTAAAAATATATAATAATAATAATAACAATAATAATAATAAATAATCTTTATTGACCCCAAGTCAATGGCGAGGTTCAGCCCAAGGCTGCTCTTCCACCTAACCATACAATATAAATCTATAATAAATATTTTGAAATGTCTACAAAGTTGAAATTATAAGGCAATATTTGATAATTCATTTGAGTATTGAACAATATGCAGATGTAAACTTATACAGAGAGATAAATAATAGAAAATTTTATACAATTAGAATAAATTAAATTACAGTACATTGTTTATATATCTTTTAAAAGAGATCATAGATAGAGACTTCACAAAAAAAGGAATGTTATTATATAAGTACATAAATATAAAGCTGGTTGAAATATATATTTTAATGAGGTGGCTAGCCCAGTGGTATGAAGTCGGCCTGTGGATCCTGAGAACCCTGGTTCGATTCCCACAGGCGACAAACAATTTTCATAATTTCAAAAGCTACCCCTGTGGCTCCTCTACCACTAACATCTTTGGGGGCCGTGATTTAACGACTGGTAACCGCACTTCACGCGCAAAATATATCACTTACCGAGATCTGCTTCGGTAGAGTGCCACACCCAGTAATGGGTAGAAGGTGTGATGATATATTTATTTATTTTATTTAAATATATATTTTTATTTAATATTTTATAAAACTAATAAATAAATAATATACTTACAAATTTCTTAAGTAATTGTTTACCAATCAATAATTTGAATTAAACCTTGAAAATCTTGTCGACAATTTTTGTTTTAAAAAAGATTGAGCAAAAATATATGTCAATGCCAGTTATGCTGTATTTATATAATAATTAAAGAATAACTGGATGTAAATTTGATTTTCAGCATTTCATTAAAAAAAGCAAACACAAATTTACATTATTGTCAACATTTGCAGTGATTTCAAAGAAATGAAAATATTTACAAGCATAATTTAGTTTTTTACCCTCAGAAATGAACATTTGATTTGGTGAAACGTTTTCAAATATCACAAAGTATTTCACTGTCAATATTTGTAAATTGTGAGCTTACGCTATATTTAAAATTGAAAATGCAAACATACATAGATATACAGTATATATCATATTGACAATCATTTCAAATTAAAACCTACGCTAATATGATATTGCTTCGGATTCAGAATTTGTATTGGCTGTATATCGTAAATCTAATAGAAATGTATTATTCATTGCCGATCAAACTGTGGGATTTCACTAGACAATACAGCAATTGGTATATTTATTGAAAATTTATTTAAATCTGTTGTGATTTAGCTACGTTTTGCAACTTTTGCGGTAGGTAACAGCTAAATTTTGTTAGTTGAAATATCTGGATAAATCTCGTTATACTACTTTTAATTTCACTATTAATAACCAGAAATAATAGATTATCTACCATTTTATATTACTTTATGGGGTGTCTAGCTCAGTGGTATGAAGTCGGCCTGTGGATCCTGAGAACCCTGGTACCCTAGATTCGATTCCCACAGGCGACAAACAATTTTCATAATTTAAAAAATTACCCCTGTGGCTCCTCCACCACTAACATCTTTGGGGGCCGTGATTTGACGACTGGTAACCGCACTTCACGCGCAAAATATATCACTTACAGAGATCTGCTTCGGCAGAGTGCCACACCCAGTAATGGGTAGAAGGCGTGATGATATATTTTTATTTATTTATATTTACTTTGTTTTGGTAATAACCGTAATAGTTATTTGTCAAATTAGGGAGAACTCCGATATTTTTTCTACTCGTATTCTCGCATTCGAATGAGAGTGAAAAAGTACTTCCCTTTCCTGTTAGATACTATCGTTTTTTTTTTTTCGCTTTGCTCGCTCGTATTGTAATCATTGGAAGGAATAATAGGCATTAAAGTGAATTGTATATTATATATTAGCTTTATTTGTTTCACTACGTGGCGGTTACTGTAAAACGCGACGATTAGTTACAGCAGCGTTTTACTGTAGACCATAAAAAGTGACAGTAATAATTTAAGTCACTAAAATAATAGTTTTAGTTTTTTTCATCCTAGGTAAATTATATTTTTGTTTTGTATGTCTAGTATACTATACAAGTTGTGTATTTAAATTGTCATTTTGACATAAATTGATACAAATTTGACAGCTTATAATCGCACTTCACTTACAGAGATTTGCTACGGCAGAATGCCATAATCAGTAATGGGTAAAAGGAGTGATGAGATATTGATTTATATTTTATTTATGGAAGAATTAGTTACAAATTTGATTTTGTCATCGGAAAATGAGGAGGATTCAACGATAGATGATCTAAAATGATGAATTTGAACTGCTACATTCGTTATTCATTTTTCCTTATGTCAAAAATGTGTCAAAATTAACTTCTACCGCTATTTAGCATAGCCTAGAGTTGCTGTAAAATTTTTTACCGCCAGCTACCGCAGCGTTTTATCATGAGATGTCAAAAAGTGAAACGAACAAAATCTAGTAACTTATTATTTTACCGCCAACTCAATCGAACACAAAAACCTTACCGCAGCAGTAAACAGTAACCGCCACGTAGCAAAACGAACAAAGCTATTATCTACTAATGTATTACATACAATAATTTTTTATAATTTCGTTTCATAATAATCCCGTACTAAATAAAATTACGTTAATATTACAATGTTTAGTGATGTAACTACAGTAATAAAGAGAGTTTATTTTGAAATGTAAATTTTGTTGCATATTTTGTTTTTGTTTATTTGGTTTTTCATAGTAAAATAACGAGTCCTAGTACTTATCTATAGGTTTAAAATTATTTTGTATAAATTGATTTATAATTTTTCTTGTTTTTTAGAAGAAGAAAAAAGTAACATTAAATACTTTTTTATTGTCAAGTGTCTGGTGAGTGGTGACATATTCATGTTGTACCTTAATAATTTACTGCAAAGAAACGAACGTGTGGTAAAATAAATTCTAGTGGTGGAATAAAAAATGAAAGAGTTCTGAACGTAGCAAACATCATACAATATTTATGAAAACGTGGTACTGTATTACATATGCATGAGAATTTCCGTAATGCCTTTGTAAGCAAAAGAAAATTCTAAAACTCTCACTTAAGACTGTCGTTGAAAGAGGATATGATTCTCTTTTTATTCACATTCACTTATAAAATAAATAAATAAATAAATATATCATCACGCCTTCTACCCATTACTGGGTGTGGCACTCTGCTGAAGCAGATCTCGGTAAGTGATATATTTTGCGCGTGAAGTGCGGTTACCAGTCGTCAAATCACGGCCCCCAAACATGTTAGTGGTGGAGGAGCCACAGGGATAGCTTTTTCAAATTATGAAATTATTATTATTCACTTATTTCCAAGTTAAATTAAATTTATGTTCTTTACTTAAGATTTAGAAGTTTAGATTATTTTAAAGACACGTTAATTTTAAATTGTCAATAAATGAATATATACTCCTCGTCAACAGGCTTTACAATTACGACATTTTAAAGTTTCGTTATTATTGTCGTGACAAAATAGATAAAATTAATTATGGGCAATTTAAATAAAGAATTCGTGGTGATAGAAGGACTTTTAGTTATGGTTCCTTTTCGTAAATTTACAGAAAAATTGTTTTTACAATAATTAAATAAAACTTATATGCAATCATTATATCAATCATTCAAGATTTCTAAATGTCAAGAAAAGTCATTTGAATTGGCATAAATCATGTTTTTGGAATATAATTTAAGTTTTTAATATACTCATTCATTTTACGGGAAGTGAAATATATAATATGATATAGTTTACCACCTAATAATTTGACTATTATTCATTTCACGGTAAATATTTGTTAACTAGGTACCTACGTGATTTATTGACGGATTTCATGAATATTATTAAAATAAATTTTAGTATTCACCTGAAATTTCACCACGCAATTCGTGATGCACGACATCGTTCTTAATTTATTCGACCAATTTCAGAACAAATTTATATTTTGAGAGGGTGTCTAATATCCGGATTGTTTCCTACTATAATATTACGTAATGACAATATAATTATATCGAAGTATCAAAGAAGATTTCGGAACATACCTTCCACTAGTGAAAAGAGGTATTTCGCTGTCTTAATTTTTTTCTAATCATTGAGGTGGTGTGGTTATCGTTACGGTATTCCAATCCGAAGATGTCAAGTTCGAATCCCATTCAAGCTACTACTGTAATTGAGATTAAGTTCCTGTTATACAGAGAAGCATAAATAAATAAATTATTATATTAACAAAAAATTAATAAATATATCAATTTACAATATAAATAAAATTAAAAATAAATATATCATCACGCCTTTTTACCCATTACTGGGTGTGGCATTCTGCCGAAGCAGATCTCGGTAAGTGATATATTTATGCGCGTGAAGTGCGGTTACCAGTCGTCAAATCACGGCCCCAAAGATGTTAGTGGTGGGAGAGAGCCACAGAGGTAATTTTTTTAATTGGTGAAAATATTTGTCGGCTGTGGGGATCGAACCAGGGTTCTTAGGATCCACATTCCGACACGATACCACTGTGCTATTACCCCATATATTTATATATATATACAATATAAGTATTGTAATATGTTACATTTACAGGCAATTGTAGCTCAGTGGATAAGAATGAGGTAAAACTTGCGTTTCTTAATTAGCAAGCAATGACTTCAACTTATATCAAAAAAATACGATTGTGTCTGAGTGGTTCGGATTCCACTGTAAACTGTAGGCTCCCTGTACTGTAATTGGGATTTACTTCCTGTTGTACAAAGTAAAAAAATAAATAAATATATTATATTATAAGACGAGATGGGAAAAATTGTCGAACGAGGCCGTAGGCCAAGTTTGATACCCTATCGAGTATTGTACAATACATTACAATACATGTATCGTACAATGTTTTGTTTCTGTCACCAATTGAGAAAAATTATTGCAAAATTAACATTTTAAAAATTTGACAATTTTTTTTGTTCTTATTTGTGGCGTAAATAGACATATAATTTTCAATAAAATCTAGATTTAATTTTTTGTTTTCCTTGCAACCTAATCTTCTACCGGAGGGTCATATGTTGCCATAGTTGTTCGTTGTTGATGGTGTGACAACGACACCTGGTGTGAAAAGATACAGGTTGTGGCAAGGCGGTCAGTCATCCATTTAGTGATCGCGCGCAGTGTTAGTTAACTTGAATTAACCGGAACAAACAGATTTGAAACAAAATAATATATAGTAATCATATTGCATCCTTTTCTAGAATATTTCAACCACATCTGTTTTTAAAAATAAGTCTTCTCTTCCATTTGTAGTTGACAAATCAAATCACTTCATTTAATTTAAAGTTAACGACATGTTCCTGTTAGTACTAACCCTCATATTTCAAAGCCACGAACCTTATATTTCAGCAGTCGGCTCTAAAATCAATTGCCTATAAATAAAATCTCATCAATACACACCCCTGGCTCTGCACCCTTCAACAGCTCCTGTTTCGTCGTCACGCGTCAATTCGACCTGCTCACGCGCGCAGCGTGAACCATCACGCGTCACGTACAAACACAATCATGCCCGTTGAGAGCTAATGAAATGCTGTCAGATACTAAAGATAATGTACTAGTTTGAGGTTAGGAATATAATAAAAAGTCTACTACGTAGTACAAAGTTCTACCATAATCCAGTGCAACTACCGTAATTCCAGGTAGTGTAAGAAAGAATGAACTAGAATTTTTTTAATGTTAATTTCTTGAAATTGTACTCATCATAACATAAGATAATAAGTATCTTCATATGTTATACGCTGTATTTCATTTGTCATTTGGCTCATTTAAAACTGATACACTTATTGGGGTGAATTACTTCAAGCTGTATCCGATTCATTAAATCTAGTACTGGGAATAAAGTGAGTGAAGTACGAGAGTCAAATAATTAAATGAGTAGGAGCTTCTTTAAAAATAGAACAAGTCCAATATTTATTCAAATTAAGTTTAAACAAATTGGCAACATTATTTACGTTACTGTGGATACGTCATCGTTTTTTATCTTACGACCATAAATAATTTTTTTATATTAAATTACGGGATTGACACTGAGGAGTGCTCCACCCAATAATGGATAAAATGGTGTTATGATAAACGTATTCCATTTGCTATTTGGATCATATCTAACTTACATTTACTGAACCAGATCACTTATTTATTTCGCTGGATTACTTCGCTGCCTTTATTTCCAGTACTAGAATTATTGATTCTAATTTACTTTAAAGTAATTCACCCCAATAAGTGCAGCAGTATGCTTAATTCAGTTCATTAAGTCATGTTGTCTAATTTATCTGAACTGATTGAAGTAAACCAAGTGGCAAATGGAATACGGCTGATATAATTATTTTATCATAAATCGCATCAATTAAAACTTTAACTAAGACACTAATATTAAATTCTCTATTAGCATAACACAGAATCATAAAACGATAATAAAAACAAAACGCATTAAGCAAAGATAATTAATATTTAGGCACATACGAGCTTAGAATCAAAGGAAGATATAATCATTTCAAGAGTTCCGAACGAAACAACGAACGAACATTTACTCAGCGTGGAGCTGCAGTAGACCTCGAGCTGGTCTCGCCGGAGTTTTCTCTGTCAACACATCGGGCTCGCAGTGTTCAAATATTTAAAGATTTACACTTCGTATGCCAAGTACAGCGGCTACAATCTGGATAAAGTTTTGATAGCATAAAGAACGATTTTTTGTAGAGAAATTTAAGAGAAATGGGTTTCGATATGTGTTTTACAATATTATCCATGGTTTCCAAAATATTTGTGTGCTAATATTATAGTTATTATTAATTGACTAATTTATACCTCGTGAAGAAAGTATCATTCTTTCTTCAGATGTTTTATGTTGAGACGGTCCCTTCGAGATGAAATGTCTCATATTCTTCCCTTAGAATACAAATAACTATTTTCTGCGACAGTGCGGAAAGTACTAACTTTCCGCAATTATTTGCATGCGGAAAGTGATTATAGTGCTAACAGAATAACAGTATTGTTTTCTGTTGTCATAAATATAAGAAAAGTAAATATAATTTCTTGTAGTGAAAATGGTAATTTTCCTCAAGAAAAATAATATATTTGAATAAGGAATCAAATAAATGATCCAGGAGTATTGGATATAATGGCTTTATTAATAAAGTTAAATTATTAATTTAATACTAAAGACGACGTTTCGAACATAAATCCATGTTCATTTTCAAGTCTATAAATAAATTTGAAATAAGTAAATTACAATAATAACAATTAAAAAATTAAATTCTTACCAACTAATAACCACATGTGGTTATTCACAAGAAGAAATAAAATTAAAAACATGTGGTTATTAGTTGGTAAGAATTTAATTTTTAAATTGTTATTATTGTAATTTACTTATTTCAAATTTATTTATAGACTTGAAAATGAACATGGATTTATGTTCGAAACGTCGTCTTTATTATTAAATTAATAATTTAACTTCATTAATAAAGCTATTATATCCAATACTCCTGGATTATTTATTTGATTCCTTATTCAAACAATTTTTTCGGCTTAATAACTTAAAATTCAAAAATAGTATATAATACATGGGTTGAAAGACCATTGAACAACTTTTCAGTTTGCACGTTCCAGTTAAATAACTAACACCACCAAATAAATAACCACACAGGAAAAAGCAGTTGATCAGTTTTATCTCACATAATCTGAATTAAATTTAGTTGTTTTACACAACTCATTTATCATTTCTTCTGCATGTTTTAGCGAAAGTTTGTTACTTTGTAAAAAAAACACTTAATGTGACATAAATGGTATATCATATATCATCTGTGTCACTTTACTGGTTCACCTACATCCAAAGTGAAATATTATAAAACATAAATTTTCTAAATTGTAACCTAAAACCACAAACATTACAGTGATAACACCATACCATTTTGGTAATAGTAACGTGTATTTATTTCATTTTCCACATATAGAGAATGAGAAAATGGATTCTAACGTTCTTCTAGTAGGTTAGTGATTTGTGCATTTGCGTTCATTATGCACGTAAATAACTCACACGCACATTCACACAGATTCAGTAAACTACACATGGGATTCTGGCACCCTCGCATACGCACACGTTACCGTATAATTAACCAGCTAAATTAACTAGTTTAATTAAAATCTGCCAGGGTAGTAATGGTGATGACGCGGTTGGTATAGCCTTGTATGAATACGAAATTAATAATAGGTACCTACTAACTTTAATTTTAATAACAATTGTCTGTTAGTAAACAGATAATAATGTGCCGTAATATGTTCTACCAGGTTTCATGCTCTACGGAAAGTTATGTTGATGGGTGTACATATCCTAGAAATTTAGTTTGTTAGCTTGAATAATGTAGGTCATCCATATAGAAATACTATATTTGTTAGTTTAATATCGGACAGATAAATAGGAAGATAAGTATTCGCACGTGTAGAATATAAACAATAGTTAGTTGTATCACTAGGCTAAAAACTATATTTTTGCGATTATTGGCACAATAGTCTCTGGACACATATACAAGATTTTTCGAGCCGATTTAATTGAAATTATTCATTTGTTTGTCAAATATTAAATACAACGGATTTTTTTATCTTAACTTGAACTGTATTCCATTTGCCACTTAGATCACTTAAATCAGTTCAGATAAATTAGACAACATGACTAAATGAACTGAATTAAGAAAACTAATGTACATATTGGGCCGAATTGCTTCAAAGTAAATTGGAATAAGTAATTTAAATACTCAAAACAATGTCAGAGTAGTAATCCAGCGAAATAAATAAGTGATCTGGATTAGTAAATATAAATTAGATCTGATCCAAATGGCAAATGGTATGCGCCTAATATCAACACATTCGAAGTCAAGGTTACGAGAGGTAAATAAATAATTTAGCTCTTAAATTGATAAAAATCTCTAACACATAAAACTGATACTGACAGTATAATAATTGGAAAAACTGAAATCTTTATATTATAAGACTTGATCAATGTCGTACCAATTACCATCAGAAAGAATGTCACATGCAGCAAAATTTTACAATATTTTTCCCCCCATTTCTATTTTAAAACCAGCGTGATATTTCAGGCGTTGTTCCAGTTATCTCTTTGACAGTGACAGTAAAAGAGAACAAATACTTCTCCTATTTTTCTAATTTTACATAAAGTTATTATGTAAATAGGATGTATGTTTGTGTAAAAATGGACCTACAAAATAAATATTGCTTAAATTATTGTCGGAAAAAACGTATCTTGTGCCCAAGTTTTGCATTCAGTGTGCCCCTGCTTTGTGGTTACGTTCCATGCCTTGTATATTGACGTAAGCGACGGACATATATAATTACGCTGTCATATTTCACCGACAGGAGTATATAATGTTTGCGCTTACTCACTATGTTCCTGATTTGTGTCCCAATTTAAATGATTATTAATTACATTGTAATGTTTATGTGTTACAGACGTAAATGTGGCGAGATGATCCTGGACAGGTAGAGCGAGTCATGTTGCACCGGAGCGCCTCGTCGCGGCGGCGTCGTGCGTCACGTAGTGGCGGTTCGAGTCCCGCCGCGGTGCGGGCACGAGCCGTAAGTCCCGGCGGGCGCCGCGCCAGCATCGCCGTGTCGCCCGTGGACCCGCAACCAATTCCAATAGTGCCACGCTCGCCTCGTCACTCCCTGGTGCCAGACATCTCATTGCAAGCTGACTCCGACATCGAGCTGGACTTAGATCTCGCCGTGCCCTCGCGTCGCTCACCACGTAACTCCCTCGTGCCCGAGGCGGCGCTCAGCCCTCGCAATAGCCTCGTACCAGATTCCTTCAACCGCAGCCCTCGAAACAGTCTCGTACCAGACAACTTCAATCGAAGTCCTCGAAACAGTCTTGTCCCTGACTTTAACAAAAGTCCTCGAAATAGTCTCGTACCTGAGTCAAACAGAACTCCAAGACATAGTCTTGTACCATGCGAACAAAATTACAGTTCGCGAAATAACCTTGCAGCCCACGACTTCAGCAGGAGTCCTAGAAATAGTCTGGTTCCAGACTCGAATAGAAGTCCTCGTCATAGTCTCATACCAACAGACGCATTCAACTCAGACACGAGTAGAAGCCCACGACACAGTTTAGTCCCATCAGACTCAACAGTTTGGAATAACCGGACAAGTCCGAGCAATGAGGAACCAGGTACGCGCAGTCCGCGACATACGAGTCCTAGGGGCAGTATCACGCCTGAGACGAGGACCAGCCCCAGGGAGAGCATCTGTGAATACCCAGGGGATAGAAGTCCGCGGGGAAGTATCGGCGATGGACATATCAGAAGTCCTAGGGGGAGTTTAGGACCGGATAGTCGACTATCACGGATTGATCAAGGCAGAAGTCCACGGGGTAGCTTGACCCTTACCTTCCAAGAACCTCCTGCCAGTGAAAGACGATACAGTGCAGACAACCAAACAGGTAAGAACAACTTGGTTATTTTTATGAAACAAGTACGGTTTTTTTTTAAACGAACACCTGTTTTCTTTTCGCTTAAATAAATATCATCCCTAGGACTATAAATCAAATAATAGTTTCAAGATAACTACAATTTAAATTTTTCTATTCTTTTATTAATTACTTTTTTTCCACTTTTAATTAAAATTGTAAACTAATATTGTGTAGCACAATTACAATGGAAACAATTACAAGATATATAAATATAGTGAATATTACGGCGCATTGGATAAATTAGATTTGATATAAAAAAGTTAAAATTGTTACGTGTAATATAAAGTTTCATGACAGAATAAATAACAATCACAAGTACTAAACTTCTTACCATTTCACCGGCAATTTTTGTCGCAGCTGTGATGAATGGAAAGTTACAGCGTAGCTAACGATATTTCAAGCGACGATCTGTCAACGTTTGAATTGTGAATTTGTGCGAGAAACATTTAGAAATATGAATTTTCAGATTCAGGGAACCGAAATTGAATTTTCTTCGTAATAAAGTTCGCAATATTTGCAGAGTGTCAGGTGTTTGATATAAGTTTTTTTCTTGCTCCCTTTGTGAAATTTTGTTCAATCTCATTCAATTTTTTTGTCGTCTTGATTTTCATGGCAATCTTTTCGCAATCCTGAAAATTCAACTGGATCGTGTAATATTACCATTACAGGCAATAGTAGCCCAGTGAAGACAAAACATGCGTTTCTTAATTAACACACAAGAGATCGTGCGTTCATATTTCACTGACTTCAACTTATATCCAAACATACTATTGAGTCTGAGTGGTTCGAATTCCACTATAAGCTTCTGTAATTGAGGCTAATTCCTGTTGTGCAGAACAACAAATAAATAAATGTAGTTATTAATTAATTTAATTTGACGACTGGTAACCGCACTTTACACGCAAAATATATCACTTACCGAGATCTGCTTCGGTAGAGTGCCACACCCAGTAATGGGTAGAAGGCGTGATGATATATTGATTTATTTATTTATATTAATTAATTAACTTTGCATCTATTATTATTTTTTAATTCGAACAGATGATAAATATTGTGGTGGCACTATGAATAAAAATGAATCCTTCGTTGCAGGGAAACCGTTGGCGAGCCGCAGTGTGTCACCGTATCGCATGTCGCTCCGTGGTCCTCACGTCAACCTCGGTTACAGCGGATCCACGTGGTCGGACACAGGATCTAGAAGAGCTAGCAGCAGCGTCAGTCAGGTAAGCACACTCTTACATTCATGTCGCATGTATTCGCTTTTCAAGTTCGATGTTATTACTATTTTACAAGCAATGATTTATTTGCATGTCATTTAATGTTTCATGTGTTTCTGTACTTTACGTTACTGTAATTGGGAGTAAATCTATATTGTGCAGTGTAGTATCAATATTGTACATAATTGTTTCAGTGATGATATTATTAGGTGATATTATTTCAGTTAAAAATTAAAATAATATTCAAATCAAAATCTGCATTGTTCATAAAATTGTTGCGGGCTAAAATTTTACAAGGACCCTGGCTCCAGCCCTTTATAAACTGTTATCATTCAAATTAATCAATTGACAGAACACTGGTTCATTTGTACACCAAAGTTGCGTTTGTATTAGTAATCTTGTAATATAAGAAGATTATTATTTAAAAATTACAATAATATTTAATCGTTTCGTTTAAAATATGTTTACCAACATTCCGAAAACAATTTTATGCTCAACCGGGCTGAAAAGCATGTGTTTTAGCCCTAAAAACGGGCTTAAAGATTTTTTTGGCTCATGGAAAGAAATAATTCCTATGGATATGTAAATTAAATGACAATTATTGTTTATTGTGAATACTTGATTCTGCAAAATGTTTTTTTGACATATTTCCATATTTTAATCTTTTGAACATATAATTAAATGTTATTTTGTTGTGTATAAATATTGTATGTACCACGGGTGAAATTAGCGTTTCTGTACTTATAGTTGCTTTATTCTTCATATTTTGTACTGAAATCATGAAAAATATGAAAGATTGCAATTTGAGAATTTCAGTAAATTTCAAGCCTTTGTAATTTAAAAACTAATAAAGATAATTGAATTCTGATTGCAAATATGAATTTCTCATGGTATTGTTAATATAGAAGTATAATTTTAGGTTTATTTAGTGAAGCATATTTATTTGAGAAAGGTTTGTTAAAAAATTGGACGACTCAATAACTTTCGTCAAAAATGTCATTCAAAAATGGTTCATATTTTCCAATTTTTTTAGCATGTTTCTATATAATTTAAGGTACGAGAAATCGAATGCCGTTGAGCGCATCTTTATATCTTTTTTAGTTTTTGAGTTACAGCAATTTATCATGTTTTTCAAATCGCAACTTTGAGTGGTCATATCTCGAAAACTAAAAGAGTTATCGAAATGCGGTTTGAACCAGCGTGTTTCTCGAGCTTTACTTAATATAATAATAAATTTTGAAAATTTTGAAAATTTGTATATTTTTTCAAAATTTTCTCATGTCGATATTTCAAAAAGTTGACGAGATAATAAAGATCTGTAAACACGAGTGAATTCCTCGTGTAAAAATACATAGGTATGCAAATTTTCACGAAAAAATTCGCATGCATAAGTTTTTTATTACAGAAAAACGAAAATCGGCTAAAAATTAAATATTTTTGAAGGGGTACCCCTTAAGATTTTTACAATTTTTGGTCATTTTTCGTTTTTCTGTAATAAAAAATCTTTCCGTGGGATTTTTTTCGTAAAAATTTACATACCTACGTATTTTCACGCGAGGAATTCACTCGTTTTCATAGATTTTCATTATCACTTCTAGTTTTTGAAATATTGACTCAAGAAATTTTTTGGAAAAATCCAAAAATTTTCAAAATTTTCAAAACTTGCTAATATATTAAGTAAAGCACGAGAAATACACTCGTTCAAACCGCATTTCGATATCTCTTTTAGTTTTCGAAATATAGCCTCTCAAAGTTGCGATTTGAAAAATATGAAAAATCGCTGTAACTCAAAAACTAAACGAGATATGAAGATGCGCTCAACGGCATTCGATTTCTGGTGACTTAAATTATATAGAATCATATTAAAAGAAAATTGGTAAATATGAACCATTTCGACAAAATTATTGAGTCCCAAAAAATTCGTCCAATTTTTAAACAAACATTTCTCAAATAAATATACCTCATTCAATATACTTAAAAATCATACCCCTATATTAAGAAAACCATGGGGAATTCAAGTCTTCAAACATAATTTAATTATCTTAATTAGTTTTTGAGTTAAAAGCGATTGATATTGCTGGTTTTTGTCGTTTTTATAATTAACCTGAAAACGTTATCGCATGTACAGTTGTAATAGGAGTAATTTAAATAATCCTACCACCAGGTAGTTTATAATATTTTAATATTTCTACCTTTAATTAATTTAATGAATACCAAATATTATTATTATCGGGTAGGTGGTACCACCGGTGAAATTAGCGTTTCTAACCCTGAGCATATTATTAGCCCTCGGCGCTTTGCGCCTCGTGCTGAAAGTAGTTACTTATACTTAATAAAGAACTTATTAATCATATTTTGTAGTGAAATCATGAAAATTATGAAAGGTTGCAATTTGAGAATTTCAGCCAAAATTTTATTTACTTCAAGCGTTCATTTAAAAACTAGTAAAGATAATTGAATTCTGATTGCAAATATGAATTTCCCATGATATTTTTAATATATAAGATAATTTAGATTTATTTAATGACGTATATTTATTTTAGAAAGGTTTGTTTAACAATTGCAAGTAATAATGCTACGGGTCAGAAACGTCTGTTTTCACCCTTGGTACATAAATAACTATTATTATTATACGTTCCATTGCACTGTTATTTTTAATTTCAAGTGATGGTAATACTTTAGGTATTTTATTTATCTAAGAAAAATCCAGACGGAACTAAATTTAATGTTGTAAGCATCTTAAACATTTGAAGCACCGGGTGTAATTTGAGACAACACTCGACAGTTAAGTACTCCAGTGCACTGAAGCAACGCGGAGATGACGGTAGTTAGCACAACTCGCGCAAATCTTAAGCTTTTAATCTCCGGCAGCGGAGCAGTCGTTGATATAATTTTAGTTTCTTGCGCTGTGCTCTTCCAGGACATAGATATAGTGATAAAATTTCTCATTTGACCTTCAACGAGCATTCTTTTGTTCTATATGCGAGGATGAAGATTTCAATTATAATTTGGAAAAAGAAAATGTGTATATCGTTGAAAATAAGTTTGCAAACCTCGATTAGTTGCAGCCATCGCTACCCTCTTGCATCAATCTCTAGCCTCGGTCAACAGACAGCTATTTTCAACCCTTGGTATACAAATAACTATATTGCAACCAAGGACGTTGAAAGGAGGGGATATGGCATTACGATACTGTAGCATTGCTTGAAGTGAGGCTTGGGCAAGGGAAAGAGATAACAATAGTTTTTCTGCACCGTGCTTAGCCAAATCTCTTCTTCTTCCAAATTTTTTTGTAAGAAAAGTGGCGTTTAGACGTTGTCAGAGGGCATTGTTGTATGTGAATATAACCACGAGGTGTTCATTTGTGTTTCAATCGTTGCGCTGTGTGGAATTGGACATATTTTTTTTGTAGATAAGATGGTAACGAAGCTTTTAGTTTGTACACTTATGTTTGCTGAAGTAATTGTAGTTTTGATTTGTTTAAAAACATAAATTTGATATTTATTCTCAAATTTCGTCTTCATATTAACGGATTTTATATTTATTATTAATAGTAAATATTGTTCAACAATTACAATTACAAATATTTATTTTAATCGATAGATCACACAAATAATAAACGTTGATAATTTCAGTTTCCTTGTAAAAATGTATAATCTTTTAGGGAGAATGATTCTGTTCTGTCCTGTTTAAATTTAAAATCTCTTTATGACACATGCGCAATAGCAGGGGCTAAGTACGGTACAGGAAATAATACTTCTGTCTCTGTCAATCTGCCGAGCCTCACAGTCTTGACTTTAATGCCGTATTCCCTCCTTTCAACGTCCTTGATTGCAACTGCATAACCTACAAATATAATTCAGTAACTTTGTTTGCAAATTATTTCCAAGAAATATTTAATATTAACTTTTAATAGGACGATGATGTTTGTAATTAGTACACTTTTCGCTTAAGGACTACATAGATTTGTATAAAAAATAACGATTTATGATTTTATGTCATGTTGAAGCACAGCAATCAAGAATCAAATCATCAACTTTACAGTTGTAAACACGATACAAATGCATTTGCAACTTCACATAAACGTTTAATGATGATGCGCTCTACACTGAGATTAAATACTTCTTCGTCTTATTTCCTCGCTTGAAACTCTCGGTCCAGTTTTCTAGTTGAACTTGTGTTCTCAGTGCCAAATTACTTGGCGCTTGTTGGAAAGAAGTGTTGCATTTGGTTTGTAATAAGCGGAATTTTTCTTATCTTCGCTGTTTTTTCATAGTTTTGAATCCAGGCCAAATGGAGCTTTGAATGCGGAATAGCGATTTATTTCAATTTGGTAATTTACTATCAGATTTGTGCAAATAAAAAAACTTGGCACTATAAGCGCGAAGTGAACTTGCCAAGTTTATTTTCTGGAATTCAAATTATATTCAACGAAATGTTTTATGGAGCACTGTGAAATCAATAATATGCGTATTTGGATTAGATCTAACGTTTACTGAACTAGAACACTTATTTATTTCGCAGGACTACCGGATTATACCTAAATTGTTAAACCTTTTTTATACGAATTAGTTTATTTATGTTGATGAAATTCTTACGCGTAGATAATCTTAAATAAAAGAAAAACATTTTCTCTTTTTCTTTTATTAATTCCCTAGAAACGTTATGAAGTCTACGAAGTAAAATTGATTAAATAAGTTGGAGACAAATTGCTTGAAATTAACTGACATAATAAACTTTTCTTAGAATTGAACTTACCGTAACTGATAATTACAGTTCTAATTAAGAAAGTGATTCTTGTAAGTGACACTCGGATGTAGGTAGTACGATACTCAACGTAATTTCATTTGAATTTCCATTAAATTTAAATACAATTTAAATGGAAGTGTTTTAAACTAAAATAAAATTTCTCTATGCTCGTTTACTCTAGTTAGATTTCCAAAGCATGTCTAGCATTTACGTGTTCATATTACAGGTTTACTGGATATTATCTACATTGTACTAAATGATTTTTGCATACTAACCTTCTTTTATCTAGAACTATAGCAGAACAAATATAAATAATTCATATAAATAATCATAGTTTTGTATAGTGTTACAATCTAGATCAAGATACAGATTCAAGTTTTCAATATAAAAATTTTTTATTATAAATAATAGAGAAATAATAAATACAAAGTTAAGTAATAATTAAATTAATAGACAAACTAAATAGTTATTTGTGTATCAAGAGCGTAAAGTGAATCTTTATTGCTCGTGCTCGGTAATTGAAGCGCTAGCGAAGCAAGCGCTGCAATAGAGCGAGAGCAATAAAAATACTTTACGCTAGAGGCGCAGACATAATTTTTTCAACGATTTTACTTACTAAAAAATTTCAAAAAATAATATGGGGCTAGTTAAATTGACGTTCCACCAATTTCGGTATTGTATGTAACCATGGCGATATCAGAATCCAAGTAAATAATTAAAAAAATTCCGTTATCAACAATAATTGTTCGTGATAAATTTTCACACATAAATAAAAAATGTGCTCAAAAATCTCAGAAAATAGTTATTGGCGTACTAACTGAAAATTCTAATGAAAATATCACAGAATTTAATTTCCAATCCAATTCTTACTTTGATATCCATTTAATTTTCACTGGTTCACTGGTCCATTATATCCTACTCTCATGATCTTCGTTATCTCTTTGTTTATGTTTATACCATACCTTTTACATATTAAACTTGTTACCATTCTTATCAGGCTTTCTAATTTCTTTGCAATCACTTCTATATCGTCTGCAAACTTTATACACTTAATTCTTCTACCTCCCATATTTGCGTCTATCATATCCATCCTTTCAATCATTTATTCCCAGGTCATCTATGCAATTTCTTACCCTCAAATTCACCTACATTCATCAACTTTCATTAATTCTATAAATTTTTATAACCGACTGCTTTGTTGTCCTAACCAATATACTTCTACACAAACAACTACAACAACAACAGTATCATCTGAAATTTAATGCTGATTTACATGCTAATACGATCCAGCACCCATCCTACACTCTGTACATGCATGTTGTTAGTTCCCGCGTTCGGCACGCTGATATACGAGGCGCCACTTGAACACTTCATTAGGAGCGTGCGATACAAATCTAATCGTACGACGCAGTGCTGCTACGTTTCAATTATGTCTCGATGCTGCACTAATCGAACGCGAAGTGTTCCGCCGCGCTGTAGGTAACTACGCTAAGTGCGCGGTTAACGCGTTACTAGTGATTCTGTGGAGGAAGTGAAGGCGATAGACAGATGTGACATGGGTTTGAAGAACTAAATGTTCATGAAGGGAAATTAACATTTAATGAGCTGTTAATGATGTAGTTGTATGAGATGTTAACTACGCCTGTTGCTAGTTTCTTCGTTAACACTTGTTTATATTAGATATAATTTACCTATAGTACTTATATTTTTCTTATGTTTTCTCAACTTCAAATTAATTTAATTTAATTATTTATTAATTTAGTACTGCATACTTTATTATTATTACAATAATCCTTGTTTAACAAACTAAAAAGCGGTGGAAAAGGAACATTAAAACACGCTGTGTATTAAAGTTACTAAGCAACAACAAAATAATTTTGCACTTAAATCCATCCGTATTAATCACAACAAATTGCAAAACAAAGAGTCTACATAAGCTGTATTTCATTTGCCACTTGGTTCACTTAAATCAGTTCAGATAAATTTGAGTCATGCCTAAAGAAACTGAATTAAACAAAATAATACACTTATTGGAGTGAATTACTTCAAAGTAAATTAGAATAGGCAATTCTAGTACTAGAATTAATGTCAGTGAAGTAATCCAGCGAAATAAATAAGTGATCTGGTTCAGTAAATGTAAGTTAGATCTGATCCAAATGACAAATGGAATACGGCTAATGTATTAACATATTTCCATGTAAATTATATTACGTTAAATCACACACACAGACAAAATTATGAAATGAATCAAATTGAAAATGCTGCTTTCCAGATCTATTTTCTAGATTATGATGTAGGTATAATAAAAAATAGTGTATGGTACACGTGTATAAATACTATTAAAAGCACATCGCTTCGCATCGTGCTTTTAAACTACTTATACTATTATTTACTACATGTCCAAAAAACTTTCATTCAGTTAACACCAAAGTTCTGAATTCAAGTAAATGTATATATTGATCACAAGTTTTCATTATGTCTGCATATAAGTAATGCTATTTTGGGTGCTTTATAATTGGAGACCCAGATATGATTAGGTACGGAAGTAATGTGCGCCGCCACATCCGTAAACTGTCATTAGAATTAATGGTACAATTCGGTGTAAATGACGAACAAAATTGCTATGAAACGTATGACTTCAAGAAATAATCTCTACTAATTAACAAATATTAATATGATTTTAAATAGAGTGTTTTAATAAGCCAAATGTATATGATAAGGTAATAATGGACATAGGCTTAAAGTTGTAGTTTATTTACTGAAGATTTAATGACAACGTTTCAGCAAAGGTTATGGCCATCTTCAAGTCTATATAATCAAATAACAAATATTTTAACAAGATTCATATTTACTTTTTTCATTTTGATATATGTTTGCCCTAAATATTCAATTCGTAACTTATTCTACATGTTGTTATTCGTTTAAAATTTACGTTTGGTGAGTTAATTGTGTATCTTAACTAACAATTTCTTGATTGTTAAAATATTTGTTATTTTATTATACAGACCTGAAGATGGCTATAACCTTGGCTGAAACGTTGTCATTGAATCTTCAATAAATAAACTACAACTTTAAGCCTATGTCCATTATTACCTTATCATTAATATGATGTTCATTATTTACAAATTTAATGGATCTAGAAACTTATAGATTTTTTCAAAGAATTCCACAATAAGTTCTTGTTCATTTATTTATTTATTTATTTATGCTAGTGTGTACAACAGTAACTTAATCGCAATTACAGTATAGGGTCTGGATGCACCGAGCCGTAGAGTGGTAGTTCAGATATATTTAGCTTAAGTGGGATTCGAACTCGAGCTCTCTGCATTCGAATGCCGTAACGCTATCCAAACCACCGTGCCGGACAGAGTAACAAATAATCCGTAGCCTAGTTGTACTCAAAACCCTCCCCATTACGAGCTAAAACTACAACCGCTTACTTATTTAATTATCCCCATAAAGCATGTTGCATTCGACACCCTTTGCTTGCCTCCGCTTGCTAGATGTAAGCACGTATCTACTGCACGTAGCACTTCGGCCCATTGGAACGTGAACTGATTGGTGGTTTCGGTGTGTCGTGTTCCCGGGTGGTGACGCTCAGCTGCCGCAGGTGTCGGGCGACGAGCAACGACGCCTGTGTTCCGAACACACCAAGCTGGGAGCTGGCAGCGGTGGCGGAGGCGGTGGCTGTTTGGAGGCTGGTCTGCCACTTGGAGTGTCACTTGCTACATATGGATCTGTCGCCTATCAGCTCAAGGATGCCAACTTGGAGGCTTCTGGCACCTGTGATTTTGTGTGCAGGGCGATGAGGATTGTTAACAAGACAGGTGAGTGATTATTGTTTATATTTTTACGATTCAAATTTATTATGATTTATGTAATATTTATAATTAACTCTTCTGTGTGAAGCTGATGGTCTAGGCTAGAGTTTTCAAACTTTCTGTCTTGTAGTACATATAAATTAATTACTTACAGCTCAATTTTGGATTAGACAAATTAAGATAAACAATATTCTCAAAAAAGTTTAAATGAACAATAATATAATTTGGTTACTAGTTGGTTTTCACTACATTAAAATTATCCCTGTGGTTCTTCGTCCATAGACATCTTTGGAAGAATTTGGATTTGGGATCACATCTTTGGCTAAAGTTATTTTTAATGTTAATATTTGTTATATTATTAAGTGTAGATGAATTTTAATAATTACTAAATATCTTACTCATGATTTTGCAGAAACTTTGTTGATAATTTTACTTGGGAACTGTTTTTTTTGACGAATTCATTGAAAGGAGGAAGAGAAATATCAAGAATTTTAAAATTCGGACAACTATTATTTCCGTACAGTATCTAAATCTAAATGTAACTCCTGTTATTATTTACTCCATTCATATTTTTATGGGGTGGCTAGCTCAGTGGTATGAGGTCGGCCTGTGGATCCTGAGAACCCTGGTTCGATTCCCACAGGTGACAAACAATTTTCATAATTTCAAAAACTACCCCTGTGGCTCCTCCACCACTAACATCTTTGGGGGCCGTGATTTGACGACTGGTAACCGCACTTCACGCGCAAAATATATCACTTACCGAGGTCTGCTTCGGCAGAGTGCCACACCCAGTAATGGATAGAAGCCGTGATGATATATTTATTTATTTATATTTTTCTAAATAATATAAAATAATATATCATCACGCCTTCTACCCTTTACTGGGCGTGGCACTCTGCTGAAGCAGATCTCGGTAAGTGATATATTTTGCGCGTGAAGTGCGGTTACCAGTCGTCAAATCACGGCCCCCAAACATGTTAGTGGTGAAGGAGCCACAGGGATAGCTTTTTCAAATTATGAAAATTTGTCGCCTGTGGGAATCTAAATAATGTAGCTGCATTCACTTCCTTTCTTCCTTTTGAACAATTTATTTTATGCGCCATTGAATGCATGGCAAACAATTGATAAAACAAAATATGGAGCAATGTTTAAACATTCAAATACACAGATTAAATTAATCTTTTATTCAATTTCGTCGGAATATTACAGGTTTTTTTTCTTGTAGATATTTACATTTGACTAAAGTTGTTTTCTTAACTAAGTTAAACAATTAAATATTTTGTTTCGTATAAACTTTTCGCAAACTACATTTAGAAAATGACTTAATGACTATGTTTTATTCATTTCTTGTCTAACGCGACAAAAATTAAATTGTATGCAAGTTATTCTAATCACTTTAAAAACTTCTTTCTCTAAATATTGTAATTTCATATCATAACTAATTTAAATTTTATTTTATCAATACATGTACTTGTAAGTTTCCAGATGGTATATCGATCATTGATCAATTTTTAGGAGAAAGGTACTTTAAAACTCGTCAGAAAATTTCTAGTACTATTTTTATAAAATCTGAATAAACATTAAATAAAGATAAATTGAAGTTTGTTTATTAAATAAATTTTAAAAATGTTTATTAAAAATATTTACTACTTGAGAAGTACATATTACAAATTTAATATTATTTATATTAAAATTTTAGATTCACTAAATTTTTAATAACGCAACTACAACAGCCATCATGGTAGTTAAAGACATAACTGTCAAAGTCATTGCACCTGTAAATACAATATATAATTAGAACCGTAGCAATCTTAATAAGATTATAATTTGTGGAATTTAAAAGAATAAAGTTTTACCATCTTTGCAATTGTCCTCTTTGTTGCATTCACAAACGCCTGTTGGATTGCATTTCGCGTTCTTTAAATGCTCGCTACAATCTGTCTCATGATTGCATCCCGTACCAACAACTAAAACAGAACAAATATGTTAGGATTTTTTTTTTCTGTGGCTTCTTTGGCGGACCAACTACTTAGGTCATATGCCGCCATTCCGCCCTGATCTGCGTTTTAGGTATTATGGTCAACAGCAACGCGGGTTTTCTCTGGACGGTCACCCATCCAAGTACCACCCGCGCACAACGTTACTTAACTCGCGTTATCGCTTAGATCAGTTCCAACGAGTGCAGCCATGGCCGTTGACAAATTTGTTTGTTTTTTTTTTCTGTGGCTTCTTTGGCGGACCAACTACTTAGGTCATATGCCGCCATTCCGCCCTGATCTACGTTTTAGGTATTATGGTCAACAGCAACGCGGGTTTTCTCTGGACGGTCACCCATCCAAGTCCTACCCGCGCGCATGTTAGGATTTAACTACAATACTTATTGATTACAAAATAAAATAAATATATCATCACGCTTTGTAGTCATTACTCTGCCTTAGTAGATCTCGGTAACTGATATTAAATTTTAACATGTTAATTTGTCATAAGAATTTTGATCGAAATGGCGAAGGGAACAAGTGAATTTTGAGGTTATGTAGGATCCTTGATTATATGTTTATGTAATTGGAATATAAGGCCTTCAAAATCCAGAACATGGTAAGAAATACACAGAAAACCTATTAATCTATGTATTCATCAACAAGCCGTGGACGTTTCGGTTGTATAACACAACCATCTTCAGCAATACAAAGATTTTTAAATTTTCAATTACGTCATAACTTAAAATATACAGATAATAATAATAATAATAATAATAATAATATTTACTGACGAAAGTCAAAGGCAGGGTTCAGCCAAGGCTGTTCTACCACCCAACCATACATAATAAATACAAAAGAAAATAACAATAATGTCAACGAGATACAAAGGACGAACAAATTAACAAACAGCGAAAAATTATAACAGATTTCTTTACAAAATGATCTAAAATTGTGGATTTCAAAATAGCATTTGGTTATAATTATTACAGGTTAGAACATATTATTTACATGCTATTTAAACATATACAGAGATAGCGATTTTAATGAAAGCGAACGGTTTTATATAAAGTGGGCGCCAGATAAGAAAAAGAATTCTTAAATTTAGTTTTACAAAAAGTTGGTACAATATATAATTCTTTCATACGAAGAGAATAATTGTAGAATTTAAGTACTAATTTGTCACATAAATATGATGGAGTGCCGGTTTGACTTATTTTGTGTATCAAACAGAGATACGCTATTTTTACTCGATCTTCAATCAATTTTATCTTAGCCTGCTTACGATACAGACTAATGTGGTTATACTTACGCACACCATACACATATCTTAAACAGGAGTTTTGGAAAAGTGTTATTCTATTTTAAATAAGTGTTATTCTATTTTAAATAAAGACAAATTAAACCATTTGGTGAGTTGGTTTAGTTTAATTTGTCTTTATCTGTATATTTTAAGTTATGACGCAATTAAAAATTGAAAAATCTTTGTATTGCTGAAATGGTTGTGTTTTACAACCGAAACGTCCACGGTTTGTTGATGAATACATAGATTAATAGTTTTTCTGTGTATTTCTTACCATGTTCTAGATTTTCAAGGCCTTATATTCCAATTACAGGAACAAGTGAATCAAAATAATTGAATTTTATGTCAATACGTCAGTTTGAGGACACACGAATGCATCCGATCAAAACCGATTACATGCTGTAACCTTATTAAATGAAATTTGAACAAATAATATGTTTAGTTAAGTTATGTTTATTCTTATGAAAACTATTAAATATTGTATGTCTTTAAATAGATTTATATTTTCGCTATGCTATGATATGATATGTTATGATATATAAATTCGAAATCAGGCTTTATAGTAACTAGAGATTATGTACATACCTTTCTTGCAAACCCAGACATTTTGTGATGCATCATTACTAGAACCTTGAGCATGTGACTCTTCCAGAGGCTTATGTCCTTCTTTACAACCGCAAATTTCATCAGCGCATTTCAAACCGCCGCCACACTCTGTGTGGTCCTTACAGGCGTCTCCTTTCACTTCTGAAAAATGCAAATATTTCTATTATTATTTCGTCATTATGGTAGTTATTTAAAAGTTGATTTTGAAAAATTTAAACTTGACTTTGCAATGCAATACGAATTCATTGCATATTCTTATTAAAATTTTATGGATAGATTCCTAAATAAATATATCATTACGACTTTTAGCCATTATAGGATGTAGCACTCTGCTGTAGTAGGTCTCAGTAAGTGATATATTTATACGCGTGAAATATGGTCACTAGCCGTCAAATCACGGCCCTCAAAGTAGATAATGGAGCCACAGAGCTAATTTTAATAAAATGAAAATTGTTTACCGACTGTGGGAATCGAACCCTGGTTCTCAAATTCACAGTCAGACCTGATACCACTGAATCACCTACCCCATAAATTCATAAAGCGGATTAACACTAATACCATTTTTTATTTTGTTTTAACTATCTTTTCAATACACAAAACAAGTTTATTTTAACCTAGGTTAAAAAGAATGTTTATTAACAACAATTGTCATTCGTTTTTTAAATTTGTTTGAATTAGAAACAAAGTTATAGATACTATTAAAAGTTGCATTAAGCGCTAATTCGATTCATAGAATCTGCCAAATTGTACTTGGTACTTACTATCTTGTGCTTGAGCAATGGCAAGAATTGTGGCCAGAGACACTAATAAAACGAATGTGACTTTCATGGTTGTGTTCTGAAATTACAAAAAAATATTATTTATGTTTTCCCAATTCATTATTGTTTATTAATATCATGGCTATAATATACATTATTTAGTTCATAATGCCGTAGGGTATTATATAATTTTAACAGGCCCTAAGGCATTAAGAGTAACATTTCTTCTATTCAGTGTTGACGGATAATCCATTATTTATCATTTAGGTTATTAAAAAATACTAGTAAGACATAAAATATTGTATGCACTACGGACATTAATTGATGTCTATACCCATCGAGTAAATTATAAAACTCTCGGTCTTGTAAGCATCGCCTTCGTTATACCCTAGGTATATATAAATAACTATAATTGCTAACTGAAGATAAAAGGTATATTTAAGGGATATATTGTTTACGAATACCGTTAAACTTTCCTATTTCGTTGGTTTTATAAAATTAATAAAGAATAAAAAAATTGATAACATATCTTTTATCAGTTTACACAAATAATGCGTTTATCAAAATTTAGAATTAAATTCGATTTAGTTTACTTATGAAATATAAATAGTTGATCTAATAGGAGCAGGTATTATAATATTTATTTTATATTTCTTTTTCTAGATTAGATTCAGTAAACTGTAATATTTTTGTACGTAAAATTTACTTTAAGTAGATTAAGAAGAAATATAATTACCACAAATGTGATTTATCTAGAATGAGTCAACTATGGTTATTTGTGGTTAAGTAGAGTTAGATATTTCTCGACATTAATTTCAAGTAATTTCATATACGAGTATGGTCGGTTGTACAGATCAGATAGGTTCGTGGTGTATGTTCTTAAAAGTTGAAAATCTAATCATGGTTAAATACAGATAAGAGATAACAAAAATTCTCAAAAATTCACATAATTTAAAACTTATTTATTATTTTATTTTATTTTGGCATCATAAATAGTTGCTAATATTCATATCAAAATATTTTATAAGTTATATGTTTCGTTGTGATTTTAGTCATCATTTATTAATTTAAGGATCTACAAAAATTATGGATTCACATACTATAAAATACACTAAATATTAGTACTAAAAGAGTTACTAAAATTCATGTCACTAACAAAAAAATAAAAACTCAATAATAATTAATTTCAAAAATTCTGTAACGGAAACAGAAGTCCACGAGTTGCAAATTTGGATAAAATTAAATATGATTTCAAATGTTATATTATCGATTTCTAATCAGCAAAATTATGAAATTACATGACAGAATATATAAAGCAATTAAATTGAGCATATTATTAATTCAAGATATAAATGATTAAAAGAAAAAAAACATGGCATAATTGGACAGAAGTCCTGTGGAGAACACATTTCATACTTTTCTGTTAGGGTAATAGATATTTTAATAATATTTCATTTTATCTTTACATACTACTTATGACGATTCTTATCTCACATGTTTATACGTTTTTAATCTAGTACAAAGTAATTTTGATGATCTTGTTTTTCTGGGCTACAAATTCTCTAATTACAACGAATAATTATCGTTTTACTATATTCAGACAGGCAGATTCATAAAACAAATTAGCGCTAACACGGTTTTTAATATTATCTATAACTCTGTTTCAAATTAAAACAGATTAAAGAAATTAACTAAATTTAATTCTAATTAACTCTCTTTTTAACACAAGTTAAAATAAACTTGTTTCGTACATTGAAAAGAGAGTTAAAAACGAAATAAAAAATGGTGTTAGCGCTAATCCGCTTTATGAATCTGCCTAAGAGTGTTTTAGAAATTTAAAATTCTAATTTTAATAGAAAAACTAGCTTCACAAAAACTGAAATGTTTTTAACCACACATGTACTACTCGTAAATTAAAGCATTTCGTAATTAAATAAATTTGTTCTGTATACGATTGTATTTACAATATGCTAAGTTTCACAATAACATATAAAAATTAATATATAGTTTAGAGCTGTGTGAAGATAAATGTTTATAAACATATTAGAAAATGAAACTATTTTATGTAAAACGACACTTACCTTTAGTTCTAGTTTGTACAAAGTAAACACACACCAAGAGCGCGCGATGTTTCAGACCGGTTTGATCGTAGATCCACAATCCCACAAATTTAAACAGGCGGCGTAGTCTTTAATCTTATCCAAACATCGATAACACTGTTAACCGGGAATATGAGACATATCCTGTGTCGTAACGCTAGCGTATGTGTTATACGTGACCGAATTTTTTTTCGGAATTACAGAACATTTACGTGGAAAATACAATGTTAATACAATCATTGCTAAACATTATTTGAAGACGTTAACGGATTTTTTATTTGCTTTTCGTACCTTTGTTTGTTTAAACCTATCGAATGTTATTTTTAACATTTTTTTTTTTAGTTTTCCTGTTGTAGAAGTTAAACACTGAAAGGAACTTTGTGTAACTAAATATTTTTCAGGCAGATTAATAAAATATATTAACCGATAATATCAATTTAGTTCCAGTTTTAATTTTGTTTCTAATTCACAAAAATATCTGATAATTATGGCACCACGTTGTAGGGCAGGAAAAATACAAAGTATAACTGTAAATTGATGGACTATCTTATCTTGTTTTGTAAACAGATTTATATCAATAATTTCAATTGAGACTAGAAATGGAGTTGATTCAATTGAAATTTAAATCTTTTGTTAAACATTAATATGCTTAGAAATCGTATCTTGGATGTTTACATAATTCAAAATAATAGTTTTTACAAAACGGTTATATTTAATATATTTAATATAATAATAATTATTATAATAATTTTCATTAATAACGCTCTAAAAACATTTCTAATAAGTTTTTTTTGTTAATTTGATAACGGATATTTGTTTAATCGAGCACTTATCAAAAGTACGCAATTAAAATGATATATACCTGATTAAGTTACTGTTGGAGAAAAATATTTGCTAAACAAAACTCACAGTGCTGTGAATTTGCATCATTTGAAATTGGTAGAATGTATAAAGTAAAGTAGTTGCTTTTTTAGAAATCTTAATAAATTAAAATGTCCCACAATTTTTGTATTCATTTAAAAAATATATTAATTACATAATTAAAACAATATGGAGTAGGTGGCACAGTGGTTAACGTGTCGGCCTGTGTATCTTGAGAACCCTGGTTCGATTCCCAATGGCGACAAACATTTTCACCACATTAATACTACTCATGTGGCTCCCCCTCCACTAACATCTTTGGGGGCCGTGATTTGATGGCTGGTGACCGCACTTCACGCGCAAAAATATATCACTTACCGAGATCTGCTTCGGAAGAGTGCTACACCCAGTAATGGGTAGAAGGCGTGATGATATATTTATTTATTTTTATGTATTAAAACAATCATATTAAGAGTATAATAAAAATAAAATCATCCTTTTCCACGACGGGAATATATGATTATTTCTATGATACAAAAATCGGGATAGAAATAAAACATTATATCCACGATTATTAAATAATATATTAATTATAATTTTCGTAGTTAATGTTGAAAAAAATAGTACGCAACACACGTGGGAAAGGTAAATTGTAAAACCGTTTTCTTACAAGTATTACAATATACTATTTACGTTTCTAATCGTACTTGGGTCGTGAATAAATACAGGGTGATCAAAAGGAATTGCTATAGTTGGCAATACAATTCCAGAGATCTTTTTATTTCACAGTTGGCACAACGTCAGATAAAGGCGGAAATGCTATTTGACATTTCTCATAAATACAAATATGTTATGTCAGGAGTCTGACAGCTAATAGAATTTTGACTTTTTAAGTAATAGAAATAGTTTAGAAATAAATGTAATAATAAATGTACTCAAATTTAAATTTTAAATGTCACTGTCAACAACAGGAAATGAATTTATGTATCAAGTAGTTTTTTTATTGCCAACTGTAACAATCCCTTTTGATCACTCTGTAGTATATACACCTCGGGCGAGAATGCTATTTTTCCCAGAGTGCTTTGATGCTTTCTTGCTAGATGAATAACATACTATTTAATCAGTTTTTGATTAATAATAATACGATATAATTTAAAATTTAAAAAATGATTCTGGTTATTTTGTGTCGACAGTTTTAATCAAAACTCTAATTCAAACACAACATTTTACCCTTGTCTGAACATGTGCAACACGTATTTATATAAAGTATATGCTTGTTTGTACATATGCTTTACGGTAACCAATCGGCATAAATGACATTTTTTTCTCTTTTCTATAAAGGGACACAATTTATATTATAAAATATAATACTGGAAAATATATTTAATTTAAAATTTGTTTTATAAATGTATACTAATAAAATATGGACATGACATTTAAATTAGTTTATACTTTATTATGTTGTTAATATTTAATTACCAAAAACAAAATGATTAGACAAATATTATTTTTGAATCTGACATGATTTCATTTTAGTAAAATACACAAATCACAGTTTGTTTAGCTACGTTTTATTTCATAACTGGTAATGTTTTCCGGTTAGTCATAATGTTATCGTAGATAATGTGGTTAGCAAATTTTGTATGAGTTATAAGACGAAGAATGTGATATATTAAACAGTATTGGGAATTTTATATTTATGTTTATATTTTGTCTGCCTATACTAATATTTCTCCATACTTTTTTTGCGATTTTAATAATGAATCATACAACGGAATAAAGATTTAGATTATTCTTTACTACATGTTTTTCTCGTCATATAATTTGTTGAAAATATAATAATATTTTTGTGGATCAGAAATAATAGTCATGTACTACAGAGTGATCAAAAAGAATTGTTATAGTTGGCAATAAAAAGAACTACTTGAAATTGATAAGCCTGATATATAAATTCATTTTCTGTTGTTGACAGTGACATTTAAAATTTAAATTTGAGTACATTTTTTGTGGCTTCTTTGGCGGACCAACTACTTAGGTCATATGCCGCCATTACGCCCTGATCTGCGTTTTAGGTATTATGGTCAACAGCAACGCGGGTTTTCTCTGGACGGTCACCCATCCAAGTACTACCCGCGCGCAAATTGAGTACATTTATTATTACATTTATTTCTAAAGTATTTCTATTACTTAAAAAGTCTAAATTCTATTAGCTGTCAGACTCCTGACATAACCTATTTGTATTTATTAGAAATGTCAAAGAGCATTTCCGCCTTTATCTGACGTTGTGCCAACTGTGGAATAAAAAGATCTCTGGAATTGTATTGCCAACTATAACAATTCCTTTTGATCATCCTGTATTTTTCGTATTGCTAAGCTCTCGTTTCGTAGGAATCTCTTGACGAATCTCCGGATGAGCTTGAGTTGCCAACCTTGTTTACAGTTAAATGTGAGATATTTCTAAGATTCAATTTGTAAGAAAAGATTGGCTTCATATTTGATTAGATCGGAATTTATTTACTGATCACTAATATTTCTTTAACCTTTTATAAAATATGTTTGTTATTTGATGAGCTGTATTATTATGTTTACTTTCAAAGGTGTTTACCATGATTTATATTTCTTGTTACTGTTCTCATTAGCATTGACGCGAATCGCAAATTTTTTATATCAGAGAAAAATATTATTATGAGTATATATTCGGATCCCACGTGAAATGTTTTTCGCAAAACATTGAAAATCTTTCTTAGTTACATGTCTATTAGAGCAATGATAAAAAATAAATGAAATTATCACCTTGATTTCGTCCGTTGCTAATGATAATTTTTTTGACAGCTAATTTTGTAATTTAAAGTATAAAAATGTCTAGTAGTATGTTTTAATAAGCCATGGTAATGTGGGAATTAAAATAAAGGACTTAGGCTTAAGTTGTAGTCTTTTATTGAAGACAACGTTTCAGTTACGGGTGTAACCATCTTCTGTATTATTTTATATTTAGACTTGAAGTTATCTTCAATAAAAGATTACAACTTAAGCCTAAGTCGTTTACTTTAATTCCTATAAAAATGTCTATTTTAATAGATCAAAAGGTATTGCGTTCAGTAAACTTAGGCTAATTATTCATTATATTCTCTGATTAAATATAAGATTGTGATATGATTAATAATCGAAGATATTGTTCGTGGAACTAAAGCTGGATTTTTCACTCTATAGGTCGGTTCCACACGAAAATATCATCGATGATAATCATAATATTACCTTTGACTATAATTTGATGTATGTTTTATCTACCACTAAGTTAAAAATACTTTGCAATTTTTTTTAGATTAACTATATTAGTTACGGAAATACCAGAGTTTTTGTGATTATTGCGATAAACATTTTTTTTAAGAAGTCACCATAATTCGGTACAAAATCAAACATTGCTAATGGAATTTCTTAATAATGTCTAATAAAATATTGGTACAGGCATATTTTATACATAAAAAAAAACAGCTAATTAATTATTATGTAACTCTTTTATACCAAGAATTTAATGTTATATATATATATATATATATATATATATATATATATATATACAGGGTGGTGAACGCAACTCTCGAACATAGGGATTTAACATGTAAAATCACAATTTTGTAATTTCCTGCTTCCCTAATTATTATATTATATAAAAAAGCTTCGAATAAAAGTTTTAGGGCATAAAATTCTGCATGTAAACCAATAAACAAAATTAACTTTGCATGCTTCGTAACAGCACAAATTTCTGAAAATGACAAAAATAGCCTCAAAACTATCGATAACCATGGAATTGAAACAAAATTAAACAAATGTTTGATGTATATATATATATATATATATATATATATATATCTGCAGAGTGCCACACTCAGTAATGGGTAGAAGGCGTGATGATATATTTATATATATTTATATTATATTTATATTTATATTTTATAAAGTAAGTTTATTTTATTTATTTGTTTATTTATGCTCTCTGTACAACAGGAACTTAGATATATTGCAAAATTCGCACAAACCGAGCCGCAGTGTGGTAGTTCACATATTTTTAGATTGCGTGGAATTGGATCACGGAATCTTCGGATTCGATTGTCGCAACGCTAACCACACTACCGTACTGCTGTTTTTATTCTAGTATTGCTATTTTCAGTACCTACAATTATTCTTTAAACAATAAAATACTAGTTATATGAAATAAATAAAATATTTATTTTTGTTTCAGTTGCTGTGACAGTGGTACTTGTATGTCTCTCCACATTACCATTGTTGATGCTCATCATGGGTAAGTTTTTATAATCTGAATCACATAAGAAGTACTACAGTATTTAGTAATATGTAGTAATAATTATTCTTTATTGATATACTTACTTTTTTACACTACAATATACTACTTATGCTCAGTTTTTCAATCAAGTGTTATGTTTCTGTCGTAGCAGATTTCGCTAAATGATATATTTATGAGAGTGAACTGCAATTACCAGACGTCAAATCACGACCCTCAAAGATGTTAGTGGAGGGAGAACCACGGGAGTAATTTTTCAAATTTCTTAAATAGGTTACTGTCGCGATATTTATAGTTTTCTAAATAGGTCGCCTAAAAATATATATATATTGGGATAAGATGCGTTTATTATTAAATCTTTCATATTCAGCTTCCAAATGCATTCGAATTATTCTCAATAAAGCACATCATTTAATAATGGTTAGTTTGTTACAAGTACATATTATGGGCTGACTAGCTCAGTGGCATGAAGTCGGCCTGTGGATCCTGAGATCCTTGGTTCGATTTCCACAGGCGACCAACAATTTTCATAATTTCAAAAACTACCCCTGTGGCTCCTCCACCACTAACATCTTTGGGAGCCGTGATTTGACGGCTGTTAACCACACTTCACGCACAAAATATATCACTTACCGAGATCTGCTTCGGCAGAGTGCCACACTCAGTAATGGGTAAAAGGCGTGATGATATATTTTTATTTTATTTATTTACGTATATTACATATTTGCACTTATAAAATTTCGGTTCACCTCCCCATAATTCAAGACTCATATCACGCTTTTTCTTCCGACGATTGTCCGCGTCACCGTTATATGTTATTTATGTGACGCCTGCAGCGTAGTTCGCTACGCATGCATGTCAGTCTGGCTGCTTATTATACCATATATCCCGCGGTTACATTTATTTTTAATGTATAACTGCAAACGCAAGAAAACAAATGGGATTTATGTAGGTTCTGACATAGCTAATGTAGGTAAATCATAAAGTATGATGAAAAATAAAAAAATAAATATATCATCACGCCTTCTACCCATTACTGGGTGTGGCACTCTGCCGAAACAGATCTCGGTAAGTGATATATTTTGCGCGTGAAGTGCGGTTACCAGTCGTCAAATCACGGCTCCCAAAGATGTTAGTGGTGAAGGAGCCACTGGGGTAGCTTTTGAAATTATGAAAATTGTTTGTCGCCTGTGAGAATCGAACCAGGGTTCTCTGGATCCGCAGGCCGACTTCATACCACTGAGCTAGCCACCCCATATAAAGTATGCTGGTGTCTACTATATTTACATTATATTGGAAATGCAATGATACAATTTTCATTTGATTATAAGTGAAACTTAAGAATAAAAATTCTAAAGATAAAAAATATTGATTGACTTTGGCAAAAGAGACACAAAATAAGAATTGACAATTTAAATTATAAATTGTTACAAGAAATAAATTGGTAAAAATATACAACATTTTTTTTATTCCTCAAGGCACTTTATAAAATCCTTGAATTCATCAATTTTAATTTACTTTTGTTTTCGTAGAAAGAACACAGGACGAATTTTGGGTTTAATTATAAAATCAGAATACTTTCTGTATTTACATTTTGCGTCAAACGTTAAATAAAAATTTAATCATTTTATTATCTATAAAAGTACACACTCGATAAAAATTAAAACAAATTATTTTCATATGTCAGTAAATTTTGTTCTATTCTTTATTGTTTGTTAAAATCATTGAAATTTAAACATTAGTTTACAAATGTAGAAGAAAATTCAATTCTTTGAAGGCCGTAATTTGACGACCAGTAACTACATTTCACGCGCATAAATATATTACCTACTTATCAAGATCTGCTATACTCTGTTTTTTAACCAGGAGGAGTAATTTAAATTTTAACCGCTAAAACTGACGCTTCTGATTGGCTAGTACTTCGTCCAGTTTACACTGTACATACATGTTACATTTGATTTATTAGAGCTGTCATAAGTTTTGCGGTTATCTGTTTTCTTGTTAGTTTTTTGCATTTCTGTGACATTAACATAAATCAGTTCTTTTAAGAACTAATAATATACGGAGTGACAAATTAGAGTTTATAATGTCATTTGTATTTTAAAATAAATTCCATGAGACTTAATCAGTGCAGATGTGTAAGAAATTTTTGTATTTCTCGCGAACAAAAATCTAGTAACTTTCTTTGGTAACTTTCTATAGTGTAAATCTGACTTGTGCATTTACTCCTCCTGGTTAAAACAGAGTATACAGCATAATGCCACACCCAGTAATAGGAAAACGGCGTGATGATACATTTATTCATTTATTATTTCCGTAAGAAGATTCTAATCATTACTTTACAAGAAAGACATGTGCATAATGTCGAAAGAAAAATAATTTCATAAAACGTGCACTCGCGTACAAGTATCAGACGCATATGAAAAACAATCGCATATTTTCATTGCACATGCAACTCGATCGTAATTCAGCAGCAAACTTCAAGAAACAGCAGGATTTAATTCCAAGGCACACGATACAATCTCGGTAATATCCGGCGTAAAAATGAAAGTGCACGGGCTCGGCACGCATGCAACCCTTAGCGTGCTACCCTTCATTCGGAATTGGATACAGATAAATTGCCTGATGTTTGTCACGAAATGCTTTGTAGTCACAGAACAGAAATAAATTATTGAATAAAAAATTTCTGTAAGGTGTGCTAGCTTCTGGTATAATTTATTGTTCAAAGATTATTTAGTTTTTTAATTTGCTTCTGCATATTTTATAGATATGCTACCTGTACAGGTCGTAACCTGTAATTTCCAGATACAGATATTCAAATATGAGATCATATTTATATTTTTGTGTGGTCTGTAAGTACTAAAAGATAAACACATATTATGTAAATTTTATAAAAGTATAATCAAAACTTATATCCTGAAATATTCTTTCATATCTGTGGATCCTGAGAACCCTGGTTCGATTCCCACAGGCGACTAACAATTTTCATAATTTCAAAAACTACCCCCGTGGCTCCTTCACCACTAACATCTTTGGAGGCCGTGATTTAACGACTGGTAACCGCACTTCACGCGCAATATATATCACATACCGAGATCTGCTTCGGCAGAGTGCCACACCCAGTAATGGGTAGAAGGCGTGATGATATATTTATATTTAATATCTACAAGACTCACGAAAAGCATAAATATGTAATGTATGTCATCGCAAAGTGTGAAATCAATCAAATTGCAGTATTATGCATATTTTGCCAAAACAAGCGTAATAGCTATTACAAGTGCGCGAAGACATATTTTGCACATGAGCGCAATCTGCGTGAATGGTGCAAATGATGTCTTCGTGCATGAGTTTTATACAATGCTTTTTGTAAAGAGCAAAAATTATATAATCGACAATAAGGAAATTTAATAAATTTGAACAGTGAATTTATATTGACAGTTTGGTAATCCATGAATTGACATTTGTTATTTGAAAACAAATTGTTTATTTTTTCTTGTAAATCTTGTTAAAAAATGTCTAATTGATGACGTTATAAGCTAATTTTTCTATTTCTTTTATAAATTCCTTCAAATGTGTATACATAAGTACAATTAGCATTTTAGTAGTCAAAATTTGGAACCATAAAAATGAGTGCTTTTTTTATTACTTTGCGCACTAATTTTCTATCGGTTTCCAATTTAATGTAAACCTTGTTTTGAATGATGCGAGTACAAAAAGGCTTTATGTGTGAAGTGTGTGTTTTACTATCTTTATAGTTCACTTCTTTAAGTGTGCGGAAATACGATTATGTAACTTCTAACTCAGGGTGTAGATGGAACCATCTGACATAATAAGAAATCTATAGTAAAAACAATGTTATCCTTGAAAAACTTGTACTCCCAGTAGTCCGATCCATCTCTCAGGACTGTTTTGTTGTTGCAGGAATCCAGTTCCTCCGGGACTGTCCCCGGGAACCACACATCCCCGTGTACATGGTGGTCGGCGGTGGGCTTGGTTGTATCAAGATGGCCTGGGTATGTACCAAACTATTCTAGCTTTTATAATGGGATCCTCAAAAATATTATTTGTTTTTGGGATCTTTGACTTTGTAATGTTATTATCTCTGATGTCAGAGTATTGCAATCTTTCTTTAAGCCTCTCTGTTTTACCTCTAATCTATTCAGAATGGGCTCCTGTACCAATTATTATTATTTTTATGAAACTAGATAAACTATACCGGTCAGTGAAAACGTGGGTTTAAAATTCTTTATATTACAAGAGATATGATTGTTTGAAGTTTTGTATCGGGATTGTAACGCCACTTGTATTTTTCAGTGGTACTTCAAAGTACAAATAATATGAATTGTTATTATGCTTGCTTTTAGCTTGAGTTATTAATTAAATGCATTATTTGTTAATTTAAATTAAACATTAAATAAACAGTATTCATTAAACGCATTATTTTTCTCAGATTGATGTGTACTTTCTAAGTAGAGCGATGTTAAGTTCTATGTGATACTGATGATATTTATAGAAAACATAAATAGCTCACGTTGTCCTTGACTTAAATTTAACTTGGAATTTTAAAACGTTTTAAAAGAGTATTAGGGAAATAATGAAATATTTATATTTTAAAATTATTTTTTACATATATAAAAGTGCAATTATTATTAGAATAACTGAAGTGTGATTTGTAGAAATCATTAAGCCTTTTTGACTCCAAGGAACTTTTTATCCAGTTATATTTTATTTTAAAACATAAATTCTATTTAAATATTTAATTATTTTTGTTCCAATAATAAGATATTATCTATTATAAATTATTCTTAACAAAATACAATAAATTTAATATTAGTAGAAGTTATATATCATCTAACAGTATAAGCCCGGCTAGCTCAGTCGGTAGAGCATGAGACTCTTAATCTCAGGGTCGTGGGTTCGAGCCCCACGTCGGGCTTGTAATTTTATAATTATCAATAATAATTATTATAAAATGTAAAATAACATAAAATTTGATTTGCATCGAAGATCGAAATATTCAGATGGACTAGTTCAATTTCGTAGAAGGAACATCGTTACAATTCTATTTTATGTAAGAATATTATTTGTCAGAAATGGGGTTCAAATTTTTACCCACTCTTAATTATCTCATTATCGTGGGTTCGAGCCCCACATTGGCTACTAATTTTATTATTATTATAAAAAGAAAAAAATCTAAATTTGAACCAACGGTTATACAAATAGACTAGTCCAACCAACAATCCAACTTTGCAGAAGTAACATGTTACAATATTTTATGTATAAAATAATATTTGTCAGAAGTGGGATTCGAACCCACGCCCACAGAAGTGGACTGCGACCTGAACGCAGCGCCTTAGACCGCTCGGCCATCCTGACTCTACTGATACACAAATAGTAGATCCATATAGCAGGAACAGTAATACTTTGTTTTACTGACTACTTTTTTTAAATACCTACCAATTTTAAACTTTTTACATATATTACGTCTTATGTAATAGTCTCAACTAACATCCCTTCTGCCTAGTATAACTCATTGCCTTTCCTCATTGCAGGTCCTCTGGCGCCAACTCGGCCACCGTCGCCTAGCCCCAGGTGGCGAATCCTCCGCATCCGCTGGTAGCCGTGTAGCCTCATTGGCTCTGAGCGTCTTCCTCGTAGCGTGGTTCTCTCTAGGCAACTACTGGATACTGCGCATCAAGTGGCCCGAGTATTCGGCCACGTTGTACGAACCCAACAAGTGGTGTCATCGCACTCTCTACGTGTTCGCGTTAGTGCATCTCTACGTGATATATAGTGTGTTGTCGCTGGTCGGGGTGCTGGTTGTTACCCTGGCTGGCTGCCAGCTTGTGGGGTGTCCCTGGCTAGGCCCCGGCAGGTATAAGTAGCTGATGGTGAGGGTGGGGATGGTGTAGTGTGGATGTTTTTGATGTGGTTACAGGCAGGGTTGTAATTTGATGGAAACAGTTGTATCAGATATTCAACTTTTTAACTTTTGCGATGCAGTCAAATCTAATTTTGTGATACCTATTCATAGCTGATACCATAAGATTAGTTCTCTTCTGTTTGAATGTTTAACTTTGTTAGGTGATTTGCTTATTGGCGTATTTAAATTTTTATTAATAGTACAATTTCTTCTTGAGCATTAAGATGACAATGGATATTTTCGCTGTTAAATAAGACAAATGC